>OY744563.1:4094304-6765218 GCA_963556235.1 Cryptophagus acutangulus
AATCTTGATATTTTGAGGGCTAGCTGGCGGCGGACTGTTGGTTCCTTGTTCGATTAATTATCAATCGCAAATTCTGTAATCTATACCTTGTGTCTGTTTTATTCCTCATAAAACTGTTATAAACGTTGTGTGTGTTTATTTCCTTATTTGTGCAACAAAATGTCTAAGCGGTCCAATCCAAGACCTGCCCCCATAGTGCCTCCGACATCAGAAGTGGGATCAGGACACCTTACAGGACATTGGGATAGCGAGGACGATATGCCTCTGGATGATCGTGTGCAGGCCGAAAGCAGATCCAATACTTTGGAACGTATCCGGAGATTGGAAAAGTTATTATTAGCCAGTCGCTCGCCAACACCGTCAATTGCCGCAATTCCGCATGCAAAACTTCCAGCTTTCGATCCAACTTCAAAGTTTGCAGATGCAGAAGGATGGTGCATGATTGTCGACTTGTGGGTGGATAAGTACAAACCGGATGTTATGGACTTAGTGACGAGGCTATCACAAGCCATGAAAGGCGAAGCCGCTAGTTGGTTTATTTCCATTAAACCAACGGAAAAAGATTGGCCCGCCCTGAAGGCAGAATTTTTGGCAGTTTTTGCTAAACCAGTTGATCCAATTGAACAGTTTTCTGAGGCTGTAAATGGAAAAGCCGATACACCTGAAGACACACCGCTAATGGACCAAATGCTGCAGTCTATGAGAAGTATTCTTGCGTTGCTGAAGAATCGCGAAAGCGATGAATCATTTGCGGTTCTTGTTGCCTGTTACTTTGGCGCATCTCGAAATGGAATGGTAAGACGACGTTACCAGGCTGACCGTCCACAGGATGCGAAGGGCATGTGCACAATGCTACAAGGTAGGCTCGGTAAACCACCGGCGCTATTTCCTTCCGGTAATCATACTGGACCGAAGCGTCGAGCTTTATCGCCTCACCCGAAGCCCCATGGAGAAGCGCACTTTTCTGGCAAGTGTCACAAGTGCGGTCGAAGTGGTCATCGTGCCCATTTCTGCAGACAATCCAGATGGTCACCCCCTAGGACGTAAGGTCGAGATACAGAAAGGAAGATGGTCACCTGTTATACCTGCGGCAAGTCTGGCCATATTTCGCCAAACTGCCCGAATTCCAGCCGGAAACCAAAGGCGGTGGAGAAGCAAGTCAACACTTGCGAAATGGAAGCTTTGCCCGTCGGACAACTGAAGCTGAAATCTGGTGAGACCTTTCCTTTTCTGTTTGACACAGGTTCAGATTGTTCTCTTTTGAAAGAAAGTGTTGCTACTCACTTTGATGGCAAACGTTATAATAAATTAACCACTTTAAAAGGGATCGGTAATGGTTCTTTCATTTGCAGTACTCAAATTTTAACTATAATTGAACTGCAAGGTTTGTCTGTCGAAATATTATTTTTCGTAGTCCCAGATAATTTTATGTCAGCTCAAGTTATTATAGGTAAAGAATTAATAACTCAAAATATTGAAGTCCAATTGAATTCAAATGGCTTATTCTTTTTGCGTGAATTAAAAGTACGAATTTGTGAAACTAAAATTATTGATTTTAATGAAATTGAAACGGATTTACTAGATCATGAGAAATCAAGTTTAGTGAAACTTTTAACCGATTATCGAGATCATTTTGTAGTAGGTGTACCATCAGGAAGAGTTAACACAGGTAACCTGGAAATACGTTTAAAAGATCCATCAAAATTTGTTCAAAGAAGACCGTATAGATTGGCACCCACTGAGCGTGAAATTGTTAGAAATAAAATTACCGAATTACTTAATGTTAATATTATTAGGCCTAGTTGTTCACCATTTTCTAGTCCTGTAATTTTAGTTAAAAAGAAAAACGGTTCTGATCGCCTTTGTGTGGATTATCGCGAACTTAATGCCAACACCGTACCTGATAGGTATCCATTGCCACTTATCAGTGATCAGATAAATCGTTTACATAACTCGTACTATTTTTCGTCTCTTGATATGGCGTCTGGATTTCATCAAATTCCTATACATTCTAATTGTATAGAAAAGACAGCATTTGTTACACCTGACGAACAATATGAATATGTCACTATGCCGTCTTGGCTAATGAACGCGCCTTCTGTATACCAGCGCGCAATTGATAAAGCTTTAGGTGAGCTACGCAACACATTCGCAATAGTCTACATTGACGATATTTTGATACCTTCATCTTCAGTGTCAGAAGGATTAGAACGCCTTGAAATTGTGATTAAAGCTTTAGTAAAAGCTGGTTTTTCATTCAACATGGAAAAGTGCAAGTTTCTTAAACTAGAGGTTGAGTACCTTGGCTTTTCTGTAAGAGCTGGGGAATTACGTCCCAACCCTAGTAAAACGACAGCACTTTTACATTCTCCGATTCCTAAAACGCCAACACAAGTTCATCAATTTCTTGGATTAGCATCATATTTTCGTCAATTTATTCCCAAGTTTTCAACTATAGCAGGACCACTATATTTATTAACGACTGAGTCTTCTAAGCGAATTAAATGGCTTCCGAAACACGACGAAGCAAGAAAGAAACTTATACGTTATTTAACATCAGAACCAGTACTAATAATTTTTGATCCAAAATTACCAATTGAACTCCACACCGACGCTAGCTCTGAAGCATATGGTGCAATTCTTTTTCAAAAGAAAGATAACAAGAACCACCCCGTGGCATATTTTAGTAAACGTACTACTGACCCCGAATCCCGTTATCATTCATACGAGCTTGAAACATTAGCCGTGGTAAAATCAGTAAAACACTTTTATCATTTTCTCAGTGCAAAATATTTCACAGTTTTTACAGACTGCAACTCTCTCAAATCATCTCGTACAAAACGAGATCTAACGCCGCGAGCACACCGTTGGTGGGCATTTTTGCAAGCTTTTAATTTTGATATAATTTACCGCGAAGGCAAACGCATGAAGCACGCAGATTTCTTTTCAAGAAATCCTATTCCATACGACAAAGACACAAATTTAACTGAACCCAAATTGAAACATGATACTCCGACAAATAGGGTCCAAGTCATTGACCTACATTCGGACTGGCTCAATGTGGCACAACAACGTGATGACAGCTTAGGAAAAATTATTGCTGCCCTTCGAATAAATGAATTAGACCCAGAAGTAGCCAAAACATATGATATCCGAAATAATATGTTGCTTCGTAAAATTGAAAGAAATAATCGTTCTCATTATTTACCAGTTGTTCCAAGATCCATGATTTGGTCAGTTATAAATCATGTGCATACTAATCTAAAACATTTAGGATGGAAAAAAACGTTAGATAAAATCTATGAGCTTTACTGGTTTCCTAAGATGTCGCGAACCGTTAGAAAGTTTATTGATAATTGCTTAATTTGTAAAACTTCGAAAAGTAAATCAGGTAAAACTCAAGTTCAAATGTATCCGATTCCTAAAGTTTCACAGCCCTGGCATACCATCCACATAGATATTTCTGGAAAATTGACCGGCAAAAGTGATAACAAAGAATACGTATTTGTAATTATCGATGCGTTTTCAAAATTTGTTATGCTATATCGTATTCATTCTCTAACAGCAGAAACGGCTTTGAATTGTTTAAAAGATTTTATTTACATATTTGGCGCTCCATCGCGAATAATTTCTGATCAAGGAAAATGTTTCACTAGTAGCGAATTTAGAAAATTTTGTTCTAATTTTAGTATTGATTTACATTTTATTGCCCATAGTGCAAGCAGAGCAAATGGACAAGTTGAAAGAGTAATGCAGACTTTGAAAAATACTTTGACTACAGTTGAATCTGAAAATGATTGTAATTGGCAAGACAGCTTAGGCGATGTTCAACTAGCTTTAAATTGCACAAAACACCGCGTTACCGGATTTAGTCCTTCAGAAATTTTATTTGGTACTTCAATACGTTCGTTAGAATTGCAAAAGATTTCTATTAAAGTAGTAGACCAAGACGAAGATGACATTCCATTATCAGAAATTCGGGCAATGGCTGCAGCAAATATTGCAAAGGCAGCTAAGAGTGACGCAGCTCGTAAAAATGTGGGAAAAGCCACAATCAAACCGTTCTTGATAGGCGATTTTGTTTACAGTAAAACAAATGAAAGAATGATTTCTAAACTCGACCGTAAGTTTAGAGACCCTTTCAAGATTGTTAAGATTTTAGAACATGATAGATATGAAGTGGTTAAGTCTACAGATAAAGGAAAAGGTAGAGTTTTTAAATTTGTACATGATCAGCTTATCAGTGTACCAGAAGGGCAAGCAGAAGTCCTAGTTGAATCAGAATCTGACAATGAGAGTCGGAATGAGCCTGTATCGGCGGATTAAGTAGTAATAGGTAAATCTAGTTTTTAGTTGGCAGTTTTGTATCTGTAAATGTTGTATGCAACAACTGTTTGTCCTGGCAAGGTACTGTGTGTTCTTGTTGGAAGAAGCAACTAGGTTGTTGCTCCTGACAAGGTTCTGTGGTGTCCTTGTTGGATGAGACACGTGTGTTGTCGAATTGTTTGTCCTGGCAAGTTACTGTGTGTTCTTGTTGGAAGAAGCAACTATGATGTTGCTCCTGGCAAGGTTCTGTGATGTCCTTGTTGGATGAGACACGGGAGTTGTCGAATTGTTTGTCCTGATACGGTACTGTGTGTATTTGTCAGATGAGGTACGTGTGTTACCGAACTCTAGTTGAATCCGGTGAACCCGGATGAGGCACATGTGTGTTCACCAGTATATGGCATGTAGTGCCGCTTTATTCCTTTGATTTAATTTTGTTGTTCTCGTCAGGATGGACGAACGGTAGTGATCGAAACCTTATTGTTATTTAAGTTTCAGGTGTTCACTCTTAGGATGAGTGCCCGAGGACGCGCACGATGTCAGATTGGCCGTGTCGGCGCCACGCCGGTTAATTCGTGACGTGCATCTTTTCTTGGTGCCACTAAGGCACTATTGCTGTCAACATATTAGATAGCCAAAGTAGATTTTAGGGTTTTGTATTAGTTCATAAGTTAATGTTGTTAATATAAACAAATGTTAAGATAAAGAACGTGGGAACGCGCTAAGGGTAACCGATGCGAACAGAACGGTGCCAGCGAACCCAGAATTGTAAGGCATTGAGAGAGTAGATCGCAAAGAGGGTTGATCTTGATATTTTGAGGGCTAGCTGGCGGCAGACTGTTGGTTCCTTGTTCGATTAATTATCAATCGCGAATTCTGTAATCTATACCTTGTGTCTGTTTTATTCCCCATAAAACTGTTATAAACGTTGTGTGTGTTTATTTCCTTATTTGTGCAACAAAATGTCTAAGCGGTCCAATCCAAGACCTGCCCCCATAGTGCCTCCGACATATATATATACAGTATACAAAATATTCTCAAAAATATTCTAACATATCAATATTAAGCTTGATAACTTATTAACTATAAATTATCAGTATTTAAGATTGCTTCTGATATGGCTACACCCGCGGTAATGCGAAGTGGACAATTGTTACTGCAAAACATAGATTTAGTACAATAGCCTCCGATCAAAAAATTATTCTTCTGTTGAGGAATGTTTTCCAGGTTTTCAAAATCCCACTTACTCATATCAAACATGGCGTGTTTCTTGTGCAAATGCTCAGCTTGAAAATAATATCGCAGTTCCCTCAGACATTCTTTGTTCGGCGCGCCCATGCTATCAAAATACCGAACGGCGGTATTTCGGAAATCCACTATTGCCATACACCAATGCCGCACTAAATAAATGGGCACACATAGTAAATAATGTAAATATATATCAATGCTCTTAGTCCATCTACGCAAAACCCGCGCGCCATCCTTGATCAATTTAGAATAAAAGAAGGTGTTCATGGCATACACTTTCGGTCCGTTTCCATTATTGACTCGCTCCATGATCATACCCATGTAAAAATTGATTATTTCGTCAGAGTTATTAAATCTCGACGAGTGATGCTCAAGCTAAATTTCTTCGCGACGACTTCGCTCGGGTCGCCTTGGAGTGCCCGTTTGTCGACACATACGCACATCATTTTACTGATTGGTGATGAGTCGAATGTTGATCTTTAATTTGACTGTTTGGTTTGCAAGCGGTTTGCAAACTGTCAAGACCTTTTGTTAAAACAACCAACTATGATTCAGAATTTTAGAGTCTCGTTATTTAAAAAAAAAACAAAAAACGTTTGCGACAACAGTATGTCCGGGTTTTTTATCGAAATAATAGCTTTCGTTTTAGTTTCTCAGAGTAAAATTTAGAAAATGAATTGGATCATAATGCGGATTCAAATATCGAAAAAAATAGAGTGTTTTTACATATTTTTACCCTTTAAAACTACTACAGACTTTAAAGGATTTTTAAGAGATGAAACTTTTACCAGCAATAGCTTCAGCAAATATATTCCAGATAGTTTTAATAAACGGATTTTTTGTAATCTTTTCTGTTGTCGCAAACGTTTTTTTTTTTTTTTTTTTAAATAACGAGACCCTAAAATTCTGAATCATAGTTGGTTGTTTTAACAAAAGGTCTTGACAGTTTGCAAACCGCTTGCAAACCAAACAGTCAAATTAAAGATCAACATTCGACTCATCACCAATCAGTAAAATGATGTGCGTATGTGTCGACAAACGGGCATTCCAAGGCGACCTGAGCGAAGTCGTCGCGAAGAAATTCAGCTTGAGCATCACTCGTCGAGATTTAATAACTCTGTCCGAGTCAAATTGGCTGAATGACGAAATAATCAATTTTTACATGGGTATCATCATTGAGCGAGTCAATAATGGAAACGGACCGAAAGTGTATGCCATGAACACCTTCTTTTATTCTAAATTGATCAAGGATGGCACGCGGGTTTTGCGTACATGGACCAAGAGCATTGATATATTTACTATGTGTGCCCATTTATTTAGTGCGGCATTGGTGTATGGCAATAGTGGATTTCCGAAATACCGCCGTTCGATATTTTGATAGCATGGGCGCGCCGAACAAAGAATGTCTGAGGGAACTGCGATATTATTTTCAAGCTGAGCATTTGCACAAGAAACACGCCATGTTTGATATGAGTAAGTGGGATTTTGAAAACCTGGAAAACATTCCACAACAGAAGAATAACAGCAATTGCGGTGTGTTCTGTTGCACCAACTGACTATAAATAATAATTATTAATAAATAAATTTTAAATAGTCAATATATATTGAATTGCGCAATTCTCAACCGATATTGTTCATGTTTCGGGTAATGATAACACAGTGGCCGACGCGTTATCTCGTTTGACAGCTATAGCAATGCCAGTGGTTGTCAGCATGGAGGAATTGGCACAAGAGCAAGAACAGGACGAAGAACTACGCGTACTACTTGAAAACATTACTACCTTAAAGCTGAACCGATTCGTTCTAGACGGCAGTGGCAGATGTCTTTTCTGTGACTGTTCAACCGAACATAGCCGTCTATTCATTCCAAGGTCCCTTAGACGAAGAATTTTCGACATGGTACATCGGCTCTCACACCCTAGCGGACATCTCACTGCTAAGCAGATTAGAAAGTAATTTGTTTGGCCAGGCATGAACAAGGACATCCTTCAATGGGCTCGAACGTGCATGCTTTGCCAGAAATCAAAGGTACATCGCCATACCAAAAACGTACTATCAATTCACTGTTCCAGGCAACAGATTCCACCAAGTCCATTTAGACTTGGTCGGTCCACTTCCACCGTCACAGATTGCAGATACCTCTTGACGATGATTGACCGTTTCTCCCGCTGGCCAGAAGCAGTGCCTTTGGCGAACATGACAGCCGAAACCGTCTCCTCAGCCTTTTACACTAACTGGTTGGCCAGGTTTGGTGCTTCCCAAATTATCACAACTGACCAGGGAAGACAGTTCGAGGCTACGTTATTTAAAGCGCTTAGAAACCTGATAGGCTGCAAACGAACGCAAACAACCGCTTTCCATCCTGCTGCAAATGGTCTGGTGGAAAGATGGCATCGTTTGCTTAAAACCGCTATCATGTGCCACAACACGGACAAATGAGTCGAAATCCTACCTACTGTTCTATTAGGCCTTCGCACTAGTTTTAAAGAAGACTTAAAATGCTCACCTGCAGAATAACTCTACGGCATAACGCTGGAGGTCCCCGGCGAATTTTTCACTGAAGAAGACAGACTAAGTAATCCTGAAATTTTTGTTGAAAAATTCAGAACGGTCATGCAACAGCTGCGACCTACCCCCACGGCACAACACAATAGGAAGAGCATGTTCGTACATAAAGATCTGCATACATGTTCTCATGTATTCATCAGAGACGATAATGTAAAAAAACCACTACAGCATCCCTACTCTGGACCGTTTGAAGTGCTGGAAAGAGTAACGGAAAGTAAATTAACGTCACAACGGAAAATCTGAAACCCGTTTTCTTCAAAAACCCCGAAAAGGTTCTCAGTTCAGACACTCATACTAGACCACAGCATTCACCACCCATCCGGCCGAATCCTAGAGCATCGTCCAAACGAGTACACTTCGCAACGCACGACATGCGTCACTCGGGAGAGAGTAACGTGGCGGCACATAATAACCCTTAGGTAACTCGCAAATCATAATTGATGTATGAACGATTGCATAGCTCAATGCTAGCGACTTTTAGTGCGGTAATGTTGGAGATCGAAACCCCCACTCCTAGACATGCTCTCTTTTCCGGTGAGTTGTCGACCAGTTACAACCTTTTAAATTGCTCTGTATAATTCAAGTAATGTAAATTCGATCTCGTGTTGTGGACAAATAGTGACCCTCTACTTAAGTTAAATCAAGTAACACTTGGTGGATTGGCACCACATATTATTTACTCCTAGCGCCATCTAGTGGCAAGTGGCCTGAGATCTGGAGAACTGGGGCAGCTTTGCCATAAAAGCCGAATAAACTCTCTCTTATAATTTGTTGAACATAGAAGCAAGTTGTCTTATTCTGCCTATCCAAAAACAGCTAAGAAATACTAACAAGGTGGGCTGTGTCATAAACTTGCGAGCGAATGTCCTCTAGAATGATTGCAGCAGGTTCTCGTATAACTCTTAATCTTTTTTGTTGAATATATGCATGTTGGTTTTCATACCAACATTGTGTTCAAAGTTTGTGACCAGACAAATTATTTTGCAAAAATAATTTTTAAGTAACTCAGGTCATCATGTCGAATATCAATTGAAAGTGCCCTTCCATATAACGCATGTATATTCGCGAATTTTGAAATATTCGGCTATCATGTTGGCTACCTGGCCATTCAGGTACAATATCAAGAAACTCCATTTGTCGTCCAACAACAGCCTAATTCATACATATTTAAAAAACCTTACATTTTCACAAGCAAAAATTGATTTCAAATACATTTAAGGAAAAGTATCCTTTTCGATTTCTGTAAACTTCCTGTATATCTTCAAATCTTGTGTTAACTAAACGAATATGCGTGCAATCGATAGCACCGTCGATTCCTGGTAGACCGATAGCTTCATTACCACGACCGATCTCTTCAAAAGGTTTCGATTGTCATTAATTTGTGCCGCAGCTGAAGCTGTTCTTATTATACGGCCAATGTGACCAGCAATTAAAGCGGAAACTCTAAAAACTATTCTAGATACTGTGGGTTGTGAGATATCCATTATATCTTCCACCACCAACTGTAAAATAATTATTTCAGAATTAGTTGTTCAACTTTGCTCTGTTTACGTTGGTTTAAATCAATTTTCATCTTAACCGCAATTCAAATGCTTTCAACATACGGCTACATATATTTCAACTCGTTCTCTTACCTGGAAGCTTCCAGTTGCATAAAATCGTAGACACACCAGTAATTGTATCACGGGTGCAATTGGGAGACCACGCCTGTTTATTTTTGATAACCCTTCTTCTACTAGCACTAAAAGCGCGTTTCTAACACTCGTTCATTGCAACTCCTGTTCATTGCAAAATTCAAACGGGTTACGCCCATCTCGAATGTATCTTTTTGGAGCTCGTACAACTATTTCTTCATCGCTTTCGATATCCGACAAATCTATATTTTGTAGATCATCATCCATATTTTCAGAAGTGAGCACGTAACACAGACATAAGTCAGCTCCAGAGTCGACTTAAAAAACATGATCTTATTTAACCGTATAAGCATATCTTCATCGCCAATAAGATAGTCTTACGTGATTATGAATACATAAAATATTAAAATTGCTTAAAACTATCTTAAGTTTAAACTGAGAATCATATTCAAGCAATGTCTAACCGAGATCATCTTATTCAAGCTAGAACTTGCAGCAACAACTTGATAGCCGTCTTAAATCGGGTTTATGAATCTAAACTTACCTTAAGATTAAGCTTAAGGCGGTCTTGAAATTTAAGTTCGGACTATAAATGCCGACCTAAGAAAAACGGTCTTGAATGGTCTTGCCACGCATGCATGGAAATAAGTGAGGTTAAGGTCATCGATGGTAAAAACTCAAATGTTGATGTAGTCGAAGCATCTGAATTGGATTTGAACAACATTGAGAAACCATTTGTGAAGTATTTAACTCCAGTTAAAACGAAAATTAAAAAATTTGATACGAAAATTAGTAATCTCACCGAGAATATTAATAAGATTGTGTTGGAGAACGAGGAGCTTAGAGTGCTAAATACAGAACTTTCGAGTAAAGTGGCTAATTTAGAAAAAAGTGTTAAGGACTTGCACAGTTTAATAGACAATTTCTATAATAATAATAATTTGGAATCTATAACTTCCGAAGTAATTGATCGCGACGCAAGGTCTAAGAACATTGTAGTGTACAACGTTGAAGAAAGTTCTGCCTCTATGGCAATCAAAAAAATTGAAGATGACCAATTAGTGCAAGGAAAAGTGCGTCCTTTAAAGATCGTTCTAGCGAGCCGCGAGATAGTGATGGAATGTGTTCGAAACAAAAAACGCTTGGCCGACACGGGTTTTAAGATTAGCCAAGACCTCACCAAAATGCAAAAAAGTCAATATACAAAAACATTTAAAGAGCTCGATGATAGAAAATCCAATAATATTCCGTAATAATTTCCGTAATAATTGTTACCTCAAAAAACTAATAAACAATTCAAAAAACTAATAAACTCATTAAATTGTTATTTTCCAAATGTGAATGGTTTGAGAACGAATGAATATCGATATATTCAGTTTCTCTAAACCTAAATTTTTAAAAAAAGTTGATTTTTCCGTTAGCATTACGGAACGAATAACCTATGACTCAGTTTATATGTCTTTGTATACCACTCTGACACCACTATAATTGTTTATTATAATTATTATATAATTATTACTCGAATTACTATTACTTTAATTATCATGAATCCGTTGTTCATTTAAATATTTGATGTATCATCTATAATGTTATTATATCTTAAGTTAGCCTGTAAAAAAAGGAAGATCCGGAAAATGCTGTGTTTGGGATTTTATTTGTCCTGATACGCTTGCGCCCAGCCATCTTTCTGTTACTGTAAAACAGGCTGGAGGAGCAGCAGATTCAGCTGAAGCTTTCAAAAATAGGAAATATAAAAATTTGGAAAACGTTTACATGTTTATTCCTATTGATATAGAAACGTTGGGCCCTATTGGAACTAACGGTAGAAGATTTTTAAGCCAATTGGTCATAAAATTATTGAAAATACAGGAGACTTTCCATTTATTACGACTTTTTTCCATTAGTTATAGTCCTAACGCCAATCCGCCTACGGGATCGTGGAGTGAATAGGGGTGCTGGGTGGGTAAAGAATGTAAAAGGGCGTTTTATTTAATGGAAATTTTCATTATTTCGCCCTTTTTAATGGAGTAGAACACAAATATAAAAAATTTTTTTTTTTAGGAAATATCCCATAAAGAAAATTTGTACCTTTAAGTTTATTATCGGCTTGATTTTCGAAATTGATCGAAAATGAAAATTAAATTTTTTTGCGAAAAGGGCGTGCTTAAATTGTGAATTATGGTTGATTCGGCGTGGATTGGGCCATTTGACGATGAATTTCATATTAAATTATTAGAGTATTCTATTATTTTGCATTGCCATCTACCGCACGATAGATTCTAATACAAAAAGCCATCTCTTGTCAAAAATTATTTGTGGTTAGGTTTTTGTGTTGGTTTTTGTGCTGTTGAACCGTAATTAGCTTTTTTAAAATCCATTTTTATAATTAAATTTCTGCTACATTATAATTAATAATGTCTTTATCTGGAGCATCATTTACAAGCAGTCGAATATGATATCGACAGCTATGTCATTTTATCCAAGTAAGTTTTCTATTAATTGGATTTTTTTTTTAATAATTATTTTTTTAATAATTAATAATTTTTTTATTAATGTTTCTAATTTTTCCTGGTTCCATATCCGCTTTTCAAATGATACCTTTGAGTACCAAATTAAATGAGAGGCCGAATTGTGTGATACCTGAACAGAATATTAAAGCTATCTACGGAAATCTCCAAGCGGATGATTTTATGCATTCATATTACACCTTCCCGTTGATTAGAGTGGAATCGGATTAAATCCATGTCAGCGTGCGGGTTCCTCGAAACAACGTTGTGGAAAGCATCCAAGAGTAAGTAGTAACTTTCTTTGGCGGGATTTTGGCATGAAAAATAATTAATTATTTTTTTTATTTTATAGATATCGATCGTATTTTTTGAATGAAGTTATTGAAAGTTTCAGCGCCTCTTCAGATCCTTTGTGTTCGGTTGACTATTGCCAAGCCGTAGGTGAAATCGTGTCGTCACTTTTTTTTAATGAGATGAAACTAATTTTATTTATCTGTGGTAACAGTGTGTACGTAAAAACTGCTATTATAGATTTCGTGGTAAGCAATCGTTCAATTTACTGTTCCACAGATGGTAATGGTTTCATTACTTTAAAGGAAAGAGATGACGGTTCAAGCTTTACAAAAGTAATCTAGGAGTGGTACAAGCTCGAGGATTTGGAGACCCGGCGGGTCGTCGAATTCTTGTGCGAGGTATCACTCGTACTCCGTAAGTACAACCCACACTTTACCAAAACACCGTCCAACCCATCCTTAACCCCATCTCCATATTTTGGATGTTGCATCAGGTTGCTCTTCCTTTACGCTGCATACTCACGTATGTATAAGGTGGACGATATTTATGATATGTCATCATTTAAGAAACATTATACCTATGTTATGAACATATTTTATCGTTCATCGTACGTGAGTGCTGTTCACCAGTCGAGCAGACCTGGTGCCACCCCTCGTCCTTCGACCATCAGTCCAGTTTCCGTAGCAAATGTTGTATCATCTGTTTTATTCCCCACGAGTGTCTTTGGCAAGTTGGCCTTGGCATTCATTATTCAAAATCGACTTTCAAACTACGGTTTTTAAAACATGTTTAACACAATTGATTGTTGATCATATAGAGAATTTCCCGGTCAACTTTGTCACGGACACCGTGTCATCCTTCCGCTACCAGTGGTGGTCAATCAACAAAAACCTCCACCCCACTCTCATCCCTCCTGTCCAATCTCCTCATCCGGTGCTTCTCAATCAACTGATGGTGTTAATACTGCTGCACGTGTTAAAAATAGTGCTTCATGTGGTGGTAATAGTGCTCCACCTCCTTTTGCAGCTTTACCGTCTACTTATGATCATAGAGATTCGGGGTTTATTATTCCTATTGCTCCTTTGAATAGTTGAGATTTATTTGCTATTCCGGGGTTCTTACCAGAACATCTAAATTTTTACATGAATCGCCCTTATTATAAATCCATTCCCTTAGCCCCCACTACCACCGCTACTCCTACAACCACTGCTACTCCTACAACCACCGCTCCCATTCGAGTAAATCCGGTGAGTCAATTTTATCGCAAAAACAGGCTTCTCGCTCGCACTACTACTACTACTACTACTACTACTACTACTAGTCCCGCTTCCACCTCCACCCCTATCACAACTGCTACTAGTTCAGTTTTTACTGCTCCCACCCCTACCACAACTGCTACTATTCCAATTTTTACTGCTCCCACCCCTACCACAAGTACTACTATTGCAATTTCTACTGCTTCTACCCCTACCACAACTACTCCCTGGGATGCAAACCGGGTGTGGTATGGATTTGGTGAGTTGTTTCGATTCCATATAATTTTTTTGTGCTTTACAATTTTTTTACAATTTTATATTTTTCTTTCGGCGCGTAATGTTCTGGTTTTTTTGTATATTAATATTTTTTTATATGGCTATTGTTTATTTATTATATGGCTATAATTATTTTATAGTTGTTGTTGCGCTACTGAATAATGAATATATTTATATATACTTGATTTTTAACTATGGGGTTAAAGGGAAAAACTTTAAGAAATAATTTTTTTGTATGATGTTCTTCATTGTCTTCTTGACAATGAAAATTTTGATTCAATAACTTTATCGGTGTCCAAGATATGTTTTTTAAAAATTATAAAAAAATTTATAAATGTTTTTTTTACCTTATTTGCTGATGTGGCGAGAAAGAAATTTGGATCGGAGCAGTATAATTTTTGAGGTTTTAAGAAACGCACAGGTTTTTTATTCTCATCTAATGCAACGTATTAGTGTTGCAATACAAAGAGGAAATGTTTTGTCCATCTTGGGTTCTCTTTCTTCAAAATTTTTAATAAGTTAAAAATTTTTATTCTGTTTAATAATTATTTAAAAATCTTTAATGTTTTAAAGTTTAGTTATTTTTATTGTGTTCAAGTTTCTTAATAAAGAATTTTTTACTGACTATATGAAAAAGGAGCTGATAGCGAAGTCTGATGGGCTGCTTTTCCAAATTAATTGTGGTTTGATTTTATTTCATCCAGCTAATAAAAATATCTATAAATTGTAAAACTGATTTATTGAAGCGTATTTGTGTTAATAAAGGGTGAACATAGTATTTTTGTTAGAATATTGCAAAAATACATATTTCCGAGTAGTCCGAGTAGCTAGTTTATAGTTTGGGAGTCCCAATACTACAGTTTTTGATCTGTGAGTAGGAATTCTATTATAATTAAATTCCGCCAAAAGTTCGCCCAGAGTAACCTAGAACGTGACCGTTGCGAACAGCAGGAAGATCAAGGCAAACAAATCGACTACATTGAAATTTCTTGAAATCTCTATATTATAAATATGTCTATATTATATATTATAAAAAGCTCTACATTTTAAATAAAGTGATCTAATGAATTCGGGACAATAAAATCCTTTTAGTATTGAGTTAATTGCTTCAACGCCCACATAAATATTTAACCACATGTGCATTTTGAAGTACGTCAAACTCAGTTGGTCGTTTTTGTTTTTTCAAAAACCGTCATTGTAAATTTTTTTGATATAATAATGTTCCACAGCTACAGAAATACTCAATTTTTGACCCTGTGCAACCAGCCAACAGAATATCACTCACAAAGGTATTGTTCGTAAAGGTACCACTCTTACACCAAACAGCTGAACTTCAGAATGAAATGAAAAACTCAAAAAACAAACACGAAAATGGGGCCAAAATTGGAGCGTCGATCAATGAAGCAAAACTAAAAAAAAAAAACAAAAAAAAAAAAAACTACCGAAAAGTTTAACAATTCAGGATTCAAATCCACTTTACATCATGTGTTTTCGACCACATATCTCCGGTACCCGATAGGAAAGGACAAATTGCCAAAAATAAACGAGTATCTGGAACCCAGTTACGAAAAAAGAAACAAGACTGTAGATAAACGTACAGCAATTAGCAATATTGATGAAATCCTGAAAAATCAGAAAATGAAAACTGTAGTCATCTCGGAACCTGGTCCAAGATTTACCTTGGACAAGCGGCAGTCCAAAACATATATAAGGTATCCATTAGGAAATAACTGGTAAAAAAACCAAAAACGTGTGGAGCCAAAATCACGGACGGTGGTCAGTAAGTTAAGCAGAGAGATACAAGTAGAGCACCATGTTAAATCGAGGAAGACCAACACAAATTATCATTCCAGACAAAATTGGTCCAAACTAGTCCAATCCCTATTAGAATGGTTGCCACAAATTTTCCGATATCTTAAACCGACACTGGTACTAATATCGAAATTATGGCGAAGGAGATGGAGGATACGAAGAGACAAGTGCTACTAGCATCAAGACAGAGACACAAATTTACAAAAGCATCTGTAGACCTTTAATCGACTATGAACCCGTAATTATGACCAACTCAAATAGTAAGACAACACGAATTTTGGAGACAACAGAACGAACGGCACTAAGACATTGGCAGAAAGCCGAAAGTCCATAGAAGAAATCTTCGATCTTTTAATAAAACCAATCAAATTTGAACAATTAGTTTATTAAGTACGGCCAAACCTATTTTTACAATGAAAATGTTTGAAAATCCATGAAAGTTGAATTGTTAGGTTTGTAGGAATAGAAAAACGGTCCTTTATCTCTCAAATTTAATCATCAGTTTTTTATTTACGACTAGTTTCGATACTTAGAAAAAACATATTAACACCAATCAAAATAATTGTAATAAGTATGAGTTAGAACAATTGTAGTACAACAACATTATTTAACAATTTAAAGTGTGTGAAAAATAAAATAAATTTAATTTAATATTGAACATTTATGAAAGTCTTGTAATTATTTTTAGTCAAAAGTGTCAGAGTAAATGTTTTACATATTGTTTACATTTTTACTCTGTTTTGTATTTTAATTATATACCCGATTTTTTTCTACTTTTAAATAACTATTTTACAAATTTATATACCAATTTAATTCCTTTGTTCCAACTCATTAAATGTTACTTATATATCACTTATATGTTTTAATTTGACACTTTTGACTAAAAATAATTACAAGACTTTCATATATGTTCAATATTAAATTTAACCTATTTTATTTTTCACACACTTTAAATTGTTAAATAATGTTGTTGTACTACAATTGTTCTAACTCATACTTATTACAATTATTTTGATTAGTGTTAATATGTTTTTTTTAATTGTTACACATTTTGTAGTGTTTCTTACCTGATGATGATACTACTCTAAAGTATCGAAACTAGTCGTAAATAAAAGACTGATGATTAAATTTGAGAGATAAAGAACCGTTTTTCTTTTCCTACAAACTTAATATTTTTACAAATTTATCAAATTGGTATCCCTCAATAAGCTTCCGTCCTTAATCGTTACTTCGCTGGAAGTACAACTTCGCGTACGAAGACTCGCCGCCAACGAATTCACACCAATCGACAAAGTTTCCCAGCCAAGCAGGGACCAGTTGGCCATTCTGCGTGAGACGTTTATTCCTCACGATCATTTGTGTCTTGGTATCCTCCATCTCCTTCACCATAATTTCGGTATTAGTACCAGTGTTGGTGCACAGTATCAGCAAACTGATGGCAACCATTCGAAGGCTAATTGGACTAGTTTGGACCAATTTAGTCTGAAAATGGTAATTCGTGTTGGTCTTCCTCAATTTAATATTGTGCTCTACTTCTATCTCTCTGATCAACTTACAGACCACCTTCCGTGATTTTTGGGTCCACAAATGTCTGGTTGTCTGCCGCTTGTGCAAGGTCGATCTTGGATTAAGAGTTCATCAATATTGCTAATTGCTGTATGTTTATACCAAACATGAACGAGTATCTGGAACCCATTTACGAAAAAAAAAACAGGACTGTAGCCTGTTTCTTTTTTCGTAAATGGGTTCCAAATACTCGTTCATGTTTGGCAATTTGTCCTTTTTTATCGGATACCGGAGGTATGTGGTCGAAAACGCATGATGCAAAGTGGATTGGAAATATTTTGATCATATTATTACTTAACAAGTTTACTATGTACCGTAACTATAAAACAAAAGAAATATTAACGCAATTCCCGGCTTACGAGCCTACTTTAATCTCTTAGACTAGAATTATGATTTATAAATTTATATAAGTATGCGTTTTAGGATAAACTGCTAGCAGAAGAGCGCAACAAATACAAAGCAGCAGGCGTCTGTACAGCGCTGGTAACCTTATTCATTTTTTTAGGCAAAATTTACGTATCAAATGCAGGTGATTCGAGAGAATCATTTGTAATAAAGAACTATGTCGTTCCTTGTGATAATAGTATATTACAAACCGACGTGGAAAGTGTTTCATTTCTGTCGAGAGATAAGATAGTTAACCGAGGCGCGAAGCGCGGAGGTCAACTATTTCTCGAGACAGAAATAAAACTTTCCACGGAGGTTTGTATACTATTTTATTCACAATCATTTAGTAATAAGCAACGATTAACAAATTAATAAATTATTAATATTTTAAATTTTACAATTTGGATAAATCATGGAGGCAATAAAATTGGCATATATGTCAAACAAGTACAATATTATACTAGTAAAATACTTGGGTATTGAAGTGAACTAAAATGAATGATAGTGACTCCGATATCGAAATGTGTACTCCACCGGAGCTTCGGGAAGCCACTGGAAAAGCTCTAGACAACTTAATTCTTACAAAAAGCAAAGTAATGTAATGTTGAACATTACATACCTAGGTTCGTAATACTGTCAAATAATAAATATGATTGTTTGACACTTGCAACAGTAGAATTTACACAAGTATTTAATGTATTTCGCTATTTCCACACTTTTAATTACATTTAAAGATTAATCTAGTCCAACAGCACAACAAATTAATGAACTATCGTAAAAAACAACACGCAACACTGTATTTTTGTTTTGAACTGGAGTTTTGACAACTGCAATTTCACTCCAGATTTGCTGATCGAAAAGTGCATTTCCACCACGGTCGAAAATGTGTTTTTATTCATATATTTTTAATTATTTTTTTGATAATAAATTGTTCGATTGTGAATAAAATAGTATACATACCTCGGTGGGAATTTCATTACAGCCTCGCGCTTATATCTGACCTCGAGGCTTCGCCTCTCGGTCAGATATTAGCCTTCGGCTGTAATGAATATCATTCCCAACTCGGTTGTAATATACTATAACTGACTGGGTCGGAAGTGAATGCCGTCGGTAATGACTAACTTTCAAACTTTTTATAACCTATGAAATGCTTATATTACTAAATGATTGTGAATAAAAAAGTTTACATCTAGATAGTATGCGCGACCGCCAAAAATGCACGATTTAGGCAAACGAATTATTAATTATTCTAATTGAGAAAAGATTTTTTCACGTAAGCACGGCAACACCAAATAAATTCGCTGAAAATGCAATTCAATAATAATATAATATATAATTCAATAATACCCGTGGTAGTTGGCGTCCTAAAAAAGAATGCAATCTACGAGTTATCTCGTAGTTGGCAGTTAACGTGTTAATGTAGATAATGACGCAAACGCTGATGATATGTTACCCATAGTTAATATAGTTTGGACAAGGTCCGAATTAAAAAAATTACAACGTACAAACAGTAAATTCCTTAATATTATTTCAAATATTGAAAATATAGATGAACATTTGTCCTATTTAGATTCAGATGGTGTTTTATATAAAAAACGGGTAAATGATGAAAGAAACAACAAAATTGTGTAAAATCAGAAATTTTATATATGTATCACAATATTATATTCCGCCAGCAAATATCATTTGATATTGTACGACCATTAAATCGAACTCGAAATGAAAATAAGTACATTTTAACTTGTATGGATTACTTAACGAGATTTCCAGAATGCGTACCAATACCCGATATTCATGCAAATACTGTTGCTAAAGCTTTTGTAGCTAATATTATTACTAAATATAGAACCCCTAGAGAAATCTTAACAGATTGTGGTAGTCAGTTTGTTTCTAAACTATTTAAAGAAATTTATAAAATTCTTGAAATTAGTAAATTAATAACTACACTTTACCATCCAGCTTGTATTGGAGTAGTTGAAAAAATGCATAAATCACTTAAAACAATGTTATCACATTATATAACTGAAGACAATAATTGTTGGGATGAATGGTTGCCTTTGGCTACCATGGCGTAAAAAACCATATTCACGAATCAACAAATAAAACACCGTTTTTCTTAATGATTGGAAGAGATATGGAATTGCCTGGCAGATAAGATGTTTTGTCCATCCCAGGAAATGAACATTAATTCTTTGGCACTCAAACCAACCGGATTTTATATTAATTACTATGATGTATCTCAGGTTTGGACGTTCCTTCAACAATGGATTCGTCACCTACCATTAGCGCTCCATCCGATGGTAATAACACGCTACTCGCAAACATTCTTAATAATATTTCTAATAATATGTAGTTAAATAATAAGTATCAATATAAGTAATATAAATTTATAAAATATACAAAGGTTGCCTTACTGACTTTACGGACCTAAACTTTATAATGTGACGATTGTACTGTGGAGTGCCCCTCCTGTAATACGCAGTGAAGAACATAAGCAGTCTAAAAAAAATAACTCAATGTTCAGAAAAGAGGAGAAAATTGGGACTACCACCGGACACTACTGTGGGGAAATTTCCCCTTCGGTTAGCAGTAGCAAGACTTGTGTTAATTAAGGCAATTTTTGGTGTTATTGTTAAGCAAAATTTGTAATATTTATAATTTATGTTTATAACTTTGCTAAGAAATAAATGTATTAATCTTATATGAGTGTTTACTTTTTGCTCCGATCAGACGTAAGGAGCGCTCAGAATCCTGATCGTTGCTAATTAAAGTAAGGGTTCTTTAAGTTGACGTAAAATAATTTAAGAATTATAGGCCATGGTAGGTAACACTCCAGAAGACAAAGTCAATTTGATTATGGGTACCGTTACTGACCAGTAAGTTCATTTGTCGGTCGAAACCGCTGGCATTAATAACCCTTCAATATTAGCAAATTATCTAAAATCATTTTCATTTCCTTCAGAAATGGTGTTATCTAGAGAACCAACCCATCAACAAAAGGGGTACTCGGGAGCTAAACATAGACATATGACTCGCGACCCCTTTATTAATAAAAAGAAATGTTTTTCATGTAATAAGCTTGGTCATATACGGAGTGCTTGCCCAATTACTCGAGATAGTTACTATAGATACCCAATTACTCGAGAGTAAATCAACCCCGAACCATAAATTACAATGTCAACCTTATTGACAGTAGCAATAAGAAACTGAAAGTTTTTCAAACATATTTATCAATAACAAACCGCAATTAGATAACGTCGGCCTGGGCAGTGAGTGCTCATTGATCACCGAAGAACTAGTCAAAAAACAAAAATTACCCATTGAGAATTTACAAAATCTTACTAAATTAATGACCTTTTTGCCAGATAAATTTATCAGTCCCAGGTATTGCACAGGCGCATCTATTATATTGGATGAAATTCGCCACTCTCGTTCTCCTTATACTAGTCCAATAGTTCTAGTTGGAAAGAAAACGGGTGAGAAAAGACTATGTGTCGATTATAGAGCTCTTAATAAAATTACTGTGAAAGACAAATACCCATTACCTCTGATAGAGAATCAGATTAATCGTTTGCATGGTTATAAATACCGTGATTCAATAAAGATAGGTAAGTAAGTAAGTAAGTAAGTAAGTAAGTAAGTAAGTAAGTAAGTAAGTAAGTAAGTAAGTAAGTAAGTAAGTAAGTAAGTAAGTAAGTAAGTAAGTAAGTAAGTAAGTAAGTAAGTAAGTAAGTAAGTAAGTAAGTAAGTAAGATTTATTTCCAAAGATTCATATTACAGAATGTGGATAATGTCAAAAATAAATACAAACAGTACAAAATAAACAACAAAATTATTAGCATTAAGTTTGGTAGACGTGTTTAGTCAAACTTTTCATTTAAATACTCGTTAACGTTATAGAACACTCCCTCAATCAGAAGGCTTTTGACTGCCGATTTAAATTTCTTCATACATCTAATATCGCGAATTTCTTGTGGTAAGTGATTAAACAATTTAATACCAAAATAGTACGGTGATCTTTCAGTAATCTGCAATTTGCATGCAACAGGCCTAAATAAATTTCTATTCCTTGTGTTGTAGTTGTGGTAATCCTTATTGAGAATAATGTCGCTTTTATTATTAAAAATATAGACGCAAACTTTCAATATGTACAAACATGAAACAGTTAATATTCTAGTAGGTTTAAAAAGATTTTTGCAAGAAGTTCTTCTAGTAGCTTTACATATAATTCTAATAATTCTTTTTTGAACTAAAAAAACGTTTTGAGAAAGTGTAGATACACCCCAAAATACAATTCCATATTCTATACGCGATTGAATATATGCATAGTATACATTAACCAATTGGTTTTGTTCAAGAACAGCACTTAAATTTCTCATCATATAAGCCAAGGAAGAAAGTTTCGAAGACAAAGTACTACAGTGATTTTTCCAATTCAAGTTTTCATCAAACTCAAGTCCCAAAAACCTGGTACTATCAACACGATTTACCAAGCTATTTCCTATAGTTATATTCAAATCATGATTATTTTGGTTTTGATAACAATGGAATCTGATATAATGTGTTTTTATTTTTATTCAAAAAAAGACAATTAGAATTAAACCAATGTGAGAGATTCGAAAGTTCTTTATTTAAAGCCATTTTTAACACATTTTCGTTCATACTTGAATAAATGTAAGATGTGTCATCAGCAAACTGGATCAATGAAGAACGCGAGTTTGTTACAGCATGCTTCATGTCGTTAACATAAATACTAAACAAGACAGGGCCCAGGATTGAACCCTGGGGCACACCTGTACTGTTTATTCTTATCTCTAAATTGATAGAGTTAATTTGGTCCTTATAGACATGATTAAGAGCAACATATTGTCGTCTTTCAGAAATGAAGCTGCAGATCCAATTATAAGCAACTCCTCGAATTCCAATATTTTCCAATTTACTCAATAAAACAGAATGGTCAACAGTATCAAATGCCTTGCTGAGGTCACAAAAAACAGTAGCAGGGCATTCGCCATTTTCCATACATTGTAATATTTTTTTATAAACAGAATGTATTGCTGAATCAGTTGAAGAATTCTTTTTGAAACCGTGTTGATTCTGAGATAGTATACCTTTTGAATTAAGATAATTCATGAGTCGTATTAAAAATGAATGTTCAAATATTTTCGAAATTGAGGAAGAAATACTTAAAGGTCTATAATTATTCAAAATAGACTTATTCCCTTTTTTATGAAGAGGTACAACTTTGGCTATCTTCAAATTAGTGGGAAAATATCCATTTTGAAATGACAAATTAATGACAAAAGCCAGCGGTTCAGAAATTATATCAACACACTGTTTCAAGAAAAAATTTGATAAAGAATCAGGCCCTGAACTATGTTTATTTTTTAGCTTGTGCAGTATGATCATCTTTATTTCCTCTTGAGTGACCGGTTCTAAATACATGGAACATGGTAATCGTGGACTCTTATTAACAAACTTGGTTTTTGGAATTTGATTAGAAATGCTTATTGGTTCTTCAATAAAAAAATTATTGAACAATTCAGCTATCATATAAGAATCATCAATAATTTCATCATTGACCTCTACTGATAGATTTTTAACTGCTTTTGTATTTTTCGTGAGTTTATTAGTAACATTCCATAACCCACTATTATTATTTATACACAAATTTACTTCATTTTGATAAAATTGTTTTTTAGTTAATTGAAGCAATTTAAAATGTTTATTTTTTGCAATTTTGTAATTGTCATTAAGAATGGGATACTTATTTGCAAGTAAAAATAAATCTTTAAGATTTTTGCTAGAATTAATTACGTTAGTATCAACCCAAAATTTTTTATGAGAATTTGTACTACGCTTTCTTTCAGGAAAGTGTTTATTATAATAATGTAATAAAGTGTCAATGAAACACGAAAACGATTCATTTGAATTTACGCTATGGTATACTGATAGCCAGTTTTCGTACTGAATGTCTGCAAAAAAGTTATTCATATTGGTGGCACTTAGGCATCTAACAACCGAAAAAGTGTTCACTCGACCACTGCTGCTGGTAGAGAAATTAATAGTTCTATGATCTGAGATAGAATTCTCACTTATCAAACAGATAACATCAGTGTCGTTAGTAAATATTTGATCCAATATGTTATTACCTCTTGTAGGTGATTTGACTATGTCTACCAAACCAAAACTATTACATAAATTTTTCAAAGTATTAAAATTAACGACATCGCGTAGTGGGTCACAGTTAATGTCTCCCATTAAATAAAATGTAGTTGAAGCATCATAAATATATTGTAACACATCATTTATTGTATCACAGTAAACCTTAAAATCACTATTTGAAGGAGATCTGTAAGTATTTATTATTATTATAGGTTTTTCATTAACCTTAGTTGAAATACCACAGATTTCTATGTCTTTATCAACACCATACCTATCTAATTTAAGATCCGTCACGTTCAAATTGTTTTTGCACCAAATGGCAGATCCACATCCTTTGAATAATTTGCGTGAATAACTTGCTGCTAGTTCCATAGAGGGAAAGCGTATACTTTTTAAGTAGTCGTCATTTGAACCCGTTTCGGTTGCACATAAAAAGTTTATATTACGTTTGTTTAGATATTCCGCCACTATGTAATCAACTTTGACATCAGTTATAGTCTGACAATTTAACAGAATTGAGTTTAACGGTCTTATTCTGAATGTCTATTGAATATTGAAATAAATATTGAATATTGAGTATTGAAATTGAATATGGTCAATACTTGCTTAATTTTGTATTCTGTATGGCACGTTGAGTTTCTTCAATTCAATTTCAATAACCTAACGTTTTTAAAAGGGTTAGTACAAAATTTAATCGATTGACAGAAACAGAAACGTGCGAAGTTTGAGGTTATTCCTGTTTTATTCTGTGTTTCAGTGCTTTAAATAGTGAGTCGTTTATTTTGTGCCCTAATTATAATTTAACTGTGCTTCCTGTGAGCTGAAATTGTTAAAATTTGTAAGTAAAGAATTTGTTTGATACTATTAGAAAGAAAACTGTTAGTAATATTTCGATATTTTTATAGTTATCAAAATGCGTACCAGCAAATCGCAATATAAAATCTACTTGCAATACTTGGAAAAATATTCTTATTTAAGAACTAATAAATATCAACCAAGCTTCGGTTCAAACGAAGCAGAAGCTTTGTGGCAACAATTAAGTGACGAACTTAATTCGGTGGGTGATGGTCCTGTCCGTGAGCCAAAGTTATGGAAAAAGGTAGATAGATTTAATTAGCTTATAGATTTATACTTCAATATTAATTTTTAGGCATTTGCGGAATACAAATCGTTTATACGTAGGAAAGCCCGCGAGGGCAAAACATTGACGGCCGATGAAGAGAGAATTTTAAAAATAACTGGTCAAGTTGTAGTCGACGGTATTCCTGTGCCAGAGTTGGGTCAAGTCGGCGAAGTCGTCATAGAAGTGGTGGAAGAGGAGACTAATGAGGCTGAACAATTGCAATCAAGTAACAGTAATTGTAATTTAGTATTAATATTGTTTATTTTTTTTTATAATTTCTAGTAGACAATCAACCGCCCACTCAAGCAGTAACTCCACAAACTGAAAATCGACAAACTTCACGACAACGTAAGTTATATTTGTGAATTATACTCGTTTTGTTTCTTTTATAATGTTTAGTTTAGGACCGAAATTTAAAAGAACTCCAGCAAGAAACATCTTGCTAAATTCTTATGCTGAAAGTGCGCGGTTGACGAGCGAGGGTCATCGTGAGATTGCTGATGCTTTGCGACAAATTGCCATTAGTGTAGATGGCCTAACTGCGGCTATTTTAAGTAGACAATAATCATATAGCTATTTTAATGTATATTTAAGGCTATTTAATTATATAATTACGTAAACAAGAAAAATGGTTTTCTTAACCTATCTATTAAATTTATTTTAATTAGGTGATGAAAAAACCACAGAAGATCAATATATCTGCTACATTAGATATTTGGAAGACTTTAAAACGCTTACAGACGGGCATTTTGAACAAATGGTTGAAGAATTAAACAGCATGAAAGGGCCACACCGATCTATAAAAAAGTGGAAACAAGTAGGTATCGTACAGAGTGTTGCAGAATTGAGAACGTTTATTTTGTATTTGTTTTTACTTTATTAGATTTTTCAAGAATGGATTGCTAAGACCAAACGGAAAGCCAGAACAATATATGCACATCGTCTTCAAACTGGAGGTGGCCGACCAATACTAAAGTTTTTAACTTACATAGAAGAAAGAATAATTTTTCTTTTATCTAAAGTAATTGTAAATGGTCTACCGGTTATCGAATTAGGAAACACAAAAACCAAACGTCGACCTTGCCCTGTGTCGAAAGTTGTCAGTAGTCGACAACGCTTAAACGGTGCTTTACAAAATATTGTATTTATTTTCATAATACATAACTTCATTTTTGTAGGATTAACACGTATATATGAGGAAGTGGACAAGGTTTTGAAAGAAAATACATTACATCTTAAATTTTCAAAAGTTAATTTAATAAATGCAATAATAGCTTTACAAATCAGTATAAATAAATTAATTAATGCATGTTTAAGCTTGTTCAAATCAAATAAATTCTGAAACAATCAAAAATAATCATTCACAATTCGATCACGAATACCATGCCCCAGATTGAGATAATAATTGCGAGCATTGTTATCATTAATTATGTCCTCATTGTTGTTGTTGTTGGCCTCATCTGTTTATAAAATGTTAGATAAAAACAAAAAATAATATAAAACTTACCATCATTAAATATTTCTTGATTATCTTGCCCTCTAATAATACAATAATTGTGCAAAATTGAGCAGGTATTTATTATATTTGCAGCAGCAATAGGTCCATAGTGTAGGGTTCGATGCTTACTTAAACACCGAAACCGACCTTTTAAAATTCCGTTGAGACGTTCGACAACGTTTCGAACAGATCTCTGAGCTACATTAAACCTTCGCTGTGGTTCCGTTGCAGGGCGTATAATTGGCGTTATAAGCCATGGTTGTAGCGGGTAACCCGAATCTCCTAAAAAAAATGTTTTAAATATTTCTTGAAATTTATATAAGTATTACCTATTAGCCAAAAATTTCGTTGTCCACCTCTATATTCTTGCTCTAAATGTGTCCTGATCATAGATGTTTGCCAAATTGCTGAATCGTGAACTGATCCAGGATATCTTGCGTTAACATTTAGAATTCTACAATCAGCACCGACAATCTAAAATAACATTGATTATAAATAGTATTTTAGAAACAATTACTGAAATAGTACAATTTGTACATTCAAAGAGTGGTTTCCCTTTCGATCTAAAAAAACTACCCCAGGATATTCCTCATCTTCTACTGGCGGTGCAATTATATTTACATGCGTGCAATCTATTGCACCTATAATGCCCGGAAATGCATTATGATTATTTTGAGTAAATCTGAAAACACACGAATGTTGCCGTGCTTTATGTGTTTTTGATGACTCACTTTAATTTTTCTTGGTTTCGGGCTTCTTCGGTTGTAGGAAATTGTACCATGTGAGCCAAGTTTAAAGTAGCACTGCAAACATCTCGAATACAACGACTAACGGATGACTGACTCATTGGCATAAAGTAGTCCTGCCCAACTCCTTTTTGGTATGAACCTTGTGCAAAGAAATGCAGTGCAACAAATATCTGTAAAAATATGTATTGCGTTTTACCTTAACGACTTATATCATTTACATACCTTGATTGCATTAGGTATGGATCTTGCAGTTCCACCATCACTCATATAAGGTTGAAGCTCTTCAACTAATGCCAAAGTCAAATCCCTAGAAACTCGGTAAACACTTCTAAAATTATTCTCAGGCATACTTAATGGATCGCTTGCATCTCGTATTAATCGCCGGTTCAAATTATACTCCTCCCTGATATAAAAAAATATTTCTGTTTGTTAGCAAATTATTAGCATATGCTGTTTATATAAAATACCGTTCTTCTTCGTCAATGATAGCCTCAATTAATAATAAGTGGTCGAAATTGTTCATTTTGTATGAATAAACAAATAAAGTAATAAAACACAAATAACACAACTACACAACGCAACACCGGCACATTATAACCTCATATTATTTAATAAAATAACAATCAACGCGACCTTAAATATTAACGCGCGTGCGTATCAAACGATTGACTTTGTAGCAAGTGGTGTTTATCATTTGCCTATCATTTCAACAATTGAGAAGTCAAATCAATAAAAAAATAAGTGAAATGTCGTTCAGACTACGATTTATTGAAATGTATTCAATATTCAAGAAATTGATAATTGACTGTGCTCAACTGTCATTCAGAATAAGACCGTAAATTATCAAACTCAGAATCCAATTGAACTTTGCCAACATTATTTTGATTTGTTTGGGTTTCTGAAAGCACTGAGAAAAAACCGATTAATTTTAATGTTTTCAGGCCACAGATCAGGTACCTTCACTACATCCAGCTTCTCGAAAGGCAACGATAACTTAAAAGAAGCATAGTGCCCATGCTTTGCATTTAATTTAGAACACTCAATATCACTAGAGATGTGTTTAACATTATTGACGATGTCGTCTTCAGTTGTAGCAGGATCCAAATAACATAGATGCAAGTGTGCTTGTTTTTTAGCTGCTTTCAACGTAGAGTTAACGTTTGTTCCAACAATTGAATTTTTTCTCTGTGTTTTATTGTGTATTTTAGTAATATTGTCAATAGTTGTCGTATTTTCCAACAAATTTGTAATTTGTTTATTGTTAGTATGATTGGTATGAATAACCTCACTTAATGCTTTGACATTACCACGCACTTGATGATCATTTGAACTACTACTTGAAGCAGCGGTACCTCTGATGACAGATGGCGTGGAAGTAGGTTTACGATGAGATGAAATTGCACGTTTGTCTTTCACAAAATTTTCCTTTAAAAAGATAATAGTGTCCTTCTGCTCGTCAATTCTTTCTTCTAATTGATTAACCATGCGTTCTAGAATAGTCACTTCATTGATGGTTTTCTTTGATTTAGAAATATTACTACTTAGATCCAAAGTAGGGTTAAATTTATCTTGTTCAGAATCACTAGATTTTAGATGAACATCGAACTTTTTTTTTAATTTTTCAAATGTCACAGCACTCATATTTGTTACATTGTTAAAAGAAACACATTTACTTATAATTATGGACACTAATTGGTCCTTATTTAAGCGACCCAATTGCGCGTCTAAATAGGTGTTGTCAACACTGTCAGCCATGATATCTTTTTTATCTTGATCTGTAGTAATCCCAATATACCATCTACTCAGTGCTGATAAAAAAAAATCCCAAAAAACTTTATAAATGGTCTCCGGGGGACATTGCGAATGCATTTCCATTAAAGAGTCTTAGTTTGAAAGCATATCGTTATGTTAGACAAACATTAAATTTTCCTTTACCTGGATTGTCGACTTTTCGAAATTGGGCATCAAATTTCAATATGCTTCCTGTAATTTTGACTAAGATCATGCCAATAATGAAGGCAAAGGGAGAAGGAATGAGTATAGAAGAAAAATTGGCAATTATGAGTTTTGATGAAGTTTTATATATCGGACGCAATTGAAATTAACAGAAAAATGCAAAAAAGTATGGACCACATAAAACATGTTAGGCGAGCTTGGTAAAAGGTTTTACTGTGGTTGGAATTATAACTCATTTGGGGCCCACAAATAATGCATTATGGTCACGCTTCAATGTAGGATTAAGCGGGAATAAATAGTGTTACATCGAACATCCAATCATTACTAATTTTAAAATATTTGTATTTGCCGATGCTCTACATCTGATAAAATTTGCAAGGAATAATTTATTCGATGGAATTAAAGTCAACAAGTCAGGCCTCGAGAAATTGCTAAAACTCAATGTGGGAGATATGAAAATAGCATTTAGGTTGACTGTCTATCACTATTAAGTTGAAAAAGCGGAATGATAAAATGTTAAAATGGCTACCCAAGTATTTTCTAATACCAAGGCTAAAGGTGTGGAATGGTGCGGTAAATGTGGAATAAAGTACTACATTTGTTCAATGATTTATTTTTGCTGGTAAATAAGTCGAACCATATTTAACAGCAAAAATAAATATGGGGATCATCCGGGAACCAACGCTTACGGACTAAATCAAGAACATCAAAATGAAGTTTTAACCAACACGACAAAGTTTATATCTACAATGAGAGTTGGAAAGCATAATAGCCGTCTTCCATTTCAAAAAAGAATTTTACGCAACAATACTGCTTTGAAATCCTTATTCAGCCTAGACTTTAAAACTAAGTACATCCTTACATATCAACTTAACCAAGATATTGTCAAGACTCAAATTATTGTAAAATTATTTAGCATTATGCAAATAATAAATGATTCGCCTTATCAGCGGTTACATGAATCTCACGCTATCGAAGACACCGGAGCCGCGGTGCCAGCAAGGTGATCGAACGGGATGACCGATCGAACGCTGAGCTGACACAAATTGAAAAGTAACAATAATTATTGTAATTCAGAAGACAGGGAGGCTGTTTTGAGGATCGAACGATATAGGTCGATCTAAATTTAATAAGGCGTCGCGAACTGGGGCCTGTAACACAACTCCAAATTTCCTACATATGTAGTAAAATTCTTACACTTGTAGTGAATTCTGTAACACAATTCTACAATTGTATGTAGAAACTTGATTCGGTTACTTTGCTTGAGTTTAAATCTTCTATAATTCAATATTCGTTAAGAATGCTATAATTTTTAATCCGATATTATGTTTTCATTATATAATCGGAAATAATATTTTCGATGATTGGATCTACTAAACACTTTATCAAAGGCGTACTAAACAGGTAATTATGTCGCACATTGAATGTACAGTCATGTTCATAAAAGTGTTGTACAAAATTAATGTCGTTTGAATCTGAATTCAATTTAAGTTCAAAAAAATGTTGTACAAATATTTTAATGCTAACTACCTTTAATGATAGAGAATTCGCTTTTTTGAGCAAAACACAAACATCGATTTCATATTACAATTATAATATCGGTGTACAACACTTTTATGAACATGACTGTACGTGTCTCTAAACAACTAATGTAGGCAAAGTGAATAAATTTACCTGCAAAGGGTTAATTTCTAAGAATTAATTGTAACATAATGAAAAGTAGTTATTATTACCCATTGCAAAATTAGTTTAGAAAGTGCTTTTATTGCGTAAACAAGTGAGAAAAAATGAGCGCAAAAAATAATCAGTTTAATAAGAAGATGCAAATTTTAACGGAAATTCAAAAACATAAATTCTTACTGTTTTCGGCCTTCAGTGACACCGTGAGAAAAACGGACCAAATTCAAACATGGAAGGACATTGCGAATATTGCGCAAAACATAGCTTTGATCCCGCCAACTAAAGATTGGGCATATTTACGTGACACGTTATGGCAAAATTGGAAAAGAACAACAATGGTAAGAATCGAATATTTGTATGTCAAAAATAAAATTTGATATTCCCAAAATTAGTACTTAATCTGTTATTACCATTCAATATTCAAATAACTAAAAATAGTGCGGCTTTTAAGAACAAATAACTTTTTAGTTGAAGGTTGATAATTCCAAAAAAACTGGTACCGGCGGCATGGGAAAATTAACAGCGTTAGATGAAATAATTGTGGACATAATCGGTAAAGAATCTCCCATAATTCAAGGCTTAGGAATAGTGGAGTCATTAGATACGAGTGGCTCCCAAAATCCTACCGAACTTTTACAAAATGATACCGAACTTTTACAAAATCATACCAATCAAGGACCATCAACATCTATGCAATCTACGATTGTAGATAGACAGAGTGAGCATTTTTATCGTAATTTAAATTTTCGTTTACCAAAATTATTAGGACCAAGTAATTTGTAGTTAATTCATTAGAATATACAGCTATTTTTTTAAGTCAAAATTCATAAGAATGTAGAAATAAATTACTCATTAATTATTAATTAAACTACAATGACATTCATTATTTTTCGATTTTGCTAAAGAGAAGGTAAACTTTTCAGACAAACGGAAGCGTACTACATCATCAGGTGATACTGACATTCTCGACAAAAAAAATAGGAAAATGGAGCTCCAAATCAAACATTTGGAATTGTCAAATTACAAATTAAAGTTGGAAAATTTAGAGCTAGAAAGAAGATTAAATATCCGTCCGCCCAAATTTACTAGAGAACTACAGAGTGAAGAGAATATCGACGAATAAAATTCACCCGATTACGAATATCTCAATCAAATTGAAATTCCTGATGATACAACTCATTCCGACACTTATTCTTATACCGACTTATGAACAAATGAACCTGTGAATAAACATACTGTGTAAATATTTTTGTGCAATAATGAGAATATATTTGTAATAACAATGTCGCATTCTTATTTATAACCGAGTGACAAAATGTTAAATTGCTTTCCATCAATCGATATTTGAACATTTTACCACTAGAAGTTGGTTTTGAAAAAGTAATCATACTAATTTGTTTCATCAGTTTTTTGTAAAAAAAAAAAATATTTTAATAAAAAAATATAGAGAAAATAAAGAAAAATATTTTTCCAATATTGAAATGGTCATTTTTTTTTCGTCAAATGCAACTGAAGTTGATTCTAATTGATAATTTTTTACTAAGACACAACTCCAGTCGAGAACGAGACTCAATGAAATTCGTGGATATTAGTCACGGGAGCAATATTAACCAATCAGAACAAATTCACTCTGAAAACAGACCATGGGCTATTATCAGCAATCATTGTTCTGATTGGTTAATATTGACCTAAAACTCACTTTGACATTTCTTTTATCTGTGATTCTCAATTAATCAATTAATTTGACAGTTCTAAAAAATGTTATAAATTATTTAAAAATCGGGTTTGAAAAAATGATTTGACCGAATATTCCTCGGAAATTGGGAAACCTTGAAACCCGCGGGGTTTTTAAAGCGGGTTTCAAAGCGGGTTCAAATACAAAAGCCTTGTTTTTCTCAACTGGTATTTGACAACGCGGATTTCAATGTTCAATCAATTGATAGTCTGAATACTTTTCATGTGATAGGTGGTGTTTGTTGCCTCACTCCTAAATATGCTATAACACCAGATCAATTCATTCCTCGCCTAAAAAAACTACCATCTGCCAAAGTCATAGGCGATTTTAGTGCAATTAAACTCATGCATTTTGAGAAGACTAATGCTGAAGGTTAGGCAGTATTCAAGATAGAAGACCTCAATAAATGCTCTACAACTTTCTTCGCATACATTTTTGCGTATCAAAAGCCGTTTTCAAGTTATTGACGTTCAAATATGGCCTTTTAGGCCATAGAAAATAGAAATTTTGCGCTCCAGATTCAGGTTTAGCAACCCAAAAAATTAGTGAAATCAAAACTTTCCCAAATATTGCATCCCCAAATCACCAATTGACTGGGCTATACTCGAATTTTGGATACGTTATTTGGACACCTACACGGAAATTCATTGTCTGATGAACCTTATATGATCAATACAGTTGCAAACGGGGTGCAAGAAGCAATAAAGGATAAATTCAATATTTCGATGGATGTTTTATTATGTAAAAACACCATGTTTTTTTTTAGATATTTGAATCCGCATTACAATCCAATTCATTTTCTAAATTTTACTCTGAGAAACTAAAACGAAAGCTATTATTTCGACAAAAAACCCGGACATACTGTTGTCGCAAACGGTTTTTTTTGTTTTAAATAACGAGACTAAATTCTGAATCATAGTTGGCTGTTTTAACAAAAGGTCTTGACAGTTTGCAAACCGCTTGCAAACCAAACAGTCAAATTAAAGAACAACATTCGACTCATCACCAATCAGTAAAATGATGTGCGTATGTGTCGACGAACGGGCACTCCAAGGCGACCCGAGCGAAGTCGTCGCGAAGAAATTTAGCTTGAGCATCACTCGTCGAGATTTAATAACTCTGTCCGAGTCAAATTGGCTGAATGACGAAATAATCAATTTTTACATGGGTATGATCATGGAGCGAGTCAATAACGGAAACGGACCGAAAGTGTATGCCATGAACACCTTCTTCTATTCTAAATTGATCAAGGATGGCGCGCGGGTTTTGCGTAGATGGACCAAGAGCATTGATATATTTACTATGACGTGTGTCCATTTATTTAGTGCGGCATTGGTGTATGGCAATAGTAGATTTCAGAAATACCGCAGTTCGGTATTTTGATAGTATGGGCGCGCCGAACAAAGAATGTCTGAGGGAACTGCAATATTATTTGCAAGCTGAGCATTTGCACAAGAAACACGCCATGTTTGATATGAGTAAGTGGGATTTCGAAAGCCTGGAAAACATTCCTCAACAGAAGAATAACAGCGATTGCGGTGTGTTCTGTTGCACCAATTGACTATAAATAATAATTATTAATAAATAAATTTTAAATACTCAATATATATTGAATTGCGCAGTTCTCAACCGATATTGTTCATGTTTCGGGTAATGATAACACAGTAGCCGACGCGTTATCTCGTTTGACAGCTATAGCAATGCCAGTGGTTGTCAGCATGGAGGAATTGGCACAAGAGCAAGAACAGGACGAAGAACTACGCGTACTACTTGAAAACATTACTACCTTAAAGCTGAACCGATTCGTTCTAGACGGCAGTGGCAGATGTCTTTTCTGTGACTGTTCAACCGAACATACCCGTCCATTCATTCCAAGGTCCCTTAGACGAAGAATTTTCGACATGGTACATCGGCTCTCACACCCTAGCGGACATCTCACTGCTAAGCAGATTAGAAAGTAAATTGTTTGGCCAGGCATGAACAAGGACATCCTTCAATGGGCTCGAACGTGCATGCTTTGCCAGAAATCAAAGGTACATCGCCATACCAAAAACGTACTATCAATTCACTGTTCCAGGCAACAGATTCCACCAAGTCCATTTAGACTTGGTCGGTCCACTTCCACCGTCACAGATTGCAGATACCTCTTGACGATGATTGACCGTTTCTCCCGCTGGCCAGAAGCAGTGCCTTTGGCGAACATGACAGCCGAAACCGTCTCCTCAGCCTTTTACACTAACTGGTTGGCCAGGTTTGGTGCTTCCCAAATTATCACAACTGACCAGGGACGACAGTTCGAGGCTACGTTATTTAAAGCGCTTAGAAACCTGATAGGCTGCAAACGAACGCAAACAACCGCTTTCCATCCTGCTGCAAATGGTCTGGTGGAAAGATCGTGAAAGGCATCGTTTGCTTAAAACAGCTATCATGTGCCACAACACGGACAAATGGGTCGAAATCCTACCTACTGTTCTATTAGGCCTTCGCACTAGTTTTAAAGAAGACTTAAAATGCTCACCTGCAGAATAACTCTACGGCATAACGCAGAAGGTCCCGGAACGCAGAGAACTTCGAATTGAAGCACTAAATTTAAAAATTTTAAAAATGAAGACATAAATTGATACAGTTTTAGAATAATATTTTTTTCATTTTTTGGCGTGTTTTTTTTTTCAAGTCTTCTTGTAAAAATTGAAAAATTATAAATGTTAATAATAATTTCTTTTAAATCCATGTTGCATAGCAACTTTTATTGTTTTAATATGTTACACTTGCATTGCGTTCTATTTTTTAAATGGTTTATATGCTTCTTCTTGTTTTTTTTTATCTAGTATTTAGTCAATTTCTATAATTAGAATAAAAATTGTTTCAGTTGATTTTAATAAAAAACTTATTTTAATTTGAACATACTAAGAAGTAATAATTATTTTAACAAGGAACATGGAACAAGAAACAATTAAATTACAATAAATTGATGACACATTTACTAACTATATGAAAATGGAGCTTATAGCGTAATATAATGGGCTGCTTTTCCAATTTAATTGTGGTTTGATTATATAGCTTTTCATCCCGCTAATAAAAATATTTATAGATTGTAAAACCGATTTATTGAAGCGTATTTGTGTTAATAGAAGGTGAGCAAGGTATTTTTGTTAAAATATTGCAAAAATACATAATTTTAATAACTGCACTGGGAGTCCGAGTAGCTAGTTTATAGTTTGGGAGTCCCAATACTAAAGTTTTTGATCTGTGAGTAAGAATATTACTATAATTAAATTTCGCCAAAAGTTCGCCCAGAGTAACCTACAACGTGACCGTTGCTAACAGCAGGAAGATCAAGGCAAACAAATAGACTACCTTGAAATTTCTTGAAAGCTCTATATTATAAATATGTCTATATTATATATTATAAAAAGCTCTATATTATAAATAAAGTGCTCTAATGCATTCGGGACAATAAAATCCTTTTAGTATTGAGTTAATTGCTTCAACGCCAACATAAATATTTAGCAACATGTGCATCTTGAAGTATGTCAAACCCAGTTGGTCGCTTTTGTTTTTTCAAAAACCGTCATTGTGAAATTTTTTGATAGAATAGCTGTGATGTAGCTGTGCGACATCAGCCACAAAAAATACTCAACTTTTGACCCTGTGCGACCAGCCAGCAGAATATCACTCACAAAGGTGCGGTCGTAAAGGTACCACTCTTACACCAAACAGCTGAACTTCAGAATGAAGTAAAAAACTCAAAAAACAAACACGAAAATGGGGCCAAAATTGGAACGTCGATCAATCAAGCAAAACTAAAAAAAAAAAAAAAAAAAAAAAAAAAATACCAAAAAGTTTGACAATTCAGGAGTCCAATCCACTTTGCATCATGCGTGTTCGACCACATATTTCCGGTACCCGATAGGAAAGGACAAATTGCCAAGAATGAACGAGTATCTGAAACCCATTTACGAAAAAAGAAACAGGACTGTAGATAAACGTACACCAATTACCAATATTGATGAAATCCTGAAAAATCAGAAGCGGCAGTCCAAAACATAATTATATGAGGTATCCATTAGGAAATAACTGCTAAAAATAAATCAAAAAATTGTGGACCCAAAAATCACGGACGGTGGTCAGTAGGTTGAGCAGAGAGATACAAGTAGAGCATAAAGTTAAATCGAGGAAGATTACCACAAATTACCATTTGTAGTCAAAATTGGTCCAAACTAGTCCAATTCCCATTAGGATGGTTGCCACCAATTTTCCGATATCTTACACCGACACGGGTACTAATATCGAAATTATGGTGAAGGAGCTGCAGGATACATAAACACAAGTGGTCGTAACGAACAAACGTCTTACGCAGAATGGCCAACTGGTCGCTGCTTGGCTGGGGAACTTTGTGGAAATTGGTGTGAATGCGTTGGCGGCGATTCTTCGTACGCGAAGTTGTACTTCCAATGAAGTAACGATTAAGGACGGAAGCCCATTGAGGAATACCGAAAGTGCTCTGTTCTTTTATGTTCTGTTTTATCCGGTCTCCGTTTTGATTATCATTTTTCACGGGTCACAGTTTCACAAAATAGATGACTCGCATTACTAGTACAATTTTAGTAGAGCGTTATCTGTCAATGAAAAGCAGCAACAAATATTTCATACGCAAAGAACTCTAACAGCAAAAATTAGGCAGTATCAGGTTTATGAAAAACACTTGTTTAGAAATGGTAAGTAATTATTTGATGCTACTTGAAAGATAAAAGTGCCGCGCAAATAAAAAAAAGTTAAAAAATAATAAAATTGTAATTTTTGTTAGGGTCATCTGCTATTATCCACTGCTATTCAATTACATCAATTATAGCGCCCACTACTGTTATCAATTAATACAAATACTTGCACTGTTTCACGTCGTTTGTTAAAATTTGGTGGAAAATATGGTCTAAATCCAGAAACATGTTCTGAATGAAGTGTTTGTTATGCTACTGAGCAGTTTAAAAATGTGCTTTGTTAAAAATAGATGGACTAAAGTTTTAAACTCTAAATATCAATAAATAATTAACCAATATACAATTTCATAAACAGACTTGTTCAATAGCTTGTCAAGTTAATTGTTTTTTGAAAAATAATTTTTAATTAATAAGTTTTTACCTATGTTAGCTAAATACCATGAAATTAAATTGTAATGTGGGTCATCTACTTTGTGAAACGCCCCCTTTATCAGTGATTGGCTACATTCGCCCTCACGAAATTTTAGTAAGCAGCTTTTGAGCTTTACAAAGCGGTGAAGGTGAACGATGGTTTGTCGATGGAAAATCTATCGCTTTTTGGCTTACGAAGCGTAAAACTTGACAATTATGACATTTCACATCTGATGTTTCTTTGGTTATGTGTGTTTCAAATTTATAAACAACAAGTTTTTCAAACATATTTATTAATAACAAACCGCAATTAGATAACGTCGGCCTGGGCAGTGAGTGCTCATTGATCACCGAAGAACTAGTCAAAAAACAAAAATTACCCATTGAGAATTTACAAAATCTTACTAAATTAATGACCTTTTTGCCAGATAAATTTATCAGTCCCAGGTATTGCACAGGCGCATCTATTATATTGGATGAAATAACTAAAGTTATCGAATCTTATATTTTACCAGATTATGAATACTGGCGTACTTATCAGTCAAAATTTTACAGAATTGTGAGATATTGCCTACACGAAGAAACACAACTCATTAATATTTTCAAGTGTTGAAATTTAATCACATGCGTAACCTGATATGCCCGATACTAAAATTAACAGGACATTGGTACACGATCGAATTGAGGATCCAAAAACCATTAGTCGGTTGATTAACTTATTAAATGAATTTAGGGATTGCATCGCCCTTAACATGTCAGAATTAAGGAAAACATCTGTTACCAGTATGACAATGTAGTTGATGTCTAAAGAACCAATTCAGAGCCACCCCCGACGACTACCTGAAGATGAAAGAATTTTAGTTAGAAAAATGATTCAGGAAATGCTCGATAAGAAAATAATTCGCCACTCTCGTTCTCCTTATACTAGTCCAATAGTTCTAGTTGGAAAGAAAACGGGTGAGAAAAGACTATGTGTCGATTATAGAGCTCTTAATAAAATTACTGTAAAAGACAAATACCCATTACCTCTGATAGAGAATCAGATTAATCGTTTGCATGGTTATAAATACCGTGATTTAATAAAGATAGGTTATCTTGATCTGTAGTAATCCCAATATACCATCTACTCAGTGCTGATAAAAAAAAATCCCAAAAAACTTTATAAATGGTCTCCAGGGGACATTGCGAATGCATTTCCATTAAAGAGTCTTAGTTTGAAAGCATATCGTTATGTTAGACAAACATTAAATTTTCCTTTACCTGGATTGTCGACTTTTCGAAATTGGGCATCAAATTTCAATATGCTTCCTGTAATTTTGACTAAGATCATGCCAATAATGAAGGCAAAGGGAGAAGGAATGAGCATAGAAGAAAAATTGGCAATTATGAGTTTTGATGAAGTTTTATATATCGGACGCAATTGAAATTAACAGAAAAATGCAAAAAAGTATGGACCACATAAAACATGTTAGGCGAGCTTGGTAAAAGGTTTTACTGTGGTTGGAATTATAACTCATTTGGGGCCCACAAATAATGCATTATGGTCACGCTTCAATGTAGGATTAAGCGGGAATAAATAGTGTTACATCGAACATCCAATCATTACTAATTTTAAAATATTTGTATTTGCCGATGCTCTACATCTGATAAAATTTGCAAGGAATAATTTATTCGATGGAATTAAAGTCAACAAGTCAGGCCTCGAGAAATTGCTAAAACTCAATGTGGGAGATATGAAAATAGCATTTAGGTTGACTGTCTATCACTATTAAGTTGAAAAAGCGGAATGATAAAATGTTAAAATGGCTACCCAAGTATTTTCTAATACCAAGGCTAAAGGTGTGGAATGGTGCGGTAAATGTGGAATAAAGTACTACATTTGTTCAATGATTTATTTTTGCTGGTAAATAAGTCGAACCATATTTAACAGCAAAAATAAATATGGGGATCATCCGGGAACCAACGCTTACGGACTAAATCAAGAACATCAAAATGAAGTTTTAACCAACACGACAAAGTTTATATCTACAATGAGAGTTGGAAAGCATAATAGCCGTCTTCCATTTCAAAAAAGAATTTTACGCAACAATACTGCTTTGAAATCCTTATTCAGCCTAAGACTTTAAAACTAAGTACATCCTTACATATCAACTTAACCAAGATATTGTCAAGACTCAAATTATTGTAAAATTATTTAGCATTATGCAAATAATAAATGATTCGCCTTATCAGCGGTTACATGAATCTCACGCTATCGAAGACACCGGAAAAGCAACACGAGCCGCGGTGCCAGCAAGGTGATCGAACGGGATGACCGATCGAACGCTGAGCTGACACAAATTGAAAAGTAACAATAATTATTGTAATTCAGAAGACAGGGAGGCTGTTTTGAGGATCGAACGATATAGGTCGATCTAAATTTAATAAGGCGTCGCGAACTGGGACCTGTAACACAACTCCAAATTTCCTACATATGTAGTAAAATTCTTACACTTGTAGTGAATTCTGTAACACAATTCTACAATTGTATGTACAAACTTGATTCGGTTACTTTGCTTGAGTTTAAATCTTCTATAATTCAATATTCGTTAAGAATGCTATAATTTTTAATCCGATAATATGTTTTCATTATACTATCATAATCGGAAATAATATTTTCGATGATTGGATCTACTAAACACCCTATCAAAGGCGTACTTAACAGGTAATTATGTCGCACATTGAATGTACAGTCATGTTCATAAAAGTGTTGTACAAAATTAATGTCGTTTGAATCTGAATTCAATTTAATCGTTTGAATCTGAATTAAAAAAAATGTTGTACAAATATTTTAATGCTAACTACCTTTAATTATAGAGAATTCGCTTTTTTGAGCAAAACACAAACATCGATTTCATATTACAATTATAATATCGGTGTACAACACTTTTATGAACATGACTGTACGTGTCTCTAAACAACTAATGTAGGCAAAGTGAATAAATTTACCTGCAAAGGGTTAATTTCTAAGAATTAATTGTAACATAATGAAAAGTAGTTATTATTACCCATTGCAAAATTAGTTTAGAAAGTGCTTTTATAGCGTAAACAAGTGAGAAAAAATGAGCGCAAAAAATATTCAGTTTAATAAGAAGATGCAAATTTTAACGGAAATTCGAAAACATAAATTCTTATTGTTTTCGGCCTTCAGTGACACTGTGAGAAAAACGGACCAAATTCAAACATGGAAGGACATGGCGAATATTGCGCAAAGCATAGCTTTGATCCCGCCAACTAAAGATTGGGCATATTTACGTGACACGTTATGGCAAAATTGGAAAAGAACAACAATGGTAAGAATCGAATATTTGTATGTCAAAAATAAAATTTGATATTCCCAAAATTAGTACTTAATCTGTTATTACCATTCAATATTCAAATAACTAAATATAGTGCGGCATTTAAGAACAAATAACTTTTTAGTTAAAGGTTGATAATTCCAAAAAAACTGGTACCGGCGGCATGGGAAAATTAACAGCGTTAGATGAATTAATTGTGGACATAATCGGTAAAGAATCTCCCATAATTCAAGGCTTAGGAATAGTGGAGTCATTAGATACGAGTGGCTCCCAAAATCCTACCGAACTTTTACAAAATGATACCAATCAAGGACCATCAACATCTATGCAATCTACGATTGTAGATAGACAGAGTGAGCATTTTTATCGTAATTTAAATTTTCGTTTACCAAAATTATTAGGACCAAGTAATTTGTAGTTAATTCATTAGAATATACAGCTATTTTTTTTAAGTCAAAAATCATAAGAATGTAGAAATAAATTACTCATTAATTATTAATTAAACTACAATGACATTCATTATTTTTCGATTTTGCTAAAGAGAAGGTAAACTTTTCAGACAAACGGAAGCGTACTACATCATCAGGTGATACTGACATTCTCGACAAAAAAAATAGGAAAATGGAGCTCCAAATCAAACATTTGGAATTGTCAAATTACAAATTAAAGTTGGAAAATTTAGAGCTAGAAAGAAGATTAAATATCCGTCCGCCCAAATTTACTAGAGAACTACAGAGTGAAGAGAATATCGACGAATAAAATTCACCCGATTACGAATATCTCAATCAAATTGAAATTCCTGATGATACAACTCATTCCGACACTTATTCTTATACCGACTTATGAACAAATGAACCTGTGAATAAACATACTGTGTAAATATTTTTGTGCATTAATGAGAATATATTTTTAATAACAATGTCGCATTCTTATTTATAACCGGGTGACAAAATTTTGAATTGCTTTCCATCAATCGATATTTGAACAATTTACCACTAGAAGTTGGTTTTGAAAAAGTAATACTAATTTGTTTCATCAGTTTTTTGTAAAAAAAAAATATTTTATTAAAAAAATATATAGAAAATAAAGAAAAATATTTTTCCAATATTAAAATGGTAATTTTTTTTTTTTTCGTCAAATGCTACTGAAGTTGATTCTAATTGATAATTTTTTACTAAGATACAACTCCAGTCGAGAACGAGACTCAATGAAATTCGTGGATATTAGTCACGGGAGCAATATTAACCAATCAGAACAAATTTACTCTGAAAACAGACCATGGGCTATTATCAGCAATCATTGTTCTGATTGGTTAATATTGACCTAAAACTCACTTTGACATTTCTTTTATCTGTGATTCTCAATTAATCAATTAATTTGACAGTTCTAAAAAATGTTATAAATTATTTAAAAATCGGGTTTGAAAAAATGATTTGACCGAATATTCCTCGAAAATTGGGAAACCTTGAAACCCGCGGGGTTTAAAAGCGGGTTTCAAAGCGGATGACACCTCCTATGCAAATACAAAAGCCTTGTTTTTCTCAACTGGTATTTGACAACGCGGATTTCAATGTTCAATCAATTGATAGTATGAATACTTTTCATGTGATAGGTGGTGTTTGTTGCCTCACTCCTAAATATGCTATAACACCAGATCAATTCATTCCTCGCCTAAAAAAACTACCATCTGCCGAAGTCATAGGCGATTTTAGTGCAATTAAACTCATGCATTTTGAGAAGACTAATGCTGAAGGTTGGGCAGTAATCAAGATAGAAGACCTCAATAAATGCTCTACAACTTTCTTCGCATACATTTTTGCGTATCAAAAGCCGTTTTCAAGTTATTGACGTTCAAATATGGCCTTTTAGGCCATAGAAAATAGAAATTTTGATGGAAAGCTCCAGATTCAGGTTTAGCAACCCAAAAATTTAGTGAAATCCAAACTTTCCCAAATATTGCATCCCCAAATCACCAATTGACTGGGCTATACTCGAATTTTGGATACGTTATTTGGACACCTACACGGAGATTCATTGTCTGATGAACCTTATATGATCAATACACTTGCAAATGGGGTGCAAGAAGCAATAAAGGATAAAATCAATATTTCGATGGATGTTTTATTATGTAAAAACACCATGTTTTTTTTCGATATTTGAATCCGCATTACAATCCAATTCATTTTCTAAATTTTACTCTGAGAAACTAAAACGAAAGCTATTATTTCGACAAAAAACCCGGACATACTGTTGTCGCAAACGGTTTTTTTTGTTTTAAATAACGAGACTCTAAATTCTGAATCATAGTTGGCTGTTTTAACAAAAGGTCTTGACAGTTTGCAAACCGCTTGCAAACCAAACAGTCAAATTAAAGAACAACATTCGACTCATCACCAATCAGTAAAATGATGTGCGTATGTGTCGACGATCGGGCACTCCAAGGCGACCCGAGCGAAGTCGTCGCGAAGAAATTTAGCTTAAGCATCACTCGTCGAGATTTAATAACTCTGTCCGAGTCAAATTGGCTGAATGACGAAATAATCAATTTTTACATGGGTATGATCATGGAGCGAGTCAATAACGGAAACGGACCGAAAGTGTATGCCATGAACACCTTCTTTTATTCTAAATTGATCAAGGATGGCGCGCGGGTTTTGCGTAGATGGACCAAGACCATTGATATATTTACTATGTGTGCCCATTTATTTAGTGCGGCATTGGTGTATGGCAATAGTAGATTTCAGAAATACCGCAGTTCGGTATTTTGATAGTATGGGCGCGCCGAACAAAGAATGTCCGAGGGAACTGCAATATTATTTGCAAGCTGAGCATTTGAACAAAAAACACGCCATGTTTGATATGAGTAAGTGGGATTTTGAAAACCTGGAAAACATTCCTCAACAGAAGAATAACAGCGATTGCGGTGTGTTCTGTTGCACCAATTGACTATAAATAATAATTATTAATAAATAAATTTTAAATAGTCAATATATATTGAATTGCGCAGTTCTCAACCGATATTGTTCATGTTTCGGGTAATGATAACACAGTAGTCGACGCGTTATCTCGTTTGACAGCTATAGCAATGCCAGTGGTTGTTAGCGCGGAGGAATTGGCACAAGAGCAAGAACAGGACGAAGAACTACGCGTACTACTTGAAAACATTACTACCTTAAAGCTGAACCGATTCGTTCTAGACGGCAGTGGCAGATGTCTTTTTTGTGACTGTTCAACCGAACATACCCGTCCCTTAGACGAACAATTTTCGACATGGTACATCGGCTCTCACACCCTAGCGGACATCTCACTGCTAAGCAGATTAGAAAGTAATTTGTTTGGTCAGGCATGAACAAGGACATCCTTCAATGGGCTCGAACGTGCATGCTTTGCCAGAAATCAAAGGTACATCGCCATACCAAAAACGTACTATCAATTCACTGTTCCAGGCAACAGATTCCACCAAGTCCATTTAGACTTGGTCGGTCCACTTCCACCGTCACAGATTGCAGATACCTCTTGACGATGATTGACCGTTTCTCCCGCTGGCCAGAAGCAGTGCCTTTGGCGAACATGACAGCCGAAACCGTCTCCTCAGCCTTTTACACTAACTGGTTGGCCAGGTTTGGTGCTTCCCAAATTATCACAACTGACCAGGGAAGACAGTTCGAGGCTACGTTATTTAAAGCGCTTAGAAACCTGATAGGCTGCAAACGAACGCAAACAACCGCTTTCCATCCTGCTGCAAATGGTCTGGTGGAAAGATCGTGAAAGGCATCGTTTGCTTAAAACAGCTATCATGTGCCACAACACGGACAAATGGGTCGAAATCCTACCTACTGTTCTATTAGGCCTTCGCACTAGTTTTAAAGAAGACTTAAAATGCTCACCTGCAGAATAACTCTACGGCATAACGCTGAAAGTCCCCGGCGAATTTTTCACTGAATAAGACAGACTAAGTAATCCTGAAATTTTTGTTGAAAAATTCAGAACGGTCATGCAACAGCTGCGACCTACCCCCACGGCACAACACAAAGAGCTGCAGAATGGGCAGCTAGAGTTCGCAGCCTTGCTTCTAGATGCGAATTCTGCTCGACTACCTTGGATATGCTAATGCGTGACCGCTTAGTAGGCGGTTTCGAAAAAGGATTTGTTCAAGATCGGCTTTTTGAAGAGAAATTGGATAGTACTTTTGCCGATGTAACAAGAATTGCTTCTGCGAAAATGGCAGCAAGGCAGAACACCGTAATCGAACCAACAGTTAAATTGGAGCAGGATCTCAATTATGTTTCCGACAAATCACGTAGGCAGAAATCATCAGCGAGTCTGTTATCTACATCGTCCCGCAACCAGAAGAAGTCATCATCACCATGCAGCAGCAGATTAGACTCGCGTCCAAATTCTGAGGTGTGCGGTAGGAAGAATCACAACTCCAATCAGTGCAAATACAAGGGGTATACGTGTAATTTGTGCAAAGTGAAAGGACATTTAGCTCCAGTGTGCCCCCGTAGAGAAACAAGTATAAATGACACGCAATCTTATCATAAGCTAAAGCAAAATTTCTTAGAGGTTGGTGATCAATTGTTTTCAATAGCTTCTCGGAAACGATCAGGTCGTTTAATTTGTTCACGGGGCCTTCAAATCGACTCAGAAATAGTCCAAAATCGTCCAAAAACTTGATATTGAAGAAAGAGAACTTCGAATTGAAGCACTAAATTTAAAAATTAAAAAAATGAAGACATCAATTGATACAGTTTTAGAATAATATTTTTTTCATTTTTTGGCGTGTTTTTTTTTCAAGTCTTCTTGTAAAAATTGAAAAATTATAAATGTTAATAATAATTTCTTTTAAATCCATGTTGCACAGCAACTTTTCTTGTTTTAATATGTTACACTTGCATTGCGTTCTATTTTTTAAATGGTTTATATGCTTCTTCTTGTTTTTTTTTATCTAGTATTTAGTCAATTTCTATAATTAGAATAAAAATTGTTTCAGTTGATTTTAATAAAAAACTTAGTTTTAATTTGAACATACTAAGAAATAATAATTATTTTAACAAGGAACATGGAACAAGGAACAATTAAATTACAATAAATTGATGACACATTTACTAACTATATGAAAATGGAGCTTATAGCGTAATCTAATGGGCTGCTTTTCCAATTTAATTGTGGTTTGATTATATAGCTTTTCATCCCGCTAATAAAAATATTTATAGATTGTAAAACCGATTTATTGAAGCGTATTTGTGTTAATAGAGGGTGAGCAAGGTATTTTTGTTAAAATATTGCAAAAATACATAATTTTAATAACTGCACTGGGAGTTCGAGTAGCTAGTTTATAGTTTGGGAGTCCCAATACTAAAGTTTTTGTTCTGTGAGTAGGAATATTACTATAATTAAATTTCGCCAAAAGTTCGCCCAGAGTAACCTACAACGTGACCGTTGCGAACAGCAGGAAGATCAAGGCAAACAAATAGACTAGCTTGAAATTTCTTGAAAGCTCTATATTATAAATATGTCTATATTATATATTATAAAAAGCTCTATATTATAAATAAAGTGCTCTAATGCATTCGGGACAATGAAATCCTTTTAGTATTGAGTTAATTGCTTCAACGCCAACATAAATATTTAGCAACATGTGCATCTTGAAGTATGTCAAACCCAGTTGGTCGCTTTTGTTTTTTCAAAAACCGTCATTGTGAAATTTTTTGATAGAATAGCTGTGATGTAGCTGTGCGACATCAGCCACAAAAAATACTCAACTTTTGACCCTGTGCCACCAGCCAGCAGAATATCACTCACAAAGGTGCCGTTCGTAAAGGTACCACTCTTACACCAAACAGCTGAACTTCAGAATGAAATGAAAAACTCAAAAAACAAACACGAAAATGGGGCCAAAATTGGAACGTCGATCAATCAAGCAAAACTAAAAAAAAAAAAAAATACCAAAAAGTTTGACAATTCAGGAGTCCAATCCACTTTGCATCATGCGTGTTCGAACACATATTTCCGGTACCCGATAGGAAGAACGAGTATCTGAAACCCATTTACGAAAAAAGAAACAGGACTGTAGATAAACGTACACCAATTACCAATATTGATGAAATCCTGAAAAATCAGAAGCGGCAGTCCAAAACATATGAGGTATCCATTAGGAAATAACTGCTAAAAATAAATCAAAAAATTGTGGACCCAAAAATCACGGATGGTGGTCAGTAGGTTGAGCAGAGAGATACAAGTAGAGCATAAAGTTAAATCGAGGAAGATTAACACAAATTACCATTTGCAGACAAAATTGGTCCAAACTAGTCCAATTCCCATTAGGATGGTTGCCACCAATTTTCCGATATCTTACACCGACACGGGTACTAATATCGAAATTATGGTGAAGGAGCTGCAGAAACGTCTGACGCAGAATGGCCAAGTGGTCGCTGCTTGGCTGTGGAACTTTGTGGAAATTGGTGTGAATGCGTTGGCGGCGATTCTTCGTACGCGACAGTGGTGCCAACTTAGCGGTTTTCCAGCTAAATCTAGCGGTTTCAAAACTCAACTAGTGGTCGAATTTATCGAACTGGCGGCTAGCGGGAATTCTAGCTTTTTATATTTTATATGATAGCAAATCTTAGCGGTTCTATTAAAGTTAATCGTCTAACAATAAATCAACCCAAGACAAAATACATACATAGTGTACACTCAGTGCACACGTGACACTAACGCAGTCAATGGAAATATTATTGGTTGACCCTGACAGTTGACACCTTCGGCTGACACTTGCAGTTGTGGTTATAGGTAATAACAATCTTTTAAACGTTGTTTGGAATTTAGATTTTTCATACAATTTTCCTTTTTACCTTCTACAATAGTATCCAAAAACAAAATGCCAAAGCCTCAGTATTCACAAAAATTTAGAGCCGTTTGGCTTAAGGACCCGCTTTTGAAAAACTGGCCGCAAGAAATAAAAACAAAGGACAATGAAGGTCCTGTAGCCAAATGTAAAATATGTCATTGTTTATTGGCCAACAAATACAGTGATTTAAAAAATCACGCAGAAACAAGAAAACACAAAGTAAATTCAACTTTGATATTGGGTAAAAAAACACAACCGACGATCCCATTTGCAAAAGAAGCGTCAATAACATCTGCAAAGATTGCCGAATGTAGATTGAGTTTGTATATAGCCTGTCACACTGCTGTTTTAACGACAGATCATCTAGTGACAGTTTGTAAAAAGATTTTTAAAGGTTAGAATTTTTAAATTAATTTAAAACTTTTTGTTAATTTTCTGACCGTCGTATTTTTAGGCGAAGCAGCAGATTACTTAAAGATGCACCGAACCAAGTGTTGTGCTATAATAAAAAATGTATCAGGGCCTCATTTTATGAATGAGTTAAAGGAAGACATTGGTGATGGACCATTTAGCATTTGGATCGATGAGTCGACCGACATTGCTACATTAAAATATCTTGGAGTATGTGTTATTTATTTTAGCAAAGAGTTGTCGAAAATAATAACAACATCTATGGGGTTATGGGAACTGGATTCTGCAGATGCCCAAGGAATTGCCGATACAATTTATAAAGTTCTTGCAAAATTTAAGTTAAAAATTGGGAATTTACATGGATTAGGTACCGACAATGCGGCCGTTATGGTGGGAATAAACAATGGGGTGTACCAAAAATTAAAAGAGCATTCACCCAATTTAATTTTAATAAGATGCATTTGTCATTCATTACAATTGGCAACATCTGCAGCATCCAAGGAACTACCCCGAAACCTGGATTTTTTAATAAGGGAAACTTATGACTGGTTTGCCCGATCATCGAGTCGAAAGTTAGCATATAAAACACTATATGAAACAATAAATGATGGCAAAGAACCTACCACAATCGTACAGGCTTGTGCAACAAGGTGGCTGTCTATTGAAGGTTCAGTATCTAGAATTTTTCAGCAGTGGTTGGAGTTAAAAGCGCATTTTGATGTTGCCAGACTTGGTGAAAAATGTTATACTGCTGAACTTCTTTACGGAATGTTTTCTGATGAGTGTGTGTATGCATATATTTGCTTCTTGAAACCAATCTTAGCAGACATAAACCGGGTTAATAAAAATTTTGAATCAAATAATGCGGATCCAACTAAATTATTGGACGATCTAATGCAGTTGTTAACCACATTAGTTGCAAAAGTAACAACTCCGCAGTCCAAATTTGTTTTGTTTCAGAACAATATAGAGGACTTTTTTGATTCAAATTGTTACCTTGGATACTTGTTTGAAGCACAAAATAAAAAAATGAGAGAATCGGGATTTCTTGAAGAGCAGGCGTTGAGGCAACGATGTCATGTATTTTTGAAAGTATTAATTAAAGAAATAATTAATAGAATACCTTCTAATATTGACGTTTTGAAAAGTATTTGTACATTTTCTGTTACAAATACGTTAAAAAGTCAAAAACTTGATATAATTAAGCTCTTAGAACATTTTAATAAAACCCCAGAAGATATCAGCGTAATAGAAAACCAGTGGCGAAAGATACACCTAATAGAATGGCAAAACGTAACCGACACATGTAAATTTTGGGCCGAAGTTATTCAATATAAAGACTCTGAAGGAATTGCAGTGTTTAACGAGTTAGCTTTGTTTGCGTTTTCCCTGTTAATACTACCTCACTCTAATGCAGACGTTGAGCGCTTGTTTAGTCAAATGAACATTATTAAAACGAAATTACGAAATCGAATGGGGTTAAAAACATTGAACGCTATTTTGTCCATTAGAACTGGCCTGAAACGCCAAGATAAATGTTGTACAAACTTTGATATCGGTCAGAATCTATTAACTAAAATTGGAACTACCGAAATTTACGACAACAAAGAAAATGAAATGGATGAGATATTTGACTTTAATATTTTTATTTAGTTTAGTTGAGTTTTTGAAAATGTGTTCAAACAGAGTATTTATTATTTTAATGTTTTTTTGTTTTTTTTTATAGCATTTATAAAAAGTTTATTTGTTTGTTTTCTACTATTAGTTTATATTAGATTAGTTGAGTTTTTTTAAAATGTGATCAAACAGAATATTTATTCTTTTCTAGTTTTTTTTTTGTATCATTTATAAAAAGTTACTTATTTGTTTTCTACTATTAAAAGACGGTTGTACTACTACTATATATTTTATTGTTTTTTTTTAATTGTTGATATCTTAGCAGTCATCATAAATTAAACGCAATTTTTTTATTACGAATTGTATTTTAAAGATATTTTCGAGAATACATTAAATAAAAATAGTAGTTTGGAGTTGGTGTACCCGGCCTGTTGTCGTTTATATTCTAATTCAAATGAGAAGAAAACCACACTTCAGAACTCCGTCAAAACCACCAGAAAACCGCTAGAATTCAAAAAATTTTCACCTGCGGCGCGCTTTTCCAGGCCGCTGCGCGGCCTAGCGATTTTCTGGCGTATTAAAATGTAAGTTCTAGTGGGAACAGTTACTAAAGTATTGGCAACACTGGTACGCGAAGTTGTACTTCCAATGAAGTAACGATTAAGAACGGAAGCCCATTGAGGAATACCGAAAGTGCTCTGTTCTTTTATATTCTGTTTTATCCGGTCTCCGTTTTGATTATCATTTTTCACGGGTGTTTCACAAAATAGATGACTCGCATTACTAGTACAATTTTAGTAGAGCGTTATCTGTCAATAAAAAGCAGCAACAAATATTTCATACGCAAAGAATTCTAACAGCAAAAATTAGGCAGTATCAGGTTTATGAAAAACACTTGTTTAGAAATGGTAAGTAATTATTTGATGCTACTTGAAAGATAAAAGTGCCGCGCAAATAAAAAAAAGTTAAAATAATAATAAAATTGTAATTTTTGTTAGGGTCATCTGCTATTATCCACTGATATTCAATTACATCAATTATAGCGCCCACTACAGACTGTTATCAATTAATACAAATACTTGCACTGTTTCACGTCGTTTGTTAAAATTTGGTGGAAAATATGGTCTAAATCCAGAAACATGTTCTGAATGAAGTGTTTGTTATGCTACTGAGCAGTTTAAAAATGTGCTTTGTTAAAAATAGATGGACTAAAGTTTTAAACTCTAAATATCAATAAATAATTAACCAATATACAAATTCATAAACAGACTTGTTCAATAGCTTGTCAAGTTAATTGTTTTTCGAAAAATAATTTTTAATTAATAAGTTTTTACCTATGTTAGCTAAATACCATGAAATTAAATTGTAATGTGGGTCATCTACTTTGTGAAACGCCCCCTTTATCAGTCATTGGCTACATTCGCCCTCATGAAATTTTAGTAAGCAGCTTTTGAGCTTTACAAAGCGGTGAAGGTGAACGATGGTTTGGAAAGCGGCTTTTCGAAAGCTGCTTTGCAAATCACTAAGCGTAAAAATCTATCGCTTTTTGGCTTACGAAGCGTAAAACTTGACAATTATGACATTTCACATCTGATGTTTCTTTGGTTATGTGTGTTTCAAATTTATAAACAACAAGTTAAATGACAAAATGGAACTGAATGAAGAAAATTTTACTCTCATATTCAACGATGAAGCAGATCCAATAGTAGAAGCCAATAAAATACTGCTACGTCATAAAAAAAGTAAGTAAATTTTTGATGTTAGAAACAGATCAACTGTAGCTCCTCTTCTTTATAATCATTTTAATGTGCTATTCATTTTAGGCTCTGTACAATATTGGGTAATTTTAACAGCAGAAATAAAAAGAAAGTTTTATCTGAAAGAAGTTTCTGTTGTATCAACTGCAGTTGAAGATTTATGCACAGAGGCTGAGGACTTAGACTCGACTATACAAATAAAAGAGCGTCAAGACAACAGTTTGGCACTCAATTTAAGCCGGGTTTATGCTCAGTTAAGAAATAATGAATAACAAATAACCTCGAAAAGATAAATGCATTGTTTGCCATATGACCGTTCATGCTGCATTAAAGAATAATTATTAAATAACCACTAAGGAGCCAAGATGGGAATATTCATCTATTTTCCTTAATGTTATCTTATTTGCAGAGACGCATGCGCATTGAGAACAAATTAACGGTGAGTTCGTTTTGTGCGGACCAATGTGAGAATAATTTCTCAGTTTATCGTTCGTTTTGTTGCGTCGACTGATCCATATCCAATTGGTGTCATATGTCATTTTGTATTGGTATTTTCTAAAGTGTGTTCATAATGAGTAGCATTGTTGAAATTAATGATGAATACCTTATTAAATTGGTGCAAAAGTTTCCACAACTTTACAACAAATTAAACCAGTCATTCAGGGACAAAATTTGCAAAGAAAACGCATGGAGATCCATTGCCACACTTTTAAACGCAACTCCCGAGCAATGTGAACGAAGGTGGATTACTCTGCGAAATAAATACTCAACGATGAGGCGAAAAATAAAAGGTGCTCCCTCTGGATCCGGATCAGATATTATGTATTCTTGGCCGCTGTTCGAAATGATGGGATTTCTTGAGAATTTTGTGACCACAAGGAAAAGCCATGGAAACGCCACACCGTCGTCTTGCTTAATTAATAGAGCAACGACCCCAAGTCAGGCAACTGTACCGGAATGGGAGGATGAACTGCACCCGGACGAACCGGTAATAATAGTATCGCCATCCCCATCGCTACTTGATTCGTGGGAACCGATACCTTCCGAACCATCGCAATTTTCACCTGGGTCAAGTGGATCTTCTGCATTATTTTCTCCACCAGAGCGCTCAAGAGAAAGTGGAAGCGAAATTCAGTCACGACCAGGATCCAGCCAGTCGAGTCATCACGTAGAAAGGACCGGTCTTTTCCGAACGATTGCCGATGGGCAGAAAAAACGCAAATGGACAGCCACACCTCAAGCATCACCTGATAGTGACATAGGGAAACTGACTCACGCATCGACTGTAGGCATTTCAGCCATCTCAAAATATTTTGCCAGCAAGACGGATAATGCCGATGATATCGTTAGTTCCTTATCAAACTCTATAGCTTTCGTAGTAAGGCGCATTCGAGGTGAACGCCGAAGGGCACAAGCTATGAAAGAGCTGATGGCGAAAGCTTTGGCCTACAAATCGGATTCCGACACAGACTGAAGTAGTTTCTTTTTTTGTAATATTTTTTTTTCTGATTTTATAAATAAATAATAATTTTTCTTATATATTAATTTTATTTTAAAATCATTTCCCATTAATATAAAATGCTTATATATTTAAGTTCGGTGTTGCCCCGCGATTTACATATTCTTGCTGCCACGGTAAACATCCCACAGATGAGATAAAATAATCCGATAAGATTTCGCGTATTTCCTTTACTCTAGCAGAGCTGTTGTTGGATCCTGTGCGCCCTATAGATGCTAAAACCGCGCCGCCTCTTCGCCATGCTCCTGGGATGATTTCGCCGTCATCATCTTCATAATCAACGAATCCCGTTGGACAATAACGACGATCTTTCTCAGGGATGTCAGATTCTGCCCTTTGTACGTAATTATGGAGAACCACACCAGCTTTTACAATATCCTCGCACATCTCGATTTCTGCGATGATCGGATTGCGAAAAATACGCCACCTTTGTGCAAGAATGCCAAAAGCGTTTTCGATCATTCGACGTGCCCTAGACAGTCGGTAATTGAATATATTTTTTCTTTCACCCAGATGTTGGCCAGGAAACGGTCGCATTATCCTACGGTGCAGTGGAAAAGCCTGGTCTGCAACAAAAAATAACGGCACGGAAACTTCTGTCCTTGGCAAGTGACAATCGTCTGGGAAATCCACTGTTTCGTTTAGAATCGCATTTCCGAAACCCGATTCTCGAAAGACACTGCTGTCGTGGTTTGATCCAGGTGCTCCTATATCCACACACGTGAATTTGTAGAACGCATCACATGACGCCATTAATACCATACTAAAAACATTGATATTTTATAAGAACCGTACAACAGCGATAAGTAAAGTGCACACAGACCTATACGAAGAATGGTAATTAAAATAATCAGTTCCGGAGTGTTTTGGCGATTGGATCAAAATATGCTTTCCATCAATTGCACCACAACAATTAGGCATATTCCACCTTTCGTAAAACGAATCAGTGATATTTTTAAAATCATCTTTTGAAGGAAATGGCAGGTAATCAAGCGATAACACATTCCACAATATTTTTAAAGTTTCCTTTAAAATGCAATGTATTGTGGATTTGCCCAAATGGAAATTAAATGCCATCTCCTGCATCGAGCAGCCTTCAGATAAATAACTAAAATTGAAGGTTAAGTTAAAAATTCCATGCAACTACTGCATATTTCGCAACTACTCACTGTAACGTTATGCATAACCGTTGTTCGGACGATATTGTATAAATTGTATGCCGTTTTATTATAAACGGTTTCACTACATCCAGTAGGTGATCAAACATCTCTCGCGACATCCTGGTGTATTTAAAGAACTGCTCAGGATCAACGACTTTCATGTGCCGAAACAATGCAGCAAAATTTCCCATTTTCAAACGTCTTTGGTTTATGGGCCTTACAGCAAATCTTCGCTTGTTTTTTATTTTTTTATTTTTTAACAATAAAATTACTGTATTTAAAGTAAGTACCATTACAAATGCAGCCGCAGTATCATCAACTTCAGTTAGATCCATAATTCAAAATCACATAGTAATTACCTGTGATTACCTATTACTGTTATTAATCGAATTGAAATACACTCGAAAAAACATGATGCGATACCAAAAACTTAACATTCAACAATAACAATAACAATGTGTCACAATAGCGAGGTCTGCAGACCTTGAGATTAGAATGAAACAGAATACGGCGAAATTCGTTAAGAAAACTGTTTCAAGGTCTGCAGAACCCTATTGGTGAATGGAGAAAACTTAATTAATTTTAACAGATTTTGTTTTTACAGGTCGTTCGATTCATTACCCACTTATAACCACTCACTTGTCGAACGCACTAATTTAGTGTAGTAAAAGTCGAGCATGAACGGGTATCTTATTTGTTATTTCTTATTTATTTTTTTGAGGTTATTTGTTATTTGTTATTCGTTATTTCTTAACTGAGCATAAACCCGGCTTTAGCAGAAAGCAAGTATTTTACTTCTTTAGAAACTTTGAAGGTCTTGTTGTAAACGCATTTAGCCAACAAGATTTAAACTTAACAGGGTTCGACAAATTGTGGAGGGTTGGGAAAACAATGCACAATTTATTAAATACTCTTTATCTTTATTAATTACGTCATACAACAGGTAATTAAAAAAACACGGAATAACCGCAATTATAAACTAAAACTACTAATAATACAATAAAACATTTGTATCGAAAGGGAATTTATGGCCGTCACTGGAAACGGCGAGCAAAGTCAGGCGCCTCGGATAAGGGATGACTCACCAATCAGAACAAATTTACTCTGAAAACAGACCATGGGCTGTTATCAGCAATCATTGTTCTGATTGATTAATATTGACCTAAAACTCAATTTGACATTTCTTTTATCTGTGATTCTCAATTAATCAATTAATTTGACAGTTCTAAAAAATGTTATAAATTATTTAAAAATCGGGTTGGAAAAAATTATTTGACCGAATATTTCTCGGAAATTGGGAACCCGCTTTGAAACCCGCGGGGTTTCAAAGCGGGTGACACCTCCTATGCAAATACAAAAGCCTTGTTTTTCTCAACTGGTATTTGACAACGCGGACTTCAATGTTCAATCAATTGATAGTCTGAATACTTTTCGTGTGATAGGTGGTGTTTGTTGCCTCACTCCTAAATATGCTATAACACCAGATCAATTCATTCCTCGCCTAAAAAAACTACCATCTGCCGAAGTCATAGGCGATTTTAGTGCAATTAAACTCATGCATTTTGAGAAGACTAATGCTGAAGGTTGGGCAGTAATCAAGAAAGAAGACCTCAATAAATGCTCTACAACTTTCTTCGCATACATTTTTGCGTATCAAAAGCCGTTTTCAAGTTATTGACGTTCAAATATGGCCTTTTAGGCCATAGAAAATAGAAATTTTGATAAAAAGCTCCAGATTCAGGTTTAGCAACCCAAAAATTTAGTGAAATCAAAACTTTCCCAAATATTGCATCCCCAAATCACCAATTGACTGGGCTATACTCGAATTTTGGATACGTTATTTGGACACCTACACGGAGATTCATTGTCTGATGAACCTTATATGATCAATACACTTGCAAATGGGGTGCAAGAAGCAATAAAGAATAAATTCAATATTTCGATGGATGTTTTATTATGTAAAAACACCATGTTTTTTTTTTCGATATTTGAATCCGCAATACAATCCAATTCATTTTCTAAATTTTACTCTGAGAAACTAAAACGAAAGCTATTATTTCGACAAAAAACCCGGACATACTGTTGTCGCAAACGGTTTTTTTTGTTTTAAATAACGAGACTCTAAATTCTGAATCATAGTTGGCTGTTTTAACAAAAGGTCTTGACAGTTTGCAAACCGCTTGCAAACCAAACAGTCAAATTAAAGAACAACATTCGACTCATCACCAATCAGTAAAATGATGTGCGTATGTGTCGACGAACGGGCACTGCAAGGCGACCCGAGCGAAGTCGTCGCGAAGAAATTTAGCTTAAGCATCACTCGTCGAGCTTTAATAACTCTGTCCGAGTCAAATTGGCTGAATGACGAAATAATCAATTTTTACATGGGTATGATCATGGAGCGAGTCAATAACGGAAACGGACCGAAAGTGTATGCCATGAACACCTTCTTTTATTCTAAATTGATCAAGGATGGCGCGCGGGTTTTGCGTAGATGGACCAAGACCATTGATATATTTACTATGTGTACCCATTTATTTAGTGCGGCATTGGTGTATGGCAATAGTAGATTTCAGAAATACCGCAGTTCGGTATTTTGATAGTATGGGCGCGCCGAACAAAGAATGTCTGAGGGAACTGCAATATTATTTGCAAGCTGAGCATTTGCACAAGAAACACGCCATGTTTGATATGAGTAAGTGGGATTTTGAAAACCTGGAAAACATTTCTCAACAGAAGAATAACAGCAATTGCAATCAATCCAATTGTTGAAGGAGCTAGTATAAATGGAGCTTCTTGCAATGCGAAAGAATTAATCCAATTGTTGAAAGAGCTAGTATAAATGGAGTTTATTGCAATGCGAAAAAATCAATCCAATTGTTGAAGGAGCTAATATACATGGAGCTTCTTGCAATGCGAACAAATCAATCCAATAGTTGAAAGAGCTAGTATAAATGGAGCTTCTTGCAATGCGAACAAATTAATCCAATTGTTGAAAGAGCTAGTATAAATAGAGCTTATTGCAATGCGAAAAAATCAATCCAATTGTTAAAAGAGCTAGTATAAATGGAGCTTCTTGCAACCCAAAAAAATAATTGTTACATTATATGGTGTTTTTCTATCAATTAGTGATTGGAGAAGCGGAATTCTTAGAAAATTTATTCTATTTAAAATTATAAAACTTATAGTAGGCCCATTTTAAAATGCACTGTCTATTAAAAAAGCAGGCAGAACAGCTATTCATTCATTCGCATCGTGTTAGAGTACTTAAACTTTGTTTATATTACATTCCTTTCAAAGAAAGACAGAGGCAGATAAAGCCAATAAAATTATTCAAACTTTGCCGACCGCGCCTGAGAATTTTTGACATTTTATATGACATTTAAAATGGGTTTATACTAACCATATGCAAACATTATCCTACTTTTGGAAATATACCTGTTAAAAAAAGCGGGTCAGAACTAATTATTCCGATAGTAGAGAACGTTTATTGAAATAATCAAAGTCAAAAAATCAAACTTTACAATAGAAACTACACTTCGATACGCAAGTGATCTGAGCTGGAAGATTTTCAGCAGAATGATAAAAGACAACTACAAAACCTTAATAAAATTAGTTGAACCAGAAGGAGAATACTCTGAAAAAACAAGAAAAGCCATAGCGGAGAATCGTTGCTATGCTGAGATGGTCCATCTTCAATATTCGGCAATCAGAGGAGAAAATTGCTTTATAAGACGCGATTACCAAGATGATTGTAATTGAGCATTATGCAGAGTGGAAATCGAGACATTTAGTGGAGAAGTGGCCTTCTAGCACAGGAATGGATTTTACCGGGTACGACAACACTAAATCATAGTAATGCCAGTGACGCAAATGGAGGATGAGTGACAACCATCATATGCGGAAAAAAAAGGTGCGTTTTGTGTTTTGGTTCTGTTGAACTTTTTTTGTATGGTTTTGTAAGTTTTACTAACATTTAAAAGTAGGAGTGAGCGTATTCTCTGTCATGTCAAACAGGTGGCTTATATGTTAGCATACAATAAACAATAACATTTATATAAACATATGTATTTATACAAATAAATGTGTTGTATATGTATGTATATGTTAGGATCAAACACCGATTTCGGCCAATGGTCGAAAAAACCGACCAGAATGCGTTCTGGCTATTGTCGAATTGGCCGTTTTAAAAAGATTACAACGCGTACTGCATTTTTGAAAATGCCAAAACGCGAAATTGTTGCATACTTCGCATACTGACTTGACAACGGAGGCCAGATCGCGTCCTGGCATTACCACAATTGCCAGAATGGACGATTTTGTTTGTTATTCTTGCGCAGGGGTTATGTTAGGTTAGATTTACGATTTTGTTTGTTTTTCTTGCGCAGGGGTTAGGTTAGGTTAGGTTAGTTTTTTTAAAAAGGTTAGGTTAGTTAAAAAAAAAAAAAGGTTTTTTTTTTTCAAAATAAAGATGTTAGGTTAGGTTAGGTTAGGTTTAGCCTCTATTCTGAGGCCCTATCGGATATTTTTTAGTTTATACGAAAACGAGGTTGCCTGGAAATTTGACGAATCATGCTGCCATGATAAAAACGCTCGTCGACGCGATCTGGACTCCGTTGTGGTAATGCCAGGACGCGATCTGGCCTCCGTTGTCAAGTCAGTATGCGAAGTATGCAACAATTTCGCGTTTTGGCATTATCAAAAATGCAGTACGCGTTGTAATCTTTTTAAAACGGCCAGAATGCAACGTGTTGCATTTTGGCAATTCGACAATAGCCAGAACGCATTCTGGTCGGTTTTTTCGACCATTGGTCGAAATCGGTGTTTGATCCTAACATATACACATATTTACAGGCGGTTTTACACCCGGAGAGGGATGCCATATTATCTTTATTTATTGTTATTAAAATTGTATCTACAGTTATTACTGAATAGTGGAGAGTATGAAAAGTGGTGTTATACATCAATAGATGAGAACCACGTATTATAAGTTGCTAATCATTTTTAAATCTAACAGAACAGTGTTGGTCGTAAAAGATTATTATAGATAGAATTATATATATTAGATAGAATATATATAATTATATATTATAGATAGAATATTTTTGGCCCTTATCATAGCCTCAAATAATATTATAACTATTCAATTTCAACTACTACAACATTTCAAAAGTACCTAAAGCAAACATCTAGTCCTCCAATGCCTACTGCACAATTTAAATTGTGTGACAACTGTCAGTTATTGTTTGTCATTTTACATACAGAAATCCAAGCAAAAAATAATTTGAAAATATTTATTCAATTTGCAATAATCCTTTGCTTCGTGCAGGGCCAAATATTTCCAGTGATGTCCGCCGCACCAAGAAGTAAATTTCTGGGTAATGTGGTCCAGCAAGACCAGTTTGCCGTCAGCGGATATTTGGGAAATTCCTGCAAAAACTATGTCGTGCTGCCCACCCAGGAATTGCTGTTGAGAATGATCAAAACACTGTCTGCAGATTCCTGTGGCAAATACGAACCAACTTTACGCGAGAGTTGGTCAAAAATGTATATCTGATTCGGTTTAATGACCATAATTTTTATTGGAATGTTAATATCTCTGATATATAAGTTTAAATAAATAATAATTATATTCCCGCTTCGCCGTTTATGAACAAATATGTAGTACGCCTTTTCTACTAGATTTATCACAAATTTTTAAAGAAATCTGCATCTGCACCCACACTCCTACTCTACACCCCAAAAACACTCCTACTCTACACCGCCCTACAAAAAGTTTAAAATAGTGCGTAATAAATTATATGTGAATAATTAAGAAAATAGAAAACGTCAAAGAGAATCGAGATCATCCAGCGCCTCTTCATCTGAAGAGGACGTAAAGAAGCGGTTGAAAAAAATATAAAAAATATATCGTCTTCTGCTACGCAACTAGTGAACTTACCAAAAGCGGTGAAAGTAATCATAATATCAATGATATCGAAGGTTAGTTAATTAAAGGGTTAGGCCCTGGGCTTCTTAAAAGAGTTTTAAGAAAATGTTGCTGGAATTTGGTAGCAAATTGTTGATCATGGCGCCTTTAACGAGTTTATAGACGGTGTTATTACGAATTTACTTTACACTGACATAACCTCCCACGGACTACGGACCGTAGTCACGGACCACGTGACTACGGACAGCCAATTTAAAATAATTATAAAAATCATGATATAAATAAATTATGCAATAATAAATAATCCATTTCAGAGAAAATAAAAGATGAGTTGTTCCATTAAAATTAAAAGAAAACGTTACGAAAAAGAGTACCAGGAAAATTAGGAAAAAATGGAGAAGTATGAACGTGATTTTAACGCAATAGTAAGTATTTCGCATTTGGCTTGCTTTAATTTATTTAAAATAAATTTAACTTTAATTTTAATTTGTTTCAGAAAAAAAATACTTCAAATCAATTCAAATATTAAAAAAACCAAAGGGGAGTTATTAGAATGGAAGAAGGTAAGTGAAATATTAAAATTCGTTCTTTAATATAAATAAAATTAAAAAATTTCAGATAAGGGCCTGCAAGATGTTGGAGGCGGAGGACGATCTTGATAACAATCCTCCCCAACAATCGTCATCACCCATGGATTGATAAATCAATGGATAAGTTAATGTTAATGAATGGATAAGATAATTTGGATAATATATAAGGATAATATATAAGATACTGAACCAATTTTAATTTGGATTAGATCATTGGAAAGGTAATTAAAACAAGTATCTATGGTGTAAATTTTATTGCTTGGCCGGATCAACTAACAGAGATATAATTTATTATTTTTTAAGGCTGAGATTTTAGGTTAACATTACAACACCAAAATATGACTCCACCTGGGACCCCGGAATTGTTTTAGAATATCTAGAAAGCTTACCAAATGAAATAATTTCCTTGGAAGTTGTATCAAAGAAGATGTGACAATTTTAGCCTTGATAACGACACACCGCGTGCAGACGCTATCATTAATAGATGTTGATAACGTTATTAAAGGGCCCGAAGGTTTGGAGATTCGAATTCCATATAGAATAGAAACCTCTATACCCAATGGCTTACAGCCAAATTTGCATATTCCATTGTTTTCAAATAAACCGGAATTGTGTCCTCTAAATAAACGATTATTCATTGCTTGCAAAAAACCATATCATGCTGCCTCTTCCCAAAAGCCAAGTAGATGGATTAAATCTATGATTACCGAATGTGAAATAGATACAACTATTTTTTCGGAGCATTCAACCAGACATGCAGCAACATGTAAGTATTGATGTTATTCGGGCAACTGTAGGTTAAACTAAAAGTTCGCAAACATTTGCGTCGTTCTGTAAGCGACCGTTATACCAAAAGAATGTTTTCGCCAAAGTGATATTAGAATAATTGTGACAGCATAATCTTAATATAGTTGATAGTTAATACTATATGTTATTAACAAGCGAAGCCATAATTCATGCTTTAAAATATTATATTAAAGTAAGTAAAGTTAAATGTCATTGTTACATATTGTTTATTCATATGGTATCTCCGGCTCCGTGTCCTCCTCCTCCTCGTTGACGTGGAAATTGAGTAAAGATTCTGAGACTGCGTCTGAGTCCATTTTCTTAGTTAAACAATCTAAAGTAGTAGTGAGTACCTCACTACATAAAAATATATTCTTAATGTAAATATAAATCTATTATATTAAAGATATTGCTCATATATGTTCATATAAGAGCAAACATATATCATATATACTTAAAAAATAATAAACGCCATTTGTATAAAATTATTATTTATTTAAACTTGTATACAAGAGATATTAAAATTCCAATAAAAATTATGGTCATTAAACCGAAACAGATATACATTTTTGACCAACTATCGCATTGGGGCGCTAGCCAACGGCTACCAAATATCCTCTCGTGTAAAGTGGGTTCATATCTGGCACAGGAATCTGCAGACAGGGTTTTGACCATTCTCAACAGCAATTCCTAGGTGGGCAGCACGACATAGTTTTTGAAGATATATCCCAAATATCGGCTCACAGCGGATTGGTCTTGGTAGACCACATTGCCCAGGAATTTGTTTGTTGGTGGGGCGGACATCACTAGAAATGTTTGGCCTTGTACGAAGCAAAAGATCATTAAAAATTGAATAAATAATTTCAAATTATTGCTTTGCTTGATTTCTGTATGTAAACTGACAAACAATAACCGACATTTGTTACGGAATTTAACTTTTGTATTAGGCATTGGAGGACTAAATATTGCTTTAGGTACTTTTGAAATGTTGTAGTTGAAATTAAATAGTCATATTATTTGATGCTATAAGGGCCTGATATCATTGATATGCCCTTTCTTTGAAGCATTCCTGCAACGACCACCATAGAAAGATTTGTAGTGTGGGCAGTCGCAATTGCTACCCACCCAAAAATTGCTGTTGAGAATGGTCAAAACATTGTATGCAGATTCCTGTGCCAAATATGAAGTATATTTGGTAGCCGTCGCCAAAATGCGCCCCAATGCGATGGTTGGTCAAAAATGTATATCTGTTTCGGTTTAATGACCACCATTTTTATTGGAATTTTAATATCTCTTTTACACAAGTTTAAATAATGAATTTCTAAATACTGACACAATACTGTCAGTATGAATATTGCCATTAATACTGATCGTGTGAAAGGCCCTTAAATTTAAACATGTTACGTTCTTAAATGGGACATACTGAAAATATGTATCATTTATCATTTGGTCTTTAATTTAAAATACTTTATTTTTTTTAGAACTGTTTAGAATATGTTAAGTCCCTGTTCAATTACAATGCTACCGGGCCCAATTCCTGAATTAAAGAAGCCAAACTCCAATATAGATGCATGGAATACCATAACCCAGATTACAAGTCCGGCAGAACCATTTAGCTCTGATGAGGAAAATGTAACGGAACACAATCCACCTACTGGCAGGAGGTATTTCAACACCCGCCTGGGCGTCCCCCTAGGCAAAATACAATTTCAGAATTAAGAATAGCATTGCTAAAAAAAATATAGCAAAAATAGATCCAAATTTAGCAGCAGCTCAAAAAACTAGTAATACTATCGATAATGCGTTTAAAAATATTAAACAATTAGGATTTGGACCAGTCCGACCAACATTGATACCAAGCACTCTTTTGGACACACAATTGTTAAACACAATTCTGGGAGACATCCTGGGCTCAATCGCTAAAAGTAGAAGAAAAATCAATTTCATTCAAATTGGACACTGGAGCAATGGGAAACATGGGAAACATTATTATTAATAATTTGTTGCAATCTGACGTTTAACTACACACGTTTACATCAGAAAAAATTCCGGTGGTAGGTATGTGTTATTTAAACTGTCAATTTAAACACACTTTAAACACACAATCGGTCGAGGAAGTGCTAGTTATCTTTGAAAGTATCAAATTTATGTAAGTTGCATTGTAAAAGATAGACATAAGGCAGAGTAATGTAAAAATTTTATGGTTTGGCATCAGCTATGTCTGATAAAGGTCGTACGCTCCGTTTTGAAAATAATATCGTAAATTTCTATTCTAATTAGATGTGCATATCTGGTAAGTTGTGGAACACCCGATATAATCAACAGAAATATCACAAGACTTTTTACATTAACCGGCTATTGTTTTTGATGCAATGAAATTATACTGTAAACCAGCAGCGATAAGAAAAGCTTTATTATTATAATGAATTCGTAAAAAAAGTAATAATAGCAATCTATGAAATGATATTTTCGTAAGTACCTACTCATAACTAAGTATCCTTATACACCTATAATTGCAATTAGTTTTTTTTTTAAATACCATAATTATGAACTATATTACCTTATGCACAGATAATTTTCTTGATACCTACAATTAGTTTTATCACTAAATTTAGCTCATTTTTATTCATAATTAAATGCGTACTGTTAGTGTTCAAACCATGTTGCTCAATAATATAGAAATAATAATAGTAATGCTTCTATTTATTTGAAGACTGATTTTTAAAAATCTACAATTAAATATACCTAATAAAAAAATCACAAAATCAAAATGTGAATTCAAAATTAAATTCCTTCAATTTCCAATTGAAGTTAATTATACTTAAATTCATATTTACAGCTTTTCATATGTCGAAACAGGATAATGTTTGATTTGGCTGCCGAAATGTCGAGAAGCAATGTACTATCGAGAACCCGTAAATAACAAAATTGAACCATCCAAATACTAAGATTTTAAGTGTACACTTTTTCGATTTTAATGTTGGACCATCTTCATAACATTCAAGGTGTTTTACTTTGACTAGAACCTCGCTGCTTCTTTTTAGGTATTTGAACACCCTACAAGTAAGCTCGCGATATAGATGCCATGAAAAATTATTTGAAAAACTAATTTAACCTAAAAAATTAGTCCTAAAAAATAACTTTTAAAAAAATAACCATTTTACTTTGAAAATTTAATCTTATTTTTTCCAGCAAGTCTCTACCGTTTTAAAATAATTATTTAAATACTATTATTAATTTAAATTAATTAATCAAACTAATTAATTCATACTGAAAAATTTAACGAAACTAAACCAAAGTAATTGAATTTAGAATGCATTTTCTTTTGATTTCTATTAATAACTTTACTTAAATATAATTTCAAATAGTTTGATTAAAACTAAGTTATGAACCATGTTTTGTTATTTTACCCCTTACCCCTTTTATATATATTCTACATTTTATTCGGAATTATTATTACTTATCCATTCCCAACAACTTTTTCAATTATTTTTTTTTGTAATCTTTTACGCGAATCAAAAGACTTTCGAAGGGTTATATGTGGGAAAGAAAACGAAGCTAATAGCGCATTTCCCATAGAGGTGCTGGTACAAATTGATAACAATTAAGAGTGCTATATAGTCGAGGCAAATTTGCGACGTAAACAAATCGTCCCTTACGTCTTCGTCGATCCGTTACAATTTTACCTCAGCTACGGTCGTCATTCTAACGGTAATAAATTTGGCAACATTTCATACCTACACGGTGAAAGTGAAATCGAATCGAACCCAGACGAAACTTAAAATTGACAAACAGTCCCTTGCTTAAAATAGATATATTTTTATTATCCGATAATTAAATTAATTGGTTCTTAAATTATGATGGAATAATTAATAGAATATAAGAATCATTGGATATTAATAAAAAAAAAATAAATAGGATTATTTGGATTATTTAAAATCTTATTACAAAATTTAATTATAATGTGTAATTCATTTTTGAAAATATGTAGATTAACAAACTCAAAGGAACTATAATTATTAAATACTCAATCAAAGTGATATTGTCACGCGTTGGGGGTCGTGAGGGGGTCGAGTGTTTGTATTGTGAAATAAATTTATATTAGTGTTTGTCGATCTTTTGTTATTAAAACATGTTAAAAAAAAATATCGATATACTTAGTGTGCACTAGTGCAACCCATTAAAAATATTATTAATCTTAAAAAATTATTAATCACTTAGAAAATCATTATAGTTTGTCCCGTGCAGGAGCTAGGAATTTTCATTTCGCTAAAAATTTATCAGTTTTGCTTCTATTTCACTTTTATTTTTTATCCGATTTATAAGGGTGGAAAAACGGAATTAAGAAAAGTTTACTATTTTGTATCAGACTATTTATAAATTTACTACTAGAAACAAAATTTGAAGAAAATCCGAGCAAAAATACTAAAAAACTAGAATAAGGGTGGAATAACAGAATTAAGAGAAGTTTACTATTTTGTATCAAATTATTTATAAATTTACTACTAGAAATAAAATTTGAAGAAAATCCGCGCAAAAATACTTAAGAAGAAGAATAAGGGTAGAAAAATTGAACCAAAGGTAGTTAACTAATCTTTATCAGATCATTTGTAAATTTACTTATAGAAACCAAATTTGAAGAAAATCCGAGCTTAAATACTCAAAAAATAAATTTTCGCGGAAAGACTGAATTAAGGGTAGTTAACTATTTTTTATCAAATCATTTGTAAATTTAATTAAAATTACTACTAGAAACAAAATTTGTTAATTACAATACTATTATTACAATACTTTTTTCACAACATAAGTCAGAATACATTATAATTAGTGTTTTAGTAATTTAGAATGAGAAAATAAAACAGAAATTAAATTTAGTATGACTTGAATTTAGTATGCATTTATTAAACATGAATTCGTTACACATTTGTTATATGTACGAAAACAGCTTCCGAGTATCCATAAAAGCAATGTTGCCTTTTCGATTTACCGTTACTTTTGCTTAAACTGTGGGCCAACAGAGGACGCAGTTTTTAATAGAAAATAATGTAAACTAAAAAGTCGTTTTAAATCCTTAATTTTCATTATTTTTGGAATTTTTTTTTACTAAAATGATTTATATAATTTATATATTTGAGCGACATCGGGTTTTTATTTTTTTTTTGTATAAATTTTGCATTGATCATTAAAAATTGATAATTTATAAAAAAGCCCGATGTACCGCAATACACAAACTAATTATAAAAATATTATCGAAAACCAGAATTAAAAATATTGGAAACTAAGGTCAGAATATGAATTTTACGGTTTTGTTTACTTTTTGCGCTATATAACGCTCTTAATCAAATTAAAGCATTTGCTTAATTTTTATTTACACGGTCCATTTTGTAAAAGAATGTAGTGTTTCAGAAAGCAATAAAAACATTTTTATTGACAGAAAATGCATTAGAATAATAGCAACCTACAAAATAATACTTAAAAAATTACCATAGCTAAGTATAGGTTTATATACGTATAATTGGCAATTAGTTCTTTTTAAATACCATAATAATGGAATATTAATATGTTATTATCTGCATATGTTATATGCAAATAAGTTTCTTGATATTCTTAATTTATTTTATCACTAACTTTTGCTTTTTATTTTTTTATTGGGCATTATTATAAAAGCTTCTTGATATAACTATTGACTCTATTAGTTACTTTGAACTATTATTAGTGTTGAAACCATGTTTCTCTATAAATTAATAATTATTACCTTATTTTCAGTATCTCCAATTAAATGCTTTTATAATTTAGCCTGTAACAATTATTTTAGCTATATGATAGCTCCCATCGACAAAATTAACTGCTACTACAATCCTGATATTTTTGCGAACAGTGTAATATAGAATATTCATTAAACTTGATGATTTTTTTATTATTTACTTCATATTTAGTTAGATATTTTACGCAGGCATGTAGGAAACTATGGAACTTACAAAGTTACTACAGAAGATGGATATATTTTGACCCTATTCCGCATACCAAAGAAGAATCCAAAAGGAGTCGTTATTTTGCAACATCCTGTAACTACTGATTCCATGGTATGGATTGGGCAAAATAACGAATCACTTGGTGAGTAAATAAAACTTCTAGTGTGAATTGCAAATTTTTATTATAATTATTATATCACTTTTGATTTTTTGAAAAAAAATATTTTGTGTTCTTAGAATTAACTAATTAAAGATTTGAATTCCAATTCAAATCAAAATTGTACTTAATTAATATTTGCAGCTTTTCAAATGTCTGAAGCAGGGTATGATGTTTGGCTGCCGAATCATCGCGGAACAATGTACTCACGAGGACACGTAAATCCTAAAATTGAACCATCCAAATATTGGGATTTCAGGTTACAAACTTTCGATTAGGTTGCGACCAGTTTCATATTGAAAGTCATTTCATCAAAACGTCACTTTAAATTTTAATTATAAATATGCACCTTCAAATAGTAAACCTAATGAGTACAATAAACGTAAAATTGATCTTAATTTAAAACATAAGAATAGATTTTTTTTAATATAGAATCAAAATTTGCGGTATATTTTGATGTTTCATATTTCTTTTATATAAAGTAGCAACATGAATATTTTGTTGTGGCACAAATCTTGAACTGTGCATTCTTCCTTAGACACGCCTTATTCAGTGGCGTAACAAAATATTCTGGTTCTACATCAATAAAAATTTGGTAAATATGTAATTATTAAACTATTTGTTTCAGTTTTCATGAAATAGGACTTTACGATTATTCAACAATAATCACATTTATCAAAAATCAAACTGGTCGCAATGATATGATTTTTGTTGGACATTCAATGTCGACCACTTCCTCTGTCATTTATGCCGCACTGAAACCAGAAGAAGCAAAACAATCGATTAAAGTATTTGTTCAAATGAGTCCAACAGTGTATTTCAAAAACATAAAATCACCCTTAAGGTTTTTGGCACCGTTTATAAAACCAATTTCTGTAAGTTTTAAATTGCATCTTGATATTTTTAACTGGGCCTTAGTTTGTAGTTAAGCTCTTCAATATTTACTCATTATTTGAGTATTATTCAATTATTGGCTTTCTTATGCATTTAGGAACTTATGTTCCAATTCCATATATCAATGTTTTGCTGTTAAATTTCTTATTTGGATGGACGTTGACTGAATTTGATCCGGTATAATTACATAACCTTACTCATAGTTATACACTTATTTTATTTCAAACAAAAGAATCTTGTACGTTTAGTTACATCAATGAATCCACGGGGAAGTTCAACAAAAACTTTGTACCACTATGCCCAAGCAGTGAATTCTGGAGCTGTTGTAAAGTACGATTATGGGAAAAAGAAAAATCTTCAACTATACAATACCGCATCTCCTCCAGAATACCCGATTGAAAATATTCAAGTGCCAATGTATCTAATGTACAGTACTGAGGACACTGCTACAGCTTGGAAAGTAAAAAAATGCAGTCGTTAAATTAAAGTAAATATTAATGTTCTTTGTCGCAGGATGTTGAACATTTATACCGAAAGCTTCCAGAACAAGCGAAAATATATGGAAAACATAAAATATCTGGTATAAATCATATTGAATTTCATTATGGACGACATAGACAGGAAAAGCTTTATAATCCCATTTATAAACTATTAGATAACATTTTAATATAAATGAAAATAGTGTGTTAAATACTATAACAGTAATACATTTGATAACGACAAAAAATTATATAAAGTCCATTAGGTTTGAGCAATGTAAAATATAGTTTAAAAGTATTCAATAAAAATTATTGAGATTATTGGAATATTATAAATGTAGTGCTCCTGTTCTACAGCAGACTCACATTTTGAAATCACCGAAAAATCCTCTCCATGGTATCGTGCGAACCTTCCCACAATGCACCACTGCGCCACATTCTTTTTTTCTGTGCCAGACGATACACGTCGAGTTTTTTAAAAAAAATAACTTTTCCTTTAATTGTACAATGCCGAAAAACAAACGAAGACCTAGAAGCCGTGAACGGCATGATCGCAGTCGTAGTCGTCGACACAACAACCGCGCAGATCACACTTGTATAGTCAAGAGGATTTAGGATCGCTATTACAACGGATAGAGAACGGACAGATTCAAACTTCCGGGGCCCACATTGTTTAGTGCGACAAGAGACATCCCAAGGCATCCCAAGCCATCATGAGTATCATAGTATCATGAGTATACACTATACTATAGTAGAATCATTTCCATTGTTGATATTTTTCTACAATTGTTTTTTACATGTGTTTCCATCGATTGTTAATAATGCAAGTGCAACAATTTTTCCAACAGGAAAATGTTCGATTCTATAGTCTCGTCCGCTTCGTTAATAACAATTCCAAAGGAATAGAAATGTTGGAATATTTTCGAGTTATTCGTGGACGTGGAAATACGTTCTCCTCAGTGAAGCGCACTTTTAAAATGCAACACGGATCGGACGCGTAGTTTGAGGTAGCGATATGTTTGCTTAAATAAGCACAAGATTGAACCAACCGTCAATACCTGAACGAAAATCAAATGCTCGGCTTCGACAACTAGGATCAGACCAAATAATCATCATAATTTTTGAATTTGTCCTGAAGCTATCGATTAAGGACGTTGAAGAGCGTCTAGGTTTGGCCCATGACTCAGTTTTGGCATGGATACAATACTGCCGGGACGTAATTTATTTATTTATTTATTTATTTACACTACCCAACAGCTTACGCCAAGTAAAGGATAGGAACGTTAAACATTAGAAACTGATATTATACATAAATATCAGGAATATATACTATATAAAAAAATAGAATATGAATAACCGAGAAAATAACATAATAATAATAATAATAATAATAATAATAATAATAATAATAGTAATAATAATAATAATAATAATAATAATAATAATAATAATAATAATAATAATAATAATAATAATAATAATAATAATAATAATAATAATAATAATAATAATAATAATAATAATTATAATAATAATAATAATAATAATAATAATAATAATAATAATAATAATAATAATAATAATAATAATAATAATAATAATAATAATAATAATAATAATAAATAATAATAATAATTACTAAATACCAACAACAGAAAAAGCATGTTTTATTTGCTGAATGGTACTGCAAAAAATGTCAAGATCCTTTATTTGTCGATAATTTGTACACATTTTATACAATGGTGAATCATCTAAAAGTCGTGTTCTGGGAGTCTTTAATGAGAACGTTAGTGGGTGTCGGGAAGTGGATCTGGGAATATTAAAGGATAGGTTTTCTAGTGTGAATCCGCCATCAAATAGACCATTAACTATTTTGAATAAAAATACTACTGAATGGCACTGTCTTCTAATTGCTAAATTCTGTTGATTGAATCGTTGTAGCAGAACATTTTGCTGGATTCCTTGTACTGGATAAACTTGGTCGATTTTAAATGCCAATGCTTTCAAAAATTTGCGCTGAACGTTTTCTATTTTATTTATATAGATTTGATACGAGGGACACCAAATAATAGAGCAGTATTCAAGTTTAGACCGTATAAATGAATTAAACAATAAAATTAATGTGTCAATTTCGACAAAGTCCTTGGCGTTTCGAAGAATGTATCCGAGAGTTCGATGAACTGATGAAACAATTGACATTATGTGATTGTTAAACGATAGTTTGGAGTCAAACGTTACACCAAGATCAACAAATGTGTCAGGTCTTAGAAGGGGAATGTTAGATAATTCATAAGAAAATATAATAGGCGAGTGTTTCTTGCTAAAAGACATCACGTTACATTTACTCAGATTTAATGGCAATTTGTTGATGGAGCACCAGGTACTAACTTTTTCTAGACAATGTTGAAGATGAACGCAATCATCAACATTTTCAATTCTAGCGAATAGTTTTAAATCATCAGCATAAAGTAGGTAACTCGAATCTACTCCATCAGTAATATCGTTAACAAATATATTGAATAGAAGCGGTCCAAGTACAGAGCCTTGCGGCACACCAGATGCCACAGGCATTGCATTGGATGTCACTCCCAAGTATTCAACAAATTGTGTTCGTTCAAAGAGATAAGAGCGCAAAAGTTTTACAAGCGAGTCAGATAGTCCATAGTTATCGAGTTTGGAGAGAAGTATTTCATGGTCAATTCTATCAAACGCCTTAGAAAAGTCGGTATAAATTACGTCAACTTGATTATGATCGTCAAATGCAGATGATATAAATTGCGTTATGTGCAGTAAATTAGTGCAAGTACTTCGACTATTCATAAAACCATGTTGATGTAAACTAAGTGTGTTTTTTACGTTAAAGAATATGTGATTATGTAGCAAAGTTTCAAATATTTTGCAAAAATTACATATAATTGCAATTGGCCTGTAATTCTTAACATCGTTTTGGTTGCCTTTTTTAAAAACTGGACATACTCTTGCTTCTTTCCACTTGCTGGGAAATTCACTAGTCTTAAGTATTAAGTTAAAAATAAAAGTTAATGGTTGTTGAAAGATGGCGGCTGCATCTCTAATGATAAATGCAGGTATCAAATCGGGACCAGTAGTCATTGAATCCTTGAGTTTTTTTATGGCACCGAATGTTTCGTTTTCGGAGAATTGTGCGACTGTAAAAGAACTCAGAGAGCGACTGGGCAATTTTGACGTTGTTGGTTTTGATTTACCACTAGAAGAAGATGAATAGGAAGAATTGAAACATGTAGCAAACGCTTCAACAATTTCTTCTGAATTCGTAAGAGACGTATCATTAAAAATCATGTTCATAGGAAGATTATTACATTCTTTTTTAGCTTTTAAGTATGACCAAAACTTCTCTGGATCGGATTTTATGTTCGTCTCTATAGTGTGAAGATAATTTTTATGAGCGATACTTATGTTCTTATTTAATTTAGAGCGAAGGATTTTAAATTCGTTAAAAGTAATTTGACAACTAGTGCGATTAAATTTGCGCCATAATATCTTTTTTTGACGAATATCAGATATAATTGGTTTGTCAAACCAGGGAGGATATTGTTTTTTAGAGATTTTTGTTTTTTTGGGAATATACAATTCGAATGCGGAATATATTTTTGCATACAAGATATGACACGCGGTGTTTACATCAATACATGTATAAAGAGAATTCCATTCCATGTGAAAAAAGTGGTCGTATAGTGATACAAAATCAGCTTTTTTATAGTTGTATGATAGCTTGTTGGAGTGAGTAGTTTGGGATATGTTACCATAAAATTTCTTAAGAAATATTACTACAGGTATATGATGCATATCTACCGGAAGCAGAGACATGTCAAGAGCATTAATAAGTGTACATTCACCAATGTTATGTAATACTAAATCAAGTAATCGATTATTGACGTTTAACACATTGTTTATTTGGTGTAGTTGATAGAAATCGCAAAAGTTTAGCAGTTCAGACACTTTAAGACTTTGTGAATTTAAATTGGTGCTGCTATATTCAGGTATGTTGAAATCACCTAGTATAGTAAGAAGACTGCCATATAGTATATGCAGAGTTTCCAAACCATCAAAAAGAAGCGAGTAATGTTCAATGCTTGTGTTTGGCGGAACATAAATGACTATTATATACATTTTAGTCTTTGGAAATTGAACTTTTACCATACATAAATCTATAAACCTAACAAGTTTAAGCGACTCACAGAGATCATAGGCATTCAGTGCTGTTGAAGAAAACTTAGTTTTAACGGCTAGCATAACTCCTCCACCTTTAGTGCGGTTAGTAGCTACTTGATCTCGATCAGTTCTATAAACGACATAATTAGAGTCAAACAGTTCATTGTTAAAAGTACTACAATTTAGCCATGTTTCACTTAATGCAATTACGTCATAGGGTAAGTTACCACCAGATGAAATATTGTAGAGTTGATTGGTTTTGGAGTTAAGCCCGCGGACGTTTTGATAGTAAATTGATAAATCATTTTTTTGTGACTTAATAGTTGGCTGGAGTTTAGTCATTTTTTGCTATTTTAAGTTTAAAACACTACTTTTGAACAGTGATAGCTTATGTTTGTATGTAGAACATTTATTGTGATCCCATACAGCATGGTCATAATTGATCTCAGGATTAAGCTGACTGGCATGAAAACAACTAACACATTTTAAAAGAATAGCATCACATGCTTTCGACTCATGATTTTCTGAACATTTAGGGCAAACAGTTTCATTCCTACAAGATTTACTAGTGTGGTTAAAGGCACAGCATTTATAACATCGTCGAACTTCGACGGCATCATAAATTTTGCAGTCATCGTAACCTAAGAAAACGGTGCCTACTTCAAGAAAACGTATGTATGACTTAGTATCTAACTGAATTAGCGCTTGGTAAACGGAGGATTTGTTTTTTGTAGCTGACACATCGACACAAGAAATTTCATCAAAGTTGGCAATCAGTTTAGAACATTGTAATTTCAAGCTTTGCAAAACTTTATCCTTAGAGTGTTCCTCCGATAAACCCACTATTCGAATTCTTGGATGAAGATTAGAAATTTCCTTAACATTGTACTTATCGGATAATTTCTCAACAGCTAGGTTTTTAAATTTATTTGCATCATCTTTATTTTCATAGCTAACTACTAGACCACCGTTGCTTGTAGACTTCACATTTGAAACACATAAGTTGTTAACATCTGGATTAACATTCGACATAAGATCAGTTTTTGTGACAGAATTAGTTTGAGAAGTGTTCTTAGGTTTGATAAGAATAGATGTTTGTTTAGAGACAACACCTGCAAATGATTTGGTTTTTATATTGTCAGAGACCAGACTAGTAAAATTCGAGATTTGCGGAACTAAATTATCAATTCTTGGTAGAACTACAGATTGTATATTTTCCGAGATAATGGGTGTTAACTCATCTAATTTTGAACCGAAATTTTGGAGTGACTCAGTGTTCAAGTTGACTTTTTCATCAACATAAGTAATTACATCATTTTTATAAGACAACAGTTTTGATTCAAGCTCTTCTATTTTTGTAACAAATTTGGCATCTAAGCTTTTATATAACTCATGCATACTTGTTTTAATTGCTGAAGATATATCATTCGATAGAGATGCAGAGTTCATCATTTGACAATTTAATTTACAAGAATTACATAAATAGAAAACATTTTTGTTAGCTTCGAGAAATTTGAATTGAGCATCCGTAAGGCTGGCACAAGTAAAGTGATACCAACTTTGACAAACTCCTTCACAGCCAATGAACCCTTCATTTTTATTTCGACGACAAGCACCACATTTAGATTCAGCACCCTTTGGGGCACTCATAATTGGAAATAGATATATTCAATACGGACCTGTAAGAAGACAATCGACCAAGTAGATAAAACACATTCCTAGAGCCACAAAAACTAAGCCGCGAAACAAAAAACTTCCCACGAAATAAATAAATTAATTTTATCAAAGATGCACAAAATGCCACAAAATGCACCTATGCTAAACAACAAAAAGTACAGAATTTCAGCAACACATGCTACGAGCCTACCCCAATAGAATATACAAAAATTGCATAAAACCATGAGAAAGACCAGAAATATCGAAGAAAGCCAGAGAGAAACCAAAATAAACGTGTGTTCGCTCTCGTGACCTACGAAATGGTCAAAATCGCTTGGCACAAATCCAATCAATTGGATGGAGATGACGACATTGTGGAAGTAGATGAATCACATTTGTTCAAGCATAAAAATCAAATTGGCAAGATTGGACAACATTTGGGTTTTTGGAGGAATCAGTCGCAAAACAAAAAAAGTTTTTGGAGTTGTGGTCCCAAACCGGGGCGAGACGAACTTCTCGCAAAAATGCAGCAATGTATAGATTCGGATAGTTTTATCTGCTCGGATAAATAGCGCACATACAGAACTTGCGAGAGTTTGTTTGTCGGTTTGGGACAAGTGAACCACTCTGAAGGTTTTGTCAAGCCCCCTGATCCCCCAGTTTGGGTTCCTGCTGGTCGCTTCCACCCCGACTGCCTAGACAAGCAATTTGATGATATTATGCCACCACAAATGGAGCTCGTTCGGTATCACACACCCTCTAAATATTGAGAAATGTTTATTTTATAAAGAACTTACTTTTTTGAAAAACGGCAAAAAAACGTCATCATATTTTATTATTTTTCTTACACTTTTCCGAGTTAACATTTTCCATTTATTTATTAGTACGTTAAAATTAGTATTAGTACTGTCGAGCAAAGTAATAAAATCAAAACCAACAGACAGACTTACAGATCTGCAAACCTTCCGGGCCAACAGAAATTAGTGAATAAGATTTTGGTGATGTTAGTATTCTAAAAAAAAATAATAATTTGGGTATGTCAAATTTTTCACTAATAGAATACTTCCTCCACGAGAGAAGTAAGAATTTATACGTTGGAAAGTCTTATTTAGCAATAATTTTCTAATGATTTTTGGAGTATATCTCGGAGGTAAAACTGCTCTAAGTACCATTTTTTTCCAAGAAACAAGAAATCTTCCAAATATAGGCAACTAACATAACATAATATTTTATTATTTTGCCGCACACGATGGCGGTCCCTACTCCTACTTCAATGTTCATACAGTTCTACCAAGCAAAATCTAGTGATCTTAATTTCGCCACCAGAATTTTAAATGTTTGGCTATTTGGCTAGTCTCAATTTGAATTTGTTGTTAGTGGAGTTGATTAGTGAAATTTGAATATAAACAGTTATGGAGAATACTACTACAAAAAGTAGTACCGGAATAACTGATGAGATTATTGATTTAACTGGGGAAGGTGAGCCAAAGATCATCGCTACAATCGATTTGACTGTGCACATGATCGATCTTACGTGTGACACTATAGACTTAACTAAGAAGCCTAAATATTGTTTCTGCAACGAAGTTTCGCATGGCTAGATGGTCATGTGAGATAACACCCGATGCCCATAACAATGGTTTTATTTTAGTTGCCTAAAAATAACAAGAAAGCCGAGAGTTGACAGGCATTGGTATTGTCCAAGCTGCAGACTACCGGTAAAAGAAACCAAATGCCGATCAGTGTCCTATTTGATAGGACTACAACTAAAATATGACCAGTGAGGCGCTTCCCGTGGGATTGAATGAAGGGGTTCTAGCCGGTAAGAGTCCGGCACTACCCTAAGCCTAAATATTGTATCTGCAAGAAAGTTTCGCAAGGTCATGTGTGATAACACCCGATGCCCATGACAATGGTTTTACTTTAGTTGCTTAAACATAACCAGAAAGCCACGTGTTGACCACCATTGGTATTGTCCGAGATGCAGACTACCGGTAAAAGAAACCAAAAGAAGAGAAAGAAACCAAATGCCGAGCAGTGTCCTATTTGATAGGATTACAACTGAAATATGACAAGTGAGCCGCTTCCCGTAGGATAGAATGGAGGGGTTTTAGCCGCTAAGAATCCGGCACTACCCTAAGTCTAAGTATTATTTCTGCAAGAAAGTTTCGCAACGCATCATAAATATGTCATCTTATTCGGTATAATTATTGGAGTAGTGTCAAAATGATGCGTCTAATTAACGATCGACTATTAAAAGCCAATAAATTAGATCAAATACTTTAAAACATTCTCATAAAAGCTTTTTTAATAGAAAAACTGTTTTCAGCTGTGGAGGTGTTGGGTTTAAAAAGGTGATAAATTATAAATCACGAAACATGATTGGTTGAATAAGTAAATACCAGTTTACATAAGAAAGCAAGATGAGTCTACTCCTATCATGTTATATTCAGCGTCTGATGTTGCGCGCCCCATAGACTTGAAAAAAGTGTTATGGGATAAGTTGGATGTCATTGAAAGTGACCTAGGCGCTATTTACGGGAAAATAAATGTACAAAACAATCAAAGAAGAAGAAAAATAACACGAAGAACTGGTAGATATCTTTAAGAATATATCACCGTTCGACTGGGCTAAGATTGACAACATCAACACAGCGGAACGAGACGGGGTAATAACGGTTAACGACCGTGTTTTAGATATGTGATGCTGCTGTCGTCAATTACAACATGGTTTTCTACAGCGCTTGGGGTAATGGTATGGACAGGACTGGATGGCCAGTTTCTCTGGCCATCTAGTCCGACTGCTCTAAAGATTATCAGCGGTGGATAAAATCGCATCACACTTTTTGTCATAGCAGTGAACGGATCGACGTGTTACAGGTGTAAGAATATTTTATATTCAGTTTATAACTTATTTATTTTTTTAGTATACTGATTGCAAACCTACCAATTAAAATGGATAGTAATTACCGCAAAAACGCAAATGCTAGGCAGTTTGCCATTGAGGCGACAACTAGTGATCATAACCAGCAGTACGAGAATGCGAGGAAGATGGTTTATCAACCAGACTTTCAACATAGAGGCAGGGGACGTGGAACCGCCAACAGGCGAGGTTACATTTTTTATAATAAATAAAAATAATGAATTAAAAATTACATTTAATTATTTTTAATTACATTTATGTACCCGTTTTAGGTTCTTCTAACTGTGCATAAGTTAATTTACTTAAACACTCATGTTTTAAGAGTTCTATTAAATATTTCACATTTTTTCAGATTTCAAATATAAGTATATACTGATTAACTCTTCAATTAACACATGTTTCAGTTAAAAGGGTTGCCTCCTTATATTTCCTAATAAAATAGAGACGTGTGTTTTGAGAACGCGGAGACAAAGATGTAAATAGTTTGCGGAACTTTGTTTCACAACGATCTTGACCTGTCAACCATCGATGTCCCTCTGGGCTTTGGGTTTTTATAGTTTTATTTGTTTTATGCTTTTGTGTTTTTTATGTGTTGATTAGTGTGTTGATTGAAGTGTTAATTAGTGAAATGAAAATTGTGCTGTAAAAAATTTTAATTGTTGTATTGCCAAAATGCCGCAACAAAGGTTAGATTCGACCCACCAGCAATTTGTGGTGAATCTAATCAAATATTTCTAAAAGGAACTTGCGAATGGAGGTCCTCTCCTTAATTTAAACTGTATTCAAGAGGTAAGTTTCTTTTAATTGCTCTAAAAAAAGCTATGTTGACTATAACATAAGCACAGTTTCTGGTTCTAGCGAGTGGCAAATGGCTTGGGGATTTCGGTAAAAACTGTGGGTAAATATGCTAAAAAAGCCAAGAAAGCAGCCGAGGCGGTACCGACTAACGTACGTCCTCATCTGGCTCGGACAAAAAGAAAAATCCGAAAAATCCTTACACGTCCCGCTTGAAACCCAAGACCGCGGATTTACCACAATATTTAAAAATAGAAACCAGGAATGTTGTTTACGACTTGTATGCCAAAGGTTGGTTTACTAAGTAACTAATTTTAATAAAGAATTAATTATGTTTTAATTAGTACGAATGCACATAAATCTAAATATATTGAACGCCGAGCTGGAAGCTCGTCATCTTCGAAAGAACCAGTTTGCGCAAATTACTAAAAGAAATTGGCTTTTCATTTAAGAAGTATGACAATCGTATATCCTTGATGGAGCAGTGGGATGTAGTGTGTCGCCGAGCTGAATTTTTGCCAAAATATCGGCAAAGCTTATTGTCGGCCTATAAACGAGAAATCGTTTATTTGGATGAGACGTAGGTATTTGCTAGAAGCGCACCTAAGCGAACGTGGCAGGACGGCACGCCAAAGGGAGTACGTCGGCCAACAGGCGGTGGTGAAAAACGATTTATAATTCTACATGCAGGCAATCAGGGGCGGACTGGGCCGCCGGGCGATCGGGCTTCAGCCCGATGGCCTGGTCACTTTTTGCAGCCGGTGGCCTGGCCACTTTTAGCAGCCGGTGGCCTGGCCTGCCCTCTGCCTATGAGTTACTTGCTCTTTTCGATAATTTTCTAACAGTGAAATAAAAATAACACGCGAAGCTGGATGCAGATTACAGATGAAGCTTGTGGCGCAAAGCCGCAATGCGGCGCAACTGTACTGGTGTAGAACACTACCTCTACTGGTGAATTTTGTATCTATGAGTCATTGGTTGTCACGCAGTAAATGTGTAAATGTAATAAAATTAATAAAAGTTGCGTTTGTCATTGTTTGCAGATTAAAACCTTATAGAAATAAATTTCTACAGGTAAGTAAGGCTGATAGTAGATTAGTGAATGATAAATATATGCTAGCATACGGTATCCGGATAATCAATCGAAAACAATTTATCGAATGACAATTTACCGAAAGCAATTCTGTGAACAGATGATTCACTAAATGGACATTTTATTGAAAAGTCAAACCATTTTCTATGCGAATGCGACGTAAATAACCCATGTGAAGCATACTTAGCAATAAATTAAAAAACTATAAATACATAAAAAAATTATTGCTGTAATTTATTGCTCATTTCACATGAGTAAATAAATAAGTTAATAAGTTATTCAAATATTTTGTTTCCAGTCAGGCTTAAGCTCATAATACACACAAAATGAGTAGCAGCAATAGAAATGCAAGAAACAGCGACGAAAAACCTAAGCCCAAAACGTTAAAAAGAAAAGGAGGAGCAGAAAGAGAAAGAGACAAACGCAGGAAACTTCTAGAAAAAAGTTCGCAAAGTTGCCACAACATAAAAGACCTATTCAGTACCAATGCAAAGAAAAAGTCAGATGAAATTGTTGAGTCAGATGAATCGCGAAACATCAATGATGAAAATATACGCAAAGAAAAGCCAGATGAAAATTTTGAATCAGGTGAATTGCAATTGCAAAACATCAATGATGAAAACAACGCTGCAGATTCTGATTCTATTTCTATTCCGGCCGAAAGAGAAGAACTATCAGAAGTAGTCAAACTTGATGAAAACGTGAACAAAACAAACATGGAAAAGCTAAATGGAAACGAAGAAAATATTGACCCGCTCTTTTTCTTCACGAAACCTTCCAATAACAACGACTTGGAATTATTTTTGAATGGTCACCCATTACAACCGATTGACACCTTCGAACTGAATTACAACGTCAAACTGATATATTTCAGAAAGTCTGGGTCGAAAAGAACGTGGTTGAGTTTCAATAATTCCAAGAAATTATTTCATTGTTGGGTTTGTTTAGCGTTTTCTTTTGGCAGCGATACCGTATATAATACATTTGCTGCTGGTATAAGTTCTTCCGTGAAAGTGAAGCACATTTACACAAGACTGGAAGAACATGAACAAAGCAAGGTCCATTTACTAAGCACTGAAGCTTATTTGCAGTTTAAAAAGAATAAAGACGTACACAGCTTGATGTTCTCAAGTGCTGCCGCAGAAAGAAAGGCAAAGATTGAAAACAATCGGCAGGTACTTAGAAGAGTTATCGAAACGATTAAAGTAATTGGAAAACGAGGTCTAAGCTATAGAGGTACAAGTCAGAACGAAGCAGCATATTGTTTATTGGATGACACCATTGATCACGGAAATTTTTTGGAAGTTGTTTTGCTTATTTCAAAGTTCGATCCATTACTACGAAAGCATATCGAAGAAGTTGTAGAACGGAGCAAAAAACGTCTGGAAAGAATAGGCCATTCAAAATCAAAAGGCAGAGGAGGTTTAGTTACGTTTTTGTCAAAGTCCACTATCAATACAATAGTAACATCACTATCAAGCCACATCAAACAACAAATAGCAAATGAAGTACAGAAGGCCAAAATATATTCAATTCAAATTGACACTACCCAAGACATAAATGTTGTTGATCAGTGTTCCGTTATTATCCGGTATGTTAAAGAGAATAAAATATATGAGCGATTGGTTAGCCTAATCAACTGTACGTCTGGTAAGGGAAAAAACATGTTTGAAATTGTGGCCAAATGCATGAATGAAATGGGACTCGATATTTCTAACTGTATTGGAAACTCCACCGATGGGGCAGCAAACATGCAAGGCCAGTACAATGGTTTCACCACATGGCTGTCAAAAGATTCTCCTGGTCAAACTCATGTTTGGTGCTATGCACATGTCCTAAATCTAGTCATCGGAGATGTGACAAAATTAACAGTTCCGGTTATTTCGTTGTTTGGACTTATCAATACCACAGCAGTTTTTGTCAGGGAATCTTATTTAAGAATGAATGTGTGGAAGACTGAGTCCACCAGTAGTTTTTTAAATATTATTGGAGAGACTAGATGGTGGGCCAAAGACAAAGCATTATTCAAAATTTTTGGCAGAAAAAATGGCGTCATTGTAGAATTGTGTCGAACATTGCACGAAATAGCTGAGTCCCGAACTTTCAATCCAGACGTGCGCTTTAAAGCAAAGTCTCTTCTGGATGGGTTTTTGAAGTATGAGACAATTTTAACCGCGATGCTGTTCAAAAACATATTTATGCATACTTCACCTCTTTCCAAGTACTTGCAAACGTCAGGTATGGATTTGTTGCAAGCTTATCGCATGGTTATGGACACTTTAAAGTCTCTGAAAAGCTTTTCCCGACAATTTGAAACAATCACTAAAGAGACTGAAGAGTTTATACAAAAAATTAACGAAGAGTTTATCGAACGTGATATTCCATTAGAAATTAATGAACAAATGTATGCTCCTAGAAGACGGAAAACTCGAAGACAACATGATAAAAATTGCGAAGACGAAGCGCCACAAACTCCAGCTGACAAGTTTAGAGTCGAGGTTTTTAATGTAACCATGGACAAAGTTGTCAATGTATTAGAGTCTAGATTTACAACCCACAAGGAGTTGTATCAAGACTTCGAGTGCTTTCATCCATCGAGCTTTTCTGACCTCTCAAAAAATATGTCGGAAAATACATTGAACAAAATTTGTGAAAAGCTGACAACATTTTATCCTGAAGTGACGAAGGAAAAGCTGCAAATGGAACTTTTGGATTTCAGTTCTAAATGGAATAATTTATCCTCAGCATTACCTGAAACATACACCCAAATACAGGAATCTGAACAAGATAATGTAGATGATGTTGAAGCAGAAGATGTTGCAGAAGAAAATAGCATTGTTGGTCACAAGTTCTGCAAAAAATGTATAGTTTGTTGCTACTACGTTCTGCAAAAATATAATTTATATGTTGAAGCGTACCCTGATTTAGAAAAGGCCTATAAGTATTTATTGACCTTATCAATTTCACAAGTTGCATGTGAAAGGTCCTTTTCTAAATTAAAGTTTATTTTAAATCGTGTTAGGAGCTGTTTGACCCAAGATCATTTGGAATCTTTCATGTTGACGTCTTGTGAAAAAGACATTTTAATGACAGTTGAAAACGAAGACATTTTAAATGATTTGACAGGTAAATCTAAAAGCATGAGAGACCTACTTTTATCTTGAGTTAAGCTGGTTCTAGAGTTTCTATATAATGAGAGTTGGGCAAATGCTAGAAATGTCAAATGAAAAGTGATCCAAAATAGTGTCAAATCCAGTTCTTTTTTTGTTTTTTCGTCATTTTTTTATCTTTATCTTTATTTCGTCACTTTGTCTATGAGTGCAGCCGATGGTACTGAATTCTTTTTTCTAACTTTTGGCCATATATTTCTCATTCGCTTCTTTTGAAACGTTCACAAATTTTTCGATGTTTGGGCAAAACACGCTTCATTCTGTTTTGCCAAACGACACGTTTATGTCCATTTTTCGTAATCGATTCGAACACAAACTCACTTTCGGATCTATTTCTGCAATTTGTTGCACTGCAACCGGTCATATTCTGAGAATAATATACGAATGTCAAGAATAATTAATTCTGACAGTTTAAATTTCAAAAATTATCAAGTATTCTTTGCAAAAAGTGATCCAACCAATCAGAACGAAACACTGTATTTGCCCAACTCTCATTATATATGAACCTTAATTTGTTCCATCTTCTATGTTTGAAACACTTCATTTTCATTTAAACATTAAACCAGTACCTATACCTATATTTAAACATTAAAACATGTACCTATACCAGTTGTGATTGTGTATAAATATATTCCAGTTGTGATTTGAGTATTATGTTTTAAAAACTATATTTTCGTTATTTTTGGTTGTTATTTATTATTAGGAACGTTTGTTTATGTTGTCTTTATTTAATAAAAACTTTTATTTCGATGAAACCATCAAAAAAACTAAAATTTGATTGATGAAATCCTAGAAAAATAATTTTTAATGCTCTATTTTCTAACATTAATTCTGAGGTCAATGACCTTGAAAATCAAAAAAAAAACCGCCTCCGGCGGGGCCTAGTTTGCCTATTTGGGACAAATTTTGGCCTGCCACTATTCGACTAGCCCGGCCTGCTTTTCATGACCAGTCCGCCCCTGCAGGCAATGAACGTAGTTTCATAAACAACGCTTCGTCGATATTTGCGACAAAGTCCAAGCTGGCGGATTATCATGGTGATATGAATGCCCAGTTGTTTGGGAGATGGGTGGAAGAAAAGCTGGCGCCGAACTTGGACGAACCATCAATCATCGTTATGGATAACGCAAGTTATCATAGCGCAGTGGTCGATCGTAAGCCCACGAGGGTTTGGAAGAAAGAAGAGCTCAAGAATTGGATAAGAGTGCGTAACATCTATGTTCAAACCAGAGCTTCTGGCTATTGCAAACATAAATTGCCTAAAAAAAAACCATTTGTTTCAACATATCAAACTCATCAAAATTATAATTAACTCTGATGATGATTTAAGCCTAATAAATCGAAACCGGTCAGATATAAAGATTTTTATTACATACTGTCCAATAACTCCCGAAAAAAACTCACTTTCAAAAATTATCATTTCTGGACGAAAACTCGAATTCAAATTTCAAATAATAAAGTTAGTGAAAGAAGATCAAAGTGAAAATGACGATGTGAATTATTCTGTTAGTGGAAGCGGTGGAAGCAATTACTTTTATCGACAACTTCCTAACGGCGGGAAAATTATTAGAGAATAACTAATTTATTCAATTTCAAAAAGTACGCCCAAATTATACGCCAGATGGGAATTGTCGTGCAACAGATGAAGCAAAAATGTATGCTCTCATTGGACTATTACATATGACTGGTATAAAAAGGCTCAATTCTCAAAATTTAAACAGTAAAGAACTTTGAACCGATGATGGGACTGCTCCAGAATGCTTTAGACTTACGATGTTTAGAGAGAGATTTTATCTTTTGCGCAAACAAAAACACGGATTATGATCAAGAAACAGCTGATTGATATATAGAGGTCGTTCAGAAGTTACTCTCTTCTCAACTATTGCATTTTCTGACAGTCCTGTCAACAATGTTCAAGACTGCATTACAAGTTTTGGCTTCAGAATTTTTTGAAAATTCGTAAATTTTAGTGCTAGCTTTACCATAAAACATCTTCAAATTTGCAGAGGACCCAAAAAATAACTTAGTAGTAAAAGAATAGGGACAATAATCTAAAGCTTAGTTTGATTTTGAAAATACACAATAAAAAAAATTATCTATAACAAACGTTTTATTAAAAAATTACATTAATTCATGAATTCTTCTATGAGCCTTCAAATAGCGCTCTTGACTAAAACTCAATCCACAAACATCACAAATACTTTCAGTAAGAATCCTTTCATGTATGTTCTTTATATGTCTCTTCAAATCCTGACTAACTCTAAAAGCTGAATTGCACGTGGTGCATTTATAAGGTTTATGTCCAGTATGCGCCCACTTATGCACTTTCAAATCATGATTTCTGTGAAACTTTTTACCGCACACATTACACTCAAACCGCAAAGTTGTATTGTGAAATAATTTATGATTGTAAAGCGAAGCGGATTGTCTAAAAGCTTTACCGCAGATACTACAAATGAACGGACGATTGTTTGTATGAATGTTCATATGTTCATCCTTCGCATGTCTACTGACAAATCTCTTTTGGCATATATCACAAGAAAACTTCTGCACTCTATTATGGTGCTCGTTGATATGTCGAACCAAGCCGTTTGAAACACGAAAACTTTTAGCGCAAATGTGGCAGACATACGGCCGTAGTCCCGAGTGAATTGAACGATGACGAATTAAACTGTAAGCGAATTTAAATGTCTTCTCACACGAATCGCATTTATAATGCGCAACCCCTAAATTATTTGAAATAGTGCATCTTTTTATTATTTCTGCATTTACAAAACGTTTGCTTCTATTATCAATTTGTTCGTTTGGATGTTTCTTCGTACAATGCTTCTCCATGTCATGTTTTCTAGTAAATCCTTTACTGCAGCTAGGGCAAAAAAATCGAAGTTCTACCTCATTCTTTTTTCGACGATGTCGCATTTCGCTCACCTTATGCTCGTCCTTCATATGCTTTTTCAATAAAATTTTGTTTTTAAAGAATATTCCACAAATATTGCATAATTTGATTTTAATATCGGCCAATAAATGAAAGTCGCGCTTGTCTGTTCTGTGCGTTTTTAAATGAGCCGTCAATAAGAATTTTTTAAGAAATGTTTTATTACATTTCGGGCAATCGTGTTGATTTGCTTCTTCTACCTCATCACAAATATCCTCAATATCTTCAATAGTTTTTAATGAAGAAGGCCATGTATTTTCTGCATTTTCCTGAATAACTCTGTAACAAATTAAGTATGAAAAGCAATAATACGTTTTCGTATCAAATTCAACCAATAAATATTATCTACTATATTAATAAGTAATTTAAAAAGAAATTGGATAATTATCACAAAATGAGTACTTAAAACAATTTAAGAGAGTTACAAGCAACTAATTTTTATAGAGAGTTCAAGAATGGCATGAAAAAGCATAATGTACCACTGATAAATATTGTTGGTATGTATGTATTGTAACTTATTTTAAAGACTTTAAAGGTTAAATAAAAATTATTATTTATAGCAGTTGCATCTGATGGTGCCAACGTAATGGTTGGTAAAAAACCTTCATTTTTTAAATTACTGCAAGATGATATTCCGCATCTAATTCTCAAGTACATTTTGCTACGAAGAATTCGTTCTTTCAGGTAAGTTTAAGTTGAACAAAGTTATATTTTATAAATGAATATAATATATATTTTATATTTCATATTATATTTTGTATTTTGTGGTATTTTATATCAAACACATTCCCACACTCAGCAATGATTTAATCCAAATAAATGACGAAGACAAAACCGAACTCATTTCAAACAATCTGATATCCAATTTTCCAATAACGAAGTACCAAGTCATGCAGCAAGATCTTGTCTTTGATAGGTAATCGCATTAAAACGGCCGTGAAGTTAGGTCCGTGAAGTTAGCATCGCCGAATCCAATTTCTAAGAATTGGATAAGCCCATTTGTTTGTCCAACATAGGTCCAGGTTTGCCCAACAAAAAAAAACTGTTAGTCCACCTTTAATTGAAAAGTTATTGAAAAAAAATCATTTTTTTAGGGGTTGAAATCAACTAAAAATTTATATACCGATATTGTTTAGAAAAACGTCACACCAGACACCGTAAATATGTATGTCCGAAATAATCGTTGGAATTTACTCATTTTGATTTAAAAAACTATAACAAAATTCCAATAGTTGGTATAGTGCAATCGAAAGTTTTAATACATTTTGTACGACTGAAGTAGATTCGGAATATCAACCAGGCAATTTTGTAGAAAATGAAAAATGTAAAATTCTTTCGTTTTTTTGTAATTTAGTTCTATATATTCGCGAGTGGCAACAAATTTCACCCGCGTTAAAAATTTACCGAGAAAAAGGCATAATAGCAAAGGCTTTTTTTCTAAAGACTAAATTGCCCAGCGCATACACTTTCAAGTATGGAAAAGTTTTTTATTCGCCTCAAGCAGAACTTTTTCTGCAGATTTATGGCTCATGCAAGAATTGCAAAGCAACTATCAATGCTCATTGCATGCAGAAACCAATGCCCGGGAAGGAAATTATTCTCAAAATTAGGACTTTTGACACGAGTGGAATTCCTCATACTTCAAAAAAACAGGTAAAAGGAAACTAGCGTAATGCAATTGGAGAAAAGCTAATGCATAAAAAGCCAAGATTATGGCAAAATGAAGCAGTTGGTGAGATATCCTTTGGAGACCCAGAAACACCATATGTTCCAAAGCCTGCTCCAACGCGAAAATTGAAGCAGGAACACACTAATCGTGTATTGGGCATTAACAGTCGCCTTGATCCGATTGACTCTCTGCATAAGTTGAAATACGAAAGAAAATATGCTGGCTATATAAAGGAGATAGGAAAAGATCGATTTTATTGCTTTTACTGGTCGCCTATACAGATGCACTTGTACAAAAGTTTAATTAATAAATTTAAAAAAATTGAAATCGATGCGACCGGCGGTCTTGTTTTGTCAATGCCCACATTAAATGGTGAAAAAACGTGTACGTTTCTTCATCAAGCTATGAATAAAGATTAAGGGAGCAATGCAGCCAACTTTTCAAATGGTCTCCCAAAAACACGATGCAAATTTTATCGCATATTGGCTTAAAGAGACGTTAAGAGACGGGGCACCTCTACCACCTGAAGTCGATTGCGATTATTCGATGGCTCTTTTGAATGCGGCTTGTTTGTCTTTTAATGAACGCAATTTAAAAATCTAAATAGAAAATTGCTATCGTTGGCTAATAGATACCAGTGCAGTTTATCCGCTTCCATGCTTCATTAGGATCGAGATTGCACATTTGATAAAACTTATTTATGAAAAACCGTTTTCAAGGGCATACATCCCAAAATAAAAGATTTTTACGTACGATGTGTTGGCGTCATATCAAGTTGTGACAACATCAAAGATTTTACGAAGCTTTTGACCGCAGTCTTGATCGTAGCAGAGAGTCTTTATGATGAAGATAATAACGTATGGTTCGAAAATAAATCGTTTATGTTAAACAGAATAAAAACATTCACTTTTTCTGACGAGGAAGCAAATCAAGACAACGATCATCAGTATGAAGAATTTGGAAACGAAGCCGAAGTTGAAAACGTCACTGACCGAATTGCCAAATTCTTTTTATTGCCCTGAAATCGTCAGTTATATCATAAAAATCGCTAAACAATTTATATTGTGAACAAATGTCATGGTACCTTACTTTCCTGGAAGAAATAAAAAAACAGAATCCAGTTCCTCAAAAAGAAAAAATTCCCAGGTTTGGACTTGGACAACATTCCTAACTACACCTTAAAACATCTACCTGACAAAACTATCTCGTCCAATTATACAATTACATCATTTCTCTATCACACTTCCCAAACTATTGGAAAACATAAAATCATACCAATCCGCAAAACCTCCAAAGAGCCTCCCAATTCCCTTACTTCCTACCGTCAGATCTTACTATTAAACACCCGTAGCAAATTACTTAAAAACCTAATACACCTAATAAAAAACCTAATGAAAACCTAAACCTTGACCGGATCACTGACTTTCTAGACGACAATAGCATTCTCAATGATTTGGCTTCATACACAAAGTATTACAAACCAAGTCACCAGGTTGGCGGAACTTGTTACAACAAACTTAATCAAAAAGGTATGTACGATGATATCACTAAATTTGTCCAAAGCAGTCGACGTTGTTGCTATCAAAGACTCAATTTATATAACCAAACCCATAAATTCTGGCGTCCCGCAGGGGTCCGCTTTGGTCCCAGCCGTGACTTTCGCCGCCGTGATTAGTTACCTTGTGCAAACTGCTCGGGAGAGCACCCAGCATCCTACAAAGGATGCCCAAAATATCCCAAAGCAAGAGCTTTAAATACTAACTCAAACACAACCTGCCAAAATGTTTCATATGAGCAAGCCGCCAGCAAGCCAAACCAAAAAAACTACAACTAAGATCAAATGAAAACACCCGATCAAGACCAAACCCAACCTGAACCGACGACAAAATGGACTTATAGCAACCATTCAAAAATTCAAATCCATAATGGAACGACTAAAGTCTTTCGCCGAGCAGTTAAAAATTATTATTCCATTGCTGTCAACGAACTTTCCAAACAAAACCAATCGATGAACACACACCAATTATCCCCCAAACCAACCAGAATCGGATTCTGGAACTCAAACTGCGCGAAGTCCAAAATGAATTAACCGGAAGAATTCATGTCAAGCCACAAAATCGACATAATGCTAATAAACGAAACCTGGCCTAGACCATTAAACAACCTCAAAATCCAGTACTACGTCTTCAGAAACGACCGCATCAACAGAGAAAACGGGGAATAGCTATTCTAGTAAAAAGATATGGCTTTAGACATCTCAATATCGCTTTTCATCCGAAATGCAAATTCTGAGACTAATTGAACACATTTTAGACAGCCGAGGACACAAAGATTCAACTGGCGCTATATTTTTGGACATCTCCAAAGCCTTCGACCGAGTGTGGCTTTTTGGTCTCCTCCACAAGATAAAAAACTTTAATATCCCACTGCCAATGATACAAATCATCCACTGATACTTACATAACAGGAAAATAAGAGCGGAAATTGGAAAGACTTATTCAACTTGGAAAGACGCAGAAGCAGGGGTTCACGCAGAAGCAGGGTAGCCATGTATGGTGATGATACAGCCATCGCCATCACGTCACGATCGCTGAACTGCGTCTACAGACTTCAGCGATCCATAGAAACCATTGAAGACTACTTTCAAACATCGAAAATAGCATAAAACGCAGACAAGACAACCGCAAAACTTTTCACCAAAAAACGAAAAATTCCAAACAAAATTAATCATAATGGACAATACATTGTAGCGTGTAAATTATGTTGTCTATGGTCACGGACGCTCGGTGTATTGTTTTTTGCAATATCCCTCCCGAACTACCGCTGCGTATTGCACGGTGCGTGGGTGGATAGATTTATCAATCTGGTTCGATAACTCGTCCTTTCCTTCGGCCACTTCTTTCACGATCAGGAGTTCGGAATTTAGTTTAACGTTAGAATATATTTGTGAGTTTGGTTTCGTGGTTGCACACACCGTGGGTTTATACCTGCTGAAATCTCGCAGAAGTGATAGGAAAAATCGAGAATGATGTCAAAAACAAAGCAGAGGCGCTGGTGGATGAAATCACCAACTGGATGGCAGACAATAAACTTAAAGTCGCACTCGACACAACTGAGGCAATAGCTCCACAGGCCACAAAGTAATTAAGGACATTAAGATTCGGATACTTGGTTAAGAAGTTATCGCGGGCAAGGAACTTGTATATTTATGTGTGATTGTTGACAATAACCTCAACCAGGAGAAAAATATAGCGCAAGCGCGTGACAAAGCAGGCAAGGCAGCTAAAGCGTTGTATCTTGTGTATCTTGATGTCCAAAACTGAGGAATCGAAGCCCAAAGCAAGAAAGCTACTAAGATCGGTGGAAACATCCATACTGCTGTGTGCAGCGGCAGTATGGGCTGCAGCAATGGACATTGCCATAAACCGAGAAAAAATACTGCGTACATAAATGCACTCGTTAATAAGAACGTGCTGCACCTAAAGGACAGGTTCGATGGTGGAGTTACAGATTATGATCAATACAACCAATAAATCTAGTAGCAAGAGAGGGGGCATTTAAAAACACGGACAATAAATCGAGGGCATTTAACGGAGAAAAACTCATGACTAGGTGGCAAAGAAGGTAAGATAGCGCAGAAGAAGGAAGCTAGACAAGAAAACTGATCCCAAACCTTAAGAAGTGGACGGAGCACAAACATAAGAGCTTGGACTATCACCTCAGCCAAGTGGTGAGTGGACATAACTGCTTCGCTGCATATAATAATTGGAAAGCACAACGATGACACATGCAGACACTGTTGAGGGGTAGACACAGCGGAGCACATCAAAGTCCACCGACCGCCGATTCAGATTGACGAGGTTGCCGTGTCCCGGCAGGGACAAACCAAGGGATGGACGCATCAAACACAATATGGTGTCGGGGCGTCCAACCGACTGACCGTGGGACGCGGACCGGTCCTGACCTCTTCGGAGCTCAGCTTCCGGAACAGTGCGACCAGATCATCTAACCTCTCAAACAATGGTTGGCCCACCTAACTTCCGAAAGTATTCTGGAGGCCACTGCCCCAGACAGTAGGATACGAAACACACATCACCCTGATCTACACAAGACCATGAAAGTACCGAACCCAACTTCAGCCGATGAAGAATCTCATATAATCGGATATAACGGGATATATATAATATAATCTCATATAACGGGATAGTTCAAGAATTACAATACAAGCAACACGAGACAAAAACGATAGCGGCATACTACAACAGCTGTAGCAACCTAAAGCAAACCAAAATGAAAATTTAATGCCAACAACACCAAATCCAAATTAATAATTGGGAACCCACATCAAGGGGGGCAGGCGGTAATCAATTATTCAACGTCAAAAAGAGTAACGTTTACATTAAACGGAGCCAGGCTGGATGACCTGTCCCAGGTGCAAACAGTTAGTCTCACGTTTAGCTCACAACAAAACGTCGAGGCTTAACAGGCAGTACCGCCATCCAACCTTAAGCCGTAGTCTAAGCCGTATGGATGCCATTTGTCGGGCATTAAAATCCAGGAGACTGTTCAATGTTTCCGCCATTGACCAATATGTCCAATATAAACCAAAACATGTTCGATGAATATTGGATAGCAATGTCAAGGACAAGATCGTAACCATTATCAAGATTATATGAAGACGATAATAACAAAGATAAGTAAAGATCAAGGAAGATGAAAATTATAGAAATATTTAGAACACATCGATAGCAACATATATCCATTAACACGTACAAGTAGCAAAACAATTAAAGTCGCGATAAATGGTAACCAGAGAAGAATAGGCTAGGTCAGGAACTCAACGTAAACATCAAAGATAAACGCTAGGGTCAACGTCCGGCGGATAATTATCCAGGTATAGTGTTACAAATTTTATTTTAATTAAAATAGGGTTCTATAAAACCGAAAGAACCTTACAAAAAAACTTTAGAATCAAACATGCGAAATGGCCTTTATAAAAATTTGGAAATGCGTCTACCCTTAAAGAGAGTTGCAATTAAGTATATTATTCCTCATACAACTCTACGACGGTAGAGAGACAAGTGTAAACAGAACGTTCAAAACATTGATACCACTACAGCTTATTTAGCTTGGGGGTTCTCCCAGACTGACCCCAAATTATTTAGTTAATAGGGGGTTTACAGAAGACGAGAAGAAAATACTTGCTTCATACATTCAAAAGTTGGCAAATCTTCATCATGGACTAACACCTAAGCAAGTGCGCAATTTGGCATACGAATTGGCAGTTCGAAATAAGAAAAAAATTCCTGCTTCGTCGAAAAACTGTAAGACTGCTGGAAAAGACTGGTTTACCTTAATATGGGTCGCAATACTAACATTTCAATGCGCTCAGCCGACCCTCATCATTGAGTCGTACAATGCACTTCAACAAACCTGTAGTTCATTTTTTTTTAATCTACAAGTTTCTTGTTAAAAATATAAGTTTAAGCCAGCTCAGGTTTATATTCTCGACGAGAGTGCATTAACAACGGTACAAGGACAACGGTTAGTTTTGGACATTTGGACAACATTCAGGCAAATGTTAGTAACATTGCAGTAAGATGCGATTGAGCCAATTCTCAAAACCAACATGAGGTTAAGAGTTTTATTGGACTATACACATAATACCGACTTATATTCAGCCAAAAGGAATGTACATTTTGGGCACAAGACCAAGCAATATTAAAATTGCAGCAATGTTACCTCAAATTAGAGACGAGGAAGAAAAATGGATCTAGTACTCAAGCAAGTACTCGACAAAAATTAAATGTTTAGAGCCGTTAGAAAAGAAACACAACTTTCTCTAGGAAGCTTTCCTTCTTCATCTGGGAAAATATTGCTCTCCACGTCATGTGGTTTGGCTGAGGAGTTATCTGAAGTCACAGGTTTTGCCAACAAGCCCGCGACCACCAAAGCATTGAAGGCCGAAATTAGACGCTGTATCAACGAAATCCGCCACATGTAGGCAACACCGCGATTAATGAAACATCCTTTATAAATAAAACTCCCATCCTATTTAATAGTCGTTTATAACAAGTCAGTTAGTTACCTATATACAAAAATTATTGTGTCAAACTACTAGAATCATTTATGATTAAGTTTGTTATGATTCTTCAAGTACCGTTTCTGTCTAAACGTAAGTCCACATTCCGTGCAAGAAAACGGTTTCTCATCTGAATGTATCAGTCTATGCCTCTTCAATTCGTATTTTATGCGAAAAGTTCGGCCACACACATCACAACCGTACGGCTTTTCGCCCGTATGTCTCGTAATATGAATAAGCATTGGAGGTTTTGTTCTGAAAACTTGGGGACAATAAGTACACTTGAAAGGAAACTGATCGGAATGCGAGCGATTGTGGACAAATAAAGACGCTTTCTGCTTGAAAGCTTTTCCGCACAAATCACAGATATAGGGTCGTTCGTTCGTGTGAATGCGGCGATGCTCCTCGACATTACGTCGAGTAGCAAACATTCGACCGCACAAATCGCAACCAAAGTTCTTAATTCGTTCATGGGTTTCTTTTAGATGCCGTACTAAACCTTGAGACACTCGAAATTGTTTGCCGCACAAGTCACATACATATGGCCGTTCACCGGTATGGATACGCATATGCCAGACATATGTGTATGGAGAATGCAAGCTTTTCCCGCATTCCTTGCAATTATAATAAACGCGACCGTCAACCACAACTTTAGCCGCATTTACCAAGTCCTGGTCGATTTTATTATTCTTCCGCTTATCCTTTTTACTTCTGTCCTGTTCTTGCAAAAAGAGGGCAGTTACGTTTGGTAAAGCGTCTGGTTGATCCGGGTGAGATTCTTGAATATGTTTGACAATATCACTCTCACTTACAAACATCAACGAACAAAATTGACATCCAAAATTGTATCCATCTGGTGCACTGGTTGTACTAGCTTCATTTATTTCTGCTTCGACTACATATGCTTCGGATTCTTCCTCTGCTTTTGGCGTTATGTAGTGCTTTATTGAAAGAGGGTCATTGTTGGAACAGAAGGCATTCACAGGCTCACTTCTTATCCTGCGAATAAAGTGCAAATATTTAGAATAAGATAAAAACTAGTATTTTGTTAGTGTTATGGAAATCAGGACAAGAAGGAAAGTTGAATGCCTTCTTGTTCCTAAAGTATATTTATGTGGTCAATCATAAAAAACATAACATAACGCACTACCCAATAGCTATTTGTGTATTTGGAGCAGCAAATATGTTCCTAATAATCAAGCTTTGAAAATCAACCAATTGCACAATTCAATGAAACCACCAAACATAACAAACCAGAGGTGTCACGGAAGAGGCACCGAGAAGAAACCCAACATAACACTACCACACATTCAGATTACGACATTCACGGAAAGTTATAGAAGCTGGCCAATGGAAAACATAATTCACAACAATAAGACATTGGTTGCGTTCAGTGACACTCAGCAGAACTCAACAGATAAGTTGCTTGGACGCAGCAAGTTCTCCGAACGACTTGCGCAGACTTCTGGTGCATGTCAACTGTTGCACCATCAATTCGTTCGGCGTAACATCTCGCACGCGTCTACATCTATCATTGCGTCAGGTGTTTTTGTCACTTTTTTTACGAAGTTTACTTCACACTTATCCACTGTGGTCAAAGTTTGGTTCGTTGACTAAAAGTAATGCCAAAATAATTTTTTATCCGTTCAGAAGTTTGGCAACCGTTGGCATCCATCAGAGACAAAACATGTTGAGGTCCAAACATGTGGACTCTCAACTGTTCCATCCTCTGAACCCGCCCATTGACTGAAGTTAATCCAGAATCTCAAAACAAACTCAAAAGAAGAACCCAGCATAATTGTGCTAGATTTTGGAGATGACCAAAGCAAACTATGAGTCAGCTTGGAAAATATTAAATAATCGATGTAGAAACAATACATTAAACTTAAACAACTGTTGAAAGTTCCAGCCAATGAAAAATGAATCAGCGTACAAGCTAAAGATACTTCATGTCATCACGTTGGGATGTTTAGAAGCAGTTCAAAACATGAGAACTGCGACTAAGAAATGGGATCCAATAGAGAATTTGGTGGTCTCAAAAAATAGAACGCAGAAACTGGAAGTATGTATAAACACTCACTCAATGATACACACGCAGTGCAAGAGTGTCGGTCTCAATGGTGATGGTTGGAATTGGAATCGGATTTGCGACGATAGTCGGAATCAAAATATCAACACAGAGAGTAACCGACCGCACGGTAGATTCCCATAAAAAAAATTCAAGCGCTACAAAGATATGAACCAAGACACTATGAGAACAGATCGAATGAACCAAGACACATGACCGCAACAGGTCGAATGCATCTAGATAATAACAAAGTTATTATTATCAGAAGACTAACCATTTAAGTCATTTTGCAAACAACGAAACAAATGGTAATCTGTTAGAGCAATCTGTGTTAGGTAAAGAGGATGGGCCGAAACTTCCCATCCAAGCTGCAGTAACTTCGAACGAATCACCAAACATGTAAGTGATCGCGCATTGTCATGATAAAATACGATGCCTTTGAGATTGACAAGTTCGGGTCGTTTTTTCGTGAAAGATGCATTCAAATCATCCAGCTAGCGATATTACACAACAGAATCGATCAACAGACAGTCAAATCCGAAACAAACATATTTTTTTCGAATTATACAAACAAGCCCAAGAAACAAATCTAGTAATGCCTTTGGTGGTAAGACAGAATACCATGAACAATTCCATTCAATCCTATCTGAATAATAGAGGCATTCTGTGCAACTGTGCCAAAACCATTGAACAGAAATCAAAAATCAGAACACCCCAACAGGACAAGCCCCCAAACAAAAAGTCATACAAATAGTCAATATTGCAAATATTAATGTGAATGCTGTTGATGTGCTTAGTCGAATATCACCAATTTCAACAGCACGTGACCGAAAGCAAAGAAATTCAACAACTACTTCTGTTTACGTACAAATATGGAATAAATTAAAGCAACACCAGCCAAACACCAGCCAGTGCAAAATAAAAATTGTTTAGAAAAGAAACATGACTTTTCAAACAGTTCATTTTGCAGCAAGTATGCTAGATCATTGATTTCTTGGACTGCGGTTAAGCAATTTGCAAAAATAAGAAGCGTTCATTCATCAATAAAGTGGATAATCAATACATACCAATTATAATAGCGTTAATGTCGGAGTTAGAATCATTTCCAATAAACACATCCACTAAATATATTTAATACTAAAAAGATAGTTCACGAGACAAAAAATGAGGTTAATACAAGTCTAGTAATTATACATGAATGAATGTTATTTTTTAGTTCCAACTGGAGGCGCGCCGAATAGCGCTCAGGTGTTGAACGCGCGAAATTTAAAAATCGAAACAGAACACAAATATGTTGCTGCCGCCACAAGATCTCAATTTCGAAAAACATCACCACTAGCTGTACAAATCTATGTTTAGTGCAATCAAAACGACATTGGTTAGGCACCACATAAAAAAGAAAAGTTTTTAGCACTGTACAATCAGCTATTGCAGCAACAGCAGCTTTGGAAAGACAATTTTCACGTTTTGGATGAACGAAAAAAACTGCAAAACTGCAAAAAGCTTGTTCAAGCATTTTAATCAACACCCTGAGAACAGAAATAATAATTTAGAATAGATTTGGGGAGCAGAAGAACCACATGTTAAAAAAAGTTCGGAATCCACCGAAGATTATACTGAGGAAAAATTTCGTTAAGAAAATATTTCGTCGTTTCGTCTATAAATAACAATAATAAAAAAAAAATAAATACGAGTCAGTATTATATATAATTTATTATTCTAGCTTTTTCATCAAATAATTTCCATATAAAATAATAATTAAAGTACATATCCAAATTTGTTATACAGCGGATATATATCAATAAATATCCGTTATATTGATATTTATATAAATATCATGATATTTTCAACTCTTGATGAAAACAATTCAACTGTGAGATAGCTGGCTTGAGGTTCTGAGAGTCAATTTTTTGAATATGTGCGAAAAAACAAATCTCCATTCGTAGTAAAGGGGGTAGTGGCATACAATTTTTTGAAAATTTATACTGAAAGTATATATTTTATTTAATTAACGTGTAAAAGTTTTTTTTTAAATGCATCAACAATGATTTTAGAAATTTGCGATATTTTGTATTTCTAAAAACGCTTTTTAGCGCCACAAGAGTTATGACGTCACATATAGCCTCCTAACAAGGAGTGTTTTTAACCCACTTCTCTTTTTAATTAACAAGATAAAAAGAGAGATGAGATAAACACGCACCTTGCTCGGATGCTATTTGTGACGTCACTATTCATATTGCGCTATAAAGCATTTTTAGACATTTAAAATACAGCAAATTTCTAAAATCATTATTAAAAAATCTACTGCACTTATTTGAAAAAAACTTTCACTCATCAATAAAATAAACTATATATTTTCATTATAAATGCAAATAAACAAAAAATCTTATGCATCTTCCCTATTAGCATGATTTTATGCAACAACGTTGCAAAACACAAAACTTTCGATTGACTCGACTGGCGAGTGGCAACTTTACTTTTCCTTTGAATTTTTGTGATGAAATTATGGTTGTTATCATTAAGCATTAGCAGTAAGAACGTTGCACGTGGTGCAAACGCCACCAAAAAAAACCGTGCAATAAAAATTGATGGAATTTGTAAAAAAATCTTTAATGCAAATGCAATTAAAGCTTCTAAAATTTTATAAATATATGAAATAATTTGTGAAATTGCGTGTTCAACACGCAGCGTTCAATTTTAAGGGCGCCACATTTGGGAATGTATTCCTAGTAAAATTAGTTGCCAAAGATTTTTTTTTTATTTTCAAATAAAAAAAAACCGTGTGCAAAAAATAACAGGTGCAAAATTGTGCTCCGGTGCCGGCCTGCGCGGCAAAATGAAGGCAACGATCCATTATGCGTTATTTCCAAAAACATTCAATGTCTGAAGAAGAAGAAACTCGAGGAATCCCAAATTTGAATAAGGGAGCAAAACACGATGTCTACGTTCAACATCATTGCAGCGGCGAACGTGAGTACTATTGAGTGCAAATAATTTTCAACAATTTTTTAATCAAGTTTTCATTAATAATAGGAATCATATTGTTCCTACAACTTTTTAAAGCAACTTGATTGAAAATCGTTAAAAAAATGGCCCTGTTCAAATTGAGAATTGTATCTTCAAGTTCCCCAGTACTCACAAAGGAAAATTATCCCATTACTATTTTTGGCGCACTACCCCATTACAATTGGAGTCATTGTCATAAAATTTACGAAAACATGAGCTCTCGGCAAATTATTTAGTAAATATGAAAAAGTGAATTGATGTGGAAAAGCGATTATAGGCCCATTATGATTATCGAAAAATCACAACAAGCATTGATAGATTCAGAGAAGGGACGATGGCAAAATATTATAAAATGCCGGATCGTTAATCGTTATTCGATCGTTAACAAAATAATAACATTAAAATGTTCGACTGTGTTGCAAATAGGCTCGCCGAACACAATAATCGGTAATTTCATTTATATTTTACTTTGGCAAAATCTGCACCCCCTGTCAAATTTTCTGGTGGCGCCACTGCACCTTGTATATTTATATGCAATTTGTTTTTGTTTTTTTTTTTAATATATGTAGCATTTTCGGCTTTTATTCCCGTATAAACAATAACTACTCAACTTTTTTCATAAAAAAACCATTTCAATCAGGCAATTTCTTAAGTTTTAAACTCGATTTCAAACAATGCTCAATCCTAACCTTATTTTTGCAATTAATTAAATTGAAATGTAAAACTTACGATTCCTTACTAACTTCGTCCAAGACATCCTCAACGGTGGCCAATTCTGGGCAGTCGGGCTGCTCGTCCTCATCCTCGAATTCTTTTGCAGCTTGAGTCACCTCGAATCCTCTTAGTCGCCTGTCCGCCTCTGCACTTGAGATAACTAAATCGTGCCATGCCAGAACGGTAGATGCACATTGCCAACAACATTGCGATGGCAAGCCATCGTCTTCTTCCACTTTAATCGGAAGGTATAAGTTGATTTTGTTGGCCAAGCCATTCAAGCCGACCCCGTGCTCGCCAAATATACCAATGAATTTGTCGTTCGGATTTGCACATAATCGACAAATGAGATTGATGCTGATCAGTTTCGATTCAGATTCGCGTTCTACCAATTCGATCGGTTTCGATTCGGGCACTACTATAAGTTCGGTCATGCTTTGGCACGCAAATCTGCAAGCACCGAATGCTTTGTTAGGTTTTGATACATTGAGTGAACTTTTTGTAAACTTACCGCCTCTAGTTGGTTTTGGTGAATTTGTAATTGGGAATCGTCTCGTCACATTTATTATGGTTACATTTAATGGTACAGTGTGAATTAGGTCTCTTAATTAGAATTGTAAAAAGAACCGCACACACAATGGCAATTTCTTGTAGCACATAATTAAAAATGGCGATGACATTTCTATTTGCATTACATATAATTGAAGTTCACGAAGTGGAGTATTACTTATTTATTAATAAAAATTTTCATTACAACATAATTTTATGTTAATTAATACAAATAATGATTTTAAAATGTTTATAAATATCATTAATTAAGTTAATAAGAAAATAAATGTACAAAATGCAGATTCGATGTAATAAAAATTCGATGTATTGCAAGTGCAACCTTGTCACGTGACATTTGTTATCAAAAATATTTTTAGTGAGATGTGTCACAAATAAAGAAAAATCTGCAAATATTTAAAAAAACAAAGCGAAAATGGCTTTAACTAATATTTTGCTACTCAGCCAAATAGCAGGTTATGTAATTGCCTTTATTCTATCGTTATGCATTGTAGTGCCAATGAGTTTGCATCAAGATGACTTCAAGTAAGTGTTGATTCATTTTGCGATGACTATTTCTATTCAGAATTATTACTTTGCAGAGGTCACTGTTTGCTATTCTCCGTTGGCGAATGGATGGAAGCTGATGGACAATTGAAAGTACACTGGGCTTCACAATGCTATTGCAATTACACGATTTTCGTTGGTGTTATGTTGGGACTTGCTTCGGTTTTCCAGATCTACAGGTGCGTAGATTCTGATACAGATAGATTTAAATGCTTTTATATATATTTTGCAGATTGTCAATTTACTTATATAAAGGCACAGACAGTAGTTTTCTCTCCGCTTTTATTGATGTGTTAAGTGGGATCATTTTCTGCGGCATGACGATCATTGCTGCGATAATGATAACATTGGGTTTCATGTCTTGGTGTCAAATTATGACCGAACGCTTCCCTTCGTAAGTCACACATTTTCAATCGTGTAAAGCAAAATTACAAATTTATTTTCGAATTAGATGTGAACTGGCCTCTGGTCAACCAATCGACAAAGTGGATGGCATCAACACCGAAGGATTTTACATTCAATTGGGTACCGCTCAGTTTGGAGTTTGGGGTTCGTTCACCACTTGGGTTGGACTTTCCGTTTGCGCCTTATTGAAGCTATGTCGATATCATCAGCTCGAAAACATTCGCGTTTCGATGTACAGAGAAAGGCAGCGTTTGATTAACGAAAATTCCGATTCGCCTGGCAGTTCATTAGGCAGAGAGTCAACGAATTCAGCAACCACTGCAACTGCAGAGTGATTATTATGCTTAGGTTCGAATATGTTTAAATATCCATATCTACTTATATGTGCTATTATTCATTTCTCTTTATTTTTGCATCATACTGTTTACCAAATTGTTCGAACTAATTGATGCAAGATTATTTCATATAAGTGTATCGGCGGTTTAAAGAAGTATCACGTAGTTTATGTGCGATCAAAAAATTTACTCATGGCGCTGTTTTTTGTGGCAACAGTTAATTTTTCAAAGTTTATCTTTTTTATTTTATCAATCAGCAAAATTCGGAATTTTAGGTTATTTGTCGATTGGAGTGAAATTAGCCATACATTTTTATTAATACATATTTCCACCACGGAAATATATATTAGTAATTTATGAAATATGGTTGAATTATAATATAATATTGTATTATATTATAATCAATGAAAAAGATTTATCTCACATACACTGAAACTGATATTTAATGTGTACAATTACTAATCATGGTTAAAAATGTATGGTTGAATCTTTTGTTAACCTAGACCAAGTGCAGTGTGACTGAAATCTGGATGAACAATATATTAATATAATAATATTTTGATCATCATTTCTGAAAATGAGAATGAAATGAAAAAATGTCAAGAGTAATATCAAAAAGAATCACTTGTTTTAAAAATGTGTGTCGCCAATCAGAGGCCACGATACAAATTTATCGCAAAATTATTAGAAAATCTACTGCACTTTTTTCAAAAACACTTTCACCCATCAAAAAAATAAACTATATATTTTTATTATAGATGCAAATTAATAAAACAAATCTGATGCATCTTCCCTATTATTTTACAATAATTTTTCTTTTTCATCATCATCAATGAAAAAGATGATGATGAAAATGAAATTAATAGAATGTCAAGCGAATCAAGGCTCAACATAGGCTTAACATTGAGCAAGAGGTGAACCATAAATTTAATTATGCTTTAAATAATCTACCATAAATAAAACGTATGGTAGATTGTTTAGTTTTGTTTCGGGGTTTTGCCCCTCTGGGGGCAAGTCGATTGGCTTTCGCCTTTTCGCCCATAAATTACACACATTTAACTTCTCCCCCGTTTTAAGAAAATATCTCACAACGCTCTTGCTCTTCACGTTAAGTTTAATCATAATAAGGCGCGTTTTATTATGTAGATTAAAAAATATTTATAAATTGTTAATCATCCATTTAATCAGAGTTTGTAAAATTGGCTTTTTTCAAATCAAAACTTTTATCATGGCCCTGAGTTTCATTTGGTATGCTGCAACTTTAGAGCATAGACTTACTGTGGCGCCCTCTGAGAATCATTGAAATGTTTTGCGGAAATGCGAAACGCAATGGCGCGGCCCAAAATTATTAATTGAAATAAAATCCTGAAAATTAAAATTGACAAAATATCCACATATACTACGTTTATAACGAAACAAGTAATCCGATTAAATGCTTTCAATCTAATTAAAGTGTTCGATAAAAAAAAACGCATCAGAAATGCATTAAATCGGATTGAACAACGAAATCCAATATTACTTTTTAGTCGGATTAAACCACATTTTTATAATTTCATTATAAAATCGTGATTTTTAACTTGATTTAATTAAATGTTATCCGAATTTTTAAAAATGATTTATTACCCGATTTAATTCATCGATTTTTATTTAAAAAAATATATGAATTTTTGATCGTACATTAAATTAGTTGCACTATTTCTAAAATAACTTTATTTTAATAAAATTGTTGGTTGAAAAAGTTTGGCATTGTTATATTGTTCTGTGATAAAAGAAAAAGAATACGGATATTATTTTGGAATTCATAATTTATATATTTGTGATTTTAATCAATGTATGTAAAATATAAGTATATTTAATTAAGTAGAGTATATTTAATAATACAAAATAGTTTAAAATAGAATTAGAATTTAATATGCTGTATCTATACTATAATTTGTTAATAAAAAATCAAATTTTGGAATGTTAAATTTTTTAATATTAAAATTCGAAGTAAAAATACAAATCAACAGTAGTATATCTGGGCGGTTCCTATATCAAATGATGCTTCGGATGGCCATTGTCCATCCGAAGCACCACCATTTTGAAAAGTCTTCAGCAATGACCTTGGAAGAGTTGAAAGGTCATTGCCGAAGAGATTGGTGGATGTTGGTCAATGACCAGAAGGTTTTGTTTTCAAGGTCATTGCCGAAGAGATTGGTGGATGTTGGTCAATGACCAGATGGTTTTGAAGACAGCATAAGTCTTTAGCAAAAAAAATGACCTTGGAATATTTTTGCGTCATCATCATCATCAGTAGAAAAAGATGAAGAGAAAGATAGAGAGAGAGAGATAGAAATAGTGAGAGAAAAAGAGAGAAGATTCGTCGTTGCGATAAATGTGATTCAGAGAGAGAGATGATGCTAAGCTAAGCTAATTTTTAAAAAATTAAAGAAAAGAAACGTTGCTAGGCTAGGCTAGATTAGACTAATTTATTTTGAAACAAGTTGTTATTTAGTGAAAGAAAAAAAAATACATTATTTAAGGTTAAGTAATTATATATTTAAAATACATTATATTTAGGGTTATACATAAAATCTATTTAGGGTTATACATCTAAATATATATATATATATATATATATTTAGATACATATTATTTAAGGTTATACAATTATATATAAAATATGAATTCTTACATTTTTTTTTTAAATTGTTGAGATTGTTGAAAATCGTTTACATTAGGACCTCTACGACGTTGTGGTAGTTTTTCCAGTTCTTCTTCAATATCTGTGTCATCTAACAGCATCATATTGTCATCACTGGTACAAATAATATCATCATATCATCTACTAGATTAACATGTGGATTTTTTCGAAGTTTTTTCGGTGGTTTTGCATCAGCGGATTTTCTTTTGTGTTGTGTTGTAGAAAGATCCAATGGTCCATCATTTTCATCAACCGCAGCAGCAGCAGCAGCAGCATTAGAAGAATGTTCTATTGCAGGTGTGTATGATGATAATGTTTGTAGTGCCAATATAGAATTTTCGTCTTCATCTTCAGACAATCCAAAATCTTTTGAGTGCCTTTTCAAATATTGTAAGATCCACTTCGTTTTCGAGTTTGGTTCTTATCCATTTAATATGGGTAAGTCCCCAAACTTTCTTTGTAGCGTTTTATTTTTTGGTGAATAAGATAAATTCAAGACTATCTTATCGTTCCACAAATTGATGCTTTTTACACCATAGCTGAAGGAAAAAAAAATAAAAAAAATTGTAAACAAAATTTGTTAATTATGTCAAACTCACAGTCCGGCCCTGCATTTTACGTCTGAGTGGATTAGATTACGTAAACTGATGCTATCTCTTTCGCTCACCTGCATTAAAAAAAGGCTTAAAAATAACACGTAAACAAACAAAAAGTATTTGTCGTTCATATTCGTAGGTTTGAAACAACTGTTAGCTGGTGTTATTTGTTGACAAGAAGAGTCAATTAAAACTTACTTTAATTTGAAATTAATTTTTAAAGAACTGACTGTGTTATTGATGGTTACAGTGGCATATATTCAAAAGAAATGGTAATATTTCAAAACATAACCCTATAGTTAACTAGTTTAGACAAGTTACTTAAGTAACATACAGGGTGTTTCATTTATTTCAATAATTGCATTGAGCATTTTATTTTAAAAATGTTACAAATATGTTATGACATATTTTTAAATGCGAATTAAAAATATGTTACAAGTTACAACATATTTTCAAATAATTTAACAAATTTTTTTATTTAATTAAATTTATGTTAAGGCATATATTTATAGATTTTTATAATTTATTATTTTAAGGCTACCTTAGCCAAGACTTTGCAACCAGTAATTCACCAAAAAAATTTAATGTGAAATAAATTTATGTTAGCGTTTGTTGATCTTTTTGTTATCAAAACATGTTGAAAAAAGTAAAGATATACTTAGTGCGCACTAGTGCAACCTATTGAAAATCTCTATTATAGTTTATCGCGTGCAGGAGCGAGGAATTTTTATTTCGCTAGAAACTCATCAGTTTTCCTTCTATTTCACTTTTATTTTTTATACGATTTTGATGTATTATTTTACATAATATATATTTGATAAGAAATAGTTAAAATTTTAATAACATAATGAACTTCGTCTCTATTAAACTTCAACTATTTGTTATTAAAAATACACTATTTTAAAGGACTTTTTCTTTCTATTTTATTAAAGGCACATGTTTTCTGAACCTATTGATGTATCACACATCAAAATCGGATAAACAGTAAAAGGGAAATAGAAGCAAAACTGATGAATTTCTAGCGAAATGAAAGTTCCTCGCTCCTGCACGCGATAAACTATAATAGAAATTTTCAATAAGCTGCACTAGTGCGCACTAAGTATATCTTTATTTTTTTCAACATGTTTTGATAACAAAAGATCGACAAACGCTAACATAAATTTATTTCACATTAAATTTTTTGGTGTATTACTGGTTGCAAACACTCAACTAAGGGAGCCTTAACATATTTATATATAATTTTTTATTTTAAATTATTTTTTTTTGTTGCTGATATAAATTAATTAAATTATCAAAAATTATATTTTTTGTTTGTGAATTTAATATATTAAATATTCGCTCACGAAAAAAACGGTATTTTCACTTCTTGTTGCAAAATATACTATCGAAAAAACGTAACAACAAAAATATTGTTAACATAAATAGAGGCTTGTCATACATAATGGTTTTACATTCTGTTGCAACATATTTTTGTGGTCCAACTTGGTACTAAATACCCTTTCATTCTCATATATGTATATTTGGTTGCATAACCATCTGCATCTACTTCCAGATGGAAGAATCAATCTACAACGATCTACTGGAGGAGTTAGTTTGTCCAATATGCACCTGCTACTTATCACCCCCAATTCGTCAATGCTCGACTGGTCATAATATCTGCGAAACCTGCCTGCAGCGACTAACTAACTGCGCATTATGCCAAAGCCCATTTACCGAATCTCGCAATATTTCTCTCGAATCGTTGGCAACGAAAATGCGATATCCTTGTCCGTATAAATTGCTGGGCTGTGACGAACGATTGCAACTTATTGACAGAGATGACCATAAAGCTAAATGTACATTTCGTGGTTACAAATGCGGGATGGAGAAATGCACTTGGATGGGAAAGAAAGAAGAGGTATCCGCTCATTGGGCATCCAAGAAAATCACAAGCAAGCCATACTATGCGAGCAATGTGTGTCATACGAAGATGAAACCGGAATCGTTCTATGCGAACATTGTCGAAGCATACCATCAAATTTTCTGGTTCAAATGCAAACTGACCAATCATCGCATTTACTGGTCAGTTCAATTAATTGGCGATCCGAAAAAATGCCAGGATTTCTTTTACGAAATTGAAGTGTTCAAGCTGGGTTGCTCCAGGAAAAAGATTATATTTAGCGATTATTGTCAAAGCATCGATTTGGATAATGCGGAACTTTGCAAAGATGGTGTATCAAGTTCGGTCAGTGTTGATACAGTTCAACCTTTTGTAAATGCTAATCAGTTGCTGGTTTATTATATGCGCATGCACCGAGATGTGCGAAATCCGAAAAGCGGGGCTGCTACTCAGAGAGATCGCTCGAAAGTGAACTTTTCGAAGAAGGTTACTAACACGGCTGAGGTTTAAACTAGTGTTTGAGAGGGGGCGTTTCATGAAGTAGGTGACCCACATTACAATTTTATATCTTAAGTTTCGATTTCTAAAATTTAGATCTTAATACTTAATATACTCCTTTGTAATACAAAATAGTATATTACGGTAAGGGTGGTTTTCTGAAATGCCCGTTTTAATTGAATATTAATATTTAGAGACTTGACTTATTATATTTTTATTTTATATACTTAAAATAGCTATTTATGAATTTATCATATGAATGTTAAAAGTGAGATTTTGTTTTGCCAGTAGAAAAATTACGTAACAATCGTAGCGAGTAGTAAATCTACGAACAAAATAAAATTACTTAAGGGTCCTCCAACGGCTGTCTCGAAGTTGTCTGCAACCAGCAATGCATCATAGAGAAATGAGCGCGAATGATTGGCGAGAGCTTAGGAGAGAGTGAGAAAAATATATATAATAAGCACGCGTATTTATAATTAGTGTATTTTGATTGTGCGTTGATGATTTTTGATGAAAATCATGTCAAAATATTCTGATAAGATTAATCGGTTTCCTAAAACTTTTTTTTTTTTAAATAGTGGATAATTAAAGACATTTGACAATCAAAAATAAATTAACATAATTAACAATGATTAATTAATATTATTGAAATTTAGTGAGCTTCTTGTCCTAGAGAATTTTTTTCAGAATATTTTGACATGATTTTCATCAAAAACCATCAACGCATAACCGAAATACACTAATTATAAATACGCGTGTTTATTATATATTTTTCTCACTCTCTCCTAAGCTCTCGCCAATCATTCGCGCTCTTTTTTCTATGATGCAATGCTGGTTGCAGACAACTTCGAGACAGCCGGTGTAGGACCCTTAACAGAAATTGTTTAACTTAGTTTTTAAACAGTATTTAAAAATGTATGTTTTTTATCGGAATATTTTATTTCACTAATTTTTGAACTAATTTTTTTTCTTTAAATTTATGGATATTTTCCAAAATGCTCTCGACATACTTATTTTTTTGTAAATAAAAATGATCGTAATATTAAATACAGCAGGTGTGATAAAAATAAAGTTTATAAATTTAGTAGAAAATTATGTAAATTTTTTAAATGAAAAAAAATCGTATATTGAATTCTGTGTGACTATAATGGTATTATCTGACAGCGGTCGCCGGTCTGCAAAACTTAATTAACTGCACAGTGTAATCGGATTATTGAATGAAATTGGTCCATCAGCAGAAAAGCAGCGGAAGAAGAGTTCTAAACTAAAATAGTCGCTTCGTTCTCTATGTGTGGAAAGTAATAAACATTCCAATCGAGATTTGGCCGAAAAGGTCGAGAATGATGAAAGCCGGCCAATTTCCGCTCATGAAGAGTTCGGTCTGAATTGTGGAAGTGGTGCGGGGTGGGTTTGAGGGGGCAGCATTAGCACAGTGGTAGAAATTGAATGAGAATAGCATAATGTGTATAAATGTGTGTGCGGAAAGGTTTAATGTCGAATGATAGGCTCGAACAATGACTAATCCGCAAGGGCTGATTCGAATCATTCCATTGAGCTCACTATTTGCTCGCAGCTTGGCGCCGTTTACACCACTTGCCTATATCTCTTTATGATCTCCATCTCATACTGATTCCCCTTTATCTACTTCTACAATAGTGCAGTGGCGGAACTATCAATAGATTTTCCAATTAAAATTGAACTTTTACTTGGAACGATTTCGGTTAACTTTACAGGCAAATCGTGATAGATAAATTTAAAAATTATTTTGATAATAAATAAGAGTTATTGAGAATTTAAATTTTTGAATGGCGTTGCGGGGTGGTTGCTTTTGGAACTCACTTCTTCCACTTACGTGGGATTATTTAGGTTTTATTTACCAAAATCCAAGTGAGAAAAATGTATAATAAACGCGCGTATTTATAATTAGTGTATTTCGGTTATGCGTTGATGGTTTTTGATGAAAATCATGCCAAATATTCAAAAAAAAAAAACTCTAGGGCAAGAAGCTCACTAAATTTGCATAATTTGAATTATTCATTGTTAATTATGTTAATTTATTTTTGTTTGTCAAATATGTCTTTAATTATCCACTATTAAAAAAAAATATCGTTAGGAAACAGATTAATCTTTTCAGAGTATTTTGACATGATTTTTATCAAAAACCATCAACGCATAACCGAAATACAGTAATTATAAATACGCGTGTTTATATATATTCTCGCCAATCATTCGCGCTCTTTCCTCGATGATGCAATGCTGGTTGCAGACAACTTCGAGACAGCCGGTGAAGGACGTGTGACGTGTACGTGTCTATTGCTACGCTGTGCCAGCGCGTTTTAGCATATGCTCCAATACACTAATGGGTTACATCTTTCATCGCTGCGACATGACCTATTATCAATGTGAATGACAAAAAAGTTACATGCACGTATGCCTTTTGACTTGTGGTTCAGTGTGGTCGTTTGATTATCTTTTATTTTTGTAGTTGCCTATGGCTGTTATACGTATCTTTGAAGATACGGTACGCTACTGCTAAAATTTTTACATGGCCTTCAATTGATTTTGTTCAGACGTAATCAGCTGACATCCCATAAGTCATAACTTAAAAATCATAGTATATAAAATGTAATAATTTGAATTAAATTAAGTACAGGCAACTAAACATATTTCTTCTGCGACATATTGAGAATGTTTTTGATAGTAAATTCAAATAGTTTTAAAATATTAATTGATAATATCACTGGTTGTAATTGTTAAAGCTTCTACTTGAAACACATTTCAGAAAAGTAATATTACATTAACAAATAAATTGAAAAAAAAACTCACCCTGTTATGATGTCATGTGAATGAAATAGAAGTCACTCTGTATATGCCTTTTACAGTTTGACCACCGATCGGCAATTACTTTTATTTCTAAATCTAAAGTAAACCATCTAAATTATCTAAACTTACCTGCGAGTGCTCCAGGTCCAACTATTGCACATCAGTCCTGCACAGATTTAAAACACGTCTCGAATAGCACATAAACGCGGATGTAGTGTAGGCGCCGCATAATCCAGCTCTGCGGCGCATCAAATTCATACTTGGCGCCATTTATGCACAGTGGCGGATATCAATGTCCGCATGCGCACTAGCGCACTATATACAGTACATCCGCCACGCCCGTCTCGCTCGCCCTTTCGTGTTCGCCATCGCCAATTGTTACGTTGTGAGTACAGCATCCTGCATTTTTGTAATACAATTATCGTCTGCGCGTTTTCTGGTTTGCGTTTCGTTTGGCAATAACTATCAGATATATTGTAAGCTGAAGAAAAAGCTCAATCTAGCATTCATACGACGATAAGTAATTACCATAACCAACATGCTGGAGAACCAAATTACCGTCACTGTCAAGACTCAAAACAAGTCAATTAAATTTATTGTGAACCGCAATTGTACAGTCGAAGCTTTTAAACATTTAATTGCCTCGAAGTTCGGTGCCGAACCGGAAGCACTATGTGTAATTTTTGCTGGGCAAGTTCTGAAAGACAGCGACACTCTGCAACAGCGCAAAATACAAGATGGGTACGCAGTCCATTTGGTCATTCGGGCTCCTGGTACCGGACCGGTGCCATCACCACCAACAAATCCGCCGAACGTGGTAGATCACGGACATTTGCATATAACGTACACGTGGCCGGAACTTGCGAGGAATCCGTTGACTGGAGACTGGATCCTGAGGAGGCGCATGCAAATCATGGCGACAAGTCAATTGTTGTCACATCCTGAGAGGCTGCGTCAAATAATTGATAGGGTTCAGCAAACTAACCCTCAAGTGGCAACACTGATGGATCGTCATCCGCAAATCAATCACATCCTGAACAATCCCAGCTTGAGGCGTGAATCAATGCAAATGGCTAGCAATCCTGCATTGTCTGAGGAGTTGGCGCGCAGTCGAGACCGCGCGATGAGCCGCAGGGAAAGCGCTCCAGGTGGGTTCAACGCTTTGCAAAGAAATTACCGAGACGTCGTGGAACCGCTGCGGGACGCTACTACAGAACTATTCATGAACAGCCGCGTTTCGAGAAGATTGCCCAATGCTGCTCCGATTAGCAACCCTCAAGTAGGCATGGAGAATCGTGAACCTCTTCCAAATCCTTGGGAAGCTGCTGCCAATCGATCGCCTACAATGCAATTCCTTCCCATGTTCGCAACTAGCCCTGATCATTTGGCACATATGGTCCAACATTTGTCCTCACATTTTTCGATCAGGCCATGCGAGCCTTCCATTCCACGCCCAGGTTCCTCCGTGTTTGAGATACTAGCGAAGAATCCGCTTTTAATGGAAATGCTCCTTGTTCAAACTCCGGCATATCGAGCTTTTAATTCTATAATGCGACATCGCATGCGAGTTTTGGTGCCAAAACTGTTGCTGCAGTTGGTAGAGGAATTCAGAAATCCCGGAACCCAGGATGTTGCAAGAGGTGAACAATCGCTTCAAGAAAGGCTCATAGACATGGCGCTGGATTTTTCTACACCTCTACCTCAAGGTCCCCCTGGTGCTACGATGTCAACTCCTGCTGCAAACACCCCTACCGAAAGTACTTCGGCTCAAACAGGCGCCACAACCAATGCACGTCCAGGGCAACAGAGAGGTGGAGCCGATGAGTATGAACGTAATAAGTTTTTGGCAAAACTTCGGAAGGCTGCAGCCCAAGTGGCACCACCTTCACAGACAAAAATACGACTGGAGGAATACTACCGAGTTCAAATCGACCGATTGGTAGAGATGGGTTTTGGGAATAGAGAAGCCAATTTACAAGCATTAGTTTCAACTTGGGGGGATATTAATGCAGCTGTGGAAAAGCTACTTGCTCTCAACCGACAGGACGGAACTTCTCAATGAGGTAGTATTTTTTTTCTTTACTATACTTAGTTCTAGGGTATTATTAATTTAGTTTCTGAAAAAAACTATACTTATAGTTTTTTCATTGTTAGTTTGCTTCCTAGCTTTTCGGCTCAGATTTGTCAAATTTCAACGTACCCAAATACGAGGTTTAACGGTTTAAGCACTGTTCTAAATATCGTTGAAACATCTGATTTGGAGACCTTGAAATAGAGCTCTTTCAGCATCTAACATTTTTATACGTGTCACAGAACTTGCGCCTTAGAAACTGCGGAACGGTATTCAGATGTGTAATTTGGAAATAAAAATTTTGCCGCAAGTGTTATTCGAGGAAAAAAAATCAAATTGACCAATCAACGACCTGCTCCCTTAAGGGCTATAATTTTTGTCGCTAAGTTTTCATTAAAAAAAAATTGAAGTAAATCGAAACTCAGGTAAGAAAACTTGGTAAAGTAAAATTACAGCAGAGATATCTTAAGGTAACAGGCTTTTGATTGGTACACTTTAAATGATTGCTTCTCGAATAATACTTGCGTTAAACCGGCTCAGGTGGCGTAGCGGGCTAAGTACCGAGCGATCCGAGAGTTGTGGGTTTAATTCTCACTTAGATGTTTTGCGCTTGGGTAGGCATTTAGCTGCCCAACTGCGGGGTAGTTCTCGCAGGAGAAACTAAACTTTGCTATTGCTTCATTTTTTCTATGGTGCGAGTTCTGAGACCGCTGTCCCAGAACATATAGCACAGTGACCTCCTTAATCGGAAACTTGGGTAATTTTGCACATTTTCTTCAAAATTACCCAATATGAAATTCATTGCATATTTCACAGTGTGCTTTTATAAATTCTATTTATTTTTTATTTTAGTTGAAATGGACCTTTGCGAAAAAGTAGCGGTCAATAATAATAATCGATTTTGATTTTTTTTAATATTAGTTAAGTTAGTTATTTTGATTTATTCTGTTCATTTTTTTCGAATTTTTTTGTGTTTTTTTTTTAAATTACTCTGTTTCTGTTGGAAAATCATTTTTAAAGTGAACATCATTCAATCAACTTAGCTCTTATTATTTTACCGTTTTGATCGTATTTTGCCATTAGTATTTTGTTTGTAATTCAATTCATTATTTGTTATTATACAAATTGTATCTGGAAAATGTACTCTATTTCGATAATTTAAATGTGCATTAAACAATTAGTTCTCAAGTTTTATTTTATTCTGGAATCTAGACTATTTTGACAACCTACATCGAAATGAATTAATTGATCGAAATCCATGCAATTTTAAGTTGATTATAACGCGAAATAGTATATTACAAACCAAAGGTTGAAAGAACCTATTTCATTTCTGTCGAGAGATGAAATAGTTGACCGAGGCGCGAAGCGCCAAGAACCGAGGTTTATATACTATTTTATTTACAATCATACATAAAACCAAAAATAAATGATAATAAATTTAAATTTCTGAAGTTTTGAACCGTCAAACCAACATTAAAAAAAAATTCCGATCAATATCAAGCTGGTAATTTTGTTTTTTCTAATACTATTTTAGAATAATAACATTCTTGAACTAATTTTAATTTGAGAATGTACTCATTCTGCAACAAGTGCAAGAATATTCATTCTTATACAAGTGATAGAATGATCACATGTGGCGCCATCTTATGGAAGTTGACGCAACATTAAGCTATTGTATTTTGATTAATGAATTATTCATTTAACTTATTAATTGTTGATATTAATAATATTATATTTCAATCAACTAAATCATTCATATTTAGAACATTCTTTATGACATTTTATAATTAATTTTGTTTATTAATACATATATTATAGCGGCGACATCTGTGAACTAATTGCCAAAAGCGCCTAATTGCGTAAAAACGTAAGAACTGACGTATTTTAATTGACGATAGTATTAGAAAAAGTATATTCTGAAACTCGTCGGAATAAATATTCAGCCCTCGTGAAACCGTCACACTCGCCTTCGGCTCGTGTTCGGCTCGTGTGACAAATTTCCACTCGGGCTGAATATTCTCATTCCGCACTCGTTGCAGAATATACTATTATTGTGTTGGTACTATGGAAATTCATGGTTGGAAAGTGTTCTCTTGGGTGGAAAGTGAACACTTTCCACCCTAGAGAGAAAAGTAAAAGTCAGCAATGTATCATTTTCAAACTTTCTAAAATACAAAAATTGCGTCATTACATATATGATTGTAAATAAAATTATTATTATTATAAAAATAAAATGTTCGCAAAATACCAAAAAAAATAATGACATAATAAAATAGGTAGGTATTGTGCCATATATAAAAACTCATACGAAAGCAAAAAATGGAAATTTAATTTATGAGCATAAATTTAGATTGTAAGTGCGCCACTGAAGTGGCATCTTTAAACCCTCAAATCCCCCATATCAAATTGACTAGACAGAAAGCAAGCAGGAGACGAAACTTTTATACACAGCCCCTTTTAAACGACGGAATCAACTTGCTTTCATTTAATTTTGCACTAATTTTAGGGGATGTGCTCTCGATACCGTATAACATTACTTAATATTCAAAATCACTTTTACAGCTGGTGCCACACAAAATTGCCCCATATCAATAACAATTATAATACAACAAATTATTAGTTTTATGTATTTACATATTTGTTGACACAATACGAAGTCATTTAATAAAAATAAGCACGTGCGTTTCGAAGGGAGCAAAGCTAGAAATTTATTGTTTGGCATAATCCTTCTGGCCTGTGGCTACAATATTTCGCTTTGGCTTTTGTCATTCTGTTTGCATGGAGCTCGGATGGACACTGCGCTCGTAAATCAATACAAATTCAATTTATGTCTGTGCATATTGCATGTGTGTGGTATGTCAATTTTTACATAACGCGTGCCAACCAATTTGGAAACGGTATATCGGGCAATTCAAATCGAAATACTTTTGGTGCTCGTTTTGAAAAGTTTGTGAGAATTTAATTTCTTGGTTCCATTACCACTCTTAAGTCTCTTTTAGTCGAGTGTTTGCAACCAGTAATGCACCAAAAAAGTTAATGTGAAATAAATTTATATTAGCGTATGTCAATCTTTTGTTATCAAAACATGTTAACAAAAATAAGGATATACTTAGTGTGCACTATTGCAACCTATTGAAAATTTCCATTATAGTTTATCGCGTGCAGGAGCGAGCAATATTTATTTCGCTAGAAATTCATCAGTTTTACTTCTATTTCACTTTTATTTTTTATCCGATTTTGATGTGTGATACATCAATGGGTTTAGAAAGCATGTGGCTTTAAAAATAGAGAAAGAAAAAGTCCTTTTACATAATATATATTTAATAAGAAATGGTTGAAAATTTAATAACTAGTTTAATAGTGAAGTTCATCTATTAAACTTCAACTATTTACTATTAAATATATACATAATTTTAAAGGACTTTTTTTTTTTTTCTTAAAGGCACATGTTTTCTAAATCCATTGATATATCACACATGAAAATCGGATAATAAATAAAGTGAAATAGAAGCAAAACTGATGAATTTCTAGCGAAATGAAAATTTCTAGCTTCTGCACGCGATAAACTATAATGGAGATTTTCAATAGGTTGCACTAGTGCACACTAAGTATATCTTTTTTTTTTAACATGTTTTGATAACAAAAGATCGACAAGCGCTAACATAAATTTAGCCCAGGGAATATTTTTTTAAGTGGGTAAAATCACGAATAAATTAGTATTTGTTAAAAAAATGGTTGTACATATACGAGTATCTATCGTACATAGACCAGTATATATTTGATAACATATTATGGGTACATTTATAATAATAAATTATAAATGGAAAATTTATTAATGCTATGAAAATATTTAATCCTCTATAACTTTCTTGTTTTCTGTTCCAATATTACTGTATACTTAATTAATATTAACGCTTTAAGCAGTTTGTACTCGTTCTGTTATAAATTATTTTCAATGCCTCCTATTCTTATCTTAGTTAAAAGCAAGTTTATTACGAGTCCGTAGTCGGCGAAACACTGGCGCATTCGCCACATATTTAAGTCAGCATTTTAAACCGAATTTTAGGTAATTGCGAATTAATTTCAAAACAAAATTTAATTTAAATAGATAGATTAAGATTTTATAGATTTATGATATAAAATTAAATTCATACAAAATACTCGTTAATTTAAATTTTTTAATAAATGTCTCTCATCATCGTTTTTGTAACCGGAAATAAATAATACAATAAATCTAAAGTGTAAAAAAATTAATAACTAAATAAAATGATAAAGAAAAACAGCCGCGTGAATATATAATATATAAATAAAGAAAATCAAGTAATAAAGAAGAAAGAAAGCTAAATTGCAAGCAAACCCGCTTAATAGCGAAACAAAAGCTAAAAGCAGAAGCATTTCGATATTATTTCCATGAAGGCAGTCAAGCGCGTCGCGAAGAGGATGAATCTAATACAACAGCCCCTTCACATTCTAATGTTAAACCATAGTTATGCATAAGAGTCCCACAAAAGCCATCAGAATGTGACCGATGCGATGGCGCTTATTCACTAAACTGCCACAGTCTATTTCTCACATAAAGGTGTATATATTGTGCAAAATATTATTTACCTTGCAAACAAAAGACATACTGACTCCACCCATTTCAGGCCAATGACTAATAATAACATCTGGGTGACGAAACTCCGCCTTTCAACCCTCTGGTAGGGATGTTTGGCAGGGGTGGTAGTGCAAATCCAAGGTTTTGCCTTTACTTCTATTCCTTCGGTATCTGCAGCCGGACTAATGCAGTTGCGGTTTCGCTTTCATATATTGAGAATTTAAAAAAATTGTTGGTCTCCATTGTGCAACCTTTTTCTTCCACTCGACCAAAAGAACCCGCTAGAAAAAAAAACACACAAAATGTCAGGTCTAAAGATGTACTATAAGCACTTAATGTAATAAAACATATAAAGCAGCGCATGTGAGTGGAAGAAAGGAGTTCGAAAAACGGCCACCGCGCAGCAATTTAAATGCTCAATACAGACAATAATTTATATGGAATAAATCCTTTCGATATATATTTTTTGTTTTAAGTATAAAATATAAACAAAAAAATTCAAAAGTTACAAAATGTTTATCAAATTGTTTTAAACAAATACATTTTTATTCCGAGCGCATTCTGTATGTATGCTCCTCGTTTGTGTACCAAAAAGAAGTCGTTATTTATACTGAAATAATTAGAATATAAAAATTAAATATTTGATATTTACCTTCCAGTGGAACGAAATAGAACGTGGCCTTTTTTTTCGAATGGTTTTATTTTTACATTTTAAAATACCTACTTAAATATTATAAAAACAAATGCTAATCTAAACAAAGCAAAAGATTACTATAATACATAACAAGTTTATAATCACAAAGTTGAGAGCTTTTCGTATAATAAAATATATTATTTAATTGCGTCATTCAACTGAAATTAAATTCGCGATTAAAATCTTACTAGTTTTTTATTGTAGTATTTATATGTATTTTATTTATCAGTTTTAAGAAAATTGTTTACTTAAAATATGATATCGATTCGTTATTGTACAATTAAATTAAGTCGTATATTTGCGATTTAAAAAATTGATTCTCAGTTTTTTTAAATTGCATTTATTAATTTTTTGGTCATTATTGACAAATTTTCTTCCATTCTTATAAAATAAAATATATTCATTTTTGAACAAGATCAGAAAACTGCAGCAATCACCGCATAATGTACGATTTTCAGATCCCAAGATGTATAATCTCTCAAGAAAGTGATTTCTAAAACGGCCACCGTGAGGCGCCAATCGCGAATTTGAATACTCAATAGGCCCTTATAATTTTGAGATAGGCTTATCAATAACAATTGTTTTACCTTTTATAGAAAAAGTGTATTTAGATGTTTTATTAATATCATAAGTGCTAAGTAGGTACCTATAAAGAAAAATCTATATTTAGTGTGTTTTTTAAATAGAACACTAACGAAAGCGGTGATAAAAAAATTTCAATTCAATTACAAAAACTTGAATATGACTTTATAGAAATGAATTTTTGTGTTGACAATAATAATTCAAATGTAAATAAAATATAATCTCATAGTTGTTAAGATATTAGTATTTAAACACAATACTAAAATAACACATTTATTATATTAATCTTTTAATAGCAGAAAGCAAATAAAAGTAGAGTAGTAAAAATAATTTTTGATCCTAAATTGTGGATTTTTTAAGATTACAACAAAATTTGTACCGGTTTATTAATTATGGATTTTTTCAATTTATAGTTTTTACATCTGTTTAAATTACATATTGAACAATATTGTGCAAGTCAGTTTTTTGTGATATTTATAAGAAATAATCATAATATTTTCATTGAGTTGTTCATATTATCTTAGATATAAATAAATAATATATATAATTTAGATATTGTCTAAACAATCGATTATTGCTATATAATCAATTACTTGCCATGTCAATCATAAATGATTCGCAAACACTTTATTAGAGAACTTTAGTAGTTAAAAAATTAAATTAAATATATTTTTCTTATCAGGGATATATTAAAACAAGGATAATAAGGCATAATTAGGCAATATGGAACGATATTCAAGAAACGTAATTTTGATAAAAATATTGTACCGCAAATGGTATTCGAGAAGAAACCTTTCAAAGTTGACCAATGAGACGCCTGCTTTTGAAAGTTACTTGGGGTGCAATTTTCAGTCACTGATTGACCACCTTTAATTGGATTTTTCTTGAGTAACACTTTCTGTAATTTTTTAAAATAATTTTTCTGAAAGAGAAAAAAAAATATTTGGGTTCGTATATAGTAGATTAATTAATTCCTGTTAAAAATGGCTTTTCAGCAATTAGTTTAGATGCGCATGACATTTTTAAGAGTGGAAAAAAATAGTTCTTAAATGGTGGCCAAAAAATATTTAAATGCTCAACACTTTGTTATGCAGCGCTACTGATTATCCGTCGGTTTGTCATTAGCGGCTAACATAAAAACTCAGTAGCTAACATAAAAAATATGGATTAAATTTAAAAACTTAATTACTAACATTTGTGTAAATTTTAAACAAATAAATATTAATAACTAATTAATATAAATAACTAAATATTAGATTTATTCGATTTCTGCGCCCCTTGTCAAAATTTTAGATTGAAAAACATTATTTAAAATAAGAATATGCTTTCGTCTTATATTCGTACAATTTAGCATAAATTTAGCATTTATTCATAAATTCAGATTTCTTCATTCTGAAATGGGTAGGCGTTGTAAAATTATCAAATTTAGAAATTCAGTTCTCTGATTGGTCCATTTCGAAGTACCATTCAAAATTATGAAACTCACTTTTCTGGTTGGTCCGCTTTGAATCAATTCAAAACAAACCAATCACAGAAGTGAATTTTTTAAACTTACGTTACGTTTTTGCTGTTGTGACAAGGCACTTGTCTAAATATTTTAAATAACTCAAAGTAAAAATAATATATGCAAATATACATTAAATCTAAGCTCTTGAGTATCTATGTGTTTAAATCAAAAGCAGTTCAAGCATGACTTGAAAAAACTGTTCAAATATAAAATTGTGCACATAATTATTTACACAAAATCCCCGAAAACCATACTTTAAGCAATAACAAAACAAACTTAAAATAAAATTAATGAATAATATGCAAATTTAGCAATAAAATCGCAAACTTTTTAATATAAAACAAAATAGCTCGTTGTATTGTTCATCGGATGGGTTTCGAAAAGCTAAACATGAAAGAAAAAGATGCAAGCGCAAAGTGATAAAAAGGAAAACAAAAAGCAAAATCAATCGTCAATTTAGAACACACAAGTAGTGCAAATAACAATTCCACTTCAGGAACGTGAAAATCCGATCGCAAACCTAATACCTCAAGGGTGAAGTGGGCGTGGCCCGCGGGGGTTGAAGGCGTGGCGATTGCATAAATACCCCCACCTCAACCGCTTTGTTTTCTCACAGCGTAGCCGGAAATGTGGTGGCTTGAACCATCATTGTTCTTGTCAAGATAATATTGGGATAACATTTCCAGAAAGCAACTGCTACAGATCTCATCTCTGCTCTGCTGCATTTACATTAACTTTGATCCATGCAGTTATCAACACACAGATACCATCAATGTCCGCGAATCTTGCTATCACAATTGCAGTGCGTCATCGATACCACCACTAAAAGTAAAATGTATAAAATAACGAAGATTAAACTGCTTATCGTTTCCGAAACAAAAGCCTTGTGATTTTCGCGATACGACAATTTCAACCAAACGATTCGCTCCAGTTGCATCAAGTGTAGATTAAATCGCGACCAAAAATAAACCATTATTTTAAAAAAGATAATAATATTTGCGGTGGACTTAAACTTGTATAAAAACGCTTTTCCGAAACGCGACCGAGTGCAAAGCAAAGTGTGCGGATGCTGAACATGATGGATGAAGACTGTCGACATTTGGCGGTGTCCGATTTGAAACAGTCCGCCGACCTGCTCCTGGATCATCATGCGACCTTCTCGATTCCGGACAGTCCTCTGGATCTGCGCCACGAAAACGAAGTGAAAAATGAAGACAAATTCGCCACGCATTCGGACAAGAGCAAAAAATCGGGCCATCAACTCATCAAACCGCCCTACTCGTACATCGCTCTCATCACGATGGCCATCCTTCAATCGTCCCACAAAAAACTGACACTCAGTGGCATTTGTGAGTTTATCATGACAAGATTTCAATATTATCGCGACAAGTTCCCCGCATGGCAGAACTCCATCCGGCACAATCTTTCGCTCAACGACTGCTTCATCAAGATCCCGAGAGAGCCGGGAAATCCTGGCAAAGGTAATTATTGGACGCTGGATCCGTTAGCTGAAGACATGTTTGATAATGGTAGTTTCCTGCGACGGCGGAAACGCTATAAGCGTCCATCGCCCAATTTGATGCTGAGAGATCATCATGCTTCCGCAATGGTGGCTTCCTTCCTCAGTCAGGAAAACTATCAACATGGACTCTTTAATCATCCTAGCTTGCACAATCCGTATTCGTATATGCCCTCATTACCAACAAGCAACTTGCCAGCAGGACTGCCCATTTTGGGTCCTATGGATTTGTCGCGATTGGGTTTGGGCCATTTGGGCATCATTCCGCAACAGACGCCGATTTGCAAGCCAGTGCCTGTCGTTCATTCCGCCACGATTTCCTCCTCGGATACGGAGGAGTATCTAGCGACGGAGTTGAAGAGTAAGAAGAATAAGAAAGGATTTTCGATAGATTCCATCATGGGGAATGAGAGTACTAAGGAGTTATCGAAGCCGAGTTTGATGAAGTTGAATAATGAGCCGCCGGAGATGACGTTGTCGAGGATACATTGCAATCAGGTGTCTGCATTTTCACCGCTTTCTCCAAGTGCAGGCGAGGATTGGACGAGGTGAAAAAATTTCCAATAAAAAATGACAAAATTTTTCTTCATAGTTGAAATGTATCTCATATTTTCTAGACCAAAGATAAGCCGATCGTAATGTGATTTATTGTTGCAATATTTATATAATCTAGTTTTAATTATTCGTATAATTTTGTATAATGCAAGTTTTGTAGATATATCTTCTGAATGTCTCATGTAAATAACAAAAAATGTAATATTTATAGAAGTAAAGTTATTATACTGTGTATAAAAGTATAAAAAAAATACCAATTTTCTAAATGCCGATAAACTTAGTTGAATAAGTTGAAGCAAAATTGAATTTCGTACAATTTGTAAATATTATTTTATAGTTTCTATCGTACTGTTAAATGTAGAACTTATTGTAATTTTTTTTTCTTATGTTATGAATGTAAATATACAATTTTCTATTTGTGAACAAAATATGGCTACTTAGTTTGATTTTAACAAAAGACTTATTTTACTGATGTAACTTTAAAAATAATGGAAATAAACAAATTATCTAGTAAACTGTTTTTTATTGCTAAGAGGTGAATTTACAGTGCTATATATATATACGTGAAACATGGCTCAAATCATCAGCGTGCTGTTCTTTTGGGGGCGAAACCGCTACAATTTATAGCCACTCTGGTCGCTAGCGAATCCATACATAGTTTTGCTTTTCTAAATTTACTGCAAATTTTGCGACATCTGATAAAAAATAGATGGACCAAGATCTGACTTATTTGCCACGTACTTTAGCCGAAAAAATTAGGAAAGATCGAGAGGTGCGAAAAATTCTCAAAGACTGGTAAAGCAGTTTGCGGCTTTGTTATAACTCCTAGAAAATTTCCAAAGCTACCGAAAATTAGAGAAAAAAAATACTTATATTTTGACAAAAGATTTGTTCGAATAGCCATTAATTAAGTAAAATATGAATAAAAAAACCTCAAATCAAATATTAACCACTCGCTTGCTAATTAGCGGAAAAAGATAAAAAAAAAACTTTCTGTCCATTTATTGCTACATTTGTTCTCTCTCTAAATCTACCATTAGATAATTTCTAGGATAATTAATAGTGTCTGAAACTGTTTTTCCGCGTTAAATTCCCTAAGCTGCTAAGCAACGTTTCACCCATAAATCTGCAAGTTTATGCGTGAAATCTGGATCTATCTATTCTTTATCAGATGTCGTAAAATTTGCAGTAAATTTAGATAAACAAAACTGTAGATTCACTAGCGACCAGAGCGGCTATATATATATGTAGCGGTTTCGCCCCCTTAAAAAATATTTATTTGGGCAACAATAGCATAAGCTATCTGGACCTTTAAGCCATATCGCACGTAGATATAGAGCACAGTGAACTTGCCCCCTAAATTAATAGTATATTACAACCGAGGTGGGAATGATATTCATTACAGCCGTGGGCTGATATCTGACCGAGAGGCGAAGCCTCGAGGTCAGATATAAGCGCGAGGCTGTAATGAAATTCCCACCGAGGTATGTATACTATTTTATTCACAATCGAACAATTTATTATCAAAAAAATAATTAAAAATGTTTGAATAAAAACACATTTTCGACCGTGGTGGAAATGCACTTTTCGATCAGCAAATCTGGAGTGAAATTGCAGTTGTCAAAACTCGAGTCCAAAACAAAAATACAGTATTGTGTGTTGTTTTTTACGATAGTTTTCATTACTTTGTTATGCTGTTGGACTAGATTAATGTTTAAACGTAATTAAAAGTGTGGAAATAGCGAAATATATTAAATACTTGTGTAAATTCTACTGTTGCAAGTGTCAAACAATCATATTTATTATTTGACAGTATTACGAACCTAGGTATGTAATGTTCAACTTCCCGACCTCTAAATCGTTGGTAATAACAACATTACAATAACGATTGTGAATAAAATATTTTTCGAAAATATAAAAAGGTTCCGTTACTCATTTTCGTTTACATTACAATTGCTGCAAGTGAAGTTGTTTCGTGTGTGTTTGTTTAATTTAAATAAAATAAATTTTGTTCTCTAAAGCCATTAGTTAATATTTGCGCAGGTAAAATTTATGGGCCTGTAAACTAAATAATTATAAAAATAAAAAATATTTGCTCACACATATGACATAACATTTAAAGGTGTATATTTAAATATGCATATAAATATATAAAAGTGACATATATACCGATTTTTATCAAAAAACAAACAAATATTCATAGGAATTGTATTTTTTGTCTTCTGGACGCTTCGTATATTATTAAACTATAAATCTGTTAACTTACTTAAATACTATGCCAGATTTACTTTTTGATAACACGAATAAATTTGTATACATTATTGCATATAAGGAATTTTATAAAATAAATGTTATTTTGATTCATGGTCGACTATAAAAAAATTAAATAAATCGGCTCAGAACGACAATATATGAACAGTTGCTGAAAAGCGGCAATTTTGAATATATGAAGAGCATTATACACCACTCAAATCCATCTTTATTATACAGGGTCATGAATATGGAGTGTTAAAATTAAAATACACAGCACTTAAGCCATTCCAGATACAATGCTCAAAAGGACCTTTAATGTACATGTATATATAGTGCGAATAGAGGCGCAGCTGCAAACATGTTCTCAATCCCTATCCGCAAAACTTTATAGGGGTTCGAGCCCCTCAAATCTAATTTGTTCTAAATTTCATTCAAACTACTCGATCATCAGGTGCTTTTATTTAATTGCAATTCTTATACGATGTAGTCCGTTTTAGTTTGCAGTATTTTTTCCTTTTTTTTAATAGATGGATACTTTTATTCAATTTATCAAGAAATAAATTAAATTGTTTTCTTTTTAATATAATTTTGATTGCTTTTGATAAGTGTGTTATAAAAATGTATTCTTGTTGAATCTATATTTATAAACACTCAAAATAAAGAGTGTTATCAAATCAAGATTTTGCAAGGTTATAATAATTTTAACTTGTAATGTGTTTTATTTTTTAATCAAATAAAATTTGTAGGTAGAAAGACGAAAGTCCATTGCCATTTTTGTGACAAAGATTTAAAAAAAAAAGCCAAATTGAAAAAATACTAATTTTATAAATTTTACAAATACTTTTGACTAAAAATTTTTTTTAAAATTTTTGTTATTGAATTTTTATAGTGGTCTATTATACTAATACAATGATTTCAAAATTTTCTTATAAATAATCTGTAGATGGATATCAGCAATAATAATATCATTTCGAGATTTCTCGAATTATTAATAAATTATTTTACATGATCCATAATTGGCTACATCATGCTTTCAATAAATGAACTATTATTTTTTGAATTATCATTGTTTATTTTTGTATATACTTGAATCTATATTAAGGTTGTTCTTTTCACACATGTCAATATATATTATCATTAATAATTTTAGAAATTTGTATAGTAGTAGAGGATTTATTCACTTTTTTAAAAAACGTATACCTAACAATCAACTAATTTTATTTAAACCAAAAATCAATAATTTTTAATTTTGAGATCCAAAGATAAATAGAAATTATTTTCCGCTTGAAAGTCTAGTCTAGTTTGTTCTTAAAATACTTCAATTATGACAAAGAATAATTATTATACTGCGAATCCTTGAAAGATATTGGTCAAAAATTATAAAAAACTAGGCATATCAGTTCGTCAATATAAACGTTGTTCTGATGCAATATTTAATTCGCTTTCAAGTTACCTATTTTATAAAAAAGCATATTGTAATAATTATTTTATTTTTTCAAATATATAATTTAAGTATTATGTGAGCATTTCAGACTGCTTTAACCAAAAGCTGATTATCTCAGTCTAAAAAGAAACGGCGGAGTGGCCAGCAAGACCGCCCGATCTAACGCCTGGCGAATTTTCATTGTGCCATACCATTCGATGGATTGGTGCATTTGCGTAGAATTATTGGAGAGATCCTACACATCTTGCGAGAAAGTCCTGATTTAATTTGTAAGACCTGCTTTTTAGTGAAAAGTTCTTGAAAGTATTGAAAAAATATATTTTTAATATAAAATCGTTTTGAAGAGAAAAAAGCTATATTTTTATCGAAAAAATATTCCACAAAATATATGTATACTTAATAAATAAGAAGGGGTGGAAAAACAAATTAAAGTCGCTCTGGTACTTTTGTACCTATATACATTTTGTTTAGTTTTTTTATATTGCAAATATAAAACAACTTTTATTATTGAGAAAAAGTATATGAAATATAAATGCGCGCCCAAAAATGCAAATAGCGAATTAAAGTGTATATTGAGTTTTTTTAGTATCGTATGTTGGACTTTTTCGTGAGACTGTCTCCTCATTTTTTTTAAATTTAATTTTATAATAGATTATAAAAAGCTACACACGAATATAATTTTTTGCGTTTTTTGGGTTACTCGAAAGAGTTTCAAATTTGAAATTTGAAGTGATATGACGTCACAATTTTAACACGCCTCCAGTCCCTATTTGACTAGTTTGACATTGCGTAAATAAACGCCTAGCGCAGTAAAAGAAGGGGGAATGCGCTAACCGGACTGGTTTTAATTATGACGCACTTTTCTCAATAAATAGCGTCTAAATGTCGTAAAAACTTTTGAACACATTCTGTTCTATGAAAATATATTTTGGTATTCAGCGAAATGTGATGGAAATTTATCAAATGCGACCAATCATAAAGTGAATATTAAATATTAAACGGATGCTTAAAAGTATCGACAATTTGAAATTTTATTATGCCTGTTTTTTGCGAATCGGTTTCTCACAGACATTTTACGAGTATTGTACTTCCAATACAACCAATTGTTTAGATACGAGTGTATAGTGGATTTCGATGTATTGAAGAGCGCCAGCAAATTGAACGCCTGTTCGATTGGACATTCTGTACATTATTAATGTCGCAAGTTCTGCCATTTCGAAGCAGACTTTTAGCATTTCTCGAAATATCATAATACAATAGTAACCAACACAATAAATTACAAAACAACACCAAAGCACAGCGAAATTCAGTAATAATTTCAAGTCGGGTAGGTGGTGGAAGAAACGGCCACCGCGGGACGCTAATCGGTACTTTAAATATGTACTTCATAGGCGTATCATTATTTAAAAATTGCTTGTATAGCGGAAAATTCGTATCACGCACTTGTATTTGTTATATTATAATAGTTTATTATTAGAAATTGTAAAAAGTACTTATAAGGTATGATAGGTATTATTTTTATATAAGACCCCCTAGATACCCAATTTTTAATCGAAAATCAGATTAATCAATTTGCGTCAATGGTCTTGAATTTGTTTTCATAAGCCGCGATAAATATCGTCTACTTCAATGGGATGTCAGAAGATTGATATCTAACAATAATAAATTTTGATAAAGAAATCTTGTCGACTTTGCACCCCCCATTAAATACTTATAAATCAATAAATTTAGTTTTAATTAATATTTCGACATCGTATTTGGTTCGTCATAACAAACAACCATTTGGTTAAGAAGCTTATGACTATTAAGTAAACACACATGTATCTTTCCAACCATCAGACAAAGAGCGGAGGTCGCGTGCAGTGGTTGTCTATTACATGGATTGCAACCTCCACAGGGGTTACTCTCTCAAGGGCTCCTAAATGTCACTATAACTGTTTTTAGACCTTTCGTAAATAAAGCGACAAATCTCATGGGATGAAACGTAGATTTTAAATTTTACAACAGGAACGTGATTTATAGGAGAATTTATTCTTATAAGAAGTTACGTCACGGCGAAAATTTTATGCATTTTTTTGCTTGTTTTCTTTGTAAATACTGCATGGGTGCTCGAGTTTGCATATTTTGTGTATTTTTGCGATTAAAAATGCCTTACGTACTTTGACGTAAAACTTGAAGTGACGTCATAACTATATTGATGACGTATCTTCTTATTAGAATTATTCCAACTATAAATGTTAATATGCTTTTTAATATGTTAAGTTTTAGATATTATTGATTATTGAATTCAAAGTACGGAAACACATTTTGAATAATAGTGTCTGCTCTGACACCCTATTGAGCGAAGATGCATTATCACTGCATTTGTTTGCTGATGGAAGTGAAATTATAAGCGTTGAGCGTGTAATTGCAGCGTTATTTACCTTCCGCTTATACGGACTTGCAGTTGCACTTTCACACGCCAAGTAATCCGTCCTTAATCCAGTCATTTGCCGCAAGGCGATCGCATTGATTAATTTTCCACCAGCGAACTTATTGTAAACTAATATTAAAAACTTTGCAATTTCCATCTAAACTTGAACAATTAATTGATTCAATCATTAACTAAATTAATTTTCTTATACTTGGAAAAGTTTTTGGCTGTAAATAGATTAAGCAATTTAAATAAGCTTTAAGGGTTTTTAAGAAACTTTATTAAAGATTTTTATTTTATATGGGATAAAGTAGTATAAATTAATTGTTTATTATATTTCCGAATCTATATTTAATTTTCGTGTTTTATAAATACTTTCAAATTTAAACCACTTATATTGTCAATCTTATAAATATGTATGTAATTTATTTCTGAACGTGATTTTAAATTACTTAGATAAATGACAATTGACAATGACAATATAGTTTTTTATAATTAACTTTGACATGAATATGAAGCATGTATACTCCGTACACTTGCATGAACACTTCATATTAGACATACAAGTATTTTTTTTTATTTATTTGCATTTATAATAAAAACATATAGTTTACTTTATTAATGGGTAAAAGTGTTTTTGAAAAAAGTTTCTAATAATGATTTTACAAATTTGCGATATTTTAAATGTCTAAAAACGCTATTTAGCGCAATATGAATAGTGACGTCACAAATAACCTCCGAGCAAGGTGCGTTTGTATTCCACCTCTCTTATTATCTTGTTAGTTAAAAGGGGGGAACCGCTACATATATAGCCGCTATGGTCGCTAGCGAATCTACATAGTTTTGCTTATCTAAATTCACTGCAAATTTCGCGACATCTGATCAAGAATAGATGGACGAAGATTTCACGCATAAATTTGCAAATTTATTCGTGAAACGTTGCTTAACAGCTCAGGGAATTTAACGCGGAAAAACAGTTTTAGACACTATTAATTATCTTAGAAAATATCTAATGGTAGATTTAGAGAGAGAACAGATGTACCAATAAATGGACAGAAAGCTTTTTTTTATCTTTTTCCGCTAATTAGCAAGCGAGTGGATAATATTTGATCGAGGTCTTTTATTCATATTTTACTTAAATAATGGCTATTCGAACAAATTTTTCGTCAAAATATAAGTATTTTTTTTTCTATAATTTTCGGTAGCTTTGAAAATTTTCTAGGAGTTATAACAAAGCCGCAAACTGCTTTACCAGTTTTTGAGAATTTTCCACACCTCTCATTCTTTCCTAAGGTTTTCGGCTAAAGCACGTAGCACATAAGTCAGATCTTGGTCCAGATCTTGGTTCTTTATCAGATGTCGCGAAATTTGCAGTGAATTTAGATAAGCCAAACTATGTAGATTACTAGCGACCAGACTGGCTATATATGTAGCGGTTTCGCCCCCGAAAGATGAGATAAAAACACTCCGTGTTTGGAGGCTATAAGTGACGTCACTTAAACAGGTGCTAAAATGCGTTTTCAGGAATTTAAAATATCGCGAATTTCTAAAATCATTATTATAAAATACACTGCATTTTTTTCAAAAAGCTTTCATTCATCAATAAAATAAAATATATATTTCAATTATATTAAAAAAAATATGCAAGTACTCTATTACACAAACCATAATCAAATAAGTTGAAAAAAAAGTTCTGATTGATTTGTAAGTTCGTAAGACGCACCTCATATCATACGCTTCAACAACTTTGATTCAAACCGTACACTTTGAACAACAATCGAAATTTGTAAATTTGCATCGTTTTATTGTCGTTTGGTCTATTTGCATTTGGCACTCTCGAGAAAACGTTCATATATATTATGTTTACCAAACATTCCAACAATGCTATCGTCTCTCTCCTTTTATCTCTGTATGGACACCAGCAACTCGATGTTTTGCAGCAGCAATCCAAACATCTCCGAAACTCTCCACTTGTCTTATTTACTTCAACTTTCGGAAACAGCGGAAAAAAGTTTAATATATATCCAGCATCCTTTGAATTCAATCATTCCTGTCCATCTGGTTGTTGTAAACACACACACGGACCGAATTTTCCATCTTTTCTATATGCGACGAAAACGCGTGTCATTGGAATGTGGTTGGGGTGCTGATATTGGTCGAAAGTTCGCACGATCTGCTACGATTAAACCTGTGTCAAAAGACTATGAGTGGTGTGATGATGTATTCAAATCGCATAGCAATTTTATTAGATTGTTATCACTTTATGCAGCAGCGGGGTGGCTCGCAATATTAATTTGTCACCCCCTATATGTGCTTTCATTAATTCGATCTTCAAATTCTAGTGTGCTTTAATCCTCTAAAGATTGGCTGACGTAGAGCTCAAGATCCAATTGAGACACTATTGCAGCCTTCGCGTCTTGCGCTATCACATGCGCTTTACTGCTCTAATAAAAACGTTGTTCTCTTTATTAAGAGTAGGACTTTTTAAAGCTAACGGTAAACGCAAATTGTGGAAGCGACAAACGATACCGTTTATCTCTTTTATTACAGTTAGGACACAATTATTAGCATGAGGCTAGAATTGGAGGATATTTGCATGTGTTGAAATGAGACGCAACCAGCCATCTTCGAAGCTATCTTGCGTTTGAGCGTCCGTATAGCCATCTACCGAGCACTAGAACAGGCACTCTAACGATGATTCTCGTTCAAAATATGATAAAAAAATTAAAATCGGGTGTACGACAATCTTAAAAACTAAACAATCAATTTTCAATATTTAAACTGATATATAATCTGAATTGATTTATCTGCGATTGTAATGGACAAAGTGCCATTTATGTTATTTTGTATTTGAAATATCAACTATATTAACTTTGAGTAACTGTATCTTTTTTTACAGTGAACTATAAAAACTTTGTTCCATTAAAAGAGTAGATTAATGTGTCTAGAATGTATATCACTTTAAATATTTAAAATTGATTCAGTAGTTTTCCTGTGGGCCTTACACCGAGTGGCAGTAATTTTTCCATAAGAATAGCATGCGCGTCCAGCTAGACGCGCTGAATTGGGAGCTCAGCCGAAATACTCCTCTTAAAATAAATTCTTCGAAAATATGTTGTTTGCAAAAGATGCAGAATAAGAGGAATTTCCATTAAAAGGATATTTGCATTTTTAATGTAATTGAAATTAAAAGGTCTTGCATCAAATATGCAGTAGTATGCAAATTGTTCAATTTCGAATGCAAAAGTAAAACTTACTTATGTATAAGCAAGTAGACATAAATAAACAGCGCATAATGTGGGAAATGCGCAAAATATTTCGCTGCCGCACAATGGCCGCCGCCAACAAAAATCGAGAGGAAACGGTTCGCTTTTTCCCTTTTTCAGTTATCGTTTTCTATAAACCGATGTTGACTCCCCACTCATTCTCAATAATAATACGATTTATTCGACGTTCAATACTCGCAATCCGGGTCGACTGTTTGGAATCTTATAACACGTCATTGAGAAGAGCTTTCTTGAGCTTGAGAGAATTTCCAACATAATATGAGAGTGAGTCAATAAAAGCTCGACCAAGATCAGAATGCATGTTGAAATATATGGAACTATGTTGTTCCATTATTTCTGTTATTACAATATTCTATCGTCCAGAGAGCGCACATTTGTTTTATGCTTTTATGGGCCGGCGCATCCGCCATTATTTTAATGAAATTCATTATTACACTAATTTTCTTCTAACATTCACAAAATATACTATACTTTGTTGTACATATTTTATTTACAAATATAATAAATAATTAATTTGTAATTTGTATATTATAAATTAACAATTATTCAATATACGCATGTTTTAATTGCAAAATTTATTATATTAAATTTCCCTATGAAATGAATAATAGCTAGATAATTATCGAGTACATCTACCAATTTGTCACACAATTTATTAAGGTGTTTTTTGTTAGAAATTCATATCCGTCGGATAGGGGATGAACGCATCAGTGTTACAAGTAATCTCACCCTAATAATTGTCCAATATTGCTACAGGGAGTGATAACATCGCCCTTCAATCACTCTAAACTAATTGATTGCGAGCGACCGAAAAGTTGTAAATGAATTTCGAAATGTGTATAATTTTACTTCATCCCTTATCATCGTCTATAGATAAAAATACATCTCCAGTAGCAGGTAGATGCATTTATGGAGGATATCGGTAGCGCCGGAGTTAATTTAGCGAAGAGAAGCTGGAATCAAAAGACGCTATCAGGCGTGCGATTAGCAATATAATGATGACTCCATGAGGTAGTAGTACAGCCACCCTTACATGAAGTCGTCTTTGTGTTTACAAGCCACTAGTCCAAGCCATCGGATTATTAGTTTTTGATGAACATGTCGCTTGAACTACCTTTCAATGGGCTAAGTTTACCGTGTGATCTATCACGGTACGTCAAGTACTCGACTTGAAATTTGTTTTGTCATTGTAGCTTGTAGCATATTGTACACTACACTTTTCATCCACATCGTATTAACTCGAAACCGGTGATGCTTTGCTTTGCTTCACTTTCTACCCTCACACACAGAATGACATTTAACGTACTATACTATTTATATTCATTCACGCCATTTATTTATTTCGGTAGGTGAGTTTTATATGCGGCTAAGAGTATTTGGAAAAAAAGCTATGGTGTTTAGACATTTGGAAAGATTGGAAGAAAAGAGCATTGCTTTTTTGGTATTTATGTTTGCTTGGACCATGCATAATTTGGTGAGAATTGTGACGCCAGCTGGAGGATATAGATATCATCTCGCTTTCGTCAGTTTCTAAGACTGCAAAAGTGCTTAAAGGAGGAAGAAGTAATTTCAAAGTATTTTTCAATTTTTTTCAATAAATTTCCTTTTTTCCTTCCTTAATACTAGATTGGTAATGAAATTAACATAAATACTCAATAGAGAATCTTACTTAATTATTTACATATTTTTATTACTATAAAATATATTATTAAATTTATTATCACTTTCAAAAATTTCAGTGAAGAACAATGTATAAAATTATAAATTCAAACAGATCTACTAGGATCTACACCAAAATAGAAAATATGTAATATTTTCTAATAGATGTCGCTCACTTTAAATGACGTTAAATTATTCATCTATACTTTCAGCCCCCAGCTATGTCCAATGAAAATCCAAAATCAATGATGAATCTATATATCAACGAGATATCTGTAATATCTCGTTGATTTTTTTTTAAATTGAATATCTAAATATGGTCCCGCATTGGCTCATTTTTTTTGGTGCTGTTTCTGGGACTCCCTGTAGATATATATTACATATTGATTTATTTAGATCAAAAAACCTTATTTTAAACTTGGTTGAAGCTTTACACTAGTCAATAAACCGTTAAAGATTCACGCTTACAATAAAGCTCCTGATCCACATAATAGAGCCAATAAATACTCGGTTTTACATAAATATGTAAAGAGTAAAGCATACACAAAAACAACACAAAACATGCTATTGCTAAATGCTAAATTTATAAATGTCGCACTGAACATTTCAATCCAAACAATCAATATGATGATGATATTGTTATTAGTAGTTCATAAATATCATTTTGTACATTTGTAAATGCATTGTTCAAAATATATGTATTAAAATCACAAAGGATAACCAAAAATTAATAAAATTGCTTTGAAATTCGTGTTTTACTTTTATATGTCATCGAATGGTTGAATTAATTGTTTATTCACCCTTTTCCATATTTTAGCTCTTCATCCTTAACTCTTCCAATATTTGAATTAATTCTTCATCATATACCATAATATTTAATTTTGAAAATATTATGTATTTGGCAATTTCATAGAAAATTAATTTTTATTTTTTATCACATGATTTTAAATCTAGTATAAAGTTTTTTTTTTAAATATAGGCTATTCAGAAGTTTTAATAAGTTACGTCACAGCTGAAAGTTAAGGTTATGTAAATATTTTTTTGTACAATTTCTATTAAAAATGGCGTTTCTCTTTCAAACTAACTCAATTAAAAATTCAATATTATAAATTTAGGCGCCGGCTTTTAACACTACTGTTAAAAGTAAACTTTACTGATTACTTGAGCAGCAGATAAGTTGCTATGTTTGCTATGTTGCTTTTTCAACATCTTAGGGAACGTCATAAAAAATTAAATTCAGAATTTTACAATTTGCAGTATAAAATTCTTGCAAAAACTTTCTTTCGATTTGACCAGTTTGGCGTTATTTACTTCTATTATTTATATTTATTAATAAACATCGATTGTTTGCTGTGAAACCATGGCGATACATTCTACAAAATAAATAATTGAAAAATTTAATAAAATGTCCAAATTAACAAAGTTCATTTAATTACTTTTTTATTAAATTGTGGCATTCGTACAAAAAATCTTGTATAATATTTGTGTTAAAAGTGATTTATTTTATTTGGTTCGTGGAGTAAACTACACTCGTTGCGCTCGTTCCCTAATCTTCTCAACTCACAAAATAAAATCTCACTTTTAACATTCATATCATAAATAGGATAGCTATTTCTACCGGTTTTGTTTTCTATACATTATTTTACTTTTCATAAAAAAATGGAATATGTCTATTTCAATAACGCCAATTAAATCTTAATAACATACGCAGGCATCGATATATTCAACATTTGGTCTGGTTGACCACTTTTAACAGTTTCTGACGATCCGGGAGCCATCTTCAATATATTCACGTTCTAAATAAATATTATTTTAGTAAATAATTAATAAGAAACTAAATTTTAATTTATATCGTCTTAATAACACAAGACAATTTTTATTTTTTCATAAATTGAAGATATTTCATAAATATGTTTATTCATCACTAAGCGCATAGCTTCCTTCCAAATTATCATAACTTGATTCTCGAAATTAAATGACAAAAGAGATTATCCTGAAATCTCTCTTCATTTATTTTTCTCCGGCTATAAAAAATATAATAAAAAGCTTCACTAATTATTATTTTATTTTTGCTATATGGAAAGTCGAACAACACTACATTACATGTACAACAGAATAACATATAAACAATTACTACCGACAATTCCAATTAAAATAAAGCGATTTAATTTAATTACATATTTTTTTAATTTAATTCGATTTGCCGGTAAAGCAAAATAAAATTACACATCAGCTTTCTGAGTTGAAGTGACTGTGACAAAAATAAAAAAAAAAATGTAGAGAAAAAGCGCCACACAAAGTTACGCTAAAAATATATTAGTATATACGTGAAAACTAGTACCTGGACAAACAGTGCCTTTTAAAAACGTGAAAACAAAATCCATCTCGCCGTAATTAGTGTAAGCGAGAGAGAGACGTAAATGTTCAGTTTCAGGGGAATAACTCCGCCTGATTCCGCCATTTGACTAGGGTATGATTGTCGTCACCAGGGCAACGTGTAACCTTTAGGGCGGAGCGGCATATTGAATTACGGAGGCCCCCTTTTTAAGCATCCCTTGCAAAACCACCCCGTTCCCGAACCCCCACTCTCCCCCTCCCCCCGCCGGATTGCCGCCCGCTCCAACAAGCGCGTTTACTACAAATCCAATAATCTCACTCGCTTAGATTGTGACGGCTTGATTTACCGACAAAACATACCCGAACAAATAATAATATTACACCGATATATGGAAGTGCTCATTGTGATCGATGTTGTATCAGTTATTGGAAAACTTGATTCTATAGACATTTCGCTTTTATGATGCGATCCCCCCCCTCTCACACCCCTCCATCGACCATGTTTGTTATTAAAAATATGCAATGTGCATTTGCATACCATTTATACAACATCAGAGCAAAATAAAAATTATGTAATTACGACTGCATTCTCTACATAATTTAATTTTTAATCAACTTGCATTATGTTTTATTTATGTTCGGAAATCCATGCTTTGCGAAATAAAGGCCAAACGTAATATTTGTTAATTATTATTCAACATTTTTGAACTGAATAATAACGTTTAACGTACAATATAATACTTTTTCATTTTGTTTAAGGGGGCGAAACCGCTACATATATAGCCGCTCTGGTCGCTAGCAAATCTACATATTTTTGCTTATCTAAATTCACTGCAAATTTCGCGACATCTGATAAAGAATAGATGGACCGAGATCTGACTTATTTGCCACGTGCTTTAGCCGAAAACATTAGGAAAGATCAAGAGGTGTAGAAAATTCTCCAAAACTGGTAAAGCAGTTTGCGGCTTTGTTATAACCTTTAGAAAATTTCCAAAGCTACCGAAAATTAGAGAAAAAAAATACTTATATTTTGACGAAAGATTTGTTCGAATAGCCCTTAATTAAGTAAAATATGAATAAAAAACGTCGATCAAATATTAACCACTCGCTTGCTAATTAGCGGAAAAAGATAAAAAAAAACTTTTTGTCCATTTATTGCTACATCTGTTTTCTCTCTAAATCTACCATTAGATATTTTCTAGGATAATTAATAGTGTCTGAAACTGTTTTTTCGCGTTAAATTTTCTGAGCTGCTAAGCAACGTTTCACGCGTAAATTTGCAAATTTATGCGTGAAATCTTGGTTCATCTATTCTTTATCAGATGTCGCGAAATTTGCAGTGAATTTAGATAAGCAAAACTATGTAGATTCGCTAGCGACCAGAGCGGCTATATATGTAGCAATTTCGCTCCCTTAATACCTAAATTTAAACCTTGTTGAATAGATCTTGAACGTTGTGTCACTATAGTCTGACTTTTTAGTTATGCGCTATTCGGCTATTGTATCGAGCTCAGACGTACGCGTTCCAGTGCGTCGCTGTTCGTGCGCATTCTACTACGCTTGAGTGTGGGATCCGTGTTTCCATATTTTCTGCCATATATCAATAACGTCCATCATAATGATGATTAAACCGCACCAACAATAAAACTAATATAGTATAATAATTTAATAGTAGCAAACAAATCGATGGGGTGGAAAATGTTATGAGTGCAATTGAAAACGCTTATAAATGCAGGGCCTGGTTACAAATACAATAAAGCATTTTGGGGGTTGACGATGAATAGAGAAGTTAATTTGATTCCGTCGGGTTTCATAACAAGTGAATAAACGCATCCATAAATCAAATCATTATCCTCTCGGCGACTGCAGAAGCTTGGCTGGATCAACCAGCAATGATCAGACCAACTGCTCATCATCGTACAAACAAATTATTTTTCGGGGATTACGATTTTAATTTATTTCCTTCCGTATAATTTATGGGGATGGAGAAAAGAAACGCATAAAAAGTCTCGGGAATGTTGGCTTGGATGAAGGAAAAAATGAGATTCGTTGTTCAGGCTGTGCCTTTATACGATTTTCTCATTTCCCAAACCATAAACAATTTAAAGCGCACTGTAATATTGCTTTGTGGATTTGGCCTAGCTTTGTATTCGTCAATATTTGGTTTCCCACCGCGCACTTTCCCGATTTTCCCTCTTGCTCAGCCTCACTTTTCAACCACCAGACAAAGGGCTCAAATTTAAATTACTTTCTAATTAAAATAAAACTTTCCATATATTGAAGTTCATAGCCGCTAGCAAAACAAGTTTTAATCAAAAAGCTATTATTGAGATGTGTGCTTAGCTCCGAAATATGCAAAAAGACGTCAAGTGTTAGATAAATATAGTGCAAATATTTTTTTCAGGACTATTTTGGTTGGAGCGAAGCTTTTCAACATCCCCTCTGCCGCTATCATTAAGGGGATTTGGGAAACAATGGAATATTCAAGGGGAAAATTATACCTTCATTGTACATCTGTGCGAGTTTCACCCTCACTTTTCACAATAATACTACGACAAAGTCGAGATTCTTGATATTAAAACACTTTTTGCGTTTTAAATATCTCTGGCGCTCTCCCGCTTTATCTTCTATACTTGTACAAGGAAAATATTTTATTTGGTTTTTGCAAAAGTTCAAAATATTTATTTTATTAATTCTGCACTTCACTTTCATCGTCGTCACTCTCCATGCACAATGCTTCCAATTTCGCTTCAATTTCTTTCAGAGCTTGGGACGATCGAGAGTCGTTTAGAAACTCCTTCCAATTCTTGTACGTTTTTGGTAGCCGTTGGTCAACTTCTTCTTCTGGAGCAGCACAAGTTTCATTTTTCGAATATTTCTTAAAATTTAAAATAATTGTTTTTCTCTATTTTCTTAAAAACTAAAACTCACATTCAATTCAGTATTAATTTCCTCCAAACGCTTCCTATCAGCACCACTGACACCAAAGTCATTACTGCACGATTTTTCATCGTCTGAAGACTCCTCTGGTTCGTCGTCCACCTGAGAATAAATTTCGTCTTCAGTTTCCTCAACATCCAAATCAATATCTTTCAACAGTTCATCCAGTTTTTGCTTTTCTTCATCCGTCAATGAACTTGTCATCATTTTGCCCCGTTTGGCTAACTAGATATATGAAGCAGGAAACTTTTGTTTGATCAATAACTAGCCGCTATTGTTTTTTAACTACCTGGATATTTCGTTGTATAAATTTCTCATTATTTTTATCACTTGTTAGTATTTTCTTGTTTGGTTTTCGTGGCGCTTTTTCGGTGGTTTTACTTTCGCAAACATTTCCGAATAATTCCAAAAATGCATTGGCATTGCGCTCGTTGGAATTCGACATTTCTTTGCAGAGTTCTTCTTGCTGCTTCATCCGCTCATTTCTCTCCATCTGATTTTATTAGTAGAATCTAATATTAAGGGGGCGAAACCGTTAAATATATAGCCGTTCTGGTCGCTAGCGAATCTACATAGTTTTGCTTATCTAAATTCACTGCGAATTTTGCGACATCTGATAAAGAATAGATGGACCAAGATTTCACGCATATTTGCAAATTTATGCGTGAAACATTGCTTAGCAGCTCATGGAATTTAACGCGGAAAAACAGTTTCAGACACTATTAATTATCCTAGAAAATATATAATGGTAGATTTAGAGAGAGAACAGACGTAGCAATAAATGGACAGAAAGTTTTTTTTTTATATTTTTCCGCTAATTAGCAAGCGAGTGGTTAATATTTGATCGAGATTTTTTATTCATATTTTACTTAATTAATGGCTATTCGAACAAATCTTTCGTCAAATATAAGTATTTTTTTACTCTAATTTTCGATCGTTTAGGAAATTTTCTAGGGGTTATAACCAAGCCGCAAACTGGCTTTACCAGTTTTTGAGAATTTTTCACACCTCTCGATCTTTCCTAATGTTTTCGGCTAAAGTACATGGCAAATAAGTCAGATCTTGGTTTATCTATTCTTTATCAGATGTCGCAAAATTTGCAGTAAATTTATATAAGCAAAACTATGTAGATTCCCTAGCGACCAGAGCGGCTATATGTAGTGGTTTCGCTCTCTTAAGATTATTGAACCTGATAGGTAGAAATAGTTTCAACAATTTCGTCGTCCAAGTTCTTTATAAAACTCAGCTTCTTCTGAACTTCTTCAGTATTTTTCAAATTTTTGAACAATTGACTATCAGTATTGCTTTCCAAGTTAGTTTCGCTTGTTAAATCATTCATTTTCAATATTTGCAAATTATTTTTCATAGCATTACAAAACTGCTCAATATCTTCGTCTTAAATAATAGATGAAGGATAAAAAAGTTTACACTTAAACTTAAATTTATTTAATATATTAAGACCTTATAAACTATCAAACTTCAACAGACGTACCCTCGGAAGCGATCGTCGGCAACTTGATGCTACCTCTCTTCGGCCTCCATTGGCTCTCCAAATTCAGAGCCTCATGGTCCATCGATGATGCGTTCGTACTTTTACTGGTACTCGCTGATGCATGCATCTGCACTTTTGGCACCACAATCGAATAACTATCATCATTATCAATTGACTTGCTCTGTTTTAATACTGGACGTAGTAATTTTCGGACTTTCTTCTTTTTCTCTTGCTGCGAAGTTTTCTTTGAGGAGTCTTCATCATCGCTGCTGCCTTCAGTTCGGAGATCTTCGCTGGAGATCCAAAGTTCTTCATCTTCCTGAAAGAAAAACAGTCGAGTTTTAAAAATTTGTGAATTATGAAGAAAGGAATGGAATATTTTGGCGGGAGCGCGGCTTGGTGTAGGAAAACTTTTATTCGATTTAATTATGTTTTTCATGGGTTTTTAATTTTCAATAATTATAAATTGACAAACAAGATTCTTATTATGCAAGGATGATGTAATTTGTAGAGAATGACGATGTTTTGATGAATCTAAAAGTAATATAATACAAGCTACAGGAAAAATAGAGAAGAAAATGCTTTACATTTTATTACATCGTAAAATATGTAAAGTTATGAAATGAAAATGATCAAAGACAATTTTTAGCTTAAAAACGAAATTTACAAAAAGCGCACATTTTTCGTTATTAAATCTAATTTTTACAACAAATATTGGACTTGATTAACACGCTCACGGTAATTATAATTACTATTATTGTTATGAATATTTTTTATGCTTGGGCTATGACTCGCTACGATCCTAATCTAATCTTATTTAATATTAGAAAAATAAACAAATTAATGCAGTGTTTCAAAATTAAATTAGAATAATAAATTACGAGTTTATAGAAGGAAAAAAATTGCGCATATTAACCTACATAAAATGCAATAAAAAATAAATAAACAACACACATACCTCTCTAATTAACCTTGCATGTTGGTGGTGCTTAACGACTTTTAATCGATCCATATCTGGCTCCATAGCGCTACGGCGGGCGATTGCAAGAGGAAATTTTTCGAAACGACGACCACTCACCGACAAATTAGCTTAGCACTAGTGGCGCAGATAAAATGCAACACAACGCCGACTCAAGTCGAGTCAATACCGCATGGAAATGTAAAATACACTGCGTGTTTTTATTTCAGCTTTGAAAATATATATATATATGTATATGTTTAAACAAATCTAGACAAAGTTCAAAGGCAGTTGGGAACCTTGACTTGGTTGCAGATGGTGAAAAACCTGAACTCAATATTTACACCGCTAAATGTAAATAACGATTTAAGAGCTTCAGTTATATTTTATAAATAGATTTTTCGTATTTTTATTCAAAATTTTCTGCACAATTACGATCAACGTCAATATAATGAACGAATTAAATAAACAATAGTTGGCCGTATTTATGTCATTATAAACTGGTTGGCTGGGAAAATTGTTATTATGGCCAGCTGGGCCTAATTCTACAGCTTTCTAGAGTTTCTATTTAAGGAGCTACTAGATCTTTAGATAATTTGCTTAAACCATCCTTATTTTATTGTAATATGTTGGTATTTGTAATTGAAATTTAATGTGACTCTAATTATGTCCAAATTGAAATAGCATTAGGAAATTGAAGTGAAAAATGTGTTGTCTTGAAGCATATTATAGTGTGTCAAATGGATCTTGAGCTCTACGTCACAACGACATCCATTGAGCTCTAGTTGCGATGTGTAGTATAGATGGAGACACATTCGGTCCCATCTGTTGATTTATTTTGTAACTAAATAAATAAGGAATCTTGGCGGATGATAAACGGTGTTTATCTTTATAAATACTATGTCTTTTTATAATCATTGGTGTTTGTTATATTACATTATTATGTCGCGTAAAAACCATCGGTCTTCGATAAGGGAACGTGCAAACAATTTTTTTATAATGGAAATTTATAATTTATATACTTAATTTGTGAATTTTTTTTGAAATAATGATTTTAGAAATTTGCGATATATTAAATGTCTGAAAACGCTCTAGCGCAACATGACGTCACATTTAGCCTCCAAACAAGGCGTGTCTTGATCTCACCTCTCTTTCTAACCAACAAAGATTAGTCACGTGACTAAAAAATAATACAGCTTGCAGCAGTCCTATATACGCGGTTGCACATGACAAGTTTCAAAAAAGACGGCCGCAAACCGAAAAAAATGTTCAAAATTCTCGTACTAATTTAAATTTTTATTAACCAAAAATACGATTTTCGCAAGCCAAATTTCCTTCTAAAAAATAATATAGCTTGCAGCAGCTAAGAAATAAGCTAAGAAATAATAAATATAAATCAAAGCAAATCATTAAATACATCACAAACGACTTTTTCTTATTTAAAGTACTACGTCATAAAAAATTAAATTTAAATTTTAAAAATTTACATAATTTCCGATCGATCCAATTACGATTGTGACCCAATATGAAGAACATTAGTAGGTAGATGGTCCCTAATAATAAATCGTTTGTCTTTTTGCTCCACCAGAGTTTCCAAATAGCCGAACCAATAAATAACTAAACCGGGTCCAAATCTACAAACAGAAGAACGACGCTAAGATAGTGCAGCACTAGGCAAATCAATATGCATTCAAACGAACCGATTCCAATAGCTCAAATACTGACTCTTCATATACTCGCGATGTCCCTCTTCGTCGCCAAAAAGCGCTTTGCTTTCAATCCAATTAACAATTACGCCATCGATTGCAACTGGAACGTCTAATTTCAGATCTGGCGTTTTATCGTATCCGTATTTTCGCAAATACTCTTCATCGCGAAACGCTAGTCCCAATTTCAACGCTTCATTATGCAACTTTATTTCATATTCCTGACCTGTGGATCTATGAATAAATGTTTAAATTATCGTAGTACTGTGGTATTTTAAATGAGTAACTCACTGTCTTATTGAATCTGATAACGGGCTGTATAAATTATCATAAATAGTGCACTGCAAAAAATAATACTGGCTGTTAGAATAAGCAAAGGAAATTTTATCGAAAGTTCATTCAAGCAAATTTTCTTATATTGGGGTATTTTTATGCATCTAAATATTTGGACAACCATGAAAGCATAAATTTTATGATGATTTAATTATAGATTGCTCATGCTGTTTGTTTTACAAAATTCGCATACATAAATGCAATTTATGATCATAAAATTCATTCAGCTTTAAATATGTTGTATAAAATTTAACAAAATGCTCGACGCCCGGTTGTGCGATTTTGTGCAAGTTTTCGATTTTAAAATTCATAAAATTCGAAAAATCAAAAATATGCTATTTTGACCCAGCGTAAAACTTAAATATAAATTAATTTTTCAGTTGCAGTTTTCTAAAAAAAAAACTAAACCAAATCGAAATGAAAAAGCCTACAAAAAATCACGGAAATCTAATTCTGGTATTACAGTGACATAGGCCCTAAAATACCACAATGAGTTAACAGTAAAAATTGAAAAGAATTGTTACAGCCTTGCTTTGATCGTAATAAGTTTTACAACTAATTTTAATAGCCAGATTAACATTTTGGTTGTAAAACGAGCTGGCTGAGTATCGAAGGTTCCATAAGTATTTAACACGGTCTATTAACATGTGGTATCCGCGCCTTTAAGGGTCCTTCACCGGCTGTTTCAAAGTTGTCTGCAACCAGCATTGCATCACAGAGAAAAGAGCGCGAAGGATTGGCGAGAGCTTAGGAGAGAGTGATAACAATATATAATAAGCACGCGTATTTATAATTACTGTATTTCGGTTATGCGTTGATGGTTTTCGATGAAAATCATGTCAAAATATTCTGAAGAGATTAATCTGTTTCCTAAAGCTTTTTTTAAAGAGTGGATAATTAAAGACATATTTGACAATCAAAAATAAATTAACATAATTAACAATAATTAATTAAAATTGATCAAATTTAGTGAGCTTCTTGCTCTAGAGAATTTTTTTTTTTGAATATTTTGACATGATTTTCAGCAAAAACCATCAACGCATAACCGAAATACACTAATTAAAAATACGCGTGTTTATTATATATTTTTCTCACTCTCTCCTAAGACCTCTCTCCACTCTCTCCTCAGCTCTCAGGTAAGCCCTGCTAAGACAATTTAAAACGCAGCCTTAAGGGGCACATAACCGTGTTAAAAATTCCAAATTTTGTTTAAATTAATAAATTTGAAAAATTCTATTACAGTTCAGTGAGAGAGTTCATTACAAATAAGTCTTGTAGTGGTACTTTTCTTAAAAAAATCGAAAATAACAGCGTTTTATAGCAAAACATTCACAGAAATCTAATTATGGTATAGTAGTGGCAAACACTCTACACTACCACAATAAAATTACAGCAAAATTTAGTCGGATTAAAACTAATTTTAATTCATTTAGACAAACTTGGCAAACCTCTCAGAAACAAGTTACCCAAAAACAACTAAATCGTCTTTGTGTTATTTGGCCGAAAATGTAGTTCCTACCATAAATATTTCGTACGCAAGTCTTGCATCGGGAATCAGGGTGGTGTCTTTTAAAAACTTGTTCAGACTTATCCTATTCAAATCCTCAATTGGATTCACGTCTTTCAAATACTTATTCAATAGTAATTTCGCTATTAAACACGGCGTTATTCTCGTAAGTTTCGACAATCGCAAAATAATGCCCTCCGGTTCGCCGTTCTTGATTGCGTTCACATAATCGTTCCAATACTGGTTCTTCTGCGCTTCCGATTTGTTGTACTTTACTCGCATAAGTCGCTGGTATTCTAGCGATAAAATACTACGCAAAGTATCGCTGGATATGCTGCAAAGATATTCCATCAAAGTACAATTTGAAGCAATCGTGTAAAAATAAGCAAACCTCGAAAACTGCGTCTCCAAATCCGTTAAGCAATCGATTGTTAGTTTATTGTTGCTTCGTATTGCTTTCACAATGCTTTTATATATTTGTAAATTCATTTTTGTTTTCAATTCAAATATTCTTAGGTTAGAGAACACAAATAACAAATTGACATCTATGTGGGGATTTTAGTAATAAAACTGGTGATTGGTGCGACTGATCTAAAACTGCTTGTAAGATAATTCGCAAGAGGGCGTATAGTTTAAAATTATTTGAATGTCACAATTAACAATAATGAGCGCAAAACTTGTCAAAGTCGTCCAAAAAACCCCCCAAAACGCATTAAAACCTTTACTAATGCGGTATTTCTGTGATAAAAAGCCACTGCAACAACTAGAAGTCATCAAAAAAACCACAACCACTAAAAAACCCGTCCAAGTGGAAAACAAAGCCGATCGTCAAAAATTAAAACCCGCAACGCTTTTCGAAAGCACGAACAAGGATCAAGCTCTGCAACTTGTCGCTACCGAAAAAAGCCAAGACGCAAACGCTCAGAGCCAATTGGCGAAAGAATGTAAGAAAATGACGGACAAAAAAATAGTTTTTGGAGCTGCAAGTTTTCTGGTAACTGAAAAAATTAAAGATGTCGATAGTCACAGTTTTGAGGATATCTGCAAAAAAGCGCCAGTGGTCGACAAAACTGTAACCATCGACCTCACAAAAAAGACCAAAACTGATGCAAGCGGTGATAGTTCGGGAACCGTTAGCGGAGCAAATCGGATTGTTCGAAGGGAACATCCTGGAAAGGTAACTTGACGCTATATTTTAATAGTTTTAGTAGCTTTAAGTTTGTAGGTAATCTGGTGTTTGATCCCCGAAGAATGGATGTTGTACTTCATCCCCAAAACGGGAGTGACGGGCTTCTACACTTTCCTCTTCACTTTTGGAACGTTTCTAATTAGCAAGGAATACTACGTTTTCGAGCACAATTATTACAACGGCTTGGGAATGCTTTGCTTGGCGATCTTATCGATTAAATACGGGGGCGTTGCAACGGCTAGATATTTGGACAAATTAGTAGACGAGTATGAAACGTCTTGGAACGCTGGACGCAAGCAGACGCATGAAGTTCTGAATGAGTCAATTTTGGAGGAAAAGGTGATGCAGTTCCAAAGCGCTGGGCAGCAACTTTTAATGAATGCGAAACGGGTGAATGTGCAAATGCAGCTGGAGGAAGAATATCGTAAAAGGCAAATGATAGTTTATACGCAAGTAAAAAAACGTTTAGATTATCAAATTGCTGTACAATTAGTACGTGCTCGAATTCACCAGAAAAATCTGGTAGATTACGTAACTAGAGAGGTTTTAAAGAGTATTACGCCAGAAATGAAAGAGAAAATGATCGATTATTCGATCGAAGAAATTATTAAGGAATTTAAAAAAATACAACATTAATTTTAGTAGTGTAATAATTTTAAATATTAAAGTGTAGAAAAAAATTGGACCAAAACTGTCGATTTAGGGTATGAAAACTGGATCAAAATCCGTTAGAGACGTTGCGGTATAAGAAAAAGCATAATCTTTAATAGTCCTGGGCGTGCCATTATGCGCAATGTGTAGAAGTAGGCAGTCAGAACGTTTGCGCAGCATGGGGGGAGAAACTGAGGTAACAAGAGCATGCGCTCTCTTATTATACACACGTTAATACGAGTATTACACCACTGAAAAATACCAAATAATTAAATCCGAAAAAAAGGTTTTAACCTCACTAAAAAACTTCTGCGTTAATAAGAAGACAAAATTTTAAAATACAAATGTTACATTTATTACAAAATACATCACAGAATCTCCTTATCTCTACCTTAAGGGTCCTTCACCGGCTGCCTCGAAGTTGCTTGCAACCAGCATTGCATCATAGAGAAAAGAGCGCGAATGATAAGCGAGAGCTTAGGAGAGAGTGAGAAAAATTTATAATAAACACGCGTATTTATAATGACTGTAATTCGGTTATGCGTTGATGGTTTTTGATAAAAATCATGTCAAAATATTCTGAAAAAGATTCTCTAAGGCAAGAAGCTCACTAAATTTGAATACTTTTAATTGATCATTGTTAATTATGTTAATTTATTTTTGTTTGTCAAATACGTCTTTAATTATCCACTACTAAAAAAAAAATTCTTTAGGAAACAGATTAATCTTTTCAGAATATTTTTACATGATGTTCATCAAAAACCATCAACGCATAACCGAAATACAGTAATTATAAATACGCGTGTTTATTATATATTTTCCTCACTTTCTCCTAAGCTCTCGCCAGTCATTCGCGCTCTTTTCTCTATGATGCAATGCTGGTTGCAGGCAACTTCGAGACAACCAGTGAAGGACCCTTAAATATAAATAAAACACACGAATATCAAACCTAACCTACACTTAAAACTTTTAGCAAAACTAATTTTGTGCATCATCCAATTGTGATTGCTCTTCGTTACCGTTGCTGACTACTTGGACTTGGCTTCCATTACGCTCATCAACCAAATTTAAATTCGCCTCTTCTTCTACTTCGTTACCATTGGAGACCTTTTCAGTATTTTCTGGCTGTGCTTCCATTTCATCTGGACGTAGTAACTGATTTAGCTCCAACTCCTCATCTAACATTTTCTCATCAACCGAAGCAGATTGTTCTTGCTTAATCTGGGCCTGTGCATCTTTTAACTGTGCCTCCAACTCAGCAATTTTAGCTTCCAACTCTTTAACCAACGCAACCCCGTCCAGTAAGATCAGTTCCTTTTGGGCCAAAAGTTCAGACTTTTGAGTCAATTGCAATCGCAACTCGGCCACCTCATCTTCTTTATCATCATCATCATCGGATGACGAGTCCACTTCAATAACATCCTCATCCAACAACTCTCTATAGCGCTTCTCCAAAGCCGCATAACGCACCTTTTCGGCTTGCAATTGTTTCGCCTGTGCCATTTCCATATCCTTGATTATAATTTTATAATCATTCATGAGATTGACACGATGCTGGCGCTCAATCTCCTGCATATCCATGACTTCCAGGTCATGTTCCGCACGCAAACTTTCCAGATCCTGTTGATTCGCTTGCATGTACATTGAAAAACGATTCGGTTTTGGTGCTGCTGGTACTTGCACAGTCACCGATCGCGCTATGGCAGAGAACATCAGAACATGATAGGTGTCATCAAGCATGTCTAACGAAAGGTTCACGTTAACCATGATGCTCATTGTCTGTTCGCCTGCGAGACTTTTCTCCAGCAATTGCGTCAACTTTGACTCCCTAAATGGGGGCATAATATTTTGGCGGGAATTTTGCATATCGCGAATCGATTTAACGCAGCGACCGAAAACCAACAGCGAAGAGTTAATATTATTGGATTCTTTCAATCGATCTCCGGCATTCTTCGTTTTAATCAATCGTTCGGATCCAGCGAGATCGCAAAAATGGAAATCGGTTACGATCGGGTTTCCGTGTTTGCTCGACTGAACGAGTCTAATTGTGAAAATCGAATGGGATCGACTGGAATGTGAGTTGACAGCAGTCGAGGCAAAGTTTAGATTTAGCAAACCGTACTGGAAGATTTGATATGCTTCTACACCAGATGATACATTGATAAATTTCAGATTTTTGATGTAGGATAAGTCCTTGATTTTGCCTAAGCGAAGGCGTGGGCGTGATTGACCATTCGACACTGCGGGTAGTAGTAGATCATAAATTTGTTCGTTGTAAATTTCAGCGAACGATATCCAGATGCTAAGCTGGACGTCTACGGCTCCTTCCAAAGTAGCGACTGATTCTTGGCTGAGGCGATCTTGCATTTTTCTGCAAAAAATTAGTAGTAGAGTTAAGGCATACTAACCTAGTTAGTTAATTGACAAAAAAAAAGTGTTTCTTTATCGCCCCCTTAACAATTTAATACTCACTTATAATTGATGTTATGCAGCAGCTTATCGAACGCGCTACTATTCAATATATCCGTCTTATACTTGATTTCCTCTTCACACTTCACAATACTCAATTTCGTGAATGAGCCATTTGGTTCAGGTTTCAGACGTGGAACGCTGTTTATCGACGGCAATGATTTGAACAAGTATTCGAGACTTCGGGGAACCTGCCCGGGATCGTCAGTCGTTCCGATCATGGTGTACGTTTTGCCGGCCCCCGATGCGCCGTACGTAAGCAATGCGTGGTTTCGCCCATTCATAAAATCCAAAATTTTGTCCTTTAGAACCCGGTCGAAAATTTGCGATTGAGTCGAAGCCGGTGGGAAAATCTTGGTAAACTTAAACGACTTGGTGGAATCTTTAGATGAGCGGTAATTCTCGGGGAATTGGCATTTGAGAATCGTTTCATTCTCAATCTCATACTTGCAATCAGTTGTTACTGGATCGATGTTGTTTTTGATTCGTAAGAAGACCGGCAATGTGGTAGGCTCCGGCAGTGAGGCATTCGTGCTGTCGCTAAAGGACTCCTTTGTAAAATAGATGTTTAACAAACAATTAGGTTAAAATGATACAACACTTACATTTTCCAGTAATACGCCGTTCAAGTTGATTTTCGGCAAACATCCTCGGTCGTATGCTAAGATACTAGGATCACGTGCAACGAGATACGATACTTTGGTCATTTTGCATGAACTACACTGGTTTATTCAAAAAGAAATTAACACTCAAGGATTCAAACATTCAACTTGCAACGGTTTCTCGTAAATTCACAAATGGACCGCAAGAATCAAACGCGAATCACGAATACGAACAGAGATTATAGAGCGAGAAAGAATGTAACGGACACTTGTATGACATGTGATGCGATTGTGAACGACGATGCTTCGGAAAGAATCAAATATTTATATTTAACGGAAATAATTTGAATTAACGATTTTAATAAAAAACAAAACTATCAATTAATAAACGTATTTCAAGTGTGAATGTTTAAAACTCCGCATTTGTTTTAAAAACAATCAATGCAAATTCAAAACCGAAGTGAAGATTTACATAAAACTCCATAATTTTCCACCACGGAAAATATATAGATTTTTTAAATTTGGTTTTTAACCATGAGACGTAGAATAAATAGTAAAAAATTGTAAAATTAATTAATAATACTGTTTATAGCATGTAACATGGTTTTAAACACTTAAATTGGTGAAATTAGTTCATAATAGAAGTAATCCCGGGGAGGCTGGCTTCAACCAATCTGGCTTCATTTTTTTTTTGTATGTACGGACCCCATGGAAGCCTTTCCTCCTACTTACGGCCTTGACACGTTCTGATAGGGCTGTGAATTTTAGAAAATATTGTATTCGAATAGTATTATTATTATTTTTCAGGTAGCGTGTAGGCAACCAACAATACAGTTTATCTAGTATAATACAGTATATTGAGAATAAAGTACAATTTTCTCGAATATTCGAAGATGACACAAGTAGTGTTTAGTGTCATTTTGTTTGCCCTTTTCTCTTTTTTCACAATCCATAAACATATTTTTTCGAATAATCGAAGCAGCTGCGAAAACCGCTTCCAAACGAATAAATATCATTGCTATGGTATGCAACCCAACATACAATATCTCTGGTGAGGTAATTGATTTCTCTTGGCCCAATGTTGAGAAATTGACACAAGTTCTTACTAGTGTCATTTAATTCGTCGTTTTGGCCTTATTCAAAATCTCCAATCAAATTTTGAGTGGAATATTATTCTGAAAATCGCACAACTATTTAAGCAACCAATAGAATGGCCGCATTTAAGCTTGTTGCTATAGTTACAATTGATCAACATCAATATTTTTTGGAAATATTTTGAAAATATTTAAAATATTTCCGAGTCACAATGAAAGGTGTTGTCAAAATTAATTTATTGGAAAAATTGGTAACATTAAATGAATCCAACAAATATATCAGAAAAATTAATTAAAATTAAAAACACAGTGATTGTAAGTAGTTTGTTGTTGGTTTCTAACGGAAGCAGAAGTGGAAGTCGAGTAAGATAGATGAAAAACTAAAATAGATGTAGAATGGAAATATCTAGTAGTAAAATGTCATTATAATTTATTAAATATTTTATAAAATATAACATCAATTAAGAGTTGTGCGATTTTCTTACCGAATACCATTCGTACAAAAATTAATTCCGAAATTTTTTTATCGCTTACACTCATGCATTAGTCAGCGTGAGGAAATCTGCCCTCGTCTGCGACTCGGGCAGATTTCCACGCCAACTAATGCATTCGTGAGCTTAAAAAATTTTCTGGAAATAATTTGTGCACTTATGGTATTACATGTGAAAATCGCACCATACTAATTTACGACCAATAGAAACGTTGCATTTGAGTATATTACCATGGCAACAACAAAATTTTTCGGAAATTTTATCCTACTACACCAAGCAATAGAAAATTTCAGCGGAAATTATTATGTCAAAACAAATGTCAAAATAAATAATTTAATTAGAACTAAAAAATTAAATAAACTAACAAAATTAATGATTAAAATTAAAAACACAATTGTTTTATTTGGTACCGTATCTTTTTGGTACCGTATTTGTAATATTTGGTACCGTATCTTCCACAGCTTTATCAATTGCATTCAATGACTGTTTTCCGAAGCGCGACATTTTTGACTTTGACAGATTTAGTATTTTGTTTTCAACAATCGTTGCTCATAGATACGCAATTCTATTGCAACTTGATTAAAAAATATCAAAAACTTTTTGAATTCTGATCAATTTTTGTAAGTGTATTGGTGCGATTTTCTTACCGAATCTGCACTCGAGCATGAATTCATATCCTGGAAATTTTTTATCGTGCATTCCAACAACGTAATCCGGCCCTCGTGTTCCACTCGGGCCGATTGATACGTTGTTGAAATGCACTCAAAAAAAATTCCGGATAGAATTCATGCTCTTGTGAGATTACAAGTGAAAACGCACAACTATTTAAGCAACCAATAGAATGGCCGCATTTAAGCTTGTTGCTATAGTTACAATTGATCAACATCAATATTTTTTGGAAATATTTTGAAAATATTTAAAATATTTCCGATGTCACAATGAAAGGTGTTGTCAAAATTAATTTATTGGAAAAATTGGTAACATTAAATGAATCCCAACAAATATATCAGAAAAACTAATTAAAATAAAAAACACAGTGATTGTAAGTAGTTTGTTGTTAGTTTCCAACGGAAGCAGAAGTGGAAGTCGAGTAAGATAGATGAAAAACTAAGATAGATGTAGAATGGAAATATCTAGTAGTAAAATGTCATTATAATTTATTAAACATTTTATAAAATATAACATCAATTAAGAGTTGTGCGATTTTCTTACCGAATACCATTCGTACAAAAATTAATTCCGAAATTTTTTTATCGCTTACACTCATGCATTAGTTAGCGTGAGGAAATCTGCCCTCGTCTGCGACTCGGGCAGATTTCCACGCCAACTAATGCATTCGTGAGCTTAAAAAAATTTTCTGGAAATAATTTGTGCACTTATGGTATTACATGCGATAGGGCTGGACTTTACTTTATGGCCCGCGGAAAAATGACACTTATTATACATTTTTGGAAGCGGCTTAGCAAGCCGAATCGAATGGCGTTAGTCCCAAGTTTAGGAAACTGAAGAGTAAAAAGTTACACGTAATTAAAAATTATAAAAGAATAATTCAAAATACACTATGTGGCCCAGGAAAATTAGCACTTTTTATACATATTCGGACTCTGCTTAACGAGCCACATCGAATAGGGTTGGTTTCAACTTTAAGAAACTTCAAAATACAAAGTTTCACGTATTTAAAAAAAATATCAAAAATAACTAGGCTAGATATTAGTAGACTCTCTAAATATTATTCGCAGGGGTTATGTTAGGTTAGATTTACGATTTTATTTGTTATTCTTGCGCAGGGGTTAGGTTAGGTTAGGTTTGATTTACATTTTTGTTTGTTATTCTTGTGCAGGGGTTAGGTTAGGTTAGGTTTGATTTACGATTTTGTTTTTTATTTTTGCGCAGGGGTTATGTTAGGTTAGATTTACAATTTTGTTTGTTTTTCTTGCACAGGGGTTAGGTTAGGTTAGGTTTATTTACGATTTTGTTTTTTATTTTTGCGCAGGGGTTATGTTAGGTTAGATTTACGATTTTGTTTGTTTTTCTTGCGCAGGGTTTAGGTTAGGTTTTAAAAATTAACGCAAAAAAAACGCCATCTAGCGCATAACTTTTTACCCGAGTTTTTACCTATAGGTTTCTTAAAAACAAGAATAGTGGCAATCGACTATACTCCTTAAATAGAGTTTAAATATGTAAAAAAATATATTTTTTTTTTATTAGACTTTTTGTCGGAATATAAGTTGGTTAAGTTAATTACGCAAGTTTGCAAAAAAAAATTGACGTAGCCTAAATTTGATTTTTGGTCATAACTTTTGAACCGTTCGTTTCCGTAAGTTAGGACTAGTACCATTTGATTTGTTACAAAAAACTGATTTTAAAAAAGTTGGTACGATTACATTTTGAGGTGGGGGGTAAAGTAAAGTTTTACCGACTTAAGTACGTGTAACTTTTTACTCGATGGTTTCCTAAAGTTAAGACTAATGCTATTAGATTTAGATTCTAATCGTCAAGCAGAGTCCGAATATGTATAGAAATAGTACGGCGGTCGGGCCATGAAATTGTGCATAAAAATTTTCCTGGAGTACAACCAAATGAAACCTTTACCACATCGTTTGTCATATTTGTCTGCATAAGAAATCGGAAATTACGACAATTTTCCGTGGTCGGGGTCAAAGTTATCGAGGAAAAACCTTAAAAAATTGAGTTTTTAAACTTTTGTATTCAAACAATTATACCTTGAAAACCAAGAATGTTACATAAATGATTTTTTTAGTACTCGAAAGCCATATCAATTGGCTTTCATATGATGTACCACGATCTGTAATAAAATTTGTCCAGTACAGAGTAATTAGCAATTTTGTGTGTTGTGTCAAGATTAAATAAAAAAACTTTTCACTTTAACCTGTTTCAAATTTATTACGGAATTTTATAGAAAATATTTGTTTTAATAAAAAAACTGCGCAGTTTTGTGCTGAATCTTTTTTCTCAATTATTAATAGATCTATCTTCAATATTAAACTCGCTACAGCCATTTATTTAAACAAGCGCACGATTCATTAGGTCTTACCGCACACCTCTCCGCTCATCTCTTGCCTTACACTTTACGCTCTAGTAAATAGCATGCACATTAAATGGGATGTCAAAAATGAAATAAAAATAAAATAATTAACTAAATAATTGTGTATTAATTACTATTAATGTACTAAATAAGTGTACTAAATAATTGCAGACTTAATTATTGATTGAATTCCAGTTAATGTAGGCTTTTTAACCATAGGACCTTTGTCCGAATTGTGTTGACTTTCTTTACAAAATAAGCAAATATCCATAACACTCTGTTAAAAAGAGAACATTACGTGTACGATGGTGCTTAGACAAATCAATAATTATTAAAACATACCTTGTTCAATTCACAAAATAATAAATAACTTTAAATGCGAAATAACTAGACTAGGCGAAATAATAATAATAATAACATTAAATGCGAAATAACTAGACTTGCTGCTTCAAACTAGACTAGCGTAAAGGGATTGCAAACGTCGAGCGGGTGGTGCGGGGTAAACTAAAAAATCGTGCGCTTGTTTAAATAAATAACTGTAGCGAGTTTAATATTGAAGATAGATCTATTAATAATTGAGAAAAAATATTCAGCACAATATTGTGCAGTTTTTTATGAAAACAAATAGTTTCTATAAAATTCCATAATAAATTGGAGATATGTTAAAGTGAAAAGTTTTTTTATTTAATCTTGACTCAAGACATAAAATTGCTAATTACTCTGTACTGGACAAATTTTATTACAGATCGTGGTACATCATATGAAAGCCAATTGATATGGCTTTCGAGTACTAAAAAAATCATTTATGTAACATACTTGGTTTTCAAGGCACAATTGTTTGAATACAAAATTTTAAAAATTCAATTTTTTAAGGTTTTTCCTCGATACCTTTGACCCCGACCACGGAAAATTGTCGTAATTTCCGATTTCTTATGCAGACAAACATGACGAACGATATGGTAAAGGTTTCATTTAGTTGTACTCGAGGATTTACTTTTGCCTAAAGGAGACGACTTTCGAGCCTTAAACCGCCGTACTAAAAGTGTTATTTTTCCTCGGGCCATAAAGTAAATTTTTACCATGTGATAGTATGCAATAAAACTACACCTCCTTAAATAAAACATACTAGTATATTTATGCAACAAAACATACATAGAAAGGATACAAAAAGGCGAATAGAATGACACTGGGATCGACACGTGTGTAATTCTCGCCTTTTCAATTTTAACACATTTTACTTCTCTCGTAGAGGAAGTATTGTATTCATGAAAAAAAAAAAATTCTCCAAATTTCACTTTTTTCTACTTTATAGAATGCGTAGATTACGAAAATCATATTCACTAATTTCCGTCTGTCGGTCTGTTCGTTTCTTTAAACCGCTATATTTTGGAATCTACTGACCCGATTATAGCAAAATTTGCGTCCTTTTTTTCTATTTGCCCATTGATTAGGTCAAAGAAAAAAAAGTTAGGAAATTCTCAAGGACCTGCGCATTATTGGCCAAAAACATGCAAAAAACAGCAAAATCGGTGCATCCACTTAATCTTCTAAAGTTGCAGATCGATTTTGACCAAATATTGAACATATGTTTCGTGTATACCCCAAGTGGTGAATGCTTTCAAAAAATCTGTAGTTTTTTCAAGGGTTGACTTTTTATTAAGGGTTGAAGGGTCAAAAAGTTGTAAAAATGCATAACTTGAAACGTGAATACCTGCCAGGAGGAATATTTTATTTGAACCAAATTTGTCATACATATTAGGAATACATTGAAGAAAATGCTGCTAAAAGTTTCATCCCCTAAAACTGAACCCTAGTGGCCTGTTGGGTCTTTAAATTAATTGTTCAAAAATTGACGGTGTTTTGATTCTTATATGTCAGCATAACCCATCATTTTCCATCAGTAATTTTATATATATTCACATAATGAGTGACTAAAAATAATTTACGACCCTAACTACACACCCCCCACCCCCCAAATATAGAGTTTGAGTCATATGGATCGGATTTTCTTCATATTAGATTTCTACTATACATTCAAAACATATTTACGAATAATCTAATTAAAAATAATATGCGACCCTTATTTTACAATTTCAACCCTTAACATACCTTTACAATCAAAATGCTCGGATTTCTTTCAAATTTGGTAGTAGTAATTTTAACTTATTTAACTTATCATTACTTAGTTAATTTAATTGAAATTAGGCTAGACCTACATTTTACAATTGTAACCCCTAATACACCCCTCATAGTTAGAATTGTCAGATTTATTTAAATTTTAGTATATCAACGAGAGAAGTACTGTGGAATCTCATTTCCAGCGAATTTATAAGTAAAAGTGTGAAAAAGGGTAAAAAAATACCAATAAAAAAGAATTGTTTGTAATTATACAGAATTATGTTTTATTAAACTAAAAAAATATATTACATTTTATTAAAAATAAAAGCAGTAGCGCAATTTTAAAAATCTCTTGGTAACTTCCTGCTTGTTGTGCATTTTTGGTACATATTAAAGATGCGTTTAAATAGGGCTTAGCGAAGAGCTGAGATTTATAACGAATACCACAAATACAAGTAACATTTTTGATTTGTTTTTTAAGACATTTTTCTTTTGTTGGCTTTAAAACACTTGGCAAAACACACACCTTAGCAAGAAACAAGAACAGAAAAAATCATAAAATTAAAATGTTACATATATCACAGAATATTTTTTGTTGATACTAACAATTTGGTACTCATATCTACAAACAAATAAATAAAAACACTTAATTATCAAACCTAATTTGACATAAGATTAGAAATCCTACTTTAACAAAACTAACTTTGTGAATCGTCCAATATTGTGTTTGCTCTTCTTTTAACATTGCTCACTTTTTGCTTAATAAAAATTAAATTTGCTTGTAATTCCGGATCTCTAATATCATACCACTTTTGATTAGATTTCATCCGTTTTATCATTCTTCAATTTTTGCTAGATATATTATTTCAATTTGCTCCACCGCGATCCCGCAAATCTAGTTCTGCTGGTGGGAATTTCAACGTCCCTTCTAACGTGTTACATTGTTGAAAGTTACTCGTAGTTTAATGACGAATGGTGCATCTTTCAACTCCGCATTAATTTCGATCATTTTAGTTTATGAATGTTTTACTAATTCAACTCCGTCTTATAATAACAGTCCATTTTGGAAGAAATCTTCTTCAGATCTAACCAATTTTATTCGTAACTCAGCACGATCTTCAGATTCGTCAGACTACGAATCCATGTCAGCCGCATTCTTATCGAATTGACTCCATTACATTTTGTACGGTTTTTCCCAAATATTTACAACGTTCAGTGTTGTGTTCCAATCCTTTTCCATGTGTCGCTTCATAATCTCTAAGTATATTTTTAAAATCATTTATGTTTGTCTGATGCAAGCAAGTTGAGCGATAGATCATCTTTCTGCATTTTGATTAGTTCACGTGCATGTGTCATACGGAAACGTTGCATCTCCTGTTGATGATTCGATGCAATTGCACATTAATGGTTCGGGTTATAGTTTAAATGAACCGCCCCCAAAAATGATATGTGTCATCAAACATGTCCAATGAAAGGTTTACCTTAACCATCATAAACCTTTCTCCTATAAGACGTTTCTTCATCAGTTGCGTTAATTTTGATAGCCTGGATGGACGGTTAATATGTCGTCGCCAATTTTGCTTTTCTCGTATTGATTTTACGCATTAACGAAAAACCAAATGTGAAAAATTAATAATCTTGAAGCGTTTTGATCGATCATCTGCCTTCTTAGATTTGATGATCTACTCACATCAACCTCGTAAAATGATTCTTCTTTGGTGATGGTACTTTATAACGAACAAATATATAATCTGCTATATTCTGCAGTGTCCAATAGTCAAATACTTCCACGACACTTAATAAACAAAATCAAGCATGTAACCTATATTAAAAGTCTTAAATTTATTCAATGTGTCATCAGGAGTACATACGATTTGTTGGGTCTTGGAGTCTAAACCAAAGCAACTTTTGAATGGCTGCAAGAATAAAGTCTATGAGTATCATTGTAAACGTAAACTTTTCATTAGACATTTTTGATGCTACATATCAAATTTTGAGCTTTTCGGCTACAGCCTATAAATAATCAATCAGTTATATTATGCAACAGCCATTACCAGAGCAAAATGACTTTACAATGTTCCAGCAAAAAAGAATCATCAACAGGAGATGTAACGTTTGCGTATAAAACATACACGTAGACTCATGAAATTGCAGAAAGATGATCTGTCGCTCAACTTGCTTGCATCCGACAAACATAAATGATTTTAAAAATATACTTAGAGATTATGAGGCGACACATGGAACTGGATTGGAACACAACACTGAACGTTGTAAATATTTGGGAAAAACCGTATAAAATGTAATGGAGTCAATTCGATAAGAATGCGGCTGACATGGATTCGTAGTCTGACGAATCTGAAGATCCTGCTCTGTTACGAATAAAATTGGTTAGATCTGAAGAAGATTTCTTCCAAAATGGACTGTTATTATAAGACGGAGTTGAATTAGTTAAACATTCATAAACTAAAATGATCGAAATTAATGCGGAGTTGAAAGATGCACCATTCGTCATTAAACTATGAGTAACTTTCAACAATGTAACACGTTAGAAGGGACGTTGAAATTCCCACCAGCAGAACTCGATTTGCGGACTCGCGGGGGAGCAAATTGAAATAATATATCTAGCAAAAGTTGAAGAATGATAAAACGGATGAAATCTAATCAAAAGTGGTATGATATTAGAGATCCGGAATTACAAGCAAATTTAATTTTTATTAAGCAAAAAGTGAGCAATGTTAAAAGAAGAGCAAACACAAATATTGGACGATTCACAAAGTTAGTTTTGTTAAAGTAGGATTTCTAATCTTTTTTCAAATTAGGTTTGATAATTAAGTGTTTTTATTTATATGTTTGTAGATATGAGTACCAAATTGTTAGTATCAACAAAAAATATTCTGTGTTATATGTAACATTTTAATTTTATGATTTTTTCTGTTCGTGTTTCTTGCTAAGGTTTCTTGTGTTTTAAAGCTAGCAAAAAAAAAAGAAAATCTTGTCTCATATTTCGATAATTTAATCGTATTTTCTATGGATGGAACTGAAATTTTAAGTTTATTTTTTTATTTTTTGTTATATTTGGAAGAACGAATATTGTTGATCACAAAAATTGAAATCAGTTGCTAATAGGAACTCCGCATTTGCTGGGACCCACTTGAATGTGACATATTTAAATTTAATATTTTGCAAACCGTAGTGGAAAATTTGATATATGCTTTCACTCCTGACGATGTGATGACACAAAGATAAATTTAATATTTTTAAAAGTACTTAATTTAGCCTGGACATATTTGTCCGTTAGACAGTGTAGAAAATAGTAGATCATAAAATTGGTTCGTTATAAATTTTACCAAACGATATCCAGCTGCCAAGTTGCACATTTGTTATTTTCCAAAATTGCAACTGATTCTTGGCTGAGACGATCCTGCATTTTCCTATAAACATATTAAATCTTATCATACAAGGTGTTTTTTTGATTTCTGAGTACCATTTGCAAAGTTCTAGCTTCTAAAAAAATATTTCAAATTTAAAGGTTTCAAAATTTATGAATTGTTATCAATTAGCCAGTTTCATAATAAATTGAAACCACTTTAACCAAAAATTACTTTAATATTCAGTTCAAAATTACATCTTTAATATGTGGTATAAATAATAAAATAATACGTGTTTTACTGTATCATAAATATTTTACCTCTAAAAATGATTAAGAGCATTAATTTATTTAGTTTTAAGAACATGGTCTGCAAGTGCAATGTAAAATGACTACTACCTGTTAAAGTGACTTAAATTTTTATTAAATTGACCGTCTGGGCCCAAGTAGCAACCAAAATAGCATAACTACATAAATTCCAATCTTTTTTTTTATTTTTAATTTTAGCCTGAAACGGTCTTATATTTCTAAAATGCCTTTAAAATGGTGAGCTTTTGTTCTTTTCAACAACTTGAAAACCAAACGGTACTCAGAAAACGTTTTTTTTTATTTTTTTGCATGATTTGTAAGCCAGGCACAATTTCGTAGAAACCCTGCTGAATGCTTGGTGTTTCAGAACTCACGACCCAGAAAAACAAAGCAATGCGGATACGGGACGGCCCGCGGGACGGTAATTAGTAATTTTGAAGAAAAAATTATAGTCCACATACAGCGAATTTTAACAGAGCAGAGGGTTCTGATTGATCAAATTTAAATCGTTTTTAATTTTTTACTAATTACATATATCTGAATATCATCTCGTAATTGCTGTTTCGTTGTGAGTTCTGAGACACCCTGTACTCTTGAATTTTTGATATTAATTCTTAAGAATTCCGCAACTTCAGTTGAAAAGTTCACATTAATAAATTGTACTCCTGAAGTTCAACATTTGACTTACTAAAATAATTTTTACTTACTTATGTGCAAGTGAGCGTCACTTGTTGTTCCAAACATGGTGTTGGTTTTGTCGGCGCTCGATGGCTATTCGTAGGCAAGGCGTGCGGGCGTTGGTTTATCCATTCATAAGATCCATCATTTTGTCCTTTAAAATGCAGTCGAAAAACTGGGATTGTGTTGAAGCCGCTGGGAACATACTTGAAAAATGTAAATGATTCAGCCGAATCTTTGCAGGAGCGGCCATTGTCGAGCGGCCATCGCCATTATTGCATCAATGTTGTTTTTGATTCGTGAAAAGACCAGCGATGTGTTGCATATGTGCTTTCGCTAACTGACTGCTTAGAAATAGAAAATAAATATGAAACAAACAATATTTCGTTAAAAATGACATAAATCTTACATTTTCCAATAGTACGCAGCACGCCGTTCTAGTTGATGTTTGGCAAACATCTTCGATTGTATCGTACGTTAAGATAGGTCTGGGATCTCGTGCAACTAGTTACGATACTTTGCTGATTTATGTTTAAACTATACTTGTTTGGGTTTCAATTGTTTGAAATGGTCGCGTTCGCGTCGCGAATAAGTTCAAGTGCTGATGAACATGGAGAGCCGATGCCGACACAAAATGGAGTGGTCGAGTCGAGCTCGAGCCAGAACAGAAACGGAAATGATGTTCACGTGATACGATTATTAACGAAGATCCCTCGGAAAAAACAAATTTTAACGCGCCAAATTTGAATCAAGAAGTATAATAAAATACGAATCTATCAAATAATTAAACGCATTTTCAATTTTCAAATATGTTTAAGCTAAATTGGCTAAATTGGACCACGTTTGTTTTAAAGTAATCAAAACCAAAGCGTTTAAAATATATTGGCACCATTTTTTATCCTTTATTATAATTCTGGATTTAAGTTTGGCGCGTTTACAAATTGATTTTTTTGGGAAGAAGCTTTGTTAATAATCAATAATCGTATCACGTGTACACCATTTCCGCTTCTGGGTTCGAGCTAGGCCGTTCGCGGCTCGATCCGAGGGTCGATTGTAACCCGCCAAACTTAAATCAAGAATTATAATAAAGGACAAAAATATTGTGCTAATATATTTTAGACGCTTTTGTTTTGATTACTTTGAAACAAACGTTGTTCAATTTAGCTTAAACCTTTTTGAAAATTGAAAATGCGTTTAATTAATTGCTAGTTTTGTCTTTTATTATAATTCTTAATTCAAATTTGGCGCGTTAAAATTCGTTAATAATCGTATCACGTGAACATCATTTCCGTTTCTGGCTCGAGCTCGACTAGACCGCGGCGCTTGCGGCTCAACCACTCCATTTTTTGTCGGCAACGGTTCTTCATGTTCATCAGCATCTTAACTTATTCGCGTCGCGATCGCGTGCAGTTTAAACAATAGAAACCCAAACAAGTATAGTTTAAACAAAAATCAGCAAAGTATCCTAACTAGTTGCACGAGATCCCAGTATTATCTTAGCGTACGATATAATCGAAGATGCTTGCCAAACATCAACAGCGTGCTGCGTACTATTGGAAAAGGTAAGATTTTGTGTCATTTTTAACAAAATATTGTTTGTTACATATTTATTTTCTATTTCTACGCAGTCCGTTAGCAAAAGCACATATGCAAAACATCGTTGGTCTTTTTACGAATCAAAAATAACATTGTTGCAATAATGGCAATGGCCGCTCGACAATGGCCGCTCCTGCAAGGATTCGACTGCATCATTTACACTTATCAAGTGTTTTCTCATCGGCTTCAACACAATCTCAAATTTTCGATTGGATTTTAAAGGACAAAATGATGTATCTCACGAATGGATAAACCCAGGCCTGCACGCTGTGCCTACGAATAGTCGTGCATCCGGCGCCGACAAAACTAAACACCATGTTTGGAATAAGTGACGCTGCACGCTGACCTGCACATGAGTAAGTAAAAATTATTTTATTAAGTGAAATGTTGAACTTCAGGAGTACAATTTTGTAATGTGAACTTTTCAACTGAAGTTGTCGAATTCTTAATAATTATTATAAAAAATTCAAGAGTACAAGGTGTCCCAGAACTCGCACCTTAGCGAAACTGCAATTACGAGACGATATTCAGATATGTATAATTACTAAAAAATTAAAAGGGAAATTTAAATTTGACCAATCAGAGATCTGCTCTGTTAAAAGTCCTGGTATGTGAACTATAATCGGTTTTATATTTAATTAAAATAATAAAGGCCCATTTATAGTTCGTCGTTAACCGTATCCGTAGCCGTAACCGTAAGAAACAGATTCTCATTGGTCTATTTTGAATTGCCAAATTGTACAAACCAATCAGGTACTGAGTTTCTTACGGTTACGGCTACGGATACGGTTAACGACGAACTATAAATGGGCCTTAAGAATGATTACTGGATATGAAAACAATGGAACGTAAAATTGCAGCCCACATTTTTTTATTCAAAATTACTTCTAATTACCGTCCCGCGAGCCGTCTCGTATTTGCTCAATTTTTCTCAGAGTGTGAGTTCTGAAACATCGTGAAATCAGCGTTTCCACAAAATCGCGCCTGATGACATATGCGCTGTGAAATATGCGCATTTCAACGACTGTACTCGTACTGAGATTATACATCCTAGTTCTTTTTCGGTATTTTATCTATGTAGTTGCAATTTGGTTTGCTACTTGGGCTCAGACGGTCATTTTAATAAAAATTTAAGCCACTTTAACGAGTCGTCATTTTAGATTAACTTGCAGACCATGTTCTTAAAAGTAACTAAATTAATGCTCTTAATCATTTTTAAAGGTAAAATATTTATGATACAGTAAAATACGTATTATTTTATTATTTATACCTCATATGAAAGTTGTAATTTTGAACTGAATATTAAAGGTGATTTTTGGTTAAAGTGGTTATAATTTATTATGAAACCGGCTAATTGATAAATTTTAAAACCTTTAAATTTGAAACGTTTTTTAAAAGCTAAAACTTTGCAAAAGGTACTCAGAAATCAAAACACACCCTGTATGACAAGATCTAATATGTTTATAGGAAAATGCAGGATCGTCTCATCCAAGAATTAGATGCAACTCTGGAAAGAGACAGATGTGCAACTTGGCATCTGGATATCGTTTGCTAAAATTTATAACGAACCAATTTTATGATCTACTATTTTCTACACTGTCTAACGGACAAATATGTCCAGGCTAAATTAAGTACTTTTAAAAATATTAAATTTATCTTTGTGTCATTACATGATCAGGAGTTAAAGCATATCAAATTTTCGACTACGGTTTCTAAAATATTAAATTCTTCTTTCAAATAACATTGAACATCAGATTAAATTTTCGAAATATGAGAAAAGAATTTCTTTCCTTTTGCTGGCTTTAAAACACAAGAAACCCTAGCAAGGAACATGAACAGATAAATTCACAAAATTAGATTCTCACATTTACCACAGAATACATCACAATAATTTTAATTCAGAATAATTTTTTTCAACACTAGTCATCGATATCCTTATATCTACAAACAAATAAGCGGAAACCCGAAATTATCAAACCTCCTTTGGAAAAGAAAGTTAAACATTCTACTTTATCAAAACTAACTTTGTAAATCGTCCAACTGTATTTGCTCTTTTTTAATAATTTTCACTTTTTGATCAATAAAAATTAAATTTTTTGGAACTCCGGATTCTTAATGTCCCACCGCTGTTGATTAAATTTCATTTGTTTGCCCAAGTCTTTAATTTTTGCTAGATATATCATTTCAATTCGCTCCAATTCTTGAACGGAAGTTGGTGTTCTGCTCGTGGCAGTTTCAACGTCTTTTCTAACGTGTCAACATCTTTGAAAGATACTCGTTGTTTAATGGCCAATTGTGCATCTTTCAACTCCGCATTTAATTCAATAATATTACTTTGTAAATGTTTACCTCTTTCAACTCCGTCTTGTAATAACAGCCCATTTTCGGAGAAATCTAATTCAGATCTAACCAATTTTATTCTTAACTCCACCGGAACTTCAGCTTTTTTAGACATCGAGTATGTTTCAACCACACTCTTATTGAATTAACTCCATAACATCTTGTATGGTTTTCTCCAAACATTCATATTGTTCAATGTCCTCTTGCAGTCGGTTTCCAGGTACCGCTTCATAATTCCTAAGTATATTTTTAAAATCATTTATAATGTTTGGTAGTGCCAGCAACTTGAGCGGCAGACCAACTTTCTGCAATTTCACGAGTCCACGAGCATGTTTCATACGCAAACGTTGCATCTCCTGTTGATGAGTCTTTTTTGCTGGAGCACTGTAAAGTCATTTTACTCTAGTAATAGCTCTTGTATTGTAACTGATTGAGTTATAGACTGTAGCGGAAAAGCTCAAAACGTGATAAGTAGCATCAAAAATGTCCAATGAAAAGTTTACGTTTACAATGATACTCATAGACTTTATTGTTGAAACCGCACTTTTCAAAAAGTGCGTTGGTTTAGACTCCTTGAATTTAGGCTTAATGACTTTGTGCAAATTTGGCATATCTCGTACAGATTTCAGACATCGACCAAAGACTAAATGAGAGGAATTTATATATTAGGATGCTTTTACTCGATGCTTTTCTTGGTTCAGGTTCTCCGCTCAGAGTCGAGTCAGTCAGATTACAAAAATTGAGTTATCAGTTACCATAAGACTCGTTGTAATGTCTCCACGTTTGTTTATTTGGGATAGTTTGATAGTAAAAATGGAATGACAGAATTACAGACAATGTTAAGACCCAACAAATCGTATCGTTGTACTCCTGATGACACATTGTATAAATTTAATACTGTTAATGTAGGTTAAATCATTGATTATGTCTATTAAAAGACGTAGAAGTATTTGACCATTGGACACTGCAGAATATAGCAGATTATATATTTGTTCGTTATAAAGTGCGATCACCAAAGAAGAATCGTTTTACGAAGTTGATGCGAGCAGATCATCAAATCCAAGAAGGCAGATGTTCCATTAAAAGGCTCCAAGAATATTAATTCTTCACATTTGGTTTTTGGTCGATGCGTGACATCAATACCGGAACAGCAAATTCGCGATGACACATTAACCGTCCATCCAGGCTATCAAAATTATTGGCTATTCAAAATCATTGGACATGTATGATGACACATATTATTTTTGTGGCTTTTCAACTTTATGCCAAACCATTAATGTGCAAATGGCATTGCCATAACCAAAGCAGAATCGATTTACGATGTTCATGTAAGCGAATCATCAAGATGAAATGCAAACTTTGAGACGCTACAGCGAGCCTTGTAGTTACTGAAAACTCAATTTTTATAATCTGGCTGACTCGACTCTGAACGAATAATCAAAACCAAGAATGCAGTGATGGAGTAAGAGAATCCTAAGATATAATCATCAACAGGAGATGCAACGTTTGCGTATGAAACATGCACGTGGACTCATGAAATTGCAGAAAGTTTGTCTGTCGTTCAAGTTGCTGGCACTACCAAACACGAGACCAAACATTATATAAATGATTTTAAAAATATACTTAGGGATTATGAAGCGGTGCACGGAAAGCGACTGCAAGAGGACATCGAACAATATGAATGTTTGGTGAAAACCATACAAGATGTTATTGAGTTAATTCAATAAGAGTGTGGTTGAAACGTACTCGATGTCTGAAGAAGCCGAAGATTCGATGGAGTTAAGAAGCAAATTGGTTAGATCTGAATTAGATTTCTCCCAAAACGGGCTGTTATTACAAGACGGAGTTGAAAGAGTTAAACATTTACAAAGTAATATTAGTGAATTAAATGCGGAGTTGAAAGATGCACAATTGGCCATTAAACAACGAGTATCTTTCAAAGATGTTGACACGTTAGAAGAGACCTTGAAACTCCCACGGGCAGGACACAACTTCCGTTCAAGAATTGGAGCGAATTGAAATGATATATATCTAGCAAAAATTAAAGACTTGGGCAAACAAATGAAATTTAATCAACAGCGGCGGGACATTAAGAATCCGAAGTTCCAAAAAATTTAATTTTTATTAATCAAAAAGTGAAAATTATTAAAAAAGAGCAAATACAGTTGGAGGATTTACAAACTTAGTTTTGATAAAGTAGAATTTTTAACTTTCTTTTCCAAAGTAGGTTTGATAATTTCGGGTTTCCGCTTATTTGTTTGTAGATATAAGAATATCGATGACTAGTGTTGGAAAAAATTATTCTGAATTAAAATTATTGTGATGTATTCTGTGGTAAATGTGACAATCTAATTTTGTGAATTTATCTGTTCATGTTCCTTGCTAGGGTTTCTTGTGTTTTGAAGCCAGCAAAAGGAAAGACATTTTTTTCTTATATTTCAGTACCTTAACCATGGTAGAGTTAAGCCAATTTAAGAAGGATCACTGCTGCAAAAAAGAGATGCGCGTTCGGGCTAAGCGGCTAAGCCCCGCTCCAACATGACAAATAAATTGAACAGACATATCCTTACAACTTTAATAATGGACCTGTACAGTACGCTTTTCCACTTGGTTATTCTTCATAAAGTGGCTTTACTCTAACCTCTAACCATGATTAAATAAAGATAGATTGGCTGCAATCCCGAGTATACGCAGGCGGGAATTTAATGCCATTTGATTTCGATCAAGTCAAGCTATCTTTATTGATCATGCCTCTAACGCGATGTCTGGTACTTAAATTAAATTTATCTTGTATCTCCACAAACATATTTTATTTTGTAATATTTTTTTTTCTGTACGAGATATGCAAAATTTGCATATATATTTGAAATGCTACAAGGATAATGGGAACGCTTCCTGATTGTCTTTCTATGGAAGAAATTTTTTATTTACCTTAGTTTTTTTTCTGTTTTTATTTCATGTTATTTTTTTTTCATGTTTTAATAAATTCAATTTCTATTTTATTTTGTATTTTTCTGACCATGGTTAATAACCGAAACATGTATTAAAGATCATTAAATGTATATTTTATTGAAGAATGCTTATCGTGTTTTAATTTGAGTTAATAAATAAAAAAAAATTGCATGATTTATTTTTACTTCTCTCGTAGAGGAAGTAATGTAATCATGAAAAATTTGACTTAGCCAAATTTTATTTTTTGACAATTCCAAAATGTTTATTAAAAAATTGTTTAATTGGCCCACATTTTTGGGTGACATATTAGTTAACATCCATTTTTGTATTTTGCTCATATTTCAAAAAGTAAACTATTACTTTTACTTACATTTTTCTACAGAGTGTGAGTGTTGGATCTTCTCTTTTATCATTGCTTACATCAAAACTGAATACATTTTTGAGTAGATAATGGTGGATTTTATAAAAATAGTTTTTGAATACAAAGAATCTGTATAATTTACTTAAATTATTTAGAAAATCATAAAACGTACTAATTTTTCTGCGTAGGCAACCAGCAATACTTACATGGATTGCTGTCATACATGAAAAATTTGTAGGTGTAGTTCAAATGGATTCATTCTTGTATAATTCATCAACAACAGCCTTAATTATCTCCGGTGTAAGAGGTTGATCAAAATTATAATATACTGGTTGTCTCCATTTACTAAGAAGACCTCTGGCTAAACCAACTTGAGCTGATTTCTTCTATCAATTTCAATTTGGTCAGATAGATAAACCTCATCGAAACAAAGCACAGTCAATTTCTCGCAAGTAGACATAGACTCGCTTCTAATCTTCATTATAGGCATTACGTCTGTTAATAGCCCAGGTTGCATACTATTTGGATGCCCATCTAACAAGCGTAGATCTAGCTGGCAAAGGTATATGCATCTTGTCTTGCATATAGCGGTAGGCTTTTGCACTTAAACATCGTAGCGAAATGGCACTAGAAATATCTTCCGGAGTCCACTTATGCACCTTCTTTCCTGGAGAATGAATTAGCATTAACTGCGTTGGGGTGAAAATCTTTCCGAGGTTTTCATTGGATTTGCTGATCTTTTCTTCCAATTCTTTAACTCGTTCTTTCAACATCAATACTTCGTTTTCCAATTCCATACACTTCTCAGTTTTTTCTTTCAATAGTTGTTCTAACTCTAAAGTTCTTGGTGTTTCTTCATTAAATTCATCTCGAGTTTCAGAACATTGCGTTAAATCTTCGGTCAAATTCCCGGTCAGCTGCTCAGTCGAATCCGTTGAAAATGTAGTTTGATTTTCAAACCTCTTAGAATCTGGCATTGTGAGTGCCTGTGTTGGAATCGCATTTTCTAACAATGTGCGGATGCCAGATAAAGGTGGCAACAAAACTTCAACGCAATCCAAAGGTTTGTAGCAATGAACGGAAAAATGTTCCGAACAAACAGTGGCTAAATTAAAATCTCGATTAAAATTAAAAATTATTACTATTTGCTAGTATTCGATCATGATTATTTTCAACCATGGCATTCGATAAAAAAAAATTATTGAATAGCCATCGTTTAACAAATACTTACCGTATTTAAGATTCACTGTTTCCACATTACAAGCATCGAGCCATTGCTGGATTAAGTTCTTATTCCTTGGAAACTTAAAATAACTAATACCTTTTCCGATGGTTTTTTTATAATAGTTTTTACATTCTCTCACTGCACAACGAGGCATTTTTGTATTATATGTAGATTAAATCGAATAAAACGATACACAAAACGTAAATCCAAGTGATTATAACCAAATTCAAATACAAATGTCAAATCTAATAGCGTTTTTAAATTGGTGCCCCGGTGCAGAGTAAGTATATCTCTGTCCTGTGTTATCAATACAAGTTAAAACAAGATAGATATATACTCAATGCGCACTACTGCAATACATCAAAAATGCCATCAAATCAAAACAATAACAAATGTCAGTTCGTTTTTACCTTCGGTAAACTTTCGTTTGTAGGTTATGATCGAATTAACAACAAAACAAACCAAAGGATTTTGTTTATAAACATTGAAATATGGAAGCACCTGAATTACTGCAGAAAAAATTGTACTTTCTTTTGGAGCAATTGCAGAACATGGCAAGAGACCTACCTCCGTAAGTATAACTACAATTAATTATATTAGCAAATAACTATTTTATATTGCACGTAGTAAATATCAGATGCGATTACCATACGAGCTTTTATCAAGTCTAGCAAACTGTCTGTTAAACGAGACCGTATTTGAGATTGTTAAAGGACTACTTGAAATACAACACGTTACCGAACAACATTTATATCAGCAACGTTTGCAGTTCATCAACATCAAAAAATGTAAGCATAGATTCAAATTAATCGCGTTTTCGATTAACACCAATAAGGCGTATTGACTCGGCTTCTTTATTATTTGACTCTGCTTAATATTACTAATATAGGGCAGGTACATTCGTTGCGCTTTAGTGGATAAATTGAAAACGCTACAATATGCGCTTTAATAGACAGTGGGTTTGACAGATAAATATCGTACAATTGTCAGGGGTCGAGTTTACTGTGTGTGAAACAGCTTATCCTCCGGCTATTTGATCTTGGGCTATACGTCATTAAGAGGAGGACTTTTTAAGCCAACGGTAGACGCAAATTGTGGAAGCGACAAACATAACCCTTCATCTCTTTTATTAGAGTTAGGACACAAATATTAGCATGAGACTAGAATTGAAGTATGTTTGCATGTGTTGAAATGAGACGCAACAAGCCATCTTCGAAGCTATCTTGCGTTTGAGCGTCCGTATAGCCATCTACCGAGCATTAGAATAGGCACTCTAACGATGATTCTCGTTCAAAATATCATAAAAAATTCAAATCGGGTGTAGGGCAATCTTATAAACTAAAGAATCAATTTTCAATATTTAAACTAATATTTAATCTGAATTGATTTATCTGCGATTGCAATGGACAAAGTGTCATTTCTGTTATTTTGTATTTGAAATATCAACTATATAAACTTTGAGTAGTTGTATCTTTTTTTACAATAAACTATAAATACTTTGTTCCATCAAAAGCATAGATTAATATTTCTAGAATGTATATCACTTTAAATATTTAAAATTGATTCAGTAGTTTGCCTGTGGGCCTTACACCGAGTGGCAGTGATTGTTCCATAAGAATAGCATGCGCTTCCAGCTAAACGCGCTGAAATGGGAGCTCAGCCGAAACACTGCTCTTAACCTAATATGGCTGAATCAGATCAATTCAAGGTCATCTAAAACTTTTACCAGTGTCGTATCATATTTTTTTTTTGGTTTGATTTTATTACAACCTTATGCGCGAAGTAATATTATATCTAATAATAGGTACAATGCGCTTTAATAAAATTTAACAATAAATAACAAAAAGTAAAAATAATAACCAAAATAATAAATTACTAAATAACTAATAATAACTCCACAAATTATAAAGAGCAAAATAAATATGTATGTAAACTTATTTGCAGTGGAAGAGCAGGATATCTTAAAACAATTCGAAAACAACTCCGAAAAAAAAATCGAAGAACTCAAAAAGTTAATGATCCAACAAAAGGACGAACTAAAAGAATTTGACAAGAACTTGGTCCTACAATTGGATCAAAAAGTAACAGATCAACAGCAAATTCTGGAGAAAGCCGGTGTGCCTGGATTTTATTTCACGACCAACTCGACCGAAATCAAAGTGCAAATGCATCTGCTTGATTTTCTACTAAGACTGAGCAAAATGACTATGGATTTATGAATAGTAGTAGGTAAAATAAAAACTGTGTTAATATACTTTCTAAATCTATATAATATATTTATATATCAACCAACAACATAAAGTTATTTTCTCTTATAACAACGTACTACGCAAAAATTGTCACTTTTCAATAAATTAAATTAAATGCATTGATTGTGTTGGAGTAGACAGAGTAAAAAGCAATGCAAACATAATCATTGTGTTATTTGAATGACTGAAAAAACAGATTTTTCGACCAGTTTAAAAGTTGGCACAGATTAATTAAATTACTTTAGTCCTATTGTTAAAATTGTTAAATTAATGAAACATTTTACTTGTCCTTCTTCGGGCTATCCTTTGTGCCATACGACGATCCTTGCTTAATCTCAGACATGCCAATCGTTTTGTTTAACAACAGGAAGACTGAAATAAGTAACATAAATTAAATGCAATTTTTTAAAAATATTTTGCCGATTGATTGAAAAGTAAGAAATTGCTTTTACTTACATTTTAAAGAAATATTTCATTAATAATAGAGAATTTAAATTACCGTTTCGCGCCTTCTAAGAAGCGCCAACGCGGAGAAATACTTAACTACTTTAACTATAATTCTCAATTATTAAGGGTCCTCCACCGGCTGTTTCAAAGTTGTCTGCAATAAACACGCTATTTATAATTACTCTATTTCGGTTATGCGTTGATGGTTTTTGATGAAAGTCATGTCAAAATAGTCAGAAAAAACTTCTCTAAGGCACGAAGCTCACTAAATTTGATTAATTTTAATTAATCATTGTTAATTATGTTAATTTTCTTTTGATTGTCAAATATGTCTTTAATTATCCACTATTACAAAAAAAAACGCTTTGGGAAACAGATTAATCTGTTCTGAATATTTTGACATGATTGTCATCAAAAACCATCAACGCATAACCGAAATACGCTAATAATAAATACGCGTGTTTATTATATATTTTTCTCACTCTTTTCTAAGCTCTCGCCAATCAATTTCCCTCTCGAGAAAAGAGCGCGAATCTTTTCTCTATAATGTAATGCTGGTTGCAGACAACTTCGACAACTTAGCCGTTAAATTTTGATACTAATTAATAAAATTTAAGTAAAAGCGTTTGCTTAATTCTGATTCATTCGCTCCATTGATTCCACTTACAAGCGCCAATAATACCGACTGCAATGCTAAAGTACACCAACTCGCCACTAAACAGCAACTTAATTATATAGTAAGCTATTGGAACTAGAATACTGACAGTCCAGAATATAATATTAATGAGCGAGCTGATTCTACGTGGCCTTGTAATAGTATCCAACTTCTCCACTCCGGAGGTGGCAAAGAAATCTCCGGTTTGCAGAAAACTATCTCGTAATTTATCCTAAACAAAAAATTAACGTCATAATTTTTAAGCTAAATAAATCAAGCCAGCAATGTACTTTGCGTTCAAACATATTCCGCAGGAACGCTTCTAGTTCCGGCTCCCCTTCTGGTAGAGTATCTAAAGGAATACGTTGCACACACATGTGCGCTGTAATTGATTTACCATTAAGAACATCAGTGATGGATGGTTTTACATTGTTAATTTCCGTAAAGGCTAATTCAAAATCGTAAATGGCTGGAACTTTGTTCTTCATTGCCGGCAAACTGGCGATGAATCCTTTGGTTCTTGGTAGCAAATGGTGCTTCAAAATTGGTAGATTGTGCTTTTTAGCGAATTCGACGGAGGCTTTTTGCTTTTCCGGAGTGAATCTGGTGCCTTCGGCAAATAGCAACAACTATACAAAAATGATGTTGGATAAGTAAGTGGAATAGTTTTGAAGTTCCGAGTTCAACCTACCCACATTGGATCGGGATGATTGGAGAGATGCGTAATTTGTTCATTGATAACAGCCTTATCCTTCTCGAATGATCGTTCAAGGAAAACGAACTCGGATAGTTTCCAGCACCATCCCAATACTGGTATGTATTGGATCACTTTTTTGCAATACGATTTGCAATTCTGAAATGCAAGTTTATTTATAGATCCATTATAATTAGTTGTTGCTGTCGTTTGTCAATATCAAAATTCAAAAGGCCAAGAGCATTGCATTGTATGTTAATTTACATTGGATTTTCATTATTTGCGTTTGTTAAATTGCATTTTAATTTGCACTTTAATGAAAACTGCTTTGTATTTCTGGTATTTGTATTTCTAGTTGCATAATAGCTATTTATGTAATCAGTACTGTTTGGCAAGTATTATAAGGCATGGATCTATTAGTGCGCATATAAGCAAAGCGCACGTCTTGTCATTGACGTAGAAAATAAATTTTCTACAAATTACAAAAATTACACATTTTACAAAAAAATATATTTTAATTTCTTTTCAAATTTTACCACAAAACTCTCGAAAATTGTTTTTGAACTAATGAAATTTTCCACACCTAATGTTTTTGGCTATTGCACATAGCAAATAAATCAGATCATGGTCCATCTATTCTTTATCAGATGTCGAGAAATTTGCAGTGAATTTAGATAAGCGACCAGAGCGGCTATCGCCCCCTTAAAAACTTTTTATCACCGGTTGTAAAATATTTTCATTTCACTAGTCATTTAAAATATGTCGGCAATTATAATTCATTTTAAAAAGTTATAAACTACATCTCAAAATTAAAAAATAATATAAATATTATTTATTAATAATTTGTTTATACAGTAGATTTGTAAATATTTAGATTGAAAATTAATTATTTAAAATTAAATATTAGCTGAATCATATCAGTATTAGTATAACATGGAAATATAAAGATTCAAAATTGATTAATAATAAATAAACAAAATGATTTAGTGTTTCTTTAATTATTTCATAGAATTTTTCAAGTTCAAGCAAATTTCTATTGTAAATCGATTCGGCATAAATAATGGTTTTAAAACAAATGTTTTTTACAAATTGTTTTTGTATTTATAGTAATAATTTAGTATTTTTTTAAAAATTTCTTAGTAATTTTTCTTTCTAAGTTTCTTCTAATATTTTTAAGGAATAAAATGTAGAAATCTATTTTGAAACTTCGATTTATTTAATAGTTCTATTGTTAGATTAATAGATAAAATAATTGTGTTTCCAATCTTATTTTTCATTTTTGTTTAATTGTTTTGACGGTAACTGTTGCGATATTACTCAAACAGTGGTACAAATCCTGATAAAATAAATGAACAATGACGTTTTCAGGTATTTATGTATGTTTCCTATTAGGGATTTTTTTTTTTTAAATTTATAATGGAAATATATAATTTATTTAATTAATTGTAAAAAAAATAAAAAAAAAACTGCAACATTTTTAATTTCTTAGAACGCTTTTAGCGCAACATGCATACTGACGTCACATATAGCCTACAAACAAGGAGAGTTTTAATCCCACCTCTCTTTTTAACTAACAAGATAGAACGAGAGAAAAGATAAAAACGCAGCTTGTTTGAAGGATATATGACGCCACTCCGCATAATGCGCTAAAAATATACTGCACTTATTTCCATTATAACAAAATATACTGCACTTTTTTCAAAAAAACTTTTACCGATCAATAAAATAAACTATATATTTTCATTATAGAAAAAAAAACTTCTATTTCAACTTCTTAAAAAATAATTTGCGGATTTTTTTTTTAGACAAATCCGAAACATTCTGGCATTAGTGCTGACAATGCACATTTTGTGAAACTATTGATAGACATTAAATAATCACCAGACATTTAACTTGACCTTAAATACTACTATGATAAAACTATTCAAAAATTCGAAGAAAAATTATCTCAAAAATGATGACTTAGTGAAAATGTTTATAAAACATTCAACAAAATTTAAACTACCGTTATGAGTACGTCATACAACAAGGATAATGGTTTAATAGCCAATTTTCAAAAAACTTGAACACAAACAAGCAGATTGTGCGTGACTCGATATCGAGCATCGTAAACGTGACCTTTGCGACTTGACTCAAGGTACAACCTAACTTCATTCAAGAATCCAATCAAATTATACACTTATTGCTTACCCCAAGTAAACTAATCCGATCGGCAATCATCCATCCTATAAGCCAGTCGACTTCGTAAGTGTGATTCAAAATGCAATAAGCATGCTCTTTCCCGTAATACTTATCAAACTCCTCCTTGTTGCCGTAAATGATCACCTTACTATTCGACCACCAATCGCCAATAAACACCAATTCTAAAAAAACAAACTAATGGTTCGTAAAGTCAATTAGCGGGCTTATCGCTCAACTTACGCGAATAGATTGCAAAGCAAAGGTACCAATTAATTTTCCTGTACAATGCTTTATTCACCGGCCGTACGGTTATGTAGAAAAGAAACTGGATGATGTTGACGATGACCCCCGATGTGAAGAAGGTGATCGCAAAGCAGAGATGCAGCAGCCTCGACTTCTTCAGCTGCGACAAGTCCATTGCGGTTCCAAACTGTTGGGGACAATTGCAATGAGTTAGTTCAGGTCTAATTCAATTTGAACATCGTTCACAATAATGTACTACTAGTGTAACCTGTAACCTTTCAACCCAAGTGGAGGAAAAAAATTAGATTGTAAGGTTAAATTTGATGTGTGCGGAAACTGAAATGTTTATTATTATGACTGTGGTAAAAATAGAACACTGCCTCGAAAAATGTTGATAAAAGTTCATTAGAATGTAAATAAATAATGCACATACACGTATAATTTAGGTTGAAAAAAATTTGTGACACTGACACTACGACTGACACTTTTGATTTTGACAAGTGTAATGGCAAGTTTTTTTTACTAAACTGCCGAATCAAATAAATGTTAATTAAATAAAGAAAAGCGCTGTAGGGATAATTATAATCGTCTAGTCAAAGTCCATTGTATTGTTTTTTAGAACAGAAGGGGATTTTATAGTTTCGTAATTAATCAATACTAGACGAGTTTATTTACTATTTTTTTTTGAAGCAAAATATTGCAATCAGTATTGATATTGAGGAACAACTAAAACTAATTCATAGACGTAGTTTTCAATCCGGTTTTGATTTTTGTCGATTAGTAATTATAGATAAAGTTATTTGGCATCAGTGTTTATGTTTGTAATTTAATTAAAAATGCGATAAGTAGTTAACGGATGCGCTGGCAACCAGCAATACACCATAGTAAAATATTTTTAAATAATAAAATTTTGTACTTTAATTGTACAAAACAATTCAATTTTTATTTCACAAATTTAAGTTTCAATGCAAAAAAGTAATTAATATTTTGAAATTAATAATAAAATGAAAGTAATTCAAAATAATGAATTCAGTTAAATCGAATATTATTTTGTGTGATGTAAAATGTTAATAATAATAAAAGTTTGTGATAGCTAAGATAATTTCGTAATTTCTATTTCTAAGCACTTCGAAGCCATAGGCATTGCGAATAAAAGTTTGGTGTATGTTTAGTTGCATACTCCTCCCAAACTTTTTTACTGCAAAAGCTCAAATTTTTTTAAACCCTAACAAAAAATTAATTATATTAGTCAAAACTACAATATGAATAAAAAACGACATGTTTATTAAAAATTTATATAAAAGCAAAATAATTTGTTAACAAATAATATTTTGAAATATTAAAAACGTGGCGCCTGATTATTCAGATTTGTTACAAAATGCAATTAAAAATTTAATTACAAAAGTTTAAGTTTTCAAACATAAATTGTTTATCAAAAATAAACATTTATAATAAGATTTTTGGATTTATATATTTTTCTTAAAATTTGAAATATTGGCATCGTGTGGTGTCCGTAAATTATTAGACAACCAGTAATACACACCGGCACTAAATTTTTAATTGTTTTCTAAACGTGTGCGTACTACTATTAATATTTTATAAACAGAAATTTCCATTTTTATCTATTTATCTCTATTATAATCAATAAATCATTCGATATTTGGTACTAAGTACCAATAATTTTTTTTTAAGTTTTGAAAGTTTCTACCAAATTATTTTTGAACAAACTGAATAGAAATAATGTATACTCCAAAAATGAACACAATACACATCTATTGCATAACAGTACTATTTTAAATACCTACTAATTATTATTGTTATTCATAATTTTGGATTTTTCTTAAAATTACATAAATTAATTGAAATTATAGCTTAATTTGGGTCAAAATTGTCGATTATTTAATACAATAAATAAAGTGAAAGTGTATAGTTTTACACATGTTTCTTATATGTCCTACCAGTATTATTTACAATCAAATTCAGCCTTATAGAAAGTTTGATTAAAGCGAGTCGCTTTTTTTCTTTTTTTCGCTCATCTACCCCCTTTACGACGATACTCAAAATAGGGGGGCTGCATGATGATTTTCCCAAACTAAACTGAATTCCACTAGAGTGTAAAAACTTGTTTTGTTATCCATTGTGCAATAAACTTTTTATTATATTATTAAACTTGTTGCAATATTTGTTGCATTTCATTTCTTACACTTCACTAGTTCAGTACGCGCTCGCGTTCAATTTTCAAAAATGCTCAAATTTGGATTGGTTTTGCTTTGTTTTATTGCCATCGCGTCGGTGGAAGCCAAGGTAATTAAAACTAGTATTAAATTTGAGTATAAATTATTTTTAATAATTTTTCTAGAAGCGGAAATGCGACATTCCACCCTCAGCCCCGAAAAAAATCGAGCATGTAATTAATCAATGTCAAGACGAAATTAAATTAGCCATTTTATCAGGTATGAATCAAAATTTAAATTAGCTACTTTTATATGAGCGTATAATTTACTATAAATGACCATGAATGGTCGTAATTATGCCCTTTAGACGTAATTAAAAAATATTTGCAGACTATTAAATTAAATAAAATACTCACAATTAAAAAAAATATCCTTTCACTAAAAAAAAAACTAAACTTTACTTAGCACTTCGCTTAGCAGTTAGCACCTGTATGTACTTGTACTATATTTTGCACTAACTATAGGTACAATTTATTAATTTTTATTGTAACTTTAGTGATATCATTCCAGTATCTAGATTATTAATTGATATGATAATTTTAATTGGGTTTTTTCTAGAGGCCCTTGAAGCCTTAAGCATTAACGAGCATAGTAGCGTTAAAAGCCGAGCGAAAAGGGCGGCTTTTTCAAACGATGAACGTCGCATTGCCGGGGTAAGTAAACGAATTTGAATTAATTTAAATATATTGCATTATTTTCGACCTGCTTTCTAAAACTGGTTAAATGATTAAAAGTTTACCAACTTTATATAGTATACTTATCAAACTCATTAAGCAACTAATTTCAATTCAATGGAAAAACAACACGACGTTCCTTATTTATTTTTACACAAATTTATCTTAATCAAGGTTTTGGAGGAGAGGAGTTTCTAATTAACTAAACGAATAATTATTGGCACCATTGTTTATTTACACACACTAAATAGCTATTGTTTGGATAATTGTCTGCCTGCTGAAATTAATGCCAAATTAAAATTTAATTTAATAATTTCTATCATTTATATGCAATTTGTATTTTCTAGTGTTTGCTTCAATGCGTTTACAGGAAGATGAATGCTGTAAGTATCCTTTTTATTTCTCTATTTAATAGTAATAATATTTCCTGCTAATAAAGAATTATCATTATTATCTTTAATTTTATAAACATTACAAATCGTTTCATGTATTTTGCTAAACTGATTTTGTTGCATAAGATTTTTTCCTTTTTTTTATATGCATCAACTAGTTTTACGCCATATGATTTATATTGAATAAGAAAGTATTTTTATTATAACGAGTTTTACTTAAAAAGTGAATTTCCATATAAACGTGTCAATTATATGACAAATACAGAGTGTGCCAGAACTCGGGCTTCCGGAAAAATTGAGCTACACGGGACGGCACTCAGATGTAGGATTAAAAAAAAATATTTAAACGTTTTAACGATTTTTCAAAATCAAATATTTTGTTGTACATTTTTTAGTATTTTTTTTTAATTTATTGGTAATATTATGCAGCAATGTCGCTGTGACGTAGAGCTCAAGATCCAATCGACACACTAAACTGACAATTTTGTATAAAAAATCAGTTATTATGTCTTTAGACGTGTTATCCGGCTCCGATGACGCTTCCGAAGTGTTTTCACGACTAGTACCATAATGTTTGCATTATAATCTTTGTAACATAAATATCTATTATTATACGCGTTTGTCAATTATTTAACAAATTTAACTTATTTTGATTTTCTAGGTGAATGATAAAGGATTTCCAACAGTCGAAGGCTTGGTGACTCTATACTCCGAAGGGGTGAACCAAAAAGAGTACATTATAGCAACCCTTCAAGCTGTGAATGTCTGTTTAAGCAATGCCCAGAGAAAGCATTTGAAAACAGCACAATCGATCGAAGGTAATTAATTATGATGCAATTTGGCGGAAAGGAAATTAATTTTTGCCTATTGAGAATTTTCTCTAGGAATCTAAAAATTGCAATTTTTTTCCCATAATTGTTAACTTATGCAAATGTTACCACACATATATCTGAATCAAACTGTTGTAAATACAAGACTGACCTAAATTGACTGTAATTACAATTTGTACATTATTTTTATATTTTTCAGAACATGGCAAAACTTGTGACATTGCCTACGATGTGTTCGATTGTGTTTCCGATAAAATTGGAGAATTCTGTGGACAAACTCCTTGAGCCATAAATGGATCAACTATTTTTCATATTTTATCATTTTTGTAAAAATACTAGTCGTAAGAAATCATTTGTAGAATTTGCTTTCTGTATATAATAATTATTAAACTATTTAAAAAAATAATAATGTTTTGTTTATCCCATAATTAAATTAAAGCGTAGCTCCTTAATTGAAACTAGTATTTTTGTCTAATGAATTTAATTGAAGCTGGTAGCCTTAAATTGTTTTCGATGATTTCATATTTCTTAATTATGCAAAATACGACCAAAATGTGTGTTTTCTCTCAAAAAATATTGCTGCCTTGTGTCATAATATTCTGTATCCCATAACAATTACAAAGAACAATAACAATTGTAATTATTCACGTTAGATTATCAGATCTTTTAAAAAAGTGAGGTCGATAAAAACACCTACTCGTATAGTTTATTAACGTATCTATTTTAGTTCCATCTAAATTAACTTCAATTTTGATAGTCACATCCGAAAACTATGAATCTAAAATATGATTTTGATGTAAATCCATCAAAAACACACAATGGGTCAATAATTTTCAATCTGGAACGCTATTTCCGATAATTGGCACAACTTCCCCGCAAGAATCCTAATCACCAAAGCAGTGCAAAATTTTTGATCACATGTAGCAATGCAGTAATTTGTCAAATTCTTGCATCTTTTCCAAGTGGTGGTAAAACCAAATGATAATAATAACAATTATAATGACCGACCAAATGAATTAAAAATGCAAGGCCATCAGAGATCTTCACGCTAGACGAACTTCCCTCATCGGCAGCCAGCTTCCAGTCAGTCAATTGTTTTCTTATTTCGTTCCATTGCCAAGAATTTGAATAATTTAATGGTCACATTTATCTGCATATTGTTAAGACAATGATGAATAAAAATTAAGGTGGCCACTACATGTGTGTGTTTGTTGCGCCCTACCACCGATTATTTGGACAAGTATAAAAGATTTTTTTGCCAAAAGTTTAGATCAGTACTTGGTTTGGCTTCAGTTTTGTGAATTGTGAATTTAAAATATGGTTTTTGCTAATGTGAGTAGTTCTATGTCATCAAAATTTGGATACTCTCTTTAAGGATTATTAGTGAAGTTCTCGTGGTTCTTAGATAGCTACCAATTTTCCCGCCCTTATATAATGCTTGTCCTAAATTTTAAAATAATTAATAATTAGCTTCCTCTATATGCAAATTAAACTCCAAACTGACAAATATTTTTGCTAGTGGCCTTCATGGTGCCTGCTGCTTCTTCTGCCCGGTGCGTCAAAATTGGTCAAAGCAGGAGATGATGATTACAATCTTCTACACAAAGATGGTTCCTTTCAATTTGGTTACAATACCCCCGATTCCTATCACTATGCAGACGCCAATAGAAACAATGTTGTAAAGGGAGAATTTGGAAGCCGCAGTCCTGTTACAGGTAAGAACCAAAAATCCACCAAACCCTTATAAAACTTAAAATCCCACAGGAGGAATCGACTCAACAGTTTACACGGCTGGTCCCAGAGGCTATAGACCTAGAGGCAAAAATATTGTCCGTAAATACGACTTGAACCAAAATGGTCCACGTCCTATTGGATCTCGAGATGACCCTTATTACGATCCATACGAAGATCCCAGCTACAGTTTTGCATTCCGTACTCGCACGCATAACCGACAAGAAAACGCCAATCGCGCGGGTGACGTCACAGGTCGCTATTCCTACGTTGACGATGTTGGAGAACGCCACAACGTCGAATACATTGCCGGTAAAAAGACAGGCTTCCATGTAAAAACCCCCTTCCCCGATTCAAACCCAAGAGGTTACGGGCCGCTGTATTTCAATGGACGTGGAAAACCAATTCCAAGAGGCAGAACCTCGATTCAACGCGGTTTAGATGGAAGTTACCGCTTTGTTTCAGCAGGACCAGACCAAAGACGTACGGAAACCAGTGACTCTACCGGTCATGTTCGTGGTTCTTATACGTATTTGGATGATAAAGGTGTGCAGCATTCGGTGCATTACATCGCTGGACCAGAAACTGGCTTCCAAGTGTTGAAGAACGTTAAAGGACCTCATCTAGCGTCAGTGTTCCCATTTGGACGACCTGACATAATTCCTCCAGACTTCTACGATTATGACAATAAGGATTACAAAGATACTGATCTGTTTGATACGGCGGCTAGTGGTCATGTTAAACCGATTGGTAATCATATTGGAGGAAGTAGCGGGGGTGGTAATAAGAATAAAGATAAGGATGTGCCAAGTTTTGATAATGGAGATGATTCTGATGGTTCCGATGGAGGATATGGAGGAAATAAACGGCCGAGTGGGTCAAGACCAAATAGACCTAGTGGTGGCTCTAACCGTCCAAATTATGACGACGATGACGCGGGATCAGACGACTTTGGAGACTTATTTGGAGGAGGTGGAAATTCGGACGATGGTTCTTACAAACCATCAGGTGGTTCTTCCAAGCCTTCAAGTGGTGGCTCTTACAAACCATCAAGACCTTCAGGTGGTTCTTCTACGACATCGGATGATGGTTCTTACAATAAACCATCAGGTGGTTCTTCCAGGCCTTCAGATGACGGTTCTTACAATCCATCCTCAGATGAAGATAGCAGTTATAAGCCTCCTAGTAGCACCACATTTCGTCCAGTAGACTTTAGTACCACAACGTCTAGACCATTTGGTCCTAAGCCCTCAACTTTCCGACCCGCAGGAAGACCTTCTCCAAGACCAACAAATTTTTTCAGCCCGGATCTTGATGACGATAACTTTGGATTATTTGGCAGTGAAACTAATTCAAGACCCCCAGTAGGTGGTACCAGTAGTCGCCCCTCCGGTGGAAGACCTGTTGTTCAAATTGGTGTGGGAGGGGATGGAAAAACCTGCCCCAAATGCCATGGTACCATTGTAACTAATGTTGGTGATCAATTATTCACCGTTCCTCCAGGTGTTTCTGTAAGAGCACACGTTCAGTCCATTGATTTGCTACCAATTACTTCGAATGTTCCATCACCAAGTGAACAATTAAAACGAGATATGAGCAATGCTAGTACTGAGCAGTTAAACTCAGCTGCTAGCAGTCAAGTTGTAAGTGCCAGTAGTACTGAAAAAAATATTGCTAGCACTGTGACTACTGATGGTCCTATTTCGACACCTGTTTCCACTACGCTGAAGATTACTACGACCACGGAGGACGAGGATGACTTTTCTGTATTTAAATAAGTTTTTTACTACCTAATTTAATTTAATAAAATATTTATATGACTATTTAAAATTGAGTTTTTTTGAGAGAGAGTTTTTGAAATTTATGGACGTCTTAGTAAATATGCAAATTGTCTGGAAAATATCGCAGTAAAAACAGTGATTTGCTATAAAATAATAATCTGTTACAAAACATACAAGCGACCTTGTCAAGTAAATTAATTTAGATTACAATCAATAATCACACCATAATTTATGTAATAAAAAATTAGTTTACTAAAAATTTGTTTTCAAAATATTATATAATGCAAAATTTTGCCATCCCCATAATGTTCATAATTTATTTGCTTATTTTTTCTATTCAAGGAGACTCTTAATCCTGAACTTTTCTCATCTGGCTCTCTGGCAAACCCCAAGGTACAAAAAACAAACATCCTGCAATTTAAATTATCATCAACTGCTATTTGGACACTTTGATTAGCATAAAAATGTTTATAAAATTGTAGCAAAACAGACATAAAACTATCATTCGATTATGCATAATTTACCTTGAAGAACCTTGAAGATGCTGGGATGCTCCAATCATATCTACATTATATAGATCAAGTATTCTAATATTTTCTAATAAATGACGCGCATATATAAAATGATTTGATTGCAATTATTAATCCAGTGTATTTTTTCCAGTTCAGTTAATCCGTAAGAATAAATAATTCTCAATATTTCGTTGAGTTCGCCTTAAAATATCTAAAATGTTGATAAAACCGACTCTTGTAAGTAAAATTGAATTTAAACTATGTATATTTAGTTGCATAATGTTGAAAGTGCTTAAATATCTTTATCTTGCAGGATTTCCTGCTAATACTGTTGGTTTCAAACGTCTGCTGTTGGAGAAATGTTCCTAGAATTCCTTCAGCACTCGGAAGACGACTTGTCCTGCTAAACACTAATCTTGAAGATAAATATGGATATGATACATCTACTAAAAATCCTGCAAAATCTCAGGGGAGTTATTATTTCTTTATAAAAGAAGATGCTCCAAATTTTGGCCCACAACACAATTCGGGATGGCAAGGAGTTCTTTCTAAAACCTCCACACAATTAGGTAAAATATCATTTTTATTTTAAATCTAATAAATACCAATGGCAATACAAACCCTGCTTTAGATTCTACTGTTCTTCCTCCACCACAACAATCAAACGCGTATTTACCCCCACTACCCCATCTCAAAAATTTGGCAGATGCTTCGTATAATTTTAACATTGATACTGACAGCTACAAGCGCCAAGAATCTTCAGATCCACGTGGAAATATTAAAGGAAGCTACTCCTATATTAATAACGAAGGAGTTCATGACCTTTCTTATACGGCTGGTGAGAATACCGGATTTGTAGCGACTTCTGGAAGTCTATCTCAAGCTTCTGGTCTTCAAAACAGCAAAAGTACCACCAACTATGCTTCATATAACTATGATCAACCAAGAACCACCTGGACATCAGTACATCCAAAATTGGATGGTTCCTATGCATACTCTTACAAGACTGGCGATTCTTCTCATCAGCAAAAGGCTGATTCCAGGAACAACGTACAAGGAGCTTATGCGTATCAAAATGAAGCAGGAAATCATGATCTAAGTTACGTAGCTGGAGCTGATACTGGATTTTTGGTAACTGGTGAAAGCTTGTCTCCTCCCAGTTTTATAAGAACCGCGGTTCCAAGTGGCGTAACCGTCACTTATCCAAATGGTGGTTACTCATATTCTACGGATGGCTTGTCCGTATACCAACAGGATAATGTTCAAAAAGGCTACAATTATAAACACCCAATTGGCATTGATTCCAAAATAGATTTATTATCAACTAGTGCTCCTCAAACCCAAGGAACTGGACTATTTTCTTCAACCTTAAATCGAGATGGTTCCTACAAATACGGCTATTCTTCCGATAACTTATTCTTCCAACAAGCAGCTGATAAGTATAACAACGTCCAAGGAAGCTATGCCTATAAGGACCAAACGGGTACCAACCACGATTTAAGCTACATTGCTGGTTCTAGGACTGGATTTTTACCAACTGGCGGAACCTTAACAAAATTTATCCCTCTCCAGCAACCTTCAAGAAGTGGTTCTCCAAATTCAAATCTATATCATCATGTTAATCCTTACGCGTATTCTACTGACCACTCATATTATCAACATTTGAATGCTAATCAGGATGGTTCCTATTCTTTTGCTTACGATACAGGAAAATCTGCCCAGCAACAATCAGCAGATGCTAATAACAATGTAGTGGGTTCGTACTCTTACACAGATCATGCTGGCTATCACGATTTGAGTTACACTGCAAATGATAAAACTGGTTTCGTGGTAACTGGTGGAAACTTAGCTGGTCCAAATAAAGTACCTTTAACTAAAAAGTACGATTTTTCGAAAGACAATGATGATGATGACGATTATGAAGACGACGATGACGATTATGAAGATGAAACAGTGTTTACAACAACATCTACATTAGACCAAGATGATGGAAGTGAAGAATCCGGTGATGCCTCGTACAGTTTTTCGATTGATACTAATGAGTACCAACGCAGAGAAGCATCCGATGCTGATGGTAACATTAAAGGCAGCTATAAGTACACAAATTCCGCTGGTAATCACGATTTAACTTATATCGCGGGTGCTGAAACTGGTTTTCAAGGTATCGGTGGCAGTTTAAGTCAACCTCCTGGCGTGAAGAAAGCGGCTTTCGATGGAGGCAGTTACTTGAAGACGTCTTCGCAAATTTTGGGCGATCATCCCAAACCTCGCATTTATTTACCGCCAACGCAAAAAATTAATTACGTCTTGGGTACCAAGGAGTAAAGAAAGAAAACAACAGGAGATTCTTTCATCATGTATTTTTATTCACCATGTAACTTTTTCAGTAGTAATCTTTTTATTTTTTCTGTGTGCTAACTAAAATTAAACCTAAACCAATAAACCAAATATTGCAAATTGTTTCTATTCCTCCAATCCAATTTAAACTGTATGGATCAGATTATACGGATATGGATGCGGATGCTGGATGCCATACGGATAAGTCAATCCATAAGTCGGCAGATAATTGTAGGTGGTTATTGGAGCAAGAGGTAAAGCAAGACTACCATGATAGATCTGATTCGTGATGGCTTTGACTTGAGGCGCTAATTGCTGTTGATGCGAAATTCTGGTTTGAACTTGGCCTTGTCCCGCTCGATTGACCAGATTTTCCATAACTCCCATTGGTCTAGTTCTTTCGACGACTGGTTGCAGCTGATGCGCCTGTTGCTGATGGATGATCTCCACGGAAGGATCAATGGCTACCCCGCGACTTTCGTGGATCGAATACGCATAGTCGGATCCGGATTGCTTCACGTTGACGGAAGAGGTGTCGATTGGGATGACCGATGCACTTTGGGCCAACGCCACCAGTGAGGAGAGAACCACCACCAAGAACTGGATGAATATAATTATTAATAGATCGGAAGACAATAATAAATGTGAGAAGGTACTACTTACTGATTGCATGGCTGATGAACACTCTGCTTATTGTTTGTCGCAGGAAGAACTAACAAGGTCTTCCCATTAGGCTGTAGTTTTATACAAAATTTGAAAAAAAATCCTGCAACTCTTTAAAAGGTCTTCTTTCGTATTTAAGGCGCATATTATAGAAAAACGAAGAAAAAGTGCAACCAGATCTGGTATTTTCGCTATAATCAAGCGTTGCAAGTACAAAGCGAGTACCTGAAAGTGAGTTGAATCCACCACAGAAAGCGGATTTTCCTCTACAAAAATTGCGTCATTTCCAAAAAAGCTTCCTTGGAAAATTATTTATTAGATCCTATTTTAGTAATAAATAATTTAAATTTGGTAGTACCATTAAATAATCTTGTAGTTTGATGAGGAAGACGTCAAGCAGTGGTGGAATAATGCAAGTGCGCTTTATAATAGAACAGGTTGTATGCATTTTTTTACTTTTTTTGAAAATAACATCACGATATGCGCTGCACAGAAATATTCACACAAATTTATCGTTTTTTTAAATATCGGAATAATCGCCAATTGAATATTAATTAATACCAAATTGTGTCTTCCTTAAATATTCGTATCAGGAACCAAGCCGTAATATTGAAAGTTGTTTATTATCATTATTTAAATGGATTTACACAAGAATAATTGAAAGCTATGAAATTTGCAAGCAACACATTGTTCCAAATTTTATCTATGACGATTTAGAAATAGGAGCAAATTGTTATGGTCATAATTCAAATTAGTCAAAAAATTATTAGATAAGAATCGTTAGTATTTTTATATCTTGACCAAAAAATCCGTTAGTTTTTATAACCAAAAATATGGAGCAGTCCAGTTTTGCTGCAAAATAAACCAGTAGTACCGTATGGTTCTTAAAAAGGAAGCAAAAAAGTTGGCGCTCGCTCTTAGATAATTCATTTTGGGCGTAGGAGGTCTAATTGATTTGATGTTCGCTGGTTTGTGTGAAAATATGAACTTATCAATAAATACAAAAGCCAGTAGGTGTAGTAAATTTTTCGAGTTCATCGACATACAGTGTCAAGGTTCCTGATGCTGCAAAGCCAACGTAAACAGAGAGACTTTATCAAAGTGCACCCCGCCGGTACTTCTGGTTTGCAGAAGTACCTTGTCCTTGCTCAGCAATTTCCAAATAGAATTTCGTTTCCGAATTAGAAATTCATGGTGTGTGAAAATTGTCGATTTATGTAATGGACAAAAATTGAGAGCAGACGCTATGTAGCAGGAATATTAATTGAATGGTGCTACCAAGAAAATATTAGCACTTCCACGTAGAATGCAAAAGTGCATCTTTAATGAAGAATGCAATAACTGTGCATCATTATACGTCTTCAGATGATGTTACTATGTCATTAAATTAACTTTATCTCTTTTCCATAACGGCACTAAATTATTATCCAAAATGTAAGAATGTGATAGTAAGTGGCAATAATAATTTATTAATTATTTATTATTAACAAATTATAATTGCACGCCACAAAAAGCATTAATTGTGGGTTTAGCAAATTATGAGAAATCAAATTAGCCACGATGTCCAAATTTGGACCTTCGTATTATTAATGTTTTTTTAAAAAAAAGTTCCTCGGTTGCGCTAAAGAAGAAGAAGAAGAAGAAGAGACCATCATCAGAGGACATCACCTAACGTTACCTGCCCCTTCTTCATTGACCAAAGGAAACAACATTTGATAAAACCTAATCATTAAATGCACAGCTAGCATTCAAGTCGTCTCAAAATTGTCTTCTACTAGTTTTAAAAAGGCTGCAACTAAAAATTATTTGAGCAGTTTGTCATTTATGCCTATCCAGTGTGAATTTTTCAGCTTTGTACTAAAATGAAGTGGTTTTTATTTTTGGTATGTAAATTGACATTATTTTAATTGGTTAGTGGCTTTGTGGTTTTGGACGACAAATGGTGATGGAATTTAAATTTTTTGATAAAAGCGCAACTGTAGTTTTAGTGCATAATTTATTAGATTTTTGCACTAGTTGAGAATTTTAAATAGTAATTGAATTAAATAGTTTGGTATTAGAAAAATTTAGAAGCGTTTTTACTATTTTTTTACTAAAAATTTTATTTCTCCAAAATGTGACCAAAATACCGATTTGCAAAATTTTTGAGCAAAAGTTTTGTTGAATGATTTTTGCTTATAAAACAATAATTATCATTAAAAAAACAAATTCTTAACAATTTATGAACAATACCATCAAAGTAATCAATTTTTTTAGTTGCTCTTGCATACAAAACGTTCAAAAAAAATTGGCGCTTTTTGTTTAATTGTTACCAAACAAAAAATCTTCAATTCTATTGATTTTCCCAATTCTCTATTCTATTACAAAAGCCATTAAAATACAATAAATAAAATAAAAAATTGAATAGTCGTATCTAACAATTCAATTTTGTTCAAATTATTTGAATAGACGACAGTCGATAAAAAACCGTTTACACGTCCATTGATATCCATAATAATAATTTCAACTGTAAATTGGTCGAGCAATTTCAATTAGAATTTTTAAATTGACAAAACGATTTTTTTCCACACAAACAGACAAATTCTTTGAAGTCGTGGTATCTATTAACTCAACACATAGTAAAACGTGAATATTTTATGTTAATTTTTTCACCGTTAGAATCATCTAATATATGACGAATAATATGTCACTTAGAATTACCATTTACTTATCAAACTAAGGCATCTAGCAATTTTTTTATGTGTTCCTTGATTTCAGATATCCAGTTTGGTTGCAGTCCAATGTCGACCTCAAAATCCAATCACCTCATATGAAGTACGAGAACCTCAAGTTGAGTAAGTTGAACCATTATTTTCTCTTTTGCTTTAATTAATAATATTGTTTACTAAAATTGTCGGTAATTTATTTCGGGAATGGATTTCTTTAGTGATTACTTAATATAGTTGTCTTATAGTTTCATAATTGTGCACTGTGTAGTTTAGAGCAAAAAAGTGTAGTTTTTTCTATCTTGTTTTGTTAAATAATTCGTGGTAAGTTGTAACTAATATTTATTAATACCATTAACCAAAGTTCCCGTAAGAAAAATAATTATTGACTCATTTGGTACTTGATATTGTAGAGTGGAGAAGCAGGAGTTGATTGAAGTGGATTCAACCAGTGGCCGAAATTTAGCCGATTCGCCAGTAACTCAAAGAAAAATCGAAGAAAAGACCAAACAAATATTGGAGAAAATAGAAGCAGTTAACAAAAAGCAAGGCTTGACACCAAAGCAGGCAAAACCAAGCTATTTCCATTTTCCGTTCAGTTATTCACGAGCACAAGATGGGGAGCAATCCTCCAATCCAACCACAAACCATCGAAAAAGCACCAGCTTTAAATTCCCAAGAAACCCGTTCAGCAATCCTATTTTGGAGTACTTGGAAAATGAGAAAAGCGAAAACTCAAGAAGCTCAGCTGAAGTGGAGCAGTACCCAGAACAAGGTTTTCAAGTTACCCAAAATAATCCGAACGCTGAAATCACAAAAGACGACATCATTCCAAATCAGTACATAAAACGCAAAATTGTGCACCAACAAAGCTACTTTGTACCGAATCCGATGTACTCAAACATGCAACAAATGCCGCCAGTACCATTAAACCCCACTTCAAAACGCGCCAATAAAACCAAAATTGAAAATCTTGAGAAACAAACCATCGACAATGTGAAGAATATTGTTACCAACTCGCAAATGCAACCACAATACTTCAATCCGTTCATGCAGTACCAGCAACCACAATCGCAGTACCAACAACCTCAATACTACCAAAACCAACCCTATCAATTATACGGACCTTATGTAGTACCACTTTACCAGAACCCAGAAAATGGTAAACCATTGAGTCGCCAGAATTGGAACTGGCCGGGGCAGCAGTACTTTCCAATTGTGATTCGTGATCCTTTCATCCAAATGTACAACGCCATTACCAGTATGATTGAGTATGGACCAATGGCTAGCTTAACTGGCGGCTGCCAAAAGCATGCCCATCATAAAGGAGAAAGTGTGGAAAAAAACCGCTCGCCCAAAATGGATGATGATGACTTGGGAGGTCAGATTACCATCAACATGCAAAGTGCTGAGGAAGAACCGGAACTGACGATCACTGGATTGACAAGCTATGAAAACGAAAAGTTGAACACGTCTTTTTTGGATATTGAAGATTTGGATATAGGAGATGGTAGTAACCATAATGGCTTGAGGATGACTGTGAATGTGAAGCAGAATGCTGACCGAGAAGGTAAAGAAAGTGAGAGTAAAGCTATGAAAACCACTTGGGATTATAAGCTTAAGGATTATGGCAAATCCAGTATTTACAATACAACCAGACAACAAGCTAGCAGCAAATTAGAAAAATTCCCATTGGAGCTCACCAAAGATTTGGTCCATCACACAACACCGAAAAATAAATTCCTCCCTCCTACTAAAGATTTGTACAAGCAATCTCCACCAAATAGACAACCGCCAATCCCCGAAGACGAATTTGAAGAAGACGATGATGATGATGAAGATAGAGCTGAAGATATAAGCATAAGCAATGATGGTACCAAGAAAGTGTTTACAAGAGAAAACACTGGAGCTGGAATTTTCATCCACAAGTTGAAAGTGCGAAAAGGAGGGGTTGCAATTGCAGGACCCGGTGGAATTGCGACGGCTGGTAGTGGTGGTACTGCTATTGTAGGACCAAAAGGAGTTGCTTACACGCATCCGGATAGCTTAGCAATTGCTGGGTCGGGTACTAAAGTGGTAGCGGTCGATCCAGAAATTAATCTTAGCGAGTTGATTGGAAATTCGACGTTTGCTAATAGGACCAGATTGGATTTACTTTCCAATTCGTCATCCAGAGTTGGAAAAGTAGTTGCAATAGGACCCGTTATTTATTATAATAAGGGTTAATTATGTAGTAGTATTTAGAAAGTGACTTCTTGAGGATTCTTGAATTTGTGTCTTCTCTTGGAGTCATTTGGTTTGTTTCTACTAACCACTGAATGAGTACCTTTACAAGATTAATGATAAAAATCTGAGCAACTCATTCAATGGTTACCTAGTTTTAGTTTTAGAAGATTTGTTAATTCTTTAGATAATATTTTCTATTAAATAATTATTTGATATACCAATTGCTGCAATTAATTTCTCACATTTTTCACAAAAGTAGTACCTACCTAATAATATAATTGCTTTGAATTTCCTCAGATACTTAATAATTCCTCAAGGATATGGCTTTCCAATAAGTAACTTGCAATCGCTTTTCTTTGGACCATCTAACATTTACTTACACCATCATCTCACAAACCAAAAAAAGCTACCTTCCAAAGATCTAATAGTCCACCAAATTAAGGAGGAAATCAAAATAAAGGACCAGAAAAAAATCCAAAAACTAGTCAACATTAACACAAACGAACTAAACGAAAATCCTTCTTTAGCACCCTACCGAGCGCATCCACTTTTCCATTATTTGAAAAACAAAAACACCATTAACACCGACAAAATTATCAGTTTTCGCTCGGAAGAAGAAAAAAACGTTGACCAAAATGATATTACGACTTTAATTTTAAAACCCGTATCGAGAGCTATTGCTGGAGTCGATGGTACTGCCATTTCGAATCCCGTATCTAAAGCCATTTTGCGGCCAGGTACTAATGTTGATATCCTGTTCGAACCCGAAGCTGTTGCGATCGCTGGTCCTGGTGGTACCGCGCATGCGGAGAGCGACTTGGAAATTACCTATGAAGATTATTGACTTGTTATTTTTGTTTTGTATATATTTGTTGTTAATAAATAATTATTTTGATTAAAAAAGTGGTGTATTTGTTTATGCAACTTGTAATACATCTAGTATGGTGAATGGTTGTATTACTGGTTGCTTCTCTTAGGAAGGATAATAAATTTTGCTTATTTAATCACACTTTTACAGTTATTGGAGATTGATTAATATTATTAAGCATATTATGAATAAATAATTGATGAAATAAAAATGCAACACACATACACAACTTGTTACCCAATTAACGTACGATACCACATTGCACATTGATATTTAAATTCAAATAGGACGACTCATTAAAATCAATAAAACTTTTGCAGAACTAATGCCAAAGTAACCATTTTGCCATTTTACGGCGGCGGTAAAGGACAATCATTGCAAATCATTGAAAAGCGAGATGGTACCGTTTCGACGAGCATCATCAAAACACCGGAAATGCCCAAAGAAAGTGAAGAAGAGACTATCATCAATAACGCAGCCGAATTGGAAAATCCTCCACTACCATCGAAATTCGATGAATTTGGTGGCGATATAAAAGCCATCCATAACACCGCTTTGGAAATAATTAAACTGCAGGAAATTGCTAAACAAAACGGCAAACTAACCGAAGCGGAAGAAACAAAGTACCAGCAAAACGTTGACGCGCTCAACACATCCGCTCAAAATCTAGCGGCCATTCAAGAGCAGTCTAACGGTTTCGAGTTCGAAAATCGCGAAGGCTTAAGTGCTTGGTTTGAGCGGAAGAAGTCGTCCAGTCAAGGCAAAAAGGATAAGAACAAGAAGAAGGATGAAGACGAGTTGAAAAAGAAGAAGGAAGAAGAAGAGGAAAAGAAGCGGAAGGAAGAAGAAGAGCGTAGGAAGGAAGAAGAGAAGGAAAAGGAGGAGGAAGAAGAAAATGTGGATGAGTCTGAAGCTGAGGTTATCAATTTGCCGCCAGAGGACGCCTCGGTCGCCGAGGCTAAGCCTGTTGGACTTGCCATTGCTGGTAAAGATATTTCATCCTAATTCGTGTTTCTATTGTGGTTTTGTTTAGGTGAAGGCGGAGTGGCAGCAAGTAAACCAATAGCAACAGCAGTTGTGGGTCCTGGAGGATTGGCGATAGCTCGTCCTGTAGGCACTGCAATTGCAGGCGTCGCTCCGGATCAGGCACTTGTTCCTCTTTACGTTGAATCTTACATCCATGGACATAAACCAAGCAGGAAGCATTCTTCCTCTTCAGCGACCAAAACTGATCCTACTAGCGAGTATCTCAATAAAATCATTCACAAGTACCATAATGTGTGAAATTTGATCGCCTATTTTTTTATAATTTATACTATTTATTCTATTTATAATAAAGAAGACGTTTATATTTTTGAAATATTTTTTTTCTCAATCAAGGTGTTTGGATTTGTAGAGTTAAATTTTGGAAAAAAAGAAAGAAAAAAGACAGAAGTGAAAGGAAGAAGAAAAAGTTCCTCCGTTCCGCTTCTTTTTCCATTTGCTTCTGCCTTCTTTTCTTCTTCTTCTTCTTCTTTCATCTTTTCCAAAAAATTTCTCGATCTTCTGTTTATGGGGGTAAAAAGCAGTAAAAAAGTGAAAAGGTAAAGGAGGGGTGAAGGAAGAGAAAGGGAAGGAAGCAAATAGAGATGAATGTGAAGCTGAAGTAAATATTTGGTTTCGTAGACGCCTCGCTAGCCGGGGCTAAGTCTATGCCATTTTTTATAATAAACTTCATATTGATGTATTTTTGTCTCGATTAATAAATTCATTCACAAATATCCTAAAATATATCGCCCACTTTTACATAAGTTATAGTATTTATTCTATTTATAATAAATAAGACGTTTTATATTTTTATAATATTTTTTCCTCAATCAACTCAACCTTGAACCTGTGGATTTAAATTTTAAATTTAGAAGATCAAACAACAACTACCGCCCGTCCATAAATTATTGTTTTATTTTATAGTATAAACATTGAAGCTGTTTAATATAATCTAGACGCGGTTGTAAATAAAATGCATTCTGAAATATCCGTTGCAACAGCGTGCGCTTTTGCAATCATTAATTTGTGAATTAAATAATGTAATATGAAAACAAACAGCCATTTTCTATTCGTCGAACTTCAAGGATTCAAAAAATTTGCGATTTTACGCGAAAAAATATACATTATTGAAATTGCGTTCTGCGATCTAAATGTTTTATTTAAATAAATCAGGAAGCGAAACTGAATCAATCATCCTCTAAACAAAACATTCGCTTTTTAAAATAGTTTAACGAGAAACTTATTTTGTTATGATTAGTCAGCGAAATATGCCATTGTTTTCGTTTTGACGGCGCAAATTCGATTCGATGCAAGTTTTCCGAAAATTAAGGCGCGCCGGACCGGTGGCCCAAAATAATATACAAATTGTATGCATGAATTTTCGGGCATCAAAATGCATCCGGTGCACAAGATTTTAATCTAGATTGACCAAAAATAAATGGCTATTGTGACTTATGCTAATCTTCTGATGCAAGAATTTATTATTAAAAAATTCGATTATTATTTTTTTTTTGTTACTAGTTTGATAAGTAAAATAGTTTCGCCTTTAGCAAACTACCTAGCAAGAATAAATAATTTTCTACATATACAATTGTAATGCATAATACGATTTTTGCAAGGTCAATGATCAAATAAGTGCGATCAATAACTTTTTTTAATTAAATTGTACACAAATCTGATGTTTATTTATATGCTTTTCAATTAGCTACAGTTTGGGAAAAAATGCGAAAATTATTTTTTTAATGGAATGGAACTAGGTCTTATATCTATAAACGAAAAACAATATAAATATTATTAAAAATTCAAAGAGGTGGAATAATAAATAAATAATTGTTTGCCGTTTTATGTTAATCGAAATTTGCTGGAATTAGGGGGCCATGTGTTTGGATCCTTGACATTAAATGCAAAATACTCTCAAATTAAAAACAAATATTTTCTCCTTGATACAAAAAAATCGAGTGATTAATTCGAATTGATATAAGTTACAGTAATATGAGGAATTTAATATTAACAACCGCGGAAAGTGAATGTGGCGCTTAATTGTGCTTAATTTTAATTAGTAATTGAAATTAGAAAAATTTTGCAAAATATAATTTTAGAATTTAAATATCAAAAATAAAATTTTTTGTGGGAGTGAGATAAGAGCGTCTTACCCCACTCTTTTTGGGTGGGATATGAGTTTTTTATGTCACTCCTTTTGCGTGAGCTATGAGGCACTTATCTCACTAAATAACAAAATCGTCAAATTATTTTTACTATTTTTATAGTTTTTCGAATTTACTCATAGTAAATATTTTAGAATCAAAAATGTATAATCTAAATTAATTAATCTCCAATAATAAAGTGGATTTAAAATTCCTTAATAATTTCGCGGTAATTAAATAAATTAACATAAAAAAACACGTTAAGCAAATTTTACAGTTGAATCAATTCATACATTTTTATTGAGCAATAAAATAAATTGGGCACTTTTTCTAATATACATATAAATCAACTTATTATATTTTGCAACCAGATTGTATTTTAAATTAACCATACGTAATCCCGAACGCAATCCGCCAATTTTTGGCACACGCTGAGGAAAGCAAATGCACAATTGATTGAAAAGTGCAAGTGATCCGAATCGAAAGTGCACTTGACAATGAAACTGAAATCCCATAAAGCAAATTCCAAGTCATTTCAAAAACATAATAATAAAAGAACTGCCTCGCATCTTTGCATACAAAACCAAATTTTTTTTATTTACAACTCACAATAAGCAAAATTTTTGACCCAACAAATGTTTCATAAATAAATTAGTGTCATCGCCGGTTTAGCATTGATGACTCCTCCCCACTTGGTGGTGAGTATAAGAGAGGTCGATGGTCTGCTGAAGGAGTTATTTCTTATCTGCTCTTGTGCACCATGCATAGTACCATGAAGGTAAGTACCACTTTTTTTCTACTGCTACTCATATCATATTCAAATCTAACGGGGCTCGGAAATATTTGTTCCAAATTGGTCAGACCAGATTTAAATTTAATCCTAACGGTACTAATTTTGATTACAAATTAATTGATCCTCACTAATAATCAAGCAAAAAATGGTACTAATTAAATTAATTTCATTTAGAAAATCACTTACCTAGAAGCTAATATTAAATCTGTTCAAGCATAGATAATTACAAAAAGAACGGTAGATTTTATAATAGCGCAAAAAAAACCTGCATGTAGTGAGAGTAAATTTAAATAACTAATTGCAAGTAGTTTTTAATTAATTAAATCAAGTCAACACACTCAATTATAAAATGAGTTCCCTTCAACAATGAGATAATTAGAAAAAACAACAATAATGCAATTATTTCCATAATTCCAGGTGAACGTAGCAATTTTATTGTTAGGATTAATTTGCTTTTCAAATGCATTACCGCGACCTGATCACAATATTCAGCACACACAACAGCAAAAATTGGAGGCCAGGCAACAACAATTATTTCAGCCAAACCGGCAAGTTGTCTATTTGAAAGAAGAAACGCGACCAAGCGCCCAGGAAAAACAGCAGGAACAATATCCGGTAGCTCCCGAGTACCCTAGGGAGCTAACTTACTTGTCCTTGCTGGAACCACAGTTCCAGGTGCCTGGATTCAATATTCTTCAAGACAAACAAGCTTATCCCAGGTAATAAACGTACTTCCTTATGAGTTATGTGTAAATGCGAAAAAATTAAATAGAATCCACTTTCGCAGCCAATTTCCTTCATAATTACAAAACGTTAAACAAAATTGCATCAATAATAATAATAATGGACTTTCTCATATTTATGTACGCCTAGAGTCCAGCCACAGATTTTGCTGTACAATCCCAACGGACAAGGCCAAGCGTTCCTGCTCCAACCTGGAGGTGCTCCTCCAACCAACTTCTTGGTACCACAACCTGGCCCAAATATCATCATCCGTGGATCTCCTCAACCGCAGCCTCAACGACCAGTTTTCGTAGCCGGGTACCCGAAACCCGCTCATATACCACCAATTGAAAAAGATGCCGAAGAAGTACCGACGGACGCTTCCAAAATTCCCGCTACTGTTGGTGAGTTAGTTACACATTTGGGTCATGATCAATAATTGCATGTTCAACGTACAACGACTTGCATTTTATGCAACACGTTTTGTAAAGAAATTACTAGTTACTATAGACAATAGAAAGTACCGCATTATGTAAATATGGGTTAAACTATCAAATTACTGTTCAATAGAACAAAAACCAGAAAAACTGGAAACTTTCAACGAGGAACAAGCGCCCAAAAGATCAGCTGGAGAAGTGGACGGCTTGAACGAAGTAGACTTCAATAAGAAGACCAACTTGAAACCAGGTCAACGGTTCTTCATTCTGAATGGTCAACGCCTCTTCACCAATTACAACTTCCAACCAGCTTATAACGAACCGAACATCAACTTCAAATATCTCCAACCAAACTTTAACTACCAACCCGAATTTGTGGCTCAAAAACCTGCGCAAGAAAATTTTGAGAACTATCTTCTCCGAAATGCGGTTACGGGACAAATTTCCGATGTCGAATTGGAGAACCAAAAGAATGATAATGCTGGTGCTTTGAATAATCAACAAAGGCAAGAAAGTGAAGTTTATTTCAGGTCTAGTGTTCCATTGAACATTGCGACGACCAAAGATAACTACATTCCACCTTTTAATCCGGATAACAACCAGGCGTACTTCCAATTTCAACCAAGCGAAGATTACGAAAATGACGCCATTATTGTGGAGTCCAGCGCTCAGGATGAACCAGCAGAGCAAGGTTAGCACTTTGGGTTAGGATCAAAATTTTGTAATTTTAGAGGTTTTGTTAGTAGAATCTGGAAGCAGTCCAAAGGTGCAGACTAGTGTATCGCAAGCTCAACCAGGCGCCATTGCATTGGCAGGACCAGGAGGAGTTGCAGGAGCAGCACCAAGAGGTACTGCTATTGTGGGGAAAGGAGGTTTAGCTGTTTCGAGTCCTACGGCAACTGCTGTTGCTGGACCAAAGAGACCAGAAGCGGAACCCAGTAGTACCAATAAGAAGGAGACGAAAAAGTCGTCATTAGTTTAGTTTAAGACTGTTTAAGTTGATTAGATTTAAAATGATCCTTGCCGATTGTAGCAAGTAATAATTGTGATTTAAAACTATTTGTCTACTAAAATTCGTATTTATGTCGCTTATTTTAACCTGCCCAAAATTTTTGCTGAGTTGTAAAAATTAAGGTAGATTTTTGAAAGCAATTTTTTTAATTTTATTTGTGTTTTGTTTCAAAAATGAGATGATATTCGTTACATGTTACGTACACGTTGAACCGAATGGAAAAACTCCTGTAATTAATATTTTCGATTGCATTTCATCCGTTTTTAGTTTCATTAAATTGATGTACTGGAAAATTGACAATCAAATCATTTTAATTTCTGCAAAATAAATTGAAATTGTAAACATATCGTTTTTTTGTTCGCCAAAATACGTCATGAAAATGACGATTCCATTGATTTACATAAATCTGCGTCACTTATTTTACCAATATGTAGATGCCGTTTCGCTTTCCGTATTGTGATTGATTTTTTTCGGATAAAAAATGTGGGATGCACTTTATCATCACGAAATTCTCGAATGATGCAAAAAATTCCTGCATTAGTAGTTCGAGTGTGATGATGATAATGATAAAAACATGTCACATAGAGATAGATAGTTTAGTAGAGCGACTTGGAAGAGCACGCGTGTCTAAATACAGACGAAAATTATAGTCTGCAATCTCCAATGAATACTCTAATTAATCTGTTATCAGTTTATTCAGACTGTGACGAAATATGACAATTGGTTGAACCCAAATTATTGCACGTGGTTGATAGAAAAAAACAATAATCGTAGTCAATTTCGCTTTGATGAAAATGTTCCTTCAATATCGTATGCAAAACTAAAATTAGAAACAAAGGAGAAAAGTTAATTGGAATTAAGATTAACTAACCTTCGGATAAAAAATAATTGCATTATGCAATGTAAATTAGTTATTATAACTAGTTTCATTATATAAGAGGTCGCACGCGCTCCAAATGTTCAATAAGTTAAGCTCTCCAGAGTTTATTGGAAAATAAATTGATGGAAAATTTACAGGTGCAAATCCTTTAGAGGACACGTTTTACTTCTCGGCGGGTAAAAAAAAACTCTTTTTTCTTAAAGAACATGATGCCAAATATGTTTAAACTCCTCAAAGACCTCGACCAAAAACTTCCAAAAATGGACCATTTGGTGCATTGGCTTTATCTTCTAAACTATCAAACCAATTTCAACCAAAATTTGTATACATATTCTGATGACTATTAGGTCGTAAAGTCTGCAGAAAAAACTAAAGCTTTTTGATGCGGTAAAATTTGATTAGAAGATGAAAAATTAAAATTGGAAAACTTTTAAGAGGTATATCTTTGGGACCGTTGAAGATATTTTATCCAAATTTCGCACACGTGTTAAGAATATAATAAGAAATGTCATACTGAAGGAGCATCCCTTAAAATTCACCCCATCTGATTTTAGAAATTCATCCCCGTCAAAAAAAATTACAGATTTCAACAAAAAGTAAAAAATGTTAATGAAAGTAACTAAATTTAAAATCTGTTTACTACATGTCAGAAAAAAACATCTTGCGACAAAAAATATTATTCTTTAATTTTTTTTTCTGCTCCGAATATTTAAAACTCACCTGGCTTTATTTACTTCTAAAAAAGGAAAATTTACAGATATAAAAAGGAAACCCTTAGATTACACTTTTTTCCGTTTATTTGTCTTCAACGCACTCAATGGAAACTTGCAAGCGAAAAAAAATTGTTTTCAACCGATTTAAATTTGTGTAAACATAAAATTTTAACTGGGTGCAAATCTAATATTAATACGTAATAAAATTAGCAAAAAACACTTGTCAATGTATTAATGATTCCACATACTTGTAGCGGATGGCGTATAAATACATCGACAAATTACTTAAACCTCAACCTACTTAACACTCACACACACACTTTTTTCTCCTAAAATTATTTTATGATTTTCCAAATTAATTGGAAAGATCTCCGACTGGAGGACGGTCAATTTGAAAATAGTTTTCCAATACCTAAATGTGATGCGTGCAATATTAATTTTGAATTATGACAAGGAGCAATGAAATAACGTGCGAACACGAGTTTGTTTTTCATTTCTTTGGAATTACATCGTCGAGATCCTTATTAGAATTGCGGGATATAAATATGAAAAGATGAAAAATATTCACGTGTTATTTCCACGAGTCTCTATGAGATTGTAGATTATGTTAGCATTAAAATAAATCATCACGGCCAATTATAAGCACGTTTCAACATGAATACATATAGTATTTGAATCAACATCATTCCATTCTATTCGAATGTATTATTCTGACATGATATTGTTCTTATGTTACAATAATATTCACGTGTCGATATTACAGCGCATTTGCTAAAGAAAGGGATGATATGAATATGAAATATACAAAAGAAAGTCATGTGTCTACCGAACTTTTGTTCGTATAGAAAATTTATTTGAAAGCAATTGAGCGATAAATCACGTTTAGCGATTTTTCGTCCTTTGACCCACAGCTAGGTCAATGCTTCCACTTCCACGTTTGAATGGAAATTCGGTAGTTTTCCCATCGAGGAAAGTTTGGCCGCGGCGTTCTAATAGAAAATAATTGGTTCAACCGTTTAAAACAGTTTCCATCCGACGGATCTGATTTTTCTCTTATGAATGAATTATCGAGTTCGATGGCATCGAGGCTGAAGATTTTTGAGATGATTGATTTTTATTGGGGGAGGAAAAATGGGCAAAACTTTATAATTTGTTACGAAATTATCTGCGAGACGGATGAGTTAAGTTATTTCGTCCAAACTTTGTATCTTATTAAGGATACAATGAAAAATATCAAGGAGCATCCTTTAAAACTTATTTTTTCGTGATCTAAATGATGTTCTAGTCTGTTGCACGATAAGGTCGACCGCATGTCGCACAACTAACGCCACAGAAGTTAAACGAAACGAGAATACTACCCGGCGCCTCCGCCAATTTTATTTAATTTTTTTTAAATATCAGAACAACCGTTAATTAAAAAATTATAAAATTAAAACAGCTGCACTAGAGGCCAATTACCGACCCAAATTGACCAAAAAAATTGTCCAACCTTGCGATTAATTGATTTGCATGAGCAATGATTTCATTTTTTTCCGGGAAATGGAAAAGAGGTCCTTGAATCGGTTCGCTTGCATCAAAGCTTTGACATGTGAAGCAGCATAATAAAGATCCTTGACTCCAATTAGATGCTAAACGAGATAAATCAACATGAACACCTGAAATATTAAGAAGAAGACGAAGATGGAGCAAAGGAAAACTTCATTATCGTCTGACCTATATTTGAGAAAACTTCCTGTCCAGTGCAAACGGGCGGGCGCTTTTAATTACATTTTTTCGTCTGGATACATATCCAGCAGATAGGTCAAGGTTTTTTTGAAAAATATATCCACTTGTAGAAAATATTGCCATCAATGTGATATTATAAAATGAAAATCGAATTTTCATGATCGTATCGTGTAAATACATAAATAACAAAATAATAGATTCACTTCAAAAACAGAGCTTCTGTTTCGATGTCTCTTACAGATTCAGATAAAGTTTGCTCAATTGAATTATATTGGTCTGAAATGAAAATAACGTTGCATAAGAAATTATAAACTATATTGTTACTATTTCTTATATAAATTACCAATATGACCCGAATGAAATTTGGGTCATTTCAGTTTACACGAAATTTTCGAAAATATTTAGATTTTATTACCGCAAAAGAAAAATATATGAAAATGGATCAAATTTTTATTAGGTATAAAGCAAAACATCGTCTGCTATTTTCAGTTTCTATTTAAGAATTTTTGCATAAAAAATCCCGGCTTCAGCTTATGCTTTTTTTTATTACCCCGCCAAAGTGAATGAACTGTAATTATTTTTCTATGGAAAATAGTAGATCGAAGAATTAATTACTATGGTTAAAACTGTCATTTGCAAACATTTTAAGTTTCAGAAAATTTTATCTGCTATTAGTATAATTAACAACAACAAATCGTTGAACCGTATAAAAAGTGTTTATAATTATAATTAAGAAAGCTTTCTAGTTTTAACTAAATACACGACGGTCTCGTCTAAATAGCCCCAACCCAATAAGCCACATTCTCCTAAATAGCACTGCATCAATCATCAAGGAGATAATTATAAAGGTTCGGTTAAGGGGATTATTTTTTTGTGGAAAATCATTTCATCAAGCATTTTTTGTCTGGGGGTGTTATTGGTACACACTATTTTTTTCTGGGGGATTATTAGAGCTGCTCCTTTGGGAAGAGTGTTTTTTAGGAAAGGTAAACGCTTTCCTTCAAGGATTTTTCGCTAGAATTATTTTGAGAATTTTTGGGAAGGTTTTAAAATTACTTGAGTTTTTTTAAAAAAAAAACATATTTTTGAGAAAAAATAATACAACTTTGGTTTATTTTTAGAAAATTATTTTTAGTCTAAAAAAATATTATTGAAAAATTTGTGAACTAAAAAATTATTATTTTTTTGAGCATTTGCTCAAAACTAGTGATTCTTCTAAATATTTTTTAGGAAGGACCTATCATTACGCTTGAAACTCGATTTGCTATGATTATTTAAAAAAAAATATTTTTAGACACAAAAGATGTTTCATTGGAAAAATTAATATGAAACGTATTTCGATTGGTTTCACAAGCGGATACATCCACTCAGCTAATTAATTATACGGTGTATTGAATGGAAGAAAAAATCATAGTTATGAAAAATTATTATTTGTAAATTTTTCTTTTACCCAAAGTTATGTCTAAAAAAATAATTGTCAAAAAAATAATTAGTTCAAAATGAATTTTTTAACAAAATAATTTCAGTCATTTTAAAACATATTTGAAAAACTAAAAACCAAAATTTTTCAATTTTTTTTAATTCTTTTCAATTTTCCATTTCTTTGTAAAAAATATTAGGAAAATACTTTTGGATGGAATTATTTTAACCTATTTCGTAAGTCGTAATTTTTCTCATCCAATTAATGATAAAGCGTATTTTATTCAAGAAAATCCAAATATAATTATTTATAGAGATGACATTTCTTGTACGCATATATGTTGTTCCGGTTCTTTGGTCGCCTTCAGTCATTATTTGTCAACCTTGATCATACTTTATAGGATCGTAAACATTGCCCGTATTTTCATACATTTCACATCGTTCATTACCCGAACACATTTGGTCACCAGTTTCACGCGGCCCAAACCCAATACAAATCATCACGCTAATTATAAATTGGTACATTATTCATTCATTGCCAACAAAATAGAGAACTTGCACGCCTAGCAGACAATGCATCGACTTTTTCCAATAACACAAATATTTATGTTTTTCTAATGATTATTTTATTTTATTTTTTATTCGAAAAGGAAATTTGAGATTTTAAATGAAAAGCACTTAACCAATTAAATTAATTGGATTAGAGGTATGAAAATAATTGTATGTTAGGTAGAGCTTATACAACAAAAACGAGATTGTATTATAAGATTGTTGCTAAACACGTGAAAGTTATACACGTGCAATTGTTATGGACCAGAATAAGTGAATCATCTTACAGACACAACATTGATGACCTATTAAAGTCGGACTAATAATAAAGCTTTAAAAAAATTTAATCAATGAGAAAACCAATCAATAATGGTAAAAAAAAAATAGTTCTTTCGTAGACAAAATAGGGTAATCACAAAAATTTTGACAAACAAATTATTTTTTTTTTAAGATGATTTATAAATTTCTGTCCGTCCGCCCGTTCCACTATATGTTCGTTGATTTGTTCGTCCGTCCGACGGTTGGATCGTCTGTGCTCCGGTCCGGCCGTCCGTCGGCTTGTCCGTCTGCTGATTCCTTTAAGGGGGCGAAACCGCTACCTATATAGCCGCTCTGGTCGCTAGTGAATCTATATTATTGCTTATCTAAATTTACGGTAAATTTCACGACATCTGATAAAGAATAGATGGACCAAGATTTCACGCATAAATTTGCAAATGTATGCGTGAAACGTTGCTTAGCAGCTCAGGGAATTTAACCCGGAAAAACAGTTTCAGACACTATTAATTATCCTAGAAAATATCTACTGGTAGATTTAGAGGGAGAACAGATGTAGCAATAAATGGACAGAAAGTTTTTTTTAATCTTTTTCCGCTAATTAGCAAACGAATGGTTAATATTTGATCGAGGTTTTTTCTTCATATTTTGCTTAATTAATGGCTATTCGGACAAATCTTTCGTCAAAATGTAAGTATTTTTTTCTCTAATTTTCGGTAGCTTTGGAAATTTTCTAGAGGTTGTAACAAAGCCGCAAACTGCTTTACCAATTTTTGAGAATTTTCCACACCTCTCGATCTTTCCTAATGTTTTCGGCTAAAGCACGTGGCAAATAAGTCAGATCTTAATCCATCTATTCTTTATCAGATATCGCAAAATTTTCAGTGAATTTAGATAAGCAAAACTATGTAGATTTGCTAGCAACCAGAGCGGCTATATATGTAGCGGTTTCGCCCCCTTAAAGCACGAAAGAAATACCACGGAATCTCATTGCCATAATTTTTCCTGCTGTTGGAAAATTTCTCGATTTTTTACGATATCACTTTAATTTGCTATGATTAGTTTTCCATCGTGGAAAATTAACCGCGCTAACGGACTATCAAATTAATATTTATGCCAGCTATAAAAACATACTTTGATTAATATCAAAAAAATTGATTTGCTGCACTCGTAAATATAAATTCCATTATTGCATGTAAAAAATGTTGACTTACTTACAAATACGAGTTATTTGAACCCGTTAATAAATTAAATTTAATAGTTTTTTGTCTGTCTTGTTTTTGCGCCTATATTTTAATTACAACTCACCCGAAATCTAAGACAGAAAGCTTTTAGGCAAATTCCAATTTTAATCAACAGTTCACAACTATTTCAGATATAAATCCTTTATACAAATATTCCAACAAAATCCAATGCAATTATTTGCTCAACAAACCGATATTTCATTAAAATGCAAATGTGGGCCAAAAAAGAGTCTGTTCGCTGATTTATAAATTTGCAAATGAAATATGACGCGAATAACGTAATTTGAAAATAGCAGCGAAATCGTCGCGCGATTACGCGAAAAATATCAATTTTCGTGTATGACAAAGTAATTATGTAGCTCATTATTTTTCAGATAATTGTTTTCTTCACAGCGAAAAACAAAGTAACAACTGACCTAATTTGAAATGTAGGACAAATATTATTTGGTTTAAAGTAAAGAAGTTAGAAGAGGATCGGGTTTGTGTAATCATTAATATTGCGACAAGGTTACTAAATATTTGATGGAACGAGCGTGTGATTTTCAATTTATTAATCAAACAAAATAATTTAGGTAGAAAAATACGCGGTCGAATGTTGGGAATATATTTAGCACTCCATAAAGTTTGTTTAAATAACAGAAATAGGTTTTTTCCTTGTTCTTGTTTGGTGAAACAATAGGACGAGTAGTTTCAGGATTAATATTGCTCGAGGGATTATTTTGAATTAGTTTGTGAATTTTAATTTGTTTAAATTTAAAAAAAAATAATTATTTGTTTAAGGGGGCGAAACCGCTACATATATAGCCGCTCTGGTCGCTAGCTATCTACATTGTTTTGCTTATCTAAATTTACTGCAAATTTCTTGACATCTGATAAAGATTAGATGGACCAAGATCTGACTTATTTGCCACGTGCTTTAACCGAAAACATTAGGAAAAATCGAGAGGTGTGGAAAATTCTCAAAAACTGGTAAAGCAGTTTGCGGCTTTGTTATAACCCCTAGAAAATTTCCAAAGCTAACAAAAATTAGGGAAAAAAATACTTATATTTTGACGAAAGATTTGTTCGAATAGCCATTAATTAAGTAAAATATGAATAAAAAAACCTTGATCAAATATTAACCACTCGCTTGGTAATTAGCGGAAAAAGATAAAAAAAAAAGTTTCTGTCCATTTATTGCTACATCTATTCTCTTTCTAAATCTACCATTAGATATTTTCTAGGATAATTAATAGTGTCTGAAATTGTTTTTTCGCGTTAAATTCCCTGAGCTGCTCAGCAACGTTTCACGCATAAATTTACAAATTTATGCGTGAAATCTAGGTCCATCTATTCTTTATCAGATGTCGCAAAATTTGCAGTGAATTTAGATAAGCAAAACCATGTAGATTCGCTAGCGACCAGAGCGGCTATATATGTAGCGGTTTCGCCCCCTGAAGGCCATATAAAATGTGTTGGTAGGTTAGAAACTATACACCAAAAATAAAATAATTTTACTCCGACTTTTCTTTGTACGACAAAAATGCATTTCCAGTTTCCTGCGTGTCGTGTTTTAAAAATAGAAAAAAGCGAACAAAAACTTTTTCAAACCACTTGAAATAAAATTATGAAACCGGATACACGCTTTTAATTGAAAAAGTGCAGCATGACATTAATAAAATTCGAAAGAAAAAAAATACGCGCTGAAATTAAAATCCCGGATTCAGAGTTCATAAAATGTACCTCAATTTTTTTAAACGATTTTTATAAACTCTGACATTAAGTATGTGGGTTAATTTTTAATATTAAATACATTTCTTCAAAGCTATGTATATGAGGGAGAGATCATAGGTCAAAGGATGAGTCTCTTGAAATGCTTGTTTAATGAAATAGTAGGATGATAAGTTTCAGGATAAATATAGGAGCTTAATAGGAGAAAATATTTTGCTTGTGGGAGCATTGTATTGATCAGTTTATTAATTGTTCAAAAGTTTCCACCAATTAAATCATATTTTAGGAAGTATTCCGTTTAATCAGCAGAACTAAGATATTATTTACAAATGTTTACTCAATGAAATAAATTGTCTAGTAATCGAACATTGCCAATATTTTTGTTATTTAAAATAAACTAATTTTTTCAATTAAAAATAAAAACTTTGTGAGACCTAAAAGTCTATTGATAAAGTTAGGTACTAATGGAAAATTACGTTTTCCCAATGTCTACACCTGCGCCTTCGCCAAAAATCTTAGATGCGCAAAATATTTTTGTTTGGTTATTAAAAGTGTTATGTGACACATTTTTAATAAAATAAATTTATCTCATCTCAAAGTTTTTAAACAAAAAATAATAAATAACTTTAAGTGTATTTTTAACTCTTTAAACAGCGGTGCAACTTCTAAGGGTGCACTTTAGTTTGTAGCTAAATGCGTTACAATCTTTTTACTTTCATCCATTGATATAAACACTTTATATAATTTTAGTAAAACTTATAGAAAAAATAATCCGATTCTTTTTATTGTTATTTTGTTAATAAACTTATTAAAAATATAGGAAGTTCCAATCAGTTCACATTTTTATTTATAACCTGTAGATTGCATTTCAAAAATGTGTGATCCTTACAGAAGTTTGTTAATATTTCGTAAAGGTTGTTTCTGTGGGCGAAAATGTATAACGATATAGGGTAAAGTTCATACGGGCTGAAAACGGTGAAACATTAATATTGGCTTTAGAATTAATCAATTGGTAATTTGTAAATTAATACAATATTGTTTTTTGTTCAATGAGAATTAAAAAAAATTCATATGATCGCAAATTTCGGATTTAATTTTTTCGTTGCCTTAAGGGGGCAAAACCGCTACATGTATAGCCGCTCTGGTCTCTGGTGAAATTCACTGCAAATTTTGCGACATCTGGTAAAGAATAGATGGATCAAGATCTGACTTATTTGTCACGTGCTTTAGTCAAAAACATTAGAGAAGATCGAAAGGTGTGAAAATTTTTCAAAACCTGGTAAAGCAGTTTACGGCTTTGTTATAATCCCTAGAAAATTTCCAAAGCTACCGAAAATTAGAGAAAAAAAATACTTATATTTTGACAAAAGATTTGTTCGAATAGTCATTAATTAAGTAAAATATGAATAAATAACCTCGATCAAATATTAACCACTTGCTTGCTAATTAGCGGAAAAATATAATAACAAAACTTTCTGTCCATTTATTGCTACATCTATTTTCACTCTATATCTACCATTAGATATTTTCTAGAATAATTAATAGTGTCTGAAACTGTTTTTCCGCGTTAAACTCCCTGAGCTGCTAAGCAACATTTCATGCATAAATTTGCAAATTTATGCGTGAAATCTTGGTCCATCTATTCTTTATCAGGTGTCGCAAAGTTTGCAGTGAATTTAGATAAGCAAAACTATGTAGATTCGCTAGCGACTAGAGCGGCTATATATGTAGCGGTTTCGGAAACATATGCAAAAATATTCCATATGTTGACCAAATAATTTTCACATAATCCTGAAAAATCGAGACCTGCTGCAAATTTCATAAAAAACATGCATATGCGAATAATCGATGCAAATGCAAAAAATCCGAAAGAGAAATGATTATCACAGTTGCACGTGGCATCATTATATTCTGATTATTGTATATGTTCTCATGAATAGAAACTAAAAATAAACGGCAAAAAGTATTAACAAAAATCGTAAATAAACCGTGTCGTGTAACCTATATAAACAAACATATAGATTAGAACCGAATTCTCCCTTTTGTTATATATTATATTTTCTTACAGCTCTCTCAATATAAAGTTGTTATGCGACCGTCTTTTGAAATTGATATTTTGAAAGGCTTCAGCAACAGCATTTGAATGTTATGCATGTAGGTGGTGTTCACTTTAATGCAAAATAATTATTATTGTTATATATTCGATATGGAATTGGGGAGGACCTACAAAATTGTTTAATTAATCCACCACTAATAGCAAATTTGCCCAAAATTAATCATCTTGCAGTTTATTTACAAATACCAAAAATATGCGCATTTTTCCGCTAATCCGCGCGCTTTAATCTCAATCGCAGCCAACCAAACATTTTCAATTTTTTTCTAAACGCCAGTATATCATTGCATTCCTGAAATTCTAGCCGATTAAATTTACGGCTGTTTTTCGATTTGAAAAAATGCACGTTAAACGCTAAAAGGTGATTCATCCAGAAAGAGCCAACGCGCCAAAGAATGCGTTAAGTTTAAATAAATAATTACTATAGTATTAATAACCGTTATATAATTGGCGTATAAATTGTGTCGGGAAAAGATGGATAATTGTGTTTCTAGATAAGAATAACAGAAAGTTGACCTTTCTGCAAAACGTTCGTAACTTGATATAGGAAAACGGGCGTTATATAAAACGGGGATGTAGTATGCTGTTATATGTATACAGACATCGTTAGTCTGATTGTAGTTTGGACGAAATATTATAAAGCAAACGTGTTACCGAAGACTCAAATATTGTTATATAAAACTATGCATATTGAATTTAACGAAAACGAATTTTAATTTACTGAGTAGTATTTCGAACTAGCGAAAATATACAACAATATTATTGTAATTTAATTTGATGCGTTTATTTTTATTACAAATAACTCCGAAGTTTTTTTGTTTATTAGCCTAATTAATGGACGTCCATAAAAACAGTCAATAAAGAATATTATTTTAGCTACTTTATAATTTTGAATTCAATTAAATGCGCGGGTCCGTTTAATTTTGGCGGGAGCGCCGGGATAAAATTAGTAAACAAAATTGATTTCTTCATCTCTCGTAGAGGAAGTATTGTAATCATGAAAAATTTACTTTTTTAGATTTTTAGTGTTCTGGATAGCTCAGACAACGTTTATTACAAAAACTATAGTCACTAATTTCCGTCGGTCTGTCGGTCTGTCGGTCTGTCTGTCTGTGTGTTGGTTTTGATTTAACCACTATATCTCAAAAACTACTCAGCCGAACAAAACCAAATTTGCATCCTTTTTTTGTTGTCATTAGACGAACCTAATGGTAAAAAAAAATTCTAAAAGACATGCGCACTAGAGGCTAAAAACTAGCTAAAAATGACAAAAAAAGTGAATATAGGTAATCTTTTGAACCGCCATACCGATTACGACCAAACTTTGCACAGTGATTACGTACATCCTGAAGTTGTAAACGCTGCAAAAAAAGTTGGATTTTTTTAAAAGGGTGGTGTTTTATTAAGTGTTGAAGGGAAAAAAATTAGGAAAATTTGTTATTTTGTATCGCATATATCTTTAACAATATTCAAGATGCATCATCCAAACTTTGCACTCTTATTAAAAATAAATTGAAAAATATAGTGGTGAAAATTTCATTCCTTAAAATTTAACCCTGATGGCTTTTTTTACCCATTTTAATTTACATCAAAAATTTGATTTTATATTAACCGGAATTTGAAAGCTTATTCAACCATTTTCTGTTAATAATTTTAGTATTATTCAAAAATAGTCCTAAAAATGTCTAATGTCAAAATTCAAAAAATTGAATTTGACAGATGTAAACTAAGAATGAAATATGACACACACAAGTGAAATATATTAAAAGAATAACTGATACTAAATAGTGCTTACTAATATCCATAACGAGAGAAGTACTGCGGAAATGCATTTCCAGATATTTTTTTGATAAAATTGCTACAACGCAATAGAATATTCCATAAATTGCCAGTTTAAACCACCTGAAAGTATTGATTTTCTCAAGATATTAAAAAATAAAAAAACGACTAATATTTTGAAAAAACGAGAAAAATTCTAAACTAATGCCTTCTCGGTGAAGCATCATCCTTGACACATGCTATTTGGGGGCCCGACCAGCGGCATGCCAAAACATCCCGCGAATGCGCCGCGGTTCCCATGACAACCGCAGTTAATATATACATGAACGTCGCGACGCTTCTCCATTCAGTAAATGTGCAGCCTCCAGCTAAACAGCTCCACCGAATAACTCTAGTAGTGCGTTCATTTAATAGCATCAGTGAATTCTAGTGGTTTTAATAATATTAAAGACTACTTGTTGATTGAATCGACTCAAACATAATTTGGTTTAGCAGTAGCAAATTGCCCGCCGGGTTATTCACACAGCTAATTAGCGTAAGTATTTTGAAAAAGTGAAACATTCAGCCTCGCTAGAGCAATTTCCGCATTTTTGAGTGGTTGCCCAGCAGCTTTTCGCTTGATGATTCAATCGCTTAATTGTTTATTTTTCTTGCGGGCCCGTAGAGTCATTATCGCGTTGGAATCGCCACATCGGAATTTTGAATTCCAGTCCGTCTATTTTCGAATCGAAATCGCCGGCGTCGATGTGGGCGACGACGCCAAGCGTCAAGATTTGTCGCGCTTATAAAAGACGGCTAAATAATGTATCTGAAAAATATTAGATAATTTTTTTCTAAATTGCGCTGACACGTTTATTTGATTTGATTAAAAAAAAACGGCGCCTGCGGGAAAATATCGCGGGCGCCTAGCGATCTGATTTATTAAGTGGGAGCTGATGCCAAAAAATGTGCGGATAAAAATCCGCTGTTGACAAATTAGCTCAAAATGTACAAACTAGAATCTTAAAATTCTTGATGCAGGAAGTGGCATAAACATGTCGCGCTTTATACAAATCAGCCGTAAATTTAATAACATTTTGGGTCCAAAAAAAAATAAAAATTATTTTTAATGTTCAACATAAAGAAGACCGCATAAAAATCCTGCAGTTGACACAAATTGCTTGTTATATTTATTTATTTTGTTCGTAACCACTTTTTATGAATACGGTAATGAACTTGTAGAATTTGGCGTTAAAAGCTTTTCGGATTGTTTGATTTTCGTCTAGCAAAACAAAATTTATTAAAAACATGTTAATTATCAAGATAGGCTGATTGCGAGATTTTTGTTAATATTTTATCACGATATGTGTGAGTGATTCAATTAATTGTTACATCAAATACTAAACAAACAATTACCGATTTGATTACAGAAAATGAAAACTGAGGACAAAAATAACATGCCGAAGGTGCGAATAGCGGTCATCGGAAAATCAAACGTTGGAAAATCAGGTAAGCAGGCCAATAGGGCAGAAAATCTAGAAATAATTTATTTGGCTCACAAAAAAAAATTGAAACTAATTATTCTGCAATTATAAACGGGTTTTTGCTGAGGCACGGCCAAAAAATAATAAGAGCTGGCCACAAATCACTCCAAAATCAATTAATCTCCGGACGGATAATCACGGAAAAGTCACGCGCTGAGATTTTTTGGAAAAAAAAATTGTTAAATTATTTAGTAAAAAAAAAAAATTACTAAAAAAAAATTATTTTTAAAAAAAAATTAAAATAATTTTTTAACAAAAAAAAATTAAAAAATTAAAAAAACTTAAAACAGGCAACTAAATTTTTTTTTAATTACTAAATAACGTTTCTAACAATTTTTATTTATTTAAAAAAATCAAAAAAATTACAAGATATAAAAAAAATATTTAATAGATTTTTAATTCTAACATTTTTTATAATCAAGAAAAATTAGTAATTTTTGTAAAAATGTTTTTTTGAAAATTTTTACAAAAATATTCAAAAATATTGCAAATAGTTCTAACGGATTATTTTAAATAAAGACAATATTACTCATACAAATATGTCTTTTAGCCAAAGTATTAAAATAAAAATTCAAAATTAGAAAAAAAATTCTAAAATTTTCAAAACATTTTTTTCAAAAATTATATTTTATTTAATTTACTGATATTTTTTGACTTCACTTACGTAAAATAATAAGATGTTCCATTTCAAATAACAAAGCTGAGTGCTCTACAAAAATATTGGCCGAGTGTCCAGAGGTAAAAATAATTTTACTTAGTGCACCATTAGAACCCGAAAAATTGTATCTAAGCCATTTTTTATATCACATTAATTTTGACTCATTTCAAAAATCTCAGGCACGTGCGCCCCTGTTAATATCAAAAACAATATATTTTTCAAAAAAGATATTAAATAAAAAAAAATATTTATGCGATAAATTCATTAATGAAAAGCTCTCATAATTTTAAATTGGCCTCCTTAATATATCATCAAATTCGTATCGGTTGCACTTTAATTTTATGGTGCGTTCTAATAGAATTTTCCTCGAAATAATCACTAATTGATTGAATTTTCCTTTGCAGCTTTGACTGTGCGATACCTAACCAGAAGATACATTGGAGAATACAGCAGCAATACAGGTAACTTAATTTTCCCAAATTTAATTTTGTCAGACAAACATGTACTTAGCTCTATGCATAATAATATAGTCAGCCAGATGCGCGATAAATATTAAAAATAATCTTAGAAAAACTGCCTCAACTTATAATTATATCTCAAATGACGCTATTTGTTTTCACAGCATGCCAAAATTTTGCACACAGCCCAACGATTAATTCATTAAAGTGAAAATAATAACATAACGGAACGAGCATCCCCAGTTTTGCACACCCTGCATGTCAAGGAGTCAATCAAAACAAATTGTCTATAATATAATCAATGAATTCCTAATGATTGCGTAACAGTCTACAAAAATACCGACATACACACGTCATTGTAGTTAGCATTACTTCAAGACCCACCTACTTTTTTCACACAAATAAATAACAAAAGTATGAATGAGAAGCCTTTTCAAATAGACTTTCTGCATCATACCGCTTCGCTTTTACGCACGCAATTATTCGAAAGCTCGCCTTTTAAGGATCAAACGGCGAAAAAAATTTGGAAACTTATCTTGTTAAATTTATTCACAAAAAAAATGTAAATTTTTTTTTCAAGTTAGTAGACTAATTATTTAAATTCGCGAAACAATTATGGAAAGAAGCAATTATGAACTAAATAAAAAAAAATGTCAAATTTTTTATTTATATTTTTTAATACAATTTTTTTATAAATTTTGAAAATTATACAACTGCCTCACAATTTTATTACAAAATTGATTATTTTGAAGAGATTCCATTTCGGCAATCCCGAACCCAAGAATAACTCTTTGTTATAAACACTTAGCCAAAACCTAAACGTCTTGCAACATTCCGAAATTATTTATCATTCCAAACGAAAATTTTCGTCCGATTTTTATTGATGACAAAAAATAATAAATAAACCACGAAACATTTTTACAATAAATATTTAACTGAAACCGTTTTGACCTACATTTGAGTAATTTAATTATTATGATATTAAAACAACGTCGTGCACCTGTTGAAATAAAATTGATGAGTGAGCTTACTAGACGTCTAAATTAAATACCCCCTAGACAAAAAACCGTTTGGAATTTGAGAGCAAGAGAATTTCGGCCGGACTAAATTACTTCGCTCGTTATTTCAGATCTGAAAATTATTTTTATTTTTTGGCAACCGAATCGCCTAGACGCAATTTTTGAGTTTCACTATATAATTCGCTTTGTTTATTTATCTTAATCGAATTAAAAGGGAAAGATAATATTTTGCAAAATTATTAATAAAAATCGACGTGCTAAATTTAGTACTGAATCATTTCAGAATTTAAGTATATCCATCTGGAAAAATATAACTCTGCTACCTGTCAATAAATTGCGCGGCGCTTAAAAATATTTTTTGAAACCTATAAATAAATTCGCGAAATGTATTTCCAATACCTTTAGACAATTTCTTTCTGTTTGTAATAAAATGTGTGAGCAGCTGAAAAATAATTTCAATCGCATCGCATTCCAACATGCGTGTATTTCGGTTCGAAAAGCGACAAGCCAAAACTGGCCGAACGTCTTGCATCATAAACACTTTAGACCACCACATTCACATATTTACAAATTGAAAACATGAGAAAATTCTTCCTGCTTTCCGAGCATTTTTTCCGTGTATCGCGCGAAAAACAAATTGCCATTAAATTTGTGCCAAAGGTCGAATGAATGCAAAATTCGATGAACTATTCAAGATTAACGGAATAAATAATACACGGAGCAGCAGTATTAGATTTGTAGGTAGCTGAAACCTTCAAATGCGATTTAGAGAGGTCATACATTTATATATTTCAGATGGGGATCTTCCTGGTGTGTGTACATTCATTTCTAATTAGTCACAAATTAAACACAAAATTTATTTACACTCCATTAAAAAAGTTTGCAAATTAATTTTGATGGCGGAATAATTAATAGCGCATACTTGGGCAAATTCAGGTCAACCAATATACAGACATATAAATAATTGAATAATTTTTTTTCACTCCAAATAGGCTTTTAGAAAAAATTTCGAATTATTTTTAAATTCTTGCATTCCAAGCGTGCAGGGATAATTTTAGAAGTAGTCTGTAACTTTCTTCGGTAAGAACCTTCTAAGCGGGTCAGACCTTTTCAGACGCTAATATTGAGTTAGAAAACATTTTTAAGGGGGCGAAACCGCTACACATATAGCGAAAATTGAAAATTTTGAAAATTTTATTTTAAAAAATATAAAAAATATATTTTTCATAAAATAGAAACAAAATCATTTTAGTGTCCTACGATTCTATAAAAATCGAATCTAATATAAAATTCAACCTTTTGGATGATTATTTATCATGAGTTTCATCATTCTCTAATTTAATTTATACGATGACAGAATTTAATCCTGACGACCCTCATTTTAAAATATACAGGGTGTCCCTGAAAAAAATGCCAAGAATAAAACAGAAGAGACAAGTAAAATGTAAAAAAAAAAATCAAAAATAAAAATGTGAAAACAAAGACTATAAAAGTTTTTAAAATTAATTAAAAAAAAACACTCAGTATAACGTTAAATAACGCAATTTAAAACAATAAAATCGTTGAGTTAAATAAATAAATGCGCACCATAATTTTACAACCGGCGCTCCCGCCATAAATCATAATTTTGCAACGGCGCCTTCACCACTACTCATAAAAACGTCCTTTAATTAAAAATATCTTCCAAATAATAAATCATATATGTTATATCCACTAAATCTTGATTATCTAATCTAAATCTATGACTATCTCGCACAAATATTCCTGGCTGATTAAATTAGCTTTATAAACGAATCATAAATGAAATAATGATTAACTAATTAAACTGCAAAGTAAAAGTTGTATGGCCCAACTCGTAATTAAAAAGCAAAAGCGGCGATACGGAAAAAAAATTGACAAAAATTAAATTAAACTCAAAGTAAAAGTTTTGATAGCGCTTCGCCGCGCTCTTCTCCAGCAAAGTTCATCGGCCCGATAAAACTCTTACAAAGTTTACATGATTTGTTATACTAGTACATAATTTTTCATTTTGTCATTTTTTGTTTGTTTGCAGATCTCCTGTACAGACAGACCCTCACAGTAAACAACTCCGCCTTGGATGTGGAAATCGTGGACGTCTGCAGTTGCGACTTGCAAGCGTTTCCAGAAGAAGCCATTTATTGGGCGGATGCTTGTCTCGTTGTGTACGAGATAACGTGCCGTAATTCATTTATCCAAGCCACCAACATGCTGCAGAAAGTGCTCCAACTTCGCAGCCAAATGCCCACCGTGCTTTTAGCAAATAAAGCCGACCTCGAACATCTCAGACAGGTAATACGACGGAATTAGATAACATTTTGTGATTTTTGCTTTATTTGGCATTTTCGCGGCGATTTTAATGAGCTATATTGGTAAAAGGCCAACGAACTGATGTTCGCACATTGCCAACATGCTTAAATTCCTTTTAACGATACACAATTTCCTCATCAATGTCTTTTTTTCGTTTTATTTCGCGCGAGCAGAAAATATCGTAGTATGAAAAAGTTCGATAAACGCATCGACGTTTCAATGCCGGAGCGAAAACGTTTGTAAACATTCGAAATGGTTTTTGAAAGCTCAATGCAATTTAATTTTGAGTTATTGATTGTTTACGTAAATCTTGCAGTTTTATTGTTAGAAATCTCATTAAAGCGCGCGGATTAATTGAAAATTAGTAAGACTTACCTTGCACAACAATTTAATTGTTAGCTAATAATTAATTATTTTGGAGGGAAAAAAGCATTTTCTATTTGCGTCAAGATTTTTAATTGCCTTAATAAGCGTTGCAGAATTTTTTTTTATATATAAAATTTCATGATAAACTTGAATTTTAACCATCTTTCTTATTGTTACAGGTCGAAGAAGTGGAAGGTCGCACATTGGCAATCCAAAACAACTGCCAATTCTACGAAGTGTCCGTTGCCGAAAATTCCGCAGCGATTTCCACAGCATTCGACGTGATTCTGAACGAATGTCGGTCAGTGCAAGCGACCCAAAAAACGCGCAAATTTTCCGTTTCGAAAATGATTGGCACGCTGATTGGAAATGCGAACAGCAAATCGCTGCCGAACCAGACTCAGGGTGGCACGGTGGTCGTCTGCCACAAATCCGATCTGTACAAGTCGCGCGTCCTGAGAAGACGGCAGAACTTCACCGCCACAGCATCTCTTTGACTATCGGGGAAAGATGAGTTGGATGCTCGTTAATTCTATTTTTCCGATTTGATTAATATTGATTTGTCTCAGTTTTATGAGATGGGGATATTATTATGTGGGCAGAATAATTCGTAATAATTTTAGTAATAAATGTCATTTTCAATTAAATTGAAAATCAAAATTGTATTTATATAAATGTTGCCAAAAAATTGTTACAATAACAAGTTATAAATAAGTCACAAAACTTTTGTGTTATTTATGCATATTGTACTTATATTGTATAAAATCAAACCCCATGAATTTATTTACGAAGTAGACCAAAAAATATATTCAATAATATTGTGTGTGCTAAAAAGAAAAGGCTGTGATATTCTATATGTTTAAATATATTATTATAAATATATGTAATTTTTTGTATTATATCAAAATGCGATTTATTGTAATTGCAGTTTTGCATTAATCGTAAATTAATGTTGAATAAAAGTTTATTGAAAATATAAGGAATATTTTTTTATTTTACATCTCCGCGCTACAAACAGAAATAAACTAAATCAGATTACAAATCAAACAAAAACAAAATTATGTACTATTTATAAATTCACAATATTTATTTATTAATTAGAACTTACTAGAGGCTTTCAAGTTCAAGTGCTACTCTTTAGATTTGTTGGTACTGACCTGCAAAAAAAATACTTCTATTTAAAATAACGCATTAAATATCAATTAATAGCTAATTGATGAATTGGATCAAATACGAAATAATATTTATAATACTGACCTATAGCAACATAAATTTTATTCAAATTAATGCTTGCATCCTCAATAATATCGCGGAATGAATGTTTATTTACGTTCTGGAAACTATTTTTAGTGCAAATAAAACGAAATACTTTTGTTCAATATCAAATAACCCGAAAACTAATAAATAACAAATTGCAGTAAGATGCTTCACTTTGCTATACTTAGTCACACAGAAAATTAGAAGAAACTCCTTTCAAGTTTTAAGGTATATTGGTGGAGGGGGTAATTAAGCTCCACCCTCGGCCCCACCTCTTTTAAGTTATTTTATTAGAAAATTTCCTATATTTTGCTGAGGCGCACTAAAGTTCACAAAAACCTTTAAGGGGGCCACCGCTACATATATAACCAATCTGGTCGCTTGCAAATTTGCAAATTTATGCGTGAAACGTTGCTCAGCAGCTCACGGAATTTAACGCAGAAAAACCGTTTCAAACACTATTAATTATCCTAGAAAATATCTAATGGTAGATTTAGAGAGAGAACAGATGTAGCAATAAATGGACAGCAAGTTTTTTTTTAATCTTTTTCCGCTAATTAGCAAGCGAGTGGTTAATATTTGATCAAGGTTTTTTTTATTCATATTTTACTTAATTAATGGCTATTCGAAGAAATATTTCGTCAAAATATAAGTATTTTTTTCTCTCTAATTTTCGGTAGCTTTGGAAATTTTCTAGGGGTTATAACAAAGCCGAAAACTGCTTTACCAGTTTTTGAGAATTTTCCACACCTCTCGATCTTTCAAAATGTTTTCAGCTAAAGCACGTGGCAAATCAGTCAGATCTTAGTCCATCTATTCTTTATCGGATGTCGCGAAATTTGCAAAGAAATTAGATAAACAAAACTATGTAGATTCGCTAGCGACCAGAGCGGCTATATATGTAGCGATTTCGCCCCCTTAATCGCTTATGGCATTTTCTGTATTTTAGTGAAACACACTATATCGACTATAATTCTCAATAACATTTATTTCTATTATTTTAATATTGTGCATAAAAATAAACCCGAACAGGTGACTTTTATGAATTTATTATATGGATGCATCCTTGAGTGGGCATATTTATTTTCATACAAATTATGGGTTAAGAAAATATTTTCAATATGAAAATGCCGTTCGCGGAAAATCGTTACATACTCACAAGAAGAATGCTTCTAAGAACAAGCTAAAAAATTCGCATAAAAATAAATTTTATTGCCATTCATAAAACGCAAATCAATTAGCTTTGATTCTCAAATTTGGGTCAAAATAACTAAAACTTTGCAAAAAATAATAGTAGTGAAACTTTAATAAAATTATAGCACAAAGTAATAAAATTCGGAAAAGAATATCACGCGAAAAAATAGTTGAAAATCGTAAAAATGTAAAATTGAGGTCAGGAAAACTTTGATAGAATGATTAAATATATGGTCAAAAAATAGGACACTACTATACTCGTACTAAAGTGATAAACATTTCAGCATGAACAAAAAGTAAACAAATAGTAGTGTGGATTGAAACAAAGTAGTAGAATATATTTATTCAAGAAATTACGCTTCGAAATGGGCCACCCAGTATAAATAAGACCCAATTCCACTTAAATGTTTTCCATCATTGCAATTACACAATAATGGTCCTTCTTCTTTCACAACAACAAATAATGTATTTATTATTGCCGATATGAGCTTTTTTGCGATGGAAATACAAAAAAGCGCAAATGAACAACAGAAGAGAAGAGAACTTCTACAACTACAGTCTACACGTGTGTTTGTTTTTTCGCACAAGCAAACGGTTTTGTTTGTTTGTAAATAGTAGCTCTATATCTGAGCTTTAAATTCAATTTTACCTGCCCACAATAATATTGAACGCTATTTTTAAAGAAATTTTCCTGTGCGCGTTTCAATCAAAAACATGCATAAGATTTTTTTTATTTATTTACTTGCATCTGTTGTGAAAATATGTAGTATATTTTATTGACGGGTGAAAGTTTTTTTGAAAAAAGTGCAGTAGATTTTGTAATAATGATTTTACAATTTTGCGATATTTTAAATTTTCAGAAAACGCGCTTCTAGCGCAGTATGCCTACTGACGTCACATATAGCCTCTAAACAAAGTGCGTTTGTATCTCTCTTTTTATCTTGTTAGTTAATAAGAAAGGTGCGATAAAAACACTGCTTGCTTGGAGGCTATTATGTGAGGTCAGAATGCATGTTGCGCTAGAAAGCGCTTTCAGATAATTAAGGGAGAAAAACCACTAAATATATAGACGCTCTGGTCGCTAGCGAATCTACATAGTTTTGCTTATCTAAATTCACTGTAAATTTCGCGCCATCTAATAAAGAATAGATGGACCAAGATCTGACTTATTTGCCACGTGCATTAGCTAAAAACATTAGGAAAGATCGAGAGGTGTGGAAAATTCTCAAAAACTGGTAAAGCAGTTTGCGGCTTTGTTATAACCCCTAGAAAATTTCCAAAACTACCGAAAATTAGAGAAAAAAAATACTTATATTTTGACGAAAGTTTTGTTCGAATAGCCATTAATTAAGTAAAATATGAATAAAAAACCTCGATCAAATATTAACCACTCACTTGCTAATTAGCGAAAAAAGATAAAAAAAAACTTTCTCTCCATTTGTTGCTACCTCCGTTCTCTCTCTAAATCTACCATTAAATATTTTCTAGGATAATTAATAGTGTCTGAAACTGTTTTTTCGCATTAAATTCCCTGACCTGCTAAGCAACGTTTCACGTATAAAGTTGCAAATTTATGCGTGAAATCTTGGTCCATCTATTCTTTATCAGATGTCGCGAAATTTAAAAGAAATTTAGATAAGCAAAACTATGTAACTTCGCTAGCGACCAGAGCGGCTATATATGTAGCGGTTTCGTCCCCTTAATTAAATAAACTATATACTATTTCCATTATAAATAACAAAGAAATTTCATTTGATTATTGTTTAATACCGATTTCATTTCACTCATATTTCAAAAAATAGTCACCGATAATAAAATTATGAATCACCAATACTAATTAAAGTCGAACTAAGATGAGCAAAGTGTTTATTTATACTATAAATACGTGTAACAAATATTTCTTTAATGATAAAATTGAAAATATTTACATGATTGTTATTAAAAAAGTGTATTTGGTTTCGGTTATTTAAGTACAATATAATTATTATTGATATGCATTAGTAATTAATATTGGGGTTTCGTTATCCAAGCTGAAACAAATTTCCGTTTTTATTTCGTTGCAAATAATTAGTTGTATCAAAGTTGATCTGTCTCATTTTATTTTAATAAAAGCAACTATCTATTATCACAATTATTAGTACTAAACAAAATACTTCTAAGCCAATTTCAAATTAATTAAATCATTAGCAGATAAACAAACTACGATAATTATAAATTATTATTCGATTAAATAATTCTGTACAGTAATATATACAAACGAGAGGCTACTCAGCTAAAATACAACTAACAATTGTTGAATTATTTTAAAAACCATATGCCACGCCTTTATCAAAAATAATAATGATGAACGATAAAACACAAAAAACACGAAATTAAATGCACATGGTTAATACATTTTGCACAATTAATGAATCGCACGAACGGAAATGATCAAAATAAAAATAAAAATTAAATAACTATGACTTTACTTTGCTAGCAATGGCCATTCCAACACCCACTATAGCACCGACAGCTAAGACGACTCCTCCAGCCATAGCCATCCCAACCAATCCTTCCTTTTCCATCTTCTTTTTGATTGTTTGCTGCAGAGTGATCACTTGTTGGTTGCCTTTAATTTTAAAAACCATCAATTAAGATTACAACTCAGCGCAACAAAATATAAAAGCGTTCTTACCAGGTTCGAGGCTCAAAAACGATCGCACATAATTCATAGCTTTCGAGTACTCCTTTAATCGCGCATTTCCGATCGCTAGATAGAACAGATAATCCCGTTGTCCGGATTCGTTTGTCCGGTAAAGTTCCTCCAACAGAATGATCCCCTTTTGGATGTCCGCTGGATATTTGCTTCGCACTAGACACCAAGCGTACTCAAACTGGGCCTTTGGTGTTACATCGTTCTTGTACAGCTTTTCATGGTAGATTTTCTCGAATTTCTAAACGAAGTAATCAGTCATGAGTCATGTGTTATTTTTTTATTTTTGTTTGCATTGATTGTGAATAATGGATTTATTGATGCTTTACCTTTAGGTCGTCTGCTGATACGATTTCGCTTAGAACATCTGCCATTCTTGCAGCATTTATTAGCAAACACTTTCTTAATTTCTTTGATTAATGATTGTTGTGGAAAATGATGATAAATGAAATGTCAATGTCAAATTGATCATCGTTTAAATCGATGTGTACCAGTGCTGCCAACATAAATATTTAATTGACGTTAATAATTTATTTAAATAAGCAATATGATTTAATTATAATTAATTTAATAAAAAGCATTACAACAACACTTTTAAAATTAAGTTTTTTTAAATAAATCATAAGTTTTGTGAAATAAGTTTACAAAACAATTCATTTTCCATGTTGGAATAATCATAATCGCCAACTTCACTCTGATAGTTTGACAATTAAATTGTGTAACTAACCTATAACCTAAAATAGTGAGTTAAATCTCTTATTAATAACAAATCCAGCTAACTCGAAACCAATTTGACTTCCAGAAACGAAATCATGTCAGCTGTCGTTCCCAGTCGCGGTCTCGTCGCATTGTTCAAGCGTGGTTGGCATGAAATTCCCGAAGTAGTAGGAAGCAGTATTCTTGGACTGGTTGGAATCGGAATTGGGATTGGTGCATGTGCTCTGTACGTTCAAAAGGATGGTGATAATCGAAGACATAAAGCGAAGTATACCGTAATCAGACATGATGATCCAGAAGCGAAATTCGTTCGACAGTAATTTATTCGCTAGTTTTCAAGATCCATTTGTAGTGTAAATAAACGAAGGTAACTAATTGTATAATGGTTTTTATTAAAACAATAGATAGAATATAATTTGTGTGGTGAGTTTTGACTAAAATAAATATGTACACTAGTCGCCTGGTACACTCACCACTAAAGTTCTGATACATTGTAATGTTGGTTGCATAATTAGTGCACCAATCTTTTCTTGCGGCTAGTGTAAAATAGATGTACCGCAGCACAACATTACTGGCGTAAAATATAATTGATTGAAAAATATTACATAAATAAATCAGGATGAGCTACAATTACTTTAAATCATACAAGTATTAAATAAAAATAGATCTTAGGCATTGTTAAGAAAAAGTTACTGCGAATCAGTTCGAAAAACCAACCGACAAGTCTCGATAATACCAATGATAGCTGCTCTCAAATATGAGCAAATTGAGCAGCGGTATTGCCACTTTGTGTAAAAATGAGATTTTAATCAGATTCGATATTTACCAAAACATTGTCGCTTAGTTTCCTGATCCCGGGACGCTCGAACGAAAATTATCACTTTCTCAACACCACGAAAAGAATGGACTCTTATCTTGAAAGCGTTGCGTGAAATTGAAGAACCGCGACGTGTGTTGTGACCTGAAACAAAACAAAATAATTAGAAAAAATATTTTTTGTCGCGCGATTTTAACTCGTAATTTTTTAACTTACTTTTCCACAACAACCGCTGGCATTTGAACTAATTGCACTGGTGATTTGCCATCCTTCAGCGCTTGGGTCAGATTCAATATTTGTCCCCGCACTACCGACATTTGCCGCTCATACAAATTCCTATCAAACCCTTTATCTTGCTTGAACAGCAAATACAAATCCTCGCACAAATCCTGCACGAAATTCATATCGGCCAATAACGGCAACACCAAATCGCGCGTATCCTTACTGAACGGCACCTTCGCTTGCGGCAGCCAAGCCCAATGATAGGGATACGCGCGCCAACTGTCCGGATGCTTGTACGGGAACGCCAAACCGTTATCAATCGCCGCAATCGAAATTTCGGGCATTTGCACCAAATTCCATTCGGACGTTTCGGTGAGTTCGACTTGAGCGCTCACCGTGTTCGTCGTCGAGTTGTTGCCGTTCGCTAGCGTTGGATGGTCGTATTTGATAAGCCAGTTATCGTTGCCTCGATCGGTGTTGCGGATTATGTAATCTAGGATGACTAATCGTTCGAATTGCATTTGGAACTTTTGCGCGACTTGTTGCGGTAACGGTTCGACTTCGAAGCGTCGCAACCAGTAGTCGGCGTCTTTGAAGCCGTCCACGAATAATTGGAATGACCCGCTCTGAGATAATTGTATGAATTAGTTTAGATTTTTTAAGTGGATCTAAATAACTTACTTTAGGTGGAAGACCTATCCTATTAAACCTTAACCCGACATTAGGAAATTGCTCCATAATGGCTCGTTTTACTCTCGCTTTTTGTCTGTCTAATCTAATATAGTTGAAAGTTTCGGAAACCAGTTTCACCACCTACAAAACAAGCGCCACTATTAGTACAATTACTAAGCAAATAATAATTAAACTTGCCCTTGTCTTCGGTACAACATTAAGCCCTAATTTACTATCCACTAAATATGCAGCAGCTTCCGATAAATATCCTTGATTTGGAATAAGACACGATCTACCAAAACAACAAGGACAGCACAATTTGTGCATCCATTTCGTCCACTTTGGATTTAACCCGCCATATGGCTCTTCATCTTTTGGTTTGAACACAGCCACGATTTTCTAAATCACAAAACACATTCAAAACTGACAACAAGTTGGAAATGTAAGAATCGATCCAAAGGCTTTAATGTAACTTAAAACTTGAAAGGCAAGCCTCCCCTTAATCAATTCCATCTGATTTAGCTTGATAGTTTTAGCAACGATATTAAAAATCGTTACGATTGCAAACTTACAAGCATTATTTTTCTTAACTAATTTGACTACTTACACCGCCAGGACTTTTAACAAAATATGAGCCACTCGATCCTTGTGAAATTCGCTCTGGATAAATGCCATTATCGATTGCGGTTTCCGCTTGCCAGACTAAGTCGCTGAAAGCCGGATCATCTGCAATAAGAGAAATTTTAGTTTTTTTGTAGAAATAAATTTAATTAAAAATATGAAAGTTAAAATTTCGTGGCTTTACCAAAAAAATCCGAAAATTTTCGATTTGAATTTTTCCGAAAGAAATCCGTGAGAATTACGAAAATTGCCGACAAAAGTCCGAAGGTGACCGAAATAATTTCGGAGGTATCCGAAGGGAATCCGATTGTGTCGAAAATAATTTCGAGCATTGTCGAACAAATTTCGTGGGTTCCGAAGCAATTACAATAAATTCCGCTTACGCACACTTTTCGCATATTGTTTAAGGTTGCATTAACTTTTTGAGATTTGAACTGACCTGGAAACTGGTTGAAAGAGATATCCAGCCCTCCCAGTAAGGGCTGCGATTCTCTGTTCAAGCCCGGCGAATCCAACGCTGGTTCGAACGTGACCTCCGGAAGAAGTGGCACCAAATGGTCACAGTCGCAGTTTATCGTCAAAATACTGTTCTGACCTTCGCTTTCAGCCGCACATTTATTGTGAACTAAAATAGGAACAGTCTCATTGGCACTCATCACCTACTTTACTTGTTCTCCCAATTAAAATTAATATCATTTAAGGGTTTAGTGTTGATTTTTTTGATATGGTTTTAAAACTTAACCTAAGTTGCAGTGTGGTGACAGTTCGACAGAACAAAAAAAAAAATCGTAAACGGCGTAGTTGGTTGGATTTGCGTTTAAACTAAGATCGGATTAATTGACTAGATTATGTACAAGTTGATAGAAATGATAGATTAATTACAATTTCATTTAGATAAACACTAACATCACAAATTTACTGAAAAACCGGTGTGAAGCTGGCAATAAAAAGTTAGCAATAAAATTACATGTTTTTGTATGTCAAAAATATCAAGTAAATAAGAGTAATTTGTTATAAAAATTGTTTTAAATTATAGATAATAAAGTGTTTCATAATAATATAGAGTTTTATTTAATTTATATAGTGATTTTCCTTACAATATGACCACACAAAAAAATTAACATGCTCTTTTAGGCTTCATGTTCACTGAGCACATATTTGGTATATATCGTTCGATTTATCATTAAATGAAGAATATGTGGTGTTAATTTCATTAAAAAGTGACGGCAGGTAATTGAGATAATTAATTATATGTGATGCAATGTTTGACAGTTGTGACATGGAAATGATTCGGGTTTGTCCAGCGAAAAAAGTTTATTCATAGACATTTTGGCAACTTGAACTACGTAGTGTTGTATATCATTCGATTCGGAATTAAATGAGGAATATATGGTAAAAATTTCATTAAAATGTGTCGGCTGATAATTGAGAAAATTAATTAATTATGATGCAATGTTTATTATTTTAACGCGCCCCTACCAACAAAAGTCTATTGCTAGACGATTTCCTTAACTGAGCAAACTTTTCACATACACCATTCGATTCGGAATTAAATGAGGAATATATGGTAAAAATTTCATTAAAATGTGTCGGCTGATAATTGAGAAAATTAATTAATTATGATGCAATGTTTATTATTTTAACGCGCCCCTACCAACAAAAGTCTATTGCTAGACGATTTCCTTAACTGAGCAAACTTTTCACATCCACCATTCGATTCGGAATTAAATGAGGAATATATAGTAAAAATTTCATTACAATGTGTCGGCTGATAATTGAGAAAATTAATTAATTATGATGCAATGTTTATTATTTTAACGCGCCCCTACCAACAAAAGTCTATTGCTAGACGATTTCCTTAACTGAGCAAACTTTTCACATACACCATTCGATTCGGAATTAAATGAGGAATATATGGTAAAAATTTCATTAAAATGTGTCGGCTGATAATTGAGAAAATTAATTAATTATGATGCAATGTTTATTATTTTAACGCGCTCCTACCAACAAAAGTCTATTGCTAGACGATTTCCTTAACTGAGCAAACTTTTCACATACACCATTCGATTCGGAATTAAATGAGGAATATATGGTAAAAATTTCATTAAAATGTGTCGGCTGATAATTGAGAAAATTAATTAAATATGATGCAATGTTTATTATTTTAACGCGCTCCTACCAACAAAAGTCTATTGCTAGACGATTTCCTTAACTGAGCAAACTTTTCACATCCACCATTCGATTCGGAATTAAATGAGGAATATATAGTAAAAATTTCATTACAATGTGTCGGCTGATAATTGAGAAAATTAATTAATTATGATGCAATGTTTATTATTTTAACGCGCCCCTACCAACAAAAGTCTATTGCTAGACGATTTCCTTAACTGAGCAAACTTTTCACATACACCATTCGATTCGGAATTAAATGAGGAATATATAGTAAAAATTTCATTACAATGTGTCGGCTGATAATTGAGAAAATTAATTAATTATGATGCAATGTTTATTATTTTAACGCGCTCCTACCAACAAAAGTCTATTGCTAGACGATTTCCTTAACTGAGCAAACTTTTCACATACACCATTCGATTCGGAATTAAATGAGGAATATATGGTAAAAATTTCATTAAAATGTGTCGGCAGTTAATTGAGAAAATTAATTAAATATGATGCAATGTTTCACAAGAAAGTTTGCTCTTTTTTAAGCGAGCAATTAATGAATGTATGCAACCATCCGGTATCCGTTATTGCTAAGTTCACATTTTGAGTAGGCTTTTTTGCAACAATTACAAGTTGCATTAGGACTACTGTCAATCTAACTACATTTTCTTTGATAAATTCATCTATTTCTAGAGATTTTAATTAACTGAACCATTATGAGGTATATATCAGTCGATTCCTAATTAAATATTTAAATATAGAATACAGTGGTATTAATTTTATTAGAAAAGCTTCTCTACAAATTTGGAACACTATTTAAATATGATGCAATGTTAATTTTTTTAACAATGCCCGCCTACAAAAGACTATTGCTGGACAAATTGGTCAACTGAGCAAACATTTGGCATAATTCAGATAATTAATGAAATGTAATGCAATGTTTAGTAGATTTCAATAAGTAGTTTCATTTTTGAATATTACTGTTTTCGCGCCATGTTTTAGCGCCACCTATTGATTCGCACAGTATTTAAAAAAAATTGCAAGAGATTAAAAAAAAGAAATTTGCAGTAAAAAATTTGTTCTCTCTGCTCAATATGCCGAAAAAATAAAAATATTATAAAAAAAATAAAAATAAAATATTATTAAAAATATTTTATATATTAATATTATATAATATATATTATATATTATAATTATGCTAATATTTTATTAAAAAAACTATAATATATTAATATTATATAAAAAAAATAAAAATAATAATGCGCATTATAATCAACGTTGGGAACGATTACAAGTAAAAGTAATCGAATACAGTAATCGATTACATTTCCAAAAAATTGTTTTTGTGATCGTAATCATTATTACAAAAAGTATTGTAATCGTAATCGCGAATCAGAACGATTATTTACTACTGAGAGTGGGGTGTTGATATTGTTGACCCCATAATCGTAGGCGCAGGTTGCGATTGTAAGTACAAAAAAAACTATTGAATTATGTCTATTTCATAGACTAAACAAAATATAAATCTATTTAGTATATTATTATTATATAGTCTTAAATGCGTACGTATTCATAATTATTAGTTATAGCTTATGTAGTTTTTATTTAATAAAAACAGTCTATACTAAAGTGTCTCCTCAGATATAAAATAAACATCTAAGGGTTTATTTATACAATCGATGCTGCATTTACAAATATGTTCTAAACTTAAATATAAGATTATCATTCTTGATTCTTCTTTAAACGCGTGAGGACGTGCATAATAAATATAATATAAAACGATCCGGTGTTTTATTAATTCACTAAGACTACCACTACCATATCCCAATAAAAACAAAACAACAAACAAATTTAAATTAATTTATTAATAAATGTATGTCATACATTGTGATAAGTATATGTAATAAATGTATGTCAAGTCATACATCTGTATTATCACACATTGTGATAATACAGATGGAAGTGTAAGTGCTGGGCGGCGGCGGCTGGTGGAAGCGGTAGGACGGCAACTGGTGGAAGCGGTTGGACGGCAACTGGTGGAAGCGGTTGGACGGCAACTGGTGGAAGCGGTTGGGCGGCGGCCGGCCGAAATTGTTGTCGTTGACCATCACGCCTGGCTTGGCGTTGGCGGACAAGCCGGAGACGGTTCTTCTCTCTCCGCCTCACTAGCCAGGCCGGGACTGCCGCCTGCTCGACGGCCGCAGGCCCAAGTGGTGGAGCAGCTGGTTCATTAGGTGGAACTTCCAGGGCAGCGGCAGCGTCCACCACTGGCAATTCTCCACCCTCTGGGGGTGGTGGAGCGTGGTTATTATCCATATATCTGTAAAATAAAAACAAAAAAATTAAAAAAATTAAAAAAATTAAAAATTAAAAAATTAAAAAAATTAAAACAAATTGTTTTCAACAAAATTTAACAATTAATATTATTGTTATAACATACCTTTAAGTTTAAATAATTCCTTGTATTATTGCTGTGACACTCTCCTCCGTTCACTGCAGAATCTTGACTGAGCAACTGAAGGGTTCAGCAATCAGCGCTGGGGGTAGAAAGTGAAGTCGAAGGTACCGAGAACAAAAGGTCAGGACCTGCATCGCTCGTTTACTACGTTTTTCGCTTTTTAATGCGAATTATAGTTTTCCGAAAATTGTGGTTGTTGCGTCGTGGTGCTAAGAAGGGCCACATTGCCGTCGCTAAGTCAGCCGAAAAACGACTATCATAGTCAAATGTATTATGAGGCGATTATAATACGACTGTAAATATATTTACGACGCAAATGTATTATAGGATTAGACATGTTATTGTGGAGTTTTTGAAGCGAAAAATGCCTTCCAATTTTTCCTTTGTTAATGCGGGATATCATTAATAATTTTTTTATAAAAACAATAATAGTTATTTATGTATCAAGGCAGTAAAGTCGTATTTTCGACTCGGCAAATAATTTCCACATTCGTGATAAAAAATGACTTTACTGTCGAGGAGCATATTACATTTTATCCGAAATCGCATTTTTTAACACTAATTAATTATTTTTGTTTTGAGGTTTTTATATCAGTTAAATGAATTGAATTGACAATGACAATTTTAACCACTATATTTAGTAATTAACAATTTTCGATATTTTGTACATTATTGATAGGTTAGGTTAGGTATTACGTGACCACCACTCGCCAGAACCCAATCATAAGTCGTTTTATTCAATCATGATTGCTTGAATCACAAACGATAAAAAAAGCAGCTATATAATGTGATAAGACTTTGAAGGTTCGTCATTTGCGCATTGCATATTTCAATTTGCTTAGGTATCTATTCTTTATCTATTCCATGGATTCGACGAAATTGCGCCCAAAATGCGTCTCGCTCGGCCTTCGGTCTAACTGCAATATAAAACTAGAGGCATACCATACATACAATAAAGATCATATGGCAAACAATGCATTTATCTTTTATTCAAACTGCTACAATTTGTTTTTGTTAATTCCATAAATTAAAAAATTATGAAAATTTATTAAAATATTATAAATTGGGAATAAGTTGGCCTCGAGCTAAATCACCAGCTGCCTTATTCAACCAATAGTTTCGACTATATATTATGTGTTGATGAAATGAAGGCGTGTTCTTTTTACGACTACAAATGGTTCTACATACTACATTTAAGAGGCCCCCGTTTTCCTGGTATTACACGCCCATATGTATATTAATCACGCCCTATTATAAGTTTAATTCTGCAGGCAATCCTATGCCGATTTGCATATGATTTAAATTAAATATAAAACAGGAAATTAGGAATATTCTGACAATTTCATAAAATACTATACTATTTACAGTAATTATCTTATCTAAAATTATAGAGAAATCTGTGAGGAAAAGCCAGGGTTCGTGGTTTTTGCTGTAGGAAGTCGCAACTCGCTTAAAACGCAACTTTCGCAATCAGTCGAGTCAAGCACGCGACTACAAGTAGTACGATTCTATATCTCGCGAATATCTCTGTTTGAAAATATATACTTAACTAAAATGCGTTTTTTGGGTGTATTGTTTAAAAGGATGAGTGTTGCAAATCAAATTGTTCGCATACAACAAGTGATACAAGATGAATGCATTTCAAATTCGGATTTAAAACCTGTTTCTGTAAATAATGAAACATACCGTAAGTTTTGCACATCTTTTAATTTAGCATTTAATTCAACCAATGTCAAATTCTTATATAATATAATGAAAAGGCACGAAGGTGAAATAATTTTTGTAGAGAAAAATACTAGCAGTAGAAATATCGAAAATGTTGATTCCTCGGTTAAATCAAATTCAATTGAATGTGTTGATGAAATGCCGGTAATGCAAAACATATCTGATGAGGAAACCCAAAGTCTTTCTATTGATAAAACTAACGGTTGTGATTTTGATGAAATTGGTTTTGAAACCGTGATTGTTGAAAACAGCGCGATTGAATATAAACCTTCATCAACCCCCGTTTGTTTAAATTCAGAAATCATTTCTAGCTCGGAAAGCTTAAATGATAGTTTGCAACCGAATTCGCAATTTATTAGTTATGAGGCATCTAAAAGTGCAAACTTGTTGTTGGGTAGTAGTATCGCAGGTTCCTGTTATACAAATGTTGATAAAAACATTAAATTATTACCTCTAGGTTGTATTAATGAAAACAATTTTGTGAAACTTCGGGCCAATTCCTATAAAGATTGTAAATTTTTAGAAGGAAGAGTTGATATTTTGCCAGATCTTACAAGTAATTTAACAGATCCAAAATACTTGAAAATTGCTGTTAAACGGAAACTAATTCCATTGATTAATAATGTTTGCGATTTTTATTTTAAAAATGTTAATCGAGTAAAAAATATTATTACTATATATGGATATTGTTTACATCCACAATGTAAGTTATTTAAAGTACGTATCGATTGCGATAATGGAGTGCTTAATTTATTGAGTTCTAATAAGAACTATAATCATTTAGGAAAACTTACTAGACAGCTTAGGTGTATAGAACGCGATGTGGTTAAGCGCGACTTAAAAGTGAAAAAACCACTTAAAGTTCGAATTAACCACATTCTAAAACTTAACCGAAATTTAGTCAAAACTGGTAAAAATCTTCAGATTTTAAAATCAGATAACGTTTACCGAAAAGCTCGGCAAGAAGTACAAGCCAAGCATGACCGTGATAGAAATGATTTTATTGATTTATATTTGATGACATGCGAGCCTAATAAGGACTATATTCAAGAATGCACAACACGAAAATTTGGAGTGTATTTATATAATTCACAACAAATTGAATTAATAAAATGCGAAACTACTAAGCTTTTTAAACCAATTTTACATTTTGACGCGACAGGTTCGTTGATCAGAAAGCCGGTGCACTGCACATCAGCTGGTGCCAAGTTAATGCCGCCGACAGCTCAAAAGAGAGTTTTTTACTATGCTGGTGTATTACAATTAACAAATAGTAGAATCTGCCCTGTTTTTGAATTCATCAGTGATACCCATAATTTACAAGCTATTAGTGGTTTTCTAAATCATGTAATGACGGATATCAAACGTAAAGATAGCCAGAAATGGCCAGCATTTGATGGAGTCGTTGTAGACTTTAGCTATGCATTAATAAATTCATTTGTTCAAAATTGGAACGGATGTCGTGACTTGAAAGAGTATTTAGAATATGCTTTCGGTTACATAACCAAAAATACTGATGCAGCTAGATTCGAACGATTTACTCCAATTCATATTTGCTGCTGTCACATGATGAAGATACTAATGCGACAAGTAAATAAGTTTGTACTTAATCAACAAGCTAAAATATTTTATAAGCAAGTAGTTTCCGCATTGTTTAATATGCACGATTTTAATATGATTTGTAAATGGGCAGAGAACTTTTTTATTTTAACCGGCAGTAAACATAATAATAATTCTGTGCAATCTGCATTAAGGGAAATAAGAAATATATGTCTACATCTGGATGTGGATGATATCGACAATGAAATTGATGTTAATTTTGCGATGATATACGAGAATCCACATAAAATAAAGGCGTTGCTTGTGGGCAATCCTTTTCATGAGACTTTCAATACTATCCATAAAAACATAAATTTCAATAAGATGTCAAAGAACACACCAGAAGATAATATTTATTATAGCCCAGATTATGCAAAAGTTATGTTAGTCGAGTATTTGCCACTTTTGCCGTTGTGGACAAATGTGTTTTCTAAACGTTTTAATAAACGTTTTAGTAATGCCCCAGTTGAAAACTGGTTCAATATTGTTAAAAATTCTCTTGTGGAAACAGATCGATCTTCTAAATGTAGCCGATTTATTCGCGATTTGCGAGAACCTATAGCTGCTATATTAAAGGAGTACGATTTAAAATTACCTCCACAGAAAAAGAAACGATTTAATTCAGCATTTAATTATGATAATGAACCAACTGAAGATTGGCGGAAGCCTAAACCACCTGTTTTTCCACAAAACAGACATGGCACATATTTTGATATGACGCAGTTAAAAACGATGAAAACACATAAAGATCAGTATAAAACTGAACGGCTTGAATTAAATAAAATTCTGACTGAACATTCCTATTCATCTTTGAGTCCTTCAAATAGTAATATAGAAGAATTTCTAGCAGATGACCCTTTGCCTTTAGCCGCTTTAGCTCAGCCTTTTGTGGTTACAGATAAAGCAGCAATAAAGCCTGCAATTTTTAATGCTAAAAACTTTGTTTTAAATAAAAATTATTATTTAAAAGACGGGAATAATGATAGGGCTGTTATATTAAAGTTTAAAAATGATTATTTGACTCTGAATGACCTAGATTGTTTGTCCAATGTAGACCGTAATAACAAACAGGATTTGTGGATTCCTAACACTATTATAGATTTGTGTTTAAATTTTTATTTGAATGATACTAAAAGTAAAAATTTTAATCTTTTAACATCTAATAGCAGTTCGCAAATATTCACATTGAACATGATAAATGATAATCACTTTCAATCATTCAAATTTCAAGATAAAACGATTATGCCACTTCTTGTAAACAGTAATCATTGGTGTTTAATTTTTATTGATTTTGTGCAAGCAACATTCTCTTATATTGATCCCATGTACGCCGATGATAACGATAACGTGAGATCAGTGCAAAAACATTTGGAAAAATTTGAGACATTTGCTGCGAAGTACAATAATATTTGTAAATGCTCTATTCCTGAGAAATACAATATACTAAATTTTAAACATCAAAAACAAATTGATCAACACAATTGTGGCACTATCATTTTACAAATTGCGCAAAAATTGATAAAAAATGAAAGTGATCTTTTAGAGACTGAAAAACCAGAAATATTCAGAAGAGCTATATTAGAATTGCTTTTAAATAAGAGTGTTAAATTAGACAATAATATTTGCTTTAAATGCCAGTCAAAAAATCCCCCTTTTAAAAATTTGGACAAAGTTTTGTGGGTTCAATGTGAATTTTGCACTCGATGGCACCATACAGCTTGTGTGTATAAATCAAAAGATCAAATAAAACAAAATCAAACCAAATTAGACAAAACAAAAATACATGAAATTGAACAGATACAAAATGAGTATGATACATCTCGATTTTTTTACTGCTTTCTATGCTACAATTATTTCAAGTGTTAAAATGCGAACAATTTGAGAACAACAACATTTATTGACTTTCGCCATCAAAATACACATTTCTGCAATGTTTTCAATCAAGTGGTGAGTATAGTTTGTATTTGTATAATCCTAAAGTTAATTGCTAACTCGCTTTCAAGCTAAACGGGAAAATGTCCGTATGCAAGGGAGTGGAGTTTTAACGGGTATTACCCCGTACTATAATAATTGTACGGGGTCGAGTCCCGTACAACGTGCGTAAAAGCATTTCTCCACTTCCTGAAAGCTGCGTTAAAATTGGTCTCCGCAACGAGCTGAGCAAAATAACAATAATACGATAGCACAAAAATTAATGTTTTAAGAAATTAAATAATAATGGTAGTGGTATTCGTGTAATTTCTATTGAAGCTCAGCTCAGTGAAAAGAGGTAATTAGCACGCAGCCTTTAAAAAAAAAATAATAAAAAAAGAAAATAGGGTATACTATGTATGGCAAGCCGTTTTACTTTAAATAGTAAAATAAATTTTACCATTTGATACGCTATAATATTATTTTTGTTTGGAATTAAATTATTTCAGTAACAAAAAAATTATTTCCAAATATATGAGTTAACATAATTTTATTTAAAACAAAAAATATGAATTTTAAATATGTTAAATTAAAAATATGTTGTAGTTATATGTAATATGTTATTTCTTTTTTTTTCTTTTTATAATAACATTTATTAAATTAAAATACAAAATATAAAAACTAAAAACAGAAAAATCTTGCTCTTCCTTTTTAATTATGTTATTTCTAATTCGCATTTAAAAATATATATATTCAGTTTATTTCTTGAATTAAAAATGTGCCTCGCAGCATCTTTTTAATTCGCTAAAATATGTTGCAACATATTTTTAATTTGACATATTTTTAATGCAGTTGTTTCGTTTGAATTAAAATTATGTTACCACATATTTTAAATTAATTTTTTTGTTACTGCAATTATTTAATTGCAACAAATTGCAATCAATATATTTTTCTCGATATTTTTATAGCACATCAAATAAATTTGACAACAATAATATTAATAACAATAAAATGCCGATTTCGTTTATATTAGTTTAAAATAATTGAAGATAATTTGATTGTTAACAATAATAACGAATAACAAATAGTCTCAAAAAAGATAAATGCATTGTTTGCCATATGATCAAAGGAAAAAATTGGAAGGCATTTTTCGCTTCAAAAACTCCACAATAACATGTCTAATCCTATAATACATTTGCGTCGTAAATATATTTACAGTCGTATTATAATCGCCTCATAATACATTTGACTATGATAGTCGTTTTTCGGCTGACTTAGCGACGGCAATGTGGCCCTTCTTAGCACCACGACGCAACAACCACAATTTTCGGAAAACTATAATTCGCATTAAAAAGCGAAAAACGTAGTAAACGAGCGATGCAGGTCCTGACCTTTTGTTCTCGGTACCTTCGACTTCACTTTCTACCCCCAGCGCTGATTGCTGAACCCTTCAGTTGCTCAGTCAAGATTCTGCAGTGAACGGAGGAGAGTGTCACAGCAATAATACAAGGAATTATTTAAACTTAAAGGTATGTTATAACAATAATATTAATTGTTAAATTTTGTTGAAAACAATTTGTTTTAATTTTTTTAATTTTTTAATTTTTAATTTTTTTAATTTTTTTAATTTTTTTGTTTTTATTTTACAGATATATGGATAATAACCACGCTCCACCACCCCCAGAGGGTGGAGAATTGCCAGTGGTGGACGCTGCCGCTGCCCTGGAAGTTCCACCTAATGAACCAGCTGCTCCACCACTTGGGCCTGCGGCCGTCGAGCAGGCGGCAGTCCCGGCCTGGCTAGTGAGGCGGAGAGAGAAGAACCGTCTCCGGCTTGTCCGCCAACGCCAAGCCAGGCGTGATGGTCAACGACAACAATTTCGGCCGGCCGCCGCCCAACCGCTTCCACCAGTTGCCGTCCAACCGCTTCCACCAGTTGCCGTCCAACCGCTTCCACCAGTTGCCGTCCTACCGCTTCCACCAGCCGCCGCCGCCCAGCACTTACACTTCCATCTGTATTATCACAATGTGTGATAATACAGATGTATGACTTGACATACATTTATTACATATACTTATCACAATGTATGACATACATTTATTAATAAATTAATTTAAATTTGTTTGTTGTTTTGTTTTTATTGGGATATGGTAGTGGTAGTCTTAGTGAATTAATAAAACACCGGATCGTTTTATATTATATTTATTATGCACGTCCTCACGCGTTTAAAGAAGAATCAAGAATGATAATCTTATATTTAAGTTTAGAACATATTTGTAAATGCAGCATCGATTGTATAAATAAACCCTTAGATGTTTATTTTATATCTGAGGAGACACTTTAGTATAGACTGTTTTTATTAAATAAAAACTACATAAGCTATAACTAATAATTATGAATACGTACGCATTTAAGACTATATAATAATAATATACTAAATAGATTTATATTTTGTTTAGTCTATGAAATAGACATAATTCAATAGTTTTTTTTGTACTTACAATCGCAACCTGCGCCTACGATTATGGGGTCAACAATATCAACACCCCACTCTCAGTAGTAAATAATCGTTCTGATTCGCGATTACGATTACAATACTTTTTGTAATAATGATTACGATCACAAAAACAATTTTTTGGAAATGTAATCGATTACTGTATTCGATTACTTTTACTTGTAATCGTTCCCAACGTTGATTATAATGCGCATTATTATTTTTATTTTTTTTATATAATATTAATATATTATAGTTTTTTTAATAAAATATTAGCATAATTATAATATATAATATATATTATATAATATTAATATATAAAATATTTTTAATAATATTTTATTTTTATTTTTTTTATAATATTTTTATTTTTTCGGCATATTGAGCAGACAGAACAAATTTTTTACTGCAAATTTCTTTTTTTTAATCTCTTGCAATTTTTTTTTAATACTGTGCGAATCAATAGGTGGCGCTAAAACATGGCGCGAAAACAGTAACATTCAAAAATGAAACTACTTATTGAAATCTACTAAACATTGCATTACATTTCATTAATTATCTGAATTATGCCAAATGTTTGCTCAGTTGACCAATTTGTCCAGCAATAGTCTTTTGTAGGCGGGCACTGTTAAAAAAATTAACATTGCATCATATTTAAATAGTGTTCCAAATTTGTAGAGAAGCTTTTCTAATAAAATTAATACCATTGTATTCTATATTTAAATATTTAATTAGGAATCGACTGATATATACCTCATAATGGTTCAGTTAATTAAAATCTCTAGAAATAGATGAATTTATCAAAGAAAATGTAGTTAGATTGACAGTAGTCCTAATGCAACTTGTAATTGTTGCAAAAAAGCCTACTCAAAATGTGAACTTAGCAATAACGGATACCGGATGGTTGCATACATTCATTAATTGCTCGCTTAAAAAAGAGCAAACTTTCTTGTGAAACATTGCATCATATTTAATTAATTTTCTCAATTAACTGCCGACACATTTTAATGAAATTTTTACCATATATTCCTCATTTAATTCCGAATCGAATGGTGTATGTGAAAAGTTTGCTCAGTTAAGGAAATCGTCTAGCAATAGACTTTTGTTGGTAGGAGCGCGTTAAAATAATAAACATTGCATCATAATTAATTAATTTTCTCAATTATCAGCCGACACATTGTAATGAAATTTTTACTATATATTCCTCATTTAATTCCGAATCGAATGGTGTATGTGAAAAGTTTGCTCAGTTAAGGAAATCGTCTAGCAATAGACTTTTGTTGGTAGGGGCGCGTTAAAATAATAAACATTGCATCATAATTAATTAATTTTCTCAATTATCAGCCGACACATTGTAATGAAATTTTTACTATATATTCCTCATTTAATTCCGAATCGAATGGTGGATGTGAAAAGTTTGCTCAGTTAAGGAAATCGTCTAGCAATAGACTTTTGTTGGTAGGAGCGCGTTAAAATAATAAACATTGCATCATATTTAATTAATTTTCTCAATTATCAGCCGACACATTTTAATGAAATTTTTACCATATATTCCTCATTTAATTCCGAATCGAATGGTGTATGTGAAAAGTTTGCTCAGTTAAGGAAATCGTCTAGCAATAGACTTTTGTTGGTAGGAGCGCGTTAAAATAATAAACATTGCATCATAATTAATTAATTTTCTCAATTATCAGCCGACACATTTTAATGAAATTTTTACCATATATTCCTCATTTAATTCCGAATCGAATGGTGTATGTGAAAAGTTTGCTCAGTTAAGGAAATCGTCTAGCAATAGACTTTTGTTGGTAGGGGCGCGTTAAAATAATAAACATTGCATCATAATTAATTAATTTTCTCAATTATCAGCCGACACATTGTAATGAAATTTTTACTATATATTCCTCATTTAATTCCGAATCGAATGGTGGATGTGAAAAGTTTGCTCAGTTAAGGAAATCGTCTAGCAATAGACTTTTGTTGGTAGGGGCGCGTTAAAATAATAAACATTGCATCATAATTAATTAATTTTCTCAATTATCAGCCGACACATTTTAATGAAATTTTTACCATATATTCCTCATTTAATTCCGAATCGAATGGTGTATGTGAAAAGTTTGCTCAGTTAAGGAAATCGTCTAGCAATAGACTTTTGTTGGTAGGGGCGCGTTAAAATAATAAACATTGCATCATAATTAATTAATTTTCTCAATTATCAGCCGACACATTTTAATGAAATTTTTACCATATATTCCTCATTTAATTCCGAATCGAATGATATACAACACTACGTAGTTCAAGTTGCCAAAATGTCTATGAATAAACTTTTTTCGCTGGACAAACCCGAATCATTTCCATGTCACAACTGTCAAACATTGCATCACATATAATTAATTATCTCAATTACCTGCCGTCACTTTTTAATGAAATTAACACCACATATTCTTCATTTAATGATAAATCGAACGATATATACCAAATATGTGCTCAGTGAACATGAAGCCTAAAAGAGCATGTTAATTTTTTTGTGTGGTCATATTGTAAGGAAAATCACTATATAAATTAAATAAAACTCGATATTATTATGAAACACTTTATTATCTATAATTTAAAACAATTTTTATAACAAATTACTCTTATTTACTTGATATTTTTGACATACAAAAACATGTAATTTTATTGCTAACTTTTTATTGCCAGCTTCACACCGGTTACTGAAAACGTCTGTAATGAACAGACAGTTCTGACAGATGTCATCATCTTTTGATCAAAGTTTTTTTTTTTTTCGTTGCGTAGACCAAATCGCACAAGGTTGTTTGCCATATCATCAATAAAATGAATCACTAATGCGGTTTAATTGATAGTGCAGCACAATTAATATGCAAACTCAATGTGAATGTCAAAACAGTTTTTTTTGTTTGTTTAATTAATAATTTTTTATGCAAATTTAAAGGTCATTGAAATTTTCCTTTCATATCTATAGATATAGTTGAATAAATGTTATTTTAATCAATAAAAAAATTATAACTATAATAAATGATTATCTTATAAAGCAAATATTCCTCTTTGTAGTTCAAAAGTTCAAAGTCGAAACTTTATAGCACCTAACTTCACGTTATTGAATTAAATGCGTTCAGAAATTACTGGATTAAAATCTTATCTAATTATTTATGGTATTTGATTAATAGTACTATAAATTGATTAATCTACAATTATTTTATCAATTTGGAATTTAATTTTATAGTTTTATTATTATCGCGATTAAATAATTACTACAAAATTACCGAACGACCTCCAACCAACAATCGCCATTGTTATTAATTGTCAAATGTGTTGTTTTGAAAAATGGGCAGATATTTGATAAAAATGAATGAATATTATATATTTATGTCCTATTTCCTAATAATTTTTACTCTAAACAGTATAACGTAAGTACCCTCACCATAATTCAAAATTTATATTATTATTGTGCGATATTTGCAGAATCGCGAATGGTTTAAACGAAACTAAAAACGCAACATCTGTAAATTGCACAATTTTAAGGAGCGCTTTTGCGGAAGCTGCTTCCGAGTTCACATTATGTGCCGTATATAATTCCAGACCAATTACACTCTGCAATAATTGCGTAGAACGATATATAGATGTTTTACATAGTTACCACAACATGTCTTTGGTAAACAATTATTACAAATATCAAACTAGTGAATTTATTACGCTACTTTTAGTATAAAGACAACAACACTAAATGCATCGACTACTTCATCAATTTGGACCGCTTGCAAATTGTAGAAACATTGTACGAATACGCGAATAATCTGTGGAGCAAAGCGAAATGTTATCGTAAGTTTTGTTCCTAATATAATGCGAACCGCTAATAATTGCGAGTTTGCAGAGTGCTTCCAGTTTGATCACGGTGAATTAACGCCGTATAAATCAAACGAAACTGTTACATTCAACGAGTACAATCAGAAGTTCCAAGATTGCATAACGAAGCGGAAAGAGCCGAGCGACATTTGTATCGAATGTCTGGATAGTTATTTAGTTTTGAATAGTTACTACTTAAGCATAAGCAATCATAATGACAAAATTGGAGTCTGCATGGACATCGTTGATAATGTAATATTAATTATTTTATTGTTTTTATTTTTATCGTTTTTATTGCTTAAAATATATTTTTTTTTTATGTAGATGAATAATACTTGGGCCTATTGGAGTTCCACTTGTTGCGAATATCGCAAACACGACGAATCGCTTTTCATAGCCGCAACAGTCGTTGTTTTCGTAATTACAATTGCTTTTTACATTTTATCGCAATGGTGCTCGAAGAAGGAAGCGCCGACTATAATGCATCGTAAGCATTTTCTTTACCTAAATTAATACTAATTAAATAATTTGAATTTAATTGCAGAAACCAGATTCGCCGCCTCAATCAACAACCTTACCACGTAAACCTTTAAGACTGAATATATAGCTTTAAATAAAACAAGTCGAATTGAAATGCAGTTACAAGTTTATTCTATATTTATAAGAGGTACAATTTGAATCGAATTTAAATCCACAATAAGAGTTCATAATACTAAGATAAATCAGCCTTGAATCATTGAAACGGAATCGGAAAGTTATCTGTGGCGCGCTTTTTTGTTATTACTTTTCTTGGCACTATTGGTGAAGCTCTTCTGTTTCGCCGACAAGTTGGGACTGTTCGATCGATCGATGCCATTCTGTGCGCTGGTGTTGCCATTCGCGAACGAGCTGTTCGTCGAATGTTTGCCGGCCGTTTTAATTCCGGTATCAATGTGATTGTTCAGCAATTGATTAGCACCCGCTATATTAGTATCACTAGAATCTTCGTTTGTTTGCGATTCAGTATCACTTTGTCTTTCTACTGCAAAAATAATTACATTCCATTTTTTACGGTCTTATTTAAAATATAAACGTTCGGTATTTTTCTACTCGGTTAGTAAATTAAATCATGCGGTTCGGTTAGTTCTAATTTGACTCAAGGAGAGGTGATCAAATAAATAAATAAAATAATAATTAAAGCATCTATAATTAACGAACCAATAAAAAAATAACAATATCTTCAATAACTACGAACTAACTACTATTGTACAAATAAGGAGTGTTATCAATATCATGATTCTTACTTTTCTCCTGGTTTTGATCAACAATTCCGCTAACAGCCTTAAACCAACCGACAAATTAGCTCTTATACAACAATCGTGCTACTCGTTACTACTTACGGCCATTGAGGTGATCGACGATTTCGAAAACAATCGTTCAGCTTCTTTGAATTTGCGGTTGCGTTTGTCGGATTTCGAGTTGGTCGTCTTGTTGCTGGATAGGTAGCGATCCCATCCGCGGATTATGTTGCCGTAAAGCTGGGTGTCTTCCAAGTATGAGCCTTCGAAGGCGTATATTTGTCGTTCTAAGTTCGCCAGGGTCTCCTGTCAACATTTTTGAATTTAGCGCCATGTTTGCAAACAGGTTGGAATGGAATTGTGCGAAAGTGTTTGCAATCGGTTTGTTTGATTAGGAATAGGTAAACTAGTGATACGTACAGCAATTTCTGCCTTTCTTTTTACTAATTCAGCTAAATCTTGACGAGCATCGATGCTAGAAGTTGTTTTCGACGACATGTTTGACGTTTGTTTGGCTAGTGTGAAGTTGTGCCAATAGGATTTTGACTGATTCCACCACAGAAATTTTATTAATATTTTGTTGCTTTTTTTATAAGCTTGTATCTCAAACTACTATAAAATTATTGCTGTAATGAGTTTTGTAGCTAAATAGATTTAAATTTTATATACAAGCCTTTACATAATTACTATCCTGTGACAAGTGAATATCTTTAAATAAATTTTCTGTGATGGAATCAAACGATATCTTATTGCGAATATTCACTATGGCAAAATAAATTATTAATACTATTTAACTATATTTATTAATAAACAAATATTGCTAAATTATTATTTGTAGAATATTATTACTGATATCAATTGCTAATTTTTTTATAAAACTTTTCAAATTTTATGTTGGTATTGCAAAAGTTACTAGGTAACGTCAGTGTGTCAAAAAGAAAACTAGGTTATGTTAAAGTTGAACAAAAACAATAACAATGGACAAATTAAAACTCTTGCGAGTAACGCAAATGAATGCCATTTATCTAAACGATGAAATTTACAAGCTGTTTCATCAACTCATTCAAGATGCCAACAAATTCTTACCGGTAACTTATAAAACCATTTCAACGATTTTTGAAGAATTTTTATACCCCTAATTTGCAGCCTGGATTTATAGCCCCATACGAACCAGAAATAAACCTTATTTTGCGATTAGCGATTCTAAACTATTCAGTTGTAAAGTCCGGCAGCACATTTGGACAACAATTACTATCGATAAAATACGATAACATTTCATCGACGCAAAAAGTGCTGTACCTCTTCGCAAACTGCCTGGATTACTTCAAAAATAAGTTTGAGTTGGTGAGACCATCGCACAGCTTCAACAATACTATTTTTAATATGTACACTATAATTAAGTTTTGCGAATTTTTGAATTTATCGATATTTTTGCGAAACGGTGTTAAACCAATGCTACTTGAAAGGGTGTTGGGTTTAGATCAAGTTTATACTAGCGAAAACGCGCCTAGGCAGTACGAATCGAAATATTTAGCGAGGGAATTACTGTGGAACGGATTTATTGTAAGTTATATCTAGATTTAGTTTAATATTAATTTTGATTAATGTTTTGGTTTGTTTGCAGGAGGTTCTGGTTAATATTCTGCCTCTCATCAATTATCACAAATTTAAGCGGACTTTGAAGCATTTGAATCCGTTTTACAAGCGAATTATTTCGAACAAAACGATTACGGATCGAGTTTTTACGATCCATACGAAATGTGCGTATTGCAATGATAATCCGATTTTGCCTCATCATATGGGATGCGAGCATATTTTTTGCTACGTTTGCCTGAAAGTGAGTAAAACTATTTATTTTCTAGAATTATTATTAAATTTGCAGCTTTAAAAAATCACAAAAATTATGCATATTCAAAATTAATATTTTTTTTTAAAGTTATATTTTTTATTGTTTTTCAAAGGGTAATCAAGTGGCTGATTCGAAATATGAATGTCCAATATGCGAACATAGAAATCCGAATATTTTATGTGATAGAGTAGCTGTGATGTAATTATTAAAAATAAATTTCGTAATTTTGTTTATTTGGTGTATTGCTGGTTGCTTAAATTTTGCCAACTAAATTTGAATTTTATTAATTGAGTCCAAATTAATAATTTATTTCTGGCTTGAATCGAATTATTAGATAAATATTACAAGGATAAATAATATATTTTGAAAATTTTATTAGATATTAGAAATTTCATAAATAAAAAAAATAAAAAGTGTGGGTTTTGGTTCAAATTTTGCTCGCGTTCCCGCAATGGGCTCAAAATCTATAAATAAGTCCGCTCTGAATACTGATATTGATTTCCTTATTGCTATTTTTATATAATAAGCGAGAAATGCCGTTTTGAACATAAAACCGCGCGACTACCTTTTAAGTCAAATATATGTCGTAATAAAAGCAAAACGAATTGTGACAAATTAATTATGTTATCAGCGCTCAATTAAGCACCGATAGAAACTCGATAGAAAAATATCGATGCAGGAAAACGAATCAGTTTTTTTCCCGATGAAAAATTGATCTTGTCCTTATGACGGTTACAGCACAGAAATAAATGCACTACATACCAATTGCTTTCTCCCGTCCCAAGCCAAGTGCATATTTATTCCTATACCTACTACTATCAATGTTAGTCAAACGTATTTTCAAACACTTTCCAACATTTCAAATGTTGCAATTAATTTCTTGACCAAATGCTTTTGGTCAGCTTATAAAAGCTCGGCCACCACTTTGGAGTACAATCAATCCTTCATCATGCGTCCTTTAATCCTGGTAAGTAATAATAGTGCACCAATATAAATAATAATAATTTTGGTAATATATATATTTTTTTTAATTTAGGTAACGACAATTTTTTTTGCAATTGTTGAATTAGAAGCAAGTTGTTGCAATTGCGATTGTTACAACCCTCATCAAGTGCAACAATTTTATTATGCGGCACCGCAGCCACAGCAACATTTGCAACTTGTCCCAGTCATTCACAAGGTACATATTTTTTTTTTTCAAATTTTGTTAAAAATTTTAAAAACTTTTTTTTGCAAATTTTTTCAAAAATTAATATTTTCTTAAGTTAATTAAAAAAAATTAAAATTAAATTATTTTAATATTTTCAAAAATTAAAAAATTAATTAAATAAAAAAAAATAAAAAAATTAAAATATGTAAATTTTACTTCTATTTAATTTAAAAACTTTAAAAACGTAAATTTGTAAATTAAAAAAAAATTAAAAAAATTAAATTAAAGAATATGTTAAAACATAAAAAAATTAAAAAAGAATAAAATGCAAATAATTTATATAAAATATTGTTCCTACAAATTAACCATTTAATTATTAATTTAAATAAATATTAATATGTAATTTAAAAAATATATTAAAAATTAATTAAAATTATTAATTCAAAATAAATTTAAATTTCTTAGCCACTTCCAGTACAACCCGTATTAAATTCGCATTCGCACCAATCATCTCAAATCCTAAGCAACATTGATCATTCCCATGCAATAAAACATAATCACTACGATATTGCTGATAAAAAACATGTCCATGGCAAAGACGACCACGATGCTCATTACAAATTCGAGTATTCAGTGCATGATCAGAAAACTCACGATATTAAACAGCATAAAGAAGAGCGGAGCGGCGATGTGGTAAAAGGCGAATATTCCCTAGTTGAAGATGATGGTAATGTGAGGACTGTAAAATATTACGCGGATTGGAAAACTGGTTTTCATGCCCAAGTGCTGAACTCGAAAAAAGGATGAATATTTGCTAGATTTTAATTTTTAAGTATTTATATGTGATATATAATTTTTTATTAATAAATATTAAATAGTTTTTTGATTAAGGAGTGTTTTTTTTTTGTCGTAAAATTAATTATTGCGGAAGTAAATGTGGGTTTGTCATTTATTCGTAAATTATTATTGCAAAGGAAATGAACTATTTTAAAACATTGAATATTATACAAGTTCATTTTTTTGCGAATGCAATGCAGTACTTTCGCTGTCTGATAAGACTTCTTCGTTACGGGCCAGAGGACTTTCACTGGCTGCACATTTTTTAAGAAGTGAAATGTAATGAGAGGCGTCCGGAATTTTGTAATTGTTAACATTCATTCGAATTTGTATCCTATTCATTATTAGTTTTATTGAATAACTAATATGGGCAACGTCGTGAACGACTTTTATTATTTATTACAATAGAAGTAATTTTAAATTATATGTTGCATAAGAAAATTGGTTTTAGGATTGAAAATATTTGTAATAAATTAATTTTAATATTTTATACTAATTTATATTTATAAATTAATTTTTGAAATTTAGTAATTTGTTTTTTATTCAAATTTTAAATTTTACTAAAAAAAATTATATTTCTAAATCAATAAAAAAAAATTATTTTATATTTTATTAAAATTTAATTTGATTTATTTAATAAAAAAAATTAATTACTTTTTTTATTTTTTTAAAAAATGTGATTAAATAATTTTTTTTTCTAATTTATATTCAAATTGAAAATTATCTTATCGCCCTGATTTTTTTTAAATTTTTTTTTTTTTTATTTAATTGGATTGACATAAAAGAAATACAATTACATATACACTATACACAACTCTTAAGAAATTACGTCACCGTTAAACTATAAGGTTATGTTACTATTACGTCATTCGAAGAGGAAGTATTGTATTTTTTATTTGCTTTATTTATGAATAGTGTGGGAGTGCTCGAATTCGCCCATTTTGTCTACTTTTGCGATTAAAAATACCCCGTGCTTAACATATCTTGGTAAAAAAGTCAAAATGACATCACTTTTTAAGAGTTCTGAATAGCCTTTATAATCATCGTTACACAATGCGATAAACCAAAATGTACAAAATGAAGCAACATTCTTCATTATATTACAATTTACGAATGCTTATTCCTAAAAATATGCACACTATTATCAGATCCCCCTGAAACCAGATACTTGTCATTGGACCAATCCACCGCCAAAACTTGTCCTTGATGCCCTTGCAAATTGTAAAGTGGCGCTTTCGGACTGCGAGTATCCCACAGCTTCACATCCGAATCGTACGCACCAGACATGAATAAATGCTCGTTATATTTCGACCAGGCTACAGAACTCACCCACAAAGCGTGCGATGTGAACGTGGTTTTACAAAGCGAGCCTTCGCTCGATCGCGGATCGTACAGTCGAATGTGTCGATCGGCTGAACTTGCAAGCAACGCATTCGATAGAGGTGACCAGGATGAGCTTAAGTACGCTTTCTGGCCCACGATTTCGTTTTTAATTCCACACAACTAGAAAACAATCTTATATAAAATCGAAATAATTATATAATTAAATAACTTACTTCAGCGTCCCAGAATTTAATCGTATGATCTATCGACGCACTGCAAACCACATAATCGTCAATCCAATTAACCGACGAAATAGTCTCCTTGTGACCTTTCAGCGTATTAATAGGCGTTCTAGTAACCAACCCGGCAACTCCTTTGCTTTTCTTATTCGCCGGCTCTTCAGCCTCAGTATCCAAACTGGAAGACCAAATCTTCAAGTGCGTGTCCCAACCGCCCGTCGCTAATCGCGTACTATTTGGACAAACGCCGACACTATCAACACCGCGTTCGTGTCCCCGTAGCGCAATTCTCGGTTCGGCTTGGTTCGTATTTGGTTCCCACTCCCATAAAATTCCAGTCAAATCGTGCGAAACGCTCACGAATCCTTTGGACGGGTCGTTTCGGTTCAACCAGCTGACTCCTTTCACTATGTTCTTATGCTCTTTCGATGTGGTCACTATTTTGCCGTGTGTGGTCCAGATGTTGATCGAGTAATCGTAGCAGCCGGTTAAAACCCTGTAAAATAATAAACTTAGTAATGATTTGATTTTTAAATTTAAATATCGTACCATTTGTCTAAAACTTGTAATCCACACACCCAGTCGTCATGTAGAAGTGAGTCTTGTGGTTCAGGAGCGGGTGTCCGTTCGACGTATTCGATCTCCACTGTGGATTCGGTCGAAACATTGCGCTCTTGCAGATGATCGATTAATGGAACTCGCAGCAATTCTCCCAAGACAAGAAAATCGAAATCCTTTACTTTTAGGTAATCGGAATTGTTTTCTTTTAGTAATTGGTTTACTAGATCGTTCAATGAGAGGCATTCTATGGTTGTCGGTACCGAAAGGGGTACATCGGGCACTGCATGTCTGGAAAACATAAAAAAGTAATATTAGCTTACTTGCATGGGTTACAAATTTATTAAAAGTCGGACTTACATTTCTTGTTTAGTTAAGAGGCGGATTTGTAACTGGCATTCACTAGTAGTCTGCATTTTGTTGGAATTTATTCAACTTGACGCATGTTTTGAAATATAAATTTGAGGTTAGATAACTCTTCTTCTTCTTCTTTGATAAAACATTAAATTTAAATTTGTTAAATATATACAAAAATTAAAATAAATAGACAAATTACGGTTCAGAACCGTTTATTCGTTTATCAAATAACGAATAACATAATTTAATAAGCGAATTATATATTAATTTACTAAAATGTATTACTGGTTGCCTACACTATCAAAGCAGCCATTATTAATTTCTAGTAACTTTTCACTTTTTCTGTCATTTGTCAGTAATTAATTTGACAGTTTGTTTGGTGCATCGTTCATCAACCTAAATGCTTATTAAACCAAAATAATGGAACTCTCAAGCATTCTACCATCCCCAATCCAACCCGTCTGGGACCGCGATGACGAACGCAAAAAGAAAATCGCCTCACTCCCATCCACAACTCTAGTAAGTGCTCAAACAATCGCACCACCTTACGGTCAACGCCGAGGATGGACACCAAGACACCACACCGACTATGGCGATGGGGGCGCTTTCCCCGAAATCCACGTCGCCCAATACCCTCTGGAAATGGGCCGCAAAAACAAACAATCTACCTCGAACGCTTTGGCGGTCCAACTAGGCGCCGACGGGAAAGTGAAATACGACGCAATCGCTCGACAGGGTCACACGAAAGACAAAATCGTCTACTCCAAGCTGTCCGATTTACTCCCAGTTGAAGTGATGGCGGAAAACGATCCAAGTCTCGACAAACCCGACCAAGAACAAGTCGACGACAACACCGAACGCACCCGACAAGCGTTGATGAAAATCACGAATTCGAAAATCGCAGCTGCAATGCCTGTACGTTGCGCTGAACGCCAGGGACCTGCGGAATTCATCCGTTACACGCCGTCGCAACAAGGCGCTGCTTTCAATTCCGGTGCGAAACAACGCGTTATTCGATTGGTGGATGCGCAAGTTGATCCGATGGAACCTCCGCGATTTAAAATCAACAAGAAAATACCGCGCGGTCCGCCATCGCCTCCCGCACCTGTATTGCACAGCCCAACGCGGCGCGTTACTGTTAAGGAGCAGAAAGAGTGGAAAATTCCACCTTGCATATCGAACTGGAAGAACGCGAAAGGTTACACTGTGCCGCTCGATAAGCGCCTAGCGGCCGACGGGCGAGGTTTGCAACAGTTGCATATAAACGAAAATTTCGCGAAGTTAGCCGAAGCCTTGTATATCGCTGATCGTAAAGCGCGTGAAGCCGTTGAGACGCGAGCGCAGCTTGAGAAGAAGCTGGCGCAGAAAGAGAAGGAGCAGAAAGAAGATCATTTGCGGCAATTGGCGCAGAAAGCGCGTGATGAACGCGCTGGGATTAAAGTCGGCAATCCTGGACATATTAAGAACGGTGGCGGTGGCGATGATGATGAGCAAGAGCGGGATATGTTGCGGCAAGATCGACATAAAGAGCGAGCTCGAGATAGAAATCTAGCGCGAGCCGCGCCGGATAAGCGCACGAAGTTGCAGAGAGAAAGGGAGCGGGATATTTCGGAGCAGATTGCGCTTGGTATGCCTGCGCGTGGCGCTTCGTCCAGCGACACGCAGTTCGATCAGCGCTTGTTTGGGCAGGCGCAAGGTTTGGGTCAAGGCTATGCGGATGACGAGGCGTATAATGTGTACGATAAGCCGTGGAGGGAAGGAGGTTCGATGGCGAATCATATTTATAGGCCGAGTAAGAATATTGATAAGGATGTTTATGGTGGGGAGGATTTGGAGAAGATCGTTAAGACGAATCGGTTTGTGCCGGATAAGGAGTTTGGAGGGACCGATCGGAGTGCGGCGGGTAGAGCAGGGCCGGTGCAGTTTGAGAAGGAGGAGGATCCGTTTGGTTTGGATCAGTTCTTGAGTCAGGCTAAGAAGGCGAGTGGGAAGAGGAAGGAGCCGGAGAATAAGAGGGATGATCGGGATAAGCGGAAACGACGTGATTGATTTATTGTGGGTATACAATTTTTTCAAATTTTGTATTGACTATTGGGTTGATTTTATAATTGTAATTTTATAATTATATTGATTTTATTATATTATGGTAATCAATTGATTGCTTGATAATATTGTTTGCCAATGTGGTGAATAATATAAAGGGAGTCTTAGCAAACAAAATAAATCATTAAGTAACATTCCGATTTTTTTTTAACTGTTAAAATTTCTTTTTTCGGATTTAATTAATTGAATTAGTTTATTTAACATTTTATTTAAATTTAAAATATTAATACAAAATATACAGTAGAAGATAATCCCTCCACCTAATATAGAACAAGTAAATATTATAAACATTGCAGATGTCTTATCACAGTACAATTACAATAAATTGCTAGTAAAAACTTTATTTATAAACATACTATAGTTTGACGTTTGGATCTTGAGCGCTACTGCTTTTAAGGGTTCTCCAACGGCTGTCTCGAAGTTGTCTGCAACCAGCATTGCATCGTAGAGAAAAGAGCGCGAATGATTGGCGAGAGCTTAGAACAGAGTGAGAAAAATATATAATAAACACGCGTATTTATAATTAGTGTAGTTCGGTTACGCGTTGATGGTTTTTGATAAAAATCATGTCAAAATATTCTGAAAAGATTAATCTGTTTCCCAAAGCTTTTTTTTAAAGAAATAGTGGATAATTAAAGACATATTTGACAATCAAAAATAAATTAACAATGATTAATTAAAATTATTCAAATTTAGTGAGCTTCTTGCCCTAGAGAACTTTTTTCTGACTATTTTGACATAATTTTCATCAAAAACCATCAACGCATAACCGAAATACACTAATTATAAATACGCGTGTTTATTATATATTTTCTCACTCTCTCCTAAGCTCTCGCCAATCATTCGCGCTCTTACCTCTACGATGCAATGCTGGTTGCAGACAACTTCGAGGCAGCCGTTAAAGGACCCTTAATAACTGGAAAACCTTGTTTTAGAATTTTTGACCGACTATATTCGAGGGAAAAAAATTGTTGCGGAAGCAACATATTTTTTCACTTTATTGGCTCAAGGCGTTTACATTCCAATGATACAATTTCCTTCTCAATCAATGAAAGACATTTCTGAATAAAAATCAATTCAATCTTTCCCGGACCACACTGAATTAATCTTAAAATACAAAAAGTACCTACTAAAGTCATGGTATATGGTAAAAGAACTACATTTTGGTTTCTATTGCAACAGGTAAAATGGTAACTATTTCTTGAGTATTAATAATCAGGTCAAACATAATCTTACAAATCGTCCATCGCTGCAATAATATTAGCCAAAGCCGTCCTAGCATCTGAAGCTGGCAGCTGGTTCAAAACCTCCAGCGCTGCACTGGAATGATCGCGCTGCAACTGCTTGGTCATCTCCAATCCAGGTCCTTCCAACACCCTCTTCCGAATCATCTCGTAACCGACATCATCAACTGTATCCTGTCCCTTTTCAATCTCCTCGTATAACTGCGGATCGTGTTGGAGCGCAAACATAACTGGCGCACAAACCAAACTAAAGGAACCAGAAATGTTGGGCAAAAATGGCTCACGATCCAAACACGCTTGCCAAGCTAGCGCCAAATGCTTCCCGAACAAGTAACCTTTCTCCTGGAGTTCTATCGGGTGTCCTGCTAGTTTTAAAGTGCCTTGGCAGGATTTACCAAGCAAACTTCCTGATATAAATTTAAAAAATGAATATCCGCGACGGTCAAAATTTTTGGCATCACTTACCAGCGTTCAAAACGTGTCGCAAAGTCCACTCCGCTTGCGCATTGCCCAAAGCTTCACTTACCACCAACGGTTCCAAAGTGTTATCCGTAAACTGCTTATACTCGACGATATCCGATCTTGGTCGCGCTGGAAGCGGATTATTCTGCTTATCTCTTGGTCCCACAAATTCAGCTTCCGCTAAATCCCGCACAGCAGAACTCATCAACTCCACCAAATCCTGATTGCGCAAATTGGCCAATTCCGCGCAACTGTTGCTGAGCAAATAGTCGCCTCCAAGTAGGGCAATTTTGTTGCCGAACATCATGTCGCCAGTGGCGTCTTGGATGTTGCTTTGGGGTTGTAGGTTCACTAAGCCTTTGTGGACCAAGTGGCTGGTGCGGATCATTTCGGTCACTTCCGCTAAAGCGCGTTGACTGTGTAGCACTCCAGCTGCTTTATCCTGTTCCAGATCGGGAATGTCGGCGGTATGACCAGCGGCTTTTGATACCAAGAGGACAATTAGGCCCCAGGCTTGCATGTTACTTTTTCCATTGTAAAGTAGCACCCTTGAGAAAATTTAATAATAAGACGTTTATAACCTCAACTTGTCATAATATGGACAAAAAAATTTCAAAAAAGTGTCAAAATTTTGACGTTTATGTCAAATTACTGTCATATTTAACAGAATTTTTGATTTTGTGTCAAATAAATGTCATAATTTTGACTATTATGTCAAATAATTATACAAAAATTGACGTTTATGTCAAATAACTGTCATAATTTTGGCATTGATCTCAAATAACTGTCAAAATCTTAATCTATACATCAAAGAGTTTGGACTTTTGTGTCAAAAGTGTCATAATTTTGTCATTTATATAAAACTGTCATAATTTTGACTATTATGTCAAACAACTGTCAAAATTTTGCACTTTATTAAAAATGGCGGCCATAATTTTGACATATTAATATTAAATATTTGTCATAATTTTGACGTCAGTCCAATGACTGTCATAATTTTGACGTTTATGTTCAATTATCCACTTACTTGGCAGTTTTAAGTAGTGGATGATTGGATCCGACCAGTTTTCGCAAATGGAGTGCAACATTGGCAATTTCATCACTAAGGAGCCATCGCAAACTTAGAAAGGACGTTGGATAGCCCACAATTTTCTCCGCTTCACTTACAGCCCGATTCCAGTCCGGTTTTTTATTATCCTGTGCCAACTTTGCATAGTTATTGGCTGGCGAGGTGCTTAGATGTTTTTTGGCAATTATTTGAACTGCACTTGTACAACTTGAGGTCACTTTATTATTTATTCGGAATAAGAAAAAACAGGAACCGAATTTCGAGAGCGACATTATTCAATTTTTAATTTTGATTGAGTACTGGCGCGCGTTTCGCTTGTTCTTGTTGAAAGTAAGCAAGCAGCAACAGGTGAAAGTTGTGACCCAGATGACTTAGATGGTATTCTTTTATTCATGAAGGTGTTTATACTGCTTGGTTGGCTTTGTCTGTATGTTTTTAGAATTTTACATTTATTTCAACCTTGCTAATCAAGGCTTTTCCTCGTGTTAATTGGATTTCGGATAAGGGGTGGGGGGATGATGGCAAAAATTTGGAGCGCGCTAGTGAGTTTGGAGCTTCGTCAGAGATTGGATGTAGGATAAACTGATTGAAAGAAAAGAAAAGTATTTTGTTTACATTGCAAACTGTTGTCGACTTTCCTTTATTGATAGTGAAATTGGATTTTAGCAAAAGCGTGGAAATTGCTGGGTCGGACTTCAAATATTTTTGTTTTTATTTATTTAATATAATTAATCGGAATAAATTTTGTCAATTAATTCAAAAATATTTTTGACCTCTTTTAGAAAAAAATTTAGTACGCTCATGGAATTTTGAAAATTTTTATTATTATTATTATTTATATTATTATTATTAAAACGTCAAATAAATGTTATTTATTAAAAATATCTGTCATATATTTGACGTTTCTTTCAAAAAAGTCATAATTTTGACGTTCATGTCAAATATCTGTCATTAAATATGTTGGGCCTCTTTTCAATTTTTTTCTAGTACGGCCCTGTGTTCTATAGCAATTTGTATCGTCGCCTATGTAAACAAACTAAATATTGTATTATCGGTCACGAAAACATCGACCTCATTGCTATCCGAAAAAGTTCTACCTTCACTACATGACGTCGGAACGTGTTCACTTTCTATAAGAGTGAAAAGGATGCAATTATATGCAGGCCAAACCATTTGGAGCTGATTCGTGTTGCGCCGTCTACAACTGAGTCTGAGCATCGAAACTGAATGGAATAATTCGTATCGGACGACAGAGATTGCCGGTCGCGAACTGAAATTGCTGTGTCGTTTCTTCCTCTATTTACCCGAGAGATTAATTCGCATTCATCACAAATCGATTTGAGTCATCCCGTAATTTCTTCTCTTGCATAATAAAAGTTTGAACCTGTGTAATAGATTTATTCCAAAAATAAAATTGAACAAAGTTCTACAAAAAAAATTTCTCATTCATATTATTCGATTGCATACGAATAGGAAGGACCTGCATTTTGTCGGGTGAGAAAATTTCGTAATCTGAACCAAAAAAAAAATACACTCGTACTGGTTCCGAATTTTGTGTTTAATTATTTTTTGAGTGCGTTGAACATTTAGGTGACGATGTATTTTTTTCCGCTAAAAATATCGTAGTTTTAAGTTTAGTGTAATTTTAGACGAAAAGTCCACCACTCGTGCATTTATTTGACGAATGCTCCAAATTCGCCGAGCTATTCGTCATACTGCTAACTTGAAAATTTTGCGCAGCTCGCTCGAAAATCAATAGCTCGACTCTTGACACTCCAAGTGGTGAAAAATTGATTTTCCTAACACATTTTTTCGAAAAATAAAAATTGTATGTTATTTAAGGAAAAGTGCATAACTTGTTTGCTATTTATAAATCATTGTTCTGGGCACTTGCCAAAAATTTTGATGTAAAATCACAAGATTGTTGAAAAATGTTGTTTATGTAATTCAGTCTCGATTCAGTTTATTGCTCGTTTATTGCTCTTTAATTTATTTTTCGCACGTTTTGATGGTGTCATTATTTATCGTTTATTACTTTGTAATTTTTTTGGACTTTTCGAAATCCTTGAACCTTGATTAGAAAATTTATAATGGCAATAAATTGTAATAAATTAATCAAATTTAAGTTCAGGGATACTTTTAATTTATTATAAAGTGCAAAAATATTTATTTTTTATTTTTGGACAAAATTTAATACATTTTAAAAATAATAGGTATGAAAATTTGACAATAAATTGAATTAAAATTTGTAATTGCCGCGCTTTTATTTGGTTTGACCTGCGCAGTAAGCCTCCACGTGGTCAGCAAATCAGCTACTGCGCAAGTACAACCAATTTAAGGGTCCTTCACCGGCTGTCTCGAAGTTGTCTGCAACCAACATTGCATCATAGAGAAAAGAGCGCGAATGATTGGCGAGAGTTTAGGAGAGAGTGAGAAAAATATATAATAAACACGCGTATTTATAATTAGTGTATTTCGGTTATGCGATGATGGTTTTTGATAAAAATCATGTCAAAATATTCTGAAAGGATTAACCTGTTTCCTAAAGTTTTTTTTTTTTAAATATTGGATAATTATAGACATATTGACAAACAAAAATAAATTAACAAAATTAACAATGATTAATTAAAATTATTCAAATTTAGTGAGCTTCTTGCCCTAGAGAATTTTTTTCTGAATATTTTGACATAATTTTTATGAAAAACCATCAACGCATAACCGAAATACAGTAATTATAAATACGCGTGTTTATTATATATTTTCTCACTCTCTCTTAAACTCTCGCCCATCATTCGCGCTCTTTTCTCTATGATGCAATGCTGGTTGCAGACAACTTCGAGACAGCCGGTGAAGGACCCTTAAGAGCCAAAAAAATTGTTTTTCTAAAAGAATTCTATAATTTGAGTCCAAGATAATTCAAATAGAGGGCGCTGCTTGGATGAATTTGTCAATTTATTGGTTTTTTATTTAGAAATTTATTTATTAGTAAATTTATATTTTTATTTTTTAAAAAAATATTTTTAAACATAGGAATTTTATTTACAACGCAATATTGCATAAAGCCCTCTAGTGCGCCCTCTTCAAACTAAAATTGGGCACCGTCTTAATCTAATCTCGAGCCGATTTTTTCAAAACATTCTAGACACATTCTTATTGATTAGAATCAAAAGTTTAAATAAACATTATCGAATAATCCATACAAGATTACAAAACAAATTGTAATCAATTACTTGAAATTGTTTGCTATTATTTTTTATGCATGCTTAGTATAGATTTTTATTGGAGTAATGGACTGCGATAAAATCAATTGACCGCATTACATAACTTTAATATGAAAATTGCTTATAGGCTATTATTGAATTATTTACTATAACAATGCAAAAAATATGTTGTTTTGGTTTGAAATGAAGTTTGAACATGCAACCAATAAGCAAGAATTAATCTTTATTGGAAACTCACCAAATTTGCGTCAGGTTTGGCTGAAACATTTTAAATCTTTGCCAAACAAAATTTATAATTACATTTTTGTTAATAAAGGGATAGTTTTTAGATTGTATTGGTATTGCTCTCAAATTCTCGTATTGCTCTTATCAATAATATAGTAAATATTTGCCGTAATTAGCAATAACAACAAAAAAATGTAAACAAATAAATTTGTTTTTCTAATTTTTTATTAATGTACTAGTAAATATTGCATAAGCCTTTGAACATTAAATTATCGAACGAATCTGATTAGTCGTAATTTTTCCACACAATTAAATAAAATGTTTATTGTGTACTTTTAGCACGTGTACGTATTTACATTTAAATGCAGTTTTAATTAGCGAGGTACTTACTTGTACTTACAATACCAATTATACAATCATTTTTTATAACTAGTTCTATTTTCAGTAGAAAAAAAATTAAAATGCATTGTTAGTCATTTTAATTATGTCAATGGTATTGAACATGCTGCTATAAATAAATAAATAATTATTTGATTTTCTTATTGTAAAAAAAATTCTAAAAGGTGTTTTTAATAAGTAGAATCAATAAAAACGTCTTTTGAAAAATGTGTCTATAAATATACAACTATGTCAACTATTTATGATTAGCGAGACCTAGGGGGGCAACCTCCAGTCGACCCCCCTATCAATCTTGTTCTTGTTAAATCGATAGCATTTATTTATAGAATTACATGACAGTGTGCTTTTAAAATTGAATTGGAAAATTTCATGAAAAATTAATTTTGAGGATCAGAAAATTTAATCAATATTCAATTTCGTTAAAAAATTAATTTTCAGTTAGGTAATTTAATATTAATGTTATCGGGTCAATTTATTTATTTTTACAATCAATTGGAAATAAAAAAATTGAAACTTTTTTTTAACAATTAGTTACTGCACTTTTTTGCGCGGGAAATTTTGTATCGTTCTTTTTAGGGAACAATAGAATGAAATAAATATTAAATAATATTACCATTTTAAAATAAAATTATAAAAAAATTATTCGTAAAAATATTAATAAACATAAAATAAAACACTAAAAAAATCAATTTAAAACAATAAGTTTGTTTTATTAAAATGTGTAACAAAATTTATAGCAAAATATCTATTAAAAAAATTAAAAAAAAATTATAAATTTTAAAAATCCGAAAAAATCTAAAAAATTAAAAAACACTTAAAACATAAAAAAGCTAAAAAAAAAGTTCAACGTTTTTTAAAAAATATTAATTATAAATATTTTTTTTTTATTAATTATAAAATATTAAAAACTATTTTTTTTTTTTAATTTAGTTAATAGTTATTAAATGTTAATATTTTTTTTATAAATATAATATAATTTTATTTTATTTTTTTATGAATAATTTTCAAATATTAATTTATAGATAAAAACCACATTTTTAAAAACTAGTTTGAGTTAGACAAGCAAATTAGCACCTTTTAGAATTTAAATTAAATTTATGTAAACTGGTTTCCATTTTTAATGCATTTAATATTTAATTCTCATCTGCTACACAAACTTCTAAGTGCAACCGCATCCAAACTATGTGCCAAAATCTCTGCAACTATGGCGCTAATCTATTTACAGATACAACAAATTAATCTAATTTAACGTATTTTTTAACAAAAATCTTCCAGAGCAGAGACGTCATTCAGCATCCCATTCACTGAACTCATGGTACACTTTATTTGTGCATGAAATCAATTAACTACGTCATTGGAATTAATATTATCACACACTATTTTGATTATTTATTTATTTTTAAATGTAGCGCGCCACTGTTTGAGCTATACTATGAAAATTATGTCGGAATTTCACAATTTCTCATTCGATCACATTTTTTTACTCCGATAAAGATGATTAAAAAGAATAAGTAATTTTCTGCTAAGTCGAGGAGAAGGAGAAGGGATCCCAACAAATTCCATCAGCGAAATATAATTATAAAGTGCGCAATTGGATTTTTTTATTTCTATTATTGACTCGGTTATTGATGCAGTTATAACGTGGCTCTAAGTGCGTTCAGTGACTTTTTTCGTATGTTTTTGTTATAATTTGATTTTTTTACCACTGAAGAAACAAAACGTAAGAACTTACTATTTTTAGCTTTTTAATTTGGCGACAATACTTAATGTTTATATCGATCTTGGCGTGTTGTTATTATTATTTAAACGAGCGCATACAAATTAGATGACATTTTTCAAGGCTATATTATTTAATCGCTTATATAATTTATACCTATTTATTTTATTATTTAGTTCAATGAACTAGAAATATAATTTTAAGGGCGCGCGGGCGAGTTTTTGGTGAGGCATAGCTTAGCTGCTCAGTGGGGTCATATTTTGAGGTGACAAATCTGAGGTTTTAAGCAACGGGCAAAATATCTGATGACACTTTTGGAAAGAGGGAATATTGAGTTATTATTCGACAGAAGGATTTTATTTTATATCCATTAATTCATTAGTAAAATTAATTTAAAAAAATATTTTTTTTTCAAAGCAATATAAAAATTCTTGCGTCCAAATAAAGTTCGATCTTGGTACTTTCCAAAAGTATCATAAATTATTTTCTTCAGTCCATAAAACACCGGATTTGTCACCTTGAAATTTGATCTAACTAAGCACCTGAGCTATGCGAAAAGCAATTTAAAATATGCGATTAATAATTTTGAGACCTGCATTCTATGAACGCTATTGCGCATATTATTAATTTATAGGTTTGTTATCTCTTATCTAATTGGACTCCAGCTTATCTTTGTTTATACATATAGACATGCAATATTTATGAGTCTATACTTCTTATAGCAGCTATATTTAAACAGACTCTATGATCTAAAAACCACACGAAAAAGTAAACAAATTCGAATTACTTATTATGTCAAGGTTACTCTTGATTACATTTATTTTATATTAACCGGAAATTAATTCATAAACAAACCCGGTTTCTTTTTCCCGCAGTGGTTAAATGGCTGAAGAGTGGCAGGGTCCGCAAAAGCAGGGCTTGTATGACCCGCAATTCGAAAAGGAGGCTTGTGGTGTGGGTTTCATAGTGCAAATCGATGGTAAACGGTGCCACAAGATCGTGCGAGATGCTCAACGTTTGGCCATTTCTATGAACCATCGTGGTGCCTGTGCCTGCGATAATGACACTGGTGATGGTGCTGGAGTTCTTACAGCTATCCCTCACGATTTCTACACGGCCAAGCTCAAGCAAGTCAAAAATTTTCCCACCCGTTGCAATTTTACTAACGCTTGGTTTTAGGGATGAGCAAAATGTGCAGCTCCCAAATTTTGGGCAATATGCTACTGGTATATTTTTTTTGGATAAATTGCATCACCAAGAGTCGGAGACGAAATTTGCCGAATTGGCCGAGGAGTTGGATATCTCGGTGTTGGCTTGGCGTTCCGTACCAACCAACAATTCCGCCATAGGTACCGTGGCTAAGAATTCCGAACCATTGATGAGACAAGTAATTTCTTCCCCTCTTCCTTAATATATCTAAATTGACTCCCAATTCTTAAAGGTTTTTATTGCGACCAAGAGCGCAGTACCAGAAGAGGAATTAGATCGCAAATTTTTCGTCCTACGAAAACGTGCAAGTCACATAATTCTAGCTCCAGGTAAACGCTTCTACATTTGCTCCTTAAGTCGCCGTACCATCATCTACAAAGGTCAATTAACGTCTGATCAACTTTGGCAATATTTCCCCGATTTGGCCGATCCGATGTACGACACCTACTTGGCCCTAGTGCACACCCGCTTCTCCACCAACACTTTCCCCAGTTGGGAGCGTGCGCATCCTCTGCGAATGCTCGCGCACAACGGCGAAATTAACACGCTCCGTGGTAATGTGAACTTCATGAAAGCGAGAGAGGGGGTAATGAAGAACGAGGAGTTTGGGGATAGTTTGAAGAACTTGTATCCCGTGGTTGAACCAAATTTATCCGACAGTGGATCGGCTGATTGTGTGTTGGAATTTTTGGTGCATGCTGGTAATAGGAAGTTACCAGAAGCTGTTATGACGATGGTACCAGAAGCTTGGCAGAATGATCCGACGATGTCGGAGGAGAAGCGGAACTACTATCATTGGGCGTCTTGTATTATGGAACCTTGGGATGGACCTGCGTTGATTTCGTTCACTGATGGTCGGTTTATTGGAGCTATTTTGGATAGGAATGGATTGCGTCCTTCCAGGTTTTACATCACCAAAGATAATATTATGGTCATGGCTAGTGAGGTACTACTTTGGAAACTACTTTAGGATTTGCAATACAATTTTATTTTGGTACTACTAGGTTGGAGTGTATGATGTGGACCCAGCTGACGTAATCTTCAAATCGCGCTTGAAGCCTGGTCGAATGCTTTTAGTTGACACGCAGGAGAAGTCCGTGATCCAGGATGTGGAGCTGAAGCAGCAAATTGCACAGTCCAGACCACATACGGACTGGCTTAAAGAGCAGGTGTGTTTTGACTTTGATTATTTAGATGTAAGATTTAATAGTGATGAGGATGCCAAAAATTGTGGAGGTACTATTGCGGTAGTACTGGATGAGAAACATCACTATTCATGATAACTTGTTACCCAATGAGATATAATATATTAATTCGTCTTTTGTCTATTATTTTGCATGCGATTGGCGAAATTATCAGATGGTGAGTGGTAGACTTACGTGTTTAGAGCGACCTATATTACTTCTTATTAATTGTGTGGTTAATATTGTCTATTTTCGATCCTAATATTCTAATATTGTTGGTTGTTTAGTAGTTGAATAGTTTGGTAGATCTAGCAAAATATTTATTTGTGGCCAATTTCTAATAGAATTTTCTCTTAGATTTCAATGGACGAGTTGCGAAAAGTGCACCTGGAAGCAGGTCATCCTGAAAAGCCAAAATACGAAGTGAGTGGCCTTGGCGACAAACGCCTACCACTTTACTCCTACTCCACCGAAACCATCCACTTACTACTCCTCCCAATGATAAATAACAAAAAGGAAGCACTTGGTAGTATGGGTAATGACGTACCATTAGCTTGCCTATCCAATTTCAACCCCGTCCTTTACGAGTACTTCAAACAACTTTTCGCCCAAGTCACCAATCCTCCAATTGACCCCTTCCGAGAAAAAGTGGTAATGTCCTTGCAATGTCCTATTGGTCCTGAAGATAACATCCTGCAACCCAGTCCCAAACAAGTCCATCGATTATGGTTGAAGCAACCCGTCCTCAGTATTGCCGATTTGGAAGTACTAAGACTCACCAAACACCGCAACTGGAGTGCACATGTAATCGACTGCACTTTCCCAGTAGCTGAAGGAGTCACTGGATTCCTGAACAAATTGCAAAGCATCTGCGAGGAAGCTGATAAAGCCAGCAAGGAAAACCAGATCATTATCCTATCCGATCGCAAAGCTGGAGTGGATCGCGTACCAATCAGCAGTCTACTATCTCTTGGAGCGACTCATCACCATCTGATTGAAACCAGATCTCGTATGAAGGTCGCTTTGATCGTCGAAAGCGCGGAAGCGCGAGAAGTCCATCACATTTGTGTCCTACTGGGATACGGAGCGGATGCCATCTGTCCTTATCTCGCCCTGGAACTAGCGTCCAGCTTGCGCGATCAAGGAATATTGGACACTTCCTTAACCGACGAGATAATCTACCAAAATTACGCGCAAGCCATGCAAACTGGTATCAGTAAAGTGATGGCCAAAATGGGTATCTCCACGTTGCAATCTTACAAAGGAGCGCAAATTTTCGAAGCTGTCGGATTGGCTGATGATGTTATTGATAAGTGCTTCAAAGGAACTCCATCAAGAATTGGTGGCGTCAATCTGGAATCGATTGCTTATGAAGCTTTCGAGCGACACCAGAACGCGTATCGAGTTGCTCCAGACGCTTTGGTCTTACGGGATGCTGGAAATTATCATTGGAGAGCTGGGGGTGAGAAGCATTTGAATGAGCCGGCCAGCATTGCTGCACTTCAAGTGAGGACCAATTAGCTCCTCTTAGGACATCAAATTATATTTACATTTTTTAGGAATCGGCTGTGAATAAGAACCAATCCGCCTACGATAAATTCAAGGAGTCCACAATGGAATCTGTGAGAAACTGCATGTTGCGTGGTCGACTTGATCTCCGCACTTTGGATCAAGCGCTATCATTGGACGAAATCGAACCAGCTTCTGAAATCGTCAAAAGATTCGTAACGGGTGCCATGAGTTTTGGTTCGATCAGTTTGGAAGCTCATCAAGCTTTGGCGGTAGCGATGAATAAAGTTGGTGGGAAGAGTAACACTGGTGAAGGAGGAGAAGATCCGGAGCGCTATCTGGATGAACATAAGCGATCTGCTATCAAGCAAGTTGCTTCTGGGCGATTTGGTGTGACTTCTTCTTATTTGGCACATGCGGATGATCTGCAGATTAAGATGGCGCAAGGTGCCAAACCGGGAGAAGGAGGAGAACTGCCAGGGTACTACTTGGTCTTCAAACTAGTGGAGCAATTTCTTGATGAATGTTTGTTTGCAGATACAAAGTTACAACGGACATAGCAAAAACGCGCCATTCTGTAGCCGGTGTAGGTTTAATTTCTCCTCCACCTCATCACGATATCTATTCAATTGAAGATTTAGCTGAGCTTATTTATGATTTAAAATGTGCTAATCCTGCAGCTCGAATTTCAGTTAAATTAGTTTCAGAGGTTGGCGTCGGCGTGGTTGCCTCTGGCGTTGCCAAGGGCAAAGCCGAACACATTGTCGTGTCTGGTCACGATGGTGGTACCGGTGCCAGTTCATGGACCGGCATCAAAAGTGCTGGCCTTCCTTGGGAGCTCGGAGTCGCCGAAACTCATCAGGTACTTGTCTTGAACAATCTGCGATCTAGAATTGTCTTGCAAGCTGATGGTCAAATTAGAACGGGTAAGTTCAAAAATTTTGACCAAAAACTTGGAGTAATGTTTTTCTTGGTAGGTTTCGATGTGGTTGTAGCTGCTTTGCTTGGAGCAGACGAAATAGGTTTCAGTACCGCTCCTCTAATTGTAATGGGTTGTACTATGATGCGTAAATGTCACTTAAATACATGTCCTGTAGGTATTGCTACACAAGATCCGGTTCTGCGGAAGAAGTTTACGGGACAACCTGAACATGTGGTCAATTACATGTTCATGCTAGCTGAAGAAGTGCGCGAGCATATGGCAAAACTTGGAGTAAGTACCCCCTTTAAAAACCCCACAAACATACTTACGAAATTATTCCAGATTCGCACGTATCAAGAACTGGTAGGTCGTACTGATCTCCTAAAAGTCAACGAAACCGGTAACGCCAAAGCCAAGCTTCTGAATTTGAAGCTCATCCTGCAAAACGCTTTGCATATGCGACCGGGAGTCAACATCAAAGGAGGTTCCGTACCACAAGATTTCTTATTGGACCAAAGATTGGACAACCAGCTCATTGAAAAAGCCAAACCCGTTATTGAAGGTACTGAAAAAAGTGTGGACATCGAGATGAAGATCAACAACGAATGTCGCGCTTTCGCTTCCACGCTTAGCTACCACATTTCACTGTAAGAAAACTCCATTAATCTCCTCTAAAATACTAATCTTCCAATTTTAACAGGAAGTTCAACGAGGAAGGACTCCCAGACGACCGCCACATCAACGTCCGTCTAACCGGCTCGGCCGGTCAAAGTTTCTGCGCCTTCCTCGCCAAAGGAGTCACAGTCACTCTTGAAGGTGACGCCAATGATTACGTGGGAAAAGGTCTTTCAGGTGGTAAAGTTGTAATCTTCCCACCAAAAACCTCACCATTCGAATCCCACTTGAACGTGATCGTTGGAAACGTTTGTCTGTATGGAGCGACTTCAGGTCGCGCTTACATGCGAGGCATAGCATCTGAGCGTTTTGCTGTGCGAAATTCCGGAGCTACTGCTGTGGTGGAAGGAGTAGGAGATCACGGTTGTGAATACATGACAGGAGGAGTTATCTTGATCCTTGGGTTGACTGGTCGCAATTTCGCTGCGGGGATGTCTGGAGGTATTGCGTACGTTTGGGATATCGATGGGAAATTCTCGACCAAGTGCAATCCGGAAATGGTGGAGCTGTGCAAGTTGGAAGACAAGGAAGACGTCCTACTTGTGAAGCAGTTACTAAAGGAATTTAAGGAGTTGACTGGTAGTGTTGTCGCGGAGAAGTTGTTGAGTGAATTTGACACACGGATGAAGGAGTTTGTGAAGGTGTTCCCATACGAGTACCAAAAAGCTTTGAAGCAGAAGGTGGAACCGGTTCCTGTTGTTAACGCACCACCAGCTATTGAACCTAAGATCCAAGATATTGAAGACACAATTGGAGACTTGACGTTGGAGCAGAAGAAAGCTGAACGCGCTTTGGATAAGACGCGCGGTTTCATGAAGTACCCAAGAGAGACTGGCTTGTATCGCCCAGCCGATCGAAGAATGAAGGACTGGGACGAAATTTACAACTTCCCTCACGTCCGTAAAGGTCTGCGAGTGCAAGCTGCTAGATGCATGGAATGCGGTGTACCATTCTGCCAATCCAACTCGCATGGTTGCCCACTCGGGAACATCATCCCCAAATGGAATCTACTCGTCTTCCAAAACCAATGGCGTCAAGCACTCAACCACCTCCTCCAAACTAACAACTTCCCGGAGTTCACTGGACGCGTGTGTCCAGCGCCTTGTGAAGCCGCTTGCGTTTTGGGCATATCGGAACCAAGTGTTACCATCAAAAACATCGAATGTGCCATCATCGATCACGCGTTTGAAAACGGCTGGATTACACCTCAAGTTCCAGAAGTCCGAACTGGTAAGCGAGTTGCCGTTGTGGGATCCGGTCCTTCCGGGTTGGCGTGTGCCGCGCAACTCAACAAATCCGGTCATCTAGTCACCGTGTTCGAGCGGAACGACCGCGTTGGTGGTTTGCTCCAATATGGTATTCCCACGATGAAGCTGAGCAAGAATGTGGTGCAACGACGAGTTGATCTTCTAGCAGCGGAAGGCATCACCTTCAAGACCAACATTAACGTTGGAAAGGATATTTCAGCCAAGGAGCTGAGCGAGGAGTACGATGCGGTAGTACTGTGCACTGGAGCGACTTGGCCCAGAGACTTACCGCTACCAGGACGCGAACTGGGAGGTATTCATTTCGCTATGGAGTTTTTGGAAGGCTGGCAGAAGAAGCAGCTGGGTGGTAATAATGATGGACCACATGCGAAGGATAAAAATGTGATAGTTATTGGCGGTGGTGATACTGGCTGTGATTGCATTGCTACCTCTTTGAGGCATGGTGCTGCTTCTATTACGAGTTTTGAAATTTTGCCGGAACCTGGCACAAAGCGATCTCAAGATAATCCGTGGCCGCAATGGCCGCGGGTTTTCCGCGTGGACTACGGCCATGACGAGGTACAACTTCCCTTCCTCAAAAAAGTTTGCTCGCACTAATATCAATTTTTTACCAGGTGAAAATCCGTTATGGCAAAGATCCACGAGTGTTCAGTATAATGACGCAAGAGTTCATGGATGATGGCAAAGGTCACGTAAGTGGAGTGAAGACTGTGAATGTAGAATGGACCAAAGATGATACTGGTAGATGGCAAATGAACCAAGTACCGGGAAGCGAAAAAGTTTTCCCAGCTGACTTGATCCTTTTGGCGATGGGCTTTTTGGGACCTGAACGCGCCATTGGTGACCAATTGGAGTTGACGCTGGATGCTCGCTCTAATTTTAATACCAAAGATTACAAGACGAATATACCGAACGTTTTTGCAGCTGGAGGTACTACGATCTACTTCCTCTTGGTTTGGGCGATATTTTTAATTTTTTGTTATTTAGATTGTCGCAGAGGTCAGTCATTGGTGGTGTGGGCGATTTCGGAAGGCCGACAAGCCGCCAGGATGGTGGATGAGTTTTTGAGCAAGGAAGGAAAGTCCGCCCTTCCTGGACCTGGAGGAATCATTCAGCCGTCGCCGCAAGCTTTGTCATTTCCAGTTTAACTTTAAGTAGAGATTCTAAATGTTTCGCTTTCAACTACTTCGAATTGAGGAAAAATATATAATATATAGTTGTTGATTGGTGTTTAAATTATCAACATATCTTTTGTTAACAATTTGGAAGATTGGGTTTAAAGAAAGAGACGCGCTAATAAATTGATGTGTTACATACTATTATCTAAACCGGAACTTATATCTAAACAGTACAAAAATGTATTTGTAACATAGTGCACATTGTCTTATTAACGTACTTCTTGATTAACTATAACTAATTGTAGCCTTAGTTGAGAAGACAATAAATTGTTCAAAATGTGATGAAGGAAAGTTTATTCTATAGAAAGAATTTAATTATATAATCAAAATGCGTTTCGGTTTTTACCTGTCTGTAGAATCTTTTGGCTTCATTTTTTTTGCTGTCTTATTACATGTTTTGTAAATATTGATTTTTTATTATGTTAATTGCTGATTTGTGTTGAATTTTTTTTTATACAGGTTATCCACTGTTTTGTTATGTCTGTTTTAAGACTCTTTTATTATGAAAATTCATTAAATAAACGTTTTTTGCGGTTGCAAAATGCAATCGAGTGTAGTCAATATATTATATACCTATAATTCAATAAATAGATGTTGTTACAGCAAAATCTCGTTTTTTTGCCATTAAAAAAAATCCCGTTTCATGGTCAATAATCCATATTAACGAAAAAAACTAATTAATTTAATTTATTATTTATAATAAAAATCGTTAAAATATTTAATAAATTTATTGATTTTATTTATTTTGAAATAATATATTATTCAACGATAATTCATTACTCAACATTTCCGCGGTGGAAATGTTGACTAATAAAAATGTATGGCTAACTTCACGCTAACTTCACAAAGTCTGTGATTCCCCTGGCAATAGTTGAGGAATGAAATATTTCTCAATGCCCGTGAGTAATGAAAAACTTTAAATTAAAAATAAAATAATTATAAAAAAACTATTTTTTTTTAATTATTTTTTTTTGCTAAAATAATTAAGTATTTTATGATTCAAATTCTAGAAACAAAATTCCAATCATTCATTAAATTTATAATTTCAAACTTCAGTCGTAATCTGCTTATTAATAATTATTTTATTACTAAGTCGTTTTTGTATGTCAGGGCCAAGCAATTGTTGCATTGCATCAAGCAATTGTTAAAAAAACAAATTAATTGAATAGAGTGTCAAAAAATTTCTCCGATGATGATTTGGCTATAATAAAAATATAAATTTATATATTTTGGTTGCTGAAGGTTAGATTTTGAATTTTGCATAATTAAAAGTATTTTCCAATAATTTCAATCATCGCCAAAAAAAAAAACTATCTTCAAAATTAATCAAACATTAATTATTGGGTAAATTATTGTCCATCGAATGCAACCGCAGCCGAAAAAAAAAACCGGGACAACTTATTATGTATCATTCAAGTTCATAGAGGATCTTTTAATTTTAATTAATTTTTTCTAAAGTTCATGTTTATGAAGTGTGTAATCATTTACTTTACTATGACATAACAAATAGTTTTTTTTTTATTTACGTACAAAATATTCTGCAAATAAAATAATTAGAGGTGTATTTTTGGGTACCTAATAATAAAGGGGGGATGCTGCATGTAGCTATAAATAATACATGTCCATCCGACGAAGAATCAGTGTTGTATTCGCAATAATCCAATTAAAACTAATCAAAAATGAAAGTGGTGTGTATTTTAATAATTTTATTAGATTTTTAAATATTAATTAAAATCGTGACACATATTTTGGATTAATAAAAAAAATATTAATGATTAAAATAATAAATAATTGGAGAAAGACGAAAGTCCATAGCCAATTGTTTTTGTGCCAATAAATATTTAATATATAATTTTTATAATATTAATAATTAATATTTATTGTTAAAATAATTATTAATTTAAGTGTTTATTTTTTAGATCGTTTTATCTCTTGCTCTTGTCGCTGTGTGCTTTGCACTCGAAGAGCCGATTCCAATTGTGAAATTCGACAATGAAGGTGTGAATGCTGATGGATCTTACCAATGGAAGTAAATTTCTCAAACTTATTTGAACAACTTAAAAATTAATAAAAATTTATTATGTGTTTAGTTTTGAATCTGGAAATGGAATCATTCAACAAGAACAAGGAGTGTTGAAAAACGCCGGCACCGACGATGCAGCTGAAGAAGTATCCGGATCAGTCCAATACAAAGCTGATGATGGTACTCCAATCTCTTGGTCGTACATTGCTAATGAAAATGGATATCAACCACAAGGAGATATCTTGCCAACCCCTCCACCAATTCCAGCAGCCATCCAAAGGGCTTTGGAATGGATTGCCGCTCATCCAGAACCCGAAGAGAAACATTGATAAACTATATGGACTTTAAAGAATCTGATTTTAAAAATGTATATATGACTTTGTATATAATTATTAAAAATTAAAAAAAAAAAACATTTTTGCTACCAATACATTTTTGTTTTAATATATTCAAAAACCAAAAAATTAATAAAAAAATAAAAAAAATTAACAATTAATAAGAAAATAATAATCCTAATTTTTAATAAAATGGAATACTATTGATTTAAAAAAAAAACTTTATTATTTTTATTTTTTAGTTAAATTTTATTTTTTATGCTTTAAATTTATTAATTTTCTGTTTCCAATAAAAAACATTTTTTGAGAGCTAAAAAAAATATTTTTTAAATTTTTCTAACTACTTTAAAATTTAAATTGATTTATTTATTAAAAAATTAAAAAAATAAAATTAAAAAAATTTAAACAACCAGAAATTTAAATTAAAATTCGCTGGAAATGAGATTCCACAGTACTTCTCTCGTTGCTATATTAAAATTTGTTATTCAAATTTTCAGAATTTTGAGGCATCTTTTACTGAAAAAATTTATCGGGTATTTAAAAATGCTTTTTAAATTTTAACTAGGAACCAAATTTTAAACAAATTTAAGCGATAAAGTTGAAACGTATGTATGAAAAGATTAAAAAGTGAAAAATTTGTTGTAAGTACTCTAATTTAATGAAACTATTTGAAGCTAGATTTAAAATTACCAATATAAATCAATGTTTGAAGTAAATCCTATCACTATTAGTGTAAGGGGTGTGTTAAGGGTTAAAAACATGAATTGAGGATTCTAGGACATTTTTGATTAAACTAGTTTAAATTATATTTCAATTTATTATTAGAAAACAAATTTAAAAGAAATCTGACAAATCAAACTGTAAGGGGTGCATTAGGGGTTACAATTGTAATATGTAGGTCCTACCCTAATTTTAATTTAATTAACTAAATAATGACAAGTTAAGTAAGTTAAATTACTACTAGGATCCAAATTTGAAAGAAATCCGAGCATTTTGACTGTACATGGTATGTTAAGGGTTGAAATTGCAAAATAAGGGTTGCATACTATTTTAAATTATATTATTCGTAAATATGTTTAAAATGTATAGTAGAAATCGAATATGAAGAAAATCCGAACCATATGACTCAAACTCTATATTGGAGGGGTGGGGGTGTGTGGTAAGGGTCGAAAATTATTTTTACTCACTCTTTATGTAAATATTACTAAAATAACTGATGGAAAAGTGTGGGTAATGCTGCCATATAAGAATCACAACACCGGCAATTTTTGAACAATTAACTTAAATGGCAAATGGGTCGTAGGGGGTTATTTTTAGGGGATGAAACTTTTACCAGCATTTTCTTCAATGTATCCTTAATATGTATACCAAATTTGGTCCAAATCAAATATTCCTCCTGGCAGGTATTCACGTTACAACTTATTCATTTTTACAACTTTTTGACCCTTCAACCCTTAATAAAAAATCAACCCTTGGAAAAACTCCAGATTTTTTGAAAGCATTCACCACTTGGGGTATACACGAAACATATGTTGAATATTTGGTTAAAATCGGTCAGCAACTTTAGAAGATTAAGTGGATCTACCGATTTTGCCATTTTTAGCATGTTTTTGGCCTATAACGCGCAGGTCTTTGAGAATTTTATAAACTTTTTTCCTTCGATATCATCTATGGGCAGGTAGAAAAAAAGGACGCAAATTTTGCTTTAATCGGGTCAGTAGATTCCGAAATATAGTGGTTTAAAGATTTGCACAGACCGACAGACCGACAGACCGACAGACCGACAGACCGACAGACCGACAGACCGACAGACCGACAGACCGACAGACCGACAGACGGAAATTAGTGAATATGATTTTCGTAATCTACGCATTCTATAATGTAGAAAAAAGTGAAATTTGGAGAAATTTTTTTTTTCATGAATACAATACTTCCTCTACGAGAGAAGTAAAAAATCAGAAAAAAACAAAACTTAAATACCCAATTAGTTGAAAATTAAAAAAGTAGTCAAAAGTTAATTATTTTTTTTGTTTTATTAGCGGTTTTCAAAAAATATTTTACTAAATCGTAAATTTTATTTTTTTTACCCTCTAATCCTACGGCCAAAATAATAAATTTTTCTTATTTATTTTGAAGACCTTTAATCCATTTTTTTTTTCGATATTAGACTATTCAAGTTTTTTACCGTTATTAATTAATTTTTCTTCAAATTTAAAAATACGTGTTTTGTTGACATTAATTACTCATCATAATATTTTATATTTGAGTAATTGCGCTTTTAGGATTAATATCCTTGAAACCTTTCAAAAAATTCAACCAAAGAAGATTTGGTGGTCTTTTTTATTACAAAGTGGGGACAATTGGTGGCTGTAACTTACCTATAAATATTAAATGTGCTTCTTGACAAAAATCAGTATTGCACCTACAAGATATTCAAATTAATCTATCTACAATGAAAGTGGTGTGTATTTTAATTCATTTAATTATTCGACAGTTAATTATCTGAAACGTATTTATTTCAGGTAATTTTCTTCTTTGCTCTAATTACTATCGCTGTATGCGCCGCTATTGACGAGCCAATTCCAATTTTAAAATTGGAAAATGAAGGAGTCAACGCTGATGGATCTTACCAATGGAGGTAAATTACAAAATTTATTTAAATTACTTGAAAACTAATAAAAATTATTTAGTTTTGAGTCCGGAAATGGAATCGTTCAACAAGAACAAGGAGTGTTGAAAAACGCCGGCACCGATGAGGCAGCTGAAGAAGTATCCGGATCAGTGCAATACAAAGCTGATGATGGTACTCCAATCTCTTGGTCTTACGTTGCTAACGAAAATGGATATCAACCACAAGGAGATATTTTGCCAACCCCACCACCAATTCCAGCAGCTATCCAGAGAGCTTTGGAATGGATTGCCGCTCATCCAGAACCTGAAGAGAAATTGCTTAAACACTAATAATTGTTACTAATGGATTTTTGTGTAAATTTGTATATAATTTGAAAATGAAAATAAAAGTGTTTATTTAAAAAAAAAAAGTTGTTTGACTATTTAATTATCTTGGACGATAAATTTAAAATTAAAAATTCTTCCGACTAATTAATTAAATCGATTAAACAATTTTGTAGCAAAAAATATAATAAATAATCTGGTTTTGCATATTTTAATTAGTTTTTGTAGTACTGGGAATTATATGTTGATTTTTGGATCCAAGTTTCAAAAACACATTTTTAATTTAGCATATCATTAATTTTTATTGGGAAATTAGTGCGTGTAAATTTATTTTAATTTCATAAAATAATTTAATTAAGTAACTTTTAAGTTTATGAAACTGGTAATTATTAAGACGATTTTTATGGTCCATTTTATTTCCATAAATTATTTTTTTTATTGTATTTTTAAAGTGGATAATTAATTTCTATTCGTCTATAATTCGTCGTAATTAATTTCTATTTCTATTGTCAAATATTTAAGATTCAGAAAATAAAATATTTTAATAATTATATTTTATTTTTTTATTTGAAAAATAAAATCTTTTAAATAAAAATCATTCACATAACACTAGTATACTCGGATTTATTTTGGATAACTGTTACGTCATCGATTTGATGCGTTTGCCGTAGTGTCGGTAGACATACGTACGGGTCGATTCAAGCATGCAATAAGGCGTTTAGCGTAAAAATACAATACGAACGTCTGAGCTAGATCGAGCAAATGATGACGTAACCGCCATCCTAAATAAATCCGAGTATATAAATATTTTTAAATAAATAAATAATTATTCATCGGATTTTTTTTGTAATAGATAAAGGTTAAATATAAATTAATTATATAGATATATGATAGATTGATTTTAGCCAAAAACGGCTATTATTATGCATTTCTGCCTCCCAAATACCCCAAAAAAATATTTTTTAAACATCTAGAAAGCAGTTACAAGATCTTACGTCTTTTGATTTTCAACATAAAAGTATATTGCTTTTTTTACTATAATGGAAGTTAATTGAATTTGTTAACTAAAATTTCATTATACTTTAAAAATCTAATTTTAGAAATACCGGAATTAATTTTAAATCACTTCTTTTCTTAGCAATGCAGATTCTATGTTCTACATCAAAACATAATTTTTACCATTCAACGTTTTTTTTAAACTTGTTAATTGGGAAGATACCTACCTTGAACCTTTCGAATTATTCAAATTTATAACATTTTGCCATTTTTTGCTATCATAGTGGGGATGAAACACCACTGCCAATTTTGGTATAAATAATCAAAGCCTCATCTTATCAATATTCAGTGTTGTTTAAGCATTAAAATCTATCTAAAACTAAAAATGAAATTGGTGTGTACTAAAATTAACTAACATTCAAGTTAAAAGAAAATCTAAATCGATTATTTTTAGATCATTGCATCCCTTGCTCTTGTAGCTGTGTGCGTAGCACTCGAGGAACCCATCCCAATCCTCAAACTGTCAAATGAAGGAGTGAACCCTGACGGATCATACCAATGGAAGTAAGTTACTCAAATATCTCCAACTTAACAAAATACTGACAAAATTCAAATTCAGCTTCGAATCTGGAAACGGAATCGTCCAACAAGAACAAGGAGTCTTGAAGAACGCAGGTTCCGAACACGCAGCCGAAGAAGTCTCCGGATCTGTCCAATACACCGCTGATGATGGCACTCCAATCTCTTGGTCTTACATTGCTAATGAGCATGGATACCAACCACAAGGAGATATTTTGCCAACCCCTCATCCAATTCCAGCAGCCATCCAACGAGCTTTGGAATGGATTGCCGCTCATCCACAACCGGAAGAGAAATTCATTGTGAAACACTAAAAACGAAGATTTGCTAAACTAGAGGACTAAAGAATTTTGATTTTGTATATATGTGAAATAATATTGACTAAAATGAAAAATAATTTTTTAATTTACTTCCATTTTGTTCATTACTCACGTTGAGTAATACTCCATTACCCAACGACTATTTTAAACTTGATGTTTATTTGGCGGATTTTACTGGCGCAGTGACTTAACTGAAGAAATGATTGCCGCTTTATATAATGAGAAGAGTGGATGGCTGATTAAGCAAATAAATTAACGCAATTAGAGCGCAAACCTCTTCAATCATTTTACATAATAATAATAATATAGAACAATAAACAAAAATCAAATTTAATGAAGAAATCAATTTGAAATTGATGGTTCAATTTGTGTTTCCGTATTTGCTTCAATATTATTTGCCTAACAATGTTAACTTTCTTTCAGCAACATAATTATTATTTTTGACTAATTAATTGTTGCGAAAGTTGGAAATTGGAAAATATTCAACGCACTTTTTCCTCAATGAAGAAAATATTTTTTTTCCATTTATTAACTGCTGGATACTAATAAGAATCGACAGACTATAGATATTTAATTACTGTGAATAACTGTCGTGTAAACGGTTTAGTTTCTTCAATTAATTTTAATTTGAATGAAAGAAAAATTTGGTAGCATTTTTTTTACCAATAGTAATTGCTTTGCATAATAAAAGAAACGACGGCCAAGATTGAATTGAATCTACAAAAACAAAGTAATTACAATAGAAATGCGTCTTATAACTGTCTACCATATGGTTGAAAATCAATTTTTCAAAAACTAGAAATTGCAAAGGCAAAGAAGAGGGTTTCAAGTTTGTATAAAAAGCAATAATCACTTCTGGTGAGAAAGCACAAGTATTCTAGACCAGCATTAGTCAAGTTGAACACAATGAATTTTATTACGATATCTTTGGTAAGACAAATATTCAACATCTAAAATAAATCTAAATAAATCTAAAATCATCTCAAAAAATATTTCTAGTGCCTCTCATTGATCTGCATCAGTTGCGTCAAATGTAGACCTCAAGGGTACCATCACCACGAAGAGCCAGAAATCGAGCACCACAAGAAGCCCATCATCCCAATCCTCAAACAGACCTTCGACCAACATAAGGAAGGCTACCAATATAGGTAAGTTACCAAAAGTTTCTAAATAAGTGATGATACGAAACGAAAGCGCATTATTGGATTTGATGTTTCTTCTTTATTGGAGATGACATGTGGTACACGGATGGATGAAAAGTGAATCAAACCATAATGCGCTTTCACTATTAATCACTTAATAGAAGTCGCTCCATACAAAATAATTGTCAATTAATTACCAATTTAATTGATTTTGATCAAGCTACGAGACTGGGAACGGCATTCACGCTCAAGAATCAGGCTACATCAAAAACAAGGGCGATAAGAAGCACGAGACATTAGTGCAACAAGGCGTGATAACATACCATGATGAGCATGGCCATCCAATTACACTTTCATACATTGCTGACGAGCATGGTTTCCAACCACAAGGGGCCCATTTACCGACGCCTCCACCAATTCCGGAAGAAATCCAGAAGTCGCTTCAACAAGGAGGAGGACATCAACAGGAGCAACAAGAGTATCAGGAGCTTCCGGCTGAGTACCAGCATCAAGATATTTCGCAGAGTTATAGCAATCAGCAACAGGAACAAGCGGAATATTAGGCGGATTTGTTAGGAAGGACCAATATTATGTTTATTTTTGTTAAGTTTTGATTTTTTAATAAATATTTTTTGAGAAAATACGATTAAGGAACAAAAATTTGAGAGTTGATCAAAATTTTTGGCATGTTTTGGTGAGGCGCAAATTTGTTTGGTCTTGAAGATTGGAAGCAAAGAAACCAGTTTTTACATTTTGGTATTTAATTCAGTCAATATTTGGTGCTTCATTTTAATATAAGACAACATTTTTGCAAAAATTAATTTTCATTCTTTGGAAGATGTTCACCAGTAGCTCTATATCCATTTTCGTCAGCAATATAAGTCACTTTATATGTTTTCCCATCAGTTCCAATATACGTATAGGAACCTTGAACTGATAGCGCTTCCTTCTCGGTACCCGGATTCTTCAGCTCGGCATTTTCGGTTCTTTGGGAACCATCACTAGTTTCATACCTAAAATATATTTTTTAAATTTTTGTAGACAAATTAAATACTTAACTTACGAGAAATTATAGTTTCCAATTCCAATATTATTCTCATGACGGACAATTTTCGCTTCACTGGGATTTTTATGCGCTTGTGGATTATAATTTTGGGGAGCCGTCAAGCCACTTGCAAATAATGCGGTGAAAATAACAATGATGCACTGAAATTAAATTTATATTTCGGGTAAATTATTTAAATTAAATTACTTACCAACAACATTTTAACAGATTCTTTTGGCATAGCAAACTGAAGTCTCGAACAAAAAACCATCGTATTTATACGGACGAAAAATGATCATTTCCCAATAATAAATTTTTGAACACTTCCTCGGAGATTGCATGAATTCAAATTCGTATTGTTTGCAATTGGGTGTTAAAAATGCCGATAAAAATTTACGAACGCTTGTTTCGCGCCGATTCTTATCGCAAAAATATATTATTATTGTCGGCCCGAAATTTTTGGGTCAAATGCAACTGGGAAAATTGCCATACAATGGGATTGTTGAAATTCGATTACAATTCAAAATTCCGTTTCTCCGTAAATATTCAATTGTCGGTTGTAGTTTTATTTTTAGATATCAATATAAACGCGTGACCATCAAAAATATAAACAAATATTTGTTGTACTGAAGATACTGTAATAAAATTATGCAAAAATTTTACTAGCAAATAGAAAAAAAATCACGTTGACCTTTTGGCGCCAATATTTATTTTGAATTATTGATCAAACCGTTTTTTAATTTATTTGTTGCTATTTTCGGCATCTGAATAGTATTATTGTCTCATCAATTAAAATAAAAAGAGAATTGCAGTTGCTTGAACCGCATCATGGGATGGGATCTATTGCAGATGAGAAATGTGTGTCAATTTCTCTGGCACACATATCGCAAATAAAAGCAAGAGTTTTTCTGTTCTTCTGTTTATAATAAAGGTCGTAACCGCCTACAACAATTTTATTTAACACACTGTCTGGTATTGTATTCAATTCTGAATGAAATCGAAAGTTCCTTATTAAAGCGAGCTATTCAATTTTTAATCGCCTTTTTTGATAATCTAATCCATCAGACATTTTAATTATTATATTTCGACGATTGTAATAAATGGTTTCTCAATTTTTGAACTGGTCTTATGTAACTTGATCAAGATCTACACCAATTTGCAATTGTAAACAAAATTTTGATTGCAAACTGGAAATTCCACTATTTTTTTATTGATCGATGCGGATATTCTTCAATTTGTAAAAAAAGTTGGCATCTTCTTAATGGAATTAATTAATAGCTTTTTATTACGTTAAGTCAGAAAAAATATTAGTTTTAAAATTTTGAAAATATGAAACATTCTGTTAGATATAAAATATTAAGAGCGCGCGTTGCTTAAGGGGGCGAAACCGCTACATACATAGCCGCTCTGGTCGCTAGCAAATCTGCATATTTTTGCTTATCTAAATTCACTGCGAATTTCGCAACATCTGATAAAGAGTAGATGGACCAAGATCTGACTTATTTGTCACGTGCTTTAGCCGAAAACATTAGGAAAGATCGAGAGGTGTGGAAAATTCTCAGAAACTGGTAAAGCAGTTGGCGGCTTTGTTATAACCCTTAGAAAATTTTCAAAGCTATCGAAAATTAGAGAAAAAAATACTTATATTTTGACGAAAGATTTGTTCGAATTGCCATTAATTAAGTAAACTATGAATAAAAAACCTCGATCAAATATTAACCACTTGCTTGCTAATTAGCAAAAAAAGATAAAAAAAAAACTTTCTGTCCATTTATTGCTACATCTGTTCTCTCTCTAAATCTACCATTAGATATTGTCTAGGATAATTAATAGTGTCTGAAACTGTTTTCCCGAGTTAAATTCCCTGAGCTGCTAAGCAACGTTTCACGCATAAATTTGCAAATTTGTGCGTGAAATCTTGATCCATCTATTCTTTATCAGATGTCGCAAAATTTGCAGTAAATTTAGATAAGCAAAACTATGTAGAATTGCTACCGACCAGAGCGGCTTTATATGTAGCGGTTTCACCCCCTTAAAAATAAAAAAAAATTGTTTGGCTGTGAAACATTGTACATTGACAAAATTTATAATATATATTTCCGTGGTGGACTAGTAAAAATAATGGCTAACTTCACACCAGACGCTAAATGACATAAAAATTGGTGATTCCCCGAGAAATAAATGTGTAATGAAATATTACTTAACACCCGTGAGTAATGAATAGCAATATATAGCAGAAACCGCTTATATAAAGAAGGTATTATGAAATATTTATTGCTCATTAAGAATAATTTGCTTTTCAATCTTAGCGCATAGGCAACTTCATAAACTCTCCCAACAAAATTTACGGCAGAATCCATATAGTAGATAATTATCGAAAATAAATTCCGGTTTATCATTAAACGTCGAATTCCATAAATGCAGTTGGCAGATTAATGAGCGACCAGTTTTGTCCATAAAAAAATACAAGAAGCAGGGAAAGCGCAGCTTAAAAATACAAATAAATTTCACGGATTGTCAGTCGCCCCCGAAATAATCAGGAATTCCTTTTAATATGCAAATAATTTCTCGAAATGGAAAGTTTCGGGTCAAAAGGCTAAAAGTCAATAACTATTACTACTCTATTATATAAAGTCGTCTAAATAATTTTTCAAACCACACGCTATTATTTCGATTTTTTATTTCGGCTGCTATTGTATAAGAAAGCGTAGGAGGAACTTATATTGGTTGCTCCGTAAGCTTATGATGTAAAACTAATTACAAGAAATTTGTTTATTGTAATTACTAATTATAAAAAGCAAAATGCAATTTACAGTAAAACAAAGATATATTTAATACAAGGTTATTGCAAATGAAAGAAGATTACTATTAAATAATGCGCTATTTTGGGGCATCACTAAAGGTTGAAATTGTTAGACATTCCACCATAAAATAAAATGAGGAAATAATTAGAAAAATTATAACTTTATTTTATTATTGCGCTGTACAGTAATTAAAAATCACAAATAATAAAAAAAAATTAAAAATTACTGCAAATTATTAAGAAGAGTACTTCGGCTAAGCTCCCATTTCAGCGCGTCTAACTAGAACGCATGCTATTCTTATAGAAAAATCACTGCCATTCGGTGTAAGGCCCACAGGAAAACTACTGAATCAATTTTAAATATTTAAAGTGATTTACATTATAGAAAAATTAATCTACTTTTTTGATGGAACAAAGTTTTTATAGTTTGATGTAAAAAAAAAGATACAGCTACTCAAAGTTACTATAGTTGATATTTCAAATACAAATTAACATAAATGACACTTTGTCCATTGCAATTGCAGATAAATCAATTCAGATCATATATCAGTTTAAATATTGAAAATTGATTCTTTAGTTTTTAAGATTGCCCTATACCCGATTTGAATTTTTTTTATCATATTTTGAACGAAAATCATCGTTAGAGTGTCTGTTCTAGTGCTCGGTAGATGGCTATACGGACGCTCAAACGCAAGATAGCTTTGAAGATGGCTTGTTGCGTATCATTTCAACACATGCAAATATACTCCAATTCTAGTCTCATGCTAATATTTGTGTCCTAACTCTAATAAAAGAGATGGAGGGTATCGTTTGTCGCTTCCACAATTTGCGTTTACCGTTAGCTTTATTGAGCAACTCGACTTGTAGCGCGTCAGCGGGAGCGTAAGCGGCAGCCTGCAAGTTTCACCATCAGGAAAAAATAAAAAAAAAACAGTTAAAAAAATACTAAATTTATTTATACTGCATTAATTAACAATAACAAAATAACAAATAAAAACTTAAAAAGTAGTACTACAAATTATTAACATCGTGAGCATTTACAACGCCACTAGGATCCGGAAAGCTACTCAAAATACTTTTGCGATCTTGATCGAAATCAATCACATCAAACGATCTCTGCTTTGGTGGTCCATAAACATCATGCTTCGCGGGAAAATTACCCACATTTTGATTACTAGTACTAGGAATTTGCACAATTTGCACTGGTTTCGGAGAAGACGGTTTTGGTGGTCCATATACCTCATGCTTTGGATAATCCACCACATTATTTTGATTGCTCGGAATTTGCACTATATGTGGTGGTTTTGGTGAAGAAGGCAAATACGTTGGAGTGGTCGAAACGTATTTCTCGGTAGTACTATGATCATGGTGATGCACCCATGGAACAAACGGAGGTACCTTGATGTGATCGCCTTCTGGATGGAACCCATTTTCGTCAGCTGTGTACCTCACGGTGTAAACCACCCCATCAGGTCCTGTATAAGAATAAGATCCTTTGACCACCACTGCTGAATGGTCGGTATTTTCGTTGATTAGCGTTCCTTCTTCCTGCCTTGAAATACCGTTGCTCGTTTCGAAACTGCAGAAGGAAAAATTTTGGGTGGTGGTAAGTTATAGTTTTTGGAGGTTTTTTGAATACGTACTTGTAGTGATAGTTTCCGGTTCCAATATTGTCAAAATCATACTTTAAAATGCGTGCACTCTTTGCGTCGTCCAAAGCTACACTTAGGTGAAGGAAGCTTAAGCAGAAGCTGCTCACCAAAATCTGTATAAAAAATTATTTTGTTAGTAAGTACTTTTCTATAAGGAACTAAAGTCTTACTTTGCTGATTTTGTACATTGTATCGGAAGTAGATGAGGTAAATGAACACTGACCATTGAAATCTTTGATCGGAAATATTTATACCGAAAAAAGCGGCTTAGTCAAAGTGGGGTGAAATTCTAAAGTAGTTGAGGATTAAAACAAAAAGAAAAAATTGAGTCGACAAAGTGCCGAAAAATCTCTCCAATTATCATAATTTAATTATTTAGTATGTAAATTTGATTATGTTGTGACAGGACTGTTTCCGCTGGGGCAGTTCAAAGGAGCAAAAAGTTAAGGCTTTTTTAATGTTCTTCTAATCCTATTAGTATAATCTGAACATTATGAATTTCAATTTACATGTCTGGGAATGGTTGTGGCTTGTTAGGTATTGGAGTCGAAAATATCTATTAATCAGCGTATTGACACGATTTTCAGCAGATGGAGAAATAATTTATGATAATTCTCAACGAAAGTCCAATTCTTCAGATTCTTCTTGCATGAAGCATCTTTCAAAAATTTATTTACACAATTTAATTGAACATTTTTATGTTGTCTATTTCAATTCCAAACTATGATTTATATCCTATAGTAATATTACACATTCTTTTATCTTGTATGCGATTTATATTAATCAATTGTAAAATATAGTAAGAAAGTTTGTAATTTGTCTTGTTAATTTTGATTTATTAGTGTCATTTCTTTTATCGGCTTTGTTGATGGGTTTCGAATGGGCCGAAGATATATGAGGAAAAAATTTTTTTGTGTAATTTTTTGAAGGTATCTGGTCATTTATTTGGTTAAGAACTTCCTATTAAATTTTGGTGGCAGAAAATTACTGATTCAGATGTTAAAATCTACTTCAAAAATTCTATTTTTGCAAATCTTTTAAAATATTTTTAAAGTCAGCGTCAGCGTAATAGCGTCAGTGTGCTGCGTCAGCCTGATGCGCCAACGTCAGTTATCAGCGCGACTAATTTTTTTTACTTAAAGAAAACTTTTTATTAAAATTTCGATTTCTAACATTCTTCAAAATTAATTTCAATGATTGCAGAAAAGCTGACCAAAACTAATTTTCTTTGAAAAATCTTTTCTTTTGATAATTTTTTTGGTAAATCATTTAAAATTACACTTATGAGTAACTTTTAAACAACCTGTATAAACATTATCATCACCTACAAAACGAATGAATAAAAGGACAAGGACGTCTCGCTCGATTCACTTTACCTGTATTTTTAAATCAGTTCTTCTGCCGTGATCAAGGTAAATTAACTACTACTTAAATTTCTGCTTCTTACTGTAATTGCAACGTAATATTATTTATAAGCAATGTACCAATGTGCTTCAGTCCTCCCAATGGTACGCATATTCAAACCAGCTAAAATATCAATTGACAGCATCAGTTTGGAGAAATCATGCAAGTGGTATTAGCAATATTTGCAATATTATGTGTGGGAATATTGAATGCTCAAGTATACACATTAAATCCATCAAATGCTAGAGTGATATTTGAAGAAAATGAACAAACTCCAACTGGATACAAGTTTTCGTAAGAAAAAAAATTATTAACAAACTAAATTAATATACAAAAATTAACTAATTAAAAAAAATAATTAATCAATTTGATTTATTATAGATTCGAAACGGATAATGACATTACTCGAGGTGAAGAAGGTAAATTTGATGACAATCAAAATCTGCAAGTGAATGGATACTATTCATTTCAAACACCAGACGGGCAATTTTTTCGTGTTGATTATGTGGCGGATGAAAATGGCTATCGAATTGAAAAACCTATGAAACTGCCACCCCTACCACCCCCACCTTCTACCACGGCTCCAGAATTTGCACCACCACCACCTTTGAGCATCAGTTCTGCGGCTATAGCGTCTTTGTCCGGCGGCGGCCTTGGCTAAGCAATTTTTTGTAATTAACATTATTAACTATAATAAATAACTTTTCGTAATTATTTGGTACTTATTTTTTAAAGCTTTTAATTTTGTTTATCTACTCTTAACACGTAATATACACTTTACGCGTGCGTTTTCCAATACATAACATTATACATTATGTCACCTATGCGGTAATGAATCATTACTAATCAGAAACGTCATCATTACTAATTGGAAATGTCATATCGATTTTAATTGCACCTTTGTGTTGTTGAAATAGTAATTGTTTGCAACCAGCAATACTAAATTACTTAATTTAAATGAATAAAATGGAGCTATATTGTTTTTTGATATCTATTCTAATTTCACTTTCTGTCAACACTTTGAAATCTTATTGTTAAAAATAGATAAAATAATAATGTTAATATAAATGAATAAAATTGAGCTTATAGTGTTTTTTGAAATCTATTAATTTTCCATTTTTTTTTAGCTTTGTTGTTAAGAGTAGATAAAGTATAGTACTCTACTCGTTAGTAATAAGCCATTATTCTCTCGAATGATTTACTCCCGTCGCTATCGCTCGGGTCGTAAACTTCATTCTCAAGAATAATGACTATCATTACTAACTCGTTGAGTAATATACTATTAATTAAAGACATGGTATAAGAACATAGGGTAGAGCCACGCGCATATTAGCCGAAGTAGAAAGTGACTAGGTAGCCGACCGTAGTCGAACCTTAGTCGAACTAAATGACAACATGCCCGCGAAATTTTAAATAAATATCGGTATATTATAGTTTTCTTTAACTATATATGCGAACAAGTGTGCAATTTTTTTGCGGTGCTCCTAACCTCTGCAGTAGTGTTATTGTGCCAATAATAGTAAGTGATTGTTTTGTTTTTAATTTAAATTATTTTTCCGATGGTTTTTTTATAATAGTTTTTACATTCTCTCACTGCACAACGAGGCATTTTTGTATTATATATAGATTAAATCGAATAAAACGATACACAAAACGTAAATCCAAGTGATTATAACCAAATTCAAATACAAATGTCAAATCTAATAGCGTTTTTAAATTGGTGCCCCGGTGCAGAGTAAGTATATTTCTGTCCTGTGTTATCAATACAAGTTAAAACAAGATAGATATATACTCAGTGCGCACTACTGCAATACATCAAAAATGCCATCAAATCAATACAATAACATATGTCAGTTCGTTTTTACCTTCGGTAAACGTCGTGTTCATCCTCGGCTAGCGAGTCAATCTGACAATAAGCGACCAATTTAAGACGAGCGTTGGGTTACGCCCATTTAGAACAAGTGGGTAAAGAAGATGGTTGTCCGGAGCTACTTCAAACGATTTCTTCTAGAATGCGCTGTGTACACATTTATTTTTATAAAAGCGGTTTCTGTTGAGGAAAATTAATTAACCCAAAGAAATCTGCCTTCTAACATTTTCAGCATATTACAATCGCAACAAAAAATACATATATGCTTCTGCATAATAATAGTACATCTCTATTCTTTGTTTTATACCTAATCGAAAAAGGATAGAGTTACACTCGTCACTCAGTGTGCCTAGGTGCACAAACACAATATTGTACGGTATTATATTGATTAGGAGCCATCTGTGATTAGCTTACCGAACTAAACGGCATTTAACATGGCACTAAATGTCATTTAAAATTTTTACAGTTTGCACCATTTCACATTTGATTCATACTTTTTAGTCAAATTACTGCAAAATATGCTTTGAACTTTTAGAGATAGATTTTGACATACTTGTTTGGGCTTCTGTTAACACGAATTGTGAAAAATCAATAGAAAAAATTTTAAACTTCAAAATTTAATAAATAATTAACCAAGGCACAATTTGATAAACATAATAATACATGAGCTTGGGTTGTTAATTGTTTTTTGAAAAATATATTGTAATTCATAACTTTTTACGTGTTTTAGCTAAAAAGTATGAAATAAAATTGGAATGTGGCGACATCTAGTTAGCGTTGCTTTCCGACCGCCCCACTTAAGAAAAGTTGTGGCTCTACCCTATGTTCTTATACCAAGATTAAAGAAAGGTGGGGAAGACTTGAAAAAGACTCAACCCCTTGCTCGAGAAAATTTTCTGTAAAGATCCACGATTTACCTAAGTGATCTGTGAAGATACAGTATGAATTAACTTAACATATCAACATGTAACTAGAACAGCAACATATAACTTAGCGCCATCTACCAACTCACAGCCAACTTACTTGAATTTTAGGTTGAAATTCAAAATTCCTAGAAATTGACGCCACATCCTCGGATGTCTAATCGGACAACTTTGGATTGACGGCTGAATATCGAACCTATAAATTATAATAAATGGCTTTTCATAATTATTTGGTATTTGTTTATACTCTAAATAAAGTATGGAATTAACTAATTTGAAAACTTTTTTTGAGCTTGTTGAACATTTTAAGTAGAAAATTCATTAAAATTTATGCAGATCAACAAGTGAGAAATGTGGCTTAAATTTCTAGCGATTTTGAATTTCATCCTAGAATTCAAGTAAGTCGGCTAAAAAGTGGTAGATGGCGCTAAGTTATATGTTGCTGGTTTGGTAGAAAAATATATCTAAAACCAATCGTTTTAGAAAACTATATCTAAAACCAAGAAAAATAAATGGGTGGTGCCAGTCAAAGTAAAAGACACTTTTTGAAAAAACAAATTTTTTCAAATACATTAAAATGCAAATTTATTTTTTTTTATATTGTATGTACTTCATTAACCGCATCAGTAGTATTCTCGTCTAGTTTTTGTCTTTTTGAAACATTGTCTTCTAGGGTGTTATCAGTCTTCCGTTTTCGTTCGTTTTGTAGTTTCTGAAAGAAAATTACAAAAGTATGTCAAGATATTTTATTACTTCAAAGAAACTAATATAGTTACTTACTCTTGCTTTTTCGGCATCTGAAAAGGTCATTGGATATGGATAATCTTTGGTTGGCTTAGTTTCTTCAACAAAATGTAGACCACATACATGATGCCATCTTTTAACGTGATGGACGTTATTGAATTTTCCGTCCATCCTATTACATTTCATCAACCAACTTTTGCACTTATAACAACTACTACACTGGCTAATATGTTTATCGTCACCATCCACTAATTTTTTTCTTATAGCTAAGCATGGTTGAGGAAATTTTACAAAGGGAATTGAAGTTCGTCTACTATCAGTGTTGCAAGAACCGAATACGCAACACTTGGTTGCACCAACTTTGAATAAATCTAAGTCTTCCATTTCATAAGTTGAAGAATCGCAACACAAAAATTAAAACCATGATTAACAAATGCCAAAACATAACCCCACTTTTTTGACAAACATAATCAATTCAATGTCAATTGTCAATTTCTAGGAATTTTGAATTTCAACCTAAAATTCAACTAAGTTGGCTGTGTAGTGGTAGATGGCGCTAAGTTATATGTTGCTGTTCTAGTTGCATGTGGATATGTTAAGTTAATTCATGTAAATACTGTATCTTCACATACCCTTAGGTAAACCGTTAAATCGTATATGTTCACAATTTTCTCGTGCAAGGGGTTGAGTCTTTTTCAAGTCTTACCCCATCTTTCTAAAATTAAACAAAATTATTAATATTGATTGCACTTGGAAGCATTATTTCATTATTTGTCAAGTTTAAATATTAATTATAGTTACTCATTGTAGGTGACGCTAATTATATGTTGCTGCTTTAGTTGCCAAGGTATTGTAAATATTTGGTATTTATTTATACTCAAAATATGAAATTAACTAATTTGGATACTTTTTTTTAGCTTGTTAAACTTTTAAATAAAAAATTGAGTAAACTCACACAGATCAACAGATGAGAAGCGTTACATAGACGATAAAATGAGTGTGACAGAAGTTAAATGAGTGGATCTCTTTCAGATTCAGCCTCATCTAAGTGCGTGCGCTTTCTCATTCTTTCACCCACACTGAGATGTCTAAGCAACGCTTCTCACCTGTCGATCTGTATAACAGTCGTCGAACATAACTTCGACATCATTAGGAGAAATGATGCATATTTCTTCATCTCAGAGGCAAAATTTGCTCTATAAACTCAAAATAGTTTATCAGAAAAATTAAAATTTGTTTATAATGCGACCTTGTAAAGTTATACTCAGCATACTTATTTTAATTAAACCTTTTAAACTATAAAGAAAATTGTTTTATTATATTCTGTAAAACCTGATCTTATTTCTTGTCTTACATATTTTTGAACTTGAATTGAAGGTTTCTTTATGAAGACTGGTTAGTTATATTTTTAAAACCCTTAACGATGAACGTAATATTTATAACAATCACACTAATATTAGCTTCCTCAAAATTAAGTAACGCTGTTGAAGATCTGGATGTTAATCTTCAAAATTCGGTTCGCAACCAAAACAAATACAAACACTAGTAAGTAATTATTTTTAATCAGCCATAAAACTATTAGCATGTAGATTTAAAACCCATAATTATAGTGTCCAAACTAGGAATAAAATATATCGTGCTGAAGAAGGCCAATTAAAGGTCAATAAACAAAGCAATTTTGAAGATTCGAATCGACAAGAGAATGGATTTTATCGAGGAGTCCATTCTGAATCGTCTCTAGTACCGAATAATGAAACATATTCAGTTGACATGGTTGAGGAAGGAGGCGATTATCAATCTGAAAAAATGGTAAATGGTTCTGATTTTGAAAGTGGTACTACTCCTCACGAAAATGGGTTCCAAACTGAAGAGATAATATTTTTTGAACTTGAAGATACAACTGGCACTACTATTCCTGATGAAGAAAAGGAAGGATTTCAAACTGACGAATTTGGAAGTACATCTACTCCTGATGAGTTTACCACTTTTCTCGTTGGTGTACAGAAAATTAGCTCTTCAGCATTGGCTTCTTTAGTTGGAGGCGGTTTGGGATAATATTGATAAAAATTGGTTTATAATAAAAGCTTCACTCAAAAATCACAATTCAAAATATTTTATTCGTTTACCCAAGTCCCCCACCAGTAAGCGAAGCAATTGCAGCCGTTCCAATAAAGGGAACAAACGGCTTTCCTTCACCCACAGTTTTAACTACAGACTTCGAAATTGTAAATTTTGGTCTATATCCATTTTCATCCGCATGATAATTCAATTTGAAATGCAATCCATCATCGCCAATATATCGCACGGTTCCATCAACTACCACTACCGTGTCGTCTTCTTCTGCATTCTTAGTAGTCGACTTATCAAATACTCCAATTTCTTGGCGAAAAATGCCGTTACTCGTCTCGTATCTAAAACATTAATTCAAATTTAAATTTGTAATAATTTTTGACCAAGTTCACTTACTGAAAATAGTAACCTTTATCATTAACGCTCTTGACATCACTCAAAATAGTGTCAACTGGTTTGTGAGTCTGAGCACTGGACCACTGCACAACAATTATCACATAAACATAAATAGCGTTCTTTGTGTGGTTTAGCATTTTAATAGTGATGCTGCCAATAATCTTATAGTTCAATCTGCTCAACAGAACGGACTGCAACTAAATTACAGGAATATATCTCAAGCAAGGCCAATTGTTTTGAATAGTGTGGCACACTTTTGGATAAACAGTACTAACATTGTCAGAAAATAAATAATAATTATTATTATTATTTGATTTTTGAAAAACTGGAAGGGATTGCATAATTTTTACTTTGTAATTAGTTTAAAGAAAAATTATTATATAAATAATAAATTCGTTTTCTTAGAAGAGAATTCGATGTATTTGCATATTGCATGCATACAATTAAATTAATTTGATAGGTTGAAGTGAAGATGGTTATATAATTAATTTGAAAGGCGGTTAGTGCATAGGTAACTTAAATGAAGACGTGTATTGTTAATTGCATAATAATAAATATTTTTTTCAAAATTTTCAAAAAGGGTTGATTTTTTACGAGTGGATAATTTCCCATATTTAATTACTCGGTAAATACGGTATAAATATTTAACTAATTAATGACATTTTGTTGTCGATTTCGGATAAAATAATATAAATAATAAATATTAATATTATCAAAATCTGGAAAAATTTTAGCCAAATTTTTGAAAATAAAAAAAAATGGTAAAAATTGCAAAAAACCAACAATCTATAGTTTTCTCATTTTTATTTATCTACAAATTTCAACGTCGCTTATTAACAAAAATTTTTTTTTAAAAAAAAACATTTTTTTTTTTTTTTTTTAAATAATTGAATTGCCTTTCTAGCGACAGTTTAATATTTAAACTGGAACTTTAAAATTTAAAACCAAAATCCACTGAATAAACCAATTATAAAATTATTCAAAAAAAGTTCTCAAACTTACTTTCTATTTTATTTTGAATAATTCACTTATAGCGCAAATACTCCACTCAAATAAATTTAGCAATAAATAAGCAAATAAATAATTATTTAATTAAAATATAATATACATTTTTGCATAGTCTGATCTTTCTATTTAAAAGTTGGAGTTTATTTTTTAATAATTCCTTCGCCAACATTATATCACAATTATAAATTTAATTTTCCAAAAAATTCTCGCGGTTTTCAAAAATAATAAATACGAATTTTCTGATAAATGTCTAAAACTGCTTAAAATTATAAACCATCTGCCATCATCCAACAAATAATCACGAAACCAAAATTTCCTCATAAATTTAAAATATTCTCGAATCGAATCTCATCGACCTTCTCACCCTAAATTACCAACCAACTTTTTACATAACTCGCACATCATAGCTATATTAGTGGATTGCGCCTCGAGGCGAAAGAAGATCGGCCGGTCTTTGGGTCAAAAAGCCGTGAAGCGCTTCAGCAGCATCCGCAACATTGAAAAACCTTTGTATGTATATGTGAACTTTTAGAGCACAATGCCAAAATAAAGATGCGCGCTGCGGAGGTGGTGGTAAAATGTCAGGCGAAAACATGCGGCGATGGTAAATAATTCTCTGGGCAGTACCGAGGGACAATCTCATATAAAAGCGAGAATCTCCACCTCATCTTCAGTTTACACTTTGTGGTCAGTCAAACAAACAAATTTTTCAAAATGAAAATGGTAAGCCAACTAATTTTGAAAAAAAAGAAAAATAGTAATTTAAAAAAAATTGCAGATCATTGCTTTCGCCGCCCTTGTGGCCGTAGCTGTTGCTGCCCCCCAAAACCAGGCCGACAGGGACGCCGTTATCCTCAAGTACGACAGTGATAACATTGGAATTGATGGATACAATTTTGCGTAAGTTTTTTTATCAAAAAAATAAAAAAAAATATCAAAAAAAAATATTTTTGAAAAAAAATTATCAAAAAACTTAAAAACAATTTAAAAGAATTAGTTTAAAAAAAAAACGAAAAAAAACTACAAATATTTTTTTCTCTTGTTTAGTTTTGAAACCAGCAACGGAATCTCCCAGCAAGAATCCGCCCAGCTGAACAACGCAGGATCGGAAAACGAGTCCATCGCCGTCCGAGGATCGTACTCCTTCACTGGTGCTGATGGTGTTGTCTACACGGTCACATACATCGCTGACGAGAATGGCTTCCAACCCCAAGGTGCCCATCTTCCTCAAGCCCCATAAGACGTCAACATTTAGCTAGGAAATATATACTGCGTCCTCTTTTGTATGAACAAAACAAAATAATTAAAAAATAATTTATTTAAATTATCTTTTGATCGCAACAATTGTCTGGTAATTGCATTTAATTGCGAGACAATTGATTTTGTTTATACGAATATTTGTAAATAATTAAAAATGTATTATACAAAAAAACGAATAAAATATTTCATAAAATTGATGGTGTTTTTTTTGGTCGTATACGACTTGAAATAATATAAAATAATCTAACGTAATATTATAATTATTATGCAATCTTATATGTATACAAATAATGTAATACGATGACATTATAACTAGCGAAAGTTACCTCCATACATTAATAATACTTTACATTAACATTAAAGAATTTAACGAAGATCAATAGAGATGGTATACTATTATAGTGATTGTATGCGGCAGAAAAATTGACAAGGACGTAAAAGGCATTTTCAATTTATAAAAGTACCTTACCGGTAAAATGTGGTATAATTGCAAATTTGAAAATGAACAACAATTTTATTTAATTGAGTGTTTTAAGTAAATGCTATAAAAATTTTAACAAATTATTTTTGATCGCTATTTATTATTGCAATTCAAAATTTTACTATTAATTTGTTTAAATATATTTATTATAATATAAAAATATTATTTTATTGGTTTCAGAATTTTTGATAATTTAAATATAATTTTTTAATTTAGTGCGCCAAAAATCATAATGTAAATAATATTTAAATTTATATTGATAAGATCAAAAAACCTATTTTGTGAATGAATAATTTTTTTAAATGTGAACAAAGCTACTAAAATTTATTTGATTTTAATCTTCATTATGCTAATATTTTAATAGCGTCTACTATTTTCCCGCCTGACTAGTGAAATAAACTAGATGAAGCGACTAACCTTCATGCAAATTTTTCTAATCAAATTTTTTTTGTGTAGAACTAAATTGATATTTTTTCTAAATTTAATTTAAATGTTTTACAACACATATATTATTATAAAATTAACCTTTTGAAGGTATTGGCAAGTAGCAAGAGCCATCAGCAACAACGAGCACTTAAAGGTGAATCTTCATTTCTTTTGAAAGTACTGACAAAAAAAACTATCGCGTTGCATTGTTAGTTTTGCATGCAATTTTTAGAAAAAAATATTTATTATTAATATGTTTGTTAATTTTATTGACCTTAAGAATTCATCATTTATTACATATTTTTTTTTTCTTTTGATTTGTTAAATCTTGTAACGAATTTTTACATACCACTCAAAAAATATGTTAAATTTGACATTTATTTAAACTTTTAAAGCAGAAGACATGCTTGAAGTAATAATAATAATAATACAGTAAATATTTACTCATCATTGATCAAATCGTTTAGTATTCGGTATTTTTTGTAATTATCCCTTTAATGAGTTTATTGCATTTTGATTATATATTAAATCGATTGCAAAATTAATAAAATGATTTCGCCACTGGACGAAAAAAAATCTTTGTTGATTTTGTAAATGAATCTATGCAATGCTTTCTCTTTACATCACATGCAGGAATCAATCAAAGATCATTTTTATCAATAAAACAAAATTTGCATACAATTCAATTAATATTGTAAAATTATAACGATGACAAATTAAATGAAAGCTGAATTCCCAATATATTAAATTTAATTTAATAACACAAAAAATAAAATATTTGATAAATGGCCAAAAATTTTAAAATATTTTTGAATTTGTGGCGAAGGAAAAAAAATAACCAATTTTGTTTTTTAGTTATTAAACTTGACATTAATAATTAATATAAAATTTAAATATGGAATTGTTAATAACTTTTGAACTGTTTGCTTCCTGACGGAGTAACTAGTGTTATTCAACTCGGTCAAAGAGTAGAACAAAAATATGTAAAGAGTCAAAACTCATTATGAAATTTGCCGTTTTGCAAAAAAATTGTTAGAAAAATCTTAAATTTTAATTTTATTAAAATATTAATAATAAAAAAAAATCTTAGTAGATCAGTAAAAAAATGCATCATCGCATCATATCAATAATTTTTTGGAAAGGATGCATAGCATAGGTAATATTGGGTTAGGTCGTGTTGCAAATGAATATCGCCTGCTAAATACTATAAAAAAAATGACCTTTAAATGTTGGCAAAAATTATGCAAATAAAATATAGAACTGTCCCCTTCCCTTTAATTTTTGGTCAATTTGTACATATAAATAGAAGATGTCCTACAACAAATTACTATCATTCAAGTTTTTGATAATCCTGCTTCAACATGAAAGTTGTAAGTAGTCATTAATATTTAATTATATAAAAAATAAATTTAATATTACGATTAATTTGAACCAGATCGCTCTTGTCTTCTTCGCTTTGGCCGCTGTTGCCTTCGCCGCTCCTCAACACCCAAAGGATGCCACCATCCTTCGTTACGACAACGACAACATTGGAGTTGATGGATTCAGCTACAAGTAAGAAAAAATTAATCTAAAAAATAACAAAAACTAATATTTTTTATTATTTTGTGTGTAGTGTTGAAACCAGTGACGGATTCAAGAAAGAGGAACAAGGAACTTTGATCAATGCAGGAACTGAAAATGAAGCCGTTTCCGTCCGAGGATCTTTCAGCTACGTTGCCCCTGATGGAGTGACCTACACCGTCACCTACATCGCTGACGAAAACGGCTTCCAACCCCAAGGTGCCCATCTTCCAGTAGCCCCCCAATAATTACATTTGACTGACAACTTTTTTACCGCAAAACAATAAACAACAAAAATCTATAAAAACTCGTTTTTTTTACTATGATCCAAATATTTAATTATTTTTAATGAACGTGAAACGAATTTGCTCATTTACCATAAAGTTGTAAAAGTATTCCTCAATATGTGAAGACCTGAGCAAATACTTAATGAACAAAAGCATCGAGCTAATATTGGCTTTTGTCTGCTAATGGTGCTATGAGACTTTTTTGGACTTAATGCCAAAGTGGCAATATATTAAGCTTTATATAACAATAACTGTGCTAGACGTGCAGTAATTTGTTGTTTTACGTAATTCAACTTGCATACAAATATTTATCCACTTTACATTAACTCATTAAAAAAGGTTTACGTCTTCATTATTCGGAATGGCATTCATAAAAGAACTAATTAAGATGCTTAATAGTGCTTGAAGAATTTGACATTTCCAAAGCAAAATTGCTGAATATTTAGATATATTTTTATTAAATTAAATCACTTAAGAGATTAAAGCACGTTGAAGCCGATTTGTAAGAAAAATACGTCATAACTAGAACGCGTCAAGTTGGCGCATTTCAAATCAACCCTCCGTTTCCCCTTCCTTTGCTGCGCTAGGTGTTTATTTATGTAATGTCAAATACTGTAGATCAAGGCGTTCTCACATTGTGACGTCATATCACTTTAAACTTAAAATTGCAATTTTTTCCGAAAAACAAAAACATTGCACAAAATTATTTTCGTATGTAATTTTTTATACTTTATCATTTAAAGAGAACTTTAATACTATTCTTCAATTTTTTTTATTTTTAAAAAATGTAGTAGGAGATATTACACAATTATCTCAGCTTGCATTGTTGAACCTTTAAAGATCCTGATCCCTATCGTCTAATTATAATTAAAAAGGCTTTTGTTGCATAAGGGCTGTTTAATTGTAAGACAAGCGACAAGTGCAGCCTTGTTATTGTCGTGTGGCATAGAATGCAGTTTTATTATCATCCAAAGGCAATTTAAATAAATTCTTATTGTATAATGTGGCTAGAAGAGAATAAATTAGAAATAAAGATGCAAGGATAATGACATTATGTTTGTCTCTTCATCAAACATTAATGTATTTTTGCAATAAATATGACTTTTCATAATCTTATCTCGTGCCTGTTTTAGTGCTCAGTGGATGGCTATACGGAAGCTCAAACGCAAGATAGCTTCGAAGATGGTTTGTTGCAACTCATGCAAAATGTCAACACATGCAAATATACTCCAATTCTGTCATGCTAATATTTGTGTCCTAACTCTAATAAAAGTGATGAAGGGTATCGTTTGTCGCTTCCACAATTTGCGTTTACCGTTAGCTTTAAAAAGTCCTCCTCTTAAACAATCTAGTTCAAGGTCAAATAGTATTATATAATAATTATTAAGTTTTTATTTATTTATTTATCATAAATAATTAAATAAAAAATTAAATAAATAATAAATAGGTTACATTAAAATCTTTCCAATTCGTTATAATATTGTCGATAGGTTAAGCTAGAAAAAACTGGATCTTCTTTAGATAAATATCAACGACTATATATTTTTTATTAATTTATGCACAATATACATTTTTTATGAACATTGGAAGGGAGCCTTTACTGCATTTTATTCATATAAATACCAAATTTTTGATTAGGTTTAGTATCATTCACGAATATTGTGTTTTGTTAGCATCTACATCAACAATGAAAGTAAGTGTTGTTTAAATTTGTAATAAATAAAAAACATTTTTTTAAATATTTTTATAACTTACATTTTTTAATATTATACTAATTTTGAATCAGACCGCTATCATTTTCTTTGCTTTGGCCGCTGTTGCCTTCGCCGCTCCTCAACAACACCCAAAGGATGCCACCGTCCTTCGTTACGACAACGACAACATTGGAGTTGATGGATTCAGCTATAAGTAAGAAGAAATTAATCTAAAAAATAAAATATAACAAAAACTAATTTTTTTATTATTTTTGTGTAGTGTTGAAACCAGTGATGGATTCAAGAAAGAGGAACAAGGTACTTTGATCAATGCAGGAACTGAAAATGAAGCCATTTCCGTCCGAGGATCTTTCAGTTATATTGCTGCTGATGGAGTGACCTATTCCGTCACCTACATCGCTGACGAAAACGGCTTCCAACCCCAAGGCGCCCATCTTCCAGTAGCCCCCCAATAAAAACGTACGAATAATGACTGAGTTGTTTTATAATGTGCTGTGTGAAAATGTAAATAAATATATCAATTAAAAATTAACATTTCTTTTTTTATTTCATTTAAAAAAAAATATTTTTATGATTCAATTTATATTATTACAAGACTTTAATTAAATTATGCAATTTTAAGCTTGCACATATCATGTAACTGAAACTGGAGAGCATTCAGTTCTGCGAAAATGATGAATAGGAAACCACGAAATGCCGATTAACCAATAGTAAGTACATCTTACTTTGTGCGGAAATACCTGAAGTGAAATTAAATGATTTTATCTTTTTATCGCCCACAGAAAAAAAAAATTTAAATGATCTATACGAGGTAGATGAACAAATTTAAAATGCCCTGAAGGATATCTCGATTTGAAGCTTCTTTATTTTATTAAGATGCGTACCTAATCATTAATAAACTATAATTACCATGAATGGTATTTATTTTAGACACATTCTAAACAAATTAATAACTACCTACACTATCAGATATCAACAATAAAATACACTTAAGAGGATAAGTTTCAAGTTAATTTTCAGAATGAAAAATCGTCTTTAACATTTCAAGCGTAAATTGCGTGGGAAATATTATTATTGTAGTCAAAGTCAAGCATTTTAAATTAGCAATAAATTTGTTTTACTTTTATAAATTAAATTTCTTTGTCTTTTATTAATAAATTAAGTTTTATAAATATTTTTTCAATTTTTGATTTGCACAAAAAAATTCTAAAAATAATTAAAAAAAAAAAATAATAAACAGTTGAATAAGCTTTCAAACACCGGTTAATATAAACTCAAATTTTTGACGTAAATTAAAAGGGTAAAAAAGCCATAAGGGTTAAATTTTAAGGAATGAAACTTTCACCACCATATTTTTCAATTTATTTTTAATAAGAGTGCAAAGTTTTGATGATGCATCTTGAATATTGTTAAAGATATATGCGATACAAAATAACAAATTTTCCTAATTTTTCTCCCTTTGACCCTTAATAAAACACCACCCCTTCAAAAATAATCCAACTTTTTTTGCAGCGTTTATAACTTCAGGGTGTACGTAATCACTGTGCAAAGTTTGGTCGTAATCGGTATGGCGGTTCAAAAGATTACCTATACTCACTTTTTTTGTCACTTTTTAGCTAGTTTTTAGCCCCTAGTGCGCATGTTTTTTAAAAATTGAAATTTTTTATTACCATTAGGTTCGTCTAATGACAACAAAAAAGGATGCAAATTTGGTTTTGTTCGGCTGAGTAGTTTTTGAGATATAGTGGTTAAATCAAAACCAACAGACAGACAGACCGACAGACAGACCGACAGACAGACCGACAGATCGACGGAAATTAGTGACTATAGTTTTTGTAATCTACGTTGTCTGAGCTATCCAAAACACTAAAAATCTCAAAAAGTAAAATTTTCATGATTACAATACTTCCTCTACGAGAGAAGTAATATAAAAAAACATAAATTAATTTTATTAAATTATGTTTAAATTATTCTGAAATTATTGATAATGTTTAAATTATGTTCAATGAGCTTGTACTAAATAAAATTATTTAATACTTAAATATTTTAAATAATAAATAAAGTTTAAATATATAATAAATATTTTAATAATGCCACCTAGTTCATTGGTCTGGTATTAAAATTATCCATAAACTTTGCCTATATTAATCAATTATATAAATATCGTGATTGTATAACAAATAATAAAACCTCGTTTTGCCAAGAATGTTTTAAACAATGCCATTAAAATCCTCAAATTAGAATTTAAAAATTAAATAATTGATGATACTTGATCTGATAGCTTAAAAACGAGTTTCCTAAAAGGTGAACAAGACATCTGCCAAATAGAATTTAATATATGTGAAGGATTTTTAGCTGGTCAAAAAAATATTAAAAAAAATAATCCTTAAATTAAAATACATATTAATATAAAAAGGTGCCATTGAACCAAATCAAAATCAGATTGATTTCTGGATCGCACTCTACGCAACTAAAAATGAAAGTAAGTTTCCAAAAATTAAAATAGTAAAAATTGGAGGTGAACAATTTTTTTAATCTCGTTTTCGTTTGGAACAAGGAGGTTCGCGTCTCGATGAAGCTATCCGTCATTTGCACGGTACCACTTGGAAAAATTCGCTGGAAATGAGATTCCACAGTACTTCTCTCGTTTATATACTAAAATTTAAATAAATCTGACAATTCTAACTATGAGGGGGGTATTAGGGGTTACAATTGTAAAATGTAGGTCTAGCCTAATTTCAATTAAATTAACTAAGTAATGATAAGTTAAATATGTTATAATTACTACTACCAAATTTGAAAGAAATCCGAGCATTTTGACTGTAAAGGGTACGTTAAGGGTTGAAGTTGTAAAATAAGGGTCGCATATTATTTTTAATTAGATTATTCGTAAATCTGTTTTAAATGTATAGTAGAAATCTAATATGAAGAAAATCCGATCCATATAACTCAAACTATATATTTGGGGGGTGGGTGGGGTTTGGGGATGTGTGTAGTTAGGGTCGTAAATTATTTTTAGTCACTCAATATGTGAATATATATAAAATTACTGACGGAAAATGGTCAGTTATGCTGACATATAAGAATAAAAACACCGCCAATTTTTGAACAATTAATTTAAAGACCCAACAGGCCACTAGGGTTCATTTTTAGGGGATGAAACTTCTACCAGCATTTTCGTCAATGTATTCCTAATATGTGTGCCAAATTTGGTTTAAATAAAATATTCCTCCTGGCAGGTATTCACGTTACAACGTATGCATTTTTACAACTTTTTGACCCTTCAACCCTTAATAAAAAGTCAACCCTTAAAAAAACTACAGATTTTTTGAAAGCATTTACCACTTGGGGTATACACAAAACATATGTTCAATATTTGGTCAAAATCGGTCTGCAACTTTAGAAGATTAAGTGGATGCACCGATTTTGCTGTTTTTGGCATGTTTTTGGCCAATAATGCGCAGGTCCTTAAGAGTTTCCTAACTTTTTTTTCTTTGACCTAATCAATGGGCAGGTAGAAAAAAAGGACGCAAATTTTGCTTTAATCGGTTCAGTAGATTCCGAAATATAGCGGTTTAAAGAAACGAACAGACCGACAGACAGACCGACAGACCGACAGACCGACAGACAGACCGACAGACGGAAATTAGTGAATATGATTTTCGTAATCTACGCATTCTATAAAGTAGAAAAAAGTGAAATTTGGAGAAATTTTTTTTTTCATGAATACAATACTTCCTCTACGAGAGAAGTAATTATATGTTTGGAAGCAATGTTGCTCAGCCGGACCCGAATACTGAAATCTAGACACCAACAAATTTGTATGCTTTATTAATTTATTGTTAATTATTATTGTTTAAAATAATTTTGATGCAATAAACCGCATTAATAATTTTAATTAATGAGTAAAAAAAATATCCTTGATCTATTCCTAATGTTAGATAACAAATATTAATTTTTATTTCTAATTTTGAATTGAATTATTATTTGCTATAAGAAAATTGATTTTCCCATAGACAATAATAGCGAACACAGACAGCATTGATCTTTACCATTTTGTACATGATACCGACATTTTAACTTTATCGTCGTGATTTAAATGCAAAAAATTCAATGCGTTCCGATTTTCTTTAGGTTTGAATTATTATTTCACATAATTTATAATTTGTAACGCTTCAATTTAAATAGCAAAATAATTTGTGCCTAACCTAACCTTACCTAACCAAACCTAACCTCAGCTAACATTAACAAGCTACTTGCGTTTGCAGTATGATTAATTTTAAATACGTGACCCGAATGATGAATAAATTAATTAGGAAACTAATCAATTAATTTCGGATTTACCAAAACGCCTACTTATTATACGAACACTTGAAATAATTTAATAAGCTTAAATTACGCAACAGCCATCAATCATTTGAATTTAACATTTCTTCGACGACGACGATAAGCCTATAAAATAGATTTTTTTGAGAAGTGGAAGTTTAACAAACTGAAAGCGACAGTTTTATTAAAGCGGCGTTCGTCTTCAGTGGATCAGGTTAAGAACTTGACCTTGTATCGAATAAACCGCTATACAGAGAAACTAACGAAAACCGTAACATAGGGATTTCTGTTCACGGATGGTGGGGGTCGGCGAGTGAGGTGCGGGTGCCGGTGAGATCGATCATTGAAAATCGTCGTCTTAGAACCAGTACCTGTGGGAGCGCACTGAATAAAAATCGAGTTTACCCGATTGATCTGCTCTGCACCCGTACCTCACTTGCCGACCTCCACCGTCCGTGAACAGAAGTCCCTATGTTACGGTTTTCGTTAGTTTCTCTGTATACAAGATACATCATCAGTTTGTGTGTTATTTCATCATTAATGAATAACTACAATTGAATTCCTTTCCCAGACATTTATGCAATCGAACATTTACACTGTGAGGTTCAAACACACGTACTTAGAAAATAATTCATCATCATCTTATATGATTGGAATTGTTGCATTACATTGCATTGCATACTAGAAGTGCATTGATTTGAAAAAAATAAGTGCGTCAGCGCAATAAAAAAATGATAAATTATCATTGCATTGCAGCTTAAGCTGGGCGCACACCATTGATGCTGAACGTTTAGGCGGGAGTTTTTGTTTTTTAGAGCGCCAGGCTAAAACAATTTTTTTTTTAATTTTTATTGATTAATATTCTTATGGTTAAAGTCATATGAGTAGCAAATTTGGTTACAATTGAATGCGTAGTTTTTGAGATAAAGGGTTTAAAAACTAGTAATAGACCGACAGGCGGACAAGTCAGACCGGCGCAAATAAACTAACTATTTTTGTAATTTTCTTGTTCTGAAACCAATATTTTGGTGACTAAATAATATTTGTATTGTAATTTTGAGGTGGGTGCATTGAATGACATTTATTTGGTGCATAATGGACCTCGAAGTTCGACGCGCCTTGCACTCAAGACCGTTCCTTAGAAGGTTTTAGAACTGAAAAATGTACGTCATGATTTATTAAATCACCGAACAATTTCTCCTAGCAATTTATTTAATTATACGCCCATTAATTCGACAAAAGATCGCTAAGTATGTAAACAAAAACTAATTAATTTCGATTATTTAACCGTTGAGAAATAATTAATTTAGTAAAGATTAATTAATAGCATCACAATTAGTTTTGAACATTTCGTAACAAAAAATTAAGACTTTTTTACAATTACAAATTTTTGAAAATAATTTTTTATTTTTAATAATTAAGAGTCCTCCAACGGCTGTCTTGAAGTTGTCTGCAACCAGCATTGCATCATAGAGAAAAGAGCGCAAATGATTGGCGAGAGCTTAGGAGAGAATGAGAAAAATATATAATAAACACGCGTATTTATAATTAGTGTATTTCGGTTATGCGTTGACAGTTTTTGATGAAAATCATGTCAAAATATTAAGAAAAAAATTCTCTAGGGCAAGAAGCTCACTAAACTTGAATAACTTTAATTAATCATTGTTAATTATGTTAATTTATTTTTTATTGTCAAATATGTCCTTAATTATCCACTATTTTTAAAAACAAAAAGCTTTGGAACACAGATTAATCTTTTCAGAATATTTTGACATAATTTTTATCAAAAATCACCAACGCATAACCGAAGTACACTAATTATAAATACGCGTGTTTATTATATACTTTTCTCACTCTTTCTTAAGCTCTCGCCAATCATTTGCACTCTTTTTTCTATGACGCAATGCTGGTTGCAGACAACTTCGAGACAGCCGGTGGAGGACCCTTAATTTATAATTAGTGAAAAAACTTAAATTTGTAAATAAATTATATCTTTAAAACAATAAAATCAAAAAAATATTTTTAATTAAATTTATTTTAGCACTCCTAAATAAAATAATACACTATAAATTTTCTGCTTAGTACATAATTAATAACTAAATTTTTCTCACTAAATACGTGCGCTCCTGAACAGGATCCTTATAAATTACACGCAACTAAAATTGCATTGCACGCCGTACATCAACTTCAGCAATTTCTCAACCACTCAGGATACAAAATAGTTGGCATTAAATTGAAATAAATTAAAATAGGTTGAAATATAAATCAGTTTTTTTGTCCACATTTTTTTTTATTACTAAGCCATAATATTCCACTATAAAAGAAATATGATCGTTTAAAATTCAAAGCTATAATATGTTATGTTTTAAAATTTAAATGTCAACTAGGATGCGCTACGACCCTGAAAATTAAATATACTCATCTTCACATAATTATTAAAACAAAAATTTTTGATCAAAATCCTTTCACTCCGCAGATTTTCCTAGTATCTAGTAGTTAAGCATTATGGATAAAAAATTATGCAAATTTTCTGGCTTTTTTGCAGAAACAATCCGGCTTGCAATTTTAATTAATTAGCTAAGTCAAAAGGGGGGCTGCTGATTTTGTAATTTCATATATAAACGACGCCCCTAAAATTTTGAACATTGTCGCATTAGTCACGAAAGCACAAAAATCAGAATGAAATTTGTAAGTTTTTTGAAAAATTTTGAAAAATAAAATTTTAAAAGAGCAATTATTTTTTTTGTAGATTATTGTACTGGCCGCTCTTGTAGCAGTAGCTTTTTCAGCCACAGTGCCCCAACACTCTCAAGACGCTACCATCCTCAAGTACGAGAATGACAACATTGGCGTGGACGGTTACAAATTTGCGTAAGTTTTTATTTGCCTTAAACGTAACAACACATGTGAAATTTATCGTATGTAAAATGTAAAATAAGCTATTTATATATTCAGCCTTCCCTGCGGCTACTTTTATTTCATTAAATTGGACTCATCATCATCTTCACTGAAAGATTTCCAAACAAGAAATTATTGCTCAATTTTGTATAATGTTATCAAGTAGACAAGACATCCATAAGGCACCGATATATTCATATTTAATACATAAAGCGTTTCATAATGATGCTTTTCGTATTCTATAATTTGAAATATTATGTAAGCGGCTTTTATTGGTTTTTTGCAAAAAATGGGAACCTTAATTAAGAGCCGATCCGGCTTCCAAGCAAGGTGACGTCACAAAATTACGCCCTCTAGCGGTGAATTTGCAAAGCTTAAAATTGCGGTGCCACCTTAAAGTATTATTGGAATTATTTGTAGTGAAAAACGAAAGTGAAGATGAATCAAGGTAAATAGGATGTAACCTTGAGGAGAAACTTTCATCTCAACGTCCTCGCCTCTTGCATTTATCAATATTTATTTAATTTTTTTGCTTCACAGAAAAATGTGCAACTACTATTATCGGATTATTTTTTTTTGCAGATTTGAAACCAGCGATGGTACTTCGCGTCAAGAACAGGCTGAACTGAAGAATGCGGGTACTGAAAATGAGTCGATTTCCGTGCGCGGTATCATCTCCTGGGTGGCTGCCGATGGTACCCCGTACAATTTGGAATTTATTGCTGACGAAAACGGGTTCCAACCCCAAGGTGCCCATTTGCCGAAATAATTTTTCACATATTTTTTTGATTGAATTTCTAAAATGCCATGCCGATGTACATAAAATTAGTTGAGTAATAAAATAAAATTTAAAAAAAAAAAATAAATATAAAATTCTGGTTTTTTATTGGGACGAGTAAGAGGAGGAAAAATTTTAATATTTTGATGATTAATCATTATGTTGGCTGCTAATGCACTGTGTAATTGAGTGTAATAGTATACTATTATTAAATAGTAGAATAGATAATGTGTAATATGATATCACTTTGCATAAATTTATAGTCACCTATTGCATAATAGAAGATTTTGAATAATGTTGGGAATTTATATTTCTTGTGGATGCTTCTTATAGGCAACCAGGAAAACATCAAATCCATAGAACTTTTTTTTAAATTTATTTATTGAAAATGTTTATATTTTTATTCCCTACTAGTATATTAGAAACGAATAATACCATAGTTACGGGAGCTATAATGATAGTCATAACTCCCAAGGGAATTATGAGAGGGCTATTATAACCTCATAATAGCCCTCTTTAAAAAGAAAGAAAGAAAGAAAGAAAGAAACAATAGTTGTGACATAATTCAAAACCGTGGTAACCATGAACAAGTAACTTGATCAATTTTAAATGCATAGCAACATTCGGTTAAAATTACTTTTTTATTGCAATAAAAAACGTGATTTAGTAAGGAATAAAATTATGTATGTACCACAGGAATTAACAGATGATAATAACCTCGGGAAATTTACCATCCCTCGGGCCAGAGGCCCTCGGGATGATAAATTTTTCCCTCGGTCATTATCATCCTTATAATTCCCTTGATACATAAATAACTATTATTAGAATTAGAAGTAGTATGTCATTAGCAAACGTTAAAAAATGCAAAAATAATTTAAAAAAAGAAAAAAATAGCTTTTTCGATTTTTGATATTAGCGTCAATTAAAACTTTCTACGTATTATAATTTATTTTTGAGTTCTGTTATAGAACTAGAATATTTAAATAGTAAAAAAAAATATTTTTTGAATTAAAACATTTGATAAAATATTTATTATATTCTTATGTAATTAATAATATAATATTTGTTATTGTACTGTTTGTTTTTTTTTTTAATTTTGATACATTCCTAATAAAATACAGAATGTTATAATTAAAACATTTAAATTCCTAAGAAATAATTGACATAAATATTATTAAAAATACAGTTGTGATTATTAAGTTGCCTATTCTCATTTATTAATTAAGAATTAAATATTCTGAAATTTGTTGAAAAAAAATCCAGGTGTTTAATTTGATAAAAAATATTTAAAAAAGGTGTGCATCGACCGGGAATCGAACCCGGGGCGCCCGCGTGGCAGGCATTAGCATTAAAAGATTTATTGATTATTTATCGTTACAGAGTTTAGTGATTTACATTTGCTTAACTTAAAAACTAGTTCTAAAACTAACTTAAAAACTAAACATTTGAAACACTATTAACTATTTACACTATTTACATTAGGCTCCATTCCTAGCCGAAGCTTTACTGGAGTGATTGTATCGGACCGATGCCGTTGAATTTAGAATTCGGTTGGCTTAAGTTGCACTTCGTTGAAAACCGTGCGCCAGGCTACCAGCGCCAAGCTCCAACAAAGTGCCAGAGAAAGGTTTAAGTTTAAGTAAAAGAAAAGAAATAGATATATTCTCCAGGAAAAGAAAAATAAAAACCTGGTTAAAACAAGGAAGTAAAAAAGTGGATTTAGGTGGTGGAATGAGTAGCGTCCTCTAGAATTGAGTGGCATCGGCCGACACAGCGACCACACCAAGCGTGCACCGTAATGTACAGGCACGCAGTGGCTAGGCGTGCGCCGACCAAGGCCACACACTCCAGAGATGAAAAAGTTAGATTTAATCTAGGTGGCCCAGACTAGTGGCGCCATCTAGTAGCGAGTAGTCCAAGCCGGTGCAACAATAGCCCCAAGCGTGCACTGTAGTGCACAGGCAGCATGTGGGCGGAGCTACACCAACCTGACGTTTTGCTTAGATTAAAGCAATTAAAGTTGAAAAATGCCAGTAATTGGGATAATAAGTGGGATAATAGTTCTATTGTTTATTAAAGTTGAATGGATTTTTTGGATGAAGAGGTTGGTGAAATTTTTATTAATTTAATAGTTGTTGAAGTGTTGTTGTAGGATAAGTGGGGTTATGTTAATGTTTACATTTTACAATTTACATCTAGAATTAATGTTTACACGATAAATACAATATTCTATGCAGTTTGCATCAAGGTACAACAATAATAGTAAGTAATTTTGTGTATATAAGAGTAATCATGATTAATGTTATAGGTTATTCAACCGACAAAACGAAATGCACTGGAGCGAACTTAGCACAATGAACACAAATAATTGTGAGGACTCTCAAACGAAGAGCTGTCTGGACTTATTAAATAGCTACTGCATGGTTGGAAATTATTAGGACCCACAACAGGCCATTAATGAACTGTAGGAACAAGGTAAGTGCTAAATGAAGCTAATTGAAACGTTTTGAAACCAAACTAAGCAACTAGCGACAAAATTACAGTAAAATAAAAAGAAGAGCAGAGGATTAAGCCAGTGCATTGAAGGTAAGTGTCTAAATTAATAATTAAACCAATCAACACTATTATCATTAACATAGAAAACAGAGCAGTAAATTTTAAGGTTAATTTTTGTTTTATGCTTCTAGGGTGGGCGTAAAGCATCAATCAGTCCCTCACTTTGGAGCTTTTCATACGGAAATTTCATCTGCGTTCTACAACTATAAGGACGAGGACGATTATTCGCGACGTTAATCGATTCAAGAATATTTGATGTGAGTGGATTGACATCCAACTTATGGTTGTAGAAGTTAGAAGAAATTTTATTAATAAACTCGTGTATCATTTCCACGCCAGTGATATTGTGCAAATGGTCTATTCTAGTGAACGGATCTGAATTTGTAGCTAGTCTCAGACATTTGTTTTGGATGCGTTGGACAGCGAGCATTTTAGAGTTTGAAATGGAGCACCAGGCTGGGGCCGCATACGTCAGTAGTGGTCGAATAATGGATTTGTATATGATAACTTTGTTCCTCTCACTGAGCGCAGAAGTACTGTTCAGCAGTGGATACATTTGCCTCATTGCTGATTTTGCTTTATTAATATTGCTGTTGGTATTGTGTTCAAAGGTTAATCTTTGATCCAACAGCATTCCTAAGTACTTAGTGACAGTGGCAGGAACAAAGCTACTACCTCCCACTTTAAGCGGGTTATAGACCTTAATGTTGGTTCTCTTGTAGGTGAACAGCACTGTTTCGGTTTTTGCGTAATTTAATTTTATTTTCCAGCTTGTGCAGTATTTTTCGAGGATATTATTATAGATTTGAAGTTGCCTATTGGCAACTTCAGCACTAAAGCTACGGGCGTAAACCGCAGTGTCGTCCGCGAACTGCGCCACCTCAACCTGAACGAATTTAGGCATGTCGGCCAGATATATATTAAAGAGTACCGGTCCCAAAACTGAACCCTGCGGTACTCCAGCCAGCACTGTTTTCAACCTAGATAATTGACCCTCAACTCTCACTTGGAAATGTCTGCCTTTCAGGTAACTTTGAATTATTTTAATTAAATATAATGGATACTCAAATTTGCGCATTTTGTATATCAATGCCTCCTGCCAGACGCGATCAAACGCTTTTTCAACGTCGTAAAGCGCCATGACAGTGGACTGATTGCGGTGGAAATTTATGGTTATGTCGTTGATTAGGCGAACTAATTGGTGGACTGTGCTGTGCCCAGCTCTAAACCCAAATTGATGGTTTGGTAAAACCCGCTGTTCGTTTGTGTGCTCACTAATTCTCCGCAGTAACACCTTTTCAGTGATTTTGCTTAAGGCAGGAAGGAGGCTTATGGGACGGTAATTCTCAGGATGTTGGTGATTTTTTTTAGGTTTAGGAATGGGGATTACAACAGCTTTTTTCCAGGATTGTGGAAAATGTTGTAAGTTAATGACAGCATTGATAATGTGCACTAACTGAACTATACCTTTTCTAGGCAGATTTTTTATGGATTGGTTGAAGACCGAGTCAATTCCAGGAGCTTTTTTGGTTTTAAGTGTTTTAATAATAGCACTAATTTCCTGTGGCGTAGTGTAAATTGCACTTTTCGTCTCATTGTCAAGTTCCACAATTATATCGTCAATTGCGTCATATGTCTCTTGCACCAGAATGTCGTGTTCATTATTCCGGTCTTTATCAATCATGTGAACGTCACTAAAAGTCTCGGCGAGAATATTGCTCTTGCCTTTCGGAGTAAAATACTCGATGTCATTTTTATGTAAATTTTGTTTATTCTGAGGCTGTTTCTGTTTGAGTCTTTTAGTGACTTTCCATAACGAATTCTGACCGGGTTTAATGTCCGACAGAAATCTGTTCCATTCTCTATTTTTATAGAGAGCAATTTGAGTCCTAATAGTAGCTGTTAGTTGATTCATTAATAGTTTTTGATTAATATCACGATGCTTTTGGAACAGCTTTCTGTAGACATTTTTTTGTTTAATTAAATCTATAATGTGTTTAGGGAAATTAGTTCTATTTGTGATTGTGATCTTTTCAGTGTGTTTTCTAGTGATTTTTTGTATAGTCTCAGTCAGTTTGTTCACTTCATTGTCTAAGTCTTGTTTGTTGTTTATGTTGCTCTTTATTATAATGCTGTCATTAATGTCTTTCCTGTATTTTTTCCAGTTGGTGTTTTTAAAGCTGGTGCAGGTTGTTGGGGTTAGGTTTTTATAGTTGCGATTAGGAATTTCAAAATAAATAGGATTGTGATCCGAATCTAGCTCAACAAGTTGATCCAGATTCGGAACAAAATCACTATTTTTGGATATAAGGAGATCTATTGTACTGGGAGTTTGGTTGTTCGGAGGATAGTGAGTTGGATCGGATGTGAAACTTAGGATAAGGTTGTTACTATCGATGTAATTATTGAGCACTACGCCATTAGCATTTTTACGGGGGCTTCTGTTCCAAGCCGGGTGGACACAGTTTAGGTCGCCAATTAGCAAGACTTTGTTTCCAAGCGAGAACAGAACGTCAAGTTCTCTAGTTAATAAAAAATTGCTCGGTCGATTGTAGACAGCAACCAAAACTGTTTCATCTGGCAACTTAATTGCTAGAGCCTCCGTCAAAACCTGTGGGACTCTAACCAACCTGTAATTTATGCTATTGCTAATGGCAATTAGTACCCCTCCCGCCCTAACTACACCCTCTCTATCCTTACGAATTATGTTGTAATTTTTAATCTTAACTTTGTCTCTATTTAATAGCTTAGTTTCGTTTATACAGAAGATGTCAAACTTATGTCTAAATAAAAAATGCTCAATTGTTGTGGTTTTATTAAAAATGCCATTGGCATTCCAGCTACCTATCTTAATCCTACAGTCCAAGCCTATCTATTTCGTTAATAAATCCAAGAGTTGCAGTAACTTTTTCTCCATGTGATCTGCAATTTTGTAATAAGCCTTTTAAGCGCTTTAGCGCGTTAATTAATCCCTCAATGTTTATTAAGCTATCTATATCCCTAATAAGTCCAAATAGCTCCTGCATTTGTGAGTACTCACCACTGTTCTTAGGATGCTGCTGGTTGTTGGCGGAAGTTGAGGCTTGTGAGAGTTGAGACTGGTAGGTTGGTGGTTGCTGGTTAGATGGTCGTTGATTCCAGGGGTTGGTTGCTGGTAGAGGTGCAGGGGTGTAGCGTGGTTGGAGTGCCGGAAAGTCCGAAGTGGTTCTTTTGAATGTAGCTTGATGTGAAGCTGGGGCGTTGGAGTTTTGGAGAACTTGAGCCATTTTTGCCTTGTATACAGGGCAATTAATGCTATTTGCAACATGTTCACCGTTGCAATTTGCACATGTAGGTTTGTCTTCTAGGGTAAGCGTGCAGCTAGAAGTTTCGTGAAATTGTGCACACTTAAGGCATCTTTCTTTATTGTTGCAGTTGCTCTTCGCATGACCCCACTTCTGGCAGCGTTTACACTGAATGATGTATTTGTTGTTGCGATGAAGTTCCCAAGAGATCCTAGTATGGTTGATACATTTTACTTCATTAATTAGATTATTCAGTGTGACGCTGCTTTTAGTGATGATCATATAGAGCGGTACTGCTTTGGTGCGCATTTCAAGTACATTTGTAACAGGAATTTTGAATTCTGCTACAAGTTCTTGTTTAATTTCATTAACTTCCATTTTGTGCTGAAGTCCTTTCAGCACAAACGCATGAGTTTTCTCCGATTGTGGAGTGTACGTGTGAAATTCTGTTGTATCTGACTTGTAGAACTCAACAAGCTTGTTGTATTCTTCCAAGTCAGACACGTAAATGTTTGTGTTGAAGCGGGTATACTTTATGTAGTATCCTTTCTTAACCAGGGAGTTGAGCAAGTCAACTATGGCTTGGTGCGTATCTGGCTTGCCGGATATAATTATCGGTGGCGGCGCTTTAGCTTTTTTTGGCGCAGGTTGTGGCTTCTCACGTCTGGTTTGTTGTGTTTGTGTTTGAGTTTCTGACTCATTCTCATCGTCATCAATTTGGTCACTAATTCCTTCGAAACAGTTGCTGGTTGGTGTTTCTGTACTAGTGCCAGGTTTAGGGTGGTTCGTTTTAATGGTTTTGCGAGGATTTTGGAACCCTTGTGGAGTTGGGGGAGAGTTGGTAATTTTCCTTTTAGGGGTTCCAATGTTTCGGGGTTCCTGGATCATTGTTACTGTTGGTTGCCTCTTAGGAATTTCGGTTTTGGGTGGTTTGGTCTGTGATCCATCGTTGGGTTGTTCTATTTCCATTGGAACTGCGTGGTTCCCAGCATTTATTGAATTGTTAGTAAAAACTGGAATTTGCGATCCAGCTGATGTTAAGGAAGTGTTGGTTGTCGTGATTGTTGTTGTAGTTATTGTCACCGTTGGTGACGTGGTGACTATTGTTAACGTCATTTTGGAGGGTGTAAAAGCAAACTCTTTCTGAGTTGCAGTTGCATTTAAACGATCGGAATTTGCAAAAAGGTTCTGCAAATTTTTTGGGTCCGGTCCTGTAGTTTTGTCGGCGCTAAGCTGTGAGTTGAAGCTGTCGTCGTGCGACGATGCTTCGCTGTTGCCAGGCGACGATGGTGCTTTTACGCGAACTCGTCGAACACGATAAGTTTTGAAATTTGAAATGTTGTTATAAAAACCGCACTTTTTTAGGAATCAACCCGCACGGTATGCGGAATGTCACTTACAAATTAATTAGAGCGTCTATTTCGCGTAGGAGAGGGCCAAGGGCCACTTCCTATTAATTACGTCCACTTAATGATTGTAGATTTAAAAATTTACATTCTAATTAGATTAATCCTTAACACTAATTAAAACTAAACTTAACTAATGGAGTCAATTTCTCGTCACTATCGCTATGCACAATTTATTATATAACTAAAGCGTTAAACCGGGATTTTTAATCACTTTGTGGATTAATCAAACCGACGATTTAAATTTGAAAACTAAAGGCGAATTCAAACACGCGTCTGCTCAATAGACCGGCTACGAGCGTGACGCAGGCGAGCATTATACCACTAAACCACCGATGCTTGATATTATTCGCGTTAGTACCGGTAGTCATTCCAAATAGAAACCTACATATTTCTAGTAATTAAGGGTCTTCCACCGGTTGTCTCGATGTTTTTTTTTTTCATTTCAATAAAAAAAGCAATATTTAATATAACTAGTTTAAATTTAAAAAGCGACACGTAGGGGAGCGTTTTACAGAACGAGTGCAATAATTTGACTTATGAAACACGTTCTTTATAGTATTTTATCTATTTCACGCCTCATTTACTCTTATTTTAATGCAAAAATTGCAATTTTAAAACTTAGTGAATTTTATGTTGGTTGGTGACATTGATGAAACAAGTGACAGATTATTAGAAGTTTCCGAAAACACCGTTAGTTTTTTGACAGATTAAATGATTGTATAGTCGCACTACCAACAATACAAAAATAAATATCCCTACCGCTGTTAAAGCACTCCATTTTCTGTTTCAACACCATTTTTAGTACTGTTGTACCTTCATTTAAGGGTCCTTCACCGGCTGTCTCGAAGTTGTCTGCAACCAGCATTGCAACATAGAGAAAAGAGCGCGAATGATTGGCGAGAGCTTAGGAGAAAGTGAGAAAAATATATAATAAACACGCGTATTTTTAATTAGTGTATTTCGGTTATGCGTTAATGGTTTTTGATGAAAATGATGTCAAAATATTCTGAAAAGATTAATTTGTTTCCCAAAGCTTTTTTTTAAATAGTGGATAATTAAAGACATATTTGACACTCAAAAATAAATTAACATAATTAACAATGAATAATTAAAAATATTTAAATTTAGTGAGCTTCGTGCCCTAGAAAATTTTTTTCTGACTATTTTGACATAATTTTCATCAAAAACCATCAACGCATAACCGAAATAAACTAATTATAAATACGCGTGTTTATTATATATTTTTCTCATTCTCTCCTAAGCTCTCGCCAATCATTCGCGCTTTTTTCTCTATGATGCCATGCTGGTTGCAGACAACTTCGAGGCAGCCGGTGAAGGACCCTTAAGACGATTAGTATTTAAAATAAAATATTTAGACTAATAAAATTAGTATTTAAAATAAAAAAATATAAAAATTTTGATAAAATTCAAAATATTGAGAACAAAAAAATCAAACTTCAAATCCTCAGCAAATGAATTAAAGTTGAAATATAAAATATCTTAAATTAAGAATATGATTTTAAATATGTCCTTCATTTTTTCAAAATATGATATGCTAATTAGGACGCAAATTTTACTATAAATCAATATAAATATCAATACAATCACTATAAATTATGAATCTGTTCATTCAAAATTCCAGCTATTATTTTTCATATTTTAAGATGAGTAGCAATTATTTAATTAATTAATGAAGTAATTAATATGCAAATTATATTTTTTAATTAAATTAAATTATTATATATTTATTTTTAAATGAAATAAATAATTTTTGCTAATTACACAATAAACTGCAAATTTACGTATTTAATCCGGAACAAATAATATATTGATATAAAAAGATGTCCCATTTGTATTCAAAACATAAAATGACGCTGAATCGAAATGACATTTAAATATTTGGTTGTTAAAAATATTCAAACAATATTCTACTTTTATTTATTACAACAATAAAAAAAAACAAATAAACAAAAGTAGGTAATCGCTACATAAAATTTATGTTGGATAAGTCAAACTTAATGCACGTTTATGTTAAGTAATACATTTAATTAATTCGGATTTAAAATATATTAGGATTTAGTTCCATAAAGAACCTTGTTTCATATAAATTTATAAAATATCGTGATTTCAATTGAAGTATTTTTATTTTTTTGTTCTGGAAAAGTGGAAAATATTAACTCCCACACCTATCTGAAACTTTTATACAGAAAAATTAACATATTCATTAATTAATAATTATAATGTATTCTGAAATCCCTTTTTATGATTTAGTTGTGTTGTGGTAAAAATGATTAAAGATACAAGGTAAACACAATCTAATCAAGCAAAGCAACACTTCTTATGTATTTCCGGAATCTTACATCTTGTTCATCTATTATTTTCATTCTTCTAATACAAACAAACCTTCAACATTATGTAGAAATTATGAAAAAATACATTGTAATTCATTAATCAATATTTTATTACAATATTATATCCTAATAAATTGAGGATGGTTAAAGCTAAAGAAAGAATCCTTCAAACTTTTTGGTCAATGATTTTGTCTGAATTACATTTCAATTATCAACTTTTTGAAATTTACTGAGTGTTTTAAAATTTTATAACTTTTATTAAAGTTTATATTTTTTATTTGATTTTATGATAGAATATAAAAAATTATACAAATGCAATTTTTTGCGTTTTTTTTTTGAGCTCGGAAAAGGTTGAAATTTTAAATTTAAAGTAAAATGACGTCACAATCCGAGTACGCCTTGCGCCACTAATCGACCTAAAGTATTTGATATTGCATTAATAAACATCCATCCTAGTAAAAAAGGGGGGAAGTAGGAGGAGTGTGTTTTGCTAACCCGACTTGCTCTCAGTATGACGTAGTTTTTCCACTAATTTGCTTCTAATTTCAATTCTATTAAAGGTTTCTAAATTTTTTAACAGGTTTTCGCTAATAAATTTTACTGCTTTATCTGCAATTATTAACCGTTTATCAAATTTCCGACCTAGTAGAACAAGAATGGGGCTCATTCTGGTTTTATAAATGATGTTCTAGCTTTTTTATATATAAACCGTTAATTAATACTACGATAAATTAAAGATAAACCCTCAAGTCGTCTAGTCTACTGTTAAGCATAAATATTAACTAAAAAAAAAATAGTTAAATAAAATAACTGTACTATTTTGAAAAAAAATCTAGAAAATATTTTATTTATATTTAACACCACATGACAATATTTTCTATCAAATTTGCTATTTAAATACTTAAGCAGCTTTATCTTTAATTTACTGTAATTATAAAATTTTACCACTTAGTGAAGTAATGGATACATTATAAAAATTATTTATTTATTATTTTAAAACATTCTATTTATAAAAAAATAAATAATGTACAATTAATTTATTAAAAAAAAAGATTACACTTAAAAGAAATATTTATTGTGTTCATTAATAAAATTGTAGTGTATGCAAATTCTTATTAAAATTGTTGAATGAAATAAAAAAAAATACAAATTTAATTGAATAATTATTTTCGATTTAAAAATAATAAATTTAAATATTAAAAAAAAAGTAGTAAAAATATTGTAAATATTGTAGCAAATTTTGTTACTCGTTTTCCAAAAACACCCAGTATATTTATTTATATTAATTAATTACAGTTATTTAGATATCATGTGTGAATCTACAGATATCTATAAATACTCAAGAGATGTGGCGGGAGATTCGCATAAAATAAGAGATAAAGAAGGAGAAATATTTACTAATTGTTAAGACAGCAAAGATAGGTCACTGCCATAATTATTTCAAAAAATAGTAAAAGTGTTAAAAATAGTGATAAGACTGGATAAAGTATATTTAAACTAAAAATGCAGCTAATTACGCGAGTAAGTATTTTTTGAATTTATTTATAGAAAATATAAAATTATTTTTAGAAATATTTAAATATTATAATATTTATGATTTGATTATAATTTTTCATTAATAGAATAATTTTGTTTGAAACAATATAAATATAATAATAAAATATAATAAAGAAGAAAAAATGCGGTATTCAGTTCTTTAAATTAATAGAATCCAAAATTGATCATAAAATTTGCATTTTTATTCAAATTTTCTTAAATAGCCGGACGCAAAACCAGATTCACTCTTCAGTTTAAATAATTCAAATTTGGTCAACAAAATTATATAATACATTAGCATTATAGCGACTAGCGTCAGAATTTAATTTTTTTTTTCAGTTTTAACTTCGTTAACATACTAATATTTTAGTGCAAAAGCAAACAATTTCAACAAATTATGATAATAGCCTTCAATGACTTCATCTATTAAAGGACATTAAAAATGCTCATACTAATTCTGAACGAATCCGTTCTATAATGATGTCATACTATATGTTGAAGGTATTGTTTAATTTCATCAATTTTATCGATAAATAAGTTTATCTTAATGGTATAAACAAAGTAAGATGCAAATTATCAATGCCATCGCAATTTACACACACACTTTTCTATAAATAATTTTTTTTTGCAGCTCCTTATTTGTTTATCTATAACATTTACCTTGGTGCTAAGTCAAACAAAGGAGGATCTATCGCGACCGTACGAATTCGGCTTCACGGTGGACCAGCAGCAACATCGTCACGAGAAAAAAGGTAAAATTTATTTAAAAAAAAAAATTAAAAATTTTGTTGTGTCGAAAATAATAAATCGCCAAAAGCGGATTTGAAGGACATGATTTTCCACTTTAAACTAAAGAATAAAGGCATTTTATATAGATCAATATATATACAAGGTATTAAGTGTTTTAGCGAACAACAACTTTGAATAGAATGCTTTTTTTCTGCGCCCCCTATTCACTCCAAGTGCCATTGTTCACGTGTACAAACTTCAATATGCCCGTTTTCATTATTATTCTTTCCATTTATGATTGTTCAAAAACAACTGCTAATTTTCGTTTCCTGTTTTTTTTCTTCTAATTGCAAGATGAAAGAGGCATTATTCAGGGCGAGTTTGGTTTCATCACGGCTGATGGAATCTACCACGTAACGGTTTACGCCACCGACGAAAATGGCAACTTTAAAATTCTGAGCATGAGGAATTTGCGAGTAAGCGCACGTAAGTTTACAAAAAAAATCACCAGTCGCCCAATTTAATTATTTTCTCTAATAAATAGCTCTAGATGGGTCTCCGCTACCTAAGGGTGCAAAAATCGAAACCTTCCCCGGTCAATCAAACGCAGCAATTGCTCCTCAAAGTCAAAATCTCGCACCAAGCATCCCCCCACCTCAAACCAATAACTATCCAGGTCCAGCGACACCGTCAAGCATTGTCTTCCATCCGACAATAGGACCAGGATGTGGGGGATGCAAAGTGATTGCCAAACGTCCGCCAAATAAACCATTTACGTTCCAGGATGCGTTCCAGAATAATAGAGGACCGAATAGTGTTTCTGGACCAAATCCAGGTGACGGTTTTCCACCAAATTCCAATGCGCCTCAAGGTCAAGTAATCACTCAAAATGGGCCGCAAGTCACTACTCAAAATGGTCCTGGAATTTTAGCGCCAAATGTTGGAATCGCCGATAGATTTTCACCAAATTCCAATGGTCTTCAAGGAAACACTCCAAATTTCGGACCAAATGCTAATATTCCTGGAGTGAATAATCCTAGCAGTAGTAGTTTCGGGCAGAATAATCCAGTAGGACCGAATCAAGGTCCAAATGGGGCAATTACAAACAATTTTGGACCTGATGGTACTAGTCTAGATGCTCCTGGACCAGGTGGTAATAAGAAACCAAGTTTTAGTGTTTTGCCACCTTCCGCAAATACAGTAGGAGGACCAAATCCTGGAATCAATGATCCCTTACCACCGAGTTTACCACCGATTTCTGTAGACGAAGGGGTTATTCATGTGCAAGGCGATCATCCAATGGATATTCCAATAAAAGATAAATTTCCAGGTATGTTTATTTTGATAAAAAAAAAGGTATGCATCGACCGGGAATCGAACCCGGGGCGCCCGCGTGGCAGGCGAGCATTATACCACTAAACCACCGATGCTTGGAAATTTTTGTGTTAGCACCAGTAGTCATTCCAAATAGAAACCTACTTTCTAGTTATTATTTTCAGTAATTAATATCAAATTATTGATTATTTTTGAATTTTTTGAACATTTTTTTGTTTCGGGCTGTTCATAATAAGTTTCAAACAAATTTTTTTTTGGTAAATTTTTAAAAAATATTAAAAAATAATCAAAATATGTTTTACCACCGATGCTTGGTATTATATGTGTTAGTACCGGTAGTCATTCCAAATAGAAACCTACCTAATTATTTCTAATAATTAAGGGTCCTCCACCGGCTGTCTCGAAGTTGTCTGCAACCAGCATTGCATCATAGAGAAAAGAGCGCCAGTGATTGGCGAGAGCTTAGGAGAAAGTGAGAAAAATATATAATAAACACGCGTATTTATAATTGCTGTATTTCGGTTATGCGTTGATGGTTTTTGATGAAAATTATGTCAAAATAGTAAGAAAAAAATTCTCTAGGGCACGAAGCACACTAAATTTGAATAATTTTAATTAATCATTGTTAATTATGTTAATTTATTTTGGTTTCTCAAATATGTCTTTAATCATCCACTATTTAAAAAAAAAAAGCTTTGGTAAACAGATTAATCTTTTCAGAATATTTTGACATGATTTTTATCAAAAACCATCAACGAGAAACCGAAATACACTAATTATAAATACGCGTGTTTATTATATATTTTTCTCACTCTTTCCTAAGCTCTCGCCAATCATTCGCGCTCTTTTCTGTATGATGCAATGCTGGTTGCAGACAACTTCAAGACACTGGTGGAGGGCCCTTAATATCAAATTATTCATTATTTTTTGAAATTTTTTTTGTTTCGAGATATTCATAAGTTTCAAACAAATTTTTTTTAATACATTTTTCAAAAATACATAAATTTTCAAGTTTGTTTATTTTGAGAAAAAAAGTAAAAAAAGGTATGCATCGACCGGGAATCGAACCCGGGGCGCCCGCGTGGCAGGCGAGCATTATACCACTAAACCACCGATGCTTGGAAATTTTTGTGTTAGCACCAGTAGTCATTCCAAATAGAAACCTACTTTCTAGTTATTATTTTCAGTAATTAATATCAAATTATTGATTATTTTTGAATTTTTTGAACATTTTTTTGTTTCGGGCTGTTCATAATAAGTTTCAAACAAATTTTTTTTTGGTAAATTTTTAAAAAATATTAAAAAATAATCAAAATATGTTTTAAAAAACGTTAATTTTATTGAAATCACTTAAAAAATATCATAAATATCTTAAATCCACAATTTTTTTTTTTTTTTTTAATTATTATCAATTTTTTTTCCAGGAATGCAAAACGGATTACCGCCACAAGTATCAGAAAAGGACATTACAGGACTATTGTACAAATTCCGTTACACTGTAGGCTTCCACGGTCATTATGAGAAAGGGCTAAAGAATGGTGCGAAAGTTGGCGGTTATTTCGTAAATGGTCGCGATGGTGTTAGCCGAATAGTTACTTATATTGCCGATGAAAATGGTTACCGTCCGAAATTCAAATTTGTCAGATTGGGCTTGGACTCGGATGAGACTCCGAAGGAAGGATCGGAAAAATCGTTTGGACTCAAGAGTTTCGAATTTGTTTGGTACCCTATTGAATAATTTGATTTATATGGTAATTAAGTAATTACCAGTAATTGTAAATTATATTTATAGATTTATTTATATTATAATAAAAGTTAGGAGAAATTTGAATATTAGTATTTATTTAAAATATTTTATCAAATTTAAAAAAAAAAAAAATGAGAAAATTTAATTATAAATTCAAATAAAACTTACAATAAATAAAAAAACATTTTTTTATGAAAAACGAATTGATTAATAATTAATTAGATAATTAATTTTTTCACATAATTTTCAATTTTTTAAAAAAAAAAAATTTGCGCAAAAGAAGTATGTTTAGATTTATAAATAATGAAGTTGTTTAAATTCTTACTTGTTCAAGTTTGTTGAGTTGCCTATCGATAGAAGTTTATTTGCAGATTTAGAATTGTGCTTTATCTGAGTCACAGATTCCCAGTCCAAGAGGGTATCCTTGATCTCTTCATCAGTATTCATTCATCATTCAGGTACTAAAGAATCAAAAAATTAAATGTAATTAAATTGTTCATACAAATTTTATTTAGTAGTACATTAACAAAATTAAAAATGTACAACACGCATATTAAAATCGCAGTTTACTACCTTAATATTCTAATACAACAATAAATTTAATTTGTTTAAACTTTTAGAGCGCCACTTTGAATTTTAAATAATGGATGTTAGTCATTTGATTTAAATTACTATTGTTCCTAATCCAATAAGTTAAAATTATTTTTGTTCATCTAATTAAATTTAAAATTGAACAATACATATATTGTTTGAAAATTATATTATTTTTATTTAAAATTAATAAATAATTTTTTTTTATTTAATATATTATTACAAATAACTAAATAGTCGATATTATTAAATTATGTACTTATTAATCAATATTTATAAATATTTTTATTGTAATAAAAAAATTATATAAGCTTCTTCCAGGTGTCTAGATTACGTAATTTACGCTAAGATTATAAAAGTAGTTGATATTTGCAAAAATAAAAAATTAAACCAATTTCAGTTGTTATTGGTTTCTCGTTTCTACATAAATTCTGGTTTTATACGATGATGATTAATAGTAAATTAATGTTGCGGTAATTCTTTATATTTATACTAATACAAATGCCCATGACAAACTATTTTTGAAAAAATCTATAAAAAGTAAAAATAGAATTTAAAAATGTATATAAATATACGATTTTTCAATTCTCAAATTGGAGTTAATAGTTTACAGTGAAAATAATCTCAAAGTCAATCTCCAAATAAATAGATGCATGACAATAATCTAATGAAATGATTATTGATAATCATTTCATTATTAATTATTGATTACAATAATCTAATGAAATGATTATTATTAAACAATAATCTAATGCCCGAATATTTTTTCATTAGATTATTGTCATGCATCTATTTATTTGGAGATTGACTTTGAGATTATTTTCACTGTAAATAGAATTTAAATATATAAAAAATACGTGAATACTAATTTTCTATAATTTATTATTAAAATTTTACTACTCTTTATTTGTTTACATAATTTTATGATTTTAAGAGGAGTACTTCGGCTGAGCTCTCATTTCAGCGCGCCTAACTGGAACACATGCTATTCTTATGGAAAAATCACTGCCACTCGGTGTAAGGCCCACGGGAAAACTACTGAATCACTTTTAAATATTTAAAGTGATATACATTCTAGAAATTTAATCTATGCTTTTGATGGAACAAAGTTTTTATAGTTTATTGTAAAAAAAGATACAGCTACTCAAAGTTAATATAGTTGATATTTCAAATACAAAATAACATAAATGACACTTTGCCCATTGCAATAATAGATAAATCAATTCAGATTATATATCAGTTTAAATATTGAAAATTGATTCTTTAGTTTTTAAGATTGCCCTACACCCGATTTGAATTTTTTTATCATATTTTGAACGAGAATCATCGTTAGAATGCCTGTTAGAGTAATCGGTAGACGGCTATACGGACGCTCAAACGCAAGATAGCTTCGAAGATGGCTTGTTGCGTCTCATCTCAACACATACAAATATACTCCAATTCTAGTCTCATGCTAATATTTTTGGCTTAACTCTAATAAAAGAGATGAAGGGTAATGTTTGTCGCTTCCACAATTTGCGTTTATCGTTAGCTATAAAAACTGAATTTTCTTTGTTACATTTCTTTGATTTAAAATTCAGTTTTGCGGATACAGTTTTTTTTCCAATAAAAGTAGTTCTTGCATGTATAAAGATAAACTACCCACTTCAATATTGCTTTATGCTATCCAGGTGGGATTAAAAATTCGCAGTTTCCGTTACACAACTGTTAAACACAATAACATAAATTTTATATATTGTTCGCATACATATATTCAATTTTTGTTACAATAGCAAAAATGACATCATACGCATTTAAAATAATAATTAATTTACTTAAAAAAAAAACATTTTAAAAATACTAAGCGATAAGTTAAATGTCGATCAATTAGTAGAAGCTGCTGTGCCTTTCTATTCCAATCCAAGCGCATTCAAATCCTGCTTGGATATTATAATTACAATTTCATTATATTAGATTCCTATTTGAAACCGCAAATAGTTACATAATTATAAATAATGGTAAAACAATGGAATGCAAAAAGGAACAATTAAAAATTAAAATTGTCAATAATGCTTGAACAGAATAATTCGCGTTCTCAAGGAAGTCGTTAGATTACTATGTTGTATTATAATAGATTAACAAATTGACATCGAGTTAAGAACGAATGGCGTAAGACTTGAGAGGTTTTAGTGGGCGAATAGACGCCGTTTTATTTCTTGCAATACTTATAAGGCATGTCTGTTTATTACACTATAGGTATACGAAAAAACAAAACTGTGCTGCTACAGATAAAGGATGGGTGTTGACCAGCAGGACCTGAAACCTGACCAAGGCTGAAATGTGGGCTTCGATTTTATTTTGCAAAAAATTGTAAAAAAAATAACTAATTAATTAATTTAAATAAAAATTGTGTGCATTGAAGAGTTGGGCAATTCAATATTTAGTAAAATAAATTAAATATGGGATTGTTATGTAAAAATTTAAAGAAAAAAATGACATTATGTTATATAAAGAATTTTGAGAAATATCATCTCATAAACTTAACAGGAGGACTTTTTCAAGCTAACGGTAAACGCAAATTGTGGAAGCGACAAGCGATACCCTTCGTCTCTTTTATTAGAGTTAGGACACAAATATTTGCATGATACTAGAACTGGAGTATATTTGCATGTGTTGAAATGAGACGCAACCAGCCATCTTCGAAGCTATCTTGCGTTTGAGCGTCCGTATAGCCACCTACCGAGCACCAGAACAGGCAGTCTAACAATGATTTTCGTTCAAAATATGATAAAAAAATTCAAATCGGGTGTAGGGCAATCTTAAAAACTAAAGAATCAATTTTTAATATTTAAACTGATATATAATCTGAATTGCTTTATCTGCGATTTCAATGGACAAAGTGTCATTTCTCTTATTTTGTATTTGAAATATCAACTATATTAACTTTGAGTAGCTGTATCTTTTTTTTACAATGAATTATAAACACTTTGTTCTATCAAAAGCATAGATTAATATTTCTAGAATGTATATCACTTTAAATATTTAAAATTGATTCAGTAGTTTACCTGTGGGCCTTACACCGAGTGGCAGTGATTTTTCCATAAGAATAGCATGCGTTCCAGTTAGACGCGCTGAAATGGGAGCTCAGCCAAAGTACTCCTCTTAAAAAGATCTGGTACTACAGTTTTTTTTTTGTAACTGAAATAAATAAATAAAGAAAATTTCAAACTAAAATTAAAATACAGTTTGAAATTATTTTTAAAAAACCATTGAAAAGGTCTAACACAATTTTTATTATTAATGATATGCAAATAACTCTAAGGTTAAAAAACTAGTATTGCACACGAATTAATAAATGAAATTTAATTATTAGATAAGAAAATAGAGGACAATTGTTAAACAATTTGTTCCCACAATTATAAAGTTGCGTAAAAAAAATTAAAATATATTTTACATAAAGAAAACGTTTGCTGTAAAAATATCTACAAGTTTTTTTTTAAATTTTTAGTTAATTAAATTGGCGCTCAAAAAATTGATTTCAATATATTTATAAGAACACTGATGGGCGTTATAGCTATTGAATAGATATAGTATTAGGTATACTGTTTACATCATATGTAAATCGCAAATCCGCCCAACATTTAACCTCGATTCCTTTAACATAATATAGTAGTACTTCAGCCAGTACAAACAAAAACCTGATACTCACATAACAGAATACAGAAACCTTGCTTCGGTGACCTTTGACATGCATGCTGCAAAACATTATCTTTATCTAGTATATTATACCTAGTGTTTTGGAATATTAGGTCAACAAATTATTTTAAAAAATATTAAAAACAATTTTAAAAAATTTGCAAAACTTAAAAAAAAAAATTGATATACAAGTACTACTTGAATTGGATAAAAGTACTGTATGACTCACATTTTTGTTTACTTATTATTTAATTGGAATAAAGAAAGTTCGATTTGAACCTGCACTAAATGCACCTCATTAAAATCGTTCTAAATCATGCTTTCTGGGTTCGGTCTCTTCAAAAACATTTCAATGCGATGCGAGTATAAAGAAATAGAATTCTAATTACCTCTCGTAAGTTTAGTATTGCTAATAAAACGCATGGTGACAGTCCTATAATAGACATTTATGTAAGAATATTATTAATTTCAATAATAGTTATTTACCTTGATTTGTATTAAAAAATTAAATTGTTGTTTAAATAAATTAATTAATTAAATTCGCACAATAAATACAGTTCTGAAAATTCGATGGAAAATTAATAAGTAATCATATGTAGGTATGTTATAGTTGCAACCTTGCATTTCGCGACCTCTGACTTCTGGCGGGGCACGCCCACATCACTGGAGACACCGGAGTGCCCGGATTTGCAAGAGAGAGAAACTTGTGGTCAGTGATCGTGTGAAATCTAGCTGTGCAGTACTTAATCCGATTCACGAAAAAGTGTCCTTAATAATTTTGGGAATTTTTTTAAAAATTTTGTGCTGCAATGTTGATATATAAATTAATTTTTCTGGTAAGTGAATTTAAATTTTTTTTCGAGGAAAAATATTTTTTTGCAACAATGGAAATGCTGTTCGCATATAAGACCATGAAATACTTATTACAAGCAAAATTTAATTAAATTTATCCATTGAGGAATTCTTCGGCGGATTTTTCTCAAAACCTTGACAACTAATACATATTAAATTAAATTTAAAATTAAATGTCATCCAAAAAAAATCAACAGGTGTGAGAAAAATTCAAATTAAATTTGAAATCTTCTAATAAATTATGCGATGTAAAATTAAAAGGCTTTTAATTTGACGAAAATTTATGGGAGAAAGCTTTTCGAAAATAGCAAAGTTCCGATTAAAATTCGTTAATGTTAGGAAGTAAAGAGTGAAAAAATGATTTAAACGTTATCTCATCCAAACAATGTACTTATGAGAATTTCATACTTTTACTTTCTTCTTTTTCATTTGCATTTTTGTCAAATATTAAATAATTAAGGCATTCATCACGCTGCAACGGTTAATTCTTCAAACAGAAGAAACGCGCGAGGTACCCGAAAAAAAAAACTAGTTCATTGAAAAGAAAAGTCTACTCGCGACCACAATATTAGTTATAGAAATTAAGTGGTAGCTCTGTAAACTAGTTCTTGTAGATTCGTGATTTACCATTTTTTGTACACATAAATAAACTCTTAAATAATATTGCATAAACTTTTACTGTACAACAATTTTAAATAGTTTTTTCAACCTATACTTTTCAACCAACCTACTTTCAATTTCAACATATCGCACAGTTGGAATACTCGTTCTTGTTGTCAATAATAGAAATATTTGAACAATTATTTTTAATAGGTTGAAGTATTGATCAAAAGAATTCAAAAATAATTATGCGCGTACGAGCGCTTCAAGGGGGGCGGAGTTCACCGTGAGGTATGGCTCAAATGGTCAAGGAGACAATTTTTCTAAAGCACATATCTTCTTTAATGTGAACAATATAAAACATCTAATAGTACCATTAAATAGATGAGCTAAATATCTAGGAAGCTATAAAGTTTAATTTTTATTATTCGATTATTTGGTACTAAATATAAAATAAAATTGATATATTTTTTTAAATGGTAAGAATTTGTTCTTAAACTACTTTTAATGAGAGCAATTAGCTGAGACATGATACTCAATAGAAAACATTTACTTTTACTCGATACTATTACTTCAGAGGTACATTAAACTGTAACAATTTACTTTCATTCCAATACTATATGAAAGAAAAAAACAATGCAAAAAGTATAATAAATCTTAGATAATATTTTAATTAGAAACGCGCTATTTTATATTGTTTAATTACAATTATTTATTCATATGATACCGGCTAGTTAATTGAATACCAATTGTCGAAGTAATTGGTGACGGAATGTCAATTAACCTGAATACGAATACTAGTAATTTTCGTGCTCCTGATTCTCGAAAAATCGGTTTATTCTGACGAAATGTTAAGTAATGTTCTTCATGTTTTATCAAGCTTGACTAGACTTTTGTCGTCTGATTGATGAGGTAAAATTCGTTTTGTTCCCAAATTGAAATAAATAATGGCGGATGCAAAAATTAAGTTTTTTTCAGTTCGTTGAAAATTTTTGGCGGTAAATTAATTTTTTTTTTCAAAACTATAAATACATAAAAATGTTGTTTATATGAAAAATAAATTATTATTACTGCAACCTACTGAAAATCTTTATTGTAGTTTATCTCGTGCAGGAGCTAGGAATTTTCATTTCGCTAAAATTTCATCAGTTTCGCTTCTATTTCACTTTTATTTTTTATCCGATTTTGATGTGTGATACATCAATGGGTTTAGAAAACATGTGTTTTTAAGAAAAAAGAAAGAAAAAGTCCTTTAAAGTAATGTATATTTAATAATAAATAGTTGAAGTTTAATAGATGAACTTCATTTTGTTATTAAAATTTCAACCATTTCTTATTAAATATATATTATCTTAAAAGACTTTTTTTTCTCTATTTTTAAAGACACATGCTTTCTGAACCCATTGATGTATCACACATCAAAATCGGATAAAAAATTAAAGTGAAATAGAAGCAAAACTGATGAATTTCTAGCGAAATGAAAATTCCTCGCCATTGCACGCGATAAAGTATAATGGAGATTTTCAATAGGTTCCGCTAGTGCGCACTAAGTATATCTTTATTTTTTTCAACATATTTTGATAACAAAAGATCGACAAACATTTCCCATTACATTATTTGGTGCATTACTGATTAAAAACACTCGATCAAGGGAGCCTTAAAATATATATTTTTTAAACTTTTAAGTTTTATTAGCAATAAATTTAAATTTGATTTTTCCTATCTTGTAGCATAAATTTCCTCTTTTCGGATTAGCGGCATTTATCTCATTCAATTATTTCCTATAATAAATCAAATAAAGTGATCCAATTTCTCTTCGTATTAAATAAATTTGCATTGCATTTTTAATGCAAATGCAATTTATTGCAGTACTTAATATCAGACTATACTTAAAAGTAATCTTAGCCGAAAGCACTTTGATCACTTTTGTCGTCTTGGAGGAATTTTTTTTAGTACCTGAACAACATTCACGCATTATTATAAATAATCTGGCTGTAATAAAAAGACGCGTTTCTCTGGACTAAAAAAAAAACAAAACGAAAAAAAATAGTACAATTACTTTTCGCATGTGTCTCACGTTTTTTATTTTTGTTGTTTGTATTATATCAATTACATTATGCATATGCAAAGAAAGAAATGCTTAATACACTTTCTCCTACGTCCTAGTCGAGCATTTATATCATATTAGAACAAATATCAGCTTACTTAGATGAATTTTGTTTAGACATAGAACTAACTATGAAGTAAAAGTTTTATTATTCCTTTTTTAAAAGAGACAACTTTCCTTGTATGGAAGTCGAAATGATTATTTAAGGTTATCGAATGAAAACAATTAAATCGATTTCTATATTTTCATTACGTGACTCGTGGAATCTCTCGAGTTTTTATGTTCGTTAAATTAGCAGAAGACCTGAAGACAAGAAATCTAATGCATAAATTAATTAGAAAAAATTGGTTTTACGCGATTGCATCTTGCGAGATAAGTCTTTTAATTAAAATGGGCTTGTTTTGCAATTAATATTGCAATGGAAAATACATTTTTGAAAATGTAGTAATTGAGCCATTCCTCATAAACTGGAATTTTTATAACAAGAAAAATTATGAAATAAAATATTTATTGTTTAAGAGGAGGACTTTTTAAAGCTAACGGTAAACGCAAATTGTGGAAGCGATAAACAATACCCTTCATCTCTTTTATTAGAGTTAGGACACAAATATTAGCATGAGACTAGAATTGGAGTATATTTGCATGTGTTGAAATGAGACGCTTCTTCAAAGCTATCTTGCGTTTGAGCGTCCGCATAGCCATCTACCGAGCACTAGAACAGGCACTCTAACGATGATTTTCGTTCAAAATATGATAAAAGAATTCAAATCGGGTGTAGGGCAATCTTAAAAACTAAAGAATCAATTTTCAATATTTAAACTGATATATAATCTGAATTGATTTATCTGCGATTGCAATGGACAAAGTATCACTTCTGTTATTTCGTATTTGAAATATCAACTATATTAATTTTGAGTAGCTGTATCTTTTTTTTACAATGAACTATAAAAACTTTGTTCATCAAAAGCATAGATTAATATTTCTAGAACGTATATCACTTTAAATATTTAAAATTGATTCAGTAGTTTTCTTGTGGGCCTGACACCGATTGACAGTGATTTTTCCATAAAAATAGCATGCGTTCCAGTTAGACGCGCTGAAATGGGAGCTCAGCCGAAGTACTCCTCTTAAAAAATTAAATATTTGATGGAATATTTTTTGGAACATGCCTTTAGAAAATGCAGACGTAAAAAAGATAAATAATTAACAATTTAGCTTTTTAATTTTAGATTCGACAATTTTCAAAATAAATTAAAAATCTTTTGAATCTGCAAAATTTTAAATAAACATTTATTAAATTATAAATATTGTATTAGTAGGCATTTACATAAATTTCCTTTTTATTTTTTACTATATAAAGTTCAGAACTTGTAAATACATTATTAATATAATATTATTATAAAATATATTATATTCCATTACAATAAAGTCATGGTCATGAACAAGATCGCTAAAGTTGAATTAGTTCAAGAGCAGTAAAGCACATTTAAATCATTTCCACTATCACTAAATATTTGTTTAATCTATTTATTATCAGAATATTAAATATTATACATTAATTTGCAAGGCAGTTTGGTCAATAAATAATTTAATGAAGCAGTGAAAGTTTTGCTTGTTATTATATGCAAGAACATATTTTTTACCAAATCTCTGATCATTAATTTATTTTTACTACATTTTTTAAAACTCTCGTTTTTACTACTATTGGTAATTATGTAAAAGTGAATTTTGAGAAAGCATAAATCAATTGATTTAAATTGATTGGAGATGTTGGATTTGGAACCATGCAGCTTTTTTGCAGGATACCTAAATGCAATTGAATAAAATATAAAAAAAATATAGTAAAACTAAATAAATAAATAAATTAACAAATAAACTAAAAAAATCGATTAAGGGGTCGAAACCGCTACATATATAGCCGCTCTGCTCGCTATTGAATCACATAGTTTTGCTTATCTAAATTCACTGCAAATTTCGCGACATCTGATAAAGAATAGATGGACCAAGATCTGACTTATTTACCACGTGATTTAGCTGAAAACATTCGGAAAAATCGAGAAATGTAGAAAATTCTCAAAAACTTGTAACGCAGTTTGCGGCTTTGTTATAACCCCTAGAAAATTTACAAAGCTACCAAAAATTAGAGAAAAAAAATACTTATATTTTGACGAAAGATTTGTTCGAATAGCCATTAATTAAGTAAAATATGAATAAAAAACCTCGATCAAATATTAACCACTCGCTTGCTAATTAGCGGGAAAGATAAAAAAAAACTTTTTGTCCATTTATTGCTACATCTGTTCTCTCTCTAAATCTACCATTAGATATTTTCTAGGATAATTCATAGTGTCTGAAACTGCTTTTCCGCGTTAAATTCCCTGAGCTGCTAAGCAACGTGAAATCGTAGTCCATCTATTCTTTATCAGATGTCGCTAAAGATAAGCTAAACTATGTTTTGCCAGAGGACCAGAGCGGCTATATATGTAGCGGTTTCGCCCCCTTAAATAGGCATTGTCTCCATAAGCTTAGCACCACAATAATTTTATTCACTTTTCTAAACCAAGACGTAAAAGTATCATTTTAATCTATTCCTAATCATCAATTTAAATAAGCAAAACAATAATTATTATTAATTGCTATACTATGATCGCCAATTAATTTTTTTTTTACATTCTTTATTATAGTTATGTCAACATTGGTATTCATTATACATTATTAGCTTCATCCATATGATTAAAAACTTTTAATCAATGTCACATTAAGTCTAATTTACACTTGACCTTGCTAGTGGGATTTCTTTTCTTGAATTCGACGCATTGTTACAGGAATAATTTATTTGAGCATGGCGTTCGAGGTATTGTTCAAATTGTTAGCACCTTACTAATATGTGCCCAATAAAAGCGAAATTACTTCCTGATGGTTCGATTTCAATTTATTTATTTCAAGTCAAGTCAATCGATTGATAAATTAATTCATTGTGCGACAGTTTATTGAACTTTTTGGCAAAGTTAAAAGTGGGTGGTTAAAAATTGGCCACAAAATTTTAATTGCATCCATATAATATAATATAGAAATAAATGTTTAAGGCGTTGTGGTTAAATGGAAGCTAAATTTAGTCAATTAGTCAATCGAATTTGAGTGGGTTAGCTTGGTGTGGGTTTGCTGTTTCAAAATTCCTTTAGACAAATATGGATAACTCCTTGAACGCTTATCTTTAGGTAGTCTGTAGTAAAAATTTTGCAAATAACTGAGTCATACAATATGTGGATAACAAAAACAAATACATAATAATATTGCATCAAAATATGTAATTGGTGTCTAATTTTATTTTTGTGGAAATAATTGATGTTAATTTGAATTGAATTGCAGTGAGGCCATAGAGGCCCACAGGCCCACAAGCATTTCTATCATGCACAATTGGTATTTGACCAAAAAATAATTGTTTATTAGCGATTTTTATTTTAATTATCACTTTAATTATTTACCAAACAAAATATTTGGCAAATAAATAACAAAAATAAAATTTTGTTTAACGGTGAAAAATTTATAACAATATTTCCGTGGTGGAAAGGTTTACAAATAAAAATGCATGGATAACTTCACGCCGGTCGATATTCTGTGATTGCTCTGAAATTCTGTGATTCCCCTACTGGAAATAGTTGAGTAATGAAATATTACTCAACACCAGTGAGTAATGAATTGGAATATATATAAAAAAAATGCGTATATAAAGAAAGTTATTTAATAGACGTAGAAGGAACACCAATAAAAAAAATATTTTATGCATTGTTATTATTTCACGTTATTTATTGTTATTTTCCACATTAAAAAAAAAATAAAAAATAAACAAATAAACAAAAAAATTATTTTAATTATTGTCAAATTTATTAAATTTTCTTTTATTAAATTTCCACAAAAATTTCAAATTTTTTTCTTAAAAGATAGGCTAATTTATTTTTCAAAATCTAAAACGAATTAATATTAAAATTAATTTTCAAATTATTTAATTAAATACCTCAAATATTTACCCTCATTCTACTTGAATTAACAAGTGCATATTGCCAACAGCATCTAAATAATTAAATTTCGCTGAACAAATTCAAATAATCATAATTTGCTCTATTATAAACACACTTCCATTTAAGTCCAATTATTCCAAACCTCTTTATTTATAAATAATAACAACTAATCCATATATAGCAATAGCAACGCGGATAAACGTTAAAAATGACTTTATTTATTACATCAATATTAATGAGCCAGAATTAATTCGTTTTAATGCCAAGAATGCAATCTGAAAAATCTGAAAAATGCAAATGTACTATTCCAATAAACAATAACAATGAATAATTCACACTTCCATAAAAGCATCTCTATTTGTAAATAATAATAGAAGCAATAAATATTTATATCCTCAAGAATAAAATTTAAATTTCTTCTTGTAGGTAATTTACCTGACATCTACCGCTCTATGTTCAAACGACTACAACCATCCGAGTAGTAACCAGTACCACATTCAAACCGACGAAGGTCCCGAACGGTACTTTCGCTACCAGACAGACAGCGGCCAATATAGAAAAGAAAAGCGCCTTGAAGATGGTACTGTAATTGGCACCTACGCTTGGATTGATGACAATGGTTTTCTACGCCAACGTGATTACATCGCCGACAATGCCGGCTACAGAATATTGAAGAGTAAAAATGTTTTCGTCGGTAAAAACGTACCAGTCGGAGATGCGGTAAAATCCACCAAGAAATACGCAGCTTCCGCTGGTACTTTGGTGAAGAATAATCAAGGATATGGAAGACCAGTGGTAGTCCGCCCTGTGGTAATTAGTAGTACCACTGCTAGGCCTTATGTGGAGATTTCTCCGAATGCCTTCCAGTATAGTACCACAACTGGTGGACCAATTTTGAGCAGCAGTCCGAATTACATCGACATCACGCCAAGTACTCCTTCAGGCTTAAGTATTAGTACCCCATTAACTTTACTCATTCCTCCCAAAAATACTTCAAAGTACTACTCGACGCAGTACTCAACCACAGCAGCTCCAACTTTAGATTATCTACCGCCATCAGTTCAATATCTTCCACCTTCCTCAACTCCAGCACCCAATTTGGATTATCTTCCTCCAGCGTCCGTTCAGTACTTACCACCCTCAACTCCAGTACCAAGCACACAATATCTCCCCCAGAACTACGATTACAATCAGCAAGACATCAATCAAAATTCGTTAGATTACAATAATCCCTATGTGCGTCAAGTGGATAATAATTACGTCTTCCATAATGGACCAACTTATCCAATCGATCGCAATGGGCAAACCTATAATAGCCAACGAATTGGTAATGGTTATGATCCGCAGTACCCGGAATACGATGGAGTTTCCGTGACGAATGATGGCTTCAGGTACTACATACCAAGAGCTTATCATGAAGAGCAAACTGCACCAGGAGATAAGAGATCTGGTAGTTTTGGATATATCGATCCTTTTGGCATTAGAAGAGTCATTTATTATAATACAGCTCCTGGTACTGGGTTCCAGCATAAGAAGAACAATCGATATGTTGGCTTTCAAGCCACTCCTTACGATCCGAGACCTTACTAGTTTTTCAAATTTGTCCAAAATTTTGGAAATTTGAATTAAGCAACGAAGAAACGATTTAAGTTAATTTAATTTAAGGAACATAGTTACTGCTACACTGGTACCAAAATACTATATTAACACACTGCCTTAGTTTTGTAACAAGAGTGTTTTTTTAGTAGTCAGCAAGTTTTTGTGTCTCTTATTTCTAGTATTAAAATTACTTGCCAAACCTCATATTGTTAATTCGTAAGTTATTAATAATAGTTTGTAAGTTAATTTTAGTACTGTAGTTTAAATGAACGATTGTGATTTAACCTGTAATTAATTTATTGTAATTAAATTTAAATTAGAATAGTGTATGTATGTAATATTAGGTGCCATGGGGTTCACTTTTTTTTTCGTTTTTGGTTCTGCGAATCACAGTTTATTTTTTTAGTACTAATTATGAATCATCGACAGAAATATAAACTCTAGTTCCTGAACCTACTATTCATTATATCACTATAGTGATAGAATGAATATTTTATGACCAAAAAAAATATTTTTTGTAGAGGGATGTAAAATCGATTTAAAAAACTGTTTTTCAAAATTTGTATACGAAATTTTAATAAATGTGCCAAAAGAATTTCGGTTTTTTTTTATTTCTAACCCCTTATTTTCTGCAACCAAGATTACATTTTTCGATAGTACTCGTAAATAAAGAAGTATAATTAGTTGCGGAACTCGCTGCAAAACTAATTGTGTCATTGAATTACTGGTTGCATAATTTTCATTATTATTATAAAATTTAAATATATATTTGGGTATTTTTACATTTATAAAAACCCGTTGAAAATTAATATCAAACAAATTATTAAGTTAAAAATACGATCACAAAAATAGTTTAAAATTTCAAATAAAAAAAAATTAATAGATTATTAAATTTTGAAACTTTCTCAACAAATTTAATTTTAATTTAGCGAAAAAAAAATGATAAGTTCTACTTTATGAGGTTAAAATAAAAAAGTGAAAAGATCATTGTACTAAAATTAAAATGATCGTATAAAATAGATACTATCACTACTATTATTTGTAATAAAATAACTATTAGAAATTTTAATAATAACTGCTGCGCACGTAGGTACTTGTTTAGTACTCGCATAAAAAACTACAAGCTCACATCATCATCCGTCTTCACATCCGGATAAATTCGTATAAATAATAAATTTAATATATATTATTAAAAGAAAAATGGCAATTTGCTTTACGAAGCAGCCGATGAATAAAAAGTTAATTAAAGTATTTCTAAATTTTTAGAAATTGTTTAATAATATTTACGAGAAAAGAAAACAAGGAAATACATATAGTAGCTGAATAAATTAATTTGCAATAAGATAAATTAAGATAGTGATCAATAATAATTTTTTTCAAATTGAAATAGTAGTTGATTGGATTTCATGTAAGTTCTATAAATTCACAATTATTTGTAATTTGGTTTTTTATTTGGATGAAAGTTATAATACGCGAATTTATTTAATTATTACACATCATAGTATAGAAATAAAAGAAAATTCACTCTGTATGTGTATAATCAATTAATTCCATTGTATAATTTAATTTCTTATAAGATAAAATGTGGTAAATAATACATTAATTTTATACCACATGAATGTAATTAATCCATTAAAAAAGAAATGCAGAATTAAATATATAGGTATAGATTCAGTTTATAAATTTATCTTATAGGGATGTATTTTATAATTAGTAGATACATCGTACAAGTAAGTACATATAATATTTAATATTTCATAGAAATTACATTTCCCATTATTGTTAACTTTCTAATCAGAAATCTAATACACTTTTTTTTATTTAAATATTATGTTTTTATTTTATAGTAAATTACACAATTTAAAAAAAAATGCAGCTCCACATATGATTTCAAAAATAAATAATTAACTATCTAATAGTCCCATAAATATTATTATTATTATTTATTAGTTCCATTCAATAAATCGTTTAAAAATAGTATTATGTGATTGACAAAGATCTAGATACATTGGTGAAAGATAATATTGTAACAAATGCGATTGTACAAAATACAATTTTAATTTTAGTTAGTATAAATGAATGACCACCATATGTGGAAATAACAATTTATTTGTTTTGTCCTTATTTATGTAGAGTAATTCGAAAAAAAATCGTATAAGGCAATATTGACAAGGAATTTATTGCATTAATTAATTACTAATTTATTTTGAAATATGAATACTTAGCAGTATCTTATAATAATATACTACTTGCGGCTTATATTATTGATAAATAATTTATTATTTATTATATTTATTACATTTATAAGAAATTATCCTTTTTTTTTGTCATATAACAGATCATGAAAAACTTGTTTATAATTAATCAGGTATGGAAATAATCGCAAGTGTGAAATTGTCAAGTTTCTACTAAGTATAGTAATATACTCGGATTTTTTTAGGATGGCGGGTACGTCATCGATGTGATGCGTTTGTCGTAGTACGGTAGACATACGTTCCAGTCGATTCAAGCAGGCAATAAGCGCAGCGTAGGGATACAATACGAACGTCCGAGCTAGATCGAGCAATTGATAACGTGACCGCCATCCTAAATAAATCCGAGTATGTACAAACAGATTTAATATGTCGAGCAATTTTTAAACAATTGCAGACATATTTAAAATGTATAATTATGCACCCTTAGAAATGTATACATAACAGGATTAACAGGGTGTTCCAAAATGGGTTTAACACCTTTTGTTCTAGTTTAGCCCCTAGGGGCAATATATCTGTTTCTAAATTACATACCCTTTTTATAGATCATGTAAATAATACCCCGCCTTTATAAAAAAATATACATATTATTTGTACAAATTTTTTTGTTAAAAAATTATAAGTAAAATTCTTTGACAAAATATGGGATGACTAAAATTTTAATTTAATTTTATAACGCGCGGTATTCATTCACGTGTATTTATATTTATTTCTAACAAAAAATTAAATTAACCAATGTTTTTCTGGCTTTTACAAGAAATTAATTTACTCTGTAAAAGCTCTGATGTGCGATCTGTTTGAAGTTGATTCATTTAGCTTTGCACGATCATTGTGCTGCTTGAATACTTTTATACAACTTATTCTTCGCACTTTTGTATACCTATTATAAATTCCTGAAAACCATATAGGCTTAAAATCGATCTGTTAACACAAAAAATCAAAGGAAAAACATTAATTTAAAAAGTCTGGTCGTATAATGTGTATCAATACCGATTTATACTAATAATTCGAAAAAAAATTTTTTGTTGAATTTCTAAGGAAAATTATTAAATATTTTTTTTAGGTGTTTAAAATAGAAAGTTTGTATACTTAAATGTTCAAAATTTTTATAAACATGTGAACTAATAATTGATTTTAACGTTTTATATTTTTATAAAAAATAAACTGTAATAGAATAGCGATGAAATAAAAAAATAAAAAAAATTATTGTCAATTTTTTTTAAGTAAAAATGACACAAATTTGAGGATACTGGACCTTTATATTATAAATTTAAAAACGACAAATATGTTTTGCCTGATCTAACCAATTTTATAAGAAAGATTAAAATATTGGCGGAGGCGCCAGGGGATGTGGTAAATAAAATACAATACAATAAGAATAAACTGACAAAAACAAAACTTAAGTCAAAATTAAATTAATAAAAATATATAATTATAAATGTAGAACTATAAAAAATTAAAAATTTTAAAAACTTCTAAAAACTTCAAAAAAAATATCTAAAAACTTAAAAAAAAAATTCTAAAAACTTCTAAAAATTTTCTAATTTTTTTTTTAAATGTGTTATTTAAAATACAATATCAACAATAAAAGTAAAATATTTTTTAATAAAATACGAACAATGTTTTTGAACTTTAAAAAATAATGGTTTAACAACGGAATAATGCGTTAGGTATACTGCGCCAAATTAATGCGCAAATAACTTTTTTTTTAAATATAGTGTCCATTTTAAATAATTGACGAAAAGAAATAAAATATTACAAACTACTTAATAGGTCATAATTCATAAATATTATCCATTTATGATAATTTTGAAAAAAATATTATCGAAAACTAATCAGGGCCGCATTATATAATTTTTCTTCAGCACTTATTCCAATTTCCAATCGTGTGATAAAAAAAGTTAAAAGGGTAATATTTCATTTCCACGTGAAAAATTCCACGCCAATTTATTCGAATGATAATATACATAATGTTGTGACATCATAATGGCGCGTAGCATATTATTAAAAAAGTATTTACAACCAGACAAAATAAAAACGACCATCAAAACATATGTACGTTATGCATATAATGTAAAATCCAAATGGTGAACTGCTTTAAATGATAAAATAAATTTCATTTAACTACATTATCCAGCCATATTAAATGAATCTTAGTCAAATAAACGAATTTATTACCCGGAGCCTCAAACGCAAACGGATTGGTCGACGCGTTATACTAATATATAATTTCTTAACGTACCAATTGGCGTTTTGTTAACGCGGAGGAAAAGGACAGTGCACGCCACTAAAGGAGGGCTAAAGGCGGTCTTGTCAAGCCATTGTTCCCGCCACAACCAATCGACGCCATTGGGCCGGCCTCGCGTCCCTTTTTTCACCCACAGCAAATGTTTTCCGAGACGTTCCGTTTTACAAAACAGTTGTTTGCTGTGCGGTGATGGTGCGTCACTAGCTTTATTTATTCAAAAATCACAGTGCGGCCTAAATGTTCTAGTGCAAAATGCCGCGACCCTCCAGAGACTCCTACGGTGACCAAAAGCCACCCTACAGTTACATCTCACTAACGGCCATGGCCATTTGGAATTCGCCGGAAAAAATGCTACCGCTGTCCGAAATCTACAAATTCATCACCGACCGTTTTCCGTATTACCGGAAAAATACGCAACGCTGGCAGAACTCTTTGCGTCACAACTTATCGTTCAACGACTGCTTTATCAAGATTCCGCGGCAGCCGGATCGGCCGGGCAAAGGTGCATACTGGGCTTTACATCCGGCCGCGTTCGACATGTTTGTGAACGGCAGCTTGTTGCGGCGACGAAAACGCTTCAAACTGCTCAAAAGCGACAAGGAGATTTTGGAAAACGAACTCGCAGCGCTTACGAATATTAATAGACTATTTTTCACGCCGCCGAATAATAACAGTTCGTCGAGCACGATCGAAATTAATCCAGCTGCTACCAGTATTTCGCCGATGAGCGAACAGCCGTCGCCGCCGGCGTCGATTAAGACGTCGCCGACGATTACGGAAAGTGCAGCGGTGACTTGCATAAGGCCGAAACGGGCCTTCACCATCGAGAGTTTGATATCGCCCGATAAGCCGACGCCGGTGACGCCGAGTGCGACGCATCTTCTGCCGGCGCATATGCATCCCTGGGTCTTGTCATCGTCCTGCTACGATTTGGCGTTTTCGGCACCGGTGGCACTTATGCAACCCTCCGCTGCACATTATGACAATTATGGCATTGCTGCAAGTGAGGAATTGTTTAGAGTTTCTCAATTATAGCTTTATCTTTGTGATTTTCAATTGCTTAATCTTAATGCGAAAGACTGTAAATAGAGGAGAGTTGTATAGTTAGGTAGGTGTGTGTATTTTGCAACGAATTTTTATTTTTGGGTTTTTTGATTTGGTGTATATATGCAGAAAATACGCTAATTTTTGGAAGTTTCACAAAAGAGCTAACAAAGGCAAAGCGTTCTTTGAAATAGCGACTTAAATCATTTTAGAATACCTTTTCTTGGACCGCTATAAATTCAACAGTCACATTTGAAAGCTCGCTTTGTATAAAAAAATAAAAAAGCACTAAAACGATTTTTATATAAAAAAAAATTGTTTAAAATTCTCAAAAATTAATATTTTCTGTTTTGTTTGGTCAGAAAATTTTAAATTTATTGGGAGCTTAATGTAAAAAAAAAATTATTAAAATTAAATTAAAATTAAAAAAAAAAATTAAAATTTTGAAAAACTTCAATATTCAAAAATCGCCAAAAACTGTCAAAAATATTGAAAAAAAAATAGTACGCTACTTGAGAATTGGCTTTTTGGGGCGCTTAGTCATCTTAACCTAAGTAATTAATTTTTTTGACTTAAAACTTCAAGTAAAAAAATCAAATTTTTTTAAAAATACCTTTTGGAAAATTAAATAGTTCGCAAATTAATTGATAACGCTTCATCTTCCGCAATGAATTCAGTTATATAATTTTGAAAATTGATAAATTAAAAACTAATATTATTTCTGTTTGAAAATAAAAAATATAAAAATAAAATAAACTGTCGGCTCTTTTGTGGAAAAAGGCATAACAACAGCAAGAGAGAATATTATACGGAGCATTACAAATTATACTGTGTAGGGCCCGGGCTCTATATAATTTACAACACGTTAGAATCAGTTTTTTTTGGCCTGGAACTTAATCACATCTTAATTAGGGTGTTTCTGTGTGTATATACTAAATGAAAGAAAAAATTAAGTCAAAAACGTTCCGACGACTCATTTTTTTTTGGTTTATTATTTTTTAATATTATTATTACTAGTTGTATGAAATAGAATCTCAATTTTTTAGTTAATTACATATTAGATAATGTTTAGTAGAGAACAAATACAAAGCTATTGTAAATAATTATATATCGTGGTATAGTTCCTGATGCTACTTGTAAATAGTTGATCAATTGAAAGAAAAATGAACGATTTTAGACTAAAAACTGAATGTGATAATATTTTTTAAGTTATTTTTTATGATGAGAAAGATTTAAGGAAATTTGTTTATTTTATTATTGATTGTACTTATTAGTAATTGATTCCGCAATGCATTCATTCATTTCATTTTCAAATGTATTTATTATTATATATTATTTACAATTATTGTCAAACAATATTCATTATTATTTGAATTGCAAATTTAATTTATGTTAAAATTGTGATTTGATAAAATTAACTAAATTTTTATGTAAATATTTATACACAGTTTATTATTTTTTTTTTTGTTAATTATATTTATGTACAATACTATATTATTTAATATTTTGAAAGCGCTGCATGTTTTTTAAATTTACAATATGAAAAATTGAATTATTAAAATGTATAGGTACTTATTGTAGATGTATAAATTATAAATACATACCTATAAATACATATAGTGTATTATTATTAAATAAACAACTATTAAAAATTAAAATAACTTGGTCTTTTTATTTATATTCTCAAAAAAGCGTAATTTTGATCTTTGTGTTTAGATTCTACCAAAAACATTCTCCGCTTAAATATTTAGTAAAGTAAAAGGATTATATTTAAAAAACAATATATCGATTGGTTTATTAATTAATGGCGAAATTAATAGTATACGGTAAAACACTTGCTACCAAATAAAAGTTTTATTATTTTGTTAATTGCAAAATTTACTACTTAATGTAATTAATTTAATTATTAACATGTAAAAGGCTCAGTGGAATTTTGTGCTTTATTGCAAATTTATTAGCACTTAGTAGGTATTAATCCAAAAATTCAAAATCATTTATTAAGGGGGCGAATCACATAGTTTTGCTTATCTAAATTCACTGCAAATTTTGCGACATCTAATAAAGAATAGATAGACCAAGGTTTGACGAATAAATTTGCAAATTTATGCGTGAAACGTTGCCTAGCAGCTCAAAGAATTGAACGCGGAAAAGCAGTTTCAGACACTATGAATTATCCTAGAAAATATCTAATGGTAGATTTTGAGAGAGAACAGATGTAGCAATAAATGGACAATAAGTTTTTTTTTATCTTTTTCCGTTAATTAGCAAGCGAGTGGTTAATATTTGATTGAGGTTTTTTTATTCATATTTTACTTAACTAATGGCTATTCAAACAAATCTTCTGTCAAAATATAAGTATTTTTTTCTCTAATTTTCGGTAGCTTTGGAAATTTTCTAGGGGTTATAACAAAGCCGCAAACTGCTTTACCAGTTTTTGAAAATTTTCCACATCTCTCGATTTTTCCTAATGTTTTCGGCTAAAGCACGTGGCAAATAAGTCCGATCTTGGTCCATCTATTCTTTATCAGATGTCGCGAAATTTGCAGTGAATTTAGATAAGCAAAACTAGGTAGATTCGCTAGCGACCAGAGCAGCTATATATGTAGCGGTTTTGCCCCCTTAAAATAATTTTATTAACACATAATAGATTATATTATTTTTATTTATTTTTAAAATAAATATAAACTAAATTATCATTTTTATAATAAATAAATATAGTATTGTGATTAAACAAACGTTCGTGTAAATTATGACAAAATAAATTCAGTAAAATTGCACAAAACCCAAAAGAACAAAAGGATAAAGCGCAATCCTTATAATATAATAAATTTATTGCAATATAGAAGCCATTAATAATTACAATAGAAGAAGAGGCCCCTTGTAAGAAAATCGTTTTTTCTCTGTAGACCAACCAATTATTAAATATTTGCATCAGTGTGTTTTTTTTTTGTGTATTTGGAAGCAAATAAGTAATAACTATTTTGCCTTTCTAAAGTAGCAAATTTAGTCTGATCACGCAATATATACTCAAACAATAGCCAGCAGTTATTTGAAAACACCGTGTGCACATTCAAATTGAATTGTCTGATGATGAATGCATTTAAATCCACAAAGTATTATCTGATTAAATTTCTATAAGCGACAAAATCCCATTTAGCGAAAATAATTACTAGACGCAGATATAAAGCAATTATTGGTCTTGAGTTGGGAAAGAACTCTTTTTTTTTATTTTCCTCATTCTTCTATACGAACGAGTACTTACTACATCAATACGAGTACTAGATATCTAGTTTATTATACGTCAATTATATCTAGTGTATAAGGCGGCTTCGAAATTATATACATAATTCACACCAGATTATAATCCAACAAATAACTCAATTTCAAATTTAATATAAGTTTAATTTTTTTCGTCGTTCTCTCTCTTCACATATACGGGTTTTATAATTTTTAATTACAATATGCAATAATACATCAATTTTATTGATTGCGGTGCTGTTTGTAATAAAACAACCTAAACATTTGCTAATCAATATACAAAACATGCCTACTAGCTGCCAAAAAAATTGCGGCACTGTTAAAAGTACTATCGACGGATAGTCTGGCTATTTAGTTATGAGCTAGCGCGATGAGGCTCAGACGTACGTATTCATTGCTACGCCGCGCCCGCGCATTAGAGTCTGCTCGGATACAGTATTCCAGCGCTGCGGCATGTTTATAAATACAATTCATATAAATGACAAAGAGAAAGACGTTAGATGTACGTATGTCGTGTCTTATTGTTATTGTCAGTGCCGTCGCTCGAATATATTTTTTAATTATGTGAATTTTTTGTTTGATATAATTTTTATTATATAATTAATAATTTTTAATTATTTATTGGCCATAAAAAAAATCAAAAATCCAACAAAACAGTTTGTTCAAAAATTCATGTAGATGGTACTACTATTTCCGCCAAAATAGTGTTTTTTGAATAGTAATTTTTATGGGCGTGAATTGAAGTCTGCACGGTGTTTTTATGCATAAAAATGTATGTTTAATCTCGTGTCAATCAAGCCGGGGTTGAGTGACAAGGGGGAGGATAAAGTTTACATGTCAAGTACACTCTGCATTATAAGCGACTTATCTATCTGTTATACCTGTCCGCTAATAATAGCGTAAAAACGGGTCGGCTATTGTTAAAGTGTTTGGATGCGGTCGTCTACTATATTCAAACTAACACTTGTAATTATTATTACCACTTTGAATAAATAAATAATAGAATTGTTTATTTATGGTTAGGTTAGGTTAGGTTAGTGCTGCGCGGAGCGTATGTCAATTAAACATATACTTATAGTAGGTGTATAGTACCTACATTATATTGTTATTGCTAATGCTAAAACAACCATAAAAATAAAATTTAAATAAATATACAACCAGGCGAAATTAAAGATAATATACCCAGTAGTAGTAAAGTTAAAAACTTATTTTAATAATTATGTAAATTGCTTCTACAAGTCTTTAAAATAAGATTTGTTCCACACCATAAACAAATATTTACGAGACGCGGCGTTCTATATGAGGCTAAACCTTTAAATTATCATAATAATTTAAATGGATTATTAGAGTTCTTCTTTAGTTCTACTTAGTTTTTTTTTCCTCTGTTCTACTTTTTTAGCTGTCTGTAGCATACCTGTATAGAAAATAAAGTAATTGCTAGCAGATGTGTGTTAAGACATTAAGCATTGCTGGATTAATTGCTAGAAACGGACTTATAAATTAGGTACATTGTACAATATCTACTATAATTTAGTTTACTTCCATATTGCGGACAAACATCAATAATAACATCAATTTTGAAAAAAAGTGCAATTATGCAATAGGACAATCGAATGCAGGTGCAATTTTATAATTGAAATTACTGCAAGTAGCTTCGACTTTTAGGAAAGTAAACTGCAGTTTTTAAGTAGCTAGAAAACATTGAAGTTTTTCAAAATTAATTTTTGAGAATTTGAATATAACGGATATTCAGATCGTCGAATTCTATTTCGTCGAAAATTATTTAGAGACTAGAATTGGAGTATATTTGCATGTGTTGAAATGAGACGCAACAAGCCATTTTCGAAGCTATCTTGCGTTTGAGCGTCCGTATAGCCATCTACCGAGCACTAGAACAGACACTCAAACGATGATTTTCGTTCAAAATATGATAAAAAAATTCAAATCGGGTGTAGGGCAATCTTAAATACTAAAGAACCAATTTTCAATATTTAAACTGATATATAATCTGAATTGATTTATCTGTGATTGCAATGGACAAAGTGTCATTTATGTTGTTTTGTATTTGAAATATCAACTATATTAACTTTGAGTAGCTCTATCTTTTTTTACAATAAACTATAAAAACTTTGTTCCATTAAAAGAGTAGATTAATGTTTCTAGAATGTATATCACTTTAAATTTTTAAAATTGATTCAGTAGTTTTCCTGTGGGCCTTACACCGAGTGCAGTGATTTTTCCATAAGAATAGCATACGTTCCAGTTAGACGCGCTGAAATGGGAGCTCAGCTGAAATACTCCTCTTAATTCATATGTATAATAATTTTTGAAAATATATTCTAAATATTCGAATATTAGTCTCTATTCGAATATTCGCAAAATATTCAGCCATAGCAATATTGAAATAATATTCAAACTATCCAAATAAGTTTATTTCAAATATTTTTTGCCTTTATTACCGAGAAAAATTAGATCTTAGTAATTCAAATATTTGCAAAAATACTACTACACAGTACGAATATTTGCATATTTATTAGTAATTTTATAATTTAAGCGCAATTTTTCGCGATACAGCGATATTTCAAAAATAGCGCATTATACGTTTAAAAAAAAAAGTAAAAATTCAAGCGTTTATTTTTAAGTGCAAAATTGGTTGCGTAGGTAATTTCTTTCGCTACTGCAGTACACCTTTTCAATTATTCCGTTATACATATATTTTTATTGGCACTATTAAACACATATACAAGAACATTTAAACGCAAATTATATACATACATACACACCGGTTTAACAATAAGCTCATGACACGCAAATACAAAGCGAAGCATAAATACCTATTAAACAATATATTATGAATATTTAAACCTGTATGTAAATACATAACAATCATAAACCTAGTATGGCAAACGCAAAATATAAATGCCTACATTCATAGATATATTATAGGTACGAGTTTAAACGGATGTTCGCTGAGAGAAGGATTTATCATAATCACATAGCATTTGACTTTATAAACATACACCGCAATCTTTATAATTTAATAATTAATCACGCTTTACTTATATAGAATTTATAAAGATCTGTAAATGCATTAGTAGCCATTTAATTAACTCTGTTCAAAGATTATGCAAATCCATATTCATAATCGATAATTAAATAATTTCACAAAGTTCATAATGGTGCAGAAAGCATAATAGAAATTTTCCCGCTTTTTTCTATCTGACCGACAGATTATAATATTAGTAACAAAATAAAAAGATAGATGGAGCGGATGATGCATGTTTTAAAAGATAGATGGCGCATATGTTTTGTAAGCTCCAGCTCCATCTATCTCGACAAAATTTGAAATCCATTTTTGACCCACTTTTAATTATCAGATTTTGTTGAAATTTGATACAATTTTGAATTTTTGACTAACAATGTGAACCAAATATTTTTTTTTCAACTACATTTAATACAAATCTAATAAAGTCTATAAAACAAAATGCATTGCTAAATCTCGCGACAGACAAGCGAACAAGACTTTCAACTTTAAGCAAAATATTTTTTTTATTATTCACTCTTTCTCATTATTTTCATTCTCTCTGCATATATACGCATGTGATTTATGTTTTGGCACATTTTATGGGGGGCTATATTGTGACACTCCCTTCTGCTTAGTTGACAAAATATAAGCTGCAATGATATTCTATTAAATGTAACAATTGCGCATTAACCGTTGCTAATTGATTTGTCGTAGCAGTTCATTCAAAACTAATACTACACATTTTTAGATGCACCACAATCGGTAAACATTTATGCGATGCCATTTGTTTAGGGGGACACTACTACTTTTTTCTGACATATGTTATATCTAGTAGTATAGGGGCCAAATTTGGATGTTACTGAAATAGTATGTTATTAATTTATTTTAATGGTAAAATTAATTATAATTATTGAAAGTCGTATAGACGGTAAGAAATAAATGAGTTCTTATAAGAAGTTGTATTGGCATTCAAGCTCACTCAACTTTATGATACAAAAGTACTAAAAGTTTGCTTAAGAAATGAGAATTGATGAAATGTTGCTCAAGTAATAAGGTGAAGGTGTATTTAACGTAACATAAACTATTTTGAGAAATATGTCGATTGACAAGAGAATAGGCTGCGGTGCATAAAAATGACGCACTTTGTATGCAAAAGTAAAGTTTACTTCTTACATAAATCCGTTGCAAAATTACTTTATTACTTATTGTAGCATAAATGTTGAACAACATTATTATTTGTTTGAAAAACACTAATTGGAAGAGCAAAGAGTCGAAGTAAATTTATTTCTTTGAATGAAGATTTTCAGACAAACAATAATAATTTTTGAAAATATAATTTTTCAATCAACTAAACAAAGAATAGTGGTACGTATTGGTATACAGACCGACAGGTAAATAACGTTGCATTTACATGTCAGTGCGGGTGAAAGACTACTAAGGCTGGTTGGTGGGAGAAAGGACGCCGTCTCCTTCTGATAACAGTATAAAGCATGTTCTCTCTGTCACACGCACTGAATTGCCCATCTAACGCTTCTCACTTGTCGATCTGTATTATTCAAAATTTTAACAATAAACGCTATTTAACTAGATTTTATAGTATGTCTAGTATCGGGAAATATCAGGATATTTATTATATTGGCTTTCGTCATTGGTAAAAAATATATAAAATACTAAAAGAAAAAGAATGGATATAAAATTAGCTTTTTAGTATCATCCGTCTCACCATGATGCAGTTTAATTTGACACACACACAAGTCTGTTTATGTATGGCTTTTATGGCACTTGATAATTTCGTTGGTTCGTTTTACGGCGATGAAATTTTATGAGCAAGTCGCATTTTGCCAATTAAACTTCCATAAAGGTGTTAATGTGGCTTTAATAAAATAGCTAGTTGATAGATGGCCTCTTTTTATAGTGCGAGGCACACACACAAAAAAAAATCAAAACGCTTAGTCTACTGCTAATTAATTGGAAAATAAACGCGAACAATAAAATCGTAGGAAAAAATAAACAATTTCCGCGCACAATGAAATGGAAAATTCTAACAATCTAAAAAATGCTAATTAATTAAATCTAATAAAACAAAGTGGTAAAAAAGTGTAGCCCTTAGGTCTTAATATAATAAATAAATTCCTCGGGCCTGTCGAATGCTAAACACTGGGTTGGGTCTAAAGTTTGATCAGAAAATTTTAATTGGTTATAGTGGCAAACTAGAGATGCCTGCGAGTGGAGGCATCAGAGGGTTTGTGGCCCCGGTCCTGAAAAGTGCCAGCCAGGAGGCTAAGTCAGAGAGCTAAGCTAATGTGTCTTTTGCGGTGGTTTTGTACACCTGGTCGATATAAGGAAACCCACATTTACCTGCTCCCCGTTGAGCTAAACAATAGATAAACTTGTAATAAATCACCCAGAGCCGAGAAAGAATTTGTAAAACACGGGTCACGGTGCTGATTAAAAGAGCGGCCCGGCACAAACAGCACATATACTATCTGTATATATATAGAGAAAGAAGAATAAAGAATATAAATTGCATATAGAATGGCATAATAAAAATTGATATTTGTTGGAATGTTAATAAGACTGTTGATTCTTTTTCTTCCTCTTGTGTGCTTATTTGCTTTGCCAAAATTTCGGTATGTGCCCGGTCGCATGTAATTTTTCACAAAAAAGCAGTTCCTTTCACTAATGTCCTTTTAAATTCACTGAAGGATTAGTGCCGGGCATAATATGAATGTTTATTTCTTTTTTTGTTATTTTAATTGCACAAAAATAATATTTTATGCGCATTTAGTTAATTAAGTAATTTATACTATGTTGTAGAATAATTGTTTAATTATATTATTTATTATTCACATAAAAGTTTATTTTTTAGTTGTTTAACAATACGACTTAAAATAGATATTAATTTAACAATAGGATGGCGACATATGCATCTACAGGGTGTTATTGGTAATGCAAATATTGTCGCTGCTAGTACATCTAGTAGTTGCGATACATAGTATAGATGGCGACACATTTGGTTCCATCTGTGCATTTATTTTGTAACTAAATGAATAAACAAATTTGAATGTATTTGGATGAAACTACATCTGGTCGATTATGCAAAAATAGTTTTTTGTAAGCTAAAAGTCTATAAATTTAATGATTAAAAACATCAAATAATTCGCTACCTTTTAATGAACCATAAAAGCAAATGATTATAATTAGGTAATATAATTTATCGATGGCGATGTGGTGTGTCATAAATTTGATTTACAAATCGAAAGCAATTAAAAGTGTTGTGAATTAATAATTATTTAAATTATATCTGTGTTTAATTCGTCCTAATTTAGTTGAAATTTGCATTGTTAGTGTATAATTTTCAAAGCAGGTTGATTAATGATACGTATATGCCATATAGTCGCCGCACATACACACATACATTCGCATGCAAGCATTTCCAATAGGTATATGCAAATTCGCGGGTATTTAATTTATTGAATTTGAAATGTTCATTTTCTCAACTTACATTAGCTGGCTAAAGAAGAATAACGATGAAGAAAAGGTTTACAATGGGAATGCACTAGCGTATAATGCGCTTAAACGGATTTTGCCGAAGTCAATATTCCACATAGAATGAAAAAACATGTATATTGAAATTCCCATATAATACAACATTAGAGAAATTAATAGGCTTATACATGGACGTGTTAGAGACGGACCTGTCCAGGGCGGTATATCAAACACCTTAAAAGCTGCGGGGCTTTTATTGTGTGACTTAAAAGTACATACCTCCCGCTTAGATCATAATATGCTTTAACCGACACTTAACTAGCGGAACTTTACAAAAGCACAAAATATTTTATGGCTTATAAATAGTCATGTTGACTCAAGCAATTTCGATTTTCAACTGTCACAAATTAAATATATACAATAATAACAATTTATTTATTTGTATACATACAGATATAGTATTCGTATCTGCTACAATGCCCTTTGTACCATTTTAATTTCGTTTCAAATAACATAAATATTATACTAGGTATTGTATTTTTATTTTAACATAAAATAAATTAAACATTACGATATATTATATGTGTTATGTGTACCACTTTTCAACAAATATTATTTATTGCTAATAAATTATGCTGAATATTTATTTTATGGTGCTAACTTTGAAATACAATGTTATGAAAAGTATCCACTTTGACAAAATTTATTGTAAAACTCAGCGAAATATTAATTTAATTCGCGCTAATAACACATTTAAAACAAAAACTTGTAGTGCAACTGACTTATTATTTATATACGGCACTAAAATCCACATAGTGAATTCCGACCAGCTTCAAAATACTTAAACCATAGGTTTTTCGTGAAACTTTAAGGTAAATACGATTCACAACAAATAATAGATGATAATTAAGACCATCAATAGTGTGGATGACTATTAATATTTGAAATAAAAAGCGATTAAAAATTATTTTTTCTCACAACGCTGCTCGATGTCTTGCAAAATAATAACAATTGACAGAAAGCGCCCTCACACAACTCTACATAAAATGTCAAAAAACGTAAATATTGACAATTGCACCACGGAAACTTGGTACAATAGTACTAACAAATTATTTCATAAAAATATCATTATATTGCAATATTATAAACGGATTAAAAATATTTGATTTACAAAATTATTTTTAAATACAAATTTAGTATTTAATGATTGGAATTGGAATTATAAAGAACAATTAGGATATTCAAGCAAATTATTTTTTTTTTTAACTAAATTTTGATATCCAAATTTTAAAAAAATTCTTTTTATGACATTTTTCTAAAGTTTTGAAAACTTTAACATATTTTTGCCAGTTTATCCATTAGACAAACTAAAAATCCACTCCGATTATGGGCAAGTCCGTAACTGCAAACCTGAACACCTCAATTTTGAGCGTGAAATCTCTATTTAATGATTTTGCGAAACTATTTGGGAAAAAGATTGACAATATATAAGGCACATATACCTTCTTTATATCGCACACAATAAAGAATGAAAACACTATTCTATTATTCTTTTCATGCTTATATACCATTTTTTTCCTCCTCTTCTAATGTATATATGAAAATGTGCGGCATGTATGTTACTAAACAGAGAAAGAATGGAACGAAGCAAAAAAAAAACACAATCTATTGTTGTCTTTTTCGATGTATAACAATAAGAAAAAAGAATTAATTTTCTAAATATAGTATATTAGGTGTGAATAGATTAAACAAATTGAATGTTATTGGATTATGTGTGTACAATAATGCTGACAGAGAATTTATGGAGCGTAAATAATTATTATTTAATTATATTCCAGTAGAGTGTTTGGCTAATACATTTATAATTTCTCCTAATAAAATAAAATGAGATTTTTTTCTAAAAGATTCTCTATGGTCCATTATGCATTTCAAAATAACCCCGAATATAATAAATAAATTTGATTTTAAGTACTAGCAGTATTTTTTTTTAATTTCGTTTTAATTTAGTTCGGGCAAAATATTTCGGTGGTCCTTAATTCCTAAAACAAAAAGAAATCTATCGAAAATACGCAAACGCACCAAATAGTATCCTCCTCCTAGTAAGTATCTCCACGCCCATTCATATTCTTCAGCAATTTGTCTTTTCTCTTGTTGGCACCATTGATTTCTATTATTCAAACTTCCCCGCATTATGTGCGCGAAAATACATACACACATCTTCAAGAGGGTTGTTTTGAGAAACAAATTTATAAACCGACTTTACGACACATGCAAAGTCGTTTATGGGGGATGGAAATAAATGGTCGAATTTTTTAACTTAATGATGCAAAAAGTTCGCTAGACATTTTTATGTTGATATTAAATTGCAAAATGTATCATTTATGTGTAAGTTTGTATTTTATTTCGTTACAATATCTTTTATTTTTTTCAATGGAAATTTGAAAAGTTTATGAGCACAACATTAACAGAACAAGGTTGTTGTATTACCATTAATTATAGAGCTTGTTATTAAAACTTATATATACATGCCGCACCCATTATTTTTACCAATATATCTGATCGGAACATATTCAACAATTCTTTATGTATTACCGAAGTCTCTTTATATCTGAAACACCGTTACCGATTTCTTTCAACTTATACACGGAGAATGAAATTAATTGATTTTAATTATTTTACAATCAGCCAGATAACTAAGAACGCAAATTTAATTTTCAAAATATTTTTGTAAGCATAAGTATATTTCAATATGGCCAACGTATTTAAATTTACCGCGCGTTCCGTACCAACCCAATCAGTTATACCAAATTAAATTTCAAATTGTTCTAAAAATGTGATAAAAATCAGTGGAAACCAAAAAAAGTGTTGTAATTGTTTAATTAAGGTGCCTTGATGCAATTAAAATTTTTTTAGTGGTTCCACTTCTTCATTTTGACATTTTTAAAAAATAAATAATTATAAATGACGCTTAGACTAATTTTAAAAATCGTTAAAACATATTTTTATTTTTAAACTGTTTAGAGATTATAAAGTTTTAATTAAATATCTCAAAAAAATCTCAAAACCTATTATATTATACTTTTTCAATAGATTAATACTCGAAGGCAATAAAAAAACCGTTAACACTAAATAAATAAACATTTTAATAGTCTTTGTATTGATAGGAAAATTCTAACACTTTGTATACAATAAAAGTAACACTTATGCATAGTAATTATTTTTTGTGATTATTCTTTTATTATACAAACTGAAATTGATAATAAGTTATTTCTAAATGTTTTTATTTGTTGATTTTAATCACATTCGCATTAAAATATAAATTATTTATGATTGGAGCTTTTATGTTTGCGCTGTTAGAAATTAATATTTTCAAGCAGATTTTCGTTATAGATGAGGTTGAGATGCAATGATTGTTGTACCATATGCCACAATTTGCATCATTAAATCGAACAATAAAGCGCGCAACTTTTTCCGCATTTATAGTATTCATTTAATTATTTATTATTACTTTTTTTCATCAATTTCAAATTTATAAATATAAAAATAAGCAACATTAATTTAATCGGTTAGTGGTGTATATCGAATAGAATATTCAGGTTATTAAATTTCTTTTGAGGTAAAAAAATATTGTCCGCAGGCTAAACTTGGAATTTCGTGTATCAAATATTAGTTCAGGCCCAGAAATAGTTAATTGTGACCAAGGCATCAAAATAACCATTAAGAGTTAATCGTAATTTTACTTAAAATACTTAAAAACGCATGTAATTTTGTTGTATAGACAACCAACATTACACTAGATAATTAACAAATACCTTGTAATTATTCAGGAAAACAACAGAGGGCAATAAACAGTAAGCAACCAACATTACACATTAATTTTGACCTATTAGTCGCTAAAGTCGTATTTTAGTGACCCATTTGAATTATTTTAGTGACGATTTCTAATATTCTCTTGTCAATTTCCTATAAAATATTTTTATAATACAAAAATAAAACATTTGTAAAGGTAATTAATTTTTTTCTTGACGTTAAACACTATATTCGGTATAGCGAAACACAATAGTGGAATTGCACTCTCAGAAACTAAATAAAACCTGATTGTTCGTCGAAAAATAAAAAGTACAAATATTTAATAATAGTTTTATAATGGCTTTTATAATGTGTAATCGAGGTATATTCTTCAAGCGTATACATTTAGTAAATAAATCTATTATCGAACGCGTGAAAAGACCTACAGCGAAATCACTTTGAGGCCGATTCAGCACTTTTTTCCAAATAACACAATTTTCTGGCAGATTTATAGTAATGCAGTGTATAAGGAGAGGATCGTCGCGCAGGCACTTTTTTCGTCTTAACGTGGAAAAGCCAACTCTTTTGTATTGATGAAGGGAGGCCCGGCGTTTTTCTACACAAGAAAAACCTTGAAGAAGGTGAGTTAGATGTGAATGTTAGACAATGCCGTATATTATTGTTCGGTCGATCAACTAGTTAATAGATAAATTATATGGGTTTCACGCTCAATCACAAACTGATATAATCAGCTGTATGTGCATTGTTATGCCGACATGGGTTGTGCCTCTTCAAATTTCATGCGACATTAAGTCAAAATAGTGTAATTTATCACAAAGATTGTTGCATTACCATCGCGCGAGCACAACCAACGCACCAACCACTCTTCCATCCATGTGCGGTGGACCTCCTCGCCATCAACCTCGCCGCGCCGCTCCTTCCTCTAAGGCAAGGGCGGCAATGCGGCATCTCTTTTACCCCTCAGTTCCACATTATAACCAGACATTAATTTCTATACTTTATACATTAATATTTACTAAATTCTTACCACATGATAATAAATAAATTGACTAATGGACATCCAATCGTTTATGAAGGATATTTATAATTACTAATTTAAAAGGAAGGATATTGTTGCAATAACAACCATAAATTGCTAGTTTTGTCAAATTTAAGTACTATATCAAATTAAGTTTTTTGTCACTTAAGTTATAATTACTTAGATCAGTGACGTACGTGAAAGATCGCATTATATGGTGATTGGGAGAGCAATTTTACCAAAAAGGATAGAAAATTGGAATAGAAAGAGTCCTAATTTGGTTGCGATGCGTGCAGTAGTGTTTGAATAAAGTACGGTAAAACAAAATCAACCGACCAACATACAGACGACTACCGCAAATGTGTAAATATGATTTTTGTGATTACACATTGTTAATTATCAAACATATAAACGTTACAGAGGTAAGAAAGTTGTTCATAACCTACCTTGGTCGCAGTGATGTTTTTGAAAGTTGCAATTGCAACCACATCAATTTCCATTTTACTGCTTTCTTGGAAACCTGAAAATGCAAAATTCGATGGCACTATTTATTATACACTTTTCTTTTAATTAATTGTTGATTCTTTTCTGCTTTTTACAATTATTTAATATGTTTAAAATTGTACTAAAATTAAATGTCAAATTAATTTTTTAGGGTTTTTTGTTTTATCACCAGCCTTTGCAAATGATATAGTTTATATTCCACCACGGTCTAAAATGTAAATGTAATTTATTTTTATTTTGATAATTTATTATTCGATTGTGAATTAAATTCTTTTTTTTTTATGATTATTGGCAAAATATTTTCATTTAGAATAAAATTTTAAATTTGTATTTGACTAATTTAAAAATAATTTTTCTTTTATTTTACGTTTAATAATTATAATTAATTTCTTACTTTTACTTTGAACACACAAAAACATAATTTTCATAATGAAAATTGTCACAGTCATCCTATCGACACAGTTATGTTTATCTTATTAATTATAATTAATAGGCTCGTTAACCAAACGAGCATAAATAAAACGACGGTCCATAGAGATAATATAAATTTATTTATACGCAAAATAGCACGTGTACATAAATAATCAAAAATTATCTTAACCTAAAATAAGTAGGAATTCTACCTTTCTTTACTATATTATTAATAATTAATTCTCTCTTCAATTCAATTAGCAAAGTACTTTAACATTTCTAATTAATATATATATCTAACTGTACTATACGATGGAAATCATATAATTTAATGTTGCGAGCTAAATTTATAACTTTAGCGATTCATTAACAGATCTTTAAATTTCTTTATCTGAAATCGACAATAAAATACTAGAAATCGTTACTAAAACCTGACAAATGGGTCACTAAAATGCGATTTTAGTGACCTATTTGTCAAAATCGATGTGTAATGTTGGTTGCTTACATACAATTTTGTTTATCGCCATCTGTTGGTTTCCTAAATTATGACATTTTATTATTTGTTAGGTTAAGTTGTGCAATGTTGGTGTTCCATATTTGTGACAAAATTGGTGTAAATAAAATTAAACTCATCGATTTCCATGAAGCACATGTGCCTCAATTAATATTGGCAACAGCATACCGAAGAGGGGTGAGTGCATCCCTTGCATTAGTATTAAAAGCATAATAATCCCGGCGCACTCGCCACAACGTCGCTAAATAAAACGAAAATATGGGCTAATAATTATTGCAAAGCACGTCAAACAACGTGAATTTCGAACCGTGAACTTTCGGTTCTGGTTGGTTTGTTTGCAAGAGGGGCGGCTTAGCTGTCCTCTTAAATGTAACCCCGGCGCACAACAATGGGACTAAATAAGCTAAATAAAAAAAAACTTTACGCTTTTTCACTGTTCTATTCGAAATTTAAAAGGCTAATTTGAATTTACGCGCATTTCTTTCTTCAGTTTGCTGCAGTCATGTTCGAAAATTTCCGGCTGCCATTTATTGAGAGAAAATCGAATTTAAATTCGACGTATAGGTATATATAGGGATGAAAAATATAATTGGCTTTGGTAGATTGTTCGAGAGTTGATATTTATCCTGAAGCTGTGAAGGCTTCAATTGGTAGCTAGGGCCCAGAATGTTTTGTCGGCTTTGGTAATAATCACAGAACGGAATATGCGGTCGGTGCTGATCTCCACAGATCAAACGCGCGAATGGCCTTAGTAAACAGCAATTAAGCGGCGACTTTTAACCACCTTAATCATGGGGCTTAACGTGCTACTTTGACTTAATAATCACCGACTAGTCATGCTTATAAGCCTGTATATATAAAACATATATTGTATATTTTATATATCATCTCTCTATGTACATGTTTATTATATACAATTATCCTCTATGTGTACATACAGGTGAGGTATAAATAGATTTTTGCTTATATGGGGATAAATTATTATATTCCTGTTTGCATACATTACTTTTGCAAAATCGAAAATAAACTTTAATTTTTATATTTTACCTTCTAGAATTTATTTTGCAATTTGCAAGAATTTTTTCAATATAAGTTTTTCAATATATAAATACAAAATTATAAAATAATATTTAAATTCCTTAAATTAAATTATTTTAAGCTTTAAAAATTTAAATTTAAACTTTTTCTTTAATGCAAATATTGCGAATCCGCAACAAAGTACTTTTAATCCGAATAACACATACTATTTTTTTTAATTTCCAAAATCCTAAAATAGCGCTTTTTAATTTGACTTGACAGTCGAACAATATTACTTGCTTTCCAATCGAGTCTAGTTCAATCGCTTGAATGGCTAGTCAAGTCGTGAAAGCACCTGAAAATGCTCAAAAATGCTTGAATATTCAAAGAATAAATTAATTTTACGTTTCGTGCAAAATAAAAGCTCTCTTTGTATTTATTTTAACTTTGCTTTAGCATTTGCTATTTGCATACATAATTTTTCAGAATCTATTGTATAAGTTGGTTCATTTAATGCACTTATTTCACGCTTAAGTTTCGTATTCAACTTTTGCAGGATTTTTATTCAGTGCTAAATATTTTTTTTTATTTAGGTCTTAAAAGGAATTTCAATAACGCAATAGTAACTGTACGATAAAAAAAAAAAATTGAAAATAATAAAAAAAAAATTGAAAAAATTTGAAAATTAAATAAACTATTACAATTTTGTAGGTTTTTACTATAAAATAACAATTCTCTTTATTAGCACTACAAAATAAAATTAAGTTATTATTTATTGTTCAAAAAGGCATATAAAATTAAAAAAAGACGGAAATCAAAGAAACATTAGCTCTGTGTGTGTTTGATAGAGAGCAAATTATATACGGGAAGTTTTTAATTTAAATGCAGGGTGCGTAACCGGAACCGTAATCTATCTATTACACAATGCACAAAAATATCGTCATTAAAAACGGACATGAATATGTAGAATATCATCAAAAAGTGGGCGGTTCGAAGGAAAATAGACTTGTTTATATGGTTTAATACTAAACCATTTATAATTTGCTGCTTAAAAAAGGGGACACTTAATATTTATGTATAAATAAGTGTCTTTTATATGTTTCAGGACCATTATATTTATATAATCGAACATATGTGGAAGTTACTTTATTATTGCCATTATGGTACAAATATTATATTTAATATTAATATAATCGTTGTTCGGGTGATTTTTAAATAATTTATTTTACATTAGGTGTATCATTTTCTTGTTGTTGTTTATTATTTCTCTATCAACAATTTATAATACTTATAGTGCTTCCAGAGGTTAATTTGTAGATATTTATTTTTATAAAGTGCATAATGTTTTTTTTACCCTCTGTAATTAAATTAGTTATTCATCAAAGAGAAATTGAGATAAAAATCGGAAATTACAATAAAAAACCTATAAATGCAAATCAAACATAAGCCGGATAAATGTGAAAAAAATCGAACACGAATATTTTTTGAATATAATATTTTTAAATGTTTTTAAATATTTATTTTATTTTTTAAAAAAGTTGGCGGGTACGTCATGAATGTATACGTCTACGTCTTCAACGTCATCAAACCGACATACGTATCGATGGATCCAAGCATATTGCCATGCGCTTGTATAGCGTAACTATACGTACGATCGTCTGAACTAGATCGAGAAATTGATGACGTGACTGCCACCTTTTAATGCACAAACTATATATAATTTTTATTTTAATAAAATAAATTAAAATTGAATAAATAACATTAAGAGGAGGACTTTTTAAAGCTAACGGTAAACGCAAATTGTGGAAGCAACAAACGATACCCTTCATCTCTTCTATTAGAGTTAGGACACAAATATTAGCATGAGACTAGAATTGGAGTATATTTGCATGTGTTGAAATGAGACGCAACAAGCCATCTTCGAAGCTATCTTGCGTTTGAGCGTCCGTATAGCCATCTACCGAGCACTAGAACAGGCACTCTAACGATGATTTTGGTTCAAAATATGTTAAAAAATTCAAATCGGGTGTAAGGCACTCTTAAAAACTAAAGAATCAATTTTCAATACTTAAACTGATATATAATCTGAATTGATTTATCTGTGATTGCAATGGACAAAGTGTCATTTATGTTATTTTGTATTTGAAATATCAACTATATTAACTTTGAGTAGCTGTATCTTTTTTTTACAATGAACTATAAAAACTTTGTTCCATTAAAAAAGTAGATTAATGTTTCTAGAATGTATATCACTTTAGATATTTAAAATTGATTCAGTAGTTTTTCTATGGGCCTTACACCGAGTGGCAGTCATTTTTCCATAAGAATAGCATGCGTTCCAGTTAGACGCGCAGAAATGGGAGCTCAGCCGAAATACTCCTCTTAATATTTATAAAATAATATTATAAAATTAATACTTTTATAAATATATAATGAAATAAAAATATAAAATTTATAAATAATATTTATTAATATGTATATAAATTTAATATTTTTAATTATTTATTTAACTGTACCAAATATAAACAAAAGCTCGGCCCGATTTATACGAAACCCACCTATTATAAATAGAAGAGGCTTATAATCGTTTATTTACGAGCAAAGCAAGCACCTCTCTGTTAAAATCTGTTATAACAGCCGGCACCTTCTTCTAAACACATTTAGACTTATAATAATTAAAAGCTAAATTAAATATATCCGAGGGGCCAGGTGCGTGAGCATGTCTCTCTTTGGCTTGGCCTTTTTTTCCGTTCGTTTTGTCTTCTTCTTCGAGTGGTTCGATTTCCAAACGTCGAAGAAGTTGAACACCTCTCTTCTATAAATATATACATAGGTGCAGTTAAAAAAGATAAGTAGGGACAGGTATATTGGTAGTTTATTAACTTTTAATAATTACGTTCATAATATATCTGCTAGATTACTACCGCACCATGAGGCGAATTAGAAAGGTGTTAGAATTATATAGACCCTAAAATCTTCTCGATGCTAAGGAAATTTTCACTTGTCAGGTAAACCCATATCATATATTTATTTATATATCAGAGGCATTTAATTATAAGTTAGAACAATAAAAAAATAAATGACATTTAATTTGGGTGGCGGTTAGCACCCTGGTTAGCACCTTTTGATTTTTCAGTCTAAGCGCTGCAGCTGATCGATTGAAGGACAACAAAAATTACGCATTGCGATGATCATTGTTTATTATAAAAATATTCAGAGTTTTATATAAATTGATATCAAAATAAGTATGTACAAACGAGTGTTTATCAGAAATTATATGGTTGAGCAGCTGCTTTATAAAAATTACACATCAAATTAATAATTTGATATTGTAATTTTCGCTTTATGAAAGCTGCAAATCGAAATTTATATGAAAAATGAGACTTATATGGAGTAAATTATCTATCATTCAAATATAAACTGACAATTTTGATATTTTATTCTCCAAAAAAATAAATAAAAATGATATCCATATAGGTACCTACTACTTTAATATAAATAATTACGAAACGATAATTTTGAGATGCACGCAAAATGATTTATAAACTTTTTTTTATTGTTTTTTCCCATTCTGCGGTATTCTGAAAAGAATAATAATTATATACGAAAATGTAAATGGAAAATCTGGGCATTTTGTCTGAAAAGTTTGCGTGTTCAGTTAGTGACAGTCTGTGTGGGGTTTTCTGATGAGCGCTCAAGAAAACGGTTGAATGTTTTCTTGTTTGACCAACACCACACTGAATCAATATAATTATTTATAACAAAAACAAATTGTTTCATTTTTGCGGTGGTACAAAGTTCTTGGTTTAAAAAAAAAAAAAACAATTAAATGTAAGCTGCAACGAATTGCAGGTAACTTGCACGCGACTTCGGAAGCAAACTTGGTGCGGAGTGGACTACCGACTAATTAAAAGGAAAAAAACGGATTTGACATATTTTTCGAAATAAAAAACATTTAATTTATTAAAGATTTATGCTATTTCATTTTTGTATGCAATTTTTTTTAAATAAATTATTTTTTTTTTATAATTTTTCAAAACTAACTATGCAAAGATTTAAAAATATTTTTTAAATAATTGTTTTACATTTAATTTTATGTTGTTTTTATAAAAGTCTGCCCATAACTCTTCTAGATAACTTCAAAAATATTTAATCTAAATTGAGACTTTTTCCTGAAATTCAAAAATAAATTTCAAGTGTTTTTTTTTTCAGTTAATTTAGTGCATATAATGGCTTTCCTAATTGCTATATCGTGCTTAATATTGCACATTGCTTCGCATTTTTTTGCTTTTTCTAAATAATTTTGTTGTCTGTTTGGTTTTGATTACTTTTCGGAATTATTTATGTACATATAGCTACACTCTCATTTTCGCCAAGATTGCGTGCAATGTCGAAAATGTCAGTATGAATCTGATAGGTGTTATATTATTAGTTTAGGAAATAAAAATCGGATTGCTTCTGATTATATTTTCTGTTAGGAAAACACGATTTAAATATTTTCTTTTTGTTTCAAAGGCCACACAAGGTGTTTTTTGATAGAAAATATTTTATTTAAAAAAATATTTTGAAATAATAATTGGATTTTTATTATTCAAATATGAAAAGCTCAAATTTATTTCGAGGACGCTCGCTCAATATCTTATGACCTCTGTCCTTGAGTGCAAAAATTAATTTTATTTTATTATTTTAAAAATTAAATTATTATATAAAAGGGGCGAAACCGCTACATATATAGCCGACCTGGTCGCTAGCAAATCTACATAGTTTTGCTTAACTAAGTTCACTGCAAATTTCGCGACATATGATAATGAATAGATGGACCAAGATCTGACTTATTTGCCACGTACTTTAGCCGAAAACATAAGGAAAGATTGAGAGGTGTGGAAAATTTTCAAAAACTGGTAAAGCAGTTTGCGGCTTTGTTATAACACCTAAAAAATTTGTAAAGCTACCGAAAATTAGAGAAAAATTCGCTGGAAATGAGATTCCACAGTACTTCTCTCGTTTATATACTAAAATTTAAATAAAACTGACAATTTTAACTATGAGGGGGGTATTAGGGGTTACAATTGTAAAATGTAGGTCTAGCCTAATTTCAATTAAATTAACTAAGTAATGATAAGTTAAATATGTTAAAATTACTACTACCAAATTTGAAAGAAATCCGAGCATTTTGACTGTAAAGGGTATGTTAAGGGTTGAAGTTGTAAAATAAGGGTCGCATATTATTTTTAATTAGATTATTCGTAAATCTGTTTTAAATGTATAGTAGAAATCTAATATGAAGAAAATCCGATCCATATAACTCAAACTGTATATTTGGGGGTGGGGGGTGTGTAGTTAGGGTCGTAAATTATTTTTAGTCACTCAATATGTGGAAATATATAAAATTACTGACGGAAAATGGTGAGTTATGCTGACATATAAGAATAAAAACACCGCCAATTTTTGAACAATTAATTTAAAGACCCAACAGGCCACTAGGGTTAATTTTTAGGGGATGAAACTTTTACCAGCATTTTCTTCAATGTATTCCTAATATGTATGCCAAATTTGGTTCAAATAAAATATTCCTCCTGGCAGGTATTTACGTTACAACTTATGCATTTTTACAACTTTTTGACCCTTCAACCCTTAATAAAAAGTCAACCCTTAAAAAAACTACAGATTTTTTGAAAGCATTCACCACTTGGGGTATACACGAAACATATGTTCAATATTTGGTCAAAATCGGTCTGCAACTTTAGAAGATTAAGTGGATGCACCGATTTTGCTGTTTTTGGCATGTTTTTGGCCAATAATGCGCAGGTCCTTGAGAATTTCCTAACATTTTTTTCTTTGACCTAATCAATGGGCAGGTAGAAAAAAAGGACGCAAATTTTGCTTTAATCGGTTCAGTAGATTCCGAAATATAGCGGTTTAAAGAAACGAACAGACCGACAGACCGACAGACCGACAGACAGACAGACCGACAGACGGAAATTAGTGAATATGATTTTCGTAATCTACGCATTCAATAAAGTAGAAAAAAGTGAAATTTGGAGAAATTTTTTTTTTCATGAATACAATACTTCCTCTACGAGAGAAGTAAAAATACTTATATTTTGACGAAAGATTTGTTTGAATAGCCACTAATTAGGTAAAATATGAATAAAAAACCTCGATCAAATATTAACCACTCGCTTGCTAATTAGCGGAAAAAGATAAAAAAAAAAACTTTCTGTCCATTTATTGCTACATCTGTTCTCTCTCTAAATCTATCATTAGATATTTTCTAGGATAATTAATAGTGTCTAAAACTGTTTTTCCGCGTGAAATTCCCTGACCTGCTAAGCAACGTTTCACGCATAAATTTGCAAATTTATGCGTGAAATCTTGGTCCATCTATTCTTTATCAGATGTCGCAAAATTTGCAGTGAATTTAGATAATCAAAACTATGTGATTCGCTAGCAACCAGAGCGGCTATACAGGGAAACTAACGAAAACCGTAACATAGGGATTCTGTTCACGGATAGTGTGGGTCGGCGAGTGAGGTGCGGGTGCCGGTGAGATCGATCGTTGAAAATCGTCATCTTAGAACCAGTACCTGTGGGAGCGCACTGAATAAAAATCGAGTTTACCCGATTGATCTACTCTGCACCCGTACCTCACTCGCCGACCTCCACCGTCCGTGAACAGAAGTCCCTATGTTACGGTTTTCGTTAGTTTCTCTGTATATGTAGCGGCATCCCCCCCTTTAACTTGTAAAAAGCTTTATAAAAGTTCTATAAAATTAAAAATCAGGATTTTTCTAAAATGTTCCAAAATTTCTAAATTTACGTGTTACTTCACTAATTTAGTTAATAAATTCGGCTAAACGATAAGCTTTACAAAGGAAATTTGTGTACATTTTTCGATCATGATAAGTTTTGAAAAATTGCTGAATAATATTTGGGTGGTGATAAAATTTATTCACAAATTATTTAAATTTCTTAATTTATGAACGTCAAAATAGTATACGAATAAAGGAAAAAAAAATGTTTGTGTATATTTTTTTAAATATATGTGTGTATAATGGTACATACAAGTTGCGTGTAAAATAAGTTTGCGTGCGTGCTCATTAAAGAAATATGGCTAATATATGTTTTATCCGTTTTAAACAATCTAATAATAATGAGAGAAATACACAAAATTATATATTATCGGTGTTTTATTAATAGTTAAAATAAAAATTAAATTTAATGCATTTGTTTGTAAGATATATATTTGTTTAATTATAATAAACACGAATCAAAGCGCAAATACAAGGCAAGTTCACGATTTATAATTATTTTAATTACTATAGTGCAATTGATTAATGTCGATAAGGATTAGTTTTGCAATATAACTATATGTATGTGGAATAAAAATGAATTAGTTAGCTGTTGAATAAAAGCAAATATAATTATAATTATATATTTATATATCTAATCAAATAAATTAAAAAAATACGAAACTATTTCCTGTTTGATTAAAGTGCAATATAAGCTAGTTATGTTGTATTGAAGTTATTTGAATTTGAATAATGAATTGAAATAATGTACAAAACATAATTACATCCTACAAAACAAATTATGAAGTGCAATACAAACAAGATAATAAATAACTAAATAAAAACAATGTTGTCTGTCACTCAAACCAAGTGATTAATGAATATTGTATTCTTCATATACATATATAAAGTATATAATAATATGTTTCAGTTGCACATCCTTTCTTCAACAATAATAAACTTATTTTCTCAACTTTGTATGCAATTTCAGTCCAATTAGCTAATAACTACGAATTTTCAAGATTTGGCGGATGCGCTACTTTGTTTTTATAAAGCTTTTAAATTATGCAAAATGCTTCTTTGATTAAAGATTGTGCCGGATAATATTTTTCTAATAAATCAAATCTATTAGAATAAATTAGAAGCAGAACAATTTTGAATTAAATAAAAAAATTAATTAGATATTTTACGAAATTTAAGTGGGCTTTAAATTTATTTAAATAAATTTATTAATTATTATTATTATTTATTGTTATTACTATTTTTATTATTTATTAATACAGGAATAATATATTTCGACTAATAAAATTTTTAGTTAAAGGGGGCGAAACCGCTACATATATAGCCACTCTGGTCGCTATAGCGAATCTACAGTTTTGCTTATCTAAATTCACTGCAAAATTTGCGACATCTGATGAAGAATAGATGGACCAAGATTTCACGTATAAATTTGCAAATGTATGTGTGAAACGTTGCTTAGCAGCTCAGGGAATTTAACGCGGAAAAACAGTTTCAGACACTATTAGTTACCCTAGAAAATATATAATGATAGATTTAGAGAGAGAACAGAGGTAGCAATAAATGGACAGAAAGTTTTTTTTATCTTTTTCCGCTAATTAGCAAGCGAGTGGTTAATATTTGATCGAAGTTTTTTTATTCATATTTTACTTAATTAATGGCTATTCGAACAAATCTTTCGTCAAAATATAAGTATTTCTTTTCTCTAATTTTCGGTAGCTTTGGAAATTTTCTAGGGGTTATAACAAAGCCGCAAACTGATTTACCAGTTTTTGCGAATTTTCCACATCTCTCGATCTTTCTTAATGTGTTCGGCTAAAGCACGTGACAAATAAGTCAGATCTTGGTCCATCTATTCTTCAACAGATGTCGCGAAATTTGCAGTGAATTTAGATAAGCAAAACTGTAGATTCGCTAGTGACTAGAGCGGCTATATATGTAGCGGTTTCGCCCCCTTAAAAACTTTAAAATTGTGCTTTTAAAAATGAATGATAAATCCCATATAATAAATAAATTGAAATGAAAACAATGCATCAGAATAAAATAAAATTAATTAGTTATGGAACACTATATAAGTGAGATGATGCACAGTGTGCGTTTTAAATTAAACTTCATTAAGGATCTCTAATAAATTAGAGAATAATACACATAAATTTGGAGTGTAAAAGATTTGAAACTTGTTTAATGGATTGTAATTCGTTACGCGGTACAAGCAAACCATGTAAACTAGATCATTAAATCATTGTGAAATTGCCTAATAACAACCTATAGATCTAAATTTAAATTAAAACTGTTTAATTTCGCACTTCAACAAACTTTACATATATGCTATACGCGATGTTTTGTTTCACCTATAAATAAATTGGAATTGATAAAAAGTGTTAGATAAGCACTTGGGAGATTTTATCTCGCTGCTTAAGCAATTTTATGATGCTGAATTTGAAAAATTTATCTTTATGCTAAACTTAGAATTAGAGTGGATGTGTAGACAGGATGAATGCATGTTTCACTTTTCTTTGTGTGAATTGCACGAATTATTAACAAAATGCTAATTATACAGTAGATTTAAATAATATACAATTAACGCGATTTTTATTCAATTTGTTTGGTTTAAATTAAATAAAATTTTATTTTGTTCAATATTTTTTAAACAAATAATTTTTTTAATTTTAAAGCTAAATAAAATTTTAATACGTTAACTAAGAATCAAGAAACAATACAATTAACATTTAGACGATGGTAATAAAAACATTATCTGATTCTAATCATTTTTTTTATCCAAAATATCTAAAAACCCCATCAATTGTTTTATTTTTGTTTTATATGGTAATTTAACTGCTCAATTTTCATCTAAACTGTTATAAATATTCTTCATAGACCCTATATAATTATGAGCATGCATGCGGCTTAAATTTAATATTATTACGCCTTTTGTTTAAAATTTTCAAAAACTAATGCTTTTTTTTACACCTGCTAGCACACGATTTCCAAGCGATAAGCAAATGGAACTTTAAATGAAAAATGCAGATTAAGAATAAGAAGTGTAGTATAATTGTTGATTTATTAAAGATTTATTTTTTAAGCTATTTTATGGTAGAATTTATTTATATTTTATGTTTTTTTTTTTATTTTAAATTAGATATAAATTAAATAGCTAAAGATGTATTACAAAAATAAAGGTAAACGCACACTTAAACGGAAAGGCCACAGTAGACGCGTAACATCGCGCACTTGCTCGCATTGCACGGAATTTGTTCCGCGAATTTTTGCACTAAATTTACAAATTAGTTTCACGGTATAAATACAACAATAATCAATTGAATGAAGATGAGATGCGCTTTCCCCCTTTTTTGAAACATTATGGAAAATAGCATAATTTGCTAGAGTGTTAATGTTTTAACAAATACATTTCTAGTATGTTAATATGTACTAAAGATTAATGCACTATTGTTTATATTCTAAGTAAGTTTTTAATAATTGTTTTATTACGATGTATATATCTATGATATGCGAATCCTTCATGTATGGGCATAAATTAACGTAAATATTAATTTGCGTTCAATTCGTCTGCAAGCGCGTCGAGTGCTCGACTCGAATAAGTGTGCGCTTACCTTAAGAGAAGGACTTTTGAAAGCTAACGGTAAACGCAAATTGTGGAAGCGACACGATACCCTTCATCTTTTTTATTAGAGTTAGGACACAAATATTAGCATGAGACTAGAATTGGAGTATATTATTTGCATGTGTTGAAATGAGACGCAACAAGCCATCTTCGAAGCTATCTTGCATTTGAGCGTCCGTATAGCCATCTACCGAGCACTAGAACAGGCACTCTAACTATGATTTTCGTTCAAAATATGATAAAAAAATTCAAATCGGGTGTAAGGCAATCTTAAAAACTAAGGAATCAATTTTCAATATTTAAACTGATATATAATCTGAATTGAGTTATCTGCGATTGCAATGGACAAAGTGTCATTTATATTATTTTGTATTTGAAATATCAACTGTAATAACTTTGAGTAGCTGTATCTTTTTTTTTTACAATAAACTATAAAAACTTTGTTCCATTAAAAGAGCAGATTAATATTTCTGGAATGTATATCACTTTAAATATTTAAAATTGATTCAGTAGTTTTCCTGTGGGCCTTACACCGAGTAGCAGTGATTTTTCCATAAGAATTGCATGCGTTCCAGTTAGACGCGCTGAAATGGGAGCTCAGCCGAAATACTCCGCCTCTAGAGCAATCCTCCTTTAGAGCAAATATTTTGGTAAATTTTAGCATTGTAATGCGTTAATTTTTTTTATTATTTTTTTTAGAATTTTTACTATATTAAAATGTCCTTAGACATCTTTGTTTGAAATATGATATTTCGCATTCCTGAAATTATTTACAAAGTTGCAAAAAAAAAATATTTGTGCTCATATTATAAATAATGATTCTAAGCTAACAAATTTGAAAGTATATCTATATTTCATTTATCCTATGCATTTCCTCATTCATTAATCAGCATGCTTGCAAATTCCAGCTATGGTGATTTATTAGAAAAAAATAAAAATGTAAATATTTCAGTATTGTGCTCCAACAATATACAAAAATCCCATTATTTACAAACCACCTCAAAAAGGCAATTTTAACCCAAATAGAGAAAATCACTCAAAAATTCAATATTACCTCCAAACCGCCTATTCGTATCCTGAAAGTGTTGAATTGGCATTCCTGCAACGTCCTGCTGGTACTCGAATTGAAAAATGCACGTAGTTAGACAGTGTGACGCTAGAGGTATTGTTAGAAGCGCCTCGGACTTGGAAGATCGCACGCCCCCACCAAAGCAAGGGGCGGGTAAGTTGGCAGTGTTATCTCTCTCGCCTCTGAAAATATCGACTCCGCCCACCACGTTAACTCCAGCAGTTTGTTAACCGCTGAATTGTTTTACAGCAGGTAGGTGAGTGAGTTCGCGCGTCTGTGGATCGACTTGTATATACCTGGCTACAAAGGTGCCGCTGACAGCTGACTAAATGCCTATCTTTAAGGTGTCAGTCCAACACAAATGAGTTTCCTTTAATTATAGGGCCAACTTGTTTCTGTATTATGCCGCTTCGAAAAGCCGCCACCACGTCCAAGACCTACTCTTCGTGTTGGTGTCTCTGTTCCTCTGACGGGGAGCACTAGCGCTGGACCAAAAGTGGCACTGTGGTGCTCGAGAGTGCCTTGCCTCTAAGCAAACATATCATGTGGTAAATTGCCTGCCTACTCTTTCTCTTCTCCATAGTGTGTTCAAAGTCGATTATATTTGCTGCGCTATAGCTGTGATGACTTTAAAATACACAAAGGCGTTATAAAACAAAATCATTTATAAATTACACGTTAAAGCATCAAATTGTTGTCCGCCTTAAACGATAAATTATCTTTTTTTCCATCTACGATAATATGTGAATGGAAATTTTTTTCGAGTTTTTCAGGTTCATTCGATTTGGATTTACATTAGGCGTTTTGGGCAAAGTTAAATATTTGCTCCTCCAAGTAGAACCAAAAATCATTTCAATCAAAAAGTTTTTCTCTATATTTTAAATAACTCAAATGTTATCCTAAATAAAAATGGTTTTGGTCGAAATTTTTGGAATAGTGTTTTTTGACTAAAGGAATTTGTTAGGAAATGTTTGTTTTAAATTTGGAGATTTGTTTGGAAATATTGTGCTGAAAGTATATAATTACGAGGTGCTTGGTAAATGTGTCAGTTATTTAGATTTTTTCAAAATACTTCGTAAACGGTTGGTCGTACGCTAAAACTACTTATGTGCAAAACGAAAGCTGACAAAATTTCCTATAAGAATGTTCCTATTAATTTTTCTCGTAATTTTTGTAGTTTTAGAGAAATTAACCGTCAAAATGGTACTTATTTTATGGGCGAGATTTAGTAAAATTGGTATTTTACGTCCTATCGGTTTTTGACGGGATTTCGAAAAAACTATAAAAATATGAAAAAAATGAACAGAAATGTTTTTGTAGAAAATTTTGTCAGCTTTAATTTTGTACCAAAATATTTTAGTCTAGGATCAACCGTTTGCAAAATATTTTGAAAAATCTGAGACCTCTAAATTGAACACCTTAAAAAAAGTCAAAAATATTGTTCGAAAATCTATCTAAAAATCCACAATAAATTTGATTTACCTGAAATTTGAAAAAGAACACATGTGAAGAACAATTCAAAAATAGTTAAATCAAGAAAAATTATTTTTAAAAAAAATTCTGGGTCCTAATATCTAAAAATAAATCGCATCCTATAAAATATTTTTCACAAGAATAGCTTTTCTGCAAATATTTGCTCGCCAAAACAAAACCATAAACCATTAGCTTCGAAAAAATGAATCCAAGAATTATACAATAAATCTGTCAGAAATAATTTGATCAAGAAAGGTAAAGGTGGTTCTCATTCTTCCATTCTTAGTAATTTGTGAGGTAAAAAATGTGTTTGTATATGTTTAAGCCACTGGCATTTAATTTTAAATTCGTCTACTAATTAACTATATTATATAATATTTCAAATTCACTCTTTAATTAATTAACTAATTAATTCGAAAAATGTACGTTTTACTGGTAATTTGTACGAATTTGACCACCAGAAGACATATTTATTATTTAACACCTGTGCGTTGTCGGACAAGCTGAACAACAACAGTCATCAAAGTGTATAAGTTTAGTGCCACCGCTAATTATGGTGATTTAAAATGCTATTAATTAAATTAACTTACACTAATTACGTCAGTGGACAATATTATTTGACATTTGTCCAAAATCGCCACTAAAATAAGAGAGATGAGCCACTAAAATGCGATTTTATTGACTGATTTGTCAAAAGTAAAGTGTAATGTTGGTTGCCTACATACAATAAATCGCGTATTAATTTAGTGGGAACCCCAAAAATAAATTTGAATTCCAAAAATATTTTTGTTAAGAATTATTTTGTCCAAATTATTCGTATAGTTTCAATAAAGTAATTTAAGAAAATAAGATGTGAGAAATTGGTGCCAAAGTAAATTATATAACGCCTTTTTGCATTCTTCTACTGAACTGAATAATAAATTGATTTTTGTATGAATAGATTATATTCTCTAATAATTTAATAATTTTCCTGCTATAGATACATAAAAGCCTTTCTATAAACATAATAAACTGCATCTATTGTACACAAACACGATCATTAATCTACACCAAAGCCATTAATAGCTTTTTTGATAAATTATTAATGATTAATCATTTAGAACTAAAAATAAAATATGGCTTTCTTCAACTTCAAAAATATATAGGTATAAATTCAGATCAATAATAATAATATTAATATTTTCCGTAGTCGCAAATAAATAAATTATGAAACTTATTGTTTGTGGAATTGTCACATACTAAAAGTTTGTAAAAGAGGGTAAATGCATTATGTATCACATATCGTAGAAAAAGGGCATTAGAATAATAGGAATCGTGTGCAATTTGAAAATAACAGTGTGGGGTGTGTAATGAGGCGTTTTGACTCCAATAAAAGTTGTGGATGAAATTGCTTTTCACACAAAGTATGTCTGTCCATTTACTCACTTAAATAAGTTATAGTATGCCTCTCTAATATCCATTAAAGATCAAATAAATAAAAATAAATCCTACTACTATAGTATAGATTGTTGGTAAAAATAGTGCTGACTGCGGTGAACAATGATTTCATAAAAGGTGCGATTCTAATTAAAAATATGTAAAAATTCAATTAATAAACAATGCCTATCCAAAGTATCGTAAAAATAAATGATTTATTGTAATTATATATTGTTATGTTCTTATTTATTATAAATAAAACAATTACTACTACTTTATAGAAGAATAGATGTTTTTTACAGTTAAAATAGCGAAACGTTGGGAAATCATAAAAATATTCAATTTCTTAACATTACTTTAGTCTTTTAAAAATTAAATCTATTTAATAAAAATTTATTATCTTTAAAAAACCACATAAAAGATGTTATTTTAACGGAAGAAGGAAATTGTACTCTTAAGTTTTTGTTTGGAGATTCAAATGAAAAAATCAATTTTTGACCCATTTCTACCGAGGCGATTTTTTTGAAATTTTTCACACATATGAATTTGCAATGATAATATATATTATTCTAAAAGTTAAGTCCTCTAAAAAATTCGCTGGAAATGAGATTCCACAGTACTTCTCTCGTTTATATACTAAAATTTAAATAAATCTGACAATTCTAACTATGAGGGGGGTATTAGGGGTTACAATTGTAAAATGTAGGTCTAGCCTAAATTCAATTAAATTAACTAAGTAATGATAAGTTAAATATGTTAAAATTACTACTACCAAATTTGAAAGAAATCCGAGCATTTTGACTGTAAAGGGTATGTTAAGGGTTGAAGTTGTAAAATAAAGGTCGCATATTATTTTTAATTAGATTATTCGTAAATCTGTTTTAAATGTATAGTAGAAATCTAATATGAAGAAAATCCGATCCATATAACTTAAACTGTATATTTGGGGGGGTGGGGGGTGTGAAGTTAGGGTCTCAAATTATTTTTAGTCACTCAATATGTGAATATATATAAAATTACTGACGGAAAATGGTGAGTTTTGCTGACATATAAGAATAAAAACACCGCCAATTTTTGAACAATTAATTTAAAGACCCAACAGGCCACTAGGGTTCATTTTTAGGGGATGAAACTTTTACCAGCATTTTCTTCAATGTATTCCTAATATGTATGCCAAATTTGATTCAAATAAAATATTCCTCCTGGCAGGTATTCACGTTACAACTTATGCATTTTTACAACTTTTTGACCCTTCAACCCCTAATAAAAGGTCAACCCTTAAAAAAACTACAGATTTTTTGAAAGCATTCACCACTTGGGGTATACACAAAACATATGTTCAATATTTGGTCAAAATCGGTCTGCAACTTTAGAAGATTAAGTGGATGCACCGATTTTGCTGTTTTTGGCATGTTTTTGGCCAATAATGCGCAGGTCCTTGAGAATTTCCTAACTTTTTTTTCTTTGACCTAATCAATGGGCAGGAAGAAAAAAAGGACGCAAATTTGGCTTTAATCGGGTCAGTAGATTCCGAAATATAGCGGTTTAAAGAAACGAACAGACCGACAGACCGACAGACAGACCGACAGACAGACCGACAGACGGAAATTAGTGAATATGATTTTCGTAATCTACGCATTCAATAAAGTAGAAAAAAGTGAAATTTCGAGAAATTTTTTTTTTCATGAATACAATACTTCCTCTACGAGAGAAGTAAAATTGCATAAAAAATAATAAAAACAAAAATAATTACTCGCGCATTTTATTCAAAAAGACTTTATTTTCTTATTTCCTTGAAAAGTCTTTTAAATTTTTATTAATCTAATAGCGAAACCTCTACATATATAGCCGCTCTGGTCGCTAGCGAATCTACATAGTTTTGCTTATCTAAATTCACTGCAAATTTCGCGACATCTGCTAAAGAATAGATGGACCAAGATCTGACTTATTTGCCAGGTGCTTTAGCCGAAAACATTAGGAAAGATCGAGAGGTGTGGAAAATTCTCAAAAACTGGAAAAGCAGTTTGCGGCTTTGTTATAACCCCTAGAAAATTTCCAAACCTACCAAAAATTAAAGAAAAAAAATACTTATATTTTGACGAAAGATTTGTTTGAATAGCCATTAATTAAGTAAAATATGAATAAAAAAACTTCGATCAAATATTAACCACTCGTTTGCTAATTAGAGGAAAAAGATAAAAAAAAACTTTCTGTCCATTTATTGCTACATCTATTCTCTCTCTAAATCTACCATTAGATATTTTCTAGGATAATTAATAGTGTCTGAAACTGTTTTTCCGCGTTAAATTCCCTGAGCTGCTAAGCAACGTTTCACGCATAAATTTGCAAATTTATACGTGAAATCTTAGTCCATCTATTCTTTATCAGATGTCGCGAAATTTGCAGTGAATTTAGATAAGCAAAACTATGTGATTCGCTAGCGACCAGAGGGCTGTATATATAGCGGTTTCGCCCCCTTAAGCATAGATGTTTACTTCAAGGAAAACATTAAAAAATATTTTTTTTTTAAGTTTCACAATATTTTTGGCGATATTTTTTTTTCACAGTATTTTTAGTACAGACCAAAAATAAAGTCGAGGTGCCACTATATTTTAATAAATAAAAAATATGTTTTACTTAAAAATTGTGAGTTAACAGTTCTTCGAATTGAATTTATCTGGAAACGGTTTTTTCAATCAAAAACTACATTATCGCATCCATTAAAATTTTGAAAAATTAATTGACTATCTCAAAAAAACCATCGATTTCTCATCAAAGTAGTAATTTATCGAGTAATTTATTAATTAGAAGTTGCGGTTAGTGTTAAATTAATTTTCGGTTTTGTATCAAAACATAATTGCCTAGTCGATTGCTTATAACTATTAAAACTTTTTTCAACATCATCATTTAAACGAATAAATAAGCTTCTGCTAAACTCGAATTATGCAAATTTCGCCTGAAAATTACACACTAGAAAACTCGTTTGTTGAGAGTCACATTTGAAATCTCCGCACAGAATATTACTAGTATTTGTATGTTCAAGTTGAAAATGAAAAATGGGCTGCACTTGAAACTTGAATGCACCTTGATGTAACAAAATGCATTCAATTCTCCTTGTTCGCATCATTATAATAAACATACGGCCGGCTGACGAAGAGGTGTTCAAAAGCAAATCTCATATGTTGAACAAGTTAAATTGTGGTGAAGAAAATAATTAATTATCGTAGAAGATGTCAAAAACTATAATGACCATCAATCCCTTTTTTGTCTGCAATATAATGTGAGATTACTGATGAATTACACACCAATAAAGAAGTGCCATATAATATTCTAGTCTTTGTACTATTCTATACAATTTTTTTATTAATTATTATATAATGTTCTTTAAAAGTTAAAAGACACCACAATTTAAACGTCTGCGCCTAACTTGCGCAGTTACGCAAATGATGCGCAGATAGTAATTTCTTAGATTACTTGTCACTCGAACTCCATTACTATGCGCAAATATGAAATTAGCGCACTCAAGGTCAGATGCCATGAGATATTGCGTGCACTGATTTGTAAAGTTCTTTATGTTTCATGTTGCACCGCTTTGATATGATAATGTTTATAATGCGGTATGGATGGATAGATGTGGAGGAATCGTTCGGATGGATATAGTATACATAGTGTTTTGAGTGTTGTTGGGCATGCCAGCACGTAAATCGCCTCGGGGCTTTACACAGGTGTTAGCGTTCCAACTTACACCTCGCTCGGTCTCATCAAACCCAATTACAGGGCCGGTTTTATCAAAAGATTAAATTTAGAACAATGCATTTTTATTGCTCATAAATAACATTCCTTGTACAATATCATCAAAGCACACGAGAAAACGATGCGATGCCCCGTCTCTCCATATTATATGTATAAATAAATTTCGAGATGTATTATTCTTCTATAGGTGGATGATGATTTTTTTTTGTTTGCATAAAGATGTTCGTGTTTTAAATTGCTTATGTACTATAGTATGCGCTTCGTTTCGTTTCTACCTTTTGCTGTATTATTTTCCCTGCACTTTTCTCTTCTCTTTCAATTCGCAAGCCGCGTATATCATTTTTCAATTCAATGAATGCTTAGCACATTTATTTTCGATATTATTTTCAAATGCGTTTTATGTCTATGGAAGAATTACATAAAGTGCAAATTTCAATTTTTCAAAACAACCAACTACTTTTTCAATTAAATCTTTATAAATTTATATTTTTATTGAAAATTGATTTATTTTGAATTAATCATCTAGTTTATCGAATTTTGTATTTTTTAAATATTTTATAAAATTTATTTTGTCTTTTAAGAGTCAGCGCACACTCGCTTTAATTTCAGATTTGCGCCGATTATCAAATGAGCACTAAATTGTGCGCGAACGAGCACTGTTTTTATTTTAGTTGGAAAATTCTGTTTATGTAACTATGTTACTGCAAATTGGAATTTAAGTATTTCAGCATATTTTTTCAAATTTTTTTTTAAATTTTTTTTCGAAATATTTTTTTGAAAACTGATATCGCAATTTAGTACAATTTACATAATTCTAAATTTGTAATTTTAAATTTTTTGCTATTAAAAATTGAAATATAACTTTGATTTTTCATATTTTTTTCTCATTATTTTATTTCTATTAGTTCTCTAATAATTAATTGATATGTAATTAATTGGCAAAGTTTTAAAAAATGTAAAAGAACCTCTTGAAGAAACTCTTACATTTTTTGTGATTTACAGATTTATATAGAAGTGACTACTAAAGGTGTTGCCATCTATGATAAATAATTGGAAGTTAGAACTTTCGATTTACAGTTTTCTACAACATTTAAATGTATAAAAATTTTATAATTTAATTTTTTTGAATAAGAGGGCCGAAAACCCATATTTTAATTTTGTTGAAATTTTCTTAAAGTATTAAAGTAAAAAATTGTTATTCTTAAATAATTTATTTGTTTTTTTAATAAAATCAATACTATTTCTTACAATATATAAAAACACTTTATCATATCCATAAAACAGAGTTCAATTAAAATCCTGTATAATAGTACTTTTTATCACATAATTTTTGTATTTTAAAAACAAAATCCTACTGGCCTTTACGCATCTTATAACTCTCCTCCGCAACCGAATGCAGATTCTCAGTCATCGCCTTCCCGGTTTGCTGCACCATCCCATAGAAAATCCCATCATGATTCTGAAGCAAATTATGCGGATGATCAAACTCCTTCAGCATACCAGCATCCATCACCAAAACCTTATCGGAATCCATAACCGTATGCAACCGATGCGCAATGGTCAACACCGTACACTCAGCAAACTTCTCCCTAATCGTATTCTGGATCAAAGCATCAGTTTGCGGATCGACATTCGCAGTAGCCTCATCCAACACCAGGATCCGATTATTCCGCAAAATCGCTCGAGCTAAGCAAACCAGCTGCCGTTGCCCCACACTGAAGTTCGAACCACCTTCCGACATCTTCGAGTTCAAACCTGACGTCAAACTAGCCATTTCGTCCTTCAGCTCCACGTCTTCCAAAGCGCGCCACAAGTCCGCATCCTTGTACTCATCAAACGGATCCAAATTCTTACGCATCGTCCCGGAGAATAGTACCGGTTCTTGTGGGATGATCGAAATTTTCGACCGCAAATCGTGCAAACCCAACTCACCAATATCCAAATCATCGACGATGATCTGACCTGAAGTGTCGGTCAGTTGGAACACTGCATTGATGAGCGAGGACTTTCCAGCACCAGTGCGACCAACGATTCCAACTTTCTCCTTTGGTGCTATTTTGAAGGTGAGATTCTTCAAAACTGGTGGATCGTTTGGTGCGTACTTCAAGGAGACGTCTTTGAACTCAACCTCTCCTTTTTCCGGCCAGGTTTTTGGTGGCTTCTTATCGGGCATGGACTCAAGAGCTGCTTCGTGTTCGATGGAACTGTACTCCACGACTCGTTCGACTGACGTCATTTGGTTCTCCAGTTCGGTACTTTGCCTCATCCCCCATTGGAACATTCCAGTTAGACCTATCGCTTGGGTGATGGCCAAACCAACGTTTCCTCCAAATTGCTCTGCAAACGGAAATTTTAGTAAAGAATGAGTGTCTTTAGAATGATGGCACTTTTACCATTTCCTATGATCAAGAAGCTGAAAGTAACCACAACAATGTAGAGGATGCAGACCAAATCCAACCCGTAACCAAAAGCCCTGGAAGTTGAAATAAAGGCAAACCACGCGGAACTGTGAAGATCTTGATGATTGTCAAATTCCTTGATCAAAATCTCCTGCGCTCCAAAAGCTCGGATGGTAGTCAATCCTTGCAGCGACGCGTTCAGGTGGGAAAACACTGGACTGCGAGCTACAAAACAAATAACCTCATTAATCAATCCTCACAATTTAAAGTACTTTACTTACTAATTCCTTCAAGTCGCTTAACATTCCTACTAGTCCGGATGTAAATGATTCTCAAGAAGTAGAACACAACTCCAATAGCGACCGTCGGTATCATCAACCACGGGCTAATCACAGCGACAACCACAATAATCCCCAGTAAAGATAAACCAATTTGAAGACAATCTATCATAGCTGAAGGTAACATCTCATCAATAGATCCCATATCTTTGGAGAAGCGATTCAAAATTCTTCCAGCATTATTGGTGTTGAAAAATCTCATCGTTGCTCTGGTAATACTTTGGAACATGTTATCGTGCAAATTCGTTGAAGCTCTCATACAAATAAAAAAGAAGGTTGTGGACCGAATTAGAGTAATAATTATAAGCAAGCCGATGATCACAGAATAGATGTAAATGGAGGTCTCTCGGCTGAAATGCCAGAAGTCGTCTCCAGTAGGCGCTGATTTATTGTCCTCTTGTTCAATATTCACCCTAAAACATCAAAATTTAGTTACCTTGTAGTAATGCAAAAATTTTGAGCAACTTACCAATAGGTGATAAAATAATCAGCAGCGCTCGCAAAAAGCTGCGCGATCAAAAACAGCGCAAAAAGCGTAAAAATAGCGCAACAATTTCCTCCCGCTTTGAAGTAGGCCTTGTAAACATACGCTCCAACAGAACCACTACTCTTCTGCTCCTCAACTTGAAGAGGAACATCCTCGACTGACGCCACACTCCTAATAGACCCTTGCCTTATCAAATGCTCCTCTTCCACCTCTTCCTCCTCACTATGCTGACTACCAAGCAACTTCGTGAAATCCAACCCGGAAGCTTGAAGCTCCTTGAAGGTACCCTCAGCTTTCGGAATGCCATCATCCAGGAACAAAATATGATCCACCTCGTTCAGATATTGCAGCTGATGAGTGATCAAAATAACTGTCTTGTGCTTCAAATATCCAGCGACGCAATCTTCAAACAACTGCTTCCCCACATGCGAATCAACCGCCGAAAGTGGATCATCCAGAAGATAGACGTCAGCTTGTTTGTAGACCGCGCGAGCCAAATTAATTCTAGCACGTTGACCACCACTTAGACCAACACCACGATCACCAACGATCGTCTTGTCACCATAAGGCAGGAGGCGGAAGTCGCGTTCTAAGGCACATTTTTTTACAACCGTTTTGTACCGAAGTCGATCCATTGGTGAGCCGAAGAGGATGTTTTGGCGGACAGTACCCGAGAACAACCACGGTTCTTGGGAAGCGTAGCTGATTTCACCGTTCACTTTCAGGGTACCATCGACGAGTGGGAGTTCTTGGAGGATGGCGTGGAAGAGGGATGTTTTTCCACTACCAACGGGTCCGATAATTGCCAGAAGCTTCCCAGGAGTTACTGAAAGGTTGATGTTGGTGAAGGTATTGTCTACGGAGGCGTCGCTCCATTTCGCCGTTGCATCCTTCATGTAAATTCCTGGTGGATTTTGATTGGCGTTGCCATTAATCGAATTGATCTTCTTTTGATCAGCTGTTCCGTTTTTGATGAAGTTCGCAATTTGAGTTTCTCCGTACAGCATAAAATTGTTCAGCCGGTTTATCGAAACGTTCGCTTCGGCCACTTGCGAGATTCCTTGTGGGAAAAACACGGTCATAGTTTGTCGCAAAATGTTGTAGAAAGATGTTAAGACGAAGACTTTTTGAGCGGTTATGTCGTTTCCTAGTAGGACGTACGCGAGAATGCTCGCGAATATCGACATACGTGTACTGTACATGATGAACGATAAAGTGATACCGCGCATGAACGATGTGGCTCTGATTGATTTAATTTCATAGCGTCGGGCTAAAGAAACTAGTTGTGCGAATGGTTTCTCCCACGCGTACATTTTAATTACTTGGATCCCCGAAAGGATTTCGTTCATCAAGCGGACGCGTTCGTCGGTTCGCAACGCGGTCCGCAAACGCAACACGCTGATCCGTTTTCCCAAATATACTGTAAAGGAAATTTTAGATAAATTTGTTTGGACAATTAAAAAAAAAACTCACTTTGCATCGGAATAAAAATAATCAAGGTCAACACTCCAATAGCCGCCGCTTCCCCAACTTGCAAATACATCAAATAGGTGCAAATAATCGTCTCCAAAGGTCCCACCCATAATTGATGGGCAAATATCAACGATACATCAAATCGATTGACATCGTTCGATAATAAATTGACCACTTGGCCGGCTGTTGTTTGACCAAGGGCTGTTTTGCTCAATCTTAATGCTTTGCGATAAATGAGCGTGCAACAAGCTACACGCATTTTCATGCCCAAATGAAACACGCCCATCATATACGGATGTGTAAAAAGGATGTTCACTAATGAACATAGTACTACACCACCTGCATACAAGTAGGCTTGATTGTGGGTTATTTCGGTTTGGCCCGGTACGTAGAAGGCGAGTAACTGGCCGAGGACCAGAGGCTGTGCCACCCTAAGGATTCGAAAAAAAAATTGTAAATTTGATGTGGAAGTGTTTGATAAAGGAGCGAGTTCACTATGGTATATATAGACGTGAGACATGGCTCAGCTGTGCAGAGAGACCAAATTTCAAAAACAGAAATCTATTGTTTGGAGCACCCTACAAAATATGTAATGGTACTTTTGGAAAGAAGAAAGACCAATTTATAATTCGACACAAGGATTTTTGTTTATATCTTGTCATTAATTAGTAATTTTATAAAGGTTCAAAAAAATTGTATAGTATAGTGAACTCGTCCCCTTAAATGAATACAAAAATTTCGTTAGTAGTAAAAATCTAAACTAATAAAAGATAGTGCGGAAATAAAATGTGAAGGGTAAATGCAGAATATGATACGCTCATTGTGAACCACATATGGTAAAAAAATGTTACTGATAACAAATAGTTCAAAGAATTCTATTCATATAAAAATTCCTTTAACAGTTGCATCACTATAAATGTGTGCAGTTATAAATTTCAGGGACATGCTTTGAACTGTTATTTTTTAATCAAATGTTAGTGCATTCTTCGTAAAAGAATTTTTATTTTTAATAAAAATATATTTAGTATATAAATATTTTTTGCAACAAGAAATATATTACAGTTTCTTATTAAAGAAAAAGTTATGTTAAAAAAAAATTTCATTTTGTCATTTTTGTGTTTGTTTATAGCGATTATAAATATTTTAGTTGTAAAGGTAGAGTAGTTTCAATATAAGACGGCGCGACCTTGAGCTGCGCACCCGTTCACCTCCTGCCCTACTGCGCAACTCGCGCGCCACATCATATCAAGCCTACTCTACATATTTAATTTTCACTGTATAATTTTCAAATCCCTTCCACATTAATTATTTGGAAAAACACATAATTTTGTTATTTACATTCAAATTCTACAAAATCAGCATGCAAAAGTAGTAAGAAAAGAAAAAGTGCAATAAAAGGAAAAAAATAAAAGAAAAAATAGCGCACAAAATATACATATTTACTGCTGGCTGTTTGTGTAATTTTCCGCTTCATTCAATTTGTTATTACTACTGAGATTCGTATTATTTGTACTTGTATTCGCGATGAACTTTGGCGCAAAGAACGATACTAGATGTCCCAAAAACAACGGCTGATTCAATCTGTTCGGTAATTAATAATAAATCAATCAAATAACATAATATTTCTCTTACTTTCACAAAAAAAATTGAGTTAAAATTTTTCTCACCTAATTGCTTCACTAAACGCTAACACCACACCATAAAACATAAACTCCCACCCGAAGACTTTGGCTAAAACGCGCATCAACGATGGGGTAGTTTTAAATTTGGCCGCTCTCTCTTCCTCGAGCTTCCAATATTTTTCCATTTCATTTCCCAATTTGCTTGATTTATGCTCGTTCAAAGTTTCAGTCAAATCGGATTCATCCAAATCCTTCTTGAAACCCTGCACGAACAGAGGGATCGTATAGCTACGCAAATAAAATAATTAATTAATTATTGTTGCAATTAAGTGCAATTTATGCATAAATGATAATAATAATATGTTTGTTAGTTAATAATTATTAATAATAATAAAAGTGTTGACATTGTCGTGGCTATATAGGTTAACAAACTGATAATGAAAATAATTAACAATAAATATTTTGTTTGTAGCTTAAGAGGCGCCGCCGAAATAAAAATATTTATAGTACTTCACAGATGGCGTGAAAATCGATACGAAAAATTCAAATACTTACAAGAATGTGGCAGCTGATAGAGGGAATGCATTTTCTCTTGGATTTGCTTTTCTGGTCTTTTTAAGACTTGTTTCCATTACCTACTGGGCCTTTTAACAGTTAAGTCCGCCCTGCCTCATGCAGAAAATGTCTAAAAACGCGCCAAAAAATTAGTTAAAGTGCTAAAAAAATTAAATAAAATTCTTACATATGGAATACACAAACTTAGCAAACAATTTCCTCAGATATTCTGAACCACTACCACCAATAAGTTGAAATTAGCTACTAATTTATCAATTGTTAAAAAGTGATATTTATAGCCAGTTTTTCGAGTGGCAGATTAAGATTATAATTGCAATAAACATGTTTGCACCGAAAAGTCGATTATATTCGATTCGAAAAAATACTCATTGTTTTTTGAGCTGTGGTTGAAGTGTGGAAATTATCTGATAATTTTATTTGTTAGAGTTAAGGGTCCAAACTTGTGATCTCAAATTGATTACGAAAAAAATTGTTAGTTTGATGGGAAAAAAATGCTTAGTCGAGTAGCAGCTTCTAGATTCGTGTTTTGATAAATACGTTGTTGAAAAATACAAGCTTAATTTGTTTAATAGTACTATTTTATGATTAGGTAATTAGCATGTCTGATGCTGGAGAGGATTTTTATCTTCCTAGAACGTAAACTTATTAATAGAATTTTTATTTCCACGTAATTTTACGTTTTGTAATATTTTTGAAAAGTTTAGCCCCTTAAGAATAGGTGTCTGATACGAAACTAGGTCAATTAAAATCAATTTCCACGTGCCTAAAGTTAGATTGAAACTAAAAAATATTTTCCAAATCAATATTTTTAAATTCAAAAATATATCAACGTACGTATTTAAGATATTTTTTTGGGGATTAAAAGATAATAAAACAATCGAATTGTGCAATTGATTATAGGATGAATTTTATTATTTCATAATAAAGTTATAATTGATTACTTTGATTAAAAATAAAATTATTATTATAAATCATACGTTCATAAAATTAATCACAATGGAAAAATTTTCAAGGGGGCGAAACCGCTCCATATATAGCCGCTCTGGTCGCTAGCGAATCGCATACTTTTGCTTATCTAAATTCACTGCAAATTTCACGACATCTGATAAAGAATAAATGGACCAAGATTTCACGCATAAATTTACAAATTTATGCGTTAAACGTTGCTTAGCAGCTCAGGGAATTTAACGCGGAAAGCAGTTTTAGACACTATTAATTATCCTAGAAAATATCTAATGGTAGATTTAGAGAGAGAAGAAATTTAGCAATAAATGGACAGAAAGTTTTTTTTTATCTTTTTCCGCTAATTAGCAAGCGAGTGGTTAATATTTGATCGAGGTTTTGTATTCATATTTTACTTAATTAATGGCTATTCGAACAAATCTTTCTTTAAAATATAAGTTTTTTTTTTCTTTAATTTTTGGTAGCTTTGGAAATTTTTTATGGGTTATAACAAAGCCGCAAACTGCTTTACCAGTTTTTGAGAATTTTCCACACCTCTCGAGCTTTCCTAATGTTTTCAGCTAAAGCACTTGGCCAATAAGTCAGATCTTGGTCCATCTATTCTTTATCAGATGTCGCGAAGTTTGCAGTGAATTTAGAAAAACAAAACCCTTAAGAGGGCGGTTTCGCCCCCTTAAGGATTTTTCTACTTTTAAATTTGAATGTAACTTTATTGTGGTATTGCTGAGCGCCCGCCACTACAATACCACAACTAGTCTTCTGTGAAAGTTTTAGACAAACTACGCTCTTATTTTTTTTTTTTTTAAAAGTTCAACCGTAGAAATTATTTGTAATTAAATTTTTCACGGGGGTACAAAAGAATATTTTTGAATTTTTAAATTTTATGATTTCAAAAATTAAACGAATGAAAATTTTGAAAATATTCTGTTGTAGCTCAATGAAATATTAAAATAACAATATTTAAAAAAAATCTAGGTCAATGTATTGAAAAATAAAGTCAGAATAGATTTTGGTTTCTACAACGCCGACGATAGCCCTTTAAAAGTGGAGTGTTTTTAAAACTATTTTTGTTTTGATTTTTCTTAATCAGTAGCATTCGTAAAACAATATCTACCTACTTTTTATAATAATGGAATATTTCAAGATTGTATTGTAATATTTCATAATATTACTTAAATTGATTAGATGGACAAAAATAAAATTTTCGTGAATGTGAATGATATTTTTAGATGAACTAAAATTAGATTAATTGAAAATAAATTTGGAAATTAAATATAATATAGACAGAAATCTTCGAACTTCAAAAACGTTTTTTTTATTTTTAATTTTTAATGTCGACCTTCTAAAGGCGCGAAAAATATTATACAGAATGTGAAGCAATTATGTAACGTTTTTGAATATAGTATTTTATTCCCCGAGTTAATTCCCAAAAAGTGATGCACGAAATGACCCATTTTAAATTATTGTTATTTATTTGTTTTTACACCTAAAGTATATTATTATTATTAATTAATAAGTGTTTTTAGAATTGTTATTTGTTTTGATTTCCACTGTTACATTATCAGTGTAATTTCCCCGCAACTACTATATTGTATAAACAAATATTTATTGCATCTACAATGAGCACTTGAATTAATTTCTATTATTGAAAAAAAACAATCTATTTGTCTATTATGCTCATTAAGAGTTCAAAAAATCAATACAATAAAATAAAAGTCTATTGACTCGCTTTTATTCAAGGATTTTGAAACCCGCTGACTTAGTATTAGTATTTGCATGTGGTACAATAATTCTTGTAACCATGTTACTTAATAATTTATTCCGGATGTAGTTTAAAAATAATTTCAGTGCCAAGTTCAAATAACGAGTAAAATAAAAATAAATAATTAGCATAATTTATTTTTAAATTTCAAGTGTTTATAAATTTCTAGACTGATATAAACAATTTTCATATGCAATTTAATTTTAAATAAAAAAAACATAAATCTAATGGTTTTCGAGAAGCGCTATTTTTAATAGGACGCTGATAGTTACAACTTACATGACCAAGGTTTTCCACGTTATATAATAAAATATTTATTGCTTTGTTTCATTCACTAAACACGACAATAAAACAAATATAGGAAATTCCAATTTTTAATTTGATAAAGTGTTAATTTTTTAACTCAATATAAAATAGAAAAAGTAGGTTCAATAAATAAAAATTGAACGACAGGAAAATAATAGAATACATTTCAAAGGAAACACGAAAAATTCAAGGCTTAATTAAATCGATAGCAGTATTGTATTCCCGCTGACATATATTCCGAAAGAGTAAAATGCTTTCCTAATCAAAAAAATACCGCTCACTCATATAATTAATTATTCATCCAAATGATTAATTTAATTCAAATCATTTCATACAAAAATTAATTTAAAAATATACTCACTAAATATAAATAAAATGTAGAGTTAAGTCCAATAAAGCACCGAAATTCCGCATGCACTGAAAAAAAACTAACAATTTTTTTGAAAATTTTTATTCGAGCAGCAGTGTAGTTGCTGCGAGCGGTGAAACGAAAAAATGTATTGGCTTTTAACCTAACATATTTATATATTCTACAAATCCATCACGATTTAAAACGCATGTCCGCTTTCACTTGCAGCCGAAGCTAAAATTACCATGAAACGCTTTTCAGAACGGTAGGCAACCAGCCATACATTTTCAGCGCATGAAAACTACCAAAATATATTTTGAATTTTTTTTATTTGTCTCACACACGATAATAACTTATAAACTGTACAAAATTGTAGTAGTAAATCCACTGAACTGTTGTTGAATTAATTAAGTCTGTTATAAAATTTATAATTCACTATGGGCTGCGTGTATATGCTTTTCAGCGAGATCGGGTTCGTGCACGAAGATTCCTTCAGCCGTTTGCCAATGGACCGCGCCAGTGGACGAATGCACCCCTATTACTTCCATTTGTCCGTTAATTGGTCGGCCGAAAGTTCGTCCCGATGACGATAAGTACATTGAGGTGTCCAGGTGCTTGAACATTACGTTCTCGTCTCGGACCCAAAAGTCTCCTAAAATTCCACCACAAATAAAATACGCTCCAGAGGAGTTTTGCTGGGAAAGCGGGTGGTAAGCAGCAAGCAAATTGTGGATTTTTGGAAAAATACCTAATATTTTAGATAAAAAACAAGCAATGGATACGAACAATATATGGGTGAGTCCATCATGGTAAACCCTTATTGATTGTAATATTATTAATTAATTTTAGTCAAACAGGTAGACAACTTGTTGATAAAATAAATAAAATCAAATATACTTATCACTAATTTTTCGAGAACAAATATTGATAACCTTAACACAACATCTTCAAATCAAATTTTATCTTCAAAACATATTTTTTCTTGTTTAAACAAAAAAAAATAATCGTTTTTGTTCCAAATATTTTTTTCGAACCAAAAAAAATCTACTTGTGCAACAGGGGGCGAAACCGCTACATATATAGCCGCTCTGGTCGCTAGCGAATCTACATAGTTTTGCTTATCTAAATTCTCTGCTTATCTAAAATTTCGCGACATCTGATAAAGATTAGATGGACCAAGATCTGACTTATTTGCCAGGTGCTTTAGCCGAAAACATTAGGAAAGATCGAGAGGTGTGGAAAATTCTCAAAAATTGGTAAAGCAGTTTGCGGCTTTGTTATAACCCCTAGAAAATTTCCAAAGCTACCGAAAATTAGAGGAAAAAAATACTTATATTTTAACGAAAGATTTGTTAGAATAGCCATTAATTAAGTAAAATATGAATAAAAAAACTTCGATCAAATATTAACCACACGCTTGCTAATTAGCGGAAAAAGATAAAAAAAAAACTTTCTGTCCATTTATTGCTACATCTGTTCTCTCTCTAAATCCACCATTAGATATTTTCTAGAATAATTAATAGTGTCTGAAACTGCTTTTCCACGTTAAATTCCCTGAGCTGCTAAGCAACGTTTCACGTATAAATTTGCAAATTTATGCGTGAAATCTTGGTTCATCTATTCTTTATCAGATGTCGTAAAATTTGCAGAGAATTTAGATAAGCAAAACTATGTAGATTCGCTAGCGACCAGAACGGCTATATATGTAGCAGTTTCGCCCCCTTAAGCGCATTCAAAAATTGTTCAATTTTGCATTATAGCACTTATGTATAATGAGTTGCCTAACCACCAATACAAACAAATACGCCCCCACAAAATTACCTGAACAGATAACACTCCAATTATCGCCGGTGTCGCCTTCGCCTTCATCCCCATAACAGCTGATTTCCTGATTGCCACTCAATGGACTTTGAAAATGATGCGAATGCAAATTCTTCTTCGTATCCAAATGTTCCAATCGGATATTCGAGCCGCATTTGATCGGCTCTCCTCTATTGCACACCTTCCCCGTAGCTGCCTTAATAAGCCAGTGACTGTTAATATCTTCTTGTTGTTCGGTTGCGGTAACTGATTGCTGTCCGCTGCCCGTTCCGTACTTTACATCGTGCGAATGCAATCGCAGTTTATAGTCGGTGTTGAGCAGTTTCGTAACGGAGCCACATGTTACGTACTTTTGTTTACTAGCTGAAATCAATGGATTTAAATTTGAGTTTGCCACGAACGACGATTATGTGTACCAATCATGAACTGACACAGCGCAAGTTAAATACAAATGTAAGTTTTTGTATGAATATTGATGTGCAGAGGTGATTTAATGGTTTACATACCTTCTATTGTGTTTATACTATATATTAATTGTAAAATTAGTATATAAGTTGGCTTAGATTTTAAATAATTCATGTTTAATTGGGATTCACTTGCAGACTAGTTTGACAGCCCACTTTACTTTATTTGACAGCTCTTCTTCTTCTTTGGCAATCAGAACGACGATAATACTAGAAATGGTGTTGTGGTATACAATTGTGTTGTAAGTTTACTAATTAATTAATGTAAAACGTTAAAATCGATTATAAATAATTTATTTCACGAATTATAAATGAACTAATTCAATTTATAAATACATTGCAGTTTTCTGTAGTAGGGGCAGCCATTGCAGGATGACTAGTCTGGGTGAATTGGTATAGATGGCGCTAAGGTTGTTTTATAAGCGGTAAATTTGAAATATTTGTTTTAGTAATAGAGTTGAACCGTTCTGGAATTAATTATTTAAATATTAGATAATAAATGCGAATATGGAAAAAATATTCATTTATCTTGTATGAATGAGCATATCTTTATTTATGTAAAGCAAAATTACAAAATTAGTTAAGAATTTAAGTTCCAAAGCGGGAAAATATTTTAAAACACTTTTAAAATACAAGTTGTTTTGTTCTAATTGTTACAATCAATTTTTAGTCGTAAGTTATTTTTATTTTTGTTTAAATCTATTTTTTTATAAACAATAAATATTGTAAAAAAAATTAACTTTATCAAAATTTTTACTCAAAAAACGCGACATATGTTTTTAAGAATTATCAAAATTCGCCGAACGTTTGCAATTATAATTATAAATAAATATTTCAAAAAATCAAAAATATTAAAAATTAAATACATAAGTTTTAAATAAATTCTTTGATCCATTTTTCATAAAGAGCAATTTTATTTTATTTTTTTAATCATGCAAATAATATGCAAATATTATTTATATACAGGATATAACAAACGTGGAGTACATATTTTTTATCCGGTATATTTTGTTAATAAAAAAATATTTTTTTACATTATTTATTTATTTGTATGCAAAAAATTGTATCAATTTGTCATATGGAGATTTTTGTACCTACTTTTACATGCGTATTCAAGCTTTTAATCCGATAGCGCACTTTATGTAGGCCAATCTTTATCAGAATAAAGTGTAACGATAATTTTGAAAGGAAGTCGTTTAATTATATATTTGTTACCTATACATAAGTATGTAGTAAGTACAATTTTCTTATCGCATAAGTATAAAATATAAATATAATAATATTGTCAATTACCTATTGCACGCTATATTTAACATTTCAGGATCAAATTTCTAAAGGTATTTAAAATTTAAATATATTAAATGGTACTAATGAGAAAAAGGAAAAAAATACAATAAACAAAACAAATTCAACCTTTGCACTCTCATTTTATTCTAATCTCCATCAAACACAATATAATATAATTCGTCCCTCAAAGCTCTGGAGTCAGGGAGCTCTGGAGCTTAATGACTTAATACCATTCTTAAATACAGTTCGAGTTAATAATAGTGTACTTATATAAGTTTATTGTTGTTTTGAAAAATGTAAACAACTAATGCAAATTTTTCAAATTTGAACCCAAAATATTTATGGTTTTCAAATTGAAAATAAAGCCGCCATAAATCATTCAAATATGTTTAAATTAAAACATCATCAGAAGACATTTAAATCAGATGATAAACTGTTTTATGTATGTATTTTTTTTTAACAAAATATTTTATTATTATTATTATTGTAATATTGTAATTAATAATAGAATTATTTCACAATTTTTTTTTTTTTTGTACAAGAAACAGTATTAATAAGAATCTCAATAAAATATTGTTTTGGTTAAATGTGATTCAGATAACAACCAAACAAATGTTGACACAAAAACAGAGGCGTAACTGGAAAATTTCAGTGGGTGGAACGCTTGTCCAAAAATTGCCAAATTTTTGCAATAGGTACTAAGACGAGCTTTGTTTTCAAACATATGTTGAACAAATTTCATTAAACAACAAACATACAATAACTAGAAAAATAAATAAAAGCAATATATTTTAGAAGAAAAATTACGCAGAAAAATTAAATAAATTTAATTTTGTAGAAAATATAGAAAAAAAATATTTTTTCAATACTTTTATCAATTATTTATCTCAATCTCTATCAATTAATTATTATCATATAAAATCTAAAAATTATCTTAAATTATGGAAACTCTAAATATACAAAAATTCAACTTTAAAAGTCAATATATTTAATTTTTAATGTAAAATTGAATCAGAATTTATTCCATATACTGCAAGGACATCCATAAAAAAATCATTTTAATTTTACTGCTAGAAATAATAAAACTATTAGAATTATACTAATAAAAAATAAACTATTTAAAATTTTATAAACAAACAGCGAGATTAATTCCAATTATATTGCACCTGAAATAAAAAAATAACATAAAAACCAAATTTTCGCAAATTTTTTCTTTCAATTCCAAAAATTCCTCGAAGCTCCAAAATCCACCCCCCAAAAATACTTACAAAAAGCTGCCTTAACCCGCGACGAAATCGGTTTAAAAATGGCTGTAAAATGCAATAAACATAAAATTGATTGAAAACGAAATAATAAAGTAGAGAATAAAAATATTATAAAATAAATAAAGGCGTTGTCCCCCCACTACGTACTGTACTCGTGTGTAAAACTCCCCTCTATAATGGAGTCTTGCTCAGAAGTTAAGCATACCGTACAATATCCAGCTTGCAACTGACAGCCCAACTTGAAACTTATTTCGTAGACCGTAGTTATTCGTAGTTAGTTGATTGATAGTGGTTGATAACACCCGATATGGCAACAAAACCAGATTATCAGCGAGCATACGGTAAGTAGATATAACATTTTATATAAATAATTTATAGATTATGTTTGTATTAAGTTTCACATGTGTGCTAGTGCTAGCAGGACCGCAAAAGTCCTTAATTTTCGCACTTTTCGGAAAACGGTTTTCAACTTTTGGCGGCCGCGCTTCACGCTCTTCACGATTTCTCATCGATTTATCTGCGGATTGATGACTTGCTTTATTAAAATTAAATTATTAAATATTGGTGCACAGTTTGCGTTTATTTTTATTAAATGATGTAATTCAATTTTGAATAAAAAAAATATTGTTATGATTTAATTTTAATAATTGGAGATGAGGAGTCAAAACAATTTTTATTATTATGTATTTTGATGCTGATAAAGTATTTCGATATATCTACAGGGATTTCAACGAGCGAAATATTTTCGCATCGACCGCGAAGAAATTTTATGTCGATCGAATGTTGTTTAACAGAATTTATCACGAGAGAACTTATGTATAGATAGATGATGGGGGGACTAGTCGTGATTTATATTAATTATAAAAATAATATTATTTACAATAATTTACTTTATGAAAATGCTCCGGCCTGAGATAAGAGTCAAAGTCTGAGTAAAGGTCACAAGTTCAAACTTCGACGACAATTAATACTATAGAAATTCGTTTATGAGCTTCTGGATTTTAATATTTGTACAATAAATATTTCAAAATTATATACCATAAATAATATTTGATTTATTCGGTTTAGAAATTTCTAATTCAAATATGCCTTTATCTAAGATCAATTTTAAATAATAATATTAATTAAACAAAATTATTCACATCTTATCAATAATTTTCACATTTAGATCAATTTCTATTTTAAGTGTGTGGTATAATTTGAGTTTAAACATTCAAGACGATTTTATTATTGTTTTCAAAATTTATAAATTATTAACGGCAATAATGTACTACAAGAATATATTGCACAATTTTAAATAAATATTATTTACAACAAGTTAATAAATTATGATGCCTTTGAGTTTTACAACAATTTGAATAAATCGCTCTTTGTTTGATAAAGAGTTAGTATTTTTTAAAATTCATAAATATTAAACATTGGAATAATTATTGCTTCTCAAATTATTAAACAGCTTGATTTTACATCAGTCAATAAAAATTGTTGTATTTGGTGAAAATTTTAAAATAATTTAACATGATAAAGATCGATCAATATTGATCCATTTTGAACGAAGAACAAAATATTTATACATTTAAGCAAGGATTAATTTGTGTGGAAAATTTGTCATTATAGCTATTTTTTTTTAATTTGACTGTATTTTGCTTAATAAATTAATTTTTTAAAAAACACAAACACTTGGTTGTAGATGTAATATTCATCTTTTCAAAAGTATCATTAGATTTTGCATAAAAAATTTAATACAAAATTTATAGCCGATGTAAGAATGATCTCTCTGAGCAATTAAGACATGTTTCGTGTACATATATATCAAGAGCCGTATTCGCCCTCTTAATAAATTTTCTTATTTTACTTTATGATGAAAATAGATGTTTTTAAGCTCGACAATATTAAAATTAATATATTTAGAATATCTTATAAATATGGGTTTTAATTTTTAATCTTAAATAAATAATATTGGTAATAAATACTTGGATCTCAACAATCTAGTTTAATAAATAAATTAATAAATTTGAGGATAAAATAGTAGTGCGTATACGTTATTTAAATTTACGCAAATTAAGCATTTTCTTAAGTTTACTCAAACTTGTTACTCATTACAATTACTCACGGTCCCATGCAGACATAAGGTACTGCACGATATTAGTCAGAAGAAAATAAATAAAAACAAAATTAAATAAATAAATTTATGCATGCTTTATATATTTTTGAAATAAAAATGCATTTTTATATTTCTTACTTAAGGATTTTTTTTTATATTCTTATAAAAAAAAAAATGCAAAAATTGTAAAATTTAATTTACTTCTCGATTTACTTATAGTAATAAGAGTAAGTTTTTATCGCTTTTTATTTTTATCAAAATATTAGCAATAGTTTTGATTGTAAAAAAAATCTAATCTTGATAGTTGACCTTTCGCAGAAAAAAAGGCCACACTTTTGCCAAACGATTGCGATAATTTAATTAGTAGTGCATATTACTAATAAGGTTTATCATTTTACTATATAAATAAAAGGAAATTAATATCGTACTCAAACAATAATATACAAGCATATATAATTTCAAAAAGATAACTTATATAAAAATAAATTAATCGAAAAAAGTATTATTTTTTAAATTTTTCTAAGGGCACAGATTTTTTTTAAAAATATAAAATATTGTTCTTTATATATTAAAAAATTAAATTTAAAACAAAATGATAAACAAAATAAAATTAATAAAAGCTCACAATTTTAATAAAAAAAAAATGGAAAAAAAAACCGAAATAAATAATTCCAAATATAATTAAATAACGAATATCATATTTTTTTTAAATTTTCTAACGCTGCCGAATTTTTTTGCAAAATATAAAATTAATATATTGAACAATTTATAATAAAATAAAAATAATAAAAGCTCACAATCTAAACTAGATAAATTGCAAAATATAATTATCGAAAATTATTAGATACTCTAATCTCGACACTAACATATTTTTTTCAAAATACCTTTTTTGCATTAGTGCAAAATTATTTGCAAAATATTGTTGCTACTTATATTGAACCATTTATACCATAATGAGAAGATAAAAAATTACGTTTTATCGGAACGAAAAGCAACTCGTTAGTGCAGCTAATTAATAGAATAATAAATGGACAGTAATAACAATAGGAACCTTTACTGCATAGATATAGTAACAACAACAACAAAAATATTTCCAAGTGAACTTGTATTTTGTTATCAAAATGGCGCATTGTGGAATTGGGTGAAAACAAGTTTAGTATTGTATGCTCATTCCATAAACATAGTTTCTTTATCAATATTCCTTTCTCGCATATGCACTTATTTATTTTATACTTTATAATATTTTTTCACTATGTATGGGGGCTTCACATTATTATAAAATCTTTAGCGCATTTATGGTTATTTACAACCTTTGTTTCCGTCCGCTTAGGCACATAAAATAGACGAACAAAGTCAACAATCTACCAGAGAGTCAAAAAAAAATTAATCCACAAGCAACCAAAAAAACAAAAAATAAAAAATAATTTATAAAGCGTCACTTTAATTTCCAATTCTAAATTACATGTGAAAAAAATATTAATTTTATTTCATTTCATGACCTATTGTTGTTGAAATTTGTTGACGCACCATAGAGTTGCCATGCATCGAAATCGTCCTTGAATTTCTTCCCGGAATCGTGCAATAAGGAAAACAAGAGCACCACAACAATTTCAAAAGCTCACTTGAATTTTTATAAAAAACTGTACACTTGGAGCGCGCGTAAATTCCAATCGGGTGGACGTCGTCTTCGTGGTTGCGCCACTTGCACTCGTCGTCCAGGTGGGCGCTTGGTCGCATAATCACCGCACTTTCAATTCACGGGCACTTGGTCGGTTTTGATTTTTTTTCTGTTCGTTGTGAACACCTAGAAATTTAGTTGTATACTAGTTAGTTATATGAGATACCCTGTTGTAGAGATTGCATTATCGTCGCCCCTTCTCCAGGCAATAGCGAATTCATATAGGACGATTATCAAAGTTGTGTGTATGATAAAAATGTATACACTTCGTCATAATAACAATAATCTAAAGCGGTGGCGATAATAATGTGGTGATACGAAGCGCGCTCCTTCTTATCACCTTTATTTCGTTTGCTAAGCTCAAGCTTAACAGCATCAACGCCTTGGAGAAAGAAAAGATTTTTTCGTAGCTTTAGGTATGAAAGAAATTGTACTATTTTTTTTTTCATTCATATTTTACGTGGTTTTAAGAATTCCAACTCATTTAGCGGAATTTTTATTTGGGTTCGAATTTCAATTCCGTTGAAAAATTCTGTTTTAATATTTTTTTTTATATTTTTTGGCAAAAAATTAATATTTTTCTAAAAGTGAGTCATTTTGAAAATGGCCGCTTTAGATGAGCACTGCGCAACTTTCGCGCCTTTTTTTAAAAGTTGCGCAGCAAACTTTCAATCAGATTCAAACTTGCCAATTTTTTTAACTCGATTTAAAAATTAATTTTTGTGCTAAAAATTTCATACATTTTATTAAAAATAATGAATTTTGAAAAATTCCATTCAAATTAATAAAACGCAACTTTCCCGCGCTTTCTTAAAAATTTAAAAACTCAAAATTTTAATCGGATTTAACGACATAATTTAAATTAATTGAAGCATTATAGGTCTATGGCCCACTTTAAGTCGACTTGCAAAAATTTCCTCTGCGTTTTGTTTTCTTATCGCAATTTTTGTATGAAGGTGAATTAAAGTTTGTAGGCGTAGAGTGTGCACAACCTGGGAGGTATAAAGTGTCATAATTACATCAGACCGCAAAAGAAGGTTTTTTTTATTGTTCTTAGGTATAAAGAGTGTTTTTGTATTTGTCAATATATTTTCTATTTGCATATTGACATATAATCGGATCGGGGCCTTTATACTATTTGCCAAATAGTCTTCAGATTGTTTGTTCAAAAAGCGCCGAGCGCGCGTGGTTCCGATCGGTTCCAAATTTCAAAATTGACAACACTGACCTTTTAAATATGTATATTTAGGACAGTTTTTGCACTTTTACTCAAAATCCAAATTTACCTGTTAGGTATGCTACATTTATTTATTATGAAACAAACGAACCAACTTTAGTACTATTGAATTGGAAGTCGATAAATTATTGTTTTGATTTCTTATTGAAAATTATAGTTGCGACAGTTTTATGGGATTTGCATTTTTCCATACATAAGAACACTATACGAGTACTCAAGTTTAATTGTGTATTTCATAATATTATTACCGCGATCAAGCTAACGGTTTATGGAAAATGACCTATTGTGTTTGAATTTCATGAGGAAAAAATTATTGCCTGTGTACATTGCCACCAACTTAACTCATAATTTGAAAATGGAATAAAATGTGCGCGAATATGTTTTGAATATTTTTATTGTTATCAAAAAATTAAAAAAAAAAATAAGCGGAGCAGGAAGTCCGTTGCCTGCTTAGCAGGATAAAAGCTCTGACTGGGGTCTATGTAAGTTAAGTTCTGCTGGTTATCTTTGATCACAATCATAACAAACAGAATAAACTTATCAACAAAACAGCTATTTACATAAATGCCAAAAGTTATCGTTGGAAAACACACATTATTCAGTTTATTTAGTCTTCTTGTCACTCAAACACGATTTTTGTATTTTACATGCATTTATATGTGTTAAGTCCTCAAAATTTTAGCTTTCGGTGTTTTTGGTTGGGGTGCTAGCAATTTTATTTGGAGCTTCTATTGAGCTTTCAATAATATTTTTGTAATAATGCTAAAATGGTATATTAACGCACATGTTTCATAAGGCCAATTTTATTGCACGAGTTCAAGTTTAAAACGCGACCCGAAGGGGAGCGTTTTAAAGAACGAGTGCAATAATTTGACTTATGAAACACGTTCTTTATACTATTTTATGTATTTGCCGTCTTTTTCTTATTTTAATGCAAAAATTGCAATTTTAAAACCTAGGGAATTTTGTGTTGGTTGGTAACATTGATGAACTAAGTGACAGATTTTTAGAAGTTTCCGAAAACACCATTAGTTTTTTGACAGATTGAATATTGTATACTCACTACCAACATTACAAAAATAAATAACCCTACGGCTGGTAAAGCACTCCGTGTTCTATTTCGACACTACTTTTAGTGATGTTATAGCTTCATTAAAGACGTAAAATATAATTAAAAAAAAAACATATTTTTTTTAGTTATTAATTGAAAAATATTTCTATTAAACGTGCATTGAAATAATTTTTATTTTTATGCATATGTTTATTAGTGAAATAATTCACTCTAGAATATTTGTTTGCGTCATTGAAATTGTAAAAGTTCTGCTTATGATTCAGACATTACATAAATAAATTATAATTTTGTGTTTGTTTATTTTTAATTTTTTTTTTGCAATATAACTTTTTCAAAATTTTGAAATAACAATTAAATTTATAGAAATATTGCAATATTTTTTTTTATATCAATTAATAACGTTAAAAATTTAAATTTATTTTCATAAGCAAAAAAGTGATTTTTTTGGTACTTCCAGCCTCCAGCAAGTTCCATTCGAATGCATCCAACTAAAAAAAAATAAAATTAATTTTAATATTATTAAAAACTAACTATGACTGGTTAAAAATTTTAAATTATTTTACACATTTATATTAAAAAAAAATATATTTCTTGCTTATAACTCTAAAATTATAAATAATAATTTACCAGCATAAAATATTTAATCGAAAAAATTCCAAAACATTTAATTTTGAATGTTTTTTTAAAAAATTCAAAAATTTTCTTTAATATTTTCTTTATTATATTAAACGAGATTTTATGCATAATAAGTCACATATTTGCCAAATAAACCTCAAAACCTCTCCAATCACAATAATTCGAATACGGAAGCAACAACGGAATGTTTATAGAAATTTTTTTAAATTTTTAGTAGGATTTTAATTTCATAATTATACAGCATGGCAAACTTCTCATGTGAAAACCTATCAAATGGGAAGAAATAATTGTTTGTTGGTATGATTTAGCAAAGTGCACTGAGAATGCAAAACATGTCATAGGTGAGGCTATAAAATTTGATACGGTCACCTAGTACATTATATACTTAAGTAGAGTAAATGCAACCATACATAGGCGAACTAGTAGCAAAATTTTTGCGCAATGTCAACGAAGGTTACATATGGAAAAGTAAAATACAAAACCGCTCAAATTGTTTTGTTCCAATACGCGGCTACTTCTTCCGCATTTATGTTGTTTACCTTTCTAGCACCCAAACAAATGCATTTTACTGCACCAGCATTATTGAAACTTTTATTTCATGCTTTCTAGTAGTAGACTAATCGAATAAAGAGGAAATTTACATCTCATAACCGATTTCGAATAATCATAAACACATAATAATCAATTCATTCTTTTGGCACTTGACTTTTTCTGTTAGCGCGCCCGAACTTGAAACGCCATAAAAGCGCTCTTTTCTCTCAACACATCATTTCATAAAACTGTCTTATCCGTAATCTTCTAATCTGTTAAAAAATAAAAATATCCGACATAAAATTTTCTTTATACAATTTTTTTTCTTTCGAAAGTTAAGGGTCACAAGTTCACACTTCTTTATCGCTTTATGGATTTAGATTGATGCATCCCCTTAAATTATGAGGACGTTAGATATTTTTTGACCAAAACACATAAAAATTAGATAAGAATTATTATATGTTCGACTAGATTAGGAATTTTGAACCGAAAAAAATGTTAGGGTTTAATTTTCTAAGCCTAGTTAAGAAATATATTAGTTATGTGACCCTTTCGGATCGGAGGGTCAACGTTAGTCGCTACCGAAACTTTGCGCCCAAAATTGGAACGAATTTCGTTGACTGATTTATATCTTTATATGGGGACACAAATTTTCGTTCGTTTTTTTCACTGTTCTCGACTAGTATAATTAATAGCCAAAAAAATAAAATTAATTAGAATTTTAAAAAATTGTAAATTGAGTGTAATAATTAAATGACCTTAAATATTTCGTAAAATATATTATTGAAATCCGAAATTGATTAAAATTCATAAATAAAAACAAAAAAAAAACTTATCAATCATTTAGTACAATCATGTAATCACGAAGGCTAAAAATTCTCCAATTCTTGAGACCGGAGCTTCTCTGATCTTTGAACTTACAAGTTTATTAATAAGATGTGTAACTAAGCTGTCCGATTTTTTTTAATAAATAAAAATAATACGTTTATATTTCAAATTAATTTATTTCGATTATACGTTATGTGTATGCAACTAACAATACTTGTTTATTGTATTGCAGGTGTCGAAAGCTATGCAGAAGAGCACAATGAATATAGCCCCGCCTCCCAGAGGGCGGAGCCGTCACCCCACTCCAGAGCTACGACGCCCATGGAATCGTGTCTCACATATGCGACGGAGCCGGATCAGGAAAATTACCGGACTGACGGGGGATTTCTGTCTCAGTTCAGATTGGAGGAGGTACTTTCTGATTCTAATACAAAATTAAAATTTTTCAAAATTTGGTAACCCCACCAATTTTTTTTTTGTTATGGAATTTTGTAAATTTAGCGTTCTAGTACAGTTTTTTGGGGCAAAAGTAATCTACTTTACGATATTTTTTTAGATTGACATTGAGGTACTATCAGAAAATTTTCTAGTTATTTTTAAAACATTAAAAATGTTGATATTTGGAGCGTTAGAATTTTTTTTCTTTAAAGCAATGTCATGATTGGTTTTTTCAAATTATCTTAATAAATTTGATATTCCGATACTTCCTTTGTTTGCCATTGAAAACAATTGCGACGTAACCAGATTAAATAATATTGATAGCTATTTCAATTGTTCATCGTTATTAATCATGAATTCTGCAAATGCTTTGTGGTAGTACCTGTAACCTTGAAAAATTTGTTAAAACAATTTTTAATTTAATATTGTCAAAAGGTAGTACCTGATATTTTTTTGATGAATTTTTAAATATTTTGGAAACTTAAAACGCTAAAAAAATTGGTTTAGTTTATTGAGTATTTTGTTAAAAAATATAGTACTTTTAACTTTTCTTATATCCTTAAATTTTGTATTATGGTACTACTTTTCGTTTGGATTAAACTTTGTTTAAGTTTGAAAAATATTGATAATACCTTCATTACCCTTAATTATATTTTTTTTGCAAATACAAAAATAGTACCAATTTTCCTAACGCTTTCAAAGTAGTACCAATACTTGCGTTATTCCTCCCGCAAAAAAATCCACCGATATGAGCCTAAATAGCATTTCAACACCTTTAATTAGAATTACCACAATCACCAATTAGTCCAATGTACTTTATTTCTTCTGTCTACGGTACTGTTACAGTAATAGTACTTATCTATCTAGAAAATTTCATTACTAGTGCAATTAAAGTAAAAATCCTAGTTAACTAAATAATACGATTACGTCTGGCTAAATAAATAACGATAATCGTGTAAGGTGCAGATGGACGAAAATCCAGGCCACGAGTACTTGCAACTGGGTACTAGCACGGGAATGCAGAACGGATCACCACATAGCAATACTCCAAGTCCAGGATCACCAAGACGTGTGGCGTTCACCCATTTGAACTCCATCCCAAGTCATGATGACCATCCGAATACCATCGAGGGGACGCAATTGACGCAATTGACCAGCCATATCAGCTACGCTACTGGCTTGGATTCTCCACCAGTTGCCAATCTTCCAAGGTACTTACATAATTTTTTTTTATATATAAATACAAACAATTTGTTCCCATCGATTTATGTTCTACTATTTATCTTTGTAATCTTATCGGGTTAAATACAAGAACGAACAACTTTGCATTAGTACATTTATGCAAAAGATTTCGGTTTCTTGTTAGCGGTGGTACTACTAGATTTTACTAGTTGAAATTATAATTTGTTTTGATGGCTTATTGGTGAGTTGTGTTAAATATTATTTATAGAATTTATAAAAATAATCCAATGCGACACACAGGAAAAGTGTATAGTAACTTTTAGTTTGTGATAAGGCCACTTCCTGTCTTGTGAAAATACCAATTACTGGTTTTATATTTAAATATAGTTCTCATTTAAATTTATATGAACTAAAAAAATATTTCGTAAATAAATAAATGATTCATTTAAAAATTTAATAATATTAAAAAATTCCCAGAAGAGATTCTGAAAAATCAATTGCGATTGTTTATTAGTACTTCTTTATTGAAACGTAGTTTACTTAGATAAAATTATAAAAATTCACATTTATCTTTTTTCACTATGACTAATAAATTGAAAATTCCTAATCGAAAGAATAGTGAATCTTAAGACAAAAATCGTAAACTTAACTAATCATTATTGAATTGTTTTACCAATCTATCACGTCAAGGTTGCAATAATAATTGTTTTATATTTTTCTTATTGTTCTTCTGCATACTATAGCAATTTAGAAACGCTTAACAATAATTCTTAAATGCCTATCCTAATGTTTTTTTTTTCTTATTTATAGTACTAGTAGTAGTATACAAATATTTTGTCTAGCTCGCTGGTCTAGTCTTCGACTGAGATCTCAGACGACTGGAGGTATTTTTTATGTAGTAGGTACTTCCTTATCACCGATAGACTAGCTTTTCAACTTAAAAAATAAATTTGATAATTTTCTTCGAAAATAAATGTGTTGTTGACACGAGCCTTGTTTTTTATATTTTTTTTCTGGCAGCAAATTAAAAATTAAACATACTACTACTATGTTGTTTAAATTGAACATGATACATTTTATCAACAATTATTTATAAAAAAAGCTATTAATTTAATTTCGCATTGCGTTTATTTGTGGAAATATGAAAAAGCATTTTTTTTTTGATGTATTGACTTTGGTTCTAGTCTGGTAATTATTTTAATTTTAATTTTCCATATAGGTACTAAGTAGAGTGTTTTCCGCCTGCATTAAAATAATTTATGCGGGTTTTCTTATCACCACTACGGGGTAATGTGCTCGTTACGGCAGTGATAACGAAATAGTAATAATTATACACCTTTTGTAAAAGTTAACTCTACTTGTTAATTTTTTTCCATTTCGAAAACAAATGTAGTTATTAAAAATGTTATTAAAAAATTGCGGTTATCTATTTTTCAGAAATTGGAGCAAATTTTTTAAATAAAACGCTAAAATTTAGGACCAAAAAATTGATGTGTATTTAGAGACAATTTTTATTTCAATTTATTTATTTATTTTATTTTAATAAAATATTTATTTTTACATTTGGCGGGAAATTTAATTCTCACGTCAAATAAATTGGATTAAATTCTATTTTTATTTATAGAAGATTTTTTTTTGTTATTATTTTGACTTGCACTTTTTTATTCGAATTAATATAAATATTATTATAAAATCACCTTGTTTGAAAAATCGATCGGAATGATCTCATCGGAAACAATAGCCGATGCAAAACAACGCCAAATCGCAATGAATCACATCAATGATAAAAGCCTATCCGAAAATAAATAAATAAATAAATTTATGTAGTTAAATAAATATACACTATATTATATACCTACTATTATTTATATCACATAAAAGAAAACATGATCTGATAATTTCACGAAACGTAATTTGATATGTTTTGGCCAAAACGCTTGATAAGCATTTAAACAATTACAATTCGCCTGGTGGGTAGTTATATTTATATTAGTTCTACTATATACAAATATAGAGCATATAAAAAAATATACGCAGAGAGGCAACTTCGTATTATATAATAACCGTGTGACGGCGCCGACCGCCCACTCAAGCACATTTTTTTTGCCATTTTCGAAACTCAACGGCATTTTATTTCTTTTCCCATCACAATATATGACTATCTGAAATTGCATTCAATTTTTATTCGCAATTTTGCAATTTTTTTAAAGTGACTTAACTTTTATTAAGCATGCTTAGGTTAGGTTAGGTTAGGTTGCGATAACTTACTGAAATGGGTCATCAAATTCATTGATAAAAAAATATTTATTAATAAAAGATTAAGCGCAGTTTTATAGTGAGTGGTGAGATAATTATTTATCAAGTTACTTAAGTAGAATTTTTTTTTTGAAATTGTTCTGAAGTTTTGCATTCTTAGAGATTTTTTTTTATAAATTTTTACTTAACTTAAGTAAGTTTTTCCGAACTTTATTTTTGGTGCCTTAATTTAAGTAACATTTTTGGTACTATTTTTTTTATACTTTAATTCAATATTTTAGATTATTTTTCCAAATTTTCGATTTTTTTTTTTGGAAAATATTTTCTAATATTAAGTTAAGAAACTTTAACTTACTTAAATATTCTTAAGTCTAAATAATTTTTTTGAGTTCAATATTTTCGAAAATTATTTTCTCACTATCCTAAGCACTGCCCATTAGTACATAGTGGGGGAACTTAAGTAATCTTTAACTCCATGATAAAATATTTATGATAATTATGAATATGAATTTATTTTTTGATGAATAATATTGATGAACATTGGGTAGTAGTACCTTAAACCTTGCCCTCGACATTTAATTTTGCACTTTACCGTATAATGTTTCCAATAAAAATAGCGAAGCTCATTCCAAATCGAAACAATGGTAATGAGTGCGATGCTAAAGGTAAAAGTCTCATTAATGGATTCCACCAGGCAATAATTATTATTATAACAAAAGATTGTGTATACACCACACTATAATAGCTATATTATTTATAAAATATAAATTTATAGATTTAGTTCGTTCACCTTATTGAATGTGAACAAACTGAATTGTCAACAAAAAAAAGGTAAGTGGAAGTCAATGTCAAGATCATTTACTACTATAAATGTTTGTAAATAGTTAAACTTAGCTTGCAGCAAGACGTGTATATTAAATATAATTTCTTGAAATTTATAAAAATAAATGCGAATTACCGATCGAAATCGTGAGATCCAATCTAAACTAATCCGTCAAACATTTAAACAACCATTCGTGGTACGACTCAGAAAAATTTCCAAAACGGAAATTCGAATTTTCTCTAGATTGCGCTCGATTGCATCCACGTGCGCAAAAGTACTTCTTCACATTTTGTTTTACCGGCGAACATCAAGTCGTACTTAACCGGTGTTCAAGAAAATGTAATTCAAATGTCCGCACACGACAAAAATTTGTTCCAATTGGTTAAATTGCTTCCGGTCGCTGCTAAAAGCCGTTTGAGGGATTAGATGTCAGCTTTTTGCAGATTGGATCGTTATTGGTCTATTTGGGAAAAATCTATGTTTATTATAGTGCCAAATATATTTTCAAAATTTTGGCGAAAGGGTCGGCTTTGATAAAAGTTGAAAAATAATTCAGATTTCGACTTTTTGTGGATTATTCCACTTTATTTTGGAAGAACCAACTAATTAATTATGATGGAGAATTTTCAAAATTTTGGAGTAATGTCAATTTTGACAAAAATAAAAGTTTGAAGGATAAAATAGATGTCGGCTTTTTGCAGTTTATTTCACTGCATTTGAAGTTTTTTTGATTTTTTATAATTTTTTATGGTCCAAAAATATTAAATAATTTTCAAAATTTGGGACTTTTTGATCCTAAACTGGTTTTTTAAATTTTTTCTCAACAAAATTTACAGAATAAATTAAATTTAACTCTATTTTGAAAAACTGATTTTTTTTTGATTTTTTATAATTTATTACGATCAAAAAAAATCTAAAATTTTCAAAAATTTTGGAACTATTGGCCCTAAACTTTTACTATGCCATTTTTTTCTGAGTTTTTTATAGAATTTTATATTGATAAAATTCGAAACTTTCGCAGACATTTTCTAGATACCAAAAAAAACAGATTATACATAAATTTTTTATAGATTTGATTAAAAATTAATTAGTCTAGAGATCAAAGTTCAAAAATATAAAAATTGAGTCGCAGATATGGTCCAATTTTCTTGCCCAAAACTAGATTCCTACGATTAGAAATATGTGCTGAGGATGTCTTCTAGGAGTTGCGGTTGCATCTCGTGGTAATTACTAATTAGTAAGAGTGCTTCCAGTTGGTCGCGTCACATTGCACGTGACCCGATGTGCAAAGGCTATGCACATAGCCAAGTGTTTCAAGTCAAGATAGGTTGGTTCAACACCAAACAAATTAGTTTTAGTCGTTCAGTGAGTTAAGTTGGTCCGATTCGACTAGGTCGCTCTTGTTTGCTCCTGGCCCCAATCGAAAGTGCGCTTAAGACAACCCGATCTGCAATCAGCTCAGCTATTGTGACGATTTTTCATCATCATAAATTTGGTTCAGTTCGTCGCAAGGATGGATTTAAATTTTTTACAGCACAAGTTAGTTTTTTGTGGTGGTGGAATTTTTTCCTCTAACGCACCTTTTTATTTATTTTTTTTGTTCCTTCCTTCATGTAAAAATGTTTACCATCGGATAAATTCAGTATTATACTGACCACTATCAGTGATAGATATTCAGTGTGATAACCGAACTTATCTTATTATTATTCATTTAATAGCTTAATTCGTCGAGAATTATCGCAGGCAAAAAAATGTCCATCCTGAAACATTTGCTATCGCTTAAGTATGCTGCTAGTTTCAGGATTTGATTTTTTAATTTTTTTATATTAATTAGTATGAATTTATTTTTTGCAGTCCGCTGTACTCCCGAAGTGCCACCACTGCTTACACGGCTACAATGCCGTATTACACCACAGGATCGCCGGAATTAAGCTCGCAATCCACTCTATGGACCAATTCAGGTACGTTTCGAATTTTAATTATATTTTTTATAAAAAAAAATTGTACTTGAAATATTTATTTTGTCGCTAAAAAATCGGCTTTGTGTGGAATTTTCAAACAACTCGTCGTACATAGCAAACAAAATTCTGTATGAATGATGATGATGATTAATCGTTGATATTAATCATATCGAATAAAATTTATTAAACAAATGATTAGTAACGAATAAAAAAATAATAACAATTCGTCGCACGATTTTCCAGTTTTTTTTTTACAATTAATGCATCGTACCTAAATTGTTGTTAATAACATGCTTTTGCTGTTTCTAAACAATAAAATGCTTCTAATATTACTCGAATACTATAACATTTCTTGTTTACATTATACGTTCTACTTGTTTATATTTCACAGCAGAGCCTCTAATTGTTGTAAATTTTTTTGTTGAATAATTGCTTTGTTTTGTTGAATAATAACAAATCAGGATGTCCATTCAAAAAATTTGATTTTGCAATAATATATTAATCAACAATTGGAGCAAAAAAGTTGTTTTCGTAACTGACCTGCACTCCACAAAAATATTTGTACATTTTTATTTTGAATGATAAAACGGTCATTATCCAAAAATATCGTTCTTTGTGCAAGTAGAAGATTGTGACCCTAGTGCGATAAACTTGCGATAATTTCGGCTATTTATATTAATTTTTTTTGGACATAAATTAAATTGGAATTTTAATTGATAAAAAAAACTTTAGGCGTGAATTCTGGCGGAATTTCCATACCTGAGGAATATTCGAAAGTGTCATCATCGTCAACGGGCAGCACTTTGCCGGGCTTCAATCGGCTCCCATCCACATTCAATGCGGCAGCCTCCAATAATCACACTCGGAATTCGACCTATTCGCTACCGGCGTCCACCATGTACAACGACTGGCAATATGCAGATCAATCCACCAGCTTGAACTACAGCTTGGTGCCGAGGAATCGCAGCCTGTCCGCCGCCACCACCCTCTCAGCCAGTAAGTTCTCTTTTTTCAAAAATATTTTTAGACGATCGAAAATTTTATGGGTGGCCTAAATCCGATGTGTTGACATGTTAAATGAGATGTGGTCAAAGATGTATGTGTGTGTGTGTGGCATATTGCAAAAGTTGATAGAAAACAGATAAGGGGCGTAAAATGGTCGGATTGATTTCTTGTATGCTATTATGAGATTTTTGACTGCAAGCGTGTATAGCGTTTTTTGATATATTTAGTGCTTTGCACAAATTATGTGACTTGTTCAGGTCTAAGTGGTTACATATGTAGTCGTTTGCGGGCAAGGTTTACATTTACGCACTTGGTAGCTATTTGTTTATTTTATTATTTGAATTTTTTGCGAGAGAATTGTAGAGACAACTTTTACACGTGGAGAAAATTTAGTTGGATTGGAAATGAAAATTAAATTTTTATTCAAAAATCTCATTTTTTAAAAAAAAAATTAAAATTATGAAAAGTTTTAAAAATCAAGAAATAAAATAAATTTTCCAAAATTAGTCAAAAAATTAATTTAATGTGACAGTTAATAAATTATGCAAATTTTCTTTATATTTTTAATACATTCAAATTGTATGAGTAAGACAGAGAAAACTATTAGACTACGCTCGTGTTAGAAAGAGATAGAAAATATGCGCAGCGAAGCGACTCTATTTCTTTCTATCAACAGCGCAGTCAATTGAACATCTCTGTCTTTCTCACACTATTCGAATGTGTTTTAAGAATATTCAAAAAAAAATATCGATAAATAAATAAACTGGATAAATAAATATTCATGAAATTTATTTATTTTTTAAATTAATTTGTTTAAACTAACTTTTTCGCCTCCGAATTCAACAATAATAATTTAACCGCTTTTTTTATTTGAGCAAAAATTAAAATCACCATTAATATTTATATGCACTCAATAAATGAGCCGCCACCACAAATAATGTTTAAACAATGTGCAAATTTAGGTTGTTGCACGTTGCACACGTTTTTAATGTTATTTATTATATGCTTTGTTGCGAATATAAATTAAAAGATAAGGCAGCTTTTATATTAGTTAGTTTCGCGCTAGCGTTACTCTATTTCACTATTTTCAACGGCAAAATAATTTAGAGAGACTAAGAATTGCATAAATTCCTCCTTATTGCAAATGTGTGTTTATTAAACGAAATTGAAGAGAAATGCGATTTATTTTTTTATCGCCCAGAAAATGCATTCTTGGTGTAATCTCAAAACATAAAATTGAACTTCTAAGTCATTAGTCAACAAACACACACAAGCAGAGTGTTGCACATACATTAGGCTGTGCTTTGTATTTTTTGATAAGAAATAAAATTTCTTTTATGACCTGTTTCTTTTTCTCCACCGCGTTTTTTGCAATCCACTAATCAATTACAAGTTCTGTGTATTGAAATTTGTTATTATTAAAATGATCATCAAAATATGTGAAAAATTCTACGATATGATATAATAGCACCCATTGTCTGATCGACAATATGATCGTTAAATCCCACAGCGAAAAATTCTAATAAAAAGACTCGATCAGCATACTGCATAAAATAGCAAACAAACTGATTATGCTGCATAAAATACCATTGATACTTATTGTTTCTTGAAAGCAACCTAAGTACACTACAGGGTGTTGCATTTGCAATACGAGAAAAATAAAAGTACTTTAATATAGAAGCCACTTGGAAAAGTGTATTTCGGGTGACTTTTAAACATCTGGCTTTAAATCGCTTTTATACACCAGAGATCTACTCTTGTGATGAATTACGATAATGGGCTAACATCTCTTACACTTAAGAGTTAGCTCCCATCTAATTTACAAAAAGAAAGCCACAGGAACCTGTAATTCGGACAAATAGTACTAGCGCGCTTTGGCGGAAATTTTGGTAATTACCAAATTGCGCGCGGTCTTAATGTTTCTAATAAATTTTTATTTTTTGTTGGGAGATAAAAATTATCGCTTAAACTATTAAAAAAAATATTTTTAAAAAAATATTACAGACAGTGCTTTAACAATATTTTCTTGAATTTTTAAATTGGACGCGGTCTTAATATATTTCATAATATTTTTTATTTTTTGACTAAATGTTTAATTTAGCTATTAAACAATAGAAAGAATTTTTAATAAGATACCACAAGCAGCGCCCTGACGGCAATCTCTATAACTTCCAAATAGCGCGCGGTCTTAATGTATTCATTGCATTTTTCATTTTTTCGACCCGGATTAAAGACTTATCGCTCCAAACCGCACCAATATAAATGTGTCACTTAAGTGTGGTGAAGGAGCAGGATTTATGACAACTAAGGCTGTAAAAGTTTTGCATCCCCAATTTTTTATAAAAAAAAAACGCTCTGGCGCCATGCGTCTCAATCTTGTCTAACAAATAAAAGTATCGGGTTACCATATAAATCAAAGCCCGAAGGCAAAAAAAAATTTGTCAGCTGACATGAAAAATTAGACGACTTTGTATAATATTTTAATTATTGTTTTGAAATTCTTTTAAACACACTATTAAATAATTGTTACTTTAGTGGCCTGGCAAATTGCTTTTAAATTGCTGTTTTCATTAGCTACGTCTGCGTTTGATTTATTTTTTTCGATATATTATTATAAATTTTGCCTAGGTCAAGTTTATTTGAATTATAGCTGAATTGAAAGGGAAATTGTTTACAGTCATATTCATCGGCTTTCAGTATTGATCTTTTATTAGTCAAAACAAAAAGTACCACCCGCCGACAACGTCACCGGAAACAACCTTTGCTCATTTCTTTCGAACACACTCACAACACAATTGTGTTTATTATTTTATTTTTTCTGTTTCAATAATAAATATATGGAATTGTTTCGATCAGCATGAAAAGTTGAAAATCATACCGATGGTTGAATCACATTATTCATCAGCGCGATGATGATTAATTCCTAAGGAGTACTTTTGAGCTTCCAATATCTAATCTGCGGCACGCGCCTTCTTTCCTGATACGGAAAAACTGAAAGGTTTAAAAAGCTTGGAAGCACACGAGTTACTTAAGTGCTGGTGTTTTGGATGTCTTCAATTACAATATATATTATGCTCTTTGCGACATTTCCGCTTGTTTTTCTTTTCAAGTTAACTTGTCTTACCTGTTTCCGGCCCAGACAATAAATGGTCAATATAACGTAAAATCAATAAGGTAAAGGTAGTACTGTGACGTTCAACCAGCTCCAATACTGTGTCAATATATTAATATATTAGGAAATTGACTCATTCTTTTGGTATGCCAGGACTTTTGTTTCCTAGGGACGCGCGCTCAGATTTGTTCGACAAATAGATACATTTCTGGGTGGTACTATATAGTAGTACTCTTATCAAATCTAAATATTTAATTGTTAATTCATTATTTTGTATTTTATTTTGGAACACTATGCTAAATATTTGTGAGTACTACTTTAATAAATTTATATTTGGTAAGTGGTACTACTTGCCTTTTTGTGCATTTCTACAAGTATACATTTTATTAAATATACGATTAGAACTACATTAAAAAAATTCCGGTTAGTTTATTGACTTTCATTGGGAACCAGACTCAATTTAATTTTTCTTGGTACTACTTACTCATATGAAATATTGTCATTAAATGATTAATTAATTTTTTAAAATTATTTTATCAAATACATATTTAAACTATATTTTAGTTCATCTTATTAAATCATTTCTGAGAGTACTACTAGGAGTAGGTACTACTACTGAAAATATTTATTTTTGTACAGAATTAATAATTTATTTGCTAAGATATTTAAAATATAATTTATTTATTATCTGTTTGACAAAATAGTTAAATATTGATGGGTACTACTGTAATAAAAATATAAGAAAAAATATTTTTTTATTGCTGTAATAAATTAATAATTTTTATTAGATTTAAATATGTTAATTATTCATAATTGGCAGATTAACAACTACATTAAAAAATCCTGATAGTTTATCGACTTTTATTGAATAATTATTGATAGTTTAATTATGGATAGGTACTACCATATTGGTAATTTACTCATACGAAGAAATATCTTCATTCTATTAATATTTAATCATTTTAATTTTTTTTATATCTTAGTGCTACATTATTTTATTTTGTTAAATAATCAAGTACTCAGTACATTTTTGCAGGTACTACTTTAGCCAGGATTAATTATTTTTACTTATATCTATATAAATCATGTAAAAATGTTATTATTGTTTATCTAAAACAAATTTTTTTAGCTCATTAGTCGAGTGACAAAATATTGATGGGTACTACCAATAATGCGTTTTTTTCTTAGATTAGATATATTTAGTAATTTCTCATAATTGATATATTTTTAAGTACCACATCAATATTTATATTAATTTATCAATTTTATAGAGCACTCGATAATTAATTTTTCTTGTTAGGTACTACCATAATGATAATTCATCTTGGCAAAAAAATATATAAATTGTTTAATAAATAATTTAAGGTAGTACCATAAATCACAATATAAAATGGAATATAATTTTAGGTCACCCATACAAATTTTCGATCCGGTACTACTACAAGGTACTAAATGGTATTTATTGTATAATTGTATAATATTATGTACTATAATTAACAGTTGATCCTCGTACAGCTGAGTACTTCACTGAAGGTAGGGAATGTGTGAATTGTGGTGCCATTGACACCCCGTTGTGGAGAAGAGACGGTACTGGTCACTATCTTTGCAATGCTTGCGGCCTCTACCACAAGATGAACGGCATGAACCGGCCCCTAGTCAGGCAGCCTCGTAGATTGGTACTTTTTTCAATAATATAGCAACTATATGTTTAACTATTAATTTTATTAACCAACTGTGTGTGGTTCGATCGAACGACCAATTCTGGTTCTTCAATAAGCGCTCTCGGTGAGTCCAAAAAAAAACTGTCATTTAACCAAAATTGTCATTAAAATCACTAATTTGTAACCACTTGAAGAATTGCGATTGATCGTTCGGTTTAAATAAAAATAATCATTCAAAAAAAAAGAAAGAACACCCCCGATGTGCGAGGCTATGCTGCTACAATTTTACACCCTTATTACATGCCGGTTCAAAAAAATTTGCGTTTCTTTTTCGAAACGAATGCTCGGATAGTCTAACACAACCCGTTTATTTGCGTTACAGTGGCAGCGGCAGAGCCAGGCCACGGGGGTGAATTCCACAAGAACTACTACGCTTATGGGTATAATGGGGCGACCACTCGGGCCCCCATACACACCACAGAAGAAAAGTCCAGTCGCCGCTTGGTAGGTTTTCTCAAATAGTCAAACTTCTTCTATTTTTTTTCAAATTTTTGTAGTTTAGTAGAATGTATTTTTATTATTTTTTTTTATTCAATAATCTGTTGTGTGTGCGGTGGTGCCCGAAATTTTGTTGTACCCGTTCGCTATTCTTGTATTTTTTTTCCTTCTATTCTATATTTTTGCATGCATTATTATTTTATTTGGGGGGGCTGTTTTGGTCATAAGTGCTTATTTTTATTTTTTTTGTAAAATAGTCTGCATCACGTCGCGCTGGTTTAACATGTACAAATTGCCATACAAGTACCACTTCGTTATGGAGACGGAACACTTTGGGCGAACCAGTTTGCAATGCTTGCGGTCTCTATTTTAAGCTGCATTCGGTTAATCGGCCGATGTCGATGAAGAAGGATAGCATTCAGGTATTTAAAAATAATTTAATAATAAATAAAAAAATTTAATCAAAAAATACAAATTTATTTTTATAAGTAAATTTTGAAAAATTTAATTCGTAAAAATAATTTGAAAAATATAAAACGGTTTATTTATTGAAAAATATTAAAATTGATTCATAAATAAATAAATTAATGTATTTCAAAATTGTTAGTACAAAAAAAAATTAATGCAGATATTTTTTTTGCAAAATATTTTTTTTGAGAATCTTTTTTGTTTACAAAATAAATAATTTTATTAAATTTAATTTAATTTTTTTTTTCTAAAATTAATTTATTTTAGACAAGGAAGCGAAAACCGAAAGGTAGCAAAGTGCGAAGCACCAACAATAATCAGACGCAAGTTTCTCGAAATATGGCTCTCTCTTCAGGTTCCATTAAAATGATTGAAGACATCAAATTGGAACCAGCACCATTAGGTACCATTTTTTTTTTTTTTTTAATAAAATATATAATATATTTGATTTAAATATTTTTTTACTAAAAAAAATATTAAAATTATTATTAAAATATTTTTCTTAATAATTTTTTTATTCTAGATAATTATAACGATCTGAGATCTTCTGTAACATCACTGAATCAAATTCACAACACAGCATCACCCACAAACTACGTCTACAATAATCAATCACATCAGCAACTATCACCGTATGCGACCAGCCCCCACCCGCATTTGAGCTATTACGAAATTATCCAAAACACTAGAAGCTCAAGCCCAGAATCGACCACTTCTGAAAATTCGCCGCTTATACCCAACAATAATAATCACAAAGTGATTATGAACAACGAGCAACACAACATGGACAGACCGACAGTCGTTTCCATCTCTTCGTAAATTTTTTTTTGGAAGAATTTAAGAACTTTTTTGTAAATACAGTGTTTTGCGCACAAAAATTATTTTCTGGAAAATTTACGTAGTCGTCGTATTTTGATTTTGTTTTTGAGTGTTTTTGAAGAGATTGGTATTTTTTATTTAATAATCTTGAATTTTTCTCATTTATAGCCAAAGACAATTTTGGAATTATTGTTATGTTGTATATATTGTACAAACAATGCACGAAGGAGAAGAACAGGAATACGACAATCGCAAATGACATTTAACATTTAGGTTTATTATTATTATTTTGCTGTATGTTTTACACCTAGTTGTCGACTGATTTGGAAAAGCACATTCTGATTTTTCGAAACAGATTTATGAGTGTCAATTCTAATCATTTTTCTCGTTTTGTTGTTGCATTGCAATGCTGATTTTTTTGTGTGTAGTGATAAAACTTCTTATTTTCATTTTTTTTTATTTAAGATTTATTATTTTTTATACATTATATGTAATATTATTTGATTTAAATCGTTGCGATTATAAGGAATAATCACTCACCACATAGCAGAAAAGCATTCCTTTAGTTTTTAAATATACATATTACTATATTGTAACTTTTTTATTATGTACAGTTAAAATTTATAAATATTATTTTTAGATATTATATTTTCATATGTAATGTTATATATATTCATAATAAAATTATTGTTAAAATACGTATATTTTTTTATTTTTAATTACCTTCTAATTAAAAAAAATATTTTTAAAATAAATTAATAATTTTTTCATTCATATAAATTATTAAAAATATTTTTATAAATAATTGAAATACACAAAAATAAATACGATTAAAAAAAAGTAAGAAGGCGTTTTTAATTTAAAAAACTAAAAAAATCAATTTTAAAAATTAGGCAAGAGCTTGTTTTTTTGCTCACTTCATAACAAAAAAAATTAAAATTATATTTACTTATTAGTTTTATGTAAAAATATTTGCATTACTTACATCTTATTGCTTTCCCGCCAATTCCGCCTTTTCAAATTAAACCGGCGCCTCCACCCAAATGTGACTTCTTTTAATTTTTGTCTTAGTGTATTAATTACTGTGAAAATTATTAGACTTTTAGTATGTTCGTAAATTTTTAGTTAATTATAGTGTATCACTGTATAATTAACCAATTAGACAAACTTGTAATTGTAATTTATATACACCTAAATTTCTTATCTAAAATGTATTATCAATTGCATAAGTTCTGTTAACAATTTTTGTTAAATGTTTTATTGTACTTGTAATCACCTAAATGCTAAAAATTAAACAAATTAAAAATAGCAACATTTACTATGTAATAAAATAATATTTTTAGATTTTTAATTAAGTTTCAAAAATCTATGTAGATATTATAGTGTTAATTTTGAAATTCGCGCTTATTGATACACCTTTGGACTGGGCGGTGTCGTGTTTACTTAATTAATCATTTCCATTTATAGGTACATGTTTGTGTCAAAAAATACCCTTTTTGCTTCAAAATTGAATTTTCAATTAGAAATCTTAAAAATATTTATTATTTTAGAGCACTTAAATAAATTTTCAAAATTAACATACCTAACCCATCCAAAATTTTCACTTCGATTTAATTTTAAAGCAATTAATTGCAATTTCTTCAATTTCCAGGACATATAGCTTTCTTGAAAATTTGCGGAAATGCTTAAATCATGTTAAACAACATTTATCTGATATTTTCACCTGTAATAGTGTTGATAACTATAATGTTTGACTATCATACATAATGTTGAAGATATCAAGATGATTAAATTAATTTAATAAGCGTGTGATAACCTGTTGTTTAAATTGTTGATGTTAATTATTCTAGTTCGGGAACTCTTCGAATATTTCCTATAAATACATAAATAAATTCAAATTCGAGTCAATCGAATAAATCGGCATCCATTTTGAACACATCAAACTCAGAGGGCGCCTCTGTGGCTACGTTTAATATATACGAGTACCACAATTATTATTTATGATTACTCTTAGAAAATTTCGACAGTGCGAGCACCAGGTGAAAATTAAGAGGTGAGTCCAAATGACTTTTTGAATATTTACATTATTTAATCTACAAAATATTGTTTTGTTATAAATAATATATTGTTAATAACAATATAATTGTTACATTTTTATATCAGACGTTATTAAATTAGGGTATCTATTGCGGGAAAAAATGCACAATTTTTTTTTGTTTTTTTTGTATTTTTTATAAAAGTTTCTTTGAGTTAATTATATTACTTAATCGTTTTTTAAGTAAAACTTAAGTAAAGTGTTGAAGCTTTTAGAATTTTTTTTTAAAATTTTGAATTTATTTCGTGTTATATTTCAATAAAATATTTTTTTTTTTGGTTTTGATATAAAAATGTAATAGTAACTAAAACTGTACAATTCAGTTTAATTCAAGTTATTCTTAACAATATTAACCTGTTTAAATATTAGATCACGCATCTTAAGTAAATAGTTCACTTTTACATTTACAAAACGAAATAATTTTATCCGATGCTATAAAGCGCGCCTAAAAAAAGCATTTCGTAAAAGTTTATTGTACGTGCATGTGAGTTTTGAAATGAAGGTAAAATTACTAATTTATTTTTCATGTTGCAAAATATTTAATCTAAATTGTAAAATCTCAAAAATTACAATTTTTGGGAATTTTTATTTCATTTGGGAGCTTTGACAATTTTTAGTTTGACAATTTTTGGAAGAAAACCTTCTTGGTGCACCCAATTTAGAGAGCTAGCAAACTTATTGCAGTTGGACCCAAAAATTTTGTCTGGAGATGACTCTTTTAAGAACCCAAAACAATTTTTTGATTGTATCCAAACATTTATTATCTAAACAGTTTTTGATCAAGCTTATATCTTCCAATTTCAAAGTTTTTCCCTAAGAATCAAATTGTCCTACTCCTAAGAAAGCTCTTTACAACTACTCATCCAAAGCCAAAATTCGTCCAAGGTCTACACCAATTTGTATCCAATTTTTATAGTTATTTACGAATTTTTTTTAAGAACCGCTTATCTATACTTAAACAAATATTAATACACAGCATTTAATTGAACGTTTTATTATAAAATACTATTTACTTATTGGCTATATATTAGCAAATATTGTTTCAAACATTCGATGTCATCCAAAACATGTAGGATACTTTTCATGTTTATGTAAACATGTAAAATACGTAGGATATTGAATGCACCAATATTCTCTCTATACGTACAGAGGATGTCATAATTTTCTACAAATTTTGAGAGCGTACTCGTTTCGTAGCGCCTTCGAATTGAATCATCGTCTAGTTACGGTATTTTTTGGGTGCACCTATATAGAACCTTTTAAAGGCATTTTTTAATAATTAACACGCGTGCCTGGAAACGGATATGTTGTTCAAACATTTCCACCATACCTTCCGACATTAAACCGCACACAGAAACTGCACCTATTCACACCGTTCATCTCAAATGCTCAGTCAAGCTTTCGACTAAGTACATTTAACACGTCCGTTCCAAAATCCAGTTGGACCACTGACTTTTCATAGGCGCAAAGTAAATAATTTACTAACAATAGTTCAACGTTAAAAAAATCTTTAGTCGTCTTCCGGCAAGCGTTAAAAAATGTACTATTTAAAGTTAGTGGAAGCCATGGAACCCAATAACAACAATAACGCGACTCCAGTCAAGGATGAGCATAGCGAAGAAGTCGAGGGTGGTACTTCTCCCCCCTGTGAGGAACCCGCAGCTATTCAAGCGACGGTCATCCGAAGGAACATCATCACCCAAGCGGGAATCATAGTCGAATCCGAGCAGGAAACTGTGATCGAAACGGAGGAGCGAATTAACTCCACGCCGGAAGATGATGTAACTCCAGCTGCAGCGGCTGATATTCAGGATTTGGACGAAGTGGCCGCCGCACAAGAAAGCCAGCAAGCTGTGCAATTTTTGCAGCAAGCTGATGGTACTTATACGGAACCATTCACGGCTACCGTGATCAATGCTGATGGCATCTACACCAATTATCCGGATTATGGTGCCACCACTCAACCACAAACTGTGGTCTACACCTCATCCCCTCCGGACATTTATCAGGATTACAGTGCTTCCCAGCAGCAGGAGTTCTTCAGCAATGTGTTAATCAATCAGGAAAATAATCCGACATTAAGTGAGGTAAGTTGGCCCAAAATTTTGCCTTTACGCGACTAAGCTAAAGTATTGGTCCAAATAGAGTTCCGTCCCTCAAAATTCAGGACACCAATTTACCAATCATCCAAACTACCAGTACGATCCACACTCTCAGAATTGGGCGTCAACTGTGGAAGCTCCATCGTACCAAAATAATCACACGTACAATGGACAAGTCCTGCAAATAGCGGACAGTAGTAGTCCATTTCAAGCGCAGCAATATGCATCAGCAGGACCGTCAAATTGGCATGTAATGCAGCACCAGAGTGGTCCTCAGCAACATGGCCAACATCTAACCCATTCTGAATCCGAGGTACTTATCAAAGAATGCGTTAATTGTGGGGCTAGTGTTACGCCACTGTGGCGTCGAGACGGTACCGGCCATTATCTCTGTAATGCTTGCGGTCTGTATAACAAAATTAATGGCGTCAATAGGCCACCAGTCAGGCCTATCAAAAAACCTCAGGCGGTAAGTTGCATTTGCGCCACCTAGAGACTCGTGTGTTGTTTCTCCTTAAAAGTAGTTGATTTCAATTTTGAGCAAACGGAAATAGTCTTGACGTCATCGCAATCAGGAACTTACGACTATTGTTTTATGAGTATTGCGCGAATTTGGTTTAAATATTGCGAAATTATTTGGTGTTTTGGAAATTCGGTTATTTTATTTGTCGTGGTTTAAGGAAACTCATCTATTTTTTGAATATTTAACTAGTAGATTGTTTTGGTTTACTTATATATCTTCCGTTAATAGATGTATAAATGCGTATTTTTGTTTTGGCCTACGTTTGGTCATCAATTTTTGCTATATTTTGGTTCATCTCAACTTAGTAGATTTTTCGATTTAAGTAGATCTTAGGATCTTACGTGAATTTTGGAGTTAGTCGAAGTAGCAAATTACATTTGACGTATTTTATCAATAACTTTTATAAAACTTCTACGTAATAACCTTGGTCCTAGATATAGAACTCCGAATGATGTCATCACAATTGACAAATGTCTCAATTCCATGAAAACTAACTAAATTGTAAATGATTTTTTATCAAGTGCAATTTACATTGATAAAAAAAATTGCCTACAAATTGCAATGACGTCATTCTATCAAAAAAGCGCGAAAATTTTGGAAATTAAATTCACATCTAGTAGTAGAGTCTCGATTTCTTCCAATTATGTTTATTTTTGGGGGGGTTTTAAACGAAAGAATTACAAAAACTTTTGTAATTGAAATTTTCAGACTGGGAGCAATCGTCGTACTGGAATCGCTTGTGCCAACTGCAAGACTTCCAATACGACTTTATGGAGAAGGAACAACCAGGGGGAGCCAGTTTGTAACGCTTGTGGACTCTACTTCAAATTGCACAACGTAAGTTACAATAATTATTAAAAATCTAATATTTACTCCAAAATCTAAAAAACCAACCTAAGCGATTCAAAATCGTATAATAATGAAAATTTGCCTATTTTATCCGTTTGGCTTCATTCAACTTCGTCTATCTGAGATGATAAAGATTTTTGCAGGCATTGTGCTAAAATCACAATATTTACTAGATAATTTTTTATAATAATAATAACAGGTAAAACTAATCTTATTATGGTAGGCATATCTGATGGGCTGATACTCTGTATCTCTGATGTATTGAGGTTTTCTATCTGAAGATAATTTTTCAAATCATCCATAAAATGCCTAGTGCAATGTGATATGTAGTTAGTATAATCTATGATATAATGAGAATCTCATCTGGTTGCTTTTCTGTTAAGGTGCCGCGTCCTTTGAGCATGAAAAAGGAAGGCATTCAAACGCGAAAGCGTCGCCCAAAAAATAACAGCGGTTCCAGTTCCATGGGAATGGGCAGCGTCAATCCGAACCATCAGCATCGAATGCAAGGTAAATATTAAATTTAATTATTATTTTCAAATTGTTACATTTGGCAACAAGGACGGGCTGATTGTCCTTGAACCGTGTATTAAACAGAGCAAAGAATAGCACGGTAGGAAGGCGCCACACGTTTTGATTCGTATTGACTGTCTCTCTCTCTCTGTCTTACTATCGTTGTCGCGGTATCTTGTGTCCTTGTTGTCAAATGTAACAATTTCAAACTAGACCTGCTGCATGCATAGAAAAAATTCCTAATATTAAATGAAATAAATATATTTTGTAATAAACGCTTAATATAAGTTCAATTTTATATAAAAGCACATATAAACCGTATATAGCTTATTTGATGTTTGCTTATGATAACGTTCCAATATCAAAGGCAAACAAGATAACGAAATTACATGTTATGGAGATGTGTAAAAATACACGTGCATTAAAAACTTCACATATACATTATATTCCATATAAATATTTTATTATTCGATTTATTGAATTGATTTGAAAAAGGCGCGCCAAAAATTTCAAAAATGTATTATTAGCTAAAATGATTAGATCTAATCAAAAATTTCGTAACTCATCAAACAAAAGATATTATAAGTATTATTTCCTTTAAAATATATACCAAATAAATAGATTAGAAATTATTTTGCTCTAATATATTTTTGAAGTGTTCCCAGAAACTCGAAATTGTTGTTCATTGGATAAAAAACGATTTTCCTTGTATAAAATATTTTTAAACGCAACATCATAATATAATCTCGGTACATTAATAAAATGTATTTACCTTAGTTTCTAGAGCATTTAAAATCCTTAAACAAACTCACTTACGTCACTTGAGTACACATTTGAACACTTACAAATACAGTCAAACGCATAATTATTCTGTCTGCATTACTTTTGAATTCGAAATGAAAAAAATCGAAATTCACTCTAATTAATTGATGATGTTCAATTAGTCTGAATATCTAATTAGTAGTAAAGTCAACTTTTTTATCTTAAATCAGTTGGTGCTATGCTAATATAATCTTTGTTTTATAAGTTTTATCTTACTGATAATTATTTTATATTTGGACGCTAAGAAAGAGGCACAACTTAACTCAAAGATAATTATCTATATTAATCAGTAGAATCTGATTTGTCTGGCAAAAATATTCGAGAAATTACCGAGTTCAAACTCTGCAAGATCGAATTGTACGCGAAGATTTAGTAGAATCCGAATCGTTCTGTGAATTTGTTTTTGAAAGTTATTTCAAGTCCAGTAAGTTAAATTTTGAGATTATTGTTTAAATAGTAGATTTTTTGGCTAAATTTTGTTGAAAAGCCTCTAGGACTCTAAAAAGTAAAAATAATTTTTAAATAGTTTTTAAAAAGTGTAAAAAATGGTGAGATTTTGATCAAAATAGTTTTTAACAAAAATGGTCCATTTTGGCGCTCTCTATCTTGGATACCTTTCTACTTACAAAAAATGTTGTAAAAGCAAAATTATAGAAAATTGAGTTTTCTATAACTTTTATTTGAACATATTTTACGTGCGATTTACAGGGGTTGATAAAATCGGGGAAAACTATATTTATTTAATGGTAAAAAGTAGTAGCTTTTTTCTCCCCAGTTTTTGTATTATAACTTTTTAAAAATTAAAAATCCAAAATATTTTTTCAAATAAAAGTTGTAGAAAACATCGTTCTGTGTAGAAAATCAAAAACAATAAATATCTATGACCAATAGGAACCCAGCAATCCGCATATTTTCAAAACACTTTTGTAACAAAATTGCGCAAATAATGGAAATAAAATTTCTTTGACTACAATTAGCTTCACCAACTAATCAAAAATTAACTCTTCAGTGGTACATCAACCATCTTATAACCAATTGCCACCCAGGGAGTACCAAGTTCCCGCTCAACCAGAGTACGAATTTCCGAGTTCGGTTTATGTGGCTCCTAGAAATATCGAGCAAATTTCGCTCACTAGTCGCCAAATCAAGTGAGTAAATTACCAGTAAATTTGAATTATATTCTTGTTGAGCGCCACCTCTTAAACGTCTACCTGAAACTTAAACCGCCTTAAACTAAAGTAAACTTTACTTATGATTTGAATTTCGTTCTTCTTTTGCAGCGTTCCGCCACTTCAGCCAGTCAACATAGAGGATCAAGAACAAGCCAGTGTGATTACATCCACGCAAAATTGCCGATTAGAGCCAGATGATGATAGCAGTAATAACAATGCCTGAAATATTGCCAAAGAATTATTTTATTGTATTATAATTAAGCAGCCTTATTTGAGATAGTTTTAGTTTGCAATGATCCTTTATTGATCTCATTCTTCTACAATTAATATTTATATTATTTTATTGGTATTTAATAATGATTTTTGGCTTGTTAGATATTTTAAAATAAGTTTACTATGAGATATTACTTATTTAATTGTATAGACAACTCAGAACTTTTAAGAAGTTGCGTCATTAATAGTCATGACGTCACCGCGACTCCTTTGCCAGCGCAAGTTAAACGCAAGGGATTTTTGTGACGTAACTTTTTAAAAATTGTGAGCAGCCTATAGTAACTTAAGTCAGTCATCTTCGATTGTAATATGCTGCAAAATAGTATTTACTTAATTTTTCTTGTATTTAAAGCCTTAAAGTTAAACTATTCAGAAGAGATGGTAATCTTGATCTGACTAGCAAGTAACAGTGCCAAATTGCCGAAACTAATCTAGTCAAAGATGTTCTCTAAGTGGGAGGTATAAATGGCTGACTTTCCGCCCTTAAAAAATATTGATAATATTAAGGATTATTTATAATAGAAATGTTTGATTTATAGTAATATTATTATAGTTTTATCGAATAAATGGAGGTTGAAATAATTTGTGGACGTTTTTTATATAGTATATTGGCCGTTTGTTTTTGCAAAAAACAAACAGCTTAAAAGAATGTTTAAATATAGTTTTAAACAAGTTGTGAGTGCATTTTCGTGCTACATGCAGTTCCTGGAAACGGCTGCACGCTGCACCGCTAAACACTTTATATATATATACAAGACATAATTTATGGACCGGATTGCAGAATGCAAACGAGGAGATAAGTATTGCCAATATTTTGCATATTTATACCAAAATGCATATATACACATACATGCATCCATATAATTCTGTAAACGCATTTTTGAGCAGAAATATTCCCATTCGATACATAATGCGTGAAGTAATTTATTGCGTACTAATACGCTAATAGAATATTTAATTTATCTCTTGATTTGTTTAATATTAATTTATTTAAATTGGTTGGAGGGTATGATAGCGCAGTTCAATTATAACAAAATTCTCTCACCATTGCATTGCATAATAAATAATTGCTACTCATTAACGATCAACATTCGAGATATCTTCATTTCAAATAATTTTATTTAAATCATTTAGTCAATTGATGTGATAAATTTAATTGTAATTTAAATAAAATGTGTTTTATAGAAAAATGTAGGCAACTAAACATACTTAAATTTGATAAACGCGGGTGTTCAGTTTGAATAGCTTTAGAACATAATTAGAAATGTTATATTTTTGTATTGCATGTATTTGTATTAATATTATATCAAACTGAACTGCATTTTATTTTTGCTGATTAAAATATTTTATTATTTTAATTAGATTATTATTTTTAACTTATTTTATTATAATATAAAAAAAAATCTTTGGTATAGGCAACTAAAAATACTACTATATGTGTGATTTGATAAGACAATATTAAAAATCTAGTAGTCCAAACAATAAAATAATACATAATTGATGGTCCCAATAAAATTAAATTAAATATTTAATTATTTCTAAAATAATATTGATATTATGGAAAACTTTTGATTGAAGCATTATTCGCATAAATTATACGCATAGTGCCTATTTTTAATCACTTGTATTGTAATATGCAATATGAATTTTGTGGCATGCCAATAGGACCCAAAAAACTGAGTCTGAAAAAAGGACGAGTGCGCAGGACGAGTCATTTTCTCTGGCAGTTTTTTGAGTCGTATTATGCCTTTCAACAACAAAATTCCCATTTAGCAAAATGTAACTTTACAGTTCGACAAGAAGAGCTCGAGTGTATTCGGTAAGACAATTTAATGAGCAAAATTGAAGTTGTATAGTGATAATGGTGTTCTGCGGCAAACTATTTTTGATTTTTTTTTTCAATTTTGCACTTAGAAGAATTTCCTAACCGATTTATTCTGACGTTTGTTTGACGTTTGTTTAGAGAAAAGATACTACGATGTAAAAGGTAGGTAGTGTAGATTATTCGCGAAAATATACGTAGGTTTCTATAGTCGCTGTCAAAGTGACAAATATGCAATGCCATGTTCGAGTATTCACATGCGAATTAAATTGTCTTTTTTAATAAATTACGGCAGTGGCATAAAACACATTTTGGTTTGACTTTATAAAGAAATATTGAGGTTTTAAGCAATTTAAAAAAAAATATTACATTAAAATGATAAATCGACAGTTTTTATAAGTAAGTAAATCGGCCTATATTATTTAAAATTCTATTAAATTAGACATAAAGTTATTTGATTTATTTGACAGATCTTTCAGAATACAAAAGTACATAAATTAATCTAGTGATGCATTTTTATCTGAAATTATATTATAGGGATATAAAGATACATACTATTAAATTAATTATACAACTTTAGAAGTAGTACCAACTCCAAGTAAAAGTAGTCCTAGTGCCTGTTAAAATTAATGATAGATATTAATTATTAAATAATGCAACTGGTTATAAGACTTCTAAAACCATCAAAAGGAGAAGAGCATCAATTACATTTTTAAACAATAAAAATAATTAAAATGTTTATTATTTGTAATTAAATTTAAAAAAAACTTTTAATATTTTACAATTTTTAATTCTTCATTGAACAACTTTTATTCACAAAATAGTTCATATTTTCAAATAAGAACACCAAATCTACGTGATTGTTCTATAATTAATTTAAATAAAAAATTAAGTACTTTTATCTATGTTACGTCTGAAATGAAGCTATAACAGCACCAAAAGTAGTGTCGAAGTTGAAAAAGTAGTGCTTTAACAGCCGTAGAGTTATTTACTTTTGTAATGTTGGTAGTGAGTAAATAATTATTTAATCTGTCAAATAACTAAAGGGGTTTTTGGAAACTTATAATAATCTGTCACTTGGTTCATCAATGTTACCAACCAACATAAAATTCCCTAGGTTTTAAAAATGCAATTTTTGCATTAAAATAACAGTAAAAAATCGTAAAATAGATAAAATAGTATAAAGAACGTGTTTCATAAGTCAAATTATTGCACTCGTTCTTAAAAAAGCTCACTTTTGGGTAGAGTCGGTAGAGTTTCAAACTTTAACTCGTGCAATAAAATTGTTCTTATGAAACATGTTCTTTAATATACCATTATGTCGACCATACTATAACTTTTGTGATAACTGTTTGTTAATTACCATAAGAAAATAAAAGAAGAAATATTACACATTCATGCTATTATCACAAAAGAAAAAGCTCAATTTAATAAAATAAACGTACATTCAAAAAAATAAGTATTATTAAAGTGCTACCCTTTAAATTCACCCTACAATCTAAAACCCTTTTCCGTGTTGTTCTCGACTCTCGACTTCGCAACGTCCTCTCACGACATAATCCACTTCGCCGAGGCGTGGCTCCAAGAGCCTCAAGACCAATCGGCTAAGCTCGAAGGTGGTTTAAATGTGGTAATTTTATTTGACGGCTTCACCTTTTTTATTGTATTCAACATCTACACACTGATCGTGGCTTTATTTATGGAGCTTTTACGGGGCGGTGTGTGTTGCATGGAAAACCTGGCGCCACTGTCTCGACGACACAATATACTGGAATATACTTGTATTAATGCGGTGGTGCCGGTGTCTATTGCTATTCTATAAAGAAATCTTTCATGTGTCTTCACGTTTTTTTTTCTTCTCATTCGATTTCTTTTTATAGAATGTGGTTGGTAGTCGCCTAATCTAAAAAGTGTTTCCTTATGTAGTAGGGGATCCTATTATCGTGTATATGGGTTCTTATGGATCAATTAGTATGGGCACTCTGATAAGTGATAAGGGCTGAAAAGTAAAACCACACAAAAAAATTACGAAATTATTTTTATTTGGGTTCGTCTAGCTTTTAGTGTCTGAGGACTTTCTTTCTAATTAATAGAAATTTTTGGAATTTTTTTGAGAAATTATCTAATAATTTATCAAAAAGCACAAAAAATATTTCACCATATTGAAATAGTAGTAACATTTATTTAAATTCAAAGATAAATTAATAATTTATTTTGTCTAAATTTTGATAATCAAGTCGCGGGGTCGCCGATCAGGCGACGAACCTTATATTCGAATTGCGCAAAATCAATTTTTGTTTTACTATTTGATGTTTAAATAGTATATTAAGGAACATGTTTCATAAGACTAATTTTATTGCACGAGTTCAAGATTAAACACGACCCGAAAAAGAGCGTTTTAAAGAACGAGTGCAATAATTTGACTTATGAAACACGTTCTTTATAATATTTTATCTATTTTACGACTTTTTACTATTATTTTAATGCAAAAATTGCAGTTTTAAAACCTAGGAAATTTTATGTTAGTTGGTAACATTGATTAACCAAGTGACAGATTATTATAAGTTTCCGAAAACCCCTTTAGTTTTTGGACAGATGAAATAATTGTATACTCACTACCAACATTACAAAAATAAATAACCCTACGGCTGTTAAGGCACTCCTTTTTCTATTTCGACACTACTTTTGGTGCTGTAGTAGCTTTATTTAAGACGTAAAATAGATAAAGATTTATTTTTGAGAAAAAAATTTTCTACTCAAATTTTTAATATATAATTTAAAAAAAATAATACACCTTTATTATACTTATTTATTTATTAGATTTTAAATTAAGAAATTAATTTATAATTAAAATTCTGGCTTCAAAACATTTTACAATAATATTCTAGAACCAAACTTAAAACTTAAAAGCTCTACCATCTTTTTAACAATTTATTTTTGACTAAAATCCAGTATAAATAAATTGATTCCCAATACATTTTTGTAAAACACATATTGTATACAAATTACGATTATTGTAACACCGAAAAAAACGCGTGTAGATAAAGTAAAATGCAAAATATATCTTAGACTTAGACCTGTTTAACTGGAAGATATCAGAAATCTACCACAAATTTATGGTAATAAGATAAAGAAATGTGGTTTTAGGAGGCATAATTGGACCCCACTTTCAAAAACCGAATAGGCGGAGCTAAAAGTCCACCAAGTCACACATAATACTCTCTTCAGTATACCAAAGTCCTTGCTCTGCAAGCTCCTGGAGTGCTAAAGCTTTGTCTGTATAGTACGTTCAGTACTGCGGTTTCCACCGTGCGCATCTACCACCACTTACAATTCGCTTGCTTTTGGTCATCAATAGCCATTTGTTTTTGTTTGTTTAATATTATTGTTCGAAAAAATAACAATATATTTAATTTTGTGTGTTTGAGAAACTTTTTATTGAGTGAAATTGAGTGCTAAAATTATTTGAACAAAATTTGAAAGTGTTTTTTGGTTGGAAAAGGGGGTAAGACTATTTTTGTTTAAATAAACTAATATTTGCTTTGTTGAAAAACAACTTATGTTTATAATTTAAATGTTTAATTATTGCTACTATCGCTTATGTCCATTAAATATGTATTCTTATCAGATAACAATTATTTACCGTAATGTTGAATATTTATTTATATTAATAATACGCTTTTTCGTATTTGTTTAAAATTTTAGATTATTTATAATAGAAAAAACAAACAATATTGATTGTTTAAACTGACCATCACTGACCACTAATGTTCATTAAGCGACGGTCGCTTTAATCCACACCTTAAAATCCGGTATACCAGTTTTCCATCAGAGAGACAAATTTTAGAACTGGCTTATCGTCGTCGGGAATTTATTTTTTTTGCCTTAATTGGTACCCCTTCGAATTAATCTGAACGAAAGATTCCAAAAGATACAATCTCAAATTTGTGCAGCATCCAACACATGTTCAGATCACTATCATAGTGTGTCTTTGACTAATATTATTGTGTAAATACGGACTAATGAGTTTGTTTATTATCGAGAATTTGAATAAGAGATTTTCGATGGATTTGACATTTAAATAAGAAACTGGATTGATTTTTGCTACTACTATTAGTTCTAATGAGATTTATTGATATACCTAAGGGAAAATTATACAAAATTTGGTAGTGGATTTTTTGTATGTTAATTTGGCTTTCTAGACCTTGGGAACCGAAAAGTGGTTCAATTTGTATTATTTCCATAAATTTAAGATAGTTCTGTTTAAAACTGATAAAATTCTTTGGGTTTTAAAATTTGAAGTAATTTTAGTTTGTTTGTGAAATTTAAAATATAAAAATAAAAGCTCAAAGAAAAGCTTTTTCTTCATACAATTTTTGAAAAATTTGTTGGTCCAGTATTTCCAAAATTATTTATAAATATTCTAAATAGTCTCTATCTATAAATTACAAGAAAATAAAAAGGTTTTTGTAAGCAAAATAAACTTTACACATTTTTATATATCCAGCTTGACTTTTTCAAAAAAGTTTAAATAAATCCAAATGTACACCAGTTATTTCCGATTTGAATTCTCCAAAGTAGTGAGTCAAACAAATCGTGACAAAATAACACGGTTCAAGCATACTCAAAATTTAGTGTGGCCGACTACTTTTGGCAGTTTTTTGAAACCTAAACCTAAAGCCTAAACCTCAAGCCAAGCCTCAAGTCGAGAGCGACCCCTATAAAGCTTTAGCCGAGCGACGGCGCAATTTTTATTTATTTTTCTTAATAATTTATAAAATATAAATTCAAAAAATTAAATAAAATATATTTTAATTAAATTTTAAATGCCAATTTTCTAAACCATTTATAAATTTTTAAAATGAATTTAAATTTTGAAAACTTAACGCTTGACCCGCAAATACATTTATTTTTTGGACTATTTTCTTCTTGCATTTCATAAATATCTAATAAGATTAGGATTAGATAAATATACTTTTACTTTCAAACGGTACATGTTAAGCTAGATACAATAAAATTAGGTACATAAAAATATATAATTAATTAATTTAATCAATATCTACCATCATTCAACTGAAATCCGGGTTTAAAGGTGTGGCTGCTACAAATAAATAGTTACTCAATTTCTAACTGAAACTTAAAATATATCAAATATTCAAAATTTATCCACTTTTTGCAAAAGTGTAGCGCTCGCGGCTAGCGGTAGGTCAGTTTGAAGCTATCCTAAAAATTCGCAACTAAAACATCTAAAAATGCAAAAACAAAAATTCTCTTTATTTTAGCCCATCCAGTTGACCATGACTTTCAGTTCTATTTAAACAAAGAAAATAAACAAATTAAACAAACATCCGAATCTAAAACTCTTGAAATTTTTTTAAGAATTTTTTTTTAAAAATTATTTTAATATAATTTATTGATACGAAAAGTGCAATTAGTCAGAGGCATGCTTAAAATAATTAACTTCTCACAGAAAGAAGAACGACATTCACACAACAAGGACCCCTTTCTACACTTAAAACTGGCTCCAATTTTTTTTTACTGGGCCTTCTCATTTACATTACGAACCTTCTATAAATGCTTGTGCTCTTAATATAACTGATTTACGCTTATAAATTTTAGTGCCTTTTAAGTATAATGTGACTCTCTTTTTTTATTTTCGTCAAGTTGTTTTTTAACTGGAGAAAGAGATTACTACTTTATTTTGTAACGCGGCTTTTAAAATTCGGCTGAAAAGGAAGACTCATTTTTGAAACAATTTTAATATAATCACTTAATTGGAATCGGTAATTATGAACTAAGTCTCTCCCACAGATGTCATAGAACTTATAAAAAAAGATTATGCATTTCCTAATTATACAAACAAATACTTGCATTAATTATTGCATGTTGATATTTTACTTTACTTGTTTATTCATTTGAAAATAATTTATTATGTAATAGGTAGTAATGTATATATAAATTTAAATGTTTACTATTACCATTTATTTAGTTTTGCCGATGGATTTAAATTAAAAATTGTTGCTAATTATCATAAATACTTCGATAAATACCTTTGGATTGGCGTATTTGCAATCAAAATAAATATTAATCGTCAATTTTTACATCGATTTTCTTGTATCTTAAATTAAAGCTAATAAATCACATCGTTTAATAGTCAAATTAATTAATTCATTGATGTTTTTTAGTGTTAATATAAAAGTATTAAAATGATTTATCTGTAAATTAAATAAATATTGGATACTGATATTTTTAGTAAAACTACTTTTATTTTATAAAAATAGCATAAACTATTGTTTAAATTCAAAGTATATCAAGAAATAAAGGTATTTTTATATTTACATACATTATTATGTCGTCGTGGGTTTAAATGAAAAATTGATCCACTCAAAAAACACCACTTTTCGTTTTGGGTCAAATTTAGTATTGCAATGTTTTCAGCGATACAAAGTAAGTAATATCAATAAAAAGTTGAATAAATTCGTTAAAACATGGAACGATGCAACATTTTATATGAAATGCAATTTTTGTTGATGCACTTTTGGACAAGAACCATTTATATTTAAAAGCGCAAAAATACATATATATTTATAATGGAAAATAATATTTATTTAGAAAACTTGAATTTACTTTGCATTAAATTTAATAAATTTAAATTTTATCATCAAAATTTAACTAGAATTAGTTTTATTTCAAAAAATTTAATGTATACGGATCGACAAGTGAGATGCGTTACATAGGCAAGTCAGTGCGTGTGACAAAGAGAACAAGCTTTTTACTGTGGTCAGAAAGAGACCACACTTTTCCCGCACCAACTGTGGAGCGCTCTGTTTCTTTCAGGCTTATAAGCACATTGGTTTTTTACCCGCACGGAGAGGTCTATGCAACGCTTCTTATCTGCCGGTCTGTATCTGTATAGATTTAATCCGAGTTTATTAAAATATAATTACGTAATTTAATTTTATTAAAAATTATTTCAGTTGCTTTGAATAATTAGAGTTTTATAGAATTTTTTTAACAACGTTTTTGTTCTCTTCAGTTTTGCTCAAAATTTCTTTAAATGAGAATTTATTAATAATTGTATGCATACTAAGCCTACAAATAAAAATAAAACTAGATCAAAAATTCCATTAAATTCGCGATTCTTTGCCCAAATCTACATTCTACCAATTTTAATTAAATTCTTCGCAAAATATCATATACATAGTTAATTTCTGAAATTTTCTATAATTTTAGTAACTGTATCATACATTCTATTTTATAGAATCCAAGCAACTTTCATCATAACATAATAACTACCGCCAATTATCATAATTATCCCGGATAATTTAGCATAAAATAATACCTAAACCAAAAAACAGTATAACTTCTAAATGTTAGCATCATTAAACTCTAAAAGAGAATCATTAGTATTATAGAACATTATAAAAGGCGTGTCCGGCTTATTAACCTTCTGCTACTGATGCTCCCTTTCCGCATATAATTCCATAACTGATGGTTCCAACACTACTACTAATATAAGCCAAAAATATAGAAACAGAAACCAACCAACTCCAATCCATCAGGTCTATCTATACCTGGTGAGATCATTATCAACTTTAGCCACGCGCCCGGAGATTTATAGTGGTAATTTGCCAAAAACCCGGGCTTGGAATGTGTGTCCGGACCCAGGTTGGACTCTAGTCCGGCGCCCCAACGGAAGACCCGAGACATGTCCTCGCATTTTATTGCGAATTTACTGTCGGGTACTCAGAAATACACTTAAAACTTAATTGACTTTGTTGGTCATCATTTTATTCTTCTAAATCTACAAAGTATAAAATATTTCATATAATAGGGTACTTGCATTATTTTTTGAAAATATAAAGTTTATTGAATAGACGTGTAAAAGTTTTTTTGAAAAAAATGAAGTAGATTTTATAATAATTTTTTAAATTTGTGATATTTTAAATTTTCCGAAAACGCGCTTCTTTCTAGCGCAGCATGTTTGGAGGCAAGTGACGTTAGTGGATATGCTGCGCTAGATAGAAGCGCGTTTTCTGTAAATTTAAAATATCACAAATTTCTAAAATCATTATTACGAAATCTACTGCACTTTTTTTAAAAAATTACATATTTTCTTTTTTCTTTACTTTAGCGCAACTTAATTGATATTGTTGTTGATGGATAAGTCTGAACCGGAGGAATTTCACATTTTTCCTGAAGACCAAACCAAGAGAAGCAAAACTATTCCGGTCACGCTTAATAATCCTACATAGAGCCAAGTGATTGCTCCGGCATGTCATCGTAAAATAGATTATTATATACAAGTTGTTCATCTCTTCCACCGAACGTTATTTCCATCGCATCTTCACCGATGCGATGGCTTTTTATACGAAAAAGTGTTATTTCCAAAGGCTAGTTTTTCAGAACGAATGCACACAACAGCAATTATAAAGTTGGAAAACATCGTCGGCAACAAGTCTCAATTAATTTTTTTATCGACGTGCTTGCTGGACCTTTTTAGGTGTGTGTAGATGTCAACGTTGCTCGTTTTTTTTCCTGCCTCTCCGCGCCTCCTCCGTCTTTTGTTTTTCATCATTCCGCGGCCACAATAAAAAAAATCTAAGAACGCAGGCAATAAAGAAACGTTTTTAATTGACCCATGTTGCTCCGATTTTTTTAAATACCAATAACAAGAAATTGTCATTTTTGGTTGACGCAAAAAATGCGCTGATTGCTCCTTTTTATTACTATATCGCGGAAAGGTATTCAAACTAGTTAGTCTTCAGTTTGGTTGTTGAGAGATAAGATGTACCGTTTTTTCTGGTAGCAGATGATTACATTTTTGAGGATACTAGAAATGTCCTTTAATTTTTCATGATTTTATGAGGAAATTGGTTGTTGTGAAGGCGCCTTAGCAATACTGTATGAAGCGACCATTAATTCTCTGCGCGAACTTCACTCCAATAATATTTACACCAAAGTAAATTTAGCCCTCTAAATTTATAAGCTACGGGACCTTATACCTTCCCAATCAAATAAATCATATTTTTGCATAGTACCGTAACATCTAACAGCAATACCTGATAAAATATTACCACAATTCCATTAGCAACATTATAGTCCTCGATAAGATCATCGTAAAAGAAGCAAACAAATTTTATTGTTGATCCTTTCTTCGCACCGCAACATGCTAAAATTTGGGCAAACGCTAAACTGAATTAAAACAAAGTCGAATTGTAGATATATCAATAAGCGATGTTATCTTTTTGTAAGTAAACAGTTGGAAACTGTCAATGAGTGGCGCCTGCTTCTTTTTTTTCTTCTCCTTCAATAATAGGTAACAGATATACCTGACGGACACGGCCCTCCTAGTTAGCACAGGTATAATTTGGGATATCCTCGTTCACCGGAAGTACCAAGTCGCAAAAGCGTTCAGACTAAATTATTACCCATAAAGTGTCATCTATTTTACTTTCTACTATACCTGAAATTAGTCATTGATTTTTTGCTCCTCGAAAATGGCGCATAGAACTTCAACCCACCGAAAAAAAAATAGAGTTGCGTGTCAGATTGCTATATTATTCGACCCTAATATAATAAGGCGACCTTTCGGGGGGTGCTGTATTTATATGTGAATGCATCTCAGTGGACGAAAGCCACAATAAACAAGGCTTGGCCCACCTATTTCATATTAAATTTGTCATGCATTATATTATTATAACACTGCCCCTATCTTTAGTTGATTGAGCAAAAAGCTTTTTGTATTCCGGCCATTCCAACTGACTCGTTTTATTTATATAGGCGAAGGATTTTACTTTTAGTGGCCACATCACACGTTTATTCAATCATAATAAAATTTATTATTTATAATAATAATAAATAAGGCGTTATTAACGAAATAACAGTAATATTGACTAAAGTAGTTTTTTTAATGAATGATGTCGCTATTTAAATATAAAAGTAATAGGCGTTTGGATCTTGACCTTTACGTCACGAGAAAGAAGTTTAAAGCGCATGCGCGTTGCAAGTTTCTCCCACTTCGATTTACCTTCTGGGCGACGCGCACGGTACATAATATATAGTTTAACGTCCAATATATAATTATTTTTATATTTAAGACGAAATATTTTTAATCTAGATTTCAATATAAAGAAGCCTATTGCTTGATGAATGGCACCATAGGAAAATCTACACATCAGAATGTTGAGTAGAACGATAATTGACCAGATGGTTGTGTGCACTTGATTCTGGCAATTATTTTAAAACATCCAGCAAACTATTTTTGTAATTTAATTAAACCTATATACTACCACTTACTTGAGTAGAGTTGTTAATAAAATGAAACTCGACCAGTTCTATCGCGGTGCATTTTAATTAACAATATTTTTTGCGTTCCTCAAAATAATAATAAAATTGTTTGAAAAGTTAGATCCATTAAAGGTGCGATGATGCCGGCGAGGCACTTTTGTGAGGTGGCGTTTCAGATTTACCTGATGGCGCCTCTATAGTTTTAAGTCGATGAACAATTTTATTTTTATTAGGGTTTGATGAGAAAATGATGTCAACTAAAAAGAATATGTATATAAGTATATGTATAGTCGTCCCATTAGTTGACGACGTGCCGGTATCTGACTGTCCCCCCAAAAAGCCGGGCGCCAACTCTTCTTCTTTATTCGAGAACAAGCCACTCCACTTATTTTGATATTCTCTCTAAATGAATGAATGCAATTTTAAATAATTTTTTTTTGTCTTCTTATACTAAGTATTTTATTTTATTGAGCCCAAAAAGCCGGCGCCTCAATGTGTCTAGTGTCATATATATTGGGGGTGATCTAGTCTAAAAAGCCGCCTTCAAAACAGATCTCTCAAATATATGCTCGTGTATGAGGATCTTTTTTCACCCACGGATTTGTGCCTCTTGAGAACGCTCTTAGACAGTCTCTTTTATAATCCACCGACATATAAGAACTAGGAGCGGCGCGTATTGAATTTATTACGCGCGCTAATTCAAAATTGGCTTTCGCGCGCTTTTGCAAAATTTTAATTTTCGCTAAAATATTAAATACAAAATTTATTTATATCATAAAATATAGATAAATGGGAAGGGAAGTACCAATTTTGCAAAAATAAGTTAAGTTGTCTTCATCGAAGAATAAGAGAATTGTCGAACATTGTTCGCTGTGATGTCACAACACATTGAAGGATGGGAAAAAGAGCAGGTCTTGAGAGAGGCAAAAGAGGCACGAACACAAGAAGAGAGAGTATACCGGCGCGACACAACACAGAAACCCTTTCTGGAGCCGGCTCCACTCAGCCGACCTGTCACCGATCACCGCTTCTTCAACATCACGGAATTGTATCAATTAGGATTATACCGCTGTTGTTTTATAACTTAAAAAAAAATACACACACACACACTAAAACTAAAAAGAGGAGATTCTTCTTCTTTGTCTTGCATGGTTGATTTCGTAGGTACAATTATCGTCCATATGCGTTAATTACCATTAACGGTAATAAATTAAGAGAGTGCGGTTGACGGCTTGAAAGCAACACTGATTAATTACCTGAAGAATTTCAGCAAAAGATGCGATTTTTATTTGCATTTTATTCGAAACCTGAATTGATTTACACGAAGCTTATATAAAACCTCAATTAATATTCGCGTTTTTCGTTTTATTTATTTTGTTCTAGATACATTCATAAATATATTAACAAAAATGCTTCATATATTAATTAAGTTGTTTCATTATTAATTTACTTTCATTTATTGTGCCTCAATTAATAGTGTCATCGCGAGTTATTAGATTTGTTTTAATCAGGTCTAATTAACACTCGAGAGAGCGATAAAAAATTGATTAGTAATAAAATGAGTAATTAAATTGGAGAGTATAGATGATGATTTTTTTCTACTGCCTCTATACAGTAAGGCTATTAATTCTCATTAAACATCAGTAGCGCAGAATTATTTATAATATATTACATCAAATCGCAATAAATATTATTTAATTAGGAGCAAGAATCATAAGAACATGATCAAAACGCGTCTATATTTTATACAAGCGCACATTTAATTTTCATTTAAATAACATTATATAATCCATTAAAATAGTTGGTTAAATTAAAATATGGAAAATAGCGCATTAATTATAATAATTAAAATACAAACAAATTTGATCCAAAATCTTCATAATAAATATGAATTAAATTTAAATTTAAATCCCGGTTTAATATTGCCTGAAAAAAATTTTCTTAAATTATTCAAAACTAACTATGCTTTCATCATTTTTTCCTTCACGAAAAAATCTAATTACCTATAGAAATTATAGAAGAAAAGATAAAATAATGAATATAATACTATATGAATAATAAATAATTAGAAAGGAAAAATCCAGAAAAAAAGTCGAAAAAATAAATATCTGTACAATTTTTTCGAATGTCCCCAAAGGTCAAGCTTTGACTCGTGCCTAATGGAAAAGCATTGTTAAAGGTATCAGTAATTGGGTCTAGACTCTAGACAGCAGATGTAGCACCTTATTTTTAAGGTGCCCAAAAAATCATCATCGTCTACATCTCTATCAGAAAATCCATTAGGACAAATAACATTCTACATGACGAAATAAAAATTGATTCCACCCTCCAATCCGAAAATATTACGACTAATTGGGAATCAAGGAGAAATCAAAAAAAAATTGGCAAAGCAATAATTCTTCACACATTCTTAATGGCACACATGGGCGGATAATTGATGATGGTAATTTTTCACCATCCAAAATGACATCTGTCCCACAACATCACACGTGTTTTGTTCCGAAACTTGATCTAATGGCACATTAGTAAGGTAGTACCTTCCTACAGCAATTTTTAATTTTTTGAAATTTTTTTGAAAAAAAAATTGATCTTCAAATCTGAGCCATCTACTTTTTGGTATTTTGATAAATTCATATTTTCTGCATGTTCTTCCAAATATTGATTTATTGATTGAGATGCTTGACTTACCAGCATGATTTAGAATTTTTTACTAAATTACTCGAAAAATACATTTTTCATACCTGTTAAATTGTTTTACGACTTACTTCCTCTAAATCCACTATTGTTACTCTTTGTTGAACACGAAATGCATTTATTCCTCAAAGCAATGAATCTCTACACCGATTTCCTGTTTCGCTTATTTCTGCATGAAAAAGAAAAAATTTATACATTTTTACATAGTTTGTCTTGCACATAAATAAATAATTAGACACACCGACATGCATGAAAATAAGCGCGCCTTGATAAGAGATATAATATACATTTCCATTGTATGTAGACTCCAAATGGTGGTGATAATAATGTACACAAATAACTAATCAGTAGTGGTGTTATTGGTGATAAGACCCACATATTTTACAAGTGGGTGATAACTGAACCATCTCCCTTTTGTTTTCATTTTCTAATAACTAGAGGTTACTAAGTAGAGCATTCCGCAAAAAGTAGTACCAGCGCCACCCGCGCGAACTATAAAATATTTTTTTCGGACATGCGCAATGAGAGTCGCTATATTATTTCTGCACTATTTAAAAAAGCGCCGAATTTAACGCTCATTCAGAAAAAAAACGAGAAAAATACAATATAAGTAATTTTATATAAAATGATCAATGATGAAAATCAGCCATTGTGATAATGACGTCAGAGTCGGTTCGTGAGTATAATATAGCGGGTTATTAGTCTGTAGGCTCCGCCTTCGCAGAGTATAAGATTCCGGCCCTGACTATAAATCCGGACTATTATGGACGACCAGTCCATTTTGGAAATATTTTCTGTTCAGACGTAATTATTTTTATTCCTTTCTCCCTCCTTTGATAATTCGTTAACATTTCTTGATATCTTATCATAGACTCATTAGAGCCCGTCCTTAATGTACACAAAACATGTGCATCGAGTGAACGTGCAGCTTGCAGATTAGGAAAAAAAGGGCTTATTTATATATAGCAACTAATAACTTTGTAAAGTACTTCCTATCTAAGAAATGCACTTTTCTATCAATCCGGCTTTTTTCCCACATTTTTAGATTACCTCCAAAAATTCTCAAATTTACGAGTAGTACTAACATTTTTTTTTAGTTTAATAATAAAATGTCACAAAGAGAAAATTAAAGGCATTATTGTTGGCCTGATAAGTCAATGTGCAGTTTTGCAGGAGGAATGATAAACAATTGTGTAGCTAAATGCGTAGGTTGAGTTCCTGATAAGATAATGTGTATTTGGCGTTATCAAATTTAAATGTATTCAAGTGACACTAATTATTCACTGATATCCTTATCATAATTTCCTCGATATGCTTCTGGTTAACATTTATATAGACTTAAATATTTTTATTTTCCTTCATAAGCTCAGCTCCTTGGAGCTTTTCAAATGTACTATGCATGTTCGGGAAAAATAAAATTATCATATAAACAACATGAACAATAAATCAACACCGATTTTAAGTTTTTTGTATAACGTATCTTCAATCGATTAGACGAAACGCATTTATTATTGCTTTTTTACACGAAGAAACGCGGTTTTAGATTTTTGCTGTAGGGCTTAAATCTGGTCGTCGTGTAGGACAAATTATAAAAGATCAAAATTTTTAGTTTCTGATAGAAGATTTTGTTTGAAAAGGACCTCATTAATATCCCCTTAAACTCAAAATTGCTTCATCTTCAGAAGAATGCTATAATTCTTCATCCCTCAATTAGTGTAATTGACCAAAACCGAACATAACAGATGAATCTCAACCAAAATGTGTCAAACTAGTCGTTACCATCCTAAAGGATGATGTAATTATTGACTTTCCTCTCTCAGAAAGTGTTGAAAAATTCCTCAGCATTTTCGTTACAAATACTAAATGAATGTCGAACCGCCCTAATGCGATGTGTGGAATGCAACAGGGTCACATTACTGTTACAAACATAGCACACGTTCGCTGACAGATCCTACATCCAACCTTTGAATTATCTCTTTTTTTGGGGAACACTATTTATAGACTATCTTCAATTTCAGATGCGACTAGAATCATAATCATCATCAGTGATCATGTTTCATTCGGCAAGCAACGCAAGTGGTTACAGTGATGCCAACACCGGCTTCCACCAGCATCTCCAACAAAGTCCAGTTTACGTCCCCAGCAATCGAGCAATGCCTCAATATCCATCCCCAGCGGGTGGTCACTTTGGCGCAGCTCACCAAAGCAGCTGGCACGCAGCAAGCGCAGCTGGAGGATACGGCGACATGGCAGCATCTTCAGCGCACACCCTTGCCACGTCACCACATCACGCAGCTAGTGCCCAATTCTACGCGCAGAACATGATGATGAGTTCCTGGCGCGCTTATGATGGTACCGGCTTCCAAAGGTCTTCGCCATACGGTAAGAATAATAATCTAATTTTGAAGTAGAGGTGTAAGTTTCGGGCCGAGTCAAAGAACCGCAGGATATAAATCATAGATAGTATTAAGTGGACCAGATCTGGTGCATTGAATGGATTCCTGGTGCCGCTTTTGAACTGTGTGATTTACACTGATGGCTCTTATCGCTGATTCTAATGCAGGCTCTAAATAACGCAGAAGGCCATTCGGGAGAGAGAAAATTATCGGCGGACGTTTTTTCTTTCCTGCGTTGCTGAATTATAATAATAAAACGGTTACGTTATAATCCCTCTTATATTGCAATAAGTCAATAAATTGTATGCAACCTCCACTCGGATATGTCAGACTTGAGTCTCCTGCAATTTCTCTATTATTCTTTATTGCTCGCTCGTTTTTGCCGCACACACATACACACACACGCAGTACTTAGCTAGGGATTTATGTGTTTATGTTTATTTATCTCTACACGGACTTGCGGGTTGTTTATTAATTTTATGCCTTTGCCTGTTAAATTATTATATTGTTCGGCATTTTTTAGCGGGCAATGGTATGCTGTGGAATATTTTATTCAAATTTTATATTGAAGTATCTAAAACTATTTTTAAATAAAAATTAGTTAATGTTTTGTTCTCTAATAAATGAAACTTTTTTAATTTTAAATTTATGTATTTTATTAAATAATATTAAAAAAAATAATAAAAAATACAATTATAGAATAAATTCGTAAAAATAACTAAAATATTTAAATTTTTTAATTTTAAAAAAAATTGTGTTGAATATCAATTATCTAAAAAATCAATTATCATAAAACATAATAAATTAAAATAGACGCAAAAACCGTACAGAAAATCTTCCACGCACTTTTTGACAATTTTTTTTTGTAAATATTTTTTTTTCTTGGAGATGAATTTTAAAAATTATTTTTGAAATTTCAACAGTGGCTATACAAAATATTTTTTATTTGTTTTATTATGCGTATTAAAATTCGCTTTCAATATAGAAAATGTTATATAAACTTTTACTGCTGTCTGCATGTTTATATATTTTATTTTAGCCCTCGGGGAATTCTGTTGCATCAGGAAATTTTAATACAAAATATCAAAAGATTTTTCAAAAAATGTAAACATTTAAGATATTTAAAAAAAATTTAATAGTTTTAAAATAATAAAATAAATAAAATAAAAATAATGAAATTATCTTATTGGTGATATTGAATATTTAAGCGCTTAATTTAAATTTTAAATGCATAATAAGTAATTTAGAATCGGTTCAAATAATTGTAATTAAAATTCAAATTTGCAATAGTTGCAAAAATAATTATTTCAACATGCGCTCAATAAACAATAATTAAAGCTTGGATTATGTTAATTTATATTTTATTTACAAAATAAGTAATCAAGACATATTTCTACATGTTTTACTACTATATTGATAAAAAAACCGTATAATCAAAAAAATTCGAATTTTTCTATTTATAAAATTATAAAAAAATTTCCTATTGCTATTATTGGACAAACCGAATGAATTTACATAACTAGATTGATTGTTTAAACGAATTAATAATGGATATAGAAAATGTAAAGTGGAATTGCATTTAATGAGTGAATACATGTACATTAAATAACTTCATTAATGTTCATGTGAAGTTTATCTGTTGTATGTGTAAGTGAAAACAATAAAAAACGGTTGTAAAGATTATGTTTATTGCAGAAAATAATTTTATCATAAATTATACGTTATAAAATACTTTTATAATCAAAATAACAAACCCAAAAAAAAATAACCGCTAGATTTCAACACGCTCCTAATTAATCCAAAAATCATTTTTATATAGACGCTGGAGTCGAATTCCAATTCGGCGAAGGGCGCGAATGCGTCAATTGCGGTGCCATATCCACCCCTTTGTGGCGCAGAGATGGCACTGGCCATTATTTGTGCAACGCTTGTGGACTTTACCACAAAATGAACGGAATGAATCGACCGCTAATCAAACCCTCCAAACGACTGGTAAGTTTTAAAAAAGTATTAAAAAAAGTATTATGTTACTAGGATCGTAATGCCACTATTACAGCACTAGTAAATTGATTGCGATCCGAGTTACATACAAAATTTTGTCTGCTAGAATTATTATGCGACAAAATAAATAAATGTCGCTAAAAAATAAATAAATGTTGCTAGCAGATCAAATATTTATTTAAACAATAATAAAATGAATCTGAGAGAACCAACTATAGTATGTAAATTAGACGTATCCATTTCAGACGGCTACCAGACGACTTGGATTATGCTGTACGAATTGTGGTACCAGAACAACGACATTGTGGCGCCGCAATAATGATGGAGAACCAGTCTGTAATGCCTGCGGCCTCTACTTCAAACTACACGGCGTGAATCGGCCCTTAGCGATGCGTAAGGACGGAATTCAGACGCGCAAGCGCAAACCGAAAAAGCCGGCTGGCGGCGATCGGGACGAAACGAGTTCCGCCTCTGTCGACGGTAAGTTACGCCTTATCGCATCATTGGCTTAACTTTATCTGCGTATCGATCTTGTGGTGGGGGCAGACTCGCTATCTCAAGACCGACGCACTTTCTGGCTTTTCTGCTATCCTAATAGTGCGTAGAAACTTATGGCATAATAATTTTCTTTTTTTTTTCGTACGGCAGAGTCAAAATCGTCATCATTGGTTGCGCAACAACAGCAACAACAGCAGCAGCAACATGCAGCGCCGCAGCAGCAACAACAGCAATTAGATAAATCGTCGCCGGTGGTGGATCGGCCGTATTTAGGGCAAACGTCGTTGTTGGCGTCTGCCAGTTCCGGGGCAATTAAGAGTGAGCCTGGATATGAGTACAGTTGCATCCAGAATCAGCCGTCTTATCCGTACCAGCAGATCTTCGGGTTTCCTAGTGCCGCCCCTGGAAGCAGTGGCGGAGAGATGGCTTACCACCATCAGCATCATGTTACAGCTGCCGCTAAGCTTATGGCTTCTTCTTAAATTTGACTGTTTTTTTAAATTATTCTCAAACTATTTCGATAAATTAGACTGTTTTATATAATTATTAATTTTAGAAACGTGATAATTTATTTTCGAATGCTATTTATCCGTGTAGCAACTATTAAATGATTTATTGTTAGATTGTAATCGGCAGTGTATTTATTAATTAGTTAATTAATTAAATGTTTAGTCAATAATTAATATTAGGATTATGATCGCACTTTTGTTGTACATAGTCGTATTGAAGCTGATTAAATTATTAATTAATGTAAATTAAATTGTATAGGATGCAAATTATTTTATAATTGAAAATTACATACTATATAATAATTGTAAAGACTGTGAACTATTTTATATTATTTAATCATCGAATTTGTTTGTGTAACAAAATAATAGCTGGGATCAATATTTCAAAACAAAGTTTTCCGTACTAATTATATGCTGCATACAATTTTTTTTTGTCTTGTTTGTTAGTTGCGTATTTGTAAATACATATATTCTCTATAATAGCTGTTATGTACTTTAAATGTGTATATATAAATTTCAAAAATTGTATTAATCATGCTATTACAAAATATAAAATAATTATTAAATATTTTTTCGCACGATCGTGATTTTTCCTTGCACTATTTATCCTTAAAAAATTAGTCAAAATTTAATTTATTGACATTTTTAAGAGAAGTATTTCGGCTGAGCTCTTATTTCAGCACGTCTAGCTGGAAGCGCATGCTATTCTTATGAAAAAATCACTGCCAGTCGGTGTAAGGCCCACAGGAAAACTACTGAATCAATTTTAAATATTTAAAGTGATATACATATTAGAAACATTAATCTACCCTTTTAATAGAACAAAGTTTTTCTAGTTCATTCTAAAAAAAAGATACAGCTACTCAAAATTAATATAGTTGATATTTCAAATACAAAATAACATAAATGACACTTTGACCATTGCAATCACAGATAAATCAATTCAGATTATATATCAGTTTAAATATTGAAAATTGTTTCTTTAGTTTTTAAGATTGCTTTACACCCGATTTGATTTTTTTATCATATTTTGAACAAAAATCATTGTTAGAGTGCCTGTTCTAGTGCTCGGTAGATGGCGATACGGACGCTCAAACGCAAGATAGCTTCGAAGATAGCTTGTTGCGTCTCATTTCAACACATGCAAATATACTCCAATTTTAGTATTATGCTAATATTTGTGTCCTAACTTTAATAACAGAGAGGAAGGGTATCGTTTGTCGCTTCCACAATTTGCGTTTACCGTTAGCTTTAAAAAGTCCTCCTCTTAAGAAGTTATCGATTATTTTCTCAAAAACGCCAATATCGTTGCATTTACTAAAAAATAATATTTTTAAATTAATAAAAAAATTGTATATACTTTGAGAAATATGTATTATTTGGTAATATTTGAATTTTAAATAAAATTGATTAAATACATAGATTCTGCCATCTACATGAGAGTAACCGAAAGTAAAGTTCAAATCTTCCTGCAATATTGATTCAACTATACAATAAAAACATTTCGTAAAAATTTAATTTTAATTATTTATGATTATTTAAAAATCGTATTTTTTTTCATTTAATATAAAAAAATATTTGTTGTATTTTTTTAGTAAAATTTAATTTATTTAAAATTTTTAAAAAAATGAAAATAAATAAATAATCTGGCCAATTTAATAAATTTAATTTAGTTTAATAAAATATATTTTTTTATATAAATGTAACAATATAAAACAATAATACAAAAATTTAATAAAATTTCTAAAACATATTTTTTCTAATTAATGAACGTTTGATGAACGCCTCGTTAATTTTTACAAAATAAAATTGTCCGCATAAAAATAGAACACAAAAGGAAACCAACGTTATTGTTACAAAGTAATAATTATAAACAAGCAACCACCGCACTCGATCACTAAAAAAGAAAGAAATGATCATTACAAACTTCAACATCTCATAAAATATTCAAAAAGCAAAGGGGGTTGAATACTACATGTTGTTGTTAAAGTGGCAAGTGGCGTCAAAGGCCACGCGTATTAAGGGTGACCTGATCGGCACCTATCAACAAACTTAATGGTCAACCTGTCAATTAATCGCGCCAAACAAATCATATATAAATAAAATCACCACTCACCAATCCAAGACATTTTAATCGCACACATTACACCAACCAGTCGCTTAAAATAACCATCATCAAAAAGTAAAAAAATCACAAATTTATGTTATTGTTAAAGTTTGATATCAAAATGGGTAAGAAAGTCGCTTTTTCATTAATTTATTGCCTATTTAAAGGAAATTTAAATTAGGACGCACTTTGCCAGCCCCAGTCGCATGTAGAGTTTGTGGTGATAAATCTTTCGGCAAGCATTACGGAGTTTATTGCTGCGATGGATGTTCCTGTTTTTTCAAAAGAAGTATACGAAAAAATGTTTTGTATACTTGCATTTGTAAGTATTTAAAAAAATTTAAAAAAAATATTTTTTTGAATTTTTAAATAAAGCCGGCGATGGACGATGCATTATTGATAAAGCGCGCCGAAATTGGTGTCCATATTGTCGTCTTCAAAGATGCTTCGCTGTGCAAATGAACGTTGCAGGTTGGTTTATTTTATTTTTTTCATTTTTAATTTTAATTTTTTATGTTTTATTTTTTTAAACTCAATTAAAGCTGTCCAAGAAGAACGCGGTCCCCGAAAATCGACCAAACGCCTCCAAGACTCCGCCAGCCCCCCCACCAAAAGCTCAACATTCATCTTTGCATGTTTAACCCCTTCGGAAAGCAACCCCTGCCACGAACTAGCAGCCCAAATTTTATTAATCGCAATAAAACAAGCGCGATGCAGTTCAGGCTTCGGACTTTTAAATCGCCATTCGCAAAACACGATTTTATCGCAACTCTGGGCTCCACTATTCATTTTAAAATCGTCTTTATGGCCGAAAGTCAATACGAATTTATTTCCCACGTCCATTCAAAGTTCGATTGAATTCGTCCGTAGTGTCGATTTGGATTTGCTCGACTTGGAACTGTTTGAAACAATTTTGCTGTGCCGGATGGATTTGGTGGTGCAGCAGGATAAAAGTGAGGCTGCAACTGCGGGAGCTTTATTTGAGAGGGCACTAGATGGCCTCGCATTGCGAACGGCGGCGAATAAAAAGCGATTTGTAAATATAATATTATCACTTGCCGTGCTTTTTACACCGTCCGCTAATGTTATAAATAATTTATTGTTTAAGCCGGTTATTGGACAAGTGCCTATTGAAACTGTTATTGCGACTATTTAGTTTTAATTTAATTGTGTAAAATAAATTAATAAAATTGAAAATAAATTTAATAAAAAAAATTAAATTAATTGAAAATTAATAATAAAGTATTTAATTAATAATATTTTTATCATATATTAATAATTTAATATCTTTTTAAAATTATTATCGTAATAAAAAAATAAAAAAAAGTATTTGGAGCGCTTATTATTCGAACTCAAGGCCTCTAATCTCCAAGAGCGGCACTCAGGCTATTCAGCCGGCAGTTCAAGAGCCTAGAGTTCGAATCTCAAAGCGCGCAAAATATTTTTTTTTTTTAAATTTTGCTTTTTTATTTTTTATTTAAACAAACAATTATTTGAGAATAATAATTTAATATTAAAAATAAAAATCTTGATTCTTTAAAGGTGTTTATTTACATATTTTCAAATTAGAGTGAAACATAAGGATAAAATTTATAATAACAACATGTATATAATATTTGAAGGTATCAACATTGATTATAATTAGGATTTTTTTGAGAAAGTTTGTGATGGGATTGTCGCTAAATACATTTTTTTTAAATTTCTGTTGGGGAGATATAGTATTTAAATTTTTGATCAACCGACTATTTCTTAGTTTATCTTTAATATTATAATATCTAAACAAATCAACATTTAAACTATTTAGCTTAAGACAAATTAACACTTAAAATATTTTTTTCAAAATTGGTTTAAAGCAATTAAAAATTTTCAAATTTCTACGCAAAATATTTTAAAAAATGTAATAAACTATCCGTCCCTGTAAATATTCATCAATATACAATTAAGTAAAATCTAGTTAGAATTTATGCCTTCTTAAGAGATCATAGTTTGAGGGACATGATGATGTCATTTAAAAGTGATTGTCTTCATTGGTGGCGTATTATTGTATCGTCGTCGTAAAAGGGGATTTAACTCTCATTTATATAAAATAGTCCCAGTTTTAGTGAATTAGAGAATCGACTGATATAGATAACGTGCATTGGATTTGTGTTGTTGGAGTGCTCGGAGTGGATGGAAGCATTCGCAATGGAATCTCCTCGATTTTCTCCAAATCGGCAGCGCCTGCCGAATTTTGCTTGCACAATCGCGGACTCATCTGAAACAGACAATTTCATTTAATTCTCCTGAAAAGGATTTTTCCTTTCAAAAATTTTATCTTGACAAAAAAGTGACTGGCGCGAAAATTGAAGGAAACTCCTTCCATTATGGATTTGAAGCTCTTCCTATATTGTGCCATGTAATAATTTATTAACGTGCGCGTAAAATGAGAAATTCAAATAAATCGATAAGCTGTAGAAAAATAAACAAAAACATTTAGAGCCAAACTACACAATAATTGACGCTTGTTTATTCATTTAAGGCCGATTGTAAACAGAAACTTAATTCATTCACGAATTCATAGCGCGGATTATTGAAAAGCCATTACAAATAAACGACAATCATAGAAAATCTATCGTTAAATTAAAATTCGCATTAATAAAAATAAACCATATAATAATATATCGCCGATAAATATTTAACGTTTATTATTGTAACAGTCGTATAAATTTACAACTCTATTAGTTTTCCTACAAATACTTAAATTCTATGACTGATGTCGAAACATATTCGCAAAATCGTTTCAATTGGATTAAATGACTCTTCAAGTGAATAAAACCACACGAATTTGCATGTACCTACTTTTGCTCCATTTCCGGAACTTGACTGAAATGTCGCTAGTAATGAAACATTGCAGTTTTCACTTGAAACATCTTCACAATTTATTTCCAGCAAATCATTGAAAGCATTTCAATCGTCTTGCAATTAAGATGAATTAGTCTTTGCATTGGCAAGATCAAAAGAGCGTCTTCCTAAAGTAGTTTTTTATAGAGAAAATTCACGGAGAAAATAATTTTACGTTTTGCTGAAGTTTGTGCGAAAGCCTCAATTTCAAATCCTTCCAAAAAACCGTCCAAATATTCAAAAAAAAAATTATAGTCAATAGGCGCTAGATCCGGCGAGTCTGGCGGACGCGTAGACTATCGTCTCTTTTTCGCTCAATTTCTAAACGAATACTTTTGGCTTTTTGAAGACTAGAAGACCTTTAAATTTAGAAGGCACAAATATTGTTCAAAATGAAGCGATCCTGCAAAAACACTCACTCATAGAAACAGATCTCCATTAAATGGAATCTCTCCGCTTCAAGTTGCGAGCTCCAGATCCCATGCCTCAAGTTGATCCTTAATTACAATTAAGGTACAGTAAATGTGTGTATGTGTGTTTAAGTCTGTCTCATTAAATGTTGGTGTAGTATCAACTTTGCGGTTGTGAAACTACTCAACTTTAATACAAACAACTCTTTCCAAGTTTCTGGTTCATTATTATCAATCTAAATAGCGCCTATAAATGCAGGTTCTGGTTGCTTTCGAGTTTAACCAGTTTTGTTACCAAACTATATAAATTACATGCGCTTACAGATTTTGATGAGACGCAACAGCGCGCAAATTTTAATCTTATTAGATGAGAATAAAATTATTTTCAGCTGCACATTTGCTGGGACGGTTTATTTGAACGATTGAGTCGCTTTAGGGAAATTTTCATATTTATAATGTGGTGCGTTTAATTAAAATCACGAACGTTTAATGTGAATAAAACAACTTGAAATTATTTTCGATAAAGTTTAAAGAAAATTTGAGCCGAAAACTTGGGAGCGCTCATAAAATTCATAACGCTATGCGAATTTAATGCATTTCATAAATGCATTAGAAAAGATATAAAGTTGCGCTTGACGAGGCCCGTTTTTTACTTTCACAAAATTGTAAACTTATAAACTAAAAAAAATCTAGAAACTTATTTTTCGGAACTTGGCCCTTCTAACAAAAATTCACTTACCACTTGCAGAGTTTCATCCATCCTACTCCCATCGTCCGTCCGATCCAAACTGAACTGCCGCCTTAGCAACTTGCCAACCCTCTGTTTCGGACTTAAACATTTGTAGTGATTATACGGAGTGCTTAAATCCTCCTCAATTTTGCGATGTCTTCTGAAACCACTCAAAGAACTGGTGGATGCGCCGAGTAAAGCCGCTGCCACTTCAGAAGCGGACACTGGCGTGCCGAGCGTAATTGGTGTATCACTTGAGGTGCTTTTCACCATCTGGTGATCGGATCTATGAGACGCACTAGTATTATAAAATTGGATTTTCACATTGAAAGAGTAATTACTTGTGACCGGTCGCATCGTCTATTGTTTTGGCCAAACTGGAGAATTTCGAATGTTCCATCGTACGAATGAAGGACGGATTTGGATTCGCTTTCAAATTATTGCTGATGTTGCTATGCAAATCGTCGTTTTGCAATAACACTGATGAGGATGCCGAACTTAAATCATCGCGCGGATTATAGCCGCCAGTTGTGCTGATTACTAGACTTTGATCTAATCTGTATAATTAGATGAAGATTATTGAAATCCGTCAATATTGTTCAGATTTTCGTGATTTTATTAACTTACCCGTGACTCTCTCTAAGTTTTTGATTTATTATAATCAAGCAGAAATATTTAGTCAAAAAATAGTTAACATAGTAGAGTAGTTGCAAAATGAAGTGACCATTACCCCTTCCCTTCGACAGTCCATCTCATTTTGCGCGTACTCTACCAAAAACAGAAATGCTACTCACTCTATCGTCGGAGGAACGGGTAGCTCCTTATCGAATCCCGCTTTCCCCAGCAACCAATACGTATCCATCGTCCCTTTTCCCTTAATCTCAATAGGTCCCCGTGACTCCAACTCATATCCCCCAGCTCGCTCCAAATGAATTTTGGTCGCGTGCGACAAATGGATCCTCCATGCAGATCCTTCCCCAATTAATCAAAAAATTTGTAAACTGCATTTTTAAGAGCAACTAATGTATCTACCTGTTGATTCCATCCGGGATGCCGTATTTACCGTGTCACCAAAGAGACAGTATCTTGGCATCGTCAGACCAACAACGCCCGCACAGCATGGTCCAGTGTGCAATCCGATTCGCAATCGTAGAGGAGTTCCAGGTAAATGTCGGATGCAGAAACGGCCGCTTTGATGTAGCAGATCTAATGCCATTGTAGCAATCTGAACGGGAAAATGTTGTTCACATTTAATTGCATTTTGAACAACTTTTGTTGCTATATGTCGGGTGTGACATGCATTATTTCGAATTGCAATTGGTAAACACCTGGAAGGCAATCGCGTAAAACGTTTCTATCCATAATGTGTGCTAAACGAAGAAAATGTTAAGGTGGGAGTAAGATAGAGCGAACGAATGAACTTTGGTGGTTTTGCTTCTTCCATATTTACATCCAGCCAGACAGAATCGTCCTAATCCATATTGCACATAAAATATTATGCATAACTACTGCATATCAAATACCTGTATATGTTAGCTACCGGTGCATATAAAGTTTGCATACATAAAAATATGTATGTAGAGACACACACCAACGAGTAAGAATATTATTATGTAAGAGTAGTCTGAATACAAATTCTGTTGCAGGGGCGAGAAAAATTATTTCAATGGATCTGTTTCTCCATAGTACCTATTGTATGCCACATTTGCCGATTTTTTTAAATTGGTGTATAATTTACATAAAAGTATTTTGCAGGATTTACTGCACCGTATTTTAGTTTTTTGCGTTTTATATTTTTAAAAGTAGATTTCCTGCAATTTTAAAAGCATTTATACGCGTATTATATGTGCCAGCCCCATAAACTAAGTTGAGTGTTTTGTATGCATTTTTAATGAATTTTATATTTTATGGAAAATATATTACACCCATTAAAATTATTTTTCTTATTGTTTTTCAAGTTTTATTTAAAACAACGCACACGCGGCAAAAAACTCTCATATTTACAGATTTCATAATATAATCAGCACTTCATAAAGTGAAAAACAAATTGCCCGCGGCCTTAATTTACATTTTATTTGTATAATTTTAGAATAAATTTGAAGCTGACAATTTTTTTGTTGAGCATTAAAGTCCATATTTGAAAGATTAGCGGCAATGAGCAAGCGCAAATGGAATTTAATAAGATTAATGTTTGAAAGAAACCAGCGCCTCCGCCAAAATTTAAAAAAAAATGAAGTGCTGGAACCAGCGCCTCCACCAAAATTGTAAGGGTTTTTTCGTATTTGTTGGAAATTATTGCTATGCTCATAGAAGTAGTGTTTTATTAGAGTAAAAAAATAATAAAATTTTATGGTCCCAGGCATTTGTTGACCATCATCCCCATATTTTCGAAAAAATTATCGCTAAGCTCATAAAAGTGTGTTATGATAGAGTTTAAAGACAATAAAACACTTGTAGAATTCCCACTAGAGTAATTCAATCACTGTTATTGTAATTGCTTCCCGAACGAAAGAAAACTGTTTGGATGGTATAATCAGTAAAACTGAAAGAGCGCACCAGGAAATATTTCCCATGTAACAAATACCAATCCAATAAAACTCTAATGAGAACAAAGAATCCCGATTCGTTTTGCTCCACTTTGATGAAAACGGTTTGAATGATGCGAAATTTAGTTTGCTACAATATCTATCTATTTTACATCCCATTAATATATCAATAACAACTTGTAGAATGTATTCACATTTCCACATCGAAATGCGACGTAAATATCTATTCATCAGCATAACACAACATGAAACTGATAAATAAATCTATTTATATATAAAGTTAAATTAATGTTCCTCGATATTTCTTTTTCCTCCAGTTATATATTTATATAATCAATAGAAAATAAAATTATTACAGGGAGATGAAACTCTACTCACTTGTTCGGCATGATCGGGGACACGAACCGGCAAGCCACCCACCACCATGTAAGCATCCCCAATGGTTTCCACTTTGTAGACATTGTAGGCATTAATAGTTGCATCGAAACACGTATAGAGATCGTTGAGCAGATCAACTACTTGAAACGGCGTCGAATGCGCGGAAATTGTTGTAAACCCCACAATGTCCGAGAAGTATATAGTTACCTCTTCGAATTCTTCCGGATCCACTGGCATACCCAGCTTCAATTTATCCGCCACATAACTGAACAATTTCGAAAATTTGCTCAAAACTTTTCTGTGTGAACAATTTAAAATATTACAGACCTGGGTAGCATCCGGTTGAGCAGCTGTTCAGTCTTTTTCTTCTCAATGTCCAATTGTTCCGTGCGCTCTCTGATCAATTCCTCCAAATTGTTGGAATATTTCTCGAGCATCTGGAACATGGTGTCGACAATGTTCACTTTTCGGCCGTGGTTCAGTTTTTTGAATTGGTCGTGCACGGTGTTGAAGTCCGGCCGCATTTCGGCCTGTTCGGCCCAGCACTGTCTCATGATGTTGATGGCTTCCGGGGGTGCAGCACCCTTACTCACCGACGGTCGGATAAGTGGCGGCGGACGTTTCACTTTTTCTATTATTTCTGTAACAAGTTGACAAAACGTGACGTGTTGTGACGTGTCGTGTCGTAACGTAACACGACGTGACACATATAAGAAAATAAAATCCTTCCAATTGAATAAAGTTTATTAACTCTACGGAACAATTGCTTCAAGAAGAGTAAATTATGCATTTGGCAAATACGTTTTTATTCGATGTAAATTCGGGCAGCTGTTATTTGAATAATTTGAAATTTAAATTTTTGTGTAAATTTGCTAAAGTAACAAAGACGTTTTGCTATTTCTAAAAATATATTTAACCGGAAAAAGTTTGAGTGGAAGTAACAGCAAATCGATAATCGTTGCGTCTCACTCATTATATACATTGGCCTGCAATTACTATGCGACCTGTGCACAACATTGGATTTCTATTTGGCACACTCGTTACTCGTTCTTATAAATATAAATAATATAATAGAAAGGTACATTTAGTTTTTTTAATTACAAACCTTCGGGAGTGAGTGCCAGCATACAAAACGGCTCGCCTCGCACAACAACTTCCTGCAGAATAATACCGAACGAGTAGACGTCTCCAGGCTGTGTCCCCTTCTTTCGTAAACTGGCATGCCTCAATAACTCCGGGGCCGTCCAAAGGAGTTCTGCAAAAATGTATATATACGTCTGTCATAAAAACGATTCTATTATAAAATTGAACTTGAGCGAGAAATTGACGCGCCGTGATGGGTTCGATTGAATTATTTTTTAAAACATGACAGGCCACCCTTATATTTTCGATATGCTTGCCATGGCAAAGATTAATATATTTTTATACGGGGTTTAGAATTTTTGTGCAAAAAGTATCAGGAAGAAAGTTTGATCTCATTTTAATTATTGTTTGTAATTTTTGCTGAAAATGGTAAAATTTTAATTTTTTCAATTTTATTTAAAATGTTTTTTTGATGTGAATTAAATTTTATTTGACCCTATAATTACATACAATACATTTCTAAGCAATTGACAAAAATTTGCAACCGCAAATCGAAGTTAAGTGACAAAACATTTAAGGCGGAACCGGCGCATCCACCATATTTCAAAACATATTTTTTAATTAAATGTTTATTACAATATTTAACTTCAATACGACGCTGTAACAGTACATTTCAATTACCCTGAAATATATTCACCTATTAAACTAAACAGCAGCACAAAAAAGTCGCTGCAGTGAATTTCAGTCTATTACCCAGCCATGCCTTAACTTAATTAACCATTAGATAGATGTAGGTAAATAGCACTACTCTATTTTAATTAACAATATTACGTCAACTATTAACTTGACTTTTATCATATCAAAGAAACCTCTAACAATCCATATTTCATGCACGGTGCACTCATGAGAGATAATGGTCCCCATCTAGTGGTTCTTGACCTGTCTTTTGTAAGTGAGTGAAAAAAAAACGGAGATGAATGTATAAAAAGGCAGAACATAAAATTGTTCCAAAGTACATGAATATAGATGGATGGATATGTTGGCGAAAAGTTTTCATTAAGTCTTGACTAGACAGACACTTTGCGTCTCATAAATTCGCAATGAAGCCAAAGCACCCATCATGGTCGATACTGGTCCATACTTTTGAGCAATTTCCATCAAACTAAACTGAAATTCCTTCACTGAAATATTTAATTAGTTTCGTTGCGCTGCATAGCTTGATTAAAAATCCTAATGCAACATTATGCACGTTTTAATTAGCCAACTGCTATGATCTATTGTTTTGATGAATTAAAATCTGCTTTTTTAATTAAAAACTTTGCCATTTTCAAACTATACGATCGTAGAAACAAAAAGCCATTAAAAAATTAAAATTACAACTCTTGAGCATACAAATGCATAAAATGTAATTTAATTGGAACGAGTTGCGGATCAAAAGTCAAATACAAGGCGCAGTTTTTTCTTTTCTTTTCGGTGAATGGATGAAATTTTAGAAGCATCATAACTTTGCGTCAAGATCAAGACGTACACTCGTTATTTATTAATGACTCAATTAGAAGCCATCTAAGCAGAAAATGATTAATAGCCAATGCTCCTAGTTGCCGTTAATAATTTATGACTTGACCTCTGATGATACAAAACGCCGTAATATTAATATATTAAAACCGGGATGCACTAATTTATTTTTCCCACTTTTTTATACTCTTAATAACTAATTGAGTTTCGTTTCATTAAAACTTTTTACAACTTTTAATTGTCTCGGGAGATTTTTCTCTGGTAAGGCAATGTTTATTAAAATCTATTATACTTTGTTCGTCCAAAATGAAAAACAAATTTCTTCATAAATTACTGTGAATATTAAATAACTATAATAAATGTTTTTTACGATAATAACGACATTTAAGTGTTATAAATGCAGCTGAAATTTCAAATCCCTTTCATAAAAAGCCATTTTCTTTCATTAAGCACTAAAATGCGATGAAATGGTGAATGCGCTGGTTCAGCTTCATAATTATTTAATTACATACTTTTTCAAGTACATTTTAGGTAGCAAAATAAAATAGCGGTTTGAAGTTACATGCCAGTATCCAAGATCAAAGCGACATGAAACTTTTATTATGTAAGTAAATAATAATGTCACAAAAAGATTTCAAAATGTTCGTAACTTTATATGCGCGACTTTTCAAGCATAGTGAATGTGAGCTTTATATGGGATGCTCTTGAGGAATAAGCCAGAAAATGCATTGCTTTTGGAAAGTTGCACTCTTTAGAAAAGGTGAAAAATTAAAATTAACGAAAAAATCACTTTTACGCGAAAAGTTTCAGCAAGAAAAAATGATGTATTTATTTATTTAAATTTTTATTTGTAATTTTTACTGAAAACAAAAATTGTAAAACGTTATCCAACTAACAATTATTTAGTAGTTTATTTATTTCTGTTCGTACAATTTATTTTTAATGAATTGACAAAAAGATTCGCGAAAATAAAATAAACTGAAACTGTGGAACGGGCGCATCCACCATATTATTAATTGTGTATTTTAATTATTTCATATTTTTGGCGCCTTTTCCAAAACCCTCTGTTTGACAACGAAATCCAGCCAGATCTTGAGCAATGCGCTTTTTAATTTATTCCGCGCCATAATTAGCAGTGGCCCAATTAATTTGCATATATTTCCATTTTGCATTTTTCGTCACTTTTCCGCAAATAAAACGTATTGGAAGCACAACAACTGCTTAGTATTCATACAAGCGCCAGAAATAATCTTATTCAAGTTAACTTTATTATCGGATCATCAGACACTATAGTGGATAGTTCGAGTACAAATACATCCCCTACAAAAGCACCTTGTCGAGGACGATAAATTCTCCTGCAACCCCAAACCATGCATCTATTTCCATAGGAAGCAGGATAATAAATTCGCACAGTTTTATTTAAAACGCGTTCGTGTTAAATTAACTTTCGCTGACAATTATTATAATTCTCGCCTCAATCGATACAATAAAGGGGGCAATATTGTAGAAATGTTATGATTATAGGACCTACCTCGAGCCGTTTTCGCTGAAGGAGCAATGCCTTGGGCCTCGTAAAACGCTGGCAAGCCATAATCGGTGACTTTGAGCACCCACCTGGCATCAATGACACAATTACGTGAGGAAAGGTAACCATGGACTCGTATCGGTGTTGAGTGGAGGTATTTCATGCCCTGGAAACAGCAGATAACAGGATATGAGTTTGCGTTGAGGGATGCAAGATTAGAATCCATATTTTTAGCAACAAGGATATAACCATCCAGGACTCATCATTGTCTCTCTGAATGACGATCTTTTGCGTTCGGCGGCTGTAATAGCTTTTCAAATAGCAATCTTGATACAAGCTTTTCCATATTAAAACCACAGAGACCAGAATCATCTCATCAAAACTTGATTGAAAATGCCACATAGTGCACACACGTGCGCTACAAAAGCTATTAATAAATAATAAAGCTCATTTTTTAAATTGGAAATTATTAATGCATTCTTTTATATATTTTATTGTTCAATATGAGAAAGTAACTTTACGGAAAAATATTACGAAAACAAATTTTTAGTAACTTTTAATAGAATTTAAATAAGATGCAATTTTGTGAAAAACTACGTCACGATTGGATCTAAACGGGTTAGCGCGTTTCAAATCACACTCCTCCCACTTTTCCCCCTTCTTTTATTGCGGTGCGGCGCAAGGCGTTCTCAAACTGTGACGTCATATCACTTTAAAATCGACATTTCCACCCTTTCCGAATCTCAAAAAAATCACAAAAAATTATATTCGTATTTAACTTTTTATGCTCTATCACAAAAAAAATAATAAATTTAAAAAAGCAAAAAATATATTATTTGTTCGTTTGAAAAATCTTATATAGCAATTTTTTAATGATACAATTTTTCTACGTAACCAAAATTGCTACAATAATTTAATATAACCAATTAACCATCAAATAACGCATTGAAAAATCCTACCCTTTCAGAATTTCATAAACTTGATCGAAAAACCGACCCACACACTCAACATCAATAAATAACACCCATTTCAAAATTGAACAAAAACGCCTGCCACACACAAAATGTAAAATCAATGCTTTAAATACTCACTCGTACAAGATCAGTGAGAAGACTCAAGCGGAAAGACCAATCCAATTTGATGTCGTCCTGCTGAAGGACATCCTGCAGTGATCCACGTGCACAATATTCGGACACCAAAGCCGCTCGAGGCGGCTCAGCCAAACATCCGATGAGCGGATTAAGATTTTCGTGTCTTAAACCGTGCAGCAACACTAACAGCTCGACCGCTTTGCCTTTCATCTCGCAGCCGCCCCCAATCAATGGTACTGGCTTCATTTGTACCAAGTCGCCCTATGCATTTCGAATTAAGATTGATATCATTTGAATTCGTTTTTCTGTATATTTGCAATTGCAAATAGCGCAGACGGCGCTTTTTCCGAATGGGAAACATAATAATGCAGTGAATTGTGGCAGCTTTTGCAGCCGAATGACAAACACTAGTAGAATTTATGGGCGAATATGCAAACGATTGAAAATAATGGGGAGCGAGGTGGCTCTTTTGCAGATTTGTATTTACAATGTACATATATTTTTTTTGTTAGTGGGTTTTACTAATAAAAATGAGTTTAAAAGGATTAAGCTTAGTATTCGCGGAGTTTTATTTAACAAAGGAAACCAGATCAATATTAATAATCCGGCTAATATTTTTTGTTCACTCTAAACCTTCATCTTGAGCGCTACGTCACACAACTGAGTTATTGTAATAACGAACCGCACTGTCGTTGTGACGTAGAGGCCAAGATCGAATCGACGCACTTTATAAAAGAAATTTATAATTTTTAATTGGATGGTTAAAAATAAATCGGATCACGTTTTTATTAAAAAGTAATAAAAAGCCGATTAAAATATAATGGACGGAACTTTTTCCATCCTGGATGTCACGCTCAGACTCCTTAATCTCCTTCCAGTAAAAACTGACCGCTCTTCTAAAATTGAGTTGGCATGTTTATTTTTAGACAGCTACTTTTAAGAAGTACACCCTTGACCCAGTCGTCATTTTTACAAACCCTTCAAAGTTTATTTTTTTACTTGGTAAATCACGGGAAATTTATTAAGACTGACAAGCGAGAGAAAAAATAAGGGAAAAAGAAAATACCTTCTATATTAGAAATAATTAAGAAAATCTCGACTAAAACTTCATCAAAGAATGAACAAGAAAAAAATTACAATCTCAATAAAATTAGAACCATTTCGCATAATTCAAAGACTCCGTCATCTTCAAACAGTCTTTTGAGAAACACGCGACAATGTCCTTCTAAAGAACTTTAAAGCAGCAATTTTCAGGATCAAAGGAATATTTTAAAGCAATTTAGAAATAATAAAAGTGCAGCAACAAAAATAAGTGGACTTACATTATAGCGAACACGTGGATCGACGATAAGTTGCTTGGCTAAATTGGGGCTGGAGCCGCCCCGGAGCGGTGTGCGTACGGATGTGCCGGATCCTTGCAGCAAATCAGGCTTATCCACTTCAGGTCCGCCAAATTCTTGCAGTTGCTGTAACCAGCAGCAAAGCATCGCTTCGATGCCTTCATCGACCTGTAAATGTAAAATAGAGCCAACTTTCAGAATTAATTTGCTGCGAGGCTTAGGATGGAAGTTAGTGGACTAGTTTCACTAACACTCATATGGACCGAACGAGATTTTAACTACACCACTGTAGCTGTAAATTTTATTATAACCGGACACTTTCGAGATGGCATAAAATAATTGAACAAAATTTGCATGTTTGTGTTCAAAGGCAATTTGGCGTGTAATAGAAACGCTTGCAGGCTAATTGACCAACATGAACAAAAACATAAAATATATCAATGCAATTATTTTCATAATTACCTACGCAATTTGATTTTTCATTAGCGATATGAATAATAATTTGTTTGTTTAATAAATAAAATTTGAAACAACGATATCTTTTAGAATTAGAATTAAATTTAAAAAAGTTTTCGGCGCTACTGCGGTTCAAGCGCTGGACCTTTCAACTGCCGCTATCTTCAAGACGTTCACCCACCACTTGCGCCGTTCAACTGCGCTATACACTTTTTAAATTTTATTTCAGTATACAAAATATTATTACAATTCTTTTTGAATAGTAATTCATTTGTTTAACAAATAAATTTCGAAACAGCTCCCAGGATAGTGCCACTTTAAATAGGAGTGAAGAAGGACGTCATCTGTGCCTCGAGCTGTTCGTTTCATTAGTATTCAAGAAGTGGTGAATATTTCAGACATCAGCTGCTTCTCTTCACTGTTTGCCACAAATTAAGAGCAAACGCCACACAATTTGAATAAATAATTAGGAGAAAAATCAGATTGCTTAATAAGCAAACAAGAAGGTTGCGCGTATAAAAATAAAAACGTAACTTTTTTAATTGAAAATTATTATTCAATATGTGTAGGAGTAAAATCGAAATGAAATTAAAATGCAAATATAGCGAATCAAGCGAAATCAATTTGTTTGTTTGGGAATTTTTTCTAGTCCATCCAACACTCAGGCGTAAATAAAAATGCATTTTACGATATCTTTACAATTATTTTGAGCGGAAATTGTAGCGAAAGCAAAAAGTTGCGCCAACGAATTTCGCCTATGCAAATATTTTCTTGTTTACGTTTCAGCTTCATAATTAATCAGCGAGTATATTAAAATAATAATTTTCTATTATTAATGCCAGCAAATTGCATTTATTTAATTAAAATATCTAATATGAAGCATTCTTTACAGTTTTGCTTCAGTTTATTTTTCATTGAGAATATAATTAAAGTTTGTAAATTAATTGCAAGCGGCATTTTCCCGACGATCATTATTAAGCTGATCGATCTAATTAATACGCTAAAAATATCTTAAAAATAATAAAAAAATTGTGCATGCAGCAAAACAAAGAATGAAGAGGCTGGAATACTCGAGATAACAAGGAAAACAAGTACAGTTACTGAAAATGTTCAACTTCAACTTTAACTGCCCTGACATTCTCCCGTTTCCAAAGCATAACTATGTAAAATTGCGTTTGGCGAACTTCGAATTGCCCAACAAACCTTGCAAACGTTCGACTAACAAAATTTGCGTAATTTATATTGCACCCGTAAACTTGTATATGTAAACACATTTTTGAAAATTAAGTTTAGTTAGTTAAATCGAGCCAAAAATTGGTGCTTTAATAATTTATTGCGTTTGCGTTCCCGTTTGCGCGCGCGCGGCTGCGCGTTTGCGTAAATTTTATAAAAAATAGACAAACTCAAATAAAAAGTATTCAATTCAATAAATTTATTCATTGAACCCAAAAAAATTAATTAACTTCCAACATCCGAACAAATTCCACCCGGCGCCTCCGCCAAAAAACCTAGTCGCTTCGAAAAGCAATTAAAAGTCCAACTCCACTCACCCGTCTGCTGTCAGCGATTTGTGGAAACACAAAATCGGTGGCGGTGAGCAACACCTTGTACGGCCCTTTCGAGACCTGTTTTTTCAGCAGTTGATTTCGGGCAAGAGCAGCGGCACCCAAAAGCACCGTCACAAACAAACACGAACAACCGAGAATGATCAGCACACTGACAGCTTTCTCATACTCATTGTGACAATCCTCGCACTCGTCCAACTGTTTGTGCTTCAGCCACCATTCGTCCAGATTGTCTTGGACGCGCTCGACCGCGAACCCACTCGCATTCTCGCTATGCACAATTATCAAAGGCCGCAATGTCTTGTTGTCGTCGTCAGTCACATCGACCAACATGAAATTGTTCACATCACTATTCGAAAACGCGCCACTGAGAACGCGAAACGTTTTGTCCACAATGCTCCGCACCAAGTCACCCTCTTCGTTATAGATGGTGAAAATCAATAGATACTTTTTACTTACACTACTAATGCTAGCTAGAAAGTTTGTGATATTGAAGCCCGATGGAGTTTCCGTGGAGTTGGCGGCGAGAAATAGGGATTTCCACGACGGGAGGGTCGAGACGTCCATGAAGACGGTTAATGTGTTGTGATTTTGGGCCAGATGCAGCTCGTCGATAACACTGACGATTCGTAATCCAGTTTCGTCGGCAGGTAGGCAGAGAACAATCGCTGCAAAACCGAAAAGAGAGAAATAAAATGCGATTGAATGGGGAAAAGTTAAAAAGCATTATTAACTTCGTTATGAAAGGAAATTGTCCTGGCGTGATGAACATCGGGACTTGGAAAGGGTTCAGTTGCTTTCAGTCTGTAATTTTGTTTCTAATCTAATATTGTAAGAAAAATGTTGAAAAGGTTATTTTTTCTTTGGTTTCAGGATATTTATCTTAAATTTTCGATTTTTTGAAATTTATTTCTAAAAAAGCGACTATAATACAAAAATCCTATAAAATATAAAGTTTTTCCTGTCAATATTAATACAACTAGTCAGAAAAAATCAACAAATCTGAAAGCTGAGTGAAACTTACCACGACACGGAATCCTTTTGAGAATCCTTAATTTGTTTTCAATATACTCTCTGGTTGCATTCTTTCCAATCATAAAGGAATGCCTCGGGACGATGCCAGATTCACGTAACTGAACATCTAAAGCTTGTGACAAGCTCGGCCACCATCCAGATTCTACACAGACAGAAAAAAAAAACTTATTAAAAATGGAATGAAATTCATTTCCAGAATCTACAATTATTATTTATACGGAGAAATATGGGGCATATCAATGTCATCCAGGATAATTGTTTCCGATGCGGAGCTGAAAGAAATTTAATTAAGGACAAACAAAATTGGTGCCAAATCTTAATATTTTTTAGGGGAGTGCTTGAACGGTCTGCCAAATTATTTTAAAATGTAATATAGAATTTCAAACTTTATTAGAAAGTTTATCAAAAATTATCGAAATTGGATTTTTTGTAAAAAAGTTCAAAATATTTCAAACCGGCGCTTTCACCAAATTTGCAAAACATTTTCTCGCAGAGAAAGTATTTTTAAAATATTTTTTGGATGTAGTAAATTTAATCCTTAATGGATTTTCAATGTCTGATTGCATTCCAAGCTTAAAATTATTAAAAGCTTCTCGAATTCACAAATTTTGCAACGCAAAAAATATTACAATACAAATTTATATTTATTCCAATTTAATATCGTAATGACAATCATATAAAACCCCATTCTTTGCCGGCTAACAAATCCACCAGCTTTGTCTTAAATCCTACCAGTGCAAACTTAACGTTTATTGTATAGTCAAGAAATTTACGAGACTCATTCCGACAATAATCTGTGTTGTAGATTCTCTATAGTTAACTAGTACAGTAGTAATTCTGGCGTAATGTTTTAATTAAAATTTTAGCATCCCTTATTCTTTTTATCGAAGTGGTACATAAAGTTGTGTTGTATAAATTGATAATTGCTTCAGTAAATCTAAAGCCAGTGGAGTTTGAAGTTTTTCTCCGTTTTCTTGCGTGACCGAGTGCCACAAACAGCCGGTTTCCAAACCTGATGCTGTGTTGTTCAAGATCGAGAGCGAAAAGTTTCAATTCGGCCAATATATTATTCTCCTGAGCACTTGTGTGACCTAAGAATCGTTTATTTCCTAAGCGACAGGACTTATGTACGACAATACTTTTAACACACTTAGGTGCATTAAATAAAATGCTTCTCAATCGATCGCATCGGAAAACATCCTCTTTATCTGTGAAAGAACTTTAAATTGTGCTAATTGTTCGGTCATTATTTTTTAACGAGATTGTCGACGTAATGAGAGACAGCTTTTGTAATGCGATCTTTTTCCAAATTACATTTTTCCGGCTAATATTAATCAACGCGCTTGATTGGTGCATTTTTTTCCCCCGCAAATAAAATTGTAACTTCCATTAGCATGATTAAAAAAATTCCTATAGCCGCCGAAAACATAATTTTGAGTGATTCAATTAAAATGCATTCGAGCAATTAATTTCGATTGTGCCATAATCGTTTCGATCGAAATGTAAATTGTTGTTGAAAATAAATAAGTTGTATTATATTTAATCGAATTGAGGCATTGTGGAGATAAATTAGTTGTAAAACTCAATTGAACTTCGATGAAATTTTGGATTTTATGCTAATCTATGTTGAAATACAATCACAAAATGCAAATAAATTCAGCGGTGTAATAAATTTCCGACTGCAAAGCTCTTTGTAAAATATTGTCACAAATTGAATAAAATATCAGTTTGTTACCAAAACATATTTTTTTCAAAACGCGTATTTTAAATCAACAATAAATAAAGTAAAAATTGAATTAACGGATTTTTATTAAAAAATTGCTGAAACTAACGAATTAATTAAATTTGTAATTTAATAAATATTTAATTTAATTTAAATTAGTAAAGTAAATATCAAATAAAATGAGTATTTTGGTAGCGGCTAGTAAAAACTGAAGAAATTCACATAAAAAAAGAATAAAAAAAAGTATCTTGCGGGACTTGAGATTCGAACTCCGGACCTCATAACGGCCGGTTGACGTCTTACCGGGCGCTTAGGGTCTAGCGCTAAAATCATTTAAATGCCAATTAAAAGCTTCTATCTTCAAAATCAACATCGCGCAAAGCACTTTACCGTTTAACATATTCATATCTATTATTTAAAGTACCTTTTTTCCAATTTATTTACAAAATAAACTAAATTTCAAATCTACTTCGAATTTTATTAAATAAATTCAAACTAGCGCATATCATCGCGATTTGCAAATAGAAAATATTGTATTTCCACGAAATCGTATATCACTTGTGCACACTCGAAAGTTTGGAGTTTATTGACAAAAATATATATTCCGCCTCATCCTCCGCGCATCAAGCAGATGAAAAACAATGGAAAAAATTGGTCTGGCATCTACAAATTAACTGTCGCACAAATCTATTTTATTTCGAAAGGTATCTAATCCAATAAAGTTCTATTGAGAGTTCATAGAGAGCGGATTTGAATGGTTTTATATCCAATCTGAGGATATGGCAAAGGAAATGCTTCACCTGCAAATCGCAACATTAATATTCACGTCAAGAATTGCTGATAGTATACACGGGTACACTTTAGCGATTTATTTAATATTCTTCAGGGTGCACTTTTTGGCTTTTTTACGCTTATAAATTGTCGGATGTAAGTTCTTTATGGGCTCACCAGTAAATAAAAGTGGAACCACTCAGTACAAAGATAGATACGTCTACTCACATTGAATTACTCCACTAAGGGTGCATTATGAGAAATTTTGGGGTGCAAAATATTACATATAATATTATTAAGGCGATAAATATTACGTTTCGCGAGGTTTATATTCAATTTACGATTTAATTTCATTTCCTCCGAAAATTCGTTTATAATTTTTAAATCCGAAAACGGCTAAAGTGCAATTTGATTAAGCCGTCATTACTTTACAGATCAATTGGATATTTCAACAGTGCAACCTGATTGAACGTGTCCAATCACTTTAAGATGATGGATTATAGTTTGCTGTTAGCTTTTAGAAGCACCACTTTCAAGGCAACGCTTTCTGATAGACAAATTACTTGATATACTCGTACTACTCATTTAATGTGTATTTTAAAATCCCCTCAGAAAATATAGTCCAAAAAGAAATTACATGAAAAGTTTTTGAGCTTTCCGGGAAATTTAATCTGTTTTGCAGAATGTGAGACGTTTAAATTATTTTATTTTATTTTTTTCTGACACTCAAGAAATACCTGCAGGATTGAATTTTTAATAGATTGTATTGTCATCGCAAATACGCATTCGTGCAAAATTTCAAGTAAATTGGAGCACTAGAAGTGGATTAAAAATTGATTTCAAGATTTGACTCTAGAAGCATACAATTTTGTGACGTCACTTCAAATTAATGCGCTTCTGCGCACCAGGATTTTAAGCCACGCCCCCAATTACTTGGCGCGTAATTCAAAATATGTTCTTTTGTATCAACATTTTTACGCTTTGACACAAATTATTTGGAATTTTAATTAAAAATAAAATAAAGTTTACTCACTACTTGAAATAATTGCAACAGATTTCCACTTCATGTCAACGACAGTCCTTGAAAAGCCCCTGGTTATTGCCATAATTGATGGACTCAACCTAGTCGGATGGTGGTCCATATTGATTTTCTCCGAATTCTGAAATCAAAACACACACACATTGCAATCATATGCCCGGCGGATTAAAAATGTAATTTCACTTACCGGCGTTGCATCGGGACAGTTGAAGCTGATAAAAGGCGTGTGGCTTTTATTTGTCGAAAAATTGGTGATAAAATGTGCATGGGAGCATAACTCAGGTTTCAGTGACGCCAACACAGTTTCCGAATGTGCGGAAAGCAATTGCAGCAGCTTATGCGAATCCGCACAAACATCTGAAATATTAATGTAAAAAAAAAGTTTTTTTTTATACAAATAATAAACAAATATTAATAAATATTTGTAATTTCAAGCTAGAATGACTTTATTGTTCAAAATGCATTCATGTTCGAACTGAATGTCTATTTCTGAACAAAATTACAAAAAAGCTGTCGCTATTATTAGAAAAATCCTGCAAAAAAAATGTGCGAAACAATTAATTTTGTTTTGTGACATTGTGATAGGAAGTGTTGAAATGTAGCTGAAAATTTCATGTGCGCGATGATAATTAGTTAGTATCTCTCATGTGCTTTTAGAAGATCATAAATCATCCGCTTTTGATTAGTACTGATTTAGGATAGCTGTAAATTACAAACGGGCGGCAAAGTTACCCTGAACAATATCGATACAACCCAGTGCATTTTCATCAAAAATGCAAAATGCAGAATTTACTTGAAACTGTTTCTTAGTTGGTTTCGTTAAGAAAGTGCGGTGCAAACTCACGGATGCGTTAACTTTACAATCAATTACCATTGATTTTTTAGTTTCCGGTTTGAAGATGTACTTTATGTTTCAGCTTGAATGTATTTTAGCGGTACAGTGAAGTAATGGTTCATAAATCGCATTTTTATATTTTGCATTTTTATCGAGAAAACCCTAAAAGTTAGTGTCTTGAGGGCAAACACGAATCAAAGGTCTTTGCGGCAAGAAATTTAAATCTAATTATGAAAATGTATATTTACGCATTTTTGGACGTTTTGCACACTTTTATGCGAAAAATTAAATCCATTAACTTTTTTTTAACTAATTAATTTACATATTTGAAAATTATTAATTGCATTGAGTAGTAATTATTATAGTTACTTCATAAAATAATTTAATATTAATAATTAAATTGCTCACATCCATTAGTTTATTTACAAATAAATATTTAAATGGAAGCGCGCTCAGCCCGGCGCCGCCACCAATTTTCCAAAATACAAATTAATTTGGTCAGTGCTTGAAGCTGTACATTAATTAATTCAATTATGGTTAGTGGTTTTAAAATTCAATACAATTGAATCTAACAATGGGGTCACTTTTCCAATTTGCACACACAGAAATATAAAAATTCGAAATTGCGCTAATTTGCTTCTAAATTTGATCAAATAAAGTGCTCCTATATTAAATTTAATAAGGCTTGCATAAAAGTTGTCTTTGTTAATTTGGCATTCGGTATACTATCTGTATACAAAGAACGGCTTTATTTGAACAAGCAAAGAGTACATGAGAGAATTGATATGAAAGTTGATATTTTAATGGATATAAGAAGCTTATATAAAAATAACAATAATAAAGCGTATGTATCAATTTAATGTCGTCGTATCACTGATATGATGAAAAGAGTAAACATAGTCCATTTATTCTAACTATAATATAATATCAATCAATAACGATGGAAATCTATTGACAATACATGTTCGTTATTATGTAGAATAATGTACGGTGATACAATGTGTTTAGAGCAAAATGCCCTGAAACCATTTATTATTATTATTATTATTTTTTTTTTTTGCTAAACTGATAAGCTTGTATATTTTGAGAAAATATAAAAAACCCAGGCAAAAAATGTTTTAGATTATTTGCAATCCCTGAAATGTTTATCTTTCAGCCGCGTGAGTGCGGTCAGCACGAATCGATATTATTATGGACAATTTACATGGAAAACCACGTTTTTCAATCGTTATTTTCCATTTTCTTGGGATTTTCTTGGCAAATTTCGAATATACAAAACAAGCATTGAAATAAACTATTCGGTATTCTTTGGGTAATAAAAGAGAAAGTTTTGGAATTGTAGTATTTCAAACAATCGTTTACCCAACTTTTTTTAAAAATAATTGACTAATTTGTCTTAAAGGGTCTGAAACTTTTGTTCGGTACAAAAAAAATGATCTTAAAGGGTCGTAATTTATAAATAGTTTCAAATGGCAGCAATAAGTTCGAAATGGCAAGGCAAGGAAATGCCCTTTCGGTTATGGGGAGTTTGCTCTAGTTAGCAGGAAAACTGATTTTCGGTGAATTTAATTTAAATTATGGAAAATAAAAAGGTTCTAAATTAATCGGGAAAATTAAAAAAAAATTATTATTGAAAAATACAAAAAGATAATTTTAGAAAATAATTATAAAAGAAAAATGAAATAATATTGAAAAAAAAAAAATTTACACCAAAAATAAAAATTCGAAAATATTTTTTTATTTTAATTTAAAATAAACAAAAATCGAGACAAAAATAATTGACACAAAAAAAAACATTTTAAAAAAATTTAAATTTGTTTAAAAAATTCAAAAAAATAATAAAATATACAAACAAAAATAAAAAACAAAAATAAAAAACAAACAAAAATAAATAAAAACAAACAAAATAAAAAACTTTATTTTAATAAAAAATAAATAAATAAATTTAAACAAAACTAAAATAATTAAAACTAAATATTTGATGTTCAAAATACATAACTTGCAAAATTAATTTAAAGAAAAAATGTTTGAACATAGAATCTAATTCCACTTTGCTTGGGAAACATCAAAGTAAGTTTATATGAGTTCCATTGTTCATGTTTCCGAATAAAACTTTTCAATTTTAATCATTGTCGTTCGTATATCGGTAAGAAGATTATTTAGCATGCACATTTCCAAAAAATTGCAGCCAGCTGCATTGTTTGCTACCACAAGAAAATAAATGGAGCTTTTAATGTAAATGAAATTGCATATGGATTTCGTTTTATTTGTGTGTACTCGTATTGTTAACAAGAAACTGGGCTCTATTATTTAACTTATGATCAATTGAATGAGTTAACTGAAGCGCAAAATTGATTATATTGAGTTTTGTAAAATATGACTTTCAGCATAAATTCCTTTTAGGGAAACGGCATAAATTTGAGTTAAATTTAATTAGCAATTTCGTGTACGTTTTGCTTTTGCCTCTAATTATAATTGTGTTCTATAATTTTCTTGCAATATTATTATCTGATACCGTTCATAATTTACAATTAAATTTACCCACACTTTTGAATTAAATTTTCCCACGCTTTTAGTTTTGCTCCAATTGTAGCGAGAAAAATTATTTTAAAATATTTTTTTTGCACTTTAGTCAAAAGTTTAATTAGCAATTACTATTTATTTTAATGGTCAAATTTTCTGAAATTTTAATATGTAGTATTGTCATCCCAACTAAATATGTATGCCAACTTTCAACAAAATCGGCCGACTACAAATGGGTCCAAAATTGATTTGAATATTTGACTCTAGACAAAATTGCGTTAGTTGCGCATAAAAATGATAGCAAATAATTTTTAGTTCGCTCTCATAATTTGATAAATCCATCTGGAGCACCTGCACATTGCAGGTGGCATTAATAGAGTTTTATTGTAATTACTGTTGGAATTTAATGTAATTTTGCTTAGCTAGTCGAGCGAAATAACAGCGTAAGCTGAAATGAAATCTTGTTTCGCATGGATTTTCTCTTTTGTCTCCGCAGTCAGCTGCCGACTTTATAAAAACAACACGACGGCCTCCCTACACTAACCCTCTACTATCATTCTTGCTGATTTTCCATTAAATCCTATCATATCCTGCAGGATAATAATAATAATAATAATAATTTGCTTACCTTTGGCGGGCAGGATTTGAAGGGTGAGATTATACGACGAAAATTCATTAGTTAAATAATCCATACTAATAGGATAATAGCAAAGTTCGGAAAGAATGAGAATGGGGGGTTGTGAGGTAGCCAGAGGAACGCAGGCCAGCAACCCCAACAGCAGCAGGCCTGCCATGACCGTGTCTTTAACGAGTCATGGCACCGCAGGTGCCCCAATCATCACTCAGCTAACATGATCCATCACTGAATCAATCTTGATAAAGTTGCACAAACTTTCATCCCTTAAATGACTGACCAGCTAGATTTTTTTTCTCGATTTTTTTTTTATCTACCAGATCTGGAAAACAAACAATAGAGATGTATTAGCGATATTTCAAAGTACATGAATTGGGTCACTTATTTGAAATGTTTATTTATCTGGGTTAGCTGAGTTTAGTGAAAATAAATGCGACTTTATTCAAAAAGCTGTAAACAACTTTGTGTAAGTAGAGAAACTAAAAGTGGCTATATAGTTGAAATTTATTTTGTTTATTTCAAATCCGAATAATTTACGTTTAATGAAAATTAACGGCTATGCGTTATTGATGGATGTGGAAATAATTTATCAAAGTATTTGGAAATTTTATAATTAATTGATATGAATTACTGCAGCGAATTCAAATTCGGGATTTTTGAAAGTTGGAAAAGTAGTTAATTTTAATGTAAAAATGGGCAGAATAGTTAAATTTAATCTAAATTATATTAAAATATTTTTTTTCTAAAAAAAATGTACCAAAAATATTTAAAAAAAAGATTTTTTTATTTATTTTTTGATTTTTTTTGACATTTAAAAAAAATAATTTTGATTATTCGAAATAATCCCAATTTATTGTGAGCTAAATAATTTATTAAAAAAAAATTGTTTTCAAAAAAAAAATAAAAATTTGATTAATTTTGAAAAATATATTTTTTTTATTTGAAATTCGACAAGTACTAATATTTTTACTTTACATACCAAAATTTAATTAAATATCATCCAATATTAAATACATGATTAAATTTTATTTCCTAGAAAAAAATCCAATTTAATGAAAATTTATTGCAAAATATTTTTTTTTTAAATTAATTTCAAAAATATATTTACCATCCAAATGTAAAACCCATTATAAAAAACTGTAAAAACCTTGTGCAACTACCTCAAAAAATAATCCGACTTCAATAAAAAGCAGCTCCGGCGCCTCCGCCAACTTTCAAAAAATACAAAATTGCTGATTAAAATCGCTTCGAACTCCTTTAAAGGTAACGTACGGATTAAGGCACGAACAGATTTATCGACAATTTAATTTAAAAGTAGATAAAAATAATCTCTAAGCTACACTGAATAAATTTAACGACTTTCTGTCGTAAATCCCGCAACGAAAAACAAAATTTTATATCTTCGCTACATTACATAAAAACTATTCGACAAGTCAGTGAACTTAAATTTAATTTCATTTAGCTCAAATTTAAAATGCTAAAATACGATAGTTAATTCAATTTTTTGTTTTGGGAATAAAGTTTGTTTGTGACGACGACGACGGCGGCGGGAGACGTGGTGCGAACATATAGAGCCTCCTAAACTCGATTTGTGGCAGGATCATTCTGCTCTATTGTTGGTGCTACGACTTGTATATGTGCGAGTGTCTTCTTCCAAGACAAATCAAAACCGAAATTCATCAGCAACATAAACCCAGTGTGAATAGTGAATTTAATTCGCTGAGCGACTTGTATGTTTCAATGCACATGAGATGAGAGGAGAAATTCATTTCATTTCAGTTTACAACTTCTAATTTCGTGCTATATGTTTGCGAAATCTCGAATTCTCTATGATAACAACCTGTGCACATTGCCATCCAAAGTATTTACTTGTAACTTAATTAATTCGGTATCCAATTAAATCTACTAATACAATTTAAGGATAGCTAACTACAAATCAAATCTAGTTCCAAACCAACAACTATTTAAACTAATTAATTTATCAAATTATTTACCCTTAATTAATTAAATAATATTTTTTAAAAATTATTTTTCAAGTTAATAATTTTTTTTTAATTTTTTTAAAACAAAATTACGAGTGTTGCAGCTTACCTTCAGAGTTTGGAGCGATCTATTTTGAACGAGAGCGCCTATTTCACGAGACAGATTCCCGAGTACTAACTGGAGTCTGTAAACGGGAATCCTGGGACTAGGACTAGGATGACGGCGCCCCACGAGAGACGCCTGGACCAGCCGAATCGATCCTGTAGCCATCTCTTTCCGATACATTTAACAAACACCAAAATATCCTGCAAAGTTAAGACTTATTAATTTATTAAAATCAATCAAATTTAGTAATGCATTAAAATTTGAATCAATATTATTAATCATGATAAATTTTTACGCGCGCAATTTTGAATTTTAGTGCGGTTTTTGAAGCGTAGATGGCGCGCTGGTGCATTTTTAAATATTTATTTGGCGCGAACTCTATTACCAACTAGATTTTTATTTTTTTTACTATTGATTTTTTCAATTTGCATACAAAATGATGTTTATAGATAGCGTTTTTAAATTATGTATAAATACTTGGGGTGTCACGGACTATTAAAATTTAAAAGTCCCCTTTTAACTTACAATTTGCATTTAAATATCTAATTTTGTAACAGATGCATTTTTAGAGTAGCCTTTAATATTTTATAATTGCAAGTGCAACAAATATAATTCATAGAAACTTTATAAAATATGTACAGAATAATTATATTAGCATAAATATATGCAAATTTTTATTAAAGTTATCATTCATAATTTAGAGCATCGAATAAATTATGTCTTGGAACTTTATTTGAGAAATTAAAAATGTATGTTTAGTTGCATACCCATTTTCTAAATATTGGTGGTGTAAAATTGACAGTTGATCACACAATTTATAGGTTATGGCCAAAATTCAAATTTATTAAAATTATTTATTATGAATATTATGTATTTATACAAAATAAAATATTAAATTATATTGCCATCTATCGACGTATGCTGGAACAAATCAAAGTAAGCTACAGAAAACACACTTTTGAGTGGCGTCGTGTCTGAAATTATTTTGGAATCGATAGTACAGATTAAATAAACCAAATAGGTATTTTAAAAAATTGCCAAAAATTATTTTTTCTAGAATTTGAATATTTAAGCATTTGAAAAAAATTATTCACAAGTTGCCAATATTTTTAAAAATATTTAAGAAAATATTCAATAAAAAATTTCCAAGCAGCAACGTTTTCGAAAAAAAATTTTTTTATTACTTCTCTCGTAGAGGAAGTATTGTATTCATGAAAAAAAAAATTTCTCCAAATTTCACTTTTTTCTACATTATAGAATGCGTAGATTACGAAAATCATATTCACTAATTTCCGTCTGTCGGTCTGTCGGTCTGTCGGTCTGTCGGTCTGTCGGTCTGTCGGTCTGTCGGTCTGTCGGTCTGTGCAAATCTTTAAACCTCTATATTTCGGAATCTACTGACCCGATTAAAGCAAAATTTGCGTCCTTTTTTTCTACCTGCCCATAGATGATATCGAAGGAAAAAAGTTTATAAAATTCTCAAAGACCTGCGCGTTATAGGCCAAAAACATGCTAAAAATGGCAAAATCGGTAGATCCACTTAATCTTCTAAAGTTGCTGACCGATTTTAACCAAATATTGAACATATGTTTTGTGTATACCCCAAGTGGTGAATGCTTTCAAAAAATCTGGAGTTTTTTTAAGGGTTGATTTTTTATTAAGGGTTGAAGGGTCAAAAAGTTGTAAAAATGAATAAGTTGTAACGTGAATACCTGCCAGGAGGAATATTTGATTTGGACCAAATTTGGTATACATATCAGGGATACATTGAAGAAAATGCTGGTAAAAGTTTCATCCCCTAAAAATAAGCCCCTACGACCCATTTGCCATTTAAGTTAATTGTTCAAAAATTGCCGGTGTTGTGATTCTTATGTGGCAGCATTACCCACACTTTTCCATCAGTTATTTTAGTAATATTTACATAAAAAGTGAGTAAAAATAATTTTCGACCCTTAACACACACCCCCACCCCTCCAATATAGAGTTTGAGTCATATGGTTCGGATTTTCTTCATATTCGATTTCTACTATACATTTTAAACATATTTACGAATAATATAATTTAAAATAGTATGCGACCCTTATTTTGCAATTTCAACCCTTAACATACCATGTACAGTCAAAATGCTCGGATTTCTTTCAAATTTGGATCCTAGTAGTAATTTAACTTACTTAACTTATCATTATTTAGTTAATTAAATTAAAATTAGGGTAGGACCTATATATTACAATTCTAACCCCTAATGCACCCCTTACAGTTGGATTTGTCAGATTTCTTTTAAATTTGTTTTCTAATAATAAATTGAAATATAATTTAAACTAGTTTAATCAAAAATGTCCTAGAATCCTCAATTCATGTTTTTAACCCTTAACACACCCCTTACACTGATAGCGCTAGGATTTACTTCAAACATTAATTTATATTGGTAATTTTAAATCTAGCTTCAAATAGTTTCATTAAATTAGAGTACCTACAACAAATTTTTCACTTTTTAATCTTTTCATACACACGTTTCAACTTTATCGCTTAAATTGGTTTAAAATTTTGTTCCTAGTTAAAATTTAAAAAGCATTTTTAAATACCCGATAAAATTTTTCAGTAAAAGATGCCTCAAAATTCTAAAGATTTGAATAACAAATTTTAATATAGCAACGAGAGAAGTACTGTGGAATCTCATTTCCAGCGAATTTTAGAATTAGAATCAGAATATTTGCTTTACAAAAAAAAAATTAAATTATATTTTTTTTGTCTAATGAAAAAAGCACTATATTTACCTAAAATCCTGATTTTATCGCAAGATAATTTCAATCATAAAGCGCGCGAAAATTTAAATGTAAATACAGATTTCAGGAGTTTAGTTGAGCTACCCGACACCAGATGCCTCTGCACCTAGTTTATTATTGTAAAACTCACTCCTTACACTAAGCAGAAAATAAATCGAGTGATAAACGAAAAATGTAGTATTGGAAAACTTGTGTGCACATTGATTCTAAGGGTAAGTGAAATTATCAGTTGGAATGCTTGTACATTAGGGTAGTTCGGGCGAAATAGATTGTTTGAACAGGTTTTTCTAAAACTGGTTCTGGAACTTTTTGTTTGGTGTGATCGGGATGTATTAGTTATATGGTAACAAGGCACCCGTGCAGTAAACTTGTCAGTCTCTCCGAAAACTCATTCAATTCTCGAATCGTTTTTTTTTCGTTTTGAGTTAGTTTGTCTGTCGATTAACATTGCACCGCGATCAAACTGCGTTGGTGTGGCCCTTTGCGAACGAAGAATCCTTTCGAAACGATGCTCACTCACATTGGTAGGTTTCCTACTTACTTTTTCGATTTAATTGTTTGTTTGAAGGTTTTTTCCCCATACCCACTGTAACCATCTGTACTTGTCGTACATAGTTTTATTTCATTCTCAATAATCTGTGTGTGTTGCATTTCGCTTGTCCATGAAATGGATACTTGTTCTCTTTGTCCACGAAATATGGATTTGCGTTCTCATGTGTAGTGTTGCGATTGCGATTGTCGGATGATTGCATCGAATTGCATTGCATTTCAGTTTCGTCCGATTCATAATCATTATTTTGTCAATTATTTTTAATGTAAATATATTAACGCGAATTGACGTGTGCTGCGACTATTGAGATTGTTTACATATTCAATGACTCATTTGCACTTGATTGTTTTGTGGTTAACTGTTTAATTGATTTTTCCATGCAGACGACGAAAAATGGCAATCACGTCACATTTACTAAGCACATTTTGGCACAACTAATAATCACCAACGATCTCTCAACCGTTCCAAAGCAAAAAGGTATCGAAACCATTTTTCGTTAACCAGTTTAGATTTTACATGTATTTCCTTAGTAACTAATGCATTACGATTTTCTTTAACCTTCAGCTGCTTATTCTTAGATTATGATTGCTTAATTTATTACTAGATCCACATCGGGTTTTACTAATATCTACTCGTTAATGGTCATTTAAGGTTGTTTTTTGAGAATGTAATTTGGGGAATACCACACAGTGTTGCCAATAGTGCTGGGTTATCACTAAATTTAGTGATTTTTAGTCAATTTTGGGGTTATACTAATGATGACAAAATTTGTTTGCTTAATTTATCACTAAATCTCTATCGATGTTTAGTAATAATCGTTAAATGTCATTGGAATTTGTTTATTTGTGGATAATTAATGTGATAGTGCACTTTGGACAAGCTCATTCAGTGTTGCCAATGTTGGGTGTTTATCACTATTTTTAGTAATTTTTAATTAATTTTTTCGGGGGCCATTTTTTAGTCAAAACAGTGTGTTGAGATTTTTCATCAAATTTAGTGATTTTTTAAAGTTTTACTAAATTTTTGAATTTTTCTCACTTTTTTAATAATGTTGATTATTAATTTAGAAATGTCAAATTTTAATAATTAATTATTATTTTAATTACTTACATTTTAAATTCAAAAACGCCATTTTAAAAATTCGTTGTGGCAACATTGACTAATGATTTTTCATTTTTTCAACAGATGTCTATTTTTAATTAATTTTGTTTAAATTTATTTCAAGAAATATATTATTCGATTACACATTCCAAATCAAACTATTATCATTAAAGTGTATTGATTAAAAGATCCGTAAATAACTTTATGTACAAAACATTATTCAATACTAGCAATTTGGCAACACTGATTTCACACCAGACCCCCGAGTTTTCTAACCTCACATAAGTGACACCTACTAAAATTTACTGTGAGCTCTTGTCAACATTAATTTCGTGTAATTCGATAGGCCAGCATAACAAAGCAAGAGAGCAAGTTGAATAAAAAGGGAATGACTGTCAATAGTGAGTGGAGGAGCTTAGAACGCTTCGTCTATGGCAGATCCAGCTAACAATTCCGCTGCTGCCAGCACTAGCCGCCGCAAGCGTGTGCTGCCATCGCAGCCACGTTCTGAGGCCAAGCGCCTTCGCACTTCACAAGAAGACAACAGCCCCGACACCAGAAGCCACAAATCGACACCCAAGGTAAATGGCACTTTTGCAAATCTATTTTGTTTGCATACTAACCTCGGAATCTATTTCAAGACCAAAGGTGCGAAAGCAAACCATAACGCGACCGAGACGAATAACTTCAAGACCAGTAGAATCCAAACTGATTTGACACCATCGACTTCTTCCTCAAAATCCAGACGATCATCGCGACATCTAGCGACACCCGAAGTGGTTACACCGGAACCAACTAAACGAACGCGACACACCAAGAGTCTCTTGGCGAAGAATCATTCTTCGGTGGAGTTGGCTACAGTGAGTGACAGTAGCAGTAGTCCGGGTTCGAAGACAAATTTGCGTCACCGGCTGAACAAGATTCGCAAGGAGCTACGCGACAATTTGAATAATAAAAGTAAGAACTCCGAACTTTACCGAATATTTCCGATGATTTAAAGGATCTTTAAACTTCAACAAAAAAATATTTTTAAGAAACTTCGCTGATTTTTGGTCGTATTTAAAATACTCCAATTGTTCTTTTTTATTTAAAGTTAACCCAGACACAGAGGCCAGCACTTCGAGTGGTGCTAACACTACATATCCCCAATCTCAGGTACTACATCTTTAAAAACGCCTAAAAATTGTTGCTAATTGTTTGGTTTGCTATTTTAAAGGTACATAAATATCCTCTACGCAGCCATAGTCGCAGCTCATTAGAGCCAGTGCAGGTTCCCGTCAAGTCGCAAGGCAGAACATCGTTACCTGAACGTGGATATCGTGAATTGGTAGCACTGGGGGCGAGCAGTAGTCAGACCAGTACTAGGGACGATTCGGAACCCTCACGCCTCACACGCAGTGGCGCAGTGCTGAGGCGCAGCACACGCAACAGCAAAGGTACTCATTTTTATTTACTAGAGCAGATTCCATCGAATCTGCGCAGTAGTTTTAGAAGTTTACAGGTTGTAATCGTCGAACATTGAATTTTGACTTAAGTGTTTCGGAATTTTGTTGCATGAGGGAAAATTAATTAGGATTAAGTGCATTATTTGCTGGGTTTAACGGCTTAGCGATGCAGACTTTACTCTGGAAAGCTAAGTAATTTAAACCACAAGTTTACCATAAATTTCAATTATGTTGATGTGGTTCGGAATCAAAGCAGGACGACCGGTTGAGTTAGATTATGCGGACAATAGGAGTATTTACTTGCACTCGGGCAAGGTAATTTCGAATTAATTAGCTCCTGTTGGATTTCATCTCGGATTTCATTTTCTACAATCTCGAGTGAGCTAGGATTGAAATTTGGTCCTCAATCTGTTCAATGAAATTTGGTTCTTAATTATTTGAATTTTTTTGAAAAGCTAACGAATCTTTCGTAAATTTCAGTTTAGTATTTTTTTATTCTTAAAGCGTTAATTTTAATTTTTTTGAAATGGTAAAAAACTGCAGTTTTTAATTCGGTTGGTTAGGGGAAGCATTAAAAATGTTGCCCCCTGCACATCAACATCTTAATCCAGCAGTGTTAAATAGGCAGCAGGAGTCTGTACTAGCATCCAGACAAGGTAACACAGGTAAGAGAATTAAGGAGAAATTACGGTACATGTGCAAAAACCTGGTTTATTTGCTTTGTTCTCAAGTTTATTTTGAAATGTAATAATGTTTTAATTTCCTTAAAACTTTGCCTAAATATTTATTATTTAGGTTTTTGTCGAGATTCGGCGATTTGACTCGATTATCGTGATTTTTGGCAGCTTAAGGTATTTTGTACTATTAATTGCAGAAAAAAGTACGCGGGTATATTTAGTTGCATACTTATTTCCAAAGATGAGTGGTGTAAGCACAGAATTGGGACTTGACCCATTTTTTAAAAAAAAATACGAGGGTGTAGCATAAAATAAATATAGTATATATTAAAAAAAAAAAATAATTTGATATTTCATCACGGTACTTTTAATTCCATAATTTACTCATACAGAATGTATATTTAGTTGCATACTTTATTTTTAAATAATTCTGGAATAAATTCTTTTTCTTTGACTTCGCAGTTCAATTCAGAGTTACAAGTCGCAATTACAACACCACTATTTAAAAGTAAAGGATGCAATCATATATACCTCTTGTAAGATCTAGTTTTGTAACTAATAGTACTTTTTTCGATATGTTAAATTTTTTAAGTAGGGGTTGTAATTTTTGTTTGACATTTTTATATCACATTTAATGTTTTTTGATGGCATCTGTCACTTTTAGTTGACATTTAATACCTTTAGTTGATATGTGTAATTTTTAGTTAAAATCTGCTGTTATTTTTGGTTGACATATGTCATTTTTATTTGACATCTGTCACCGGTGAATCTTCATCGACCAGTGAGGTAAGTCATTGGAGGGGGAAGTTCGTTTTGTATAGTGCTGCCAAACGGTGAAACTTAGCAAACATAAGTCAGTTCCAGTAGCTGGCCGGCGCCAATACAAAAATTTTATTCACATCAAAAATACGGCGTTGCCTATTTGTTTAACGAGAATATTAAATCTTTTTGCGAGTGACGAATGTTATTGCGCGATTGTATAATATTCAATTGTATAATATATTGCCTTTTTGTGGGTTGAAGAAACCTAACCATATTTTTTGCACATGAACCGTAAGTAGTGAATTGAGCTTCGATTTGTTTTAGTATTTAATAACATTGATAAACATAACAAATCGTGAATCACAAATTGAAAGAAATCGGATCTCAATGATCGAACCTTCGATTCAACTAATATTGCATAGTCAGTTCAAGAATTTTATCAACAATGCAAATTGATTAAAAAACAAAATATAAATAAATTGCTAATAATGAAAACATTAATGAATTAATCGCAATTATTACTAAGTGTTGATAAGCGAATTATTGATACCATTAACGCGATAGTGCACAGTCATTATCTACATGTATGTGTTAAACAAATTGAATTGATTATTACCGGCTGCATTTATACAAAGATACTGCTGCGACATTCTTCATACGTTGTTATACTTGAACGCGAACAACATTTCATTTTTTGTGGTTGTAATGCTAAGACAGTGGCGTGGTTGTTGTTTTTAGGGCACAGCACAACAACGGGTTCGTGTGCAAGTTCAAGCGGCGCAAGTGGCAGCGGCAGCAGCTCGAGAAGAGCAGCGAGGCAACAGAAAGTGGGGTCTTCGGCACCGGCACTCCTCGCCGCCCCTGCACCTCACGCTGCCGCCGCCATGGCCGCCGAACAGTCTGACATGCCTAACAACGGCCTATCAGGTTAGTAATCATCCAGCAAATTCAAATCCAGCTATCTGTTGTCAAACCAAATTTATCAATGAGAAATTGTCGCGCACACGTTAAATAATGTTTCCTGTCGCAGCATCTGAAGCTGAGCCACCATCGACTCCGGACGCGACGCAAGCATTACCGGCGACTGGTGGACCGTCTGGGCCTGGCGTGGATTCGGAAAGCGATGACAGCGAAGTGGGTCGTTTGCAAGCGCTGCTTGAAGCACGCGGTCTTCCACCACATCTGTTCGGGGCTCTGGGGCCTCGAATGCAACATTTGTTGCATCGCAGCATGAGCAGTAATAGCTGTAAGTTGGCATGGCGCTTTTATTTTAGGGTTGGGAATTTTGTAGGGAAATATATGTTGTCACTAATCAATATTTTAAAAACTCTTCTAATTTTTTTTACAAAGAATTTATCCTGTGGGATAAAAACTCCCAACCCTAATTTAACGATGAACCCAATAATAAGATATTGAAACTTAATTTGTAGCGGTAGCGAGAGCACAAGCATTATTGCCAGGTCTGCAAGCCACAGGCGATGAGGGACAACAGTTGCAAGCGGTTATTGAAATGTGCCAAGTGCTTGTTATGGGAAACGAAGAGATTTTGACTGGTTTTCCAGTGAAACAAGTGGTTCCCGCCTTGATCACTTTGCTGGGAATGGAGCATAATTTTGATATTGTACGTTTTGTTTGTTTAGCTGATTTTTTTATTTTTAATTATTTATTTTTTGTGTAGATGAATCACGCATGTCGCGCTTTGACTTACATGATGGAAGCGCTGCCACGCTCGTCTGCAGTGGTTGTGGATGCAGTGCCAGTTTTCCTGGAGAAGTTGCAAGTTATCCAGTGCATGGATGTAGCGGAACAATCGTTGACAGCGTTGGACATGCTTTCAAGGCGTCATTCCAAAGCGATTCTTCAAGCTGTAAGTAGAAAGAAAAGTTCTAGGTTTAGTTTGGGGACCAAAGAAAAATTTTTTGATAAAAAAAATTCAGTTTTCCAAAGCCTTAAAAATTCTACAAAATTTTTAAATTTTTTTGGTAACAAAATTATTTCAAAATTAAAGAATTTTTTTTTTTAATTTAATTTTTTTTCTTGTTTAGGGTGGAGTGTCTGCATGTCTTATGTACCTCGACTTCTTCTCCATCAACGCCCAACGCAATGCTCTATCCATAACGGCGAATTGCTGTTTGAATTTAACGTCGGAGGAATTTCAATACGTGCAGGAATCGCTGTCGCTGCTCGCAAGCCGCTTAACGCAACAGGACAAAAAATGCGTGGAAAGTGTTTGTTTGGCTTTTTCCCGTTTGGTTGATAGCTTCCAGTTGGAGCCAGCCCGTTTGCAAGAAATAGCCACTAGTCGCGACTTGCTAACCAATTTGCAACAGTTGCTGGTAGTGACACCGCCGATCGTTAGTACAGGAACATTTATCACTGTGCTTCGTATGTTGTCGGTGATGTGCGCTAATTGTCCCGATTTGGCACTCACATTGCTCAAGCAGAATATTGCCGAAACTTTACTGTATTTGCTCACTGGGTCGGCGGAGGTGAATCAGGACGATGTCGAGCTAGTTCCAAGGTATGTAAAATTATTTAGTTCGTATTTCTTCCGCAAAATATTTAAAAGTTTCTGACTTCAGACTGTTTGTGGTTTATTTTTTATTAAATGGATAAACTAGTAGGTTTAAGGTCTAGATTATAATTCGTGGAGGCAATTCAGGTGCAGTTACTTCTCGAGCTTAAGTTAACTGTGTATGCTATTGCAAACAATTTTCTAAATAATTAATTTAAATAACGTTTTAAAAAATTGTAGACTTATATTTTATATGTTTACAGACAACCACAAGAGCAGTTTGAAATAACCGCCTTAATCGGCGAGCTAATGCCCAAACTACCATCGGACGGCATTTTCGCGGTCGATGCTTGGCTGGAACGTCCATCGAGTGTCGCTAAGGACCAACCAATTTGGCAGTGGCGCGATGATCGGTTCCTGTGGCATCCGTACGGTGCGGTCGATAGTCGCATTATCGAAGCGGCTCACTTAAACGGCGACGACGAAGTCAGCTTGAATACACTCGGTCGCATTTACACCGTCGATTTCCACTCGATGCAGCAAATTAACGAGGATACCGGCACTTCGCGCCCGGTGCAACGTCGCTTCACACCAACTAGCGTCCAATCAAGTCCGCCCGAGCCGGCGCAATCGACTGGCCGGCCCAGTTCGGCAAGTCGCGATGCTCGCGTCGCTTGTTTACGCGAAGAACGCGGTTTGGCTGCCGCGTTTATCCGATCGCTGTTCTCGGTTTTGTACGAAGTGTATTCGTCGAGTGCCGGGCCGGCGGTGCGTTGCAAATGCTTGAAAGCGTTGTTGAGAATGGTGTACTATGCGAATTCGGAACTGTTGAAGGATGTGCTTAAGAACCAAGTGGTTAGTAGTCATATCGCTGGAATGATGGCGTCGACCGATCTGCGCATTGTAGTTGGTGCCTTGCAAATGGCCGAGATTCTGATGAATAAGTTGCCGGATGAGTTCGGTGTGCATTTCCGACGTGAGGGGGTCATTCATCAGATTAATCGCTTGGCCGATCCGGAGGTGCCGCTTGGCGTGAGTCCACCAAAGTCAGCAGGCAGTTCGTTTTCGCCGACTATAACCGATGCGCAACCAGGTACATCGCAAACGGCTTCTTCGAATACTTCATTACAGGCCACCGCAAATGGTTCAGCTGCCAGTCTGGGAACTCCACTTTCGTCGACGATTTTCACGTCGACGCCAGAAGCACAGCGTTTGCAGGATTCTGAAGTGAGTAGACTTTTTTGTAGTAATATTGGTCAGACAAAAAACAATTGTACAAATAATTTGTGAAAACGAGGTGAATTTATTGGTGAAAGTGTACATTGGAGTTCGGAGGAGTTGTTGAGAATTTCGAAGATTTTTGGGATTTTTGAAGGTTCTTCGAAATTTTGACGAATTTTTATAAATTTTAAAAATATTCGAAAAAAGTTCTTAAAAATTTGAAAATTAAAAAAAAATTTTTTTTTACATTTTTTTAAAGAATTTTGAAAATTTTTAGGAAATTCAAGGATTTTTTGGGATTTTCAAACATAAGACTTTTGGGATTTCCAAACATTTTTTAAGATTTTTAAGAATTTCTTTTAAAATTAATTAATAAATTTCTTTCAAAAAAATTAAATTTCTAAAAATTAAAAAAAAAAGTTTCCAGAATATTTCGAAGATATTTACAAAAGTTCGAAGCTTTTTAGAGATTTCTAAAGATTTTTAAAAAATTTCATTTTTTAAAATTTTTGCAATTTTGTTTTTGTTTTTCGAATTTCGAAAAAAAATTAAAGATATCGTAATTTTTGGGATTTCCGAATTTTTTTGTGATTTTCTCTTGGTTTTTTCGAACAAATGTACACGAGTTCACAATAAACTTACCCCCACTACAAAATATTTATAAATGTTTCCGCTTTAAGGCGCGTTCACCTAGTCCTTCGCATGTCCGCCTCAGTGATGTGCTGAAGCGGAAACGCGTCTCGAAACGCGGCAGCGGTGCAAGCCGTTCGAAAACTCGCCACGAAGATCTGACAATGTCGCCCTCTTTGATGCAGGACATTTTCACGAAAGCCGCATCGCTTGGTAATTCAACGCCGAGCAGTGCCCGACCCCGATATTCCAGTTCGGGTTCGAAAACGAGCTTCTTGCAGAGTTTGAATCCGGCCCGCTGGGGCCGTAGCATGAATTCGTCGCACGATCGTAGCTACGGTAAAGATTCCGTTAATAATTTGTCGAAGTCTGCTTCGAATTCGCATATTACAGCAGGTAATCGGGAGAAAACTCGCACATGGGTCCGTGACCAAGCATCGAAATTTATTGAATCTTATTCGAGTACTGAGGAGGATCAGCATCCCGCAACGAACGTCATCACTCGCTTGAAGCAAGCGATTGATAAATTGCCGACGCCGAAATGCGGCGAAGCTTTAAGCGAACTGCGCGAAATCTTGATCGAATCTGATATATCGCCGTTTGAGGTCAACTATTCCGGTCTAATCAAAGCGCTGTTGTCGTATTTGGCCGATATTAATGGACCGTTCGATCGGGATCAACGTCTTCGAATCTTGTTGAATGTGTTCGCTAATTGTCCACTAGATGGAAACGTACGTACTATAGGCGAATTGAATTCGACCTGGATGAGTGCATTGGTGATGAAGTTGAATGGGTGTGTGTCGCAATTGGAGCAATTCCCTGTTAAGGTGCACGATCTGCCCGCTAGTTCGGGCGCTGGCCGTGGAGGTACCAGTGCGCTGAAGTTCTTTAATACACACCAATTAAAGGTGAGTTTAGAAATAATTTTTAGAAGGACGAATTTTCAACTGCCCGTTTTAGTGTAATTTACAAAGACACCCGGATTGCTCAAATCTGAAGCAATGGAAAGGTGGTACAGTGAAAATCGACCCGTTGGCATTGGTGCAGGCAATCGAGCGATATTTAGTGGTGCGTGGATATGGTCGCTTGCGCGACAAGGATAGCGTGGATAGTGACGATGGCGATTCCGAGGACGATATCGATGATACATTAGCGGGTGTTGTAATTTCGCAGACTGGTGCTCGCCACAAATTGCAATTCCTCATTGGCAATAATGTATTACCGTACAATATGACTGTCTATCAAGCGGTGAGACAGTTTAGCAACAATGGCAACGACCAAAGTGAAACTGACACCGACAATGAAACGCCGTTAGGCAATGCTGGCATTTGGGTCCAAACTCATGTGATTCACTATCGACCTTTGAAAGAGGAGCCGAGCTCTTCGAGTAAGCAAGCAGCTGGTTCTGGTTCAAGTGGCAGTCATTCGAGTCGCAAAGGTAAAGGATCTTCCAGTAAGAGCACGTCGAGGCGCAAGGGTGACGATTTGTGGAATGGTGAGTACAATACATTTTTAGTTAATTTGGTTGGATAACTAAAATTTTTCCAGAAGGAGTAATACCAGCGGCTCAATCACCATTATCGCCTTTCCTAACCGTTCAGCTTCCCGAAATAGTTACCATACAAGACGCTAGCTTGGAAGTGTTGTGCCTGTTGCGCATCTTAAATGCTTTAAATATGTACTGGAGCACCCTGTATCCAGCTGTCGAATACAAAGCAATTTTGCCATCCAGCGAATTTTTGAATAGTAAAATTGCGGCAAAGGCCAGCCGACAATTGCAAGATCCACTTGTAATAATGACTGGCAATCTACCAAATTGGTTGCAACAAATCGCGTCGGTTTGTCCATTTTTGTTTCCGTTCGAAACCAGACAGTTGCTGTTTTATGCGACCTCGTTCGATCGCGATCGTGCCTTGCAAAGATTACTGGACATGTCACCCGAGTTGAGTTCGAGCGATTCGCAGGAGCGCGTCACGCCCCGTTTGGATCGTCGAAAGCGCACGATTTCTCGCGATGATATTTTGAAGCAAGCCGAACAAGTGATGCAGGATTTGGCGTCGTCGAAGGCTTTGTTGGAAGTGCAATATGAGAATGAAGTGGGTACTGGATTGGGCCCGACTTTGGAGTTTTACGCGTTGGTGTCGAAGGAGTTGCAGAAGTCGAACTTGGAGTTGTGGAACGCGCCCGATTCGGATGACAGTGAGTATGTGCATTGCGTGATGGGTTTGTTCCCGACACCGCTGCCAAGAGGTGCGAAGGTGAATCAGATCACGAAGGCGAAGAGCAAGTTCCGCTTTTTGGGCAAGTTTATGGCGAAGGCTGTCATGGATTCACGAATGGTAAGTCTTTATTTATTGTGATTTTGGTGGGAATTGTAATTTTATTTTTGTGTGTTTAGTTGGATTTGCCCTTTTCGATTACATTCTACCGTTGGTTGTTGGGTCAAGAGCATTCCTTAACTTTAGCCGATGTTAAGAATGTCATGCCAGACGTTTACAAGACGCTCCGAAAGATGGAAGACATTGTGCAGCAGCGCGATGATATTATGGAAAATAGCGAGACCACTGAGGACGAAAAGCATGACGCGGTAAGTTATACAATTTGAATTTTTTTTGGAAACTTATTATATTTTGACTAGATGGACAAATTGGAATTCGATGGTTGCCCGATTGCCGATTTGGGCATCGACTTTATCATACCGGGCCACAATGTCGAACTCATCAAAAACGGCAAGTCAACTCATGTGACCATCGAAAATCTGTCTTCGTACGTCAAATTGATGACTCATTGGATTTTGAGTGAAGGCGTTTCCCGCCAAATGGAATCTCTGCGTGAAGGTTTTGAGTCTGTGTTCCCGTTGCAAAATTTGCGTGTTTTCCAACCGGAAGAGTTGGAGTCCGTTTTCTGTGGCAGTCCGAAAGATTGTGTGTTCGGTTGGGATGTGCGTTCGTTGATGGATTGTTGTCGCTTGGATCATGGTTACACTGCCGATTCGCGTGCTATACGTTTTCTATTTGAAGTGTTGAGTTCGTACGATCGCGAAGAGCAGCGCATGTTTGTGCAGTTTTTGACGGGCAGTCCTCGACTTCCAGTTGGCGGTAAGTTTATTTATTTTGTGGATTTATTCAGTAAATGATGGGATTTTTTTTCGTGAAGGTTTCAAAGCGTTGTCGCCACCGTTGACAGTTGTGCGAAAAATTTTAGAGCCGAATATGAATGCAGACGATTTTCTGCCATCTGTGATGACTTGTGTGAACTACCTCAAACTACCGGACTATTCTAGTATTGAAGTAATGCGTGATAAGTTACACTTGGCAGCTTCAGAAGGCTTGCATTCCTTCTATTTGTCATAAAGGGAAATTAATGCGATGGTTTTTGTACTGACCCGTTTTTTGATAAAAAGAAAATCATCATTTTCAAATCTACAAGTAATGTAATTTTATTTAAATTGGAGAAGCAAAACTAAACTAACAAGTCATCTGCTAATAGTCTATTTTAATTATTTTTACTGGTTAGCAGCCCCCCAGTCCAGGATGTTGTTCATATAAGCGACTGGAACAAGGTGTCTTATTTTATATAAAAATTCATATCCAGTATTGTAATGCTGTTTAGTACTACTACATATATATATATTTTCTTTCGTTCAGTTCTTTTGTTTTCTTTTCTATGATTAAGAGTTTGTTTTGTTCTCTGTAACAGTTTTAATTTTTTTTCGTTTTTTTTTTTTGGAATCTATTAGTTTTTGTTGATTAGAATATATATACATATATAAGAATTATTAATAAACAAAGAATATGATGGTATGTAGGTTGTGCCTGTGAATATCATCAATTGAAATAATAAGGAAAATGTTGTGCGTGTGTGTATGTGTGGGGGGCCTCGCCACGACTGAAGTGCAATTTTGGGAGGCTTTTGCATATATTTCTATATATATGGGATTTACAATAAATTATTATAATAATATATAAGGCGATGAAGCTATAAAAGTGTATTAATCGATAAGTGATAAATGAGAGAAATTTTTGAGAAAAATACTGCTGGCGTCGGTCGCAACGAATGAACTATCTTTTAATTGCTAATAATATCGTTAATTTTCACACACCTGTGTTGCCAAATGTGTATAGTGTCCGCGCTTGACGGACATGTAGTTATAATTTTAACAAAAATATGTTTCAATAAATTTGTATACATACTCACATATTGTTTTTATTTCGCTCGTAGAGCAAGTATTGTAGTAGTGAGAATTTTGGCTAAGTCAAATTTGAATTCAATTTAACGTTCTTTAAAATTTAGGAACGTCTTAAATAATTAGCCGAGGTCACTGAAGATAGTCACTGAATGGTGTAAGGCAAGAGGACTGTCGGTAAACCCGACTAAAACAGTCACCGTGCCGTTCACAAACAAAAGGAAAATCTCGGTTGAAGAACCCAAACTCGCGGGACACACTTTTACACTCTCGGAGTCGGTAAAATATCTTGGAGTCATCCTAGATAAAAAACTGCTCTGGGCAAAACATGTCGAAAGGCAAAGCAGAAGGGCCACCGCTTCCTTATGGATGTGCAGCAGAACCTTCGGGCCCTCATGGGGGCTCAAACCAAAAATCATATACTCGATTTTCACTAGGGTTGTAAAACCAATGCTAACCTATGGTGCGCTGGTCTGGTGGGAAGCCGGCAAACGCCTCACCATACAAAGCCAACTTGCCAAAGTGCAAAGACAAGCACTGCCTCTGTATAACCGGAGCTCTGCGTACCACTCCCACGGCATCACTGGGAGCGCTCATAGGACTCATGTCCCTCCATCTAAGTGTTGAGGCGGAGGCCAGAAGAGCTGCTTATAGGCTGTCATGCGGAGAATGTAAACTTTTGATAAGAGGATCGGGACACAGCAGGGTCTGGTCCGACGTGACTCAGATCCATAACTCCTCAACTATGAGGAGCGATAGATGTGGATCATTTTTTAATTTCGAGAGGAAATACGAAATTGACGTTCACAGACGGTTCTAGGTCCGAAAACGGCACTGGAGCAAGCATTACATGCGAAACACCTAAATATAGCCACACGCTATCTTTAGGAAAAATGGTTACCACGTTTCAGGCAGAGATTGTTGCAATCTTGGCTTGTGCGCAAGAAAACCTAAACAGAGGGACTCACAATAAGAACCTCACCATCTGCACCAACAGTCAAGCTGCGCTAGGTGCTTTGAGTTCGTACCAAAGCAACTCGGTGCTCCTCCAGGACTGCATAAAAGCCCTGGGGAGACTGTGTAAACAAAACCGGGTTCGCATTCTGTGGATTCCTAAGCAGGTTGACATTTCAGGCATGTCCAATGCCAGCCTGCTAACTGACAAAGGTTCCAAATCAGAGCTGATTGGACCCGAACCAACATGTGGCATTACCCCAAACACGGTTAAAACCGAAATAGTTCAATGCTTTGAAACAAAATTCAGCCAACACTGAGAAAACCTAGATGGTCTGCGGCAGAGCAAACTCTTCATAGATGGGCCCTCGAATAACAGATCACAGGCACTACTGGCACTGCACAAACAGCAGCTACGAAACGCAGTTGGACTTCTAACGGGACACTGCACCCTAAACAAACATCTGCACACCATGGGTCTTATTAGAGACGCCACCTGCAGATGCTGTGAAGAAGAGGAGGAAACTCCATTTCACCTAATCTCCGAATGTCCGGCGTTTGCCGAAATAAGGAGAGACATACTGGGTGACAGTTCTGTCACTCTCTACTGTGAGGACCTTGCCGCTGGGTAAACTACTATCCTCGCTACTATCCTTCTTGGATGTGGTTGGCCTAAGCACAATGGAGACTCGCTGAGGAGATGTCAAGCGCAATGGACCTACATGGCCTGAGCGCTTGCAGCTTTTCATTTCATAGGGTTTACTTGCTCCGGTTAGCTCACGCGCCGGCAACACCCGTAAAAAAAAAGATATAATTAGCCGGCTTGCGTGGGTGAGCGGTAGCTAGAAACGCCGCGCATGCCGGGTCATCGGGCGAAATAAAAACAACTCTGAAAGTACCTTTCCAGATTTTTTTTTATATAAAAATATATTAAGTTTGGTACTTAAAACTATTACTAAACTAGCAAATTAATTACATTCATATTGGCAAGGAAACTGCGCTTTTTGGCCATAATTCAATCGAACTCCCTCGATACAACCAAAACTGCTTGCAAATTGATTTGTATTTGCCACTAGGCTATCAACGCGGTATTCTGCTGGAAGTACCGTTTCTTCTAATACCTCATATGATGCGCTACTGGAGCAAAACTCTAAAAAAAATATCTGGTTTAAGATAAATTCGAAATAAAATTTTTGGACCAACCCTGCGCTATCGCTATGAAAAACAGTTTTTCTCTTGAGTATTTGAACGAAATCCAAGGTAGCAGTTGGGAGTTCGTTATATTTATTGTGTCGAAAACCATCACTAATGCTAGAGTATCGATAAAGAAGTCGTTAACTTTATTGTCCCCAAACTAAAAAGAAAAATATTTTTATTAAAGGTCCTCCAACGGCTGTCTCAAAGTTTTTTTTTTAATATTTAGGAGAGATTTTGTGATCTACCTTAGCAGTTCCATTAATGGCTTTGGTAAGGACTTCCAACATGTCTTTATTGTAAGTGAGAAGACTCCTATAAGAAACCGTTTTCTTCAAAAAGTCTGCTCTATCTCCAAATGGACTGAAATGTTTCGCAATTTCACGAGCTAATTTAAAAGAAATTCGCGCTTCTATAAGATAGTCTGGTAATTCTTCTGGGACATCTTCCCACAAACCCAGAGGAATATCTACTCAAAAATAAATTGGTGAGTCAATTATAAAATTATTTTACTTAGATTTTACTTACAAATTTGTTTGTGGCTATAAAATGATTGCGGTTGATTGCTATAAGGGTCCATAAAATAATTACTGCAAAATAAATAATGAATGTCAAAATAAAAATAGTTGACTATATAGTTACAAAGTAGTATCTGAGAAAACTAATTGTCGATAGTGGTAAATTAAATTTTCGATATTATTTTGATGGTCTTCATTAATATACAGATTTTTATATCTCACAGCTAAATCTCCACTAAAAGCCAGATCTGGTACAAAAGACGGATTCAATTGGTCCAACTCTTGCACTTCTAATTTAAAATCCGCAGAATGCTCCAATCGTTTAGCTAAAGCTTTTTTTAAATTTATAAAAATTTTGTCCAAGTTTGATTGAGTATTTTTAGATTTTTTATTTCCGTACACGAAATACGTGACAATATCTGGCATAAGTTCTCTGCTCAACTCAATGCAATAATTCTCACGATTTTCATATTGCTTCGGTAGGACTGTATTTTGATAAAGATTTGTGAAACGAAGAAGTTTTAGTACTTGTAGCAATTTTGATCTAAAATTAAATAGTTATTGAGGAAGTACCTATAGGTGCCAAAATTTCGACTTACTGGTCCATATTTCTTAACTTAGAAAACAATCTTTGGAAATGATCTTCATAAAACACTTCAATTGATTCATCAAGCAATTCTGAGCCAGTTAGCTCTTGGAAGAATTTGATCCAGTCGATAAATTTGTATTTGGTTTGCAAATCGGAGATGGGAACACGGATACTTGAGTGGTTTCCGTGTTCAACTTCGTCTTTAATCGACTTCTAATAGAGAAGAAATTTATTTTAAGTCAAAATATCTTCCGAACAAACTTACTTTAACGAATTTTAGAAGTCCCAAAGTTTCTTCCATGATCTAAACAAAAATCATTTCAAAAATCCTATTTTTTTATTTTGAAAACTGATTAATAAATTCATTACGTCATACCTCGCTTAAATCTCGATCAAACGATTTTCTTTGAAAAATATTAGCACTGCTATTAATGACCTGGATCGAATTGCTCAACATATCTCCAATAATTTGCTCCTCACATTCTTCAACCGCATGCAAACTATTTATGAATCTTCGATCCTTTAAGCAAAATGTTCGAGCTTGCTCCATAATAGACCAATTATTTAAACTATTCTTCACTTCTCTTGAGCTGGCTATCGTCAACTATAATCTCTCTTGGTTAAATTTTTTTAAATTCAAACTCACTCACTCACCCTTAATCCAAAATTATGTTCAATTTCAAAAAAGGGCATGTTCTGACCAAGCATTTGCTCGGCAAATATTCGCGACACGTTTTTCCCAACAAAAACATCCTCAAACACTGAAACCGAATTATTCATTCTCCTTCATCTATAGTTGCAAAAATACTTACACTTTTCCAATCTGCCTTTGTAATCGAAATTGCGCTCGTAATTTACGCAACCTTGATAAAAACGTACGAACTTATCCAAAGGAGTGGATGAAGAGCCATTCTTATTCTTCTCGAAGAAACTAGACAATTTTTCATTAATGTTTTTGGATAATTTAGTTTGCGCTCGGCCACATGCAAATTGATAAAACTCTTCACAAGGTTGAGCTGAGTGTTTCATCATGCCCAGCATTTCAGAGGCCACTGAATTGCAGGCATCCGAAGTGCACGTTTCATTAGTTAGATCGGGTCTTTCAGTTATCTCTTCGAAGATGTCTTCTGAAGATTCTATTTTTGTGGAGGGGGTAGGTGATGATGGTCTTGTTGATCGAGGTTCTTTAGAAGTTCTAGTAGTTTGTTCTTCACTTTCTTGAACTTCAATATCTTGGACTATTTTTCTAATTGTAGTACTAGTAGTACTTTCTTCAATCAAAGTGGTTCCAGCGACTGTTTCTTCAGTGGGTTCCATTTCGATATTAATGAATGTTGATCTTTTATCCAGATTATCTGCAGCAGTTTGTTTTTTTAATGGAGTACTACTAGAAAATTGAAAATTTGTTGTTTCTTCTTTAGAAACTTCATCTGAAGATTCAGTGGTTCTAGATGAAGATGATGATGACAAACCAACAACTAGATCTCCAACTTTGGATGTTGTGGTACCTTCTTCAGTTAAAGTGGTTTTATCAGCCGATTCTTCGATAGTTTCGATTTTGGTACTTCTGGACGTTGATGTCTTATCAAAATCCTCTACAGTAGTACCTGATTTTATTTTGTCAAAAATGTCCCTACTAATAGAAGATTTAATTCTTTCAGGCTTTGTACTGGTTTCGGTTGGATATTCCTCAATATTTTTGGTACTTCTACTTAAAGTACTAAAATGAACAACTCCTGGGATTTTCGATATGGATTTGCTAACAGTAGCATCTTCAACTTTTGGAGTTGTTCCTTGGGAAGAAGTAGAAGTTATTGGAAGACTATGAATTTTTTTCTTATCCCCATTTGTGGTGTCTATTTCATTATCCCAGTAATTTGGAAACTCGTTATCAAAATATTCCTCTACAGTTGCTTGAATAATTTTTTTAATTGTAGTACTTTCTGGTGGTACTTCTACTATAATCTTCTCGCGTTGGTGCAAATTTGGCGGAACATCCGACAATGGTTCGGAGTCCTCATCATCCTTTTTTTTAAAACAAGTTCTTATAGAATTATCGAATAGGAAAATTAAATATTTACCTTAAAAGTAGCTTCCGATTTAGTCCTAGAGCCGCTTCCTCCAGAGAAGAAGATTGATAGCGAAATTAAAATGCATAGCGCCAAAAACACCAATAACGCGCAAATAAACGATTTGAACGAACTATCTGGGTTTTGAGTGGAATTTACTGTGTAAGTCGGCATTTCACTTAGTAATGAGCATTTTGAAATTATTTTACATGAAATTATCAAAAAGCTTAGTAGGTAGGAAAAGGAAACATATCCGGTGGCTGCGTCTGGTTTACCGCCAAGAAAAGATAAATTTTGTTCAAGCTTGATTAGATTACATAGTTTAATTTGTCCGCAAGTAATTAGAGACGACAATAAATTATTATTGATACTGTTTATTAACTATTATGTTTGCAATTACTTAATCAACAAAATCAGGAGATTTTATAATTGTCTCATATTTGAGATATTGAGTTAAATAATTAACAATTTATTTTGCAAATTTATTTTGATTAAACCAATTAGGAGAATGCGTTGATTGGTCTAAAAATTTTAATCTTGTTAAAAAGAGGGGTGGGATAAAAACACTCTTTGTTTGGAGGCTATATGTGACGTCAGTACCATGTTGCGCTAAAATGAATTTTTTTTTAAAATTTTTTACACATCAATTAAATAAACTATATAATATATTCATTAGATATTAAAAAAAAACTGCATCTTCCTTATTAGTGAATAATTATAAAAATAAAACATTCTTCAATTAATTTTCCGTGGTGTATCGAAAATAAGTCAATAGTAAAACCTATTGAGTCCACTGAAAACTAGGTGGCGCAGTAACATTTCTATTATATCTATTAGAAGACAATTTTTTTTATTAAATTTTGCAAACGTTATGTTGCAAATCTAATTGCAAAAATAGATTGAAACGAAGTAGAATTCTTGCAAGGTTTATAACAAATTTATTAATATACTAATAATAATAATATTTATTTAACACTATAGGCAACCAGCAATACCTTAAACTTTCTCAAAGTTACCTGTGGGAAACGTCATTGGACAAATCACATTTATCACTCAGTTTACATTCAGTTAATCTTATAAGTACTAATTACTAAAAATTAAATTATTCAATATAATCAATTCAAAAATATTCCGATCAAACATTTAGTGCGTTTCGGTTCGTTATGTTGGCACAATCAGTTCACTGAAAACTGTCAAGAAACGAACCCAAATTTTGTCATCTGTCCTCATGTTTATTGCTGTTTATTAAAATACCAAGAAACAGTGAAACGCATTGAGCTGAATCAAACGTCAACGGAAGAAATTTGACCAATCAGCCGTTGAAAAGCAAACCGGAGTGCTACATTCAACATCGCCAGAAATCGCAACCGAAAAACACTTTCAAACTTGCAGCCAAAAATATTCGTCTGCATTCTTCTCGAATTCTAAAGTAGATCAGCGAAACAAAGAAAAATGGCTGATTCGGCAAGTGAATCTGATTCGAGCAGCATTGACGGCGGCCCAATAATGATGCCACCCAGTCCGATAACTCGCGAACAATTGCAAAAGCGCATCGAAAGCTTGCAACAACAAAATCGAGTTCTCAAAGTCGAACTGGAAACGTACAAGTTGCGCGTCAAGGCGCTGCAAGAGGAGAACCGGGAACTGCGTAAAGCCTCTGTGATTATTGTAAGTAGAATTCGATCAATTTAGATAAATAGGCCAATATGTATTTGTTCTCAGCAAGCGAAAGCCGAACAAGAAGAGGAATTCATCTCGAACACGCTCCTCAAGAAAATCCAAGCTTTAAAAAAGGAAAAGGAGTCCCTCGCCCACCACTACGAACGCGAAGAAGAATGCCTCACCAACGACCTCTCGCGCAAACTCACTCAACTCCGCCAAGAGAAATGCCGTCTCGAGCAAACTCTCGAACAAGAACAAGAGTGCCTTGTCAATCGTTTGATGCGCAAAATCGAAAAGCTCGAGGCTGAAACGCTGGCGAAGCAAAGCAACTTGGAACAATTGCGTCGCGAAAAGGTCGAACTGGAAAACACGCTCGAGCAAGAACAGGAAGCTCTGGTCAACAAACTGTGGAAGCGCATGGATAAGCTGGAAGCGGAGAAGCGCATGTTGCAAATCAAGCTGGATCAACCGGTGTCAGATCCGGCCAGTCCACGCGACATCAACAACGGCGACACCGCTAGCAATCTGAGCTCGCACATTCAAAATTTGCGCAGCGAAGTGACGCGATTGCGGCAGAATTTGGCGATTAGCCAGCAAGAGCACACGCAGAAAATGCAGCGTTACGCACAAGAGGAGCGCAACAGCAAAGAGGAGAACTTGCGATTGCAGCGCAAGTTGCAGCTGGAGGTTGAGCGAAGAGAGCAGCTGTGCCGACATTTGTCGGAGAGCGAGAGTTCGCTGGAGATGGAGGAGGAGAGGCATTACAATGAGCAGGTGCTGGGTGCTACTAGACAGCACACTGTGTCGCCGATTCCGTATAATCCGTCGCCTAGTCAGAGTCGTCCGTTGAGTCCAGGGCTGCAAGCGCCGTCACCGCGCGATTCGTTGATTGTCGGCCCGCCTAGGTGTCATTCCTGTGGACAATTGATGAATCCTGCTTGTATTAGTGCAGCGTTGCATCCGGTGGGTTCGAGTAGTCCGCCGGTGCCGCCGCATAGAAGGGCGAGTGAGAGGTTTATTAAGCCGGCTATACCGGCACCGCAGCCTGCTAGTCCTATGGATACTTCGGTTAACAAGGATTAATAGCAGGTGAGTTGTAGTGGATTTTGATAGAGGGCGGAGTTTTAATTTATTTAGGAGGGGGAAATTTATTGGAAAAATTAACGTTATTTGTTTGGGATTCTATTAGAAATTTTTAAGAGTTTCTTGGGAATTTTTAAGAATTTTTTAAAAATTAAAAAAAAAATTCTTTTGGAATTTTTCGATAATTTTAAGAAATCTTGGAATTCTTCAGAAATTTGCGGAATATTTTTGGGTATTCCATGGACATTAGCTCGGAAATCTTGAGAAATTTCTTGGAAAATTTTAAGAAATTTTTGGAAAATTTTTAAAATTGTTTTGAATTTTTTTATTAAATTCAATAAATATAGCAAAAAAAATGTCAGAAATTCTTGAAATTTTTAAAAATCTTAATAAATCGTCAAAAATAATTTTTGGAATTTTTGAAATTTTCGAAAAATTTTCGGAATTCTTTTGGAATTTTTCGCCAAATTTGTAGAAATTTGATAAAATTTGCTAAAAAATTCATAAAAAACAATTTTTTCAAATTTTTAAATAAAAAAAAAACGAGAAAAAAAAATATATTGGAAAACTAACTATACAATCAAACTTCTGAACAAATTTAGAAAAATATTTTGTAAATACTTATATTGATTTTTCTTTGATTAATTTAGTGATATTGATTTTAAATTTGGTATCATAATTACAGTCTAAACATTTAAATATTTAAACGTTCTTTTTCTTACAGTTCAATTTATTTTTATAAAAATACAATATTGAATCGCACTAATTATAAATTTTGGTACAAAAATAAACATTCTAAATTAGATGAAACCATTAGTGCCGAAGTAAACACGTCGTAATAAAATAATGTTTCTATTTACCTTAATAGTATTTAAAAATAGCTTATTGCTACAACTACAAATTAACATTGTTGTGAATTTTTCCTTAATAACACGTTTACGTTTCAGACAATGGAATTAAATTGGATGTTCAAGAATTATTTGATTTTTGTTGGATTAAACGCAGCAGAGATATAAAGATCTTCCATGCCATTATAAAAAAATCAAACTTTAAATTTTATGTGCAAGAAAAAAACTATCTATTTTATGGGCGCAGCTGAAACTTGGAACGTTCGAGTTGCAATACAAATTTGGTTTGCTTTAATTAACTATTTAAAAAACAACGTTTTTCCTCAATGTGTGTACTACTACTACTTTAGTTTGAATTGGAACAAAGATTTCATGGAAATTTGATTTTACATTCGATAAAAGTCTATTTAAAAAGCTGGCATAGTTTATTTTTCAATAATAATTAGATGTTTATATTTAATAATGTGATGTAAGTATTCGAGTATATATACGAATATTGTCTGGTTTTATTATATAATAATAATTGGTAACTGTGGACGCTTTTTCAAATTGTCACTGGCACTCAGATCTATTCACATCAAATGTGGTTTCGTTTTTGCCATAAATGCTTCGAAGCATTATTCATTTTATTTCTATTGCTTGTTGCTTTAATTCACACACTTTTTATCGATTTGTTGGCGACCAGTGATTTTAAGAATCATCCCCCTGTATTTTTTATATATACTAGGTGTACTAATTAATATTTACTAAAAAGTTAAGAAGTCTATTTTAGTTTTAGTTTCTAGGTGTTGCTCTATAGGTATTTTGAAATAAATGTAAAGCTGGCTTAAAGTCGGCTTTGAAAAAAAAAATAATTAATATAAAAAAAAGTGATATTAGAATATAAAATTTTTTGATGATTCGTTTTTCCATTTTTCTTGTTAGGATTTTAGTTGAAAATTAAAATCACATGGTTATTCTTTTGTATTTGAATTAACTGCTGTTAAATTTAGGTTTTTGTTTTGTTCGTTCTACTTACGACGACTTTCTTTGCTCATTCTATATTCTTTAAATAATTCTAATGATACGAATTATTTTCGTTAATAATTTGTATGCTAAGGTTGAGTGATACTCCTCTGTCTTTATTGGTTTCGAAATAAAAATATATTATAGTAAATTGATTTATTGATTAGTTTTCAAACATTATCATTTATAACAAAAAACAAATATATGACTAGCACAAATACATTTCCATAAATAAAAAAAAATGTTAACATGTATATCTTATTGCTTAAGTTAATCACTATTGTGGAATTCACAATTCATCGAATAATTCTACAACGATTTATTGATAGAAATTGCGAATTCCTAATTTGCATAATGTTTTTAAGCGATTTCTAGTGAGAATCTTAATTTGGACCGCTGCGCCACCTGAGCCGGCCTCAAATTAATATTTGATGCATTTGCTTAATTTTTGTTCATTTGGTTCATTGTCCAATATTTTTTTTTACTAATATTATTTTAATATTTTAGTCTGGCTCAAAAAAACCCATTTTAGAATTTTCGTTTCATTGAAATAAAAAAAAAATCACAAAAAAGCAAAATTATAAAAATTTAACTACAATTATTTTGCAGTTGTAAAAAGAAAACAAAAAAATTCAAAACCCTCGTCAAAAATAGCATCTCACCAGAAATCGACTTTAGGCACTTAGGTTCCTTAGGCACACAAAATCACAAACAGCCTAACTAAGTGACGAAAAACCACTGTCTATAAAAAATAATATAAATATCTATTTTGGCACATAATCTTTGCAGGAAAATTAAAATCACATTATTGCATTTTAGTACTAGTACTGATTGGTTAAGTTTAATGCAGTTAAGTTACTTTGGCATAGCAGCGCAAATATCATTTCGAAAGCAACCGATCGACAAGGTCTGAAAACCGCCGCAACCATTCGCCAGACTCAACATCTGCCGCAATTGCTCCAGTGTCTTTAAACACACCACCACACAGCAATCCTCCCCTTTATCTACGCAAGAATCCGGCTTAGTATTAACTTTATTAGTATTGCAGCAGGATTTTTTAGCAGCGCCACCGCAACATCCTTTCGCGGGCTTCGTTGGCACTGGGACCGGTTCGGGAGGCTTCGTACAATTCTGGCAATTATTAACCGAATCGCATTTGCAATCAACGCATCGACAAATATCGGCCTCCGCTGTTAAGTTCTTCAATAAGTTAGTATCCGTATTAGCGGGCTTATCCAAGAAGAAGTCGTTTATAATCGAATTGCTTTGCACTTCCGGCAGGTTTAAGTACGACTGCACCGAAGTGGGCACCACCGTCAAATTTTCGTTCAAGTTTTCCTGCTGGAAAACGTTGCTCAACTGATCGGTGGTCGTAAAATTAGCGGCATCGGTCCAAACGGCCGGCGGCATTTGCTCCTCGGACGCCACCTGCACCGTATCGAGCCCCAAATTCGGATCGATTTTCGGCGGGATATTATCCACGCTTATAATTTTAATCTTATTATTCGAACTCGACTGAATGTCATTGAACGCATTGCTAAACATATCGAAACTATCGCTCGTCGTATTCAAATTAATATCGTACAAATTGATCCCCGCGTTCTCGATTTCGGTAATAATCGAATTCTCCTCGAGCTCCATCTGCGACTCATTCAACGTTTCGTCCACCTTCCCATCCTCGATATTCTCCGTTCCGATGTTGTAGGAGAGTTGCGTGGAAATCGGCTCGGCCGTGTTGACGGTTGCATAATTTTTCAAGCGATTTGCCGTCTCGAACTGCGAACTCAAGTCGGATTCGACAACCGCCGCGAATTTCGCTTTCTTGTTCGCCTCGATGAAATTGTCCGACGTGTAGATCAAATTGTTGTAAATCGCTTGGTACAATTGCGAATCGGGCTCCTTTATAAACGGCGGCTCAGTTACCACCCGCTCTTTTTCAATTTCCGGCCACGTGACCAAATCGCGTTGGTAGTTTTCGATCTCGTTGTACGTGAAGTTAATCATCGTGTCGAGGTTTTCGTTCGTGAAGTTGCCGGTTTGCTTCGATTCGTCGGGTTTTTGCTCGTCGTTGTTGTTGTTGTGGCGCTGGTGCGTTTTGATGTGCGATTTCAGGCTGTGCGGGGTGGAAAACGCGCGATTGCATTGGCTTTCTTTGCAGGCGTACGGCTTTTCGCCGCTGTGGATGCGAATGTGGGTTTTGAGGTGGTGGCTGGCGCTGAATGCTTTTCCGCAGCCGTCTTCGACACATCTAAAATATTATTTATGATAAATAACGTATAGTGTTGTAAAAATATACTAACTTGTATGGTTTCTCTCTGGTGTGCGTGCGAATATGCTTCTTCAAGTCGCTCAAAGTCGTAAAGAACTTGCGACAACCCTCATTCGGACAATTGAAAGTTTGCCCGTTGTGAAGTCGCTCATGAGCTCGAAGTCGATACAAAGTGTTGAACGCTTTCTCGCAGCCTTCGCGGTTGCACTCGAACGGTTTGACTTTGGTGTGCACTCGAATGTGGATCTTCAAGCTGTAGGAGGTGAGAAACGCCTTGCCGCAGTCGGGTTGTGTGCATTTGAAGCGGTACTCGCCTGGAAACTGGAAAGTGTTTCGAAACGTCGAACGAACGGTTTTCGCTTATTTTAAATACCTTTGTGTGTTTTCATGTGCGTTCGCAAATTGCCTACGGTACTGTAACTGCGAAGGCAACCGTCGAACTCGCAGTGAAATCGGTTAATTGTGGTTTCTTTGGTGTCGGGGTCGGTGCTAGTGATCGTGAGGGTGGCATGCGAGGGTTCATCGCGGATCGGTTTCGAGTCGTTTGGATTGATTTGCATGTAAATTTGGTCCAGTGAGACAGTGTGCTGAACGAAACTAAAACAGAGTTTTTTTCGTTTTGGTTGTTTGTGTTCAGTTAGCGTGCAGGGGGATAACGGTTAGTTGGGGGATTATTAGCAGATTTTATCTCGGATTTAATTGTTTTTTTAATTTTTTTAAGGGTCCTTTACCGGCTGTCTCGAAGTTGTCTGCAACCAGCATTGCATTATTGAGAAAAGAGCGCGAATGATTGGCGAGAGCTTAGGAGAAAGTGAGAAAAATATATAATAACACGCGTATTTATAATTACTGTATTTCGGATATACGTTGATGGTTTTTGATGAAAATCATGTCAAAATATTCTGAAAAAAGTAATCTGTTTCCTAAAGCTTTTTTAAATAGTGGATAATTAAAGACATATTTGACAATCAAAAATAAATTAACATAATTAACAATGATTAATTAAAATTATTCAAATTTAGTGAGCTTCTTATCCTAGAGCAATTTTTTCTGAATATTTTGACGTGATTTTCATCAAAACCATCAACGCATAACCGAAATACAATAATTATAAATATGCGTGTTTATTATATAGTTTTCTCACTTTCTCCTAAGCTGTCGCCAATCATTCGCGCTCTTTTCTCTATGATGCAATGCTGGTTGCAGACAACTTCGAGACGGCGGGTAGAAGACTTTTTTATGAATTTTTTATGAATTTTTTTATGATTTTTTTTTATATAATATTTTGCTTATTAATTAATTTTATTATGAAAAATAATAAATAATAATTAATTAATTTTATTTTTTATAAATTAATTCTAATTTTTTTTTGCAAAAATTTTGATTTTATATTGTATATTTAAAAAAAAAATAGAAAATATTTAAATTAATCAATACAAACTGGAAAGCTGTTAAAATTGAAATTTTTAAAAAATTTTCAATCTAAAAATTAAAAAAAAAATTATTTTAAAATTTAAAATTTTGTAATTATTTGATTTTTTTGAATTCTAAAAATAGTTTTTTCTTCGAAGAAATATTACTATTCTACGAGATATTTTACAAATATATTATCATTTTAAAGTAAACTAAATCAATCACTTGAATTGAAGAGAAAAACAAACAGTTCATGTTTCATGTTCAAATCTGGCGATTTCCAATTTGTCAAAAGTCTAGCACAATCATTACATAACAAAGTAAATAATTCAAATAACTACAATACCTTAATCTCAGCATGTAATTAGATAAGTAATCAGATTGAAATCGTCAATTGTACTTCTTCAATATTCAAATTCAGAAGGTTCTGCGCAAGGGTGCCAACATGCAAACACTAAACTTTAATATTTAACCTACCAGAATTTTCCATTCTCCATTAATTATTTGACTATTTAAACAATGAAATACTACACGTTCGTACTTTTCCAACACAACAATGAATAATGGTTTAATTAGCAAGACTAATATGGTGGTGAAATGTGGTTAAACTTTAAACAACCTCAAAAGTAATTCGCTTACCCAGCTTTTTCATCATGATGTTCAAATTTCCCAATATAATTCGAATTGGATTCCAATTCATTATCCTTGTCCACAATTTTCGTGAAATTATTGTTCTCCGATTGCTCGTAAACATTATTAAAGTCCCATCGGTCATCCAGCAAATCTTCCAAGTCGTGAGTCACTGACTCCGTCTTGCTTGGCACTTTGTCGGACCAGTTTTCCATAATTTCGGGCGAATTTCGGCACGCGTGTCCATAAAAAACACATCCCCCATTAGAAGAAACAACAAAACAATTTAATTACAGCTGATTCGGGAATTTATGACATTTTTTTAGCGCTACAGCCACTAGAGGGAGCTCTACTTACTGAGTCACTTAACTTAAGTGACGTCAAGAATTCTATTTAAAGATAGTGCTCCATTCAAATTATACTGTAATATTTCTTAGATCTAAATATATTCGATGCACTATTAAATATCACTTTGGACATCGAAATAAATCTCTTCTGTAAATAATTAATTATGATACACTGATTTGTACTTTAATCTCTATAAACAGAATAACAGAATTTATTTTTGTAAATAAATGTGATTTTTATCACAACAAATGTTGTAAACACCGTTAAATATATTGCTGTTGTTTGAATCGAAAATTTTCCGAGCGCTCGCCATTTTAAATATGGCGCGTTTTGTATTCTAGAGGTCGCTGCTAAAATGACAGTCTGTGCGCTGGGCAAAACGTTGCCCCTTCTCTTCCGGTTAAATAGCCAAGATGGTAAGTTCGACGAAGCAATAATTTTTATTTCAACAATCATCTGCCTACTTAAAATGAAAAATAGTGAACAACTAGTACAAATCAAAAGTTCAATTTGTGATCTATATTAGTGGCCAGTTATTTTTCCCATTTTCCAAGTAATTTATTTGGAAACAATCTTTGAAATCGCACAAGACATCAACAAAACATTATCAGTGCTTATTTATACTTCGGGGTTCAAATTGGCAAAGTAGTGTTAACTAGTGCACTTATCAATCTAAACAATGGTGATTGCTGTTGAAATAAAAATTATAATCGATTCGCCAGAAACATGTTGACAGCACATAACCTCACAAAATTGTTGATTTTAGGCTCGCGGTCCCAAAAAACATTTGAAGCGTTTAAATGCCCCAAAGACATGGATGTTGGACAAATTGGGCGGAGTGTTCGCACCACGTCCATCGACCGGACCCCATAAGTTGCGGGAATCTTTACCTCTCGTAATTTTCCTACGTAACCGACTCAAGTATGCTCTCACCAACTGTGAGGTCACCAAAATCGTTATGCAGAGATTAATCAAAGTCGACGGTAAAGTGAGGACCGATCCCAACTACCCTGCTGGATTTATGGGTAAGTTGTTAATTTTTGGGGTAATTTACAAGTTTTTATTGGGATTATTTTGTTAATAGATGTGATCACCATTGAGAAAACTGGTGAATTCTTCCGTTTGATCTATGATGTTAAAGGCAGATTCGCAATTCATCGTATTACAGCTGAGGAAGCTAAGGTTAGTAATTTTTGTCATTAAATTAATTAAATGCATGTGCGGTACCAGTTTTAACATGCTAACCTAACAATTAAAATTGCTGCAGATTTTGGTTGCTAAGCAACGTGGCTACTATTCTGATAGTATTTAATTTTGGTGTATTGTTGGTTGCATACGAACGGCGTATTAAAACTCGCGGTTTATGTTTCTAATACATACAATAAAAATATTTAAATATTAAGTATATAATAGTTAATATTTTTATATTGCATATTAATTTATGATGTACAACTAAATTTAAGCACAATATTAATGAGAGAAAATCATTGATTACCACCTTACTCATCTGATATCTCAACAAATCATTTAAATTATTACTACTTTTCATTGAATTTAAATAAGTTATATTTTTGTATTTTCAGTACAAGCTCTGCAAAGTACGTAGAGTACAAACTGGACCTAAAGGAATTCCTTTCCTGGTGACACACGATGGTCGCACCATCCGTTACCCCGACCCAAATGTAAAAGTGAACGATACCATTCAATTGGAGATCGCCACATCGAAAATCCTCGATTACATCAAGTTCGATTCTGGAAACTTGTGCATGATCACTGGAGGTAGAAATTTGGGTCGTGTTGGTACAGTTGTGAACCGTGAACGTCATCCAGGTTCCTTCGATGTAGTACACATCAAGGATTCGAATGGTCATACTTTTGCTACTAGGTGTGTATTTTTGATTGACTCATTTTGTTGGCCCTATCGAAGCTGCGCTATTCTCGATTTTTTGGAATATTGCAGTCAATGTGTCGGCCTAAATAAAGCGGTTCTGTTTTGGTCACTGATTAATTGAACTTGTGTTAATACAGTATCACCCAAACAGAATACATTATTATTATTATGTATTTGTGATTTTGTTTTGACGATTTTGTTGTTTCGGTAGATTAAATAACGTATTCATCATTGGTAAGGGAAGCAAAGCTTTCGTATCTCTACCAAGAGGAAAGGGTATCAAACTGACCATTGCAGAAGAAAGAGACAAGAGGTTGGCTGCAAAAACACACTAATGTTGTAATTATACATCATTTTCATTAAAAAAAGTATAAAACTGAATTTTTGTTTTATTGAATTGAATGTTTTGCTATGTTAAAATTTCTTATTGAAATTTTTAGAATTTTCAGACATCTTTTGTGGAAAAAAATGTATCTGGTTATTTAAAAATGTTTTTTAAATTTTAACTAGGAACCAAATTTGAAACAAATCTAAGCGATAAAGTTGAAGCGTGTATATGAAGAGATGAAAAAGTGAAAAATGTGTTGTAGGTACTCTATTTTAATGAAACTATTTGAAGCAAGATTTAAAATTAATAATATAAATCAATGTTTGAAGTAAATCCTAGCACTATCAGTGTAAGGGGTGTGTTAAGGGTTAAAAACATGAATTGAGGATTCTAGGACATTTTTGATTAAACTAGTTTAAATTATATTTCAATTTATTATTAGAAAACAAATTTGAAAGAAATTTGACAAATCAAACTGTAAGGGGTGTATTAAGGGTTACAATTGTGATATCTGGGTTCTAGTCTAATTTCAATTTAATTAAAAATAATGATAAGTTAAATAAGTTAAAATTACTACTGGAATCCAAATTTGAAAGAAATCCGAGCATTTTTACTGTAAAGGGTATATTAAAGGTTGAAGTTGTTAAATAAGGGTTGCATATTATTTTTAATTAGATTATTTGTAAATCTGTTTTAAATGTATACTAGAAATCTAATATGAAGAAAATCCGAACTATAGACTAAAATAATTTTTGACAAAATTTTTGGATTTTTCAACACAGTTATAAATACGATAACTTTCAATTATTTCAGTTAAAAGTGAAGAAGTTAAAGAATAATAAGGATCGCATTGATGCATTCCAACGAAATGTTCTTGATTCATTTTTACAAAAGAGGAGCAGAGATTCTTAATGTAGGCAGACAGGAGAATGAAAACCAAAGTCAATAAAGAGTATAGTAGAATTGCGCGGCTTTGGCCCACCTCTTGCATAAAGTCATGAGTTCATCTCGTTTGATTGAAATCCTCTCTTATTCTTGTGTTCTGTCTTATTTGAAAAACCCCACACCATTTGGGCTTCATTGTTTTAGCGGCCTCATGCATACTTTCATGTGCTCGCTTAGACGGTGCTCTACCAATACTCTTTATATATAATAGATTAAGGTGAGTAATTGGGCGCTTTCATTCTTACGAGACGGCGCTCGTTCGCTCCCAACCAACTACAATGTGGTTCTAACATTAAATCAACATTTCACATTTATATAATAATTTATTTAACTATAAATTCATAACAAATAGAAAATGGCGTTAAAGCCATGATGATATTTCATTAACGCCTTGGGGCATGCTTAGAATATCAATTTCTTTGGCATTGTTGCGAAAATCGTTCCATCTGTTGAATGCTGGTGGTTGGAATTTATCGCTGGGGGAAGTTAATTGCTGATTTTTGGGTGGCACTCCATATTCTTGAGATGGTGCTGGAGGTGACAGTAAACTGTAATCAATTTGTGGTTGTTGTGGGACTCCATTATCTGTTGATGGACTTTGGAAGGTAAAAAATTGGGGGATTCCGCCTTGAGGCATTTGGTACTCGGATGATGCTCCTTGAGAAATACTGGAGGGAGCTACTGAATTAGGAAGGAGGTATTCCACTGAAGGTCTCTGTGGACTGGCTACATTAGGAACTCCATATTCATTGGATGGTTTTGGAGGAACTCCATATTCAGTTGATGGTCTTTGAGGAATTGAAGCCATATTAGGAACTCCATAAGCCGCTGATGGTAGTTGAGGAACAAATGTGTTCGAAACTCCATATTCAGTCGAGGGTTTAAATGGAACTGATATTTCATCAGGAATGCCATAATTAGTAGATGGTCTTTGGGGAAGAGCAATATTAGGAGTTCCGTATTCAGTCGACGGCTTAGATGGAACTGCAGGGAGTCCATATTGGCTTGATGGTTTCTGAGGAACTGCGACATTTGGAATTCCATATTCCGTTGATGGTCTTTGAGGAAGAGGTGTAGTAGGAATTCCGTATTCAGATGATGGTCGTTGAATAAGAGGGGCAGACTTTGGAATTCCGTATTCTGTTGAAGGTGTTTGAGGAACAGCAGTATTTGGAAGTCCATATTCAGTTGATGGCTTTTGTGAAATAGAATTAAAAATTCCCATTCCACTTAATAGATTTTGAAGATAATCAGCATCAGCAGAAAAGTCATATTGTTTTGATGGCACCTGAGAAGGAGCAGCATTAGGAATTCCATATTCAGTTAAGGGACTTGATGGAACTACCTGATCTTGAATTCCGTATTGGGTTAATGGTCTTTGAGGAGCAACATTCTTAGGACTTCCATATTCAGTCGATGGTCTTTGAGGAGCAACCATGTTAGGAATTCCGTATTGAGTTAAAGGTTGGGATGGCACTGAGAATTTTGGAACTCCATATTCAGTGGAAGGTCTTTCATGAGAAACAACACTTGGAACTCCATAAACACTTGATGGTCTTTGAGGACGAGGGCTCCAAGAAACTGTCTGTTTAGTTGATGGACTGGATGGAACGAACATTTGAGCAGATTTATATTCTCCTTCAGTTAAAGGTCTTGACGGAATATGTGAAGGAACTCCATATACAGACGGTGGTCTTTGAGAAATAGCATTAGGAATTCTGTATCCGTTTGAAGGCCTTGAAGGAGTTCTGCTTTTAGGAACTCTGTAGTTGAATGTGGATTTTACTGGAGATCTTGTTTTTGGACTTCCATATTCAGTTGAAGGTTTTTGATGAATAATATTTCCAGGGAATTCATATTCAATCGATGGAGTTATTGATACTTCAGGTGTTCCATATTTAGCCAATGTGGCGGCTTTAGGTACCTCGTATTTAATTGTTGGTTTTGGAGTTGATAATTTAGGAACTCCATATTCCCAAGAAGGCGGCATTTGTGGACGAGGTAGAGGTGGTGGTCCCATTTCGGTGCTGGGTTTTTTGAAAAATAATGCCTTTTGTGTGGATATCGTAGTTAAATATTGGGCAGGAGGATAAACAGCTAAAGTTGTCATAGCAATTGCTGATAAAATGACAAATTTAATCTAGAAATTAAATATATTATGAATTTTTTGAGAACTTAAATTGGTAAATTAATGGTACTTACAAATGCCATATTGTTGGATGTATTTGGACGACTGTACAGACAAACATTGATGATTCTATTTATATTTTTAAATTGAGAAGTCAGTATCTATTTTGGAAGGGCAGAATTAATTTAAAATTAATTAGTTAGAACGGAACTGGAATTTACTTTTACTAAGTACCAGTTATTTGAGTGTGAAAAGTGGATCTAATTATAATGCTACTGTTTAAATAATAATTAAAGTAATAATGATCAAATCAAAATATTAAAATTGTAAATTTAAGAAAGTATAACATTTAAAAAACTTTATAAATATATTATTTTCTTTTTAAATTAATTTTAAATTGAATTAAATTCCATCGCCAATTTTAAATAAATAAAAAAAAAATTACAATTCGTTAAGTTTGAAAACAAAAACAATTTGAAATTACAAAACAACTTAGATACTCAATATTTTATTCTCTATAGTCAATAAGTATTTTATAACAAATAACAAAAGTTAACAACATTTTTTAAAATAAATTTGGTCATTTTACGTATTTAAAACAAAGGTACTCCATAAGTTTGATGAGGTGCCGAAGGAACCACGTTTTCCTCTTCACTCGAATCAGAATCACTTCCAAAATCAATAAACCTGTTATTTGTCGGAGTTCCATATTCATTGCTAGGAGCAACTGGAACGCCATAAGAAGTCGATGGAACTCTAACCAAATTCCTTGTTGGTACTCCATATTTTACGGAAGGAGTCCTTGGAACTGAACGTTGGGGCACTCCATATTCAGTCGACGGTTTACGAACTACTGGAACTCCATATTCGGAAGACGGCTTGGAAGGAACTCGAACATGTGGCACTCCGTATTCGTTTGAGGGTCTGACGGGAACATTTGGAACTCCGTATTGGCTTGAGGGCCTTACAGGAGCTACTCGGACAATTGGAACTCCGTATTGAAGGGACGGTCTTAGTGGAACTACTCGAACGTTTGGAACTCCGTATTGAATTGAGGGTCGCACTGGAACTACTCGGACATTGGGAACTCCATATTCAAGGGAAGGTCTTGTTGGAACCGCTACTTTAGGAACTCCGTACTCGTTTGAAGGTCTGGCTGGTGGAGTTAGGCGAATGTTTGGAACTCCGTATTCGTTTGAGGGTCTGCTTGGAACCACTCGTACATTTGGAACTCCATATTCGTTTGAGGGTCTGCTTGGTACTACTCGCACATTTGGAACTCCATATTCGTTTGATGGTCTGGCTGGTACTCGTACTTTTGGAACTCCGTATTCGTTGCTTGGAGCTTGGAAGCGTGAAGATACTGATTGATATTGAGCGCCAGGATAAAGTGCTAAAGCTGTTGCTGCCAAAGCGGAAAGAATTACGATTTGGACCTTTAAATAAATTACTAATTAGAGGAGTTAATATATTATTGAAAATTAACTTACAAATGCCATGGTTGATTAGTAGTCGTAGAAAACTGTCTGCATAAAGATTAGAACTTCGTCTTTTTATAGTCTTATTCGAAAAATAAAAGTATAGCAAGGGCAAAGCTAATTGCTGAAGTAATTAGTTGAACCAGTTTTGCTTTTTGGTTGGTGAAAGGTAGGTAGATGGATGCGCCTACAGAAGTCCAATTAAGAAAATGAAACGAAAATTTAGTGGATTTGCAAAAAACAAGAGTAAATATAAACAGAAAGGCAATAAAGCAAATCCGAAGTTAAAAGGGGCCAGACGAAATAAATAACCGTCGTTAATGTGTATAAATGTTTTGTGAATTTGTAACAAATTTCTTTGGTCGAGAAGAAAAACAAACGCATCTCCAATTTTGCCGGCAAATAAAAATTTTGTGCACCATTTAAACGAATCTCGTGCAATAAAAAACATTGTAGACAATTTAAAAGTGGTGTAAACCGCTTTACAAAGATTCCACAAAGCAGTATGGTTTGGCCATAAATAAAAAGACGGTTTTTCACGAGGCCAGAAGGCGTGCATTTTTATTGCCTGAAAACTGCCCTGTTTAAATTAAATGTGAAGATAGTGTTGCAAGGAGGATGTGGAAAGCGAATCCGCAATGAGCATAATTCAGGCGAGCTTTTAAACATAAAACACACACAACTTCTATAATCTTCAGAACCAAATTCGTTTTATTGTAATTTTGTATCATCCCGAAAAAAAAAAAAACAATATTTAATAAAATTCAGTTACGATATGAAATTGAGTTGTTCCTGAATTATATTTGAATAATTGAATTACAAACATCCTGAAATGTATGCGTGCAATTGCATCATTCTGAAAAATTGCCACGATCAAAGGTGCAATAAAATGCAAAAATGTTACATAAAAATTCAACTTTATTACTTGAATAACACTGACCAGTCAACTTGCTAAGTTGTACCGAGTGGCTCAATTTTTCTAAGAAAAAAAAATATTTTTAAAGAAAAAAATTGTTCAATTTTTTTCAAATTTAATTTCAAAATATAGTATGAAAAATCACCTACTAATATAATTTTTTGCGTTTTTTTTGAGAGCTCGGAAAGCTCAAAATTTCAAATTTAAAGTAAAATGACGTCACAATTTGACCACGCCTCCGGCCACTATGCCGCCTATAGTCTTTGATCCCGCATAAACAATCACTTACCGCAGTAAAAGTAGAGAAAAAATGCAATTTAAACGCATTAGTGCAATTTAAAAACCCGCGCCTCCGCCAAAATTTAAAAAACCCAGAAATTTCTCCCACTTTTGGTCCACTCTGGCCTCTACTCAAATTAAACCATTTCTACTCTACTTTTTATTAAATTTCCTTTCATAAAAAAGTCCCAATAGACACGTTGCTTATTCTATTCTATTTTTCAATTCTCAATAGAGTCGTTGCATATATTAGCGTCTCTCAAAACTGACCTCTGCCCACCCATCCCATTTGAATTTCCATTTTCTTATGTCATACTTACGTTACGAAAGGAAAAAAAATACACTTGCTCATATATTTTTATGTTTGCATTTTTTATTTTCCCGCTGCAAGATAAATATATAGCCTTTCGGTTCGCTTAGTGTTTATGCCATGGATAGAATTAGTGTAAATATTTTGATACTCAGCAGCCAAAGGGCAGTTTCGCCAATGGTAGGTAGGGGTGCTGATAAATCAGGTGCATCAAGGCAGATAATAAATGATCGCTTCACTGATTTTCAGGATACAAATGTTTACATACTCGCTCTGCCGTTTCCCACAAACAAATAGGGAAGTATCAACATGCCATTTAGAAGCAATCAAGATTGCTGCACATCTGGCAAAATAATGCAAAAAGCTCTTAAAATCACAACATTTATTGCAACAAATTTTCTTCCTTAAGAAAACTCCAGATACAGAAGGAACTCCAAATCTTCATAAATTAAGATCTCAGTAATTTAGAAACTTTGGTCTACCAAAAATCCTTCAGATCTGAGAACCTTCCATCTAGAAGTTCCTGAAAAAATATACCATCAAAATAATTATTGGTCCATTAGAAATGCATGAGATGGATGCTGGATCCAGGAAGCGCGAGTGCGTTTTGCAATTTCCAATCAATGATGTGCGCTATCTTGTACATAAGAAAACAAACAACTTTTCGATTACATCGCCTTTGATGTTCACTTTTTCGCCCACCATCATCAACATCATCGAATAAGTTTCTGATAGCTTAAGCTTTTTTTTTATTTTGACTCAATATTATCTCTCGCCAACACTGGATGGAAAATGACAAGCCATTCAAGGATAACATAAATAAAATAACTCAATTTCGAAGCAAATGACTTACAACTGCTTAAAGCTGCAATATAAATTGGAGATTTTCCGAACGTGAGACTCATTTTTCTTTCGCTCTTTTAGCTCCGTCAGTAAAAAAGTTGGAGCAATTATAGCTTGCATGTTTTTGCAATTCCACATGGTTGCGTTGTTCGCACACACGTGTGCCATTTCCCATTGGAAATTATCAATAATCTCAAATATTTTTGCTTGTTTTTTTGCGTGGTGGTGGTCTGCGAAAAACGAGCAGAGCTATTATATCTATCTGAGGGTGTAAATGCATTATGCATGAGGGTGGTTTGGTTGAAGTAGATGGAAAAGCTGTAATATAAAGCGCGGCGGCGAGGAGTTGAGATGTCCTCCGGTCAAGGCATAAGGTATAATTTTTAGATGAAACCTAGTGGGGTGGAAGAGAGGAAATATGTTACTATCTCGAACTGACAGCTTCAACAGTCCGACAAAATTCCATATAGCAGGAGGGGTCCTTTCAGATATATTAATGCAAATGATTATATTCGCAGACAGTTTTGCCTCGTTTCCTTTTTCTATTTACTTTGCAAAATTGTGTCCATTCAAAAAATATAAACAGTAATTCGTATGATTATGGACTTTGGTCCATTTCGATTGATTGGAAAGTATGGAAATAAATATGGCAGCCGTTTTGCTTGGTGCTTATATTTTTATAGGAGAAGTTTTTCAAAGCAATTCACGATATAATTAAAACCGTAAACAGGTGGGAAATCCGGCTAAGCTGCTCGAATGTAAATTGAGACAAGGCAAGCGCGAAAATGCCTTGGATTATTTTCTAAAGAACCCTGGATTAACCGACGTTCTGTTTCCTGAATTCTTAATATAAACACAACAAATAACTTTGCAATCGTTCTCTTATTTCTTCTACCTGGAAAAATACGACCAATTCAAAATTTGATAAAAAAAAACTGTTGAAATCCAAGATTTAAAATAATTTCCCGGCTCCTTCGCCATAATTTTAACTGAATTTCAATTTAAAGAATATTTTCATACTTTTAATTTCTGGCAATCTGGTAATTTATTTATTTTTATAAGAAAAATCATTTTAAATAAAATTAGAATATATTTTAGACAAAAATAAAAAAATAATTCCCGGCTCCTTCGCCATAATTTTAACTGACTTTCAATTTAAAGAATATTTTTGTATTTTATGATCGTAATTAAAATTAAGGATTCTTTAGACATAATTTTTACTAATTTAAAAAACAAGTCAAAATTTTGGGCCATTTTTGGCAAAAAAGCAAAAATTAATTAAATTAAAAGTTTCACGAAAAAATGAAATAAACCAGAATTTTTTTTTTAGTTTTGAATCCCTTTCAATTTGCTGAAACCGCTAGTTCCTCAAAAAGAGGGACCGTGCCAACCTAAACCCACTTGACTTAATAAGCACTTGATTTATGTAAGAAGAGGCTATACAGTGGTGCTGCTTGTGGCAACATTGCTTTATTACATCTTTCCAGGCAGAGCCAAAGGCATATTTTATGAAAACTGCGCTTGACAAAGAGGGCTTTGTACGGGCTTTTTTATTAAATACCCAACCCGGAAATAGTAAATTTATAAATGTCGCCACTGAATCAAGGCAAGTCTGTAACTTATTGCGCCCCACAATCATCATCCTCGAAGGAAGCGCACATTTATTACCAACAAACAATTTTTTCTTCCACTTCTACTTCTTCTTTAAACAATTTTACTTTTCAGCCATGCATATTTTATTTGCATTCGAAAGTTTGCTTGCCGGATTCGCGTGCTGGCTCTAAGCTGCTATGCATTCATTAGAATAGTAAAACATTGCATTAAGAAGACGACGGCATCCAAAAATCGGCGCAAAAGTTTTCGTATTTTTCTTTCGGTCGCAAACTTTCCCGTTCGCTGCATTTAAATCAATTTACATTTTTGCGCCATATCAAAGATAAAAATTAATTGCTGAACAAATGCGAGTGGAAATTAGGCCGGGATAATAAATAGAAGAACAAGCGTTGACATGTCAGTAAATAATTGGGGTTGCGATTCGAAGAGGGGAACCACAAAGACACATTTTATTAAGATAAATGACCAAAACAGATAGTTTATTATCGTCTGGGGATCCTTTTACTTCTTCACTCCAATCGAAATGTTTTGCTTCCTAATTCCGTCATAATGTCTCTCGACTGAAACTTTTTTTTGGCCGAAGACAATGCAGGTATTTGAGAGCAATGCGAAAAGAAAACCATCATCGGTTTTCAGGAGTTCACCTCTGTGAGTGGATGAGTCTGGAGCAATAAGGCGTCTAGATAAGAAAACTGAAACGAAAGCTCCGCCCGGAGCCCGGCACATCGCTTCAGTCCGCCAATAGTCACACGAACCTGCCTGAAAGGATTGGTCAATTTTCAGTACTGACCAATGAAGAACTGCTTCTTTAATGACGCAAATGCAAAATGTTTGTTATAAATAATGTATGTTGTTAAAAAGGATGGAAAAGGAAAAAAAGGACTTCGACTTTTTTTTTTCAGCGAGAAGTTAAGATTTATGTTCGGCAGATATTTCGTGGAAAAATGCTTGAAAACTATTTGGCGATATCTAAATGGCCAAATTTCCAACATTTTCATTTCCCTATATTTACCTTAGCCCACACCACTGATTAGCTTAATAGAGTGCGCGTGTTGGTTCAAGACCCGCACTCACACACAGTGTCGTGACGTCGACGTGTAACAACCCCAAGCAGGAATGTTGCACGGAACATCCGTTTTAGCAATCAGGCCAATACAGAACTTTTTACCATTACTCATTTAAAGTGTTCCTAAGTCCCACGGAAGGAAATGTAAAGTGGCCTGTAGTCCGGAACTGGCTGAAAGAATGCCGGCCCCGGTTATCGTACATACTTCCGGGCGACCGTTCCGGTGGATCGGAAGTGACCACTGTAACGTATGCGATACTGTCTCGAACACTTTGTATATTTCTTCCGACTCTTATGTACTGAGGGTTTGGATCTTCAATGTTTGAATCAAAAATTTTGCAAACTTGAGCTTTTGGATGCGATTTTAAGACGTCTTTAGAGAAATTTGGCTTCCTATCAGGGTTTTCCACTTAAAGCAATGGTTTTGCGGCAGTCTTCCCAATAAATGATCAAATAAATTCCCGGCTCCTTCGCCATAATTTTAACTATTTTTCAATTTAAAGAATATTTTTTTGTTTTGGCGAACAAAACTTCATTAATAATGTCTCAAACATTTTGTATACAATTCTTCCGACCCTTATATACTGAAAATTTTCAAAAATCTTTAATTTTTGTTATCCAAAATTTTGGAGCAAAATTGTTATTGAGCTTTTAAATGAGATTCTGAGAAGTCTTTAGCAAAATTTGACCCCCTATAAGACTCTTTCACATAAACCAACGTTTTTGCGGTAGCCTTCCCAAAAAATAACCCAAATTGTCAAAATTTCAATTTTTGGATAAATTTTTTCATCATCTCATAAATTAATTGTCGGCTGTCTTGGTCCAAAATTATGAATATAGTTCCTCGTTCGCGATGATGTAGTGTGTTATAGAAGCGCAAAAACATGTTTAAGCGTAACGAATCCACTTTTTAATTAAAGAAAGCCTTGAATAATTCATTTTCTCGGGCATAAAGGCAACTATGAAAAACTCTTAATGAACCGCACCAAAAAAAAAAAAAACTTAACACACTTCATTGGATGAAAATTTAATTATTTTAAATCCGTAATTAAATGAAAACTTTCCATTGAAAGTTTTTTTGGGCGGTGCACTAAACAATGCGGCAGGAAAAAATAAAGTATCTGGAAAAAATACACATTTGAATAATAAATAATCCAAGTTGGATTAATAAATTAGATAAACCACGACGTAATGGATTTGCCTTCATCAAGCTTGTTTTGACGGAAAAGAGAGATGGAGACTTTTCGCTGATTGCAAAAACACAAAATCAACCAACTTTTCGCCCTCAGTCTTCTTTGATTGAAGAGACTTTTAATTGCATTATGCAAATCGTGCTGTTTTTGTATCAGGATTCTTATTCAGTTAACACAAATCAGCGCTTTTGAAAAACAAACTTTTCTCAGGACGATGATGTAATTCCGTGGTGAAAATACTACTACTAGATTGGATGTGTAGTAATAAAGTCTTGATGGATGGAAGAGGCACAACTCAAACGAAACCATGTTTATAACGTGAAGCAATCAAGAAGGCAGATCAAAGTCAAGAGGTGTGTTGGCAAACTCCATCCAGCTCCTCGTTACCATGATAGCTCTGGGAGTAACACTTGTGGCAAGCATCCACTTTGATCACAAGTAAGTTTCAATCTATAAACTGCACTGCAGACGACTATGATGATGAAGGAGAAAAAATTCTAAAAGGAAAATTGATTTTTCGTCTTCTTCTCCTTCGATGGATGGATGGAGCAAATTGAAGGCGATTTAATGAACAAACAAAATCAGAATTCAAACAACAACAAAGCACAATTGGTGGATGGATGGAGTGGTGTGTATGCCGCTGCGGATTTGCATATCGTGTGGGGTACAATTTACAAGCAAAATACAAGTTATAAGTGCTCAAAATTGATCTGAGTGAAGAGCATTGCCATTAGTGTGGACGTAGTGCTGATTTTGGATGCGGATATATAAATATATTTAGCATAGAAAAGGGAGTTCGACGTCGACGACAATCTGAGGACGTTAGAAAAACAGCCGGTGTACTTTCAGTTCATGCATATTCAACAGCTAAATATTTGCAAGCGCTTCTTATAATGATCATCCGTTGATTCTCTCCAATCTCTCTGTGTATATACGATTCAATAAGGGTCGCATCCTCTTCAACACCAAAAACCTCTCTTTTTCCAGCACGTATTTTATATAACGACCAGACGGCTGGCTATACGCCATCCAGAAATCATTTTTAATTGCATATCGTCATTCAGCTTTTTTTTTTTAGGGAAGAGATATTCTCAATATTCGGATGGAATCAATTGGCAAGAAATTTTGAATTTTAATTATTTGTGCACAAAAAATTGTACTTTTTTCATTTAATATTGAAATCTCAAGTTTTATTTTGAAACATAAATCAAGTCGACATCTGTAACTTCAATATTAACAAAAAAAATTGACACATTGACACAAATTTTTAGAGAAAATAATGGACAAATTACCTGTAGAAATGCTCCAAAATATTTGCAAATATTTATCAAAAACCGATGAAGATAATTTATGGGAAGCTTTGGATAATCAAGGATCCATTGAACAAGGTTCTCAAAATCCATATTTATAATAGTATAGTAAATATCCATTTTTTAGACTCTCATGGAGAAAAATGAAAAAAATCTCTAGAAGCAATGCAATTTTTAATATTCAACAATTAAATTATTTCGATGTATAAAAAGTAAGCAATAAATTTTCGACAATGTAACAAAAATAAACAATATATTAATGTAAATCCGCATTTTCTGTATATTTATATTTTATAATTTTACGTAAAGTTCTAATTTTTAACTTTTCATCCCTTAATAAAAATTAATTTTATTTAAAATCTTTAGTTTTCTTGTAGTGAAGATATAGGCTTTTCTATCAAAATTATCAAAAAAATATTTTAACCAAAGTTGTAGAGGATATTATTTCTTACAACTTTTATTTCGGGTATTTTTTTGATTACGCAAAAACTACATGAGGTAGAGGGCGCCAAAGTCTGCTCATTTTTAAGGGGTGAGTTCTTTATTCAATAAAATACACATAAAATTGTTTCTGTTAACAATAAAAAAAAAAATCTTTAAACAAAAGTTGTAGAGGACGTTATTTCCTACAATTTTTATATTAAGTTTTTTTTTGTGACGCACAAATTACATCAGATAGAGAGCGCCAAAGTCAACAACGTTTACAAAATCTAACTTCTAAAGGTAAAATTTGGGTTTTTTTTTAACTTTCCAAAAGGAAGGAAATTGGTGAATATGATTTTCGTAATCTACACATTCTAATGTGTTAAAAAAAATTCAAATTTATCCAAAAATATCAAATTTTTAGCTTTTCTACGCTAGAAGTAAATATTGCAAAAATAATGGAGTCTATTTGCAATTGATTGTTCTGATGTGCATCAAGGGATTTAATTGGTTTATTTTTCGTTTTGCTATTGCAATAAAGAGAGAATGAGCTGTACGTCGATGTTGGTGTATTTTACACAATTAGAGTATAGGTTGTTATTGCGGATCGAACATTGATTAATCATATTTGCATCCCACGAGTGAAGCATTTACAGAGAATTGTGTGTGCAGAAAGGCGAAGCGAGTTATCCGCATTAGTTTGTTGTATGAAAACATAGCACAATCGAAACCAAATTGGTAGAAAATTGATAATCACCCTGTGTGTCGTTCGTCGAATGCACCAAACAAGGACCGACATGCGAATGCGGCTGGGCGCAGACAAAGATCGCGAGGGAGTTATTAAAATGTAAATGCGGACAAGTTTCTGCGACAGGAATAAAATTCGATTGTGTGGTGTTTATAGGGGACCACGACTAATAATCACTCGCGGGATGTGTGTGTATTGTTAATTAACGGTGTTCGGTGTGCTGCGCTCTTCAAACTAAACTACACAAAGTACCAGCGCATTCGCCAATTTTACAAGCAATTTATGCAAAATTACATTCTCTCGTTTTTTTTGAGCTTGAGAGAAGAATCGCGGTGAATAGAGCGAATAAAAGTCGCTTTATTCATAACGAAAATATGTCGACGTTTGGCAAATGAGACCACAAATAATATAAATTCGGAGCGCGGGAAAACGGCTTTATTAGGCAAATTCAATCTGATGTAGTGAACTTTTTGGGCCTCCTGTGCGAAAAGCGCACATATAAAATTGTAATATTTCTGACTGTGCGAAAAGGGGTTGATAGATCTGCATTTCTTTGAGACCCTTTGGTTTTTGCACCATACCAGGAATTACCACTCTTTGGGGGATTCCGCTCGAAATTAATGCCTCTACAGCGGTTTACTTTGCTTGATTCTATCTAATATTGCGCTCTCTGATTTGCTAATTTCCATGTTAGCCTCAACTTTCTGAGGTTTTCGGCAGCAGATATTATTTATCTAAATGGCAACTTTTATCACATGGATATGCAGATTTTTGAGGGGGCGCTTCGTGTGTTATTTATACATGTTGGCTTATTCACATCCAGCTCAATTTTAATTAACGTAAAAGTTACAAATTCACTGAATTATTCGCGTTTGTGTTGATTTAGACCAGAAATTATTGAACTGCAAAATTATTTGATTTCTTTATAATTTTGCCAAATTTGCATGCTGCTCCTCCATAATGATTAATTGATTGGGTTGAAAATAACGTTGTATTGCGAGTTAATCCAAAGTGTGTAAGAGCATTAGAAGAACAGAATGTGGACGGTAATCACTTTTAAAGGTATCTTAATGCCTGTGGACGATGAGTCAGTATATAAGGGTTTATCTAGCCCCTTGCATAAAACGTTTTATTTGCATAAGATTTGCATATACTAGTTGATATTGCAACACTTGAAAAATAACCCCCTTTCATACTGTCGCAAAGAAAAATATTTTTTTTACACCAATTATAACACAATCAGTTTTTCTCTAATTTGCAAAAATGCGCGATTAAATTCGCTTGATTTAATTTATAGAGCGACAAATTCCTTCGTATGTCGAAATAACTGATTTTAATCCCCTAAATGCGTTCCAAGGGCTCGGATTTATTTGGTCGTCTCCATAAATATATTTCGTCGTCCGTGATGTTCTGTGTAGGATGGCGATGTAAACATTGTGCCTGGGGTAATGGGATTGTTTTATCTTACGTTTCATTGGCATTAAGTGCTCGGCTATGTCGCTGGCACTTTTATTAGCTCCCTTGCACAAAGCAATACGCGATATTGTCTTACCACCCGCCGTTTCCAGTCCTTCTTCTTACCTAAGCCTGGCAATTAGACCGACATGCTGCTGAAATCCCCGCGCCTTCGCCCATTCTCCAGTTTAGCATTAAAGAGCACCAGAAATATCGCATAATTATTGGGGTATGTGGGCAAGTTGATTGATCATTTATAGTATGATGAATATAATATGAAAAGGACTTCAAACAAAGGTTGGACGTGTGAGTTTATCGGTGCCAGTATGCCTGGTATTGTTGACGCGAGCCTGATTACAATTTGAGTATGATGAATGAATCTTAGTTTAGATTTTATATCGAAAAATATATATCAACCCTTACACACAGAACGTTATATCTTAATTAAAACGTTATTCAACTGTCATAATTTATAAATTGGATTTATGAAGGGGTTATTTCTACCAATGCTTTTCAACAACTATCACTTTGAATAGTTACATAATTTAATTTATGGATATTTTATTTAAATTTGTATAGTTGAGGATATCACAATAACAAGCGCATCTAACGTAGCGTTCAAGATCCATCCAGCAATTTTTCTAGCGCACTTAAAGTAATGAAAATTATTTATTAGCTGTTGAAAAAATAAAACTGTTTTATCCGGTGGCCCAAATGCACCCCCCGCCCGTTTATCCGCAAATATATTTGAAACTGTCTATTTAGCGCACCCAAAAGGGGACAATAAACGAGGGGTTTAAAAATAATACGGCGGTCAAAGCGTCACGGTGTCGTCTGCACTGTATTAGATGTGTGTGTCTGTATATACACGAAACAGTACAAAGAAAAAGTACAATGGATGGACCCACCCCACACATGCCTTTGACTAAATACTGCTGCTTTTTTCCCCGTTGTAGCAACGATGAGGGGTGAAAGACTACTACTATAAAGCGACTTTAATTGTTCGAAATTTTGCTCCAACAAAAAATTGCGAAAAAGCAAACAAATATTAATTAAAATCTTAATAAGGAGCAAATTTGAATGTTGTCGCTGAGGATGCAAAAAAGCGATGGAAAGGGGGTTGTATGAATGTGGTCGTCACCTCCACGCAAATGCGATAAGATCACAGATCAGTCAAGTAGAAAATGATGGTGTCAAAGTGGAGACCCGGACAATAATAACCCTCCACAATACTCTCGCTCCAGCATTCATACGCAAATGCCTTCGGATTACAAAGCACTATATGCTCCATGCATCCTCCTACACAACGCCACAAGATGAATTGATCGAGGAGAAAAATGTATATATCAGGAATCGATTTAATAATTACAATTATTGGTCAACCCAAGTAAGGTGCATATTAAGGGTGTCTAAACACATGTGGTCGATTTCACCCCCAAAAGTGTCCTGCTGTTCACCCATATGCCATTTTCCTGATTGAACTTGACTTGTTGTGTACATGATTTGTCACACTTACTTTGCCAATCTGTTCTTGTATAAATCGTTCAACTTAATTGCGGCCTTAATTTATCACCACATTGAACTTTTGGAAAAAGAATTTCGTCTGTAGAGTGCAAAACGTCGAATTTGACTTAAATGGTCATCGGGGGACAATTCTTATATTGGCGATATTTTTTTTTTATTATAGATGATATAAAATATCTAATGATATTTTTGAAAAGATGAAGTTTCAAAGTGTCAAAAATTATCAAACTTTTCCAAAAATAAAAATTCTAAATTGTAGAAAAAAATTAGAACGTAGCGCATAGCTCAAATTGTCATCAAGGAAACTATTTTTATAGAGGCGATTTTTTTTGTATTACAGACGCTATAAAGGATCTAATGGTATTTTTGGAAAGAAAAACTTTCAAGTAAACAAAAATTATCAAAATTTTGAAAAAAAAAATCATCCGGATCGTACAAAAAATTTATAATATGTTACATGGCTAAAATGGTCAGAAAAAGCACACTTCTTTAAGACCGATTTTTTTTTGTATTAAAAATGTTATAAAATATCTAATGGTACTTTTAGAAAGATAAACTTTCAAGATACCCAAAATTATCAAACTTTTCCAAAAAAAATTGTCTAAATTGTTCAAAATTTTTAGAACGCGGCGCATAGCACAAATTCTCATCAAGAAAACAATTTTTAAAAAAAAACGATTTTTTTTGTATTAGAGACGCTATAAGAGATCCAATAACATTTTTGGAAAGATAAACCTCCAAATTATCCAAAATCATCAAATTTTTCCAAAAAAAAATCATCTGGATCGTACAAAAAGTCTACAACATGGTACATGGCTAAAATGGTCAGAAAGAACACACTTTTTTAAGGACGTTTTTTTTTTGTATTAAAGACGCTATAAAATATCTAATGACACTTTTGAAAGGACAAACTGTCAAAATGTCCAAAATGACAAAAAAACGACTCAAATTTTAAAAAACTTCAAATTTAAACGATATTCTTCCATTTAATCAACTGGATCTTAACTTAACTAAAATATTATAAAAATCGCCTTTTTTCGTAAATTACAACAACATTAAAAAATTTCGGTAAAGTTACTTGAGAAAGGTTGTGTACAGTGGAAGATAGAATGTAATTACATTGTTAGACATGATGATACAGACATGTTAGTGGCTGCCTTATCAGGTGAAAGCTCCGTGTGAAAGGCACAAGAAGCTCCACTTTCGGGCTTATTTGCATGCTATCAACTACTGTTTTCATCTCACATTCTCTCACCCCCTTAAATATACTCCTGCCTGCACCTTAAATATACAAAAGCTCCCTTTCGAAAAAAGCTCACCATACAGATGTGCATCAAGCGACATACGCCGCTACGCACACCACCAAATTATTTTATGCTAAAAAGATCGTCTAGATTTTTAGTTAATGAAAGAAGTTTGTTATAATTTCGGCCAAGTTTAACCCTTTAAAAACGACAAAAGTTTGCAAGGAGGCAAATCCAATATTGTTGTTTTACGAGGTGTCGCGTTTAATGAAAGCCATTCAGCAAGCTTAAGAATAACCGAAGGCATCATCATGAACTCTCCGTATTGCAGACACCGCAATTAAAAACATCTTTGCGACTTAATTAAGATGCCATTATTAAAATCCGTTTCGCAATGTTTGTGCTACAATTTTCTAGTATAGTCGCCCGCCGGAAGAATGGAATAAAAAATAGTGGAAATGTAATTTCTCGCTCTTTTCCTTACCAGGGTGCAAAGCAGAGAGGTTGATTAAGTTTGGGAGACAAAGAAAAATACAGGAGTTTCTGGATTCTGGACGGATATTACATTTTATAATGAATACAGCAGCTGGTGCCGTCTTCTCTTTGGCGATGAGCTGCTGCTGCATTATACGAGTACCGACTCCGGTGTGGAGACGTATGTATATGAGGTGTTACGCAAATGCATTACAAGAGCTTTTTCTTTCAATATTCTGAAGAACTTTCTGTTTTACTGGTTGTATAATGTAATTGTATTAATAGTGCATTGTTTCAGATTAAAAAAATTATATAAAATTAAAACAATAATACATTTTATTTCTAGATAAAAAAAATTAAAATCATAGTTAGTTTTTAAAAAAAATATAAAAATAAAAAACCTGGAAAATTGAATTAAAATTCATACAAATTTAAAGTGATGCACTACTATTATGAAAATAAAAGAAATATTAAAATTTGTCTAAATTTACTATTTTTTTAGGCAAAATAGCAAAAATAATTTTCAATAAATTTTAAATTTTTAATAAAAATTAATTATTGGCAATTCGATTATCAAATAAAATGATCAAAAAGTGTTAAAAATAATTAAATTTAAACTAAGCAAATAAAAAAGAAAAATCATAGTTCGTTTTAAAAAAAATCTAAAAATAAAAAACATGCAAAATTGAATTAAAATTCATAAAAATTTAAAGTAAAGCACTACTATTATGAAAACTAAGAAAATATTAAAATTTGTTTAAATTTACTATTTTTTTTAGACAAAATAACAAAAATAATTTTTAATAAATCTCAAATTTTCAACAAAAATTAATTATTGGCGATTTGATTATAAAATAAAATGATCGAAAAATGTCAAGATTTTTGATACAAGTATAATTTACTTGTAAATTTACTTATAATAACTAGTTGTAATTTCATGGCGTAACGCTAATATTGCGTGCTTATTATTAAAAATTAAAATTACATGTAATAAATCAATTACAACAAAATTAAATCAAAATTCTTAATAAATTTTCAGCTCCTTAGTTATTACAAATAAAACGGTTTAAGCGACCTCATTAGCACCCAAAAAATGAAAATAAAACTGTTAGATTTTTTCCGTAGATAAAATTAATTAAAAAGCAGTACAAGATATTAAATTAAATCGAAATAAAGTAAGTGGTTGTAATATAAAAAAAAAATGGAAGAAAAGTTCTCCGCGTACATGTAGATGTCATTGTGATTTATGAGTGGGTAATTAAAAGTATAAAAGTATGTGGACCGGTAAGTCACGGTCGACGGACAAGCAACGGTATATCCAAGAGCACGTCCTAGCCGGAGTATTAGGGCCAATGGAAAACCCGGACCGGTAGCGATCTTGAATATTTGTTTTATTGCTGTTGATGACATTCCGGCTGCCATTGGACAAACGCGACAATAAAACCCTCCTACTTTATCAACTTTTTCTCCGCGATCTCGATTTTCTTGTTTTTTTCTTTGCAAAATTATTATTAGTAGTGTAAGATGTGAGTTCTGGAACACAAAGGGATGCCGCCGTTCAATGTAAACAAATGAGTAGCGTTATCATGTATATTTCTGAGAATTTTGTGTGATAAATGTCGGCATCGATTGTAATAATTGTAATCATATGTGATAACACATGTATAAATGTGTGATAAGTAACTGACCATTTTAAGCCATGGGGATTCTGAAACAATGACGTCATTGTATAAAAAAATTGTAGCCAGAACGTATATACGGATACTGGAACAAAATGCTGACATAGCGTTAAAGACCCTGGGGATACTAGAACAGCGCAGTGCATGACAAAATCTGTGTTTAGCAGCGCAATTTTATTTTCTACATGTACGCTTATGAGGGGTACTGAAACACTACATTTTTTGCTGTGCAAATATTTGCCGACTTAGCAAAAACTGTATACGACATTTCTGAAACAACACGGTGACGTCAGCATAGTAAAATAATACATATCACATATAGAGATAAAGACTGGAAAAAAAAACATTTTTAAAACAACGCATTATTATAAAACACATTCTGTGTTTATAGTTGTGCAATATTATTTTCTACTTATGTTACGGTACTGGAACACTTCATATTTTATTGTACAGTTATTTGCTGACTTAGCAAAAGTACGAAATTTCAGAAACAACAACAGAAGCTAAAATATAATTCATACAATTGCGCAGTGGTTGGAAAATATCATTATAAATAATATTTATTCTATCCTGCAATTGAAATCTAACTCTTGTAAAAGAAGGTAGTGTAATTAAAGTTGTGTACTTTGGTGAGTATTTACTTTTATTATCTCAATAAATAACTTAAATACACGTTTGTTTCAATTTTTTTATCCATTTAATTTCAATTTTGTTTTAAGAAAACAACAATGAACAATTTTCCATCTGACATTTTTGACACCGATTTGCTCTCCTATGGAGGGTTGTTAAATCAACCACCACCACCACCACCACCATCACACCCCCCAGCATCATCTAATAAGCGCAAAAGAGCAGCTACCACCATTACAAATTCTTCTGCTAACTCTCAAATGGTTATTCCATCAACAGGTGGTAAAGGAAAACAAATTCGAATGGATATAGCAGCCGATATTCAAAACCTTGAAGATGATATCAATGGAGCGTTTGAAGATTTATTTTCAAATGTTGAAGCTAATGTTATTCCATTAACATCAACGCTCTCAAGAAAAATCAACAATGGTCTTATTACAATAACCTCACCAGGTTCATCAGATGCTACACATATGGTAAAAATAGAAATCTATGATATGAAAGACATTGCAGGAATACCAGCCAGTGATATTTGGAAAAAAAGTATCACTCGTGCTAAAGTTTTCATTGAGAAAAAGGAACACCGACAAATGTTTGATACATTGAATTCTATTACACTTGATGTGGCAAAGAAAATGAAGGCAGCAAAAGGATCAGAAAGTAAATTTTCCAAATATTAAGTGCTTTTTTTATATGTAATAATTTTATGTGGAATTCATAATCAGATACTTATAATTATTATTTACCAATAAATATTTTAAATCAATAATAAAACAAATTTATTTTAAATATTTTTCAAAAATGTGGATTCTAGAACAGCGCATTGTATCACAAATTCTGTGTTTAGTTGCGCATATATAAATATTTTGTGATGTAAATTCAAATTGTGTAATATTATTCAAAATAATATTCATTCAACGATTGAACTCCATCAAAGAATAAACTCAATAAAAGTTGACGTGCTTTGGTAAGTATATTTATTTTGCTATTTTGCTATTTTCATTTTTTTTTTTATTTTTTTTATTATTTTATAATATAGTAAAAACAATGTGGACTTGCTATGCGTTGGATAATCTAAATAAAGAGCATGACGGTGAACAGGATACGTTTGAAAATAAAGTGAGACATCATATGGGAGTTCTAAATATTCTAGCTATGGAGTATTGCCTCGAACAAAATAGGTTGAATCCAATTCTGGAACCTGAAGAATGTGCAAAGAAAGAATTGGATTGCCACAACGCTATTGAAGCATGTGAATACTACTTAGATGGAAAAATTGATAAGACGCGTCTGAATTTTCTACTATCTAAATTTAAACAACCGATGAAAAACTCTAGTGATACTGTTGATAATAATTAGTGTATTGTTTAAATAAAATAAATGTATTAATAAAGAAAAAAAAATATTTATATATTTTATTTGAATGATTTTTTTAACTACATTTTTTATTACAAATTGTTTAATATAATTTATTACATATTATTTTTTTTGATCCAAGAATTATGAGAGCTGTCAAATCCTAACCATTTGACTAATAAATTGTCACCGCGTCTTTTAATTATTTTTTCCACTAGATATAGATGTCGGGATTTTTAACTTTCAATAATTCTTGTTCGTAAAAACACCCCTCAATTTTGTTGTTTTGATAGTCTTTGATTCTATATGTCTTCGGATTAGTAAGCAAAATTTTGTCGATAGTAAATATTTCTGTAGACCAATTCGGTGTGTATCCTTTTTCAAATACCTCCTTATATTTACTAACGCGTACTTGTTCATCCAATCTGAATTTTGACTTAGTAGAATCAACCATTTTTATACGATTGAATGATTTTCTGAGAACATCTTTTTCATTTTTACTGTTTACATCTGTAGGTTTCATTCCGATAGTGCGATGTATTGAATTATTATAGTCTTCCAATAATGATGGAAGGATGTTTATCCATTTATATGATCCTTGTAAGCTAAATCTTTTCCACATTTTCTGTTTCAGGGTGCGATTAAATCTTTCACATATACTCGCCTTTAAATTGCTATACGTTGAATAATGATTTACTTGGTATGTGGTTAAGAGAGCTTTAAATTTGGAGTTATAGAATTCTTTACCATGATCAGTTTGCAAGTTTTGAGGACTTCGTCCACTAGATAATATTTTTGTCATAGCTTGAACTACATCCCCAGCTGATTTTCGTTTTAAAGGAACAGCCCATGCATATTTTGAAAAATTATCAATAACGGTTAGCATGTAATTGTAACCTTTGTTAACTTTTGCATATGGAATCATTTCGACCAAATCTGCTTGCCATGATTCATCCAAACCTTTGATAATTACGTGCCTTCTACGATAATTTCTTCTGGCAGGAGCGTGCAATTCTTTTACTAATTGTTCTTTTGCTTCACTCATCTTGATATATTATTTAATAATGTGATAACATCAAAATAATTTATGTATATAAAGATTTTTTATATTTATATTTAATTATATATTCTTAAGTTGGGATTTTAATAAAGTTATCTGAGCTTCTAAATAAATAATATGTTTACTGGTTTGCTCGATAAGACTTTGATATTCTTTAAAATTGTTTTCTGATAGTGTTGCTGTTGTTTCATTTTTATTCATGATAACTAATAGCATATTGTTTATATCCATTACATCGTTTTTTAGTTGAGTCATATCGTTATCGATTTTTTGTATGTTTTTATTAATATTTTCGGTTGTATTGTCTACATAATTTTTATTGGTAGCATCATTTTCAGCTTCTGGATTTGCTACATTTCGTAAGAGTTTATTATTAATGTTAAAATGTTCATCATTTGTTAAAAGAAATCCAACTCCAGGAGGACCGTGTGGTAGAATGCTGCTGCGTATGCTTTTATCAGTTTTATCATTTATCCAATGATTACCAAACTTATCAACACTCATGTTAAACGATCTTGAGTTTAAAAATGCAACTAAGCAATTAGTTTAAATTGTTATTAATATATAATACCCGCTTCTCGTAACTCTTCGACTATTGATATTATTTCATTTTGATGATTGTTGTTTCCAGCTGCTTGCGACGCAATTAATAATCTTAAACGATCGACTAATTCATTTGGATCATCCCAATATGCATAATCTATACTAGGAGGCAAACCTTCTATTTTCATACTTTTAGGTAAACCAAAACCCTGCGCATTCTCTAATTTGATCGATGATCTTCTTTTTGATCTACCACTTTTATCATCTTCAAATAGTTTTGATATATATTTGCGATATTTCTCTCCTCTGGATGCAGAAATTTTACCGCTAGATTTGTATTTTTGCTTATGACCGTTAGATGTTATCAATATTTCCTTGTAATTAACATAGTCATTTTCAGTAATAATATGATCATTAGGTAACTTCTTAAATAGTAACTCTAGTAAACCCTCAGAAATCGGACAATTAAAATCCTTTACAGTGATTTTACCATCATGGAAATATATTGGACTGTCACCAATCATTTGTGTATTGTTTACCACTCTTACACCATAAACATGATCAAGATTTGGAATTTCACCTTTTATCGTTGAAAGTTTTTCATATTTACTAATAATGTTTCTGTTATCATTATCCTCTTTAATGTTATTAACTTCTAATTGTTTTATTCGGTTGGTGCTTTTTGTCACTTCAATTAGTTCGTTTAATGGGTTAGTAACTGAACTTAATTTATAGTTCAACTCGTCATCCGACATCATTTTTCCCAATTTTAATAGTCGATGTTTTCTTCGTATGGCATTACTAGTTGATACAATTTTTCGCAAAATATTTCTTTTATCTTTGCTTTCTATTAACGACATTTTTGGGTAAGTTTGTTATCAAGTTGTAAATTCACTTCAAATATCTAAGTCAAGTTCAACGTCAAGTTAAACGATTTAAGTTAAGTTTGAGGTCAAGTTGTAAGTCAAGTTCATACGTTTAAGTTAAGTTCAACGTCAAGTTAAACGATTTAAGTTAAGTTTGAGGTCAAGTTGTAAGTCAAGTTCATACGTTTAAGTTAAGTTCAACGTCAAGTTAAGCGATTTAAGTTAAGTTTGAGGTCAAGTTGTATGTTAAGTTCATACGTTTAAGTTAAGTTCAACTTCAACTTAAATGATTTAAGTTAAGTTGGAGGTCAAGTTGTAGGTTAAGTTCCTACGTTTCAGTTAAGTTAGATGTCAAGTTGTATGTTAAGTTCAAAGATTGAAGTTAAGTTTTGCAGAAAGTTAAGTTATTAATCAATTAAACTGTGTAACTGCCAATGATGGAATGATAGATATATCTTTATATTCTCATATTTAAAGAACTTTTGTTTTCTCTTCGAATATGTCAGTTATTTACTTATATCAGCAAAACAATCAAACCCCTGACGATAGCGCCCGATATTAACATCTCTGTCTTTGTCTATAACTAAGAAACCAAATTTGTCTTTCCAACAGAACCTACACAAGTTCTGAAATTTATCATATTTCATGTCTGTATTAACATGATCGTCATATACATGTCGCAGATTTAAATCATCTTGTTTAAAAATAATTATTAAATTTGTGTTATCTCTGATGAGATGTTTAGGGATACGACTATATGTTTGACATAAATAAAAACTATCAACATCTTTGTGACGTCCCATACTAAAATACTCTCTTATATGGTTTTGTTTTTCACAAGCAACATCGTCAAATACGAATATAGAATTTGTTTTAGCTTCATTTGGAGGTATAATACTTTCATTTTCCGAAAATGTAAAATATCCAATATTTTCGATCGGTTCTAATACTTTTCGCAGCAATTCATACTTAGGTTGATATAAAGATTTTGAATAAATGTAAACATTTTCAAAACGAAGACCATTTATATGCATAAGTAATGATAATAAAACATTCGTTTTTCCACAATTTGAAGGTCCACAAATTATGCATCTTATCGTGTTTGGTAATAATTCCCCGTGTCTTTTATTTATAGACGATTTATTGTCTGTTAACAAATCGTAGTTTGTAATTTTCAGACTATCTTGTTGTTTATTGAATCGCATCTTGATGATAACTGCTTATATACAGCATTACACAATACAATTATAATCAATTGATTAGTGAAGGTTAATGGGTAAAGATGGATCGTAAGAATAAGAAAAAAACTACTAAACGCAAGGCAGTCAAAGGAAAAGGGGTACTTAATTGGGCAATTAATAATCTTCCTTTCGAAATGCATATACCAGGATATCAGTACTGTGGCCCAGGCACTAAATTAGCAAAGCGCTTACAAAATGGAGATCCTGGTATAAATCCTCTTGATGCCTCATGTAAGGAGCATGATATTGCATATTCACAAAACAAAGATAACCTTGCCAATCGACATAAAGCTGATAAAATATTAGCCGAAAAAGCATGGAAGCGAGTTTTTGCAAAAGACGCAAAGATGGGTGAGAAAGTAATAGCATGGTCTGTGGCAAATGCAATGAAAGCAAAATCAAAACTTGGTATGGGACAGAGCTTTTCTGAAAATACAAATAAAAAATTAAAAACAACATTCAAAAAGAAACAGAAACTTTTGTCTCTAAAGAAACTTATAAGCATGTCGAAGAAAGCAATTAAAGATGCAAAAATAACCGATTCAAAAACCGCAATAAAATGTGCGATGAATACTGTTCATGCTTTAGTAAAAAATGTTGGTGGAAAGCATAATATAAAAAAGTCTAGAATTATATCAATTCCTAAAACTGGAGGATTTTTACCAATGCTTGTTCCTATTTTTGCGGGATTAAGTGCGATTGGAGCACTAGCTGGAGGGGCTGCTGGTATTGCTAAAGCTGTTAACGATGCCGGTGCAGCAAAAAAGTTACTCGAAGAAAACCAACGCCATAATAAAGCTATGGAAGCAGTAAAAGTTGGTGGTCATGGTTTATATATGCAACCTTATAAGAAAGGCTATGGTTTATATATTTCACCACCTAAAAATAACTCAAAAAATTCAAAAAACTAATTGATAAGCTACCCGATAGAGCGTTAACCGATAGTGAGCTTTACTGCTATGCAAAACAGCTTAAAATAAAACATTTTCGTGGAGTGTTTATGAGAAACGATCTGCCAAAGAAAGTTAATAAGAACGAGTGTGGGATTGTAAATTTAGATGATAAGAACGGTCCTGGTACCCATTGGGTATGCTACAGAAAGCTAGGAAGTAATGTTATGTATTTTGATAGCTTTGGAAATCTTCGACCACCAGCGGAAGTTGTTAAATATCTAGGAGGTAGCGTTAATTATAACTATGAAACTTTTCAAAACTATAACACATTTGTGTGTGGTCACTTATGTTTAAAATTTCTCTGTAATCAATTATATCAATGATAAATAAATATCAGTTGTTTGAAAATTGTTCATTTGATATCCAACCATACAACGATGTCGTTTACCCTTTCACTGTCTGGTAACGGATCAGTGTTATCTACAAATTATTTTCCTCCAATACAGCTATCCGAAAGTGAAAATTATGAATTAGGTTTGGTTAATTTTCAAACTTTTAATTCCATTCCGAATATAGATGTGGATCATAACAAAATGTACATAGATGATTTTATTGTTACTTTGCCTGTGGGTTCGTATGAGTTAACAGATATTGCTGAATATATAAAGAGTGAAGTAGAGAGCAAAGGAATCGTTTTTGAAATGAAAGCTAATAATAATACTTTAAAGTGTTTGTTAAAATGCAATCGAACCATAAACTTTACTCCTAAAGATTCAATCTATAAATTATTGGGATTTAAAAACGATGTTTTGCAGCCAAATATTCAACATGAATCTGATCTGCCGGTTGATATTCTTAAAATTAATTCAATACGAATCGAATGCAATATTATTAGCGGTGCATATTTAAATGACCATCAAGCACATACGTTATATGAGTTTTTCCCAATTGTTCCACCTGGTTATAAAATAGTTCAAGAACCTGTAAACGTTATCTATTTACCAATAAACACACGTTCAATAGATAATATAACTCTTCAAATACTCGATCAAGATAATAATTTGGTCAATTTTAGAGGTGAAGTGATTACGATAAGGTTGCACGTAAGAAAATATTGAAAATGGGAATTGTTTACAACGGAAATAATGATGTTAGTTCTCTAAAAAGAATTGTCAAAACATATTTTAAAGAAGAACAATGCAAGAAGATGGTCACTCGTGCACCACAAATCAAAGCACTCACATCTGCAAGCAGAGCAACATTGGAGAGTCTAAATCTTATAGTTGCCCCCATCAAATCGAAGATACCACCAGCTGTAAAATAAAATTTAATTGTACTAAAGTGATTTCCAAACATTTACGCTTGTTTTTTGTAAAGTCCTTTCGAGTTACATTAGCGCTATCAATACGTATTAAAAAAAGATTCAATGATGGCTAATATGCTAAATATTCGTGCAAATGTAGAGTTCGATGATTCAATATCTAATAATGAAATTCATGCACATCAACCATATGCATCGTCTACATTTAACAACAATGATGAAATTCGTATAACAATTCAAAATCAAGATTTATATGTCAGACCCAACAAAAGCTGTTTGCATATTTTCGGTCGATTGTTAAAAGAAGATGGTACTGCTGTAGCACACACAAAAATTATCAACAATGGATTATGCCATTTATTTGATGAAATTCGTTACGAATTAAACGGTGTAGAAATAGATAGATGTAAAAATGTTGGAATTACATCAACGATAAAAGGATATTTTTCTGTTAATGTAAACAAAAGTCAAATGTTAGAAAATGCTGGATGGAAACCTAAGCCTGATACTAACATTACCGATGCTGAAGGATACTTTGATGTAGTTATACCGCTTAATATGCTGTTGGGTTTTGCTGAAGATTATCTAAAAGTTATTGTTAATGTTAAGCATGAACTTATCCTTGTTAGGTCAAGAACTGATTTAAATGCTATTATCCAAACAGAAGCTGAACCATTTAAGTTTATTTTAAATAAAATTGAGTGGAGAGTTCCATATATTACACTTGCCGACAAACATAAGGTTGAAATGTTACATTTTATTGAAAAAGATCCAACAATTTCCATGAGTTTTCGAACATGGGAGTTATATGAATATCCTATGCTTCAAACAACAGAAAAACAAATTTGGACAATAAAAACTACTACTCAATTAGAAAAACCTCGGTTTGTAATTCTAGGTTTTCAAACTGGTCGTAAAAATAATGCTGCAATGGATATCAGTAAGTTCGATCATTGTCGGCTTAATAATGTTAAGTTGTATTTAAATTCCCAATCATATCCATATGGAAATTTGAATTTAGACTTAGAGCACAACCAATATGCTTTACTGTATGAGATGTATGTAGGATTTCAAAGTGCTTATTATTTACATGAAAGCGAACCGTTGTTAAGCAAATCTGATTTTATAAATATTGCTCCGCTTATTCTAATAGATTGTTCTCAACAAAACGAATCTCTTAAATCTGCCCCTGTTGATATTCGTTTAGAATTTGAATCAAAGGAAAGGTTTCCTCGAAATACAACGGCCTACTGTTTAATTTTGCATGATCGAATAGTTGAGTATAAACCAATTAGCGGTAGAGTACAGAAGTTAGTGTAACATTTTCTTTCAAATGATGGAGTTCATTGCAGATTTTCAAGGTTTTATGAAAAAAACCGAATTTATTTTTAAAGAAGTAGCATTAATATCAATTGATGATCCTAAAAATACAAAAGTATTTGTATTTAGTGCTCCAAATGATTGGGAATATTTATGTTCTGAAAAACCATCAAAGAATTGGCTTCTGAATCATCATCATGGTATACATTGGCAAACTGTTGGAATTCCATACAAAAATTTAAACAATGTGCTTCATGATGCATTGAATGGGGCTATGACAATTTATGTAAAAGGGTTAGATAAACAACAATGGTTGGAGAAGTGTGGCTTTTCTAATGTTGAGAACTTAGAAAATATGGGGTGCCCTGCTCTGAAGCTACTACAAAAAGAAAAAATAGTACTCCAAAAATGCTCTTCAGCACATTTGAATGCAAATATTAATTATTGTGCTTTTAAAAATGCCCAACTCTTACAAAAATGGTTTATATCAAATCGAAAACCCACAATAGGTCAAGCAATTTCATCGTTTTACCAAAAGAAGCAACTTGCGTTAATGACAGTTCAAGAAATTGAGTGTTTACCAATAGAATTTTTGACCACATTTGCCGCTGATTGTATAGAATCTGTTTGGGAAAAATTATCAAACAATTTGAAGCTTAATCCAAATATTTATGACTGTAGGCGTTGTTTTCAACATTATAATACATCCAGTCGAGATCAGATTGATGGTCCTCCACCGATGATACGTAACTGCCCAGAATGTTAATTCAAATAATAAACTTATTAAGAAATGAATTCGGACAATAGTGCAAATAAAATCCACGTTCGCTTTGACCTAAATCAAAACAAAATTTACCCAATGGTGCAATGGTCATTTGCTTATCAAGCAGCGAGAAAAGGACCTTGGGAAGAGTTTGCAAGGGATCAAAGCAGATTTAAAAACCGAATTGGACATGTTGAAAATAAAATAAAATCGATTTTCAATACAGACGATCGTCAAAGAATATTTGAGCAACGCTTTGTTCAAAATATAATAAATTAAATATATTAATGATTGGTCATTGATTGATATATGATTTCGGAAGATGTTCAATAAACAAAAATTAGTTTTTAGTAACTATAGTTTATTATATACATGTTAGAATATATTTTGTATTAAAAATTAAATATATTATAGAGAATATTACATTGTTTAACATATTGAATATTATTATAAAATTCTTGTAATATACATTTTATTTATAGTACCTTAATCTTGTTAGTATTAGTATATTTATTTCTCGGTATTTATATCTGTGTTTATTTAATAAAAATAAAACTAGAAATATGTTTATACTTTTTTATTTACACACACTCATTATCGACAAAAAAATAACACAAATCTTATTAAACATTTTTTTTTTATCCAAAAGTACATTATATAAAAAAAAAAAAAAATAAAACAAAATTAAATTAAATACAAAAACAACTTAATATCTATACTTACTTAAAATTAGAATACAACAATTTTAACTAGCCTATAATTGTATAGAATAATGACCCCACGGCAAGGTATCGATATTATTTTCTTGAATATATCTCTTATCATCAAAAGCACTTAATGCGATTTTATTTTGTTTAACAGTATTAACTTCATGTAGCTTTGATAATATTCTATGTTGTGATTTATATAAACTAGCTTGTTCAAATAAACAATTCTTATATTCATCGAAAGTCAGCTTTTGAACAACCGATTTACCTATTCCTTTAGCTTTATTAATATCTTTATTATTTAACGAATATGAATACATTTTAGATCGCAAACCCACAAACTTATCCATAATTTGACCACTCAATTCGTCTTTGAATAGTCCTAAAACTTTTTTATTAATTCTGGGGAAATTATAACAATTGTTCTCAGCATAATCAGACGTATCAAACCATTGTTTTAAGTCTGGAAATATATCTTCATAAAAGTTATTTGTTATTATGGAATAAATTAATGAATCCGTGTCTGTATATAAAAGTTTTAAGCTTGCTGATTCATATTTATTTTTCATATATTCATAGTGAAACTTATATATTAAACATTTGCTAATATCCAAAATAGCCATTCCTACATATAGAGGCTTATTAAATTTTATTTTTAATCTATTTAATTCAATTGCTGCAAAATCTTCATCAAATATTACCCTATCTTTAAAGTTTGGTTTACCCATGAATTTTCCAGCCCCATAACTACCTTCCCATTCCGAAACTAATTTTATATCACGCATTTTCCTAACATTTTGCATGCTTTTACCAAAAACACTATTATTTTTCAATTTATAATAACTTTTCTCAAACTCGTTAGTTGATTCCATTCGCAATTTTGTATTTTTGAGAATGTATGGACGCATCCAAGCTGATTGATCAAATTCTAATATACGATGAATTTTGGTAATAATTAAGCCATGATTAAGACACTGCTTCAAATTTCTATAATGAATAATATATTTGCTTTTTGATTCTAAAGTTGTTAAAAGTTTTGGGTGTTTTCCATTAATTGGAGTTTTATTTTCTGGACAAAATGGAAAATCCCTATGAAGATCATGTAAATTTTCAGGGTAGTTTAAATCAACTTCCAATATATACCCTTTTTTATAATCATCTTGAATTTGCAATACATTGAAGTGTTTACATTTGTTTTCATTAAGCCATTTAAAATTTCCGGTAGGAAGGCATTGACACATTGCCCATCCATATAAATTCACTGCATCTAAATAAATGAGGTATGATTCTGGTTGAGATTCGTCAAAAGTTGGCATGTATCGATTATTAGCAACAGCATATCGATTACAACATTGACTAATACCACCACGAATACCTCTCTCTATAAACAATAACATATCAATGTCTGTCATCAATTCAAGTTTAATTTTTGTTGATTTTAATAAACTGTCCCAAGATAGTGCGGGAGCGGTAATATAATTAGCGGGATCTAGATCATAGGTTTTTTTACATAAAAGACGAAATTCTTCAAATACATCCGCTAGCAAAAGAACGTCAGTTTTTAAATATATGTCTGTGTACTCTCCTAAGTTTTTACAATCAAATTCTGAATACACTTTTTGAGCATGAGCATATTCATCATCTTTAATATCAGTCTGAGTTAAGTTATTAAAAAAATATTTTCTATCAGGTAATGATTTTTCTTCAAAACGCTTAAAGCTGTCTAAGTAGGTATATGGAAGTACGCCTTTTCTAAGTAAGAGAGCTAATTTTGAGTCTGCCACATTTTTAAAATATTCTTTGGTAATATTATATTCTTTTAGGTATGACGACAATTTATCTAAAGATGAAGCCATAAAATTAAAAGAATCTATGAATCTTAGTTTCATTGTATTAGAACAATTATATTTAGTAAAACACTTGTATTTCTCTTTATTTATAGGAATTGCTTTAATTACCCCTGGATTTTTAATATGCACTTCACCATTACGATCTTTGATTTTTTTTTCATGCAATTCTCGAATAATAAAATGTGCATCATAACCTTGAAGATTATGAAAAACTACAACTATATCTGATGGAAGTTTATAATTAAGGTTACAACTAACATGAGAAGCTCCTCTAAATTTACCAGTCAAATGACAATGATCTTTAACTTTGGTTAATAAATCTTCTTCCTCTCCTTCTAATGCATAATCTGAAGGTGGTATAAATGGTCCTTCACAAATATGACAAATATTGGCATGTTCAAACTCATCCAATTCCACTTGTGATAGTGTTAGCATTTCTTTTTTATCTGCATAAATGGCTGCTACTTTCTCTGTAATTGTATTTAGTTTATCTACAAACCATTCAATACAATTTTCACCTCTGAATAATTCTAATTCTGAATATCCCTCATCAAAATTACATTTTAAATAATAAGAAATGCTACATGGTACGTGTTTTTGGTATGCATTTGTATAACTTTGAGAGTTAGTAGGTTCGCATGTATCAATAGGTAAAATAAGACATTCTAAATCTGCATAAATTATAAAAGGAAGCATTTCCTTATTTTTGTGATTTTTGAAATAAAGCCACTTAGTAGATTCAGTTGGCATGACACATTTTGCGGGAGCCGCCTTTGAACAATCAATTTTATGTTGCTTAAATTTAGATTCCTGATAAAAATAACATAAACATTTATCACATAACCAGCGAGAGCCGCGATGCTGACTTGTCATTTGACTACTCACTAATCTAGATAAATTCTTAATCCAACAGAAATGATATTTTGGTGTATGTTCTTCTACTATATTTTTTTCGGGAATCTCTGCCATTAATAAATTAATATGTACATTTTTATGATTATTTGATATATATACAGGCAATATCTCATATTTAACATTTGTATTTTCTTTTCTATTTATTGATTCAATTTCACATACATCATCATCACCACAATCAGTTAAGATAAGCCAATCGCTGTAATTTTTCAACGCGTATACATTAATAGACATATTATTTTGTTCTTCAAATTTTGGAATTTGAGTCAAATCCATGGGAAATGAAATTCTATCTAAATTAAGAATGTCTCTAAAGTGTGGATAAGACAAAACTCTGTGTGGGTTATGTTTAGCTGGTCGAGGGGCTGAAACTATAGCCCAGGCAAAGCAACATTCATCGTTGGATTGTACATTTATTACTGCTTTTTTAGCCTGAACATATTTAGGCAAAGTATAAAAATTACTGCCCACAGTAAAAGGAACATATTTATTAACATTTAAATTAACCTGTATAATGTTGTGTAGGGCCCAACCACTATCTCGCTCTTGATATTCTTGCAGCTTTGTTAAAATTGTTTCATTGGCTTCATCGTACCATTTCTTCAGTTCATTGTTCTGATAAATCACTTCATATTTTGAATTAAAATAAATTGTCTTTACCTCTTCGGTTTTTGGAAGAATCATTTCACAAACTAAACATAATTGTGCTTTAATCGGTGCTATATTTCTAAGTTCATTTAATTTTGTTTGAATTAAATTATTGAAAAACGCTTTGGGTCTAATACTTTATTAGTGTTTAATATTGTACTTGTTAGCATTCGCCGTTGGAAAGCTGATTCTGTTTGAATTAATTCCAATTCCTTATCGGAAACATTTGTTTGATGCACATTTTTATTTACAACTTTATTTAACACTGTATTTATATAACTAGAGTATTTGTTATTATCACTTATTTTTTTGAATTTAATTTGTGGTTCGTTAATTTCCACTATAGACCGATTATTATTCTGGTTTAACACTGGATTTATAAATTCACCCCGAACATTTCGTTTTCTAATTTGTTGTTGCTGTGGACGATTTACTTTTTCTAACACAGACTGTATGTATGATTGGTACGAATTTTCCATCTGCAAAACACTTGGTCGCATAAGAAAAAACAAGAAAAAAAAAGTTTATAGCCTACGTACTTTGATGATGATGATGAATGTGATGAATAAAGTTGATTAACTGAGATAACTGAGTTTTATTTATTTAACACTTTTACATATAAAATTAATTTTTTTTTGTGTGTTTTTAAACATTAGAAACCTACAAATGTAAATGGTTTGCTTGGTTTATTATTAAAAATTCTTAATGGGCAGGGCACAGCAAAATGTGTAGTGTTTCAGTACCCCTCATAAGCGTACATGTAGAAAATAAAATTGCGCTGCTAAACACAGATTTTGTCATGCACTGCGCTGTTCTAGTATCCCCAGGGTCTTTAACGCTATGTCAGCATTTTGTTCCAGTATCCGTATATACGTTCTGGCTACAATTTTTTTATACAATGACGTCATTGTTTCAGAATCCCCATGGCTTAAAATGGTCAGTTACTTATCACACATTTATACATGTGTTATCACATATGATTACAATTATTACAATCGATGCCGACATTTATCACACAAAATTCTCAGAAATATACATGATAACGCTACTCATTTGTTTACATTGAACGGCGGCATCCCTTTGTGTTCCAGAACTCACATCTTACACTACTATTATTACGATCGTCAAAAAATATCGCATCAACAAGTTTATATTGAAATTCCTCTTGCATGTTCGCAACTTAAGTGCATTATATAATATTTTCTTTTATCACGTGTGTATATTTCTTGTTAGTCGTTTCCAATTTATTCTAATTAATGCAGCAATTAAAATAACATAGAAAATGAAATTTTTATAAATCATTTTACTTTCCATATAAAGCCTCAACAGCACGCATGTTTTTCTATTTTTTTTCGCTGTTTGGAAAAATTGTTTACAAAAAAAAATTATTCATACATAATGCATTATTGTTTTCCTTTTATAATAGTAGTCATAATTATTTTCTATAGCGAGTCACACAAGTGTTTGTCTCCAGGCATTCAGAACATATTTTGAAAAATCTTTAAGTGGGGGGTCTGACAAAACCCAGTCGAAATGTAACTTTTCTGACTGGGCTATCTCAAACCCCACTTCCCGCCAAAATTTCGAATCCGCGTCTGTGGCCCGCTTCAAGCGCCAGACCCGATTTATACGAAATAATAATACAAATTGCATCCTTCAAAAGCTAATCTTATATTGAAATGTATTCAGAAAATTGAGATCAATTCTCCACATAAATATAAGCTTGTATAGTCTTGACGCAAGCCAGTACTTTATTCATATGAAGTTACATAATATGCTAAACCTGTAAAAGCATCGTTTATGTTCTATACACTAAACAAAAAAATAAAACGGACGAAATTTATAACCGCGCATATTTTTTATTTATTCCAAATACTCTACGAGCCGTATAAATGTCTAAATACAGTTACACAAATTAATTTTATTTAATATATGCAATTTTGTGCGCCGAGTTAAACCACCAGAGAATTCATTTTCTATAGTTTTTAATTATTATAAATAAAAATAAAATTCAGCAGCAGTTAATTAGGAAAATTGCGTTATGGCTAAACATAACAAATTGACTTCCTTTCAAGCAATTGTATCGATGACAGAACGGCATACAATGGATGGAAAAGTGTCCTCTCGGGGTACGTACCGAGAAAGTATTTAACTGTCGCAGTAATATTAATGGGGTGAGTCTCGGGGTCGGTGCAAGTCACCCCTAAACTGCCACCCATTCATCATCAGTCTTACCACACCCCCACAACTGCCACCAAATCTACACATACCCGAAATGCCAAGCCAGTAATAATATAGTTAATAGCGCACCATATGACGATTTGTACTAACTAATAATGGTTAATGTGCGTTATTAGTTTTAATTTCATTTTAAGCCCGTGCTAATGGACTGTAATTTATGTCTGAACTGAAAAGTTTGCTCCGCATTTTTTGTGACTTTAATTGCATTATAATGGAATTGGTACTTTTTCGCACATTTTAGATCATAAAAAAATAATTATAAAAGTAGGATTTCTGATTTTTTGATATGACATTTACAAAGAGTTTATACAAATCATGTCAAAATTTCATCAAATTCCATTAAGTACTTTTGGAAATATAGCTGTTTAAAACAGAGGGTCAAAACTTGTCACTGCGTTAGGTTACGCTTGTGACGTAGCGCTCAAGACTCATCGCGCACACTCTAACATTCTGACTCTAGTACTTCTGATAAAAATATTTGAAACGCGTACAACCATAAATTTTTTAAAAAAATTGTAATTTATTCCCGTTTGTTTGATTCCATCAAGCAACCCATTTAAAACCTTCATTTTTTTTTGCTGAAGATACAGAATATACGTTCCAGCTTAGCTTGTCCCAGTTTTCTCAATAATGTTTAAGTAACGGACGGACGGACAATTCAATAAAATAAACTCGTATGTTGATGTCCAGTGTAAAGAGGTAGCGCATGTTGGTCGATGGCATTTGTATATATATTGGCTGGATAGCGACTTGAATATTGATGTCAAACCGTGGGAGAATCGAATAGTTTGAAAGGCAAGACACAATAAAATACCATGCTTCAGTTGCATCGTTCACCAACTCAACCATTTTATGTCGTCTTGATCAGGTCCCATCAGAATGCCATCATCCGAAGGAAGGATAAAAAAAAATGAGAAAGGAAAAACCACGTTCATGTATTTAAACAGCACTTTTTATTTCCGTTTATAGTTTACAAAGTCGTTCTTTTTATTAATTAAATTACATACTGGTATGGAGATAATTGAAGCGCACGAAGACAATGATGCAAACATTAGTAATTTGCAAATTGATGGAATTAGATCGGACTGATTCCAAAAACGTGATGCCATGTTACGGAATCACCATCATTTCTCAGCATCAGCTCATTTTCCTGCAATTCGTCGTCGTTCCAATGCAATCCAATGCACTATTAATTAAAAAGCAATGATGGCATTTTTCAATTATGGACATTACATCTAGGTAACACTTGTCTGACAGATTTTTCTCGAGAGAATCGGTTTGACGAACGATTTGCAATTCAAGTACACGTCAATTAATGGTACCAGAGTGCCGTATCCTTCAGCAAAAATTATCATTGGCATGGACTTTGAGAAGAAAGTGAATGCAATCAATTAGAATCTCTAATCTTCAACTTCTTGCAGTCTGATTTAATTAATTAAATAACGAAAAAACACGTTTACATCCTAATATGGATCACATAAATTAATATTAATGAAAAGTGCGGGTTGAAGTGTAGGAAATGAAACTGTCATTTTTGCAGACGTGTTTTTTGATCCACGACCATATTTTTTGGAAAATGTTGCGTTTACCTCGTCGGATGTAAACGTAGTCGGCATAGGAGACCGTTGGAAGGGTGTTGCGAACGAGTTCCTCCAAGCTGGGCTGGTAGATGCTGTTTTCGGTGGAGTAGACCTCGGAATCGGCTCGGTAGTGCTCATTTTTGTAAAATGTGAAGATTCCTTCGTCTTTGTTATTGTTTCGTATCATGTCTAGGATCATGGGTTGCATTGGCGGGCTTTTTTCTCGATGGAGCCGGTAGGAGAAGACGCTTTCCATGGAGGAGACCATGTCCAAATATCCCGACTTCAATTCCAATAGTGATAAGCTGCGATCGCTCAAATCGGAAGAGGATGAGGATTTTTTTATGGTAGTTATGTCATCGTTTGACATGTTTGAGATATTTTTTGGGATAGATTTGGGGTATCTATAGGAGTTTTGGAAGTTTTTGTTTTGAGTCAAAAATGGTGAAAATAAAAAATAAAAAATCGTTGATTTTTTTTTACTATTTATTAAATTTTAAGAAATATAAGATATTATTTATGGATAGAAAATTATTCTGATGATTTCCATTTTTCTGCAAAATATAAAAATTCATTAGCAAAAAAAAATTATGTAAATAACAAAATTTACATAAATTTTCAAAATATTTCACAATTTTTTTTATATTTTTTGCGACAAGACTATTTAATAGAAACATTTTCATTTGGATGTAAAACATTTTGACAAAATTTATAATATATATTTCCGTGGTGGAAATGTTAGCCAATAAAAATGTATGGCTAACTTCACGCCAGTCGATAAACGCCATAAAATTCTGGGATTCCCCGGAAAATATGTAGTTAAGTAATAATCTTTTTTTAGAACTGTTTTTTTAATTTTACTTTATACAAAATTGTGATTTAATATTTTTCTTCTTTCCATCTTAAAGATTTATCTAAAATAAAGTTAAGCAAAATTTTTCCTTATGCATGTAAACGTAATTAAAAATATTGATTGCAGAAAAAGCATGCATAAATGACCTCAGGAACACAATATAGATTATACCGATGTGAGAAAACGATACTTTAATGAAGATTGTTTAATAACCATGAACAAAGAATCATTCCTTATGCAAATGTTGTTCATTTTACAGCATGATTAAGTTGAAATGTGCGTGTTGCTAACACTTATTAATCAAAACAATGTTATACAGTATAACATTTTTCGCGTATTCTATACTTGCTGTCCTCAACTCTCGTTATTAATACCTTTGACACAATTCATGTGTTATAAAGGGGAGATTGGAACATAGATTATCCCTTTTATTATTTCTATTTTGCATTTTTATTTCGCTTTTTCTTCAATTTTTTCTTTCTTAAATTACACATATTTTTGCAATCAAATTTTATATAAACTTCACTTTCTTTTTTGCGCGCCATTCGATTAAATCACAGTAGGTTAAATTTTTAATTATAAAAAATATAAATTTCACGTATTTGAACTTTTAAGCGAGCGACGGTCGGTACTAGTTAAAAGTGCAGACAGTTCCAGATAGACATGATATTCGGATCAGGTCCTTCAGCCACGCACATCATACGTGCACCAAGGACACTCCTAACCATCGTCCTGCATTACAATAAAATTAAATAAAAAATCATAATAAAAATCATGGAGAAAAGGTTATCCACCCGAACTGTGTGTGGCTTGTAATTTTGTTGCAGGAATCTTATTATGGCAATTAAATCCAAAATCAGATTGAACATTTTATATGAAATTACTCCATATACTGTATTTATAGACGACCATCAAAGTTTTGTGGCATGAACAAACATAATTAATCGCGAAGAGAGAATAAGCGAAGTTAACTAACAATAATGACGGCCTCATGACGCGATTGGTCCGCAGCAACAAGAGTACCGAACCGTGTCACGTTAACAATTACCACGCAGGAATTCACACACACCGACTAACTTAATTATCGTGTCTTTGGCGAACAATTATTCATCTCAAATAAAAATTAATCCGATAAATATATAGTATGCAATGTGTGGTGTCGCAATGTCGGGTTTTTCCCAGCTATACGCGAAGACCCGGGGACAATTTTTACCATAGCCAGTGGGCGCCATCTTCAAGGAGTGTCCGACCTTGTGCCGCTCACGTATTTCGATATAGATTTATGGTACGTGTTGTACTTGTCCATCCGTCTTCTGTTTTATGCAATGTGCATAACAATAGTAGCGAGACGTGTTTTCGAAACCTTCTAATGCCAGATTTTGTGAGGCCGGGAAAGTGAAAAGATTTTGGCCGTCGGATCAAAATTTTGAAACAATAATCAAATTTTGTCTAACTTTAAAAAATCCCCCATAAGTTGGTTGGAACGCAATTAAAAATCTATTCTCAATATCTTACCCGAACTGTCAAACTCTATTCACCCCGCAACGTGACCGCCGCAACTCAGCCAATCGAAAGCGTGAAAAAGCACATAATTGCCGCGCTAATCTTAATGCTCCATTGTATCTACAGGATGTATTTACGTATTATCAACGTACTAAGTGATTGTTTGACGACATTTGAATGTGTGTCGAAACAAGGTACGACCATCAGCAATTTGCATATTCATCGACATATTTCTACACCTAACTTATTGTTTGAACAAGGCGTAGGTAACAATAATACCTATAATTGACCGTTCATCAAAAAATCATTTGTCTATGAATCACCGACCGTTAACAAACTAGTAATACGCGAACACTCGCGAGTGGGACCTGGGGGAGCGCGACGCCTTTGAAGAAGACGTCGCTATATGTAGGACACGACGCGACCGACGCCAGAATGTGCCATCACCGACACCCTTCCCAATTTTATATAGCGTGGTGTTGAGCTCAAAGAGGGGGCAAAAACACTTTTTATTCCATCCACCAGACTCAGACAGAGAGTCTCTCATCTGCAAGTCGGATAACACACCTAATTATCAAGTTAATATGGCCATTCTGTATGGGCCGTTGGAAAGAGGTTTAGATTTGGTTCGCAACGAAGGGAGAGAGCGACGCCGCTTGCCACCCCGTCGAACGCACGGGAGCGACGGAGATGCCGGCCACATTGATATTATAAGTAAGTTCAATGGCTGTATTCATTTGTAAACTAAGGCTGGTTATATTATTCAGGGAGGGCAGAACTCATGTATGTTTCATACAATTTAAAGTATCTGAGCGCCGCGAAAGATGCCCCGGCAAGACGGAGGGCTTCCGGGGCTTGACGCCGTGACGACCTCCTCCCCGAAAACCATCGGCCAGGATGACCACATGCCATATGGTGATAAATATATGTACACCTCTATAGAGACCATAGGGTGTCCTCCACAGTCCACCCCCTACTTCTTCAAGGAGAGTACACTGAATATGCAATGATTCTCCATTCTGCTCCTATATAGTATAAGAAATACCCCGAAAGAATGCATAATTCAACATGGAAATTAGAAATAAATTAAATATTAAAATTATGGCAAGAAAAAGAGCCTTATTGATTATGTATGCAGCGAAGGAAAAATTAAACCTCTAATGAAGAATAACGCCTTTTGGGAGGCACGCGAAAGAAATTACCCCCGAAACGCTACGTACCCCAGGTGCTCCACCATTCAAGCTCCAAGCTCTGATGATGATGGACCGGGCTGCAACCATACTCTGCAACTTTTTAAATTTACATCTATAATACACCACTATACCCTCTCTGACGACTTTTTAAACGCTTACACTTTTTCTTGCACATAATTTCGTTTTGTTCCAACCGGCGCTTACTTCAGATTAATTAAACTCCAAATAACTTAATTACGTTGTTCTTTTTCAATTTGAATATCTTAATCCCATTTCGGCCGAAAAAAGCGTAAGTTTTTTAATATGGAAAGGGCGCGCTTTTTGTTATGGTGCCGGATCACATATGTAGACCCCATACTGGGCATGCCGCAAACTTGCTAAGTCCCACCAAATCCCAGGATAACAGTGTGCAGACCCTTTTTTTACGAGGAAACTTCTATTTTTTGCCATCGAAATTAAACTAAATCTAAATTGTTTCATAAATGCTTCTTTATTTGCCCGGTTTCTATCAGCGCACCATCAAGTCGAGGAGCGAAAGCATAAAAGCCAGCGCCATCATTCTCGACGAAGACTGAAGAGCATCCTCAACTTATGATAACTATATATTTTATATGGTGAAGCTTTGGCCTGATGTGCTGAATTCATACATGTGAATGTGCAGCTTATCCTGGGTAAGCTTTTCAGCGGCTTTTCTATATTTTTACAGCATCTTTTCTATACACATCTCCTCTTATACCTTTGACTGCCATCCGTGATGCGCCTCTTTTCGTTTGATCAAATCGCGTCAGCAACAGGGGAATCGTAAAATCAACAACGATATAAAAGATCTGTCTTGGATGTTTCGAGAAGACTGAAAAAAAATATGCGACAGTAAATTATTAATGGGAAAATTTGGACAATTTTATGTCTGGAACGCTAGGAATTGAAAAGCGTTTAATAATGGCTATTACTCATGAGGATAAATATATATTTCCATGGTGGAAATGTTGACCATTAAAAATATTTGGCTAACTTCACGGCAGTTAATAAATTCTGTGATTCCCCGAAAGTTGGTGACACGTAGCGCACACAACTGACTTATATTTAATAAAATAATAGAAAATTATTCTAAATTTAGAAAAATATTTTTGAAGCCTGTAATAAACGTAGTCTGCTATTAAATTTATTATTTTTATATTATATGTTTGTAATATCTATAGAACAACAGATAATAAGATAATTTAACGCAGTGGTAATTAGAGACCGGAAGGAAACACGAGTAAAAACTAGTCGGAGATTTATCTCGGATACATTTCATTAAAATAATTTAGCATATTTTAAAAAAATTCAAACGGTCAGTGAGTTTCGTGGTGGCTTTTGCCATACATTTATTGCCGGAGAGCAACCGAACACTAATTATAACTGCGAGAGCGGCACTGTGTCACTTGGTCTGTAACTGTTTGCTTTCAAAACTAATTAATTAAATAGAAAATAGAGTTTGTTTAATTGGATTTTTCTACCAATTATTTTGCTTCCTTAAAGAAGTCTCATAAATAACAAGATTAATTTATTTTAGTGCGCGCACTTTTTTGGCGGGAATTTTATTTTCTTGTGCTAGCGCATCATTTATCATAAAACTGTATCCTGAGAATGATCCTTTAATGTAGCTTTAATTTTAATATTCGAAAGTTGACGTCTTGCAACAAAAAAAAAATCGTGAGATGGAAAAGTCTGCAAAGCAGAGCCTAATTTCACTTGTAAATGTCCGTATATGTCCGCCGAAGGCATAGGCAGCTTAGGATTATGCAGATTTCAAATAACTTCTATTTTAATGCTTTACTTTTGAAGTGACTGTGTTGAGTGCTTTTTCAAAATATAGTACATAAGCTTATTACCAAAGAAGTGTACATTTTAAATAATAAGATAAACTTATCGCTCAAATTTACTCTTCAATTTTATTACTACATTATTCTCGAAAAGTTAAAACAAAGAAAGAAAGAAAAAAAGCCGAAACACCATTAAAGCCTATATATCTGTATCTATCCAATTTATTTTAACAAGAGCGATCGGCCTGTGCGAACTAACAAGGTGGTAGCAAAATATCAAAGCAAAGATGGAGAGAACCTCCTCATTGCTGGCAGTCATCAGTATCCATAAGTGATGAGACATCGCTTCTGTATCAAGAATTTTTATACCGATCAAGAGTTTTCCCTCGAGTGACCTGCCACATCCACCTACTTGTATATCTTCCTAGCGCCGCATTTTTTATTTGGGAAAAACATGCTACAAAGATTAATTTTAATAACTTCTACGAAGTTCTCCAGAAAGCTCGAGTTAGACGTAATTTTTGTGCAATTAAAAAATTAGTATATTTACGTTACTTTTGAAATTACAAGTGAAAATGTAAAAGTCGCCGGCTCGGGTGGCGCTGTGGGTTAAGGCCGGCTTGCGTTTCCTGGATAAATTATTGTTATATATTAATTGTTTTTTTTTTTAAATTAAAATATAGAGAAAAATGTTAATAGAAATATGAAGAAGAATATGATTTAGGAAGATCTTGATGCTGGATTGTACGATATAAGGAAACTTTTGTAGAATTTACAGTCTAGCAAATCCGAGGGCCCGTTATGAACCTGGGTGCAGTATAATAAACACATAAAATCGCCAGAATAAGGATATATTGAGTGAACACTGAGCTGGAGATGCCAGAAAGTTGCAACAAAAATATTTCATTTATATATCTTTTTATGGGTCTGACAAAAATGGACGGTCAAAAATGATAATTTATAGATTCTCTTTGCTATATGTATGAGGATCTTGTGGTCGTGTAATTGAAATATTTCGGGTAAAATATGGCACCATAAATGTGTACCACGTTGTCATGTTAAACTGAATTGATGTAGTTTCTTGCTACAAAAATATCCTATTGCACCGGCTTACAAAACATAGATATTTATTTAATATATAAGATTTTTCAATTTCCAGACAAAGGATAAAATTGCGCTTTTAAAATTCAATCAAATATTTACACTGGAAAACTTATTGCATAAAATGCAATCCAATTGCAAAGTAAAACACATCCTAGTTTCAGAGAGAGGTTTTGCGGACATTGTATAATCGCTTTCCCCCTTTTTGAATATGCGATTAGTTTCTGTTTACCGCTCCTGTTTATCTTTTTCCAAACCCTGAGCGAATTATTTCAAAACTTTCGACTATTTTCCAATTAAATGTTGGACCAAAGTTTTAGAGAAAAATTTAGTGCATTTTTGGATCAGTTATTTGGGAAAAAATATTTTCTTTATCTTGCCATTAAAAGTGAACGTTGAAAAGTTGGAAAACCATAGTCAGTTTTTAAATAAGTTTGAAAAAAATGTTTGGAAACAAAATAATTTATAAATATTTTTTTAAAATTTTATAAAGTCTGGCAACAAAATACTCAAAAAAGTAAAAAAAAATTAACATTTTTTTAAAACTTTAATAATAAAAAATGTATTTTGTTTTTAATTCCAATAAGACTATTTCAAAGCGAACCAAAACTTTTCTCTATTTTGCAATTAAAAATCTCCCGCCAAAAGTTTTAAAAAAATGCATTTTTAAACCCATTATTTTGTTAGAACAAAAAAAAATAAAAAAATATTTTGAATTGAGAAAGTTCCTTACTTAAGGAGGGACCACCAGTACGCAGCCATCCACCATTTCTCGGATAATAATTATAGTGGCATTTCTGTACGGTCTATGACTTTGCTGGTTATTTCAACTTTTTAACCATATCCAGTCGCTATAATTAACGGATGGCTTATAACGTCGGATTCTTTTGTTACAGTACTCTAGAAGTATGTTTTTCTCTTGCAGAAGAAGAAGGAAATTTATTGTTTTTTAGTGACTGCCTGTTAGATAAACCGCTGTAAAATGCATCGCTGAAAAAAACTACTACTGAGTATGATGGATGGCTTTGCTTGTCATAAATTTGCCTAAAGAAATCTCGGAGAGTTTTATTTTTATTTTGCACCCTCTGCCCACCACCAGCCGCTCTCTATCTGTGTTTCATGTTTTTGGTTTATTCTCTTGACACGTTCTCCATTTTGCCTTTCACAATGAAAAATAGCCCTATGTGAATTATGATATTATTAAGTAAAGTAATTTTTTTTTGGATGTACGCACCCTTAAAAATAATTTCACGAAACCCCGCATTAACTATAGTGATGATAGAATAGATATAAATTCATCTTAAGCAAAACAATTTTTTATTATAAGTACTCTGAATACTTTTAATAAGAAGTTACGTCATCAATAGTCAGGGCCTGATTATAAATCGTATTTCTGCCGTGACGTCACTTCTTATAGGAACTATTCCAAGTATAGCAAATTAGAAAAAAATTGCAGAATTTTTTAAATTTGCATAAATGGCGCAAAAACAATGTTTTTAAGGTGTCATTGGAAAACTTGGTGTAATATCTGCATTTAATTTTGTCGGCACAATAAAAATTGATTTAAAAAATCTAGCTACTTTAAATTGCTAATTTCGTTTAGCATATAGGTAGGTGCCCTACATGTCGTATTGAATAAATTTAAACCATATTTACTTGATTGTTTTTAATTTATTTTTACGTTAAAGTAAACAACAAACAATCAAATTATTTCGATTAATTACAGTACACAATAAAACTTGTGATAAGAATCAATTAATGGACAACCGCAAACATGTATCGGTCATTAAAGAAACACCATGAAATTAAGGTTCATTCAGAAGGAAAGAACAGAAATAAAAATAGCAGCGTAAAAGTAATTAGAAAAAAATACAGTGTGTGTAACATTCGGTTCCGCATAGATATATTGGGCGATAAAGAATATTTATTGTATGATCGGGCAATAGATACATATTTAATTTTTGTCCACTGTATAGTCGTCGAATTGACATGGAGTGGTGGCCTTATGGCGCCCTAGTCGCACGGGAAACAAAGACATGTCCTACCGGAACTGAAATTCCGGTTCAGCGACGACCGCCGCGGCATCTGTCGTACAAATGAATATTTATAAATGCAAGATTTACATATTATCGGCGAGTTACCATCATTTATGTCAGAGAATTTATTTGCAGGTTGTGTAATTCTATAACGGACTTTAGACGTCCTTTTCGGCCTTATGGACAAAACGAGCAAAAATTCACTTATTTTTCAAATTACGGGAAATTATGCTAATTATGAGAAAATTGATCGAAATGTAAGTCAGTTATTTGTAGGTGCGTTTGGTATTTTTTTAGAAGTGCTGAGTGCGCCCCCTTATTTAAAATAAAAAGCTATTTAAAAAAAATTGTCATTTCTTACGAAACTAGTTTTACTTTTTTTAGGGAAAAATAAATTTATTAAAAAAAAATTGGTCAAATTTTTTGAAAGTGACTATAAGAATACAATTTATGCATTTTTAAATTATCATATTTTGTGAACCAAATAAACAAACAAAGAAGTTTTTTCAACTTTAACAAAAAGTTAATTTATTTCAATAATAATAATAGTAATTTTGTTTACAAAAATATTTTTTATCATTTCGTATTTATAATTAAAACGCAAAAATAGCACAAAGTGCAACTAATTTTCTTAAGGTCGCGTTTAGTATGATTTTGGTTGCCTTGTAATTGTGAGAAAAAAAAACACACACAAAGTAATCAAATTAGTTTATTAATTTTCTAAACAATCGCAATTTAATTACATACTACATAATATAAATTTCCAACTACTATGTATATTAATAATAAAAATACAATAACATGAAAAATATAGGCTGCCACATTAAAATAATTAGCACTCGATGAAAAATCAAATGACTAACAATATAATATCGAAACCTAAAGAATAAATTTTGTACGACCTTGCACAATGTGCATTTAAAATTATAAATACATACATAAATCAATATTGAGATACAGTTAACAATTTTATGTGGAATAAAACAACTTTAGCAGAGCTTTACCATAACGACGTGTTTATTGTCCCCCACCATGTTTCAGCCAAATCCCTTCTTAAAACCCAGCGAGGGGAATACAATTGTTTGTGGCACGTGGTGGTGGTAGTGCAACCGGGTGGGGACGCGCATACAATGAACAAAAAAGGGGGCGTTGATGTTGTGCGGACCAATTGGCATGCGCAGCCTTGAGAGCACCTAGCGGGTCTTCTCCATAGTGTTAAACAAAATGGTAGTAGGGGGTTCTCGCGTATTCTAGCAGATGGCGTTCGACTTCTTAACGGTGCGATAAAACGCTAAAATTGCTGCATTTTGAGAATTTTTTTTGGAAAAATATATTTTTTTGAATGCTAATAAAGTTTATTAATTAAATCTAGTAGACTTTTTTAAGATTGCTGATTTAAGTTAGGAAATTAAGAGCGTTATAAAGTATGGAAGGACGAGGAAGGAATTAAAAATCAATGTTTTTTGTAAAGAGTTATATTTTCTATAAAAAATGTTGAAGTGTTAATAAACTGGTAGCAAAAGTTCCACTAGATTTATAGGCATGAAATTTCAATTTATGGCTGAAACTTTTTTTGCACCAGCTTTTATTCTGTTTCAGCCCCCTTGCAAATGATTCTCAACTTTATAATATATCGACGATTCTAATTCTTCGTCGTAAAAAAAACCGTCGTCCAAATTTAAAAATATCCTTCTAGTCTACTAGCAGTAGGTGTAGAATGTGGAAACAAAAGCAGGCTGAGAGCATCGATTGTTTCCCTCAGCTGAGCTATGCAAATCAGGCCCGTACCGTGCTCTGTATTTTATGCAGTGCCTACTATATTCTCTGGCAGCCTTTACATGCTGAAACACACGAACATCACATTCAACCACAGCACACTGCAATATGGTTTCGCTTTTTATTTTCCAAACGAACATTTAATACAGACTTTGTTTTCAAATTTATTTTTCAACAAACAATATGTTTAAATTTTTTTCTATCTGCATACAATTCATTCGTTTGCATTGTTGCCAACTTACATTTGCACAACATAACCTTATTACTACTTCAAATATTGTCATTTTTTTGTTATGGTATTCAGTTGGTCAAACTGTTTATGTCAATATTTGATGCTTAGGAGTGGGGATTTTTTGTTTAGGGAGTTTTATGTTGGTAGTAACTAGATTCGTGTAGATTTATAACGACAAGATGGCATATAACAAAGTTTTTCGTTAATTTTAAACTAAAAAAGAGTAAGTTGTGTTTATTGTAGCAATTTATGAAGAGTGGCGTTTGTTAATTAGGTTTAACGAGATAATTTTGCAGGATTATCGATGCATTTTATAGGAAAATTGCAAATTGTTAACATAAAACAAAAATAAATTGAAAATTTATGAAAATTATTGAAATGTTTTGTTAACATTTTATATATTTTTGAGCGATTTTTGAGCTTTTTCGATTAGTTTTTTGCATTTTTCGAAAATATTTACAAAATGTGCATTTTAAGGTCTTGAAAAAGTAGATATTTTCAAAAATTTTGTATTCAAATATAAGAATCACTCCACATACGCATAAAGGATCTCAAAGAGCGCTGAATTCGCAGGAGTTGGTGGATTTCCCAGCATACTTTGATCTAGACATTTGCATGTGATATATACACACTGAATGGGTGTGGGTAGTACGTTTTGGGGGCGATAACGCCAAGGGATGATAAGCGGGGTATAAAACGAGGTTTGTTCGCGGCTTGACGCTCTCCACTCTTCATCCCATTGGAGCGTCATTTAACTGACGGAAGAAAATGTCGCATATTTTCTACATATGCATATTATTTGTTTGAAATCTGAAATTGGGTGGTAGAGATGAAAGGTATAGGTCCATTAGAGGCAGATTAGAGCGAGCAAAACTGGGGTACACAACTTTAATTATAAAGTAAGAGCCAGGGCCTTTGGCAGAGTGGTTTTGTGCACGCATCAAAGGATCCACATAACGCGTCAAATGACATTATCTCACATTATCACCACCCCCACATACACATACGATACCGAGAGAGCAACAAATTTCGCTCCGCCAAATAACTTTGATCTTCCCGAAGGATCATCAAATTTAATTGATTATAATTCCGTGGAAAGTTGTAGTATTTCCGGTCCATTTGGCTAGATGGAGAAATAGATGCCCCCAGTCGTCGTATTTCATCTTCGACGCGCTCTCGCCAATCTTTTTATGCGACTTTTATGTCGGCGCACAGATATTCTTGTTGTGAAGCACGAGAGTAATGGACCATGATATTTTCACGAAAATTGAAACGTAAATAAACTTTTATGACTTGCCTGCGAAAAAGTTTGTGGTCCGTAGTATTGTTTATTTTGCGCCATCCGTACATTTTTTTTTTGTGCTGCTCGAAAATCGGGGCGACTTAAAATCAAACTAAGAAAGCAATAAGAATGCGAACAAGACACAAAATTAATGAAACGTCACATGATTTCAATATCAAAGAGATTTTAATAGAGATAAAGCTCGAGCATGCGTGAAAATTATTATAAGAAAGAAAATACACAAGGGGGAGGAAGTTGAGAACTGAAAAATGACAGAATCTCATTTGGATTCACAGTCGGAAAATTCAATACTCGTTTGTTACCAACCAAGAGGAATTTTTCCCCGACTAGCAAAAAATATAATTAAGAATCCTATTCTTTTATTTTCAGAAATAATCGCGTGGAGCCATCAACTTTTATTTTGCCTGATAAGGATTATCAGTACCAGTGAGGTCATTCCCTTTTGTGTGTCGAGCACGAAAGGCTTCCATATAAGATGGCGTATATCAAAAATCGACACTAACGAGAGGTGCACGTGACGGCAGCGACGCAAGCGCCGCGTCGCTATGACGACTACACCTCCGTCGGGAGCGTCGATATGGCTGACGAATACACATAAGGATAAGGATATACAAATATCATCAAAGAAAATATATTCACCACACTACTAGATGCACATCACATATAGTAAAATTAAATTTATCCACATTTTGTTTACCATATTTTATTATTTTATTTATATTTTTTTTTTCTTTGGTTGGTATTCATTGTAATTGACCACTTGTTCGTGTGTATTGCGAAGGATGGGAGAGTATATAGGAAGCTTCGGCAAAGATATATAATAATATATAGTTTAGACCCTTCAATCTTTATGCAAATTTATTACCCCAAATTGAATTATAAATTTGAATAACAATAAACGTACTAGGCAATGTTAGATTTGGGGGTTTTATGACTTACTTAATATTAAGTGTAACCAAGCGGGTGTATAGGCGGACTATTCACAATTGCATATTATTATTATTATTCTAGTTTCGTAATGCGCTTCATTTGATGATGATTTTCGGTCCAAATCTAGAACAAAAAAAATTATAATATAAGAAGTTTTTAGAAATAATCGCAAAAGAATAATAAAATGCGCTTCTAATAGCGGATACGGAAAAACTGAAGCGTTTTCTCAAGCTTTTACTAGTACTTTTTTTTGAATTCTCAAAGTCAGTTTTGAAATTTTTTTGAAATTAGTTTTGAATTTTTTTTTTATTTCTGTTGAAATAAAATTCAAATATATTGCTTTTTTACTTTTTGAGTCAAAATTTTGTCCAAAATTTTATTCAAGTTCAATTTTGTCAAAAAAAAAAAAAAAAATTCTAGACATTTGCGCCAAAATAAAATTACTATTCTAATATTAGATCCTGTAACAAGGTAAGTCCCTCCAAGTCCATTTAGCCCCCTGGCAGTCCCGGATACATTACAGCGATAGTTTCGATAATTCGAAGCAAGTATAAACTACAATCAGCTGGTCATTAGTAATTAACTCGCTTTTATCACTTAATTACCACACAATCTAAACAACAACCAAATAATAAATGAAATTCAAATTTATGCATCATATGAAATACTAGGAGCACATAGTAGTAGTGTAGTACATAGGCTAATTTGTGGACGATGATGATGATGATGGAAAGGGTAGTTCGTCGTAGTTTTGTAGCTGGCCATCAGGCCAACAAAGGCGAAAGTGAAAAGTCGGTCTGTGAGGGCTGTACAACCAAGTTAGGTTAGGTTAGGTCCAGTACTGCTCATGTAAAATGCATAAGATGGCAACGGAGCACGAGTTCTGCATGGGAATTATATCTAAACAAACATTACAGTGATGCTATGGCTGATGCATCTCGCTTGCTGGCCTGTTTTCCAATGCACTATTTTTTCGGATGGATGCCGGCATTAGTTTCGTCAAAAATTAGAACAGTCCAATTTTCTATTTATTTTTTGAAAATTATTTTGGGAAGCTTTCGTATGCGAAATTTATTTATTTTAAAAATGATTGGCGTTTATGATTATTGCGCCAACTTCATACGACTTGCGCGGAAGCCACTGCGCAACTGGGCGGTTACAAATAATCTACGTCATAGCTCGTTCTCGGCACATTTCTATTTTATCCAATTTTTCGTGCAAATAAAAATACTTTGGGCTATTTTGTCAGAATAATTGTCGCATGGACCAATTTGGCATCGGACTAATGTGACTTGTAAATTTTCATAAATTGCAATTAGCATCAAAGAGAGAGAGGCAAATTTGTCGCTGTATGTATGCATGCATGTGCATTTAATATAAAGTGGAAAATGCACTGTGATTTTGTGCATAATAGCCTCGTGATAGGAAATATATTCACGTTCTATAATGCGGCTCGCTATTCCCGTATAATTGAAACATAAATAAACAATTATTTAGCGTTTATTTATACACCCAACGTTTGAATGTTTAGCCAGGTACGTACCGAGCTAATAACGCCCGCAGGAATCGGTTTGCAGCTTCCCGAATTCTCACACAATTTTACTATCCACACGGCGCTTGTTTATTTTCCAGCCGAATCACAGGTAAACAATACGATACGTTCCAGTGCAAATAATATATCCACGCACGCTGCAATAGTTTCAATACTAGTGTGATTGATTGGGAAATATATGTTTGTGAAGACCCAAACCATCCTGATGATGTGGTGGTAGAGCTGGATCTATATTGTACATAGTAGTAGATCATCATCATTGCCGTTTACTGCTCCTGCTGCTGCTCCTGCTGCAAACGGCTCAATGTTTACAAACAGAAGGCAGTCAGCTGTGAGTGCCGCGCTTTGAATTAATGCTGCATACATTTAAATATATTTACTCACTGCCGGAGTGCGTTGCAAATGATCCGCCAATTCAACCGCAAACTTGCGGACCTCTTCAAATCGATATCAACTACTTTTCCCTTTAATACATCATTTCCGCATTTACTGTCCCTTTTTCCGAAAATATCAATTTCAACCTTTTCGACTTATGAATTTTTGATTTGACTATTTTTGTATTTTTTTTCTTTAAAATTTGAACTCGCGCGCCAATGCTTTAGAGTGTGCGCCTGCGCGGGTGACGTAGATTATTTGTACACGCTTGCGCCGTGCATGTTACGAGCCATAACATGACAAGCTAAACTTATGCGCTTCTCAATTATTTAATTTTTAAAAAAATAGTAACGGTTAAAAATTATGAAAATAATTATTCAAATTTATTTTAATTCGAAAAATATTAAATACCACGCACTGCACTAAACTAAAATTGATAATAAACCACAATAAAAAATTCGAAACGTATTTGAATGCAAATTATTATCACTTAAGACTTGATGACAATATTTTTTTGGATTACCTATTATGTAGATAAGAGCCACTAAACATTCAGTAATTAATTTAAATATAAAAATGATTGGCCATTATACATAAACTTTTATTATTATTAGGTACTTAGGGGCCAAGTTTGATGCGATAACAGGCCGAGCTTTTAATGAATAAGAATATTTCCACGTTAAGTGCATAGAGGAGATGACCAGACTTGGAAAATTACGGCAAATATTTACCTTTTAAACAGTTAGCGAGAGGAGATTTGGTCGGAGCATGGTGGAAATTGGTCCGCAAAGGGCAATATATATTGGAAAACATGTCCAATTTGAATTCTGTTTATATGATAAAGTGGACGAAAAGCACCAGTATATATGAACATCGTTTAAATTTTATGACATGTCAGGCACATTTCACAGCATGTGTGTGTGTGGCTGATTGTAAAGTTGCCTCACGTGGTGCACCACCTATAATAATAATAATAATAAAAATAATAATAATAGTATTGCGGCCCATTCTAATGCAATCCAATAAATAACATTAATACAACAATTTAAGTTTGTGTAATCATGTTTAATCATCCAGTAATAACAAGTGCTTCAATTATATTCAAGACTGCTACTGTTAAAGGTACCTTCTTGCATTTAACTCTCGAACCATAAATTATCGACTTCAGGCTACTTCGCACACACACACACACATACACATTTATCTCGGACTTTATAAATATAGTTATAATTATGAGAGCAACATTTATCGATAAATTATTGGATTTAATTAGAAATTTATTGCCATTTTATAATATTGCTTTATTTCAATTTAATATTAATAATGTATTAATTAGTTTAATCGTTTTCTATTACCGATTTAATGATAGCTCTGCAGTTATTTATCATTCCATTCGTCCAGGCTTAAGAAAATTCCACCAGCCAACCTACATATCGTCGGACTAATAATAATAATAATGATTATGTTAAAATGCGTGTGTTATCCTTGGCGTTTCGCGGACTATAACATATCGATTACTTTCCCTGAGTCGGAGCAGCGGCCACCCCCTCCGCCTGCCGGTATGGCGTCGCATGCAAATCAGCATGGCGGCGGCGGCGGCGGCAACGTCGACGCGACGGGTTACTACGCGGGCTGCATGACAAAAGCGGGTGGCAGGAATGTACGAATACCACCGCAGGTTGATAGGATGTCTAGTAGTGGTTTATATGTGTACAGATACACATCACACATAGGTAGACCGAAACGCATTTACGCTACATTTACTATACGACACAACCCCCCTTTTATTTATTTCACCACCATTACTACTATATTATATTATTAGCGTGACGGTTATATATAATTCATATTTTTGGGTCATATTACTAGTATATACTTTTGATTTTATCCAAATGCTGCCCTTTTATTTATTTTTTTCTTATACGGAAAGGGTGGATATTTAATGGTGCCATTCGAACAGACGTTCAAGTATAATGGACACTTGAAAATTCTCAAATTATTCAGATTCGCTGAAAATAAAAGTTATTTTGTAAATTTAATGATCTTAAGCTGATGCGCAAAAGGATAATAAAAGGATAACCAAATGTTATCAGACCATAAAAGGATTTTATTACAACAGATATTTTTTTTCTCAAAAAAGTATCCAAATTGTAAATAATATTAAAATAAAAGAATACGATTTTTTTCGAGTTCCTGAAAATACATCAATTTTACGAATGTTTGTCTAAGGATTGGCGCTACAAAAAAAAATATATTTTTGAAATTTTTAGAACAAAAAACAATTTTTAAAGACTATAAAAAATAGAAATCAATAATTTTGAAAATATTTATCCATTTCAGAAAATAATATCAAAAGCATTTGAAAATTTCGCTTAAAATATTTCTCCTGAAAAATTCTCCAGGCCAAGAAACATCGTCAAATTTCCTAAAAAACCGTTACTTTTTTGTTTTTTTTTTAACTATATTAAATATTTAAATATTCACAACCGAAAAAAAAAATAATTCAAGTAATTATTTCACTTTTAGCTATTTTTCCCTAACAGATAAAAATTGCGAACATTTTTGGGACTCATCTTTGAGTATAAAATTAGTCAAAAACTCGAAAAAAACACATTTTTTTCTTAAAATAAAATAATTTTCCTTAATGCAAAATCGATTCCTAGAAGCACATAATTCGAAAAAAATCCACACGTCATATTTTGGCGCAAAAATCATCAATATAAATAATGAATAGCTCATAAATCAAATAAGCATACCTTCAAGAATCATTTATAATCGACTGGCAAATTATGTTACGATTTTTTTAACTCCAATAATGTTTTACAATATAATTACACGCAGTTTTTTCAAACATGTCAATATAATACGTACGCAGTTTAATCAGGATAATTTCCTGCTAGACCGCAAAATAAACTAATTCGCTCAAGCGCAACTCAATTAATCTAACGAGAGATGTTTACAATTTATTACAAAATTTTTCATCATTTTCCAATGGGAATTGCGCAAAGTTTTCCTGTGAGAAGCTTTTAATTGGTTCGTAATGAGATCTGCGAAATATAGTTTGGTTGATTAATGGACCGTATGAATTGGTCGTCAAAGTTAAAGTATGTGCGGATAATTGCAAATAGATGCGGAATGATGAAAGACACCAACCACCATCACACCATCAGCGAAAGGCTGTAATGATTAAGTCTCCCCGCACATAACTCAGGGTGATGACGCGAATAGGGTTAACGCGGATTAAATGATTATGAAGTGATACGGACCATTTGTCATGCTGTCTCTTCACGATGAGTCAAACTTATAGGAGGATTCGAAATTTAACCCGTTGGTCCATAAAAAATGTATTTGAATATTTTATTAAGTTATTTAATTAAATAATAGTACAGTGGACCATTTAAAATTGTATAAAGTATTAAATTCGGTTTTATAAAAATTTGCTAAAAGTTCTGCGCAACGCGCGCTTGACGTGTAACGGCCGCTTCTGCGTATACGCGCCCTGTGAAAAGGTCTTTAGAGTTTGCACTCGTGTGAAGGCCCCTTTAGCCATCATATTTTATTGTACACATTTTTTGTTGTTAATAATTTGTTAGCTTTTTTAAATAATTGGCCGTCAAATATTTGCGGATGGTAGGTTCCATAAATAAATTTTTCCAAGAGTCATAAAGATATTGAAATTGATTTTTGCGCCTCATATATGATAATAATTTATTTTATGTGGCACACAAGGTTTTATGTATATAGTTTGGCGAATGATTTGTGGGCAACTAAACAAGTCGCCTTTTTCTATTTTGCGATTCTTTATTTCCCTTAGTGGTCTATTTCAGGTCGTCTTCTCGAACTCTTGCCATAAATCAGCGCCAGACAGCATACGTTATGCGGGTCGTCCGTCATTCACAGAAACTCATATAAAAACTATCATTCTTCATACTAGTATAATATACAGTTCAGCAAAGAAACTCTCAAAAATATTATTTTCACTAACGTAGAAATTCCGCGAAATAATTATTGCGATCCTGAAAAGGACTCGCGGTGATTGGCAGAGTAATGATAGGCGCTGAACAAAAGCTTGTCGACAGACAACGGGGTACACTTGGCTTCTGCAATTGATTAACCGTTTCCGGGGCAGAAAGGCATTCATCACCGACGTCGCAATGTGACGAGCACCGAGCCTCTTTCAACCAGTCCTCCAGCATCCTCACCTCCGAATAATCATCATCATGTGTGCTTATATAAATATCCACCTCTGCAATTTGATGGAAATGAATGGCTTCTCCACAATAACAACACGCACACCGAAATTTTATTTCAAACTCGGGGATGTATACATAAAAATAACAATATGTTTACGTTGTACGGTTAAATTAACAATCATTTATTTGCAGAGTGTTTGTTTTATTTCCGAATCAAAATATTCTATTCAATTGTTTATTTTATTTTATTATAAATATAAACTGAAAAGCGATTTTATTTTTGCATTTATTGTGACATGCTAGTTTTTTTTAAAATATTGTTCAACCAGAAAACATTTGGATAAAATCAAAGCAATAAAATAGAGCTGACCCAAAAATATGAATTATTTATTAGATATTTACACGCTAATAATAAACAAGGTTGTAAAATATTTAGTAGTTGAGAAAATTATTTCGTTCAAATACATTAAACTCAAAAATTGGACCATTTAGCTAGTTTTCGAAATTTTGGTGGCTGCGCGGGTGCTTGGCGTCACTATTTTGAAGGAAGGAAGATTCTTCCAACTATTTTGAAGACGGTATATTTGGGAAAAATATTATTTTTGATGTTTCGAAGCATATAGATCTCATTTTGGGGCATTTGGACCAAAGCCCAAATTTTTGCAAAACAAAAAATTAGTAATATAGACCAAAATCCATCACCATTGACCTTTTGGTGCCATAAATTGATGATGTAGTACGAAAAAAAGCCGTGGTAGTTGAGAATGAAAGAGAATCTGGGTTTTATGACGTCGTTGGCATTGAGATCTGATGAATGTATGTAAATTGAAATAAACGTTTGTCGAATATGTTAGGTCGAGGATTGTGGAAGCTCATCAACGTTGATGGTGTGGTCTTGTGCATCGATATATACACAGAGCCATCAGTCTTATAAGCATGCTGAGGAACGAGCCTGGGTAAATGTAAATCCCAATTAAGCTTGTCCGGTCTCTTGGAATCTAGAATGCGGGGGGCTTCACATCGCCCCGACAACTGATTGATTCAGCTAAGCACATGTCCTCCGACTGACTGACTCGTAAATTACAACCAATGCTTTCCTTACCTTCTTCTTCTTGGTCTTCTTGACGGAACATGCAGTTTTAATCAATGAACAACCCATAACAGACTCTTCTTCGTCTCCAGTTTAATTGAATCCCAAAAATAGATTGTGATTTTGTAAAACAAGCGACATTATCGATGGATGATGAGGTTTTTCTAGTTTGGAGTGGAGCCAGTTGAAATGCAACAGAGTGCAGTGGTGGCAACAGCAGGCTTTGATCAAAATAAAAATGAAATGCTAATTAAAAAAGGGAATTAAAATCCGTTTGTTGTTTTTTAGTATTGTAGTCAAAGTGTTCAAACTAGGTAATTAATATTAAGAACCCCATAAATTGTTCATTAAGAATAAGCGTGTTTTTCTATTAATTCAATTATTTTTTTGTGCAAAAAATGATGTGCAATATTTTTCAATATTGCAGAAAGACTTATTAGCTTTTTGCATTTTTTAACGAGTCCTAGTCGCCACTCTGACGGTCCTTAACTTGCTTAATTAGAAATGATGAAGCAAAAACGAATAATAATAGTATTCCGTAATATTTGCAACATGCAGGTTTTAACCGAATTTCGCTGGAAATCTGATGTGTTATATAGAACTGGCAGGGTTTCACCCTCAAATCCATCATATCGATAGTCCGGGTAGAATTCCGGGGCTACAGATGGGGCTGAGTCACCACCACCGCATGTATCGTCCAATACATATTCATGAGGCTCTATTGCTACTGCTCTATGTCGAGCAACTCCACAATACTTTCCCTTTCCTACCAGATTTCTATATTTCAATTATTTTGCATGACTGTACTTATACTATATGAAAATACTGGCTTGATGAGATGGGACGCATTTCGGCTTGCAGTTTTAACGGTACTTGATGGCCAGTTTTATATATCTGCGCTTTGTAATTCATAGTTTTTTGCGGTTGTCTGGGCGCACTTTGAAAGATGCAGATGTCTGGCAGATAGCGGTTCGAAGATTGTTTTACGAGGACCACATCCAACGCCGATCACAGACCGCTTTTTTTGACTTCCTCTCTCAGCTTTTAAATGACAATAGCCTTTCTGCCTCTGTAACTTTTGGCTTCAGCTCTCTTGCACACACACATACACACACACCCGCGTGTGAGCTGAATATACAATTCATGGGAACGCATCGTTAATTCAAATTTATTTATATCCAACAAGAAAAAAACGACAACTAGAGGCAAAGCGCACTATTTTAATAATCTGGTAGAACTAGAAGATGCTAAAGGAGGAATTGTGGAAAAAAGCACCCCTTTACGAGTTGCGGGAGTTGTCAGTGTTGGTGCAGCGAAAGGCGGGTCGGGGGTTGCCGAATGACATGCGACTAACTCTATTTACTCAACATCTCCAGTCCATTCGACTGCTTTATTGGCAACTAAGATATACTTGGAGCGCATGCGAGGGTTGAATTTTGGTCCATACACCACTTAATTAATAGCAATTCGAAGGCGGCCTAATTTACATCCTAGAGAATTTTCACTCTAATGAACTTGGGGACCAAACATCTCGATGCTGGTCTAATGACGTCAGTCAGGACGTGCAATCTTATTACGCCTTCCCGCCAAGTTTTGTATCAAAAAATTGACGAGAAATGGTTTTAATGAGAGTTGGACGATTTGCTTCCAATAAAGTCCAACTAAGGATCCTTCGAATGGAATCTCCTATTTTTGATATGATGATCTTCCCAACTAGATTTGGGTTATTTTCACGTAAAGAAACTATTTTCCTTCATGGAGAAACTAAAATAACAAATTTTTTTGAAGATTAACATACAATATGACTGAAACATGGTGAAGGTTGAAGCTACTTGGCATTCTAGTGTCGTTTTCCAGTTAATCCAACACATGTCTAATAAATGCGATATAAAAAAAGTTTCCATTGAAAATTACAAGCCGTTTTGAAAAATATAAATATTTTGACGACCCTTTTAGAAAATTTCATATTCAAAAGATAATCTATAGTATCAATAAAACATCACGTATTGAGGGTATTCACATCGCCGATCGGAGCAAAATACAGCATTCTAAATCTAACACAATATAAAAACGAGTTTTAATTCTACTTTAATTAAACCCTCTAAGCACATCAGAACGGAATAAAGGAAAGCGAAATAAAATAAGGATAAAGTGGAGCTAATCAAACATCATAAAGGCACTAGCTACTGCTAACAACAAAAAAAGAGCGCCTGTGCTCTATTTATCAGTGTTTGCAAACATTCACGTTGCGCATGCAAGGACAAATCCGGCCATTAAGGCGTCAATAATGGCCGAACGACGGCGTTAAAATACATAAATAACGAGCTGAAGCCAAGGGAACGACGCGAGGACATCCTGATAGATAGACTTTGTTGGAGGAATCAGCGCCAGCCCTACCGGCACAATAAAACTGCACCCTTATCCAAATTTCATTTCCTACTCGGCAATGCAAATACGTTCTTCATCAGATGTTGATTTTTTGACTGATAAAACCCCAAATCCTCAACATCTTTGACAGTCATTCTGAAGGACCAAAATGAGATGAACAAAAACTTTGGACCAAAATAAAAGGATGATGATTCTTGTAGTTAATGGCGAGGCACTATCAAAGTCCATCATCTAAATATGTTATGTAACTTAAACATTTGCAAACTAAGTGGGCGGCGGGTGTCCCTCAGGAGGCCTTCGGTGGGGAGATGTGCTGGCTCAAAAGACCTCTCATTCCGGTCCGACGCCTTGGGCCCTCCCAGGTCTTTGAAGTGCCATCTCCCCGGGCACGTTTGAGTTTCGCGGTGTTGCTTCAAAGCTAATGTTGACTGAAAGATGACACCTCTTTAATTCCCAATGAAAATTACTTTTAAATTTTGATAGATAGATGAGATAAGGGATGATGCTTTGCGGACGAGGAGAAAAAAGGGTGCGTGTTGGCCGAACTAACCAGCCATGACTGCGTAATTTCGGATGGATATAAATAAATTTGGATGATGCGTTCCATTAAGACAGAAGTGAGATTTTTGGCACGTTTGACACCATAAAAAGTGTGTTAAGCCCCATATGGTCGAACGAAACTAAAAACCGGTCGCACCCCCGGTAATCCGCTTAGCATGGCAGTCTTTGTGCTAACGCATCACGCGGTTTAATATCAATACGCCTTATCTGATCCAATCAGTCTGTCTCTCCGATTGTCCATCTGCCCATTTCGAAAGCATCAGAAAAAATACAGCGAAATATAAAAAATCGCACTCGAAACAGAGAAAAATCCGAAATTAGCATTCTCAAACGTTGTGAGGGTAATTGATTTTTCACACATGATATTACCAATATAATTATTAATTCAAAAAGCTATTGTTACTCCCCATGTGAAAGGCTTCATTCTCTCAACAGGTATCACATAGCCTGAGGCTACACTATAGACCCATGCATCCGTTTATGTGCCCATTATATAAGTGAATATTTAATAGATTTCAAGTGCACTTGATGATTTATAAAGAAATTTTTTGATTTTTACACTCGCATATTGTGTGTACACTTTACATTGTTTTTTCAAGGGTCATTCTTCCAGAGCAAAGTTTTCTAATGGGAACAATAGCCATGACCTTTAAAATTATCATTCGACAATGTTATTCTATTGTTTTTAGTATGGAAAATTTAAGTAACGAGCATCTTAGGAGTTAAGTCATTAGCTTAAGTCAGTTCTTCTTGGCTGTTCCTTTAGGATTTTGTTGAAATTTTTCTAGGAAGATAAGGAAAAACACTGATATGTCATCTTAAATATCTAGTAAGTAACAAATAATCAAAATTAAGTCATCGAACAGAACAGAAAAATTTTGACAATCATATTTTTGGTATTTTTATGGAAGAGTTTGGAAGTTTTTTGGAGCTGGGATCTTAAGAACTACAAGACCTCAAGAAACCAAAAAGTTTAAACTTAAGTAGACTTAAGTTCTCCATGCGATTTGAAAAACTGTGCATGTTTGAGATCAATTACATTGACCATTAGATTTGCGTTCTTCTAGCAATATCTCAATATCCTTATAATTTCTACACGATTACATCTATTATGTTTGCATTGAAATGTAAACTAGGTTGATACAATATAAATAAATGAATTATGAATATGGCGGAATATAAATAATATAAAATAGGTAAGTATGCCGAAGCCGTTTTGATGCTGGTGTGTTTCGTTTCACATCATGTCCAACAGCTGCCGATTTGTATGTAATCCATATATTCAAATCCAATCAGCGAAGTGTTGCAAAAAGCGGGCACACAAAAGGTCTGCTACACTTATCATTGGCAACCCGCGGTTCAAATTAGCCATATCGGACGGGGAGACCACTATAGGGCACTTTTTCACTACCCTGTCTCCTGTGGCGAGCCTTGGGGCATACGACACCTCGTCTATTAACTGTTTTATTGTTATATTTCAATCCCCCATATCGGACTAAGTGCACGAGGGCGACAATTGCGAGATATGTATTTTCCTTTGCTTTCCGGTAATAATGTTCCAGATTATTATTGTATTTCCAGAAATGTGGGGAAATATGAGGTTCTCCTCTCGTAATGAGCCACTTTCGCAGAGTTTCCCAGCCACCCATACGGGTCACCGGTTTTAATCATTATTGTAGCGAAACAGCGGTGCAACCAACAAAAACACACCCCAATATATATTTTTTTCTTCTATATAGTAAATGTAACATTGAGATTTAGATGATCGTCTGGCCTTTTGTCGACGCTTAGGTGTACGTCTAAGTCTGTTGCTATAGAGAATCCGGGAACAGTGTCACCGGAGTCGAAAGCGGAACGTGCTTGGACTTTTAATTAGATGCGCTACTCAATCGATATCCCGGACTCACCCAAACTCAAGACACTATCGACCCACGACACATGCAGACAACAAAACAACCCATACGAAACGGATTTTTACTCGAAACCAAGTCTTCTATTAGTTCAGAAAAGAAAAGAAAAATTTAATGGTCTACGTTTTTAACTAAAGATTATTAGATTTCCAACAAAATTCTAAACTACCAAATTTTGGTCCAATTAGAAAATTGGAAGGAAGATTCTTTTTTACCAAATTATTGCGTAAATTAGCATATTGGACATATCTCATAAATCCGTCCCAAAAAATCCGCTATTTCCAGAGCGCAAACACTTCCTTCCACTTTTCAAACAAATCTCGCCGACTGAAATGGATTTTGCTAAGTATTAAATGCGAAAAGTTAAAAAGTATATAGTGTTGTATAAAAAGGACAAGATGATGCAGCAGCAGATCCATAGAGCGGAACTGAAGAAGATGCTGAAGGATCGAGGTGAAAAGGCTTTGAAGTTGGAGTCGCGCGAAGGAGGAGGATCTGATCTGAAAAGCTGAAATGTAAATGTGAGTGCAGAAACTGAAGTTTGAAGTTCATAAATCCCATAAATAAGCAGAACTCATTTGCAAGGCAGATCGGGCGATGCACCCGAAACTCCAAGGCCGACGCAGCAATTTCCAGAGAGTGCGCTTGCTCCACGTCACCTGCTCCATTCTACCTGAAAGGAAAGGCGCGCGCTCGCCCACTCCGAGGCCTTTAGTTTCCCGGACTCGTCCCGGATCGTTATTCGCGGATCTGGTCTTTACATTGTACATGATGCCACCTCCCCCTTTTAATGTTCTCCTCTAATAATATCTGATCAGTTTTTCTTTTGCTCTTTGATTTCGGATGGTGGCGATTGGAAAGAAGATTGACCTTGAGATTTTTGAGGCCCAAAAGTAGCGCTACTTAATATGAGAAAAGCAGAAAGGTCAGACTGAGGTAGATCGATATATGAATTATTCAATAGGGGGAAAGTGAATGAACTTTTCCTCAACGTCTAAACATATGGGTTAAATGAAAATTCCTCTACTCTATACCACTTTTCATCACAAACCAAAAAAATGCATTCTTCCCATCACATTTATTAATTAACGGCGCTTGCTAATGTTTTAATCTCTATTAATTGCAATATTATTATTCATGTAAGGATTTTAATAACAAACAGTAATCGAATGAATATAAATTCAATTGTACATATCGATAAATTATTTAATCGATCGATATATCAAAAATTTTACTTAAATATTCAATTCTCACGCTATAATTATTCCAATGTTAATTAAATCATTAAGGCAAATTAATGTACCGAGTAGCACGCCGCAATATCAATTTATATACTCCAAGAATTTTACAAATAAGGCAAGATATTTTTCGTTTATACCTACATGGATCTAAAATTCAAAGCAGCACTTAATCTATTTCAAAAATGAAGCGGAAAATTCAATGCAATAGAAATCTGGAATTTAATTCGCTAAGTAGGAATATTAACATATTGGTTCCTTTTAAGTTCCTTCCAAATTGGAAGAGCAATTTCCAAAGTATTTTGATGACAAAATTAAAGATCTTCATCATCTCCAAAAGCTTCTCCAGAAACTAAAAATGTCCTTCCAAATTCAAACTTCAAATCGTCCAACCAAGACATAAAACTCCTCAAATCCAAAAACTAGAACCTTCCCCAGACTCCACTAGACTCCGAAAATGCAGCTAATTGAATAGTGGACTGGAAGTTTTGGAATTTAGATTTGACGAGAGTGAAAATTTTGGCTTGATGAAATTATCCACATTTTCGTCGACTCGAACTTTATGGAGAGCGACTAACTTAAATAATGAGTAGAAGTTAGTAACATGCGGCAGGGTATAATAATGCAAACCATTGTGGTCGTTAGCTAAAGAGATTAGAAGGCAGTTAGAATTATAAGACCCACTAAGGGTCTGTCCTTTAGTGAACACTAAACTGCTCTGTAAACGACTTTGCCAAACAGTATCTCGAATTGTAATTATCGTATAATAATCATCATCGCGTTTTAACTCGCTCTCTCGTCGTTGAATAAATAAATCGATTTGGTTTGATGGTCAGTTATTTTTGGGCCGGTTGTTTAGGCGTTCAACACGAGGGAATACTGCAGTCCAAAGATGCCTCAGGACTACTCGCAACCAGAAAAGGGTCTGGTTTGGTTGCGCTCCAATTCAGTACGAAATAGCTGCTTAGCATTCAGCGGCCGTCTTCACCTTGTATTGATTGCCGCAGCCCGTCTACGACTACTACCCTTCACAGCTTCTATTTTACTGCCCATTTCCAAATCATCCACATAAACAAACCAAAAAAAAACATCTCGATTCATTAAACTAATAAGTAACGAAGAGCTCAAGATCCAATAGACACGCTATATTGGCGCTTTTAAAGACTTTTTGTCAACTCTTCTCATGGAAGTTCACTTAACTAGAGCATTGTCAAAGCTAAAGACCCTTCTTGCGTTTAAAAAATAAATTTTGGCGCACTAGATCGAACTAGAAATAGATGGTCCATAATTATTTGTTCGTTATCGCGATTGTGTGCTTAAATAGATTCAAATTTGGTGAAATGTATAATTATAGACATTGAGGAGGAAGAGAGGGTTTATCTAGATCTCGGAGCGCGTACTCATCGACAAGGGGGTGAAAACGTCATAGCCCAGAGGCCTGTTGGTGGTGGTGATGCTGGCTGGCTGGCCCCCCACAATAGGGAATTATAAATTGCTAGGGGATTTTTGACTTCAAACCACTACATTGTGGCTGACAGCTGCCACGACGTCAATGTCGGCAAAAAAATGCGTTTGGAAATTTTACACTCATAGGATATATCTGTTATGTATTTAATTAGGAGCGGAAAAAATGATATAAGCTGTATAAAGCGAGTTAAAAGTGGAAACTTGCTCTTATTGACAGTCATATATAGGTGTATCGCTTTTCAACTACACACAATACCTGTTACAAAAACTTGTCAAGTAAAGTATCTACATTTATTTCGTAGTTTGAAATTAAAGGACACGTAGCAGCATATAAAACGAAGTTTAAAGCAAATTCCAAAGTCGAATAACATTACAATCAATTGTCTGCAGTAAATTTATGGCCATAGCAAAAGAAACTTCGCGTGGAATGTTATATAATTCTACCTCCAACATCCATAGAATGTTTGCAGCAAAAATAAAAACACAATTAACAAGTTACTTATGTTAGCAAAAAGAACGAACAAAACGACAAATAATTAACAATTCCATTCAGTGTATATAGATCGCAGCTCTATAAAATCTTGTTAGCATTTTTCAATCCCCACATCGCTATTCGAAAAATGCCATCAAAAATAATATTATTCGACATTCTTTACGATAGTTTCGGTGATTTTATTAGGCGAGCGCCACCAAAATTATAGGTGCCATGGTCAGGTAATGGAGACAAATTACAGACTCTTCAAATTATTAAAAACCACAACCATAATGAAAAAACTAACTATAATAATGTCAATAGCACACCTATAATCTTCCAAATTAAATGGCTCGTTTTATTACTGAGAAACTATTTTTAGTTTTTGGCGGGAGCGCCATGATTAGACAAATGACAAATTTTCGGTCTATAGAAAAGTTGGTTGGCAGCCCTGCAAAGCGGCATTGTTATTTAAATAAGCAACTAACTTTTTATTTCGTACCTAAACACGTGGCAGTTCCCCCACCACACGGCAATCAGTTGCTGAAATCGCCATGAATCCGACACGTTTTCAGGATCGAGCGCTCGCATCGCCGTTCGATATATTTTGCTCATTAGTTTTTCCGAAATTGGACCCAAAAAAAACTTATGAGATGAAATCACAATTCGGATAGACACAATTTGGTGGCGGACATGTCTGCTGCACTTTCGCGCCGGGACAAACTTTGCGCCTGAAAACGCGGATGCATCTGGCAAATGATTGTTGTTAATTTTTGTGACAAAATTAAGGTTGTTTTGTACATGAAAAGGTCTACTTGACTCCACGGCTGACTTGAGAACACTGGATATATGGTAACTACAATGGTTCCCTTGCCCCGCTGAAATTCTCTGGAACACGAGACAACGTTTGCATGTTAAAGTTATACGTCGCTCTTTGTTTCGCTTGCATAATGTCAGTGTAATGCTGCCTCCCTCGTACATACAAAATGACTACTTTCTATGCAAAAGTATGAATGAGATACGCGCCACGGGTACGTATATACATGCCATGTGCCCTATCCTCCTTATACTGAGCGTTTACCACTTGCACACCCATCCGCCACGCCATCAACCGCCCTCGCCATCCAGAACCACCTCCATGCGATCCCACTAGGAAGCGATTGCCGATCCAAGACAACGCGGACCAGTTGTAATTCACGGGATATGCATTTAATTGCATCGATGGATAATTGATGCAACGCCCTGTATATCAAAGACTCCCACGATGTAGTCAGATATTAGCAATTGTAATCAGAATACTCCCGCTGGAGTTTGCTCAGTTTGGCGGCGATCGCTTGCAAAAACATTTATTATGATTTTATGCTGCATTATTAGCGATTTTGATTCATAATGTATTAGCTGGCGGGAATTTTTCGACCGACATAGCAAACATTCTAACAATTTGATGGAGTAGTCTTGCAAGGTTTAGTTTTTGAAAAGAAACTAAAATATTTGGATTGTTTGATTTGAGAGCGGATTTTTTAGTGGATTTAGGTTTCCTCATCATTGATGCGTATTTGTTCCAAATTTTAGGTCAATGCGCGCAGAATAACTGGAAGAAGTCTGCAAGGTCTATTTTTCCAAGGGAATCTAAAAATATTTGGTTTTTTTGATTTGGGAGCGGATTTTTTGATGAATTTAGGTACTGTCATCACTGATGCGTGTTTGTTCCAAGTTTTGTGTCAATCCGCCAAGGAAAAGTAGACGAAAAAGGTTTGTCCAATTTTGACCCAACATACCAAAATTGAACAAAGAGGAAAAAATTACTTTTTTGTATTAATTAAGTACATCTACAATAAATTAGAGATTCCCAACCCAAAATAACACATTTTGAAAAATATTTATCTCCAAATAGCACCATTAAAGAATATATTGAACAATTTGAACTGCCAGTTAATTTGACAAATAAAATAGAAGCCGTGCTCGAGCTAATAAATTAAGGCTTCTACAGAGACACACTTTCTTTAATTGAACATATATAGGCAAGTCTTTCCTTTTGTTAATCCTTTTATTATTCGCTGAAGCTCGTTATGGGGGCTACGTGGAGCTGATACGGTCCCGTGACAGACACAACTCTCCAGGGTATTATTTCACACTAACCCGAACAGTCCGTAGTTGCTGATCGGATCAGTTCTAACACTACTGCATCAACTGGTCCAATTTTAAATAGCACCCCCTTGTTCGAAACTCTAATCAACCCTATTGCTGGCTGGCTGGCTGGCGCAGTAATATCGGAAATATGCTTATTTCTTGGGATGTAAAAATTGTTTTAATGGGTGATAAAAGTGTGTAAAATTTAACCAACCCACTTGGAATATCGTAAAGTAGTCACTGAATTGCAGTTTTATTCGCCAATTTCTAGGAAATGGCTAGTAAATCTAACATTCGCTATTTGCTTCATTTGATATCTAGAAAAACGTATGTGAAATTTTTATGTCGCTAGTTTTATACATCTACTCGCGTAAAAGCATCAACATAAACATTTCTTTATTTAATTTCAATTTTGAAATTCACGTGACAGCAAATCAGATAAATGGTATTTTTCTGAAGGAATAATCTAATATTAATCGGATGCTAAAATCTAAATACTTTTGGCGCGGTAACAATAACACAATTTAGAAACTGTCAGGTGTTGTGCGATGAAAGAATGGGGCCCAATCAGTCCATGCCGAAGTGTTGGTCTGATCTTCAACATGTGATAGCATCTCACTTCGAACTATAACTTTAATGGAAATATTTATTATCACAAAACGTCAATCTACAAATAAATGCATTTATAATCACAACAAGTCGACATATTTCTGTATCTTCAGTTCGGCGTTAAAAAAATTTGTGTGGTAGCGCAGCACCAAAAACTATAAAGTTTTTATATTCGAAAAAAAGATATTTAAATGCTTCTATTATGTGAAGTTAATGGAAAACGATTTAAACTTTCAATTTCCTATGCCAAGCCCTTTTATTTGTAGTTATTAAAATGTTGTAGTTGATAGGCAGTGGTCGTCCAAGATGCCTCCGGCACACACTCGTCGATACTTATCATCATCGTCGTCATTTCAAATATGGCAATAGTTGCATGATGGACAGGTATATAACATTCCATTATGCAAGTCATCCGACAGGTACTAACAAGACGACGAAAAAGTGGGAAAAATATTATTTTCAATTTCAAAATATTAAACAGTGATGCGTGTAGAGGTGATGGGGGTGGCCAAAAACCTCCCTTGATTACGTATTGTGGTGAGTTATACGGACTGATGCGCATACTTTATAATCACGATAAATTGAGGATCCCTCTCCATTCTACCGACTAATTGACGTCTCAATTTACCATCCGTCACTATATAATTACCAATATAAAGACCCAGCATGAACCCTATCTATTAGTTTCTCCCAGGACTATAGCGTCATTCTCATTTGATTCCAGTTATATTTCTTTAATTGCAACTATTTCCTGGTGACCTAGTTTCATTGCACATTTTTTTTGGAGATGATTTTGAAAATATCTTCTGTTTTTTGAAGAAATATTCCATTATTTTGGAGATATCTTCTGTTTTTTGAAGATATATTTTGTTTTTTAGAGATATTTTTTGTTTTAATTTTGGATATATCTTTTGTTTTTAGAGATATCTTTTGTTTTTTAGAGATATCTTTTGTTTTTTAAAAATAAATTTTGTTTTTCTAAAGATATTTTTTGTTTCTTTAGAAATATCTTTTGTTTTTCTGAAGATATCTTTTGTTTTTTTGGGGATATGTTCAGATGATGTTTTCTTCTGTTTTTTTGAAGATATATTTTGTATTTTGGAGATATTTTCTGTTTTTTAAAGATATATTTGTTTTATTTTTGGATATATCTTTTGTTTTTTTGAGATATCTTCGGTTTTTTGAAAATAAATTTGGTTTTTCTGAAGATATTTTTTGTTTCTTTTAGAAATATCTTTTGTTTTTTGAAGATGTATTGTGTTTTTCTGAAGATATCTTTTGTTTTTTTGGAAATATCTTCTGTTTTTTGAAGTTGTATTCTATTTTTTGGAGAATTTTTTTGGCTTTTTTTGAAATATTTTTATTGTTCTTGGAGATATCTTATATTTTTTGGAAATATCTTTTGTATTTTTGGAGATATCTTCAGTTTTTGAGAGATATTTTTGATATTTTTTGGAGATATTTTCTGTTTTTTGGAGATTTTTTCTCTATTTCTTTTGGTATACTAAATATTTTTTCAATGATCTCAAAAATCTTTCAATTTCTTCCATTCCTCTCTTAAAATGTGAAGATTTCCGCATAGAAATATAATGAAAATAGACTACGAGACTCCAGTTTATAATGATCGGAGGGATGATGAGCTTTCTCAACCCCAACACGTCACCACGCGACTAGTCGATCAATCAAGCAGCGCTTTAAATTCACCGCACGTTCACATAATCTCAGTTTTGCATTATTTTATCTACTTCGACACTCTTAACCCTTTTCGGAAATCCACCACCCTGCATGATAAAATCCAACCCGAAAACCCTTCAATGTTAATACACAACAAGCGAAGTAGTAATAATAATTTTTGATTTTATCTACCAAGCAAGCAGTTGTTTTGTATAGTTTTACGGAAGTCGTGTCGTTTTTTGAATAGCTGCGAGAAGCAGTTTGACTATGTGTATATGAGACAATATAAGTATTCCCTAGAAGGTCGCATGGCGATAAACCGCGACCAAAGTTTCCAACCTTTGACTTCTTTATCTCTTCTTTATGGGTTTCGTCTTTGGGAGGGCTCCGGATCTCAATAGCACTTCCTGATGGCTGATAACCCCCAGCCGAAGAACGACGCGCTCCTGTGTCGTCTCACACTCTATGTATTTTACGCCCGATTCCAGATATGTATCAACATTGTGTATCCAAAATAGAAACTACACGTCTTTTTCTTATTCCATTGTTATTGGCTTCGAGGAACTGATAAGCACAAATAAAAATCGGGAACTACGTTTTAAATGGACTCGGATTTTTTCTTCCATACAGACAGCTAATTTATTCATAGAGTTTGTTTGCTTTTTGGAAGAAGAATAAAAGTTAATAATTATGTTGTTTCCGAACGAATGGCGGGGAGAAGAGACAATTGATGAAATGGAATTAAAATGGTTAATAAAGCGTGGAGAGAGCATGGGGTTGTCTATACAAGAGGCAGCAGACAGGCCCTGAAAGAAAGACTGAAAAGACTAATCAGGACAATCTTGTCTCCGGCTATTAACTTATATAGCGGTATCAATTCCAGCTCTAGCGCTCAAATCCCCGAGGACGAAGTTTTAACTTGGAATTTCTTTTCTTTAATTCGCTCTTCCTTCTATATGGACCAGAACCAAGCGATTTACATCATGACTTATTTAATAAAATTTTATTGTCACATTAATTTGTCGAAAGCTGTTGCTTCATATTGTGCGTGTAAGCAACATTTGTAAGTGACGGGTTGGCTGAAATGTGAACCTACATCCGAGTTGGAGGCGGCGGCGGTGGTCGGGTTATGGTAAACCCCACATCGGTGTTTCGGTGCACCATCTGGCCCGACATGTAACTTGAGGGATCGTTGAGGTTGAAGAATAACCGAGACTGGAGGATACATGTACATGTGCGACACAATGCCGAGGGAGCAAACTCCATATTAAATTTTTAATGAAATTTTGAAACTAGAACGGTGACGTTTTTGATGATAAACAGCCAAATAGAAGGAAATAATGATCTTCGACTTGGGAGTGTCAATAGTATTGTAAACATTACAAAAGGGATGACTTTTAAGATGCTAAGGGTGAGACCAAATGGCATTCCGAACATCGGTTTATTACCCGACCCTTGGTCAATCCCCGGATGATCTCTCTTATTGATAACCAGAGACCACCAAATATTTCCCTCATTCGCAGATTATTAATCATTCATAATACAAACCAATTTCAATTGAAACTTATCTAATAAATCTTGCTTAACGAACTGCAAAGCGCAAACTTTTGCGAATCGAGCGAGAAAAGTTTGAGAACTGCTAGCTGGGATCTTGAGGTAGGTGATTTTTCACCCCAATTTGTCGTCAATGCAGCTTTACCCGGAGTCTGGACACGGTCCAGCAAGTCGGTCTATTACACTAATAGTATTATTGTTAAGGGGGACGAAAGAAAGCTGACTTTAAAATATTCACATAGCTGCCATCCTGCTGCGTGCAATTTGCTTCCCTCTGACACTAAATAACATTAATTGACTTGATTTTATTGCACTTTTAAAGCCGCTTCGAATTTGTATTCTTCGCGTGCAAAAATTTAGATGGACGAAAATATTTCGCTAATATACTTTAGACCAACAAAATAGTAGTAACGAAGTTATGGAAAATGCGCCGTTACGTGTGAGTATGGGGTTTTAGAGCAGGAGCCACCCCAATCCCATGGGTGCAACCAAATGAAAGTTAAAGAAATTTTAGGGTAGTGCCTGAAAATGGAGAATGAGATAAGAGAGCATTAAAGTTAAGTAAAAGGTAAAGCACGTTATGTGGCAGTTTTATTAAATGAAGGAAGCCTAATAGCGAAGCGCTAAAAATATCGGAATAATTTGTTTTTGATCTTTTTATATCTTTGAATTGAAACAATGCCTAATTAGGTCTCATTGTTAATTGTCAAAGAATGAAATTTATTCCATGGTGGTTTATTGTTCCAATTTGGTCGTCCTTGCCCTCTAAAGGCGAAATGTCATAATATATCCTGGCATTCAAAGATAATTCATCCTAACAGCAACCGGAAACATTTTACATTATTTTTATTAATGTCTATTGTTTTTATTTTCTAAATGTAAAATATATATAACAGTCTGAAGGCCAATACCTTAGGAAAAAAATACTTTGGAAATAAATTTCAAACAGTAAAAGCTTTCACGAATGACAAATTCTCCTGAATGCCTCTTAAATGAAATAACCAATCGCATTTATTTAAAATGTCATTTTCCGGTCACTTTCGCACCCTTCGCCCGTTTGAAGAAGTGTAATTTAAAAAACCCCAACCCACACACAATGTCATCTACACAAGTCCAAGAAAACAGAGTCTCCAAATATGTCGCTCCATTACGGTTCAAGAATACGCATTTGCTAAGAACCACTGACTTTTTTCCTGTGGGGTGCATCAGACGCAAAAAAGCCAGTGCATATGAAAACCGAAGCCCCTCTTTTTTTAATTTCTTTTCTGTCAGTTGAGGCTTAATATTACACCCCACATTCTATTTTTTCTTGTCTCTTTAGTTAATTGTTTCGATATATTTTCCGGCAACGATTTGTCAGCGAAGTGAAGAGCTATTTTGGAAAAATGATTTTGGAACAAATTGCTGCAGATGTAAGAAGGAAAAAAATTGGTCTTAAATGAGTTTTTGGAAGAGAATCTTCAAGAAAAAATCACAACTTTTGAAGAGGAGCAATTTTTTGAGAAGATGCATTTTGGAATGAACTTGTTCCTGCATGGATTGAAACGCTTGGTTAATCAGACATAAAGGAATATTTATCGTTGAAATTGAGCTTGGTGTGATGAATTGTCTGATGGAATGACTTGGCAAAATTTTATTAGACAGGTAAATGCGGCACGTGATCGCCACACGAATCCGACCAATTGTTGGACGCCCTCAAAACTATTGTATCTAATTTAATAATACTTTTGCTGACTAAATACAATCCATTCATGGACTTGTTGTATCATTATGGCTTTTGTAGTCGATTTGTCATGTGTCATGGTTTTCGATCCACCTTATATTATTCTTTCCGAAAAATTTGTTTCTCTAATTGCGTAAATGTATTTTGGTGTTTCTTCCTGGAGCGTAAAGTTGCGTTCCTTTATGCGAACGGTTTTTGATGAATGAATTGAAAAGAAACACTTTGGTTGGTCGCAATGACGCATAAAAGTTGAACTACTGGAAGTGAATATAAATTTGCTTGTATTTTTGTCTCATTATATTTTCTGCAGGAATGGTGTTAACAGTTTAACGATAATAGAGCATCCGGTTAATGCATCATTTTGCAACTGTTTCTATTGGAGATTTACAACATTTCAATAAAATATGGCAAATAATTATCAGCAGGAATATGAAGCAAAAGAAGCAAAGGACTAGTTTGCAGGAATGCGCTCATAAACGCTCAAGGCTGCTTTATCTATCTATGCTTAGATATACCCGGTGGCTTTTGCAATAAAGCAGCAATAACATAAACGGTGTGTATAAATAGTAAATAACGGTTCTAAGACGGTATGTTCCGGGAGTAATATCTCACAGAACACCAAGGTCGGATATATCTTGATTACACCACGGGAGGGATGCTGGAACGTGATGCGATCCTGCACATATTTCACCGAACTGCAGATAAATCAATGTACACCAGAGCCCATCACAGATATGCCAGTTTATTACTTGACTCTGTCTATCATTCCATTTCGTGATAGATTGCCGAAAGAAATTGGCACACGTTATCAATACTGTCTCTCCTCTGACTCCAAGAGGACGAGCACTACCAGAAATCTAATCCAATTAAAATTGCAAAATAACATGGAATAAAACGAGAAAAAATAGTCCACCAGAGGAAGTGAATGTTTCGGCGGTATGTTTCTCCTTCTTGGTGGTATTGATCCCATTCCGGTCTATCCACCCTCCCGCGCTCTTGTTGTGTCCTGCATACCAATTGCCTGCTATTTTTTTCCTTCCCTCTTCGCATGTCGATGCTTTTTTTCTTCTCCGTTGTGCTAAATAAAAAATACCGCTCCACTACAAAAACTGAGAGTGCCAATACAATTGCCTTTAATGACTTTTCCTCCTTCTGCTATCACAAACAGTCTACTAAACTAAACTAAATTAACAACTTTCTAATGCCCCAATATATCTAATCAAGACCGATTCAATTCGAAGTCCAATGTGGAGCGATAATTTGCTTTATATTGGAGATTTCTTCAGCGGGAGACAATTGATGGAAGCTCGGGAAATTTATGGGAAGGAATCAAAATTATGTGGAATTATGAGGATTTGAAGATTCTAGATTGAAGATCTAGATCTAAAACTGAGGTTTGGAGATTCTAAATAGAAGATAAGAGTCTCCAAAACATTCTTGTAACAAACTTCTTTTCGTATTGTGAGTTAATAAAGCAGATTGGTCCGAAAGTGAAATATCTACGACCATCAATCACAGTAAAAAATATATATCGAGAAAACCTCTGCTAAGGGTTGTATAGTTTGTGGATTATAGCGTGAAGAAAGAGAGAGGAAAAGTCAATACAATTACATAAATCAGGGCTGATATGACAATATCGGGTGTTAGAGAGTATAACCAATATGATCCACGGGAAAGTAGACGATCTGACATTGAGCAATGGGTCTGGATCAAGGGGAGGATTGCGGATGACGCGCGGAAAACTCGTGACCGAATTATCGCGATACGTGTGGTGTACGATGTGTTTAATCCGCGCAATATTGAGTGATGTAGAAAATATGGACAATCCGTTACTATTCTCAATATTTTTAATACTAATTATTTAAACAAAAAAAAGAGACGAATCTAATTTGTTCCAGAATGCGGATAAATGTTTGCTGTATCATAATTTATTTTGCATTAAATCCTGAAAGACTTCTATACAGTTAGGATTTATATTGAATTAATTCATTACACCAGTAAGAACAATTTGCTGAATGTATTTATATTAATAGAACAATTTGTTAAATAAAATAAAACAAAACTGGGAGCCGATTTTTGTCTAAAGCTGCTATCTAATAATATTGTGGGAGATCTAGAGGTAAATACTAATACGCTTAAGGCTAATCGTGAGGACCTTGGCTCTTGAAGGCCTTCCTGCATCATACATCTTCCACTGCAACAAACATTTATGTATTATCTAACCAAATGATTTTTAATAAACATTATTAAAATGTATAAATCAACTGCTAACTACTAGGTTGGAATAAAGAGAAAGTTCTATTTATTGCCAAAACTGAAGGAAATTAACACATCTGCGGAGGAATGGTCCGAAACAGGAATTCGCTGTGTAATAAAGTCATAAGGCCCTCCACAATCTAATTAATATAATTCCAACCCTTTTTCCTAAGTGCGCCGGAATGTGCATTGTCATTTCGCTTGGGGTCGACCAAATGCCGTATAAAAGAAGACTTTTCTATTGAGGAGTCGAAAAGCTGTTTAATTATGTTCGTACAACAATAACTGATGAGGTCCCGAAAACGGCGGTGCTAATTATAAAGATGAAGAGAGAAAAGTGTTGGACGCTTTTGTTCTAGCAATGAAAATTTATTGTCGGAGGATGGAATGAATGGGATGGAATATATAAGAAGAGAATAACGCCGTGACATATTTCGAATACTTTCAATCTGCCCGAAAAGAATAAGCCATTTTTACAATGTATTAAGGTCGAAAATGGACAAAAGAATTATGCTTTATTACAATGAAGCCTTTTGTTACACTATTATAGCAACACTGTTTATGCACGCATGGCATGCACTTCTTTTCTACAACCGCGCCATTAAAAGCATGTTTGCAATTATGTCGTTAAAATTAATTACAATTATTCTGCGTTTCTGTTCTATAAATAAATTATTATTTAATACTTATAATAATCACTTTACTTCAAATAATAAAAAAAAATTTATAAAAAAACTTTATTTAAAGGCTTATATAATTTTTCATTTCCTTCCCATATTATCATGTACAAAATAAAACAATTTAAAAAATTATATTATTTATAATAGTAGACTGAAGGCTAAGTATTTTGATTTACATTTAAATTTGGCGCCGTACGCGTGTATTGCTGGTTGCCGCCTCGTTTGACAGATAGATTAGAGGGCGATAACGCAGAATACGGCAGTAGAGGCAGACATGTTTATTTTCTTGACTATTTGTTAAAAAGTGAAGTAAAATTGTGAATCTGTCCCTAATTTAGTTATCCTGAGTGATGAAAAAGTCCTTCTCCTTATAAGGTAAGATATTTTATTTTAGGTTTGCGAAAATTATATTGAGAATTGAGAAATTAAGAAAGCCAAGCCGCGCTTTGCTAGGTTATTTTGGTTCGAGTCCCGTTGCTGTTCAAATATTGTTTCATTAATTTATTGGCATTATTCATTTGTTTCAATAGTATTTATTTTCATGTAATTCGAATTTAAAATATTTCAATACGTATTTGAGCTTTCCGCAGTTTTTTGAATTTTTACAAATACCTATGCAGATTTTGCGATATTTGCTTGGGCTGATTACTATTTTTTAAAATCATTGCAAGATATTCGTAGAATGAAAGGTTAAGCTATGGAATTGTTTTTAATGATAGTTATTCACATAAGCAATCAAATTTAATGCACGTCTACGGAAAATCCTTCTGATCCAAACGATGCTAAATATGAATATGACACTAATGATCATGTAGATACATCTAATCAATTTATGGGTTCTAGAAATTATTCACATTTATTTTTATGCATTATACGAAACAACAATAAAATCATGCTTGGCAATTAATTATAGTTTTTTATAAACTATATTTTATATTTATATTTAAAACTACTTTTGAGAAAAACAACTGCACTTTTTTTGCAGCAAAAAAGAAAAACTAAAGAACTATTAAAAATATAATTATTTTTGATGATTTTAAATAGTTGAACCAAAAAAATTATAAGTGAAATTTTATTGTTAACCTTCGAACAGCGTATTTATTTATTTAATTAAATATTTTAAATTGAGAAATTTTATGAGCGATTTCTAAATTTAATAAATCTTGGTAAAACAATATAAATTTTAATTAAGCTTAATATTTGATAATTTTTAGTTTTATCGCATTTTTTGCCATTTTTGGAAAAAAAATATAAAAATAAATTTCCTCCACTATAGCACCTCCTAAAATGATTGGCCCATTCATAATTAACTCCCAACATTTCCATCAACCTCTCATTAGCACAGCCCAATAATAAATCAGCGACTGCACCAGAAAATAATTAAGCACTATACTGACAGTCCTAACGATTCGATAAAGAACTGCTAAAAGGGTTGCAGTTGGTTTCGCTCGAAGGCACATCAACACTACTAGGGCGGTAAAGGGTTGCAACTCTTCTTGCTTGCTTAATTAGGGAGAAAATTAATATCATTTCATTTCAACACCGGCGTATCGCCACCGACGACTTTCCGAATTTTCTTTTCAAGCTGAATTTTTTTGCGCTGTACAAACAAACATTCAGTTTGGTTTATGTGCAGAATGATATTTTAGCGTTATCCTGTACAACAACAAACATAACTCAGAGCCGGCGTATCAGCGAAGGGGTGGCAGAAAATACACCCGCGAGATAAACAAAGTTTGAAATGTGATACAAAGCATTAAGTTATGCAATGTAGTGGTACAGACTGTGTCGCAAGTGGCTGAAAGTGCCTCAGCTTGTACACACCATGAGATGTCCACACTGTGTCTGATTTAATCACCACATGGTAAACCGGTAGAATGTTGGACAAATGTGACTGTCAACTATTTTATTAATTGCCAAGTTATTGGCCGGTTGAAAAACTTAAAAGCTATGATATAACTTAGCGCAGCAAAAAACGATCGGTCGAATCGTAAAAATCCAAAAATGCTAACGTGTCACGACGACGACACTCGACAATCTTCTTCAATATTTGACCAAGCAAGTTTTATAATGTTTACTATTTGCTTGGTGGCCACTGTCCGCTTTCTTGCTGCTTCTTGATGTACCAGTCAAATATTTGATTTGTTCTTCACAGTTATATACGATTACAAAAACCCTGACATCACTTCAAAGGCATTTTTTTTTCAATACAATGGGAACATTCTGGCGAAATATTTGAGAACTGTAAATTTGAAGCGCTCAAAATTTCATACAGAATAATTATTTTTTGCTTGTTGAGTAAATAATTCACTACGTCTAATACGGTGAATAAATTGCAGGCTTTCGCGCATGCCATTGTGCGCATGCACATGCGCGCTCGTGAGGTAGTGTCCAAGATCCATCCGGCAAACTTCCAATCTTATAAATTGTCTTCTAAGCTAAAGGTTTTTAATTTATTTTTGCAAATAAGAGACTTTTTTAAATGTCCTGTAGAATTATATGACATGAAAAAAACTTGTATAAATTACTAGACCAGAATAGGAATAGGAAATGATTAAGAATTATTATTGGCTGTCATATCAAATCCTTTAAACTTTCATTTAGTGTCAATTTATGATTAAAATCAGACATTTGTTATTATAGTCCATTTACTTCACTATTGTCTGGTCTCTGCTACAATTAACTCTCGGTTATTTAACAAGTTTATTTACAAAAGGAACCTTTCACTTATTTGTTATATATTCCCCTTAATTGATAGTAATTGCGTTTTGTAATTAATATGTTATTTTTTTTTCGTACGTTTAATAGTAGTGTTTTAAAATTGTAAACAAGACTTCTAATTAATATAAATTAATTGAGCATTAAATTCATTAGATATTAACTATTTGTAAAAATCGCAGATAGAGTTCATTCACATACGTGCACACGCTTTGTTGCGGGTTTTTCTTATGGTTTTCCATTTTCCATAATATATTTTGCTCTGATTAAAAAATACAATGTATAAATGAACTTTAATTATTAACAATTTTCATGATGTGCAATGCAAGCAATAATATTGTTCTTTCAATAATCACATATTATATACAATTAGTTATAGTAGTGTACGCGTTAGCTAATTAATTAATTGCAATTAAAATTAATAATTACAAAGGATTATTGCAGGATTAATTATCTTTATCTGGAAAAATTTCCAAGGACTTTTGCAGTGCGATTTAATAACAATATCATAATTATTATGATTACTTATGGTCGTGTAGCAAAAAAATTTGAAATATCGTAGTAAAACTTTCTATAAAGTATCACCAAGTTTTGTACAGTAAACACAATTATAGTAAGACCATAGGCATATTTGGCTAAAAGTCCATATTCCGTACAAGTAAGTTGGTAGTAAGCATGTTTGCGCTAATAATAGAATTGAAAACAAAGCTATCTAGATCGTAGATGACTGCAGGATACATGGCTGCAATGTTGTATTTGATTTATATGCTCCAGTTGACTATTACTGCCATACTTGGTCAAGTCCAGTGCTACTGGCTATATGCTCTCTGGAACCGAACGTCCACTCCATACCCTCCTCTGCAGATTATTATTATTACACACACACACAACGTGCTAGTGCACATTTTTGAAACATTTTTATTTGAGTTGCTTTTTTATTGCAAAAAAATTATTTATTTTGAGAAATTTAATCGGATTATCACTTACATTTTGAAAATGCCGGTTTAGATTTCGAGTGTGGATTACTCGGTTTTTATTGGTCGTAGAAACATTTTTTTTATTTTAATTTACGCATAATATTATTTTCTACAACTTTTATTCTAAAAACTTTTTTGTAACTTTTGTTTTTAAAAAGATATTTTAATGCGAAAAGTTAAAAACGCATATTTTATACACGAAAATTATTTTCGACTAAAGGAACTTTGACGCCCTCTATCTTCGGTGCCTTTCTAGTAGGAAGAAATGTTAATATACCAAACTTATAGAGAATTGAGTCTTCTACAAGTTTTATTTAAACATTTTTTACGTGCGATTAATGATAGCAGAAAAAATTAGATAAAACTAGTTTAATTTTTAAATTATTAACATTTTGATTCCTGCAAGAAAAATATGGAAAATGGTCAACTTCAGCGCTCTCTATCTTCGGTGTCTTTTTAGTTATAAAAAATCTTAATTTATCAAATTTATAGAGAACTTAGTCGTCTACAAGTTTTGTTTAAACATTTTTGACGTGCAACTAACAGGGGCTGAAAAAATTTGAAAAAACCAGTTTTATTTCTAAATAAAAACCATTCTGATCCTGCAGCAAATAAATTGCTTTAAGACTTAATGGGACAATAAAATATATAAATATTGCAATAACTTATAGAATTAACGGTAGATAGATAGATAATCTGTAGGCGCGGGCAAAATTAAACAATTAGTGTTTGGCGATAAGGATTGAAATGCGATTTGCATGTAAATAATGGTCGGTTATGAAGTAGTTGAAGATTGTGGTAAATAGAAGCAACATGTTCGTGGCTTTTACTTTCGTTTGGTGCACAGCGTATAATGTTTTATTTGTTTGCATTAAATTTTAATTTATTAATATATTCTTTGTTGACGTATGCTAATATATACCGGGCGTCTCGAATGGAACGCGAGCGAGCGCTATATGGATGCAAATTCTGGGTCAAGTTCATGGAATATGTTAATAATCGCAAAGCGGCTTAAAACAGATCAATGAATTGCCGATTTCATATTTCGCTGCAAGACGAAGAAGAAGATCGCGTTGCATTTGCTGCACCAGCTGGACCGCGCGTACTTTTGTATGTGTTGCGTTGCGCTTCTTCCTTTTTTTTTTCACTTTGTAACTTTATTATTGGTTTTAATGCCTTAATGGGGAATTTCATTACCATACATTAAAAGTTTACGTTACCACTTTAATTTCCGTGGTTGGTTTTCCGATTAAAATACTTTTCCATAATTAATAAAATATAAAAATCCCTTTTTTTTCAAATTCGAGCGCTTTTATATCTTCATTTCGATTTTATGACAATAATCACCTTCCAATCTAAGGAATTCAATATAATTAATCCGCTCCAGTAAATGAGACGTAATTAAAAATAAAAGTTAATTATATATGCAAGCCAATTAAGTTTCGATCGAAAGTCAAAAAAAAGTTTCTATGAGCTAGAAACGAAATTCAAAAACGTTTTTTTTTTTACTAGAATTTGTCGCTGCTGGTGATGTAATCCTGCGGAGAAGAGTTGCTTTTGACTCGCTGTAGAAGAGAGCGGTGTGTATGTTTAAGAAAGAGTGTCGTGTGTAGTGATCGGATCGGAGGTCGACTGGAAATAAGGCCATTCGGCGCTCTATAACCCGTTTTCCTCGACAATTCTATGCCATTGTTTACGTGGGCACACATGAATGTGTGGAAATGCTTACGCAATGTAACCAACATTCCTCTGTATTTTTACTATAATGTTTAATGGACAACTATCGAAAGCGCATTAGCTGTATATGTGTGTTGCTACAAGCATCGCGACGAATCCCTGGAAAAAAAAATCACTTAACTTTGTCCGGATATGGACCAAGCGCACTTTCTTTAATGCAAACGCATTTTTTTTATTACGAATATTATGGGAAAATAGAGAAAATTATTATGGGAAATGAAATGCGTCGACGCACCTTACTTTTTAAGTTCGTCACATTTAGTTGTCACAGATGAAAAAATGTTGGCAAAAAAATGTTCTTAATCTTTCAACCAGTTTAAAAAAATATATTAACACACTAAATTAATTATTATTGCGTAATTAATAATAAATCAAATTTGCTTATAGATCTAGTATCTAGTATGATAAACTTATTCAATAGTTATGTATATTTCAAAGCGTATAACCTGAGTTAATTGAGTAAACAAACCGATTCGATTTGCATAAGAATTTCTTTAAATGTGCCAGAGAAGCAATAGCACAACATAGAGTACACTTTATACTTTCGCTCAATAAATATAAATTAAACAGTTTATTTTTTTTTCGCGCATTATTTTCCTCCGCCAACTTTGTCGCGATCAACATTTTGCAAATTCGAAATAATAATTTCACACAGCTGGTGTCCGGCGTTTATTTAATAACGACCACTATACAAATTGTGGTAATGATTAATCGATTTTTCAATTTACATTAGAATATACTAGCAAAAATGTAACTGCACAAAAAAAATAACTAGTGTACATATGTTTTTGAAATTAATTACGATAAAGCACGCGATATCAATTAATTCGCCTATTTTATGCTAAATGTTTGAAATTTATATTTATTATTTTATTTATCCTTCTTTTATTAAATATATTTTTTTTTTATGCGAAAAAAATTGTTTTTAAATAAATAAATAAAAAATGTTTGAAAAAGTTTTCTTCAACATTATTTAATAAGAAAATAAAAACAAAAGGAATTTTATTTACTCACCACACAATTAAAATTGTTCTACAAAAATCCAGTATTACATAATACCTAATTAAGTAAAAATCCTGGAAACCACTTTTTCTATCGTCGACAGATAGATTCTTTTCTATAAAATATCAATTAATTGATAAGATGCTTAGATTTCAAGGCCAGTTTGCTTCAGAAGGTGACTTTATACTTTATATGAGTGAAAAAAAAAGCCAATACATCCATAGAAAATTAATGATATCAATCAGTCCACTACTGGGTATTTTGTAAACCGGTTAAATGTGTTCGCTGGTCGCGAACGAACAAAAAAAAAATATATGAAACAATCCACCAAACGATATCTTATCATAATACAGTTTTGCAAAAATAAAACTATCCTTTTTACACTTAGACGTAGAAAATAAAATCAACATATTTAAGGCGACATTTATTATTCGTTCTCGTTGAAAATAAAATAAACGTCGTTTGCAGATTTTGTTATCTAAAATATTAACAACAAAATTGCACCAGTTAATCTTTGTTTTACGGCCATATACATATATACAGGTTTCAAATTGGCCTGACAAGCTCGATAATTGTATCGTATAAGTCGAGAAATATTTTGTCATTTATCTGCAACATGTAAAATGTGGATGTGCCACGTAATTACATGCATTCCTTGCAAATTTCGCATTGCTACCAATCTTCGATCACTGTTCAGAATGCTGCAAAGTGGAGCTGGTCGGCAAAAAAAAATTAATAAACCATTAAGTTATCAAGGCACCTTACTTTTGCAAAACGGTTCGAATTGCAACCAAATGGATTGCGCTCTTAATAAATTAATAGCGAATTAATTCATCGAGGCACCTTACTTTTGAAAAGTTCGATAACTGTTCGTAGTGCAACAAAGTGGACCTCTTTGTTGAACATTTCATAGAAATTAATTTAGTATCAATATCCTATTGACTAATTTAATAGATAAATAAATAAAAGCCTATTGATGGCCTGTGAATATCGCTGGCTTCATGACAGGGTCAGCCGACCTGTGTTAGGTGAAAGTCTTGAAGAGGACCGGTACTGCCTGGCTGTGTAAAATACAAGTCGCAGGTGTCAACATCTGCATTATGCGAGAGAGCCTTTGACCACACCATTATGCTTTTTAATGCCAACAGGATTTTTTCTCTATTCAAATTCATCTATTGAAAGTAGCAATAATGCATTTACTTTGTTAGAAACTTTTAAAATTCCAGTGATTGCGATTAAAACAATAACTTTTCCGCTTTTTCCCTCAGCTACCATCCCCGGGAACATTGGGAAAGCTTTTACTTTGATTTGGTCACGTACGTACCTTCGTCATCTTAAATAAGGGTTGCTTGCACATCTCGGCTAAATCTCATTTAGGATGATATAAGAAGTTATTTAGAAATATCTTGGAATTTCTAGTTTTTTTTTACTTGGTCGAAAATTAATTATGAGATGAAGTTTCCAAAAAAAATCTTTGTGGTCCAAAATAAAAATAGTCGCGACTTCTTTCAAATTGCAATGCTCGACGTAAGTGTTCCTTGGAACTTTTATTATTTATAGATTTTTTTTTTTAATTTGTGGGAAAATTTGTTATGAATGGTATAAATTTCCAAAAATTAAGGAATTTCCTAATAATTAGAAAATTAAAAAAAAACTCGAAAAACCCCATTTTTACATAATGTCGCAATATCTCAACGCAAGGTTTAATTTCAAAATAAAATTTGAATTTTTTTTACGAAACAAAATTAAATATTTTCTAAAAATTTTAGTCTCCAACACAAAGAAAATAATTTTAGTTTTGTTAGCTTTTTTGGTCGCATTGTCTTAACTTATCGATGTTTTACGAAATTCTCCAAAATTAGTCAAAATAAAATTATAAAATAAAATTAAAATAATTGTCAAAAATAGAAGAAGAAAAAATTTGCTTTTCAAAAACTCTCTAATTGGTAGAACATCGAGCGCTAGCTGCAAAATCAATGCGGATGATAATCAACTTGTCTTTATAGCACCTTTGTCGATTGTACAAAAGGGCCACACCGCTGGGTTATAATTCAAAACTGAAAATGATTGCAAAACAGGAGCGGGAGTTGAATGTTGGCTCTACGATGTTTAGTCAACAACGCCTGTGGGACACTAAGTTCAGATTGTTTTGAGCATGGGATAAATAATAATAATAAAAATGAATGCATGTCAACCTTATTTATAAGTACGGTGATTTTGAAAATGTGCAGCAGGAAAACGCAAATCGACAATGAATTTTTTTCAAACAAAAATCAATTTTAATTGCAAAAGTTATCTATACCTTTATTAGCAATAAAATTAATTTTTGTTCGAATAGTTGTAAAACAACTTCAAAATTTATTCCTGCAGCGAAAGAAGTTTTAATAAAACACTTGCAATATTCATCGGTACAAATATAAAGAATCTGTTTCGTCGATTTTGAAATGCACTTGATATATTATACATTTTTCATACGTATCGGAATCCCTTTGGATTTGGCAGAAGTTTATATGTACGTTAAAAATTTAATATAAAATATTCCGAAAAACAAGCGGAAGATTCACACACATGTCCTGTTTGTAAAATTTATGACCTTACCAAAAGATGTCAACCAAATTTCTTCTTCTTCCATTGGATGATATACGGACGATATTAATCGGTGTCAGCAAAATGTATTGAAAAATTATTTTAATAAATTGCTTAACACTGTATATTATCTGTCTAGAAAGTTTTGAAGACTATAATTCTGAAAGACTTTACATGTTCGATTTAAAATAAAATAATTAGACAATTTTTCGACAAAAACGCAAATAATTAGCAAAATGTTCAATTTATTTGCAAAAATCTATGCAATTCAATTATAGTGCATTGAATTAGTAAATATTTCATAAATTATTTTTAATTTCCCTGAGAAATTTTTTTTCGTTACGTTGAAACTGAACATGAGACGGCGAAAATTGGAATTGGAAAATAAAATTAAATTTGAGGTTTCTCGACGCTGAAACGTTTCCTGCAATACTGATGCATGCACCTTGCAATATATTAGACATAATCAAAGCAAAACGATATTTCTCTTCGAATATGAACATGTTAATATAGCAAAAGCAAAACTATCGCATGCTAGTTAGGCATAAATAATTTGCAATCCCACAAGAAACTATCTCTACATATTTTAATTGAGTTCGAGGCGACAAATGAGTTATTACCAATAATTATTCAATATCTTATATTAATCGATTTACAGTAGCTGTAAGAATATTAATAAGCCCGGTAAACACCCACACAGTTGCAAATTGCATCGATTTTTGTTGATTGCATTTTTGCATCCAGAGGACAACGATACGGTAAATTATCCCGGTTGCAGCGGAGGATTATGAGTTTTCCGGAGCAAACGGTGGTTTCATGGCAGAGGAGGAAAAATCAAGCGAGGCTCAAGGGATTGACGAAAATCGTTTCGAAGGTATATCGTGATAATCTATCAGAGTCACGGGTAATGTGGTTAGGTTTGTGATTGACGATCTGTATTGACAGTTATCTGTCGTTAGGGACGGTCATTCACCAAGCAGGAATCTTCGTTCGGCAAATCAGGAAATATGATGTCAAATTTAATTTATAGGGGAGAAATTCCGCACAAAAATTAACCTAACCTTACCTAACCTAAATGCGTCGAGTAATTAACTGCCAGTGGCCTCATTCGGACTGGATCATAAATTTTAGTGTGCGTCAAATTCTTCTAGTTGATCAATAAATTTGTATAAAAAATGCGGAAGAATGTTTAAATTTAACCTTAGACTACCACTTATAAGAAAGTTTAGTTTTTGAATGAAAAATATTTTGGCTTGAAACAAGGAAAGAATAAAAATTAATTTTTTGATTAAAATTTACAAAAAAAAATATTGTAACTGCAAATAATTTGCAAAATGTACAATTTATTTGCAAAAATCAAAGCAATTCTATTAAAGTGTAATTAATTAGCCAACATTTTATAAATTTTTTTGAATTTCCCTGAAAAATTTTTTTTTGTAACTTTAAAACTAAACATGAGACTGCTGAAAATTTAAATGGAAAAATTTGCAAAAAATTGTTAGAAAAATGGATTTTTTTATTTTAGCAAATAATTCTCGCAGTTTTTAATTGACGACCAATAATAAATAACCCAATTTTTTGACAAAAATTTTGAAAATTTTTGAAAATTTTACTTTTTTATAATTTAATTCAATCGATGACCAATAATTTCTCCTTCGCCAGCAGATGTTAAACTAAATTATCCATATCGAATTCAATTCGAGTTCACTATTTTTTCTTCATTTTCTAACGGTGAGGTGGTTTTTTTAGTTGAACAATAAATAATTCAGAAAAAAACGCGGAAGAATTTAAGCTTATAAAGATTAATGTTGGCTGGTGCTTGCACATGTTGTAGGTAGGAAATATTAATAAAATATCCATTCCTGACCTTCGATTAAGATTTATTAGAACAAATAGTTATTAAGTTGATAATCTAAAAGCAGGAGAAGATCATGCTGCGAACGAGCACGATGACGTTTTTTGTTTTCCCAGTTTCATTCAAGGGCAAAATCGATCTGTGCATTCTAAACAAGATACATTTTTTGCTGTTTTTCAAATATATATTTATTGTTTGAAAAATATTATGGCAAATTAATTTATCGATTTCCAGATAAAAGTTGCATAGGCAGATATTATTGTTCAATTGCAGTAGTAGGTATTACTTGTTTACTGCCAAGGATAATAATTTAATAGCATTTTTAGCAGGAGGCTTTCAACAGCCAATTCAGAAGATACAGATAGAAAATAAAAGAAGTGATGAGTAATCCTCCGGTGTGTGTGTGTGTGTGTATAAATTTAAAATGCAAAAAAATGCTCCGGTAGCTGCTAGCCAGCACACGTTACATAAATCTGGCAGAAAACCTGTACCACAATTGTTTATTGAAACTACTTTCAAGTTTATTGATTATTATTTATTGTACACTTTGTAACTCAATAACAAGGCTGACTTGTTAGAAATAAGTGACTATATCTTGATTGCTATACAGCTCATTTACTTTTATTAACACTGCTAAAAAATTATTTATTATTGTCGCAGCCACTTTTAAAAATTACTTTATTTTAAAAAATTGCTTTATACCAAAAAATATTCAAGTATGAAAATTAAGGATCTTAGGATTGAGAGTTTAGATAATTTGAATAGCAGGAATAGAAGAAGTCAAGGAAAGATCTATTTTTCGTAATTAATTGTATCAAATTTCAAAAAAATCGGCCAAGTTAAAGTTAGTCAAAAGTTGATTTAATTTGGTTAGTTTTTATTTATTTTTTTAAGAGTACTGGATGATTAAAGAACTGAACTTTTACTATATTATGTTGTTATTTCTAATACGTAAATGTGCCAAATTTCAAAAAAATCGGCATAGCAGAAGTTAGTCAAAATTTGATTTTTGCAGCAACCCACACTTGCATAAAAAAGTCGCGCATTCAACTATTTTAGTTTTTTATTTTTTTTTGAAATATTTAACAAAAGTTTAAAAGACTGCACTTTTAGTATACGATATTGGGATCCTTGTTATGTAAATGTACCAAATTTCAAAAAAATCGGCCAAGTTAGAGTTAGTCAAAATTTGATTTATACAGCCACCCGAACCAGTATAAAAAAGTCGTGCATCAATTATTTTAGATTTTATTTATTTTAAAATATGTAATGAGAGTATAAAGAACTGAACTTTTACTATACAGTATTGGGATCCCTAGTACGCAAATGTACCAAATTTCAAGAAAATCGACAAAGTAAAAGTTAGTCAAAATTTGATTTTTGTGGCAAATCGCACCTGTATAAAAAAAGTCCCGCATCAATTATTTTATATTTTATTTATTTTAAAATATCTAATGAAAGTATAAAGGACTGAACTTTTAGTATACAGTATTGGAATCCCTAATACGCAAATGTACCAAATTTCAAAAAAATCGGAAAAGTAAAAGTTAGGCAAAATTTGATTTATGCTTCAACCTGTAGCCGTAAAATTAAAAAATTATTTTTCACTAAAATATTCAAGTTTAAAATTAGAACTAAAATTTTTTTTTTCACTTATTAGCAAATAATAATAATACAAATTAATATCCAAAAAAATAATTAAAAAATTACTGCACTTAATTACGAACGCCCAAGAAAAAATCATAAATTCCCCATTTCAACACACAGATGTTGCAGATTTTTTAATTAACACTCGAATAGTATACTGTCTTAAAAATTAAATAAGGGTTGAAATTGGACCAAGAAAATAAGGGTTGTTGAGATATTTAAATTGAGATGTTACTTAATTCCAGTCTACTGACTTGCTAATTGCCCTTGCAACTTAAAGTAGTACATATCGCATAAAATAAATCTTTCTCCTGCTGGCTTTATTTGAAAATGCATTCTCGAATTTGAAATGAAATCCTCGCCACTCGTTCGCTCTCTGCTCTTGTGTTGGGTGATTAGTGTTGACCGGACCTGGTTTGCCCACGCGGTAGCCAAATCGGCCGTAATCATCGCCAACATGACTCTGCTCACTGAACACTCATGTTCCTATTCTGCTGATAAAAAGACGAAGTCGAAGTCGCAAAAAAAAAACGAAGAAAAATGAGCCTAATGGGAATTTATGCAAGTCGACACCGCATTGACTTCTTGCAACATCTTAATGCTCTTAAACACACTAATTGACAATTAAGAGCGCAACTCGCAAAATAAATAGTCGACTTACAGAAATTACGTCTTGCGAGATGTTGACGAAAAAATCTGGCTACTTGAAATATAAACCGAGATTAGCCACGAATGGGAAATTAAATATTATAATTTGGATTCAAGATTGTGGCTTAGAAAAGTAACTTTCGAGGGAGTAACAATTAAACGTATTTATATCTGGGCTAAAGCCTGGATCCGAGCGGGCGAAGTCGTAATAAAGACGATTAATTAACGGGTTAAGAAGAATTCCCCAAGATCAAGGAAATGATGTTTGTTGGCTTAATTTGTTGTAATTAGCGAAAAGCCATCAAGTTTTTGCTCTTCATATAATTGAGGCCTGTCTTATTTTCGTTCGGCTGATCCTGCAAGCGCCCAACGAACCGTTGCAGGAACGTGACTCGCGGATTAAGCTGGGCGCGGATTTGCGCTATTCATATACTCAGCAGCAGATAATTGCAATAATAATAACAGATTAATCCGATTTAATTAGGCGAAAGCTTCCCAGTTGGCTGGCGCATCTATTTTTGATATTTTAATGCTTTTAAGGTAATGGTATCATAAAAGGAATGAAACAAACCGCAAACCGGGAGTCGTATAACTCATGGTTGGAGATGCTTTTATTGTTCCGCACAATACATGAGTGTGGTTATTGGCTTTCAATAATTCACGGAATAGACTCATATCGAGAAATGCCATCGTCGACACCGCCAACCCTCTCTTATATGACTCAAACCCAAAAGCCGCGTGTTTTAGGGGACAAAACACCAATTCCACCAATTCCATTTTACACCCTTAAGTTGCAAATTTTACCAAATGTATCATTGAGCGTAACAAACTAAAGATGAAATATTGGCGGTTCTATTTCGTTACGTGCCTAAACAAAATCTGATCCAATCCATCTATGAAATATTCATGAAAAAAATACCGAAAAAAATATTTGGGTTTAATAAATTAAATCGTCATCTTTAAATGTGTCAAGTTTCAAAAAAATCGGCACAGTAAACGGTAGTCAAAATTTGATTTATTAAGCAACTCGCACCCAACATACAAAGAAGTCGCACAATCAATTATTTTAGTTTTTATTTTTTTTTTAAATGTCTAATAAAAGTTTAAAAGACTGAACTTTTAGTATACAATATTGTCATCCCTATTAAGTAAATGTGCCAAATTTTAAAAAAATCGGTACAATAAAAGTTTGTCAAATTTTGGTTTATGCTGCAACCTGTACTCTTATCAAAAAGTCGCTCTATCAATTATTTTAAATTATATATTTTTTTAAATGACTAATGAAAGATTTAAAGACCGAACTTTTAGTATACAGCATTAGGATCCTTAATACATAAATGTACCAAGTTTCAAAAAAATCGGCAGATGAAAAGTTAGTAAAACTTGATTTCTGCTGCTATCTGTATCCGTATTAAAAAAGTCGAGCAATGCATTATTTTGGTTAATTTTTTTTAAAGTTTCGTGAATGCCCAAAAAGCTGAATTTTTGATATACTGTATTGCCATCCCTAAAACGTAAATGGGCCAAATTTCAAAAAAATCGGACACATACAAATTGGTCAAAATTTGGTTTTAAATTTTGTACTTAAAAAACCCGACAATTCTAAATAAAATTGTATAAAAAATAGTTTTTGTCAATTTTTCTCCAGTAAAATATCGCCTTCCAGCAACACATTGTCGTAGTGGCCCCTTCAAGCACGTACAAAGACTCGATACAAGAAGATATAGGTTTCGTGGCAAAAACCAATTTCTAGTCCGGTTACATAAAATCCCATATATAATATTTTTAATTGAGTCTTACTCCAACAGCGTGGCTCGTAAAAATGAGAGTTTATCTACAGCATTGATTTTGACAGTGGCGACAAATTCAGTACAAACAGGCCGCAATGTTTATGCGACTAGCCCCATAAACAAGCGTATAGTCGGACCTCGTTGGGGCAGCGCCCTGTTGTCGCGTGAGCCAAACACATCTTCCAAACTTATCACCAAGATTACATATCTGCACAGGTATAACCATAACTGCTTTTACTTTTTTTCGCAATAAAAAACCATGTAGTTTTCTTGAATTGTTGTAATAAATATTTAATTATAATTAAGCATGCGCTAATAAGTTCGAGCGCTTTTGGGACTCGAGAGGTATTGAGCGTTCAAATTTTCGAGCGGTGGTGCTTTTTGGAACTCACTGCTTCCACTCCAAATGCTTTTTCTAAGCAGTTCAAAGTATTTTTTTTAAGAGGGGAAGAAGAGAGTTTTTAGTCGTGAAAAATTATTTAAATCCTCAATAACTTTGCGGTCTTCGGCCGGATCGCCCCATGAGGTGCTTGCGGTAGAATGTAGGTGTGCATGTGGTAATAATAATCAACAAGTATCATAAATCCATGAATTACAAATTTTATAAAAGTAAAGCTTGTATATTAAAATTGGTTCATGGAATTTATAATTCGTTGAAACAACTTCTGCTGCTCGAGTTAAACTTGCATGCCAAAAATAAATTAGCAAAACATTATTTTTCACCTCCGTAATATACAAAACTAAAGGAGAGAGAGACGCCCGTAAATTTGCAATTCCTGATATTTTATATTATCGGAATAAATTTGAATAACTTTGTTAACAGATTGTATGTGCACGGTTATTTATTAAAACATAGAGCAACTTGTTTTCCACTTGTTTCAACAATCATTGCGCTAAATAAATTTCAAGCCGCCGCCGCCGCGCTAAATATATTTTAAAAATTAGGCAAAATGCGCACCAAAGAGGAAACAGACAGACTCGAATTTTGTTTCATCATCAAAAGCGACTACTACTATTCGCTACCAAAACAAAACACTTTTGCTTCGGCTGCATTCAGATCACGTAGACCGCGAGAAAAATTGCGACTCACTACCGTAACCCCGGGCCATGGGGTTGCGATTCGGGGGGTGGGCGCTGATGCTGCTGGGGACCGGGTATATCGAAGAGCTATTTCAAGGGTGGAAATATATATATACATGTATGTGTGTGTGTGTGTGAGGAGACGAAAGGGGAGGTTAAAAAGATTTCATTTTTCCGAAACTGAACATGTTGCGGTTAGGAGCTTTATTGATGTTTTTATATCGAGCATTTTAAATCCCAGAAGTGTTCCCCAATCTTTCCCATACATTCTCCTACAAATCCACTTGTCAAAATTTAACACTACGTGTATTTTGATGATACTTTTCCAGTTTTGTAGGAAAAAGCAAGAAATTTTCAAAATTCAAATAATAATATCAAATAATAGGTCATTATTCAACGACGTGTGATAATGGCCATTACTGAACAGGATTGAAAATTAGGTATAAAGTAGCCAAGCAAAAAATTATCAATTATTTCTTTCCAAAAATTCATTTTCACTGAAAATGGTCAAACTTCCAAAATAAGATATTTTTGCTTTCTGGCGGGAAAACTGAAAATTTAACATAAAGTAGCCAAGACTGGAAGTTGTCACATATCTTTGAATAAAAATGTCCTCATAGTCGCATAGATTTCACCTTGAATGTTGCAAATATAAGTCTGCAATGGCCAACCAACAACAACACACCTCCATTCCATAGCATTTAACTCATGTTGCAACATAACAATGAATGACGAAAGGTCCCACCTTGGTGTATAATTATAAATCCTTGTAATATGTCAGAAGCGCATCCCACAGTATATCGTGGTGGCGGCGGCAAGCCCCTTTGGAAATTCACCTGGATCACACTCACTTATCTGGGATTAACTTAAATATACACAACTTATAATGGCTAATGTTACTTGAAATGGCAATTCGTAGGTGGAATAATACAAGACAAATTAGTTATTTATCTATTTTGATAACTCTTCGTCGTCGAGGTCTAGGCGGAGGAAATGTATTGCAACATATGTCGGAGGCAATTCCAACTTAAATTAAGCACCGAAAATAATTTTAAATTGCCTCCACCAAAAACATATCCCCTATTTTAATCAGTCCTTTAAGTAGGCAATAGGGAAATAAAAATATATAGCTGCCGCCAGAGAGGGGCGGGGGTGGGTTTTTGTATTATTATAGCGCATTTCTGCACACTAAGTCGCCTTGTGATCCAGACACGCTCAGGGTCTTTTAGTTAGTTTAAAACCGACGGCAATGATCGAGACAATTGCACTCATTTTCCTGCTACTGCTATTCTGGAACGCGCTGTTTCGTTCCAGCAGGAGAAAAAATTCGAAGGGCCCCCCATCCATATATGCTGTGTTTGAGATAAGAAGGGTGCGCGCCTGCACCATATATTTTTTAAGTCGTATAAGAGTTTACTTTAATGGCATTTCACTTCTAGCGACCGAAATTAAATTTGTTTTTTTTCCTGCTCTTGTTTCGTTTACCGGTTTACCTACGCGTCCAACGCACCCATCATTTCGCTCCCTGCTGGATTTTTACGTCCCATAAAATTCTATTGTAATTACATCGAATCTAATTATATTTACATATAATAAAATTATAATTAGAGGCAATAATTGGATTTTAACTGCACCTTTCTTTCCTAATGCAAGGCGGTGGTAAATATGCGGCGGAAAATTTGCCCGTATTAATTTTGGCAATAATTTTAAATGCAATATAATTTTTTGTGGAATATAATTTAGGGGTGGAATTTTTTGAAAATATTGTATTCGAATATTTTTGTGGAAATTTGAATAATCTGCAAGTTTTGGACAATTTTTAAAAATTTAGAAAATTACAATATTTTGAAAATATTTTTATTATTATTATTTTTTAAAAAATATTATTATTATTATTATTACTATTTTTGCTAAAAATAATACAAATAATAAAAATGTGTTCCTGTTTTATTTGAATATTTTGAATTTTTTTTTAATAAAATTCAAAACTGACTAAGAATTTGAATTTTTTTTTTGCGCAAATTCGAATTTTTTTGAAATAATCGATTAATTGTCTAATTTTCGTAAATAATTATCACATAAAACTTAAAAAGTCCAACTAAAACTGCATTAAAAAATTAAAATTGTGCATCAGCATAAAATTAACGACAAGTAATTATATTAATGTAACTTGATGTAACAAAATGCACATCCTGTAGTCAAAGTACAAATGTGTGTCTTATCAAAAGTACATGATCGAAAAATGCCAGAGTGTAATAATAAAAGCATTGTAAATTTGAGGAAACAAAAATTAAGTGGCTTCATTAAAATTAAAGTATCAGCAATTCTGTGGCTTCCCATTTAGAACAAAATGTAATTGTTTTCGGTTTTCGGAAAATGTATTATTTTATTACAGTCAGGTGTAACATATATATCCAAAACCGCAAAGACAATGCGAACAACTCGAAATGCTCTTACGCACATTTAGCGACCTCGTAAAACAAAAACCGAAATTACCTTTTGCGTGTTGCTGCTGCATCACCGCACGAAGCCATGAAGGAAAATGTGCGGAAAAGTGATTTTCAATGTAAAACACCAACCGAACAAGTACGTTGATGACTAATAGACATATTGTACCGAGCCGTAAAAAATAAACGCATTTAATTATTTATAATTAAAATATTGTAGATGCTTACGCTTATATTTTAAAATCGTAATTACGGTCCACGTGTTCAAAATTAAATTATCCTTTCATGGCATATTATGGCCACATGTCTGCAAAAGCCTCGAATCGCTGCAGGGCCATCACCGACAACCGCGTCGCTTGATCCCGTCAATATTATAATACTCTCCGCAAAGTCAAATCAACGTCATTGTGTGTGTTATTTCATCCCCCCAGCTCAACACAATACATTATTACAACCCCAAATTAAAATATCATTTCGAAAACATCGGCCAAACTTTAAACAACTCTATTCACCATCAGCACGATTTTTTTTCCGCTATAAAGTCCTTTGACTAGGAAATTTTTTCGGCATTGCTGCGAATTTCGCTGACACCCCCGAGTGTGCTTTTATGGCCCAGTTCATGTTTAACTAATTTATTCTCAGTTTGACTACTCGAAAACGAAAGTGTTCGCTTCTCTGAAGTATGTCGATTGGATCTTGAGCTTTACGTCATAACGACATTGTCGTTACGAAATTTATAATATATATTTCCGCGGTGGAAATGTTGATTAATTAAAATGTAGCTAACTTCACGCCAGCCGATAAATGGCAGGACATTCTGGGATTCCCCTGATGTACCTAGTTGAGTAATGAAATATTTTTCTGTCCACTATACCAAGTAACTTATTAAATTAGTGCAAGTTAAAAAAATAATTAAAACAATAAATTACGAAAATAATTCAAAACGCTATTAATTTTAAAGTGGGGGTGGCGTGCACTCTGAGCCCTGAAGTCAACATGATCGTTATGAAAAAAAATAATACATCCAAATGCATTTCGTATATAATATTCCGGTTACAGAAGAGCATTGTTTCCCCTTTCCGGTTTTGTTATGTTACGGGCTATGGCAGTGCGGATGGCAAATATTGAAGACACGTGCAGGATTACTTTAGTAAAAAGACAGCTCGCAGAGAGAGGATCCTGCTGAATGCATTGTGATAACATAAAGTGGTTACAGGGGTTTGTTATGACTAGAGCGGATTAATTTTTGAATTATTAAATTTTTGCTCGAGGGTTGCGGTGGCTCCAGTCTAAATATATTAATAAAAGTATCAGCTTGACCATTTCTGCCTAATATTAAAATATATCAACGAAAAGACGGAACAATAAAACACGCCGGGGGCGGTTTTTCTTCAGAAGGCAAAAAGTGTGGGTCATCAATGTAAATCAATTGTTAGGGCGAGCTTTGGACAAATAATCTATCTTATTTGTCGGGATGATGTGGAAATGAGGGTCGATGGAATAAGAAAAATTGACCAAGTAAGGAAACCGTAAGGACGGACTTACCGGACTTTTTTCTAGAGACAAATAACTCGCCAATTTATTTAGGGGCTGTTTAAAATCGAATCTGTAAGTAGTTTGTTAAATCCGCCCAGCAAATCCATTTTCTATGATGGTACCATCGCATCGTCGTCAGTGGCGGTTACTTTTTTAATGTAGTTACACATGTTTTGCATGCTGTCGAACCGTGGCTTCGTTCTGGTTACACCACCAAAAGAAATGCACCTTGCATTGCACCTTGCAAGCATTGAACGCCGTGGTACTAGTTAACGCGACGACGAAGAAGCAGTTGGACGAAGAAGACGGTACCTACACATTATTCGATATCAGTGCTGTGCATCGCATATTTTATGACGACCGTGGAAGACTCGTCGTCGTCGTCCACCTGCCGCCCCAGGAAAAACAGCCGTGTCCATAGTCGTTTCTATATATAAATGTATAATGTCTATGACACCGATACCACTGCCTTCACAAACACCGGACGATCCTGTCAACGCTCGTTAAGATATTGTGTATTATCTACTTTGTAATTCTATATAGAAATAATAATATAACTAACTCAACGTTTTTTTTTCTTTCCACGGAGAAAAATATATGACCATTTATTTCATGGTCTATTTGTAAAGAACTTCCCATGTCAATTTTGATATTTACAATTTATTAACGTAATTAATTTTGTCGCTTTCGGGAAAAAATATCGTTGTCAACTTAAATTGAATAATAATGATCTCATTTACCAGTTTTTACATACAGGTAACTTTAATTGATGTGTTTGGCTTTTAACACACTATTTTTATCAATTACATCCGACACCTACATTTAAAAATAGATTTATTGCTTTAATTCTACAAATTCCGGCAGAAAAGCGAGGAAATAGCGTTGCGCGGGTTGCGTCTAGCGTCTCGCGTTTAGCGCTTAACGTCTAGCGGCTTGCGCTTGGCGTTTAGCGCTTGACGACTCGCCTCGTAGTCTATAAAAGTGAAATAAATAATTTAAAAAAAAAATTCTCAAAGTGTTTTTAATGTTTATAAATTATTTTAAAAAATATTTTCCTATTGCGGTGACTTTATTAATCATGAAAATGATTTATAATAATAATTAATGGCTTGTTGAAAACGAAACTGTCACTTGAAACAGAAGACAACATCTCGACTCCATCTAAATTGAATACAATTATTGTTTAATGAATTGTCTTTACTGTTACCAAATGCATTGTAAATATAATTTTAAAAAGAAATTTTATTTATTATTATTATTTATGATCGCTTGTAAGATACACGACACTAGTTAATCTATTTGTTGGGTAATTATATGTGGTATAAATCTAAACGCCAGCATACCTTGGCATTTCAAAAGCTCTATTTTATGCACAATATCCTTTTTTCACGAATATATAAATTATCGCGCTGGAAGCTTTATTCCAATAAATCAATAAAACGCTAAAATGCGACAAGATTATTTGAGTGTGTAAACAAATTCTGCTCGATTATTATCCATTCGAAGAAACACAATTGTTTTTCTTTTCGTTTGATTTATGACGGAGAAAGGTCCTAACGGCAATTGTACACCTTTATTATAAGTACCGAGTCATTCTAAAGTGCCATTAAGAGAGATGGTTGCGATAGGAAGTAACCGTGTGGACCGGAAGTACGCACATGAATGCCGTGAAGATCCACTATCAGATGTTTCGGGGCCAGCTAATGGCATTTGAAAAACACCTGACCCTTAACTACCATCGAGTAACCACGAAAATATATACCTAATAATAACATCCAACCAACCACAAATTATAAACAAAAGAGTTTTATTATTGCTTTATCATTTATGTAGCATGCACGTTTTTTAATTTCTATATTTTGGAAGTCCAAACATTTTTGAATATATATATTAGAAAATTAAGTGTTTGCCTTATGTTTTCCATATTTTTAAAAAAATTGCATATATTTTCTAAAGAAAGTTTTTTAGAAAATTTTTGACATTTTTAAAAATTTGGCGGAGGTTCTTAAACATTTTGTCCACCAAATCTTTACAATATTTAAGAACTATTTATACGTTAAAACATTTTGTAATGATATTTTTAGTTCTCAAACATTTTTCAAAATTATTATTTTCAGAAATTATTAAAAATATGAAAAAATAGTTAAATAAAAATTAAAATGTTTTATTTTCTTAAATTACTTATTTTCTTATTGAAATATATCGAAAATTACTTAAAAATACTGTTTTAAGATTTTTTAAAATTTTTGAAAATATAAGCATATTTTTAAAAATTCCTAAAATATTTCAAAATACTTCGAAAAATATATAACCGTCAAAATAAGAGAGTTTATTGCTTTATCATTTATGTACAACAGCATGCAATCGTTTTTTCCATTTAATTCTTATAATAAATAAAACTTGTGCCAAGATTTATAGGAATATAATAAAATGAAACAATGCTATAGAATAGGTCAAGTATGGTGACTTTTGACGTGGGCAATGAATATAAATTTTTTTGTAATATCCTGTACGTGATAAATGTAACCTTTGGCATTACGTCCGGTGGCTTTTTGTTTTCGACCAAAAATAATATCCAACCGAAAAAAAAATCAACTATTCGAAAATGCACATGGTGCTATTATAGACATTCTTATTTAAGTGGTTTGGCTTTTTGCACAAGTGCAATATAAAGTGGCCTGCGAGCCCCGGAGGGTAAGCAAATACATGACATGCGACTGGCAGCCACATAGCACCATCCTGGAATCCTTGGAATCCGACAGGACTTCACTGGCTTGTCCTGCAGCGACGCTTTTGCATGTTCAGAATGTGCCAAACCGCTGCGGACTCGATATCGCTCGCATCGTTCAAGGAATCTTATTTATCATTTCAAATATTTAGATGCTAACAGAAAAAGAAATGTTTTAGGAGGTGTAAAATTCCAGCCAAACCCATATAAAATGTAAGTAGATTCTAGATTGTGTCCTCTGGGATTGTGATGGAGAAAAGTATCCCTTGCTCCCTAACATGTCACAAGGCTATCGCTTTAATGGTGTTTCTTATGTACTGTTTAGTGTCTCTTTAACGAAATTCTGACCTTCTGTTTGCCCTCTCTAATGTTTTACTAATCTTACAAATATAGGGTCTTTCTGTTATAATAACAATTCCAACTAAATTATCTACTAAGTGCTAAAATTACGTTGTTTGCGGAACGTCTAAGCTGGTAAATAGAGGTTTTTTTGGGAATAGGTCTGAAAATTTGCGTAGTAGGTTCAGTTTAATTTAAATTACGAATATTAATTCATTTTAAAAAAGTCGATTTTGCTACATGCGCTTGTGGTGCCGCATCTAACGTCTCGAGTTAGCGCTTCGCGCTTAGCGGTTCACGTCTAGCGTTTCGCGGATAGCGTCTCGCGTCCCCTACTCCCAAAAAGTGAGCTGCGCGTTTCCATATTTTTTTTTAAATTTTCTTAGCAATAAATTAGTTTCCTTACGATTTCTTCTAAATCAAGCATTGTATGAAAAATCCATAACTCGTGCGACCCCTATCAAACACCATATACCCGGTAGCTTGTTATAGTTTTGCACATTACTTCTTTAAATAAGTAGCTCGCAGGAAGAGAGTGCCCTTGCACCTGTATCTCAAATGGACAGCTTATCGCGATCTAGTTAACTACCTCGTATATCATAATCGTCATATGTGCTGCTACTCATCCCATATGGCCATTAAAACTAATTTGCTAATAGTCCAGCCTAGATGAGGTACATGTAAACATAAATATAAATATGCAGCCCTCATCGTACCAATTCTTTTGCACTGCTGGATCGCTTAACAGCTTTTCTTCTAATCATAAATAATAAATGATTAGACAATATATGCCGGTATATGCTCAAAAGAGCCGATAACCCAATGTTTCAGCATTTCCTCTACATTTTTTTTCGGAGAACTTAATATATAATTGCAGCTGTAGACATAGTAGTACGTCTATTGGCGTTTTATAAGGTCTTTTTCTACGACTTGCTTCTATAAAATTTCTATAAGGGTGCATAATTGAATTACAATAACCCAGATATAGGAAAGATTATTAGAAAATAATGCATGCTGGTGTTGAATATTATAATTGTAATAATAATTACATAACAATTACAGCGATCCACCCTTCTTACATTTACAGGAATTGGATGGACATGTGTTTGCTGGCATTATTTTTTCGAAACGCCACTTTACCTTTCATTAATTAATCACATGTTTTTAATAGGAAAATTACCATTTTACCACCATCCTTATATGTCCATTAACGCAACGACATTCTGCTATAGTTTGTGCAAAAAAATGTGACGGTCACGTCAGACTACGCAAGCGCATGACGTAAGGTCCACCTATCTTCGCACCAACTATACAATTGCCATCATTACATAATACTTTATATAATAATATATTTTCGCTGTAATGACCGAAACTTCGTCGCTACGCTTGTTAACTTTTTTACTTTGAAAGCCATTCTCAATTAACAGTTCGCAGTCAGATTACCATCTTCCAGCTAGACTAAGAAATATATTTATTTGGCAGCAGTAGTTCAACATACCTACAAATCATTTCGGTTCCATAAAGAATCAAAGTACCACTAATTACATGGTGCAATTAAAATTTCGAAATATTGTGCAGCCTCTGCAAACAGAGCATGTGGGTTTAATTAGCTCGATCTATCTGTAATACTATTTAATTTTTAGTTACAATAAATTAGATCCTAGTTAGATTACGTGGGCAGCGGCAATATTACTATGTTTATTATTTATTACCAGTGGCTAGTTTAATTAATTAGGAATTTTCTCGATCTTGGGAATTGCAATTATTGAGACAAAGCTTGTATATGGTTGGCTTCCAATTACTATTTTATTCATCAATTTTAATTAGGATTATAATAAATTTTAAACTGTTCAGAAAATATTTTTTTTTGTTTAAGAAATTAAAATATTTATTATTTATTTTGGTTTGAGGGTATTTTATGAAATAAATAAATCGTTTTTTTTTTCAATAAAAAAAGTTCTATTTTGATTTCTGATTTTCAAAAAACTTTCTCTGAAAAATTTCTATAGAATAGAAAAAAAATTGCACTATTGATAGAATTAATTTCCTTATTAGCATTTTGCATATAAATTATAGAAATAAATTAAAAACATTCATATAAAGCGTCTTATAATGAGTGCTATCATTTCTTATTCTAGTTAGTTCCTAGTTACCTCTATGATTGTATCCAAGTTATTTTATAATTTATAGAACTAGAATTTATAAAAATTGTTAGAAAAATTCAAATAGGCAGATGGAGGCTCTTCAGGTGCAATACGCGGCGTTAAGTGTTGTATACTTAATTAGAAATTCCTCTATAATAAAAATGGTAAATATGCAATGCGTCGTCTATTATGAAATAATAAATGGACTTATAGGAATGAGATGCATTTGAAAAAAATTACTTTTTTTGAATAAAGATAACCCATATACGCATACAACACCCATTAAATTGGTTCGTTAAAAGTAACGACTAATGTCCAACGTGCCATTATACCAGCATACGGAGATCTGTTTGATTCGGATATTATAATTTTTGCGAAATTATGATTATTGTATTGTATGCAGTTTTTTTGCATTCCTTTGCAGGTGGCGCGATGTTTCGGTTCCTCATGTTTATGCATGCACTAATTAATTATATATTCCACAGGATAGGTGTTGCTGCTGGTCAGTATATTAAGACCCTTAAAAATATTCATATTTTGTCAGAAAAAAATAAAAATTTAATAAAAACATCTAAAATTTTTATAGAACTCAAATTTTGTAAGAAAATACGTCATCATTAGAATCGGTCAGGTTAGCGCACTACTTCTATTTTACCCCTTCTTCTACTGCGGTGGGCGTTTATTTATACAAGGTCAAACAGCGGCCGGAGGCGCGCCTAAATTGTGACGTCATGTCACTTCAAATTAGAAATTTAAACCCCTACGCATTCACCAAAAAACAAAAAAAATATATATTCGTACGTAACTTTTAATACTCTATCACAAAATTAAATAAACACAATATATTTTCGACTTCTTTAAATAAAACAAAAAAAAATCCAAATTGGAAAATAGTCCAAATTTACAACATTTGTCAAATAAGTGTCAATTTCATGCAGGATACTTTGCAGGATTCTCTTTTTCGTATTTGTGGTAGATGCTTGTCTTAGGGATTTTCAATAAACAAAGTGATATAATTGACAAGGAACGTGGCATTATTGCGTGAGAGTAGTTAAATCGGCACTTAATATCTCGACCAGTTGAACTGGGCAATTAATGTAGCCGGTAATTGCCCATAGGTAGCGAACTTATTATTTATACCCATGTTATCATACTCTAAGCGCGCTTGTTTGTACTTCTTAACATGAGTATGTGTGTGTGTGTTGGTAATTTACTATAATTGCTCTTCGACTTCAAACCGACAATTTACGGTAACGCCAGTGTTTCGAAATTATTATTTGCTGCTACTACCACTGTCAGGATCACATGTCATCCATGTCTGAAAAACATGCGGATAATCTGTTGCACCGAGCTGCATTGCATAGTATTACTCTTTAATTATCCCTTCACTGCTGCTGCTACTGTTTAGAATGAGCTTTTTGCCTTTTTTTTCTCGATTTGATCCCACGTTAGGAAATTAATTGCAAGCGCAAAAAGAGCAATATAATTACTAGTTGCGTTCGGAATCTAATTACGCTACTAGTTGTATAAATATTTATTTAATTTAACAAAACGAAATGAAAAAAAAAACAATCGAAATTAGCTGACATAATTTCATTATTCATACAGAACACTCGGAGAGAAACATTAAATATTCATTATACCTTAGATGAATTATTTAAAATTGTAAATTCAACGTCCTTCATTCATGATACACTCATTCATCTTATAACAACCGATTAAACACTTATTTATTATAATTTTATAATTGTTAGTTTTACAACTACAAGTATAATTTAGTCGCTATATTTACTTAATGCACTTTCATAATTACCTAATTTATCACATATTAATTGAATACAATATCATTATGTATTTATATTATGATAATCAACTTTGATTGCCATTAATTAATTATTCGCACAATTAAATTATTATTAAATAATATTTTGTCACTTTTTTTGGAAACCACTTAATATAAAATCCAAAAAGCGGTAACAAGCTAATTATCTCCTACACCAACAACATAGCCAATTAAAACTTATTTATAGAGCGATGAGGAAAAATGCGTTTTGCTGGTAATAGAGGAAACTGGAAGCTGTTTGCATCCGGTGTCTTGTGGGGACTTACGACCAATTTTCAGTGTGTGAATTAATTGAGTGGATGTATATGTAAAATTTATAAAAATCAAATCCACAGGCTGCATAATCTCCATTAAGCAGGATTCGATTTATAATCGAATTAAAATATAAAATGTAAATAAATTATTTATTGAATATTTTTTTTATGTGGAACGCAAAATAAAATTATTATTATTTTGTTTTAAATTTTAAAAAAATTATTTGGATGAAAAATATTTAAATATTTAAGTCTTCCGTATTTACATATTTTTTTGGTTTCAATATTTTATATATTTTTTAAAAATACACAATTTTTGGATATTTTTTATATTTTTTATAATTTAAAATAATTTTTATGAAGAGAGATAATTACTTCTCTCGTAGAGGAAGTATTGTATTCATGAAAAAAAAAATTTCTCCAAATTTCACTTTTTTCTACTTTATTGAATGCGTAGATTACGAAAATCATATTCACTAATTTCCGTCTGTCGGTCTGTCTGTCGGTCTGTCGGTCTGTCGGTCTGTCTGTCGGTCTGTTCGTTTCTTTAAACCGCTATATTTCGGAATCTACTGACCCGATTAAAGCAAAATTTGCGTCCTTTTTTTCTACCTGCCTATTGATTAGGTCAAAGAAAAAAAAGTTAGGAAATTCTCAAGGACCTGCGCATTATTGGCCAAAAACATGCCAAAAACAGCAAAATCGGTGCATCCACTTAATCTTCTAAAGTTGCAGACCGATTTTGACCAAATATTAAACATATGTTTCGTGTATACCCCAAGTGGTGAATGCTTTCAAAAAATCTGTAGTTTTTTTAAGGGTTGACTTTTTATTAAGGGTTGAAGGGTCAAAAAGTTGTAAAAATGCATAAGTTGTAACGTAAATATCTGCCAGGAGGAATATTTTATTTGAACCAAATTTGGCATACATATTAGGAATACATTGAAGAAAATGCTGGTAAAAGTTTCATCCCCTAAAAATGAACCCTAGTGGCCTGTTGGGTCTTTAAATTAATTGTTCAAAAGTTGGCGGTGTTTTTATTTTTATATGTCAGCATAACTCACCATTTTCCGTCAGTAATTTTATATATTTTCACATATTGAGTAACTAAAAATAATTTACGACCCTAACTACACACCCCCACCCCCCAAATATACAGTTTGAGTTATATGGATCGGATTTTCTTCATATTAGATTTCTACTATACATTTAAAACAGATTTAAGAATAATCTAATTAAAAATAATATGCGACCCTTATTTTACAACTCCAACCCTTAACATACCCTTTACTGTCAAAATGTTCGGATTTCTTTCAAATTTGGTAGTAGTAATTTTAACATATTTAACTTATCATTACTTATTTAATTTAATTGAAATTAGGCTAGACCTACATTTTACAATTGTAACCCCTAATACCCCCCTCATAGTTAGAATTGACAGATTTATTTAAATTTTAGTATATATAAACGAGAGAAGTACTGTGGAATCTCATTTCCAGCGAATTTTTTTATTATTTTATTATAAAGAATTTCTGACAAAATACAAAAAAAATCAATTAAAAAAAATATAAAATTTATAAATATTCTTCCTGAAATTGCAAAAAATTAATAAAAAAATTATATAGTCTTGATTAAAATAGCTAAACATAGTTCCAATTAATTTCGCTAAATTTTATGCTTGCAATTATATTGTAAATATTTTTATTAGACACTTATCGTACATAAAATAACAACTTTCTATGCAAATTATTAAGAAGGTGTTTAAAAAAGCGCCCATATAATTTGGCGTTACATATGGTGTTTATTCAAATTGCAAAAAAAATATTTTTTGCAACTTTATAAAATTGAATTAAAATAAGCAAATATTTGTTTTTGTTTTGGTTGATTTCACTAAATTTTAGTGTTTTGCAAATAGCTATAATTAAGTTGTCAATATTTTTCGTAGACACTCACCACGATATTAAATAACAACTTTCTCCCGAGCAAAATAATAATTTTTTGCTGTTCAAAAAATGCACCATTTACATGCATTTTGTGCCGATTTTTGCAAAATGAAAAAGCCAATTTGTCACGGTCTGTTTGAAAAAGTATCCTTACATAATTAACGGTAAATGGTAACTATAACGTGTCAACAAAATTATTTATATCGAACTGATATTAGTTGTACTAATGCTATAATTATTGTATTAATTATTTATTAAGTTAATCGTACAACGAATTGCAGATCGATAAATTATGGCAAAAGAAAAGAAACCAATAATAACAATTATAAGTCAACTTACACTTCCCATAGTAGATACAGTTTTCTTTTCTATAACTGTACAATTAGAATTAGATTAATGCCGTGTAATTATACAGTGCTTTGCTGTTGTTCGGCTGATGCGTTTCCTCCACTGATAAAAACGATCAATCAAAATTAATTTCGCTCCACGATAATAATTAATAATAGTTTTGCAAATAAGTCTTTTGTTTTTCAGCTTTCGATCGGAATGTTTATCCAGCCAATTGAATAAATCCATCGTATCGCATCGCGCGTTATATTGATCAGAGCGATATGCTATTTCGTAATAGGTTATTGTTCGGTATGGTATCAAACATAACTCGACTTAATAAAAGTATTCGGAGAATTAGTTGCCGATAGTTAGTATGCCAGTTGAGCAGTTTAATAGAGACGTTTACGACAATTTTATAGTTGAATTGTACGAGTTCCTTTTCAGATCCTCGACTCCTATTCCTGCCACCGGCACATGATGCTATGTTCATTTCAAAACCGATAAAAATTAGGTGCACAATTTTATTTCTTTTCCTAGATCTGCAATGCACGATATGCTTTTATAAATTTTTACGAAAAATGCCTCCTATTGTAGTTTCTATAACCATAAAGAAATTAAAAATGCTGCTTCACCATATACGCCATCAAAAATCATTTTAACTACCAGTCTTTCAAAGAGCGACTTTATTCTTCACTTTCCTAATGAGCACCATAGAAAATATTTAATGGCACTTTTGAAAAAATGAGAAATATGTCTAAAGACGGATATTATTGAAGTTTTGCCTTCTTTTCCAAGACTTTCCTTTTTTGGACTCTTATGATGGTTTTCTCATTTTAATTTAGTAGATGACTAATTTGTTGCTAGTCATATTCAAGTATATCACTATCCAAGCGAAAAAAACTGATAAACATCCATAAATAACGAAATAATTGAATTTTCCCCCTCTCCATGTCGCCTTCTCGTTTTGGCGCCTTCCCAATAATCTCCTAATTAACTAGCAACAATATTTTTTCAACATTTGCTTATTCAATAATTTCACTGCCCAGACATTCAAATACTCAATATTCCTCCAGGATATGATTTTAATGCTACTATGCATATGTTAATAATAGCTTTTCAAACCATAACGTGATTGACAAGCACATTTGCTCATATGGGTGTGGTGCTAATTTATTAACTTCTTACTATCAAATTAAATAAATTATTCTTAAGGCGACAATTATTCAAGTTATTCCACTTTTATAGAAAGGAGACTAAGTCGAAACATTGGTTCCTTCGCCAAAATTTTAAATATTCGTTTGAAGATTAATTTATTTTGCTGCCACGTCCATTAATTCAAATTAACATTTCTAATGTTGATTGTTCGTTTGTAATGTTATAAAATGAAAATGATAGAGCCACAGCGCGTTTATAATAAATGATGGCAGATAACAATCACTCTGGCATGTCTACTGTCTTACGCATTGGGTGCAGGCTGGTTCTACAAGTCGATGATGCTTTTTTCTTCTAGTTATTCTTTTGTAATTGTCTAACATACATATATAAGTGTTTAATTCTGGTAGCCGAAGAAGAAGAAGATTGTGTGGTGACCCGTCCCGGAGAAAATCGGACGCGGACTGAATATTAATTAGGCTCGTATTGAATATATTATTAGTATTGGTGCTGCTGCTGGTATCACAAGAAGAAGAAGATGGAAGGAAAGATTGTGAAATAAATAATAATTATTCGTGGGCGCACACAGGATTTCGCTGCAAATTTATATAAGTACTCAGACCTGATTACTAATGGTTTATGATCATTTTCATATGAGACTGTCATCTTAGGTAAATGATGTCTTGCTTGTATTTGATTTATGATCATGTTTCATCTGATAATGCTCTGTACAAAATGCATAAAGATTAATCAAATTACCATATGACAAATTTATTATTACATCTATGCATATCGCATAGATAGCTTTATGAAAAAACCCGGTACGCGCTTTTTTTCTTAAATTGTTTGTCCCAGCCATCCGAAGCCATCGACCATCTGCCTTCGTCTGAAATGAAACCCTGAAAACTACATTTAACTCGCCATTTGAGGTGATACTGTTTCAACTAGAACGATTTTATTTGCAGCATCCAAGTAAGGAATAAAAGTGGTAACTAACGAATCAATCTGCAATGTATACCAACAACAAGCAGCCGAAGAGCAGGATACCTGGTATACGACAGCTGCCGCCGGACAGATTAGGCTGCGACATTAGCATAGTGAGTAACACGGTAGCAGAGAACGACCTCCACTTCTTTCCACCAACAACTCGAAGGTACAAGCACCACATTCTCCAACAAGAACTTGCCAATTTACATTTTCTTCTTTTAGTAGATCAGTAATTGTAAAAGAGACTTTTTTAGAAGAAAGGATTATGGTCCAATTGGAGTGGAATCTTCAAATGAGATATTTTCGGTTTCAAATATCAAAAACTAAAGAAGACTAGAAGTTTGGAAGACTAGAAGATCTTTCTTCCTTTCATTATCCAGACCTAAGTAGGACATACTTGGAATATGTTGTGAAATTCTTCAATTTTTTTGGAATAAACCAATTTCTTCCCGTCTAGGAATCTTTGGGATGGAAGATATTAACTAAAGCAAAGGAAGAAAAGCGGAAGAACAACAGAAGATCTTCCTTCCACCAAAAAAATGGTCATAACGACATTTTTTTATCCAATTATAGAATCTCTATGAATCTTCTTCTCGTACTTTCTGATTTGGAAGGAGTTTTATTTGGTTTAAAACTATGATTGTTGAGGATTGAATTGAAAAGTAGTAAGTAGCATGTGGGCAGAGAAGAGAGCATCAGAAGCTGGTCGAAGAGTGGATGGCAGGGTTGGCCAGTGCATTAGCCGCTATCAGAGAATCACGCTCCCGGCGGCCGCGCGCTGATTACATCCAGATACCAGCCACCTCAGCATCCTTTGTTACTCGTAAATGCAAAGCCATCCTTCTGGCTGCTGCATCTTCCCACGAAAACTTCTCTCTACATTGAATTGTCACGACTTGCGTTTTATCCACCAGTTTGTAATATTATTAAATATATTATAAATTATAGAGCGTTCAGTGCGTTTTGCAAGAAGACGACCAAGACGCGCGAATAAATATTAATTTGACGGAGAAGATGTGGAAAAAAGGAGACGCCGAGCGAAGACAAGAAGACAAGTTTTGAAAAGGTCGATTTATAATTCAAAAGTAAACTGGTCATTGTATTCTAAGCATATTAGTAGCAGTTTCCAGATTCCAGATCACGTGTAAGCCATTAGGGCTTCCGGTGGTGAGCGGCATCATCGTTGTGGAGTCTAAGCCCGAACAGATCAGGGCTGGTCGATTGTGATTCCAACCGCGTACACACCAGCTACCGACCAGCTACTGTACACCCCGCCTACTCCTGATCCGATAAATGCAGTGTGCTCGATTTGTTTTGTTGTTTTGGAGATCCCGCGACCGGTCATTAGACACACCGGCTGCTGATATCACTTATTACCACCGGTGTGTGCGGCTCTACTTGCATTTGCTCCTCTCTTCTCCTTTAGAAGACCCTGGCAATCTAGATGCTGCTACAAGACTCTCTCTGTCCACTCTAAATTAAAATGTGGTCTGGTCTGCTCCAAAGCGAACAACAAAATAAATGACCACCTCTTCCCAAGCCTGCAATCATCTATTCAAATTACATGTTTAAGCTTTCGGTCCATAATTGATACCAATCACAGAAACTAGTTATTTGGTTCCTCGCTTTTATTTGGTTTTTCGAGAAAGCTCACAATATATATTGATTATAAATCAATTTCGTACTGTAAACCTCGCATGTAAAATATGAGCGCCAAATGAAATGTATGAGCTACCAGTGGAGAATTAACCGTTCGCATTCAAAGATTTATATCGTTAATTTATTAAACGCCATCAATATAAATTAACCTTGATGCTTTTGAAAGATCTATAATAAAAATAACTTGTCTTTCATATAAAATATATATATATATAACAGAAAACAACAGAGAAAATAGTTGTACGTCCCATTGATTTACAAGATATTTGTTGCGGCTTCTGAGAAATTCAATAAGTCATCTGTGTTTTGCACACACACACACACACACACACTTTGACATACGTTTTTCTGCGGATAAAAGTCTTCAGTTAACAGACCAAGGCAATTGCATTGTGCGCTGCAGGAATCTCGGAGCAACTTGGAAAAACCGGCCCTGTACTCCGTGGTAGATTAAGTGCTGTCGAAGAGTCTTCTCTCTCCATAAAGTGAACCAAACCTATTATGTTTCCTTATTGCGTTTGAAAATCTCGACTGCGAGTTACACTTTTATCTACGAACAATCTCAGCAGACTACCAAATCTGGGAGCGGAATTGTCTTCTTCTTTCTTCTCAGCTCTCTTCTAGTCGCTCAAATTTCCGAACTAATTAACCGGTTACTCAAAATAATATATCGATTTGGTGTAAATGAACGTGACTTAAAAATGCCGCACACCATACCACGATAAACCTCTTCAGCGACTACTGGATGTCGCCATGCACTTAGTTGATTAAGGTGTACTAGACTGATGGCCACCATTACCCGGGGTAGGTTTAGGTGTGATTGCGATCACTTGTCTCTAATAATGTGTCGATCTTATCTTCTATGACTTGAACTCCTCTAATTATGTCGCAGGTATATACTATTTCACATCTCACTAAATCAGCACACGTTCAAACCAGCATCCGCTCCGCTCTTTCAACACCTTAATTAATCACGATTGACTCCAAACGAGGAAGAAATGCGTATTCATTCAATTTTTTCGAAAATAATAGAAATATAATCCAATTTCTTCCATAAAAAAGTAAAAACGTTTGAATTTTTTTTCCAAAACATCTCAAAATTGCTCAAAATTTGAGTTGTGGTTTGTATAAATGAGGTTTGCTTAAAAGATTTACCAAAATCCTTACAATATCTCATAAATACTAAAAAAAGCAAAAGACGATTCAAATGCTTCAATTTTCATCATCTCAAAAACATCTCAAAACTTCTTTCCAAATTGCTCAAATTTTTTTGAGCAATCAGAATCCAGACCAATCAGAATCCTTATAAGATCTCGCAATCACGAAAAAAATACTGTAAAAGCGAAATAAGAGCTCCAATACCTTGCTTCCTCAAAACACCTCAAAACTTCTCTCAAATTGGCTCACTTTTTTTTGGTGGTTTGCATAATTGTCCTTCTCATAAAATTTCCATCAAAGTGCTTATAATATCTCAGGTTCTTCCCCTGGCATCTCATTAATTATCACCAAAAAAAATTTACAACAAATTTTAACTTTGTTTTAATAATTGGCAATTTTTTTGCCTTATCAATTATTTCCCTCGTCCGATTGATTATTCGCCACCTTGTATGTTCATGAGCATAGATATGGTTGCATGTATAAATAATAACTTTCTACAGGACGACCGAGAAAGAGAAGTTGTTGTGACCGGGTGTTCGACCGCAAAGCAAATAAAATATACTGCATTTTGTATAAATTATTATAGCATGACTGAGCGTTTAGCCAACATTTAATTAATATGTTGCGTGAAGTGGACGCAGGTCTTGCTTTCAGTGGAGCTTTGGGCGCCGACGTCGTCCGACGTACCTCCTGGCCTGGCTGGGCCAAAAAGAAAGTGGCAAACTTATGAAAATGTACAACAAGCAGCATGCAGTGTAGATTCGAACATAAATCAATGTAATGATCCGAGTTATTATGCACGAGTTGACCATAATCCTCTGCTTTGTGACATTATGATTAGCTGTAGATATGTAAATGATCAACAATTTGTCCGAGCTGTTTTGTTAAGAAGCATGTTAAGTGGTGTTGTAAATAAATAAAAAGCATAAATGCAATTCCAACACATATTGTCATCGAAACGCATCGTTTTTATGGGGCCTTTAGAAATTATTTATTTATTAAACCATGATGAATATCATTAGAATGACCAGCGCTGTTGAGTAATACAATATTTATGAACTTATTACTAAAACAAACATTTATTTAAAATTCAGACAGCACGTCTTGTCCGGCTAATTAATATTATTGAATACTAGCTATCTGGATATATCTATAATTGTATACTTGGTAAAAATTGTTGCATTGAAAGATTTGAACAAAAAAAAAAAACAACTCCTGCTAGACTGGTTATAATTACCGGAAAAGTAAGTGTAGAAACTCGGAATTAATCATGTAGAAATATTTACAATTATAACGCAAAAAATTAAATAACAATTGCACACAATTGTATGTTCATGGATAATTATTGCCGTTTTTTATTCTTATTTATTTCATTTCCAATTCCAACTAATAAGGAAATTGATTTTCTTTTTTTTTAATGAGTGAACTTGACCATCTATAGTGTTTCTACTAACAGATGTATTTATATATTTTTTATATAAGCGTTTTCTGATATATTGCTATTCATTACTCGCGGGCGTTGAATAATAACTTATTACTCAACTATTTCTAGGGGAATCCCCGAATTTCATGTCATTTAGCGTCGGCGTGAAGTTAGCGATATATTTTTATTAGTCGACATTTCCACCAAGGAAATATTAAATTTTTAATCGTTAATGTTTGGAAGCTCTCATTTATCGAATGAATTATAACAAGGAACACCCTGTATTTTTGTTGTCAGTATAATATTTCTAGGAGCTACTGTAGACCGCTGGTTTCTTTTTGAGGTTCATGTTCAGATCCTCATTCATTATGGTCGGTTGACGGCCAACATGCAGGAACAGCCCCGCCGTTCATTCAGGAATGCTACCAACCAATATTTATAGCCCATCTCCAATACATCTTCTATAAAAGATAAATTGACATAGTGACCACCACACATACACACAGCATCCGAGCTCCGAAGACGAAGTCGACGAAGAAAAAAAAAAGAATCTAATGAATCTTTGTTCGTCGTCTGCGGCGGTTTAATTTCGGTGCATTAAAAGTTTCTAATTATTGAGCAGCTATTAATGGAAGGCAAACATTTATTTAATGGTAAATCGTGTTCGATTTTTAATTGTCCGCCGTTTGGAGTGGGTTTTCGAAATGAAAACCGGATGTCCAACCAAGCCCATTTTTTCTCCACCTGATACTAGCCACTGATAGTGATTCATTATAAAAGAAATAGAGAAATTAACCGATAAGTTGACATGAAGAGTTGTAGTATCGCTTCTCACACTATTATATCCAAATACTACCGTTTACCTCATGGAAGAAGCAGATAATTGGATTCTCGAGTAGGTTTTTTTCCGCTCCGGACTGGAATTTGGTATATTTAGTTAATGAGATCCTGATAGGAGTGCAGTGGTCTTTTCTTCGTTTTATCGCCACTGAATTACTCCGTTACAGCGAAATTCATTCATCACATCGACCTACCTGTTCTCCAAACAGTTTTACTACATGTAGTTTCGGGTGCTAATTATAGCTGCACTTAAATTGCAGACAGATATATCTCCTTTTAAATACAACGCGCATAAAGTGCCACGATTTTTTCACCAATTATTTTTCATAAATATTATAATTTAACGCTTTTACGACATTTTTATTATTAATTCCAGTCTATAAGTATGTCATAAAATTTATATGGCTTGTAGGAAATAGAATTGTTATTAAACTGGGTGGGTTTTGCAGCAATACAGTTATGCAATAATGCAAAAATTTCCAATATGCTCACATCTTTTGTCAGGAATAATTTGCTAAAGTGATTATTTCCCTGCCAAAATTTAGCCATTGGGTAAAATCCTTCAATTTATTAGATTTTGAATTTTATAAAATTAAATAAAAATTATTTGTCAGAAAGCTATCGATTATATCCTTGCGGGCGATAATTAGCGTTTTAAAAAATAAAGTTGGCGGGATATAATCGCTAAACTAATTATTTTTTTCTACTTTTTAAAAAACTATTTTTTTTGAAAATTTTAATATTTCAGAAAAATCTCTTTTGACAATAATGGAAGTTTCCAAAAACACCTAGCGGGATATAATCACTAGACTGATTATTTTCCTGCGGTTATTGACTTTGACACTGTTTTTAGTAATCTTAAAATACTGATTATATCCCTTTTTGACAAAAATATTTTTTTCAAAAAATAAAGCTGCCGGGGTATAATCGCTGGATCGATTATTTTTTTGAATATTAACCCGGAAATTTTTTTCACTAATTTTAAAATACTGATTATACCCCTTATGACAAAAATATTTTTTTCCAAAAATACAGCTCGCGGGATATAATCGCTATTATTTAGCAAAACGAAATCGCTGAATATTTCTCTGCGGATTGACGCGACAAATATGACTGCCTAATAATTTCCAATTAGAATTTTAATTGCATTTTTTTGGCTAGTTGTAAACAATATTTTATAACCTGCTGGAAGACAGATTGCTGATTGAAACTATAATTGACTTGTTAAATTGAAATTGGTCTGACAGACACCTAAGCGGGGGGGCACAATCTACTAATCAATTTATTTTACAACACAAGAGCGCAATGATTGATTAAAGCGATACAGAAATGCCGATTCATAATTGATGACGATGATGATACGCAGTCTTAAAAATTGTCTATCTACTATATCGAAGAGGAGTCGAAAAAAAGCTGGCCAGTCATTACAAAATTATTTTCATGAGGAGGAACAACGCATTTTCGAGAGAGAGTGGAGTGGAGGGCCCCCATGATAAAATACAAAACGTACAACACGATCGCGACTAACTATGTGAATGGGACAGTTAAACAGCGATCAGCAACGTCCAAACGGTCCAATCAAATTGCCCGGCTTTTTCTGTAGTACGTGCATTGCAACAGAATCGGAGACATACATTCTACTGTATTCACTAAATTCTTAATTTGAAATTCGAATCAGCCCGATTTTTGTATCCTTTTAGTTTTTTTTTTTCGGCATTTTTTTGTCGTTTTATTTCAAACCACGCACACACAAATGTTTACGGCTATGATTTTTTCACCATTTTTTAATTAAATTTGCGGTATTGTTCTTAGCCGAGCATACTTGATATGGTTAACAAACACATCCATACTAATTTATCAACCGACTTTTTTTCCTCTTGCTGCTTCTTTAGCTCTTTGCTTCTCAGCGATTTTCAAGTCCATTTAATCAATTTCATTTGCATTTTTTTCTAATGCAATTTGGGAAGTTTTTTTGGAAAAATTTGCATTTATTTTGTGAAAAATTAACATATTTTGGAAATTTATAAAAAAAATTGAACTTTTTGATTTTTTGGTAAATTCCAAAAAAATATGATTTTGGTTTTTTAAAAAAGTTTTTTTTGTCATAGTGTGCTGAAATAATTTGATTTAGAGAAAAAATCAAAAATTGAATTTTTAGAAATTTTTTTGAAATTTTTTTTTTTTCGAATTTTTGTTTTTAGGAATAACTTTTTTGACATATTTGAAAACCAAAAAAAAAAAAGAAAATTGTTAAAGAAAATATTCAAAAAATTCCAATTTTTTTTGAAAAAAATTGAAAATTTTTTAAAAAAAATCTAAACATAAAAAGAAAATTAATAACTGATTGCACCTGCATATTGCAATATTTCCAAGTATTGCATGACTAGATATTTCTTTATATTGTATAATAATAATTATAATTACTTTTATTTTTGACTTTTTCTTTAGAAATTTCCTATCAGGAAAACAATATGCACGGCCAGCAGGACATAGCCTGATTTTTATTTCACAGGTCGCCAATATCGATTTGTTTGCCATTTAATCGCTTGAATTTGCATTTTTTGTGATGCAATTAATAGAGTTGGAGAGAAATTTAAAATAATGGCCAATAAATCACCACCCAAAGAAGGAAGCAAAATTGCACAAGTCGCAGAAGTAGTTTCAGATGACACGGCCCACCAGTTTCCTCTTCCTACAAAATTTATTAATAAATAGGAGAAAATTGCTTTTAGTCATCGTCATCGACTTTTCCTCCAGCCAGTTCCTCCTCTCAAATTTATTAGCCTATTGCACACCACAAATCTACCAACGTAATTTTATTTTTTAGTTTTTTTCGTCTTGGTCTTCTTGGTCTCTTGCAGGAGAAAGAATGGAATGAGGCGAAGGTAAGATCGTGTCGTCTTTTCTTTGGCGTCTTAATGAGAACGGGGTGCGCGTGTTCATACATCAGGCTGATATCAGCTTAGATAAGTGCACACGTTAATTAGTAAGCTGCGCGGTGGCGGCCCCGGTGTTACCAGCCCAATCAGTTATCACTCAATGCTGCACTGCCTGCCCTCCTCAGCATTACTCATTCTGAATTAAGATTAGCGATTGTCCGATATCTTTGTTGCATCGTCGTGCAGCCAGCGAAACCCTTCTCTGGCCATGGGAACGGTTTTTCATTCACGATTTTATCGCGACGAAGATTTTTTGAGATTATTTTGAAATTTATTTTTTAAAGGAAAATATTAGATTCAGTAAAAAGGGAAACTTTTTAGTAAATTTTATTCAAATGTCAAAAAAAAATTATTTAATTTATTTTTAATATTTTTTATTTTATTTTTTGTGAAATATTTATTTCATTGCAAAATTCATAAACAAAATTTCACATTTAAAAACACAATAATTATTAAAATAAAAAAATCTAAAAAAAAAATTTCAACTTTTCAAAACTGAACATGAAAATAAATTTTTTAAACTAAATTTGTTCTTCATAAAAAATAACAATAATTTTTTTTTTAGAAAATAATTTATCGTCTAAACTTTCTTTTTGGTGAATTATGATTTTAAGCCAATTAATTTTTCAACCTAATTAAATAAACAAACTCATTATTGCGTATAAAACATGATTGAATTATAAAAATAGAACTGGTAATAATAAATGCAGAAATTTTCCGCATACTAAAAATCCAGTGGATATCTACACCGCATTTTTCCGACTATCAATAATAATTATTATACCTAACTACTAAACAATACCAACAATTACTTTTGAATAATTCAAAGATATTTGAAATAATGATGAAAGCGTGTTGCGGTTAAACAGTAGCGAAGCTAAGAACTTAGTGGTTCACCTGCGGAATGGGCTCGTCAGATAGTTATCCTTTGAGTATTAAATTGACGTCATTTTACATTCAGAGAAATAAAATCATGTGTGGGTGTCATTTGAAATTATAAATAATAGTAATCATAATAATACAGCGACACCACCTTTTGGACAATGAAGGCTTGTTTTGGCTTTTCGGCACACCCTACAATTGTTTTTTTTTTAATTATATCTAAGAAGTGTTATGCTACATAAATAATTATACCGGAATCTTATAATTGTTTATTATTAAATTAATTATTAAGATTTATGAGCGTTTAATAATTGATTTAAATGCAGTGCTTAAACACTACAAAGTAAATTATTTTATTGCATAAACTTTCCTAGCACTCAAAGATTTTTTTTTGAAATTTAATACTTTTTTATAGTGCTTAGTTAAAAGTGCCTTAACAAGCAAATAACTGTAGATAAATAAATGTGTTTATTGTGTATGTACTACCAGAAATGGTGTTGGCCATATCATCTGTCCAAACCTCGCGTCGCTGGGTCTTAGATACATTTTTTTTCTAGGCTAAACCGCATTTTAGAAATTTCACAATGCGGGGAACCGGCAAGATAAGAAACAGCTAGGAGAATTATTACGCAACATCTCTTCTTACGGTCAACGTATTAATCAGATAGATTTATCTTAAAGGTTGCTACATCCACTTTATTTCATTGCCAAACGACAAAACACACTTAATGCAATTTCTAGTTCTGCTAAGGCCATCAGATAGAGAAATTAGACGGCGCCTAGAAATTTTCAAAAAAATAAAATAAAAATTACAAATTTCCCGCCAAAAAAAATATGTTTGAAAATAATTCAAACGAAAAGGACTTTTTCTAATTTTGTTAAGACTTGATGGCCATTTATAAACATTAGACGGCGCTAAAATATTTTCAAAAAAAATAAAACATTTGAATTTCCCGCCAAAAAATGCTTAACTTTAATTCAAACTTGAAAGCACTTTACGGTTTAATTTCTGATCGAAATTATCGGTTAGGTGCAATTTATTTATCTAAATAATGTTCGCAATTAATTTAAATTGAAAGGACATTCCTGAAAATTGGAACTTGCAGTGCGCCATAATTTTTTGATAACGTAGAGATAGAAGCGGAAGGCTTCCAATATTTTTGTCCGATAACATGACGCTAATAACATGTTACTGTATTATCGGCGATTTTAGAAAAACCATCTTCATATAAACTGGTATCTTTATATCCTCCCCAGTGGCGCACCAAAACCCCTTCGCCTCCACCAAAAAACCACCAGAAAAATAATTTTCCTCCATCACTTCGAAAATGAATTTTCCTACTCAACTATTGCGATCTTCAATTATTTTCGTTAATTTTTGAAGTTGGATGGAAAGTTGATTATTGCTCCTTGGCTCGGTCCACGGCACTGTCGGCAGGCAAATAATGTATAAGCAAGGTAAGGCAAAGCAAGGCTAGGTAAAAAGTGAAGGCGTCTAAACCTGTTGGACGGGTGTGAAGCGCGTGGGTCGACTCCTAGTGCTGGTCTGGGCCGGCACTCGGGAAGACAGGTCTGAGGTCTGCGGAAATCGCTTGTGCTGCTGTTAAATACATACCTCAAGGACGATGAACTTGTGTTTTGGACTTTATATATCAGGTATCATTCAGAGTTTGAATTACCACACACACCAAAAAAAAAAGCGACACCTTAGTGGAAGAGGTGTGGTGGTGGAGTTGATGCCATCATCCAGAATTGGCAATAGTATCAAAATTTTTCAAAAATATTTCTAGTCGATGATGTTGCGCCACCTCCAAGGATCGGCTTGGAGGGATTGCAAACACGCTAGCAAATGTATGCAGGTGTGAGAAAGGAAGTGATGAAATAAGTATATATGTGCGGATAGATCTTCCCAAGATTTGCAGAGATGATTCACCGGAATATTTAGGTCGTATTGGATTAATTGTTGCAGCGATAAGGAGAGACCGTCAGAATTTACATTGTTAATTTATGTTGTGCAATGAATAATTACTATTATATATTGATATTGCAATTTCATTTGCGGGGCTTGTAATGATGCTAATGATGGGATTGGTTACTGCGGGGGAAAATTTTTTCTATACTATTATTTAGTACCATATCAAATAAATAATTTATTTATGGCTATCAGTGTTGATACGGGAATTCCAAAGCGAAAATACCACTGATTAGATTGGTTGCAAAAATGCATTTCTTATCGAGTTGCAGAAAACTTTAACGAACTACCGCAAATATTTCCCGCTTTAAATCCAGGTAAGTTCAAAAATTTTGGCTCCCTTCTTTTGTAAAGATTTCTTTAGAATTATTTTTCAATAATATAAGGGAAGCTTACCCTTGTGTGGAACCTTTAAACATAAATATTATTTATTTGGGGGTTTAGTTGGTTGGGATTCTCATATGTGGCGCAAAGTGCCAATTTTTTAAAAATATTTTGCTTCTGCAAAAATTTTGTAAAGAGTTTAATAATATTTCAACATTTTTTTAAATTTTCAAATTTACTACAAATTAAGCAAAATATAGTAAAATCTCCACAAAACTTCAATCCATCACGATTACAACTCATAAATAATTATCGCATTTCCATAAATGCGAACATCGCAAGACGGATTGAATATTCCGAATAAATAACTAAACTGCTACATAAAAGTGATAGTTGCTTGAATACATTTATTTATGAATCACAGTCAGCCAGAGTATCATCAATGAATATTCAAGATTGTATGGGCTATAGTGTGTGTTATGCTCATGTTTATAGAGAACATTGAACATCGCGCAGCGCCCGTAACATGTTAGATGTTCCATCATCTGCAACACACCGGAATGATGTCTTCTCCGCCCTCTCTTGCGGTGTGCTGGGGTGAGCAACATGCCACAACCCGCTACTGCTGTCACTACCACTTGCCAACGCATGTAGTGGTTGAGATATACGAATTTCCAAACACCACCACCATGTTCACGTTACATGATAATTTGTTGATAATTTCATAAAGAGTGCCATAGACGCACATTTATCGCCGCTGAGGAAAAAAATCGAATTGTTGCGTGTGTGGCCCGCTTCAGTATTTTTCGGTGCGCTCTGTGAGAAAAGATCCAGTATTCGAACTAAGTAAAATTTACGTGGCCGCGATGATGTGGGCAAGATAAGAATTTTAGTAAAATATGAGACGGAATAATCCTTCTAAACCGGAAATCCCAAACGTGAGAATAGTATTCTTGAAAAAAAAGAAAAATAAAATACTACTTATATAATACATGACAATCTTTTGCGCCGGATACACTTTTATTTTGTTTCGAGTTTTACATGCAGCAAATATTCTCATGTTTAATTGAATTAAACAATACAAGCCAAAATATCACTTTAATTAATTAGCATAATATATTAAATTACAGTTGCGGCTCGCTAGAGGAGCAAAAGGCAAAACTGCAGATTAATTTCGTTACTAATCAATCAAACCTTGTGTCAACAGTTCTATGCACTATAATTCTATATGCCAATCAAATGGAACTGTATGGCAATATGGGCCTTAATAGGAGCTTGCTTAGCACCGCAAATGTACAAACTCTATGCGTAGTATAGGAAATCTCAAAAACAAACACAGTATAAGCTACACTATACACACCCTTCTGTGTTTACAGGGAAAAAAGCTGCCCTTGTTGGAAGCAAACGGCACACCCGGTTTTCGAATTTCTATAGGAAATTTATATTTTATAAATATAATAAAATATTTTCGTAATCGCTTAGATGCACCATGGTGCGGGTTTTTTCTTGCGATTATGGCAAAACCTTCGTCTAATTTTAGAATGTTAATAAAATTGTTGCATCATGGAAAAATCCCACTAAGGGAATCAAAAGTGAAGATTTATAATTTTATTTTATTTTTTTTATAATATTTTTTTAATAATTTAAAAAAAATTGTAATTTAAAATAATTTATTTGAATTGACTCGCTCAAAATTGGTTTCGCTCCCAAAATACTTAAATATAATATTATTTGTTAATTAATATATTATTAAAATCTTAAAATACCTAATATTGAATTTTTTATATATTTTTTAATTTCATAACTTTTTTTCGGTTATTAAAACGCATTTTTAGCTAAATAAGTTGTTACTCCCGTCCATATTAAATGAAGCACTGCTAATTGTATAAAAGTTTTGAACATTCTTTTAGAAAATCAAGTAAGCGTAACAATCATATTTCGGAAGTTTCTTTATTTAAACAATTCCTTACAATTAAAAAAAAAATTAATAGCGTAAAAATGTTACGCTTAATGAAACCTTACACAAATTTAATTTCGGTTAAAAGGTGTCTGAAATTTAATTAACGAGAAATTCTTCTACAACTTTTGCGAATACTAGTATAATAAATATCGTTGTTGATGCACACCATAAAATTTTTGGGCCAACTTTATACTATTTACGACATCGAGTGAAACCCGCTTTGATGGCTTAGTGGTTCCAACTAGAAATGTGGGGCCCCCTGATCCAAAATAGAGCGAATTGGACCACAGATTCAATACTTGATCCGTTTAGCGTAACTATTCAATGTGGAGTCTACATACGTTCTAATCAAATAAAGGACAGCTGACCACAAAACCCCAGTTTTGGCAGCAGACGTACATAAATTGATTAAAATGTGAGCCAAAATCAAAACAATTTAATACTGTCGCCCTTTCTACTTAAATTCAAAAATAAATAATTTTTGTTGGTTGGGGCGCAACTGGCGCGCGATTTATTCGATTTTCGAAAATGCTATAAAATTTTATTATTAGTAAATTAATTAATAAAATTTATAGCGATTTCCAAAATATTATTGTGACACATTATTTTCCTGGATTTCTAAAAATATTATACCGCACGCTTAAGCCATTATAAAATCGCTATAAAATGACTAAATTGTTGACGTAATTTGCTGTAATAATAAATATTTTTACAATTAGCGATTTATATTAAAACCACAAAACCTTGTCGTCTTGTGAATCATAGCCGTAATTATTATTACCTAGACGTAGAGAAAATTAAACGATTCCTTTATCTCATGTGCAAGCATTTTATTACCGACCGTGTGGCGTAAGACGAAGAAAATCGTTAAAAATCGATCCAAAAACCTGCCACACATAAAATAACACACCTTTTTGAGAACAATTCGAAAAAAAAATAAACAACAGTTTAGATAGATTTTTTTTTGGTGGTATGGTACCACGCAGACATTTATTTTCTAGTCGGCCAGATTCTTTAGGATAGGGATAGTGAAGGTGTGCATGAGGTGGACATGAATGGTCAAGCGTTTTGTCTTCCGGCATTGAATAGGTGACTAGATTATATCCCATAAATCAAGGGTTGCCGATTAAAGCCAAGGTCCCCTTCATTCAGTTCGATTAGAACTTGTAGTTTTTTTTCGCTAGCACCAATTATTTTTAATTTGGAAAAAAAATCTAAAAAATTTAGAGTAAAATTTTTTTTAAAATTATTTTTAAATTGAAGGAACTTGTTAAAAAATAACAAAAGTTTAAATAATATTAAAAAATTAATATTTTTAAATAATTTTTAAAAATTTAATTAATAAAAGTTGAGTTAGGGGGTCAATATTAGTGACCTTGTAAATAAAATAAATTCCATGAATTTACATAAAATGTGGAATAAAATTCACCTGCTAATTATTATTCATCTAATTAAATCCGCCTTCCATTTCTATTTATATAATGATAATTGATTTACATAACAACATAATTGTTGTTTTTACTTGTCTATAAATTATAAATTAATTACATTATATATTTCACTAATGGTAATTAGAAATTCGATTATTTTTTTTTCAATTTCAAATAAAAATTGATGGATATTTAGTTAGTAGTACAGTCGTCGTATTGCGACATCTTCGACGGTTTCGACACAGAAACAAGTTATACACTTTAACCAACCAACTTTATAAATGTTTTATCTTGATTCATGAGATGTATCAGTTACATATTACAGCTGGATTACGACGAAATCGTTAATTTATAACTATATAAAAGAGACTTTCATTCAAATTCAACTGCCATTAAAAAGTTATACCTTTTAGCAATTCAAATTAACGGCGCTCTGAACTTTTACTACTACTACTACTACCAAAATAAATTCGGAACAATTTATTTTTCAAAAATTGAAAGTAATTTGGTACAAAACTTTCTCTATTTTGGACTTTTTCAAATATTTTGTATATTTTTGAAAAAAATTAATAATATATATTTCCGCGCTGGAAATTACTAATAAAAATGTATAGCTAACTTCACGTCAGTCGATAAATGACGTTAGTTAAAAATTAAATATGGCGCCCTCAATTGTTTAAAACCTCCAAGAAAATCGAATCCAAGTAAGTGTAACAATTATTTTCAGTTTCAAAGCTTTATTTATTTATACAATTAATCAAATTAATTAAAGCGAATTTTCGTTCGCAAAGTGAAAGAGCAAGTTTGATAATTCGCGTTATAAATTTCAGGTGCTATTATGACATGCTGACGAAAAAAAAAACTGCGCTTAGACCTGCAATTACTTATTTAGATTAACCGAGAACATAATTCAGTTAATTATTTCTCAAAATTAATTAGCGTGTACAACTTCCTTGAAGTTAACTTATATAAACTGCAATGCGATTTTTTCCTATTGCTTTATAAACTGCGTCTGGGGTATAAATTGCCCTGTGGCTCTTGCTGCTGCTGCTTGTAACCTGAACTAGTAATATTTTTCACAATTAAATGTTTGCCTGTAAATTAATTACCTGTCAACTAGGAAACTACTAATTAGTCTTCAGTTCAATGTCAACACTGCAATTTGCAATCTAATATCAATTTTAGCCGAGTGACATTTTCTATATTCTAATCGTTAGGAAACACTCAACTGCAACTCTATTAAAAGTTGTTTTCTATTATCATTCATATAATACAAGTCGATTAAAAAAAAATATATAATTTTTATTTAAATGTATTCACAGTTTAATTATACAGTCAAATTACCAACACTCAACAATTAATTGATTACGAGCCAAAGGCAAACTGGCAAACTGGCACTTTTTTGGTGCTATTTATTTATGATACCTCCTAATGATGCGAATGCTAATTATTAGTGAAAAAAATGGAGCAAGGTTAAAATGCAAGCCATAAATATGCATAGAACGATTATCTGCTATATTACAATGGATTAAGATTTAACTGATGAATTTTTATTCAACAATAATATTTTTAATAACATCAGCAACTATTATAGTGAATAATTGGATATTATTATAATTTGTTCTAGATAGCAATCATTTCTACTAACTAAATAATTAAATCTATTGTTAGACTTCTGCAAATTCAATTTACTATTAATATTAAGTAAAATGTAAGCGTTAGCGACTTAAACGCTGGAGGGGCCATTTTTATAGCGCCCAAATCTTGAGTATTAGTGACAATAAAAAATATCTAATGGTACTTTTGGAAAGAGGAATGTTGCATCTACAAACGCATAAAAGGATTTTTTCCTAAAAAAATTCGTTACTTAGTAAATTTAATTTGAATATTAGCGCGCCAAATCCGCGACCTTAAGCCCCTTTTTATTTGCTTCCGATTTTCCAGACAAATTCGAATTTTTTTGTTGTAAATTTTGCATTGTTGTACATGAAACAATTGTACAAAGTTTGAAATCGATTTCAAGTCTAATAAATAAAGGAATCGACTGATATAGCAAACGTGCACAGATGTAAGACCAGTGTAAACTTTCTAAAAAACCAAACGATATAGAGGTAATCGAGCTATAATATTGTTGCTAAACATTGAGAGAGATGTTTATGGTCCTAAGTAAGCGACCTTGCATAATCCATCGATATGGTAAAAATAATAGAAGAAGGACGATGTTGCGCGTTCCAAATGTCAACCTCTGTAGTTGTGATGGTATCTGGCTGCCTGGCTACCTTGGCACCAACTTACTTCTGGTTGTTCTAGCCAACTTAGGTGATGGCAACTATTTTAATTGCTTGCCCAAAGATAAGATTGTCGATCTGAAATTTGGGTGAAGACACTTTTCTTCCCCAAAAATGATCATTAACGTCAATTTTGAATTTATACGTGGACCTGTTGCTCATAATTTTTTTTTGTATGTAAATTAATTACGAACCTGTTTATTTGTGTGGATAAATTAACATCTTGATGTATAGCTACCCCTAAATTAGCATAAATTTTCATAATCAAAATAAATTAATTAATATCGACCGTTAGGACTTTTTAAAAAATCCGTTGAACGATTCTGATTTATTAGCATCAACTAGACATATTGTGAGAATCAATATGAAAATTTACCTAGCGAAGATCATCTTCAAAGATGCATCAACCCTTATTTGTATATCGAAATTCGGAAACTATCCCACGAACCTCCAGTCTGAAAATTATGCAATTCCAATGGACCAAATATGAGATCATCAGCATCTCCTCTCAAAAATCATTTGGGTACTACCTGGCCGACTGTAGGGCTAATCTAAATTTTAGCATAAATTTAAATTCACCCTTTTTACCATATTCAAATAAATCGAATCTATAGTTAATAGACTATCAGCAAAGAATTAGAATACACTTCCGATACTACCTGCGTATCGCTCGGTAAAGGGTAGTTCCGATTGTTTGGGGGGCTGATCAATTTTATAGGTAAATTTTTACCTAATCGCTGAAAGGGAAGGTGAATGTTTAAGGGTTAACCATTTAAAAAGGTGTCCCTTACACTTAATATTCAAGCAGGTAGTTTTGCATAAATTCGCATACATTAATAGACAGGTAGCCCCCGAAAGAAGAAGAAAGATCTTACTTCCTACTACCTCGATCCGGCATTTGTTTACCCCAACACACGACGACGACTTCCGCATCCCTTCTACGTGAAATTTGATTATGCGACAGTGCAAGTGCATATTTGCATCCGATGAAGGGGGTACGATGCAGGCAAATAGTACCTGGATCATTTTATTAAATTAGGATGACCCCAGATGCAAATGTACCCTCCGACCTTTATTTAAATATATGCAACCTATTTGAATAATGTATTATAATAACTATGGTACGAGATTTTTTCTCATGCTTTCCTATATCATTAAAGGGTTGCTTTGGTCGCCAATCTTTAAGGAGGAAAAACCGTTTTTTCCTGTTGTCGGATGCAAAAATTGTAACGATTTTTTTTTGAGATGGAAAAAAACTGTTACTACTGGTAAAAAAATTAAATTGCTAGAAGAAAGCATCAGGCGTTTAAATAGAAATGAATAATTTTAATGTATTATTAATGATTGTACCTGTTAACCTGATGCACGAGCCGAATTTAAATTAATTACAATAATAATGGTAGAGTTGTATATTATTTAAATAATAATAAAAGAGACACAGGTCCAGCAAATGAGCATTAGCATAATTTTTAGTGGGGCGCATTAGTAAGTAGTCTGTATTGCTGGCCATTAATCTCAAGTCAGAATTCTGTGTAGAACAGTAGAGTACCTGATTAACATAGTTTTACATAAGCGTGCTTCCACTGTGTTAATATATTCCTTCTATTAAAACAACCGATTATTATTTGCGTATACACACATTATTTAAATATTATGCAAAAATCAATTTGTCAAAATGTGGTAATTTTGCTGCAGCGATTTATATAATAGAGAAAATTATAAGCTGATTTAGTGCTTATGGTTGAAAAGTTTGGGTATCATATCTTAAGACGGATTAATTTTTGTGCACATTGAATAATATGAGAAGCCCACGCTCGCCTCTTATAAATGTTACATTGAAAAGTTCCGAGTCATTTTTTGGACCAGGTGAGGAGACTCAGGCCAGGCACTCCCAGAATCTCTTCACCGGAGATTAGGCTCTCTAACAGTTACTACAGCAATACAAAGACTGATTTCTTTATTTGTACGTTTCATTCTATAGAAAATAATATTGAAAAATAAAATACAGCGATTTTAAAAATAAAATTTGAAGAGAATTTTGACGAGTTTCATAGTCAGTTTTGAAATTTTGTTGATAATTTTTTTAAAAACGTTAAGAAATTGGCAAAGTCCACTAGAATCTATTAGAATTTAGTAAAATTATGGTTATTTATGCAAAAAATGCATTTTTTTCGATTAATAAAAAAATCCATTTTTGGGCGTTCAATAGTTAGTTTTGAATTTTTGTTAATAATCTTTCAAAAAATAGTGAAATTGGCAAATATTGATATATTCTAATAGAGTTTAGTTAATTTGGTTTATTTATGCAAAAAAAAATTGTACTTTTTCCATTCAATAAAAAGATATAATTTTTTCTATTTTTATGACTATAATAGTTAGTTTTGAATTTTTATTAAAAAATTTTTTTTAGTAAAACATTGCAAAATTGGCCAAAACGGATAAATATAGCACATATTTATTAAAATCTAATAATTTTTCCAACAAAAAATTACTTTTAAAACCAAAAAAAAATTTTTTATAAATTTTTTTTATAATTTTTTTTTCTTACCTCATTTTGTTCAAAATGAAAGAAAGCACTGCTAAATGCATACATAACATTCTCGAATACACATATTGGAATTGTAAAAGTTTCGTAAAAACAACACGATAAATTAGCAATTTTATGATTCTAAATGAGACATTCTAACATTTTACATACTGATAAACAAAAGCATACACGATACGAGTAGATTCAATTCAGTGCAAATAATAAAAAACGAGATGGTTATTTTTCCATCGCGATATCAGCGTAAATTTGCAAAGCTTACTATATGACTCTTTACTCGGAGACCTAAATCGATTTTCGTTATCGCAACGAGTTGAGTGCTGTAATAACTTTTTTCTAATTTTGGCATGTAAAATGTGACTTTTCAAAATCGATTGTAGTTGGCAAACGGCACATTTTACGCAACTGGTGATGTAATGAAAAATATTTCACAACTGGTGATGAAAAGTTCCGAATAAAGCCTACTTGTTTTGATAAAATTCACTAAATTATTAATATCATAAGTTTAAAAAACTCTTTTTTGAGAAGGTTCTTGTAAAAATTAGAAAAAATCTTGTATGCAACATGTTAGGAAATGCTATTTTGTGTAACTCGCGTTATTTTGCAGAACTCGCTGCGCTCGTCCCGCAGAAATCCGCTCGTTACACAAAAAAATGCATTTCCTAACTGGTTGCATAAATAGCTATTTCCACATAAAAAAGATTGACAAAAATATTTGTAGCAGTGGGCATTGTTGCTTAATTTGTAGTACGACGAAGTTTGTTGAGGTGTGGCTCTAACCATTTAACAATATTTGACAAGCTTCATAGTCGGTCGCTTGTTGTCCAAGTCCGACAACTCGGCAATGTGCGGCCCACCACCAAAAGGGGGAAGGCCTCAATTTAACTTCCCTCGTGTTCGCATTGTATGGTAATTGCAGCCCTCACTACGCGCGTTTTTTTCTTCCAAAACAGTTTCTTTTAGTCGTAGTCAGTAATTTTATGCCTACGAATTTTACTTGCTCGACTGAAGGATTTTTGTGTTCGAGTTGGAATTCCAGCTGAGCTAAACTGCTGGAAAGGGGCGAATTTGCATAAGAAGAAACACATTAGGAACTTATTAATAGAGCAATTGTGTTTAGTGTTCAAGTTACCACAACATTTTTGAACTATGAACTAGATTTGAATAGTCAAAAAAGGTGGCACATTTTTTAAAATTAGGGGGGCCCAAAAATTGGTAATAATCTTGTTGAATATGAATTTTCCAAAAATTATAAATTGGATGGAACCTTCAAAAATTAATTGTCCGAATTTAATTAAAGCAATTTGAAAATATTCTCATGCATTAAATTGAATAATTAATTTATTAGTGGTCCAATTGGACTTTTGCGATGGTGGATATTTCGCATCAGGGAGAGAAAAAAAAGGCTTGGCATGTTTTTATCATGTCAAAATCGCAGCGCAGATAAGAGCTTTAAGCGACAACTTAAGTAATCTATCCCGAATCATGTAGATAAACAGGTTGCTATTTAGATGGAATTCTTAAATAACACGTATAGTCAATTATTTGCACATTAATATTATGCTTGTGTATAGGACATAAGAAAAGCATGGTCATATTCAAATGCCAACCTTAAATTGGATCGCATTTTGCCTATAACTTTAGGCGCTTTTGCATTTACTGCAATTTATCCAAGAATGCGTGCATGATACAAGCATTTCTTTATTTATAACGGCTATAATTATCAAACGTATTGTTATTATTATCATTACATTAATTTTTTAATTTATCGCATTTTTCCTACCTTTTCAAACAAACTTACTTACTACTTACTTATTACCACTTTGATACCTTTGGCATAAATAAATTAAATTTAAATTACCACTTCTTGGACTTTTAATGATAACGTGGGGAATTGGAGCACAAAATGTCTTTATTGTTTTACGGCACTGCATTGTGAGGTTTTTTAGCAAAAATAACCGTGACCTGGCGGAGCCACCATAAATCAAAAAACATTTTTTTGTGCGCAAAAACCATTTTAAACTTTTTTATTCAGTATTTTGAGAAATACGTCTATAAGACATAAAAATTAAAAAAAAAAATTGAAGAAAAACAAAAAAAAAATAAAAATTTTGGCGCAAAACTGACTATGGTTTGAATTTTTTTTTGGTTTTGCTGTTTTATGATATAAAATTGCAACACAAAAGTTTGCTTCCAAATATGAAAAAAAAATTATTAGCGATGTGCAACTGAATTTGGGTTATCACTTATTTTGGCTACCTCGCTGTGACGCATTCGAGTCTCCAAAATAAAATTTGAATGTGTCATATCCGACGTGGTTAAGGAACGTTTGCGTATGCCAATTAAACGACTGCCTTTTAGCCGTTTATAATCTAAGACTGTTACATTCTGTACAGGTTAATCGAAGTATGTAAGGAGTGTCCATCACGTATTTGGTGACATTGTGGGGAGTTTCAGGACACATCACTTTGCACTATGCATATCAAACACCTCACGCACATGGAAGTCAAACTGCATCCGAAGGTCATCATCAAAATGAACGTGATGGTGGTGGAGAGAAAAACATTCGAAACGAAGTAATTGATATGTGTCTCTCTGCGGAGCCAAACGATATAATGCATACAATAAGCGCATATTAAATACCGTTAAATAAAATTACCATCAATTATTCGAATTTCTGATGGTTTTGAGTGACATTGCTATTGTTGCTTGCATAGTAATTCATAAATCTTCATTTTTTATTGCAACAATAATGAATAAACAAATATATTGTAATTAATGGTCGGTCGAACAACAAAAAAACTTATCTATTGTCTTCAATCTTTAGTTTCGAATATCAATATAATATATTGTTCTAATTTTTTTCCCGCTAAGTAGCTAGTAATTAATTAAATTAATTTTATTCTATTATGCGCGTTTGCAATCGGTTCACGTACACGAAATTTGGTTTGGATGTTTTTTAATTGTTCAATAAAGGGCTCTTAAAGGTATAGAAGAATTCTGAAATGGACCTCGGAGAGTATTTAATTGTAATTGGCAGGCGTGCTTCATTTAAAACACAATACTTGATTTATAAAAGTCACATGAAATTTTTCTACATACTAATCGCCCCGGCGCGCAATTAATTAAATCGCTATTAAGATTATGGGCGCCCCCTTTCGGGGCGCCCCACATAGCAATTATTTTACTATACTCTTTCTTATCAGTGTGGCACTGATTTCAATTATATGATTTTGTATTATACACATTATGCTCCTATACGGCAGTTTTATCAGTCGGTCTAGTTTCATTTCGAATCATGCCGCCCGCCGCTACATTTATACATATACATCCACAGTTTCACCCCCAAAATAATTAGAATTAATCAAGAAGCCGAGCTGATAACACACGAAATGATGAAGTGCAACAACGGTGCCGAGACCCGAAAGCCCCAGCTTTCTCTCTTCCAGTCTCTCTATCTTCATGACGCGCTTTTACGCCAAGTCCTTTGGGATAGATAAATACTAACGAGATCTTTCAGAATTGCAATCTACCCTTTGCGTTACAGTACACGGTGTTTTTCCACCACCTATACATAGAGCCCCACTTTTTCCGGCTAGGGCACTAATAGACTCAGTCGTTAATCGAAAATTATTTTTTTGGAAATTTATTTTTGATAAGTTTGCGCTTCTTCTTTAATATTGTCATTAATAAAAAAAATATATGAGCGTACCGTAATAATTTATTTCTATTTTTGTTATTGTTGTTTTACTTCTTGGAAAATAATTGAGATATCAATAAAATAAAATTACTGATTGACGTTAACGATTAAATTTATTCAGATACAAACTCATCCAATAAAACACATAATAAAATTCAACCTTACCTATACATAATCATTTTATTGTTTTGCAACTAAACAATTTTCTCTTTTTATCCATAACTAATGTGAATTTTACCATAAAATAAAAATCCGTCTCAATTAATTACGTGTGTGTGGCATTTAAACATTTTTAACGAAATGCAACTCGTAAAAACGAACGGACACCCGCTAATTTTCTCCATTCAATCGTACAGATTTTTAATTGCAGTCCGCCGATAATTTTTTGAAAGCCGTTTTCTAGTTAGACACTTAAAATAGAATAATGTTTTCTGTGTAGCGGTATATATGAAGCAATAAAAAGCACATTATTGATAGTTTGAAAAGTAAATAACACAATAAAAGCAGCCAATTGTGAAGGTGGGTAATTAAGAAATAATTTATGCAACTCCACGTATACTGTTGTTGCTGTTGCATACCTCGCGGGGGTGAACGGGGGGACAGGGGCGCAGGCAGGGGACGGCGGCGGGGGTGTCCAGTCGCATAATGCAACTGCACGTAGCCACATCTATTGTTGGACCACTTCCGGTAATCTTTAGCCGACACGCACCTGTGACGAAAAAAAATACGGTTCCCGAACAATTTTCAGTCCTACACAAGTTTCGAGTTTGAAAAACGCGATGGCAGTTGTCACCTAAACTAAAAAAAGTCTTCCGCATGGCACTCCTTGAGGCCTTGCCCGTCGAGCAGAGGCAGCAATCGGCGATACACCTGCAGGCATTAGTATGGAACACTTATAAGTGACGATTACCACGTATTGCCATCAAGGCTATGCCTACCTTAGCACTTAACACCCTCACAGCATTAACAATCAGATGAAGGAAGAAAAAATCCCAGTCGCAATTAAGATTTCTTCTATCTGGTAGTATTTTGAGAGCGCGATTGCATGTAATTATCGCAGATATGGTACAAAGTCTAAAAGCTGAGATTAAAGTCGTTCATGATTCTGAGCGCGCTTACGTTAGTCTGCCTCTGGGGAAGGGTAGTGGCACATTTCACCCGCCGGAATCCGCGATCTGCGGAACGCACGTGCGATTCAAACGACTACGAACCCACTCAAATACACCACACACCAAGCACCAATGATAACCAATTTAATTCCTTTTAATCCAGTTCAATGCAATTTATATAAATTTAAATTTAAAAAATCGCATTTTGCTCAAATATTTTGAATTTTTAAATTATTTTGAAAATCGACAAACACTAGTTTGTAGAGCTATCTTTCTTCTTTCTAAAAATACCATTAGATATTTTATACAGTCATTATTACTGAAAATATGTCCAATACAAAAATGGTCTTTCTGTGCATTTTAAGTATACTTCACGAATATATCGTAGTGGCCACCTTAAAGTGAGTGAAGGCAAAATTATGAATGAAGACGCTATACTAGCTCATTAAGGCCAATTTATTTCACATTAATGCTGGTCAGGACTAGATAATAAATTTCGAATAAATCAAATATTGGCTGATTTAATTTTAATATATTAAACAGTCATTAATAACACGATTTATGACAAATAATTTGAAAAACAAACAAAATAGTTATCAAACCAATTGTTAAATAGTTTATAAATATTAATCGTAAAAATTATAAATTAATTGCGCTCGCTCGAATAATTTATAATAAATTTTAATATTTGTTTATGGTAAGTTAGGTGTTTAATTTAATATTTAAACAATTTTGCCAGATGCAATAATAAATGTATTATCGATTTTTTTTTCGAATTTTATCAGATGTGTTTAAAACTAGCGGTATTTTAATTTATTTTAACTTATTTGATATAAATAAAGTTGCCAGGTAAATAACGGAACCAGTCGAATAGAAAGTTCAACGGATTTAATTACAACGATTTTTGGTTACCATGCTCAGTTTTCCCCAAAAAAAAAATTATTGAGAAAATCTAGACTTTCTTTTATCTAATTTATAAATAAGATTTTATATTATTTTTATTATTAATAATAATAATTAAACAGGTTTGAAAAATTGCACGATAGATTAGAAAACCATATAGATAGGTAAAAAAAAAATGTCACCGCATCCATAAAGAACGCCAAAGGTCAGACACGTGTTGTTTCAAAAAAGATTATAAAATATATGTTACTAATTTTCAGGTTTTTGTGATCGGTGTCCTACTGAGAATTGCCCATAAATAACTCGAAAAAAAAAAACCTCTAAGGAAGGAAAAGTCTCTCTTTTATACAGCAGAGATATTTTTTGTAAAAATCCCAAGCGAACTTCATTGTTAATAATTAAATATTATAATTATCAAGTTTTTACATTTATAAACTATAAAAGAAATGTGTTATTAATGTGTATAAATAATAAATCAGATTTTACCGTAAATTATTTAATAACCATCAGGCCGCATTAAAATATTAATTATGAATGAACTAAGCAGTTTTTCTTCGCTTATCGATCAGAGAATTTGCGAAAATTTTCTCACAACTATCGTGATTGATTATTCGAGAAAATATTTGAAACGCGTGCGAAACCAATATAAATCTAAGCCAAGTCTATAATTAGTATATCTTAGTGTCCATGTTTGGATTAAGACAGTGTTAATTAAGTCAGTCTAATCACCAGCATATTTGCGCAACATTTCACTTTTATAGACAGCTGATAAAATCAGACATGACTTACAATTTTGTTATAAAAAACCGATTTTTAAATAAACAAAAACATGTTACCGTTAATGAATTGGACACAAAAAGACCAAGATGCACATCGAGATAAACGAATTCCCATACAAATATAGATTTTGTCGTTTTGCCAGGGTTCGTCGCCTCACGCACTGCGATTTTGTAATTTTCATTTTATATTAAAGCTGCTTTCGAACACGCAAATGTTTTTGTTTACTAAACTTGTTTGTTGCACAAATAAATAAATAAATAATTGTAAAAAAAATATTTGTAATCGGAGCAAGCTAGCGCTAGATAATGAATTTACGGTTTGAGGGTTCGTCGCTTGACCCACTATTAATTTTTCCCGAAAAGTCGCTTGCTGAGCAAACGCTTGATTTCATCGATTATTTCATACTTTTAAGGCATAATAGCATTTTTTATATAAAAAAATAAATTAAATAATTTGTTTAAAAATTAGTTTAATGTTATTTTATACGCACACTTCTAATTTATCTTTATGAGCAATTTTATGCAAACTTAAACGACTATAAATCACTGTTTAAACCATTATTTACATAAAACTATTTGTTAATAAATATCAAAAGTGTTCATAAACAATATTTTGTTTGCTTATAAATATTATTTTAATTTTATTTATTTTTAATTTATTTAAAATCAACATTTTTGGAATTTTGCGTGTAATACGTGGTTGCGCTATATAAATTATTAAAAATAATTGTGAATTTGCAAAATGCAGGAATAAATATAGCCTTGCTCCACATGAATTTGTAATTGCTTAAATATAAGGTAAACATTTAATTAATCACCATTTTTATTAACTCTTATACATATATTTTATTAAATTTATTTCCACGCGGTTTTTTATGAATACTTTGAATTGATAAAGCAATAAACATACTGTGTAATTGGGAATCGGTTTGACTTCGAAGAGCTTATTAATTATTAATTTTTTATGACCACTAATAATAATATTATCCCGGTGATTTCATTATACAACAAAATTTAAATACGTGATTATTATCTTTTCTAGTAAAAAATATTCAAATAATATTTAATGTTGATTGAAGAGTGTCGACACAAAAAATACAAAAACTAATATCAAAATTATTAATCAAACCCGTCAAAAAATTTCGACTGCTTTAATATATTATAAGCTCAATTTAAATATTTATCTATCAATAAATTGCAATATAAAAATTGACAAAATTGTCAATGGGATATAAAAATGCGACCCTATATAGCAAAAACTAAATTAAATCTACCGGTTCATGTAACACAGACAGACACTCACCAAATGAATAAATATGAAATATTTTATAATAAAATTAAATGACATCTGAAATTTGGTGCAAGTTTTGAATAAATATTAGTATATTCGCAAATCATAGCTCAATTATCCTTTGAATAATATACAAATTGATCAGAGACAGAGTGCGCCCAATGCGCATTTTCGAATAAATTAGCACTGATGTGATGCATAATATAAACTGCATCTATATGGACGAGGACAAGGTGCATTTATGTGAAATACAGCTTGGATTTTCTGTATAAATATGGCCGGCTCTGTGGGGTTCTCTCTGCTTAACATTGCCACTAAATAATTCTTAGAAATTTTTTAAGATTCTTAAAAAACGCTAAATGTTTTGCTTCTATTGCACCTAGCAAGGTTGAGCAATTAATTACTTTAGTGGATTTAGAGCTTCTAGGTCAGCCAACTTCTATTTCTTCATTTTCAAAATTTATTGATTTATTGGCGTAGCGCTTTACTAATATTACTAATTTTCGAAAGGTCAGCTTCTTAATGTTTATTGACTTCTGACCCATAGCGGAATTATAAATTTTTGACAGATTTATCGTCGAAAATTTAATTCTTCTAAAATACGAAGATTTGAAGCAATTCTATCCATTGGTCAAGGTTTATGGAATTTTTGCCTAGTTTACTGACTCGTTAGTCTACACTAACAATAATTTTATTCGTATAATTTATGCATAATGTATAGAAATAGTAGACTTAAATTACATCATAACTTACATTAGAAAGCGCATCGAGTTATAGTTAGTCGAAAATAAATTGTAATTTACGAAGAACGTTTGTATAGTTTTGTTATTGTCACTCGGGTCGGATAATTGGACCCCCAGTGATTTAGTGTTCAAAGTGATATTAAAGAGCCATAAAGGTTGGGGGAGTATGGTACAAAGAAAGTCGATCATTATTGTCGCACCCAGTTAGGATAAATTGACCAGATTCTAAAATGGGACCAGATCGAGGAAATTGGAGAAGCTTTTGGAAATATGGAGTGAATTTTGTTTCATCCATAAAATTAGGAGGAAATTTCCAATCCATCCAAACCAAAAAATTAAGACCAATTTTCTATAAAAGCTCATTTGTTCCAGCATCTAAAATTATAATTCCTGAACAAGTTTCTCAAAAATAAATAATTATAGCATAGAGAGAAAATAACTACCGTTTAATGATAGAGTAAAATAATGCGCCAGTAGAAGAAATTTTTCATTATAAAAGAGATTTTCATTAAACAAGTTAAACATTAATTGAATGATTGCAAAGAAGAATGTCTGATAGTAAGTCTGTGATAACATAGCCTAGCACCAGCATAATAAGCTTAATTCGACACATCAGATTACGATCGGTTGTTTTGTAATAAATTTATCAACGAACGGTTTTCATTCACCAAGATTGGAACAATGGAGTCTGCAATGGAGCTGTCCAATTCAAGAGAAAATGGAATCATTAGACCAGCTGCTACACTTAATGGTAGATTGACAAGCGTGAAGTGACTCGATTATCTACTAATATTTGTAGAAAAACGGATTATGAAAAAAAAATGAAGTACAGTTTGATTAACGATTGGCCTTCGAGTCCATTTGACTTTGCTTTTCAATCAATTCATTTAGGATTTTTTGATTTAGGAGCAATTCGCAATTCACCCTTCGCTTATTTTACGGCTGGCAAAAAAGACAAGTTGGGTTCGGTCTTAAATTTAGATTCAACTTAATATATTCTGGCACACGTCCACATCTTTCATCGATACGTATTGAGTATTTGTGTGCGTTTAGACCTTATAAATATCAATGGCACTTTTAAGTATGGCGCTTTGTGGTTACCTTTCTTATTATGCCGTACCTGAATATGCTAAGCGCTCTTTCACGCAAATACAATGGCGAATTATTTACCAAATTATATAATAGCATTCGGAGGAAACATATAAATATTTTCGATGGAATAAAATTCTTCGGGCGCAAAAAAAATAAAATAATGGTAGACCCATTTTTCTCGGGGTCTCTACATTATTCGAAACTTGTTCAATGGGAGCAACGAAGAATGCACTGAAGAGGACAGTTGAGAAAGAAGGACGAAGACAAACACTGTCCAAGTCAAACATTCCAAACACGTTCGCGTTATTTCTCCAGTAAGATGTTGTGAAATAATCCAAGACAAGCTTTGTGGCTTTTCTTTCGATCGAACGCACCTGGACGGGTGGTTGCAGCATGCACCAAGCATCACTTGATTGCCATGCGATTCAGTTTCCAGTAGCAATAGCTGTTAGCAAATAAAACTGGTTGACCAACAAAGTGGTTGTGCGATTTTGTACGAGTTGAGGAGTGTGCGGATTTTTTGGCCGATTGGATTCAGATGTACAGCAATGTTAAGCTGATTTTTTAACTTATGCCAATCACTAATCAATGTCTATAATTTTCTCAAAATAATTGCTTTGGTCGTTTAGGCTATAATTTTAACATTTTGTTCTGGCCACTTTTTTCCTTCTTTTCGTTATTAAATTGCAACATGCTGGCTGATTTAGCGGAACTGATTTCATACGTTTTATTACCGATGATGGTTATTATTAATATTAACTATTCGTATAAAATTACAATTAAATTTTATACACTAATTAAATCAACTTTTGATTTGTCGCTTAGAGCGATCGTTCGCGTCTAAAGAGCAACAGATTAGACAAAGTGACCAATGTCCAAGTTGTGAGGGTGTCAGAAACAGCGGGGGTGACCTCAAGTATCCAAACATTTCCCCACACATCAGCCATATAACTGACACTTCAATAGATGCTGTCGATCTTTCTCCATTGTTCACCCCCGACTTTTATCGTTCTTTAATACCACTTTGGACACAACAGCTTGTAAACTTGCTAGAGTCCTTATAGATGCTGTGCCAAATATTTATTTCAACCGAATAACTATTTTCCCCAATTAGAAGATGTTTTTGGCAACTGAAGAACTTTTGGTCAACTCAAATAAGTCTTCTAATATTTTGAACAATACGAGATTAATTGATGGTTTTCCGGTTTCGGGTACAAAAACTTCTAACGGTCAATTTCTGTATTAAGATCCAGATTCTGAATCTTGAATAAAAGAACAAATCATAGGTTCATCCCTACATAGAGGCTAAAGTTTGCCGACAGGTCACAGCATTAGTTTTATATATAGTGCAGTGTAAGCAGCAACAGGGTCTGCTGGTCTTGCTGGACCAACGGTCATCTCTATAGAAAATGCCATTGTCCAAAATCTCCCCCTTGTAAATTGTATTGAACATTTTTGAAACAGCATTTTTGATCTAGGTGGGCCGCTTTTAACTGATTTTCTTTTTGATGAAACGGGAATTTTATAATAATGAACGATTTTTTTTATGCTTGCCTTACATTTGGGAAAATTTTTGCAGGTAATTTTAAGAGCTGATAATTACACTTTTAGGATGAAACCGTTTCCCATATGAGAAGCGTACGAAAAATTTCCACTATTCTATCTTTTATACAAACATCCCTCTAGTAAAAAGTCACAAAGCATCCCTTTTATTCCTCGCCCTGTTTCTCCGATTTGTACCAGCTTGAAATTTCACTCTACGATCGCATCTTCCCACTAAAATATCCAACTAATTTTCAAACCTATCTCAAAAATTTTAGCTTCCTCATAATTTATTTCCCACTCTCTACAAACAATACGCTTATTTTCTTATACGGAATTTGTTTGGTGTGAAAAGTATCGATTTTAGTTGAGTACGTGTACGGAGTATTTTTAATGTGGTACAAAGTAGAATGGTGTAACATCGAAATGTAAGAACTCATTCATCTTGTATCTTGTGTTTGTGTAGTGGACCACACTGCTTTTGTCCCATTCTCCTCTTTGGAAAACCTGAGGGCTTCGACATTACGTCATAGGTAGATGAACAGAACAGTTCCATCTTCATACAAACCATAAAATAATATTACATAATTAATTTAGATTCACAAATTTTATTAGATTATTGCGACAAGAATAATAATATATTGTAAGATTAGCAAAAGGCAAATTAAATTTAGGATTATTGAATGCTGAGTCGCCAGGCTAAATTTGTTTGGTGACATTTGTGATTTCTCTTTGTATGTGATTGGAAAGCAAATTGCTTGCTTTATAACTGCGCTATACGATTTTATAGGGCATAAAAACCATTGAAATTGTTTCATGGATGAACATCAGTAATACGGACGAAAAAAAAAGGAAAACAATTCTTTTAACAGCGCGGCAAAAAGATTTTTGACATAGATACGGCACAGATAAAAACTAAATGCCACTATTTTGCAATCCCATAAAACTATTTACAAACATAAAAGGACAATTCAACGCCATATAATTAAATTAATCCTAGATTTGGTCCAGTTTTTAGCTTCCTAGGAAATTAATTTAATTAGATTAATATCATTTAATTATACTATTTACAAACTAATTAAAAATACATCAAAACTTTAATCAATTTTATGATATAATTAGATTTAGTTGTTCTTCTTTTTATAAAGTCGCTCAATCGAGAAAATAAATTAATTTAAAAAAAATATTTGTAAATTGCGATGGATTACTAATTAACCTGAGAAGATATAAGATATCCAAATATATCAATGTATAGGTGCATATATCGTCTTTCTAATGGTACTATTAGATTTTTTCTATTTGACCCCATTAAAAAGTTGTGAGATTCTGAAGAATGGTCTTCCTGACCGGGTTTCAGATATTGCCCGCCGGCAACTCGCTCCCTTAAGTAAGACTTAAATAATTTCAGTTCTACTTTACTAAAGTCATAGTTTACTAATAATTTAATGAGGTCTTCCAAATAATCGGATGATAAAAAAAAGGAACGGTTTGCGTAAAGGGCGTGAGATAATTGGCAAATAATATTGGACGAAGTAATCATATTTTTGATGTTGTAATATTAGGAATAAATGATAGGTACATGTGTTGTATACGAGGAACAATATAACATGGTTACATTCTCAGCAAGAATTGAAGCTGTACAACTCATCTATCATCGAATTCGATACATCACGTTGTCGTTTAGAGAGACGTATCAAGCGCCCGTTCCCTCACAACACACATGGCTGAGTTTTAACAACTGTACTACTACAACAACCAAAAAACTTTTATTTTATTTTTTTCGACACCGATGTTCATGATGGCATAATCCCAAAATATTATTTAATTCCCATTCGAGCGTTTTGTCAATAAAATGTATATAGTGCAAAGTAGGAATATAAAGTACACAATAATTGAATAGCAATTTGTATAGTGTGCATAGAAATACCAATTCCGATTTTCTTTAAATCTCCTTGACGACAATTCCAGCCTTGCGGCAATAACAAACAATTTGCTTTTTGCGCAATTTAAATCACAACAAACTTTACAAGTCTCGTGGTTCTTGTCTTATATATTGACAAACGATCTCAACAGCTCTGTCAAAATGCACAAACACAGATAGAAGAACTGAGCCGAGGCATTGTGCACCACAGAAAACCAGATCCATTGATCACTTTATTTATAACAACCTTTACCAGTACCGACCATTCACTTGCAAATTAGGTAGAAGATACGCAGTGGAATCCTCACAAGGGAAGCACGTGGATATTACAGCAGCAAGGACAATTCAACTATCTACACATATGATCTGTTCAAGGCGATATTATTTCTAGTTCGCTCTTTTCGAATTTACAAATACTTCAGGGTGTCATTATTACTTTATCACTTTTTTGAATAAATTCGTTGGTTTCTAAAACGGGAGACTAAAGTTCAATCTGATGACAAGGTCAAGAACAGCTTTTGGTACAGCAAAAAAAATTCTTCTACGAAAAGAAACCTGTTTTTCTATCAAGAATCAACTAGAACCGATTTTATTTAAGACCCTACGGATTTGGATAAAGGTTGGGAAATATGAAATGCGGACATAATTGTTTTGGACAGCTTCCAATAGGAGATTCATTTACTCAATAGACGTATTTTAGTTCGCCCGACTAATAAAAAAACTTGTAAGACTTTTCTCATGAAGTCTCGTTAATTCTGTTTAGTCGCAAGTTTTATTTGTTTTTGGTGGAATTGAGCAAAAATGAGAAAGATGCGACATTCCGGAGATTTTCAAGTTTTTCTTCTTCTTTAGAGATCTTCTTTGGAGATCTTCTACTTCATCCTTGGAGATCTTCTTCATCCTCTTTGGAAGTCTTCTTCTACTTCTTCCTTAAAGATCTTCTTCTATTTCTTCTTTGGAGATCTTTTTCTTCTTGTTCTTGGGAGATCTTCTTCTTCTACTTTGGAGACCTTCAATTATTGAAGCACTTTTTTCCAATACTCCACAAAAGACTTCAATATAATTTAGAAAACCACTAATCCCGCCAAAATCCATTGACCAAACCGCTTACTTTATCTTCTTAATTCCAAATAAAAAAGCTGACGCTAGTAGCATCCAAAAATCCTATCAGGTAGGTAAATCGCATTGTTGGACGAAAAAGACAAACAACACATATACACTTACACACATGTGTCGGAGGGACGGACAGACGGAAATGTCGACCCACTAGAACGTCACAGTTCCTACAAAACACGACGGTATCAGACGGCACCATCTCCAGGCATATAATGGAGAATCTCCAAGCCGACCCGGAACGCACGTACTCTCTTTGTTGTTACTTTTTCAAAACCCACCCAGGAAGTCGCTTTTTATTTCATTCACGCTTTTACTAAACACGACACTATAGAACAAAACTGCCAAATGCAATTGTTACTTTTATTTCTTATTCTCTCTTCTTTTTTTTACGGCATGGTGCGTTGTTCATTTCGAACGAAAGAGAGGAGGTGGAGGAGATGAAACGAATGCGCTTTCGATTATTCAAATTCGATTTTATTATCGCCCTAACAGCATTCAATTAAACGGCGTAGAAAGGAAAATGTTGTAAGTTTGAAATAAAATAGTCGAAAGTTTTGGGTTTCGAAAGGTGAAGGAAAGATTTGACCTGAGCAAGAGAGAGACTCGGGGGGCATCCGAGATGCAGCAAGAAAGACAATAAGCCGCGGGCCCGAGGTCGGCAACGGCAACAACAAAGCGTCCAGAATATAGCGGTCTGACAGCCCGGTGTCAACCGACTAGAGAACCAAAAAGCGAAGAGGGACCGGTATACTTATCACAGCATCTAATGTTCTTTCTCTGGACCTCTGCCACATATACAACAGCCCAACTTCGGACCCCTTCAAATAAATTTCGTATACTATAACAGTTTCAGTCTTTTTTCGGTCAATTCTCCTCCGAGTTCTAGAATGTCGACTACGATTATTATAGACCTGTCGTCTACTTATTTTTATCACATCTTTTTATCTAAATATGCTAAACAAGCACGTGGATTTGGCTCGTAAAAATTGCAAGCATTATAACAAAACCACTAAATATTTTTTTGGAGAACCAGTTAAATTGGTCCAGGCGACATAAAATCCGCAATTTATTTATTAACATCTCGAATCGTGATGAAATAATAATTCCTGTGAAACCGGATATAAAGGACCTATCTATCCTTTTAACCTCTATATACCTGGAATTGTTTCTAACTACATCGTGAGATACCTGAAAATCCTTTTATGGGTTATTGGGTCAAAAAATAACGTTTAGTAACGACAAAGATTTTTGGGCAAACAAAATCTTTAATGTACACAATACGGCGTCATGGATGAGAGATTTATCTTTGATTCTGTGTTGTGGACCCCTGCAGAGCCCATTTTCATCCGACTGCAAATATGTGAAGTCAAATCATATCAAGGATTTTAATTATCGAAAAAATATGGAATGAGGAAAAAAATGTGTATGATTTATCATCGTGATTGTAGTCATTGTTGTAAACATTGTACAAAATCACCTAAAATGTCGATTTTAAAAGCAATTACGACCGCCGCAGCTGTCTGGACCATTGAACGATTACAATTACACGGAAAACGGGGCAAAACACACGTGAGGGGTGCGAAATCGCAACTGCGACATAAAAATACGAAAATATCACATTTCTAGGTAATGTATCAAATTTACTATTGAAATGAGTCGGGTCCACCCTTAACAAACCGAAAGTCCTTAATTTCGCACCACCACACTTTCAATATCATTAAAAGATTTTGTTATACAAATATAAGCCATTTAGGGGAAATCAATTTTTTTTTCGCTTGCAAGGGATTATTGATGGGCTCAGGTAAGATTCCAAAAGGTGCATAAAAACGAAATTACATTCTTTTGATATAAAAATCTGAGGAGACGCGCCGCGCGTGTTTCACAAAATTATGGAAATGTAAACAGCACGCGACGAAATCTTTAAAATTGAGATGAATTCACCCCATTTATTTTATGACAAATCTGGAAATCACCCCATCGAACCTTGTAAGAACTTAATCCCACAAAAAATTCGAATAGTACAAAACAAACACAATCGATTTGTCTTTTTATGTCGCTTGGATATTAAGAATACATCAATTGGAGGAAGTAGATAATAGTTCATTACTGAATAGATCTTAGGAAATTAAATATTGTTGGTATGGATATTGAGTCCAGAAGTCAATTTTTAGTGGAAGAAAGGAAGAAAGTGAGTTTTAGATCTCGTTTCCGGCTTGTATCTTCAAAATCCTTGGAAGTATCTTCAAGATCATAAAGTCACGTCTTTGGAACAGGCCTTTAAAGCTTCTAAAAATCAAATAATGGTGAAGATAATGAACGAAAAGTCCTAAATATGGCGGATAGAAGAACTAGACTTGAAGATTTTTGAAGATACAAGCCAAAATTTAGATGCAATAGATAATCCAATAGATGTATCTTCTAGCTCCTTTATATGGAATCTAAAATTGGAAGCATCTTCAAGAATATTTTCAGTAAATGAAATCTTGTTGGTGGTTAAACGAAATGACCAAATGTATTGTTGGAAGGAAAAAGAAAGGAGTAAAAAATTGTGAAGCCACAGGCAAAAATTTGATGTTGAATTTTTGGTGGAGAGGCAGGTGCGTTGCTGGCGTGTTTTGTGAGAACCACCCGCAGGGTGTGTGACGGACATATACGGCCCCATAAAGAGGGTTCAACAAGACATCTTCGAGTTGGTGCATTCCTTCGAGGAAGAGGTTTTTTGGTAGAGGTGTTAATTTGGTGGTTGATGATTGGATTGGATTGGAATAAAGACAAACTCTTGTGTCAAGATAATAATCTGAGATTAGCATAATGAAATCAATATCGTATATTAGTGAATATATGAATATATTACAATCCACGATCCGGGAGTGTGTATGAGTGCCGTGGTCCGGCGACTTGCGCATTTAATACATATGCATGAGGCCCGAGCGATATGAATGAGAAGAGAGGCCCCATTCTATTTCAGTGCACTCGCGACGATCTGCTTGCATATCCTGGCATGGCAATGCAGTCAGTACATCTTCTTTAAAACGCTTGTATGCACGTTGCGTTTCAACTATTTAATAGTGAAAGGCATTTTAGCGCAAATTTACATCTTTGCATATCTGTTTGTTTATTTCATTACCAAAGCAGATTTCATTTCACTTCTCCTCCAAGAACGCAATCTCTTCTTCGTCATCCCACTCATAATTAATATCAATAATTTTATTCCGCACGGTTGTAATTAAGAGTCCGTCCGGCGTCCGGTACCCCTGGAGGTACTCACTCAACCTCTTTCATAAGTCACTATATGTGGCGGCCACTAAGTTACGCATATTGAGAACGTAGATCTCATTTCAGCGATAGTCTAGACGCATCCTGCGATAATTAGCATACACAGCCAGGATAATTCTGCCATCAATAATCAACCACAGCCACTCCTGGCGACAGAACATATCGAGTTAAACACTTATCTTCGCCAGCCATGTTTCAATGACGGCTTCTCTACCAACACTACAGGGTTCTCTCAAAGGTCATTCAATATTAACTCTTCTAGTCCAACACATATTTTACTCTAGAGAAGATACAAGTCTCAAATTTATTGGAGCTTCAGAAGTCTTCCCAGAGAAGACCTCTTCCTATTTTGGAGAAGATCTCCCATAGGAGGAAGAAGTTGTTTGAAGATCTAACTGGTCTTCATTTAGATCAATTTGCCGACTATTGAGACTAATTGGTGTTTGGATTTTGGAGCAGAATTGGATGACCTGATGAGACTTATGGTTGGTCTACATGAGTCAATCAGAGATATAGACACAATGGTGATCAGTACAGTAAACATTAACAATTGTTGTGACAATGGCCAACTGATAATAGCTAATTTGTATAGTGGAAAAGGGTGCACATGGTTAGATTTGAATTAAATCACCCTCTAGCTATCCTTGTTTTAGCATGCTAATTTGATATATATGGGATGCGTTTGTGTGTTGAGGGTGCAAAATCTGCATGAGTGCATCGACTGAAAGACAGCTTCGTTGTAGTCTTCAAGGCTCATTGAACACTTTTTGTACGGAACCCTTTCAGTGATCGCATTTTGTTTGACACGTCCAGGAAAATGAGTTTATTTTGATACAAATTGATGTATAATTGTCGACGTCCATTTATTTATCGTATTTAGATATATTTATGATTGTTGTGGAGCCACATGCAGTGTCATAATTTTAATGCGAACAGGGCCAGTGTCTCGACAGAGGCTCTATATAGATTTGTTCTTCGGCTCTGGTAACATGGCAAGTTCTTGTAGACGGGGAACACAGATAAATTATATTATACACATACAGGGTCCCACAAAGTATGCACAGTCACCAGGCGGCCCGCGCTTACAAGTTTATTAAGGAGTACCAACGTCGACAGCTAGCTAGTTGTAATAAATAAAATATCCCAATTCTTATGTTGAATTACTAATGCGTGGGATGTACATGCGGGTGTCTCTCATCTGTTTCTTCACTTTGTATCTATATGTCTACAGGTATCTGCCCTATAAGAGCGTGGGATTACCTACAATTATTTTCACTTTTCATTGTCTTTTTTCCAGCCAGCTTTTCTTCTCCTTCATAACCCGCACCTTCTGTGGATTTTATAACGACACATTATCATATTTTCCTTTAATTGCATATTAGCATTCATCTCATTAGTACCTTCATCAGAAACAGTTTTATTTATAGTACGAGTCAATGATTGGAGCAAATTTGGTAGATCTTCAAAATTGGAGAAGTCGGAAGACTTAGCTTTTGGAGATCTTCTAATGAAGATCTTCTGTGGAACTGAAGACTTGAACCAAAGCTCCACCAACCTCAAAAACCCAATAATTGTTAAAAATTCGTCTCCAATTCTAAAATCCAAAACTTGTAGGAAGAACAAAATTCCCATCACCTCCACCTCAAACGCTCGTTTTGAAAACTGAATGGCGTGGTAAGAATCACCATTAGCTCCGATAATGATGGTCTTAGAAGTGTTTGGCATTTTTCTCGGGATAATGTTGGTGTTAATTATATAGTATGGATTTCTGGCAAAGTTATTTTTTTAATGGTGCATACAAACAACTTGGATTCGTCCGTGTTGTCCATGAATCAACCCGATAACATCTACGTATGTCTAGTTTCAATCGAGATGTTGACTGCGCAACGAGGCGCACGAAGTAATTTGAGTCAAGTGCCAACAGTTATGTTAAATAAGGGACAATTTTTCAAGGTATATCTTTCAAGATTTGAACACCAATACTGGACTTTTGATGCGAGAAATCATTTATTGCATGGAGGAATTGAAAAACGGATTAGCATTGCTTTATCAATTTAGCTTGCAGCTTGTATTTATTTATATATACATTAGATATAATTGGATTCCCAGAGATCAACACAGTAGAATAAATAAGTGAGTGACCACTTAAGACTGTTATATAATAATTGGTTCTTTGATTGATTGAACAGAGCGCGCTCTCGCTGGCTGGTCTTCCTCGTCTTCTTCTTCCTTAAGAAGAAGAAGAAGACGATTCAAGTCTATTGACTCTCAACAAATATTCGTTGGAAAAGTATTAATAGGACAGGTGCGTCTTGGTGGATCTTTAAATTTATATTTATCAAGCAGCGATGTGTGGTGGTCAAATAATACTCGAAGACGAAGAAAAAAAAGAAGAGTGACCATCGCTAGGAAGCAGGTGGAAATTGGAATAGTTCGTTCGTTCTTCGTATGAGAAAAATGTTGAGTAAATAATGAAGAAAGAAGAATTGTTAATTAGCAGCCTGTAAATAAGTTTGTTTTGTAACGGTTGTAACGCAAACGACAAACTTGATAAAATCTAATAAAATAAAATTCAGTTTTTTATTGAAGAAACATTTTATGGCGGCAATTAATAATTTGTACGTTACTTAAAATCATGATTAATTAATAATGCTAGTTTTTATTGCGCCTGCACAAAACCACAATATTAACATACAAATAGTTTGCATCTACGATGTGATGTTATTTTATGGTAGAAAAAATAAAAAATGTTAACGTCTTCGCATCTTGAGCGAAAGTCCCGTTCGAAATTTGGAACTCGGTTTTTATGGTCGATTTCGACAAGCTTTGAGGAAAATTTAAATATTGACCCATGCTACTTACTCGAATGTAAATTCTATTAGACTTAAGTGACCAGGGTTCAGTGGGACACAGCGGCGCAAAAGGTCAAGGCCTTAACAAGGTTAATCTTCTTGATTAAATTATTGTTAATAAATTTTCGACTTCCTGATACATAGTTTTTCGATTTTTTTTTTTTGGCTTTCAGCAAAACAGCTGTTTGCAGCTGAATTAATAAGCGATTACTTTGATTTATAATTAGGAAAAAATTTCGGCAAAAATGTTATTAGCATAATTGTTGTTTTACCAGACAGACAGACATACATTATTGGTAGGTAGTCATCATTTACTTTATAGTTTCACGCCATGTTATAGAAATATTAATCATAAAATTAATAGTTAAGGTACTCTTTAAATTACTCAATATGTAATATTATGATTTGAAAAAATAATAACGAGTTTAGTGTCTATAAAAATTAATTATTTATTGCTAAAATTAATTAAAGAAAATCATTTTATGCTAATTTATTTTAATGAAAAATTGCCGTCTATTAATTTGCACTCTTTTTTTGTGTGACTAATCTTCACCCCAATAAGGTACTATTGACGTACTTAAGTGTAGTTTTAGAAAGTTTTGCACAACTCAATTTCGACAGCATTTAATTTCGAAAAAATCAAATAATAATGAAGTTTTTCTACTTACATTAATTAATATTTTCGTTATATTCATTTCTTACGGGTGTTGAGTAATATTTCATTACCCAACGGTGTCCAGGGGAATCCCAGAATTTAGCGACTAGCGTCAAGTTAGCCATACATTTTAATTAGACGACATTTCCACCACGGAAATATTTGTTATACATTTCGTCAAACATTTTCACAGCCGAACAAAAATGTAAACAAAATTCAAATCCGTAAAAATGCACTAAAACGCTAATAATTAATCAAATTAAAATTATGCATTTATTTAAATACCTGTGCGAAAATAATGCAGTTTATAATAAATCACTTTCGTTATGTCTAAGATAATTTGTTATGCATTTTATAATGTTTTCCAACAATTATCATTTATAATAGGCGCTTTATTTGTAATAAAACCAATTTAAGTGTTGCCATCATAATAATAAAAAGTTACTACGTCACATATTTTTCAAAGTTGGGTTGGTAATTAATCCCGTGACGTCATTGCATTTTTTGTTCTGAAAAATGATCCATGTCACGACCAACGGACACGCGGAATAAATTTAATTGGTTTTGAAGATTTCTGTGAATGTAATGTGTATATAGGAATAGAGAGACAAACATATCAATAAATTGTGCACGTGTTTTAAAAACTCGTATTTATAGAGACAGTTTTGAAGGTAACTTTAATCAATAATTTTTAATTGTTTAATAATTATTGTTAAATGTTATAAATTAAATCCATCTGAAAATTGTTGCAACAAATAGAAATAAAATTTTATCGTCGCGCGTCTTTCGCGCATAACATTAGTATGTGCATTATTCATCATTGGGATGGCAATTTTCGAAAATAAAGTATTTAAGGTTGTAGTTAAAATATTAATAGTTTTGAAAAATTAATTTGAAATTTTTAGTGTCCATAATATAATGCATTGTCTCCACTTGTTTCTTCTTAACTTGATACATGTCCAACATTTTTATTCTTGCACAAATTAAACATGCCAGATTGGATATCCTATATGCATTTTATGTCATTATTTGCGTTTGCATAATGCAAATGCATTTTATATTTGCCTGTAACACTGTCCACTGTAATTAGCTTGTGCTACACTCATACTCATTAACTGCTCATTTTTTTTGCACTTTTTCTTCTCGTCTCCTTGTATGCACACGCCATCCAGTCCTCTTCTTCAGTAAAACGATATTTAAAAATTGCGTCAAAAATTTCACTGACCAAATATTCACATAGCAATAAACATTTTCGATACTTGTCTCCAATGTTTGTGATTGCCAGGTGTATATAAAGCCACCGTATGTTTATTTATTGAAGAATTATAAGAGAGAGAATTCCTCGTAAGTTCTGCTCAAGTGCTGGTCATGTTAATTTTCACACTTAGCATTGTTTGATGTATTACACTAGTTGGTCAAACATTACAATCTGTCAACGACCAAAACTCCCAGATTGTAACTAAATTCTTCTATCGAGCATCTGTCCGAAAAGTTCGAGCGTCAAGGCACCGTAGAATTTTTAGCGAATGTTTTTAGGACGGGTAGTATATTCTATATTTTTGAGTGTGAAAAGTTGAATGGATTACGAATTCGTGAATTAAGAATGAAGAAGCATGATAAAGTGTAAAGTGTAGTTAATCCACTCGTAGGAAATAGTAGAAGATATTAGACACGCATAGACGAATGAATTTAAATTGACCTATCATTAAGTTGTTTGATGTTTATGTTTGATTAGTTTTGATTTGCGTTTATTATTGTAATTCGAAATGTATGATTACTTTCTCCATAAATCAGCATTTCTTCGTAAATAGTGTAATTTTTCCAAAATTTCTTTAATTTTTCTTCCAAAAAGTTAATTTTCTTCAAAAATCTTCATTTTTTGGACCATAATTTGGAGGAAAAATGTCTTTCTTCCTTTAGATTTTTTTTCTAAAGCTTTCAAACATATGAAAAATGAAGAATAGACCAATATTTTTGACCGCTTCCATTTTTTTCTTCTCCCCAAAAATTTGCCTTGGCCTTTTTTGGACCATAGTAAAGAAAAAAGCGTTTACTCTTTTAGTTTCTTTTAAAAGCATTTAAAAATAAGAAGAACCAAATATTTTTAACGTCTTCCGTAATTTTCCAAAATTGCTTCTTCCCGCCAAAAAATTTTTATCGCCCTTTTTCGGACCATATGGAAAACTGTCTTAACATCTCCAGACTTTTAAAAAAGCACTGACTACTCACTCATATCCATCTCGCCTACTAGCAATCGTTAATAACATTACCACGAGAGTAGGACGTTTCTTCTCTCATTTCTTTCGCGATGTGACTCACCCAACACTATTATCCTATAAATCCCAACAACTACGATGATCTCGACACAAAAACTAGATATTAGAAAAACGCGTGCAATATTAATTAATATCAAGGCCAAAATAAAAAAAAAATGATAATTGATCGGCAGCAATGTGATTGTTGCACATCGTTGTCGTGGTTTCCATGTTTGTCGTTCCTACCTGAATAAAAAATTCTTTTATATTTTATTGCGCTGCCAAATAAATGTACAGGATGGAGTTATAAAAAGTCGGACGCGCTTGTGTGTGTTTCTTTCTAATTAGTATTCAGACTTGGCGATGTGGCGGAAGTGAAGATATACCAACGTGTATAACTTGGCCGAAACGCTACTATTTCCGTCTGGACGGACGACGTCGAGTTTTTGGCGCGGTTCGGAATTTTTGAATCGCGTTATTGTTGTCGAGTCGTTTCAACAAGTTTCGAATGATTGATGACATTTCATCACACCTGTAATTTTTTAATCATCCGGCTAGAACCGAGATGATTAATATTTTTTTTTTCGTCTAGCTTGTCAGTAGTGGAAGATCTATCCGACTGGCTGGGATGCAAAAAGACGAAGAACAAAACGAGCATCATTCATTATTATTGAATGAGAGAAACTTGCGAGTTTCTTAAATTGAAAACAAACCATCCCAAATCATAAATCATTGAACGACTTGCGCTCGGAAAAATAAAACACATTATAAAGCAATTAAGTTTTTCGTATAAAATAATATTCGCTTGGTAATTGTCTTTTAGTCTCTGTTAATTTAAAAGGCAAACGTGTGTGCGGTTTTTTTGCCTTTTTCGTTTGGATGTCATATATCATCGTAAGTTGCAAGTTGCATCTCTCGACTTAGTTTATTTCATTATGCCTGCGAGACAGCGAGCGAAGGATGCGTGAGCGTCTATAAAAGTGTAAAGCAGTGCGTAGAGGGCAAAGTGATGCTTGGCCCCAATTGACTCTTAAGTGACCGGCCCGCTTAGCTCAACTTTAGTACTACTCTTACACCAAGAATACATTTTTTAAAACTCGAAAAAAAAATTAATTGCATATTAATATCGAGTAGTTGCTGTAATAATATTACAGTAGCTGTACTATTAATTAAACACAGTTAATTGGAAACAAATAATTTTTGTAGCGCGTAAAACAACTTTCGTTATGCATTCCGAAAGACGGATTTTTTGCGCGCAACGAGCGCGCGCGTCGCGCAAAATGTTGAAAATGCGTTTTTCCTAAAAACCAATAAATATAAATAAATAAAAGTCAAGTGGTGGTCGAAAAGTGATAAATTTTCATAGGAGAGAAGTAAACAAACGCCAACATACTTAAACTTCTAGGAGTGTTCAAGGTCTGATCAAGGCAGTCAGGAATTTTTATATAAAAATGTTTTCGTTAACGGTTTCAAAATTACGAAATATCAACTTAATGAGATTAGTGTTGACAGTCCATGCGTAGGATAGTTACTAAAACAGAAAACTCCAAGCATCGAATGTGGGTCAATTATTTTGGACCCATTTGGATGCTACACAGTACAATCCAAAAGTAAATTGGAAAAATTGATTTATATTTGCATGGAAAAAACATTATTTGGGGCAAATTTAAGTCAAATTGATAGGATGTTACTTAAGTCACTTTCAGTTGTTTTAAAACTAGCTTTTTATCCTGTTTTTAGATAGTTAATTAAGTAGTTTTACTTACTTTAAGTCATATGATAATGAAAGTTTTACTTAAGTCAGTTTTTAATAAGTTGGCTTAAGTTAAGTAAGTAAAAAAATCAAATTTAAAGACGCTTAATTTTAATCAACTTACTTAATTTAGCTCAATACAATCAAATTTAATTTTACTTAACATAAGTTAAGCCGACTTAAGTTGAACTAATGTTGCGTACTAATTTTCTGAAACTAAAAAATCGACATTTTCTAATAATTGGTTAAAATAAATGTCAAAAAAATTTAATTTTCAAAATATTTTTTTTACTATTTTTGTAAAAATTAAATTTCAAATTTAATTGTGATTTATTTGTAATTATTTTTTTTCTTTTAGATTTTCGCCGGTTCTTGCAAATGGAAAAAGCTCGACCCGCCGAAAGCTCGATTAAATATTCCAACCAGATCCCATGTGAAATTACAAGAAAACAGCAATCGAGATTGGCGGATAAAACAATCGAAAAGACCTTAGAATGAGATTGTGTAAATAAAGTGAGTTCTTGAATTGTCAGAAAAAAGAAATTGCTGTGAAGGTTATGGTGAGGTGGAAAAGCTTGAAGAGCGTTTCTATCGGTTTGTATCTGTTCTGGACGTTTTTTCCGTAGTGCAGTGAAACAACACGCAATAAAAGTGCAATTAGCGAAGTGCTGTGTCCTCCATGGTTATTTAGATCGTCGATAACGGAAAATAATAGAGTTATTCTAGTGAAACACACACGATATTTACTCTTCCTTCCTTTAATTGGATGGCTTTCAATGCGAGTGTTGCATTAATTCAATAATCGGCCATGTGTTTGTGCATTCGCTCTTCTATGTGCAGCGCGATTTGACTAATTAATTCATTTCACTTTTCATATTATTACTATACATAAGCGTAAGGCCACATGCAAAGATTTTCTTTCAATTTTCTTATTATCATTAACATTTTTCAATATACGGAGCGACAGGTGAGAAGCGCTGCCTAGACGTCTCTAATCCCAGGCTAGAAGAGGCAGAGTGTTAGTGGGGGCAGAGCGCTGTCTCTATCCGACAACCGTAAAAAGCATGCTCTCTCTGTCACCGCACTGAATTGTCTATGGAACGCTTCTCACTTGTCAATCGGTATATATTTTGCCGCGCTGTTAAAATAATTAACTTTTTATATAAAATTAGAATAAATTAAACAAATTCAATGCACTATTATAGTATCAAATTGATTTACAAAATCATTTCACTATAGACAACTTGTTTACTACTATAATAGTAAAGTATACACACAAATTTACAAAATTTGCATAAATTTGCAATTGTAATGTGACTGACACCGGCTAAATAATTTTTACTTAGCAATAACGTACTTAAAAAGCGCACTTTTATCAGTATTACGATATGATACAAAGTGAAACAAACTATGCTAATAAAGGCAAACAGATAACGCGCGCGATGCGCCCAAAAAAAGAAAATAATTAATACTTTTCTATAGCTCAAGGTTCATTAATAATCCTATGCTTTGAAAAACAAGGAAGTGATGGATGGGTGCATGAAAGATCTTGAATGATGGAGCAGTCATAATACGCCATCAAAGTTCGGCCACATATTCTTCGCTTATATAGCCATCCACTAATGTAATTATTACAGAACGTTTCGCTCTAAAGACAGTTTAAAATATTTTCTTCGTCGTCGTACTTTCGTTTTGCCGTAAATTTTTTTGTTGCTTTATTGCAGCCAGCCATCGGGCACAAATCAAAAAATTTGTCACATTTTCAGCAAAATGCTGGAAACGATAAATTGTTATTTAATTTTTGAGCTGTGAAATATTAGTTTTTGGTAAAAGCGCGCGCTGCCAAGAAAATTGATCGGAAAGTTTTCAATTGTTTTTTGGGGATTGGAGCTTTTAACTGGTTTATTTCGAAAAAAAATTGTGGAATGCAAAATTGTTAAAAATTAGGTTTCAAAAAATTTTATCAAAAAATTTTTAAAACTTTTTTTTTGTGCAATAATTAATTTTTTCTAATTTTGGCATGTAAAATGTGACTTTTCAAAATCGATTGTAGTTGGCAAACGGCACATTTTACGCAACTGGTGATGTAATGAAAAATATTTCACAACTGGTGATGAAAAGTTCCGAATAAAGCCTACTTGTTTTGATAAAATTCACTAAATTATTAATATCATAAGTTTAAAAAACTCTTTTTTGAGAAGGTTCTTGTAAAAATTAGAAAAAATCTTGTATGCAACATGTTAGGAAATGCTATTTTGTGTAACTCGCGTTATTTTGCAGAACTCGCTGCGCTCGTCCCGCAGAAATCCGCTCGTTACACAAAAAAATGCATTTCCTAACTGGTTGCATAAATAGCTATTTTCTAATTTTGGCATGTAAAATGTGACTTTTCAAAATCGATTGTAGTTGGCAAACGGCACATTTTACGCAACTGGTGATGTAATGAAAAATATTTCACAACTGGTGATGAAAAGTTCCGAATAAAGCCTACTTGTTTTGATAAAATTCACTAAATTATTAATATCATAAGTTTAAAAAACTCTTTTTGAGAAGGTTCTTGTAAAAATTAGAAAAAATCTTGTATGCAACATGTTAGGAAATGCTATTTTGTGTAACTCGCGTTATTTTGCAGAACTCGCTGCGCTCGTCCCGCAGAAATCCGCTCGTTACACAAAAAAATGCATTTCCTAACTGGTTGCATAAATAGCTATTAGTATGAAGTTTTCAGTAAAAGCTAATTTTTTTAAACTGAAAAAAATTTTTTTAGAAAAAAGTTTAAAAATTTAATTTTTAAATTTTTTTAAAAATTAAATTTTAAAAGTTTTTACAAGTAAATTAAATATTTTATGACCATTTTTCGACATTTTTTGATCTAATTTAAAATGCTAAATTAATTTTAGAAAAAGTTTCCCAAAAATACCAAATTTTGAAATTTTTTGAAAAATATTTTTTGAGCTTTTTTGAATAAATTAAATATTTTGGAGCTTTTTTGTAAAATATGACTTTTTTACTTCAAACTAAAAACAAAAAAAAAGGTTCTAATAACTAAATTTTCGAGTTTAAGCGCCATAATGAAAAGCTCAAAATTTTTGTTGTTGTGATTGAATGTAAAAAGTTGGCAAAAAGCGTTGGTTAAAAATGATAAGTCGTATGCTCGGTCGTATGTGTCTACTCTATATGCCTATGGTGACGATAAACGATAACCGGGTACCATAAAACTGTAGACAAACGAGCGTCGAAAAAAAGGGGCCCGGTGTAGGACCACCTGTCTTCTGGCGGCCGTGACGAACCCAAATCCACTTTACCCGCGACCTGCCACGTTATTACCGTATGCATGGCACATTAATTAAACTCTTATCACAACCACATCTAAATACGAATGTAAAAACTCTTTCCATCCATCATTACCGGAAAGAAAACGGACACGGCACTGCTAATTAACCGAGGATTGTCTTTTTCCCACTGCCTTTTTCTATATCTATATTTTATTATATTTATTATTATTATTCATTTCCTTTCTTCGACACCACACGATGCGTTTTATTTTATTAATTTATTTTCAAATAGGTAAAAAATATCGTTTCTTTTCTCCCCGTTGTTGCATTTATTAATTAAAATGTAATTGTTGTTTAATTTATGCATTATATGTTCAAGTTGGTAAAATAATTACGTCACCTCTTTTTCCACAAAAGTTATTGCAACCGACTTTAATTTGCTTTTAATCGTTTATTAAATTAAATTGATGGAACCCGAGACGAAGAAGAATCCTGCGATGCAAAAAGTTTAGATTTATGCAACTTTCTCCATCTGCTACAATTTTCAAAATAGTTTTTCCATTAAGTAAAAAAATTGTACAATTTATATTTCTATTTGTTATAAATAAATTGTATTATATAAATTTACAATAAATATTTGTTTGCTTTCTCTCCATATTGCAATCGACATTTTATGAAAACAGAAATAATTTCATATAAGTAATGATACAATAATTTATCCTACAACACCAATTTAAATAAAATATCGATAAATAATTAACAACATAATTAATAAATCATTAAAAGCGACGACCCATTCATACAAATTTCGAAATTATAGCAAAACAATCAATTTATGTTTGAATTACGCGCCGAACTCTAACGTCACATTATTTCCTCCAAAAGCGCCAAAGTTTCTAAAACACGCCCCTTTCGAATGGCGCCACTTTCAAATATCATTTCACCGAGTATGCCATTTTTGTTCATATGCGAGTTGAAAGAAAGATGGACATAATATTCTGGACGTGTTCAATTAGACAATAAAACATATAGAAGGGGATGTTCTGGTTGGCGAGAGGATATGCTGGTGCATAGATGCAGAACTAATGAGCACAATTTCCAGATTCTGAACAACATAATCCCGGTCTGTTGGTTGCGTGCTTGCCGTGTGTTTCGCGGCCACATCACGAACTCTTCTCTTAACAGTGCCGGGAGCGGCACACAGAGGTCCGCCCACGCCACTCCAACAATGCAGTAGCACCTCCGGGGCCCCACAACACACTCCTCCTCTCTCTCCTGCCGGCCAGCATGCTCTTGTTCTTCGTTCCTGCTGCTGATGGTACCTCTTGTTCTTCTTCTCACATGCAATCATCACTCATTTTCCACAATTATTGTAATTATTCCGATTGATATGAAATATAACGTTTAATTTGCAATTCGCAACATTTGCTTTCCGATTTTTCTCGCTGAAAAAATATAAGACGAGAGCTAAGTTGAAACTGTTGTTGTTCGGTCAGAGAAACAAACGGACATAGCCATAAATTATGGGCGTAAACAGATTTTAAGTATTTTTGCATGTGAGCTTCGTTTTTTTCCCGACAATTACTTAATTACACTAGCATGTTTCATTAAGTCAGTATAGGGTTATCGTCGCATTAGCCTCAAGAGGTATGCGATAGAGTTGCAGCTCGCGAGTGAGAGTTCCAAGAAGAACTCGTGGTCGACGATGGCAAGGCTCTGATGGTGTCACTAAACAAACAACCAGCGGACAGTCACACACAGATTTAATGCTTTTAAATTGATTGCATTTTACTTAACTGAAAAAAAATATATTTATTTTTAGTAGTTGCATTCATTAAAAAAAATAAAAAAATTACTAATTCGCCAAATTTGCTAGATTTTCACAAAATATTAAAATTCTAACACTGGAACTGTTATTTGGAAGACTATTCAAAGCAATAAATTGTCATAAATTTTGAAAATCCATAAAAATATTTTCAAGAAATTTTAAAACTCACTATGACTAAAAATTTTTTTTATGGAAAAATTAAATACTTACGTACATTTTTGGATTTTGACGAATTATCCGATGTTCAAAGCATTAAATTACAGAAGAATTCGCCTTAAAAACCGTATTTTCGAAAATTTTCAAAAATATACAAAATAAATTATGCTTCTAAATTGATCGAAATTTACTTAACAAAAAAAAAAATAAACGCTAAACAATGTGCTACGAATTTTTCTTCCTTTTTATTTCGGTGGTTTGTTTGTTAAGTGATGGGTGCGGATTAGTCGTTTTTTTGATCGCCGAAGAATAGAACTCGAAATGGGTCTGTCAAACTGAAATGCGGCCCACTCACACTCTACTAAGTACTTTTCAAAAATTTTGTCTGATCTAGTGTCCATCATTTTTGAAGCCAGTTCCATCGGCCAAACAATATCTGATGTCTACTTTAGTTTGTTTATACGGAATGTACAAATATTACTGAATATTATTTTTTTAGGTTATACAAAAAAAATTAAAAAATACTAAAAATTTAAAAAAACTTAGATACATAAAATAGTACTACAATAAAACAATTTTGAATACAATTAATATTACACATTTATTTTACCATCAATTTATCATTAGCAATAAAATCCAAAGGTGTATTATTAAATAATACAAAATAATTATATGCATTCATAAATAGCTCATTTAAATTTAAATGCTATGAATCAAATAAGTAGTTTTAAATAAATAATTTAATTTAATAAAAATTTATTTGATCACCCTGTATAAATGCAGATCATATCTCTGGAATTTCAGTAGCAACTTGTACAATTTATCTTTGTGTGTCTTTAGCTGACGCTCAACTTTTAACTAATTACAAGTAATCAATCAAGCTCATTTAATTTTCGATCTTATTTTTTTTTCTTTCACAATATGAATGGGAATATTAAAATTAAATAGCCTAATGAATCTTCCGCCATCAGCCTTATCAGTAAATTCGAATCGTAGACCCTTTCGTTGCTATTATTATTATAAACATTATTGTGGGTGGAGTATAAGTTCGTTGATGTTAAACTAACCATCTTCCATCCAAGAGCCACTATAGTTATGTTTTGCTGGAGGAACGAATACAATGCAGTAGCGGTCGCTGTCGGTGGTGACGGCTATCGCGACTTCGATCACGGCTACCGGCCCATGTCGGTCCCATCTCAAAACCCATTCAATGCCTCGCCAACAATGTAATGGTATTATACTGAGTTATGAGCTCTAGTGACCGCCACAGAAACGTCTTCTTATCGGACAATAATACTGCTCTCTGCAACCACAACCACATTGTAAAACAATGAAGCTCGAAATTTATATTTTCCAAACCAAATCGAAAAAAACCAACAATAGTGCGATAAAACGCGTTTATTAAATAAACTAATAAATATTGCGATTTGACGATGCGCTGTGACATAATGACTTACTGCGTAGTTCTGCAAAAATAGCGATGTGCGCAAGGAGGGCGGAGCTACAATCTACATTATGACGTCAGAGCATGGCGCGCAATTTGAATCCAAACTACTGGATTTCTACGAATACTGATAATAAAGTTTTAATGGTTTTTTTTAAACAAGGTTGTTGTTTCTATCTAATTGTATATGTTTAAAACACAAAATGAAGACAAGGTGACAGTTTATTCCACTTATTTCACCGCCATTACACACTCGCTGTGTTTTGTGATAACAATTATAAAAGCGTACAAGCAATTTCTAATGGAAATGCTGGCCCGATAAGCAAAACTCGAAGCGGGCGAATTTTGATAGCGATTTTACACCAACCGACGACGATGATTATTATTTTTTTTTTTTGCGTTTCGAGTGCAGGAATATTTTGCAAGCAGCAGGAATCGATACTAAATCGAATTGAATGGGTGTTATGGACGAACAACACGTAGTAATAGAAGCCAATAAGGATTTGTACATATTGTAAGGTAGTATGGATCCATATGAACATATAAACACACACGTGACGTGATAAGGTGAAAATGGCCGACTTGGTCGCGGCGTGTCACCATGCGTGAAATGTTACGCTGCCTTTGAATAACAATGGCCGGGTAAAGATGCGAAGTGGGCTTTCGTATTGTTTAAAACCAAGGATACTAGAACATTACATTATAATATAAAGTTTCTTCTAATGCTGCTATTGTGGGACTACTTTTTTTCCATGCTTAGTTCTGCTATCTTAAACTCACCGTTTATTCCTGCTGGACGCTTACAAATACCATTTAGCACTAAAATAAATTAAAAAAATATATTATTTTTATTTTCTTTTAGTTTTGATAGTTTTTTTTTTTTTAAGAAAATTAAAGCGCTTTTTGAATTTTTTTTTTTTATTTAAAAAAATTTGTAAGTTTTGGACTTTTTGCGAACTATTCAAATATTTCAATAAATAAATAGTTAGTAATTCGGATATTCGACTGCAAAATGTTTAAAAATCAAAATTGAATAAGAAAGTAAAAAAAAAAATTACTTATTTTTAAAAAAATCGAAAAATATCAAATTTTTAAAAATTCCCAACTTTCTAAAGATTCTAAAATTTACTGGAATATTTAGAAAAAATTAGTTTTGTCTTCCTAATTCGAATATTCGCAAATTATTGAAATATTACTTGCGCGCTCAATCAAACGCATTTTCAAAAAATTCCCACTGAAAATTTGAAAGCAACCTTACACCTAACAATAAATCAATTATTTATTTGCCTTAGTAGGTAAACATAATGCTTGAAACAAAAATGAACCGAAGGCTTAATTAAAATTAATTAATATACTGTGATTGTAGCAAAACAAAATTAATCTGATTTATAACAATAATTGAGATTTGCCTTGAAATAATAATATTATTAATGAAAAAAAAAATAACACAACGGGTTAATTAGTTATGGTAGAAAAAATATCGTAAGCTGCTATAAAATACACAATTTAAAGGAAACATTTTTATTATTTTTTATAAATAGTTGTGAATAACATTAATGTTTCGGGTAACAAAAGCCTCTATTGTCCATACCACACTCGAATAACAATCTTTTTAACAGCTTATTGTAAATTGTTTCGTCAAATATTGGTATAAAGTATTTTATTGAAAAATTTAAATTGATAGAATAAATTTGGATGCGCGCATTTGTTTCCTTTTGTAATTTTTTTTTTGTAAATTTATAACAAAATTTTACAATTAATTTACATACATTTCAACTAAATGTACAGACATAGGCAATTTTGGGGGCTAATTATTGAAAATAGCGCCGCTTGAAACAAACACGCTAGTAACAATTTATTTATGTACATAATTTAGCATTAAAAAGTTTGATAATTTCAAATAGCACATATTAAAAAATATCTTCGATAAATTTGAAGTTGATCAAAAAATTCGCAATTTTGGCCAATAGCGTAATTGCAGGGTAGCGGCCAGATAATTTTGACATCCATAATTGTGCGCATTGTTCTTCACGATTTTTACGCATGCTTTAATGAATGCAATTGTCTGTCTGGGAATTAGAAATTCAAAATCATACTTGAGGGTATTTAATAATCATTTCCCAATTATTTAGACAACAGACATTTTTTAATAATTGTGTCTGATGCGTCTATCGCCCGCAAAAAGTTTCTGCATAAATATAATCTGGCGTGTTGTGTTGTTTTTTTTTTGTATTCAAAATAAACTTGCATTGCACCCTTGTACAAATATTTAATCTGATTTAAATAGAAATTGTACAAGTTACAAAGGTAAACACACTTGTGTGTTACAATGAAGGGTTGCAGATGTGTTGGTCGGGCACACATTGTTATTAAAATCAAAAGCCAGACGACTAATATATAATAGAGTTAAACAAATAATTGTTATTAAAATTGTTTAATAAAATTATAATAAATTAAATTATTTATTTGTAAGAAAACAAGCTTGCACTTACTTACTTAATAAATAATTTAATTAGCAACAAATAAAACTCGATTTATTGCAGTTAATAAATATAAACTAATTTGTTATAAATTTAATGTTTCAAGGTTTTGCAAAAAGGCGTGGTTATTGCTTTATTTTCCATAAAATTTATTTATAAAATTTTTTATAGACAACAATGATGATAGAAACTAGATTTTTATTTAAATTCCATTTAGATAAAGGAATAAATATTGTAACTCTTTTAATAATGAGCTTTTTTCTATTTTTTTCGAATATCAACTGTAAATATTGCAAATAATAAAAGGTGATGGGAACGACACTCTATTTATAATTTACAGTACAGTGTATTATCTTATTCGTTTTACCTTATTGGCAATTCCTCGATGTCCTAGTTCGAAGTTTTCCTATGAGAACTATAAATATTGCGCTAATAGAATAATTAATTACAAAACTAACGATTTTTCTAACAAATACCTATTTAACAAAATACAAAACGTAGTTTTTCTAGTCAAAATCAAACTTCCCGCGCTTAATCCTCAGCTTTGGGCGCTTTCAGCGCAAGCGCGCAGCCGCCAAAAAACTCACATTTAGTACAAATAATGACCACTTGCACTTTCGCTTAGTAAATAGACGTTCATTAAATTTGTCCGTCTTTAAACCAACAAAAAAGCGGCCAGATGTTGGAATTTATTATTTTCGTTAAACGATATATGGATGACTGACGCTGCAATCTCTGTCTTGATATAAAAGAGGGCGAATTAAATTAGAAGAACCTTTCAACCATGAAACTGTTATTGCTTACGATTCATTATATTATATTTTAATGGCTGATTAATGAGGCTTTGATTTTTTTAAATTGAGAAAAAAAATACTTATTGTTATTTTTTGTAATTCGTATTATTGATATTACATGCATAATGCTTTGTCAAAAGTCAATAAAGGTCCCCGTATTTATTCAGGACAATAATTTAAATACAGACCTCAATACACACAGACCATTGTTCATTATTTACGAATTTCCTATAAATATACGCAAATGCAATGTCATTTTATGGGCGCATTTAAATAAACAAAAATTCAATAATTGTGCAACATAATTTTCAATTATAGTTATATTTCGAAATTAAAAATAATTAAAACTTGGCGCCGCGTTCTGTTAATTTTTAATAAACATATAGTTATTTTTAATATTATTATTAATAATAATTTTGAAAAGAAATCGCACCGAAATATATTTTTTTCGTTAATTATATGATTATTATAACTTGACGTTCTATTAATTTAATGTTTAATTAATTTGCATTCTAATTTATATGAATCACACACGTTTTTTTCTCGTAATAACAATAATTTATTGATTATATATTATTTTTCAGTAGCACCATTATTATTCCATGTGGGCCTCATATAAGGGTGATTTCTCATTTCCCTGCATCGCATTACACAATAATTGTAACAATAAGGGTATTTTGATTGAAGTTAACATCATATTTTTTACCATAATGCCTTTATTAATCTCAGTCAAGTGCTGTGTGTGATTTATTTCAATTGATAACGTTTAATTTATTGTGACGGCGATTTTTTAGTAGAAAAAAATTCAAAACTGAACATGAGAATTAAAAAAATTCTCAAAACTGAACATGAAAATAAAAAAATTATTAAGAATTTCCTCAAAACTGAACATGATAATGAAAAATTTGTTAAAAACTTTCGCAAAACTGAACATGAGAAATAAAAAAAATTAATCAAATTTTTCTCAAAACTGAACATGAAAGAGCAGAGCAGCAGCCAGCAAAAGGCTACGAGAGAAAAAGCGTCTTGCAATCTTAGATCGCCGCCAGGCTTATATGTTGCTGGATTTTAAACACACCTATATATAAAGTCCAAGACGAAAAAAAATTGACCAAAAAGTTTCTTGGAAGGTTAAATCTGTTGTTATGGGTCTTCTAAATATGTGAAACTTTTTGCGGTTGTTTTGCAATAATATGAACAATTTTTGCGTTTGAAAAATCCTCGCTCGCCATCATATAACGAAATAAAACCAAATGTAATTTATAAACAGTCTTACTTTATTGTTTTTATTTTTTTTTATTTTTGGACATTCATAAAAATACAATATACACAAAGATTTTCCTTTTCTATATAATAATATATAACAATATTTTTACAAACATTTACACAATCAAAATATCAAGAAAATTTTTCGAAAAAAACTATTTCACATAAAAGATTTCTTCTCCTGACTGAATAATCAATAATAAATAAATGTGGTTCATTTAAATTAAATGCTTTTTCGTTTCCATCTTACTTAAATAACTGCTTATAAACAGGTTTTTGAGGATCTTATAACTGAATATTATTTCTACATAGCATAATTTCGTTGATTAACACAGCACTGTCATACGACTTTTAATATTTATGGGTTGTAAGATGTCACATATGTTAAAAGAATTTATTTGAAATTACTCTTCTGCCGTCATTTTCGCCTTAAATAACGTAATATACTATTTTTTTAAATAATTTTACAATTTATTGAAAATTTTCTCAAAACTGAACATAAAAATCAAAAAAAATTTAAGAATTTTTTTCAAAACTGAACATGGAAGTAAAAAATTTTCTCAAAACTGAACATGAAAGTAAAATTTTTTTCAAAACTAAACATGATAATTAAATTTTTTTTACGAATTTTCTCAAAACTGAACACGATGAATAAAAATGTATAAAAAAAAATTCTTAACCTGTAAAATTTTTGTAAGAATTTTCTCAAAACTGCACATGACAAATAAAATTTTTTAGTCAGATTTGGATCATTTTTTTTCTGTTTGTTTTTTGAGCGAGACGTGTAAGTGTCCTTTTTCCTGGATTTCAAGCATATCTTTATGTTCGATGCGGGACATAAATAGCGTTTTCGTGATGGTGGAATCTGATGGTACGGTATTTACACGGTGGCCGACCATACAGGTGCGGGTTGTGTTTAACATGCGAACAGGTTTGTTTGCCCAATAATTAATATAAGTCTTTAACAAATATTATCGTCGACTAAAAAAAATCGCCTTTTCAGTTGCGCAAAATTTTTTGGTGCTATCCTGATGACTAGATAAAGGGTGTTTGAAATAATACATCATTGGGCTTATTTTTAAAAACAGTTTCGATTTAATTTTTTGTCACACCGTACAACGAACGATATATAATTAATATTAATATAATAATAAATATATACACATAGTATAATTTGAATCTATTATAAAAAAAAATATTACGTTATTGAACCAGGAAACAGTACGGATTATCCAAAAATAAAAAAAACGTTAACTGCACGTCACTTTAAAACCAAAAATCAAAATTATCATAATATTTAACAACGTAAGAACAACTTGTATATTTTTTAAATATATACGACATTCTATTTTATACATTATAAACTTACAGTGTAAATTGTCTTATTCGTCAACCGTCCCGGTGTAGTATGTATAATTAAGTATAAATCACGACTTTTCTCTGCCACAACAGCAGCAGCAGCTGAATTATCTTCTTATTTACAACGTTATCAATTTTCCAGCCAAATTTTTTATCAGCCGAATTAGATTATTATATTACACTGACGCTCTCGGCATTGTAGAGAACGGCATATCACTCTTCTTATTTACAGGTAATGTACAAAATATCTGTTTTTTTTTTATTGACGACGATACTTTTTATGTTTAGTCGTCGAGTCTCTGAATTCAAGGTACTCACTCGTCGCACACTGCACGGCGCGCTTTTATAATAATTTTCTCTTACTATACAAAAAATATGAATGAAAAGTTTTTTGGGGGGCATTTTTGTATTTTGTGTCCACTTAGACCTCCGCAACGACTTTTACCGTAAGCGAGGCACAACAATCCTGCTGATTGAGGTAGCGTTTTTATTTAGTCCTTCTTCATCGTCTTCATCTTGGAGCGACGGACTAAAGTTGGTCCGCAATTCAATCATTGTGCCTGACTCCTCAAACTGGATGATCACTAGCCGTTGTCACTGTGGTGCAATAGGGAGGCCCAGTGGGCTGGATGCTAGTGGGCAGTCAACTGGTGCCCCATGCCTTGTGGAGATAACATTGGCGGACTGTGGGAATGCGAGTGCTGGCCCATCGGCGACCCATGCATGTCGGGATGATGGCCGTAATTGGGGTGCATATGCCCTCCTGGCGGCAATCCGTCCATCATATCGCCGCCGAGCGTATTCGGCGGTGTCATTCGCTTCTCCTTCTGTCGCCGATTACAAAACCACACTCGCACCACTTCCTTCTCTAATTGTAAACTATCGGCTAATGAGGTGATTTCTTGTGCTGAGGGTTTCGGCTGTTTGTGGAAATGTTGCTCCAAAGCGCCTTTGACCGAGACTTCGATGCTGGTGCGCTTTTTCCGCTTCCTACCTTGCGCCGCGATCTTATCGATGGATGTGGGCGAGCCTGTCGTCGAGTCCGCTTCTTCCAGCCATTTCTGCAGCAACGGTTTCAGTTTGCACATATTTTTGAAACTTAATTGCAACGCCTCGAACCGACAGATTGTCGTCTGCGAGAAGACATTGCCATATAAGGTGCCTAATGCCAATCCGACATCTGCTTGGGTGAAACCCAGCTTGATACGTCGCTGCTTGAATTGCTTGGCGAACGCTTCCAAATCGTCGCTGGTTGGCGTTTCGTCCTCACCGCCACTCACATCCCGATCGGAGTGTTGCGGATGGTGCGGACTTTGCATGTCCCGGTGCAGGGGATGGTGCAATTGCGGCGCGGCTTGGTGATGAGCCAACATACCGTTCATCGCTGCATGGTATTGCTGGAGCGGCGAACCAGCACCACCGGGATTGTAATGAGCGGAAGACACTGGAGCATGCCACGTATGCGGCGATCCCATGCTTTGCTGCTGCTGTCGCTGATGGTGCATCATGTCCGCTTGTTGCGACAAGGGTTTGACGTCCTGATGGGGATGATGGTGATGAGTGGCGTGGTGCATGCTCGCCATGGATGCCGCCCACGGGTCTGCGCCCGGTTGCAAGCTCACCCACGGGTTCGCCGTCGATAGCGACACGGCGGCATGGCCACCGGGAGATGGCGAGCTCGCCATGTGATGATGATGATTGTGATGGTGTTGCGGCAGGTACTTCATTTCGTTAGCGTCGGCGGCGGACCTCGGCGAGGCGCTAGTGTGGTATCCTCCAACGATATTCATTCCAACAACGCTTCCGTCTAGGTCGGCTGATACTGCACTACTTGCCGGCAAGTACGTGGTGGCCGCCATGCCCTGTAGGGGCCGCCCAACCGTCAAGTCCTCGTGTTCGTACACTTTAAATAATTCACTTCTAATGCACACAATTTGTTTCCTTCGGCTGCGCTTCGAAACTTTTGTTGCAGCGGCCGCACTAATCGCCCAAACAGTCTTTCAGCGTTCGCGACAACATTAAATGTCAACCAAAAAAATATAGAGGAATATACTTTAGTGGTCAGTCACTTTTTACTCATGCGTTATGCATAAAATACATTCAGTCTGCACACACGGCGACTCTGTTTGTACTACTGACTGAGTGTGTGAATATTCCGAAGGCTCCGAGTCTCTCCATCCACACCACCACCGTGCCAGATCCCCCACTCGATATTGCCCCTCTGGATCCTGCTCGAGTGGCTGCGCGCGCCATTGGTAGCGCCTCACTCGTTGTCGACACCGTGACGTCATCGCGATCGAGCCACGCCACTGGCTCGTTGGCCCGAGGATAACGCCCGTACGGGCGCCCCACTCTTTTCGGTCGGGGAAGTGTTTACACTCGGCAGGATACGGTAGCCTAGGCAACAAAGCGTGCAGGACTCACATACGCCGAGCTGGACGGCACACCGCCGACGGATTTTTTACCTATTTCTTCTGTAATAATAACCTAACAAATATTTTTTAGCAAAAATGTTTGAAATGCAAAAATTTTATTTGTTGGGCGAAAATTTATTCTTCGATATTTTAACTAAATAATTCGATAATTGCATTATTGAGCAATATTTTTGTAATTTTAAATTAGTGACGATTTTATTGGTCAAAATTTTTGAGTTCGTTTTGGTGGAAAGCGTCAACAGGTGATTATTTAAATATATGGAGCCGAGTTTGGGGAGCATTGTGTGTAATAATGTTAAGGACGATTTACCTATTCAGAAAAAACTAATTTAAATCCTAAAGTCACCTGTTGCTCGTTTGAACAAATCATAGTTGTTGGCTTGTGCCACAGTGAAATTAACATGGAATTTGCAATACAATGGGGCATTAGCACTTGCACCTTATACATATGTATGGCGTCCGAAAACGTTAAGGGTAAATTTATAATATCCAGGGTGGAATTTTCTTCCTTAGTGTAGGTCAGTAGTGGTGGTTTGATCATTTTTTTTTCGTTTTTCCTTTAAATTGTCGTTAGATATTTGAAATGAAAAAGGGCCCGCAGTTTTCGATGTGTGTGTGACCCCAACCCTTGTTGCACCCCTTATCTCTCTCATCTGGCTGTTCTCTTCTTGTAAGAATAGACAGATAACCTTTTTTTTCCAAACTGATTTGTCTCTTTCAATAGCACATCGTTCTGTATTGTCTATTATTCCTTTTTTTATCATTTTTGTCTGTGCTCATACTCATAGTACAGATGGTATTGATTTACAAAAACGAGACGCAAGTCGAAATAAAATCGTCGTCGCAACAAGATTAAATTGTAAACCAAATTAGTTAATGACGTAAATCCAGGAAAATCCAAGTTTAGATCTAAGATCGGGATGTAATCCAGTTTATTTTACCTGTAAACTAAACCGATTTCTACGATAACGCATTAAGAAACAAGGAAATCCCAAAGCCATTCCAATAAACAGCCCTTAAGCGGCTCAAAGGACGCTATGTATTAGTCGAAATAATGAGATTCCAATTACGGAAAGAAAGCATCGTAAATTATATCGAGGAGACAAAATAATAAACTGTTTTGGGATTTTCCAAAATAGTGTCACAGCTGGGGCTTTTTTTCCTCAGGTGTCGGCTGGATGACGGGATGGTGGTGTCCTCTAACAAAAAGTTTCTGGAGACGACGTTACGCCCACAACACCTGAATTTTCTCACCATCCAGGTATAACACTTTACCCCTTTATGCGACCAAAAGTGAATCGAAATTGAATTATTGAAGATTTTCGCGCAAAATTATTTCTGCTCCAAGGACGTTAAAAAGTGTGAATTAGTTAAGGGTGTCGATTTCAGGTAGAAAAAGTGTTTATTTAAGAAATTTCACACCAATTTGTGTCAAAACATGATATTTTGCAAAATTCCGTGTCTGCTTGTTTATTTAGCTACTGAGTGTTGGCCAAAAAAAATAAACAAAAAGTGGTCGAACGCTTTAAATAGCATTTTCTCAACTAAACTGCAATTTTCTCGGCGACCACTTTTTTCCCGCTAAATGTAACATATAATAAATAGCAAAGTAATCGCATGTTATTTGCTAAATACAGAAACATGTATGATTGAGGAAAAAAATATATTTGATATTATCGATCAATATTCAATTGGAACAACTTGGCTTTGAACAAATTAGTTTCGGAGCGGAGCTTTATGAGATGAAGCTATAAAGGACAAAAGTGAAGAATTACGACAGAAATGAATTGAATTAATTTTCTTGTTATGGTCGAGAGTGTGTAATAAAAATGTAAATAATCTAAACGCGTATACATGTGTACATAGAAGTGCTTCCATTAAATATTGATACAAAACTGATGAGAGAAAAAAAAACAGATCTAATAGTACAGCTATTGAATTTTCATCGTCGTCGATTAATTTCACATTGACACACAACACAACAAAGTGCCCTTTTTTCACTTTTCCTTCACATCCATTATTAATTGATATTTTATTAATAAATTCAAATAAATATAGTGCGCTGCTTAATAATGTAGAACAATAAATAACCCGAGCTGCATAAAATCCGGCCTAATTCTTTTCCCAATTTCCATAAATATCCATTCAAATATATTAAGTGTGAAATATTTTACATTTTACTTTCAATTATTTTAATCCATATATTTAAGCGTATAAATTCTATATTATATACACAAATTTATTCGTATAGTTCATTCATTAATTCCCACATTTTATTTCGAATTCAACTAACGCTCCGCTCCCTCTAGCTTTACGCACGTGCACTTGCGCGGCCGGAAATTAAGTAGATTTCTACGATTTCTCTAAGTTAAAGTATTGATCCTAAAGCGAATTCAAAAATTTTGCAGATTCAAAACGTGACAAAATAAAATATCAATTAAATAAAAAAAAAAAATACTAAATATGAGGAATAAAATCATCCGAGTGCTAAATTTAGCCAAATTGGTCATTTTCGGTGAACCAAATTATTTATTAATTAATTCGAAAGATATGAAGCCAGATATAGATATTTGTTGACTAACCAAAATTTCTGTGGTTTACTATCAATAAAAAAATTAAACAGTAGCTGGAATGCGTATGCAAATTTTTATTTACGCATCTGCATAATAAATTAATTTTCTATATTCGGTTTTAACTGCACCTAAGCATTGTCATCAATAATTTCTTGGAATAAATAATTATAAACATTTTTCTATCAAAAAAAGGAATAAAAAAATTTGTTAAGAACTGCTAGTCCAATTATTTTCAAAAATATTAATGAAAATGGTAGTAACTATTTTTCGTCGATCTGTTTTGCCAGTTTGTCTGCCTGTTAGTCTGTGCGACTCGCTGTCCGCGCACAGACATGCGCACTAGAGTCTGACCATATCAATATCGCATCAAATATTGCGTTATTTATTTGATTTATAAAATTAATTATTAATTTTTAAAATAATCTGAAGCAAAAAAAATAAAACTGAAAAATTAAAATAATTTTAGATGAATCGAATCACACTGTACTAGTGAATACATTTATTAGCCATTTCTTAATGAATTCCACCTAGCCTATATTAATTGGTAAATTATCGCACCAGTTTTTTGCCCATACAAACATATTAATTTTTTTGTGTGGAATATTAATGCATAAAAGTGCTGAAACGAAGTGTGCAATAATTAAGAGCACTTTAAACGAAGATTGCAGGTGTAATTTTTACCAGAAGAGAAAAATTAATAACTGCATCCATTTCAACTTTATCTTGCAACTTGTTACATAAATTGTGCTGAATTTAAATATTCATTTCTAATTATAGTAATTATATTGTAAGGAAGTGCGAATGTAAATGACAAGAAGAAGAAGACGAAGACGAAGGAAAAAAGCGCAGAGACCATCCAGGGTGGAAATGCAATTGCAAATTATACGAAATTAATTAGTTTACTGTATTTCGCGCATTAATTAACTATTAATTGAACAAATTGTTGGTAAATTTGAATATAATGCATATCTTGTTTTTGGATTAATTTATAATATAATTTTACGACAAGATATGTAGTAGAGTAGTTTTTATATGGCGGCGGTGAAGGAGTGGATCATATCCTGGGGCGCGGACCGTCTGCTCGGTAATAAGCATGTTGGTGTATATGCCAGACAGTCTTCTTGGCCACGGCAGTTCGTTCTGCAGTCCCCATGGACCTTATAAGTTGGTACCGCGGGCTACGGCTGGCTACGCCGGCAACTCGCCAGAATTACGGCTGTAGTGACCATCGGGGATTACTACTACCTATATGTATATCTATATATGCATTTGCTTCCCTCATCTATCCACCTCCTCCTCCAAAGCTTCATCATTAACCATCATATCATGATGGCATTATCATCTGCTTTTATCTCATTTTTATTATTTATCGCAACATTATTATACCTTATTAATTATTACTATACTCTGCATCCTATTAATTAGTATTATCGGCGAGCTTTTTATTGTTTAACATTCTTTCGGTGCTTATATTTAAGCTGTTTGTAAATCATGTTTTTTATATTCGGCAATCAATAAGTTAATCTGTATGGAGCGATTTTAATTAGTCTTGTAATTTTATAAGGGCAAAAATAAAATTTGAAAAAAATTATATTTTTTTTATTTTTAGCAATAATTTTTAATTTTAACCAATAAATGGTTAAAATTTAGTTAAATTGCAATAAACTATACTAATTTTGAACAATTTTACCATTTTTGAAAATATTATTTATAAAAATTTCAAAACTAACTATGAACGTCCCAATTTTTTTTTTTATTTTTAATGGAAAAAATTATTTTTTTATATCATACATTGGAAAATAATTAAATTATGTTCATTTATGTCAGTTTTTGCCAATTTTATAATTTTTGGGAAAAATATTAACAAAAATTGAAAACTAACTATGAAAGTTAAAATAACATTTTTATGAATATTAAAAAAAAGTGATATTTTTTCTACTAAATTAAAAAAAATATATTTTTTTTCCAATAAATATCTAGAAGAAAATTTAATTAAACTTTGTCAAAAATTAATTTCGCAAATGTTTGAAAACTTATTAACAAAAAATTGCAAACTTCGCTGATATAAATTTAAAAATACATCTTTTTCCAATATAAGCCCAAAAATAATTATAAATTAAATATTTTTTTCAAATTTTCTTTCGCCGATAATTTAAGAATTTATTATTAATTCTGATAGTTAGTTAAACTAATTCAGGAATTTTTCTATTAAAAGAAAATCAAACCAACGTCATCCACTCATCAACATATTTCACCACAGCTTTTTATACCCACTGAATTAAATTTCATACTTGATGAAAAAGTTCATATAAACATAATTATTAGAAAAATACGGCGACAATTAATTTTTCCAATTAGATTTAAACGACAGCTAATTAAAAGCATAATAACTGTCATTAAAAATTATGTTAATAGCATTCTATAAATTGAATAATTATTTATCATCATCGATACCTGATTGCATTATTTTATTGCAAAGCGGTTTTTTCGCAAATAAATCTCCCAGGATTTAGATAGAAAAAAAAACGCATTGAATAATTATGTAACCTACAAAGAAGTGGCTTTGTAAAAATTGAATTTGTTTTGTAATTACCTGCAAAGTATATATAAATGTTAAACAATTTTTATCGAATTCACTTGGCATTCTTAACACCATAACACATGTACCAAGCTAAAAAGGCCATCAGACTTAATTAAAATTGCATGGAACAGATTTATTTATTGGCAAACCGTAAATCAAAACAAATTATATTTATTTTCATCTTTAATGCAAGCCAGCTCAAATGCTTTTTCTGACGAAGTGTTTCTTCAATCTCTAATTGAAAAGCGATCCGATAATGATAATGCTAATGCTAATCAATCGGAATAGGATACGATGCAATAAGCATTAATAAATAATAAGTGCATATAAAATTTAAGCATCCTATTTTCAATAAAAACGATTTAAGAAATTAGTTGCATATATACAGGGTGTTTTAATTTTCTAGTAGACGATTTTTGAAATTTAAGGAAGTTACTAAAAAAATATTTTTGAATAGCGCGCGCTTTTTTAATTACAAAATATTTTTATTTAATAAATTATCTTGAAATTTTTTTAAAGTATTATATTACTAATTCAAAATATATTTTTTGTTGGTAAAATTATTTTTAAAAATTATTTTTTAGAAATATTTTTCATTCTTTTTACAAAATAAAATAATTTTTAAAGTTAAAAAAATACAAAAGTATTTTTAAATTAACTAACTTTAAATAAAATGCAAAATAAAAAATACAGAAAACCGAAAATTCAAAATTGGCGCCAAAATTCAAAAAAGTATGGTGCGCAAATTTTCAAAAATCTGATAACCCTGTATGAAATAAATTAATTTAATTTTAAATGTGAAATAAATACTATTAATGTTTATCGAAAGTGTTTAAAATAAATGTATTGTTATTTGAAGTCTGCCTGTATAAGGAAGCAAATTAAAAGTAATGTAATCGAATTAGTGGTTTTATAGTGAATAGTTGGGATAGTAGAAGAAATAGCATAGGGATGGTTGAGTATATGGTTAGATTGTTGGAAGTGAAAGCGTGGGTTATCTAAAGTTCTATCGGAGATGTCCGCGTGGTTATCCGCACGATCCGCAGCCAAGTTCGGTGGTGCGGCTTCTCTTCACGACCCATGCCATCATCTGCAACGCAAATCAGCTATTACATTAAACATGGGTTCACGCCGCGGTCCAGCAGCAGCAGCAGGAGCAGGAGCAACAGCAGCAGCAAGCACCAGACGTTTGCTATAGATATACATCCTCTCATTCTCTCTGCTCTGCACTATGTGGCCACAGAGTTCCACTTCTCGTCTTACGCGGATATTTATTTACATATTCCCCGATATCATTAGTTCTTGTCGGAATTACCATGCCAGCTTGTCTCACGGATGAACTTATTTTTAAACGGACAGAACCTAATAGATTAGTCACAGTCAAAGGATTTAGCTGCTTTGGTGCTGCAGCATCAGGAATTCACTTTTATTTTTAGGCAGTAAAAATTTCAGTTTATTTAACAAGGATTGTATATGATGTTCTTTGAAATTATTGTTGGAATAATTATACTGGAGGTGCGAAATAATCGTAATTTACATAATTTATGCACGATGCCCTTTCAATTTAAAATACTTAATACAATTTATATGGTGGATTTAATTAGCATTAATTTCGAGTCGTTATTAAAAACAAGCGCTTAAATAATGTAATTTGGATCATATCATTTATCGATGTAATTACTAAACGGTTCAATAAAAAATATATTTTTTTAATTTTTTATAAATAATTTAAATATTGGAATCAGTATTTATTAAGTGCCCAAATTTTGAAGAAATTATGACAAAGAATTTAAAACTAACTATTAAACGCTTTAAAATACAACTTAAAAGAATTGATATTTTCTTATTAAATGGAAAAAAAAACATTTTTTTAACATAAACAATTTAAATTTAGCTAAATAGTATTAGATTTTATCAAATTTTGGCAATTTGACGAATTTTGGAGAAATTATTTTTATTAAGAAAAATTCAAAACTAACTATTGAACGCTAAAAAATTAATATTTTCTTATTAACCAAAAAATGTACAATTTTTTTGCAAAAATAATTAAAATTTAGTTAAAGAGTGTTATATTATAATCATTTTTGCCAATTCCTCGATTTTTGGAAAAAAATATTAAGAAAAATTCAAAACTAACTATTGAACGCTTTAAAATAGAACTTCAATAGTTAGTTTTAAAAAATTCAAATAAAAGTTTTAAAAAAATTATATTTTCTCATCATATTTTCTTGAACGATAAATGTATAATATTTCAACAATTTTTTAAAAAAAATAATAAAAAAAATTCAAAACTAGCTATAAGACGCTTCAAAATAGACCGCAAAGAAATTATTCCCCATACGGGCAAAATTGTCCTCTTACTAAAGAATTATTACAAATTCGCATTATAATTTTAATAATTTTAATTAGCAAGCTGCGCACAAATCAGAATGGTATAATGCGATTTTTCTGTTCGATGAATCGCTATATATCGATAAATGTTCTCGATGCGGTTGAAAATACAAAAAAAAAAGGAGAGCAAAAAAGGCAAAGCCCTGGCTACACATAGTGCATTTTTAAATTTCTATTTCTTCATACGTATAAACTATAAATAAGAATCCTGTTATTGAATTTTTTAAATTGCAATTCAAGTCTTCTTGTCGAGCGGTGACATGACAGCTAGTTATAAGTACAAAAACAAGTAAATCTAGAAATGCAGTCGACGGCGCCACTCGTTACTGTCATCCACTTACAGCCATTCACACGATATTACTTTTTGCAGGCCTATTCGAAAAATCATTTCCTCCAAATTGCATTCTTCATATAAATATTACATAAACCAAAACATAAGTGGTTCATTTTGCCATTTTTTGCGCTTTAATGCGAAACATTACAATCAATCAGCGCAACACGCACTCAAATTTATTAAATCGAAACAAAACTAGCGCAGTTCGTCCTTTTTCCTCCGGCGGTTAAAGGACGAGGAATATAATTAACTTGTTGCACCACATTTTTGGTGGAATTTTTCGAATTTCAAATGTTTTGCAAGTTCAGATAGAATAATTGCAGTTGTTTGGTGCAAGAGTATTCGAGGTGTTTATAATGGACAACGTGAAGAATTTAGGCAATTACTGAAGGCACGCGTGGTCCTGGTCGCAAGCTTGCTGTATACCCTGTATTTATATTTATAGCCATTAAGGAATCCATAGAAAAAAACTATACAATTTTTTTTCTGACGCTTTTTTGTTGGGAGAATTTTGAAATTCTAAGGAAGGACCACTTTTGATTGCTATGTCTCGATTTTATGTAGGAGGGAAACAATTTGACAATTAAGACCATTTTTTGTGTAGTTTGATGTGGTTTGAATTTTTTGGGACCAAAATTAATTAATAAGAAAATTAAAATAGAAAAAAGTTTAAATAAAAATAATAGTTTTAGTTATGGGAAGAAACAAGTTTTCAGGTTTGTCGCCTAAGCGCCCGTCGAATGCTCCAAATAAAAAACTAACCATAGGAAAAACATATTCTTTACCTAACCGAAAAAAATATATTCAACTTGAAAAGTTAACTGATTATAAAATATTCAAAAATGAGCAAAACATTTGAAAAATTTTGTATTTATTAGGCAAAATAATTTTTCAGGTTCGTTGCGTGCGCGACTATTGAAATCACTGGTTTAAAAGTTTCTGTAGCTTTAATTTTTCCATAAAAAATTTCAAAACTAACAAAATCAGAAAACTTATTATGGACCACATAAGTTAAATTAATTAATTAATTAAATTAACTAATATGTATCGGATATAATTTAATATGTTGCTATATTAATAATTAAACGATATATTTCATCGATTGCCGTATATACATTTTATTTACAAATATAATTAATTTTATTGAAACTAATTTTTTTCAATTACCTAGAGCAATTTAATTAGATAATAACCGTTTGCATTAAAAACAAATTAAATCCAACATAATAAAGTTGTTTATTAATGATGCTAAACAGGATAAAATAAAATGTACAAAATTCTTTCGGTTATTTTTTGAAATTGCAAATGAAAAAATAATAAAACAAACATACCTACATGGTAGACATTCTCGTTGTAGTTAGTTTATCTTATGATGATCAGTTGGCGATTGTCGTGGAGAACAAGTTAAATCCAATGTCCGTCGTGATCCGTCAAATGGACAGGCAAAAGAAAGCGCGGCATCAGTCGTCGTCGTCTTTCTGGGCTCTTTTCAGCTTCTGCTTGTAGTAGCCGCAATTTAAAATATTTGATTCCAATGTCGGCATCATCTTCAATTATAATTATCTTCAAAAATTATCTATAACAAATCGTAAAATCAATATCATCTTCTAAGAACTACTTTTTTTGTAAAGTCTACGTCTTTGGTCTAACAGTAACAAGTATAAAAAATTTGGTCAAGATCCGTTCGCAAATTTAAAAGATATTAGATGATGAGTTTGACAAATCTTCACTCCAAGAGTGAAGATCTCTAAAGCGCGCAATTCTTTAAGGGTTTATTTAATTTTTGGGTATTTTCATCCAAATTGGACCAGAAATAATTGTTCCAAATTTGGTTCCGATTGGTTGAGTAGTTTCCGAAATAAGTTGATGAAGAATTGGAAAGGAAGAAACGTTTTTGTAAGCTGTATGTTATAAAATTGGTTTTTAATAAATAAAATCGCTTGGTAAGATGCAAACGGTAGCTGGTCGTCAATAAACAAGAAGAAGTAACAATGCCAGCTTCGTCCATAGATTTCGTTGGGCTTTGGAAGCGATTGCAGCCGCTCTTTTCGGTAGAGATCGAAGAACAATCAGGGCGGCTCTAGTCACGTACATAGCTCACTAGGACCGATGCAACAGTCGATATATAACATAAATTTCAAGCTTCGAACAGTAGCATCCGAAGAACAATTGTTCTTGCTTACTGTCGGTTTAGTAAGCCTTTTTTCCATTCACTCCTCTTCTTTCTTCTTCGTCGTATTATTTTTTTCGCTCATGTTGGTGGTATTTTCCGATTAATTGCAAATAAATTGTGGTGACTTTCAAACCAAACCAAAGGATTCAATTATCCTTCTGATCCTTTGGAATTTATTACGAACATTAATGCAATTATCATGTAAACATTTAAATGTAGAGTGGAGTAATTGTGGAAAATTAAAAAGGATAAAAACAAGTGCTATCAAAACTAATGCTCACCATAAACGTTTTATAATGGGCGATTTTTAAATATAATGACAGTTTTATTAAGTTGTATAGTAAATGCTTAAATTACATGTCTCTTATTCGTTTGCCTTTTTTGTACTGTGTAATTTAATTTCGTAAAAGGGATGAGAATCGTTTTTTTCTTCTTCTTTTGTTTTCATCTCGTATGATAATAGACTTAAAACGAATGAAAATTAAAAGACAATTTTTGAAATGTATATAATTCAGATAAGAATCTGTTAGACGTATTATTTTTGTCTTAGACTAAGAGCTTATAATGTTGCGTTAAATTGGAGCCATTACTCAACAAAATTTATAATCGCAGGCGAGAAAGTGATAGGGGTTTCCTCAAGTTTTATTTTGGAGCGTTCATAGTTAGTTTTGAATTTTTATTATTAATTTCTTCAAAAATTGTGGAATTGGTAAAAACTGATAAAATTTAATACTCTTTTACTAAATTTAAATTATTTTTGCAAAAAAATTGTACTTTGTTCAATAAATAAGAAAATATCAATTTTTTTAGCCTTCATTCAGAAATTCAGCGATTTGCATATCAACCTATTTAAATTAATTACAATTAAAATTTACATCATATTCAATAAGCCTACACGCAACGCACTAACTATTGTTCAATTTCAAGAAGTAATTTTCCACTTTTTTTATTTTCATTGAATATAAAGGGTTTTTACCTTAGCCTACCTCGCCTATAATTACACAGTTCAAAAATGACTTATGGGGAGTTAAATTGAGACCATAGGACCTTTAGACGTCAAATTAGCGTCTGTTAACGTCAAATTGAAGTCTAGACCAGTTGAAACATTAAACGAGCATTAGTGTTAGGATTTAAGTTTCGGTTGGGAAAAAAAAATAAGCAAACTTGTAAATGACTGCAATTATAATATTAAAGTATCATTTACAGTTTGTTTGAGAATGGGAAGAAAAAAAAGTGCGCGCACTTAATTTTTGTTTGAATAGTTTTTTGTTTTGTTTTGGTGTTTATGAAGCGGAAATAATTTTCAATGGCAAATTATGTAAAAGATTATGCCATAAACGTAAAATAAGTCAATTTAGGTAATAATAGTAATAAAGTTGCCGACGCTACAACCTGAAAATGGCCATATTATATGCAAAACCAGCTACCGTTTGAATATTTTAACTACGCTCTATGGCTGTATGAAATGATGGTCAAGTTTGGAAAGCATTCGCAATGCAGCCGATTAATTGGCGAGTCCAACGAATAAATTGCGGAAAATGACAATTTTTCATTCAAATTCAGGGATCTGGCGCCAATAAAAGCGACATGCGGATTTTTTATTAACTACAATAATTTTAAGTTTTTGGAAAAAAATTCAAATTGAGACCTTCCCGAACATGAGAAAAATTTGGACCAGAACCTCGAACTAGATAATGAAGCTTGAAAATCTCCAATATATTTCAAAAAAAATATCTTTTTTCGTCAATAAATTATTGACATTTTCGGCGACAACTTCTCCAAAAATTGCCAAAAAGTTTTGGTTTTTTCGCTATATCAATTTGGTCCAAATATTCAGCGACTCCCTGTATACGAAGCGAAGAAGTTTCGCAGTGCATTTATATATGGGTGGAAGAGACGGATGGTGGAGCGAAAAAAATGTGGATCGGCAGTTAGAAAAAGCATGTGAAAAAATCCGGTTTTGAAACAATAAATTACAGAGTGTCCATATTCGTCGCGACGATTTCAAGCGTATAGTATGTGAAATCAGGGAGTTGACCAGCTGCAGAGATGCCTATAAAAAGTAGCTGGTATTCGGATAAAATATTTTTTAAACATATGTTTGAATTGGAATTTCGGGCGAAGAATTCAAAAGGCTGGGCTGCCCATTGTGGTATTACAGACAGATAAATTATGTTCGACGGCCGCGTATGACAGTGGCTGTGTTTCAGCCCGCTTCAAAAAAACGACCAAAACGAAGACAACTCTTCTTTAAATATAAATAACTGTTCCTAAGACACTACATGAATATTCATCCACGATACTTGCCACTGCTATACTCTATACTCTCCACTGTATTTATTAATACGCAAACCATGCACGCTTCTTTTTCTTCTTTTTTTCGTCACTGCTTTAATTACAAATATTATTTGCACTAACAAAACATAACATCATCTTTTTTAATCCAGCTATTTTTTTTTTATCTCAAATCTAGATTACCAAGAACTAAGCTAGCTTCCACTTAACTGCTCTATCATCAAATCATCTAATTTTTATATTATTAGTAGCTACCATCCATAAAGGCACCTTTTTACCGGGTTGAATGAAGATGAATGAAGACGAAATTAAATTGTTGTCGCTGGATGGAGCTTTTATTCAACACAGATTCGGGGATTTTAATGTATGAATAACAAATTTATTATCTTCTCATTTAGCTCCAATATAAACCATCAGATATTTTGGGAAGAAATTGGGAAGACTTCAAAAGAATATTTTTCAAAATAAGTTTGGGTACTAACTAATGGGAAGACCATAAGAAAAAGTCAAGAGCGTCACTGGTTTGGTCTATGTCTTCTCTTCCGAAAAGTAACATCAGATATTTTCTGATATCTTCAATAAAAAAGTTATGCCGTTTGGAAGAATAGGCTCCCAGAGCTGTATTTGCGTCCCTTAGTGTTTAAAAATATAAAATCTTAAAAGCTCCTTAGAAGACAAATATTTAAAATCCATAAAGATCTAAGAAACTTGAAGCATAAATTACTGGAGCCAAAGAAACAACTTCAAGAGCTCTTAATTCAAATTGTTTTGAAGTAAGTTCGTATCAAAAATATTGGACAATTCAATTATACGTTTGCCGTAGAAGTTTTTGTGGAAAGATTTCAAAAAATGAAGCCAAAAAACAATGCATCTAAAACGCATGGTAGACAATGGGTATATATGGCCAGCATTGTGTGGGTAGATCACTCCAGCCCTGGGTAATGACATGGTGAAGGTGGTATAAGGCCTGGTCGGCGGGTGCGCCACGCATTGTAGTCTGGTGCCCGGCCCCACCGAGGTGGAGGTCCTTTCTGCAAGTCACCGCCACGGGTCCATTGTGAGTTGCGTGGGCCGCATCCAAACCTCTGTCATTCACTAATCGATCAACACTTGTGATTAATGAGATCAAACGGATTTCGTCTTCGCTTTTCTGAAATAACAGATCTATGAGTCAATGGAAACTCCAAGTCATCCTCCGTTTTTAGAGTGGCTCCTCAGATTTGTTGTTTATCCAGCCATCTCCGTTCGAGGGATTACAAAGGAAGCTTTATGCGATGCATCTTTCTCGATGTAAGTCTAATTTAAAAAGTGAATTGAGCCCATTACTCTCAATCGGATCGAGCTGAGCAGTCCAAAACTATTCGGCTACTGGAGTGGAGAGTCAGGCGATGCATATCCAATAATTACGCAGTTATTATCTGAAGAGATGGTCGGCTAAATTATATTGTAGACCCACGCACGTATCGCAAGATCGTCTTGGCCAAAGTGGACTTTTGTGGTTTGTCTGCTTGTACGATGCGGTCCACACTTTACGATACTGACACACACGGACGAAGAGATGCACAGAAGCCCCAGGTGACGCCCTGACAATGTCTTGTAATTATCAAGACCTCACCATCTTCAGTTTGGGTTAAGCCGAACTAGACCTATTATTTGCATTCCAAGCCATGTGTTGGTTTACTTTTTGACTTAGCTTAGGTACTTCAAAAAGCCATCATAATAATGATTTCATTAATGAGCAATACATTTTTACCAGTCTTCCCAATTGCTTTTTTGATTAATATTTCGATAACCCGTTTGTCTAAAATTTTGAACTTTTCGAAATTGTTGGTCAACAGTCTCGTTCGTGCATGTGTAAAGCATATTATGCAAATGATCGGGGAGGTGACTAATAACAATTTAGAGATAAAATTGAAGGAGAAAAAAAGAGTCGCGGTCTCTATCATCGCAAACTCCAATTAGATAGAGCAATAAAACCGCAACATTCCCTTTTATTTTGGAAAAAGATTATAGTAAATATAGGTCAGAATATTGTGCAGGGTGTGTATTATATGCAAATGCCAACGAAAAGGTTATTTTTCCGTATAATTTTGTTATTCTAGACGAATAGGGCAGTCACGAATGCAAAAATCGCGTAGCAGGAAGCATTCGTGTTGTTCACTATTATATTGGCGCTAATTTCACTAATATTGTAAATCTAGGGTGAGAATTTTGCATGCAAAGTTTCTAGGAAGTTGTTTAAAATAACAATCAACCTTGCTGAACGGTATCTCTATGTGTAGAACCAAAACGCTTTGAGCGGCCAGATATGTATTTATTTTTCGAAAAAATAACTGTAATAACAATCCTTCCCATGTATTGCTATATAATTTTTTAAAAAACAAACCAACAATTCACCGTCTAAAATTATTTCGAAAACATTAGATGATCTAATGCAATTTGGTGAAGATGAGATGAAGATATTTTGCTCCCTAGAGATCTTTTTTGCTAGTCTCTTCAACAACAGGCTTTTGGCTGCCAATATAAAAGAACTTCACCCATAATCAGCATCCATTCCCATAGCGACCGTTAATTTATTCAAAAAAAATTGGTAGCCACCGAAGTGAGTGGAGTACCATCATGGAGTTTTGGAAAATGAGGCAGCTTTTTTGGAATTTAATAGTCATGTTGAAGAGCTGATATTTTTATACATCGGTCGGTCACGGTAAGTCCACCCCGAGGCGAATAGTGTGAACCATCGTTCGATTGCCACTTAATTATGTATCTGGCAGATAATGTAGCAGCTTTTGAAAAAGAAAACGCATATATACGGGTGAGGGAGGGCATACTACATACTCATGGACAGGTGAGTTGGTGGCCCACGGCGAAATCCATGTCAGACCAAACATAACATATAGTGCTATGTGGTTCCAAAGACCGTGGAACATTGCCACGATGTAATTATTAAAACCTTATATTATTATTACTATACAACAATAAATGGCCATGATTCTTCCGTGCCTTCGATTATTATAATTACGTTAATATTAGAACATTTTTCGGGGCGAGATTTCAACGAAATATGCAAAAGGGTCAATAAAAGTTTCGCTTTTATAATAACTACGAGACTTTTGCGCTCATATCGTGTCTAGTTTCTTCACCGTACTACCAAATTTAGCTACTTTCCCAAGGATCTTCGTATTTTTCGTTTTTTGGCTTTCCTATCCAATTTATGAGAAGCTCTTGGAAAGAAGAAGACTCGCTAAAAATGAACCAAAAGCCATTTGGTCCCATTTATAATTTAGTCTAGAAGCTTAAAAACTGAGTGTCTATCTCGAAATATCTCCAATTTGTCTAGTGCTAGAAAAACAAAATTTAATGGAACTTTCGGAGAATGAATGAATAATACTATATCTGTTGAGTGGTTTTATTTTTTCTCTTCTGAATCGTCATTGTGTAAGTAATGAATGAAGTTGAAGATCGGAGCGATATGTTCCTCTATACCGGATAGAGGAGAAGACGAAGAAGAAAAAGAGATGCGTGGGTGCTTTCAATTTGCTGTAAAACGTCTGACACATTGTCGGACTGATACAATGCGTTGGGGCGGGTCAACAGGTGAAATACTGAAAGTTATTCTCTGTTCTCTATAATTATCAATCGTGTGTGTTCCACGTGCATATAAACCTTTTTCTCCACTCTTAGCCTGTCGCCTCTATGTGTTTAACCTTTCAATTACAATGTCAGTTCTATGTGCATAAAATGAAAAGTGCATTCTTTTTTCCACTCTGGATGGATGTTGAAATTAATATTTTTCAATTTTGCACTAATGCATGAGTAACGACCTATCAACAAGCACTGTTATGCATCGGCTGCGTGTCAATCATCCACAAGGTTTTCTACTATCTGTAGTTGTTGACTGGAATTTTGAGAAATATTGCAAAAGAGCTAAATTTTATAAACATCTATTTGGTCTAATTTGGTGCATTTTATGGAGTTATAGTCAAAATACAGAAAATATTATCAATTAGATCAAAAAACAAAGAATAACATCAAAGTTATTGAACTAGCAGAAAAATAGAAAATTGGAAAAATAGATCAGAAAAGTCAAAATCTGGTCCAAACAGCACCAATTAATTTAATTAAACTATTCAGATTCTTAAGGGATGGTCGAATATTTGAAGTCTTCTTCAATATTTCTTCAGCTGAAGGAATTTTCTATTTTCTGTTTTTTGAATTTTGGGCTAGTTTGAGATATACTGGATAAATTTTATGATATTATGTGCTACTGGATAATATTTTGTGCAATTTCAGAACATTTTATATAATTTTGAGATGGTCCTCCTTCAATCCCTCAATTATTTGAAGTTTTATGCTTTTCTCAAGATGTTAAGACGAGTTATTTTGGATGAAATATAAGATCTTTTGATGCACTCCAATAAAATATTGTAAAATTCAGGATATTTGAAGCTATTTGACCAAAAATCTTAGCTACTTCCATCTCTTCCTTGAAGCTAGTTCGCGCAATTCGCCAATAATTGGTACCATTTCCAATATTTTGATCCAACATCATATTTTCTTAATTTTATTCTCCTGTCGCCTCTATGTGTTTACCCTTTCATCCTGCATTTTTCCATTCCATCTGACTGATGTTAAAATTAACATTTTTCGAATTTAGCTTTAATGGCTAAGTACTGAACGAGTTATCAACAAGCTGGCACCGTTATCCACCGGGCGCACGTCATTCATACCCAGGGTGTTTATTATAAATCAAACTGTCAACAATGTTTCCTGCAGGTTGAATTCATAAACATGTCGAAAGATTGTTATAGTGGTTGGCTTGGCCTTAGATAGAAAACGTAGTAATACATGTGCGCGTGGAAGTCGCGTTGCATCCATAGCGTATTGGTCGAGAAAACGGTCCAGACCAGCCTCCAGCTCGCGGCCATTAAGCATTATCACAGAAATACCCACCAATGACAATCACTTGCAATATCAGAAATCAGATGGGTGGTCAATGCGACAATTCTTACTGGACATTTCTTTCGTCAGCGATATATTGAAGGTCTACTTATTAGCACCTTTGTCCTGTCTCAACAATTACCTTATATAAGCATCCGCACTTTTTCCACTCAATCCACCGAATTAGCATTCGATTTGATTTTCTAAGCAGCAGCAGTGTTGGCAAAAAATTTATTAATTATTAGCGTGTTGGTGGTCGAGGTTTTCGAACCCCCGTTTTTCAAATTGAGGCATCGCAAAAATGATCATTGTGTGTTTCGGTGATGGACCATTTATAGAATATTATGCGAATCATCCGGTCTTCAACCGGGTCTGCTTGTTGGTTTTTCGCAGAATTCAGATAATAAATCAATCGTTTTTTGTATCGAACAGATCATCATTAAAACTTATACTATCAAGAAGCTTCACGTATTTTTCACGGTGATGAAAATTATTTGGAACACCTTCCATGCAATAAATTCATATTTGGAGTTTGTCCAAAAAAAATAATATTTGGATTTGAAAAATACAAACTATCTGCATTCAACGTTCGTTTAAAAATTAATTGAATAATTCACAATCGTCTGCGTTCTACCCAATCATTAATCAAAACATTACAAAACAATTGTTAATGAAATCCTGACAAAACAAAGGCTCACATCACACAAAATTATTGAAAATTGAAGGGGCTCAATTTACATATTGACATATCACTCCTTTTTTCTCTCTTTAGATTGAAGCCTTTATTATTGAACAGCAAATTAAATGCATTTTAGGGTGTGTTGGACGGGGTTGCACGTGTATCGATGTCAAGTCATGCGTTAAACAACAAACAGAGACTCGTGTGCATTTGACGTGTATGTGACAATTGCGTAAATATCTGCCAAATCTTATCCAATGATTAGGTGTTGATTGCGTCAGTGCAATACTAAGGATTAATTTTATCGTTTTTCACCCCCTTATTATTAATCAGAAATGGAGTTGACAACTGATTGGCATATTGACCATTATGGGAAATTAAATTCAATTATTTGAAAGTGGCGCCTGATGACGTAACAAATGTATGCGCAGACGTTCCATTTTTGCTCTACCGCGCAAATATTTAAAGATTCTTTAAAATAAATAGTTTTTTTCGGAAAAAAAAATATAAAGTTAACCATTAACAAATGATGCACGCGTACCAGTCATTAAGTGCATAATAAAGGACGATCTGTATATTACAGCACAACAAAACAACATTCCCTCCGGCACATTCATTCATTCATTCTTTTAATGTCCATTTATTCTCTTTGATATAATATAAACCGGTGATTAATAGATTCATCGAGCGTTTTGTAGCGCGTTATTTTGTCCCCTTGTAACCATAAATATACTATTTGTTCCCACCCAAATTAGCTACCCCTAAAACTATCACTACAGTTATTTAGTATTTTCCATATAATAAGGGTCGTTTATGAAAATATTGATTTAATAAAAAAATCAGATAACATTATTATTATTGTTAAATGTACTGGAAAAACGATAATTGTTATTTTATTAAATGCTAATTTAGATAATTATATTTAATTATAAATTATAATATATTTTTTTAATTGCAATAACTTTATTGCTTATTAAAATTAATTATTGAATATTCATGAGTGAATTTAATTTGTGATTTTTAGGAAAAATGAGGCGAACCAAATTGAATTATTTAACATTAAATATGTAATGAAGGAAAACGGATCTAATTAAATAAACCTACAAACTATCGGATGCATTAAATCTAATTATTTTCTAGATCGGACAAATTAATGCCTCTAGTTCCAGAGGAAATAGTTACAATATTCAAATATCGAGAAATTTATTCAATTGCTACAAATTCATCTATACGATAAAAATTTGCGCAAAACCATAAATAATAATATTCCTTCTGGTAACATTTCTATTGAAAAGTTCTGATTTTTTAATGGTCTATTAAAAGTCATCCCCCATTAGTTCTGTTTGGAACAATTATGCAAATGTTTGTCCGACATGCAGCCGATTAGTTTTGCTGCACTTCTTTTTTTTGCTTCTCTCGCAGCATTGCATCCGGTCAATCGGAAACAATTCGGAGTCAGTACAAGCACGTGGCACCATCATTAGCAGGCGTGAGAAGAGGCCATTCGATTTATTTCTCCCGATCATATAATGTACATACCCGCCGCTATACTTGTGTCATTGTGTGCATGTAAAAAGTGCAGTTGTCAGCAGAACTGTTCTTCGGCAAGGGTGGAGGGTTGTTATGATTTATCGTTTAGGCGGAACGGCAAAAACTATTTCGTGTTTCTGGGATTTGAATGTTTGGACTTTGAAATTCGCGCGTAAAATACGTCGATAAAAAACGCGCATATTTTTATTTTAAAGCAGTCAAAAAAATAACGTTGAAGAAGGCCGTCGAAAGCATAACTCTTGGTCTCTTGGAAAAAGAGACTTTGCAGTTAAATTCGCGAATTGTTGGAAAAGTACCGATATAGTAGTACTAGTAGTGATGTTGCAAAAAGAAGTGGTAGTGCCATCGTGTGCGTTCCATGTAGTCATCCGGCGGCGACAAGAGGCCTACCCAGCAAGACTTCATAAATACCGCGTAGCTTGATTAATTCATTTATTTATCTTGTCGCGCTTGTTGTCCTGTTGTAATGGGCCGGCGGTACCGTGGCGCAGTACCACACATTCCGAACAAATGAGGCGATCATTACGCCGTTCCAAGGAGGCCTACTGTGTCCACTGCGACTTCATAAATCCAAACTAATGCCCCCTCATGTCCAGCTCATCAGGATAATTGGATTATTTTAATCTTTCACATGCTTTATATGCACTCCCAAACGGTTTCTTCTTCGTCCACATAACAAATTGCACCAACGTGCGTTTTAGTTGGCTCTATGGGATACTTAATGCTTAATGACTGTCGCTCCCAGATAAATAAACAAAACGCGCTCTTCTCACAGCTTTATGGATCTAATTATAATCGGGACAATCGTAATTAAACCAAGTCATCTTCATAAATCACGAAAAATGTCCTTAATAATTATTTCCAAGTTGCTCTAGTCGTAATAAACCATAGAGAAAACGCTCAGCATCCCAATAATTTATGGACCAATAAAAAACGCTCATAATCGAGTTATTCACTGTCAAATTTCGAGCTCAATATTGGAGGAAGAAGTCCAAAACTAATTCGAATTTAACATAGCTGCGTACATCTGAGAAAAAGTAAACAGATTGTAGGTGGAGAAGATGTCGAGATAAGCCATAAATTCTGGAAAGACTTTCAGTTTTTCTTTGATTTATTGCTATTCGCCAGTTAATTTTTCTGTGGGTCGCGTTTACCTGGCCCAAACTTCGACATTAATCAACGTTATGTTTCTTTTTTCTTGAGATAGGTCATTGTGTGTGCAGAGAAATGGAATGTGCACTGGCAGCAGATTTGTTCCTTTTTTTTTGGCTGTTTCGGGATTCGAATAAGAGATCGTATCGCACCATCACCTCGAACAACGAACGCAGTGGTGATAAAAATAAATAAAAATTATTTAGAGCAAGCGAGGAGGACGACGAGAACAAAGCTGTCGGCTCTCATACATAGAGCGGTTCAAGAAGACTCTTTACAACTGATGATGGGTGCTTGAAAGTGCGCTGAAGAATCGCACTGATCTGACTTGCAGATGAGGCTGTGTGAATGATTCACACTTCTGACGAGGTCTTCCAGCTCATTGAGTTCGCGAGGGCATCGTCCACCCTCCTCGCCTTTAGAGCCGCTGCTGCTTTTCTCGAATATGTGTAAACCATCACATACTGGAGGGTTGAATTTTCGGTATATAGATATATATTGATGGATGGGTCTCAATCGACTGTCAATATTCGGTCAAGAGTTTTACACTCCATCGCTCTTTTCAATCTTCGTGGGTTCTTTTTTTGCAAGTTTTAAACGAAAAAACTGCTGTGATACCATTCTAACTTATTTGTAAAGAAACTATAAAAATATTACTAAAAGTTCGAACCAAAAACATTTTTCGTAATAGAAATTAAATTAGAAGCATTTTAGTGAGAAAATTACGTCATAATTTTAGCCAGTCCAGCGCGCACTCCGGTTAGCGCATTTTAACTCCTCCCATTTCCTCCCTTCTTTTACTGCGTTCTCAAATTGTGACGTCATGTAACTATAATATTCACTATAATAATTTACCAGTCGTGAAAGGACGATTAAATAATTCAATTTTAAAAATGCAATAAAGAGATTTGGAAGGTGTCGGTGATATGATTGATTGGCCAAAGTGTAGTAATTTGTTTGAAGAGGAGTTTTTTCCTTCGTTTTGTACGTAATGTATGCGTAAGCGTAAATTATCGACAAGAAGTATAAAGTCACTAAATAATTCAACAGTTTAAAAGCGCATTTTTTTGAGAACGTAAATCATCTTTAAGTTGTTTCCTATTGTGTTCGTCGATGTTGTATAATAAATGCATTATTAAATCGGTCCGATTTCACGGTGTTGTCCGTATTTGTTATTCCACAGCAACTTCAATAAATTACAACTTAATGAATTCAGAGAGCGCGCAAACAAAATAAAGTATATGCGTCTGATTCGTAAATTAATTTAATAAATCCGTTTGGTCAGTTTATATAATAGCGGACTACCGTATCATATTTTCATGCCACTTCAACTTATGGTTTATTCATGCGGCTTTTGCGATCGCGTTAATTATCGCTCGAAAAGTTTTCGTGAAAAGTTTAATGGCGATTTGTGGTAGGTATTTATGATACATTTGCGGGAATTAACATAAATTTATTAAGCAATACTTTTCATTTGACTTATTCATTAATGCTGCCATACCGAAAATTCATACATTTTCATAAGCAAATCCATTTTCGGCCCAAAAAACTTATGCTCATGTTAATTCAAGTCGGACATGAAGAATAAATGAAATCCAACATCAAAATTCCATTAATAGTTGAAAATCTATCTGATCTGTTATTGCACTACGAAAATCAAAATCAACACCCTCTTATTTGCAGCAGAGATATTAGAAGTTAATATAAACCATTACGTTCTCCCTTTTGCTACACTACAATGGTCCTTAAACGAGCCAGCTTCCGGTTAGACGGCGCGCGGATGTTAGATTAACTTCCTTGCAGAAGTCATTGTGCAAAACTAAAAAACCGATGATGATGATATATCAATAATAACAAACCCCCCCGCTGCCAACACAATCGCAATATTTTCTCTACATTAAAGCCCTCCTCATTCATCATTGCCGAAGAGGGACAAAACAAATAAAAAATACTATATATATTATCATTTTAACCAGCCCATAAAAAGTTAGTACAGTCTATATATTTCGCTTCCAAGCTCTACCAAAATAACTTTTCAGATATATAAAGCATATAGAATTATTTCACTATTTTTCTTCCTTTATTTCACTTTTACAGGAATTTTATTTTCAATTTTAAAAAATATTTGTTTTAGAAGAACATTTTTGGAATTTTAGACGTTAGTGCGCATGTCCTTTAAGTTTTTATAATTTTTGTTTCTGTGTTAGGTTCTTCTAGTGTTAAGAAAAAAATGTTCCAAATTTGATTTTAATCGGTTAAATAGTTTTTGAGATAAATGAGTTTGAAAAGTCAACGGACCGACCGGTGTAGTAATAGTATATTATTCAACGATCGGGTTTCCGTGGTGGAAACGTTGACTATGACTAACTTTGCACCAGTCCATAAATTACCTGAAATTCTGTGATTGGTTGGAAATAGTTGAGTAATGACTTATTACTCAACGCCCGTTCCTCTACAAGAGAAGTAATAAGTTTATCTTACTAAAATCCATAATAGTAATTGCACTTAAATAGCTCAATTTAAATTGAATATTGTCCCACTGATTCTCCACATTAGTCAAAGTCATTGGAGATTATTAGCAATTTATTTGAGTGCTCTTGTTAGCATTAAAATAATTTAATTGACAAAGTTATTAATAGGCACATAAAAAAGCGATATAAATCTAATATGGATTTAAATGATTCGATGCAGCGGCAGCATCATCATAAATAATCCGGTGCTGGTATCACTTTTCGAACGCAACGATGCAACTTCCGGAGCGTCACGTGACAGCCCGGATCATTTAGACAAACGTAAAAAAGTCGTAGTGCCGATCCACGGGGGAGCAAACTTGGCAGGGTAGCCGCTTTATGATCAATTAAATAGCTGTATATATAAATAACTTGCTTTCTGCAGTTTATTTTTCCCAACCACACCGCGCGCTTCAGCGGAAATCAAACCGAAAGAAATCTCCAACTAACGATCTAATATTTTTCTTCTGTTGTCAGTGGAAGCGACTTACGTATTCCAGATCAGCAATCACATTGACACCGACAATTATTTAAAATCTTGTTAACATATGTTTGAAACACTAGAAGGACATAGATTATCAAAAAAAAACGGACACAAAAATAGTGTTGACATTTTTTTTTCTGGTTGAAAAAATTCTACCTGAAGATATGAGCAAATGTCATCACCGTTGTGGTCCTTTTGTTTTTCAAGCAGGGTTGCAATTTGTCATGGTGGTAACTACAAGATTTTGGAGATAGACGTGTTAGAAATTTCTCCAAAAAGTCACGTACGAAAAACTTGTAATTATTTGACTAGTAGTGGAAATCTGGAAGGAGAATTTATGGAATCATACAGCAAAGACATTGGTGGGTAAACATCAGAAACAGTAGCAACACAGTAGCACCCTGTGCAAATGGTAGGCCATATTAGGAGTGTCACGAATAGCTGGGGCATGACTTTAAGAGAGCATGCAGCGACCCTCCAGATCGTTCATATTGTCTTTCCGAACAGGAATATCGATATTCACTTTTTCACAGACTGCTACAAACAATACACAAAACGTAAACGAAGAATAACCGCACAAATAAACACTCTTCTTATAGTTATAGACAAGACAATTTTCAGATGAACGGCGATTGCATTATAGTCAACTCAATATTATAATTTTCTGGCATTGTTTCTTCTAGGAAGGAATAAGTTAATAATGCTTCTGGTAAAGGTAATCTAACACCATGACAAGTGCTACTGATGATAAGTCGAAAATGGGCTTTTTTATCGTCACATCGATACAGAGAAAGGACCAGCTTCTGGAAAAAGGAAGATCTTCATCTTAACACCTTCAGGTTGGTTTATTGCATCTCATTTGTGAAGAGTTAGATGAAGAGTTAATTGACTTTTCGACAAATCACTTCAAAGAACTTCAAAAGTTTCCCAAAATTTTGCAAAGTTTCATCATCTCGTTTGTGAATAGTTAAATCCAGAAAAATTATCTTTTCCATAAGTTCCTTTATGGAAGAACAAATTTATTTGGTTCTATCTCAAAGTATGAACTAACTTTTGGTTCATCTTCATCATCACACAATTTTACTGATTTATGACATCTCAATTTTATCATATAAAAGATTCAACCAAAATCGGCAATCACAATAATTGATCTTCCAAAGATTGATCTTCTGGTATCTTCATCAAAATGCAAATTTTCTTCATGTTTGGACACAGACTGCTTCTAGTCTGAAGACCTGCTTCCAGGAAGTTTGCTCCTACATGTTCCATTTTTCTCAGTAATTGCACAACTTCAATAATGATTTATAAATCGATACCCTCTTTTTAATAATCGATACAAAAAGTTCCTCCTCAATACAATACTTATAAATTGAAGAATTTGACCGGTATTTTTAGATATAAAAATATAGCGAATTCTCAGAAATCTTCCTCAGTCCATTCTAGAGAACTTCTTGGAAGACTTTTTCCATTTTGGTCATTAAACTGGCAACACCCTGTATAAGTCGAGAGGTGCAGCATGCATCGGGAGGGCGCATAATTTATATGGCCATACAAACAATACAACAGAGCTATTTTTCCATAGAGAGCGGAATGGGGCAATATTACTCATGTGGTAACAAACTTCTTACAAGTCATGCCTCATGTTGTGTACTCGCGGAGAGGAGGAGGAGGATAGCGTGTGCATTAAATTTTATCTCCACTATATCGTGTCAAATAGCACAATAACGGTGTAAAGGGCATAAGCGGGCATAGATAAACAAAGACGTGTGATGGGGTCTAGCTAGTGCTGGTCCGGCAGGGTTTCGTACAGGTCGCGGGCGGGGCTCCCACAGAGAAGAGCCCCATAAACAATGCCGTAAACACTGCATCTTAGGTCCATTCCACACAACGGGGCTCAACCATTTTTTTACTAATATTACTCTTTGATGGTTGTTTATTTTAGGCTTTATGTGTTCGAGTTTTTTTTCTCTTCTTCACCATAAGAGATTCTTTTCTAGGTCCGCTTCTAATGGCCCATCATATACCATCTTTTAGTATTATTGGATTTTGTATTTTATTTGATTCTTTTTAATTAAGCTTAAAGTTTTTCTCATCAAGCGTGACGAAAGTTCTTCGCTTTGATGCTATCTGAATATTTTCCTGAAAGTTTTCGGTGGTCTCCCGTGGTGGACTAGCAAAATTATTGCGTGTAAAAGTTCTTATCAGAACAAGCGGTGTTTTAGGCTCTTTTTGGTTTGTCCTTCTACATTTACTATAAACAATAAACAATAGCTACTGTCTTCTTTTTCATTCTGCCGAAAAAAACCCTTACAGTTCCCAGAATTGGAAAAAAGTGCAGCGCTGCAGCCGATCAAGTTTTGTATAAATCGCTTCAACTTGTCATCAAAACGGTAACTTGGCTAAATTATGTCTGGTTCGTTGATGTCCCTTCGCTACCAAAAATCATTTCAAATATAATTTTTCCCAGATTAAATCGAAATTTGAATACAATGAATATTTATACTGCATGGGAAATTATTTAATTTTACAAAGGCCAATTTAATTTAGTGTGAGACATGCGGAATTAGAGGTGGCTCAATAAAAATGTCGTATAATTAAAGTGCTTTTGGTGTAATGAGACGTTTTATTTCGATGCGAAGTGGACAAGCTTTTATTACGTGACGATGACGATATTAAAATTATACGGAATTCAACTACGAAGCCACAAGACAAAACGTTTACGTTCCATTAACTTCTACAGATTTTACATTTACTTCCCCCAATTTGAAGAGTAGTTCTTCCAGTGACAACCAAAACTTTTCCAATTTTTGAACCATCCATTAATAATACATCAAGATCGTCAATGAGTTTTTTGGAGATCTTCAAGATTTTATTTGAGAAGATGAACAACAGATCTTCAAAAATTGCTAATCTTCTGAAGCTTCTTCTAATTATTCCCCAAACCCATGATCAAAAAATTTCTGCTCCTTCGTCACCTTCGTTCCTTCCCAAAAAGAACCTCCTTTTAAACATAAATAATGGGAAGGACTATTGAAGGAAAAGCTTTAGAACTGCTGGACGTCCCATTAGCAATAAAATCCTTAATATCATTTGGTATAGTGCAGATACTAGTACATGTTGGCATACAATTGCATTGACCATAAACGCAAGTTAATTAGGTGTAAAATAAATGTTGAGGGTAGAGTAAGCAGAGAAGATCACATAAACGAATTTGATCACAAAGAAAGACAAATGAAATCCGCTTCACATGCTTGGTGTTGATATAAATTATGGAAACGGTTTATTTTCTAATGGAGACTACGACTGATCTGATTAGCATTAAAGAGTGTCAATAGATAACAATCGAATTTTACAATTCAGATTCCACCGCAGACGACTATAATGCTTGGTTACATTAAAATTGACGCTTTTATAAATAATTAATGACATGTTTAAATTACTGTCACCCAGTTTTTGAAATGGTTTAAAAGGAGGGTTTGTTTATGTCCGAATATTAAGTGACGCATATTAGTCTTAGATTTTCCATCCAATATGACCAAAAGTGTTGATAGTTTTCGATAGCATCAAAATTGGCCGAAATTTATACCACTCCGAAAATTTGCATTTTAAATTTTTCCTTTTCCTATTTATACAACTTCTGTTTTTATCTACATATTACATTATATCCTTATCTACTTGAGCTTTTCGACTTTTCGACTTTCACACACATACATTTTGTCACATCTAATATATTAGTTAATTTCCTCGTTCGTATACAATATTTTTTTTTCCAAATAGATATCAACGAATGCTTATTTTATGTAAAACAATCATATCTATTGTTTATTTAAATTAAGCTGAAGATATCATTGTTGTGGTGACACAATTTATTCAGCATTTAGTTGGCTTTTGTATTTCTTCTCTAAAAGTCTTTTTCTATTTTCCTTCCAATAGAATCTTCAGGATGATCAGTTTTATTGGAGTAATATTTCTGGGAACACAAGATCTTCTGGTCCTTAATCCCGAGAATTAAGAAGGACCATGAGATATTATGTGATCTTCTAGTCTTCTACAAGACTTTTTTGACTCCTCCTGTTGTACAAGACTCTTTGCTTCTGGTTTATTATATTTTGGGAGCTTCAGAGGACTCGCAAGATCTTCTGGTCCTTAACTTTGAGAGTTAAGAAGAAGGACCACGAGATATTGCGTGATCTTCTACAAGACTATTTTCTAAAGAAAGTTAATTTTTCAAGTAACCAAACAATTAACTCCAAGTAATTGTTTTTTCCTGGATGATTGATGGTGTTTTAAGTTAACTGACAGTGTTTGTTAGACCCATATACCATTGATTTATGTTTTCGTATTATTACCAACCATTTATGTCTCTCAATTTATTGAACAATAATTTCAATACCATATATTTTTCGCTACCATCGCAGCTAAGTAATAAATAGATGAAACAATAACAACGATGATGGTTGAGAGCTTCTTCAATTAATCTTGTTGTCATTTTTTTAATAACACACATGCAGTCAAAACATTAGAAGGAAGATTAGAAATAAGTAGTAACGGTTTTCAACAAGATGTGGACCCCCTGAATGGCTGTATTTATATTAATCAATATCAAATCAAAAATTAAACGAATGTATGTATACACGGTGCACTTTAGACGCGTTTTTTTATTCTTCACTCTTTCTGACATGCACAGCTTTAAGTGTTTGTATACAGCTTTATTAATATCCTTCCATCAATGCCAGACTCTATCTCTGGTAAAAATCATTTTTCACTATACAATTTCAAAAGTGTTTTATATGAAATTCATTACACCTGTGCAGGGCGCCGCACCCAGGGGTGGACCAGCAATTAGGGAACTCAGCACGACTTCAACAACTCGAAGATTCCGACGCTAAATGGACAGACATACTGACCCCTCGCATATGCGTCTCTGCGTTTTCTTTAATTTGTAACTTTTCTGATCGAAAAACAAATTGTTAATTATTTTTTATTTCCTTGGAACATTTTTCAAGAACTCGAAAATTGAATTTAATGACTTCTAAGATTTTCCATTATATTAAATTAAATGCATATTAATAAAATGAGGGTAATTAATATATAGTTGCATTTAAATCCATCACAAAAAACTGGTAGGAATTTAGATTATTGATTACTTAACTTAATCTAATTTTACTTAACCTTGCCGAACTAAACTTAATTAATCAATATTTTTAATATTTTATTTTACGTAACTTTCTAAATTATTTCGAAATAAAAATCAATTTTTAATTTATTAGCTGTTCAATTATTACAAACGCACGCAATTTATTATCGAATCTAGATGCTGCGAATTGGCTCCATTAGCCAAAAGTATCATCTGGCGTTTAAACCCAAAGCGAAAAAAAAAATACTAATTATTTCTGTTAAATTATTGTCCATCAGATATTTTTTTCCTGGTATAAAAAATTGGAGGTGAACCGAAGAAGTTAGCCCCCCGTTGTGCAAAACCAACCAACTAGACTGTGATTAATTATCTAACATTCCACCATCGAACTAAACACACATCGTCGCTATATTTTTTCGAAATTTAATTTTCCATGTTCAGTTTTGATAAAGAAAGAAAATTTGAGATAAAATTCAATTAGTAATAAAATTTTTGGTGGGTTGGAATTCGGTGGTGTTAATATACGACTGGGAGGAATAAATCAGAAATCCTTCGGTTAGTTGATTAGATAATTAAAAGAGCTCCTTAAATTATGGCATTCTTCGCATTCTTCCGAAGAAAATAAACAAAATTGAGCTACTTTTATTTTTAGAAATTAATAAATTAATAAATTAATGAAATAAATTTAATGATACATTTTTGCTGATAGATGCTGGTGTGCATTTTACGATGTAAACTGCACGGTTCGAGTGCGAAGTCATATAGCGTTCAGCAGCATGCGTCTTGAACAAAAATTACATCCCGCCGGGATGAAACAACCCCCTATAAATTGCAGGTGGGCCATCAGAAGAAAGAAAGTCTGCTTAACAGTTTCAACTCATTATTCATGAGGAGGACATCAGAAAAACCGCACGACCAACTGCAGTTTTTCGGAGCGTTCTCTAAATGTATGATAAATACTTTATAATAAATGATGTGGAGCATAAGCTGATTTTTTACTACCTGCATCTTCCATAATAAATTGCACTCATTTATTATTATTACTATTATTTATAAGAAATAAAAAATATGCCTACTGCAATTTTTTTATTTGAATTTATTAATTTAGCGCGCTATTAGAAAGAAGTAACTAAAATAATACATAGCGCCCCCTCTTTTCATAAAGTACGAGAACTAACGTATGTTACATTGTAGATTTCGCTTTGTGCTTCGAAGGTGAATTTGATAGATGGCGCTAGTTAAAGCAAATCAAATATAATTTGAAATAAATCGATAAGGGTAGAAAGTTTAGTTTCAATAGTTATTCAATAATTTATATTTACTTACTGCCTGGATTTATGGAAGTTATAAAATTATGACGTCTTAACTTTTGCCACAAATTAATTGTATAGCTGAAATGCGCTAACCTGATTGGGTCAAATTATGATGACGTAATTTTCTCACAAAATAGCTTCAAATTTGAATTCTAAAAATTGACAATAGCTAATTTGTTCGCCTTTATTAAATTTTATTAAAATAATTTTTTTTTTTATATAAAATTTTATATATTTTTTTTTAATATTTAAGTATTTCAATTAAAACAAGACAATATTAAATTTTAAAAAATATTAAATTAATTGTTTATTTTGATTTCAACTCTTTTAAAAATCATTTTCTTTTCATGCCAATAAAATCAGCAGTTTTCCTCCATAAAAATTCACCGAAGGAAAAACGCACGTTGTTGCCATGACAACACTTCCGAAAATTTTGTTTGTCATGGAAAGTGAGGCCCTGAAATTGTGTTGTTATCACGCTCTAATTTCCTTTGTTATTAGCTATGTAGTCAAAAATAAGCGATCGTATAAACAAGATTTGTTTTTTTGCGTTAAATTATTAGAAAAATGACAATCAAGTGGCTGATGATGACAAATAATGAAGCTGGTGACATTTTCACTAATTTTTTGCTAATTGATAAGAATTTCGGTGAGTTTTGTTATTAGTCATTGATTTTTTTTTGCTGTGCCAATTAATTATAATGGAAATTAATATTTGGGTTCTAGGATAAGCGAAAATGTCGGCAAGTGCGGTAAAGAGGAAACAAGGATACAATCCTTGCCAATCAGGATCGTACATTCGAATCGACGTCCCGCCAGGATTTCACGAAGAGTTCAAATCAGTGGCCAAAACTGAGTACACTTTCTCCAGTTCACCTAGAGCTTTGTACAATAACCGAAAAATGGTAGCTGGAGGGTAAGTTTCAGTTGAACGACCCTATGTTTAAATTTGGCCCAAATTTTCGTTTCCATGTAGTACCTTATTATTAACACTCTTTAGTTTAATGTTTATTTTATTGCGTTCGGAATCGATAGAATAGAATAACTGAAAATACTGAAATAAAAAGGGGTGAATGGACTAGCGATATGCGTAATGGGGGTGGAAAAGTAATGTTGAAGGTCATGGTAATTAAGGGGGTTGACCACTTTTTAGTCGACACGCTCATTCCGATGGACGATTATTTTTCCTTCTTCGGTTCGAAATTTCCGTCTGGAAAAATGCTTGCTTGAAGGAAATACTTGATATTCAAACACGAACTTGATATGATCGGGAATAAAAATAAGTTTGGTGTTTCGTTGTTGGGTATTTTAATATCGTAATGAAGGACGGCGAGAATTATGTGCGATTTTTATTTTTTGCATTTGATGGAATTGACCTTTAGTGATCATTAATCGTCGAGTGAATAAAATAAAATTGGAAAAATAAAAAAAGAACGAACAATAATTTTTAAGAAAATAACATCATTTAACAAGACTGAATGTTATAATCCAATGTTAATTTCGGAAATTGTTTAATGTCTATTCGAATGATAGAATTGAATACATAATGCATTTTTGAATTATTACCTTGACTCGTGTAACCATATCAAGCTATATAATCTATTTTTATTAGGTGCATATTTAATTTTTTTTATACTTATTGGAAGATACTAAAATATTAATATTTTTATTTTATTCCAATAAGTAATTTTAAATTTTTTCATGAATAAAGCAAAAAACGTTTGTTTGATCTATCCATTCACAATAGTAATTATAGTTCATATACTTCCAATAAATAATTAGTCCCAAAGGGTGATTGATTCATGACCAAGGGACTTGCTATTCTACCAATTATAAAGCCAGATGCGTGTTTATTTAATTTATTATTGTTATATTGAAATTTTTTCAACGCTTCCCACCCCCTTTCGCACTTATTAATACTGGTGCGCAAAGGTTGTATGTGTTAAGCCGCGTTGAGTAATGAAATATTACTCAACGCCCGTGAGTAATGAATCTGAAAACGCTTATATAGGAAGGGATTATTTGATGCAAATAAAAAAATAATTACTATTTGATTATCTTTAGATTTTTTGGCAAATTATTCGCCTCTAAAATTAAAGAGAATTCTTTTACTTAATAGTTCCAAGAAAGCAATTTTTTTCGCTAGTTTTTGCACGAAGTTTTTGACCTTCATATTTGCTACAAGAAAAAAAACCTACTACCCCCTTGATTAATTCACGTTTTTCCACTTGACCCTGACATCGAACCTGATGACCGATAGCGATATATATGCAAATCACCACATTTATTCAGCAGACTTTTCTTATCTATATATATTTTTTTTCAAGGTGAAAATGAATTACCACAAGACTTATTAAAAATGATAGTTAAATTTGGATAATGTCACAAACCATCTATTAATAGGAAAAAGTGATTAATGTAATTTTCTAATTATATCTACAGACTGTATTGTAAAGATAGCAAATTGATTAACTCTTTTCAAAGCCAAAGAAATAAGCCTTTAGTGTAGTGGTTATATCGGCCAGTTAGGAGACAAATAATTAATTTACAAAAAATAATTACATCCAATGAGAGTTTATAAATAAATTACATGAATCAATATGGGAGCATTTCAGTTCAAAATGTATAAAAATAAGGTCAATATGTAAAAGTCGATGACATTCTTCATGAAATAAATGCCAATCGCTTAATGCTAATGTTAATATATTAACTAATATGGTCTATCTTTAGCCCAGCCTAGACAAACAAATTCGGAAGGAAAATCCATCCTTAATATGATTTATCGCTTCCCAAATTGGTATTAATACGAAACCTGCACCTTAATCCGTTAAAATTTGCAGGCGATTTCGCGCTCCTGCAAATAACACCAATCAATAGCATGTCTATTTGTTGTCGAATTCTTAAGTTGAATAGTGAGGAATTAAAATAGAAATGGGTTAAGTATATTTTAGCCATGCGCGTGCTTTTTTCCATCAAACGCTTTCGTCAGCTGGACGTCGGTCAGTTTTCCTTTGCCGGTCACAGCACCGCGACGCCTTTTCAATTTCGTCTCAACACTCAAAAATCTAACCATCATTCATTGAATGTGATAATTAAGTGCAAACTTTATATTTTATACTTTAAATTGCATTTTTGGCGAAGGCGCCGGCGAATTTTATTTTAATTTTTGGTGCATTGTAGTTTTCCAAATAATCAGCAGATTGCAATAATTTTCATGTACACGACTAGCGTGTCGGCTAATACTAATAATAATCTCGTAAAAAGCAGCTGAAGTTTGAAATTGTAGCTTCCAAACACCAAACCACAAAATCAACCACCATTAATAATGAAGGAAACATATTCAAAGCAACAATTGATTTTTATCTAATGTCTCACCAGCCGCAGCTTATTGCCATGCCACCAATTCTATCCATGTCATCTGAAGAAGATGTGGCTTTCAAGGTGTTGAATCAGGACAATTTGCCGATTAATATAATTGGCGAGACGATTTTGAAGCCTTTTGGAAGAGAGCATGAGAAACTCAAGCCGAATTTGATTGTCCATCCAACGCGGCGAGTGGTCACCAATTTGGAGGAGAACAAGCAGAAGAACTTCACCAAATCGAATGGTCACATTAGTAGCAACAACAACAAGAATTTGAAGCGGAACATTAGCAGTTCGTATGGAGGAAACTTGAACCATACGAATAGCGCCAGTAAATTCAAGCTGGACGATTTCAATTCGAATCAGTTGGATGTGAAATTCACGAAAACTTTGGATGCCAAATTGCGAAAATTGCAAAAGGAGAATAAGGAACAAATTCCGATTTGCAGGAAACCATTTGTAACGACGGTGAAAACTGGAGAATTTTTGGAGCCTCCTCCGGAAATAGCGACACTGATTGGTATCAAGTTGGAGAACGATGTGAAGAAGGACGAGAGGAAATTGTTCGCTTTTGCAAGTCAGCCAAGAGTTTTGAGCAGAAATGTGCATCAGTCGAGATGTGAAGCTGCAGCGAAATCTGCGGCCAAAATTTCGGGATCTGTGATAGGAGAGACGAATCATGAAAGTTTGGGGTTGAAAGATAGTTTTATGAAGTAAGTTGGCCTTAATGTGGTTGTGGTATTGATTTAGTCATGCTATTCAATGGAAGATGAGGCGTTTGTTGGAATTCTATTACATTGTAATTATCTAGTTCTAGTTCAAAGTCGTTTGGAAAACGTGTGGAACTTTAAAGTTCTTTAAGGAAATATGAATATAATTTTTCCTGCTAGAATTGATTGATTTGTGAATATGCGTAGGTAGATGTTGATGATGTGGTCAACTGGTTGGTGATCTAAAAAAAGGATATTGTTCTGTTCTAGATAGAGGGTTAATTTTAGCTTTAAATTACATGGAAAAATTGATTATATTAGATTTTCCATTAATGAAAGGAGGTCTATCTGATAAGAAATTGAGAACTAGTAAAGTACTCAAAGTGATTAAGTTATTGGTATTAACATCGATTTTTAACAAACAAATACCAGTTTTGGGACAAATAAATTTTGATTACATTTTTGTGGTCCCAATATCAGAAGGAGTGGATACAAAAATGTGTCCAACTTTGGATAATGGGCCTTCTAAGGTCCAAAAGAAATCTTTGAATCCGAAAAATCTCAGTCACTATGGCTGAAGAAAAAACTTTTTGGCTGTGGAACTAAAATAGACCAATTGCTTTCAAACTAAGAATTTTTTCTCCCTACAATTAAATCGCATAATGATCCAATAAAACAACGCAGTTGCTTTATTCATGGTGTTTTTCTCCATAGTTGCGTGCTTTTCTTTTCCTTTTCTTTCGTCAACATTTTAACCTGTCGTGATTTATTTAATGGAATAATTAATTTATGTTGTTTTACCAATTTTCTTTGTTTGCTTTGACTTTGACTTTGTTCTGTTAATTTTTTTTCAGAAATGTTCCATTGCCTTATGCTAATCTTATGTTTGAAAAGCGTGTTTTTCGAGGAAGCAATTTTGCTAATTATGACCATATGGTGAGTTGTTCAAAAAACCAAAAAGTGAATCAAATTATTTTAATTATGAATCGGCACATTTTTTATTTCCAAATTCATTACTATTAATAAACTAACCAAAATTATATTAAATCTAAACTTGTGTGTCACGCAGCCAAAATGGAATCCACATTTTGCGTACGCTAAACTTCTTTCACGTGACGAGGTAAGTATCCTTTTTTTTCAATTAGCTGTAATAATATGATAGGATAGGAAATGAGCCGCATTCACCCCAATAATTAACTCCCAAAAATCTCCAAAATTAAATCCAGTCTTGTAAATTAGGGCGACGGCGAATCCGCAGCAGCTCGAGCAGCTGAAGCTAGACGAAGAGCACTAGCGCGAAGAAAAGCAAAGAACCAGCAAGTTCGCAGCAGCAATTTACGATTGGGTTCACCTCCTCCAGTCTATGGAAGACGTCATGAAAAAATACAGACTGAACTCTATTTAGAAGAACTATTCGTTAATCCACCAGTGGCAGATGTTTGCACGCAAACCGATCTATTCCTCGAGCGTCCAGTTTCGCCCTTTTTTGTACCGGCCAAAACTGGAGCTGATGCTGAGACGCAGATCTATCCAGGCGATGTATTTTGGTTTAACTATTTCGGTTATTAATTGGAGTAATTGAGATTTTTTGCAGCTCTTTGATTTCGATTTGGAAGTACAACCAATTCTGGAGGTGCTGGTGGGCAAAACTATCGAGCAAGCTTTAATTGAAGTGCTGGAAGAAGAGGAATTGGCTGCTTTGAGAGAGCAACAACGAAGATTCTTGGAAGTTAGAGCAGCAGCCACTTCGGAAGCTCAAAGATTGGAGCAACGAGAAAAGCGGTTGCTGAAAGAAAAGGAGAATAAGGTGGTGGAAATGGAGGAAGGTTTGAATGTGCAGAAGGAGATGGAAGAGAGGATTGCTGCAGCTGTTTTGATGCAGGGATATATGGCGAATTTGTTGCCTTCCGTTTTGGAAGGATTGGAGTCGGAAGGATTTTTGGTGGACAATATTAAGCAAGGTTTGGTTTTGGTTGTGGTTTTGTGGTTTGGGTGTGATTTTGTGTGGTTTTTCAGATATTGATGAGGCGTTTATGCCTTGGTTGATGAAAGAGGTAACGCATGAGTTGCAGGATATGGTGAGCAGTCGAGATGTGTTGACTGGTAAGAAACGAATGAAAATAAATGAGATAAGAGTCTCTTATCCCACGCCAAATAAGTGGGATAAGTAGCTCTTAGCTCACGGACGAAAATTCATTGGGGTCTCTTTTGTGGTTTAGATATTGTTCGGGAGATCTTGGAGAACCGAGCTGAAATCTACAAAGCCTTAAATAAACCCTCCTCCGAAGAAGAAGAGGAAGAAGGCCCCACATTGGACGATATTCTGCTGCAAGATCATTTGAAATTGCAGACGGAAATTCTACAGCAACAAGAACCAATAATTGAGAACTAGAAGTCGTAAGTATTTTCGTATTAGTCACCCTGCCTGTATTGCATTGCAATAAAGCGTATATTCAAACCAAATTCGAATACAATAATGAATGAATCTTGGTTGGCACTAATTTTGTATAAATTCACGATATTAAGTGGAACGACAAGTGTTAGAAAGCAGTGCTTGTCAAACAATTTTGAGGGTAGTCCGGGTAAGTTTGGGCGTTTAAGGGATGAATTTGGGTGCCACTGGAAGACGAAACCCAGCTCGCAAAAGACACCTGTGTTGGCGGGACTAATCGCCCTCTTTTGAATGACGACCCGCACCCCCTAGATGAACACCCGTTCCGTCACGCGGTGATCCGCACAGCCACCCCATCTATGCTTCGTTTGACTGGCAATAAGGGGATGATTTTATTAAATGCGGCACTTTTTAAACTGAGATATCGGTCCTTGATAACATTTAAATTTCAATGTTATTGTTCCAATTGTGTAATTGTTTGTTCTGGTTTTGCAGGATCGCAATACAATAGACGAAATTAATATGTGTATTGAAAACAAAAATATAACTAGAGGGGAGGATGATATATTTTTTAATCTACTAGATGCACTTTATATAAATATATCTACATTATGTTAAATTAATAAAGTTATTTGTTTACTTATAAAACGCGTTTGCTTCATTACTCACGGCCGTTGAGTAATATTTCATTACTCCACTATTTTCAACCAATCACAGAATTTCAGGCCATTTATTGACTGGCGTGAAGTTAGCCGCACATTTTTATTAGTCAACATTTCCACCACAAAAATATACCTTATAAAATTTGGAACGCATGCAAGAAAACAGGTAATGAAACTTTTGCATATTAAATAACACGTTTATTCATTTTCAAACCCTCAACAAAACTAATTTTATTTACAAGAAAATTTATCAAAAGTGTAACGAAATCGCTTCTTGCAATATTTTCCAGCGCTATTAATTCAGCATTAAAAACGCTCAATTTAAATTTTAACAGCTCGTCAAAGCAGCGATTAAACTGCAATACATCATTCTCCGAGTAGCTAGCGCAGTTATAAATAATGCTACTCAAACTTTGTACATCAACATTAAAACTAATAAAAATAATCGACCGCAAATTAAAAGAAAATCCATTGTAGCCGATAAATAAATCAGTAAAGCAATGCGCTTTAATAAACTTAAATTGCCGCTCATTAAACTCAACCCGCAAAATATCGCAAATTTCCGCAAAACTAAACAAAACCACATCGCACTGATTATTGGGAATAAAAAACCCATATTCGACCAACAGCTTGTCATTCGAATGCGCTCCATACGAAATAAAAATCTGCTGGTTCTTCTGGTATTGCGTCAAACTGCGTAATTGATAGCATAGTCGATGTTCCGTTTGAAATGTAAATTCCGCAACAGTTTGCGCCGTATAATGATGATTGAACATATCTAGGTAAGGACATAGAGCCATGCAAGGACTGTCCGATAAAATCCTGGCAGCATCGCTCAATCGTCGCACTCTTTGAGGGTCAACATATACAGCACGAGTATTGACCAACACGTAGGCCCATGTGAATAAATTTCCCTCGAGCACGCAATCGACGGCAGGACTTTTGCATTTAAGACAAGACCACCGTATCGATTGTCGTAACCTTTCGCGGCTTTCTTCGAAATTTCGCCGTGCTTTCAAAGCGAGCCTCCGCAATTCCTCGCCGGGCAATAAAATCAGATCGTCTGGTGGGCAAAGCCAAGGCAACAAAGGGGGCTCACTAGGCAATGAATCAATGTATTCCTGCCAGTGGGGATTATTTTCGTGTTTCGCAATTGCTAAGAATAGCGCTAACAAGTCGTGTATGGTGAGTTTGTCCTTGCAAGAAGGCGATAATTTTTTATGCAAATTCGCTTGTTCGATTGTCGTGTACGTTATCATTAGATCGTATGGTATGGAAATTAAAACATCGTTTACCTTTATATTTCCTAATGATGTCACACCTCGACCGGTCAATTCAAAGCTTTTCAGACGCAGTTGCGATTCATTTCGCCAACCGTTCTTGGCGAGCCACTTTTTTAGGTTAATTGTGGACGGCGCGCTTTCAAGACTTGGAATTGGACTTTTTCGTCGTTGGCGCTTTCGCTTCGTTCGGCCCATTATGCATTAATACTCTGCAAAGAATTAAAACACTCACAACTTGATTTTAAAGCACACTAAATGAACTAATTTAACTATTTAAAAATGCTTGACTTTTTTGTGATTCAAAACTCCATACTTAAAGATGGCCACTGGTCGCAGTGCTGCCAACTAAATAATGTTAGACTGTTCCAATATTTTATTTATGTAATTCACTTAACAAAATCAGTATTTTCCATTAATTATATTCATTAAAGCAATTAAATCGATTTTAGATGACAATCCGCAATAAATTTAAGCGTAGCGCTATTTAGAGCACTAGCGCCACTTGCGACATCTACCATCAAAGCACTTAACTATCAAACTAAAGTAAAAATAACCTAAAAATCGTGCTTCAAGTGATATATAAACAAAGTTCTCCGCAACAGTACGAGAGCCCCAACATTTACTTACAGTTCTATACAGGTAATTATCACTACTACCTAATTTCGCCTTTAAACAATCGATAATTCAGCGGAAAGGCTCAGGAGTGAAAATTACACATCAAGTGAAACTCATGCTGATCTAACCTAAAATTTCACCTTCCAGCACGTTTACTTAAGAAATGGGAAGTGCGGACCTAGAGAAATCGAACGGATTCCCCCTAGACAAAGAATACAAGCACCTACAAGTGCTCCACGCTCATGATCAAATCAAGGAATTGCAAACCATTCTGCGGGACAAGTAATATTAACATATCAATCCAACCGTATTAAAACTAATGTAATCTTTTCTAGAAACACGACGAGGAGCGACTTTAAATTCTACGCCGACCGATTGATTCGTCTCGTTATAGAGGAGAGCTTAAATCAATTGCCGTTCACCGATTGCAAAGTGATCACACCAACCGGTGCGACTTACAATGGCTTGAAGTACAGATCGGGCAATTGCGGCGTATCGATCGTACGTTCCGGCGAAGCTATGGAACAGGGCTTGAGGGACTGCTGCCGCAGCATACGGATAGGGAAAATTCTAGTCGAATCGGACATTGATACGCACGAGGCCCGTGTGGTTTATGCCAGGTTTCCCGAAGATATATGCCAAAGACATGTAAGAGTAGATTTTGACCACTAGGTGGAAAAAAAATGTAAAATTGCGTTTGCAGGTTTTATTGATGTACCCAATAATGTCCACTGGAAACACTGTTAGCAAAGCGGTGAATGTGTTGAAAGAACACGGGGTTAAAGAGGACGCGATTATTTTGAGCAATTTATTTTGCACACCGGCTGCTGTTCAAACCGTTTTGGACTCTTATCCCAAGGTAAAATTATGTTTTTGAATTTTTTTACATTTTAGAAAAATAGTAAAACGACCCAAAAAAATTGCATGTTACAAAATTTATTGACTTTCTTACCGATTACGAATTTTTGTTTGTTATAATAAATATTAGATGAAAATTCTTACATCCGAGATCCATCCAGTGGCACCGAACCACTTCGGCCAAAAGTACTTCGGAACCGACTAAAGACTGAAGCAGTGACACAATTTATGTAATTACCTTAACCACATTGCAGTTCGTGATAAAATTTATTAGTTTAATAAATTTCCCAACAATTTTTTATATAATATATTGATTAATTTATTATTTGTTTGATGAATTGTATTGTTAATAGCTTTGTTTGTAAACTTTCTGGTAGAGAATGAACATGAAATGAAAACTCAACGAAAATAATGTGTTATTATTATTAATATTGATTTCCTCATAAATTAATAATAGTACAATGAAATGTGTGCGTACAATAGTCTTAATTAAGATCGATATCGTGCTTAAGCGGTCAGCAAGGCATAAAGATGTCATCAGATATGAGGAGCACCTGTATGGGTTACAGGGGCCCGGATCTGGTACATCTGGCATCTATCAACTCCTTGCCTAAACATTGAGAGTAATGATAGTGCCAATGGCCAATCCACCCTACAATCTGAGCGCACCACTGATTTCAAAAGTGGACTCTAATAGCAAGTGGTTTGGGAACTGGCACGTGCCAGGGAAAATCAGCACGTGTTTGTGAAATTTACAAGGTGTCGCGGCAATTCAAACAAGTGCAAAAAAATTGGCACAAATGTTATATTAACTTTCAGCAGAAATATCTCGAAATTTAATAAAAAAAATATCTTTGAAAGAATAAATTAAAAAAAAAAACATTTATAAATATTTTTTATAATTATTTGACTTGGATTTTATTTTTAAAATATGTTTTAATAATTTTACATATTTTTTCAAAATTATAAAAAAAAATTTAAAGCAATTTGGACCAAAATTTAGTTAATTTTGAATTTTTTCTATTTTTTTTTTTTTTTAATATAAAAAATCGGTATAATACCCGAAAAGTGTGGGCCCAGAATAATGCAGTTATTACTTCTCTCGTAGAGGAAGTATTGTATTCATGAAAAAAAAAATTTCTCCAAATTTCACTTTTTTCTACTTTATAGAATGCGTAGATTACGAAAATCATATTCACTAATTTCCGTCTGTCGGTCTGTCGGTCTGTCGGTCTGTCGGTCTGTCGGTCTGTCGGTCTGTCTGTCGGTCTGTTCGTTTCTTTAAACCGCTATATTTCGGAATCTACTGAACCGATTAAAGCAAAATTTGCGTCCTTTTTTTCTACCTGCCCATTGATTAGGTCAAAGAAAAAAAAGTTAGGAAATTCTTAAGGACCTGCGCATTATTGACCAAAAACATGCCAAAAACAGCAAAATCGGTGCATCCACTTAATCTTCTAAAGTTGCAGACCGATTTTGACCAAATATTGAACATATGTTTCGTGTATACCCCAAGTGGTGAATGCTTTCAAAAAATCTGTAGTTTTTTTAAGGGTTGACTTTTTATTAAGGGTTGAAGGGTCAAAAAGTTGTAAAAATGCATAAGTTGTAACGTAAATACCTGCCAGGAGAAATATTTTATTTGAACCAAATTTGGCATACATATTAGGAATACATTGAAGAAAATGCTGGTAAAAGTTTCATCCCCTAAAAATGAACCCTAGTGGCCTGTTGGGTCTTTAAATTAATTGTTCAAAAATTGGCAGTGTTTTTATTCTTATATGTCAGCATAACTCACCATTTTCCGTCAGTAATTTTATATATTTTCACATATTGAGTGACTAAAAATAATTTACGACCCTACCTACACACCCCCCACCCCCAAATATACAGTTTGAGTTATATGGATCGGATTTTCTTCATATTAGATTTCTACTATACATTTAAAACAGATTTACGAATAATCTAATTAAAAATAACATGCGACCCTTATTTTACAACTTCAACCCTTAACATACCCTTTACAGTCAAAATGCTCGGATTTCTTTCAAATTTGGTAGTAGTAATTTTAACATATTTAACTTATCATTACTTAGTTAATTTAATTGAAATTAGGCTAGACCTACATTTTACAATTGTAACCCCTAATACCCCCCTCATAGTTAGAATTGTCAGATTTATTTAAATTTTAGTATATAAACGAGAGAAGTACTGTGGAATCTCATTTCCAGCGAATTATTTAATAAATCGCGATTGTGTGGTAGAGAGAGTTGGCTTTTGTAATGCACCCCCCATTAAATGTTCATTTAGCCACACTTCATGCCACTACGCGCCCCTAGTGTCCATCAAATATATTTTACATCCCTCACCACACGTTTTGTAACTAGTTCAGGCTCGATTGATTCCTAATTTTAATCTTAATGCGATTTATTTTCGAACTGCGAGATGATGCGAGGTGCAAGCTGCATGGTGCATATAATGGTACATTGCGGATTTGCAGACGGTTTGTTTGCTTTTTCGATTTGCACTTAATGGAAACTTCTTTATTTTTATTTTGGATTATTATCGGAAGGGTTCGGACAACTTCATCATCAATCTGTATTAGAATTTATGGAAATCTGTTTGAAAAACAGAATTATTTTGGATTATTATTGGATTTATTATTTGAAAAAAAATTTAAAATTAACTATAATATTAATTTTTCAAAAATTATTTTCTTGCATATTTAATTCAGAATTTTGTTACGTAATATTTTTTAAAAATCGCAATGACAAATTGAAAACAAAATTATAAAAATAAATGATTTTTCAAAATTTTTTATGATTGACGAAAAATTAAAAAAACAACAAAATTAAAAAAAAATCATTAAAATGAAAAAAATAGTAGTTTATACAACAAGTAGCAAAATGTAGGTTTTTTTTTCATGAGAAGTAAGTTTGTCCAACGAGGCGCCAGCCGAGTTGGACAATACGACGAATGAAAAAAAAACTAATTTTGCACATGTTGTATACACTACTTTTTGCAATTTTCTTGCTATTAACTTTTTAAATGATAATTTGATTCATTCAGAAAATTTAAGGTTGCTTGATTTATGCTTAATTTGTTAGTAGTCAAAGTGAGCAATGGAAAAACAATTGCAATCACCCCTAGATACCTCGCTAAATACCTAAAAACGAACAGGGCGTTTGTTTGTTCACTTGAGTTTTGTGAAATTCAATAAAAAAATTTAAAAATCAGTGAAAAAATGTAGAAATTTGAGTGAAAAAAAGACTTTTTTTCATTGATTTTTAAGACCAGTAAAAAAAGTAGGCCGTTTCAACATTGGAAACAACAACTGAAAAGTTGTCATTTTGATGGAAAATTGCAAAAAAATAATTTTGATATTTTACATTTTTTAAATATATTTTTTATTACAGCAATTACACAATTTTTTTTTATATTATTTATCAATATTTTTATTTTATTTATAAATTATTTAATTACTAATTACATATATAATTTTTTTATTATACAATTTTTATATATTTTTGGTAGATACCAATTTTAGTAAATTTTGAAAGCGAAATGTTAGAAGTAAAATAAGTTGTAATATAATCCCCAATCAGGAAGCAGTGCAAACATTAAATAGGTCCCCTAAAGCTCCACCCTTAAAAACAAGTGTATATTGCTTGAATTAAACTTATATTAACATTAGGGCGGGGCGATTAAAAGTTTATTCAGCAACCTGATCGAGGCCTAAACACTTGCAAAAAATACAGGACCGTATTTAAATAAAATGAAAAAAAAATTGTCAATAAAATTCTAAATTCTAACTTTTGTATCACAAAATTATTATTTTTTTAAATTGTTTTTAAATGCAATTTTATTAAAAAAAATTTAATGGGCCAAATATTTTGAGCGAAAAAAGAAATTGAAATAAATAGAAAAATTTAATTATTTTTAATTAATTTATATTATTATTTTTTTAATTAATTAAATTAATTTTTTCTAACAATATTCAAAAAAGTGAGTCCGCTCCTGCCCCCTTTCTAATCAAAAATCGGTCCATCATATAAGGGATGCTGATGTACGGGGTGTGTACCACTGGCAGTGACCATATAGGGTGGTGGGTGGTGGTAATAGTGATCCTGCAAAACCACAAAATAAAATTTTAGTTGATTCGCAACATCCATCCAGGAAAATCCAATCCATTTCCTGGCACAGTTTTAATTAGCTAATAAATTAATTAGTGGTAAAAGTCTACATCATCAGCGACTATAGTGCACCAACAAAATTCAATAATATGTTTCCTATTTATAATAATATGAAAGCGAATTTTCATCATGCAAGTGCAACCAGTTCCATTGCCAGTTATGTGACTGGCTCTTCGGAGCTTTTGGTACCAGGACGAATTACTGCGGCTACGAGTATTCCTCAAGGTACCGTTTCTGGCGTTTTGGAAGCGGGGAGTCTTTTGGGACATCCAGATATACAACAGGTAGGAAAATATTTTTTTTAAATTATTTTGCTAAATTTTTGAGAATTTTGGGAAATTTTGAAGAATTTTTTTCTCAAATTTTCTTGACTAAGAATTTATTATTTTTACGATATTTGCACTTTTATGATATTTTTCTTAAAAAAAAAATATTTTTCCCAAAAAAAAAAACAAAAAAAACAAATTTTTAATTTTAATTTTTTTAAATTTATTTTGAATTACAAAAAAAATTGTTAAATTTTTTTCTAATTAATTATTGAATAAATAATCGTTAATTAATTTCCATTAACACTTTTTTCAGCTCTCTGTTAGCGCCAACCCCTCCTCCAAACTCCTAGACCTCGAAGACAACTCCAAAAAAATCTGGTGCAAAGAAACCCACTGGGTCCGCGCATTGCGCCTATCCGACGACTGCCACAGCTACAACATCCAATTAAAAATCCAAAAATCCATCCACCTCTTAAATAATAACAACAAACTCCCAAAATCCGAACCATTGCTCCCAAAATTAATTTTGGAAACCGTAAGACCAATCGAAGCGGGACAAGAACTCCTCTTATGGTTCTCTGAGGATATCCTAGCGATGTTGCAGATAGTGTTTTTAACACCCGCCAATATTCAAGGTAATTATCCTAAATTTAGGTCTAAAAATAGCAATTATTTTGACCTGGAAGTACCAAGCAGTCGTGGCCGAGTGGTTAAGGCGTCTGACTCGAAATCAGATTCCCTCTGGGAGCGTAGGTTCGAATCCTACCGGCTGCGAACTATTTTACATCCTTTTAATTTGACCTTCATCTAATTTACAGGACAAAAGAAATACGTGTGCACTCGATGTTCCGCACTTTACGAGTCCCCCAACCCCTTGAAACTGCACATAACATTATCCTGCTCTCGATTTCCGACTGCAACGCTTTGGGAGAAGTTGAGCAAAATTTTGGCCGAAGAAACTAGTAAATCCGATCACACGTTCGAATTCAAACTATCAGAACCCAACACGGACATTAGCAAACAAAAATGCGCGATGGATTTATCAAAAGCGTCTGAAACTCTTTTGTACCGACCTTACGAGCGCTCATCCGCGTTCAAACCTTTTAAAAAAATTGAGGAGCCTTTGAAAGAGATTCCTCCAATGTGGCCAGTCGCTTTGCCAAATAACATCCCGATGCGGGATTCGAACGATGAGGCGCAATTGGAGTGTCTGGTGAGCAGTCTGGGAAAATCGAAGCAGGGTCATATTTGTTTGTACTGCGGAAAGTGCTATTCTAGAAAATACGGGTTGAAAATACACATTAGGACCCATACCGGGTACAAACCGTTGAAGTGCAAATTTTGTTTGAGGCCTTTTGGGGATCCGAGCAATTTGAACAAACATGTGAGGCTGCATGCTGAAGGCAACACTCCCTACAAGTAAGACACAAATTTTTATTTTAACGATTTAGATCTTGTAGACTGAATTTAATGAGAAATAATTAACCAAAAGTGATTTTTGGATAACTTATGTACCAATAAGTAAGGAGGAAATATTTTTTTAGATGTGATCTTTGCGGAAAAATTCTGGTGAGAAGACGAGATTTGGAGCGACACCTAAAATCGCGTCACTTGATCGAAATGAACCCTTCCGTTGATATCCTGACGCAATCGAATTCAGGAAATGAAGAAATTAGTGATGAGGATGGGAGCACTTCTTCACTTCCAGTAAAAATCTCTGACATTTAAAAGATATTATTACATTTTATTGAGGAAATTAAATAACATTAATATTGATACTTGGTACCTACACAACACAAAAATTATTGTAAATTAAATTAATTAATAGAAAAATGATGATTAAATGCGTTTCTTTGCCTCTTCCCTCAATTGTATCAAAACAGGTGACTCTTTCGAATTGTGGAACGGCTCAATGGACGTATGGGGTTGAGTTGATTGCACGATTCCACCTGGTGCCAACACAAGTGGAGGGTTACGATTCACTAGAAGAAACTCAAACAAATTAAAAACCCCTTCCCTTCAAAAAACAATAGTAGTACCTAATTCCTCGTCTTCCTCATCAACCTGCAAGGAAGGCTCAGCCTCCTTCTCGGGGAAACTAATAACGGTAATATTCTTCGGAGGTAAATAACCATTAGGAGACCCATTCACCTCAATGGTGTCTTCACCCACGCCATCAAAGTTAACATAATCGATCCGAACCGGAGCGGTTGGTACCGCATAAACCACTCGAATACTGATGGGAGTCTCAGTGGAAACGAACGTATTCTGTGGTACCGGTGCCATAACAGCACCAACTTGAATTGGGATACTGTAACCACCATGCACCACCTCAATTTCGATCGGGAACACGATGCTAGTCTTCAAACTGTACACCACAATCGGCTTCTCCAAGACAATCCTAACCGCTGGAGTACAAGAAACCAAATTGTCCTGTTCCGTCTTCACCATCATCACCGGTTTGCTCTTGGAAACTCCCATAATTTCCGCATTGGAAATAATATTCATGTTATTATCCGACACCACCAGCATGGGTACCACCGTGAACTTCTTGGAAATCGCGTACGGTACTTCAGCCAAAACGTTCAAAGTTGGCAGAATATCTGGTGTGGCAATGTAGGAAGACAAAACCTGATCGTCGAACAAATCGTTGTCGGTGTATGTGGGAATGAATTGCGAAAAGTACGGCATCTGATTCGCATAGTTGTTGTAGTACTGCGCTGGGGAATTGTGCCTGAAGATATTAAAGTACGGATGACTTGAGACATTGCAAAGTTGCATCGTCGCTATCAGGAGCACAATCTGTAAATTATAATTTTTATTCGATTTTTAGAAGCAATAAACAATAAAACAAGGACACTGTGTGTCTGATGCAGTTCCGGCAATGGTCCAACAAGGCCATTGCAACCGAAAAACTGGTTGTTGAACTGACTGAATTTTGCGTATGGTTGAAAAAATTGAATTTATTTCTATCAGTGCTAATTAAGGATAATTAATTTAGTTGTTTAGGAATTAACGAGGCTTAGTAGTACGCATGCTGCTGGCTTAGGATTGGTACTAATTTAATACTTCTGGTTTTTTTGGTACTTTTGGAAGATTTACTATTATATAGTATATTCAAGGACTTATTTAATAATTTATTAATTTTCCTTAATTTTAATTAAACAATATTTTGCGCTATAAAGCTAATTAAATTATTTATAAAAATTAAAAAATTTGAATTTATGCAAATTGTAATTAGTTTGACATTGATAATTCTATGGTTCGTCTATTTTGACTTAATTTTATATGAACAATAATTATTTAAGTGCAATTAATTTACCAAATTTTGTGCAAAATATACTCTGAGCATTGAATGCTAGCCGTGACGTCACTAACGCTGTAAACTTTAACCGAGCAATTCCAGGCGGAATAAAACTTTAGTGACGTCACCGCCAACATTTATTTCTTAAACTATATTGTAAGTAACAATTTTTTTTAACATTTTGAAAACGAATCAATAAAACCGAACAACTTTGATTTAAAAAAATAATTAAATTAAATATAGAATTTATTGATTATTTTCTAATATTTAAATAAATAATACATTAAGTTCGGATTTCTATAATAGCTGCTAAAAATAAAATAATATCAATTAGTAACTAAAAAAAATTAAACAATCAATAAATGTTTATCTACTCTGAACCAATTATTGTAGGCTAGACCGGTTTAGTAATCTCTTTAAAGTAATATTAATAATAGTAAAATAAAATTATCCGCTATCCTCCTACAGACCAAAGCACCCACTTTCTCAAAAATAATAAATTAAAAAAATTAGCGCACTTCTTTGGCCATCAAGCCGGAGGATTCAGGTTCAGGGTTCCTTAGCAGTGTCAATGCCGAACAACAACCTTTTGATCCTCTTGCATTATTATTGTAATTTACGAGGATTTTATCTTTTTAATCGACAATTTCTGGTTTTAGTTATACTAGTTATTAATAAATATGCGAAAGGAAAATTAATTCGAAAAGCATATCCATAATAAATATTTATGTGCATCATTCAATTCGAGGAATGTAAAATATCAATATTCTGATCGAATATTTCATATCGACGCCCATTTTTTCAGTACAGTTTTTGAATTCAATTAACTTCAAAAGGGTATTAACTTACTGCTAAATTCATTTTGGCTGTTGTATAATTTTTTTCGAAAACACAAACTAGCACTACAGTTTTTGTAGCAGACTGAACTGAAGAACCATCATTTCTCCGGATTTATACAATAGTTGGGTGAGCCCCACTCGAAGCCAAAATGCAACTTTATGATACCCAAATATATCCAAGTCCAAGAGATAATAAGTATTCCAATAAGACAATTATCAATAAATCATAAAAAATATAAAAGTAGCGTTAACTTTTGAATTTTCTTTATCCGCCAAAAGTGATTGATGAAAACTGCGAATTATTCGAAATAATTGTTGATAATTATGTGACAAGATTTATGAATGGCCATGACAAATTTAATTAAATCGAAAAAAACGTGTTTTCGTCGAATTGAGACATTTTTCTATCCATCACGAGTTTGGCTATCTATTTTTTATTGACTTGATATTTGACTTCATTTTTTTGTGCGTCTAGGAAGATCATTAAAAAAATTACAATAAATAATAATCTATATTATTAAGGTAAACTAGATTAAATGTCAAATAGGGGAGTGTCGCGAATTTTTGAAAATGTTTTGATCAACAGGGAACATGAATAAGAATTTTTTTAAATTAATTATTTGCATCTGTAATAAAAATATATAGTTTACTTTATTGATAGGTGAAAGTTTTTCTGAAAAAAGTGCAGTAGATTTTGTAATAATGATTTTAGAAATTTGTATTATTTTAAATTTTCAAAAAAGCGCTTATAGCGCAGCCTGCCCAATGACGTCACATATAGCCTCCAAACAAGGTGCGTTTTTTATTTCCCCTCTTTTTTTATCTTGTTAGTTAAAAAGAAAGGTCTGATAAAGACACTCCTTGTTTGGAGGCTAATAAGTGACGTCAGAATGCTTGTTACGCTAGAGGGCGTTTTCAGAAATTTAAAATCGCAAATTTCAAAAAACCAATAATATAAAATCTACTGCATTTTTTCCAAAAAATCTTTCACACATCATTTAAATAAACTATAAATTTCCAATATAAATAAAAAAAATTGCGGCATTTTCTTCATTGGGGTTCCATTTGTCCGCCTTGCCTTTTGGTACCATGACATTTAAATTTTTGGTTTCTTTATTGCAATAAAGTCTCATAAATCTTATTCCATACTCATACACTTAAAAGGTAATGTATCTGTTTTCCAGCATTGTTTTATTAATAAATTAGTAGTCATTTAATCGTTTTTTCAGGGTTATTATTTCGCCGGCATATCACAAAAACCAAATACTATACAATATGCAAATGCTACAAATGTTTTCGAGACATTTTTTGCTAAATTAATATTTGGAAAAAAACAGTTAGTTATAAATGAATTTATTTGTCTAGTGGTGGAGACTTGTAGGAGCGGTTCAAATTATGCACAATTTATGTATAAAATAATATTAAAAGCTTTTGAGCGGCCAATTTTTAAATTGCTTATATTCTAAACTGGTTGTAAAATTATTAAATTCGACTTGTTTGTAATTTATGTAATTACTTTTGCATTAGCGCCTTAGAATTTATTTATTACATGAATTAAACAGCGAATTTATGCCTTAAGCCAGTTCTTCTTCCTGATCGCATTAAATATTATTCAATGTGATGCATAGTTAATAGTTATGTTATTAAAGTTTGTTGTAAATAATAATTTTATAAAATAAATAAAAATAAAAAATTCTAACCTCAAAAAAAAATTTGAATTTAAAAATAAAAATTGCGGTTGTTTTAAATTTTATATTCTTATTATATTTAATAATGATCTGAAACTGATAATAATTATATTTACCTAATAATGTCGTAAACACATAATTAAAACCACTAATTAACATTACCACTAATTATTACAGGGAATTCTATATAAACCAATATGGCGCTAGTATAGTAAACCGCGCAACCCCCAGATGTCGCTACCCGTGTTATTGATTTAGATTAAAAAGTAGCTGATTTTTGTGCGCATTATGATACTTTTAAAAATGATTTAAATAATTCAACATAGAAAACCATGATTTAGAAACGAAACTAGAAGACTTCATCAAACGATGTGCATCGTCTACATGTCCAAATAGCAAGCAGTTTGTTTACATATGCTTGATAAATTGCATCTAACCTAACATGACCACCATTGATTGACAAAAAGTTAACAATAATTTAGCAAATTGAGGATTAGACTCGCTTGTTTGAACGACGAAAATGTAAGCGAATCCATCATTCAGCAAGCGATCGCATTGCAAATCGAAAGCACATATTTTTACACCATGTTCAACAACAATAACTACCAAAATATCAATAATAAGTAATAACAGTTACCAATAATAATAATTTAATAACAATGGGCGGCTCGGTTAGTCAAGTATTTCAATCAGGAAGTGCATTATTATCAAATGGTCATGGGCACAAAGTGACGGACTCTACGCGACAGAAAGTACAAACGATTTTCGATGCTCTGCGAGCCAATCCGAAGATTGGCGTGCAGCGGCTCGAAGGATTACTGCAACAAATACCAAAAGTAAGAAATTACAATAATTATAGCACTAAATTAACGTGCAAGGAATGGCAATAATCGTACTAAAAATTAATATCACAATATGAAGACTTTTGACAGATTGACAGCTTGTATAGAATTTTGTCCCATCTCTCTTTTTAACTAACAAGATAAAAAGAGAAGGGAAATAAAAAGCGCACCTTGTTTGGAGGCTTTATGTAACGTCATGTTCTTTATTCTTATAATTTTACAATAATTTTTATGAACCGTATAAAAAGAATTTTGTACTTTCTGTAGAATGAAAACATCTTGGTAATCCACGACGAAGCCGGCTACAACCTTCTGCAAAAATGCGTGGGCGCCAACAACGTCGAACTAGTCCGCTGGCTCTTAGCGCGACACACCGCCGCAGACGTCAACCGATTCCCCTGTAGTCTTCCACTACATATCGCCTGCATCAAAGGGTAAGTGTCACCACTTTCACCAACCAGTGAAATTTTCTAGTCAACTATTTGTAGTCATGACGACTGTGTTGAGCTGCTGTTAAAGCACGGCGCTAAGTCGGATGTGGAAGCTAGAATGTGCTGGCCTGGTCCGCACAGTAGTAACTGCGAAGAACGTGGCAAATATTGTAAACAATTCGCTTTCGAGGGGTTTCCGATTAATGTAAATTTGAATTGCAGCGTCTGCGATTCAACAGGAGGATTGCATTGATCGCGATGTGCGCGATCGGCCGCCAAGCAAACTGCAATCGGCGATTTATTACGCTTTGGATGGCGATCAGGTGAATATTTTGACGACTTTGTCGCAGCGGGGCGAAGATCCATGGGTAAGTTATAGAGGCTCTTAGGTAGGCAACTTGTCATACACGTGTGTGCATGACGAGTTGCCTATTGCGTATCCGTTTTTAATGCAATTAATTGTAGAATGGCATTTTTCGGGCACGCAAGCCACTGCTGCATGCAGCGTGCGAACGCGGCGCTTGGAGATGCACTCAATTTCTTGTAACTGAAAGAACTGATGAAATCCATATTCTAAAGGATGAATATTATCCAATACATTACGCTGTTCTACACGATAGTAAATTTTTAGAACTCTTAATTAACGCAGGTGCTGATACAACTGTGCGCACTTGCACGCAACAAATGACTTTACTTCATGTTGGTAAGTCGTCCGATACAGAATGTGAAACAATTACTTATCAATATTGTAGTTCTTCTAGTGGCGCATAAATCAGCGGAGGATACAATCTCAACAATCCGACTCTTACTCGATCACGGTTGCAAAGAATTAATAAATACTCCGGATAGTTTAGGCAACACGCCGTTGCACGCTCTGATAGTGCGCTATGCGCTCGAAGAGGCTCAATACGGTTACGATAAGTGGAATAAGTGGGACGTTTTGCATTTGGTGCGATATTTGATTCAATCCGGGGCGAGGCAGTCGATTAATCACACGGGCAATTCGGCGGTTGCTTGCGTTTTGCGGCATGTAAGAGATTGGGATGTTTGTTACGAGTTGCTTAATATGCTGTTGCATGAAGGAGGTTTGTTTGCTTTTATTTATTGGGGCGATATTTTATTTTTAATTTTAGGGGATCCGAATATGGTTGGGCGAGACGGCTCTGTGCCTTTGATGGTGTGTTTAGTCCCGTTGATTAATAAGGACCCGTTGCATCATTTCACTCACAGTATGAAGGTACGTTTACAAAATTTATTACAAAATTATCAACTAACTTTAACGATTTTTAGGTCTGCTACTTAAACTGCATCCGGATCCTCCTAAAAGAGCACGCGAATCCCAACTGCAGCTACCGTGCGAACCTCACCCCGTTGCACGTTCTAGTCTTCACCGTATCCGAAAACATCACACTGAACTGTGACGTTCAAAAAGAACTCAATTTCGAATTCATCAAAAACCTGTTGATTTTATTACTAACGCACGGTTTGGATCCGAACGTGCGAGTCAACGTTCGTACGCAGAACATCCTGCAATCCTGCATGGACATGATTCAAAACGTACGCGATTGCAAAGACATCCATTACGTCTACGATTTGACTCTAACGTTGATCCAGTACGGAGCGAATCCCGATTTGAGTTTGAACATGTCTGAAGCAATAAAGAATCATCCGTTGCATTCGCAAAGCATCTGGAAGACGAAGAACTACATCCTGTACTACTACATTATGTTGATATCGCGGAAGGAGAATCTCATCACTGATCCGAACATGAGCTTCTCGAAGATTATTATACTGTTTTATTTGGTGATGCAGCATAAGCCGCTTTTTGAGTGTTTGAAGATTTTGCATACGCAACAATTGAGTTTGGTACCGGGCAAAATGACCGAACCTTTGACGTACATTATCCGGGATTTGTATAAGAGACCGAGGAGTTTGAAGCAGATTTGTCGCGTTAAGATTCATAATTGTTTAGGGCGGCGACCGGGATTGGTTCTCAATAAATTAAATCTACCGAATCAATTGAAGGATTATTTGATGAATTTTGAACCGTAAGTGGTTCGGGATCGGAGCGGGGGTAAGTTTGTTGGAAAATATTTTTTTTTTAAAATTTTAAGACATTTTTGAAAATCTCAAATTTTTTTGGAAATTATTAGAAATCTTCAAAATGTTTGGAATTTTTTTGAATTTGATTTTAAATAATTTCAAAAATTCTGGGAATTTCGAAGAAATTGTCAAAATCATTTTTTGAAAATTTTAAAAAAAAAATTAAAACTATTTTAAAACTATTTTTAATTTTTTAGAAATTATTTTAAATTTTGAAAAACGTTTTTTCAAAAAAATTATTTGTTTCAAAATTTTTCTAAAAATTTGCCCCTCGATCTGGGAGTGTTTTCTACTTGCATTGCGTTTTGTTTGGCACGATTTCTTTTCAAAGGGAACCGTATAATTTTAATCAGGTGGAACACTCAATGTGTTGGCTTTAATTACGTTTAGTTTTGTTAATTATTGTTGAATTTGAGACAAATTTTAGAGGATGGAAGGAAAGGAATATATTTAAAAAAAAATGTTGTAGTTTTACAACTTGATATCTAAATACGCTTTTGAGCTGTGTTCGTGTTGAACAGGGTTTTGTGCAGATGAAAAATAAGCATAATATTCATATAATTCAAAAAAGTGCCTCATTTAAAACTATTGTCAACCAACCAACAAATATTCGGTTAGAAATAATAATTATAATTAATTAATTTCGACTCACCAATAGTGATTATTTTCGTTGTAGTTGATGATGTATAACCAGTTTTATATGTTACAGCCAAAACTAAAATTATCTGGCACAATTTTTCGACGGCTAACTTCACGGCCGTGAAGTTAGTCCTAGAAATTTTGTCCACAACTGTATAATAAGTGGGTACTTAAATTAAATGTATGTTTTACAAAACGGTGTATAATCTGGCAAAAACCTATGCTAAACAAAAAATATCAGCTCTGAAAAATTTAATCTATAAATATTATAATATATGCCAAAAATTAAGTAAGTTAAGAATATTAATTATATAAAAACTGTATAGTATATTTTATGTTAAGGTTAATATTATGTGATTATTGTTGAAGCATATGGTATCATCATTGGATAAATAAATATAATATTTAATAAAACACCCTGTATATTTTTATTTGAATTTGCCGCGTGCTCAGGCGCTTTCCATTTAGTTTCCGTGTCACTCTAAAAACGCCATTGTGTATTAATTTTTTAATTGTAATTAACTTTGTAAACTACTTAAAACTTCGTCATTATATATTAATATGTATTTATAACGTTGCGTAATTTTTCTACGCCATTCGAATAATTAATTTTTTAATTAACTTCCACGAAACAAAGTCGCCATCTAGTTAAAATTCGTGCAAGTAAAGCTTATACATGCGCAGAGCGTACAGGGCCGGCCGTCAGTTGAAGAAATACGAAGGATACCCAAAATGTCACTTCTCGTATTTCGCTTCGCCATATTGGTATCGAACTGCTGAGTAAAAACGAGTGATACGCGACCGAATCGGTTTGTAAATAGTGCAAAACCCCCAATAGTCGTGTGCAACGTAGTGCAATTACAAAACCTTGCAATAATTCGAGTGCTAGCAACCCAAACAAGTGAAGTCCGTTGTTTGTTTTGAACAGTTAGCGACAGAACAAGTAAAATGGCGTGTGCAACATTGAAGAGACCATTAGACTGGGAACCCGTTTTAGGTGGCCGGCCCGCTAAACGGCGACGATGTATACCGTTCTGTGGCAGTCCAACGCACAGAGATCGGGCATCGCCCAGCAGTCCGACCAGCCCCATGGGATCACCCTCATCATCCCCCAAATCGAGCTCCGTCTTTCCCGATGTAATTGGGAAGAAAATGACTCCGGGTAATTATACGCCACACATTTAATGGAAATATTCGAACTTGTAATTGTTGACAATTGACATAAATTAGCTGTCAGCTGATTTGCATACTATTATTACTATTATTAATTTTTCTAAAATTGGTGTGTGCTTTGTGCCGATTGAGTACGAGTGGGAACGATGTAGAACGATTAACTGTTATTATATAAATGATAGCTGTCAGAAAATTAGCACATGTCATAAAATGACAGCTGTCACAAAATGACATTATTATTTGCATACAAAATTGTTAATCAAATGATTAATGTTTTGTAAATGACAGGTGTCATAAAATTAATAACTGTCATAAAAATGACAGCTGTCAAAAATTAAAATGTGGACAATTTACATCAAATTTTGCCAATAAAATTATTCCTAATTAGTGATAAAAATTGCCGTTTTAAAAACTTTTCGATTCGTTTTCTGTAGAATACATGGCTGAAAATATAAAGGCAGAATTGAGAAGATTACATCGACGCAAGCAACTTCAATATAGCATGATGGAGAATTCTGATGGTAGCAGTTCTGGAGGCGAAACGACTGAGTCTCCGTCGCGTTCGGATCGAGCTTTATTCACATTTAAACAAGTAATAAAATTTCTTAGGGGTTTGCCATTTGATTAAAAATAAATCGTACAGAAGTTTCGCTAATTTTGGGTAAATAAATTCTTTCCGGTAATTAGCGAAATGATTTTGCAACTTTTGTATTAATTTCGCTAGTCACGAGAATTTTGCGTTAAATTATTTCAATTATTTTTTAAACAATTAATTAATTTTTTAACAAGTAATTTTTATAATTTTAGTGGAACCTTCTAAAATAATTTGTGTAATTAAAATAATTATTCTATTGAAATGTACGGCTCAAGTTTCAGTTGGCACACCTCTCGACAATTTAAATAATCCTCAGACTGTTTATTTATTATGAATTTGATTGAATTAAAGGTTGGATTAATTTGTGAGCGTATGCTTCGAGAACGTGAGTCTGAAATCAGGGAGGAGTACGACAACGTATTGACCGCTAAACTGGCCGAACAATACGAAGTCTTTGTTAAATTCACCTATGATCAAATACAGAAGAATTATAGTAGTGCAGCACCCAGTTGTAAGTATTTTCTATTAATTTATTTAAATCACAAGTCAATGTGATATGGTCGTTGTCTTAAAAACCTTTACGAGTGTTGTTAAAAAACACACTTTATTGTTGGTCCGAATCCAATTTGGTCGACTGGCAATATTAATGTTGTGTTTTTTACAGATTTGTCGTAAGACGAGAAACCCATCAGGACAGCGTAGCGCGCTGTATAACCACTAGCCACAAAATACAGTCGTTAGCTCTCGTTTATACACTTCATACTCGACTTCATATTAAAGTCGTATCCGCTGCAAGATGCCTTAGAAAATCACTTCTTGCTGGCGTTTTGTATATAATATACATTTTTTTTAAATTTCTCAATTTTGTTGATATCAGGCTCTATTATAGGAATTGATTGTAGAATTGTTATATTTTCTGTAAATACTGTTTTTTGATTTTTGTTTCATTAGGGCGCTACCAGTTTTTTGTCTTTTTTTGACGAAAGTATGTTTTTCGTTTACGATTTGATTAATTATTATTGTATGAATGCTTACGATATTTACAAGACACAACAAGATAATATGCAAAAAGGGAATTTTCTTGGTTATTCCTATAAAACGGGTAATATTTTTTTATGATGTACGTTTGCAATATTCGCGCGTACATCTCTTTGTTTTGCGATCGCATAATATGGGAATATCCTATTGCAAAGAAATAAAATAGCAAATTTATTTTATAGATAAATATAATTAGGAATTTACTTTTATTTATAATCGAACTGAGTTTTGTTACAATTATTATTTTTTTTTAATTTAAGCGAGAAAGTTGGGCACAATTTTCGAAATTTCAACTTGCCTCCGCATAATTCGCGCACTGTGATTACAAATTCATTCGGATATTTTTTTCAAGCCACTTTCTCGACATGTTTTAGTTTTTAAGCAAAGTGTGAATGTGTGAGAGTACTACTACTACTAAGCGTTGAACCAGAATTTTGCCATAAATGTAATGGTTAAAAGGACCAATTGTACAACACATCGTGCACAATTGATTGTTTTAATTGACGACCTTTTTCTAAATATGATAGAGTGTTCATTTGTACACAAAGATATATCTTATTGTTGTATGTCTTTTATATATTAGAAAATATTTACAATCATTCTTTTTTGTTTTTCTTTGTTTGTATGATTCTTATTTTTTAAATTAATTAAAGTAATTGTAGGCTTAGTGTTTAGCGAATACCCCGTTTATTTGTAAGTTTCATATCAAATTAATCGCTTCTGTGTACAACTTTGTGGCTTATATTTATTTTTCAGCCATTATTTTCTTTTGTTTTTTATTGGTTACATTACGCATCCTCATTATTAATACTTATAATTATTTAATTATTAAAATTTAATAAAAAAAGGGCTACTTATAACTTGTATCGTAATTTCTTAAATTAACCCACTGCGCCACCTGAGCCGGCTAAGTTAATAATTTTGCCTTTAACTTGAAAATAACTTGCTCTAGTGAAATCAAATTTATTGATCAAAGTCGTCCAATTAATCAAAAATAAGTAAACCTGTCAAAATTTTTGTAAATTTCGATGTCGAATAAATCATTTGTATCAACACCATGCCGAAAAATAAGAACAAAAAGAAGCTAATCGCCGAAAAGCGATCGCGTTTCGTCAAAATTGATGCCCCCATAAAACCGAAAGAAACCGAACCGACTTGCAACGATTGGAACTGGTTCGAAATACCGAAGGAATTCCGATTGGGCGTGACCGCACTGGCCAAGAAGTTGAACATCTACGACCAAATGTATTACACCTTCAATTTTGATTGCGATGTGGACGATTTTGAAACAAAACTTCCGTATAATTAGTATTATATTTTTCATACAAATATAAGTTTACACAAATATATTTTACGAATCCAAATGCAATAATAATAAAGTAAATCCCAGAGAAAACAATAATGTCCAAAAATTAATACACAAGTCTTACAGTCCATCAACATCATCCGGTAAATCCTCATCAGTCGCATACTCCGATTCGTTACCATCATCTTCAGCCGGACCTTCCTCCTCGGAATCATCGAACTCCCATTGCGGATGTTTCGTAATTTCCTCCGGCGCTTGTTGCACATCTAATTTTAAGTCTTTCTGTTGGTCAAAGCCCAAATAGGAGTCGCATTTCAAACACACGGCAAATGTGTAAACACCCTCCCACCTCGGGGCTGTAAACTTAAGATGAATGATTTCCCTATCTACTAAATTGGTTATATGATAAGGCGCTGTTAGCAGCGTTTTCGATTTCCTATCCGAAATGTACGTCCACCAATACTCCTGTTTATCATACGGGAATAAAGGAGCGTGAACCACATGCGAGTGCTTCGACCGACCCTCCAACGACTTCTCGCGATCGTGCGTCTTCTGGAACTTCTCCCACTCCTGATCGTCATCTTCGTTGTTCAACTTGGACGTTTCATCACCCGACGACTTATCGTTATTCGTATCCACATCGCTATCATCCGACTCGTCCGACTCCTCATCACCGTCATCGCGCACCTTCGGCTCTTTCGGCTTCTTCTTCTCGACGGGTGTCGAGTTCGGTGTCGGTGACTCCTCAACTTTCGGTTTAACTGGCCCGTTTGCTTTCGTATGCACTTTATTCGACTTCTTAGTCTTCTTACCGCCACCGCGCTTTTGCTTCTGCTTCAACCAAGCCGGTCGCTTTTCGACTGGCTCGACGGCGGGTTCGCCTTCTTTCGGTTCGGCCTCCACGCCGTTTTCCGTGATGGTGTTTTCGGTGATTGAGTCGTCACCGAATAGCGTGCTCATGTCTTTTCGGATTAGCGTCACCGTTACGGTTACAATCGCGCCGGCTGTGACTTCGTTCGGGTTCTCGTCGTCCATCACTACTCAGAAAATTAAGTCAAATTAAATTATTCTAATAGGAAAATTAAATTACCTTCGCATTGCACTTGGAAATCCACGTACGGCATCTGACCCAAAACCTTCATAACATTCTCATACTCCTCATCACTAAGACTTCTCAATAACGATCTGCGCTCCTCCCCTTTGAGTTGCGCGAACTGCTGCAGCGTCTTAATGTGCCGCTTCTTCGACGTGAAGTATTTTAAATTATCGTCGTTAATGTACGGCAGTTGCAACAACGGCGATTTGAATTCCGACAAACCCTGGACGATCATCGGACACAGTTTCATGCAATTCTCAATTGTTTCGATGCTGGGCAATTTCTTTTCGTCAACTACAAACCGAAACATTTTAGTTAGCTACCTTAAAATCCTAAACGACTTACTCCTCTTCGCATACGCCAACAAAACGAGCTGATTAACACAAGTGATTTGCTCTTGAATCAAATAGGGACACTTCCCAATCACCGTCCTCCGATCCAACTCCAACGTCGCCTCATTCAACGGGATGCGATTCAAATGAGCGTGAATCAACGCTCTCGCTTTAATACTATAAATATAGCAGAGCGGATTCTCCTTATTCTTCTCGCTCAGATTCGGCAGCTTCTTAATCAACTGCGGCACCTCTTCATTGTCCGATTGCCGTTCGATGATCTCCGAATTGTGTTTGCGATCGAATTCCAAACTAGCGGCCAGAATCATGATTACGCGCTTCAACGCCGGGTTGGGCGTTTTGTGGAAGAAGTAGTAGTACAGTTGCGTGGTGTCTAGCAGGACGGCATCGCCGGTGAATTTAATACTGCGATACCACCACGTTCCGACCTGAAAACGCCCGATTAACAAGCCGCTTCATAAACGTTATCCTTATATACTTACGACTATGGGCAGTGCAACCATAAACACCAGCGCGTACAACCCAAGCACCCAAACGCTGTTCTCCTTCTCAACGATCCAAGACGGCAACGCGATGCCGAAACTCATCGCGCCAGGACCGTCCGGATTCCCGTAACGCTCCCAATTCTTCCGGGCGGTCACATCCGTCAACGCCATATACGCTTTGCTGATCCGCATAAACGTCTGCTCGTCGCCCGTGTCTTTATCCGGATGCCATATGAGCGACAATTGCCGATAAGCTTTTTTGATCTCCGCCGTCGACGCATCGACGGGTATGTCGAGTATAAGGAACGGATCGAAGTTGGACATTTCGTAATCCGTCTGCGAGACTTTGTAGGCTAGAAACGCGAGGATCACCCAACCAGCGGTGATTGTGAATTTGATGACGACTTGCTTGAGGCCGAGCCAGGGTTCGGCCGATTTCAAGTAGTTGCGTTTCTTGATGCATCCTGGACAGTTGCATGCCTTTTTCTCCTCGTCCGGGTCTGGAATATACTGATTAGATGATGATATGTTTTATTTGAGTGGTTTCTAACCTCGCTTTTTTTTCCGTGGCCAGTAGTAGAAGGTAGCCGGTATGAGGACTAGTGCTAGGAATGATAGGAGAAAGTAGAAAAATGTGCTGCCGTTTTCATCGTATTGGAACTGCTTTCCCATGGTTTTTTATGGGATTTACAAGTTTGAAGTTTCACTTCACTCGGGATGTCAAAAGCAAAACGTGTCAACTGATCACTGTGTAGTTGGCTTGCATAGCAAACGTTCGTCGTTTGGCCCAATTAGGTGCAACGGTAATTTTACAGTTTGTGCTACTCGAATTATTATGCCACGTGTACCAGAAACTTATACGTGAATTTAAAGTACTTTTTAAAGATTAGGAAATTAAGTTGTTTTTTTTATCCGGTTGTTTTTAATTTTTTTTTAGTGTTTTATTTATATATTTGTATTAAGTACGCGAATTTTATTGCGTAAATTATTACATATTTAGTTTTTTTGATGTTTTACATCTTAAAATCAGCTGATTTTACAAAGGGCTTGACGTTTTGAGTTATTTTTAGTTCCGCCGATCAAAAATGGCGATTATATCCAACCGAAGTGAAGTTAGCTTGCGCAAATAAATACTTTGTTCCATTCCACTACAGAAAATTTGCAATAAATTTCATCCCTTATTTTTATATTATTATTATTATTGTTTTGTATTATTTATTACTGTGTTTGGGACAAATAATCTTCAATAATATTTAGTAATGGATAATTATAAAAATTTATTGATAAAAACATACACATATAGTAATTATATCACATCTAAAAGTATAACAAAATTTAAATAAACACATTGTTACAATACACAATTTATATTTATAAACATTTTAATTAATATAACCGATAATAAATGACCTAATTCTATGATATGTTGGGAATAATTTAATTTAATCTTAAATATATTTATATAGTTCTTGTATTTACAAAATTGAAACAGTTATAAATTGTAAGAAATTGGTCCAAATCATTTTCACACAATTTCTTAAGATATAATTATTATTTATAATAAATTACTATAAAGCATTTAATTAGAAATAATGATTGATCAGCTTTAATTAAATGTATTTGCATGCGGCTGGAAGGTGGTTGCAATAGTGAACATGCATCAGATTTTTTTTTATTTATTTGCATCTTTAATGAAAGTATAGAGTTTATTTTATTGATAGGTGAAAGTTTTTTTGAAAAAAATGCAGTAGATTTTTTAATAATGATTTTAGAAATTTGCCGTATTTTAAATTTTCAGAAAACGCGCTCTTTATAGCGCAGCATATGCCCACTGACGTCACTTATAGCCACCGAACAAGCTACGCTTATATCCCACCTCTATTTTTATCTTGCTAGTAAAAAAGAGGTGGGATAAAGGCACGCCTTGTTTGGAGGCTAAATGTGACGTCAGTATGTATATTGCGCTAGAGCGCGTTTTCTGAACTTTAAAATATCGTAAATTTCTAAAATCATTATTTCAAAATCTACTGCATTTTTTTCAAAAAAACTTTTACACATCAATTAAATAAACTATATATTTTCATTATAAATAATAAAAAAAATTAAAGCATGTTCTCCATTAAAGGAAATAATTTCTTAGTATTCTCTTTCTTATTTGTGCTATATTTAAGAAGCATTATTAATTAAGTTCATTCATTAGATCTTAATTTAATTTTAACAAAAGTTGTTATTTAATAAATTCCGTTTGTCTTTTATGCATAGCAGTTTCTCATTAATATTTAATTTAATACTTAATTAATACGATATTTTTTTTGGAATTCAGTCGTTTATAATATTGGATTTTATTCATTTTGAACACATAGGGTTATTTCTACTTTAAATAAATTTTCTTTTCCCTTTAAATAATAAATTAAATTGTCTATAATTTTTTTTTACAAGCACAATAATTATTTGCTACTATAAATCTAACGGAGCGTCATTATAATTCAATACATTTTTGAATAATTTCTGCCTCAACCAAAATTTATGTTCAGACAACTCCTTAATTTTTTTATACTAATTGTTTTTTAGAATTATCTACAGAACTCGCAAAGAGTTTCAAGAAATTTGTGCAGCGTGATTTTTGCATACGCATTTTCGATTGTCATCAAAAACAATTTGAACTTGAAACAATACACATAAATCACGCTGTACATTACAATATAATTTTAAAAACCATAAATTTACGAGCTAGATTTTCCTACAACAAAAATATTTCCATATATTTTATTAGCACCAGTATTTATTAATTTCCTTTTTTAAAAAATCCGAATATTTACACAAACAATACGAATAAGCAATAAAAGTCGAGTCAGTCGCTTAAAAGTTAACAAACATCTCGAAATCAAAAATGATCCTGTGAAGTACAATTATTCTCCTTTGGTCGCGGCGTCAAAACATCCTCATAAGGGGGCACATTCGCCTTTTTGAATTCATCCCTCATTTTTTCCACATCTTGAAACACGCGCAAAAAATTCAATCCGGCTAATTTCTTCAAATCTTCAACACTCCATTTTCCAGTCGCAATTAATTCGGCGAACAAGGTGGGGTAGGAAGACACGTCATCGAGTCCTTGTGGCACACTGTAGTTTTAACGGAAAAAATTCAAATTAATTTAGTAAAAAAATTAGGTAAAAAAAGTAGTTCTTGATGACCCGCCATGAGAAAATAAACGCGCTTTAGAACGATTTTTGAAGCGCAAATTTATAAAACTATTATTCTAAAGCTCTTCTAACGTACGCAGAGTCCCGTACAAAAAAGCTTTTACTTTTTTAACTATTTAACAAAAAAAAAAATTACAAACCGAAACGAATGTTCGTTATTAATCAGCTAGTGCCTTTTCCTATAAAAGTAATGACAATCCGCTTAGGAAGTGGTAAAAAGCGCCTAGCATTGAAATTCCGAATAGGAAGGATAAGTGGAGTGGGGGGATATAAATGGATACTTACAAGTTAATCCCATCATATCCGGCTCCCAAGCCCACATTATCTACACCAGCTACTTCTCGTATATGATTTATATGCGCTGCAACACGAAAACAAATAAACTTCCACTTAACTATTAGTTACCATAACTTATGAATAATTTCCCGCCAAAAAAATGGCGTAGTAAAGTTACTTCCGCAGTTGCAGAAATTACGTCTCTTCCAGATGCACTTTCTAAAGTAGTACAAAGTTTTCTCTTACCAACAGCATCCGACACAGTCGAAACATCTTTGCATGTGAGAAATTGCGAATAAAAGTTGACCATTACGACGCCTTTGTTCAGCGCCAATTTCCTAAGGGTCTCATCGGGCACGTTTCTGGTCGAGTTACAAAGAGCGTGGGCTGATGAGTGACTGAAAATTACGGGAGCTTTTGAAACGTCCAAAGCGTCCCGCATTGTGCGGACTGAAACATGCGATAAGTCCACTATCATTCCCAAACGATTCATTTCTTTTATGACGCTCTGCAAGAACATAAAGCGCTGAATTATTACCACTATTTGGCATTTTCATTATTATTCCTATGCTAATCACTCGGTTTTTTAATTAAAAAAGTTCGCTGAGAAATAAGACCAAATCAATCGGGATGTAATTCGATTGGGTGCTGATTGAATTTACGCGTCACCTAATTTTATTTAATTATTTTTAGGGCAAACATTAAATAAAAAAATGATTTGTAAGCAAAGTTTGAATCTGGAGTCTCTCTTGATTAACATTTTTTTTTCGTCTCAAATCGCTCAAAAAACGTGTTTTTTCTGCTTTTCTATTTATTACTCACGGGTGTTGAATAATCTTTCATTATACAACGATTGCCAACCAATCACAGCAGTTATCGACCGGTGTGAAGTTACCCATATATTTATAATGGTCGACATTTCCACCACGGAAATATTTTATAATAATTAAAAAGCTACACAAAAGATATTAAACATCAAAATTAAAACATCTAATGAAACACTAAAATTGAAATTTATTTGACGGCATGCGATGAGCGAATTAATATTTTTCATCAGTTCGTTCATAAATTCATTTGCAACTCCTACCTGATAATTTAATTAAACGCGGATAATGCCTTTATAGTTTAATTAATTTTTTCTACGCGAAAAAAAAAATATAATTACCTTGCCAAAGTTGGTGAGTCCTCCATGCTCCGGCTTCTTCCCCGGCAGATCTGCTCGCGAACAATCCGCCCTATAAGAGAAAATTTTTGGCAATTATTGAAACGGATGCTCAAAAATTATTTTCGTACCAAGGCGTGTTGCAGGTGGACGTGAGCGTCAGATACCTCACACCCACATGATACAATGTTCGCAAAACCGCTAAACTTCCAGCCAAAGAATGACCGCCCTCGACGCCAATCAATGAACACATTTGATGCTTTTTGTGCGCGGTTTTGATGTCTGCAACATAAAGTAATATTATGAAAGTGAATTCAATGAATAAAATTAAATTGAACGAAAATAATATGCGAAACATTTTACCTTCGGATGATGTGCATAGGGTTAATCGTGGATGATACAATTCAGTGAATCTTCTGATTACATCAATTTGTTCTAAAGTCAGCTGAACCGAATCCTTGTATTGCGAGTCGCAAGGGACATAGGCTGCCCAAAACTGAAATAATTTATGACAATTACTTTAGGGGAAGTTATTTCGCCTATGCACCATAAATTTCGTCTCAAACCTTAAGAAATAGGACTATCTGCAGGGGTTGTAAAAATATTGCGAGGGGTGCGTGCGGGAAATTTATATGCCGCACGCTCTATTTTTGTAGAATTTTAATCTTTAGTTTATTTTGACGAAATTTATAATAAAGATTTTCGTGGTGGAAATGTTGACTTTTAAAAATATATGGCTAACTTCGCGTTCGCCGATGCCATTCTGGGATTCCCCTGGAAGTAGTTAAGTAATGAAATATTACTCAACGCACGCGCTATTTTTGCAAAACAATTATTTCTTTATGAATAATAAAAAAACGAGGGTCTTTTAGTTTTCAAAGTTATGATTTTATAAAGGAAAAATGTAAATATAATTTTGGCGCCAATTAGTTGGTTTATTTTGGCCTATTGTTCGCGTATAGAAGAGACAACCTTCAAAGTCTAATTAAGGGAACCTCTTAATTGTGTGGACCTTATTCAAAGAGACTAAAGTGAGTGGGAGTTCACAGACCATTTAGGATATTAATTACCCTGAGGGAATTATGTCTCGCACTAATCCCAATTTCTTGCAGTTACTTGTCTAATTAAATCGATTCGAAAATACTACGCATAATTAAACTAGCGGCCAAATAAAAATGTTTCCCCAACACATTCTTTATGATTATTAACGTCTGGATATGACATAAACAGGTTGAAAAAGTGTAGGTTTCTGGAATGAATCTGGATTCTCCCCGTGCGCCCACACATACGGGATAGATAGAGCCCAGGGTGTTATTTTTTTGTCGGTTTTATTTCACGCTTTTGAGTTATTCTCTCGCCGCTATCTCTCGCATTTGATTTATTAATTATTATTTCCGCAATTTATTTGGCACTTTTATATGTATCTAGTCGTAACATTTATTCAAGTTGCGCTCCCCCGCCTTGTTTCAGAAACAAAAACCGATCTTCATTAATTTATTTTTTGTGTTCGGATTAGCTCGTTAAAATGAAAAAAGAGTTTTAATATTAGCATTTTAATTAAGTTATACCATTATATTTCAAATGCGTACTGATATTTTAATTATTTTTCTGAATGCATTTAATACACGGGAGAGTGGCAGCCAGGCACTTCTGAGAGTGAAAGACGAGAATTTTTATTTTATGTTTATTTTATTTTTTATGTACGTCGAAAAAATTTCTACCTCGACAAATTAATAGACCATACAGTTTTCGAATGACGTACAATTGCTTAATTATTGTTATAAATAAATAATTAAATTATTTAACGGAAATAAACCGTTTTAAAAACAGCGTTGAGTTATATTTTATTACCCCACTTATTTCCACGAGAGTCGCAGAACTTCTGCGCATTTATCGACTGTCGTGAAGTTAGCCATACGTTTTAATTAGTCAACTTTTCCACCACGGAAATATATCCGTCAAAAAAATAATTATTTTAAGCTATTCCTTTCAAACATTCGACAAAGTCCGAACCAACTGTAGAACTTCCAACAATCCTCACCCCAATGTCTCCAACTACCATCCATTAATATCCCCGCCTTTTTTGCTGTCAGAATATATCAACCCTTGCAAGTCCCAAAATTTGAGTTAGATATTAATCCCTCCCACCCCAAAACCCCAAAACTGGATGAAATAACTTGGAAGGAACAGAGTAGTCGCCCTCATAAACAAGCAGAAACGCTTAATTAAACTCGATTATAAATTCAACTCGTAAGTTTAAATCAAGATAAAGCAAAGAGTCAGTTATGCAAGAGAGTTGAAATTTTTCCTCCATTCATTTCATATTCGCATACATGTCATCATCGTGCCAAAACTCCGAAATTATCCGGGGAAATACCGACGACGACGGTTTACAGCCGAATTAAAGTTCAGGTAAATGCTTTAAATGCTTAATGACGGCAAGCGACTCGCAGGTCTTGATGGTTCCATGAAAAGCTCCAGGATTTTGGCGCGCTAGAGGACGTTGAGTGGGAGATAATTTTGGAGCAAGGAAATTATGTCCGTAACGCCATAAAAATTAAATTTTGATTGCGAATAATAATATTAAACAGAGCTTGTGAATTATACATTGCATCCCGTTTTGCATGCATTTATAGTACGTGTAATAAAATCTGGAAATTATTCGGATGACAGGCAAAGAGACTGGAAGAGAGGAAGTGAATCGAAATGTCGACCCATAAACTTCGAAACAGACCAATCCAATGCAAGTGAAAATAAATAAATCCCGACACTGATCAGGAACAAAGTCCTCGGAGATGCATTCATGTCATAAATCCCATAGTCTGCCAGTTTTTTTTTTCGCGTAACATGGGATCACCTGTGGCATCATGTCATGTAGCAAAAACGTGAACGGATTTTTAAAATATTCAACTATAGCAAACCCAAAGAAAACCTCTGAGAGATTTATCGAAAATAATTCTCAATTTACTGACAGACTTTGTGATTTATTTCTGGACGGCTCTTTAAAGGGTTGTCGGGAATTTTTATTTATATCGAGTAAAAATGTTCCTGGAAAGTAAAAGTTGGTCGAAAAAATGAAAAAATTTGCAAATAATATGGTGAAAAAAATATTTAACGATATATGAGAATTATTTTACTATAAAAAAAATGCACCCCTGAGAAATTCTTCATAAAATCTAACTGTGCTTATTTTTTTTGAACTTTTATTTTTGTATTGGCTAGAGCGATTCAAAAGTAAACTTTTTTTACTCTTATAATTTTTTATTCAAAATAACCGTTTTTGAGAAATTTCTATATAACGGGTTGCAAGTCGTTGGCAAATTAAAGATTCAAACCGCGCATTTAGAATCAAAAATCAAATTACCGGGTTGACTTTAAATTTTTGAAAAATATTATGCTTAGTCCGACAAACGCATTCGTTGATAAACCAATAAAAAAAATTGAAATAAAAAAAAATCTACGCCAATGCACTTAATTTTCGTTCCAATGGGAAGTGTATTGGACATGCTGCCAGTTATTTAATAATTTCTCGAAAACTATTATTTTAAACAAAAAATTATAAGAGTAGAAAAAATTTGCCCATGAATTACTCTATATAACCCAATAATAATATTAATAAAAAGTTATCACAGTTCATTTTTATTAACATTTATCAGAGCGCCCGTTTAGTGACACCCAAAAGTGAACGATCTAAATTATTATCAAACTTTCGATTTTTCCCACGATAGTTTGCGTAGACTGCAATTAAGAAGCAATTTGTCACCGAAATGTCGCCCATAATTATGAATGCAGTAAACACGAGCCTAATTAGCTCCCCTACGCATACAAAATCTAATCAACGTATTTTCCGTCTATTATCGCACCACAAGTATTTTATACGTTCGCAATTTAATTTAAGAAACATTTTGCACGGAAATAAATTCGGCAGCAAATCCGGTGACCTTTTTAGTCAATTTGCAGTGCGAATTAAGTTAAAAGAACTGTGTTTTCCGGATACTTTGGACTTTGCTAAGCAATTTAAGACGAAGAAATTCAGGAAATAAAGCGGCCAAGTGGTAAAGCTGCTGGAATTCTATTACGATAATTAACTAAATAAAAAAATCACACCTTTAATTCATGTGAATTAAAATAATTGTTGTTTCATTAATCACGAACACTTAATTACCGATTTAAAAATCCCACCAAAATGCGCATGCACTTTAGTGTGCGATTCGATCAATAGAGACCACTGCGCAAACAACCGAACCAAACCACATCACGCTCTCAAAACCAGTCTAAAACACGATCAAACAAATATGGCAATAGTTTAAACAATTCGACAAACATTTAATTGCATTAATATATTGTTTTAAATTTAAATAAATAATAATTCAAGTTGAGGTACGAATCGCACGCATGCGCCCTCTGCAATCCATTCGACGTCCTACTCCTGTCAAAGTCAAATACCTCTCTGTTGTTGCATTTTCACGTCAAGAGTCGCTGTGGCCAATTCCATGAACAACAACTACCACGACCACCTCAAGTGCAAATAATGTGCGAGAACAACAAGAACAACGGCGGCAATATCGAAGCATTGCGAAAGAACTCCATGCTGCGAAAAATCCTACAAGGCGAATACTGCGAGGCAGAAATTTGCAGGTTAAGCAGTGATCGTCTCAACGTTTTAGTCAAGCAAGTACAAAACCACTCAGGGCAGTATCTCACGGCCGCAAACGCGATCAATTCCATTGTGCCTCAATGGCCCTCCCGTCGACCAATCGCCAGCGTGGACCGCGGCATGTTGAAGGATTTTTTGTCAAAGTGTAGCAATTTTTTCAACAAGTTTTCGGCGTGCAACGATGAGAACACCTGCGACGGCGATTTGAACGGTAAGCGCAAACGGCCGAAGCACTGTTTGAATCGCGTGCCGAACAAACGCAGGAAAACATTGTCGCTGCTCGATAACGGGGCCCAAGTGCCCGTGATTCGGCTCACCGATATCCTGCAACCGGTCAAGCCGAAGGTGGTGCTGAAGGACAGCTTTATGGCGTGTCTCGGTCTGAAAAGCACAAGCGACGAAACGCATCAAGTGCAATCGCCGCAATTCAAGGACTGGAAGATGATGAACTGCTTGAAAATTCCGATTTCTTCCAATTTGGGCAAACGCATCATCTTCAATACGGACCGCTACAACATGTCTTCCGATTTGAAGATTTGGCGGCTGGAGAAGTCCGAGTGGTATATCAATAGGAGCACTGTTAAGTTAAAGGAGCACAATTTCGAAGTGACTTATTCGCGTGGTAAGAGTGAGGAGTATCAGCATTATTACACGTTTCCCAAGAGGCAGGCATCTCAAGTTCGGATCAAGCTGGTGAGGAAGAAGTGTCTTTGTGTGAGATTGGAACGCTTAGATTTGGTAGCGTTGAAAGCCAAGTACGATCGAATGAAACTGAAACGACTGAGTATTGTAGTAGATAATTTGAATTTGTAGCCAAAGACTTATTGAACGTAAATCTCTCTTCCAACTAATTGTTATAGGTTTATTATTATTGGATATATTTATTGTTAATGTTAAGTTGTAGTTATCACTTTAAGTTATCATCTACCTACTGTTACTTTTTATAGGGTTTTTTTTATATTATCGCAATAAGGACTAAGTATTACCTATAGGTTTAGCAATCTGTGGCACAAAGTGGCATATTATAAAAAGTATTTATATTCATGACAAAAACGTTTATAATAAAATATCAAATAAATTATTTTTTCTATAATCAAATTGGTTTGAGACGTTATGGGGGCGAAACCGCTGCATATATAGCCGCTCTGGTCGTTATCGAATCACATAGTTTTGCTTATCCAAATTCACTGCAAATTTCACGACATCTGATAAAGAATAGATGGACCAAGATTCCACGCCTAAATTTGCAAATTTATGCGCGAAACGTTATTGCATAGCAGCTCAGGGAATTTAACGCGGGAAAGCAGTTTCAGACACTATTAATTATCCTAGAAAATATCTAATGGTAGATTTAGAGAGAGAACAGATGTAGCAATAAATGGACAGAAAGTTATTTTTGATCTTTTTCCGCTAATTAGCAAGCGAGTGGTTAATATTTGATCGAGGTTTTTTATTCATATTTTACTTAATTAATGGCTATTCGAACAAATCTTTCGTCGAAATATAAGTATTTTTTTTCTCTATAATTTTTGGTAGCTTTGGAAATTTTTTAGGTGTTATAACAAAGCCGCAAACTGCTTTACCAGTTTTTGAGAATTTTCCACACCTCTCGATCTATCCTAATGTTTTCGGCTAAAGCACGTGGTAAATAAGTCAGATCTTGGTCTATCTATTCTTTAACAGATGTCGAGAAATTTGCAGTGAATTTAAATAAGCAAAACTCGATTAAAACGCTTTAAAAATTAGTCCTTATCAGTTTTTTTTTTTTAGCTTCCGGTGCACTCGACTATCTTGCATAATATTGGCTTCCAAGAATTGCAACATATCTAGAAAAAAATTGCTTAATCATGAATCCTACACGTTCCTTATGTCGGAACCTTGAACAACGCATTTTCTCCAAACATCAAGTTCAGTTCGAGTTTTCATCACTCCCCTAATAACTTAGACCTGTCTGGGTGGACAAAGGACTAACGGTCACAATTTTGGTACCTGGTCGTCAACATGACTAGATATTGACCAACAATTTGCTCTAAAATCTATTCCTTCCCAAAAAAAAAACTTTTGGCCTTCACTTGGGATTTCCTAATATACATCTGGTTAAATTTTGATAAGGAGCTTGAACCGACGAAAAAACAACCGGCTTTTCAGTTAGTTTGAGCAATAAATTTCCCTAATCCAAGAAGTAATTTTCCCGGAAGTAATTGTTTAAACTGTATGTGAGGGTGTATATTTTATCATGAATTCCTAATGAAACCGGGATGTAGATTAACCAGCAGGTCGCCCCGAATTAAATGTCGACATCTTAGTTGACAATTTTTTGGATCTGAGAAGTAATTTCTGGACATGTTGGAAATTATGTCGCTCAATATGGAGAAACATATGTTGCTCCATTGTGGAGGCTGAAATTTGATGTGCTAACAGAAATTACAGGCTGGAACATAATAACTTCGCCGTGTCTCGACATGGAACAATGTGTCTATCAAATTGAGTTAGTTCTCCCCAAGGACCAACTTTGTGTTCCTATAATTCCGAAATCATATCGCATTATTTAGTTGACGCGCTCTTCCCAAAATGTCTACAAAATTCATCCCCAGCCATAAAAACAATAATCATATTTAAATAAACGAAACGGATTTGGGACGACTCGTCGTAAAATCCTCATGTATTTTGAATGTGATGCTCTAGTAGAAGAACTTTGACTTTTGGCCTTGATTTTAAACATTTAAACGCGACTTGCAAGGTCTCGGAAAGAATTTAATAATTTCGAGTAGGAAGAATATAAAATCTCGTTGCATGTCAGCGAACGAAAATTTTACAACGAATTTAATTGCAATTTTACTCCGAATGAAAAATGTGTCTTGGTGCTTTGTTATTTTATCTGCTCTAATTTAATATTAGCACAAACTTCAAGCCAAACAAACATTTCGTGCACGGAAGCTGAAAAAGTGCATTAGAAAAACAGCCGAGGGCCAATTTCATCTCGGTCATCAAATATGCATCCTACAAGAATCTCAAGGATCTCAATCTCAAATTCGACTAACTGACACCGAAAGCTTCATTTTTGATTAGTCGCCGAAATTTTGCGAAAAAGTTGATGAAAAGAAAAATTTAATCTGGTCCTGTTTGCCGACCCACAAGTATAATTACAATTTACAAAAGGCATTGTGACCGCCGCCATCCAGAAGACTAAAACGCATATACTTGAACAAATAGAATATGAATATTAAAGGGCCAACGTTTTGTTTGTTCGAGTTTCCCCAGTTTGAAGCTGCACTCGTATTCTCGTCTTGTCCTGATGGCTGGGACATTATTTGCCTTTGCTCAGGAAAAAGTCGCTATCTTTAATTACATTATGGGGTTTTGCTGGCCTATAATTGATAAATTCCGGTTAAGGTCCAAAGGGAGCCATAAGGGCGACAACCATTATTCATGTTTTGCACCTAAAGTAATTCGCTCATGAGCATAAATCTTTATTATTGGTCGAGATTCAATACGTGAAGTTTGGGAGAAGGAGTTTCTGGAGGGGGAAAATATTGACGATTTAGATATTTTGGGTTTTTTTGCGAATATTGATTTTGGAAATTATTGAAAATGTAATATTATATTATTCAACGCGTATTTAATAGAGAAAATTTCGTTTTCTGTAATAAATTTCGAAAAATTAAAAATATAATTTCCGTGGTGGAAATGTCGACTAATAAAAATGTACGGTTAACTTCACGCCAGTCGATGAATGACGTGGAACTTCTGGGATTCCCCGAGAAGTCGTTGAGTAATGAAATATTACTCAACACCCGTGAGTAATGAAAAATCTCATTTTGAAGAAACTGTGACTTTTTAGTGATTTTTTCTGAAAAATTGGCGTTGCTTGTGAAATCTGAGTTTTGCCATTCCACCCCAGGAAAATTAATTAGTCGTTTTAGCTGGCGCATACATAATTGCAAAATTAGAGTCCATAGATAGGCCAATAATAGAGAGGAAACTATCTCTTGGAGATATATCGCATGGCGTCTAATTGAAAGTTCTTATTGGCATAACAGCAATTAAGTCGGTATAGAGAGTGTGTATATAGGCACTCTGGAGTTATTAATTCAAAAGTCGATAGCTTTGGTTCGTGCAGGTCTTGTAGACTAAGTGGTAGCGCGCAAAGGCCAAGCCATAGAGCACCCTCTTACTATACTATAAGTAGCAGGAATGAGAAGTGGTAATATATTCTCACCCCACTGTTTTTCCATCCCTTAGTAGTAATAGTCGCAGGTGCGTCTATCTTTAGCTTTGCAAAATGTAGGATTACTTCTAAATGGCACTTGTTTAATATGCTCGAAGATGTGAACAGGTGTTTTGGGTGCGATATTTGTGCTCCTCGTCGCAATGATTTTGACTTTGGCGAAAATGGGATTAGATTCTCTTTACTTTCGTCTCATGCAACATAATTAATTTCGTCTTTGTGTGACTTGATAGGCAAAAATCTTTGTGAAACATATCCATCATTATGAACGAGCTATGAGCGATGTAATAACGACACTAATTATCAAAGTGGTGCGTAAGCAGAACTACTTAGAGATGGAAGGAAGGATGGAGACGGAACAAAAGTGCAAACAATCCAAAACCCAGTCGCTAATCTTAATAACATGAAACTTTGACGAGAACACACAGAAAGACCTCGTCCGGTTCGCTATCTGAGGACAAGACCACAACACGACTCCTCTTGCGGCTACTCCAACAAAGTAATGATTTATTATCACCGTCCGCCTATGTTGTCGACTTAATACTATATACCACTTCACTACACCAACGAAAAAAAATCGCATTGTGTTTTGGACCAAGATCCGTATATTGACCAAAAATATTCCCCAAATATTTATATTTTGGCCCCCACACTAATTAAATCTGCAAAAGGGATAATTGGGGCTAAGCTGCATAAATAAAGGGACGTCCAGAAAGGATGGTCAAGCTTGAAAGCAAACAAAAACGCGCCAAGTTTTATTTATTATTGGATTTTTGAGAGTTGTATTATTAAAGTGTATTATGGTTAGCTCATATATTTATTTTCGTAGTTGCAGGAAAATATAGCTCGAAGGTAAACAAAACAATAGCAGTATGAGACGAGTCACGTTTTTCCGCCAAAGCGGTCTCTTCCATAATAATAGTATGTGCATCGTTTTCTCTATTAATCAATGTGGGCCGAAATCTATCGATAGAAAATTATTTTTCAAATAAAATTTATTGCGAAGAATGAATCAATATCATTTGGTTTTTTTATTTGATGGCGATATTTACGGCAAGTCATTTCCAGGATATATTCGGCGTCTCATCTTTATGGCAATCTTACAGCCATATGACCATGTTGTCCATTTGTTTTTTTTATCATCATTTTTTTCAAAAACTACTAATCTGATCAAATCCAAATTTGGAACAATTGTTCCTAGGGGTTAGTAGAAAATAATTCAGAAAGAAAAATTATAAAATCTTCAAAAACATGCCATTTGGAATCTAAAAACCGGCGACCAAAAATGGACAATTTAGAGAATGAATTTCAAAATCTTATAAAATCTAAACCATCTAACCGATTTCAACCAAATTTTGTATACATGTGACACTGAACCTCAAGACGTAAAAAATCTAAAAAAACTTGAGATTTCTTACTAGGGTGAATTTTTATCAAGGGATGAAAATTAAAAGTTAGACAAAACTTACTAATTTCTAACGCATATATCTCCGATCCGGATGAAGATGTTGCATCCAAATTTTGTACACTTATTAACAACACAATAACGAACATCATATGAAAAAATCATCCCTTAAAATTAACCCCAACTACCCCAATTGCCCTTTAATTTTTTTGACTCCATCTGTCGCAGATTCTTGAACGCAATAATAATTTGCAATTTTTTCTCACAACAAATAAGCTACTTTAAGAGCGAAAAATAAATTCGGTTGAAATACAATCTAAAAGAAATCAAATCAACTCGTATAATAACAAAAAGCGGAATCCTTAGCAGCAATTAATCACTCTATCAGATTTCAAATAAATCTCTGCAGGATTTTTATTCGTCCGCTTTTATCTCTTATTTTCGTAAATATTAGCGATTATTGTCAAACAAAAATCGCATTGATTTTACAGCGTACATAATTAAATATTCAAACCAGCAAAATGCATTATTAATAAAATTAAGCTGATTCCTCGTACTAGTCGATCAGTATCAATTCTAATTCTAAACATAGAATTTTAATGCAGCTGCATATAATTATCCGCCGTTCGTTTAACCGCCCCAAAGTTGTAATATTGTGTTAAATAAATTTATGTTGATCAATAGATAGCCACAAAACATGAGATAAATCGCATAATATTCGTAATAAAACGCGAAATGCAGCGCGATACCGGAAACTATAAATATACATTTTCAAATTGACAGGTATTATTACACCTACCACTTATTTCATTTCAAATATTAATTGACTTTGCTCGAGATTAATCAATTGGCAATTAAATTCGACACGCGGATATTTTGCATAATCTTTAATCACATTAGCGCATTTACCAGCAGAAATCGCTGACTGAAAAGCGCTTTGACGAGCTTTTTTGCACCCACTTGAATCAACTTAATGGCTTTCAAGCCCTTAAGATATTTTATGTAGGCACTTATCTATTATTCATTAATAGGGGCGCTAAATATTTATTGTTTTTGATATGCCGTGGATTCAATTATCAAATCATAAACACGTGAAAAATTAATGGAAATTACCGTATGGAGATTATAAAATTGTACTACTATCAGCTTCCTGCACGAATTTCATTCCAGCACTAATAAAATATTAATATGCTCGGGCTTTTAACAAAGGAATATTAGATTATCTTTAATTAGATCAAAACGTTCGGCGAAATTTATATATACGGAGCGACAGATGAGAAGCGTGGCATAGCGCGACTAAACTGGGAAGAGCGCTCTACCGTTGGTGGGGGAAAGCGCTGTCTCGCTCTAGCACTAATAAAAAGCAGGTTCTCTCTGTCGCACGCACTGAATTGTATAGGCAGCGCTTCTCGCTTGTCGATCCGTATACAAAGAATAATGTTTATTTTATTAGTGTTTGCATTTGGACGCACACATGCAGATAATTGTTACGACAATTCCTTGTTTGGTTTAATTAACCTCGTTTTTTGTTTATAGGCAAACAAATTTAGTTTTCTCATTTTATAGGTTAATAACTATTTTATTTTTTGGTTGAGCGCACTTAAAAAAAATATAAAAAGTCGACTTCTATTTTATCTTTAACAAAATATTCAGAAATTATTTTTTGGCGTCTAAAAATTAAATATTGCTGAAATATATTTATAGCTTTCGGATCTCGGTTTCCGATGCACAAATGCATTAAAACAATTCCTCGAAAATGACGTAACAATTTACCTCATTGATTTATTTATGGATCAGGTTCAGTGATGCAGTCCCCCGAGATCCAAAGCAAGCACTTAGAATTTTATATGACAATGCGTTTTGTATTCACCCACGGGACCATGCACTTTGTATGCACCACCACGTCTTTTATCCTTATTGTTTTTCCACATTAAAATGTAACAAAATTTCGACCCTTTTTGCGGACATCCGATATTTTTGCAACATAAAATATCGAGTGACATCATTAAAATTAGAATAATATGTAAAACGTGGCTGGGGTCCTTACCTGAGCAGCAACATGTCCTTGTTCGAGCCGCGGCAAATCGGTATGGCTCCAAGCGCTCGTCGACCACGGACTCACGTTCCGCAGGTCCTCGTTAAATTTGAAATTCTTCAATTTGTTGTGCAGAAATTTCCGAATATTCCATGGCAGGTCGTTGTGACCGTCTATTAAGGGCACTTCCTGGAGCAGTCGCGTAGCGAACTCCAGGCGCTCTTCAAAGGAGGCACTTGAGCTAATCTTTAAGGCTATTGGTACGCCAACTCCTGCTGCGGCTGCCAGCAATAATACGGTTGCTATGATCCACCAGTGTCTGCTTGCCAAATCCATTCCTGCAATTGCAAATTGTCTATTTTACGATCAGCGTTCGAAATATTCATTTAATTTGCCGCGACATTTTTTACGGGTCAATAAAAAAAAAAGTTCTGAAACGTATACTTTGAAATCTTTATGGCTCTTAAATTTTGTTATTATCGTAAAAACAAGTCCCAAAGTCATGAATAATAAAAGTTATGTGGTTTGGAAACTTAATTGTAAATGGTAAGATTTTATAGTGGATAGTAAAAGTTTTCTAATTTAACAAGCGAATCATTATGAATTAAAACATGCACAAATGCAGCTAAATGCTGAAAAAATGTTTATGCAGCAATCATTTCTGTCGCTCTATTTGCAATGCAAATTTGTTTATTTAGTGTTTGAGTGGGAAATTTAGCGAATCCAAAAAGTATTATGCAAAATTAAATAATGCACTTGCAAAGAAAGCGACAATTAAATTAAAACTCTCGACGAAAATGCAAAATCTTGACGTCAATATCACGTGATTATTTTAAGGGTGGGGTTTAAATTCCACCTTTGCGCGGAACGGACTATAGAAGGGGGGAGTTTAAATTCTACCTTTACGCTGCACGGACTATAGCGTAATAATTAAAAGCGCGCGATTTTTTATTAAGAGCCGTTAAATAAATAGTTTGTCAATCGTGTTCAACTCGAAATCTGGAGAATAGTGTTTCCGGTTTGGAAAATAAAGTGTTTGTACAATTGTGGTTGTAATTCGAAATAAACATGATTCTGTACTTTACTGCACGATTTTAACTGTTCTATAATACACTTTTCCTGCTGTTGGCAATGTTCGTTTTTATTACAAAATAAGTGATTTAAAGTAGCAATACTCTCACCTTTTTTTAAATTTTTTTGAAAGCGTTTAATATAATATTTATCATTTTAATAATTTTAACTGACAGAGATTGGTGGCTTTAAATATTTTTTTATTAAATTTTTTCGCTGGAATTTTTTTGGGTGGGTAGGCCAAAAAGTGATTTATTTATTTGACTACTAAATAATTAATAATTCAGGAAAAAAAAAATTGGATTGATTTTTAAAATAAAAATGAGTTTTCAGAAAAATTTAAAATTTTCGAATTTAATTTTTAACGGCAAAATATTTAAAACTTTTTTATTTAAAATTTCGACTTTTTCGCCAATTATCCAATTTACTACAGCAATTTCCGATAGCGCCATAAATTAAATTTCAACAATATTGTTACTAAAACAGGACTAAATTTAGCGCAACACAAAAGAACAATTGCTCTCATAATTCTAAGCCATGTAACCGGATTAACGTTGTACACTGAAATATGTAAACAAATTTGCATGTACTATATGAATAGCCGTCCTAAATCTAAAGTACCTCCATAGTACCACTACAAAAAAAATTAATTGAATATTTAGTGCGTAAAATACGCTACGTATGATGAGCGCAAAAGCATATTACACCAGATTGTATATTGTAATACATGTAATTTGCACATTGGTAGTAGTATGTCACGACTTAATTAATACAATTCCAACAAAACCGTAGAGAATTGGTCGGTCGTATGCAATCCTGGGGAAATTAGTGGTTTTGTAGTTTTCAGCAACATTACGAATTTCAGGCAAATTAATTTGAATTCAAGATTTTCGCGCGGGCGGCGGCTTCGATTTTGAACACTGGCTATTTAATTTCGGCAAAGTGCAAAGTGTACGTGCTTATGCATGAATCCGCAAAATAGAATCCTAAAACCGCTTCCAGAAATAATGGATTAATATGAGCGATAAGGAGCGCTAAACGCGATTTCCTTAGATGGAAACTAAAATGCGTTTTTTCCCGCCATTATAATAAATGCAAAAATTATTTTAATTTTTACAACATCGTAAGGCGAAAAATAATAAAATACAAACGACTTTGTCCTAATTTCCCGCTAAACTCGTATAATAATAAATAAAAGGGCGGCTAGGTATCAAAACACAATTTCAAAAATTTATGTATAAACTTGCCGTCCCTAAGGGTCTTAAAGTTGATTAGCTAACTACCTAACTAAACATTTAGTCCATCATAACATCCTATTGAGTTACGATCAAAGTAGCCCAATTAAATAAAACTGGGTCACTATGTCTACCTGGCGCATCCACCAAATAAATAATTTACCTAAACCGACCCGAATAATGTTGCTAGATTTTTATAGTGATTTCCTCCACCCTGCTTTTTTATTCAGCGAACAATAGAATATAGTCGAAACGAGCACAAAAACGTTCCGAATGGAAAATATTTAGTGCAGCGGTTCGATATTTTGGTGGTTTTGCAGAAAAGTCCGCAGTTTTTTGGCGCGCTACCAAAAAGCAGTTAATTTTAATTATTTATGTGTTAGTTACTCTCCGGGCCAACCATCGATTTTATTCCCATTCACAACGCGGCCGGTAAAAGTCCTGATTTAAATGCAACCCTTAAATTCCAATATACGAATTCGTATGAGTGCGAGAAATTTATTTATTGGCAGCTTTTCATTCAGTGCCAATCGTACAAGTTTATCGGCAAACTTCGCACTAAAAAATTAAATCGACGCACGAAAATTGCGCGTGGGTTCAAGGTCATTGGTCACGAGATGTTGCGCGCACTTAATTATGGAATTTTGAAAGCTTTTTTGTAGAAAAACAAAAAGTTTTGATTCAATTTACGGGTCAATATTGTAGAGCTTTTGTAAGGGTTGTACTGAAAGCTCATCTAGTGAACTTGAAATATGCATTAGAGGCACGCTTCCAAAAGTCGGTTTCCTCGAATACATATTAACAACCCGGCTTTAGTTAATGGCAAACTGGCAAATGATCCTTTTGTATTATTTTCGGCTTTCAAATTTGGTTGTTAAAATTTTATTCGTATTTATCTAAGCGCCGCACTTGAAATACGTTTTTAATATGATGGTTTTGCGGGATGACATAAATTCCGTGGATTCGATCGCACAATACCTTTTTGAATGTGTACGCGATAAAAAATATTTTTCCGGGACGCAATTTTTGATATATTTCTAACCCAATTTTGCCACCACATTCTACAAGATAAATCTTGGCATTAATCAAATCTTATAACCGTGAAAATCGAGCGAGCGAATATCGCGAAGTATATTTCATCATAAGCTCGATTCAAAACGTCTACAAATACACGTTTCGTTTCGCTGTAAATTAATTATTTTGTTTCGTGTATAATTGTGATGCATAATAGAAACTAATTAATCTTGATTTCTGATGGACTATTGAAGCGAAATGATGGATGCATATTTTTAGGAAACGCTGAAACTATTTTTCAGGATTGGCATAAGAATGGAAAAATAACAAAAGCACTTAAAACTTCAGTTATTTAAACATGAAAAATAGTCTGCTATAAAAATTGTATCATTAATTAAAAAATAAATATTATGCGAAGCTTAAAATTTTCCAGCAAACGAATTATTTAATTGGCACAATTAAATTACGCTATTAATGAACTAATTAAGGCATCGTGTAGATATGTCGATTTTGTACAAAATTTGCAACAGAACACAATTTTCGTTTTATTTTTACCCGGCGACTCCGCCAAAATTGCAAATTACTTGCAATTTGGGTGGAGTCGCCGGGTATCGACGCGCTACAATAATAATTATTAATTATTTGGCGGCTTATTTTGCGTGGAATAATAATTCAACAAAATTAAATCCAAGCGACATACTGTATAGTTTAACAATGAACAAGACATGTGATCTTGATGCAGTTTGCCAGCGCCAAACCCAACAACTCTTCCTGTTTGTACACAAGGATTAATATTGTAGCACGTTTATCTTGGCAATTTATTATCACAGCCATTATTTTCTCGTATGTTAAGAAAATAGTGAACTAAAATACACGACGGCTAATAATTATGTTTTAGATTTACAATCTAAACATGCAGGATTTATTGCTGAAATGTATAGAAATGCCTTCGATAAGGACGCTTAACATATAAGTGTAAAGGATAAACTAGTTAATTATTGTTGATCCCGAAGGCATAAAGCATGACTATATTATACAACTTAGGAATGGTCAACAGAACTAATTTCGAGTCCCTTCGCAATATTTGTATAAGAAATTTAGATGTTGATTGATTTGTTATTAAGCCCGGCGCTATTCAAGGCAAATTTAATTTCCGTTCGTTATGGCTAGATGTCTATAAGTACATATTTGGAATTAAAATTAATATTTGAAAATGTCTAATTATGTTGTTTGCATAGTGCTTTTGATATGTAATTTAAATTTGTTAATTTGTTATAGTGTTAAAAAGTTTCTAGTTTGGCTAATTATTATTTTAATTGGTTCAACAAGTATTAATTATTCCTGTTAAATTATTTTATTTAATTAACATTTTCACCGCGTTTAAAAAATATTATTTCCTCTCTAATTATCTCAGTTTAATTTTAATGTTGCAAAATTTTCTTTTGATTATTTTTCTAATTTTTCAAACAGTTTTTAATATGAAAATCTTATATTTGATCAAAAAGCTTTTATTCATTGCATTTTGTTAATTTCAAATTTAAAAGCACGGCATATGAAACTTTTTTCAGCTTCCATACAACTTTTATATGTGAGGCGAAAAACTTTGTAACTTTTTTCAGAAATTTCATGTTCATGATAATGTATAAGTTTCTTCATTATAATAATACGCGCGTGTGCAAATATTATCAAAGTGCAGGAAAAAATTGAATTTTAAATAAAGCGTTGCAATTTTGGCGGAGTCGCCGGGTATATGAAAAATTATTTATTAAAAACCGTCGTTATATTTAACTTAGTGTCAACTTTTTGTCTAAAAAAACCGAACTAGTGACTAGAATAGTTAAGTGAAAGAGCCTTGTCGTGTTCAACACTCAGCAGCAGCACAAACAAACTCAATAATCTTCCTTTGAATATGATCAATAAAAAATATGCTGCTGCTTTGAGCAGCAAAATGCGTTTGCTCCGATATTCGTCTTGAATGCCATCATGGTGACACTTGTTGAGATTCATATGGATGACGTGATGCCTTATCGCATCGAAAGGCTACTTATTCTTATTAGAACGTATAGAAAAGTTTAAAAACTACAGAGCCGAAATTGTGAGTTATTCTTTTAACATTACGAGAATGAATGTTTCAACTTTCAGCAACTTTTCTGACTGTCTCCAAAAAGGACGATATTTATTATATCCGCTTCCAAAAGTACTTAGTCCTTTAATGTTGTGGACGATAATCGCTAGAAAATTTCCTTTCAACATTATTTCACAATCATGATGGAAAAACCTCAGCATTGTTGACCAAATTTATCACAATGATAAATCACGCTTTGAAAATAATAATTTAAACAAATATATATATATTAATTTAAATAATATGATGGATGAGCGTATCTGTCACAATAAATTTAAATTTATATAGATGTTAATCTATCGGTAACAATTGTTTTGCGAATATAATAATATTTTATATCTAAAAGCGGCAATAAATCAATGCGAAAACAAATTTACGAAATACTCACTAGATGAGCCCGAATTTGAGCTGGAACTCGTAGCTGAGGTTGACCGGTAGTAAGGGGGCGATCCAGGAGGCTCCGGCTTACCACTGAGGGTGGTGGACGAGCCCATTCGTCGAGTAACATCCGGAGCGGGCGCAAAAAGTCGCTCATCCTGTAAAACACAACAAGAAAAAATTAAACACAATCCTGGGCGGAGTTTTTCGGGCAAGTTAGTTAATTGACAAGTTTCTTACAAGAACTCGACAGTTAAAAATTATTAGTAGCCGCATTTGCCAAAAAATCAGCATTCATCAATTTTGCATTAATTTATAATAAGGCAATATAATCAAACTAGATATACGTTTCGATTAATTTATGCAAATTCGCTTTGATTTTACATAATTGCTTATTAATAATAATCTGATTTAATTTAAAATTGATGTAATTATTTGTGATTGATAAAGATTTTCCGCTCGTACATTAAGAGCTTTTAAACGCATTGTTTAATAAAGCGCTGGACAGATATTTCGACAGCCAATCAAACTAGGCGATCGAATTCAAAGTTTTGATTGACGTGTATTGATACTCGTAAATAGTACATTAATTTATTTATTGCTCTTTATATTTGCGATAATTTTGCTATAATTAGATAATTAATTTAATATTAAATTGGCGGAAATAAAGCGTTGCATTTTTGGCGGAGTCGCCGGGTAGTCAATCGGCGCGCTCTTGTTGAAAATTATTTTTCCAGCTTATTAAAAGGAATTTATTTCCCATTTTTTCGTGGGTCTTACTACATTAATAGTAGAATTTGCCTACATTAAAATTTTAAAAAAAATAGATTTAAAACCCCGTTAAAAAAATTAAACAAAAAAACATTTGACTTTGTAACCGTCAAACATTAGCGGCAAAATTATTCCACTTTGCGAAATTATTGAATGAAATTCGCAAATTAGAATGCAAAATGCAATTTCTGCCATTATATGATTTCTGTTCATAATTTGTGCAAGCAAGCGTTAATTAAATAAGACCGCACCGCTCCCATTTAATATGATACGAGCGCATAATGCGCGAAATAATAAAGAATTAGTTGAAAACTGCACCCCTTTACAGTCTATTCTAACGGCCGGTCATAAATGATTAAATTGTTCAGTTAATATTCATTAACTTTATAGCTACAGTTAACGTTTATCGAAATTTTGCGCCCGATCCACTCCTTTGTAAGACAAACATTTTACGTTCCGCTATAATACAAGATGTTTAATTACAATTTTTATTGTTCTAATCATTCATTGTAAAGTGTATTATGCAACTCAGTTTGAATTAATGAGATTTTCTAAGGGGGTTTTACGCTATAAAAACTTCCGCGTCGTTATTATTCATGCTTAGTTTTAAGAATAATGCTAATAAAAATAGTGCGCGCGCTTTTAAGCTTAACTACCACAAGTAACGAGTCCCTCGTTATCCTCAATAATAATAATATACAATTGTTAAAAAAGCGCTCCACGTTCAAACGGCATATTTCCACTTTAAACTCAAAATATGGGAAAATGAGCAGCTTTGCACGTTTTCCGCGAATTATTTTCATGTAGAAGTTAAAAGCTCATTTATTTTATTTTTCCAAAAAAAATTCACCACCCCCGCTATTCACAATAATATGCAAAGTTGTTGAGAGCATTAAGACTGTCGCAAGTTCGATATAATAAAGATATATTCCTATACGAGAGGGTGAAAGTTGTCAGCAAGAGTATAAATTATCGTTTCCACTAATCGCTCTTACATTATATTCAACTATCGATTTTAAATTAGGGGGTTGAAACTTACACAATCGTACAAGGTTCTCAACGCGAAGAGAAATATGATCGTACAGCAGATATTTATTTTCAATTCCGTATAGGAATTGTTTATTTTGGAAATGCAAGGCATTTGAAATATGCAAGACTTGCGCTTGATTTGTCTGAAGTGCGAAGAATAAGAAGGTTCGTGAATTATCCATCTACCCCCTACAGAACGCATACAATGACAGGAAATATGTTTTTTGGCATGCGAGTAATTTTCGACTTTCGTAAAAACTTTATAAGATTTGTAATAATGTTACGTGGAAAAGTTGCAAATAAAGCGACTTGAAAAGAAATTACATTTATGCATGACTGCCTTGACTATAACGAGCGAACGAGTCTCTGCTCTTGTCAATTTTCACATGGCTGATTTGAGCCAAAGTGGCATTTAGTTATCTTTTCTACTAGGCACAAAAATAACGACCGAAACTTTGCCACACTACGCTGCAATTATAATCTTCTCACTCTGGAACAAAACACAGAATAAAATTGACATTAACGTGTAGTAGGGGTGACTTTAAAACGCACACACGCATGTTGAAGTTGGGAAACTTTCGAAAGCTCGCTGATAAGATAATACTTGTCATTGCTGGGAATGGGAACTTTTCGCTTTTGGAATCGTAATGAAAATCTTAACAAGTCTTTATTGTTTTTTTTTCTATGCAATACAATAAAAATACAAGAATAATAGAGTTTTGAATTTTTTGGCTTCAAAGTGTTAAATTTTTCAAAAAATCAAATTTAAAAATAGTTCTACTTTAGATACAGTGTTGAAATTTTACCCACCCTCATTAAATCATATTTTCTGTATATGTTTCAAATTTCAAGGATCTAGTACCATCGGAAGTATTTTTTCTAGTAACAAACCTTCAGTTCAAAAATTTGTTAAAAATTACTCTAGAAACTTGAAATTTGGAACAAGCGTATTACTTGACTAAATAACCTATAATTCTAAATTTCAGAACTCTGGGCCGACTGCAAGTGTCAAAAATTTGACGCCATTCAATTGGCTAGTTTGACATTTTACCCTTTCTCCGATTTAAAAATAGTTCTAATCTAGATACAGTCTTGAAATTCAACACACTTTTTATTAAATGGTGTATTTTCTATATGCTCCAAGTTTCAAGGATCTACGACAAGTGCAAATATTTTTTCAAGTGGAGTCTTTAAGAGGCAGTTGGAAAAGTATCCTCAAGCTGAAAAAAATAGTAAAAATTATCCTAGAAACTTGAAATTTGGAACAAACATATAAATTGACTAAATTAACCATACTTCAAAATTTCAGAAATGTACGCCAATCATAAGTGTCAAAAATTTGACTCCTTCCAAATTAATTCGTTTGACCTTAACTTTTCTTGCCATTTTAAAATAGTTCCAATTTAGATACAGTTTTGAAATTTAGCACACCTTTACTAACTAGTATTTTTCGTATATGTTCCAAGTTTCAAGGATCTAGGACCTTTAGAAATATTTTTAAAAAATACTTTACGCTAATTAATCCTATTTTTTACTACCTTTCAAAGATAATCTCTTCCACGCTGGACTAAAAGTTGAATCCTCAATTTGACGTCAGCTTGTAATTTAGCTCACATATATTTTGCGACAAACTATATAAATAGTTACCTAGCCTAGATTAGTTTGCAAATGCAATTAATTGTTTATCAAACTTTAAATTGACCAGGTATAGCAGATTAATGGATGAATTACTTAGTCCCTCACTTTATAAATTTATAAAAGTTTGTATTTTTAATTTTAAGTGGCTTTCTGTGTTTAATCAAGACGATTTACGTGTTCCGAACAAAAAACTAATAAAGAAATATGTAAATCTGACTTAATTTCTTTTTCATTTAAACGAAAAGTTTCCGAACAATTTCGAATTCGAAAGCGTCGTTAAAAAATTAACATTAGCAGTATTGAACTGTTTTACAAAAATATATTGAACTCGTTGATAAAAACCGTTAAAAACGTATAAATCAAAAAATATGGCTTGCACTATACACATATAGCTATCAGAGCTTTCAGAACGAAATGAAATACAACAGCAATTGTTGGAAACATCTCACTTCCTCCAAGTCTATACTGTTCTTTAGCAGCACTAATTTCCAGTTTTCCTCGTTTTTCGTTTACATTTTATTGAAATAATAACTAAACTTTACTTCGGGCTCCAGAAAAATTATAATTGAATTATGAGCAAGTGCGCTCCGTTTAGAAATTTATTTTCAAACTTTTTCGGCAACTCGCTATTTGCATGGATAGATACAACTAACATTAATGGAATTGTGAATTAATGACTGTATTTACGAGACATTGGTTTGCAAAATAATTTGCTAAAAATTAGATTTGCGCAACAGTGCAAAAATTTTGCTATGAAGCTTTCAGTCTCTTCCTAGGAAGCTTTTTCTACATCAGGCTTAATTATTTGCACAATAAGCTTATTGGAAATAATTTTTGTGTTTCATTTAAATTAAAATATGTTTGAGCTTTATTCCCCCTCCTGCATTATTTGTATGTACAAGAAACTAAGGGTTTATTTGGTTTATTCAACTCGATTTTGGTTTCGGTTGTGTGTTCTTGTTGTTGAACGAGTGGCATAATTCAAGATGAAAATCTTGGCGTATGCTTTCTAAAATATGAAACCCGAAGCTGTCTGACAACCAAAATCTCTGGGCTTGTTATCGCTCTACATTGCCCCTAAGGTTGTATATCTATAGGTATAATATAGAGCGCGTTTTGCTGACTTCAGTCTATATTATGAAGGTATTTCTTCGGGGTTTCAATATCTTCAGGGAAATAATAACATTATAAAAAGAAAGTTAAATTGGCCAGTCTCGAATCATCATGAAAAAAAGCAATCGCAATCATCTCACTGGCAAGCTGGCCGGAAATTTAATTCAAACAAAAATTAATCAGACACAGCTTGCGCTAAGAGAAATAAACTTTTATAATGAACAATATTATGTAAATACGACATCCAGAATTTTTTTTTATTTTAACTATAAAAACGAATGTCTTCAGATTTGGTGTACAAATCGCTTAATTTTGGCAAGCGAATTTAATCTGACATCCGTTTCGGTAATTTGCTCGGTTTATAAGCTGGGCAATAAAACATTTTTACGGAGAGAATACAATTTTTATGGAAATTGTATAAGTAAATAAAAATGCGGCTGCAAAGCCTATAGTGGAAAACTTTTGGCTTAGCACGTATAGTGTAATTTGGCAAAATGTCTAGTACAGGCGATTGTGTGGTTTGCATTTTAAAACAACTATTTACTATCAGAAAGTATTTCTGTTATATACAGATGGAGCATTTGCAATAGTTACTGTCAGAAAAATAAAAAGCTCCCGGTTGACAGCTATTGCTTGGCTCCTATTGGTCGAAGAATTTTTTTCTGCTATGATTTTTTACGTAGAATTATATTTTCTATAATTTTTATTTGAAAAAGTTTTTTGTAATTGCAATTTTTAAAAAGTTATAATAAAAAAAGCGGTAAAATGAATATTTAAAAATAAAAATAGAGAAAAAGTAGTTTTTAGAAATTATATCAATCCCTGTTGATCTAACGTAAAAAATGTTCAAATAAAACTTGTAGAAAACTCAATTCTCTATAATTTTCATTTATTAACTTTTTTTCTAACTATTAAGACTGCCAAGATATGAGATTCCATAGTTGACAATGATTGGTGGAAAATATTTTTGGTGTAAAATTTACATTTTACTGTCAAAAGTCGTCACTTTTTGCATCATAACTTTTTAAAAACTGAAGTTACAAAAAACTTTCCGGAATAAAAGTTGTAGGAAATACAATTCTGCTTTTAAAAAAAATTTAAAAATTTCTACGACCAATAGGAGCAGAGGAATCTAAATCCCGCCTTCTGAAGACATCGGTTGGCGCGGAGCGAAACTTTTGGCGAAATTTTTGGTTTCTTGCCATTTTTAAAATCTTTTACCAATTTTTTAACCACTTTCAACCCTTAACCTTCAACCCTCATCCTTGACAATTAAAAAAAATAAATAAAACCTGCATATAATTTGATAACATTACATCTCAATAAGTTTCTTAATAAATCTTTTTGATTTTAATTTAAGAAATCTAATTTATGTTTGGTGCATTAAAGCTCCTTGATCTCGTCCTGGCGAAAAAGATTGTCTGCTCGTGTATAGAGAATTGGATTTAATATCGCACGAGAAAGCAGTAAGTATATTTATTTCCGGTCTCTCTATTCGGTTACATAAAGTAGAGTTGAGTTGAGCTCTTCCGCCGACTGGAAGCAGACGAAGAAGCTGCAGTTTGATTTAATTTCGGTGTTTGTACCACGCTGAAATTATGAGAAATAAACACACCACCAACTTCTGGTTAGTGTGCCTAGTAGTAGTCAATTCTAATTGAATTTCAAACAACGCTTTATGAAATTACGATTCTTTAATACCATAACTCAGCTCTCATAAGTGCATTGCTTCGTAATTTGATTGAGCAGCATCATGTGCACCAGCAGCAGCGTCTTTTATATTACACCTTCGCACATAATGCACTCAAAAATATACATTATGTGTGTCGAAACAATAAAAGCCACTTGTGCCACCCATTTTCTCTAATCATATTGAAATACGATTTGCAAAATGTCACACACGTCCTTCACCTGATGTCACGATTAAGTCACGTGCTTCAATTGCCAGGTCGGGAATACGACAACGACAATGTCAAAACTTTCTATTTGATATGGGTTATAATAGTGAGGAGCTTTAAAGCATCCTTTTCGCATGATACAATCGGAGAGAGAGCTTTTCGACAATTCATACTTAACAATGCCAACAACTTCTCTTCAATGCCCTTAATTACTGTAAGTTCTATTTCCTTACGAAGTTTGGAGCTTTCGGAAAAAGCTCGGCTTAGTTAACATATTGATCACAATTAAAAACTAGTTTAGAGGGAATTTAAATCACCGAATTAATTTTTGCGCTGCTTATACAATTTTGCACATTGAGCTTTGGCCACTAAAAGCTCAATCCATTTGATTAAATTAATTAAATATTTGCTAGATATTATTTAACTAAATAAATAAAAATGTAATTAAATCATTGTCATGATAGTTCCGGTCGACAAATAGCGAAGAGAGCTTTTGCAAAATTTAAATAAAAGCTGTTCAAATCCGGTAATGATTGTAAATGTTTTTGAATTAAGTGATTTACTAACTGATAATATTGTCCTCATTTTATTAAATTTCACGTAAATTAATCGATGAATTTCGAAAAAGCTCTACACATTATTTTATCACTCGTATTTAGTTCAATTAACGCAACAAAAAGCACATATCGTTAAATTTTATTCGTGCGAAATTGAATCAATGATTTACATTATTTCATTAAGTACTTTAGAAATCAATATGAGAAGAACTTTCTACAGAAGTGTGAATTTTAATTAGCGAGCTAAGATAGAAATTTATTTTCCAGTCAACGAACTTAATTAACTTGATTCTATTTATTTATTGAAAATTATCAATATTATGCGTGTGTGTATATTTGATTGAATCAATTTTGAAACTGATCGAGTCGCACTGATACATAAATTTTCAATTTCAAGACGGAACTAAACTGAGTGATTCCTCTATCTCTAGAATACTTCATCTGTTGATAATTCAAATTATGGATTTTCCTGTCACTTCACATCCACAAATTTTTTAACTTACTTTTTAAACTGACTAAATTTAATAAATAAATACAAAATTTGTTTAAATAAATTTAAAATTCGATAAACGATTAATAGTGGCAAAAGCATTAAAAGTTGCTACAATTTTTATTCAGCAACTTTTAATAGAATTTAAATTAGAAGCAATTTAGTGAGAAAACTACGTCATCGGGCTAGCGCGTCAAGTCACACTCCTCCCACTTTCCCCCTTCTTTTACTGCAGTAAGCGTCAACTAGCGCTGCAAGGCGTTCCAAAATTGTGACGTCATTTCACTTAAAATGTGCTATTTCAACCCTTTCTACCTTAAAAAAACAAACGCAAAAACTTATACTCGTATATTATTTTTTATCCTCCATGATAAAGTTAATAAAAAGTGCCCCATTGAAACAATTTTTGTGCCACTTATTTTCTATCCATTGTGAACATTTTTTTGTTTAGATAACTGCAGTAATATAGTGAATATATGGTGGCATTCTTGTAAATGATACTGAGAATGTGTGTGGAAGCCTCGCACTATATTATGTGTCTTATTCGATACTCTCAAAAAGAAATAGCTTTACCGACTGAAGTCCCTAAAGACCACTAGATATTTCTTACTAAACCAATTCACTGCGGAAATGAAAATCGAACCGAGTAAAAAAAAACTAGATAGTCTTTCGAATTTGGCGGATGCGCCGGGCCGTTAGCTTTAAATTCATGAAGTACTAGTGGTAGTTTTTATTTATCGCTTAACGTTCCTAATTGGTATTTTTATATGCGATGTAGAAAAAAAGTGCTCGGTTTTATGGCAAGGAAGATTTGAAGCAATTTATATACAGCTGGTGCATATATTACGCCACTAAAGCAAATCGATGGAGAGTTGCCAGCAAATGTTCAATTTTTAAGAAAACTGACATAAATAATCGGGCAAATTATGAAGTTGTAGCTACATTTGCCGCAATATTACCAACACGGCGAACATCTATTTTCCGAACACAAAAACAAGATGCGAAATGCATTTCTATTAACCCCGTAATGACTTGTCACTTCGGGGGAATAAATAAAATTGCTCAAGCTGTATGGCCATAATTTTCGTACATCGGTGCAAAAAAGTCGAGCCTACAATATTAATTACATAAAATAATTCTTGTTGGAAAAGTTTTGCAAAAAGCACTTGAAGCCAAGTTGTTTGGATTCGAGGATTCAGTGAATTTGATTTAAATCGAAAAGTTGCTTGTTGGGACGGTGACAAATGATTGTCCTGCTGAAGGAAAAACCGGTCTGGATGAAGTATGATTGCATTTGCCAGGGCATGAACCACTTTACTGATAATACTTTCAATTTTTACTGATGCAGATACGTCGTCGTATTTTTTCCTCGCATCGCATCATAGTATATTTTCCATACAAATAGTGTATAGCGGCAAATATTTTTCGGCCGAGAAAATTATCGTGACTGATTAATGTGGCCGAACGATAGCAGAACATTAGCATATCTCATAAGAAGATAACCGGGTAGCATAAGTTGTTCAACACTGAATTTATCGCCCTACAATAAAGGGTCGGTTTTTTTCCCGCAGTCCTGAGGACGAATTATTATTGGACGAATCACAACACATTTCGGATTAAAATGTACCCGGCAAAAAGTCGACGTGTTATGATTAATCAAGCAAAATATTGCGAGGATAATCAGCCACATACACAGGGATGTTTTGAAATCCGTTATTGTCAGCTTTAGTACAAAGAGAAATTTTTATTTCATTTGTTGTCTCTTCAATTCAATTTGGTGATATGGTTTTAGGAGGAAAACAATTCAATTTGTGGCACATTTTATAAATAAATTAGTGTAAGGGAATTTAAGTAGGTGGTGGCAATGGGTTAGATCTAGTGGTTCGTATTTACGGACTTCTAATAGTCCGATTTTGTTGAAACTTGGTGCGTTTACGCGTTAGCAATTTCAATACAATATATTAAAAAATTAGCGCTATTTGTTGAATTTTAGTCGTAATTTAAATTTTATTTAGCAGAAAATATAAAGTTTTAATGCGTTTTAGATAATTTAAAAGCGTTTTATCGCCGAATTTTAATGAATTCGCCAAGTAGTAAAATTTGTCATATACCACGTTATTTAAAACGAAATTGATTGTTACACGTACGTCATAAAAGTTGCGCTAAACTTTTATTTATTTAATAATAGCATAAATTTTATCTATTTCGAGCGAAAAAATATTTTGAAGAGCATATCGTTGTTGTTAAAATGCTAAAAACGACTGCGTCTTATTAAAGCAATAAAGTTTCCTACATAAAGCTTCTTCTATATCAAGGTATCATTATATCATACACATACTTTCCAGAAATAACATTGTTGCCACACTTTGCGTCGGCATATATTTGCATATGAATGTGGTGTGTTTTAATCCTTTGTCACAACTCTTTATCTTACCCGAAATTTATTCATCATGAATAACCATGCACTGTTAAGCTGGTTAAAACGGAAAATTCTGACTAGGAGGCGCGATAACTCAACAACGGAAAAAATCCCCTATTTTCCGCTACCCCCGAAAAAAGGACCCCCAAATTGAGGTATTCGCTTTTCATTATTTGCGGATAGATGTGTGACAGAATTTTTATTTGTTTTGCTTGTCGAAGGAAAAAAAGGATCCGCAGCCGATGTAATTGAATTTGTGCCATTTCGATAAAATCGAAACAGCCAACCTTTGCTTAGACTAATTCGGCAAATTGCTACGAACCATAAGGATCCCACTGGCATGAAAAAGGAGCAGCTTTGTTCGAACCATTTCACTTTCACGGGGATTAAAGTGCGTGTACGATTATTGGCGAAGGCGCAAGGATGCCAAATTGTCTCTTCACCTAGGTTTGGCCATATTAGTTCAGATACGAAGCTTCCGGTTGCCTAAACAAACGGAGCTTTAGCACAAAGTCAAATTTGCACACATAATCACGCATATTCAACCGAATATGCGATGTTAATGTCTTTCTTGGAAGCTATTTAAATATAGAATTTTTGAAAAAGCTCATTTGAAAATAATAGCGCTAAAAATTAGACGCACAAACTAATTTATTTTAATTATAAATGAGCTGAGCTTTTATTGAGCTTTAGGTGTAATTTTACAGATATTGTGCTTTTAATTTAGTTAAAATTGGATTCGTATTTCCTCTCGTGCCGTATTTTGCGAGTGGCAATGGAATTAAATCTGAGATTGAATGAAATTTGGCCCCTTTTTTAATTAACAAATAAATTTAATGTGAAAAAAAGGACATATAGGATGCAAACGACAAGTATTTGAAAAAAAACCTAATGATTCAATTAAACATTCGTTGTTGTTTGCATTTTAATTGATGGTTAGATTTTTTCGCGATTTGCATTATAAATTATCGCCATTATGTAGCACAATTGAGAATGATTAATTATTCCGAATTAAATAACTAATTATTGCAAACTATACACCTGCGTGATATATGTTCGAGCAAATGCAATGATTTAATAAAACAAACGCACATACATTCATAATTCACAATGTGCAGAAACTGGGTTAACTTTGCCCATTAATATAAATTATAAGAATTATTAAAACTTGGGCGACTCCTCTTGCCCACATGGGATCCAAACTTATATGTTTAGCATACTACTCAATAAGTTATGGCTTTAGTGTAATTGTCCTAATACCGAACCCGAAATAGTGTTGCACAAAGTTGGCGAATTTCAGCCACCACTGCTAATTAACACAACTTGCAAATCAAATAGAATAAATATTAATTAGGATTTCGTCCTCGAATCTCTTTTATTAGAGTTGGGACACAAATATTAGCATGAGACTAGAATTGGAGTATATTTTGCATGTGTTGAAATGAGACGCAACCAGCCGTCTTCGAAGCTATCTTGCGTTTGAGCGTCCGTATAGCCATCTACCGAGCGCTAGAACAGGCACTCTAACCATGATTTTAGTTCAAGATATGATAAAAAAATTCAAATCGGGTGTAAGGCAATCTTAAGAACTAAAGAATCAATTTTCAATATTTAAACTGATATATGATCTGAATTGATTTATCTGCGATTGCAATGGACAAAGTGTCATTTATATTATTTTGTATTTGAAATATCAACTATATTAACTTTGAGTAGCTGTATCTTTTTTTTACAATGAACTATAAAAATTTTGTTCCATCAAAAGCATAGATTAATATTTCTAGAATGTATATCACTTTAAATATTTAAAATTGATTCAGTAGTTTTCCTGTCGGCCTAACACCGAGTGGCAGTGATTTTTCCATAAGAATAGCATGCGTTCCAGTTAGACGCGCTGAAATGGGAGCTCAGCCGAACTACTCAAACATTGAAATACGCTAAACAAAAACAAGAAAAAATTTTTTTTTTGGTTTTTATAAATCGAACACAATGTCTATTATTCAAATTCTGACCGTTGTGTATTTTTTTTCGCTTTACTGAAAATTCGTACATGCGAAATTGAGAGAGAGACGAAATTAATTGAGAGTGGCAAACTCGGCACTTCTTTCTCTATGAGAGAATACGTAATTCGAAAAAGGCGTTCAACACGAAGCAATTAGTTGATGGCCTTATTCCTATTCATTTACTGTAATTGTTACATACAAATCCTTCTGCCTTAGATTACCATCAACCACGTCGCAGATTACCGTGCAAAATTTTAAACGCTTGGGAAAAAAGTCGTCTAAGACGACGATGAACAATTCCCGTCTTATTAGCCTTCTGAAACTTTTCACTAAACTAATTAACGACTACTTAGAAACAGCGTTTTTCGCGTTTTGAACTCAATTAGCATAAAATAAAATGTTCGTCAGCTTGAAAGGCGCACCTCAAGGATCTCTCTTAGACACTCTAAATTAAACTAAATAAAGCACAGTTGGAGCTCAATAAAAATGGTAGTAAAGCTAATTCATGTGCGGAATAAAAGATTAGCGAATAAAAACGAATGTGTGATGCCGCATGTTGGTCGTTAGAATTTTTTGGGCAAATGCACCACAAGTGTTGCGCTCCAGAGGAATGATTGATCACTTACCAATATGTTATATGGCTGCGTTCGCATTGGTGCTGAAACTTTGTTTTTACAGGCGCTAATTTTACGACTAAATGTTCTTCGTCTATTGAAATAAATTATGCAAAGTGGCGAGCAATAAACATTTTATGGGAAAAATTACATTTTTATGCTTCTTGCACCATTTTGGCGCTGAAAAGAAATGGCTTTGATAAATTGCAGACAAACAATGCTCTAAACGAGTTAGCAAGACAAAACTTGTTAGTGAATTCACATGCGAGTCTATAATAGGAATGCAGTTATTGCATTCAGTTTGCTTGTTCCAACAATCCATAATCAGATCATCAGATACGACAATTGCCATTGTATGAGGCAAAATTCGAGTTGGCAATTATTTTTTCAATTTGTTCAAACTGCTCGATGATCGTTAGTTATGCATACAAAAACCATGTTGCAAATTTGTATTGATGAGTGGGTTTACAATGGCCCTTTATGAAAAATAGAACAAAATTTGTAGTTTAGGAAAATTGCGCGTGGCTGAAATATAGGCGCGAAAGTTGTTAATTTAAATACTTAATTAAAAAATACGTTAATGTGAAAGATGCTTTATTTCTTTATAAGTACGCATAATTTTTTTTATTGTAGCATAATTTTAAGTAATTAAAATTAGCGATCAAAGTTTGATCCCAGCGCGTTCGCCAAAATTTTAAATTTATTTATTATTTTTTTTTTGGTTTTTGAAGCAAAAAAAACAACAATTTGGTTTCAAATTATAAAAACTACTACTTATAAGTTTTATTTGAAATATTATTTTTTATTGTAGCATAATTTTAACTGATAAAAATTAGCGATCAAAGTTTAATCCCACCGCGCTCGCCAAAATTTTAAATTTAATTTGAATTTTTAACGCCTGTGCTTTTTCCAAAGTTGTGCCGTAAAATAAAATTATATATAATTGTAAAACTTTTTTTATTAGTCCTAGTGAAAATTATCCAATCGGAATAAAGTTAAGTTTCTCATACCCGAAAGAAAATCGCATCTTGCGATGTTCATGGAATCTTAACGCAAAGTAATCAATAGAAAAATGTATAGCAAGTTTCCTAATGTTCCGGGTGCGTGACAAAACAACTTAGAACTACCGTACCGGACTTTTTCTTAATGTGTTGAGCTTTCAGCGCTTGATGATGGTACATACAAGAATATTAACACATTCATTTCATCAGATATTTATTTAGCGACATGGTATTTGATCAAACTTGCGCCAAATTGAGGCTGACTTCCTTACATGCAATAATCTCATTATTCCGTGCGAATTCGAGTCGAAAGTTTGGATGTTGCAGAAATACAAACGGCATGTCAACCGGACTAAACAGTGAAGTATCATCGAAGGAATAGAATCCTCGAGGCACCGGACAAAAGGACTCGTCCGAAAAGCGCAAATACATCCGTGAAGGAAACTCGTCCATGTAATTATCAATTATTTGGCAGAGGATTTTGCCATCAATGTACGACTTTTTCTTGTCGCTATCACTGCCTAGAAACAAATTAAATTACTTGAAGGATAAGGAATTTTGGAAAAGCACCTTTTAGCGAAATGCGGACTTTTTCATCAAAATCGAATGGAAATGAAATATTTCCATAAACAGCTTGCGTAGTATCATTAATTCTTCGGAAGTTTACATCGATGAGCAAGTCTTTGTTGAGGAAATTTGGACAGTTGCTGATCGATATTTCATCCAACTTGACTGGACTCACCAACTGGAAGTGCAGAATCATTGCGGATTTTAATTAAGTCAAAGTTTGGCTAACGGGATTCAAAATAATTTGGCGCGCTTTTTGAAGTTTGGCGGTAAATTTAGTTTGCCACCAAAAATTACCAAATAAAAGCCTCTAGCGGTGGAGGAGTGGCCTTAAGATTGATGATCTCCCCTCCAAAAGTTCCTTCTGGTAGAACAAAGCTTGCTTATGTATTAAGAAAAATACTTACAATGACAGCATCGAGAAAATGGATATAGACCAAACAAAGAATGGAAATTAGAAGATACAATGAGAGAACGGAGGTTGTGAATGGAGGACATCTACAGCACATTATGACTGTTTTTTCACTAAAGCCTAATTAGGCCGTGCATTAAAAACTTTTATTCTAATTACGACACGCTTTGATGCATACATATGATATTTCTGCAAATTACAGCGACTTCCTTTCTACATTAGCTATTTCGTTTGTTCCACACTATAAATGATCATAAATTGCAGATGTGTGTGTGATTTATGACGATAACGCCAAAATCGAGGAAGCTGCGATTATTTTTAATTTATTACAATCGGCCGCGATTGATGAGTTCGATTAGTTGCACCATCGCCCGAGCAAAGTTGATTTGAACGCAAGTTATCTGCGGTATTTGGCAAATGTTATCGCAGCTCCCATTCAGGTGGAAGATTTCTAACGTTCAATAGTAGTCGTCCTCGTCGTCTATTGTCTGAAGTGATCACGAACTACTTTCAATTACTTCTTCCATTGACCTGAAAACAGCTGATGCCAAACTTTGTATCCAATATCTTTACACATCCATCAAAATTAGATTGCATTGTCTCTCCGCGTATTTGTAGTATCGACGAGGGTGTTCAACCCTTTCCATTTATTCGCTTTCGTTAAACGAACATTCGTCTTTTCATTAGACGAAATTTTCTTAACTATTCCCGCGTAAAGTTGCAAATATCCGACTGAAAACTTTGCATATTAGTTAGTCCTCATTGTTTGTTTATTAGATGGGAAATTCGGTTTGGTGGTAAAATTATTATTGATTCCACAATAGGCCGCAATTAAAATCATAATATATTGTTGTCAATCCATCTTAATTTGAAATGTAGGTAGTAATTAATGTAGTTTCTATCGGTTTACTATCTCATTCACTCGCACTGCTAATTTATCTCGTCATAATTCATTTTGCACATCACATACGATCCTGTTATTAGACGGTTTCTCCTCCGAAAGCTTAGATTTCGAGCTATGGAAATTTATCATTGCATTGCACATTTTTATTGTGTGGGTAATTTTTAGCATTTGTATACATATTTTATGTATTTTTATGATATCATCATGCAGATGGGAAATAAACACTATATTTCCCAAAGGAAATAAACGTAATATTTTATTCTGAACCTTTTTTTATCTATATACTTGATATTTCATATAGTTTCTAATTAGTGGTTTAATCTAATAGGTTTTGTTTTTAAATTATACAGAAAATAAAATAGATATTCCTCCGTAATTTTATCGCTATTAAAATTTGTAAATTTATTTTGTTTTAAATTAATATTATTTTGTAGATAAAACATACTTTTTTAAATTTTCATCAAGAAAAGTAACGATGAATAACTCAAAAGCTATAAGCCCAATTCAAAAACTGATTGCATTTTTGGATTCTACGAATTTTTTTATACTCGTACACCAAATTTCATCAAAATCAGTGAAAGTTTAGATTTTACAAAAGCGTTAATGCAGTTGTGCATCGGTCATTCACCCCGCACAACAAAAATGATTACGCTAGCGTGACGCATTATGATGCAATTGAGGAATGCGCGTTACTCGCACTGCCCCACTTAGTTAATAGTTCTTACGTCATTCTAGTGGGAGAATTTCAACCGTGGTCGTCAGCCTTAGTGCGCTTGCGCGGCCAACTTCAGTTGACAATTCGGTGAAATGCAAGTTGCAAGTGTGAAGTGTCAATTGTTTTTAAAAAGTGCTGAAATGGAAATTATGGACAGTTTTAGGGCCCCACTCAAGGCCCCACCATGAAAGAAAACCCCGTATAGTATCGCGGACATGTTTTTAAGGTTAGAATTTACAATATTTTACTTGCAAACATTCAAGCCGAAAAATTCAATCAGAACAAAATAAAGCAATTTAATCCTTGTTACACTCTACACACACAAGTGTGAAATTTACTAAACGATGTAAAATTAGCATTTTTAGACAATAGTGCTAAACCCTTTGACTTGCACCCCGAAAGGTGTAATTCACTTAAATCCGTCGACTCCTTCTCATTTAATTTCACTGTAGGATCAGTGTTAGAAAACGTATGTATATAAATTGCGATCCATGTTTGCAGGCATTAAAACTGCTTCCTTTTATATAAAAGCGCAGCTAAATAGCATACTTAAAACTCAAGTTAATATCGAAAAAAAGCCGAAGTGGAAAATGCAATCTAACAGATAAAACGTTTATCTAGGATGCGGACTTTTATGCAGAAAAATTGATTCTTCACGTACGGGTAGAATTTTAACAACTATTTTTAATAAAAGCCGCCGCGTGCTTTGAACCTTATTAAGGCCTATAATTCGCCGGGCTTTCGCTGAAAAGCTTGATATATTTATGGATGTGAAACGATTGTCAAAGCGGTAAATAGGATATTTTCGACCCTTCCGCGATTATTTTATCGCCAGCACGAACTTTACGGCATTCACTTCGCTAGTGCTTTCATCACCTTGGCGTAAATTTTCCTTCCACTCCATATTTCACTACGTTTTCTTTCTATGCATCCCTTATTCGTACAATAGGCCTTTTATATTTTTTTCGCGGCCGAGTTTCGGTACTTTTTTGTGTATAACGGCGAACATTTGCATATTAAATAATGTTTCAGCTTTTCTGAAACACGCTTGCTTGTTTATGAAATAATGAGAAATTGCAATATGTAGAATAATTGCTTTGCCGCATTTGCCGGCTACAATTCAACGTTGATTGAATAATTGTATTATCTGTAGAAATGGAATGCAAACAAAAAGACCATCCACTCGAGTGCAGTATTATTCAGTTTAATTACAATGAGTGACTTATGCACATCGTGCATTGCACATGTGGATTTTCAGGTCAGAAATCATCGGTAATAAGCAGTCGGCTGAAGTTGCAGGAATTGTACAACTGCATCATCGTGTGGCAAATGCGATTCAATTCAACACACGCTGTGTTGTCAATTCGAAACAATTTACTACTACGATTTTGACAATATCAAAATTTTCAATTGAACGCATTCAAATGTGTTCCCCCGCGTCTGGCGGCGGCGGAAAAACATGTGGTTTTGTCAGAAGAAATCCCTCTCATTTTTTTTCTGAGGCTATATCCACCCTCGATGTGTATCAATCTTGCTGTATAATTCAAATCGAACGTGACATGCAAGATGCATTTGTGAAACTTCCGGTGAGACGAGTTAATGATGCCAAAAATTGCAGAAAATATTTTTGGAGGAAAAAATAATTTAAAAATAAAGATAAAATAACATTGCTTATTTACATTTAAAATTTATCTGGAATTTTGAAAGCTTTATCCGGATTAAAATTGTAGTATTTTGCGCAAATATTTATACAAAAGGTCAGCGCCAAAAATACATTTAAAAATTAAGAGGAGTACTTTGGCTAAGCTTTCATTTCAGCGCGTCTAACTGGAACGCATGCTATTCTTATGGAAAAATCACTGCCACTCGGTGTCAGGCCCACAGGAAAACTACTGAATCAATTTTAAATATTTAAAGTGATATACATTCTAGAAATATTAATCTATGCTTTTGATGGAACAAAGTTTTTATAGTTCATTGTAAAAAAAAGATACAGCTACTCAAAGTTAATATAGTTATTATTTCAAATACAAAATAACAGAAATGACACTTTGTCCATTGCAATCGCAGATAAATCAATTTAGATTATAAATCAGTTTAAATATTGAAAATTGATTCTTTAGTTTTTAAGATTGCCTAACACCCGATTTGAATTTTTTTATCATATTTTAAACGAGAATCATCGTTAGAGTGCCTGTTCTAGTGCTCGGTAGATGGCGATTCGGACGCTCAAACGCAAGATAGCTTCGAAAATGGCTGATTGCGTCTCATTTCAACACATGCAAATATACTCTAATTCTGGTCTCATGCTAATATTTGTGTCCTAACTCTAATAAAAGAGATGAAGGGTATCGTTTGTCGTTTCCACAATTTGCGTTTACCGTTAGCTTGAAAAAGTCCTCCTCTTAAGAAATTAATTTAATTACGGCGCCTTCGCCAAAAATGCAAAACTTATTTTGTCTACAACTACATCTTAAAGTCGACAATCAATAGTCCTAAGTAGATTTTTCCCTTTTCAAACATAAAAGCACATCCACGATTTCGTATGACATGCAAGCGGTGCATTAATAGAGAATGAGTTGCAGCCTGCAGAAAAAAATCATGTGCTAAGACGTCGTTGGTGTTTCGCTGGCAAAATAAAATACAAGTCCGAATAGAGAATAGACAAAAATTCCGAATAACACTTTTAGTACTCTGTTCGCTATTCTAAATAGAGTACGTGTTTTTCGCAGTTGAACGATTTACAACTGAAGTTTGCACTATTCAGACAGGTTTCAGTTCACATATATATTGTGAAAGCCGTTCTATTTATTTTTTGTGCAGTAATTTCGAAACCGAGCTGCCAAATAAATAAGATGCAAGTTGTCTCTGCCGCATTAAATAAAACACTCGCTTATAATTAATTTGAGTGCGATGTTTAAAATTATTCAACTCGATAATGATGTTCATTTAAAAGTTTTGCGAATAGTTTACTTCGCTTCCTAAGCAAAACACAATTTCGCTAATTAATGGAATAATTAAAAATATTAACCTGTAAGCAGGTGGTGTAGCTGGGACTATAAACGACGTGGTCGCAGGCACACTGACAATCTCGCAGGTGTTCCGTCATTTCAAACATAAGCTCCGGGTCATCCATTTGGGCATCCATCCCGTCACCAGCTGCCCGTCTTTTGGGATGGCCCGGGATGACATTGGATCTGCAAAAGATTACATTGTGCCAGAGAAAATTGCTTTTTCCTTACACATAAATAACACATCATAAAAAAAGTATTATTTATCTCAAACAATAAGATTAATAGAATTGTTGTCTATTATGAAAAAAATAATAAAACTCTTTAATATAAAGTTGGGTAGAGTTAAGAATATTTCTCGCGCTGTTACGTGCGCATGCGCAAAGTCTATTCAAGGTCATAGCTCACGAGATAGCGCACCACTCGAATGTGAGCGAATTCTATTAAATTTATTTCACAAAAGTAAACATGAACAAAAATAAATAACACTGCCAATTTATTTAAATAAAAATATGCATGTTGAAGCATTCATTACAATCAGCAGAGCAATGAAAGGAAAAAATAAAATTGTGCCATATGCAAAACCAATTTAAATTAGTACGATGGGTGTGAACGCAAAAAATTGCATTTTAAAATTGCTGTGAAAGCAATATTTTAAAGCTTTTACAAAACATGGAACTTTGACAAGTCAGCTTTTTAAATTATTAACAAATCGCATATTGCACAAGCTCAAGATTTTTTCGTCTTTGAAATTTTTGCCAATATAAGGAATTATGTAATAGATAGAAGTTACTATTAATAATGTAAAAAATACAATCACTCTTGGGTATTGGCATCGTGCCTCATCAATTATCTAAAGCGCAGATGTCTTTGAATAATTTTTAAAACTTTTTGTAGTCGTCCCTTGGCAAAAGAACCCAGAACCATCTATCATCCGGCAAAATAGCAACAAAAAGAAATATTAATCGTAATTTTTTTTTGCTCGTCTGCTCAAAACTAAAAAATATTAAAAGTTCCCTAATTTCCAGTATCCGCAGATTATGTATGCGCGATGTAACCAAGTTTAATTTATCAGCAGGGTGCAATCTACTTGGCGCACTAATTCTCTTTAAAGTAGTCGGTCGGTCGGAGAGGGGTAGACAAAAATGAAAAACTGTAATGAGAAAATAATATACGCGGCTTGCAAATCTTTTACGTTTAATAAAATAATAAACATGAAGCTGCGCTGAGGCCAGAAAATTAAATTACACCGCGGCATTTTGTTAATTAAACTGTTAAAATGTTGAATCGGGCGATTCGAACGGACGCAAAGACGAAAATTTACCTTCGTTTTTATTTCGGAGGAGATTTAGATAAGTCATTTGTGGCGAAAATAATGCAAACTGCAACTTTTTGTCCTTTAATAAATTATCTTGCAAAATTATATTTCTGCTATGCAAAAATATTTTTGCATTTTTTTCATAATTTACTAGATCTACTTAATTTTATTATTATAAAAATATTTAACATGAAATATGACAGAGTGAGTTATTTTTATGAATATGTGCATGGTTTTTTTAAATTAATGGAATTACAAAAAAATTAAATTTTGTTATGCAACTTTTGCAGCTAGATATATTTTTATGTGCATAAATGTAATTTATAATGAAAAGGAGGATGCTGCTTATCGATCCAGCTTATTTATGAATCTGAAAATGCATTTTATGTTCCTTAAATTATTTACGAAATTCAAATATTTATTTTTCGATTTGTTTGATTAATTTTCGAGTTGCTGAATAATTGAAGGCTTTCTTAGCGTTAACACTGGCAACTCCGCCAAAAATTCAATAATAATTTTCATTCGCTACGAAATGCGAATCATCAAAAAAGATATCTAGTTCAATGAGATTTTTGATATAAACGCGTTTGTTAAATTTGATTATTTCATTTATGTGCCAATCATAATTCAAGCCGAACCAGTCCGACATACACATTGTTCATATGGAAATACTGATTTACAATCATTCGCATATGTTCAGTTGTTTATTAATTAAAAAAACATTAAAGCTGAAATCAATTGCATGTATACTGTAATTTGCATTTAGGTTGCAGAAAAAAATTTAAAATTATAAATTTGTTCTATAAAGAAAATTAAAAAAAATTATTTAAAGCAAAGAATAATTTTATTCAAATTTATTTTTTAGTTGTAAAAAAATAATTGAATTAAAAAGTGTACAAATCTGGATGCAAATACATTAATATGAATTTATTTAGCAAATAAAAATATAAAATAATAAATTTGTTAACAAGAAAAAATATTAAAAAATAATTTTGAAAAAAGATGCACTTTTTTTTGAATTTATAATTTGTTTTTTAGTTGTAAAAAAATATGTGGCATTAAAAAATGTACAAACCTAATTGCAAATACAATAATGCACATTTATTTAGTGGAAAAAAATATAAAATACTAAATTTGTCTTCAAGAAAAAATAAAAAAAAAATATTTTAAGAAAAAAATTTTGTTATTTAAATTTTAAACTTATTTTTAATGATATTTTTTCGATATAAAAATGTACAAATCTGGATGCAAATACATTAATATGAATTTATTTAGCAAATAAAAATATAAAATAATAAATTTGTCGATAAGAAAAAATATAAAAAAATAATTTTAAAAAAAGATGCACTTTTTTCGAATTTATATTTTGTTTTTTTAGTTGTAAAAAATTAGGTTCCATTAAAAAATGCACAAACCTAACTGCAAATACACTAATACACATATATTTAGTGAGAAAAAATATAAAACAATAAATTTGTTATTAAGAAAAAATAAAAAAAAATATTTTAAGGAGAAAATTTTGTTATTTAAATTTTAAATTTATTTTTTAATTATATTTTTTCGATATAAAATGTAAAAACCTGAAGGCAAATACACTAATATAAATTTATTTAGTAGAGAAAAATATAAAATAATAAATTTGTCGATAAGAAAAAATATAAAAAAATAATTTAGAAAAAAGATGCACTTTTTTCGAACTTATAATTTGTTTTTCAGTTGTAAAAAATTATTTTGCATTAAAAAATGTACAAACCTAACTGCAAATACACTAATACACATTTATTTAACGGAGAAAAATATAAAATACTAAATTCGTCATCAAGAAAAAATAAAAAAAAATATTTTAAGATAAAAAATTTGTTATTTAAATTTTAAACTTATTTTTTAATGATATTTTTTTGATATAAAAATGTACAAACCTCGATCCAGTGGCAGCCCTAAAACTTTGTCCTCGCATAAAGCCGTAATCATCACACTTAAAATCCTTATCAAAACCGCACGATTTAATCGCACAATTTTCAACACCATAACTATCGTAAAAAATGTTATTAGGTCCACGATGGATGTTAATAATTTCCGGCGATTGCATTCTTCTCATCGTCGCATTTTTCTCGTGTTCGCGTAGAATGCGCTGGTTCTGTTCGCAGACATACGTGTGTTTCAGACGTGATGGCTGCTGAAACTTTCCGGTGGTGGCAGCAACACCACCACCACCACCCGCCACCGATTTACGATCCAAACTCACTTGACTCAAATTGGTGCTTGCCAGTTTCGGTAAAGTATTAAACGAGCGATTTAATGCCGAATTATGCTCGCTGAAACGGGTTTTCAGTGGCAATACAACTATCGATGGCTCATTCGCCGGACAATTACACAACTCAATCTCCTGCGAGAAGCGATTGCAGTTCCTTTCAGGTGAATATCGATGAATCTCGTGCATGCTTTCCTGCTGCCCTTTGGCACTCAAAAGCAATTCGGAACTGGTGTTCATATTGTGGCAGTGTCCAGCCGTGCTGCCTCCGACGTCCTTAAATGTCGCGACGCGCTCTAAATTCTGATTTCCGACGTCCGGCGGCAGTATTGTTATTCCGACGTTCTCATAATCTCGATAATCGTTGTCATTTGGACTGTTTACTTGAGTGAACTTGGATAATTTCATCTTTTGATTCTTCATGATCCTGCAATAGACAAACAAGTTTCATTTTATTTCAGTCGAGAACTAGAACCGTTTCAGGAATCATTTATTTTTATTTGTTTTCGATAAAAGCTTGTTCCTTTCAGTTAAACGCCAAATTATGCAAATATATGATTTTATTTCGTCGCAAAAAATTTAACTGTAAATAAAAGTGTGCCAAATAATTTTGTCAGTATAGTACATCGATAAATTTCGTAATTGGGGCAATAAACTTAGTTTTCAATTAAATATAGTAGTATCCGAATATAAGGAGTTCAATCTTGAATTGGATGGATGTAAATAATGAAGACGATTTAAAAGAAGGAAAAGTCAAACGCAAGATCTTGATTAAAGTTCCGCCCTTTGCTATTAATTTCAATTTGGATAGTTAGCGTTAAGTTTCATTCCCGATCACTTATACACAGTGTCCGTAAAAAGTTGCACCTTCAGAAAATTGGTAGAAATGTGAGAAAAATTGAAAAAATGCGTCAAAAAAAATTTGCACCTTCAAATGGTTAAAGAAAAAAAATTATGAAACTTGGGTCGATTTTTTTGCTATCACTCGATAGATTTTGAAAAACTGCAACTTTTGGTGTGCGAATTTTGAGAAAAAACCAAATGCATCCCCCCAAAATAAATAAAACTCCTCAAAAAAGTTACGAAAAAATGCACAACTTTTAAATTTTCGAAGATAAAATTGTCAAACTTTCGGCTATTATTTTTTTAAATTATTTGAACGCATGTAACGTCCAAAAATACATTTTTTCAGCTTTCAATAAGACCCTGTAAGCATCCCAGAAATTTTAATCAGCATTGAAAGTTCGGATGCGGAAATCGATACGTTTGGGCCGACCTTTAAAAATGCTTTTTATATTTGTACACATTTGCTTTTTATGCATGTACCATTTAAATTTAACAATTCCTGCTGTGCCCGTGTGCAATTTGGTTTCATTTTCATCTTTATTAAAGTCGTAAATTTACTTTTAGCCGATTTTTAATTATTGCAAAAGAGCAACAAGTTTTGTAAATGTTTGTGCACAAATTAGGTTTTTGCCATCATTTGCGGTTTTCATGTTGCAATTTCCACATTGGAATTAAAATTTATAGGAAAGCTATTTTATTTTAGCAGAAAATTTTCCCTTTAATCATTGAAGTAGCGGAAAATCATCAAACAGCTTAGATGGCGATTATAAAAGATGCTGTTAGATGCATCATTATCAGCTTTCTATTTTACGCCAAAATATTGCATTTTGATATTTTTGATAACTTTTTTAATTATTCACTAAAGTAAAAGTGTCCATTAGCTAAGTTTAAAAAAAACAAAATCAATTTCCCACTAGTTCGAAATTGAGTCAGTTGTTGGGAAGTTTGAAGAACAATCGCTTTAACTGCTATCAGTAACTGCATTATTTTTGATCTTAAATTGAAACTATCCCTCGTTCATCTTATAAATGTCGCTCGACTATTTTGAGGTGAACTATCGAAAAGTTATTTCAAACAAACAAAAAACTGGAAATTCAATTTCATCACATCGAACATTATATATGCGAAAGTGCTCTCCTCTCCAACTTGGTCCAGCTTATCGATAGACGTCAGTTTTTGTCAGTGGCAAGGGAAATTGTTATTTGAAATTCACTTTGAACATAAGTCTCATAAATAGCGTCTGAAATTTATATCAAAATATTAAGATGCACTTTATAAAATATTTGCTCAATAATGGGGACATTTTTATTAAAATTTATATCAGAATTATTCGAATTTGCATACAAATTTTCAACACGATGTCAAAAGTGATGGATATTGCAATCATAAAAAGAAAATCTTTTAAGCCCGCTTTGCTGATTGCAATGCTGTCTCAAAACGAAGAAGAAAAAAAACTTCTTTAAATCGTCCTTTTGTTTCAGCGCAACTAGAAAGAAAGCATAAAACATCTCATAAATGTCTTCGGGGTGTTAGACGACGACTAATATTTAATCACAACATTCTTTTTGAGTATCCGGGCGCCTTCGCCATAATTCGAATCAACATTATTGTGTCTGCTTAATTGCTAGCGGTAATTAATTTATTTTTAGAAAGGTAATTATTTACTTTCTAAGTGAAAGTTCAACACAAAGAAGAAAGCTCTTGATTTTTTTCCCAGGTAAATTCGCAGCTTGCGGGAATCGGAGAAAGTTCTGCAGACTTTTGTTGTTTGTTGTTAGTAAATACATTTTGTTATTGCATATAGGCACGCATTCTTATTTATGAAAGTGAACAGGGAAACAAAAAGATCTTTAGGGATTGCAAGACAAAATATAGTAGGGCAGGATATTTACTTAGAAATATGGCCAAACTTTTTTATATACTCAGAAATTTTATCTCAATAATATATTATGTAAAAGTGGCCCTGAAAATTTTGGATGGGGGCGATTTATTAGAAGAATTAATTGCATATTTCTGCAATGAATGAATAATAACGAAAATTGAGATTGCGAACTTTTGTCACGCTTGCCATTCCTTTTATGTGTCATAAATTAATAACACTTTTCAAAATTATAATTCTTAAAGTTTTACGTTACGGCGAGTTTCTCGATTTATTAAAAATATTTTCATCTTTTTCCTGTCATACCGGAAGTAGACTCCACTTCCGGTCATACCGGAAGTATATCCTATTTCTGGTCATACCGGAAGTAGACTTCAAACTTTTTTGGTAATTTTAAATAACAGTTTTTCCGGTATTGCCGGAAGTTATATTAATTTAAAAATATTTTTAGTAGAATGGATTTTTTTTCGGTAGTAGGTACTTCCGAGGGTTCTCCAAATATTTAATAGAAATTTTTTCTGACACTTTTTTGGTCCATTTGTCATTCAAACTCAAACATAATTATTTTCCTATTTTCTTTAGAGTTTGTTATGAAAATTTAAATTTCCCACACAAATAATGAGCAGATAATTAATTGTTCTTCGCTATCTACTGTTTTGTTCACTAATTTCAAACACAATGAGCGAGGCAATTCGAATTTTGAACATTCACAGAAAAGGGAGAAAAGACTTAAACTTTCAAACAATTAATTTGAAAAACTTTGTTCCATAGTTTTGTTTAAGTTTCCGATTTTGGGAAAACGGTTTTTGCGCCTGCATCCGTTTTTGGCCACATGCCCGCATTGGGGATAAATCAAAATTCTGCTGACTATAAATATAAATAGCGAAGAAATTTCGCATGTATACATCTTTTATAGATTACTTTCAAAACTGCAAGTTTAGAACAGTAAGTTTTCTCGTCACATAAAACTGTGAAAAATATTATTCAAATTTTTTGCTCGAACAATTACAAGAGAATAATTACCTTAAATCCAAATAAAAATGCATACAAGCAAATCCCTCTGACTTAATTAAAGCTGACAGTATTTAATTAATTGCTTTTTTTTTAATTTAACGCGCTTCAGCCAATTATTTTGCAACATAGCTAATTGAAAAATATTTGTAGATGCATGACAAATTATAAATATTGATTGTACGGTTTAATTAAAACTGGTTTAAATCTAACAAATTTATTTTTAATATTCTATTTTTCGCTTGCAAGAAAATTGATTTGTGTTCGATGGAAATCGATATGAAATAATTAACTTTGTGCTTGCAATAAAAATGAGTGGGCCAAAAAGATGGAAAAATATGATTGAGGGTAGAATCTCCATTAAAATTTAATTTAGTCGTCACATCAGCATTTGGTAAAATGGGAACGAGAAAAATAAATCATTGTGGCAGAAGTTGGGGAAAAAGAAACCCAAATAGAGCGCGATGCCGAACGAATGTCCTCAAAATATGTACAAAGCAAAAAAAAATTGATCAGATAATTGACAGGGTGGATATTTTGATAGATTCATGCTTTTAATGAACTTTTGCAGAACTTTCATCAAAAAGCTGTCATGTTTTTAATGCAGTTTCACATAAACTCTAATTCTATTATCAGCTTTTTTTATGTCAACTACTTTGAGCTTCATACTTCAATTAATTCAGTATTAAAGTTATTTATAGTGGAAAAGTTTGCCGGTAAGTAAATTTTAAACTAAAGAAAAAATAATTGAATAAGAAAGTTTAAAAGTATAGACAATTTTTTTATTACATTAAAACTGTATAATAAAATAGTTATTAGACGTTATTGAGCGTTGTTAGACGTTATTGGACGTTATTAGACGTTATTAAACGTTATTATGCGTTATTAGACGTTACAAAATTATTTTTCTGTGTTTAAAATCGATTCCAAAAAAGTAGAAATTTTCCTGATAAATATTTAAAATTTAAATTCATAATATTTGAATTAATTTATAACTTTTTAAACCCTTGAATTTAATAATGTTTAAATTATTAGCATAATTAATCCCGTTTTAATAATTAATTTACTAACTCCTTTAATTACTACCCAAACAAAAATCTTTCAGAAAAAATAATAAGGAGCCAAATTTTATTTCAGTTCTCTAAAATTTCCCATCACCAAACTTTCTCCAGTTCAGTTGATATAAAAAATACTAATTTTATTTTCTTTTCCAAGTTCGTGGGGCCTCCATCGATCTTACTCGACATTCATAAATTCAGTCCGGCTTTCAGTGGAATTTTAAAACACCCTGTATTCAAATTTATCGGCATTTAACAACGTAAACTAAGAAACATGAAAAGACATCCTTAAATTGATTGCATTTTCTTGAATAATTTTAAGAGTTTATTAATAAAACGCTTTAAAAGCATATGAAATTTTAGCGTAATGAAAATTTCCAAGCTGAATTTTATAGCAGCGGGTTTGCTTTTAAATATATTTTTCGCATGGTGCGACAAAGAATGCTAAATCAAAGGCGTATTAAAATTCCACTCAATTATCTATAGAAAAAAATCTTAATAGACATTAATTAATTACAGCTTGATTTAAGGGATGATAAAAATTCTTCTAATGATTAAAATGTAACGCAATTAGGAGCAAAAGATAATTAAATTACACGTTTAGCTCTAATGAAATTTTCTCGAAATAAAACAAAAGCTTATACTTACAAGAAGAATATTCATAAAATCAACGTTTAAAAAGAACAACACAATAAAAGCACAAATTTTAATTTACATTGGAGTCGAGTGTTTTGCATGAAGCCAAACCAAAGATCACTTCGTCCTTAATACACGCAAGAAATGCTCTTTGAAAAAGATCGCGATATTAAAATGGAAATGCGCTTGCGGTCCATTTACCGGATACAGCCAGGATATCGCAGCATCAGTGCGAGTCTACTGACTCCAGCTGCTTGCAGTAAAAGCTGCTGAAGCTGAGCTTTCGATGCTTTATGAAGCGCGCATGCTTATTCTTTCTCTCGTAGCTTTGACCTGTTTAGTTTGACACCTCTGCGAGATGCTTTGACCCATCAACTTGGCTTTTTCGTTTCTCTTTTTCCCTTCCGGCGTCTGTATGTTTATGTTTATAATACAAATTTTTAATTGAAAATTATTTTTCGGAATTATATTAGAGCTTTTATTCAATAGCTAGTATTTTATATATTTTAGAGCTTTTCACGGGGTAGTAAATAAAAGCTCTATTTGAGAAAAATTACGATTTGAGATGCTTGAAAAAAAATATTGAATTGAAAATATAAAGGATGCGATTTATTCAAAGCGCGAAGGGGTCTCTTATGTGGTTTCGTACATCAGTTTTATACTAAGCTGAAAGCACAGGAAGCTTCAGAGTGGTACAGCGATGAGGCTCAAGCACAGATAACTTTTCGAATATAGATTTAAATAATAGCGAAAAAACATTTCGCTATATAAAACACATATTTTCGATATATAAAAGCAAATAAAAAGTGGCTTGTATAACTTTTTATTTTTTCCCAGATACACCACAAATCAATCGAGTTGATGTGTTTTATCAAATATTAGATTGAAAGCGAAACGTTTCAATGAACACGAATAAAAAGTATGTTGTACCGAGTGGTAGCAATTTGCAAGCTCGAAAAAAATTCTGGAGCAATTTTTTTATTTCGTCCAAATATGTTGCGACTCTCTGTATAGAGCGCAGGAATTCAACAGTTGATATACTCCTGAAAACGGCCAACAATTTGATTGATACGTACATTCAAACAGCGGCCGAAAAAAAAAATATGTGCACAGATTTTTAACAAAGGCGAAATATTTTTACAAATCCGTTTGGTAGCAATTTAATCGCTTTGACCCATTTTGCAAGTGAGGCATAAATCCTTATTTAAATCTTTCACGAGTATTTATTTCAAGCATGTCGAATCGCAATTGATTACGAAAAAAACGCTTTTTTAGTTTCATTAAATAATATATTTTTTATTAAGCGATATATTGGGTGTTGAGTAATATTTCATTACTCAACTAACGTTAGGGGAATCACAGAATGTATCGGCTGGCGTGACGTTAGCGATTTATTTTTATTAGCCGACAATTCCACCGCGGAAATATATTATAAATTTCGGCGTCAGTAATAGCCATTATTACACGCTCGTTACTATTACCCGATTTTAGCGCTTTTAAGTAGGAACATTTTGCGTGAGTATTATTGAGATGCTTTCGATCCGAATCCAGTTTATCGCTTTAATGCACCTCGAAACTTCCTAATCCAAAGAACTCCCGCCTAACACAAATGCTATGCTTTCTATTTATTGAAGTTGGCCAATAAACTTGCAACTTAGATGCATCCAACAGCTTTATTTTGTTAACTAAATCAAACTTTTCTGAAATAATTTGAATCAACAGAAAGTTGCAAATGTGTGCCGTGCATCGTGAGTATAGTATGTGGATGATTCAATTCAAAGGAAAATTGCGTGGAATGATCAAAGTGAGTTTCTTGTTACGAATTTAATCTGAATGACCTGTATAACTAATCAGGACGTAGTTGAACTCAAGCCTGGCAAACATTCCCCTTCGGAAAGCAACCACCCTGTCCAATGTTCGGTGCATGTCACAGAGTGGTTAACAAGCTTTAAATTTACAATGCATCCAGGTCCATCAAACTGTGCAAATCACTACTATATCGTCATTAGACTTAACGACGGCGAAAAAATCGACGTGATTTCGAAAATAGACGCTTTCATTTATTTTCGCGCGCAATTAGAAATAAATCTAAAAGAAGCTTTATATTTACTGAAAGTTGCGCAAATGTTGTTCATAAATCATAGTGACAACAAGACCATTCAACTGGAGAAATGATAGTTGTTTGATATGATGAATTCAACCATTTACTTGCATGTCGTTTTATCATTCATCTAGAAATATTTCCAACTTGCTTGAATTTTAATCAAATAAATCGATATTTGGCTCATTATTTATTTGGCGAACGACATTTTTGGGACTAACACTAATTGACACCTGGAAAGTGAAAAGGGTTCGATTAAATTTTGATCCGATTTTGTATCTTCTTCATAAACCGAATAAAAATTGATGCTACCTGAGGCTGAATTTAATTTGGCCCGAAAATAAATCCAAATTATTGCCAATAAAGCTTGAGCAAACATTTGGCAACGTATTAGCACCGAGTTAATGCTTTGAAGCTGAAGGGATACTAAGAGCAGGGATATGTTGTTTCCAAGTACATACAACCGGATACTATAACAATATAGCAACAATATCAATGGTTTATATGCAATACGTGATAATACTCTTAGTTTTCGTCATGTTGGAAAATTGTTTTTCCTATATGGGTGAAGTTTATGGTCAAAATAATTAATGGAGCCAGGACTCGTTGAATTGTTGCAACTTCTAATGCGTGGGTGCATACAATTGATTACAAAAAGGATCTCATTAAAAAGCTGTATCATTAATAATAGGACAAACATACTATTATACGTTTTGGTCATTTGTTTCCGGGTCCTAATGGAATCATCATGTCCAGAAAAATTAATATTCTGCAATTTAATTATTTTGCGCTATAAAACATGTCGCAAAATTTTATTTCTCTCGTAGAGGAAGTGTTATAATAGACACAAATTGGATGTACCTAAATTTTAGATTTTTTCCCGCCTTAATATCGCCAGATTGCAAAATTATATCTGCCGGTCTATCGGTTCGTTAAGCATTTAAACCGCATCTTCTCAAAAACCACTTAACCAATCAAAACCAAATTTGAAACCCTTATTTGTTACCCTTAAAGGAAGATAATGTCGAAAACAGAATTGCAAAATCTTAAAAAACATGAGAAGTAGAGGCAAAAAACGGACCAAACATTTCAATTTCTGAACTAAACTAGAATGACTTTAAACCACATCTTCTCAAAAACTACTATATTGATCAAAACCAAATTTGGGACCCTTATTTCTTGCCTTTAGAGGAAAATAATGCCAAAAAAATAATAATAATATCTTGAAAGACATGCGCACTAGGGGCGAAAAATGAACAAAACGAAGAATTTCTGAACTGAACTAGAATTTTTGCGAAAATGCAATTTTAAAAGGCAATTGTTATTCTCATGGTAAAATCTTTCGAAAAGTAACATGACAAACTGTCAGGTAAATCGTTGATACAAACATAGACGAAGCTGTTAGTCTTTCTCCATACACGCTTCTTCTTTTCCCGAGAACTACTTCGGCTGTTCAATTTTTCTCTGACATCAAAACGTGATGCTTTTCTATATGTATGCTGATTATTATTCCGTCCGCAAAGAATGGATGCTGGAAACTCTCCTCTAGTGGGATAAGAAACAAATATTGCATTTACCGAGCCATTTGTTACGAAACATAATATTCAAGTTAATAGTGTTTTTATATATTAGGTATACGACGAGGAGAGGGCTTTTCTAAGTAACCTTAGGTGGAAATCTAATAAAACCCTCTTGTAAGCGCACTTTTTTTCCCGAAATTTTGAATTATTTACTTTCGAAAAGTTTGTCAATAAAAGAAGCGAGTTTGATTCTTAAGCGCTCATCTTTCGGATGCTAAACTTTTAAGTGCAACGCTTAGAAAATTAAATATTTATTTATAGTAGCGGCTACATCTGGGCTACCAAATGTTTCGCTTAATGAAAATTGATTAATAATTTTTAACTGATTGAATAATATGTGTCATATCGCCGAACAAAAGCATCTAATTCAAATTTATACAATAGGATCGATTTGTGTATAATTGACATGTTAGAATTTGGAACCGGACTATTCATTGCCATTATCAGCAAATCTGTTCATTAAGGGAATTTTTAGTTATTATTGATTTTCATCACCCGCATAAATAATGCATGAACAAGATGCTTATTTTGATCGAAAATTATAACTTGAAATGGATTTTTAATTCATTATCCAACTAAATTTAAATTATTAAATTTTTAATTAAAACAAAACCGCGCGCAATTTTCTTTGATGAAATGAAATTTTAATCCTGGCGGATGCGCCAAGAGCAGAGAGGTGCTTGTTCCATTTGTAATAAAAAGCCACTTGTAGAAGGAAAAACTTTGCTCAGCTTTAATATCAACGAAATTAATCATTGTTTCAATAAAAGAAAAACACAAATTTGTCATTTTGCCGCAAACATTTCGACTGCTGCATAAATTTATGAAGAAGCCCTTGATTATGCAAATTGCCATCAGCATTATGATTTTCCCTGTTTCTTGATTACTGATGGCTCTAATCTAACCACCAAAGAGGAATCTATTTAATATATGCGTTTGATTACCGCTGGCTATCATTATTACCGCAACTGATCTGAAATTAGTGGGATGTTAACCCCGGTTAAGCTTGACCAAGCAGATTTAGTCATTATAATCCTTATTAATTTAATAGTGTGATAGTTAATTAACATAGCAAACAACCGTTTCTTCTAGGACCCTTAAATTAATGGCAAATCCTCCGCACAAACAAAAGCGCTATTTTTCTTAAACTCGAGTGCACTCCTGGATGGTTACCGATACGTGAAAGGATTTCAAATACAAACTGCAATTAGTTACAGTGAACTGTCTTACAGTTTAGCAGCTGCAGTCTATTTTTTCTACCAAATCCTCAACTTGTTGAAAGGAAAAGTAATTTTATTTGGTGCGAGAAAAAAATATTGTCAGCACTCAGACGGTATCAACTTTGTCTCTAACAGGTGAACCTGGTAATAAACAAAATTTGTCAGGCTGCGAAACGACGTCGGCGGCGTCAGTTTCATCGTGTCGCGAAGCCCGAGGACGTCGATTACTCAGCCACGTATTCCTGTACAAAGGCTATGCGACCATGTTGACTGTCATTTGCCGCTTCCTTTCACCACGATAACCAGCCTTTGCAAGTTGAACAAAAAGAATATGAAAGATACTTTTGTACATAAATATATTTCTATGTAGATACAAAAAGACTGGATGGAAACATGTTACGAGTGAACCGGCGCATTCGCATTTTATAATACTGTTTGCTTTACTACACTAAAAAGTTCAGATGCAATTTATTTTTAATCCGATTTTATGTTTTGTTGAGAGGCATTTTTCGAAATGAGCTGGAAAATTAAATTTTTACATGTCAAATTGCTAAAGAAATTTGGATTTACGGTAAATAATTTGTAAGTAAATTTACACTTTACTGAAAATATTTTTTTTTAGTCGTTAAATTTAATATTTTGTTGAAAATCACACAAAATAAAATAAAAAAAAATCTTTTGTTCCACTATAATTAAATGTTTGTCTGTCGTTCCTCTCGTGCAATGCAATAAACTACCCTTTCAAAACACTAATACAATTTCGAAACCGCAACAATTCCTATTCTGATGGAATAAAAGAGACAAACCTAAAAAAAATAGTTTCCCCACAAAAAAAAAACCGTAAAAATAATTGTGTTAAATCTGCGAGCAGAATAACACCCTGTAGTCGCTCGTCTAATATCGTGATATGTTTTTTTCGAGTGGCCTTTGAAAGCTCAAAATGAAAATGTTTCCCGGTGACCCGTTATATTGAACCACATGTGCAGTTTTCTTGTTGATTTTATGGTCCATTTCATCTTAGTCGTGTTTGTTCACGAGTTGAACTAGTATTAGCAAAAAGTGGCTACAATATTATCAGACTGCGCCCCAAAAGCAAATAACACATCACTGAGACACTAATAACACGACAAAACCGTTTTCTTTTATTTTCCCGTAAATCTGCACTCGAAATCCCGCTTAAAAGCTCTAAAAATATTGAGAAAATTATTTTTCAATGAATTTTCAGCGCAGCTGAAAATATTAGTAAATAAAGTATGACGGAGGGTTGGAAATAGTGCAAGTGGCATATATGCTCGGAGCAAGACATTAATAGTGGAGCGTCAGTAGTCTAAGCACATAACCGGAAACCCGGAATCCAACTCCGGAGCTTCAAGTCACAAGTTTAATAGATAAAGAATTGTGCGACTTCTACGGAGCATAGTTAAAGTGTGTGCGGTATTTTAAACTAATACAATTTTCTTGTAGATTTACAATTGAATTTTTTTCGCCGCAACGATTTATCATCCCCCACTTGTCGGAAATATACATATTATTAATGTCATCCCGATTTTATTATATATATAACATCTCGGGGCTAAATTTATGGAGCTAATAAATATAAAGAGACTCGTTATTATTTCTTACGCAACCGGCAAATCAGTACCTTCGTATAAAGCTCCTTTTCGTTGATTACTATTCCATGGATGTATTGGTAAAAGTAACTGGCTTCCAGACCTGAAAAGTGCTTTTCACATCTCAATCGAGATTATTTCTCAAAGCTTTATTGTTATTGTCTGAAAGCGCACGTGACAAGCATACAAAATTCAATTTAATTATAAATTAATAACTCGCACCAGGTACAATCGCAGACAGCGAATCTGGTACACCGAGTAGGCAACCAAATATACAGTAAAATCTATTACAGTGCGTATGCAACCAATTAAACAGCGAAATCGGGTACGCCGAGTATGCAACCAATTATACATTCTCAGCGCTTGAAGGATCAAATGTAAAAATCAAATTTAGATCCACTTTTAGTTAACGGATTTTAATAAAATTTTGCAGACATACGTATTGATCATGAAACTATAATTTACAAAAAAATTTAACAATCAATGTTTTCTATGAGCGTTACAAAAAATTATTTTGCATCTATCAATTTTATCGCTTGGAGGAGCATATTTTAAAATCAATTTTAGATCCACTTCTAGTTAACGGATGTTAATAAAATTTTGCAGACATACTTATTAGTGACGACAATACAATTTACCAAAAAAATTATCATAAAAAATCTTCTACAAACGTCAAAAAAAATTAATTTTCCAACTCTCGTAAAAACCGTAGAGAAAATTTTTATAGCAAATAAACTAGTTTCGTTCGCACCTATTATTTACGAGCTTATTGAATTATTTATAAAGTATCTTTGGGCTATGGAAAGAGATATTGGTGAGAGGATAGAGGCTAAAGCTTAAGTGCCGGTCATGAGCGCATGAAGTTGAGATTTTTCAGCCCAGTGTCATTTTTCATGTTGGTCCACGAACGACGAAACTCGGAGCATAAATTTCTGCGTGTATATAAAAATTTACTACTTTTGTTAGCGCAATTTTGAACCATCACGTAGCCCAACTATTCGGTTCAACACACTTTTCGTTCAATCAGAAACCGGAATGATGTTTAATTTTATTCGTCGCGTTTCAGCGCACGATCTGAGATTCCTTAGCGCGTTTTTTATTTTGAATTTCTATTTGCAAATTAAAAGGGCAAATTGCTTATAAAAAGGGGACGTGGTGTGAAAAAGGCAAAGCGGAAGTGAAATTTATTTTGTTTCGCATTTACGTACTTAATATGATCTGCATAGCCATTAGAGCGCAACCCCCAAGTGACGAATTTCGGACAGTTTTGACATCAGAGTGAATATTAAATGCAATTCGGGATTAAGCATGGGTTAATTATTATCTACAACTCCCTTAACAAGCATAATTCACCCCACCCGTTTTTTCCCCCCGCTTTTTTTTTTGATTATACTGCAGTATTAATATCCATTGAAGCATTTCAGTGGAAGAGGAAAAAACACCAACACCCAATTCATTTTTTTTTCTCGGTATATAATAAATAAATCAAACTCGATATAGTATAAATCACTAAGGCCTTATGGTCCTCTTCCTTTCAGGCCAGTTGAATCAAAAAGGGAACGAAACGGATATCGTAGTTTATTTTATTTTTTTTATTGTGGCGGGTTAGATACACTAACAACTTTGCTGATTTAATGCATGCATCAACTAGTTTAAGGCAAACAAATTACAATTTGTGCTGATTTTAATTCACTTGCAAACTGCAATTTCTATTAAAATCGCATTTCCGGATGATTGAAAAATACATCAGCTTATTACAACAAGCTAATATTGAAGGAGTGATCAATCATGATCGGGAGCTGGTTTCAATATTGGAGAAGGATAAGTTATTTTTGAGTGACCGTTTTGCACTTTAGGACAATACCACTTTAAATAAAGTTTATTAGAATTCTATTAAAGTAAAAATTGTTTAAAAATATTTAGCAACTTTTAATAGAATTTAAACTAGAATTTATTTTGTAAGAAAATACGTCATAGTTAGAAGCAGTCAGGTTAGCGCATCGCATTTCAAATCAGACTCCTCCCATTTTCCCTTTCTTTTACTACGGTAAAAATCGAATAGTGCAGGAAGGCGTTCCGAAATTGTGACGTCACATTACTTTAAATTCAAAATTTAAACTCTTTCCGAACTCCCAAAATAATTCAAAAAATTATATTTGCATGTAATTTTTTATACTCTATCATAAAATGAAATAAAATAATGGTTAGAGTTAAAGTCTTATTGTAATTAAAATTTGTTTTATTATTTGAATAATATTTCGGTCGCTAATAAATTTTATTCGCCTACGTTCCAGATTAATGTGTACATTTTCGTTGAATTATGTCGTGTCACATCAAGTGTAACAATTTGCAACCCTATTATTTCTCCACCCTAACCGACATACCCCTATTATTGGTCTTCCACTATATTTATCATTACAGTAACATGATTTCATTAGAAAATTAATTTTGCTATAAAATAGATTCGCATAAGTTGAACATATTTACGGAAATGCGATTGGAAAATAAACAGTCATTTCGTTTATTTGCCAAAACATTGAACTGGATCTGTTTGCTAATTGAATTGCCCTTGGCGGTCTATTTATATTTTAGTTGGCGAGAAAAATGTACGAATAATTAGGGATGCAGGAAAACCATTAGCATTTTTATCTGGATGGTATAATAATGGGTGTTTTTGGAAAATTGATAGAACACAAATTTTGTTAGCCAAAAAATAATTGATTGAAATGGATCCTTTAGGATATTTCAGATTTTAAAGCACTAAGAGAAATTTAATAAATAAAATTGAATCCCTTTGAAAGATTTCCTCTTGAGGATATTTTTCTAATTCTATGGCATTAAATTAAATTTGTCTAATCATAAAAAATGGCATAAAAAGTGTATTAATTTGGCAAAAAAGGGCAACATGCCCATTATGTTTATTGGAGCTTACAGCAATACTACTGAAACAAGAAGAATGGATGCTGAAGTATTCTCGACGCATTTAATGTCTAACAGAAAAAGTTTTATAAGAGTCGAGAAGACATGTAAAAATACGTTTTATTACGATTTGACAAATTCAATTTAAATTGGCAACTTTGGAAACAAATTATTTAGTAGACTCTCAAAGCTCTGCCAGATTTCATGTTCTATTTATTTCTCTTATAAAGGGAGTATTGTAATAGTGATAAATATTTTTTTGGCATTTTAGAATGCGCAGATCACGATTCAATCGCCGTCGGTCAGTCGTCGGTCTATCTTTTAGCTCATTTATCTCAAAAACTACTGGACCGATCCAAACCAAATTTGGAGCTTATTATTCTTGCCCCTAGAAGAATATAATTCTGGAAAAAAATATGTAACATTTTAAAAATCATGCGCACTAGAGACAATAAATATTTGCTGACAAATCCAACTAATTGAAGACTTAACTAAGTTGCCTCACATATTTAAACAGTAACCACCAGATTGCTCAGTTGTATTTGTCGGGTAGTAAAACAGTCGTTGGTGGTGCAGATCATACTCGAAATTCAGAAGACGCCTTTTCCATTGTCCCATTATATAACCAAGCCGAACGAACGAGGAATCTCTCTCGCTTCTGCACCACCAACGCTTTTCAGTAATATTGTCTCATTAGACTTAATGGAAAGATCGCTTGGTTTGCTGCCTGCACATTTCAAAGTGTCCTTCTGTCGAATGGCGCAACAAAAGCCACACTTCCTCTCTCTTATTAACCTGTTAGTACCTTTTCAGACCAACCTCATTAGCATATATGTCTCCGTTTGCTTGTTTGTTTGTTTGTTTTCAGATCACACACAATGCTCTTCCAATTTCAATTGTGCTTTCTGTATAATTTTCAGTTATAGTACGGTTGCAATTTATTCAAAGCCAAACTATTAGAGAGCATTATGGTGGCTGTAGCGTAAGATAAATGTAATGATATGCATGTTTAAGTTATGCCATATTCAATCAAAGCCAAATTTTGTTTAAGGGGGCGAAACCGCTACATATATAGCCGCTCTGGTCGCTAGCGAATCTACATAGTTTGGCTTACTATCTAAATTCACTGAATTTTGCGACATCTGTTAAAGAATAGATGGACCACGATCTGACTTATTTGCCACGTGCTTTAGCCGAAAACATTAGGAAAGATCGAGAGGTGTGGAAAATTCTCAAAAACTGGTAAAGCAGCTTGCGGCTTTGTTATAACCCCTAGAAAATTTCCAAAGCTACCGAAAATTAGAGAAAAAAAATACTTATATTTCGACGAAAGATTTGTTCGAATAGCCATTAATTAAGTAAAATATGAATAAAAAACCTCGATCAAATATTAACCATTCGCTTGCTAATTAGCGGAAAAAGATAAAAAAAAACTTTCTGTCCATTTATTGCTACATCTGTTTTCTCTCTAAATCTACCATCAGATATTTTCTAGGATAATTAATAGTGTCTGAAACTGCTTTTCCGCGTTAAATTCCCTGAGCTGCTAAGCAACGTTTCACGCATAAATTTGCAAATTTATGCGTGATATCTTGGTCCATCTATTCTTTATCAGATATCGTGAAATTTGCAGTGAATTTGGATAAGCAAAACTATGTGATTCGAGGGGGGCTATATATGTAGCGGTTTCGCCCCCTTAATCAAATAAATGTTGCAGCAGCTTCAAGGCGCCAAAATCCAACTTGACCCCATAAACCGCGCATATTTTAATTTGAGAAATATTTTTCCCAGCTTGCATAATATTATTTTTCAAGATTTTAATTACATTATCATTGCACCGTAATAGGAAACACGCTCGTAGTCGGATCAGATCACGATGTCAAGCAGAAGAATGATTGTAAACAACAAGAAAATGAGGCAGGCAGGCAGCAGCCTTTTATAATAGATACGATGTTGTTTGTTGTTTGTTAGCAGCATAGTAGCAGCAAGCATATAATCGTTAGGAGTTAGACGGGAATACACTTTATAAAGTTTACACTAGCAATACAGCACGTGTGTTCTATGTGTAGAGTATTTCTGATACTCGCATTCGGTTTTATTCGAGATTTGGCTCTCTAAATCAAAATACAAGAAAAATACTGACTCTGAAAGCCACTTTGGGTGATTGTGTGTTGGACCATTTGTTCAAGTGTCCGTTTATTAACTACCAAAGTGCAACAAATAATAATATATATTTTTTAATATTAATAAGTAAGTGAAATATATATTCATACTACTCGAATTGCACTTTAAAATAGTCATAATGCATATGATAATGACATGATACTTGTTTACATTTTACACAACCAATTGCATTCTGATGATGCAACCGACTAAAATAATATTTAAATTAACGCATGTTTTATTAATTAACGAATTCAATTTTTTGTGTAGGGATTCAATCAAAAATTTGAGTAAAAATTTATTTAATTATAAATAAATATTTAAAATAATATTTAACAGATTTATTTCGCGCGTTTAATCAAGAAATATTTGTCCGCGTAATTTTATTCAAAATTAACAATTCAAGGTTTATTAAATATTGACCTTTTTATTAATATGTGACACACTTATTTTTATTTAAATAAAAAAATAGAAAAATATTTAAAAAAATCATTTGTTGCTAAAATTTGGCTTGAAAAAAATGAATTAAATTATTTTCAAATTAAATTAAATTATTTATTTTATTTAAGGGCGCGAAACCGCTACATATATAGCCGCTTTGGTCGCTAGCGAATCTACATAGTTTTGCTTATCCAAATTCACTGCAAATTTCACGACATCTGATAAAGAATAGATGGACCAAGATCTGACTTATTTGCCACGTGCTTTAGCCGAAAACATTAGGAAAGATCGAGAGGTGTGGAAAGTTCTCAAAAACTGGTAAAGCAGTTTGCAGCTTTGTTATAACCCTTAGAAAATTTCCAAAGCTACCAAAAATTAAAAAAAAAAAAAATATATATTTTGACGAAAGATTTGTTCGAATAGCCATTAATTAAGTAAAATATGAATAAAAAAACCTCGATCAAATATTAACCACTCGCTTGCTAATTAACGAAAAAAGATAAAAAAAAAACTTTTCGTCCATTTATTGCTGCATCTGTTCTCTCTCTAAATCTACCATTAGATATTTTCTAAGATAATTCATAATGTCTGAAACTGCTTTTCCGCGTTAAGTTCCCTGAGCTGCTAAGCAACGTTTCACGCATAAATTTGCAAATTTATGCGTGAAATCTTGGTCTATCTATTCTTTATCAGATGTCGCGAAATTTGCAGTGAATTTAGTTAAGGAAAACTATGTAGATTCGCTAGCGACCAGAGCGGCTATATATGTAGTAATTTCGCCCCCTTTTAATAATAAATAAATAATTTAGTAAATTTTATAAATCGATTTTTTAGTATTTTTATTTTGATACAAAAAATAAAAATTTAAATATAAATCCAAATTCCCGATGCTATTTTCATAAAAACCATTTGATCGCAACTAAAATAGAAATAGCCTCTTCATTTATTATTAAAACAAAATAAAAATCAATTTATTTTTATAGGCCACACTATGTGATAATATTAAAATGAAATTTGGTAAATAGCCTAGTTGCTATTTATAGCCCATTCGATATTTGGTAGTAAAATAAGCCACAAATTATAAAAGGTATTTTTATCGCTCGATTAATATTAATAAAAACCGAGCGATTTAAATGATGATTCAAAAAACTCGAGTTCGTTGCATCCAATCCGTAAATAAAGCAACAAAACAAGTTGCAGTTATATTAAAAATACCGCTAGTGCAGTCAGTGGTCTTAAAATAAATACTACTACGACCATGCGGTACGAAAAAAATCTACATAAATAATTCTAAACTTAAATAAAATAAATGTTGAAAATCCAGCGCGAAATAAAATTGTGCAACTCTTTAACTAACATCTTGTAGCCAAGTTAACGTTTAAACTTGGATGTGTAATCAAGCACTAATTTAATTATATACCTAACTCCCTGTACGGTGTCTAATAATTAAACGGCCAGGCGAAAATGCCTTTAAGACAAATGGGGGTATAATATCATGTCTAGACACTTCTTGTCCTTTGGAAATTATGACATCTACTTAAAAACAAATTAAATTTCAGCGAACCCTTAAGCGTGTTGTACAACATGTTATGCAACAATTTGCGTGACATAAGTGGGATTATGGTGAAGGGTGAGAGATTTACGATATTAGATAATCTTTTATTTTATTTAGATAATTTTTAAACGTTAAAAAAATTATTGCTCAAAAATATTTTGAAAAATATTTTTTAAGGGGGCGAAACCTCTACATATAGCCGCTCTGGTCGCTAGCGAATCTACATAGTTTTGCTTATCTAAATTCACTGCAAATTTCGCGACATCTGATAAAGAATAGATGGACCAAAATCTGACTTATTTGCCACGTGCTTTAGCCGAAAACATTAGGAAAGATCGAGAGGTGTGGAAAATGCTCGAAACTGGTAAAGCAGTTTGCGGCTTTGTTATAACCCCTAGAAAATGTCCAAAGCTACCGAAAATTAGAGAAAAAAATATTTATATTTTGACGAAAGATTTGTTCGAATAGCCATAAATTAAGTAAAATATGAATAAAAAGATCTCGATCAAATATTAACCACTCGCTTGCTAATTAGCAAAAAAAGATTAAAAAAAAACTTTCTGTCCATTTATTGCTACATCTGTTCTCTCTCTAAATCTACCATTAGATATTTTCTAGGATAATTCATAGTGTCTGAAACTGCTTTTTCGCGTTAAATTCCCCGAGCTGCTAAGCAACGTTTCACGCATAAATTTGCAAATTTATGTGAGATCTTGGTCCATCTATTCTTTATCAGATGTCGCAAAATTTGCAGTAAATTTAGATAAGCAAAACTATGTAGATTCGCTAGCGACCAGAGCGGCTATATATGTAGCGGTTTCGCCCCCTTAACTGTTTTATAAAACTTTACAAAAAATTAATTATATAAAAAAATAGCCAATAGGAAATGTTAAACTGGGTGATTAAATATTTTGAATTTTTGACCCAAAAAGCCCAAAATCACATTTTTTAGAAGGGTCTGCATTATTTTTAGAGTCCAATTTAACACGTCTAAAAATAAATTATATTTTATATTATACTACAACAATGTAACTCGGTATTTAGCCCTTTTGAACTTTATAAATGGCACATTTATTATTAAAGCCCCAAAAAAGCCATTCGAAAGCGTTATATTGTTCTTTTTACTCACATGTTTTTACGCTTGACTAGAAGATTATTTTAAAAGTACGATTGCATATGTGGGTGTACATATTCAACATGTGGCTATTTTTATTTAAATTTATTATGCGTATTGTTCGCCACGCAAAACAGAAAAACCAACCAACAAAAAAATCTGAAACATTGTTCGTTTGAATTAAATGCAACTTCTCTATCCGATCTATACGTCAACGATTGTAATTTATTGTACTTTTTTTCTATACCAAAATTGTAGCCCACAAAATTATTTTTCGATACAATGCATTGCATTCGATTTTTTTTGGGGTCAAACCGTTTATTTTTCTGTGTGACAACTCATTTAGAACGATAATTTTATCGGAAAGTTTCGACGTATACTGATAACAGTTTATGACGAACAATTTAATTATGTTTCGTAGATAAATAAAACACTCGGTATAGTGAGACAATTAAATGAACCTTGGATGTTTTAATTAATTCCATATTTATCAGCCACAATTTAATGTTGTTATTAAATTGTACAAAAAAATTGTAGATTTAATTAAATTCGCCCAAATATTTTAATTACTATTATAAATTATTATAATTACTAGAATTTCAAATTTAATGTTCAAATATAGCTTTCTATGAAATGTTAATTAACAAATAAATTCTATTTAATTACATTAAAATTCTTTAAAAATAAATATTTTTATCAAAGCTTTGTTTCATTGCAATTATTTTTTATACTGTAAATAAAATTGTACGCGAATTTTTATCTGTTCATTAATTGCAATTCCTGTATATGTAGTACAAAGCGCAAAAAGGAAAAATTTGAAATCTATGCCAAACAAACGATTCAATTAATTGCTTTTCGATATGTTTTATATTCAATTACTAATTTTATGATTTTATTCAGATAGGCGAAAATACGTAAATGCAAGAAGAATAACGAATGAAAATTTATGATTGTGATTATAATGGCATTGTTCTGACTTGATAATGTCACGGGAAAAAATAGCAAAACACGTTGTTCGATATTTTCATTTAGCAATTTGACGGATTAAATATGAACAGTTCGTAATTGGTTTGTATTTTCAATAAAACACGCCAGGATAAAATAACAAAAAGCTAATTTTTTTTAAACAAGTTATTTTATATTGATAGAGTAAAAAAAAACATAAAAATATCAATAAAATTATTAAATAGTATATTATGCAACGAGCGTGTAATAATGACTATTATTCGCGAAAGGGGGCGAAACCGCTACATATATAGCCGCTCCGGTCGCTATCGAATCACATAGTTTTGCTTATCTAAATTCACTGCGAATTTCGCGACATCTGATAAAGAATAGATGGACCAAGATTTCACGCATAAATTTGCAAATTTATGCGTGAAACGTTGCTTAGCAGCTTAGGGAATTTAACGCGGAAAAGCAGTTTCAGACACTAATAATTATCCTAGAAAATAACTAATGGTAGATTTAGAGAGAGAACAGATGTAGCAATAAATGGACAGAAAGTTGTTGTTTTATCTTTTTTCGCTAAATAGCAAGCGAGTGGTTAATATTTGATCGAGGTTTTTTTATTCATATTTTACTTAATTAATGGTTATTCGAACAAATATTTCGTCAAAATATAAGTATTTTTTTTCTCTAATTTTCGGTAGCTTTGGAAATTTTCTAGGGGCTATAACAAAGCTGCAAACTGCTTTACCAGTTTTTGAAAATTTTCCACACCTCTCGATCTTTTCTAATGTTTTCAGCTATAGCACGTGGCAAATAAGTCAGATCTTGGTCCATCTATTCTTTATCAGATGTCGCGAAATTGGCAGTGAATTTAGATAAGCAAAACTATGTAGATAGATAGTTGAGTAATGAAATATTACTCAACACCCGCGAGTAATAAATAGCGTTATATATCAGAAATAAGTATTATTTAATGGAAATGAGAAAATAATATATAAAATAATAAATTTTATAAATTCGACATATTCTTAAATTATTAGACATACAAAACATGTTCATAAGTTGTACAACAAGTTGAACAAACAGTTGCCTCAACTTATTGTAAATTCCGTTTCCTACTGAAGTTTTGTACAACTTATACTGAAACTATGATATAAAGCAAAATTAACATTTTCATCGTAAAGTTTATGAATGTTGAACCTAATTTGCAATTTTTAAGCTCAAGAAGATTAAATTTATCACATAGTTTGATTCCTTTATACGAAAATATATTTTGTATTTGTGCTTTTATTTAAAACTCTAGGATAAAACGAGCAGCCAGACAAAACATGATAATTATATTATACTAATATTATCGTCGAATATATATTTTAAGTAGTAGTGTGATAACAAAACATACATTAATTCGAAAATTGTTTGTTTTAATTATGTTAATATTTAATCAACATTTAGAGCTCGGCTAGATTTATTCCGCTCCATCACAATAATAAACTAAAAGTAAGTTTTATAGTAGGTGACAAATTTCCTAGGAAACTTATTTGCACTTGGGACAACTTTATACTTTATATATTATACGAGGATATAGTAAGAAACTTACTTAAATTTTTTATTACATACGATCATCATTAGTTTTTCTTGGCTGCAATTTTCTCCGACAACTCAAAATATTATTGAAACTTTTTTTTATTGGCTGCCCAAGCAAATAAATTGAACAATTAAAAGTTTCGGTGTAGTACGAGATCACAATACAAATAAATAGAGCGCTTTTATAGTTGGAAATATTTAATGCTTTTGTATTATATGAAAAGCTGCTGCAGGATTTAATAGAGTTTAAATAATTTCGGGCAGCTTTTAAAAATTGGGGAAAAAGTTTTTATAAAGCTTTAAATAATTTTATACCGTTTTTAAAAGCAGTCGATGAGCGAGGCGAGCTTTTCGTCATACTATATGAGCGTTAATGACTCCTGCTGAAGCTCCTTGCGCATCAGCCTTGCGCATCGGCCTTGCGCGCCTTGCACCTCCACTTTAGCTTTCCTAAGAAGCTCCAGAATATTCAGGAAACTTTTTTAAAAATCAGAACATCCTTTAGATTAAACACTTATTTGTTGGTGAACTTTATTTTGAATTCTTGTTATTGTAAGAAATGTGTAGGGTCATCAAAACAAGTGTTGCCCAATAATTTGGCAGTGTTTAACATTGACCTTAAACTTCATTATCACATGTCGAAGTAGGTTGACTTTTACGATGCCACTTTAGGTTGTTGAACTTATCTTTCTTAGTTTTCGAAAACAAATAAATGTTGTTATCAGTTGAATTGAAAAAACGTTTGATTTCAAATCTATTTATTTATTGATATCTCGATTGACTACTTTTTGTACTTAAATAAATTCATTGTAGAGTTGACGGTCGTGAAGAGAGGAGATCATCATCATCATCATCGACTATGGCACCTCCAGGCATTGGCAGTTCAAGTGAAAATAAAGTGATTGATCATAGTAATAGTGGTAATACGACTAATGCAACGGATGAAAGAGATATTGTTGTTTTGGATGGAGGATTTGCTACACAATTAAGTTGTCATGTTACTAAGCAAATTGACGGGGATGTTTTGTGGAGTGCTCGCTTTTTGGCCACCGATAAAGAAGCTGTGATTGATTCGCATTTGGACTTTTTACGAGGTAATTTATTTTATATTTTATTAGCAATTATTTGAAAATTTATGCGGTGCGGTAATTTAATATTTTGTTGCATCAATATGTTGTACATTTTATTGTTGAATTACGATTTTGCAATTTGATACATTATCTGATCAATTGATTATTTTTATTTTTTTATTTTTATGTTGAAATATTCGGATTACAAGTTTTACAATTTTTTTCGCTTTAAAGATAGTCTAAAAAAATTGTTTTATTATTAAAAAAATTTAAACAAATAAAAAAAAATTAAAAAAAGCCATTTAAATAATTTTTATAATTTTGGTGGAGGTTCCGGGATGACGCACATTTTACTCTTAAAAAATTCATAATTAATTTAGTTTTTATATAAATTAGTTGAAACTTTGTAGTAATATACTAAAGACTCAAGCCTAAATGCACGTATCAAATTTAATATTAATATCGATTTGCAATAATATTTTATACCAATTTAAAATTTACCTAACAAAAAAATATTAAAATTTTATTTTTTTATTTTTAAAGGAAACTAACTGAACAATAACAAAAAATAAATATATTCTTTGTTTAATCTACATAAATATATTTACTTTTAAATTAACTGATAAATAATTTATTTATATTTTTAATAAAGGCACAATTAAACATGAAGTAACATCCGCTATTATAAATCATCCATAAACTTGAATTGTTTGCAAAATAACTGATAGCTAATCTAAGTTAACTTAACCCAGCCAACTTTAACCCGATATTAGTTATTATTCTACAGAATTATCAATATTTATTTTAAACATTCGTTGTTCGATTATTACAAAATGATTCCTTATTTAAATTATATTTGCTTCAAAAATGTAAATATATATTTTATCTAAATATTTTGGCTTGCAACAAATGGCCCTAAACAACACAAATTGCATTGAGCATATGCAAATTTATGCTCCATAAACATGATACATTATATTAAAAATATGTTTGCCATCCGCAATTAATCAGACTTAAAAGCAATAATTTTCTTCGGGCAAAAATGCATTAGAACTTTTACGCACACATATAAATAAAATCCAGTTTAGAAACAAACTATACTACAAAAGAGCGAAGTAAACAAATAAATTTCGTTTGTTTTTCTCGGCTTTGCTTTTGTGCATCGTCATAAAACAAAACGACAAGAATCAAAAATACTCGTGTTAGGCATTTCGCCTTTAATCCCAATTTTCCATCAGCATTGATCAATATGAAATGACCAGCAAGTATTTATTGCCTATATTTTTTTATCTTATTTCAGGAGGCGCTGATTTAATTATGACCAACACATATCAAGCAGGAATCGATTTATTTGTCAAGCATTTACATTTAACGGAACAACAAAGTTACGATTTAATTAAAGAGTCCGTTGATTTGGCGCGCACGGCCTGTGATAGATTTGCTGAAGAATTTCCTGGATCAAGTACGTATAAATTACTTGCCATTATTAAATAAAAAAATCTCGATTTTCTGCAGACAATTTTGACTATTATTTAATTTATTTTTAGGAAGACCTTTAATTGCCGGTTCAGTAGGACCTTATGGAGCTTCGCTCCATGATGGCTCCGAGTATACTGGCTCTTACGCTAAATATACGCCGGTGGAAACAATGAGAAAATGGCATGAGCCCAGATTGAAAGCACTGGTTGAAGGAGGAGTTGATCTTATTGCTTTCGAAACAATTCCTTGTAGGGTCGAAGCTGAAATGCTGGTACAACTTTTGAAAATGAAATATCCAAATACGAAAGCCTGGCTCACATTCAGCGTCAACGTAAGTAATTGCGGAAGAATTTTGCAGAGGGCGCTCTTTTAATAATTATTAAGAAAGCGCCCTCTGTCGAGAGCGCTCTCTTAATATTTATTCTTTACGAATTTTTTTTTGGTGTTCTCATTTAACTGAAATTTTATTTATTCCAGCAAGACGGTAAAACTTTGGCGTATGGTGAAAACTTCCAAGAAACAGCGCGTTATTGCTACGATTTAAATCCAGGTCAAATTGTTGCAGTTGGCGTTAACTGCTTGGCACCTAGATTGGTGGAGTCCTTTATAAATGGCATCAATAAAAATCGTAAACAAAATCCTATTCCACTTATCGTTTATCCAAATAGTGGTGAGAGCTACAATGTTGAATTAGGGTAAGTGTCCCTTGTTTTTATGTCTAGAACTTTTTGATGGTAATTTATTTTTGTTTAGGTGGCTTAATAGGGACAAATGCGAGCCAGTCGATACGTATGTGGGTAAATGGTTGGATTTGGGTGTAACTTGGGTAGGGGGGTGTTGTCGTACCTACGCTACCGATGTTACGAGAATACGTAGAGAAGTCGAAAAGTGGAAGCAAAGTAGGAAAGAACAAAACGGAGTACAAATTTAATAAAATTATGAAAATATATATTTTGATATAACTACTGGGCGTACAAAAAATTAAGTTTTAAGATATTCAACCGATTACTAAAATTATGTTCTATTGATTTTAAAAAATTGGAAAGATTTTTTATAATTTCCTAAAAACCGATTAAATGTTTTGGTGTTTTTTGCCAAACCTAGCTTGAAGTACTATTGCATTGTATATTATTTTTTTGAATTTTTAAAATGTGTACATATTGATTTTTATCATTGTAATTGTAAATATATAAATATTTGGAATGAAAATCTGACTGTGCCACTTGTACAAAATGTTAATTTACCTAAAGTTAAAACCAATATAAAATGTTGCCTATTTGAGGTGCACCTTACATATTCGACAAATTCCCCAAACTTTAAAGATTAATAAAACAAATACACCGATTCTGGCAATTTTTTTAAAGGGGTTTTCTTAATAAACTCTACGTTAAACTTTAAATCCCCAAATTGGCAACATTAACTAAACCTATATAACTTAAGTGAAACTAACTTAAGTGGAAGATCCAGGCGGCACAGTCGAACTAATGGTACCTTGAATTTGGTTCCCATTTCCACTTGGAAGGGACCTGGAAGCAGTGCGGCCTTGTCCATGCTTCACCTTGATCCTATCCAACTCATTCACTCTGGATCGAGCATGTTCCAAACGGTGCCAAGCCATTTGCAAGACTTTCTGCGATGCATAGCCGGAACCTTCGTGCGGCTGGCCGGTGGAAACTTGCGTCAAGTAGTTGATTTGGTCGGTTAGTTTGTTTTCGACGGCGCTAAGGGTTTTCAGGAACATTTGCGTGTGGTTTTCAGCTTGTTTCAGGCTGGACTTCTCTTTGCTCAGCTCGACGAACACTTGGCCTGATATTTTTGAGGTTAGGATTCATATTTTATTGATTTGTGGGTTTATGCTTACCGGCACTGTGCAAGCAAGTTATTACTTCTTTTTCGATTGTGTCCAGGACTTGGATGCGTTCCATAGGAGCAGTCATCGTGGTGAACTTGGATTTTACTTGAATATTTGTTGTTTTATCAATAGAACTTCTGGATACTTCTGGATCAACGGTGTATTACTGGTTGCCTATACTTGGCTATCTAGAAACTATGGTTTTTAACTATGAATGTTACTAATATAGTTTATATATTATAAAGCGCTTAATTTAATTAATTTTAAATAGTTTATTTATAATTAATACACAATATTTGCAATAATAAATATATTTACTAGACCTCTAGTGAGCAACATTGTAACTTTCAACTGACAGATGTCAGATGTGCAGCGAGTGACTTTACCAACTTTTAACAATAGTAAACAAATATTATTTACTACCAGTTATTAATTAATAATTGCTATAAATGTTGAATAGATATTACCAAGCTATTGATTTAATGAATTGGTATTAATTGGTTTACAAAAATCCACCAGTGTTTGCCGAATCGGATTGGAAATTCTACTCTAAATTTAATGTTCAAAATCAACTTGGTGGATTTAAGAACTTTAATTAATTAATTAAAAATCGCAAATCTGGTAAGTGTTTATTCTGAATTCGTTTGCGTTTCGTTTAAAGTGACACTTGACATTTTACGTCCAAACAAAAAGTCACCAACTCCTATAAAATGCAAACTAATTAAATTCCAAGTTTATTCGCAAAGAAACCAGCAGAATGGCCGAGCATACAATCGACGATCTGCCCGAAGAAGTCCTAGAATTCGTACTATCTTTAATATCGCCATACCGAGACTTGCAAGACTGTAGTATGGTCTCCAAAAAGTGGAAACGCTGCGTTACAAGTAAGCCATTTAATTATAAACAAACGACAAATGAACTAAACATCAATTATCCCTTTCAGACGTAATAAAAACGAAGCAGCGAAACCTGTACAAATCCATAATCGATTTCGACGTCCACTGGGACCGTTTAACTCCGGCTGATATGGCCCCCACAATCTCCAAACGCTATTCCCACTCCGCCGTAGTCCACGACAACTCAATGTACGTCTTCGGCGGATGCACCTGTGCAATGACTACGTTCAACGATCTGTGGCGATTGGATTTATCGAAGCGCCAATGGATCCGGCCGCTCGCAATGGGCACCTACCCGTCCCCGAAAGCCTGCAGCTCGCTGGTAAAATACAAAGACTCTTTAGTACTATTTGGCGGGTGGGCGTATCCGCCTTCCTATCCGCTCTATCAAAACCGGCAACTTTTCAACGAGTTGCATGTGTACGATATCAACGCAAATCGCTGGACGTGCATCAATACGTTGAACACTCCGCCGCCGGTTGCCGGACATTCCGTTTCGATCTTCGAGGATTGGATGATTATTTTTGGCGGCTTGCAAAAGCCGAACAATGCGGTGCATAGCGAAAAGTCCAACGACATTTGGAAGCTAAATTTAGAGACGTGGACGTGGCACAAACAGGAAGTGCAAGGTATTTTTGGCACTAATTTAATTTTATTCGCAAACATAACGCAATATTTTCTAGCGGGTCCCAAACCGGAGGGTCGTTTCGGCCAAACGCAAGTCATCCTCGACGAGAAAAACATTCTAATATTAGGCGGTTCTGGCGGGCCGACGTTTTGCTACTCAGACGCTTGGCTGCTAAACATGGAGCATGACTTGTGGAAATGGGTTCGCGTGGATATCCAATGCAAGGAGAACGAGCCGAACAATATTTGGAGCAATCCCGGTTGCCGAATCGGCGATAAAATTGTGGTTTTGAACCGGATTCGGCATGTGGAAGGCGGTAGCATTGCGTACTATCCGAAGTCGACGTGGAGCGGCGCGTGCCAGATGGGCGAGGATTCGCGGGCGTCCAGGATAGATTTGGCGAATCGCACCACTGATAAGGATGAGAATGTGAACGGGAAGCGCGGCACGTTGCGGAACTTCAAACGGGAAGCCGAAGATCAGAATCCGGGACCGTCGAATTTGGCGCCAAATGCCCGAGAGAATGTTTGTATATTTAGTTTGTTGCGGATTTGTATTAATTTCGTTTGTTTAGGTGAATCGTTTGATGTCGAATCTTGCAGCGTTTAAAATGCCGGAGGACGTTCCTGCGGCCGATGTGAATCGCAGGAGCGAGCAGCGATTGATTCATTTGCTGCGGGCGCAAATGAAGTATGATAAAGCGGGCGTAGCGAATGCAGGCATCGCTAACAATAATGATATTAATAATATTATCCGACGGGATAAGAAGACGCATTATTTAGGCATTTACGTTTTGGATATCGCTGATCTGTTGAATGGGAAACTGAATGCGGGTTGGTTGCCGCCGAAGAATGTGAATAATGGGCCGGAAGAGACGATTTTGTACACGTTGGTGAAGGGCAAGTCCGAATTGATTATGTTCGGCGGCATCCAGAAGGATGTGACTTCGTTGAAGTGGACGACTAATTTGAGTAGTCAGATATCGAATTCGCTTAATTTCATTTCGGCTCCCAGTTATGTTATTTAATTCGTTGGCGGATGAGACAGCACAATACGACTTATGTATTCTCAGATATTAAACTACAAATGATCTAGTCGTCATCTGTTGCAATTTATTATTATTTTTTTGCCATTTTGTTGCGATATTGTTTTTTTGTAATTTTTTTTATACAAATACGCGAATGTAAATAAAGATTTATTTCTGAAATTGGGTCTAAGTCTCGTCACGATCCTCAGAACGCCAGTCGATAGCCGACTCGGGTGGCGCAGCGGGTCCGCGCCACCTAAGCCGGCTAATTGAATTGAAAGCGAATCATTCTATGTATAAATATTTATTCCGTATAACAATCTGTAATATAAAACGCAACACTAACAATCAATTAAAAAGTTCCAATAATTTGCAGTTGTAAAAGAACCAACATTAAGCAACAAGCTCCTCATAATTAATAATAAAATAATACATCCACCAGATAAAATTATTTTCAAAATAAAAACAATCACCTTAGTTCACTATCTTTCTAATCATATAATTAAGAATGCCACCATTCTTGTAAAACAATAAATCCACCTCAGTGTCGAATCGCAAAATCACGTCAAACGATTTGCCAGTATTCGTAGTAATACGAATTTTATTACCGGGCTTCAAATCGGCATCACTTAGACCAATATTGTAGATTTCCTTTCCAGTTAAGCCCAAACTGTCTGCATTTTCATTGGGCAAAAATTGCAGCGGGACGATGCCCATTCCGACCAGATTCGAACGATGGATGCGCTCGAACGACTCAGCAATCACTGCTCTTATTCCCTAAATTAAAATTAATTAGAAAAAAAATTCTGACGGCTTTTGTAGTTGTTTTTAAGATTTTACTACAAGATTTAACTTACAAGTAAGTACGGCCCTTTGGCTGCCCAATCCCGACTCGATCCAGACCCATAATCCTTCCCAGCCACAATAATCAAATCCGTGTTCGAACACGCATAGCGCTCAGCACAATCGAAAATATCCATCTCCTCATTGGTCGGCAAATAAACCGTCCGCGGCCCCGACTTGCTAATAAACTTATTAACCAATCGGATATTAGCAAAAGTACCACGTGCCATAATCGCGTCATTTCCCCTGCGCGACCCATACGAGTTGAACTCCTTCGGCGTCAAGCCTTTCTGCGCCAAAAACCGGGCCGCTGGACTGGTCCGACCAATCGAACCCGCCGGACTGATATGATCCGTCGTAACGGAGTCGCCCAAAAACAGCAAAACTCTCGCATCCTTGATTTGCTGGATTTTCGGCAACTCCTTGGTCATCCCCGCGAAGAACGGCGGCCGTTTAATGTAAGTCGAATCGTTCGACCAGGGATACAATTGGCCCGCAGGTGCGTTCAAGCTCTGCCAATTCGACGAGCCTTGCTCAATCATCGCATACACTTCGCGGAACATCGCAGGAATCACATGCTTCTGCTCCACTTCGTGGATCTGGGCACGTGTCGGCCAAATATCGTGCAAATACACCGCTTTGCCGTCTTTTTCGCCTAGGGGTTCGGTATCGAAATCGATATCGACTCGGCCGGCGATCGCGTAGGCCAAAACGAGCAACGGACTCGCCAGATAATTCGCTCTGGTGTTCGGATGAATTCTTCCTTCGAAATTGCGATTGCCGGATAGAACGCCGCAACAAACCAAATCGTTCTGCTCGATCGCATTCGCAATGTTCTCGTCAATTCCGCCGCTGTTGCCGATGCAAGTCATGCAACCATAGCCGACGATGTCGAAGCCTAGTTGCTCCAATGCGGGAATCACGCCGGATTCGCGTAGGTAGTAGGTGACGACTCCCGAGCCTGGTGATAAGCTGGTTTTGATGTAGGGGGCGACTGTTAGGCCTGCAGCGACCGCGTTTTTGGCCATCAGACCGGCGCCTAGCATTACGCTAGGGTTGCTGGTGTTGGTGCAGGATGTGATTGCGGCTATGATGACGCTGCCGTGGGTTAGGCTGTATTGTTTGCTGTCGAACATGAACTTTGCGGTGGTTTTTAGACGGTCTTCTGGGATGCCGAAGCCTTTGAAGCCGATCTGGAATAGAAAATTGAGATAGTTGGTGGTTTTGGAAAATTAGAGCACAAATTTTGAACAAAATGAAATGTTAAAAAAAGGAATTTTGAAGATTTATGAATTTTAAAAATATTTTTCAAGCAAAATAAATTTTTCCAAAAAAAAATTTTTTTCTAAAAAATATTTTTTTTAATTATTTTAAATTTAAATTTTTGTTTTTTATAATTGTTTAAACAATTTTTAATATTATTTAATTGATGTTTATTATAATTAACCTTAAAAAAAAAACAAAAAAAAAAATTCTATGAAAAATATTTTGACATGCTGTCACTAATTTGATGATTTTTCAAAAACTATAAGTTTAAACAAAAAATAATAAGAGTAAAAAAAAATTACATTTGAATCCCTCTAGAGGACCTGACAATAAAAATAATAAAAAGTTAACACAGTTATTTTTTATGAATATTTATAAAAGCGCGCCTTTCAGTTAATTTTCAAAATAATTTTTTTTAATTTAAATTTTGCAGTGTAGTCATTTTTTTTATTATTTAAATTCAATAATTTAATTTTTGAGCCCAAAAATATTATATCTAATATTTTTAATTTTGTACCATTCAAATTAAATATCTATTATTGTGAATCGACTTAAAAGTTAATTGATTCGAAAATAAATGCCTAGACAGATTAAGCAAAAGTTTAACTAGACACATTAAAACCCAATAAAACTATTTGCATTGTCATAAAATCAATTGCATTTTAATGACCCAAATTTCCGAAAAATTCTTTCGAACAAATTCAAGAAAACGTACGTTTTTTTACCAACATTGCATTTATATTATTTGATTGTATTTTGTTTTGTAGCATATTAATGCTGATGTTTTAATAACATAAATATTATTATGTAATAATTAATTAGTGCAAACTCTTACTTATTTCGAATTCCAATCGTTAGTCATATTTTAGCGTTAATTCAATAAAATACAATCGAATAAAAAAAGTAACACAATAGATAGATAAGTTCGAAATCATAACAAACGTATGATAAACAATTATTATTCATTTGTTTAACATCTTTATTGGCGCATATTTAAAACAAATTAGTCGATACCTGGCACCGGAAAAATGGCAAGGGTTGCAAAGTGGGGACAAATCGTATAAATAATCATGACATTGAGTCCAAACGTCATCAGTTCCTCAACGACGTGCAACACAGTCAATCATTTTTTTCTTTGGTGATCTATCTTGATGATGATATTCGCAATCATAAAGCTAGATTAAGCAAAGGAAAATGCGATCTGACAATTCGACTAATTTAAACCAGTGCTGTGCTTCTCAACTATCCCAAAAAATTCTTAAAGTGCAGTTAAGGAACTATTGGTGTGATTTGTAAATTTAATCGCATATCACAGCCGTAGTTACCTCATTGCACTTAAGACCAAGCAACGCACCGCCAACGATATTCAATTTTTCGATAAGCTTTACTCAGTAGATGTAAATTCAACTACCATCACTGGGTATTAGTTTGTCCAAAAATTCAATATCCAATCAACAAACGAACCTCAACGCAACCCGACAAGAAAAAAGACCAGGTGATTACATTAGGTGGTTGTTGCTGCGGTTATTGCTTTCAATCGTATGCAATCACCGGGTAATAATCATCCTGTGTATCACTGGTACACCTACCTTATTCTTCAAGCAGTTCACAAAATCGCCCTTCATATCGGCAACGGAGACGCGATCGTTCGGCCGCTTGGGGCCGCTCACCGAAGACACCACCGTCGACAAGTCCAAGCCTACGGTAAGTGTGAAAACGGGCTCGTTGTCGCCGGACGCATAATCGCGCAATTGCTTCGTCGCTTTCAAATAGGCCTCGATTAGATTGATTTGCTTCTCATCGCGATCTAAGACGCAAATTTAAATCAATATTAAAAATATCGTCAATATAAATTATTTACTTGTCTGTCTTAAGTATTGTAACGAATTCTCGTCGACGGGGAAGAATCCGACAGTCGCCCCGTATTCGGGGCACATATTGGCGATCGTGGCGCGATCGGCGATTGAAAGTGCAGCTACGCCCGGTCCGTAAAATTCGACGAACTTTCCAACCACACCCAATTGTCGCAGATGCTTGGTGATGGTTAACACCAAATCGGTCGATGTGACATATTGGCCCAATACGCCCGATAGTTTGTACCCGACCACTTCCGGTAGCAGCATGCTGATGGTTTGGCCGAGCATTACCGCTTCCGCTTCGATGCCGCCGACGCCCCAGCCGAGCACGCCGAGGCCGTTGATCATTGTCGTATGCGAATCGGTGCCCACCTAAGTAGTTTAGATTATTTTGAATATTTACTAGGGATTTCGAGGATCTTACGACTGTGTCCGGGTATAAAATCGGGGATTCCTTGCCGGTGAACACGACTCGGGCCAAGTATTCCAAGTTCACTTGGTGGACAATTCCACTGCCGGGCGGGACAATCAGCATGTTGTCGAAAGCTTTGGCGCCCCACTAAAACTCTCTGAATTAATTCGAGTTGAACACAATAAATATTCTTCGCCAATCGCAATAAAATTCGTTCAAATTACCTTCAAAAAGGTAAACCGCTCCTTATTCCGCTCAAACTCCAAATCCTGATTTTTCTGCAAAGCATCAGACCTAAAACCAAACTCATAATTATTTCGTTAAATAAATTTAGCGAACTTACGATCGAGCAAAATCCACTTGCACCGAATGATCAATAACCAGATCGGCTGGACAGACCGGATTAATTTTATTCGGATCGCCACCCAATTCTTTAACTGCATCGCGCATTGCTGCGAAATCGACAACGGCCGGCACCCCTGTAAAATCCTACCCACATTCAATTACAGCTAAGATCAATTTATTAAATGCCATACTTGTAAAATAACCCTAGCAGGTTTAAATGGCACTTCGATCCCTCCATCGATAGCCTGGTTTATTTCCCAGTTCAAAATGTTGTCAACATCCTTCTCGGTGATTGAAAAGTTGTCGCAGTTGCGAACAGCCGATTCCAATAGAATTCGAATTGAGTATGGTAATTTATCTGTTAATTATGTATTTAGAATAATTATACGTAGTAAATGTGTGGATTACCATATTGTGGGCCAAGGGTTGCTATGTCGTAGTAATTGTAAGTTTGCTCGCCCACTTTGAGGGATTTCAATCGTCCGGCGAAAGGGTTGTTTCCTGGCAAAATTACGTTATATTTATTAATTGATTAATTAATTAGAACGGCAGCACTTACCAGCCATTGTTTACAAGGAGCGAGTCACGTCGAACGTTGTTTTCCTTTTGCAGTAAATAAAAATCGACGCACTTATTTAGTTACTTAATAAATTAGATTTAGAATAACATTCAGCAACAATTATGATATCAGCATGAAGGTCGCGAATTATGAAATGACTTTTGACTTAAACTTTAATTATTGTGTAAATATATTGCTTGTAAAAACTAATAATAAAAATTAGTGTTTAACCTTTTTATCAAGTGACAGCTGTCAGACGTTGCACTTTCGAGTGTGAAGTTGCAGCGCTGCGAATGTGCATCTGATCGAATGCGTCTCGAGGACGAGGTAATGCAATTTGTTGTTAAAAAAAATTGGGTTTACTATTTTATTTATTGTACTTTTATATCAATTTGTATTTGTAGTAAGTTTAACCTCATGTTTCCTTTTATTTGTGTTATCGCGGATAAATGCGTTTAGATAATAATTGTTTATTGTTATTACTTTTTGGTTTATTAATGATAAGAGAGAGTAAAAACAAGTTCATTATGCATTTTGGTGATAAAATTTGTGAAGTATGGTAATATACAAGGTGCCCTCGGAGAAGGGTAACAAAATTCAAAATTTTGATTGATTGATTTGTTTGTTTTTTTTTGTAATTATTGTTAATTTTCTCATACGCAAAATGTATCTTTTGATCTTTATGAAATTCAGCAAGATTGTTTATTCTGAGTAATAATTAATAGTAGTGTTGATTCTAACCTCAAATAAATTCGCCGATGTTTAGTTGATTCTAACCTCAAATATAATCGCCTAGCAGGATCCTTTTATGTTTTTGACATCCTAGAAAGGTTTTCTTTGATCCTTGGGCTCCAAAACTATCCAGAAATTTTTCATTCCCATTTTATTTATCACTTTTCTTGTTGACACATGCACTTGCATTACACTGAATCTGTCAAACTGAATCAATGATGGCCGCTCGTCGTATTTATTCGTGAAGTTCCGTACTAATGGATCTCTCCCTTTAATAATCGCTCATCTTTAATAGCTTGCAGATGCGCTTTAATAGCTTGCATAAGGTTACATAATGGATGGCGCCTGTGCAAGCTAGGCGCCAGTGCAGATGCACCCCTTAAGTGTTTAGATGCACGGGGACAATGACCGAAACTTTCCCACGCTGACGGTAATCGCAAAATCGAAAGTTTAACCGATTTCAATGAAATTTGGCAAACGTATGTAAAAAAATGCGTAGAATCCGAGAAAAATATCAGATTAATTCTTGGGATTATAGTTTTTAAGTTATTAATTATTTAATAAATTAATAATAAAAAGTCTCTTGGGCCAAGTTTTTTAGCTCAATCTGCTTAGATCTTGGCAGGATTGTTTATTGTATCATTACTAAGACAAATACCAACTTTCAATCCAATCCGATGAGTAGTTTCATGCTAAAATAGTATTTAGTTTTGCATTTATAATCGCCTTTTCTATTTTATTTATTAAATAAATAATGTGCATATTAAATATAATACATTTGTAACTAATTTAATTGAAGATGCATATATGTAGCGAGAATACGTCGTTATATCGTCGGGGAAAATTTTTTGGTGCGTATTTTAGGCGTAAACAAAAGTTCAATTTAAGTTGGCAATTCGCTAACCAGAATCAATTTGGTTTTGCGCTAATTATAGTAAAATAAATCTAATTTAACGACCATTAAAGCTGAACGCAAAATTTCAGGTCCATTTGACTATTAGTTTTTAAATAATTAGCACTTTTTTGAATTTTGTTTATAATTCAAAAAATATTAATGCTAAATAAGTCAAATAGTTTATATTTTTGAGTTTATTAGATCTTATTCTATGATAATAAATTAAACAAACCAATTTATACTGCTTATTTACTACAGAAAAGGTAATTTTATTTTAGGAAATGTATTGTAAGTTGCCTATGCACAATTATTATTGGGTTTTATTAATTTTTTAGACTAATTAAGCACTGATTATGGTTTCCAAGAATTATATGTAAATAATACTTGGCCCCAATTTGTTTGATTAATAAAATGTATGTAAAAAATTATTGTAAAATTCCAAAAAAAATTCGCTGGAAATGAGATTCCACAGTACTTCTCTCGTTTATATACTAAAATTTAAATAAAACTGACAATTTTAACTATGAGGGGGGTATTAGGGGTTACAATTGTAAAATGTAGGTCTAGCCTAATTTCAATTAAATTAACTAAGTAATGATAAGTTAAATATGTTAAAATTACTACTACCAAATTTGAAAGAAATCCGAGCATTTTGACTGTAAAGGGTATGTTAAGGGTTGAAGTTGTAAAATAAGGGTCGCATATTATTTTTAATTAGATTATTCGTAAATCTGTTTTAAATGTATAGTAGAAATCTAATATGAAGAAAATCCGATCCATATAACTCAAACTGTATATTTGGGGGTGGGGGGTGTGTAGTTAGGGTCGTAAATTATTTTTAGTCACTCAATATGTGGAAATATATAAAATTACTGACGGAAAATGGTGAGTTATGCTGACATATAAGAATAAAAACACCGCCAATTTTTGAACAATTAATTTAAAGACCCAACAGGCCACTAGGGTTAATTTTTAGGGGATGAAACTTTTACCAGCATTTTCTTCAATGTATTCCTAATATGTATGCCAAATTTGGTTCAAATAAAATATTCCTCCTGGCAGGTATTTACGTTACAACTTATGCATTTTTACAACTTTTTGACCCTTCAACCCTTAATAAAAAGTCAACCCTTAAAAAAACTACAGATTTTTTGAAAGCATTCACCACTTGGGGTATACACGAAACATATGTTCAATATTTGGTCAAAATCGGTCTGCAACTTTAGAAGATTAAGTGGATGCACCGATTTTGCTGTTTTTGGCATGTTTTTGGCCAATAATGCGCAGGTCCTTGAGAATTTCCTAACATTTTTTTCTTTGACCTAATCAATGGGCAGGTAGAAAAAAAGGACGCAAATTTTGCTTTAATCGGGTCAGTAGATTCCGAAATATAGCGGTTTAAAGAAACGAACAGACCGACAGACCGACAGACCGACAGACAGACCGACAGACAGACAGACCGACAGACGGAAATTAGTGAATATGATTTTCGTAATCTACGCATTCAATAAAGTAGAAAAAAGTGAAATTTGGAGAAATTTTTTTTTTCATGAATACAATACTTCCTCTACGAGAGAAGTAAAATGATTAACCTGGATAATAAAATTAAAATAATCCTCTCGCAATTTTTATAATTATTTAAAGCTAAACTAAATATTTTTTAATGCCAAAATATTCAATACTAATCCCAATAATTATTTTATAATTTAAAAATAAATTATTTTAAACAGTTCGTTAAGAAGCAATTAGGAAACATCCACCCTACCTGCATCCCCTCTTTTCCAATCCCTAGAAAAATAATATATATAAATAATTAACCCCATCGTTAAATCAGAACGATTGTTGAAGCACCTCTAGCTCAACCATCCATCAATTATAATAATAATTATAAAAAATGGAAATTTCGAACAACAACAATTTCGACGATGCTGACCAGCTCTATGCCAGAACATCCACTCCAGACCATACATTGGAAGCTTTTGAAGTGCTTCAAGGACCAAAAGACGATTATTCTTCATGTGTAAGCAAATTATCGCAATATCCGAAGAAGTTCCATGTTTATGGGGTGAAAACGCTCTTAAGAGGAATTATTTCTGGTAATATTACTATGAGACGTAATAAGAAAAGGCAAAATGCAGAACAACTAGATGGATTATTGTGCGAGAAATTTGAGAAGGATTTGACTGTTTCTGAAAAGGACGCTCGACCGGGTAAACGAAAATCGACTTTGGCTTTGTTTAAGGTGAAATTGGATCGTGGGTTTAGGAATTTGAATCATAAATGTGTACATAATTTTAATAATTGCGAATGTAATAATTTGGAAGACTAAAATTTATTGTTTATGTGAAAAATTAATTCAAGATTAGTCAAGTCTTGAAGATTGTATATATTGTGTGCTAAATATTTTATTATTATAATAATAAATTATATAATTATGATTGATGGAAAAAATTATTATTTACCTTTATTTTTGCCTTTCAAAAAAATTATTGAATATTTTTTTGTAACTCCGAGAACGCTCGAAAAAAAGCAGAGTAAAATAGCGCTACTTCAGCAGTTTTAAATTTTTAAAAATAGTTTAAATAAACGAACAATTTCGAAATTTAGCACATACCTAGTAAATAATGTTGTTTATGCATGTTAAAAATTTCAATATTATAGGACAATTAAAAGTATTTTTTTTGGATAAAGGCGCAACTATAGTCCTCTGATTAAACAAATTGGTTCAAAAAAAATCTAAAAAATATGCTAGATTCTTGAAATTTGGAACAAACGTATTAATTGACTAGCTAAACCATATCTGAAAATTTCAGAATTTTACTCCAAATACAACTAAGTACCAAAAAATTGACTCCTTTCAATTATCCTTATTTTGGCAAATTTTCTTCATCGATTTAAAAATAGTTATAATTTAAATACATTTTTGAAAATTAACACATTTATAATTATTGATATTTTATATATATGTTCCAAGTTTCAAAGATCTCGGACCCTCGAAAGTATTTTTTTAAAGATGATTTCAATAGGCGGTTAGAAGAGTAGCCTTTTAGTTCAAAAAAATCTTAAAAATAATGCTAGAGCCTTGAAATTTAGAATGATAGTATTAATTTACTAAGTAAACAATGTAATGCAATTTTAGCATTTTGCGCTAATTGCATCTGCCAAAATTTTAGACGATAAGACAATTTTAATTGATAAGTTTGATATTTATTTTTTGATTTAAAAATAGTTTTAATGAAGATACATTCTTGAAATTTAACACACGCCTTTTAATTAATATTTATTATCTGTGCTCTAAATTTCAGTAATCTAGGATTGTAAATGATAAAAATATAATTAATATTTATAAGTATTTATTTACAAAAAAATATTCTCACAGCAATTATATAAAAACAATAAAATATATCGCATAAAAATTCGTCTATTAATTTACAAACGTGTCAAATAAATAAAACTGTACAATATTTACAAAAACAAATCAATTTCAACTAATTAAGGAACATCGATGATTCAAACAAATTTTATCAATTTTGCAACCACATTCAGAAAACTTCTCCTTATGCATCAAATGAAGCGCCTTATCCAACCAATCCTTGCAATGCTCATTCAGCAATGGCAAAAGCTTCCTCCGTATCCTACTAATACTACTGCAACTTTTTTCCATTAAAGTAACAGACTCCAACATGACATGTCCTGAAACGAATCCTTTCAGCTTCTGGTCCTTCACTCCTCGCACTTTAAATTCCGGCGGATTGGTTTCGAAATAGTGGACCCATTTAAGATATCCTTTAGATTCTGGGGAGCTCGTTCTGCGTCCTAGATGTGGACTAGAAGTCCGGTGGATCCGTTCAGACTTTGAGGAGTCCTTCCGTTTTGGCGTGGAGAACATGCTGTTTAATCTAGAAATCTACAGAAGAAATTAGTAAATCTGGAGTGTGGTTTAAAATATTTTACTTACGATTTTTGTTTCCATTGTCGAATTATTTTTATTATAATTTCTGCTCATTTTCATTACTATTGTTGAGGTATCAAGCTCTAGGAAGGTAATGATCCTTTTTCAAACTGGAGCAGCTCTTTTATTCCCAATGTTAATTGCGAGGAAAATTCTAAAGGATTATTTATCTTGTTTCTTAATCCTCTTATTTATTTTAAATCGCTATTAAAAGGCAATTACGATTTTTGCTAATTTTTATGTAAATCGAAGATAAACGGTTCAGGACATCAGGAATAATTTAAACCTCTACGTGATTAAATACAGGAAATTGAAACGATCCAGTTTAATTAGTTTCTCATTTAATAACATAGGAAACAATAACATTAAATAAACTTAACAGAAAAACTAATCTAATTATTTACAATATAAACATATTTACTTTTAAACAAACTTTTCACATTAGCGTAGTTCTTTTTTACCATTTTTCCTAGTTTATTTATCCAACAATTAAAAGGTTTCTTCTTATAATTACTAGACTGAACAACATTTTCTTGTTGATTGACGATTATCGACTCTTTCGCATTAAAATGCAAAAAATGCCCGGCGGTGATTCCAGTCAACAAATTGGTGGTGCCGCGAATTTTTAAATAGCGCGGGGGATGCGCGAGATGGTTGCTCCAGTGTTGGTAAGGATCGAGGTTTTCGAGGGGGGTGAAGCGACGTTTGAAGACGGGGGTCGAGCATCTATCGTAGTCTAAGCAAGTCTAAAGAAAAAAATATTTAAATTTTTGATAATAATTTAACTTTGTATAATTTTTTTGACCACTTTTTTGGCTTCTATAAAACAATAATCAAATTTTTTGAACACAAAAAATTCAGAAATTATTTTAGAACCCAAAAAAATATTTTTTATTTTCAAAAATATTCAAACTTACATCAATATCCATTTCAATAATTTTCAAAATTATTAAAAGTACGTTTAAAAAATTTCCAACACTTCATATGACGATTAGCACGATAATGGATCCAAATTATTTAGTGCTACTGTTTTTAAACCGATTTAGCACCCATATTTTTCTTAAGAAACTATTAACAATTTTGGAATTTCCAATTACCTGCACTTAAGGATTAACACCTTAATTACAATGAAATTCCACTTAAATGTATTTAGTGTTGCCTAACGGCTAAGCTAATTAAAACGAAATTAATGCATTTTTAACAAGCTGCAGTGTTAACGCATTTCCGAAAATTGTGCTTATTAAACCATATAATAGACTAGTGGTATTGTTGTTATCCTTAGATAATGGTCGGTACGTTCTTTTGTTGTAAGCAACAACACAAAACACAAGCCAAAATAAAATTAAAAAAAAGGAACATGTTGATATTTCTATTGAATGTCAGCAACCACCGTGTGGATTTTTGTAAAACAAGTTCCAATTTACCAGTTTGAAGTCTTCATTGGGTCCTCTAATTGCCTGTGAATGACACAGCAGCCTCATGCTGATTCCTTAATGTAAATCATTCCGTGTGCATATAAATCAGAAAAGATTATAAGTAGATTTCACTGCCGCGTACGTCTTTCTATCTCGATATTCTTTTATCCAATATAACATAACATATTGTAATATGGCATAAAATAAGAGACCGATGGCGCCTGTAATGCATACCATCGAGGAACAAAAAAAAGATGCGATGATCCGAAGAAAATTTTTGTATGGGAATTTTCGGTGGAGAAATTGAAGCTAAATTTATCAACTTTTGTTTAATAATATATCTATAATTTTATTAGTTTAAATTCTATGCAAAATTTGAAATAAAATTGCACAAATTTGCCATTTTAAATTTTTTAAAACTAACTATAATAATGCTAAATTTTAACATTTCTGTTTTTTAATTTTTTCATCGTTTCCTGTTAATCGCACTCAAAAATGTTTCAAATAAAACTTGTAGAGAATTTAATTTCCTATAATTTTGATATACATAACTTTTTTGTAGCTAATAAGATAGCCGAGATAGAAGACGTCAAAGCATTTGTGACGCGGAAAGTTTTGCGTTGAATGTCGCCGCATTTTAATTCATAACTTTTGAATTATTGAAATTACAAAAATCTTTTCAATATAAAAGTTGTAGACAATACTATTCTGCGTAAACCAAAAAATAAAAAAAGTATCTCTGACCAATAGGAGCCGCTGAGTAATAAAAATATCGATATAAAAGAGAGGCATTTTTTCGTAATATTTATCTGAATCCAAATCGTTTATTATTTTTTGCCTAACTACATAAAGCGTAAAAATAATGTAAAAAATGAGTTTCCAGAATATTGGGCTACAGTATAAAGGTACTACATAAAAGGTATTAAATTTTCGAAGAAGAGGCTTTTAGTATAATGAAGTTTGAAAATGCGCTCGCTGGCTGATGGTCGTACGAACGTATTATAATAATATAAGTTAATAACATAGTAGGATAGCGTTTTTTAAATTAAATTAATTTTGTAAAATTACAAGTCAGTGGCTATTCGACACATGCGTATATAATTATACTAAAATAGTGTATCAGAATATAATGTTGAATGATTACAATGTATGCGGTGATTCTTAGATCGGTTTAAATAGACCTTCCTGAAGTCGATTTGCTTGTCCGGCCAACACCTAACTGCTAATTAATAATCACCCAAATTGGCCGATTTTCGTAATTGCCAAAGCCAACAGTTTTTGCAACCGTTATTATGCCATTACCGCAAAATTGTGTAGAACGCTTTTCATATAATGCATATTTTTGAAATTACTTTCCAGCTTTTTACTACTCGACTCGACGACAAAAAAAAACCGTCTTTTACTTCAATTAGTTCGTTAAACGAGCTTTTTCAATGGTGAGGAATTTTTTCTTTTTGCACACAACTTGATGGATAAAGATGTTGCCGGTAATTGTTGCTAAATTGCGTCGATTAAGTTATAGCGCAAACTATTTCAAATAAAAAATTCAATTTATTTATTTATTATATTATTTTCTTCATCAAATAAAATTCCTCAACCAACTTGATAATAATAATAATAATGTAATTAACAAGATGTAGATACAAAAGTTTCATTTAGATTTTCTTATTATAATATATTGTACATAATAGGCGGTGTAAGTTATTATAGCAGAGTAACGGCGGTAGGTGGCAAAAGAATCCTGAATTCCGATCAAAGATAAGGCCTAAAGTTAAAGAAGGTTCATTTTGATGATATCGGATTGCTAATAAATTGGTTATGCTCTTATTTAAATGTAATTTCAAAATTATGACAATGGCTGTCCAATCAATTTTTTTTATTTAATTTTATAATAGCGTATAAAAAATCACAACAAATATAATTTTTCCGATTTTTCTTAGATCTCGGAAAGGGTTGAAATATTAAATTACAAGTGATGTGACGTCACAATTTAAGAACGCCTTTTGTCTACTACCGCGCAGTAAAAGAGGGAGTAAAAAAGGGAGGAGCTAACGCTAACTCGACTAGTTCTAATTGTGACGTAGTTTCCTTACCAAATTGCTTCTAGTTTAAAATCCGTTAAGGGTTGCTAATTTCTTTTTAAATGTATTCGGAATATTATTTATTCCTTTATCTGCCGCTATTAATCGATTATCAAATTTCCAACCCATCGAAGCGCACTGGAATAAAATATTGCCTTTGCAAATAATTTATTTAATTCGAATAAAACTCACACGTTGTTTTACTTGTATGATACGAGAATTACCAAGAATTTAATTAATTACATTAGCATTATAATTTAATTAGTGAACATTTGCATTATTATATGTATAATTCTATAATTATTTATGCGCATAAGATAATAGAATACCGAGAAGTAAATAAGCGCTAATCTGCTGCGTTAATCACGTTTAATAATGAGAAGATTTATCAAATTATATAAAACCCAATCGTGCTTATATTAATATTTTTTTTAATTTATAGATTTTTACTATATTTTTAAAAAAAAGAAAATTGCGTAATTTCCGCGTGCAATTTATTTTTAGATTTTTAGAGTCCCATTTGGGTGTGTTTTTTGTAACAAAAATTAATTATTTTGCGTAAAATGTGCAAAAATTAATTTAATTAAAGTAATTTAAAAAGGTTAAAATTAATTAATTTAATTATTTTTTTTTATTGGAAAATTGGTCAATTTAAATTATGTAAAGATATCTAGCATTTCGTAAAATTCATAAATCAACTTTATCAAAGTTACTTAAGTTGGGTATTTAGTTAAAAAAAAAAAAAAAAAATATAAGACTAAATAAGACTAAAACTTGACTGAACTTAAGTCACTAAAACTTGACTTAACTTAAGTAAAGTGCTATAAATCGATAAGTAAGGTCAATTTCGCCTCTAACCACCAACTATTATTGCTTCTAGTAAATAATTCAATTGCTATCTATATTACTACTAGAAAAAGAAATTGAGGTAATTGTTAACGAAACGATGTTTTTATTTATAGCTATACGGAAAATTACATCTTAAGCATTGTAGGTCGGCCAACAGGAGAGAAACAAATGGATTGTAACTAAAGTGTGTAAACGAGTAATCAACCATAATGACTTATAATGGCAGAATCACTGTCATATACTAAAGCCGGCAGCTACAATACAATTTTCAATCATAATTACCAAATTGTACTTGTGCGCACCATCAGCACCGAGCGGCACTTTCAAATTTATCGCGCTAAGCGTACTTAAATTAAGTTACGAAGTGACTCAAGTGGGAGCCGCTTATTTCGAACGGTGCGCAGAATAATTAGATATTAGCTAGATAATTACAATTGCTACTAATCAAAAATAATTGACTTTTTATTGTAGTATGACTGTCAAAATGCCTTTGGGATGTAATTCTTACAGAAGCTGATTCCATTGTGGAGATAATGGAACAACAATAACCATCTCGACGAACTCGAACACCGAGTTTCTTATAATAATTCTAATTTAACGCTATAATGTAAATAAAATATTAGTATTTGAATAAATAATTAATTTATTTTAATTAGGTTTTAATGAAGCGCTGAATTGATCCCGAACCCAAAGCGCCCATAAATAACAAGCAATATCCTGTTTTTATGTTTCGTTGATATTTCAACGCCCACGCCGTATAAAAAAAAACAGCCGGCAAAAATATTTTTAGTCAATTTCGCTAATTTATTTCAATGGACCCCACTTAATTGGTACTTGGATTTTTCCTCAAATAAATTTGAATAAATGACCGCAACTCTGAGTAAATATTTATGTTGCACGTCGGAGTATAAAAGCGTTTATGAAGATGGAATTTAATTTTTTTTTATTATTATTATTGATGATCAACAAAAATTATTATTTTTTTTTGAAGATGTAAATTCAATATATTTCGATAAAAATCCAGATCAAAGTTTGCACCGCTGTATTTATTAGCTATTAAAGCGTTTTATTATTTCACATAAATGTTGAAATTTATTTGAAAATTTTGATTTCCACGCCAATGATTTATTTCGATTTTAATTAAAAGTTTGCATTAATTAGCTAATAATAAAGCTTCACTAGGAGAATAAGCGATAAATTCCTCGCTTAATGCAAGCGCAATATATTTTTTTTAAATTTGTTTTAATGATTTAAATTCACAGTTAATAATGATTTAAATAATAAAGTCATTAAAGCGCTGCGCTGCATTTTCCATCGATGATGGTTCGGTTTTTGAAGAGAACTTAGATTTTATAGCGTTTAATGCAGGATTTGCCATTCATACTCGGATTATTTACGATATTTCTCAATAATATGACAATATATTAGTGGAATGGATACTTGCACCACAGTATGTTGGGTGGAACAACTGCATACAATCATAAAGTTATCCACTCAATGATTATGTGGCAAAATAATGACACTTTTATGGTTTCATGGTAGGGAAAAATTTCGAGATTTATTCCATGTAGTCTGCATTCTCACAATTTTATACTATTTACATTTATATACAAACGAAATTATTATGTACTTAGAAACAAATTAATTTCTGATTTTTTTATTATTATTGAATATTGGGTTTAATTAATTATTTAAAATAATTAAATGCATAAATTATATACACAATTAACTTAAATTCTAATTATTTGTGAAAAAAAAAACTCAATTTTCTTCACTCATTAAAAAAATATGAATTTTTTAAAAATTTATTTTGAGAATTATTTAATTTCCAATTTTTGTCAATATTTTTTCCAAAAACAGTAAAACTTGTAAAAACCTAGCACAATTGAACTAAATTCTAATAACTTACCAAAAAAATTTCATATTTTTCCAATCAAAATAGCAAAAAAAATATTTTTTTATATTTGCATCGTAGCACCTTACTTTTTACCCCTTCACCTAAAATCCGCAATATAAAAAAAAGTACTCAAGCCATTTTAATAATTTAAAAACCATATGAAAGCTAATTAAATTCTGCCCCGACTGTATAAATTACAAAGTTCTACCTTAATTAGTAATAGTTCAAAAATTAGCGGGAACGCTGAATTTGCATATAAAATATTAAATTTATTCATAACTAACAAATGTTAGTTAATATAATTTATAGCTTTTTTAATAACGATTCAGATTTTAAATTAGCTTATATTTGAATGTATTCTAATTTTTAATTAAAACTTATGAAGGATTCTAATTATTCTAAACAAATATTAGAATATTTTACATTGCCGCGCTAATTGTAATTAATTGCTGTGATGTGTGTGCTTGAGGAAACATATAAACTAAATAATTAACATTGAATTTTTGAAGGCTCATATATAAACAATTTAATTTAGACATTGAAATGATAACGTTGCAGCCAAGTTAATGATTTTAATTAGTTGTATTACAATATGTTGAACCATAAATATAAATCGTTAATGAATAAAACGGAGCCGTCTTCAGCTAAGGACTTTGTTGCAATAAAAATATAACAAAGTTAAACGTAGACGTGCCATAATTCATACAAAACCAATAAACGTGTCTTGCAGGGTAAACAAACCGCCACATTTTTTGATTTACTAACCCTTCTAATTCCATACCGATTCCTAGTGATTTATGATTTTATTTTAAGTTGTCAGAAAAAAAAATAATGTAACTAACGACATCCTCTCCGCAACTTGCGGTGGTTATATAACAAGCGAAATGAAAGTTATTCTAATTAAGATGATTGTAAATTTATAATGCGCTCGAACACTTTGTTTCTGTATGTTATGTTCAATGAAAACTTCATTAGCAATTTACATTCCAATGTAATTAATAAAACAGTAGGTTAGATTGCAAAATAACTTTATAGCAGTGTTTATTTGTAAGGAGCCGTTAGAATAATTACCATCATAGAACAGCAATAGATATTTACAATTTTCAACAACAGGAATAATGTATTCAATTAAACTTGATTATCAACGGTTTCAATTGATTTCTGCAAGATCTGATAATCGAATTCACAGCTATTATTAATTAACATCGAGCGGATAAATTTTTAGGCATCTATCGCCAAGAACCAGAACTAAATATTTTTACCCCATCAATCCAGCATCTAGCGACTAAATTTTGAACTAGCTGATCCATCTATCGACTAAACTAATTATTAATTTTCTCGATAAGGGCCGGACGAAAATAATTGAAACAATTAATATTTTTTACCAAGTGTACAAAGTAGGTAGGTTGTTATTAGTTATTTTAATGCAGTTAGTTAATTAATATGACGTGGACGAAGAGAAGAGTGGCCTCTTTGGTGCTGGTGCTGGATGATGCGAAGGGAATTGTTTTTCCTGGCTCAATCACGGCCTGCCCCGCCTACTGATGTTTAGTTTATCATGTAACAACATTAATTAAACTCTTAAATAGGTATCTGTCTATTAAAATACCAGCTCAGCAACAACGCTCGTGCATATTTTCCCTCTACGTTCGTCACACCATTCTTTCAAGCGGCTGGCTGATTAACATTTTCTAATTGATTTTTTATTGGCAAATATTTATTGTGGCTTTATAAATAAATTAAATAAAAAAGGTGCTTATAACTATATATTATAATGTTTCAACGATATAAACTGCTCGCCGCTAATTGCCTATACCGGAGTTTTAATTGTGCCCTATGGACTCCAACTGTGGCTCTGAAATTATGCCGACGCAGTCCGTCTGATTTTTGTCTTTAATAAAACACTTTATCTTCTCTGTGATATTTTAAAATGGACTGTAAATTATTTCTTTAACATTTAATTATCGAATAAAATATGCAAAAAAATATAATTTTTATAATAAATAATTTTTGGTTCGTTAATTCTTGTTGGAAAGAATTTAGTTTGCTAATTTTTGAACGCTATGCTTTAATACAGGAAATGTACCCCCTCCAAAAAGTAGTCTCCCGCGCGCGTACACACGCGCATTTATTTTATCTACTCCCACGCGCATACCCGAAGATAACCGATTATTTCACGCGCCAAATTCAAATATATTTTATATAAATTACGATTTAAACGCACACTTTATAAAAATAATTAATAAAAATTTGCGTCATGGCAAATTTTGAGTAGTTTCTTATTAATTGTAAAATTTGTTAATTAGGTAATTATCGTTTCAGTCCTAATTTGTAAAAAATAAATCCATTAGCCACTAATTGTAAAAGACCGAAATAATTTACCAACATATGTAAAGCAAAACCATTATTAATGGTTTAATTGCAGAACATTTTAATTATTTTCTGTGTTATAAATAAAATCGGTGGGCATTTACATAATGAAGCCAACAATAAAAGGATTGTTAGCATAAGAACGAGGATGTAATAGCGCCAGTAGGTGATTTGTGAGACGACGAGGATTTTGTCCGAAGAGGGGGATACAAGCTAGTTATGATAATGGGGCCTTCTTATATGCCACCCCGAACGCCAGTTGGATGCTATATTATTTACCACTCGAGAAACTGTCTGTTTACAAATTTGTTTTAATGTTGACAGTAAATGTAATAGTACGAATGAATTTATCGTTGTTGGAGCTGTCGTGGTCCAAAGAAAAGATATATCGTATTGTTTATGATAAAACCCTGGCGCCAAACATTTATTTTATGGAAATTATATTCTTTTACGATTTTGTTTAGCTTTTCATAATAATTAAGAGAGCGCACCGTATTTTATACATATTTTTTAATCAGTGCCTTCGATTTTTTTTTACGTCGAATAAATTATCTTAGAACGGCTTATGTGGAAAAATGCCAATCAAAACATGTTACAGTTTTAATCCTGTCGATGACCCAAATTAATTCGTCGAGAAAAAACACAATATTATGAAAAATATACTACGATATTTATATTTATTCATAATCATAAAATTTTAACGCTTAAAAGACGTCGTGCTTGAAATTTTGATTAGTAATCAAACAAGTTAGATTTTTTTTATTTTCGAATATATTAAAAGACTGCATTTTATGTGGTATTTAAGTATGTTTTATGGTTTTATGTCTTATTGAGCGGCATTGGAGAATTTTAATCAGCGCGAGATGATTCTATTAAAAATATTTCAGAAAAAATGTCGTTAAAAATCGTATTGGTAAAGAATTAGCGTCTCCCAACGCGCATGCGCACGAAGGTTGCCAATAATTTAATAGTTTGTCTCCCACGCGCATGCACCCGAAGGTAGCCGATAATTTGCCGCGCCAAATTCAAATATTTTACATATAAATTACGATTTATCAAATCCTAGTCCACTAAAAAAATTAAAAAATGTTTCTATACCTAATAACACGTCCAGTAAAAATGTGAGTCATTACTCTAAGTCTTAAGCCCCATTCACACCGCTCCATACAAACTTAGAACAAAATGCAAGCGCAATATCGGAACAATTGCACTAATTTGGGTCGATGCCGATTTATCACACCGATTTTAATGAAGTGCCTTTAACAAGCGCAGACAGCTTTCAAACAAATATTTATTATCCTGAACAATGATCCTGCAACTCGTCATCATTTATTAATAAGTAGGCTTAAATTGTTCGTAGTTGTGGTAAATCGCTGTAGATAAATGTCTCGAATAAAAAACCGAAAGGGGGCCATTTAGTTGAAGAGTGTGTCCATCAAGCGCAGCAGGCTTGGGGCTCTGCGTCGAGGCATTAAGAATCCTGTAAATGTAAAAGCGCATTGGACAGTTGGGAACAGCGGGCATCGGTGCTAGTCCCGATGTTTTACACCTACAGAACAATAAAATCGACTCCAATAAAACAGCCTGAGTGACGATATAATAGCTTTCATTTTTATATGATTATTTGATTTGACCACGCCACGACGAAAAAAAAAAACTGTCGCAACTTTTCTGCGCGCAATCTACCACCCGCGCGTTTTCGCGCAAATATTTATCGTACGCCTATAATTGAAATTCCAATTTACGAATAATATTTATTTTATTTGTCGGACGTATAATAAAAGTGGAGTGAATGGGGTTCAATTAATAATAAAGTTTTATGGCTGATGGCCGAGCCGGTAGGTAGACGACGGATAACAAATAACGCTAATTGGTAAATTTCATTTCGAAAATGATCTCGTATTGTAAGCATCATGAGAAAAGCGAGCAGGGTGGCATTTCGAGTAATTAATTACAATTTCAATGCTTTGTTGCATACGAAAAATATTAACAAGGAGCTGTAATGCTATTGTGCTGCGCTTTTTTCATCTGTTAGCGACAATCGCGAGAAATTAATCGAACAGATTGGAAATCAACAAGTAGCTTGGGTTCGACAAATCAGATTATTAATATTTATTTATTAAAAAAAAAATAATAACGAAATTCATAAATTATATTTCCGCGGTGGAAATGTTGGCTAATAAAAATGGCCGCCTAACTTCGCGCACGCCCTGAAATTCTGTGATTCCCCGAGTAATGAATTCGATTTTTTTTTTATTTTTTAAGAATTTCTCTTAAGAATAAAAATTAAAAACATTAATGAATCGGTCCCGTAATAAAATTAGGCGGTTTATTATGCATTTGAAAAATATGAACACGATTACCTTTTGTGACGCGAGTCCTGCTGAGAGAGGCGGATGGCACCATCCTCTTCCAAATGCTTATTTACGTTTTATGGACATAATTTTCACTTAGCCCGCGCACACAAAATCCGAAAAATATTTTAAATTGTTGTAATAAAAATGAAATTTGTCGTAAATTAACGCACAATGCTCGCTCGGGCCGCTCTTTGTCCAGACTAGCCTCGTGCTGCGACGATTTCAAAATTTTAATTTTTTGTTTATACTGCTATATTATTGTGGGTTTATATGTGACGTCTATTCGAGTTTTTATTGTTTTCGATTTGCATTATTACGAAGAAGAACAAACACCGGCGCGGGTTTTGTAATTCATATTCAAATCGGATTATAAAAATCCGTACAAGGATAATTAATTAAATATTGATGGGGGGACAAGAAAAATGTGGTGCGATTTAAAATCCCATCCATATAAGAGATAATTAATGAAGGAAACTAATTAACCTTTAAATGGCGTAATAATCGAATCTGGAATGAAAAATGCAAAATAAAACAAAACGCAATATATCAAGACTCTTAATTGGGTTAAAGATGTAAGCGATCGGTATTTTGCAAATTACACTACTCGCTCTTATAAGAAAAAAAAGTAAAAAACAAACTCTGATTACATGATGTAATTTTTGCCTCAAAAATTATGCAAATTTTTAAATTATGATTTATAGTGATTGCGACTTTTTGGGCGAAACGTACTATTCGATTCGAATAGGGGCCCAAGTGCGGAACCTTGTGGCCGTTGAATTTTTCAATTAATTAAATGGCCTAGAAAGAGGAACGAAAGAATAACCTGCCAGCCAGCCAGCCTTTTTTATACACCTGCTAACTAGACCTTAATATATTTCTCATTATTTATTAAATTAAAAATATCCATCACAAGCAACTCGATTATTCTATGATTAATTTAGTCCGTGGGTCTGTTTCTGATGAGTTCAAGTTTTAAACGGGCATTAATTTTAATTAGATAATTGCTCAAAGGCGATCCCGGACCAGCCAACAGGTATATTCGTTCGCATATACAGCTTGGGCCTGACAGGCTGTGAAATATAGTAGGCTTCGAGCCTTTTGCTCATCTAAATGCTGATCGCACTTGAAGGTAAGAGAGACAAGAGTCCGTTTTTCTTTGAAAACAATCACTTTGCATCATCGCAGGCAGCGAGATGGTAATTTGCTTTATTAATTTTCAAATTATACGCCATAATTGACAGCGCCCCAACTTGAAATGCATATTAAACAATTCTTCATAAATATGGAAATTAATGAAGCCAACAATTTTTTTTTAAATTTAATTATTAACGCAATTCTACGATTTTTTAATTTATATGTGGCGCCATCTATGTGGCGAAACCAGTCGGGCCTGTTCTTAATGTATGGAAAATAGTTTATGGGACAGGGTGTCGCAATATTCGGCTTTACTCGGAAACTATTGGAAGTATATTTTTCAAATTTGGGGTTCTTATTTGTGAATAAATTTGCGATTTAATAAAAATAGTTTCAATTTTTTGGGACTTCCGGTAAAGCCGGAAATAAATTTTAAAATTGTGGTTTTTATATTTTAAGACTATTGCGTTGAAATTTTCAGTTTATTGCAAATATTTTCAAGTTTTTGGGCCTTCCGGCTATACCGGAAGTAGGCTGCTAGTTCAAAAATATCATATTTAGACGAAATATATTTTTTAAAAAAATATTTCTCAGACTGAAAATCAAATTAAAAAACCCAATTTACTAATCTAATATAAAATTATTGATGATGATTGGGTGCGTCCATAATCAAGTAACTCGGACACGGTAGCCGGCGCAATCTTCGTTATCTCTCTAACAGAGATCGAGAGCGCTTAAATTGTATTTTAATAAAGTATCTAATCTTTATTATCGTACCGGCTACAATATGAAGATGAATTATAGTGCTGTTGCAGTTGCGCTAATTCAATTTGCATATAGAATGCAACAAAGACGGGTAGTTGGGTGACGTGACTGTAATTATAGTATGCATGTAATTTAATTTCATCAGGGTAGGACTGGGTGGAGTCCACTGACAGTCTGATTATAGGCCAACGAAACTTTTGACCATAACACACTCGACTTGCATAAAGCACTATTTTCGCTGTTTTTGCATAATTTGACGCTAATTGGCAATTTTGTAATTAGTTTTCGAAAAATGGCGAAGGCGACGGGTGCGCGCTTTTTATTTATTTTCGAGAAAAATGCGAACGGGTAATTTATTATACATTATGCAGCATTTTATCAATTCGATCAATATTAGATAGACATAATTGAAACATTAAATTTAAATTATAATTTTTAATGTGTAATTATTTTAATAGCAAAGTGCATTTAATTACGTTTTAATAAAATAATTACAATGTAATACTTTGTATAAATTTGCTTCCCCTATACGAGTAGACCTATTTTTTTATTTTTTTTTTTTCGAAAATTTAAAGTCATTAACTTTTAAGCGCGCAGGTATAAGAAAATAAATTTACCGGTGTGGCTGCGTTAAATGCAGATTCGTGGGCGGTTCTGCTTCTGTGAAATAGCGTTCTCAATTAATATCCTGTTATCAAATGAGGATCAGATTTTGCCAACATAACGAACTAAGCACACCAGCTATAATTACAAGCATTTATGATTTTAATTATTCTTATCTCTTATTAATATAATAACATGGTCGTAATGGGAAAACGCTATTATTGGACGATGAAACTTAACTTTCCATTAATAATTAAAATTTCATAAATAAAATACGCTTTTGATAAATTCACTTAGAAAATATTTATTTTTATAATAATAATAATTACATTATCTAAAATTAACATTTCTAAAAATTCATATAGTATTTATATAAGTACACATTTAGGACGGATTCGTTTTATCTTCACAAGGTTTTCATTATAGTAACAATAATACAAAATAAATAGCGCTAATAAAAAATACATAAAAAACTTAAAAATTAATTTAATTTAAGGAAGTCCTGATTATAGTCGAAAAAGCATTCAACTAATTAAATCACCGTTTTGCCTCAGCATTTCGAGTCGAAGTTCATGCTCCCGAGCTTTGAGCCTCAACGAAGCGATACTGGAACTCCGGCGATCGACATCGGGCGGACTAACCGGGGCAGCACTGCCGCCGCCAGTCGAAGACGATCCGGGCGAAAGGGGCGGCGAAGACGTGAACTCCTGCTTCGGCCGTTGCGCCGCCGAAATGTTGGCAAGTAGGGTTTGAAACGAGCTGGCGGACGGGTAGAGACTCACCGAGGGTGATAGTAGGGAGGGGGGGCCACCGCGATGGTATGGAGGCGGGGATGGCAAGTAGCCGGGAAGTACGTGGTGCGGATAGCGGAATGTCAGCGAATCGAAGGGTTTGCGCAGACCGAACGGCAGATTGAAAGGGTTGGGGAGGGATGGTGGTACGACAGATGGGGTGGGCCCGGCGGATGCTGGATTTAGGTAGGCGTTGTAAGGGTGTCCTTGCGGGCCGACTTTTTCCTGTTTTCGCCATTTAGCGCGCCGATTTTGAAACCATACCTGCAATAATAATTAGTTAATTAATAATATTGTAATTAAAGTGCTATTCAATTATATGTTGCGTATTTAATCCAGATGGTTTGAGATAAGGTATTAATTTGTTTATATGATAGATGATGTTTATGAACGCGCATTTAATTAATATTATTTAGATTAAAGTAAAAGGAATTTAGATCCGCGTTAGTGTTAATTAATTAGCACTATTTGTACGTTTGATTATTGTTGTGCTAGTTTTGTTGCATATAGGTAGCACTATCAGGAGCTTGATTGTAGACAAAAAAAATAGTCGGAATTACGTATGGAATTGGGTTAGCTAATTATTTTCTATTATGTTTTATGTTAATGTTTTTAATTATTTAGGCGATAATTTTTGTTTCTATGACACCTACTGATCGCCCATCCGATTATTTTCGTAGGAAAAAAGTTACAAAGTTTTCGACTAAATTATAAAAAAAAATTAAAATTTGAATAATTTTAAATAATTTGAAAAAAAAATATTATTTAATTTTTAGCTACTCATATTGTTTAAAATAAATTTGTAAATTAATATTCTTTTACTTCTTCACAATAGTACTTTTTATATTAATTAATTTATTATTTTTTTTTAATTATTTTAAAAAATATTTTGGAAATATTTTTAAAATAATTTTTTTTAAATATTTTTTTTTTAAAAAAAATTAAAATAAATGTTATTAAACTATTTATTAAACAATTTTTAATTTAAAAAAAAAATAAACTTAATTTTGAGTCATTTTTGAGCTAAAAAAAAATTTAAAAAAAATTATTGCAATTTTATTCGATTAATTTAAATTGAACCATCAGCAAAAAAATCTAGATTCGGTTAGGCAAAAGTCAATAGAATATTAAATTGAAGAAATATTACAATTCACTATAAATTGAATAAATCATTCCATCATCATAAATATGATTAATTTTCCGTGCATTGTCGATCAAATTACATTAATAATTGAGTGAATGTAAATATAAATACGAAAAATCCAGTTTGATTATTACATAAATGTAATATTGCAACATAATAGGTAATAAGGTATATAATACAAATTATAAGCAGACGTTATGGTAATTACAGCTTTAAAGAGTGGTATAGTACTACTGGTACTGGATGGCTGCTGCTTAACGCCAGCAATAACGTGAGTGCGCACATTTTCTTCGATCTTCATTCGATTTTTTTTTCGCTTGGCTTTATTAACTATAAGTCATCTTAATCGAAAGCCAACGAGTCAACGATACCAAAAAGAGATTCTTCTTTTCGATAGTGGAATTAATTGGCTGCCGACTACGCAACATTATATTGTGATTGGCCTTTGCATTTTATCTCGGGATATTTAGACCATGATGCGAACAATTTTTCAGCGCGCTTTGTTTTTTCTAATCACGAACAAAAAATATTATTCATATTTATAATTATTGTCGATACGACGACGAAAGCAAAAAGCAATTATAACTTTCTAAAGAGATCTAATTTAAATAGACAATTGAAAATGTCCGATTTCGTAATTAATTTTTGCCAAATGATTAATTTGTATACATTTATGCGCACGTTGCGTAATTGCTTTAATGAAATTTTCATAGAAATGCGCTAAAGGAAGTTGGCAATTCAATTATAATTTCAAAAAGCTTTCAATACTCATAATTTATTTTCTACGTCTATATGAGGAGAGAAACATTCCTGATATATTTATCTCTATGCGAGATTAAAATCTCGAGCATAATTACAATTTTTTACCTTTCCACGTCTTATTCTTCAAACAACTCGTTAAATCACAACGGAGCGCGCATATCGGATGTAATAATTCATTTTATTATTTAGATTCTCCAAATAAATTATGCAACAAGCGCAGTCGATATCAAACGCAAATAATTACAATCTAATTAACGGAATAAAACGTTTCCCGCGCTTTTTACCCCACCAACAAAACGTGCGCAGCGCGCAGGAAAAAGCTCTCGTCGCTAAATAGGGAAAAAAGCGCGACAGCGCTTGAAAAACTCGTACATAAATATTATCAACTATGTGATGTTGTAATTATATCTAATTCGACTAACAGTATTAATTAAAGCTGCATAACATTAAGTAAGCAATTTTTTGCGGCGCTTTTTTCACTTGCGCTATCAATCTGCTTCACACGCTTGTATTGAGTAGGCGAGCGAACAAAGGCGCCCCCATTCAGTCAAAAATAGAAACATACATAGGAGAAAATTATGAATGCATTCCAATTAAAAAGGACGCGATAAATTATTATGTCAACCGCATAGTAGTATGCAGGTATAATAAATCATTTTAACTAAGTTATAATATAAACAAATTTATTTCTATTTGAGCGAAATTACGTCGACGAATCTTCACCTGATATCATTAATTCGAAAAAAAAATTTATTTCAGGGTGCGCCAAGTGTATGAAAAATAATTGTTGCACTCTTGAATGAACAATTCGCGTAGGTTATAATTTAATAATAAATAATAATACGTTACATAGTTCAGCCCGCATATATGGACACTTTATGGGTCCACCTGGACAATTTAATCATTTATTTCCTACGATTATAAAAATATTAAACAGTTAATTAGCTCGTGTAATTATCATAAATGATAAATGATTATAAGGCATTAATTAGACAGACCCAATTAATGGCAAGACCTTCTACTAATTGAATAAGCAGAAGAGGAATATTTTGCATTAGAAATTGGCGATGGGGGGATGGATGTGGATGATGGCGAGAAAATTGGTTGCCAAGAAATTATTAATAAAACATTTATATGGTATATTTCTAAGTGCATGTCAACGACCAATACTGCAAGAAATATTTTTTCTGGGAACGGATGGCGTGCGTTGGATTCCTTATCCTGCTGTTTTTATAATGCCTACCTCAATAAAAATAAATAACAGCCCCCCCCTTTCCACCATATATTCCTTATTGTCTTTAATAAACTTTGATGTGGCATGTCTAGTTGGATTATTTTTCGCCCTTTTTGCGAACACGAACTTACATAAGTCAATCAATCTTAAGTTATGTTTAAGTGGAACGAGTTACTTAAGTCAAAATCGGAGTCAATTAAGTAGACTTAATTTTGAAATATTTTTTTATTGGTCCATCTGTTGCTTACTATACTTTTTTTAAATTAGAAACCAAATTTATAGCGAAAAGTTAGTAAAAAAAATTTGTAGAAATTAATTCAAAATTTGGCTTTAAAACATTTTTTTTTTAAATAATTTTTATTTATTAATTTTTGACTAATAATCAACATGATAAAGAAACTTAATTTGTGACATTGAGCACGTGTTCCGCCGAAAATGCGGGCGCAGTTCAAAAACGAAAAAGGCGCGCAAAATATTTTTAATTAGTTGATAATTTAACAACGTAATAAAATCAACGATAATCATTCGATCCGCAATTAACAGCCTAAAAATGTCAATTAAAATACAAAATCATTGCGGCTATATAATTTGAAAGTTTATGTGTGCCATAACTTTTTCCGCATATGCATTTAATAGTCTTCAATTTAGATCAAGTCGTTAATTCCAAGGTGCGCACGCACGCATACGTTGAAATTAATTTTTTTTCAGAGACGACGGAAAAGCTGTGATTTAATTAAATTAAAAATCGCCGTGGGGGTGCCTGTGATTTTGTTCAAGCGGCACAAAAGCGCCGCGTAAATTTGAAACAATATGCTTAGTTTGTTATAATGTAAGCACAACACACACGATGGGGCTTTTGAAAAGCCAGCAGGATAGCATTGAGCTAATTTCGGACGCAGCACGACGTCCCTTTTCTGGACCCGTACCCCCGTAATGCATATTTTTCCGCTTTTTCAAACTTATATTTAATTATGCCGATTTAATTAACTTTTTCGATAATGAATTTATTTCGTTGGAATTGTGGAAAAACGAGGCAATTATCGGCAAGACGATATCATTAACGCAGGTATTGGCCATTGTTGGTTTGAGCGCTTTTTTCCGTCAGCGCGCTCAACAGAATTTCTATCGGCGTGCCACGATCTTTGTCAGTTTTATAAATGAAGAATACAACCATGAAATCCAAGCCAATCATTTCAAAATAAGCTGTTCCATAACTCATTAAAAATCGGTTTTGTTCAATTTTTCATGGTAACTGTTGCAAACGGTCACGCTTCGATGCGCTTTTTATATGATTCGATTTTTTCAATTCGATTACCACTTTTATTATTGAAATTATAGCTGGAGAAACAAATCAATAGACACCTATATTTTTATTGCACCCGCTGAAATACGGATCGACAGATGAGAAGCGTTTGCAGAGTCCTGAGCGCTTCACAGTCGGTGGGGGAAATAGCGCCGTCTCCTTCCCACACTTGTGAAAAGCGTGCTCTCTTTGTCGCACGCATTGAACGTCCACGTAACGTTTCGCACTTGTCGATCTGTATAATTGAATTTGCTGTTTATTTCTGTTTTTTTGTGGAAATAGTCGTAATGTGGCAAGCCGTTACTTTAATTGTGCGTGTCATCATCACTTGGATGATGATGATTGCCGCGGTTTCTCCAAAGTTTTTCCTTTATTGTTCAGAAAAAATCGTCGCAAAATTGCGTTTTGAGATGAAATTGTAGAATAATGATTTGGCTTTATTACCGGTAATGAGGATAATACGTTAAGTGCGTAATTATCTGGCATTAATTAAAATGTTTCTCTTTGCGTTTGCCAGGCAGAGTTTCGCGAAATACATAGTACATGTACACATATATTTTAATTGTTTCACATAATATCGTTTGAGAGAAACATTTTCCATTTAATTACGTAATTATGCCAAGCGTAAATTAAATTAATATGTAATTATTGCTTTATTTCTTTAATTAGCATAAACATAAATTTTATTTATCAGAAAAATACGAATCGCAAATTGTCGTTAATTAGCCAAGCTCACAAATATCTCAAACCATCTGTTGCATCTTAAACGACGATCATTTTTAGTTTCGTCATAAATCCGAGCATCATAAGAAATGACCAACATTTCCGTTATGAATTGATTTGTTAATTGATCTGGCAGTTTATTAAAAATTAATGCAATCGTATCCGGAAATCAGCCGGATGCTAGCATAAATTAGAATGATGCCCGACTAATTAAATATCCATTAGAATAATCAAATAAAAATCATCTGATCCAATTTTCAATTTCTAATCATAAAATTCATGAGAATGGAATGATATTTCCGGATAATACGGATGTACGAATTAATATCGAGATTAAATCTAGTTAATTTGTCCGCAAAGGAATTAAGCCAATTGCGGGTAAATTGGAGTCGTTTATTTAATGTGACATATTTAAGTTATAAATAAAAAAAAAATATTTTTGAAAAAAAAATATTAAGGGGGCGAAACCGCTACATATATAGCCGCTCTGGTCGCTAGCAAATCTATAGTTTTGCTTATCTAAATTCACTGCAAATTTCACGACATCTGATAAAGAATAGATGGACCAAGATTTCACGCATAAATTTGAAAATTTATGCGTGAACCGTTGCTTAGTAGCTCAGGGAATTTAACGCGGAAAAGCAGTTTCAGACACTATTAGTTATCCTAGAAAATATCTAATGGCAGATTTAGAGAGAGAACAGATGTAGCAATAAATGGACAGAAAGTTTTTTTTTTATCTTTTTCCGCTAATTAGCAAGCGAGTGGTTAATATTTAATCAAGGTTTTTTATTTATATTTTACTTAATTAAGGGCTATTCAAACAAATCTTTCGTCAAAATATAAGTATTTTTTTTCTCTAATTTTCGGTAGCTTTGGAAATTTTCTAGGGGTTATAACAAAGCCGCAAACTGCTTTACCAGTTTTTGAGAATTTTCCACACCTCTCGATCTTACCTAATGTTTTCGGCTAAAGCACGTGGCAAATAAGTCAGATCTTGGTTCATCTATTCTTTAACAGATGTCGCAAAATTTGCAGTGAATTTAGATAAGCAAAACTATGTAGATTCACTAGCGAACAGAGGGGCTATATATGTAGCGGTTTCGCCCCCTTAATATAATTTTTGTATTAGGTAATATTTGTTTTAAATAATTGTGCATTATTTTATTTTTAAAAAAATTCTAAAAATAGTTTAATAACTTTGACTTGTCCAATTGATTTTCCTGACTAATGGGCGCTATTAAAGTGTACAAATCGCTGAAAATAACCCGTAATAAAAGTGTAACTGGAATTTTTCAATTTTTATAGCGTAGTAATTGAAATTACTACAGTAAATAAATATTTATTATAGCGTATATAAATGTAGAAATGCAGAAAAATACGGACTGGCAAATGAATCTGACCTTTGCGGTCATAAAGGTAATTTATTATTTCAATTATTTTTGTAGCCATAATTGATCACAGTAATTGAACGTAAAATTATGCGCCTTTTGCAATATAAAAATTATAATTATTTTGTTTATTACACTCATCAATGCGCTTTGTGCTTAATAAAAATTAAATTAAATTAAATATGACATAATCAAATTAGCATAATTATTGTATTTTTAATTCCAATTATATTCCTGATGATGATAGAGACAAATCAAAGCTAATTCGCTTTCTGTTTCATTATAAATAAATTATACCCATTGTGAAAATGAAAACAATTGCGTACCTAAATAAGCGCATAATTGATATATCATTGCGTGCGTAGAATTTTATTTTCATTCACAAAAATTATATTTTTTTTTCCCGAATTTGAAATGAAAAAAAAAACAATTTACAATGAAATGAATTAACTCGAAATAAAACAAAGAAAAAGGAAGATATTTAATAATATGGTCGAAAAAACACACCTGTTGCAGTGCGTGGAAATGACATAGCGCAAAAGGGAAGAAAGTCATTTTAGTCGTCCGTCCGTCGTGTTGAAGAAGAAATAATAATTTTTTTCCATCTCTCGCTTTTTCGGAGTGTACTACCTAGTCACGGACTTGAGCGATTAGGCTTAATTAAATAAATTACATGTCTCTATTTCACAAGAATTGTGGTTTCTGTGAAGGTTATTTAGTGCGAGTCGCCGTCTTAAGAGTGCGGTCGAAATATTTCGTTTTCAGCACCACCACAGAAAAAAAAATGGGAAAAAATTCTGCACACTCACTTATATTATTTATATTTGTTATTAATTGCTTTCAATGTCATTAATCATAAACTAGGAATAATTTTAATTAAAATTAATTAATTTATTATAATATAATTGGATATAATAAAACGTTAATTTTTTATTATTATTATTACTAATTTGATTACTATTTATTAATATTATAAATATTCTTACCTGAATTCGTGCTTCCGTTAGTCCAATTTTCATTGCCAACTCCTCTCTACAACACAAACGAAAAAAAAAATTGTTATTAATTATTACACTCTTTATTTAAATTAGTTTCGTAGTTAAAAATAATAAATATATGTAAAACATTTCCTTAATGACTTATTATGCTAATGTAAAACATTCACAGCATTACATCGTTTAATTAAAATAATAAATTGCATCGCATTGTATTTTAAATTCTACTCAAAATATGCATAGATAATTCGAATATTTTTTTTGATAAATTTCTACTAATTGGAGACAAATTGCAACCTTGATAACATTTTTTTGTCTGATCTGAAGAACTGTGTGAGGTTTATTAGTTTAACACACAAACATACTTAAAGTGCAATAAGTAAAAAAATTAGTATGACAGAAATAAACAATAATTATCTGTGGGTCAATCTTTTTACCATCGTAATACACTTTCTAGATAATTTTCAACAGGAAAGAGATTTGACAAGATTTGCAGGTAGCTTAAGATTATAGAGGACTTAAAAACACGTTAACCCAAATAACGGAGGTCTATATTATTAAATTAGTCTGGGACCTTTTTTTATCAGTAAAAAACTATTTTTGATCCGAAAAAATTAGTCAGCTAATTTAAGGTCGTTTCGTAGATAGTGCGACACGTTAAGATAACGCGCGCATCTGTGAATTACCGTTCGATCAATTAAAATCATTTGAATTTCTTAGTTTTTATATTTTATTATTTTTTTAAAAAGTCTTAAAACTGCATTAATCCAATAAACTACCCAAATATCAATTAAATTAGTTCCTAACAAGTTAATGCCCGGGTTACCGTCCCGACCCAGCGTTAAAGTCACCATATGCTCTCCTATTCTTCATGTCCAGAAAACATTAACAGCCAAGCAACAATCTATATAAATAATACAAGTTTTGAAATTTATTTCGATATATTACATAAATTAAATATAACACATGAAAATAACATGCATTTAGTTCGATAAATGATCACACGCGATTCCGTTGATAATTTGCGGGTGAAAATGTGTAAGGCTCGCAGCCTAATTATTTCAAAATGCATTCATTTAATTTGGTGAACTGATGGGCGGAAATTGATGCTTGTTTCAATTCCACACCCGGAACATTTATAGGCTACATATAAATACAGGTGCATGTTCGACTAATTAATAATGTGGGATAAACATTATTGCCGGGGCCTCCAAATGGCCGCAATTATTTTTGCCTCTTATTATTATTTCAGCAACAACAAGAAAAAAAACACCACAGTACTAATTATCGGTAATAAAATTAACGGCGGAAGTGCCTACCTGGTAAAAACATCGGGATAGTGTGTTCGGGAAAACGCCTTTTCCAATTCCTCGAGCTGATAGCTGGTGAAGGTAGTGCGGTAACGGCGCTGTTTCCGCTTCGGTGCGAACTCGTCCGGTTCCGGGTCACTTCCGTCGCTCTGCTGATCGTGGCCAGGAGGTCGTGGCTCGATGCCGGCGTTCGGAGTCACCTCTTCGGAGACGCCCATGATTTCTGAGGGGTTGTCGTCGGATGGGACAGATTCTAAAAAATATCAAAAAATAATATAAAAAATGATAATCTTATTAGCGCAGCTTAATTAATATTTTATTCGAGGCGGCTGGTTTATAAGCGAGAACCAGTTTCCTGGTAAATTTATTGACATCATAACATTTATGAAGGGAAATTTTATGTAGTTTTTTTTAACAATTATTTTAATTATTAATTTTTGAGTGAAAATGTGTAAATATGGTGGCGTTTTTCGTATGTAATGCGGGTTAACTTTAATTAGCCGTAATTAGCTTATCTGTAACTACATTTATATACAGTTCCGAGGAAATGACTCACTAATGATTCGTAAATAGGCTGGCTGACAAAAAAACGCCACATTTATTGTCTAAAAATTAATTTGTATTTAATCGTACGTTAATCATGTTGCAAAATTATAATTTGCCAATTAATTCGTCAAAAATCGATCGAAGAAATTAGTACTTGCTTCATATGTGTAATTACATTTTAATTTAATCCACTCGACCATGACAGACGAAAAAACGGTATACATGTAGGGGCCGGTTTGTTTTTTTTTTTCGAAAAATTCTACTCTAGCGCAAAAATTACGCAATTATTTTAATAAAGAATTAATTAGCAACGCAATTAATCGCCAGGGGTTTTTTGTGTTGTTTCTTCTGCGACTTTGTGCAATTATGTAAGCCTGACCAATAATTATAATATTCTAGGAAGAGTTAATTATTTTAACTGACATTTTATAAGTTTACTTAACTTAAGGCAAGTTTGCTTAAATTAAGTTCACTTGACTTAAGTTAAGTAAAATTAATATTTAGCTAATTTTCGTTTCTGAAAAAGTTTACGCAAAAATTTATTTTATTTTTTGAAATTTATTTTAAAAAAAAAATCAAATTTTAATTTTTCAAAAATTAAAAATATATTTTTTGTTTTAATAAATGTAATAATTATTTTTTTATCGTTACCTAGCTTAAGTACTAACTTGACTTAACCTAAGTTCACTTGACTTGACTTAAGTGAGCTTAGCTAAAAAGGTGCGTTTGCGCGCTTAATTGAGAGAGACAAGACGTTGGGCTTGTAACATGATGAGGTCTTTTTGTTTGATTTATAATGAACATTGAGATATGTGGAATAAGCATTAAAGCCAGTTAAGTAGTATATTTTGTAAAGTCGATGATCAAGTTTTGGCCGAACAACTCGTTTAACCGACACCTGCCCGCTCGGATCACGCATGTTTCCTTTAAATAATGCCTTTGCGCCATCAGGGTAAAAATGCTTGTTGGACCTTACCCGATGGGGTTTCTTGTTTTTCTGTCAGTTTAGAGTGCTATAAAAATATATAACGACCATATAAAATAAAAGTGTTCAAAAATTTATTCATTTAAATACTACTACTATATGGACAAAAAAACAAACGAGTTGATGATGAAGAGAACATTATTTAATTGCTTGTTTAAATAGTGATAATGGATTTTTTTCGAAATTGTTTAACACTGTTTATTTATAAGCAATATTCATTTCTATAATGTATATTCATGTTGTAACAGTCTAATTAGTTAAGTACTAATTAATTTGCCGATAAAAACAATTATAGTAAAATTAGCCAGATAATTGTTGTAAAAAAAGGTTGCACGAAAAATTAAACAAAGCTGGCAAGCATGAATTTTTATGAATTAAAGATAAGCGCGGAGCGCGGTGAAAAAAATTAGATTAATTCGACAGGATGCTTTGATGGGTTCATCACATCAGAAAGCTGCCAGCTTTTTTCACAGTCATGAGTTTCGGTATTAATGTCGAAATGTCATCAAAACAATAGAAAATTATACGTCGAAATTACTTCCGAATTTTTTGGCGGCAACGCCGTACTACGGTTCCGTGAAAATTCCCATTTAGTTAATGATTTAATTGTACAAACTGCTTTATCCTAGTCGGATCGTGAATGATGCGAAGCATGAAATTAACTTTTAATTATTTCAGAAATTTAATTTCGGCTTTATTTAAACAAAACACGATTACATCCGCACTGGTTATTCTTTCTATCTACTTAATAAATTCCTTGTGCTTAGTTTGGTTTATTTTATTTTTCCTGTGATGGTGTGGAGCCTCACTTATCTATGACTATGATTTAGCTAATTGTATCCTTTCTTCGGCTATCTTTGGGCAGACGACAGACGCGCCATGACCGATAACAAGGAAGTACGACCAACAGCGCATTCTTTCGAAATTTGTGAGGAGTGACGTCACTTTTGTGGAATTTTCAAAATTTGAATAAATTGCCGTTAATACATTTAATTTGCACGTAGATTATTGAATTTTTAATGATGCAATATTTTTACCTGCCCAGCGACCCGTCGATTGAAATTATTTTTTTTTAATAAAAGCTAAAAGCTTTTCCTTTGTTAATTTTGCGGTTTCGGTTAAGTTGTTTAAAATTTATTTTAATAAAATAAAAAAAATATTTTAGAAACAAAAATTAATAAATAAAATAAATTTTTTGAAATTCATTTTTATTTATTTTTTTTTTTTTAATTTTGTGGATTTATTTTTGAAATTTTTGAAATTATTTATATATTTATTAATGTGCTATTTATTCATTTTTAACATTTTTCAGTAAATAAATCAATTTTTGACAATTATAAAGCCAAATATATTTTGTCTATTTATCGTGTCAAAAATCAATACAACTTGACCTCGCCTTAATGTGCGCCCCGTAATTATGTTATTAAAGAATTAAATGTCGAGGCACTTTAATAGAATTATAGAGAGTTTTTAAGTGAACTGCATCAGCAGAAGAGAGAAGAATTAAACAAATACACATAATATAAATTAGCCGAGTAAAAAGCGACTTAATTACATTGTCGGTGGACATGGCATTTGACGTGTGCGAATTATTCGATCAACGTACTCTTATGGTTATTTTATGTTTTAATTAAATTGAAAAAGATAATAGACGTACGCGTATTTCTTAAGAATTCAACTTTTTTACCGGTTCGAATACAGGGAATGAAATTGTCATTTTCATTCTTCAAATTACTCTGTATTTAGTTGGCAGGGTTTTTTTTTTGTTGCTGGCCCCGAAGAATTGTATTGTTCATGCTCCACTTGGACGAATACTATAAGTTTCAAATGGCACACATTCATTTTTATGATGATTTATTTTCAACCTTCAGCCGCAAGTAAATGTTTTATTATTAACACTCTTTTGCTAGATACAAATTATACATGGAAATTAATTAATTTAATTAGAAAAAAAAAATGCATCATCGCAAGCTATTTATTAATTGCATTTCTGTTTACGTTATTTATAATTGCATATTAATCTATTTTACAATTTAATTATGTTTATTTCGAAAAAACCAAAAGCCATACATTTTATATTTATTTCCTTCGCGCTTCGATTCCGCGCTCGTAAAAATCATTCCTGCACTCCATTAGAAAATTAATAGCCGAGCCATCGATTGCATTAATAAGCTTTCTATATTCATATCTGTGCGAATACAATATAATTAAGTTACACAAAAATTGTCCGCAAAAAAACAACGAACAACGAACGAAATCACTTGAAATTTCCTGCAATGCCAAAGCGAAGAGAGAGTTGTATCGAGATGTTATTCCTGCTATGCATGCGAAAAAACTTGCCTGCGACGCTTCTTTGTAACTTTATTTACTCAGGCATTTAACAATTAGTTTATTTACTGAACTAAATTCGCACACCGAATGTCGTCATCGTCAAAAAATCCGTATAGAAAAATTACATTTTAATTTGCAGGACTTCGCGACTTTCTCAGCGCATTTTAGTTGTTCCGCGAAATAGATTTTTTTTTATAGTTAATACGATTGTTAAATTTTTGAAAATTACATAATATATAAACAAAATCTAGTTTGAAAAAAAAAATTAAAATTTTTTTTTCAAAAATTTTTTGAAATATTTTACAAAAAAAATTAATATCTCAATAATGGTTCAAAATTCAGCAAATTTTCATAAATAAATTTTTCTTAGAATTCAAATTTCTGTCTGAATACGCATTTTTTTATTTAAAATTCCAAAATTAGAGTCTACTTCCGGTAAAACCGGAAATTACAGAAATAAAAAAATAGTCCAAAAAACTAAAAAATTTGCCTTCAGAAAACTTTCTATCAACCGCAATCGCAAAAAGTTCGCACTATAAAAATTTGGGAGCTTTTTTGCGCGCTCAAAATTATTTAAAAAAAATCAAATTATTTTTTAAAGTCTAAATTAGTTTAACGTAGCTTAAAAAATTATATGGCGCTTAATTTATATAAAACGGTCGATTTTGTAGTTCGCCCCAAAAGCGGATGTTGCGACAGGTCGGAAATTCTCACTTCCGCCCGACTCGACATTGTTGCTAACGTACATAAATGAATAAACATTTAAAAAACCGCAAATAACGCGAAACCATTTAACTGACTCATTAATAACATTTTGGACTAGTTTCTACGATTATGTTTCGAAATATAATGAGAGTGGTCGTGCGATTGAATTTTCCCGGAATACTCCAGTCGGATGGAACTGGTTATGTGGTCTTCAACAAGATCGTTGGTATTTAATGATGTCGATTTACCTGGTCAACTGGCAAATTAAATATCAAAGTACCATATCAGTAGAACAAATGCCATTAATTTTAAAAGTTTTTTAAGCGCTTCTTAGAAGGAAAAATCCATTTCTTTCGAGCGAGCGAACGAGCGTCCGTTGTGGTTCAGTTGAGGCTTCTAATAAATTTCGATCAAAATTGTCGCGTTTTCGTGCAAAACTTTTATCTGCAATAACAACTTGTAAATGTGTAAGGCTTGTTCAAAGTCATTCCGATTAATTACAAAGACCGGCTTGTATTCTCCAAAACCGGCCTATTTATATATACTATGTTCAATTCCAGCCACTTACAAGCCATAAGATCCTTCTGGCTCTTTAGACAAATTAGCGATTGCCATTTTTGGTACATACGACAACAACCATCAGGCGCTTTTTTCCCAAAAGCTTTGTCTCAATTCTTTTTTCGTTTATAACAATAATTACATTAACTTTTTCCTCTAGCTGCGCTCATTAATATAATAAATTGGCGGCAATCAATCATATTTTTTTTCGGAAATCACTTATTAAAACGATTTCTAAAGATCAATGTCATAATATTATTTTTTTGCTAATGCTTCGAATTGTTGCGATATTTATTTATGTGGCGGAACTGAAATGGATTAATTGGTTTTTTGCGTAAAAAAAATTAAATTGAATTATTTTGAGAATTTTTAGTATTACTTTTCAATTTTTTTTTACTCATAAACTCGCAAATAAGTCAAAATATCAAATGCAAAAAAAATTAGCTAAATTGTTCGTCAATTTAAAAAGTTATTCAAAATCCCAGAAATTAATTTTTCAACTTTAAAATTATTTTTTTATCCTAAGCTTTTAAAAAACACTTATCCTGACATTCTTTCGGTTGGGTAAGGCAAAAAGCCCCATAATTTGTATTTAAATACGGGAATTATTCATAAGCGCAATTAAAATATTCATTCGTTATGATTAATTCAATTAAATAAATTATTAATTGCGGCGCTTCTCAGAAATTACAAGAAAGAAAAAAATGAATGTAATAGTTTGTTAGATAGAATTCATTAATTCTGTTGAATAATTTATTAATTTCGTATAGTATATGTGCTTGCACGGTTTAAATGTGATTTGCCTTGGGCAAAATCATATAAGACGATGAAAACCATTCTCTGCATCAGACAGTCAAACAAATTTCATTTCAATAATCCTGATGGGTATAGTTTGTGCAAAATAATGTGGCTGTTACGTCATCGGAATATTGTCATGCGCATGCGCAGCGCTGCTAGACGTAACCGCCGTATATTTTCGCACAAACTATACTTGCATTATTTCTAACGAGGACTTGAAGAGTGCATCCTGTGCATGTGATAATAATAACAGGTTATTTACAATTCATAATTTGATGCCATAAAGTGTCATCACTCATCTAGTAATATTAAAGGCATTAGATCAAGTAGAAAAGTAGTTAATTTTATTATTAATTGAAGACATGTTTATCTCATGTTTAAATTAACTTACAGTTTAATTTGCATCTTTAATGTTAGAGGTAAATTAATTTGACGGGCAATAATGTAAATGAGAACTGTTGCGGCTCATACTAGAATGTTGGGAATAATAATAATATTAAAATACCTTGCGGCCTACACTAAGCAAGACCAAGACGACGACGAGGATGCAAGAATAAACGAGATTTCCATGTCAATGCATACTATAATGCACTTTTTTGCATCACAGAACAAGCGCACAATTACTTTCCGATTAAATTCAATTTGCATTTTTCATTCAAATTGTTGGTGTTGTTCAATTTCTCTTAGAGTAGAGGAGGAATTCCGAGAGGAATTCCAAATACAAATGTAATTAAAATGAGATAAATGCATAACAACAACAACAATATATATTTATAGAGAGAGAGAATGGGTATTAAGGAGTCAGGTTAAAGTAGGCTTTGTCCAAACGTTGATAAAGACTCCATTAGTCCAGAGCTAAAGTTAAATAAGATAGCGTAAGTGCACGTATCAAACAAGCTCAACTTTGAAAAAACAATATATTACTTTGCGGTGCACCAAAATACCTTTTTCATTTTATGGCCAATAAATGCATTTTTCTGCACAGACAATTCTAAGAAAGCTTTTTCATATCTAAGTGAATTTTTGCAAGAATATGCGTTTTTTACTGTATCGACAACGGATTATTGGGAATAATTGAATTAACCTAACGCAAAATTTCGGAAATTGCCGTTTGATTTGAATTTTCGCGCGCAAAAAATAGCTTAATAGATAAAGATCAAACATTTATATTTTAAATAGTAAAATTTGTATCAAAAATGGCTATATATTAATATTTGCAATAAATATAATAAATTTTGAAATAATTATTCAAAAAATATTTAAAAAACCAAAAAATATGCAAAGCCGTACTTTGTTAAAAACTCCAGAAAATTTGTTTGTTACGTTTGTCATAAATAATAATTATGAAGACTAAATTATTCATTGTAAACAAAATAATTAAATTGAATTAGCACCTTTTCAAAAAGTACTTTTTTAAATATTTAAGATCAAAATTTTGATTTTACTAATAAAATTTCTAACAAAAAATTATCTAAAAGCTTTGAATTAAAATTAATCTGGCAAAAAATATCAATAAAAATTTCAAAATTAAGTAAATTTTGAAAATAACGCTCTTATTAAATATCCAAAAATTAAAAATAAAATTCAAATTTTGAGTTAAAAATAAAAAATCCATTCGCACCACCTTTTAATCAAGTTAATTCTAGCTAAAAATTCAAAAATGCAATTCCAAATTTATCGTTTACTACAAAACCTTCTCTTATCCCACTTTAACCTTACCTAACCTTACCTAACCTATTTTCAAAACGCGCAACCACCATATAAATTTCCTAAAGCAATAATATTCCGACGGAAAAAATTACCAAGCTACCTCCAACACACCTTAACCTAACTTAACCAAAATACCTTATTAAACCAAATTTTTAAACATACGTAACCTAACCAAAAATCAAAATTCCAATTAAACTTACCCAGGGCAGTAGTTAATGAGCCAAAAAACCGTAAACGCAAAAACTTCGCAGCAAACCCAAAACGAAACAAACGCAAAAGTCAATCAAATAAAACCCATCGTCAATAAAATTGATGTGCGGCAAAAAAAAGTCAAATTGGATGGATATAGTAGAGCTTTTTAAAAGCTTCAACTGACGCGCATAAAACGGTTTGAAACGTCTAAGGCCACAACTTGAAAGCAACTGTTTTCTCTCTTTCGTGCAACAGTCACATCACCTGAGTTTTAATCAACAGCAGCCAATGGCGTACGCTAGCCAGGCCTTACCTGTGTATTGCAGCCAATGGGAAGAGAGAGGCGTTGCCAAGTCGCCTGATTAAAATAATGGAAACGGGTATAGATTATGAAAATTGTATTATGGTAGACTAATTATTTGTATAAACATTCTAATTGCTTCGAAAAATTATTATTGCTGGCTACAAGAGCTTTAGCTCTCGTTCTCTCTCTCTCGCTCGCAGCTTTTAGTATCGCTCTCGCTTTATCGTGTTCTAGTTCTAGTTGAGTTGACTAATTCTAGTATTCTAGTCGAGTTGACTAATTTAGCATTATGCTGATTGTTTTGGTATTTTTAGTTGATTAGTGAAATTTTAAAAATATAAATGCGTGATTTAATTTATGGTTTCGTTTAGAATTGGTCATAAATAAGTACTAATTAAGTATCGAATAGACAAACGAGGCGTAATTGCTTCTAATATAATTTAGATACATTGTAGTAATTTTAGTAATTTGCATAGGCGTACGAGCATTTTTTTATTAGTGCTTAGAAAGTGCCTTTGATTTAATTTTCTTTGTTTATTGTTTGATATATTCGCTAATTAAAGGATTTAAGGTCGACTTGTAATCATAAATTAATATTTTTAAAGTTTTATTTAAATAATGTGTTATTAAAATTTAATTATTGGAATTTTTCATATTAGACGCAATTTATTTTGTAAAAAAATTTAATAAATAAATTTACAAAGTTTAATAATTTTTTAGGTGCGTAATCGTATATTACAGAACGTGTTCCATAAGACCAATTTTATTGCACGAGTTCAAGTTTAAAACGCGGCCGGAAGGGAGCGCTTTAAAGAACGAGTGCAATAATTTGACTTATGAACACGTTTTTTTATACTATTTTAAAAAAAAAATTACTACTTTTGGACCTTTAGAGAAAAAAATATATAAAGCGACTAGTGAAGGGTAATTGCATATTGGACGTAATAATTATTGAATGAAAAATAGAGAATGAATATTATGCGGGAAATTAAATTGGATATATTATAAAATGATTACAGAAAATTGATATAAAATGATGTCCGTTTTGGTTGTGTTGTCATTTACTTTGAGTGCCGTTGTATTACAGTAGTTGAATAGTTTCCTTCTCTCCAAGTTGTTTCTAAACGAGCCTTTTTCGTGCCAAGCCGTCTAAGATAACATCACCGGTTCTAGTCTTCATCTATTAAACAAATAGGCTTACCACACATAATCTACCTTTTTCCATACTACATTAACCATCATTAGATTAGATTATTTTTGGCTACTACCAAAAACCTCCCGGCGTATATATATGTAGCTTCCCCCCTTCGGCCCCCCCAATATTATTATTATTATTATTAATAATGATATGCGATGATTGCATCAAGTCATTTGCTTTTGTGATTTCCACTATCAGCATGATGTCCATCTAAGTAAGAAAACAAGCCCGCTACCGTTTTGTTTTCTCATCCTTCGATAAAGACGATGCGATGATGATGCTGCTGCTGCTGATGATCTTCCACTCTCCAAAACTAAATAGCTATTTAGAGGCTTGTTTACATAAGATAATCAAACTGATAGCGTTATTTATTCTCCTCTCTTCAAATCTCATTATGCGTGAAATTAAATTTAAACTGTTTTTGAAAAGCAATTATATCCACTGTCTGTGTCTCGATAGATTGAAGGATAATTAAATTTTTAAATTATATTGTTTCAATTCTTTTTTCTTCGTAAATTCCTAGCTCAATTATTTTATATTACATTGTAAGGAAATATTTCGTCTACAAAATATTAATCCAATTGGATAGGTTGAAGTGGGATTGCTCGGCTCCTATTGGTCGCAGCAACTTTTTTTATGTTTTGATTTGCGTAGAATAATATTTCCTACAACTTTTATTTAAAACATTTTTTTGTAATTTTAATTTTAAAAAAGTTATAAAGCGAAAACTTGGCGAAAATTTTGATGCATAACGGCGACTTTCAAAAATTTGGTTCGCTTTGGCGCCCTCTATCTTCGCTATCTTTTCACTTATAAAAAAGATTAATATAGGAAATTATAGAGAATTGAATCCTCTACAAGTTTTGTTTAAACAATTTTTATGTACGATTAACGAGGGCTGATATAATGCCAAAAAATCACTTATTTTCAACCCAAAATTGTAGCACTTTTACTTCTCTCGTAGAGGAAGTATTGTATTCATGAAAAAAAAAATTTCTCCAAATTTCACTTTTTTCTACATTATAGAATGCGTAGATTACGAAAATCATAGTCACTAATTTCCGTCTGTCGGTCTGTCGGTCTGTCGGTCTGTCGGTCTGTGCATTTCTTTAAACCACTATATTTCGGAATCTACTAACCCGATTAAAGTAAAATTTGCGTCCTTTTTTTCTACCTGCCCATAGATGATATCGAAGAATAAAAGTTTATAAAATTCTCAAAGACCTGCGCGTTATAGGCCAAAAACATGCTAAAAATGGCAAAATCGGTAGATCCACTTAATCTTCTAAAGTTGCTGACCGATTTTAACCAAATATTGAACATGTTTCGTGTATACCCCAAGTGGTGAATGCTTTCAAAAAATCTGGAGTTTATTATAGGGTTGAATTTTTATTAAGGGTTGAAGGGTCAAAAAGTTGTAAAAATGAATAAGTTGTAACGTGAATACCTGCCAGGAGGAATATTTGATTTGGACCAAATTTGGTATACATGTTAGGGATACATAGAAGAAAATGCTGGTAAAAGTTTCATCCCCTAAAAATAAGCCCCTAGGACCCATTTGCCATTTAAGTTAATTGTACAAAAATTGCCGGTGTTGTGATTCTTATATGGCAGCATTACCCACACTTTTTCATCAGTTATTTCACTAATATTTACATAAAGAGTGAGTAAAAAGAAATTTCGACCCTTACCACACACCCCCACCCCTCCAATATAGAGTTTGAGTCATATGGTTCGGATTTTCTTCATATTCGATTTCTACTATACATTTTAAACATATTTACGAATAATATAATTTAAAATAGTATGCGACCCTTATTTTGCAATTTCAACCCTTAACATATCATGTACAGTCAAAATGCTCGGATTTCTTTCAAATTTGGATCCTAGTAGTAATTTAACTTACTTAACTTATCATTATTTAGTTAATTAAATTCAAATTAGGGTAGGACCTACATATTACAATTGTAACCCCTAATGCACCCCTTACAGTTTGATTTGTCAGATTTCTTTTAAATTTGTTTTCTAATAATAAATTGAAATATAATTTAAACTAGTTTAATCAAAAATGTCCTAGAATCCTCAATTCATGTTTTTAACCCTTAACACACCCCTTACACTGATAGTGCTAGGATTTACTTCAAACATTGATTTATATTATTAATTTTAAATCTAGCTTCAAATAGTTTCATTAAATTAGAGTACCTACAACAAATTTTTCACTTTTCAATCTTCTCATACACACGTTTCAACTCTATCGCTTAAATTTGTTTGAAATTTGGTTCCTAGTTAAAATTTAAAAAGCATTTTTAAATAACCCGATAAATTTTTTTCAGTAAAAGGTGCCTCAAAATTCTAAAAATTTGAATAACAAATTTTAATATAACAACGAGAGAAGTAGTATGGAATCTCATTTCCAGCGAATTTTTCGTAATAATTTTTAAAAATCTAAATTATAATAAATTTGCCGAAACAAAAATCTTATAAAATATTGTTTTGCATAATAAATCAAAAAAACAAGTGTTAAACCTAGTAAACTTATTTTAAATCAATTAAATTAAATCAAATTAAAAATAAATAAATATCAACTGATTATATTATAAAGTTCCTTGCCATCTAGAAAATTGATTTTCTACTAAATTTAAGTAAAAACTTTTCTATTATACGTATCAATAAATAAAGTAAATCGGATACTAATAATAATAATATTGAAAAAGCTTTTTCTTCTTTAGAAAAATCGTTATTGTTATTGACGATACAATAAGGCAAATTGTTTGATTGTATTCAATAATGCTCTAAGCAAATGACACGGTTCATAGTATAGCTAATAATAAAGCTGAATTTAAATAATGATTTTGTTACTCAATTTAAATATTAAAATTGTATTATGCAGCCTATATAAGCATAACTAAATAGATTTACATGCCGCGGTAGAAGTTAAACTAATAATGTCTACTGATTTAATCAGAAAATGCTCCCATAATGATTTGTCGATATATGTATGTATTTCTAATTTGAATCTAGTTGGCTTAAGGGGGCAAAACCGCTACATATATATAGCCGCTGGTCGCTAGCGAATCACATACTAGTTTTGCTTATCTAAATTCACTGCAAATTTCACGACATCTGATAAAGAATAGATGAACCAAGATTTCACGCATAAATTTTCAAATTTATGCGTGAAACGTTGCTTAGCAGCTCAGGGAATTTAACGCGGAAAAGCAGTTTTAGACACTATGAATTATCCTAGAAAATATCTAGTGGTAGATTTAGAGAGAGAACAGATGTAGCAATAAATGGACAGAAATTTTGTTTTTTATTTTTTTCCGCTAATTAGCAAACGAGTGGTTAATATTTGATCGAGGACTTTTATTCATATTTTACTTAATTAATGGCTATTCGAACAAATCTTTCGTCGAAATATAAGTATTTTTTTTCTCTAATTTTCGGTAGCTTTGGAAATTTTTTAGGGGTTATACAAAGCCGCAAACTGCTTTACCAGTTTTTTGAGAATTTTCCACACCTCTCGATCTTTCCTAATGTTTTCGGCCAAAGTACCTGGCAAATAAGTCAGATCTTGGTCCATCTATTCTTTAACAGATGTCGCGAAATTTGCAGTGAATTTAGATAGTAAGCAAAACTATGTACATTCGCTAGCGACCAGAGCGGCTATATATGTAGCGATTTCGCCCCTTTAAACAATTATTATTTACGCTACATTATCTAATAATATTAGTACGTACATTAAAACATAAAAGAATAGAATGTAACGAAACAATCAAATAAAAATTGAGATTTTTCGGTGCAGATTAGACGTTAGTTAAATTCTAATTATACTAATTTTAATGTTCAAACACAATTAAATTTTCTTTTATGTCGTTTTAATTGTGCATTGTGCACATCAAACTCTTCGACACTTGATGACTTTTTTTCGTAAAAAAAATAACAATAATTACTTACGCGCTCTGCAGCACGTGAGAAATTAAATTGTTTATTTAAATTTGCTGCGATGCTGGTCGTCTCGGCAACTGTTTCTTTTATTTGCTCTATTAAAATAATTACGCACGCAATTATTTCCCATTACAAAAAGATGTTTTGTTCTTTTTGTCCATCAACAGAAAAAGTTCTGCTCCAAATGAACATTTAAATTGCAAAACGCGGTTTGAGATTTAATATTCGAATATTAGACCATGACATTATTTAAATTATTTTTAGTGTGACGAGTATTGGATAATTATGTTAATTGTTATATTAATTTTGTATTGTTAGGTAGGTAAAGTAGTAAAAAAGATTGAAGTGGAAAAGAGCGGATGCTGAGCGAATGGCACGTAGAAGAAGACTATGCTTCATTTCACACGCAGAAAAATCACTTCTTTATATCAACAGAATTATATTAAAATTAGTCAAGGATTACCGGATTAATTTGAATGAATGAATATTCAAATTAACCATGTAGCATTTTATTCCGACAATAAGCTCGATTTTCAATTATTTTATTTATAAATTTATAAAAACTAATAATAATGAAATCTTGTTATAAATAAATTTAAGTGAAAGGTTATTATTTATTATTATATTATGTACGTCGAAGAGATTAATAAAAAAAACTAATTACCTATCAATATATTAAATTGTTGCCTATAAGCAATAATAAAATCAAAATTCTTGTGCAAACAAATGAATAATAATAATAATAATATATTTATTATAAGGTGCGCGTATTTTTTCACGCTCTTTTGTGAAAACTTTCTGAAGAATCGAAAAAAAAAGCCAAAGTCATGCTAGCGCTATTATAGGCCCCTTATTGCTAGATAATGTCTATAAGATACATTCGGTTTGGCATTGTTTACCAGCAACAATACAAACCAGCAGGTTTTTGGACGAATTGTTACAAATTTGATCGGGCTTTGTAGTTGCTAAACAAAAAACAAAGTTTCGATATTATAGACTGGTTTATTAGATTATTTAGATTGTCCGAATTTAAATTAGTAAAACTAAGACTCACTTATATATATTTAAAAAAATAAATATGTATGTAGTTGGATCAATTAATTCGTACTATAAGAACGCTCCATAAAAAAGCAATGCAAAGCTGTCGCAATTTGCATTTTAAAACTGACTAATTAAAATTCATATTAATAATAAAACTGGAACCTTGAGATTGGAATTTTAATAAACTACGAGTACACGTATATCGCAAACCTAATTATTTTTAAATAAATATTAAATAATTTTTAAATATTTTTGTATACAAGGTGTCTTAAGGGGGCGAAACCGCTACAGCCGCTCTGGTCGCTAGCGAATCTACATAGTTTTGCCTATCTAAATTCACTGCAAATTTCGCGACATCTGATAAAGAATAGATAGACCAAGATTTCACACATAAATTTTCACATTTATGCGTGAAACGTTGCTTAGCAGCTCCGGGAATTTAACGCGGAAAAGCAGTTTCAGACACTATGAATTATCCTAGAAAATATCTAATGGTAGATTTAGAGAGAGAACAGATGTAGCAATAAATGGACAGAAAGTTTTTTTTTATCTTTTTCCGCTAATTAGCAAGCGAGTGGTTAATATTTGATCGAGGTTTATTATTCCTATTTTACTTAATTAATGGCTATTCGAACAAATCTTTCGTCAAAATATAAGTATTTTTTTCTCTAATTTTCGGTAGCTTTGGAAATTTTCTAGGGGTTATAACAAATCCGCAAACTGCTTTACCAGTTTTTGAGAATTTTCCACACCTCTCGATCTTTCCTAATGTTTTCGGCTAAAGCACGTGGCAAATAAGTCAGATCTTGGTCCATCTATTCTTTAAAAGATGTCGCGAAATTTGCAGTGAATTTAGATAAGCAAAATTATGTAGATTCGCTAGCGACCAGAGCGGCTATATATGTAGCGATTTCGCCCCCTTAACATTTTTTTTTATAATTTTCGAAATAAATACGAATTCCACGCATTCAAATACCACTCTGTATAAAATGACATTGAAAGCAAATTAACCATCAATAATAAGAGTATAAAAGATTGACACAAAGTGAGCACGTTTTGTATAAAGTCGGGTTGTAAAATACGTCCAGCCGAGAGCGTACCATATAAAGCGTTAGTACCATTAAGTATATAAATATACCATGGTATCACATAAGATAGGTGAAATAGGACCAATAAAACAGCAAGTGTCTTCTATATGAAGCCAAATTGAAATGTCACATAGAAACTTTATGAAAGATAAATAAATACTATATAGTATCGACAAACTTGGAAGAATCGCTTCGGCTGCTGCATAATTTTATTAGAGAGCCTCGAAATGGAAAAGCAAAAACGTAATTTCGTTTTTATTTTTGTTAAGTAGGTACCACCACCATCATGGTACTTAAGCATGCTGAACAAACAAAAACCATCATCAGAGTTAATCTATTTCACGTAATGCCCATCAATAACAGAAAATCTAATATGTAAACAGGTTTATACTCTCAATCTTAAGTAATAATAGCGGACCAAAACGAGTCGTACCAATGATGCGACTCGTACCACTGAAACCATTGCTTTTGGCCAAATCGAAAAATGACACCGGCTCCTTTTTTATCGGAAAACCGCATTGTGCACGCGTTCCTCGGAATATTTCTTCTTATTACGGCTATATTGATTGAACACGAAGAAATTACGTTCGAGGTATGGTCTCGTCGAGTGTGTTTATTTTTATATATCAAGCTTGAAACCATTTCACTTTTTTTTCAACCATCAACAACCATCATCATCATAGGGTTTAAAAGAAGAACAATATCCTGTGTGCGTTTGCGGTCAAATGATGATGATCGCTCGACTTGGCCATAACGTCGTCGTCGATCGATCGATGATCGCAAAAAGCGCTCTTATATGCAACGAGCTTTATGCCTCTCTCTGAATAAATCCAGCAATTATGCGATGCGATGCGATTGTTTCGAAAACATTCTGATCTCGATTTAATAGTTACGATTATTGCTCTCGACTCTTATAAACACGTTCGACGGACGACAAGGTTGCTGGATGCGTTTTTCTTTTGCGATTCCACAAAGACATTTTTGAATTAATGCGAAAAGAATTTCCGACACATTTCATTTTAATTAGATTTCACTTTTTCAGCGAAAGCCGGTATGACATAATGGTTCTATTATAGTATATCAATCATTTTGTCGTCAAAACGGGTCAATTATATTGTATATTGAATTTATTTTGTAATTTTTGAGTGGGGATATTTTGAATATGAAGTAGCGACAGCGCCCTCTAGAAATGCGCGTTTGCATGTAATTAAATATTTTGGGTATATTTATGTAAAATTAGCGTCACCGACAAATTTCTTAAATTATTTATTTAAAAATTAAGTAAAATTGTCATTAAAAAGCTAAAAATAAAATTATATTTATTTTTTATTAAATTTATAAAATTAAATTATTAAATTTATTTTTAAAAAATATTTTATTGTTAAATATTTAAATCATTTAGTCGTCAAAACTGTCAATTATAGTTATAATTGGAATTTTTACAAAAAAATGCAATAATTTGCAAAGTAAAAACAGCGCCCTCTAGAAATGCGCTTTTGTGATTTAATTAAATATTTTGTATTTTTTATGTAAAATTTGCATTGCAAACCATTTTATTTTAATAATCAAACAAAAATGAAGTAAAATTATCATTAAAAAGTTAAAAATAAAATTATATTTATTTATTATTAAACTTAAAAAATTAAATATTTAATTATTAAATTTTTAAATTTAATTTTAAGGAACATTTTATTATTAAATATTTAAATCATTTAGTCGTCAAAACTGTCAATTATAGTTATAATTGTGATTTTTACAAAGAAATGCAATAGTTTCCAAAGTAAAAACAGCGCCCTCTAGAAATGCGCTTTTGTGATTTAAATAAATATTTTGGATTTTTTATGTAAAATTAGCGTTGCAAAATATTTTATTTAATTAATCAAACAAAAATTAAGTAAAATTATTATTAAAAAATCAAAAATAAAGCTTTATTTATTTATTTTTGGCCTTTTAAAATCCGCGAATAATAAAATTTTCGCATTTCTCAATATTTTTAGTATTTTTGGTCAATAAAAAAACAAAAAAAATCATTTAGCCAAATAAAACCAAAAATCCTATAAATATAAAAATAAAATATGTCTAAATTACTACAATAAATTGCCAAAAAGCACCCCGAACCAGATTTAGCCTTTTTTCTCAATTTATCAATAAATGTCCCTTTTCGTCAATTTTTTTCAAATTAATGAACATAATTAAACTTTGATGGATACATCATAGCCGGATGTGACAAAACTACTAAAGTATACGTTATCGTTGGCCGAAAAGCACCGCAAAACTAGTCCCGGCGCCTCGGATGCCACATAATTAGAAGGACCACCCTTAATGCCCTTTTTTCATCTCCACTAAAGGAAATGTCTATATACCGATGTGTGTCATTTGTATCTACTACTATACAATAATATAATATTGTTGATTAATTAGTTTCTACTAAATATGGTAGTCAACACTCCGTGTAACAGATGTTGTATAATTGCCGACTATAATAGCATTTGAAACTGATAAAAGTTTTGATTGATTACTGTATAGGTAGTTGGAAATAGTGATTTTTGACAGGTGAAATATCGATGATATTCAAGGAGGAAGAAGCTAAAGGAGCTTAATGAGATTGTCGTTACTTGCTTATTATATTAATTGTAAAAAAAGCTCATTTGTTTTCATTTAGAAAGCATTATTCGATTTTTACTCCACACACAAGTTCACATTTTGGGTGGGCTCCGATTTCAAAAACGCCTAAATGGCAAATCCATTTGGGAACTTATAAATTAAGCGATTTTGACAGGTTTATTTGTCGATCGAATAATAATAAACGAATTTTGAACAAAAAACCGTAAATGTCAATGTTTTTTAATTAAAACTAGAGTAGGATTAAAAGCAAACGTTAATTTATCAATTTGCATTCGAAAGGCCCATAAATTTTCGTCTAACTCGGGTATTTCTCAATTTAGAGCCAACAAAAGCGGCATCTGATAACCGGCCAACAATTAGTAAGCCTGCTGTTGTTATGCCATTCCATCCGAAGAACCTACATAAATTAGAATCTTATTTGTTTGTTTGCTTTTTTTAATTTAATATAGCAAATATAATTTCCCGCGTTGCCAATTTAACGACAATCAACACAAGCAAAAGAAATTTTCTCATAATTATTACGTCATTAAAAGCCATCATAAAATACGTTAGTATAAGGATAATTGCCGTTTCCTTATAGCTAGACGTTTTATTTATTTTTTTACAAAATATAAATAATTGTCGAGATCGAAAAATTCAATTTCTTTTCGGTTAAGCACAAAAATGCCGTTACGAAAGAGGAAAAAATTCTAGCGCTAGTCACGATGTACTTCGTTGATTTGTCTCATCGTATTATTTTATTAAAAATTGATTGTTTTAAGCGCAATTCGATTTGCTTGGCTTTTTGAATACATAACGAGAACACTTACAAATGATATAAATAAACAATGATCTGACGGATAAAAAAAATGCCTTCGTCAATTTGGTTTGTAGATAAATTTATAGGTAATGAACTTGTGAAGATGCGAGGCGGAACGTTGCCACCAGAAAAACTGTTTAATTAGAGAACGGTTTTGTCAGGCAGGGAGACGTTTTCAGCTTCACTAAGCATGCATTTTATTTTCCAATTTTCTATTTAGCAATTTAATTTATTTGTAAAAGAAAAAAAAATTGAAATACGATTTTTCACGGTATTTTTATCGAATTTCTACTAAATGTTGGGTTTTGAGAAGTGGCAGCGCCACCTGGAAATGCGCTTTCGTACTAATGTAGAGAATTTTAGTTTTTTAGTAGAAAAGTGCGCAAATGCGGCAAATAATTTAATATTGAATGAAAAAATGTTCGTATTTTCTTAAATAATTTCCCGCTTTTTTCAAAAAATTTAAAAATTCACGTAAAATAATTTTATAAAATTTCTGAACAATTTTTTCTTTGTACAATTAACTTAGATAGCAAATAACACGCTCAAATAATTTAACAATCAAACTAATATTTAAACAATTATACTAATTTATGTTCAAGGTTTTGAATTTTAAAAATAGTCACACCATTTCAGTTGCAATTTAATTAATTTATTTTTTAGCTCAAAATAAAATTGTTCCAGAATAGTACGATTAATCATTTTATTATTATGATTGCAATATAGAGCCGGAAACGTTGCTGTTACATAAATATAAATATTAACTGAATTTGTTTGCATGATGGTACAGGAGAAATTAATTATAAGTAATATAATTTCTTTATTATTTCCTGTATGTACTTTTATTAAAATATTAAAGAGCTAATAACGATGTTTTAGTATTTTTCTATCGCTTTATTATTCTCATATTATGCTAGTTTAAATACGCATACACAACCTCCAGTCATTTCATATAATTTATATACTTATTAATAATTTATTTCACAATAAATTGCAGAAAAATGCTTGAGAATGATGAAGCATCAGCGCCATCTGGAAATGCGCTTTTTTAAATAACTTATATACTAAACAATATATTTGCAATTCGTTTTTACAATTATTTAATCAAACATAATACGCATTGAAAATAATTGACATTTAGCAACATTATACTTAAATTGATTAATTATTGGTAATTTATTGTTTAACTAATTATTCTAACCGTTTATTAGCATTTCATTAAGTTAGTTTTTATTCAATTTTAATTGAACATTACAAATTGCTGCATCGATGATTGTTTTACAAAAAAATCCATTAAAATTTTATAACTTTATTGGTAGTATTGTAAATAAAAATAAATGCGGAGCGTCAACTAACAAGCTGTTATTCAATTTTATTGTTCGAGCAATTTTAATAGCGCTTATAAAATGATGTGTCTAATTAAAACCTATTTGTTCTTGTAGAGGAGAGAAATCATAGGTTTTACGGCGGATTGGGAATAAATTAATTTTACGACAATAAATTGTTTTGATAGAAAAAAATCCTATACGCATTAAGGGGGCGAAACCGCTAGTTTATAGTTTTGCTTATCAAAATTCACTGCAAATTTCGCGACATCTGTTAAAGAATAGTTGGACCAAGATCTGACTTATTTGCCACGTGCTTTAGCCGAGAACCTTAGTAAAGATCGAGAGATGTGGAAAATTCTCAAAAACTGGTAAAGCAGTTTTCGGCTTTGTTATAACCCCTAGAATATTTCCAAAGCTACCGAAAATTAGAGAAAAAAAAACTTATATTTTGACGAAAGATTTGTTCGAATAGCCATTAATTAACTAAAATATGAATAAAAAACCTTGATCAAATATTAACCACTCGCTTGCTAATTAGCGGAAAAAAATATAAAAAAAAATTTCTGTCCATTTATTGCTACATGTGTTCTCTCTCTAAATCTACCATTAGATATTTTCTAGGATAATTAGTAGTGTCTGAAACTGCTTTCCCGCGTTAAATTCCCTGAGCTGCTAAGCAACGTTTCACGCATAAATTTGCACAGAGATTTCGTGCCCTTAACTCTATCGATTGTTAATGCATAGTTTATCATAAGGCGTGCAAGAAACACTCATACGTTTTTTTTTGCTTGGATGCGAAAAATCCAATCATGCATTTCGAATTCGAATGCAATGTATGAAAATTATACATCTCACACTTTTGATGCTAAGCAGCTTGCAAATCGGAATAAATGACTACATAGTAGAACCAATAGTCATACTATTTACAGATCGTCTATAATTTTGCAGTCGACTAAAAAAAATTAAATAAATACCGAGAATAAGAAATGTTTGGAACGTGATCATGAAGATCGAGTTTTGATTGGCTAACTATAATGACCAGTTCTAGTGACCACACTATACATTAGCCTAATCTATACCAGTAATATACCATAACTACAACATTTATCTAAAGCTCTCTCCAATCCAATGGAATAAACGAAATTAAAAAACATTTTGGTTTCGAAAATTATATACAAACACACTCAATGCTTGGGTTAATTTCGGTGGGCATAATGGGTTCGTTTCTTATATTATACACTCACTCTTCCTCTTCTTCGTCATCATCATGTGAAGAAGAATGATGTTTCTGTAAGTGGATATACGTATTTAAGCTCTCGCCCACAATATTCGTATAATTGAAATTAAATTCAGGTATAATTTTATATGCGTTGGGTAATTTCATTTAATGTGTCTGCCTTTTGCTTTACGAACGAATTATATTCCGTATTGTTAAATATACAAAAGACATAGTACTGGATTTTTTTCTTCGCCGCATCTAAGCGTGTATTATCTCCGTAGATGTTAACAATGATGATGATGCCATGGGAAACAGAGATTCACGCCGCTTAGATTATACATTAGCGAATTTAATTTGGAAATGAGGCGTTAGTGGCGCCCTCTGGAATTGCGCTTTAGTGGATAATTATTATTATTTCTGTACGAATAATTGATTTACATATATAATGATTTTTTTACATTATTTTATTTGAGATATAATTTTTTTCATATTTTTGTTTAGACGATTAAAAGGGCGAAACCGCTACATATCTAGCCGCTCTGGTTGCTAGCGAATCTACATAGTTTTGCTTATCTAAATTCACTGCAAATTTCGCGACATCTGATAAAGAATAGATGTACCAAAATTTCACGCATAAATTTGCAAATTTATGCGTGAAACGTTGCTGAGCAGCTCAGGGAATTTAACGCGGAAAAGCAGTTTCAGACACTATTAATTATCCTAGAAAGTATCTAATGGTAGATTTAGAGAGAGAACAGATGTAGCAATAAATGGACAAAAAGTTTTTTTTATCTTTTTCCGCTAATTAGCAAGCGAGTGGTTAATATTTGATCAAGGTTTTTTTATTCATATTTTATTTAATTCATGGCTATTCGAACAAATCTTTCGTCAAAATATAAGTATTTTTTTTCTCTAATTTTCGGTAGCTTTGGAAATTTTCTAAGGGTTATAACAAAGCTGCAAACTGCTTTTCCAGTTTTTGAGAATTTTCCACACCTCTCGATCTTTCCTAATGTTTTCGGCTAAAGCACGTGGCAAATAAGTCAGATCTTGGTCCATCTATTCTTCATCAGATGTCGCGAAATTTGCAGTGAATTTAGATAAGCAAAACTATGTAGATTCGCTAGCGACCAGAGCGGCTATATACGTAGCGGTTTCGCCCCCTTAAATTATACGTTAGCGAATTTAATTTGGAAATATTTGAAAATGGAGTACTAGGTGCGCCCCCTAGAATTGCGCTTTAGTAGTTAATAATTATTATTTCTATAATAATAATTTATTTTGCTAAATTTTTTTACATTATTTTAAATGAGATATTAGTTATTTATACAACAAGTAGCAAAATGTAAGTTATTTTTTCACGAGTCGTAAATTTGTCCAACGAGGCGTCAGCCGAGTTGGACAATACGAGAAGTGAAAAAATAACTAATTTTGCTCGTGTTGTATACACTATTTTTTGCAATTTTTAATTAAAATAAAAAATATTAAATATTAGTTAATAATTAGATGACAATCGGTTGCTTGATTCAAGCTTAATTTGTTATTAATTAGAGCAAGCATTGATAAAACAATTGAAATCGCCCCTAGGAACGAAACATCAAACAGCTTCCTTCACATAATTCAAATCGAACAGAAGTGTTTGCTAACTAAAATTTAATGGAAATCTTGCTTATATGTTTCTGTTTAGTTAAATATTCTTACTAATTGTACAATTAATATTGTTAATAAATAAAACATTGCGGTTTTATAACTTTTTGCCACGTTTTTAGCAATTTTTAAAATAATGAAAAAAAGTAAAAAGAGTGAAAAAAAGTAGAAAAAGAGTGAAAAAAAGTCTTTTTTTCACGCTTTTTTTAGAACAATAAAAAAAAGAAGGCTGTTTCAACATCAAAAATGGCAACTAAAAAGATGTCATTTTAATCGCAAATTGCAAAAAATTTTTTTTAATATTTCTTTTCTCAAATTTATTTTATTCTACCACTAAATATTTTTTAATTATTTTTTAAAATTTACTACACCCTGTAGCATGTAACAAACTTTTGTAAAATTATTCAAACGATCAATATTATTCCGTTTTACACGAAAATAAAATTTATTGAGACCTATGCTATAGGGGTTGCGTGCTTTCGAGCCCTAAAACTGGCAAAGCAAACTAGATATTGCTAATTTTATTAGGTTTACCTTTAGCAAAAGATCTATAATGTACTTAAACCCCTTCAAATTTCTTTCTTTCGTCGTCGATTTACTTTTGAATTTTCTATACAATTTATTTCGATTAATACGAGCATGCAATTTATTTAGAGTTCGGCATTTTATTATAGCTACACAAAATAAATAAATAAATACTAAATAAATAAATTTGAATCGTGGAGAACTTAATTGACCTTTGAGAAGCGAAGATATTTTATTTTATAGTATACAGAGTGTTGTTGTATATATTTTGATTAATAATATTAAACACACTGTATAATTGATAAAAGCATGTTTGGAGAATTATTGACTGGTGGTAGATAACGAAAACGTCCACCATCAGACTAATTATGAAAGTTGAAAATAAAGCAATAAAAAAATGCGTTAAAAGCCAAAGAGCGAGGTATCGAAAAAAAAACCAACAATGTAAATAACCGATTAACAACAAATAAAATAATCATTTCTTAATTTATGTTAATGTAACACATAAATCACCATTCGTTATCAAAGTGTGCGGTTGTAAAAATGACAAACGGAATATTTTCCCTCTTTGGCTTTTGGCTTCTTCTCTTTTCGAAATCGAACGACGAAACTAGTTCGAGGAAAAAACGTCATTTCTGATAAAAAGGCACGCGACTCTACTAATTTAATAGTCGCCCTTTTAGTATAAAACCGAAAAGAAAAAATGTGTCGCGCCACAGTGGATGGAACGTCTTATCAGCTTTTTCAGCTTTTCCTCGACTGAAATACGACATTTAAGCTTAAATTAAAATACCAAACCTCGATTGGAATTCGATTCGAATATTTTACTTTACTAGCATTAAAGGTGACTAATTTTGATTTTTTTTATATATGAACATAATTTATGATGGTGTTATTTATACATAAAAGGCTCCCCTTTCAGCTTATTCATCATCCCCTTTTATCGTCGAAAAAAAATAAATAATGCGTTTTATGAGGCTTGTTATAATACCTATCACGAAATAATAAAAAAGCATAAACACATATTATAATACATTTATTTAGGTGGTTTGCTTTCGTTCGACCATAACTAACTGATGCATTTCCAAAACGAAAACATTCTATACCTGACCCTTAATTAGTACCATGAAATTAGAAAATTAGAAAAACATGTGCCTCATTATGTTGTGATGACAATAAATGTATGGCCATAAAATACTTCATTAAAGTCGTTATTGTTCTTTTTGTTTAGACATATTTTTTGAGATATTTTGATTATAATCCTTTTCTTATTAAGGGAGCGAAACCGCTACATATATGGCCGCACTGGTTGCTAGCGAATCTACATAGTTTTGCTTATCTAAATTCACTGCAAATTTCGCGACATCTATTAAAGAATAGATGAACCAAGATCTGATTTATTTGCCACGTGCTTTAGCACAGAACATTAGGAAAGATCGAAAGGTGTGGAAAATTCTCAAAAACTGGTAAAGCAGTTTGCGGCTTTGTTATAACCCCTATAGAAAATTTCCAAAGCTACCCAAAATTAGAGAAAACAAATACTTATATTTTGACAAAAAATTTGTTCGAATAGTCATTTATTAAAAAAAATATGAATAAAAATTCTCGATCAAATATTAACCACTCGTTTGCTAATTAGCGGAAAAAGATAAAAAAAAACTTTCTGTCCATTTATTGCTACATCTGTTCTCTTTCTAAATCTACCATTAGATATTTTCTAGGATAATTAATAGTGTCTAAAACTGTTTTCCGCGTTAAATTCCCTGAGCTGCTAAGCAACGTTTTGCGCATAAATTTGCAAATTTAGGCGTGAAATCTTGGTCCATCTATTCTTTATCAGATGTCGCAAAATTTGCAGTGAATAAGCAAAGCAAAACTATGTAGATTCGCTAGCGACCAGAGCGGCTATATATATATGTAGTGGTTTCGCCTCCTTAAGCAAAATTAATAAAAATATTGTTGTCGCATAAACTAATTTTTATTAAATTTGTAAAATTTTCTGGAACAAAAAAAATAGGTGGCGCTAAAAAAACGTCTATATCTTCAATTTTTCAAAATTAAATTATTGTGTAGGCGTCGGCTAGATGCGACCGACGAGTCGCTCATGTAAAATATATAGTCATAATGAAAAATAATAAAATAAAATTTTAATCTGCGATCAAAGTTTGTGTAGGATCCAAATGAAAAAGCAAGATGGCGTTTTGTTTGTTAAAAATATTCGCCGACCAATCGCAAGACCAAAGTAATTGGCGTTGTTTGCTCGAGGCTGTCTCTGTGCTGTTGTTTCTTATGTTGTATAAAATATAAAGTTGATTAGAATTTATTGCTGCGGCGTTTGGCATTTAATGTGACGTATACCTCGAATTAACTTTATTATGATTATAATATTGAGTGGGCCCCCCTTTTCTGTACATATGGCTCTCTGTGGATAAATATTTTATGTGTCTAATTAAGTTTACGATTTTTTTTCTACCTTTTGAATTATGATGCTTGATTTTTGCGCTTAATTGCAATTTATGGGAAATTCGTATCTTGTAATTTGTCTAATTACGTGCGGCATTTTTACAAAATTAATTTATCGCAAACAAAGTAGACTAAGGATTTTTTTTAAATTATAATGAAACTATATAGCTTATTTAATAGTTGTGTGAAAGTTTTTTTGAAAAACATGCAGTAGATTTCGTAATAATGATTTTAGAAGTTTGCGATATTTTAAATTTTCAGAAAACGCGCTTCTCGCGCAGCATGTCTACTGACGTCACATAGCCTCCAAACGCACCTTGTTTGAAGACAAGTAACGTCAGTGGATATACTGCGCAAGAAAGATGCGCGTTTGCTGAAAATTTAAAAGCGCACCTTCTAAAATCATTATTACAAAATCTACTGCACTTTTTTCAAAAAAACTTTCACCTATCAATAAAATAAACTATATATTTTCATTATAGATGCAAAAAATAAATAAAAATCTTACGCATGTTCTCTTATTGTAAAAACACCTGCTTTTCTAGTGAAATAAAAAATGGTTTCAAGAAATAAAATGTAGTTTAGGCTGAATGATTTCAAATTTGAACTGCACATAATGTAATTATACGGGCGGCAGAGATGCGCTCGTGCATTTTTCGAATTAAATTCAATTCTTCAAATTTAAATATAACGAAAAAAAAAATGTTTGTAATTCGTTAATTTCGAAATAAAGTTGCTGTATGTTTAACAAGCGTAATTGAATTCGTTTTGGTTCGGATTCAAACAAGATTTAGTTTAACTTTGATGAAATTAATGTTCACAATTAGTGCTAGCACGCATTTTAGTCACGAAACTTTGTATTTGCAGAGAACAGAGACATTAAGGATTATAATAAACTTCTCTAGTCGTAATTTGAATTTGTTGGAAAATTTAGTTTTTGTTTGGCGATCATTATTATTTAAATTGCCCAGATTTGGAAACGAGATTTTGTCGATTGTTTTATTTGCGTAACTGCATTTTAATTGGCGCTAATGCTAATAATGCAATTGTTGATGGTAATGATGTGAAACTTTATTTATTGTTATTTAATTAATTAGTTATAATTAATTAATAGCAAAATTTGTTTTAAAAAAATGAAAAAGATTTTTTTGAAGCTCAATTTTTTTAATTCAGTTAAATTAAATATTTTAATAATTATTATTTTAGTTTCTAATAAGATATTACTTAAATTTCTTCACACTTAAGTTAATTGAAGATAAAGGAGTGCTTTTCATTTTTTTCAGTTTCATATCTAATTAAAATAAATAACTTTTAAGCAACATTATTACTTAAGTAATTTACTTAATTAAATATTTGACATTTCAGGATGTGCTGTAAATGTACGTTCAATAATATTAAATTCCGTTTATTTGAATATTTAAATAATGCTGTAAGCATTATGATTAATTGATGTTTTATACGCAGACATGATTAATTTGAGTCCTCGAGCACAAGGACAACATTTTTCAATGAAAGTACGAAATAAATCAATATTTTTAACAAATATTGAATTTTTAAGTAAAAGTTTAAGTTATTAAAATTGCAATTATTTATTTAAAAAAATTATAAAAAAAAACTTGATCGATTTTGCTTCAAAAAATTAGAAAAAATTAATTTAAAATTACAAAATAAATATATTTTGCAAAAATCTTCGATAAAGTAATAAATTTCTTAATCAATAAATTTTTTTGACGTTCAAAAAAATTTCAAAATATACTCAAATTTTATATAAATAATTCTAAAATAAATCGAACACTAAAAAGCCAATAAAAGCACAAGATGATTCAGTGGATAAATCTTGGATTCAATGATGATGACAGGAAGTCGTACGGTCTACCGATTACTTTGTGTAAATGTCACGGTGTATTAGAATTAATATAAAAACAATAATTCTTTGAATCAACGAAAATCAACGGGTAAATGGAAAATTAACTGATGCGCGTTCCAATCGTAATTTTTTACTCACCACTGTGATGCGATCCATTGTCCTCCAAATGTTCGGCGGCATCTCCGAGATCCACCAGACTCCGGATCGAGAAAACGGACTTGGCCACTCGCATCTTGGCGGCGTTATCCTGATGGTGGTGCTGCGCGACACCGGCGTCTCGTTGACGCGAAGTTGTGAGATCCATTTCAATGCACTCACTATCCATTTAAAACAATATCGCACAGACGACTGAATATGCCAACGTTTTTTCGTCCTTATATTAATATGCCGCAAATTATTTTTATTCAAATTTATGCGCTAGACTCATTAGTGCCATGTCTAAAAATAAAAGCGTAATGAAAATCATTAGTGCATAACTCACTTGGATTTATCAAAGTGGATGATGTTCTTTAGTCGATATTAAGGGAATATTGTGGCGGACGAAAAAAAATTGTGATAAGGAAAATTTAAATTTGAAATTAACTAACTGAGTTTGTTTGTTTATTTTTTTGTCGGGCAAAGTAAAGTAAGTTAATTATGCGTAATTAGTTTCGGATATACACTTAGACAGTTATCACACTTATTTGCTTGGATTGTCGGACATAGAGCGATTTTCCATTATTTTAATTTGAAAATAATTGACGGAGCTTTCGGACAAAAAAATTAATAGAGTTGAACTATGTAAAGGTTCAATATAATTTTTCAAAGATTGTGTTATATGCACTTGCATTATACATACTACATGCATACACAATATAATGCTTAGATAAGCGCAGTTTTATAATTTGTGTTATTATCAAAGGAATAATTATACATTTAATTAGCAATCAACTTTGTGAATATGTTTGTTTTGTAATTTTAAGTATTTTGCATGTGTATGATTGTACCTGCGGGATTTTATCTATTGCATTTTATTGTTCATATTCAACAATATTTATTGTTACACAAAAGAAAATTATTTTGAAAAAAAAATATTTAATAGAAAATTTTGCTTTTTGGATATTCAGAGCGAAACTTCTATTAAGCATTTAAATAATTTTTTTAAATTAATTTATAAAAATTCTAAAATTAAGAAATAAAATAATTCGAAAAATTATTTTGTAAGTTTTTAGCTTTTTTTAAGTTTCTTAGAAAAAAACAATTTAAAAAGCGTCTTTTTAACTGAAACTTGAAACTATAGAAAATAAAACAATTTCGTTGATTTTTATTTCTATGAATTATTTAATTTTAATATTTAATTTTTTTATATTAATTTTATTTATTATTTTATTTTGAAAATATACAGAACATATTTTTTTAGTAAAAATTATGATTCATTTACAATCAACTTTTAAGCTTTTAAAATTCTTGTTTAGTATCAAAATTAATTTTTATTTAATTCCTCATACAAAAATAAATTTCCAAAAAATTTCCTATACAAAAATAAAGGCGCCAACAAATTCAAAAAAAAATACTCACACAAAATAATTTAATAAAAGCCATTAAACTAAACCCAATAACAAATCAAAGCACTCCTACATCAAAAACCACTAATCACACAACAACAAACAAATCAGTTCGCAAATTAAATCCTAAATAACCGGCGGTTCGCGATTAGAACTAAATCCCAAATAATAAAAAAGACGCTTTTTGTGAAGGTACTATACAATTTGAGGTGATCGCACTATAATTATCACTTATCATCGGAATCAAGGTGGCTTTTCGGGTGTTCCTATTTGAAAACGCAGGTGTGTAGCCAGAAAAAGCGCGGACATGCGAAGAACACACTGAACACCGCGGTACCGTCAGTCAATAGAGCGCATCACGCAGAACACTGGCTCTATCAGGCGCAGCAAAGTAGCACTCGATGGGGCTGATGCGACCGGCGACCAGCCCAGAGGCGGGGCGCCGGGGCTCCGCGTTTATTAATTATCACCCTTGTTAAGCTGTCGCGAGCTTATTGCATTGTTAGTAGCGTTTCGATGGAATTGAGCGCTTTTTACCTGAATTCGTACCCTTAATTGCTATTTAAATCAGACGAACGCAATTAAAAGGTAAGGCAACGATAAATATTACATGCTAATATGAAACGAGTTAATTAATCTTGTTCTAACAACTTAATTAGCGTAACAAATGCAAATTGGTTGAGAACGAAATCGGAAAGAAAAGTGTAATTTATTGCTGTGTTGGTTTAAGTCGAATAAATTTTGAATTCAATTTGCACGCCCATGTTGACCGGCGAGCCAATCGAAACGCGGCGAGAGTTACTTAAGTAGAAAATGGCGTATTTGGCCACTCCTACCTACTTAATAATTATTTACATAAATGTGGCAAGCTGTTAAATAAATGTTGTGTGGGAAGTTATTTAACTTGGTTTAGTCCTTGTGCAAATGATTTTATTGCGTTATTCGATTTGAACGAGCTAAAAACGCTGAATATTAATTTTCAAAAAATTGAGGATGCATTGATAGCTGTATGATTTTTTTTTAGTAGTTTCTAAATAATATAAATAATGTTATTATTTTTTTAAACAAATTTTTAAACATTTTTTGCAGAAAATTGGTTTGGAAGCTTTTCTATTTTGTTTAAATTATTTTCTAAAAACGTGATTTGTTTATTTATTTGGCAACATCCAAAAAAAAACGGCAAGTAAAAGCCAAAAAAGTAGATAGATGCTTGGAAAGTAGAATAGTCGCGCAAGCGACAAACCCCTAACTTGAAAATTACTTAAGCTCATTTTTAAATTGTTTTTTGAGTTATTGTTTTTACTGTTTTAACAAATTTTATTAATATTTACAATTTTTTGTAACATTTTCTAAATATTTGGAATATTATGGAATTTTTTTTCTGTAAATTAATTAATTGCGAAACTGTTAAGAGACGAGAAAATGTGAAAAAAGTGAAAAATTGAGCTTTAAGCTCATTTAAATCGATTTTTCTATATTTTCTATATTTCTATATTTATTTCTTTATTTTTATCGAAAACTCCGCAAATTTTATTTAAATTTACAAGTTCATATAAAATTATTTCTAATTTATTTTTTCGAAACAAACAAAAAGTCGCGCGTAAAGACAAACTGTCTTGATCTCGAAAATTGAGCTTTAAATTTATTTTGAAAGTGGGCTTTTTGGTTTACTTCTCGAAACTAATATTTTTTTAAAAAAAATATTAAAAGTTTTATATTGTTTAATTTTTTTTTTATAGAAAAAAAAAATATAAAACTTTTCTATTAAAAACTTTTTCTATTAAAAAAAAATTAATTACGAGCTTGTATTACTTGAAATTACAGTATTTATTGTGCTTTTTTATCTACTGTATTTTAATATAAATAGCAATTGGAACAATTTTCTATAAAAAGATAACATTTAAATTTATTTTTAGATAATGGAAAAAATAATTGCAAATATGTTTATTTTTATTATGCATATCTTTAAACTGAAATAATTTTATAAATACACCAATTTAAAAATAATAACGACTAAAAAATTAATGAATAATGAAAAAAATACTGAAAATTGCCTTTAAAAAATTAAAAACCACAATATTTTGGAAGTTGTCTAAATCGACAAACAATATGCCTTAGATTGAAATATCGGCCAAAATTAATTTAATTTTATAGTCAACTCAAAAAAAATTGTTTTTTATTTAAACAATTTTGTGATATATTCAAAAAAAGCCGTTAATTATTTGCTCATTGATTAAATTATCACCCAATCCAAAAATATTTCAAAAACTTTACATTATTTACTTACATATTGTATTACTGTACTTTAGCTGCAACAACAATAAAATAGCAACTAATAATGAACGTTATAAAGTTAAAGAGAAGGTAAATTGATATACATATACCGCCTATATAAAATTTCATAGATAATTTTGTTTTTATTTTCGTTATAATTGTCTTTATGTATGATAATAATATGCAACAAAATGTTTAACTAGTTTTTTCTACATAAGTTTATGCTATTAATTAATTCTACTTCATCATATGGGTATAAAATTTATCAATTAATTGCCGCTTATTATTTGACATAAATTGCGTGTATACATTATAATTGTTTATATTATGCATTATAGTATGAAGAATATTTTATTTTAATGAGGGTCAATTATTATGGTCGTTTATTAATTGTGCAATTACACAAACATTGTCAATATATACTTTTAGAAAACACTTACCGTCAAATTTAAAATGTCTCTCATCACTCGGTGGTTCCCCGAAAAATACAAAGCACCCACAAATGCACAAAACAAAGCAAACATTGCTAAAAAAGAAAAAAAATATTTAAGCAAGCAAGAAAATCAAATTATATAAAATAAATCTATAAAAAAATATATAACACAAAATTGAAATTGTTATCGACATAATTTTCATCAAAAACCATCACCGCATAACCGAAATACACTTAATTATAAATACGAGTGTTTATTATATATTTTTCTCACTCTCTCCTAAGCTCTCGCCAATCATTCGCGCTCTTTTCTCTGTGATGCAATGCTGGTTGCAGACAACTTCGAGACAGCGTTTGGAGAACTCTTAATATTTTGTATAACTTTACACTTTATACTTATACCTCAACAAGTTTTCACCACTATTGTTTACACTGTACTGGATAATTAATTAAATGCATTTAAAATTATTTTGGTAAAATCTGTGAAAAAATGCACAAAAAAAATAATAAAAAAAAATTTTTATTCAAGCAATATTCAAATAAAAGATCTAAACACCATATCAAGTCTAATCAAAACACCATTAAAAATATCAGTTATTAAATCACAGTATTAAATGGTATTTGAGAAAAAATGAGTAAAATATAAAAGCAAATATAATAATTACCAAAAATTTCTATGATTAACAGAAAAACATTGGTTTCCCAATTCGAATAGCATCCAAAATATTAAGGCGCTTCTGTTCCTGGTTCAAATTATCGAGATTTAACTGATCATTCTCAATATAAACCTTTCCTCTAGCAGCGGCCAAATGCGCATAGTAAGTCGGAGCTGGATAGCTAACCGATCGATTGCATCTAGTAAACAAATGACACAAAAAGTATGACAACTGTTCAATATGATCGTTAGTAAAATCATTATCATCCCAAAGTGTGACATACTTCGTCGGTTTAGCGACACCTTGAATGCTCGCATGCGACACCAAATAAAAGTCTTGCATATGTAAGGAAGTGATGTCGGTATCCACACACGTACCGGCTGGCACGTTATTATTCCGGTCCTCGGAATCGCGAGGGTTCAACGGGAAGAACCTTGTATGATGGCGCTTTTGCACCACCAAGAACGTAATCTTAGGCTCATATTCACCTTTCCCCATCGCATAGCAAGCATTGCGGATGGCTCTCAATTCCCAATCCAGCACCTGCTGGAACTGCCCTTCCGACACGCCATCTCGGAAGAAAATAATGCGCTCTGGTTTCATCCCATTAGTTCGGTCATAGAACATCTTCAAGTGCTCGACCGTCATCGCCTCCAAATCGGATATAATCTCCACGGTCGGCGGTTGCAGACGAATATTAATATTGTAATGCGTGGCATTGCGATCGTGCGATGCCGTTACAGCTGCCACACTCGGAATCCCATGCGAGTCGGGACTGGGATGCGTAACATCCGCGCCCATTATCATAAACGGACGATTCAAAAATACGGGACGAGTGTTCAGCTTGTGATTGACGCCGTTCATTTTACTATTCACTTTCAGTAAAATGTTGCCAATAATCGAAGGGTTCAATCGTTCCAACGTACGTGATTTAATGCATTGCGTCAAGCAACCAATTGTGATCTCAGCGACTTTCTTCACATAGCTGTATTGTTGCCCAGCATTCGGCACGACGAAAAACACCAAATCGAAATCCTTCTTCGTCTGCAAATATTGCTTGATATCCATTTCGCTTTGTCGTCCACCAATCACGACAAACGGCTTGGTCGCCTCGGCAAATTGGATGCCAACATCCCGACCCAGGTCTTGGACCATCTTCGCGAATCGCATCATGGAACCCTGATCGGTACGTCGCTCCGTACTAGCGATAGTCCATTTCTGAATTTTCGCCGGATTCAAAAAGCGACTGTTGTTCCAGATCCCTCTAGCCGGATTCGCAATCTTGCTATTCTCGTACTCCAGCGCCGGTGGCGGCAACACTCGAGCATTCAACTTCTCAAAATTCCCGCCAACCGAGAATCCAAACTCCTTGACAAACGGACTGCTATTATAATCCGCCTGACGAATACCGTTCATGATCTTCTCCTTACGGATGTTGGTGTTCGTGGCCGCGACTCGGATCATGTTACTCGTCTGTCGCTCCGTCATCTTCCGCGCAACTGGCTGACCTCCGACAACGGTGCACAGCTCCAACGGCAGCAAAATGCGGTTCTCCTTCGTTCGACTACCCACCCAAAGCGTGGGCAAACAAGGGTAGCGCAATCTGTAGTTCTTCACCGTCGAGAAGTACTTCTCGATGGTGATCGCCGGTCCATTATCGGGCTGGAACTTCTTGGTGAGCGGCGGCGCATCCAAATCATTCACGCGGTAAGTCTTACGCGAACCAGGCTGGCCGGGAATTTCGTAGATGACCTTCAAAAGTCGCATAAACTTGCGCAACTTCTCCATGTCCTGGTATTGCAACTCGCGATTCAAATCCTCACGAGTCAAAGGATAACGGCCGCCGCCAATCTCAAGCAACAGATCGATGCACAAGGTTTCTTTCGGGAAAGCTTTGTGAGCGACATCCACATTGAGCAACGGCTTCCATCCACGAATAGCCGATTGATAAAAGCCGCTAAACATTTCCATGCCTTCGCCCAAATCGTGGGGATTTGGAGGCCTAACAAAGAAACTTCGGCCGACTTGAATACATTTCATAGCGGACGCATGACGCAATACAATATCGATGCATTGCAAGGCTTCAGCCATCGATCCATTATAAGAAGTTTGCATTGTGGTCAAATCCACGCAATTCGCAAACTTAACAGTCACCTTGTAAGTCTTGTTGCGGCCATCCTCACTTACAATCACTTCGGCAGACTTGTCGTTAAACGGCAACTCACTCGAAGCGTACAAGTTCTTCCGACCATCAAACGCCGGAAATCGCTTCGGATAATGTTCCCTACGGAAATTCTCCATTATAACCGGCAACAGTCTCTTCGGCTTATCGGGATCAATATCAACATCATAATGCCAAGCAGTCTTAATGCGACCCAAATTCAAAGCTAAATGGTTCGTTTCGATCGGAATGATACGACCGACCTTGCCAGGTACTGGTTTTTTTATTATCTGGACTGGCAAACTTGGGGTGGCTTTGGTTGACGATTTTTTGGCGACTATGGATTGTTGCGGCTGCTTGGCAGGCTGCTGCTGCGGTTTAGTTGGTGCTGTCTTCTGGGGTTGCGGTGCAGCTTGTGCCTGTTGAGGAGGCGATTGCGGTTGCACAGTCGGTGATTGCGGCTGCACCACTGGGGCTGGAGCTGGTTGCTGTTTCTGAGCTCCCCAGGCCGGAGCAGCTTGTTGGGGTGGTAATCCTACAGGAACTTGGGGCTGTTGTTGTGGAGTGCGACCTCGACCTTGTTGTTGAGGTCTACCTTGTTGAGGTTGACCTGGTTGCTGAGGTCGACCTTGTTGTTGAGGCGCACCTTGTTGTTGGGGTAGACCTTGTGGCTGTGGTCTACCTTGTTGAGGTTGACCTTGTTGCTGAGGTCTACCTTGCTGTTGAGGTTGACCTGGTTGCTGGGGTCTACCTTGTTGAGGTTGACCTGGTTGCTGAGGTCTACCGTATTGTTGGGGCGGACCTTGTTGCTGTGGTCTACTCTGTTGAGGTTGACCTTGCTGTTGAGGTCTAGCTTGTTGTTGTGGCGGACCTTGTTGCTGTGGTCTACCCTGTTGAGGTTGACCTGGTTGCTGAGGTCTACCTTGTTGTTGTGGCGGACCTTGTTTCTGGGGTGTACCTTGCTGTTGAGGCTGACCTTGTTGTTGGGGCGCACCTTGTTGCTGAGGTCGACCTTGTTGCTGGGGCGGACCTTGTTGTTGAGGAGGCCCTTGTTGCTGCGATGCCTTTTTACCCCATGCTTTAGCAACAGGCGGTGCAGCTTGTCCTTGAGGTGGTTGCGGACCAAGTTCACCTTGTCCTTTTTGCGAAACAGCCGAGGTAGATGGTTTCGGAGCCTGAGGTTGGCTTGCTGGAGTTGCTTCCTTTGGTTCGGTGGAAGTGGAAGGTTCTTCCTGCTTTCCTCCCTTCTTTCCTGCAAAATATAGAAACATTAGTAAAATTTCGATTTTTTAAAACACGTTATGTAATGTACTTGTCATATTTATGCACTGAAATGTAGAATGTTGTTTAATTTTTCTCTAAACTGTTTAAATTAATGAAGATGAAGTAAAGTCAAAATTAACCCTACACAGCAAATGTAGTAAGGTATATGTAAAATCAAGAGGAAATACTAAAGCTAAATTGTTTCAGCGCCCTCTGTACTATTTTTCTCTTGCATATTTAGGCAACAAATTGTATTTAAAAAAATATCGATATTTGCATACATTCTTCACTATGTTTATATAAAGTCAAAAAAAACCTTCAACCTAAGTATTTGACAGCACATTTGAAAACGTCAGTTTCAAATGGTAAACAATGTATGCAACCATCAAACCATTCAAAGAAATATAATTTGTTTTTGTGTTTTTAGCTTGAGTGTCTTCATAAAATATGACACGTGATCAAAATTTTCCCCTTAACGTTCTATTATTATTGTAAAAAAACCACAACATATTTAACAACACGAAGAATTATTTACTTAAAAGTAAAAGTGTGACTTTAAGTAAATACTAAAAAAAATTAATAAAAATAATATAAAATAAATATTTTTCTTTTAATAAATATTAAACAAATAATTAATAAAAAAAAATATTCAAAAATACTAAATTATAATATTTTAATTATTATTAAAAAATAGCTAATTTTCTTTTTTAACTATTTTTTTAGTCATATTATCCATGGGTAACTAGAAAAAAATAGTCGTAAAAGAAATTAGCTCGGAACTTAGTGAACGACTTTCGTAAATCTTAATCTAAACTACGCAGTATAAAGATAAGAAAAAATCCCCAGTAGTCGGTATCGCCATCTATAGTCTGAAACCAGACTACTAATTAACAAAGAAAATTTAACGAGGTCATGACGACTTAAAAAGGGACTTCCCCGAGAACGAAATTTCACCATATTGCATCACATTTTAACAAATTTCATCGCAAATGAAAATACTGGGAATTTCAGCAAAGCACTAACACTGCCCCTGTCCGATACATTTCAACAATAATAATGCAATACTCCCATAAGAATCGTAAACAAATCGGTGCAATTTTTTAGTTGATAATCAATTTAAAGTTTTAATACGATTTAATACAATCAAGAATACATACCCTTCTTTCTAACCATGGTCACTGAATTGTTTAAAGTGTTGTATTTTAATAAAGTCGAGCAATTCGATCAACAAAATTATTTATTTCGCTTTTGTTGTTTGCAGTTGCACTTCTTATGACTTTCTGAGACAGACACAGAATATTCTCAATTCTGCCGCATGAGGATGGCGGCGCTGCAGCGTGAAGCTTTACAATGGTTACTCCGAGCAGTTCTATATCTGCAAATATATTAATTATTTAATTATATAGATTAATTTAATTATAACTAATAACTTTAAAGTATTTAGCTATGTATTCATTATTATTTTGTTAAAACGTTACATTTATAACTTGAGTTAAAACACAATTAATTTTGACCTTTATAACGCTAATGGAAAGCGCACAATCTAACAGCTGATATCTGTCAATGTCAACAGATAAGTTTTGTTACGACATGCAAATTCTGCATGACAAATGAAAGTAAATAAAAAATGATAAAAGGATCATGTTTTCGAAAATAGTACGAGCTGGCATTATAGCGAACAGGCTGTATTCACCGAAAATCCATAATGGAGCACCAATATTAGCAATTAAGTACACGAAAAACTACGATCAACAACGCAGAGATTACAAAAACTTTGGCCACAAGCCAGAAAAACTGCCGACATTCACCAAATACTGGGGCACCTTTCTGCTACTTGCATTCATCTTGCCGTTGTTTGATTATAAATGGTTCGTATAATATTTACTTACAGTTAAAACCAGGTTTAACTAATTGTTTGAATAGGGTCCGAAGAACATTGTTCCCACCAGTGAAGGCTGATAGCGAAAATCTCCGGGAAAGCATTGAATTGGAAACGAAACTCGAACAAGTGTCCGAAGATGATGTTAAGAAGAAGAAACATCGCCGTGAAAAAGTCGGATTTCGTGATCGTAAGGTAAAACAATTCGAATAGTCGAAGGGTAAATTTATTAGAAACGAATGTACGTGGAATTCCGAAGTTGCACGATCAAAATTTGAGAATGGCCGAACGATATGTGCATTCGTTCGTCTAAATTTACCCCTCGCTGAAACTGTGACGTATAAACGACATTTCTCGCTAAATGTTACTTGTTAGATAATTGAATATGAGAATCGTATGCGATCTTACTCAACCCCCGACAAAATATTTCGTTATTTCGCTACCGTTAAATTAATACAGAACGAAGTGACCGAAGTGTACATGACACCCGACGACTTTCTACGCGCAATCACACCAGGAATGAAACAACCCGACGGTATTTTAGCTATTTATTAATCAGATTATTTTTGCACCGGTGATGGTTCACTACTAAAACCGCATTACTCATTCTAATCGAGGTGGTTTATGTTTACTTAATTCGCGTGCTTTGTATTGTGGTTTGAAACTAACAACATACTTTTATTATATGCATGCCGCAACAGATAATTGAGTATGAGAATCGCATAAGGCATTATTCGACGCCCGATAAGGTGTTTCGCTATTTCGCCACACTGCAAGTTCAAGGCGCTTCCGTCGACCAGCATGATATTTTCATGACGCCAGACGATTTTCTGCGATCGATGACGCCTGGCCTCAAGCAACCCGATGGTTAGTTCGATTTCATACCGCTCTGCTTACTAATTATTTTATGCTTTTGACTAAATTAATTATTTTGACGCGAAATTGTAAATAATGATTGTTTTTTCTTGCAGGGCTAGGTTTAGATCAATATAGGCGCTACGATCCGAAAGTAAGTCATGCAATTCACACTCTCAATAATATAAATCTAAAACACAGTCATTAACATACACTTTTCTGATCTCTTTACTTGTACATTGATCCATAATATAATTTTTTGTATACCTGTTTGTGTTTTTTCAGCACGATTTTCAGGTAAACCAAACCAACCTATTTTACAGTTGCATGCTAAGCATTTTTGATTTTTGTAGACTTAATTATTAACGCTTCATTGTCTCATAGATTTGTAATTAATTTGTTTTGCTTTTCTTCGTAATTTTGGCGCCAATGTTTAACGCAATCTTTTATTAGACCGTGCATCACAAGCTCGAATTAACCTTAGATGAAGATAGTATTTTCTACAAGTTGGGAAGTGCTGGCTTGATCACCTTCTCGGACTACATATTTTTATTAACCGTCCTATCAAGTAAGATTCAAATATCGAGCCGGACATAATTTATTTCTGAATTTGTAGCGTCTCGTCGCCACTTCGAGATCGCGTTTCGCATGTTCGACTTGAACGGAGACGGCGATGTCGATTGCGAGGAGTTCGAGAAAGTCGCTACGTTAATTCGCCAGCAAACCAGCATCGGATCGCGGCATCGCGACCATGCGAATACTGGCAACACTTTTAAAGTAAATTTAGTTTTTATCGCGAATTAATTATTTGGGTTTAATATTTTCTATGTTAGGGTGTAAATTCCGCTTTGACGACGTACTTTTTCGGGCCAACTTTGAAGCAGAAATTGACGATCGAAAAGTTCTTGGATTTCCAGGAAAAATTGCAAAAGGAAATTTTGAGTTTGGAGTTTCTAAGGAAGACTCCGGATGAAAATGGGAATATTAGCGAGGCGGATTTCACCGAGTTGTTGCTGGCTTATGCGGGGTATCCGCAAAAAAAGAAGGCGAGGATGTTGAAACGGGTGAAAAAAATGTGCGAATTTTCTTAATTAATTTATATAATTTTTAATATATTTTTCAAATTGTTTTTAGGTTTAGAGATCATGGACAAGGCATTTCGAGGCAAGATTACTTAAACTTTTTCCATTTCTTGAACAATATCAACGACGTTGATACGGCTTTGACTTTTTACCATATCGCTGGTGCTTCCATCGATCAAGCCACGTTGAAGCATGTGGCTAAAACGGTCGCACATGTCGATTTAAGTGATCACGTGATTCATGTGGTTTTTACAATTTTTGATGAGAATCGTAAGTTATATTGGAATATGCGAGCGGACGTCATGATATTGATGATTATTTGTTTGTAGAGGATGGCCAATTAAGTAATAAGGAATTTATAGCAGTTATGAAGAATCGTCTACTCAGGGGATTAGAGAAACCGAAAGATACAGGTTTTGTTAAGTTTATGCAATCGATTTTGAAATGTGCTAAAGAAACGAAACCGGCATTGTTAGATATATGAATTATAATTAAGCATATTTAAGGAAAACGCTATTTATATCGAAAATGGATTGTTGCCGATTTATACTAAACTAGATACTTAAAATTTTATTTATTGTTGCATCATTTATTCAATAAATTCTAGATTGAAATATTTTACTTCTCTCGTAGAGGAATTTTTATTGTATTTTGTTGAGAAAGGAAGAAACTTTCTTCTGTTTAGTACAATTTACATTATTCCGATAGATGGCGCGCAATGGCGCAATGGGCCTACATAGCCTGAGCGCTTGCATCTTTTCATTTCACAAAAAAACAATTTTTCAAAATAATTTAAATTAAATTTACAAATAAAAATACAAAAGCAAACAAATTTTGAGTTTTTAAGGCTCCTTTGCCGGATGTCTCAAAGTTCTCTGCAACCAGCAATGCATCAAAAAGAAAAGAGCGCGAATGATTGGAGAGCTTAGGAGAGAGTGAGAAAAATATATAATAAACACGCATATTTATAATTAGTGTATTTCGGTAATGCGTTGATGGTTTTTGATGAAAATCATGTCAAAATATTCTGAAAAGATTAATCTGTTTCCTAAGGCTTTTTTTTAAATAGTGGATAATTAAAGATATATTTGACAAACAAAAATAAATTAACATAATTAACAATGATTAACTAAAATTATTCAAATTTAGTGAGCTTCTGGCCCTAGAGAATTTTTTTCTGAATATTTTGACATGATTTTTATCAAAAACCATCCAAGATAACCGAAATACACTAATTATAAATACGCGTGTTTATTATATATTTTTCTCATTCTCTCCTAAGCTCTCGCCAATCATTCGCGCTCTTTTCTTTTTGATGCAATGCTGGTTGCAGACAACTTCGAGGCAGCCGGTGAAGGACCCTTAAACTTCAGCAAAAAAAATTATAATACACAAGAAATTAATAATATTTAATCTTTAACTCAATAATAAATATTTACTTAATTAAAATAATATAACTAATAAAATAAATAATTTAATTAATATTCCAAGAAATATTACTTGAAAGTTGCTATTTGTTACATTTATTTAAATTATTAGCTTCCTGTTGCTTATTAAACCACTTTTCATAAATTCTACTAAAAAAAAATACCATAGAGAAAATAAATAATACGTATTGCTGATTCTAGATTACTAGAATGGAAATTTGAATAATTGATTCCCTAACTTTTTCATAAATTGCATCGAAGTGTAATTATACGAAAAAGTGCATCAGAATTATTTAAATATGCAGACGCGTGACTGCGCTCACTTAACTTGCCATTCACCTACAATATTTTACATTAGGGGGCAAAAGGAGACACTGTAACCCTCAACCCTCTTCCCTAAATTCTATACTATAAACACCGTATCTAGTATGGTAATGACTCATTTCAAATTCAAATACAAACAAACTTTTTCTATTCGCAACGAATTGATTTTTGATTGAATTTTTCTTATCTTCAAATTTTAATAGTTTATTCAAAAAAATATTTTTTTGTATAAAAATTAATTAATTAGATTGAAAAATTAATAAATCTATAAAAAATAAATATAGAAAAAAGTTTCAGTTACATTAATTAATATTTACATGCCAAAAAATAATTGATTGAATTATTGCGGTTTCTCTTCATTGAATAAAAAATAAAATAATTCAAAAACTAAGAAAAACTGAAGTATAATTGATTTATAGTGTTTGCTAGATAGAGTAGAATAGAAGAGCTTTCTGATATTATTTTTGTTAACACGGTGAATGGACACGAAACAGGTGCATGCAGGTACTTACAAGCCCATTACTTCATTTGTAAAGTAACAGCGGTAGTAAGAATACACCTGCACCTCCACCACTATTTTGCATCGCAAAATATTTACTGAAATTTTCGAAAAAGTTTTCAACAGTTTTATTAAATAAGCGCTATAAATTTTTTGACAAATTTTGAAAAGTGCGCGCTTTGATTTTTTATAATAATTATAACTGGATTTTTTTATGGAATTTACTAGAAATATTTATTATTATTATTAACAAATCAGAAAACCGTATCAATAAAATCTTGTGTTCGTGGTGTATTATGGTAATAACAATGTGCTCCAATTGCCAAAGAAACCGATGTATGAAGGCAGCGTGGTAAGTAACTTCCGTGAAATTTTATAGAACTTTCAAAATTTAATTTTTAAATTTTTGGAAAAATATTTATAGTCAAAATATTTCCTCTATTGAAGGACTTAAAATTGATCTATTTTGAGCCCCATCATTGATTTGTTGCAAATTTTGAACAATGAGGGGGTTTGTGTGGAACCTTGTGGAACTCCAGCTCTAATTAATGTGTATCAAACTAAAAAAAAAACAATAGAAGTGAAATTGTTGATTTTATCGGAGCTTAAATGATTGCAAGATAGTTCAAAAAGTGTATGTTTTGAAAGGAAAAAGCGAGTAATGTTATTAATTATTTCAGTCGTTGAGAAACAATTTTAATGCAATGAAAAGTCTTTTTTTTTTTTGAAAAACTAGACTGCAGCCTATTTATCATTAGCGATATAATTATCGTTTATTTTATAGTGCCGTATATTGAAATGCTTTCCATTTATAATACTTAATTTAATAATAATACAGAACTTCCTGCAATTTAATTAACAATCGGATTATTTTAATCAACAAACAAAACGATCATAAACTTTCGCAAATAAAAAAAAAATTATTGTTTATGATTATATTTTTGTAATTAAAGAAATTAATTAAACAATAGCTATAATTAATATTTTTGGGCCACACATTTATTTCGAACAATAAGCTATAAAATTGTGCCCCAATTTCCAATTGAAATTATTACTGAGCCACTTTCTTAACAACACAATCATCTCAGTTGTGACAAATTATCGCAAAATTAATGATTGTCATAAATATTTCCAGATGCACAATCAAGCATGGCAAAGTGGCGCATCGCCTACATAAATGCCCTCTGGGCCTTCACTCTATTCTACCACTTTCCATCAAATGAAGGTAAGTTTTCTAAACTAGTTCAGTTTATTTTGAAAAAAAATCTTCCAAATAACCACAACGACAACAAGTACTAGTACAGGTGATGGTGAGCTAAGTTTAACCGAGCGGAAGATGTGCATGGGCCGTGGTTCCTTCTTCCTTTTGCTTAGACTAACGATTTCTTGAAAGAAATTTTGTTAACTAGAAATAACTGTAGGAAATTTAATCAAGATTGAATTGGAATGCTTAGTTAATTAAAAATCGCACAATTATCTGTTGCTTCATTAGTACTATAAGTTGAAGGTAAAATTAAAATTGAAGAAACATTTGCATATAGGGAACACTTTCCCACAAACGTTAAGAACAATAAGACCACAAATTACGAATAATTAAAGAGCGCACTTCCTTCATTAATTCACTAAAAAAACAGTCGCTGAAACTACCTCCTTTCCAGCCTTGAGCGACAATCGCTGCTACCTGGAAAACGGCGCCTCGTCCGAAAACTTCTTCGTCTCGGAAGACCTGAAAATCGGCTCGACCATCGGGCAAGTGCGCGTCCATGGCGACCCCTCAACCCAAGACGGCTCCATCGCGCTCCGCCTCAAAGAATCCGACAGTCCAGTCGCCATTTCCCCCGGGACGAAGAATCTGACCCTCCGCCGCAAATTGGACAAGGAAGGCCACGACGGTCCTTCTTCCGTTTTCGTCAACTTGATCTGTGAGCGCTTGCACACGTTAGATCCAGGTTTCGTGATTCCGGTGAACATTCGCGTGACGGACGCGAACGATAACGCTCCGGTGTTCATTAACGCTCCGTACGTGTTGAACATTTCGGAAGTGACTGTGGTGGGTACGCGAGTGTTGCAAGGAGTGCATGCCGTGGACAATGACCAGCAAGGACCGTTTTCCAGTGTGCGGTATGCGGTGCTTCCCGGTCCGCACGCGGATTATTTCGAGTTCGAGAACGAGTTGGAAGGAACTTTGGTGCTGAAGAAGCCGCTAGACTTTGAGAGCTTGCGGAGCTTCGATGTGAACATCCGCGCGATGGACCATGGAGAGCCGCCGAAGAAGACGGATACGATCCTTACCGTTCATGTGGTGGATGCGGACGATCAGAATCCGAGATTTCTGGACGATCGCTACACTTCCACGATATTGGATCTTCCGTTGAAGAAGTCGAGCTTCTTGGTGATCAAGCCCAGAGATATCAAAGCGTTCGATCAGGATCTCGGCATCAACGCCAATGTTTATTACACGTTTAATGGAATTGGCGCGGATTACTCCCATTTCAAGCTGAATCGCAATACGGGGAAAGTGAGTCTTTCGCGGGATCTAACGGAGAACGATTTGCACCATCCGGCGACTTTGGTCATTCGGGCGACTCAGCAGGATAATCCCGATCGCTATGCTTTAGCTACGTTAACGGTTAGCAAAAATATCGGGAATGGGATTCGATTTTTGCATAGCGTTTTTTACGTGAAGGCTTCCGAAAGTTTGCCGCCTGGTGCGGCCTTGGCGACGCTTTCCAATAATCGGCCGGGGCAATTGTTGAGGTATTTTGTGTCCGATCAGAATGTGCTCAAAGTTTTTGCTATCAATACGAAGGGCGAGTTGTCGTTACGGAAAAAGTTGGATTTTGAGGAGAAGAATGAATATTACTTCAAGGTTTTTGCGACGGATGGCGTTACGGTAAGTTTACGGCTTGGGGAATTTTGGGGCATTTTGGGGAAAACATCTATTATCTGCTAAACCGGAAGAGATATCTCCAAACGGTTTTCACATTCAAGCTCATAATTAAATTCTTTACCACTATGCAGAAATTCTAGCTCACAGTTAATTCCCATCATCATAAATTAACCGATCTTACATATGAGTGATTTACATTTCGCGCTCCAGTTGTAATTACCCGAATAATCCATTAATATGTATAATAACTAATCAAAAATGCAGAATGATTCCAGTGTGGTGAACATAACAGTAGACGATGTTAACGAATGGGAACCTCGATTCCGTTATCCACATTACGAATTCTTCGTCAATGGTCAATCCATCAACGAGTTGATTGGACGCATTGAAGCAGCCGATGGCGACAAGAACGACAAATTAACGCTAACTTTAACTGGCGCTAATGCTTCGTTGTTTTTCATCACACCTTCCGGGGAATTGCGGTTGCGAAAAGCGAGCGATTTGAAAGGAACGGTTGCGAATTTGGCGGTAATTGCAACGGATAATGGAAATCCTTCGAGGCGCGCTAGTGTTCCTGTAACGGTGCACTTTTCCGAATCTGGAAATGCCGCGGGAATTATGGCGAATAGTCGGGGTAACAATGGAGGGCCACTTTTGCTTGCTGGACTTGGGGCTGTCTTGCTATTGTTGGCTTTTGTGATCGCGCTTTTAATTGCGTACATCTGCAAAGCGTAAGTATTTTTGTACCTCAAAAATAGTCGACTTAAAGTATTTTGCTTGCAGAAAAAAATCTAGAGAAGTTCTACCAACGTTGCGCAACGAGAAACTCAAAACCAAAGTAAGTATTTTAAATTTGGCGCACTTTTGGTGCGACTTGCGCAGTTAGACTCATTTCCCCCTTTTATCAGATGAGTAATCCGATGTTTGGCGAATTGCTCCGATCACCAACTGCGGTCGCCATGGGCGGCGTGCCCAGTGAAATGAAAAGTCGCTTGCCGAGTCCGAAAGTGCATCCGGCCCCGCAGCCGCCGCCACTGTGGCCGCCTTCCGCTTCTTCAACCCGAGTAAAAAAATTGAGTTGGGGCGACGCGGATAAGGTATTTGATTTAAATCTTTGGAAAAATATGTCGCGCATTTTTCTTCAGTTTTTAAATTTGATAATTTATTCGTTCGGAAGGGATGCGATTTTAATTTTGGATTTGTTTTCAGACTGATTCGGAAATAAGCGCGGAGAATATCAACAACATTGATACGTCGCCGAAAATTTTGGATAATTCGAATTTGACGGTTTATTTTTAGTCATTATACCAAATTGTTATTTTTATATGTTACTATTAATTCTATGCAATAAACTTTATAGAAAAAATTAGTTTTAATTTTAACCCGCGATAAGTTATTTAAATAAATGCAAATTTCATCCGCAATTCTTGCAATAGAAAGTAGCAACAATAATAATGTTGTTATAGAAACTTAGTGGGTCACTTTTAATTTTATTTTTACGATTTGCAATTTCGAGGATTCCGGATAATGTTGAATTATTATCCGGAAAAAATCGTGACGTAATTGTGATGCGTTAATCCGGGTTTTTTAGAAGTGGGTCAGACGGTCGTTACACTGCTCGAATTATTTGTTCTTCCTCTTGGTAAAAATTCGTTTTGTTGATGATGAGCAAACAGATCAATCAAGAAACTGTTTGATTTCGCCTGCATAAAATAAATAATAATGCATTCAGATTCTTATCGAAAACAAATTATTCAAAAGAGAGAGTACTGCGTTTAATTTATTTACATACCCGGATTTTGAGAGACAATTTCTTCATTCGTTGAAGATAGCTCCGATCAATAACATGCATTATAGTTTCGAATTAAATTAAAATGTGTCGTTTAATTAGTGCGTTACTGCTCGCAATAATTGCAATAAATTGCAATGCAATTTATTTAATTAATAGTAATAATTCGTCGGTTGGTAAATTTTCGAAAAATCCGGCAGTGTGGGCTGAAGATGGCCTATGGGGCTCGATGCTCGAAGATTGGGCTATCGGCAAATCCAGGTAAATATCCTCATTAACATCAACAATATATTTTAATTTAATTTTGTTATAATTTAGCGTAAAAATACGCGAAGCGCGCGTAATGAAAGTGATTCCATTAAGCAACGCGTACGTGATTGAAGACAAACTTGATGAAGATGATAAAAAAGAAAGTAAAATAAACACGGGAAAAATTGTGGTTTCAAATACGAGCAGCAATAAAAAACCCGCAGGTCGTCCCATAACCGAATCTGACCTCTATCTTTTAAACGCAATCGAAAAATTGGTTTATCGCGTGGATTTTATGGAAAAGCGACTCCGAAGGGTTGAAGAGATGCTGTACTTTGTTATGGCGGGAAACCGCGTCGATCAAGGTAACACATCAACTTCTTCTACTATTAAATAACTACGAATTATTTTTGCAGAACCTTGCCAAGCAAATTTCACCAGAGTGGGCCAAAATTGCTACCAATTTTCGAGTAGCGCCGGCCGAGAGTACGATTGGAAAGTTGCAAGCAAATATTGCAAGAAAACTGGAGGAGTTTTGGCCGAATTCGAGACCATTGAGGAATACCAAGACATCATCACTTACATTCAAAGCAACGCGAATTTCCGCGGTAAGAACTTCTGGACTGGTGGCTTAAATCCTGGATTGCTGTGGATCTGGAGCAACAGCGCCCGGCCCGTTGTAGCGCCCGGATCGGAAGCCAATAAGCAAAATCCGTCAGCTGCTATTCTGGGAGATGGTAGATGTCTTCGACTGGGTTACGATCCCGCTTTGCGCTCCTACTCTTACAGAGGAACTGATTGCTCCGTTCGTTACAGCTACATCTGCGAGTTGCCGGAGAACTCTTCCAGCAATGAGATCCAACGAATAGGAAGAGCAAAAGATATATTTAAAATCGAATTATAAACCAAAAACAAAAATGTTAAATTATTCTAATAACTAATAAACGAACCAATAAAAAATTAAACCAAATCACTGTCAGAAACTTTCGCAAAATCCTGTAAAGTATCCATGTTCCTGATCAACATTTGCATGGTCTTCGCATAAGCTTCCGAATTTTCTTTAGCAGCATCTTCCGCTTCCAAAGCGTCAACCACCTTCGTTATGTAGTCTAATTGCTCCTGGACCATATCCCCGTCTTTCTGAATCTCATACAGTAAATTCTGCCTGCAATCGAAATTGTTAATGGCGGGCTGTGGCCGTGGAATAAACAGTCCCTCTTCCTGATTCACCGGAACATCAGCGGACGTTTGCGTTTTCTGGTCCTTTGCAGTTTTGGCCCACAGATACAACTTCGGATGATCTTTCACTCTATTTACAATAACTTAATAATAATAACTCCTGAAAACTGAAAAATAATCTACGTACTCGGCAATATTCAGCTTATAACTAATACTATGTATGGCATCCCTAAGCTTGAGCATATCTCCCGAAAGATGATTGAGTTTCATCATTTTCTCACGTTTGCGCTTCGTCTTCCTTTCATCCTGATGGCGGAAGCTGGTACTTGGCAACGTACCTTCCTTCAACCAATCTTGCTTATGGAAATGCTGCATCGACTCGCGCTTCCCAGTTGGATTCTCACAAGAGAAGCAAACGAAATTTTCGGGAACGGCACTCTTCTTGTGAATGCTGTTGCAAGAAGCGTGCTCCCAACAGGAGCATTGATCGCATTGAATCATCAAGCCATTTTCTTCAGTCAAACCGCAATGGCAGTTAATTATCTCGGCTGCCTTCACGGCCTCAGGTTTCAGTTCATCTGGTGGTTTCTTAGGGGAGATCTTGCTGGTGCTGTTTTCAATGAAGCTCTCCGAAATTCTGCGCTTTGTTGGTTTTGATGGACGCTTTGGTGTAGCACCCACAGACAGCAAATCCTTTAAGGTAACGCGAGGTAGAACCGGTTGGACCACCACAGGTGCTTCCAATTTTTTGGATGGACTTGATGGAGCGATATTATCGCACTGAGCAACTATTGGGGCGCCTTGACTTGGATGCATGTTTCTCAAATGCTTTTTCAGAGTCCGTTTGCGATGGAACTGCTCGTCACAACCCTCCCTTGGACATTCGTAGATTTTATCGACGCGTTTCTTAATTAAATTGCTTACATTAAGAGCGGATAAAGGTATCGTATCTTCAGAAGCTGGAGGCTCAGCATCCGGAATCTCAATCTCCTCCTGAGGCTGAACTATTGGAAGTGTCGGATCCGCCGGATCAGAAACTTGCGACAATTTCTTCTTATAGCGACTCGAACTGCTTCGAAAATCAAATCTCCACTCCTCGAACGGTTGATCCGGTTTGCGCGAGAAATAGTTGCTTACGTCGGTTTTCGACCGGAACTTTCGCTGTTCGGGGTTGATTATCACGCAATCCCATTTGCCAGCCGAAACTCCAACGCGACGTTGAATGAAGTGCTTCTTCCATCCTTTTGGAAGGCGGGGATCGGCTACGAGGATGCTGTCTCTAATGCCGACGTTGACTTCGATCGTAGAGGGTTCACCAATTGGGGCTCCATTTTCCCATCTAAACAATTTAATATTTTCGACTTTTGAGTATACTTAAAAAAAAAATGTCGGCGGAATTTGAAACTAATTATTTAAGAAACTTACTGAACCATCCAATCGTGATCCACGTCCTCAGTTTCAGGATCCTCCGCATCGGGCGAATTCTCCTTATTGTCGTCATCGATGATGGTTTCTTCATCTTTTTCCGATCCCTTCGAATCATTCTCGCTAGATTTAGCCCGTTTACGGCCTGCATGTTTTGGACGCTTAACACCACGTGGTGCCGATTGCACATTGCGATTACGTTTCTCGGATTTGCGTTGCACGATTTTGCAGGCCGGTAAGACTTTCACGTAACCATCATCGAAAATCACCTCATATTTATCTAATCACATAACAATAAACAAAAAAATCGCTTGCAGTTGAAATTCGTTACCTTTTGGAAGTACGCTCGAAATGGTGGCCGGAAATGTATGCTTACCCGTCCAATGCGCTCTGCAGCGTTCACCTACTTGGAACTCTGCAGTCGATCTCGAAGTGCTGGGTTTTGCGGGACGCCGCGGACGATCCATCTTTACGGAAACTGGACGAAAAGTGGAATGGCCGTTTTGGGTGTGGTCGACTACAAGCCTATGCTACTAGATTGAAATATCTGGATGCTAAATCTAAAGTACCTTAGATTCTTATTGGTCCAGAATACTATGAATTTTTGAATCCAAGTAGGCTTTGCAATATGGTTCGTTAATTGAGTCGTACTATTTTAATTTGATCAAACATGCAGCTATTTATTGCGTTTTACGATTGAAACGCGTGTAATGAACGCTCAACATTTTTGGATTTAAATATTTATTGGTTGGTATACGCCATATATTCCGTGTCCATATTGAATTTAAACTGTTGTATTGTGTGTTGCCTATTCGGAGGATAAATGTGTGCTAGCGCCATCTGTGTAATTTTGTTGCACCTTAATTCAAAAATAATGATCTCATTGAAGGTTAATTGCATTTTTTATCAATCCACTTAATTAAACTGCAATCTTGAATAAATATTATTCATTTTTCTACGAATATATTCGACAAATAAAAACAATCCCAAATTCTAAATAATCTATATTTTAAATAATAATTCAATATTCATAAAATTCAAATACATGCAATAATAAATAGTAGTACTATCAACCGAGTATAACCAAGAGTATCAATCCTATTTCGCCGATGTAATATCTTCCTTCATTTTCTTGTGCCAATCCACATTATCCTTCTGTACACTATCACCGCGTTTCGCAGCTCGTTTCCCACTAATAACCATCAAAACGCAACCAATTACCGTCGCTGCCATCATATAATTAGCAATCCTAATTCGCATTCGATTGCGGGCCCGTTCAACCACACTTTGAGCCACTCGCTCGGGCACCTCGGCAAAACTCTTATATTTTCCAGTCCATACTAAGAAGCGTTTCTCCAAATCGTTCACTCTATGAGTAGCTTGCTCTAATTTACCACTGCAACTTCTAGCAATGCTTTTAAACCCATTATTGCTGATAAATAATTTGGTCGAAACTAAATTCCGTATTAAAGATCCCATGATAGGTGCTGAAAATGCGACTGGATGATTAGGTTGCACTTTTATTTCTGAATACTCACCAAAATTATCATGTGAGTGTAAACAAATCTTTGGCACAAATAAATTAGTTATTTTAGAGGTCGATTATGAGAGCAATCTAACCACAAATTTCTGTGACGTTCAAACCGTTCGAAATCGCTGCATTCGGGTCGAGTGGACATTCGCAAAGTTCTTCCATCTCGCTTTAGCATATTGATTAAAATAAGTGAGAGAAAGAGGTAGTAAATTGCGCACCGAGATTGCCGACGACAGTCCATACAAATGATCGAAGTCTGCCATTTTTTAATGATTGTGTGCCCTCTATCGCTAATTAATGGAACTACCGCTTTGAGCGCGTTGTTTGAATTATGGTTTGAAATTAATTTCCATAAATTGATCCACTAATTCACTGTAATTTAAATTTCCAAGTACATATTTGCATTTACTAATAGAATCTGAAAAATAACAACAAGATTTAATACATATTTATTTGAAAAGCCACACACGCAACACAAATATTAATAAATCATTCATTAAATGCACTTGAAACTAATATTTATTATTGTTTTTACCATCTAAAGTGCAACATTTCTTATACTCAAAAATAATAATGGATTACATAAAAGCACTGAAATCAATTAAAAAATCGCGAACCCCCGACGGAAATATTTACAACTCCCTGAAATTTTTCACATACTTTTGCCAGTTCCTGGGGATTCTTCCCGTTCACCATTCATCCTCGGTGAAGGGTCTAAAATTCACTTGGGCCAGCTGGAAAATCCCCTACACTTTTTTACTAATCTTCGCACTTGCCTTCACAGTTATAATGTGCTTTTTCGAATGGGGCCGATGGGATGATGCCATGGACCATTTGGCTCTTCACGTTTTTTTTGCAGGGTGTTTGGCTGCATTAATCCTATTTTTTAGGCTGGCAAAATTTTGGCCCGATTTGATGAAGGAATGGTGCAGCATTGATCAAGCTATGAATATAAATTATGGCTATCCGGGGAATTTGAATAGGAGGCTCAAGCTTTTGTCGCTTTTGTTTCTACTTTTTGCGTTTGGTAAGTTTTTTTATTACAATTGAGGAACAAAATATTTGGGACATTTTTATGCAACCAGCAATACTTCGTTTAAATTTTTAGTGGATTTTGCGCTCAATATTTCTTCGAGATATTCAACCGTTCAGGAAGAATTCGAGATTGTCACACACGAAGTTTATTATACGTTTATTTTTCGATTTATGTTTCGTGTTTTTGATTACAATATTCTGCTAGGAATGTTTTGCACGGTAAATATTTCGAAAAAAAATTTTTTTGCTGTAATTAATTTAATTTGCATTATTTAGTCAGTTACAGTATATGGCACAATAATGTGGTCGCTAATTGACGTGTTTATTATTTTACTTAGTAATGCGTTAGCTTTGCGCTTTCAACAAATTACGACTAGGCTCAAGCAGAATAATAAAAAGGTGAAAATTATCTGGTACTTTTTCCGCAACCAGCAATACATTGTTAATTTCAGATTAATAATAATATTTTCTGGAATGACATTCGCGATGATTATACAAGATTGAGCGAGTTGTGCAGACAAATCGATAATCATATTTCGGACATTATCCTTTTATCCTATTTGTTGAACATGTTCTTCTTGCTTGTACAGCTGTTTAATAGCCTATCGTAAGTTCGCGTATTTTAAATATTTTTGGGTACAATTAAAATTTTAGGCCGATTAAAAATACGTTTGAAAAAATATATTTTGGATATTCGTTTTGCTATGTGATTGCAAAATCCGTTTCAGTCACTTTATATGCATCTTGGATTAACGATGCTAGTAAAGAGCCTGAATTTTATTTAAATTCTGCTTCGTCTTTGACTTACAATTTAGAAGTATTTTTCTAATTTATTTAAATAAGAATAAAATATTGATTTTGTTAATTTGCAGATTAAGCGATTTTTAAATCAAATTAGTTATGATTCAGCAGCTTTAACTGGAAATAAGATGTTCAAAGTGACTAGAGGACTTCTTCTAAATGTATGAAAATTATTATTATTTAGTTTATAATTAAAAGCGTTTTAAATTTGCCGCGCGAAATCTTAATCTTGTAATTAGTTAACCGGACAGTTAACCGGTGCGCAAAGTCGGGATTGTGCGCGGCAAATTTGAAACGCTCGCCTTAATTAATTATTTTTAGGTTGCAAGTGCGATTGTTACTTACGAATTAGTATTGATTCAATTCAATTCAGCTGCAATTTCAGTTGATTAATTAAAATTTCTTTTTAATTATATTTTAATAAATAAAATAAATAAATGCTTGCAAAAATTAGTATTTTTAAATTTTTAGTCTCAAATAAAATTCGATTATCCATTTTTATATAAGAAAAATACATATTTACTATTAATTTAATTTATTTCTAATAAATTAAAAACATACCGCTCGTAAATAATTAAATAAAATCACAATCAATCAAATAAAAAACGTAAACAAATATTTTTCTCAAATGTAATACGGACTGATTATTTATTCATATAACGCCACACTTTTTCAGTAAATAAACAATAATTTTTACAGGAATTTAGTGCAACACTTGAACTTGTAGAGTAAACAAGATTTATTTTTAATAATTCAAAACAACTAAAAATAGTCCTTATTTCGATAATAATTCATCAATTTTCACCACGGAATTATCCTGAAAAGATAACTATCGAAAATAAAAATTTATTTTTAGAAATACGGTATTTATATCGTGCGGCTCATAAAATGAATATTTTGTTAATTACATATTTAAATTAAACTAGTATATGTTTATGTAAAACCCAGTTTGTTGCCTACCCTTAACAACAACAACAACAAGCATATTTTTTGTGAAAACCTGTCAATAAAACTTTCATATTTGTTTTGTTAATGTGACACGCTAGCCGCCCATTTATTAAATTCCATAAAAGTTCATATTGTGAAGAACGGTTTAATTTAATTATTGTCTGGCATGCGAAAAAAAGGGAAGAAAATGAAGAAGAAAATTGAACCGAAGTTGAACACCCATGAAGATCTGAAGAATGTGCTATCAATTGCTCGATTGTTTGGAGCTTTTCCAGTTTCGAACATTCGAAGTGCGAATCCTGAAAATGTGCATTTTCAGTGGTGCTCGCTGAAATTGTTTCTATCGCTTGTCATTGCCGCACTTTATGCAATTTGCGGATTGACGGCTTTATTTAAAGCGATTGCAGTTGGATCACTCATTAATCAATTAAGTAAGTAATTTAATTTGTTACGAATTAATTTTTTGCGAAATTATTTCTAGTATCGCCGTTATTTTACATTAATTTATCGATAATTATCGCAATTTTGGTGCAAATCGCTGCAGCGTGGCAGAAGTTCATTAAACGGCTTTCGAAAGCTGAGGAAATTATTAATAGTAAATATCCGTGTGATAAGAATATCAAAAATTATATCGATTTTATAGCTTGCGGAATTATTTTTACCGCTCTTGGTAAGTTTGCGCTAATTAATTTATTTAATTTCTTATTGGTGCGTTTTTAGTTGAACATGCATTTTCAGTGGCAAATTTTGCATTCTCAAAAAATTGCTCAAATTACTCGAGAGGATGGGAATTTTATAGCAGGAAGCAATTTCATTTTATTTTCTACTATGTTAAATATCATCATTTTGTGGGAATCTCTTTATTTGTAATTAATTGAATTATTATTAATATTAGTAAGGATTGTTACCTAAAGCTCGCTAATTTTTTTAAAAAAATTAAACGAGTAATTTTCTAAAAACAAGCGATTTATGTTGCGGAGTACCGGCGCATCCGCCATAACTTGAACGATGCGCTTGGCGCTAGATTTAAAAAAAACGCGCGCTTTTCAAATAATACTGTGTTTTTTAGATTATAAGCTGGATTGGCACGTGTACTTGGAGCATTCCAGATATAATGATCATCGTAATGAGTGTTATTGTCTCCACCAGATTCAAACAAATGATCAAAGTGATTAAAAAACATCTAAAAAATACCAGTACGAAAAATATTAATATTATAAGCGAAAATTTTATCGAAGAAGGGAAATATATTAAAATTTTCAACACGTACTCAAACGTATTAATTATACTAATTAATATTGTTTAAATTATTTGATTTATTTTTTAGCATTCTGAAGAGCAATTTTGGCGGGAAATTCGCGAAGATTACAATCTTCTCAGCAACATGTGTTCATTAACTGATCAAATTCTGTCAAATCTTATCACGATTTCGTACGCCTACAATTTATCCTTCATATTAATCCAGCTATTTAACAGTTTGAGGTGATTGAAATTAATTTAATAAAATAAAATGCATCGATTTAATTTTCAGACCAATGGACGGATTTGTCGAAAGACTCTATTTCTTCTTCTCCTTTGGTTTCGTAATTTTTCGAACAATCGCAGTTTCAGTTTATGGTGCTAAAGTTTACGATGCTAGCAAAGCTTTCATTCCGTTACTAAATTCGGTTCCATCGGAGTCCTACAATAGCGAGGTTTTTCTATTTAATTTATAATTGTTTATATAAATTGCTGGGTGATTTTTTATAGATTCAGCGATTGCTAATTCAAATCCATTATAATACTGTGGCCCTAACGGGTCACAATTTTTTCAAAATCACTCGAGGCTTAGTGCTAAATGTGGCCGCTGCTATAATTACGTACGAATTGGTGCTAATTCAGTTTAATCAGGCTACTTTGGAGAAATTTATGGCTACTAATAATTCTTTATGTTTATAGAGTTATATAATTTAAATTGAAAAAATTATTGTTAATTGTTAAAATTGCAAATATATTAATTTAATAAATAACTAATCATTACTAACTAAATATTTGTACGTCATTTCAAGCTTTTATTGAAAAGCTTTTAAGATTGAATTGTTTGTCTCATTAAATATTTATTGAATTTTTGTTATATTAAATTAAAATGTTGAAGGAACTAATATAGTCGCGTCTTGGACTAGCACCAAGATCGCTCGAGTACAAATTTTGAAAGAGCTAATTAGACTTGACAAATTTTGAAATATTTTATTTTATTACCTTTTGGATAAAAATTGGCTTATTGATGAGAAAAACTTAGTAAGTTGTATATTTAAGAGTTCGCTCATTAAAAATTGAATTTTTTTGATTCTTTAAAAATCATAAAAATTCAAAAATTAATTTTTGCAAAAATATTTTCAGAAATATTTGTTTCAGAAATAAGCAAACCCTTTTTCTTTTAGTATTTTTTTGTACTTTTTAAAACAGAATCATTATTCTCGTTCGTTAAAAAAATATTAAAAAATATAATATATATAAAGCTAAAAAAAATATTTTTTTGTCAAATTTATCGAATAATTTACAAACTAAATAATTTATTACATTATAACTAATTAAAAAAATTAAATAAACGGTTACTTATTTATTCATATTTAATATAAATCAACAATAACTTCGGAAAAACCACGCATTTTTTATTCTATATCCTAAAAAATTATAAATAAAACTATAATAAATTATTATTATTTGTTTTGTTAATTCAACAGTTCTACACGCAAGTTTCTCATTCAGTATAAAAAAAATTTACGTGAAAAAACGTTTAATTAAAGCTTGTCATGATTATTAAAAAGGAGAAGAAAATTAAACACAAAATGCATACTCCCCACAAATCGAACACTCATGAAGATATGAAAAATATTTTATCAATCGCTCGAGCTTTTGGAGTTTTCCCCGTCTCGAATATCCGAAACGCGAATCCTGAAAAAGTGCATTTTGAGTGGTGCGCGCTGAAATTGGGATTAGCCGTTGCAATCGCTGTAATTTATGCAGCGTGTGGATTGACCGCTCTATGTCAATCTGTTGCTGTTGGTTCACTTATTAACCAATTAGGTAAGTAGTTGATAATTTATTTAAAATTTGTTTAAAAATTATTAAAAATTATTTTTTAGTACCCCCATTCTTTTATATAACTTTATCAATAATTATTGCAATTTTAATTCAAATTGCAAGACATTGGCAGCAATTTATTAAGCGAATTACAAAAACCGAGCGAATTATTAATAATAAATATCCGGCTGAAAGGAATATTAAAAGATACATTGATTTTGCGTCTTGTTCGATTATTTTTACAGCCCTAAGTAATTTTGCTATAATTAATTAAATAATTTTTTAATTAATTTAATTTTAGTGGAACATTGTTTTGGAGTGACTAATTTAGCCTTCTCCGCTAATCCGTCCTCTACAAATTACACCGGATTGGAGTTTTATAGCAGAAAAAAATTTCATTTTATTTTCTATTATGTAAATTATCATCCAGCAATTGGAATAATTTTATTTGTATGTTAATTAATTTACATTAATTACATAGTAATAATAATTTTTCTTTTAGATTATAAGCTGCATTGCTGCTTGCACTTGGAACTTTCCAGATATAATTATAATAGTAATGAGCATTATTCTCTCAACAAGATTCAAGCAATTAAATAACGCAATTAAAAAACATATAAAATCGTATAATTTCAAACATATTAATAATGTCAGCACCAATTGTATCGAACCGGGGAAATGTATAAAAATTTTCAACAATTACACTAAAGTACTACTAATTATATAATAGGGAACATGCATCAATTTTTTATTTAATTTAGAATGAAACTATATAGTTTATTTAATAGATGCGTGAAAGTTTTTTTGAAAAAAATGCAGTAGATTTTGTAATAATAATTTTAGAAAATTTCGATATTTTAAATTTTCAGAAAACGCGCATCTAGCACAGCGTGTCGACTGACGTCACATATAGCCTCCAAACAAGGAGTGACTCACTTCTCTTTTTAACTAGTAAAATAAAAAGAGGGGCGGAATAAAACGCCCCTTGTTTGGAGGCTATATGTGACGTCACTGAATTACTGCGCTCTAAAGAAGCGCGTTTACTAAAAATTTAAAACATCGCAAATTTCTAAAATTATTATCACAAAATCTACTGCACTTTTTTCGAAAAAACTTTTACCCATCAATAAAATAAACTATATATTTTCATAATAGGTGCAAATAAATAATTTATGCCAGTTTCCTATAGTTGGGATTATTAAATGAAATTTATTTTACAGCACACTGAAGAAAAATTCTGGAAGGAAATTCGTGAAGATTACAATCTTCTCAGCAATATGTGTTCATTAACTGATCAAATTCTGTCAAATCTCATCCTAATTTCCTATGCTGCAAACTTATCCTTCATATTAATCCAACTATTTAACAGTTTGAGGTAATTTAAAATAATTTAATAAATTAAAATGCACCGATTTAATTTTCAGACCAATGGACGGATTTGTCGAAAGACTTTATTTCTTCTTCTCCTTTGGCTTTGTCATTTTTCGAACCATAGCAGTTTCAGTTTATGGTGCTAAAGTTTACGATGGAAGCAAAGCTCTTATTCCTTTACTAAATTCGATTCCATCAGAGTCCCACAATAGCGAGGTTTTTCTATTTGATTTATAACAATTTATAGAAAGTGCTATTTTATTTTTTGTAGGTTCAACGATTATTAAATCAAATCAATCATAATGCTGTTGCACTAACTGGTCACAACTTTTTCAAAATTACTCGAGGCTTAGTGCTAAATGTTGCTGCTGCTATAATTACTTACGAATTGGTGCTAATTCAGTTTACGCAAGCTAGAGATATTTTTACTGAGTAGTAATATGTTAAACTTATTTAAAACAAATATTTTAATATTACTATTAAATTGAAATTAATATTTATTTATTATATTTTAATAAATAAATTCTTATAATAATGTATTGCTGGTTGTCTACACAGTGGTAGATCCGGTGTAGCGCTACTGCAAACTAGATGGCGCAGTTGTGCTTGCAGAGCTTTGCAATAAAAATCTTTGTTGCTTTACAAACATTCAATTTTATTCAGTTGGCATTATGAATTCCAAAAAGAGTGACGCGAAATGCTTTTGCATTTTCATACAATATTTATTAAAACCGGAGTAAAATAGTGATTAATTTTAAAGTAAAGTGTTTACATACGTTTTCAACAAAAATCTAAAGGTTAGCATCAAACATCAATATTAATTATGAGATCCATTTTTGTTTAATTGTTGGTTGGTCATGCACGAACACTCATTTTTATTTTTTGTCTCCATTTTCTGTATCATCGTCATCATCATCTGGAATAGCTTCCAAACCCTAAAAATTAACAACCTTTACTGTATTGCTACAAAACTCACTATCTAAACAACTTACGTTTACAACATAGGCGTCATTTGTTAACCTTACATCTCTAAGATATGAAAGCATTTGAGTCCTGTCTAACAACTCTCTCCGATAGAACTAAAACCCAAAGTAACAATCAACAATGCACATAGTGAAGTCATAATTGTAATCAATTATTACGTACGTTTCCTGCGACAAGTTTATTGAGAAGATATGCAACTCCGTGTGGTGCAGCTACAGAGGCAACAATAATTCCAAAAGCAGGAATAATTTCGTACCACATTTTGTTTAGGAATTCACAACGTATTAATTATTTTGAGGTTAGAATTTTGAGTTAATTAAATCGATTAGTTGCACTGTAGTCCACCAGAGGGCGCACTTTGGCAATCGCGCGAAATTCAAAATACTTTTTTATTTTGAATAAAATTGTGTTTCAAAATTAAAAATTCAAACATAGTTCATTAATTGTTTATTATTTAATGCAGCAGATACAAGTTATTTTTAGTTATCCAGCCCAGCAGCCCCCCTTTCGATTGGGGTTCGATCCCATTTGGATGGGGACTTTTTACTTTCGTTGCCGGCGTCTTCGTTGTGCGCCCAGTTCGCAGACACGTTCAATATTCTTAAGGTTCTCTTCCAATGCAGTGATTTCTCGGTCCATTTCCTTATTCTGAGCTTCTACCATTTGATTTTCCTTCTTCATACACTGAATCACATCGATCAACAGATAATTTTCCAAAGCAGTTCTCTTATTCTCCAGAGCTACCTCCGCGCGTGCAATGTCACCATCTCGACTGTCTTTCTTACCAGCTTTCAATCCAGCAAGCGTTTTTTCCAAAGCTTCCACTTCCTTACTTAGAGCCATTTCGTGTTTGTCGGCTTCTGCGGCTTCAGCAATGGCTGCCTTCTCCATCAGTTTGTTTTTTTCGGAACCAGGCGACAAGTGGTCCAAATTCGCCAAATTGTCACGCACTTTCAAAAGTGTGTCCCAAAGCTCCGGATTCCCTCCATTATTGTACGTTTTATAGATCTCGTCCCAGAATTCGAATTTCTTTTGCATGGATAAGCGATTTTTGCAAGGGAATGTTGGTTTGATTGCTTTCTCGGATATTTTATTGGTATTTGGGGAACTCATGTTGGGATTGATTTAATGAACTGAACCGGACAATTTTTTTAATTTAGAGCAATGAATTTCAATTTGACAGTTGTCTACTCGATATTTCTGCATTGGACACATTTTTGCCCCTCCCAAAAAGGCCACTAGAAATTGAACAGAATCTTGACCAAATATCAAGTAGGCAAGTTGAAATTCATTGCCCCAAACAACAACATTTCGCGTGCACATTTTCAATTCCGCTCCAACATGAGTTCCTCAGGTGGCGATCAAATGTCTGAGGAAGCAATCAACGCAGCAGCCACTCGCAGAAACAACCAAGCCATCCCCGAATTCAACATCTGGGACGAGATGCTGAAAAATTGCGATATGCATGAGGATTTGCGTCAACGAATTGTGCAAATCCGGGAGAATTCCGGCTATTTGGAAGACTCGTTGGCTGGTTTGGAAGATCAAGAACTGAAGGGGTTAGCCACCAATGCTAAAACCGCCAAAACCGAGTATGAGACGGCTTTGGAGAAGGAAGCAGAAGCGTTAGAAAAAGCTCAAGCTCCACGTGACGAAGAATTTGCAACCTGGTTGGCAAGGAAGAAGGAGATGTTTGCTGAGGAGGAGTTGGCTGAGGACAAGTTGGCTGCGGGGAAGCCAATGACTGCATTGGATACATTCCTGTCGATTCCGATGACTGAGAGCGACATGAAAGTAAGAACCGGGTTGGACGCTGAGTACCAAGGAATTCCGCGAGAAGAACGGGCGAAGATGACTCGTGATTGGGAACGCCTCCCCCCACGGAAGGAAATGTTCAGGGGAGTAAGCCCCCGTCCGAATCGGGTCGAACGCCACTGGGAAGACTAGGATGCTGCTGGCCCGGGTAACTACAACTAAATTGTATTTGCTGCAGTAAACAATAAACAATTGATGAACTATTTTTGAATTTTTGGTGGAGGCGCCGGTTCCGTTTTCTCTATTTTGACTAATAATTCTAAAATCGACTCAATAATTCAGTTTCCAATAATTTTATTACATCAGTTAGTAAATCGTTAACACACTCAAGATATAATAATACAAAAAATAAATAAAAGTACATATTAAAGCTGTATATAAAAATATGTGTATATGGCAAAGCTATATCAGTCTATAAAATAACAACAACATTTACTCGTGATGTCCATTCAAAGGAGCTGCACTCGGTTCCACCAGAATAATCAAATACCCATCCACATCATCCATAGGCTTCGAATTAAACTTAGCAGCCAACGTGAACCGTCCAGTCCTTGGTGGTGTGAACTTAAATTGCGCATTGGCACTCTTACCCGGCAAAATCGTCTCCTTCACTTTAACTTTAAGTGATCTCTCAATTCCCGGTCCTTCAATCGTGAACTCTCCTTTCTTAATCGCCACTGGCAGTGGATTTTCCACGGAAATGTTCCCAATAATTTCCTTATTCTCCACAGCCTTCTCTTGTAGAGTGATTTTAATATGTGGCTTCTTCACGCGGAAGTCATCCTGCGCGTAGTATTCGAAATCCGTTTCATCCACTGTCGCCAAACAGGAAATATTGAACGCGCATTGATCAACCAGTCGTTTTGCATATTCCGCATAAGTGACCGTCAATTTGATTTCGTGAGTCGACTCAGGTTTCACCAAGACGTTAAAGTTCTCCTTCTTCACCGCGTCTCCAATTCGTCCAGTATACGTCACCACTTCCACCCGCAAGATCACATTGATCTTATAATCCTTCACTTTACTGCGATTGATCATCTGCAACGCCACGTCAAAAGGTTGCCCAATCTTGATGTCATCCTGGAGCACAAAGTTGAAATGCACATCATTGAACTCTTCGTTCAGATAATAGCGGGAATATAAGTGCTTGGATTGCTGAAGAGCTTTCAGCATCGTGAAGCGTTCTTCGCCAGTTTTTTCGGGGAACTTGTAGTTGCTGGTTATGTCTTCGCGTTCGAAGGAACCGGCAGCTTTGGTGCAGATCAGCTTTCCGATCCCGTAGGTGTCCTTGCGGAGGAGTTTTAGTGGTTGGGTCGGTCCGGTATATCTCCAATAAATCTGGAAGGATTTAGTTAGCTATTGGCGAAGTAATAGAATGGTACTAGTACATACTTTATCCGCGTTCACTTCGGCAAACAAGAAATTGTTGTCGTAAGGACGAAGAACTTCCCCAAGCTTTACCGCAGCCACCGAAGCTGGTCCACATCGATACATCTCCTCGCTCAGCTCCTGTGGAGTGGCGTCAATCGCCTGCCATCCAGAGTACTCCCGACCAAGATCCGGCCGTTGCATCCACACCTCGTTCCACACATGGAAGTTCCAAATCGAATCGGAGTTCAGCTCTTCCATGATGGACCCATCGTCGTCCATGAAATAGTCGACAGTTAAGGAGTTCTGCGTATCGTGAGCTGACGAATAATTCGTAACAGTACGTGCTGGAATTCCAAGCGCTCGGCATGCTGCAATTAATTATGTAATTTAAAAGGCGTGCTTTGATTTCAAGGTCTATCATTAGCAACATCTGTTACCTGTTGTGAGAACACCTGAGAACACCCAGCATTGTCCATACTTGACGGGTTTCTTCTTCTTGTAGAACTTTTGCAGGATCTGCATGCTGCCCAACCATTTGGTCGGCGCAGTACCACCGCTATGGTCATCCGACCAATTGCCCATAATCGCGCCATAATCATCCGCCGCGTTTATCGCCGCGGCCAAAGCGCGTGTCGTCTTCACCGGATCGGAAAGATAGTTCTTCTTAACTCGTCCCACAATATTCACCAAATACAAACTGCAATCCAGAATGTCCTTCTCGAATTGGTCGTACTTCCAAATTACCGGACGCAATCGGTTGTAAGTTCCACGCCAGATCAATCCGACATCGTTCAGTACGGCTTCATCGCGCCATTCCTCCGACTTCATGTAGACTTGGTCGGCTTTGCACCACGGGTTGTAGAGGATGTAGATGGCGTTGTCCCAACTGTAGCTGTACGCTCCATCGTTCAATATCTTGGTGTCCACTTCGAGGCGCCATTTGGCCACCACGCAGTCCGGCGCTGAAGTCACTTGAATGGTGAGTACGTTCTCGTTTGCGGATTCGAGGATTGCGTTCCAGGGGAAGCTTTTGTCGGACTTTTTGAAGAGGGGGATGGCTACGATGGTGCCGCTTCCGTGGGACGGCTTTTCGTCCCCATCGACGGTGAATATCAGCGAAATCGCGTCTTCTTCCTCTCGATATGGCCGACTGAGGGTCAAATCTAATCGGAAGGCTTGACCTCTTCGCACCACCAGATTTGGTTCAATGGATCGAGTCATCAGTTCGTAGCTGGACGTGTGATGGGAAGCTCCGTTTATTGGAATGCATGGATCTATGCTTCTTATAATTAATATGTCTTCCTGTTTGTGGTCTTCCGCTGCTGTGTTTCCATCAACGGTTTCTATTTTTTTATAGGAAAATATGTTTTAAATAGATTTTCGTATCTGGGACATATTTGTATATTATTTTAGCGCATACTTTGACTCGTATAAAATCTTTAACGCGTAAATTGGAGATTTTTCTACAGTAGGTCAAGAATTCGACCTTCCCCGAAGGTAAAAGTGTTTTTATTTCATTGGAGTGGTATTTGATGGATATTTTCGAGTACTACGTCGCTCTTAAAATAAACCATAACAATAAAATATGTACATTCATCACAAGGCTTTTGTAATCTGCATATGAAAAATATAAATGACGTAATCGCTATTCAAAAGTGTGTCTAATTATAGCTAAATCAAATTTACGACCAATTCGCATAATTTTTCGTCTAAGAAATATGCATCAGATGCACCAACTTGTGGTTTACCTTGAATTTTTTCACGCAATTCGAATGTCGCATATTGTTGATTGTTTACAATAAGCGGAACCAAATTTGAATCAATAGAGGAAAAGGTGCGGTGCTTGGCGCGCTAAGCAAATTGGACTAAAAAATTCTTATCTAACTTTAATATTTGTTTATTACGGAATACCCATCGTTAGTAATGTTAAACAAATAATTTTCTATATCGAGCGAACGCGATAAACATTTAGTATGCAAAATCCTTGAAACACACATAAACAATATTAAAATAATTACCTGATGCTTCTTTCGGTTTGGGCAACGGCTGCAACTGGGTGTCCTGATTGGGCGACCAGGAGGCCCGAAAACAGGACATTCCGCGACAGCAATGAGGGAACCGAATTCGTCCCATAATTAACAAACTAACTAACAACTACGAAATCGACCTGCCGCTAAAAGCTTCAAGTCACTTTTAACAGACTCGTCAGTCGCATGTGGTATTCCTATACGGAGATCTTGCACATGGTGGGAACCTCGCTGAATCACTTTAATCATTCAATCGAAGTAGAGTGCATCATAAAGTATATTTAAATATAATTACAATTTTGCTGATAACAATTAATTAGCTTAAGATTAATACTTATTGTGAGAAGTCGCACAATTTAAATTAATTTATCAAAATTGAGGTCAACCGACCTTTATCCACATTATTGACCTTCTAATGACAAAAACTTAAACAATACTAACAGAAGTCCCCCCCGTAATCCCCTGGATCTGCCTAGACGTGAAATTGACGACAATCCGCCGCTCTCCCGCCCTTTTCGCCACAAAGTTCTCATTCAAATTAACCAACTCCTCCGGATCCACATCTCGGAAGCTCACAGTTTTCGGCCGACTCAATCCCGGTCCTTCCACCGTATACTTGCAGTCGGTCAAGGCCATCTTCAACGGATTGCGGAAGCTGAAACTGACGCTGCATTCTTCGCCCACCTGGCAAGTACCCGCAACTGTGATAATCATCTCAGGGTTAATCATGGTGAAATCATCTTCTTCGCTCCATGTTTGCTTCGTCTCCACCACATTAGCAATCGAGTAGATTTTTATCAAACTGTGATCGACCAGTTTGTCCATATACTCTTCAGGTGTTACCGTGAATTGCAACGTTTCGCGATTACCAGGTTTTACCTTAAAAGTACCTTGCGCTTTTTTGATATCTTTGGCGGAGGCGCCAGTGTAGAACACCGAACTGGCCGAAAGCATGGCTTTGATATTCCGCTCTTCAGTCGAGCGGTTTTCGATTTTGACCACCACGCTGAACGGATCACCAAACGGCACGGTATCGATGTCGACCAAATCGAACACCACATCTTCCGCCTCTTTGTTGGGTATCTCGTAAAACTGCTGCGCTCTGGGGATTCCTTTAACGGCGTTGTAAACCGCCAGACGTTCGGCTTCAGTCCCTTCCGTGTTCTTGTACATCTTGGTGACGTCCCATTTATCCGAGTCTCCTTTATCGTCGGTTGGTCCCAGCGTTTTGGTCAAAATTTTTCGCCCCACGCTAAACAACTCCTAAATTAGTATACTATTTTGGGAAGCCAGTAGGTACTTACTGGTACTGATTAACAGACATCCGACTAAACCCCCACTCCGACTCCTCATCCTCTTGGAAATGCACCACATCCGCGTTCACTTCCGAAAAAACGAACGGCGTGTCATACAAATACCCAACCTCCCCCCTTTTGACCGCCTCCACGGACGCAGGTCCACATCGGAACACGCTATCGCTCTTCTCCTGCGGAGTCGCGTCAATAATTTGCCAACCTCCATACCCTGGCGGCAAATCCGGCCGCGTCATCCACACATCGTTCCACACATGGAAGTTCCAACAGGAATCATTGCAATCGCCATCGGGTCCATTCTCGATTTTGTCGCCAAAAATGTCGAAATATTTGTCGACGGTTAACGAGCAGTTGGTGTCGTGAGCCGACACGTAATTGGTCACCGAGCGACATGGAATACCCAACGCTCTGCAGACTGTAACGGTCACCGCGGAGAATACCCAGCATTGCCCGTACTTCACGGGAGTGCCTCCGGTGGCGAGGTACTGGTCCATAATGGCGGCCGAGCCGGTCCACGCATGTGGCGAGGTGCCATCGCTGTAATCGCCGTCCCAGCGACCTTCGAGGAGTCCACCATCATCCACTGAATTTATCTAAAATAATAATAAAAAAATATTTTTGGTGAGAAAGTTACTAGTAGCGGATTTACCACAGCGGAAATCGCTCGCGCGACTAAAACGGGTGACGCGCGTTCAGCGGGCGCTAATCCAGATTTTTCCAAGAGAAAAATGGTGGCTGGTAGAACAATGTCGACAAACTGGCCGAAGATCCAATGTTTTCCCGCTGGGTTTTTGAAGGTACCACACCAGATTTTTCCGGTTTCATTCAGCACGTACTCGTTGCGTTCGATTTCGCTTTCCAGGTAGACCGCGTCTTCCGGACACCACGGGTTGAAGAGGATGTAGATGTCGTCTGGATGCTAAGCAGAAATAGAGTGTATTGTTGGTTGCATACATTTAGGGGCAAATTATTTAAATCGCGTTTTAGATGATTAGCATATTAATGAGCGTACTTTATAGTCGTGCCGTTTATCTCTTTGACCGGCGATGTTCGTTTGGATGGCACAGGTCCAAATTCCGACTGGTGCGATGGGTGGAATGTGAACTTGAACTTGTATCATGGTACCATCATTGCGGTTCATCAACAATCCCCATTGGTTGGTGTCTTCGGGGAATTTTTTGACTTTTGGTTGCAAGCGCAACATTGCGCGAGTGCCCTTAATAAAGTTTGGCTTGGGGCCTAATCGGGGGAAAAAATGCTATTAGGTACTAAAAATGCAATTTTTGAGAAATAATTACCAAACCCAAAATCCACGCGGACGACATCCTGCTGCGGCACGAATTCGCGGTCGAAGCGGATGGCAAAAAAAAAGTTGCACCCTCGCCGAAAAATCGGGCAAGGTGCGTCGGGGTTGTTCACTAGTTCGTAGTGGTCGGTGTTGTTTTCTGTTGAGTTGGGCACTGCGTAGAATTCGGTTTGGAGCACTGATATCGGTTCCATTTTAATCTTTCTATTGAATTAGAGAAATTTAATTTTGATGTTATAGCGTTTTGGCACGCAAGTTGAATTTTTTGGACCGGATTCAAGAATAAATATTTGGATTTGTTTACTATCAATAAAACATGATTTGAAATATGTTGTTTATTTTGTAGGAATGTAATTATTTTTTTTTCTACGTGCCGATGTGTTGATCATTAATTGCAAATAATGTCAGAAAGATTAATTAATAGTGTTTTGTTGTTACATCAGGATTTTGTATTTAACAAGTTTTTATAATTATAGTTTATGATTTTTATTTTTTGATGATGATGCCGCTTAACGGAAACATCACGGTTTTAATTAATTATTCTATTGACAGTGTTAAAAATCGTTGAATTGTAAAATATTTGAAACACGTTTGAAAATATTTGAGACGCAGAAAAATATAAAAATAAAAAATAATTTTTTTGAACCACTCAAATATATAATAATTATTCTTTTTTATTAATTCTAGTATTATAAATAAAATTAAATATTTATTTAATAAATTTTAATTTGTTATTTAAATAAATATTTAGAACAGTAGCATTAGCAATAAATTATTATTTATTTATGGTAGCAAAAAATTAATAATAGTGATTTCTTACCGTGTAAAATTGATTAATTACAGATAATGCTATAGCAACTCTTAAATACAACTAATTCGAATCGCACGATGTGAAGCTTCTTATAAATTCAATTCGAATTTGCCCCCCGGCTTTCCACATTCGCGCTATTCCCCATCTAATAAAAATAGTTGTTTGTTATTAACAAAATTACATCCTTATCAATTTGTTTATAAATAATGAAAGCTGATATTTATTTGGAAATTTATTTTATTCATCTTTAATCTTAAATTTGTATTTAAAATATTTTTTTTTAATTAAAATTAATATAATAATTTATTTTTCAAAAATAAAAGTGTTCAATTTTTAAAAATATTTTTTTAGCGATTTTGATAAAAACAATTTTTTTTCGTTTGACTACAAAATTATACAAAAACACTTTGCTCCAAAATATGCGTATTTTTAAATTTCGTTATCAAAATTTAAATTTAAATTAATGAATGTTTATCAAATGCTATATATTATTTTTAATTAGATGCCATTTTTGTATCTATATATACCCAATATAATGAGCGCACACAAGAAAAATTTACTGAAATTAAAATGAAAAGCGCCGAAATTTGTCTGTGTTTGCTGATCTTCAGTTTGGGTTTTTTAAATAATCCAGTATCTGCTGGTAGGTTGAACTAAATTTAAAATAGTACCTAATTATAATTATTATTATTATTTAAGGAGCGAGTTCGAGATTGGCCTCTCAAATGCTAATTGAAGCTCGATATGCTGGAAATGGAGGACCATGGACTGGAGGTCCCGCCAAAGCCATTGGAGAGTAAATAATTCGGTATTTTTTTGGTAGATGCTCAATTTTGATATTTTCAGTGCCGTTGGGGGTGGTATAGCAAAAGTATATCATTATGTTGGAAATGGGTTTAAAAATCCGGCTCCACCACCACCAAGACGCACATATTACGATATGCCAGCGTGTTAATTTATTAGTAATATTTAAATATTTATAAAAATATTAATTTAAATTTGAAAAAATATTTATTTTTATAGAAAAAAAATATCTGCAAAATTGAAAATATTTTTCTACAATATTATTAACTTTTAACTATTGAATCGTATTGTTTTGCGAGTTAATTAAAATCGCCATAAAATATTATTAATATTTTTAATAAATATCAAAACCATTATTGTGCACAATCAAAGTTTTTTGTTCCCAATCAAAAAATATAAAAGAAAGCACATACAAATATTGATTCATTATTTAAATACTAGAAAAATGGACAATACCAAAATATTTTTGTACTTCCTAATTTTTGCAGCAGTATTTTTAAACTTCCTGCAAACTTCTACAGCTTGTAAGTTTGTTGTTCATTTAATTTCAACTTGAAGTTTAATTAATTCAAATTTAGTGCCGATTAATACGGAAGTCACTTTGGAAAACCGAATTTTGTCAATTGATGATAGACGTGGCGGTCGCGGTGGCGGTATGAGAGTGAGTGGTGGTATGAGAGGGGGTGGGAGAGGGGGTGGGAGAGGGGGTGGTAGAGGGGGTAGAAGAAGAGGGATGAACATGGGAGAGTAATTTTTTTAATTAATTTACATAACAACGAAATTAAATTTTTTAATTTTTAGCATGATGATGGATGCTGCTAACGAACTCGTTAGTTATGTAGGAAATGGATTTCGAGCGACAACCAAAAAGCCGAGAATGACTTATCATAATATGCCAGCATGCTAAGATTTTTTTGAGTAATTAATAATAATTATAGCTTTTCAAGAATTCAATAAATTCAATGATTGATTGACCCAGTTTCAACCAAGTTACTCATAATTTTTTCCCAATAAAAACTTGATGGAAAACCAAAAATGATTGCAATGCAATATAAACGTATTTCGAAACTGTGCCAATGTCAGTATCTGGAATTAAACGTTCTCGGGATTAATTAATTTAAACAATACTTAACTTTTATCATCATGAGGTAATTCGCTGGTGGATTTCTTCGAAATGTAGGCATGCATCATAATTTCCAATTTTGCTCACTACTTACTCAATATCCTTATATGATTCACAATATAAAATTTTAAAAATTAATTACATGCATAAAAAATAGAAATTAATCTATTTATGTCACTTAAGTAAATAAACAAAATTTGCATTGAATGGAAACCAACCCATTTTGCTCGGGATTTCAAAGAATGCACAATTAATTATAAACAATAACAAAATAAGTGCCTTTTAATAATAATAATGGCGCGTGCGGATAATTGCATTAAATTTGAATATGGCGCCACAAAAAATAAATAAATGGTGCCAAATTTTCTAAACAGGTGGCGCCCCAAATTTCCTTAGCAACGCGCCCGCTACAATTTGAAGTTTGCGTCAATACAAACAAACAAACTTCAATGTGTCATTATTAATAATGGTCGTGGTTCAAGTTCATCAGCAAACTATAACAACTAATTACAAAAGTACCCTCCTATCAAAAGCAACTATATTATCTTTTGTTTGTCGATTATTTTTAATAATTGCGCCATTTGTTACCGCATATCGAAGTGGAGGTATTTTTGCATTTATAATTCTTATAATGACAATTAAAAATTGGTTTTTGTAGGATTTTGGCTGAAACACGATAGTTTCCACGAGCAAGCCAATATCAAATTTAAAGGCGACTTTCTACTAATTGCGACCACGACTAATATTGCGCGTCCGATTATTTGCAGCAGTTTTCCAGTTTATAAGCGACATTTTGCAGCGTTCGATTTTTGCTCAACTATTAAGGTTTGTGGCAAATTATTTGGGACATTTTTATGCAACCAACATTACACGTTTTGAATTTGCAGATTAGGGAAGTGGACAATAATTACGATGGGTTAGTGGAGAAGATAACTTTAAGTTTCAGTTTGGATTTAAGCTATAATGCCAAAGTTACATCGATTAATTTAGTTGTGCCTGTTGATTTCAAGTTGCGGGTAAATAATTATTTTATTTTATTTTTCTAGCATTTTTTTTAATAATTTTTGTAGAGAGTTTGTCCGTTAGAAATGCAGTCTGCGATAATTTACCAGCAATATTTAAGCTTGCCAATCAGCGATCTTTCCATAATGTCTGATTTGGAGTTTTACCAAACAGAAGCGATTTTTTGCAAATCGCATTTTGTACACAATTTTTATAACGAGTCGATAATCGATGAGAATTTATTTGAAATTGAGGATATTATTTCGAATTATTGGCAGAGAAATGGTATTAGAAATTTAGTTATTTAAAATATTTATTTAATAAATTTATTTTCAGTTTCAACGCATTTAAGCAATATATACACAACCATTCAAACCAAAAATAAGACTAAATTCGATTTAAACTTAACAGTACGTTACCCGAAGAGTAAAATATATTTCAAGCCCCGATTTTGGCAGACAATTAAATGGGCTTGGATCCAGTATTTCGCCTTTTATATAATAATAGCCTGGATAATTACAAAAATTAAAAGCTACATATTTGACAATCGTTTAGTCTTGTTCTACGAAGACTCGCCACTCAAACAAAAATTTCAATAAATATTTGAATTAAAAATCTAAATCGAACTGAGGTTTATTAACGGTGTCTAATTTATTCCTGTTGTCTTCAATGACGATCGTGTTTTTCAGCATGTCGTCTACTTCAACGAACAGGTATCTGTACTCATATTTGCCAGATTCGTTCTATAAAAATTTACAGAATAAATCGGAGCATTAAAACCAAACATGTGAAATTGAAAATTAAATTTAAAGTAAAATTTTAACATACCTCCATCATCTCCAAATGCACCACCCCTTTAAAAGCTGTCCCCTTCAAATAGAACTTCATCCGTAAATGCTGTTTACCATCCTTGTCCAAATACAAAAGATGCGAAACATGTTGCCGCCGACCTCTGCGAGATTCCTCACCATACGCCTTAATCGGATAGCCCAGTTTGTCTTCAACCCGCGGATCAGCTATACATTTCTTCATAGCTTTACTGTAAATATTATTCGGGCTTTTGCTTGAGAAAAGCTCGTTGAATATGGCGTAAAAAAGCGTTCCCGTGACTCCAGCGCCGAGTAGGATGATTCCCATATACGAAGCGGTCTTCGTTGTTTCTTTCACTTTCTCGGCTAAGGGCTTCACTCTGGTATCCACTTCGGATCGCGTTGACGTGGATATTGCATTGTCTTTGCTGGATTTGCTTCGTTTCGGTTGAATTTGGTGCAAAATCGAATTGTTTTGGTTAGGAAGTAGAAGTCGGTATTTTATGAGTACTGGACGGATTAAACGTATGCTTGCCATTGTAGAATTCTTCTTTGCTTGATCGTTAACACAGTTAGGTAGATTTGTCTTGATTACGCACAGTATTTTATTAAATAAATAAATTCGATTCTGAACATTCTGTCAAACGTAACCTCACTTTTAGTTTAAACGTCAAAGTTACTCGCCATGGGTAGGCAACCAGTGATACAACTTATTATATTTTTTTAAATCGTCACTACAAATAGCAACATTTGTATAATTAAACAAATAGAACGTTAAAACAATAATTTCATTATAAAGATTTTGGAAATGCCTCTCAAACAAAGTTTTACAAAAAGTTTTAGGCAACCAGTAATACATACAAAATTTTTGACATAGATGTCAAACGTGGTGTTTTCTGAGGTTAGTTGTATAAACAAACATTTGGCGTGCATTTTCGACAATTTTACCAAGTTGAAACGTAAGTTAAAAAACAAACACAAATTCATTTCATTGGAATGCCCCTAAACAATTAAAATACTTGCAGGAAATATAGGCAAACAGCTATACCTTACTCATGCATGAAAGCAGTCTATTGACTCATTATCCACACAAAGTGAAAAAACCGTATGAAATATCTTCAACTAGCAGCTAGCAAATTCCCAAAATCCAATTAACCAAGTAATCAATCTTGAACTGCAACGTTAAATTGCAACAAACTGCAAAGTAATCGCAGAATTGATTAACAGAGTACTCCTCCGCCATCTTCTTTGTTTGGATGCAAAGCGTCGAACATTCATCCGCTTTTTCTTCATCATTAAGCAAATCAGTCAAAACGGCCTTACCAATGAAGATGAAACTGGTCGACCAGGTGGTGCGAAGTTTTCGTGTGGCCAAAGTGTTTCGCGAAAACACCGACAAAATCAACAGCATCGACTTCTCGCCCAGCGGCGACACGCTAATCTCATGCAGCGAGGACGATCAAATCGTGATCTACGACTGCGAAAAGGGCACGCAAGTTCGCACCGTCAACAGCAAAAAATACGGCGTCGATTTGATCCATTTCACACACGCGAAAAACACGGCCATTCACAGTTCGACGAAAGTCGACGACACCATTCGATACTTATCGTTGCACGATAACAAGTATTTGCGATACTTTCCGGGACACACGAAAAAGGTGGTTTCGCTTTGTCTGTCGCCGGTGGAGGATACGTTTTTGTCTGGCTCGTTGGATAAGACTTTGCGTTTGTGGGATTTGCGATCGCCGAACTGTCAGGGCTTGATGCATTTGGCGGGACGTCCGGTTGCTGCGTATGATCCGGAAGGGCTTATTTTTGCTGCTGGGGTTAATTCCGAGAGTATTAAGCTGTACGATTTGCGCTCGTTTGATAAGGTATTATTTTTTTGTATGAATTATCGTTTTGAGAGATTTTCCCGAATGTTTCCGAAAGTTCCCGATTGCACAAATTTTCGGAAAACTTTAATTTCCGGAACTTTTTGGACGCATTTAATAATATTAATATTTATTGACTGTAATTTAAAAAAATTTGGATGCGTTCCGTAAATTTTCCCGCCTGTAGTAAAATTATAAATGCATTAAAAACATTTTTTTCTTCAGGGTCCTTTCGTCACATTCAAGCTAACGCAGGAAAAAGAGTGCGATTGGACCGGATTAAAATTCTCGCGCGATGGCAAGACGATTCTAATCAGCACAAACGGCTCGATAATTCGGTTGATCGACGCCTTCCATGGTACACCCTTGCAAACATTCACCGGTCATTTGAATAATAAAGGCATACCAATCGAAGCCTCGTTCAGTCCCGATTCGCAGTTTATTTTTAGCGGTTCAACCGACGGACGCGTTCATGTCTGGAATGCCGATACTGGATATAAAGTTTGCGTTTTGAATGCAGACCATCCCGGCCCAGTCCAATGCGTGCAGTTCAATCCGAAGTACATGCTTTTGGCTTCCGCTTGCACTAATATGGCGTTTTGGCTGCCGTCGATCGAGGATACTTAGGTTACTTTGTTGTTTATTAATTTTTTTTTGTATGGTTTTATGATTGTGAGGACATGTTGTACCTGTGTATAATTGAGTGAAAGGGGGACGAATTAATGCTGATGTATATATTTTTATTTTGCGCTAGGTTTAATTTTTACATTACATTAATGTATTTGGAAATTCTGTTTTTGAACTTCCGTCGAAGTTCGGAATTTTCGTTTTTGGGGGGGTGAATTATTTAATTGCGAAAAAGGATTGTGCTGTTTAAGATTGAAGGGGAAAACTAATATTCTTATGAATTTCTGGCAAATGTGATACTTTTTAAATCTAGGTGTAAAATGTATTAATAATATTGGATGATTTTAATTATACAGAACAGTTCGTTTAATATTTAATGAGGCATAATTATATTGTATCATGTCAGTATTTTCGGTTCACCATCATGTACTTTTTTAATATAGAAACCTATTTCGATATCATATTTAATGTTTCGATTTTGTCTATTTTTTAATAAACGAAAAACTAATATTTTTTTGGTAAATTCAAATTTAATAAAACAATAATTAATACAAAATAGTAGTAACATCGAGACTTCATCCGTTAATCGAATTTTGTGCTTTTATTTATTAGTATGAATTTAAAAAAATATATATTTTTTTATAATCAGTGCTATGTGCAATAGACTGTTCTTTGCTCATGTCGATCGACCGGCGCAAACTGGAAAATCATTAATTCAAACGTGATAATTGTTCCCGCCATCTGAAATCAAAACTTATCAAAAACTGTAAGCAAAATTAAATTCAACTTACTCGAAGTAAAAATTTCCGAGTTACTATAAAAAAGTTTGAACCAGTTATTCCAATTGGTGTCGCATTAATTTGCTCAATTAATCGACTCACCTAAAAATTAAATATTGTATTCAAATCAACAACTTAAAATTATTTACATCAATTGAGTATTGTTCGGATGGCAGCGAATACAAAACTTCGAGCGGTTTTCGAGTTTCGTCATTCAGCCAAGCACCATACATCGAAACGCCGATCGTTCTTGCAAATAGAAATCCAAATGAGTAAAAAAAGTATAACGTTTCAATAAGTCCCACGCGTTCCCTACAAAAAAGTATTACTGGTTGCCTAAAATTATCCCAGAAAATTTCGCTCATACTTTAGACTGTTGTAAAGTTGTATGCATATGAAATAAATGTTGCCGACGTAGCAAATTAGCACCAATGGAGAAATATGACTGTCGATCAATTTTGTTAAGCCATAAACTCGATTGTAGTCTTCTCGGATTTCCTTCCAAAATTTCGAGTTTGGTTGCTAAATCAAAAATAAATTATAATTTGAATCAAATGGGGCGGTTCCAAGTTTATTAGAGTGAAGTTAGTACCACTTTATGAAATATGACAGAAGAACTGTCATTTATAAAGTGACGTCACTTGGAACCGCGAAAAAAATAATTTTGAAATTTTTACCTTTTTGTTTTTGATTTTCATAGAGATTAGGCGAAATTTGGCTGAGATGGCGATGCAAATGAGTATTATAAATAAATCGGTGAAGTTCCATGAAAAAGTGCACAGAATATTTCCAGTCTAAAAATATTTGATTAAATTTAATTAATTAAATTAATAATTAATGTACCTCTACAAATATCGCTGCATATGGGGAATATTCAATTAATGCAAAATAATGTGGGAAAGCTGCGGTAAAATACATCGCTCCGGTTGAAGAAGTTACATTATTGCAAATGTAACTATCGTGGAGCGAATTTAAAATAAATAAAATATGTTCAACTAAAAAAATAAATTATAAATTAATTAATAATTAAAAATTATTAATTTTACTCACTTAAGGCAAGACCCATAATCGCAATACACACAAAAACAATTTTTTTATTTAAATTCGGAATAGTACCGTAACTTTTCAGAGACATCTCAACCATCGCCCATTCGCGCAAAATTGCCGACCAATTGCGGGCAATTTTTATAAATTGCAAGTCTCCCAAAAAAGTCGAAATATAAAACATTATTGTGGCTAAAATAATTTAAAATTAATTAATCTTAAAAAAAAATCTTGCTCCAAAAATAAATCAAAAAAATACGCACCAGTTTTGCTAATTTCCAATCCATAAATCGAAAACTTCGCAACGCAAAATCCGACCGTAATTAAAGCCCCTAAGCAATTAAAAGCGGCATACACAAATCGCAAAGACCTCCACTCAAATCGAACCGTTTGAATATTTTTTGAAGTGACTCCAACCAAAGGCATAAGCCCAAAAATTTGCGCAAAAATGACGATGAATTTAATATTGCCATGAAACGTTCGTTGCTTGGTCGTATTTTCATAATCAATCGTTAATGAGACGTCTGAGGATTTCATCCTTTGCACAATTCGCATAATTCTGCTCAATTATTGCGAAATATTCAACTGAACCGCATAATGCATTTTCAAAAAGTGCACCACACTAGTGATTTTAATTTGGCAGCCGGCGCTTTTCTACCCAACAAATATTGATTGATCTAATCATTTTTTCTTTAATGAAAATATATCACGAAGGTTTTTATTATATTCTAGAGTGTTTTGCATTTTCAATATAAACATCAACATTTTGTTATGTAAATATTTTTCTAAATACTTTGTTATTGCACGAAGAGACAAAAATAAATAAATAAACTGATCGAAAAAATGTTTATTGTTTTTAGCATTATGAAACCGAAAACATGTTTAATTACCAGTATTAATTGTTGATTGCAGGAAAAATAATTCGTAGGTGATAATAGTGCCTGCCATCTGAAAATTAATTAAAATAATTTGATTAGAAAAATTAAAGTTAATTATTTACGCCAAATAAAAGTCCTCTAGTTATGAGGAAAAAAGAGTGTCCAGTTAGGGCTACTTCTTGTCCGATTATTTGGGCAACAAACCGATCGAGCTAAAGAAAAAATATTTTTATTTTGAATCTAATTTAATTTTGAAAAATAATTCACCTCACTATTCGCATAATTAGCTCTAACAGACAATAAATAATGCAACGATTTTTTGCTGTCGATATTAATTTGCGACCCAATTAAAATCACGCAAATAGTCCGTAACAGTAAAATTCCAAACGAATAGAAAAAATAGAAGCTTTCAAAAAATGTGTCTTTTTTCCTAAAAAATAATTTCGAAAAGGCGCCATTTAAAGGGGCGAAACCGCTACATATATAGCCGCTCTGGTCGCTAGCGAATCTACATATTAGTTTTGCTTATCTCAATTCACTGCAAATTTCGCGACATCTGATAAAGAATAGATGAACCAAGATCTGACTTATTTGCCACGTGCTTTAGACGAAAACATTAGGAAAGATTGAGAGGTGTGGAAAATTCTCAAAAACTGGTAAGGCAGTTGGCGGCTTTGTTATAACTCCTAGACAATTTCCAAAGCTACCGAAAATTAGAGAAAAAAAATACTTATATTTTGACGAAAGATTTGTTCGAATAGCCATTAATTAAGTAAAATATTAATAAAAAAACCTCGATCAAATATTAACCACTCGCTTGCTAATTAGCGGAAAAATATAAAAAAAAACTTTCTGTCCATTTATTGCTACATCTGTTCTCTCTCTAAATCTACCATTAGATATTTTCTAGGATAATTAATAATGTCTGAAACTGCTTTTCCGCGTTAAATTCCCTGAGCTGCTAAGTAACGTTTTACGCATAAATTTGCAAATTTATGCGTGAAATCTTGGTCCATCTATTCTTTATCAGATGTCGCGAAATTTGCAGTGAATTTAAATAAGCAAAACTATGTAGATTTGCTAGCGACCAGAGCGGCTATATATGTAACGGTTTCGCCCCCTTAAAACAATTATTCTTACACTAAACTTTTATACAGTTGAGCTACAATAAAATAAGTATTAGTGGAGAATGATAGTAAAACAATTAAACTGAGATGCCTATCAACTTTTTTGCATAAAATTGTGACTTTATTGTGGTCTTGTCTTAGTTTCATCCAATAATTTTGCGCAAAAATCTAAACCAAATAAATTAATTTATTATTATTTAATTATTAAAAAAATTTACGTGTTTTTTCACTCCAAATTTGACTTGATAATGAATAACTCGAAATTTGCTTGCCAATTCGGTACTAATCACCATAATAAATGCATCTATAAAATTCCAAGCGAAAGAGTTGCAACTTGTTACAATCTAAAATAATTTGTTTATAATTTGGGTTATTTAAAGATTTTATTAAAATACTGCAACAATTATTGTGAGTACTGCCGAATAAGGGATGTAAGTTCCAATATATTCGTAATCGGCATAATAATAGTCCTTCAAAGTGATTTTTCCTGAGGACTTTTGAATTTTGAAAATCGGCTTCATTACCGCCAAAATATGTTCGACTTAAAATCAAATTTATTTATTTATTTAGCCAAAATTTATTTACTTACTAGTTGCCGCAATTGTTATCGCAAAAACTATAAAATTAAATCGCCGCATTAAATATTCTTTATAATCGCTATAATTCAAAGTAACTTCAATTAAATGAACTTCTTTCAATAATTGGGACCATTCCGTTGCCAATTTTAAAAAAAGAATTGTAATTAAAAATCCGTTTGTATTAAAAATGAAAATTCCTAAAAAACTCTAATTAATTAAATAATAACTTAAATAAATTTCTTACCAAAACTATTGAGCTCAATTTGCGAATTAAGCATATAATACAAAGAAATGACTGCCATAAAAAATGTAGCCGCAATTAACAAATAGGTATAAATTACTCTTTTGTAATAAAATTTGAACGCAACTTTTTCGAAGTTTTGATGAAAAATACCGCGAATTGGAAATAATCCGAAAAATTGCGCCAATAAAATTACGTATTTAATATTATTGTGGAACATGGAAGGTGCTAAATTTTTCGTTGTTTTACTAAACATCTTTTTGGGTTCACTAAGTAATAACTATCTTAAATTAAATTTGTCCATTTTACTTCTTCTTCGAGATGGGAACAATGATAAAAGTTCCATTAAATTAAATGAAAAAATTGAAAGTTTATTGAATAAGTAGTAATTATTTCGTCAAACTGAATATTGTAATTTAATTTCAAGCTTTTATTGAAAGGTTGATTATTGTTTGTATTGTATTGTATCATCAAAACACTGAAAAGATTATGAAAATATTCAACTAAGTAAAATCGATCGATTATTATTATTAAGGGGGCAAAACCGCTACGTATATAGATAGCCGCTCTGGTAGCTAGCGAATCTACATGGTTTTTCTAATCTAAATTCACTGCAAATATCGGGACATCTGTTAAAGAATAGATGAACCAAGATCTGACTTATTTGCCACGTGCCCGATTCACCTGAAACTTGCTGAATATCTTAATTTTGAGGTGCTTAATTAGCATGCAAAATTTAAAAGAAATCTAATTTTCAAAATTTTTTGAAAAATAACAAAGACTATAGTCTTTGCTCTTTTTTGACCAAAAAATTGATTTTTCTCCGATCTTTACGAAATTTAGCAGGGTGATTAAGCATATTTACACATATACACAACAAATACTTTTGGAAATACGTGAATAACTTGCGCAAAGATAACTTGATTCCCTCTTCGATGTCACTAGATGATGTTTCGGTTAGCGATGGAAATGCTATTGTTAATATGTTTGGTGAATACTTTGCCTCGGTTTATGAAAGGAATGATGTCCAGCAACAGCAATATAGTCACGACTTGGGTAGCACTTGCAACTACTCTACTGTAACGTTCACCATTTCTGAAGTTCTTTCTGAACTTAACGAGTTAGATTGTAAGAAAGCTGCAGGTCCTGATGGAGTACCATCAGTTCTCCTCAATAAGTGTGCTATCTCATTTGCTAGGCCACTCTGGCTACTATTTAACAAGTCCTTAGCTGAAGGCGTCTTACCTAATATATGGAAAGAGTCATTCATCACTCCAATTCATAAATCGGGAGCAAGGACAAGTGTTCGCAACTATAGGCCGATCTCAATTCTTTCTGTTATACCCAAAGTTCTTGAATCTCTGGTGACGTCCACCTTATCAGGGGTTTTCTCGTCTGTTATAACTAATACCCAACATGGCTTCTGTAAAGGACGATCGACAGTTACTAATTTATTAATATACGAAAGCTATATATCGGAAGCTTTAAATAAAGGTCAACTTGTCGATTCAGTATATACAGATTTCTCGAAAGCCTTTGATAAGGTTCCTCACCATATTCTTTTGGGTAAGCTTGCTTCGTACGGTTTTGGTGGTCAACTATTTGAGTGGATGCAATCATATCTGTCTGAACGTAAGCAAATGGTACGCATCAAAAACTTTAAGTCAAAAGTAATACATGTTACCTCGGGTGTCCCTCAGGGATCGCATCTAGGTCCTCTTTTGTTCAATTTATTTGTTAATGATGTCAATCATTCGATAAAGCACTGCAATCTATTGCTCTTTGCAGATGACATTAAGTTGTTTTTGGCAATCAAAAATGAACATGACACCACGTTATTTCAAAGAGACTTAGACAGATTTCACGATTGGTGCCTGAGGAATAACATGTTTCTTAATATTGAAAAGTGCAAGCATATGCAGTTCTATAGAGGCAGATCGCTGAGTGCTTGTAGATACCACATCAATGACCAAAACCTAGCATTAGCACAGAGTATTTGTGATCTGGGAGTAGAGTTTGTGAGAGACTTGACGTTTGCCAAACATATAGAGACTATAAGCAAAAAAGCGCTGAAGCAGTTGGGCTTCATCAAAAGACACACTAGTGACTTTCGTGACATCAATGTAATTAAGCAATTGTATGTATCAATTGTGAGGCCACACTTGGAATATGCGTCCAATGTTTGGTCTCCCAGTTACGATGTTCACAAGAAGAGAATCGAGAGAGTCCAGCGTAAGTTCTTACGTTATATCGCGTACAAAAGTCATAATAATCCAGATGACTATCAGTCGTTGCATGTATTGATTGATTTACCTACACTAGCAGACCGTAGAATGAAAACGGACGTCATTTTAATGTTTAAGATTGTGAACTGTATAATCGACTGTCCAGACCTGCTTGCTTTGGTTAAGTTTTTTGTGCCTCCGAGATCGTTGAGGTCAAGCTACACTTTTTTTATCGAATCATATAGAACCAACGAATAACTCAAATAGTTTTTTTTCAAGTGTTGATATTTTTAATTCGTCGCTTAACTTTATTAAGCGAATGCGTATGTGATATTAAGTGTTGATGATTGTTTTCATTGTTGTTTGTTCACTATTGTACTGGTTGCTTGTTTTTATTTGATTTTAAATTCGTTTTAATTATCTGCTTTTAATATGTTGTATTTGATATTGTTTTGTTACTTTATGTCTAATTAATTATTTGTGTATTAACTTATGTATTCTGCTCTTGGGCTAGTCCCGTCAATAAATAAATAGAATAGATTTAATTATTTTAATAGATTTATTTATTTCTTGTAATCAAATAAATAAATAAATAAATAAATAAATAAATAAATAGATTTCTTGAGATTTCTTGGGATTTCTTGAGATTTCATAAGATTTCTTGAGATTTCTTGGGATTTCTTGAGATTTCATAAGATTTCTTGAGATTTCTTGAGATTTCTTGAGATTTCATAAGATTTCTTGAGATTTCTTGAGATTTCTTGGGATTTCTTGAGATTTCTTGAGATTTCTTGAGATTTCTTGGGATTTCTTGAGATTTCTTGAGATTTCTTGAGATTTCTTGAGATTTCATCAGAGATTTCTTGAGATTTCTTGAGATTTCTTGAGATTTCTTGGGATTTCTTGAGATTTCTGGAGATTTCTTGAGATTTCATAAGATTTCTTGAGATTTCAAAAGATTTCTTGAGATTTCATGAGATTTCTTGAGGTTTCAAAAGATTTCTTGAGATTTCAAAAGATTTCTTAAGATTTCAAAAGATTTCTTGAGATTTCAAAAGATTTCTTGAGATTTCAAAAGATTTCTTGAGATTTCAAAAAATTTCTTGAGATTTCATGAGATTTCAAAAGATTTCTTGAGATTTCAAAAGATTTCTTGAGATTTCATGAGATTTCAAAAGATTTCTTGGGATTTCAAAAGATTTCTTGAGATTTCAAAAGATTTCTTGAGATTTCAAAAGATTTCTTGAGATTTTATTTATTTATTTATTTATTTATTTATTTAAAAATTACAACATCCCACAGAGTAATCTCCAATTACGGGACGAGGATACAGAGATAAAATACAAAAGTACCTATATCGAACAGTGAACAAAAAGTGAACAGCAAACACAAAGATAAATTACAAAGACACAGTGTAAAACAATATTATAACAAACGAAAATAAACAAAAACTAAAAACGTGGCAAGATCATTTCCTTCAGCTCTACAATATTACAACAAAACACATCACATACGTCACCAATTCCATCAATTGCAGATTGCATTCGATGCATCGGCGACGCAGGCAGCATATTTGTTCGGGCCGCAATCGGATAAAACAAGGTGGGAGCTCTGGAAGCTACTCTAGGAACTCGGAATGTGATCATGCTGGTAAGTTCGGGGCTATCAATCTGGTTATTCAGAATTTTCCAAAGAAAAACTGCTGCAGCAAATGTTCTACGGTGGTCGAGACTGTGGAAGTTGAAACGCTGAAGCAATTCAGACTGTGGAGTACCTTGAGGAGGATAATGTCCACAGGTTCGAAAAAAGAGATATTTCAAAAAACGCCTTTGTACTTTTTCCAAAGAGGCTGCGTGGCTAACACCATTTGGAGACCAAACCATGCTGCCGTACTCAAGTTTGGTACGAACAAGCGAGCAATATAGAGCACGTATAGCATCAATGTTACGTATGTCGCGCACATTTCGTAAGATAAAGCCAAGGGATTTAAATGCCGAAGAAGTCGTCGCTTGGATATGTGGCACAAATGACAGTTTGGTGTCAAAAGTAACGCCTAAATCGACAACTAATTCAGGTCTATTCAGTACCGTACCAGCAAGGCGATAATCATAGAGCAATGGTTGTCGTGTCTTAAAAAATGATTTAACTACACACTTCTCGGTATTTAGTGGCAACATATTAACGTGACACCATTGCTCTACATTGTATAAAGCCTGCTGCAGTTCCAGACAGTCTAATTCATTGTGAATGGTCTTATAAATTTTCAAATCGTCTGCATACATTAAGTTGTTTATTGACAGATTCGCACAGATATCATTGATATAAATATTAAATAATAATGGCCCTAAAATAGAGCCCTGAGGGACTCCAGACATTTGCTTAAATACCGTGGATCTGAAGCCATGGCATTGAACAAACTGGAATCGGTCTGAAAGATAGGATTTCAGAAGCTTTAGTAGAGGGAACGAGAGACCAAAACCATCGAGTTTGCCAATCAGAATTTCGTGATTAAGCTTGTCGAAGGCTTTCGAAAAATCAGTGTATATCACGTCGACTTGTTCACGATTATCTAATGCCTCGGATATAAACTGAGTTACAGAGGTTAAATTTGTCACTGTAGAACGACCAGATACGAAACCATGCTGATGAGTTGACAACAAACGCTTGGTATGTGTGGCGATAACTCTGTGCATCAAGGTTTCAAAGACTTTGGCAAAATTTGAAATTATTGCAATGGGTCTGTAGTTGCATATTTTAGAACGATCGCTTTTCTTATAAATTGGGGTAATCCTTGATAACTTCCACGCTTCAGGAAACCGACTAGATTTTAAGGTTAAGTTGAATATGACAGCTAGAGGAGAAGATAAGGTACAGGCACAGTCTTTAATGACAAAAGCAGGCACAAGATCGGGACCCATTGACATGTTGGCTTTAAGGTTACGCAAGCCCTGAAACACTTCATCCTCAGAAATATTTGTCCAATTCAACGAAACACAGGCAACTGGAGAGCTCGACGGGTTTATAAGACCCGGAGCATCAGAAAATGAATTCGTAAAGTAGTCGGCAAAAGAATTCACAATCGAAGTGGGATTGTCTAAATCAAGATCGTTATAGGACATATGGGAAGGGATGTTGGAAAAATTACGCTTAGTGTTGATAAAGGACCAGAACTTTTTAGGGTTATCTTTAAAGGATAAGCCAGCATTTTCAACATACAATTTGTAGGCATTGGTCACAAGTAGTTTAGCATCAGAACGAAGTTGTCTGAAGTTAGCAAGATCTATAGAGCTCTTTGACCGAAGGTACCTAGCCCGAGCTTTGTGCTTCAATCTAATTGTGTTAATGATCTTACCATTAAACCAAGGAGGATAATTGCCGGCACAGTTATTTTTTAATGGAACGAACAAATCAAAACAGGAGTTGAGCACCCGATAGAGCTCTGTAACTGCTTCATCTACATTGGTGAAGTTCGAAAAGTAAGACCAATCGTACACAAGTAGCGCATGGTATAGTTCGATAAAGTTGGCTTTTTTAAAATTGTATGTCGAAGAAGGTTTATGAGGAAAGGATTGATTGGAGGCTGCTTCAGTTTTAAAGCTTATCAGTAGTGAGGGATGATGTAAGTCTTCGATGATAAGTGGCGAGAGAGATTTGTTAACAGTGCAGTCAGAATTAGAAAATACCAAATCCAGTAACCGATTATTTACATTCAGAATTTCACTGAATTGTGATAGATGGTAAAGACTAGTAAAATGTGAGAGAGCTAGATTCACGGGTTTGGAGGTGGGGGAGTGACGTTCATGGACATAACTGGATATATTAAAATCGCCAAGAAGTAGTAGACGATTGTCAGTGGCACACAACATTACTTCCAAGCATTCAAAAAGAATTTCATAATCAGTGACTGTAGACTGTGGGGGTATGTATAACAAAACCACATAAATTGGGGTGGGAAACATTGAGATTTTTACTATAAGCAGATCGATCAGCTTTGGGAATGGAATATCACAGATAGAATTGACATTTAATTGACTAGAATGAAGTTTATTATTAACAGCAAGTAACACCCCTCCACCACGAGAGGTATGCGTATAAGCGAAGTCTCTGTCGGTTCTAAAAATTTGATATCGATTGGGATCGCATAGCTCCGTATTAAGTACTGAGTGGTTAAGCCAAGTTTCGGAAAAGGCGATGACATCGTAGGTTACATAAGACATGGCAGTATAAATTAAATTAATTTTAGTATTAAGACCACGAACGTTCTGATAGTAGCAGTACATAGAAGAGGCGGAAGTATTTGAATTTCTTTGCTATGCGTTTCCAAGTACCGAAGCTCTGAATTTCATAAGGGACTGCTGGTAATAATGACAATTGTTTACATCCCACGCAGCGTGGTCAATACTAACTTGTGTCGTAGATTTAGTGTTAAGCAGGTTGCAATTGGTACAGCAAAGCGCAGTCGCTTCACATTTATCGACGGCATGATCAGCAGAACACCTGGGACACACAGCCTTTTTGGAGCAGTTCTTGGCTAAGTGGTGAAAACCAGAACAATTAAAACACCGTCTCATATCCAAAGCATCAAACACCTTACATTCATCATAAGCGATACGAACTTTGCCAGCAGAGAGAACTCTAGTATAAGAATTGGTATCCAATTGAATAACAGACTGATACAAATTGGGATTTTTTTTGGTAGGCTTAATGGAAATAACCTTGACAGTACAATCACCGATAAACAAAGTGGGGTTATGAAGTTTTAAGTAACTAGTTAAAGTATCAGAATTTAGTTCCTCATTAAGTCCGGACAAACGTATACGAGGATTCAATGGCTTCACCAGTTTGACAGAATAATTGTCAGCGAGTTTTTCTGACGCAATTTTACGAAATTCGTCGCTTTCTTCCTTCGATGTGCAGCTGATGAGTAGACCACCATTGCTGACGTTGTGAACGCTTGAGATAGGTAAGTTGATGTCAGCTGGGTTTATTGCATTAATCAGATCAGTTTTAGTTTTTTTGGTTACTTGTTTGGTGTTCAACGGCTTGATGACTATGCTGTGCGCTGGTTTCTTTACTGCCGAAGCAAACGATGGAATGTTGGATGTAGATGGGTGACATGAAGCAGCAGAGTTCTTGAGCATATCCTTTAAGATTTGGTTTTCGTAGGTTAGAGCATCGATTTTGCGATCCATAGCCTCAGTTTTGTCTAAAATTTGTTTAATCAATTTCATAACCTCATCAGCATTACCTAGCACGAGCTCGTGCACTGGAGAGTCGTTAGAAAAATCGCCTTTCCGTTTCTTAGAAGTGCCACCTTGGGAAGAACTTGTGGCAGAATCAGTGGATGTTGATCGAGTGAACGAACCAGCAGATGAAGATAGAGAGCAGCCACCGCATATCAAATTATCCTCGTCATCATATGAGGCCTTAGCAGTTGCAGCGCAGCTTGGGTGGAATCTTGATCCACACTTGCAGCAGTCAATCGATTTTACCACTTTTTTACTGCAATGTTTACACTCAGGATTGAGGTTAGGATCTGGTGGCCCCATGCATAAGCAGGAGAAAAACCACCGATGGACAAATGAATTTCACTTCACTCACGAAACAATAACAGTAGACTTTGTTTGAACAGATACACTTAAAATTTGTAATAAATTAACGTGGATTTGGTAAAATTAATTTGTACTTTAATTTTATGGTGCATTACTGGTTGCGAGATTTCTTGAGATTTTTTGAGATTTCTTGAGGTTTCAAAAGATTTCTTGAGATTTCAAAAGATTTCAAAAGATTTCTTGAGATTTCAAAAGATTTCTTGAGATTTCAAAAGATTTCTTGAGATTTCAAAAAATTTCTTGAGATTTCATGAGATTTCAAAAGATTTCTTGAGATTTCAAAAGATTTCTTGAGATTTCATGAGATTTCAAAAGATTTCTTGGGATTTCAAAAGATTTCTTGAGATTTCAAAAGATTTCTTGAGATTTCAAAAGATTTCTTGAGATTTCAAAAGATTTCTTGAGATTTCATGAGATTTCTTGAGGTTTCAAAAGATTTCTTGAGATTTCAAAAGATTTCTTAAGATTTCAAAAGATTTCTTGAGATTTCAAAAGATTTCTTGAGATTTCAAAAGATTTCTTGAGATTTCATAAGATTTCTTGAGATTTCTTGGGATTTCTTGAGATTTCATAAGATTTCTTGAGATTTCTTGAGATTTCTTGAGATTTCATAAGATTTCTTGAGATTTCTAAAAAAACAGACTAACTAAAAAAAACATATGATACAAAACAAGATAAACTAATTACTACCACAAATTGCATTTTTAAAGTCATTGCGCGAAGAATAAAAAATATCACAAGTATCACTAATATTATTAAACGCGACATACATTTTGACTAGCGGTGAAGACATTAACACATTAGTACGTGGGGTAGAATAATAAAAAATACTCTGTATTCTGCTGGCAAGCCGGGGAACACGAAAGTGGATCCTATCCACCAGTTGCGAACAATCAGTCTGACAGTTGACCAATTTATGCAAGAATACTACAAGCTGAAGAGACCGACGACTCTGAAGACTATCAAATTTAAAAATTGTCAACAAATCAGACTGAGGTGTACCTTGTGGCGGATAAAAACCATAAACTCGAAGAAAAAGAAATTTTAAGAATCGACGCTGTACTGATTCCAGTGCCGTAACATGATTAATATACATTGGTGACCAAATACAGCTACCATATTCTAACTTCGATCGAACAAGTGAGCAAAATAGTACAATAAGAGGTCTGATGCCAAAGTCTTTAGTATTACGCATTACGAATCCAAGGCGCTTGAAAGAGCTAGAAATGGTTTGCTTAAAATGTGGAACAAATGACAGTTTTTGGTCAAATACAACACCAAGATCAGTAACTTCGGCCGGACGTTCAAGTATAGTATCCATAAGCTTGTATTCAAAGATGATGGATGATTTTGCTCGACTGAAAGTCATAGCTAAACATTTATTAATGTTAAGAGGTAACTTATTTTCAAAGCACCAATGCTCAATGGTGTTCAAGTTACGTTGGAGACAAAGACAATCAAACTCAGTTGAGACAGTGGTGTACATTTTAAGGTCGTCAGCGTATAGTAAATGATCAATTGAAAGATTTAAGGATAAGTCGTTAATAAATAGATTGAACAACAACGGACCCAACACTGATCCCTGAGGAACACCCGACAGTTGATCAAAAACTGCTGATCTGTGCCCATGGCATTGCACAAAACTTTGTCTATTTACTAAGTAGGATCGGACAAGTTTTATTAGTGGATCTGTAAAACCAAAGCTATCAAGTTTATGAAGTAGCAGTTTGTGATCAAGTTTGTCGAATGCCTTAGAGAAGTCGGTATAAATAACGTCAACTTGGTTACGTTCATCAATTGATTCACTTATATACTGAGTAATGCATGAAAGATTGGTATTGGTAGAACGCCCAGGCATAAAACCATGCTGGTTAATTGAGATAAGGTGTTTAGTGTGATTGGAAACTACATCAAATAACAGAGATTCGAATACTTTTGCGAAGTTAGATAGAATTGAAATTGGTCTATAATTTTCAATCAAATTTCGGTTACCTTTCTTAAATATGGGTGTGACGCGAGAGAGTTTCCAGAATGTAGGAAAAAGTGAACTTTTCAAGATAAGATTGAAGATCTTAGTAAGAGGAATACAGAGTACAGTGGCACAGTCTTTAATTAAGAAAGAAGGTATGCAATCGGGACCCATGGAAAAATTGTTCTTTACTTTTTTAAGTTTAGTAAGCACGTCTGACTCTGTTATAATACACCATTGCAAGGTATTTGAACACATTGATAAAGATGTTGAGGTATTTGAAGTATTGGAAGGCAAACTAAAGGCTTCTGCAAAATAATCAGCAAACGCATTTACAATTGCAGAAGGAGTACAAACTTCATTTGAATTGTGTACCATTGATGATGGAATATTTGAGGAGTGCCGTTTTGAATTTACAAACGTCCAAAAACTATTTGGGTTGGACTGAACATTGTTGCAAACTTTATGTACATAGTCTCTATAAGCATTATCCATTAGTAATTTGCATTCAGATCGCAGTTGCCTAAAGAATGATAAATTATTCTCACAATTATCAAAGACTAATAGTTTGCGAGCTTTATCCTTCAGCTTTAATTTCTTAATGATTTCGCCGTTAAACCATGGTGGATAGATACGGGATGATGGTTTCTTAAGTGGGACATACTTAGCAATCAGATTGTTTAATTTGTAGTACAAATTTGATACCGCTGTATCAACTTCATCTGAGCACGTAATATCCGACCAAGAACATTCCCATATCTCTGTATAGAGATTTATGTAGTCACCTTTTTTGAAGTTGTAGGAAGAAGTTGGTACATGTGAAAAGTTATTTTTCTTTTCGTGGCATAGAGAGAAGTTAAATGTAAGTGGAGGATGATGCAGATCGATTTTTAGTAGTGGATCGAGAGACATGTTGACAGAACACTTATGGTTAGAAAACACTAGATCTAATAGTCTGCCGTTGACGTTAGCTACTTCATTATATTGAACCAGATCAAAAATTCCGCAAAGCTGAGAAAGAGACACATGTAAGTCATTAGAACATGTGTGACGCTCTGAGTGGTAATTAGAGATATTAAAATCACCTAATATAAGAAGACTGTGACCATACATAAAATATAACGAAGAAACTAAATCAAAGAAGATTTCATAGAAGCCTGATTTAAGACCAGGTGGAATGTATACCGTCACAACAAATAAACAGTTGGAATTAAACTGAATTTTTACCACCAGTATATCTATCATTTTAATACCACAGAAGTTTTCTCGAATTGCATTAATATTTACTATTGAAGACTTATGCATATTATTGACCGCCAAAAGTACACCACCACCTCGAGATTTGCCAGTAGCTTGAGAGTCTCTATCAGACCTAAAAACAGAAAATAAGTTTGGATCAGCAATTTCAGTATTGTCGATGGAATCCGACAGCCAAGATTCCGTAAAAGCAATCACATCATATTGATTGTAAGCTGAATACAGAGAACTGTATAAATTGGGAAGTTTGCTATTGAGACCTCGTACATTCTGATAGAATCCGCAGAAGGTAGACACTTTAGTCTGTTTTAGTTTAGAACCATAAGTTCGTGACCTTGGCTGCTATTGTCCTACAATGCCAGCTGTAAAACGTTCAAGTGTGTTTTTGTAGGTTTGGCATTTGTTTACATCCCAAGTAAGATGATTATCATCAACTTTGACAGCAGATCTCTTATTATAAAGTACACAATTGTTACATACCGAATTCGATGCCTTACAATCAGCTATTTTGTGATCCTCAGTGCATTTAGGACACACCAACTTTTTATTGCAGTTCTTAGCAATATGGTGGAAACCACAACAATTATAGCATCGCTTCAAATCGATTGCACTATATACCTTACAGTATTCGTAGCCGACAGAAAGCTTACCAGCAGACAGAGATTTAGCGTAAGTAGTACTGTCCAATTGAACAACCGCCTGAAACAAATTTTTATTATTTCGCAAAGGTGAGACTGAAACTATTTTAAGCTGTGAATCACTGTTGAAGATTTCCGGATTTTGCAAGCGAATGTAATCAGCCAAGATGTCATCAGTTTCTGGTTTTTCGATAAGGTTTACTATGCGGATTCTCGGATTAAGTGCAGAAACTTCCGCAATGTCGTATTTGCTGGACAATTTCTCTGTGGCCAACTTCTGAAGATTGAGCTTGTTGTCGATGGAATTGGTGGTAATCAGTACCTTACCATTGCTCAGATTGCGTACATTGGTAATTGGTAAGTTAGATTTGACTGGATCCATAGACTTCATCAGATCGCTTTTAGTAGTGGACAAATCTTGAGACGTGTCTTTCGGCTTTATGACAACTGAGTGAGAAGAAGTAATTGAGGCAAACGAACGCTCATTGGGTTTAACCTTAGAAGAAGACTTCAGAAGATTTACCTCAGACTTCAGGATGACATTCTCAGCAATAAGTAGATCGATTTTATCAACTAAAGATTTATTTGTGGCTTGGATCTGAGTAAGTAATAAGTAGATGTCCTCCAATGTATAGTTTTCTGTATCTTCATTTACTTCACTGCGAGGACGCTTATTTCTATCCGCATCGGTCGAAGTTGATCGAATTAGTGACGAAGTAGGTAAGTTACTCAAACCACAACATATGAGATTATCCTCTCCGTCATAAAGAACTTTTGCAAGTGCAGCACAACCAGGATGAAATTTAGAGCCGCACATGTGGCAGTCCAAGGATTTTACCACTTTCTTCTTACATTGTTTACATGTAAGATGCCCAGGTTTGAGGTTAGAATCGTTAGATTCTTTTCCCATTTTACACGAAGCAACAACAGCAGGAGGATTATTACCTCTTTAGACAAGAAAATCACAGTAACAATAAGGCACAATAACAATTATATAGTGAGTGTAAAAATATTGTAAAAAATTAAAAATAAAAGAATTAAATAAATTCAACCTTCGCTTGACCCGGTCGAGCGAACGCGATTTCTTGAGATTTCTTGAGATTTCAAACGTGACATATCACGTTTATTTACTAATAAGTTTATTTAATTTAATTATATGTTAGTTGTACTCTAATTAGTACTGTTATTACTGTTCTGTGAGTTTTTTAATCGGCTTTTCACATACGTACTGGCTGATTGTGGTCTTAAGAAGATGAACATTAAAAGTGCCGGCGATGATCCTAACCTGAAAATCGATCACCTTTCCTGCAAACACTGCAAGAAGAAAGTTGTGAAGCCTGTTAACTGTGTTGTCTGCGTTGCCAGTTTCCATCCGGGTTGTGCTGATCAGGTGAAAGTTGTCAGGGAGGGTGACACCATTAAATGTTGCTCAGCTGATTCTCCTGCGGTAAGCTATGCTTTGAAATCAACAAAATGCGATCCTTTTGTTTTTGGCAGACAAAATCCTAAGCGTCCTCGATCTGAAGCGGTTTCTCATACTATTGACGACATCTATGCGTTACTTGAGATGATCCTTGCCAAAAATGATTCATTGGTAATGAAAGTGGAGTCGCTGATGGAAGAAAATAAGCAAATGAAAAAAGACCTACAGTTATTATCGAATAAGTGCTGTGATACCTTACCATCGGCACTAAGTATGGATATCCCGAGTTCTAGTGGCTATGCAACTGCTGCTAAACAGAAGAAATCACTTGCACACTCGATAGTCGTTAAACCAAAGGATGTAAAACAAATAACTAGTATCACGAGGAACGATTTGATGTCTGCGATCAACCCAGTCACTTCGAAAATACCATTGTCGAATGTTCGCAATATTAAGGAGGGAGGCCTACGGATCAGCTGTACTACACAAAAAGACTTGGAAGAACTTCAAAAAATTGCGTCTGAAAAACTTGCTGAGAAGTACGATATAAAAAAATCCTCAGAATTAAATCCACGTATTCGTATTGTTGGAATGTCGGAAAAACTTGATTCGGATGTGTTAATTAATTATCTTTTAGTTCAAAATTCAGATATTTTTAAGAATGACACTTCTTGTAAGTTTATTTCAATTCAGCCTTTGAGAAACAACAAAGCTGCTTTTCAAGCAACCATTCAGTTAGATGCTCATATGTACTACAAGGTGATGTCTGTTGGTAAGGTATTTATTGGTTACGATTATTGTACTGTTTACGATGCTGTCGACTTAAAACGCTGTTTTAACTGTTGCGGTTTTCACCATATGGCTAAAAATTGCAAAAGAGAGGTAGTGTGTCCCAAGTGCTCTGAGAACCATGCTGTCAAGGACTGTCTTAATGACACCTTAAAATGTATTAATTGTGATTTGTTCAACAAGCGCTCAGCTGGTACTACTGACACTAATCATGCTGCCTGGGAAATTAATAAATGTCAATATTACAAAAACTCTCTTGAAAGGATTAAGTCGAATATGGTTCTGTAGCAATCAGAATCATGTGATAGTTTAAATGCTTGTACATCACCGTTATTATGCTACTATCAAAATGTACGGGGCTTAAACACCAAAACCAATATGCTTCACAGCAAACTATGTGAAGCTGCTTCTAATTATGATGTGGTTGCTTTTGCTGAAACTTGGCTTTCTGATTCTGTGCGAGATGCTGAATTAGTTGACTCTCATTTATTTACTGTTTTTAGATCTGATCGTAATTTTGCTGCCACCAACACTACTAGAGGTGGTGGTGTTTTACTTGCGATTAACAACAAATTTAATGCTAGTCAACATGATATTGAACTTCCTATTGATATTAGAAACATTGATGTTCTAGTTGTAAAAATTAGTAATTGTCACTCTCTTTCATTATATATTATAGTATTATATGTCCCACCTAATTTAGATCTTGCTAAATATGACCTTCTTTTTGAAACTATTGCATCTTTGTACTACATTTTTGATAATAAGCTTCTTATTCTTGGTGATTTTAATTTACCAAACTATGTTAATGCCTCTATTTCAACGTCTGACAGCAAAACATTAGCAATAACTAATTTTTCGTCTATGTTCAATCTTGTACAGTACAATAATGTTCTAAATGACAACCGATGGTTACTAGATCTTGTTTGGTTTAATGATGATTGTAGTGTTAAAAAAGCTGATGAAGTCTTGATCTCAACTGACGTCCATCATCCACCTCTACTAGTCAGCTTAAACGTTAATTCTGAATCTAAGCGATCCTTTTCACATGTACCTGCATCACTGTATAACTTTAAAAAAGCTAACTTCTTTAATCTCTATTCGGATATGTTTAAAGTGGACTGGTCTTTTTTGGAAAAACTAGACAATTCCAATGTTGATGTTAATGTCGCAGTTGATGAACTCTACGGTGTGCTAACTTCACTGTTCAACGCACATGTTCCACTCAAAATACAAACAACCAAGTTATATCCCCCGTGGTTTAATAGCCGAATAATATCAAAAATCTCATTGAAAGCAAAAACACGTTTAAAGTATATTCGACACAAACATGCAGTGGACCTCGCAAGATTTAAGCAGCTTCGCTCTGAAATTAAGACCGAAATTCATAAAGCATATAAAGAATATTTACTTGAAATCAATAATACAATTAAATCAAACCCCAGCAACTTTTGGTCGTTTGTAAACTCTAAAACACATAAGTCTAGCATCCCATCGAGTATGAACTATAACGGGGCTCTGGTGGATAATCCGCTAGCAATTGTTAATTCTTTTGCCAATCACTTCTGTCAAGCCTTCTCTAAAAGCACAGATGTATTGCAGTTAACTGAGTCACCCTATACAACCAATGTATTAAACTGGACGAAAATAACCGAACATGAAGTCATTTGTGGAATACGTGCTATTAAGGCAAATATGACTATGGGACCAGATTGCATTCCAGCATTTTTTATTAAAGATTGCTCTTATGTTCTAGCGAGACCGTTGACAATCATATTTAATTTGATACTGCGCCAGTCTCAATTTCCAGAGAAATGGAAAATATCGCGTGTTAGTCCAATTTTCAAAAAAGGCAAAAGAGATGACATTAGTAATTACCGTCCAGTATCGATAATTTCAAATTTTGCAAAAGTGTTTGAGTTTCTGTTCCACAAAATAATATTTTACAATGTCAAAAACATGCTGACACCAAATCAACATGGTTTCATGCCAGGACGTTCTACTATTACTAACTTAACCTGCAAAACTCAATTTATTAGTGAAACCTTAGATTCGGGTGGTCAAGTTGATGTAATTTAGACTGACTTCTCCAGGGCCTTTGACTGTCTAATACATTCACTTTTGCTCCATAAATTGGATTGCTTTGGATTGTCTAGATCTTTGCTGATTCTGGTCAAATCTTATCTATGCAATAGACAGCAATACGTTCAATGTCATGGCCACAAGTCGAAATTATTCAAACAGACATCAGGTGTTCCACAGGGCTCTATTTTAGGTCCACTATTTTTTAACATTTTTATTAATGATATTGTGGCTAATATTAGCTCTAAGCATCTACTATACGCAGATGACCTAAAAATTTTCAGGTCTATCAAGTCCAATCATGATTGTTTTTTGCTGCAAGACGACCTAAGTAGAATTCAGTCTTAGTGTGAACAAAACAAGTTAAGTTTGAACCTAACTAAATGTATTGTCATCTCATACTCTAGATCACGTAAACCTGTTCTTTTTGAGTACATGCTTTCAAATAACGTTCTGTTAAGATCTACGGCTGTTAAAGACTTAGGAATCAATTTCGACACTAAATTAACTTTTGTGCCTCATATAAATACAACAGCTGCATCGGCCTTCAAACGTCTTGGGTTTATTATGCGTAACAGTTCTGACTTCGCAAATATAGAAATCCTTATGTTATTGTACAGATCATTGGTTAGATCAGTTTTAGAATACGGTTCCTGCATTTGGTCCCCGATACACAAAGTACACATTGTCTCTCTTGAAGCGGTTCAGCGCCGATTCTTAAAATTTTTGTATTTTCGCTCCTCTGGTGTTTATCCAGATAGAGCTATTCGTAATACCGAGCTTAGACAGCGTTTTGAGTTTGACAGTCTTGAAAGCCGTCGACAGTTTTATCTAGTCATACTTCTCTATAACACCGTCAACAATCTAGTCGACTGTCCTGAACTTACCGGCAGAATCACACTTCAGGTACCAAGGCTAGCTAGCAGATCTCACAATAGTTTCTATCATGCTATTCCCAAATCGAATCTACTTAACGCATCTCCAATATTTCAAATGTACCAAGCTTATGCGCAAGTTCAAGGCGTCTGTGATATTTTTTATTGTTCTAAGGCTGAATTGAAACAATCTATTTTAAACTTTTAACTTGTTATTGTAATTGTCATTATGTGTTGTCCTATAATGTGTAGTTATTGTCAGATTACTCTGTTTTGTTATAATCATGTTTTTACTGATCTGAATGTCTCACCTCACCCTACAACTGGAGTTCAATCTCTGTTGGGAGTTGTAATTACTAAATAAAATAAATAAAAAATCCCGAGAAATCTTATGAAATCCCGAGAAATCTTATGAAATCCCGAGAAATCTTATGAAATCTCAAGAAATCTTATGAAATCCCGAGAAATCTTATGAAATCTCAAGAAATCTTATAAAATCCCGAGAAATCTTATGAAATCTCAAGCAATCTTATAAAATCCCGAGAATTCTTATGAAATCTCAAGAAATCTTATATAATCCCGAGAAATCTTATGAAATCTCAAGAAATCTTATGAAATCTCAAGAAATCTTATGAAATCCCGAGAAATCTTATGAAATCCCGAGAAATCTTATGAAATCCCGAGAAATCTTATGAAATCTCAAGAAATCTTATGAAATCCCGAGAAATCTTATGAAATCTCAAGAAATCTTATAGTCTTTGATAATTGTGACTTGTGAGAATAATTTATCATTCTTTAGGCAACTGCGATCTGAATGCAAATTACTAATGGATAATGCTTATAGAGACTATGTACATAAAGTTTGCAACAATGTTCAGTCCAACCCAAATAGTTTTTGGACGTTTGTAAATTCAAAACGGCACTCCTCAAATATTTCATCATCAATGGTACACAATTCAAATGAAGTTTGTACTCCTTCTGCAATTGTAAATGCGTTTGCTGATTATTTTGCAGAAGCCTTTAGTTTGCCTTCCAACACTTCAAATACCTCAACATCTTTATCAATGTGTTCAAATACCTTGCAATGGTGTATTATAACAGAGTCAGACGTGCTTACTAAACTTAAAAAAGTAAAGAACAATTTTTCCATGGGTCCCGATTGCATACCTTCTTTCTTAATTAAAGACTGGGCCACTGTACTCTGTATTCCTCTTACTAAGATCTTCAATCTTATCTTGAAAAGTTCATTTTTTCCTACATTCTGGAAACTCTCTCGCGTCACACCCATATTTAAGAAAGGTAACCGAAATTTGATTGAAAATTATAGACCAATTTCAATTCTATCTAACTTCGCAAAAGTATTCGAATCTCTGTTATTTGATGTAGTTTCCAATCACACTAAACACCTTATCTCAATTAACCAGCATGGTTTTATGCCTGGGCGTTCTACCAATACCAATCTTTCATGCATTACTCAGTATATAAGTGAATCAATTGATGAACGTAACCAAGTTGACGTTATTTATACCGACTTCTCTAAGGCATTCGACAAACTTGATCACAAACTGCTACTTCATAAACTTGATAGCTTTGGTTTTACAGATCCACTAATAAAACTTGTCCGATCCTACTTAGTAAATAGACAAAGTTTTGTGCAATGCCATGGGCACAGATCAGCAGTTTTTGATCAACTGTCGGGTGTTCCTCAGGGATCAGTGTTGGGTCCGTTGTTGTTCAATCTATTTATTAACGACTTATCCTTAAATCTTTCAATTGATCATTTACTATACGCTGACGACCTTAAAATGTACACCACTGTCTCAACTGAGTTTGATTGTCTTTGTCTCCAACGTAACTTGAACACCATTGAGCATTGGTGCTTTGAAAATAAGTTACCTCTTAACATTAATAAATGTTTAGCTATGACTTTCAGTCGAGCAAAATCATCCATCATCTTTGAATACAAGCTTATGGATACTATACTTGAACGTCCGGCCGAAGTTACTGATCTTGGTGTTGTATTTGACCAAAAACTGTCATTTGTTCCACATTTTAAGCAAACCATTTCTAGCTCTTTCAAGCGCCTTGGATTCGTAATGCGTAATACTAAAGACTTTGGCATCAGACCTCTTATTGTACTATTTTGCTCACTTGTTCGATCGAAGTTAGAATATGGTAGCTGTATTTGGTCACCAATGTATATTAATCATGTTACGGCACTGGAATCAGTACAGCGTCGATTCTTAAAATTTCTTTTTCTTCGAGTTTATGGTTTTTATCCGCCACAAGGTACACCTCAGTCTGATTTGTTGACAATTTTTAAATTTGATAGTCTTCAGAGTCGTCGGTCTCTTCAGCTTGTAGTATTCTTGCATAAATTGGTCAACTGTCAGACTGATTGTTCGCAACTGGTGGATAGGATCCACTTTCGTGTTCCCCGGCTTGCCAGCAGAATACAGAGTATTTTTTATTATTCTACCCCACGTACTAATGTGTTAATGTCTTCACCGCTAGTCAAAATGTATGTCGCGTTTAATAATATTAGTGATACTTGTGATATTTTTTATTCTTCGCGCAATGACTTTAAAAATGCAATTTGTGGTAGTAATTAGTTTATCTTGTTTTGTATCATATGTTTTTTTTAGTTAGTCTGTTTTTTTAGAAATCTCAAGAAATCTTATGAAATCTCAAGAAATCTCAAGAAATCTCAAGAAATCTTATGAAATCTCAAGAAATCCCAAGAAATCTCAAGAAATCTTATGAAATCTCAAGAAATCTTTTGAAATCTCAAGAAATCTTTTGAAATCTCAAGAAATCTTTTGAAATCTTAAGAAATCTTTTGAAATCTCAAGAAATCTTTTGAAACCTCAAGAAATCTCATGAAATCTCAAGAAATCTTTTGAAATCTCAAGAAATCTTTTGAAATCTCAAGAAATCTTTTGAAATCTCAAGAAATCTTTTGAAATCCCAAGAAATCTTTTGAAATCTCATGAAATCTCAAGAAATCTTTTGAAATCTCAAGAAATCTTTTGAAATCTCATGAAATCTCAAGAAATTTTTTGAAATCTCAAGAAATCTTTTGAAATCTCAAGAAATCTTTTGAAATCTCAAGAAATCTTTTGAAATCTTTTGAAATCTCAAGAAATCTTTTGAAACCTCAAGAAATCTCATGAAATCTCAAGAAATCTTTTGAAATCTCAAGAAATCTTTTGAAATCTCAAGAAATCTTTTGAAATCTCAAGAAATCTTTTGAAATCCCAAGAAATCTTTTGAAATCTCATGAAATCTCAAGAAATCTTTTGAAATCTCAAGAAATCTTTTGAAATCTCATGAAATCTCAAGAAATTTTTTGAAATCTCAAGAAATCTTTTGAAATCTCAAGAAATCTTTTGAAATCTCAAGAAATCTTTTGAAATCTCAAGAAATCTTTTGAAATCTCAAGAAATCTCATGAAATCTTTTGAAATCTCAAGAAATCTTTTGAAATCTCAAGAAATCTTTTGAAATCTCAAGAAATCTTTTGAAATCTTTTGAAATCTCAAGAAATCTTTTGAAATCTCAAGAAATCTTTTGAAATCTCAAGAAATCTTTTGAAATCTCAAGAAATCTCATGAAATCTCAAGAAATCTTTTGAAATCTCAAGAAATCTTTTGAAATCTCAAGAAATCTCAAGAAATCTTTTGTAATCTCAAGAAATCTTTTGAAATCTCAAGAAATCTTTTGAAATCTCAAGAAATCTCAATTGTGTATCGTTGGTTGCTGTAAAAATACATATATTTACATTTATTTACATTTTTGCAAGTTAATTTTAATTATATGAAATTAAATTGTGCAGTACCTACAAGTGTCTCGTTAGAGTATTCTACATCACAAGTTGTATTAGTTTCATATTGGTGTTTGGTTTATGATGTCTAGTTCACAAACTTCTGCAGATAACCTCAAACCGGAGCATCGCTCTTGTAAATATTGCAAGAAAAGAGTAGTTAAATCGCAGGATTGCAGCAAATGTGGTGCTAGATACCATCCAAGCTGTGCATTGACTGCCAAGGTTCTGGATGCTGATGATATGGTCGTCTGCTGCTCAGCTGATTCTAATATTTCCGGAGGCAATTTGGTTGTGAATAGCGATGCAAGCGTGAAACTCAAACTCACTCGTTCGGGGGTGAAACGCTCCTGCAGTGAGTTTGGTGATGAGTCTCATAATATTGACGACATGTACAACATGATGGAGTTCCTGCTGTCCAGATTCGAAACACTTGAGAAACGTTTTGATTTAATAGTAGCTGATAATGCAGCACTTTCAAAGGCAGCTCGTGAGTGCTCCAAATGCTGCGGTGCCCTTGCACCTAGTTTACCTGCTGCTTCTAAATATGCTACTGCTGTTAAAAGAGGAAAGTCGCACTCGATTGTGATTAAACCTGTCGATGCCTCACAAGTAACTCAAGTCACCAAAACCGACCTGTTTCGATCTATTAACCCAGCCGAGTCCAAAATTCCAATCAAACACATTAGAAACACTAGCGATGGAGGCCTTGTGATCAGTTGCAGTTCTAAGACCGACTCATCTGTATTTGCTAAGCTTGCCACCGAAAAACTTTCTGATAAATACACTATTAAAGAATCTGCTATGTTAAATCCTAGAATCCGAATCTCTGGCATCACCGAAAATTTAGATAAAGAAACAATTGTTAATTTTCTCAAAGTGCAGAATCCACACCTTTTTTCTGACAATAGCATTTGTACCTTAATATCATTTACACATACACGTAAAAACAATAATATTTTTCAGGCATGTTTTCAACTCGACACAAATACCTATAACGAGATCAAATCAGCTGGCAAAGTACTTATAGGTTATGATTACTGCTCAGTGTTCGATGCTATGGATCTGAAGCGCTGTTTCAATTGTTGCGGATTCCACCACATGGCTGTAACGTGTAAGCGTAAACTATGTTGTCCCAGGTGCGCAGGTGAGCTTAAAGTCAAAGATTGCGTCACTGAGTCACTCTCTTGCATAAACTGTACTCTTCATAACAAGCGTTTAAATGAAAACAATCCAACAGATCATGCAGCTTGGGAAATGAACAAGTGTCACTCTTATTCGTTAGCCTCTGCCAAATTTAAAGCATCTATTGTTAGTTCAACGTAGCAACCAAAATCTAAGCCAGTTTTCAACACTTTAAGGTGTTATTATCAAAATGCTAGAGGTTTAAATACAAAACTTAACACTTTGTACAATGCGTTTTACTCTGCTGTGTTGCTGTTCGATTTAATAGCTCTTACGGAAACTTGGTTGTCTGATGCAGTTGGTGATGCTGAAATTGTTGATAGTAACATTTACAATGTGTTCAGATCTGATCGTAACTTTGCTGGTTGCGGTAAAAGTCGTGGCGGTGGCGTACTGCTTGCAGTTAAAAGCACATTAAATGCTTGTGTACTGAATCCTAGCTCTATATCCTCGACCTTTTTTAATATTCCTAGTGTTGATTTTCTACTTGTGAAAATTTCCCAAAATTTTAAATACACCTTCGTTATTGTAATCTATGTTCCTCCTCAATCTTCTAATGATGTTTACGAGCAAATATTTCTTTCTGTTGAATCGCTGTACTGTTTGTTAGGGCACTCACTGCTGATCTTAGGTGACTTCAACCTTCCAAGCTACTCAGATAGTTATACCCACTGTTCCAATAATGCTATTATCTCGTTAGTACAATTATGCTCGTTTTTTGATCTCAGTCAATATAATGGCGTTTTGAATGTTAATGGAAGATTGCTAGATCTTGTACTTTACAATTTTAACTGTACCGTTATTAACTGTTCTGATCCTCTAGTACCTGAAGACCCGTATCATCCATCCCTGGTCTTAGACTTATATACTGATCTTGAACCTAAACGCTTATTTCCTCACACCTCCTCAACGATTTATAATTTCAAAAAAGCAGATTTCTCGTCTCTTTATTGTGAACTTGCAACTGTTAACTGGTCTGAACTTGATTCGATGAGCGACGTGGATATGGCGCTTAACACATTTTATAATATGCTCAATTCTCTTTTCAGTAAATACGTACCCTTAAAGAAGCAATGTGCCAGATCCTATCCACCGTGGTTTAATGCTCAAATAATTCACACATTAAAATTGAAGACTTCTGCATTTCGTATATATCAACGAGCAAAAAATCCTAATACTTTCAGTATTTTCAGCAAGCTACGAGCTGAACTTAAAGTGCTTATTAAAAATGCGTATTCGCTTTATACTGCTAACATTTCCGCTTCTATCAAATCCGATCCGAAAAAGTTTTGGTCCTTTATTAATTCCAAGCGTCATCTCTCAAATATTCCTTCGTCCATGTCTTTTAATGACACGATCCTTAACACTCCCAATTCCATTGTTAATGCGTTTGCCGATTACTTTTCTGAGTCATTCTCCCGCTCCTCCAGTGACGATAACTTGTTGAATAATTTCTTTTCTGCACCTAACACTAATTCAATATACTGGCATCGAGTTTCTGAGGAGGATGTCTACAAAGAATTGCGTAAGTCCAAAAACAAATTCTCAATGGGTCCCGACTGTATTCCTGCGTTTATTGCCAAAGACTGTGCCTCTGTTTTATCCAAACCTTTGACCATAATATATAATCTAATTCTCAAGCACTCCCATTTTCCTAGCGTTTGGAAAATTACTCGTGTTACACCTATTTTTAAGAAAGGCGATAGAAGTAATCTGACAAACTACCGTCCTATTGCTATAATGTCTTGTTTTGCTAAGTCGTTCGAATCGCTACTATATAAATTAATTTCTTTTAGTACCAAACATATAATATCTACTCACCAACATGGGTTTATATCTGGTCGCTCAACAATCTCTAACTTGGTGTGTAAAACCCAGTTCATTTCGGAATCGCTTGATAATCGTTGCCAAGTGGATGTTATCTACACGGATTTTACCAAAGCTTTTGATAAACTGGATCACAGTATTCTACTTAAAAAATTGAATAATTTTGGCTTGTCGCCATCATTATTACAATTAGTTCAATCTTATCTTGTAGATCGGCAACAATTTGTTCAGTGTCATGGATTTAAGTCTCGGTCATTTAAGCAGGTTTCGGGTGTCCCGCAAGGTTCCATTCTTGGTCCTTTATTTTTTAATTTATTTATTAACGATGTAGTAACTAATTTATCTGTACATCATCTGTTATATGCTGATGATCTTAAAATTTTCTATGATGTTAAAAGCAATTTGGATTGTCTTAAACTTCAGCTTAACATAGATCTAATTCAATCTTGGTGTCTAGTAAACAAACTCCCATTAAACCAGAATAAATGTGTTGTTATGTCTTTTTCTAGATCCAATAATCCTATCTTATTCCCTTACCAACTTAATAATTCCAACCTCAGTAGGCCACATCTAATTTCTGACTTGGGTGTCACTTTTGATCGCAAACTGTCTTTTTTGCCTCACATCCAATCAGCAGCATCCGCTGCTGTCAGACAACTGGGATTCATTTTTCGAAATGCTTACGATTTTGCAGACTGTGATACGCTTAAAGTTTTATATTGTGCGCTTGTTCGGTCTAAACTAGAGTATGCCTGTTGTGTGTGGTCACCTTTGTACCTGGGACATAGTGCCATTTTGGAAACAGTGCAACGCAGATTTTTAAAATTTTATGTTTTTCGTTCCACTGGAATATACCCTCCTAGGGGCTTTCCGCAGTCTGAATTGCAACAGAGCTGTAAGATCCATAGCCTAAGTGAACGTAGACGTTTTAACTTGTTAGTGTTTTTGTCTCAACTTGTAAAAGGTGTTATTGACTGTCCCAATCTTCTAGGCAAGATCTCATTTCAGGTACCTAGGTTTGCCAGCAGATCCAGTATTCTGTTCCATAGCAATGTACCCCACTCCAATTTGCTAATTTCAGCACCTCTTCAGCAAATGTACTCAACTTATGCCAGTTGTTCAAATAAATGCGACATTTTCTGTTGCACTAGAGCTGACCTGAAGTTGGCAATATTGGAGAAGTTTTAATTTTAATTATATGTATATACTCACTTTATCTGTACTTTTTACTGTTTTTGTCTATTATCTGTTGTATTATTATTTTGTCTATTATCTGTTTAATTTCTGTAAATGTGCTTACACCTCACCCGTAATTGGAACTTGTTCTGTGGGTGCTGTATTTATAAATAAATAAATAAATAAATAAATCTCAAGAAATATTATGAAATCTCAAGAAATCTTATGAAATCTCAAGAAATCTTATGAAATCCCGAGAAATCTTATGAAATCTCAAGAAATCTTATGAAATCCCATGAAATCCCGAGAAATCTTATGAAATCTCAAGAAATCTTATGAAATCCCGAGAAATCTTATGAAATCTCAAGAAATCTTATGAAATCCCGAGAAATCTTATGAAATCTCAAGAAATCTTATGAAATCTCAAGAAATCTTATGAAATCCCGAGAAATCTTATGAAATCCCGAGAAATCTTATGAAGAAATCTTATGAAATCCCGAGAAATCATATGAAATCCCGAGAAATCTTATGAAATCCCGAGAAATCTTATGAAATCTCAAGAAATCTTATGAAATCCCATGAAATCCCGAGAAATCTTATGAAATCTCAAGAAATCTTATGAAATCCCGAGAAATCTTATGAAATCTCAAGAAATCTTATGAAATCTCAAGAAATCTTATGAAATCTCAAGAAATCTTATGAAATATCCCGAGAAATCTTATGAAATCTCAAGAAATCTTATGAAATCCCGAGAAATCTTATGAAATCTCAAGAAATCTTATGAAATCCCGAGAAATCTTATGAAATCCCGAGAAATCTTATGAAGAAATCTTATGAAATCCCGAGAAATCATATGAAATCCCGAGAAATCTTATGAAATCCCGAGAAATCTTATGAAATCTCAAGAAATCTTATGAAATCCCATGAAATCCCGAGAAATCTTATGAAATCTCAAGAAATCTTATGAAATCCCGAGAAATCTTATGAAATCTCAAGAAATCTTATGAAATCCCGAGAAATCTTATGAAATCTCAAGAAATCTTATGAAATCTCAAGAAATCTTATGAAATATCCCGAGAAATCTTATGAAATCTCAAGAAATCTTATGAAATCCCGAGAAATCTTATGAAATCTCAAGAAAGTTTGAACCTAACTAAATGTATTGTCATCTCATACTCTAGATCACGTAAACCTGTTCTTTTTGAGTACATGCTTTCAAATAACGTTCTGTTAAGATCTACGGCTGTTAAAGACTTAGGAATCAATTTCGACACTAAATTAACTTTTGTGCCTCATATAAATACAACAGCTGCATCGGCCTTCAAACGTCTTGGGTTTATTATACGTAACAGTTCTGACTTCGCAAATATAGAAATCCTTATGTTATTGTACAGATCATTGGTTAGATCAGTTTTAGAATACGGTTCCTGCATTTGGTCCCCGATACACAAAGTACACATTGTCTCTCTTGAAGCGGTTCAGCGCCGATTCTTAAAATTTTTGTATTTTCGCTCCTCTGGTGTTTATCCAGATAGAGCTATTCGTAATACCGAGCTTAGACAGCGTTTTGAGTTTGACAGTCTTGAAAACCGTCGACAGTTTTATCTAGTCGTACTTCTCTATAACACCGTCAACAATCTAGTCGACTGTCCTGAACTTACCGGCAGAATCACACTTCAGGTACCAAGGCTAGCTAGCAGATCTCACAATAGTTTCTATCATGCTATTCCCAAATCGAATCTACTTAACGCATCTCCAATATTTCAAATGTACCAAGCTTATGCGCAAGTTCAAGGCGTCTGTGATATTTTTTATTGTTCTAAGGCTGAATTGAAACAATCTATTTTAAACTTTTAACTTGTTATTGTAATTGTCATTATGTGTTGTCCTATAATGTGTAGTTATTGTCAGATTACTCTGTTTTGTTATAATCATGTTTTTACTGATCTGAATGTCTCACCTCACCCTACAACTGGAGTTCAATCTCTGTTGGGAGTTGTAATTACTAAATAAATAAATAAATAAAAATCTCAAGAAATCTTATGAAATCTCAAGAAATCTTATGAAATCTCAAGAAATCTTATGAAATCCCGAGAAATCTTATGAAATCTCAAGAAATCTTATAAATTTATTTATTTATTTATTTATTTATTTATTTACTACTGCACCCAACAGGCAAAGCCTAATATCAGGGTGAGACAAGCGTACATAAAGTCTATTTCAAAATATACAAAAAAATGGACAATCACAACATACACACAAAAAAACCTTAAAACTAAATTGCAACAGAAGTAGAAAAATAAGCACTCTTTAGCTGCCTAATAGTACAACAAAATATATCGATGTTATCCTGCATGACGTGAAACTCTTCACACATTCTGTGAAGAGGTGAAAATTTTAAGGCATTTGTATGAGGAGCTGCCAAATAGAAGAGGGATGAGTTTGAAGACCTTGAGGAAAGGCGGGGAGTGTGAAAGTTCACACTTTTTAAAATATTTGGACAATCAATGATGTTATTGACGGTTTTATATAAAAATAAGGCAGAGTCGTATTTCCTTCGGTCTTTCAAGCTGTAATACCCAAATCTAGTTAGCAGCTCATCATGAGAAAAGCCGATTGCAGGGTAGAAACCTTCTGTTTTTAGGTACATAAATTTCAAAAATTTACGCTGCACTGATTCAACTGCGGAGACTGCTATATCATAGTGCGGGTTCCAGACAATAGAAGCATACTCTAATTTTGAGCGCACAAGGCTATTATATAACGCAAACATTGTGTCATTACTATTAAATTCTTTAGCATTTCGAATTACAAAACCTAAGACTTTGTGCGCGGCTTTACTGGTGCGATAAATATGCTCGTTAAATGACAGTTTTGTGTCAAACGTGACACCCAAATCCTTAATATAATCAGGCCTCGATAGACTTTGATTATTTAGTACATAATCAAACATTACAGGACTGCGGAGTTTGCTGAAAGACATAATTTGACATTTATTTATATTTAGACCGAGATCATTTCGCAAACACCAACTATTTAAAGCTAGCAAATTTCTTTGGAGATGTAGACAGTCAGCCTCGCTTTGTATTGGATGGAATAGTTTCAAATCATCGGCATAGAGTAAACAGTCAACATCCAGGACGTTTACTATATTATTAACATATATATTAAAAAGCGTAGGCCCCAAGATAGAACCTTGAGGAACGCCGGAAACTTGTTGAAATGCACCAGATTTGAAACCATGGATCTCTACAAACTGGGTTCGTTTGTGTAAATAGGAGGAGAAAAGTTGGATTAAAGGAGAGGAGAAACCAAATTGGTCCAGTCGTTCCAGCAAAATCGTGTGGTTAATCTTGTCGAAGGCTTTGGAAAAATCGGTGTAAATGACATCGATTTGACCACGTCTGTCTAGTATTTCAGACAATTTTTGCGTAAAACAAACTAGATTAGTAACTGTTGAGCGACCCTGCATAAATCCATGTTGACGGCTGGAAATTTGGTTTTTTATGTGATTGGATATAAATAGGTTTAGGACGGATTCAAAGATTTTGGAGAAATTACATAGGATTGCGATAGGACGGTAGTTATTGACATCATCTCTATTACCTTTTTTGTAAACCGGGCATATACGTGAGGATTTCCAGACGGAAGGAAAGGTGTTGGTATTTAGGATTAGATTAAATAAGATGGTAAGAGGAGTAGCAAAAATTACACCGCAATCTTTAACCAAAAAGGCCGGTATTAGGTCTGGTCCCTTGGTCATTCCAGACTTAGATCTGCTGATGGCATTTCTAATCATTTCTTCCGTAATGTTAGGGACGCTCAAAACGTTCTTATTTAACAAAACATCGTTCTCGTTTAAGACAGTTTGTCCAGAAAGATTGAAAACACTTGCAAAATATTCGGCAAAAACATTTGCAATGTGTTCTGAGTCATTTATTTCAACATTATTTACTTTTAGAGAGTGTGGTAGACTTGGTGCTGAATCTTTTTTATTGTTTATAAAAGACCAGAACGCATTGGGATCAGTTTTAATTTTATTTTCGGCATTGGTTTTAAATTCACTGTAACAAAATTGTATATTTTCTTTTAGCTGAGTGCGTAAGAGTTTGAATGCTTCGTGATCTTCAGGGTTATTATGTTTTTTAAACCGTTTGTGAGCTTTATCTTTGCGTTTTACTAAGTTTATTATGGTTTTGTTAAACCAAACCGGATACTTATTTTTATTGTTAGAGCGCTTTTTTGGGACATTTCTGTTCAGAATATCGTTAAGAACGCCATAAAAATGATCAAGAGCCTGATCTATGTCTTCGAATGACTTGAGAAATGACCAATCGACAAGCACAAGTTCTTGGTAAAGAAGTGGAAAATTAGCCTTTTTGTAATTGAGTTGCGGCGTTGTGTTTTTGATACAGGATTGGCTTGGGTGGGGATTAAGTAAATTGGGTAAAGAAATGAGTAAGGGTGGGTGATAAGGATCTATCTTGGAAAGTATGGAGGTTGGTGAGGTAATGGAACATTGATTATTGTAAAAGACAAGATCTAGGATTTTGCTTTTATGATTTGGTATAGCGTTAAACTGACGAAGATTCAGAAGGTTGATCGTATCCTGCATGTTCCTACATTTTGCACTCGAATTTTGGCCGCAAATATAGTCCGGTAAATTGAAGTCTCCTAAAAACAAAAAATTGGATCCATACAAGTAGTATATGGATTCAATAAATTGGCAAAACAATTCATACTGGTGCGATGATGAGTTAGGTGGGATGTATACCACCATAACATACAAATAGGCCGAAAAAATTTTAATTTGTATACAAAGAAGATCGATGTTTTCAATGTTAGCTGGAGGAGTTAATGACAGTTTATGCGAAGCTAAATTTTTGCTTAGGCCTAGTAAAACGCCACCACCACGCGAACTATTTGTTTGGGCAAAGTTTCTATCACTGCGATAGATATTGAATAAGTTACGATCAAACACTTCTGAATCATGAATGCCGTCATGCAACCATGTTTCCGAAAGAGCAATAATTATATTATCAACGTGTATAGCGGTCGAGGATTGGTATATTTGGCTGAGTTTGGTGTTGAGGCCACGGACGTTCTGATAATAGCAGGATATATTGGAGAGGAGTGGGGTTGAACGCATGCTGACGAGTGTTTGTTTACATTTGGTTGTGGAATTTAAAGAATTTGGAGAATTTGCGAGTTTTAACTGCTAGGAACGATCGGTTAAAATATTAGTTCTAAACCTACCGAGGGCTGATTTGTACATAATACATTCTTTATCCCACGCAGAGTGCTTAGAATCAATAGTGCTGTTAGTGCGTAAGTTGTATTTGACACAGTTTATACAAGTTTCGGTTTCTGACTTACATTCTTTAATAGGATGCTTCAGAGAACATTTAGGACAGCTCAGATCATCTGTACAATGTTTGGACAGATGATGAAAACCGTTGCAATTATAGCATCTCCGCAAATCAAGTGCATCATAAACTATGCAGTTATCAAAATTTACATACAGCTTACCCGATGATAAAATTTTGTGATACGAATTTACGTCGACCTGCAGGACACCCTGAAATATTTTGTTGTTCTTTTTAGTGGCTACAATAGAAATAACTTCACAACAACTATTGTCGATAGTAAAAACATCTTTGTTTTGCGAACGAACAACATCGGCGAGCGATTCAGGTGACAGTTCTTCGGACATTCCAACTATTTTGACGCGCGGGTGTAAACAAGGTGCTTCTTTTACAGTGTAATTGTTTGATAGCTTTTCGGTCGCGATTTCCTTCAGTTTGTTTAGGGCTGCTATGTCATCGCATTCGATTTTTAGAGCACCAATTGCGGCTGGTTTCACTTTTGAAAAGGATACATTTGAATGTGCAGGGTGTAGATTTAACAGCATATCTGACTTCGTGGTGGCTAGTGTTTGTTTCGTGTCCTTTGGCTTAATAATAAGTACTGGATTTGATGTGGCTTTGGCATAGGATTTAGAAGTAGTTGGGTTTTGGAGAGCAGCATCTGTCATTCGCTTGTTAAAAGGTTCAAAGTTAGCGGAAATTGATTTTTCAATTTGACCAGGTAAGTTGAAGTTTGCATTTCTAGATTTTTCCATTTCGGTTTTAAGCTGGGTATTTTCAGATCGAAGAAATTCGATGGATGTTTGCAGATGCTTGATGGTTTCATGTAGTTGCTCTTGTTTCTTATCGATGGAGATAAGATATTGCATGATATCAGCTATATTATAATCTGCGGGTCTTTTGCGTTTATTTTGGAATTTGTTCTTTGGTCTCAAAAATAAACTTGAGCTGCTTTCACCATCTTCATCGCCAGTTAAATTTGACTCCGAGCCTCCATCACCAGTGTTTACATCGCCGGGTCCCTTGGACATAACCTCACCTCCGTTGCAGGAAATGCACTTCCATAGATGTTTCCGCATATTGTGACCACGAAAATCTGGTATTTCTTGACATAGGCTATGGTAACTTTTTGCACAAATAATACACACAGCAATTCTTTTATCTACAAAAACCTCACCACAAGTGGAGCACTTGTCCGCCATGTTGCGGTTTTTCTTGAGATAAATCTTAAATTGGGATGAAATTTATTATTTTACTGATGCAAATTTGTCTTATCAAAGATTTATTTATTTATATAAATTGAATTTTGAAACTTTTTTTTCGAAACAAAAAAACGCAACAAGAAAATCAAATAAATCTTGGATTACTAAAGGCATAATCAAATCTACGAAAACGAAAAAAAACTAAATCTTTTAAAAATAAAAGGCCACGTAACAAACGAATACTATGCTCGATATTCTAATGTCTTGAAAAATGTTGTAAAAAAAGCCAAACAAATATCAAATTCAATGATCATTTATAATGCAAAAAATAAAGGAAAAGCCGTATGGAATCTCGTAAATCAATACACTGGCAAGAATAAAAATAATAAATCAGTAACCGTTTTTGATAGTATTGTAGAAAAAGGTCCTAAACTTTCACTAGATGAGATTAATTCGTTTTTTATCAATCAATGTCCAAATCTAACAAATGATGTTCCATTACTTAAAAATTCAAATCCCAATTCAATGTTTATGAATCCAACTGATGAGTCAGAAGTTTATGATACAATTGTCTCATTGAGTAACACTGGAACTGTTGGTCAAGATGAAATTCCTTCCAAACTTATTAAATCTTCGGCACTTATCATATTAAGGCCGCTTGTCCACTGCATAAATCTCTCCTTTGCTACAGGTACTTTTCCTGATGATCTTAAAATAGCTGACATCAAATTAATATATAAAAAAGGAGAAAAGGATCAACTTAAAAATTTTAGACCAATTGCGTTATTATCTAATTTTTCTAAAATATTTGAAAAAATTATTTACAAAAGGATAATTATTTTTCTTGAAAAATATAAATTAATTCTTGAAAATCAGAATGGATTTCGTAAGGGCAAATCAACGACACTTGCTATCTTTACAGTACTAGACAACATTGTGAGATCTCTGAATGATAAAAAATTAAGTGTTTTAATGTGTGTTGACATGTCAAAAGCATTTGATAGCGTTAAGCATAATATTCTGCTTTGAAAACTTGAGAATCTAGGAATTAGGGGTGTATCTTTAAAACTAATTGAGTCATATCTTCATAAACGATGTCAATACATAGTTGAATATGATTCAAAAACTGGGAAAACTTTTAAATCTAATAAATCAGAAATAAAGCTTGGAGTTCCGCAGGGATCTATATTAGGTCCTCTCTTGTATATTTTGTATACAAATGATCTACCTAATGCAACACAACAAATTGTAACTCAGTTTGCTGATGATACATCAGTAGTATTTAGTGAAGGTAATATGATCGATATGAACTTTAACATTGGCAACACACTATTGGAATTAGAATCTTATTTTACAAACAATAACTTGGTCTTAAATGTCGAAAAAACTCAGTTGCTAAATTTCAATTATTCCAAAGAAAATAAACGTATTATACTCACCAACAATGGAAAAGAACTATGTTCTCAATCAAGTGCTAAGTTTCTTGGAATTACAATTGACACCAGACTAAGTTGGATTCCGCACATTGATAATGTTGCTCAAAGTTTAGCAAGATATGTATATGCACTACGAACATTAACATCTCTAATAAGTGAACAAACGGCCTTATTATGTTTACATGCCTACATCCAGTCACGAATTAGATATGGAATTATTTTTTGGGGAAATTCCAGTGAAGCTCTCAGAATATTTAGATTGCAAAAAAAATGCATCAGGACCATATTCCGATTAAAACAAACTGACTCTTGCAAACAATATTTTATCAATCATGGAATACTTACACTGCCATGTCTATTTGTTTACGAGTCCATTATCTTTGTATCTGAAAATATAAAAAGGTTTACAAGTGAAGTTGACGATGCACATAGGTATGATACGAGAAACAAAGATATTGTAAAAATGATAAAATACAATTTCACTTACCTTCAAAAAAATGGTATTTATCTCATGAAAAAACTTTTTAATAAATCACAGTCTCTGATATTAAACAAGCCAATCAAAAAAATAAAACAAGATTTAAAGAAGTTGTTAATTAGTAAGGCTTATTACACGGTTGAAGAGTACATAAATGATTGTGAATAAATTGATATGTGCTGTACGTTGCTGTACCTGTTCTGGGAGCTATGCGTTAATGTAATGTATTAATGTTTTTTTTTTTGTAGTTATCGCTTATTTTGAGTGTATATATTGTTTGTGTTTCTGTTATTTTAACTTTACTTGTTATTTATTTATAGTTATATATAACACTTTATTTTTAAATTTATAAATGTGCTGAATATTTTTGGTTTATTGGAATAGGTGAAAACCGGCTCTGCCGATCCTATTACCTGTTGAGTTGTTGTGGATGTATATTTTACAATTAATTCAATAAATCTATCTATCTTTGGTTTTACAGATCCACTAATAAAACTTGTCCAATCCTACTTAGTAAATAGACAAAGTTTTGTGCAATGCCATGGGCACAGATCAGCAGTTTTTGATCAACTGTCGGGTGTTCCTCAGGGATCAGTGTTGGGTCCGTTGTTGTTCAATCTATTTATTAACGACTTATCCTTAAATCTTTCAATTGATCACTTACTATACGCTGACGACCTTAAAATGTACACCACTGTCTCAACTGAGTTTGATTGTCTTTGTCTCCAACGTAACTTAAACACCATTGAGCATTGGTGCTTTGAAAATAAGTTACCTCTTAACATTAATAAATGTTTAGCTATGACTTTCAGTCGAGCAAAATCATCCATCATTTTTGAATACAAGCTTATGGATACTATACTTGAACGTCCGGCCGAAGTTACTGATCTTGGTGTTGTATTTGACCAAAAACTGTCATTTGTTCCACATTTTAAGCAAACCATTTCTAGCTCTTTCAAGCGCCTTGGATTCGTAATGCGTAATACTAAAGACTTTGGCATCAGACCTCTTATTGTACTATTTTGCTCACTTGTTCGATCGAAGTTAGAATATGGTAGCTGTATTTGGTCACCAATGTATATTAATCATATTACGGCACTGGAATCAGTACAGCGTCGATTCTTAAAATTTCTTTTTCTTCGAGTTTATGGTTTTTATCCGCCACAAGGTACACCTCAGTCTGATTTGTTGACAATTTTTAAATTTGATAGTCTTCGGAGTCGTCGGTCTCTTCAGCTTGTAGTATTCTTGCATAAATTGGTCAACTGTCAGACTGATTGTTCGCAACTGGTGGATAGAATCCACTTTCGTGTTCCCCGGCTTGCCAGCAGAATACAGAGTATTTTTTATTATTCTACCCCACGTACTAATGTGTTAATGTCTTCACCGCTAGTCAAAATGTATGTCGCGTTTAATAATATTAGTGATACTTGTGATATTTTTTATTCTTCGCGCAATGACTTTAAAAATGCAATTTGTGGTAGTAATTAGTTTATCTTGTTCTGTATTATATGTTTTTTTTAGTTAGTCTGTTACTTTGTTGTTTCTGTCTAATTGTTATTTGGCATAATGTTTTTCCTGTATTATTCACGTGATTACTCTCTCTGTAATTGGAGCATGCTCCGTTGAGAGTTTTAAATAAATAAATAAATAAATAAATAAATAAAATCCCGAGAAATCTTATGAAATCTCAAGAAATCTTATGAAATCTCAAGAAATCTTATGAAATCCCATGAAATCTTATGAAATCTCAAGAAATCTTATGAAATCCCGAGAAATCTCATGAAATCTCAAGAAATCTTATGAAATCTCGAAAAATCTTATGAAATCTGAAGAAATCTACAACCAGCAATACAGTGACACATCACGTTTATTTACTAATAAGTTTATTTAATTTAATTATATGTTAGTTGCACTCTAATTAGTACTGTTATTACTGTTCTGTGAGTTTTTTAATCGGCTTTTCACATACGTACTGGTTGATTGTGGTCTTTAGAAGATGCGCATGCGCGGCACCTCCTCGCGTTTCTGTGAATCTGATAGCAAATCCGAGATTTGCATCTTTTTTTCCGAAAAATTTAAACAAAAATCGAACAAATAAAAATTGTGGAAAAATTGTCCTCTTGACACACCCTGTATAATTAATCCTCTTGATACACCCTGTATAAGTATCAGGAGCATACCTCCTCGCGAGCATACCTCCTTCAAAAGGAGCATATCTCCTTTTGAAACTCGAAACTTCGAAAATCAATGAAATCAACGAAAATCCGAGATTGGCTACCAGGATCGCAGAAACGCGAGGAGGTATACGCCTGATACTTATACAGGGTGTATCAAGAGGACTTATTATACAGGGTGTATCAAGAGGACAATTTCTCCACAATTTTTGTTCATTCGATTTTTGTTTAATTTTTTCGGGAAAAAAGATGCAAATCTCGAATTTCCTACCAGGATCACAGAAACGCAAAGAGGTGTGTACTCTTAATACTTTTCGCTCTATTTAACGTGATAAGTCAAATTATACAGGGTGTTCTATGCGTAATGACAATCACATTTTTACAAATATTTTTAAATAATTAATTACAAGCTATACACAGACATTTATACAGAGTGTTGCCCCATTTTGGATGCAGCGCAAAATAGCCAATATATTAATGCTAAATTTATACAATTATACAGAGTGTTACAGAAGATATTGACACAATTAAAAAATATCTTAAATAATTAATTACAAAGTTTAGAAACATTTTTATACAGAGTGTTCAACATTTTTAAAATCAGTGGAAAATGGCCTGTCGTTTCATGCTAACTATACCGGGTGGTATAAGTTGTAACCCGACTTTTTGAAAAAAACAATGTTGACACTTTTCCTTACCGAAAATCTGCTTAACTTACAAAAACTCGTAGAAATTCTTTTTCTTAACATTTTTTTTCTTCAAAACATAAAAAATTGTTTTATTTGTTTATTAAACACAATCGATAATAATAATTAGCATAACTCCTGCGCACGGAATACAACCAAAATCGTTGAGCCCAAAATAATTCTTATCTCTATTTAAACAAATAACATCGCGTTTATCCTCTAATAAACAGCTTATCAAATTTTGTAATTTGGGTTGCAGCTCATCAATTGAATTTTCGTTCGAATTCAATAGCCTTGATAAACGATTAAAGATAATAATTTAATTTCTTTCGTACATTAACATTGTTTTGTTGTCTGTTCACCAAATAAGCATGGCTTTAAAACTAACGAAACTTCTCAAAAATGTCTCGAAAATGCAAACAATTAAGTATCGCGAAGTGTCCCAATACTATCCAATCGATGAACATATTTTTGGCTTAACGAACGAAGAAATTCAGGTAAAAAAATATAATCAAGTTAATTTGAAGTTAATTAAATTAATTCCAGTTGCGAGATACCGTTTTCAATTTCGCCCAAAAAACATTAGCGTTAAAAGCGAATGAAATCGACAAGAAAAACAATTTTGACGACTTGCGCAACTTCTGGAGGAAACTCGGAGATTTAGGCACATTGGGTAATAATTGATGCGATAAAACCAAGCGATAAATTACAAGTCATTGTAAAAATAACTCGTGAAATAAACAAAGCTTATTTTAAATGCAGGAATTACGGTGAATAACGAATACGGAGGAACAGGTGGCAGCTATATGGACCATGTCATTATTATGGAAGAGTTATCTCGAGCTTGTTCTGCAATTGCACTAAGCTATGGAGCCCATTCAAATTTATGCATCAATCAAATCCATCGGAATGGGAACGAACAACAAAAACGAAAATATCTACCGAAAGTAATTTTAGATTTAGTGTGTACTAAACTCACCTCATAAACTCAATCAGAGCGAGATTTATTAGGCTTCTTCACCAAAATACTTTCAAAATATCTCCAAAAATATTTTTAAAAATAACGTCAAAAATATATTCGAAATACCGTTAAAGATATTTGTCAATATATCTTCAAAAATATCTTTTAAAAATCGTTAAAAACATCTTTCAAAAATATTTTCCAAATATCTTTAAAAATCTTTTCAAATTATCTTTCAAAATATTTATCAAACCTTTTTTAAAAAGATTTTAAAAAAAACTCCAAAAATATCTTTCAAAATATTTTTAAAAACTTTTAAAGATATTTTTCAAAAATATTTTTTAAATTATCTTGAAAACTACTTTTCAAATTATCTTTAAAAATATTTTTCATATCAATTTTAAAGATATTTTTTGAAAAATATTCCAAAATAATCTTCAAAAATATATCTTTTTAATTTTTTAAAAGATTTTTAAAAATATTTTCAAAAATATTTTTTACAAATATTTCAAGATATCTTTCAAAATATTTTTAAAAGTATTTTTCAAATTATCTTTCAAAATATTTTTGAAACCTTTTTTAAAATATTTGTCAAAAAACTTCAAAAATATCCTTCAAAATATTTTTTATATTTTTCAAAATATCTTCAAAAATACTTTTCAAATTATCTTTAAAATATTTTTCAAACCAATTTTAAAGATATTTTTCAAAGAAAAATTCCAAAAACATCTTCAAAAATATTTTTCAAAATATATTCAAAAAAACTTTTCAAATTATCTTTCAAAATATTTTTCAAACCATATTATCAAAACTATTTTTCAAAAAAATCTCCAAAAATATCTTTAAAAATATTCTCCAAAAAATTTGTCAAAATATCTACAATTACCTTCAAAAATTCTTCTCTCTCTCTCCATAGCTAAGCTCCGGCGAACACATCGGCGCCCTCGCAATGTCGGAACCCGGATCCGGATCAGACGTCGTCTCCATGAAACTCAAAGCCGAAAAAAAATCCGACCACTACCTCCTAAACGGCAACAAATTCTGGATCACCAACGGACCAGACGCTGACGTCCTAGTCGTCTACGCCCGAACCAATCCAGACGCCAAAAAACCGCAACACGGAATCTCAACCTTCATCATCGAAAAACACTTCCCAGGCTTCAAAACCGGCCCCAAATTGGATAAGCTGGGAATGCGCGGGAGCAATACTTGCGAGCTGATTTTCGAAGATTGCAAAGTGCCGAAGGAAAATTTGCTTGGCGGGGAAAATAAGGGAGTGTATGTTTTGATGAGCGGTTTGGATTTGGAGCGGTTGGTTTTGGCAGCTGGACCCGTTGGGATAATGCAAGCGTGTTGCGATATCGCTTTTTCGTATGCACATGTCCGGAAGCAGTTTGGTACTCGAATAGGAGAGTTCCAATTAATTCAGGTACTTATTGTTCCAGCTTCAAAATTTTTGCTGAAATAATTTTTTTAAAGGGTAAATTGGCGGATATGTACACAACTCTAGGAGCTTGCCGCAGTTACTTGTACAACGTAGCTCGCGCTTGTGATAAGAAGAAGGTGAACAGTAAAGATTGTGCTGGAGTAATTTTGTATTGCGCGGAAAAGGCGACTCAAGTGGCGCTGGACGCTATCCAAATATTAGGTCAAAATTTTTGGCATCTTTTGGTCGTTTTGGTTTTTGATGGATTATTTTATTTTTTAGGTGGGAATGGTTATATTAATGATTACCCGACTGGTCGGCTATTGCGCGATGCTAAATTGTACGAAATCGGTGCAGGATCGTCTGAAATTCGGCGTCTAATTATTGGAAGAACGTTAAATTCAGAGTACTCGTAAAGCTTACAGAAATATATATATACATTTATTTTTTAACATAAATAAAATTTTACACAAAACAATCCACTTTTTAATATTTATATAGTTGTATAATTCCTTAATTATAATAATCTTAACTAATAGATTTTTCAATATTTTTTTTGACTAGATTACACTCTGTTTTTCATAATATATATGAAAATAAAATTGAAAATAAATTAATAATCAAAAAATATTTGCATATTGCAAACAAATCGATTAGTAAAGGTACATTTTACAAATTAAAAATTAGCAAAATCCTTTAAATTACTCAGAAGCATATTTTTTAAACTTATTAAGTAAAATAAAAATTTAAAAATAAAAATTTAATTTATTAAATCAAATTAATCAATCAATATCTTGAGATGTTGTTTTTTTTTAATTAATAATGGCTCTACGTGTTTGCATATTGATGTGATCAATTCGAAATTAAATGATCGATTCTAAAAATATTGTCGTCGTTTTATAAATTAGTTTTTCGTATTACCGAATTTTGGCCAGTAGTAATTTAAATATTAAGAATAAATACAATTTTTTTTGGCGCGAAAAAAATAGTAATTAATAGTTACTTGTGGGAAGAACGCTCATCATTAACCTTCTGAACGAGCCACTTTGCTGGATCACCTCAGAATCGCCGATCGAGTTGCCGTATGGAGCTTGTGGATTTTGGTTTACTACATGGGGAGCTTTCTACAAAAAAAAAAATAAATAAAAAAATATTTTTATAAAATAAATTCTATAAATTAATTCATCTACTCAAAAAATATTTTAAAAAAATTGCGGGGTTTGCAAAAACGTACTTTGATGAGCAAAAAGCAGGAAAAAAGCTTCAATGGTAGCTGTTGTTTTTTACCTTGGCTGGAATCGTTTTGTTCGGTGTATAAACTCTGGATGGTGCTGGATTATTTTCCTGCGCATAGTCATTAATGTATTGTTCTTCCTGCAAGGCCTTGTAAGTTTCGCTTTCAGCAGGATTGAATTTCACTGCTTTACGCACTCTAAATAATTATCAAAAATTAATTATTTTTTAATTTAATTTAAAAAAGTCGCACGAAAAATTACAAAAAATATTAAACAATTTCTAACTTACGGAGTGATTCCTGTCTGCTTCTTGATAGTATCCTGAATATTCGGTTCGCTGTATAGATTAATCGGAGAGTTGAATTGTTTATGAACCAGCTATAATATTAAGAAAATATTACGAAAAGAAAATTATTTTATATTTAGATTATTATTAGAAAAAAACGTATGATTGCTTTTAAGCAATAATATCCATCTGCACAATATTAAAAGAATTTAATAATATTTAATTATGAAGAGGGATGAAAAAAGAATATAGTAGGTGTAAAAAAAGTCAAACCAAACCCAGACAGAAAAACACAATATAGTAATATTAACCTGCTTGTTCGGATCACCTGTAGATAATCTGTCTAAAACAGTGTTGGCGACCTATGGCAAAATTATACCATAAGTACAAAAAAACATTTGCTCGATTATTTTTATTTTAAATAATTAAATTAAAATACTTTATGTGTGTTATGCAAATTGAGCGTAAAAAAGCGACGCGCGTCTAAATTTAAAATTAAGGTCAAGATAAAGTTATTTTCAAGTTGGATATTTATTTTATTTCACTAAAAGTGCTGAAATGTACCTTTTGTTTGAGTAGATAATCGTTATCGACTAAATGATGAGGCGGTGCTCGAACAGAAGGATTAGGATGATGACGAAGGTAACTTTCGGTTGGTCCTTGTTCACGTTTCACTTTAGCACCGGGTAGTACAAGGGGGGTTGTACGATAGGGCTACATAAACAATTACAGACAATTACAGTTAACAATATTACATCACATAATTACAGAGGAAGAATTTATTTCGAGTTTTCAAAAAATATTTGAAAATTGAAGATTTTTTGCTTTCAAAAAAATTGCAAAAATTAATTTTTTAGAATTTTTTTCTATTCAAAATTTTTCTAAAAATCCTCAAAATAATTTTTTGCGCGCCCCGTATAAATATTACACGATTGTAAAATTAGTATAATATCATCAAGATTTCAATTTGAAATATATTTCATGCTGCTTGTTTAAATAAACATTTTGGCATAGGAAATATACATAAAAGCAAACCCACACGCTCTTATTTAACAGCAGGAAACAAATCGACTCAATTTTTTTGCACCAGTCTAGGAAACTGAAATTCAAAATTTTAAACAATCAAAACTTGTCTAAACATTTGCACTTATTTATAAGAGATGAATCATAATTTATCCGAAAATAAATATTGCATTAGTGCTAAAAGAAAAAAAAAGTGCGCTCAAAAAATTCGACCAAAAATAATTATTTTATTTTTTTAAATTAAAAAAAAAATAGTAATAATTTAATTTTTTACAACAAAAATTAATTAAACTTTCTTTTTTTGTATTTTTTTGGACTGATAAGAAAACATTTTGCCCGAAAAAAAAATGCCCAGCACTGAAACGCACGTTTCAGATTTCGCAAGCGCGTTTATTTTCAGCCGATTCTAATTCAGTTCGGTATTGACGCAATTCATTTTGTTCGTCTTATCTGAACGAAACGAAGAAAAAAATTCGACTATAAAAGCTGAACGCTAATTAATAAATAAATTAATCATCAATAGCGCACCTCTAGCTAACGAGCAGCGCGCAAGTTATTAATAACGATCGAAATGCTCTTCTTCTTAATTTTAATTAAAATAAACAACCTAGATGCACTTTGCATAAAAGCAATTTGGGAATTATTTATGATAATATTTCTCACTCGATGAATATTTAGTACATTTTCCGTTTATTTATATACATGTGTATTTATTTACGTGAAATTGGATTAAATTTAGATGTGAGGCACAACATATTTTACTGAAATGTTTTTCAGCGCTTTAATAAAATATTGAGCGCAATTATTTTATTAATTTTATGAAAAATTATATTTCAGAATTTTTTTAAATAATTTAAAATTATTAGTTAATATTTTATTTAATATTTAATGATTTATTTGAATGATTAGCATTTTTTGTAACATATTTAAATACAAAATAATTATTAAAAATAAATAATTTACTAATTAATTAAACTTACTAATTAATTTCCCCTAATTAATTAATTCTCACCCATAAAACCGCAGCCTCTCGCTTAACCCGAAAGTCCTCGTTCGAAAAATTCCGGGACAAAATCATTTTTCCAAACTGTACTCAATAATATTCACTTGAAGACTGCGATGCATCAAAATATTGCCCCACCTAATCGTCTAATCTATTTAAAATTGCAAAATTACCTACCTGCTTCATAACATGCGGCTCTTCCTCATTCACCTTCTGCTGGTTCCTATTCCCATACTCATAAATCTGGAAGTAATTATTATCGATGGGCGTCAAAGGGGTCGAATAAATCGGCGTCAACGCTGACCCTCCAGGACTGGAGCCTGGATGTGGCGAGACCGATAACGGGCTGTAATTGTGCGAACTGGTCCTTGACGATGCTGTGCTAGTGTTTAATCGAGGTGTTGCTTCTCTGTTAATTTGAAAAAAAAAATATGTTTTTGGTTTAGTGACTTTTGGCGCTTGTATTATTACCTTTGAACTACAACTCGAATATTGCTGCCAGAATTTTTAAATAAATTCTGAGCATCTTGATGACGAATATCACGTGAATCGTAATTGCCCACCTTTGTTATGATGTCCCCCCTTTGAAGGACGCCCTCCACGGGCGACCCGAAGCCGACCTAGGAGGCACAAATTAATTTTTAGTATTTTTTAAAATTTATTTTTGATTAATTATTATTTTTTTAATTATTTTATTAACTTTTTTTAGTTTTACATTTTTTTTTTCATTCAAAAATTTAACTTTACTTGAAAAAAATGCATTAAATGTAAAGAATAAACAAAAAACATACCAACATTTTTTTTTTCAAACTCAAAAAAATTTCCAAAAATTTATTTTAATTTTTTATATTTTTAATTTTTGTATTTCGACAATTTTAACTTTTGACAACTAATTTCCTCACCCTGGTGACAATTAGTGGCGTTTTCACATCCGACCCCCCCACTAAACTAAACCCCCATTGTTCGGTAGGAGAACTCCGTTTTAGCGTCAAAACAATCTCATGTGGTTTGCCCATGAGTCAAAAAACTATCACTTTTCTACTATTTTTTTGTTTTCGCCTTTTTTGAGAAGCTGGATTCGTTGTTATTGGGAGACTGCTCTGGGATAGCAAACAGAATGTTTGGGTCCCCCCTTCTTTGCCAGTGCGCTTTTTCCCTATCCCGTTTATACAATGCAGAAATAACTTGGCTATATCAACCTACTGCGCTTTAAATTATTTATTTCGACCGCGTTTTGATTAATTATTTTTCGAACTGCATATTAATATGTGTTGTAAAAGGTCGTTAAATTTGAACGCGCATAAAGCGACGATTTTCCGGTTGGGTGCCGATTTATGGCTTTCAATTTGGATTTATTATTTTATTTGCTAGTTGAAATGAAAACAAGACGACGCATATGCAAGAATTTAGCCCTGATGATTAAATAGTGCAAGATCGTTGCGATCTGTGCCAAATAATCAAACGGATTTAGGTTGATTGTTCATGTAGCACTTATGAATCTTAATAACACTTATTTGAAATGTTTTGGCTAAATGGAAAATTAGACGAATTATTTTGTAAAGTTGCTAAATTTTAGTTGGTTTAGATTTTTTTAAAGAATTTTTGAATTATTTAATTTTTATTGCGAAAAAACTGAAAGACAAAAAATGTTTGGTTCAATTTTTTTTTTTTTTTTAATTTTGAATTTAATTTAAAAAATATTTTCTAGCAAAAAAAATAAAAAAATAGACCAAAAATATATTTTTTTAATTAATTAAACCATAAAACTAATTTAATTCATAACAAAAAATATTATTTAAAAAAAAAAAATATTATTTTTTTAATAAATTATCCACAAATCAGAAAAAAAGTTGAAAATGTGAAAAGCTGTTTAAATTTTCGTACAATAATTTCTATTATTTTTGAAAAACATTACAAAAAAATTAAATAAATTCAAGAATTATTTAAATGTTCGACAAATTTTATAACATCGAAAAGCAAAATGTTCACCCGCATAATTAACCAGACCAGTAAGATTTATTTCGAGAATAAATCTTTCGATAATAAAAAAAGCCATGAATCTATTTTCGTCTCAACCTCGATTTTATACAATGTCGATTTCATTTTCAAATTAAATTTTTTCCATCCAATTCTCGCTTTCCCTTTTCCTTATATTCACTTGCAAAAAAAATCCAAAAAATATTCATTAACAATTCCCAAAAAAAATTGCCCGCATTACATAATTTGAACGGCATCCAAAAAGTAACCGATCAGGTAAACAAGCGGAAAAATTAAAAATAAATTACTATTGCAAAACTATATTTTGCGGTCTAGTCGTACTAGTAATAAAAAATACTTACTTTCTTTTTGTGCGAGGTGGGCCGCCACTGCCAAAAAGACGGTCGCTGGTACGACATGCTTTTTTTCAAATATTCAACTACTGGCCAAAAGCCTGGCAAAATACTGACCGTTCCTGATATTTTCTAATTATTGCGGATATTTTTATGGGTGGGGGCGGCATTCTGGGCCTCTGAAATGTATATTTAGTCCCGTTTATATTGTATCTTCTGTCAGCTGTTTGGCAGACAATGTACCACACTAGATGGAAAAAAATCGATTCGGAAAAATCAGGATGTCTACGAAATAAACTAAAAAATCGAAGGGGAAAAAATAGTTGACAAAAAAGCACCAAAAAATGTACTCCGTCAAATTGTATTACGGTCCTTACCAGTCGTACGGAGTTCTGCGACATCGGCCGATGAGAATCCGAGGGCTTATCAGTAAGAACGAAGATTCTTCAAAAATTTGTGAAATAATGTTTTTTTCCTATTTTTCAGACGCCTTAGCACTCCGCGGTTTCGTCGTCGAAGCCTTCAAAATCGAAACCGTAAATCGCCTGGAGATCGAACTGGAGGACCGCTTAATCTACCAATGCGATGTGCGCAATCTCTCCTTCAACATGCACCACGACGATGACATCGTCTGCCAAAGAGCTGTCAAAGTGGTCGTAGAAGCTGCCAGTGCTTTGCAATCCCAATATATTAATAATTTACAACAAAATATCGATAGTCAATAATAAAAATAAATTATACAAGAATTTGTCCAACATTTTTTATTATTCATTCAGTCATACAAATAAATAGGTTTACAATTTAAAATACTTTAGCAAAATACCTGGACCATTCAGAAATTTTGTGTGTGCCATCAAAAGTTCGTTTAAAATAAAATAGTATCACACAACCGGTTGATAATTCCATTCAGATAATTCCGACCAGCCGAATTATCGAATTCGAATTTTGTTAATTAAGCTATCTTATGTAAACTACATAGAATATGATTAGTGTGCTATTTACATACTTACAATAATATAGTAATTATTATTTAAATAACAGTGCATTTTAACAACGAAAATACTCGATTTTTGATTTACACAACAAAACAATTGTTAATATCCTAAACATACTAAAAGGAAATAAATAATTTTTTAAGTTTAAACGCTAAAGTAATTTTTTATTTGGTTTTCAATGTTTTTTTTTTAGTTTATTATTACTCTTAAAAGTAAAGTTTGAGAATTATTTCTGTTCTTCCATTTGGTGCTGGTTTAAATTTTCGTATCGTTAGTAGTAGTACTATTACTAAGTTTACAGCCTGGTAGCATCATCGAGGAATTGCGCCAACTCTTTGAGATGTTGCGCCTTACTTCCAGTTGCAGTACTAGCTGCCACGCATCTACCCACGTAACTGCAAGTAATAATTTTTCCCGTCAACAAAAATACCCACAAGAAGCGTCCGACACATGCAAGTTAACAAATACGTGAAGATATGATCTCACCTAACAACTCTTGTATCAGGGGTTAGTTCCGATTGGTGTTTTGGTTGAGGTATCGGTTCGTTTTTACCAAACAATTTACTCAACCAACCTCTCTGGTGACTAAAACATTTCACACATCAGAAATGATCTAATCATATCTTCACACAATTTTTTTAAGTTAGTAGTAAGTAAGTGGTGGGGGAAATTTATAGGAAAATTTTCGGAAATTTTTTGAATATTTTTTGGAACCCCAAAAAATCTTCCAGTGGTTCTAGAAAATTTTAGAAGTCGCAAAAATCGTCGAAAAGTTCAAAAACATTTCAAAATCTCAAAAAATTTCAAAAATCCAAAAAAATATATTTTTTTAAAATTTCAAAAAAATTTAGAATCTCAAAATATTTTCGGAAAGACCAAGAAATCTTCAAAAAATCCTCAAAAAACTTTTTTTGAAAATCCCAATTTTTTTTGAAAAATTTTTGAAAAATTTTTGGTACCCCAAGAAATCTTCCAGTAATTCTAGAAAATTTTAGAAATCTCAAAAATCGTCGGAAAGCTCAAAAAAATCTTTCAAAATCTCAAATATTTTCAAAAATCCAGAAAAATATTTTTTGAAAAATTTCAAAAATCTTTAAAATCTTAATATATTTTCGAAAATACCAAAAACTCTTCAAAAAATCTATAAAATTTGAAAAAATTCCAAAAAAACTTTCTTAGAAAGTCCCAAAAAATCTTCAAAAAGACCAAAAAATTTTGGAATTCCCAAAACTTCCTCAAAAAACCTTAAAATTCTGAACCAAAAACTCATTTTCCTCAATAAATTCAACCCCATAATTAAATTACTAATCAAACTTAACCATCTTTAACTCCCCAAAAAATTAAAAACTACTCACAGAATATCTTTGGAGCCGCTAAGCGCAGTTTGGAACCTCGGCTGCACATAAGTCCATCCACCTTGGTTCTTATGCTCTTCTTGAGCCCACACGACTTGGGCGTTAGAATATTTCGAACACTCGCTCTTGATCAAATCGTACGGGAAAGGCGTCAACTACAACACCAATAAGTTACAAACCGTCCCAATAAATTCCCACTCAAACGTACCTGCTCCACTCGATCGATAGCGATCTGATCCTCCAACTTGGCCTCCCTCACCGCCTTCAAAATATCAAAGTACACCTTACCGCAGCAGAAAATAATTTTCTTCACATTGGCTGGATTCTGAGCGGCCGGCCCCTTCTCCAAAATCACCCGCTGGAACTCCGTGCCATCGATCATGTCATCGAACGAGCTCCTAGCTTCCGGATGACGCAACAAACTCTTCGGTGTCATCAAGATCAACGGCTTGCGGAACGGCAAGGCAATCTGCCTGCGCAAAATATGGAACAAATTCGCTGGCGTGGTGCAATTCGCGATAATCCAATTAATATCATGCAATTGTCGCACGGCGAAATCGTCACTCTCCGGCGGGAAATAATCGGGATCGTCGGACGACATCTGCAAGAATCGCTCCAATCGAGCGCTGGAATGCTCCGGTCCTTGACCTTCCATTCCATGTGGCAACAACATGACCAAACCGGTTTGTCGCACCCATTTGGCTTGTCCACTCGACAGCAATTGATCGATGATGCATTGCGCGGTATTGGAAAAGTCTCCAAACTGCGCTTCCCAGATCACCAAAGCGTTCGGATTGGTCATGGAATACCCCAATTCGAAACCGAGCACTCCGTATTCCGACAAGGAGCTGTTGCAAACAGTGTACGGCGCTTGATCGGGGTACAAGTTGCACAACGGTCGGTAAGTCGCTTTGTCAACGGTTTGATGGTGCAAGACGTGGTGACGATGCGAGAAAGTTCCGCGCTCCACGTCTTGTCCGGACAAGCGCACGTGGATGCCTTCCTTTAGGAGCGAGCCGAACGCCATGGCTTCGCCAAGCGCCCAATCAATGGTGCGATGCTCCACCATATCCATACGCGCTTTCAAAATACGCTCGATACCTTTATGGATGATGAACTCGGCAGCGTTTGGTGGCGGTGACGAGAAGCGCTTGCCAATATGCACCAGAGTGTCTTCAATCACTCCAGTTGGATTCACCTTCAAGGGATCCTTACCTTCGAAGAAGCCGGACCAAGGACTGTCAATCCAATCCTTGTATTTAATGTGCGTCTCCTGGCGGGCTCGTTCAAAAGCTTCCTCGCACACTTTCTCGTACTTCTCACGCACTTGCTTGACCTCCTCTTCGGTTACCGTGCCATCCTTGACCAAATGGTCGGAGTACTTTTCAAGCGACGGTTTGGTACTCTTGATCTTGCGGTACATTAGCGGTTGGGTGAACATGGGTTCGTCAATTTCGTTGTGTCCGTTACGGCGATAGCATACGAGATCGATGACGACATCCTTGTGGAAGGTGGCACGCCATTCGGCTGCCATGTTGCAGATGTGGATCACACTTTCGGGGTCGTCGGCGTTCACGTGGAAGATTGGGGCGTTTACGACGCGAGCGACATCTGTTGGGAAATATTAGTTAAGTAGTTAGTCTTTTAAATAATGATGGTGGCGTACCTGTGCAGTACGGAGACGATCGAGAGAACCTCGGATCGGTGGTGAAACCGACTTGGTTGTTGACGACGATGTGGATGGTGCCGTGAGTGGTGTAGGCGGGGAGTTCGGATAAATGCATCGTTTCAAAAACGACACCTTGTCCGGAGAATGCAGCGTCACCGTGCAATAGGATGGACATTACCTTTTTGCCTTCGCCATCGCCGCGGTAGAATTGTTCCGCTCGGGTTTTACCTTGGACGACGGGGTCGACGGTTTCCAAATGCGATGGATTTGCTACGACGGCTAGGCGGATGTTTTTGTTCGTCACCCGGTTCAATCTAGAAAATTTTAGAAGTTATTAAAATAATTAAAATCGACAAAAAAATGTTAACCTTTCAATATAAGTCCCCAGATGGTACTTCACATCACCGGAACCATCATCAGCCGCTTGTAACCCGGCAAATTGCGTGAAAAGTTGATGCAGCGGTTTCCTGCACACATTCGCCAAAACATTCAATCGACCCCGATGTGGCATCCCCATAACTATACTCTCCACCCCCAACTCCGTCGATTTATCAATCACCGTCTTCATAGCCGGGATCAAAATTTCGCAACCTTCCAAACCGAACCGCTTTTCGGACGACCACTTTCGCGCCAAAAACGACTCGAATCTTAATTAAAATAATTTACAAAATAAATTGTCAACTAAATAATTATTGTAGTATATCTAACCCAGTAGCGCGAGTGAGCCGAGCTAGAATCAATCGCTTCTGATCGGGCGTCAATTCGGTGGCTCCCGGTGTTTCCAAACGTTGCCGAATCCAATTGCATTGCTCTAAACTGTTGATGAACATGAATTCCACCCCAATATGCCTGCAATAGGTCAATTCTAGGCGACGTAGAATTTCGCGAAGGGGTAACTGCTTATCTTTGCCACCGATAAATGTGGTTGATGGCAGTTTGAAGATTCGGTCCATGTCGGTTTCGTCTAATTAAAATTTCGGCTAATTAGAATTTTTGTCGGACGAAAAGTGTGGTAATATACAGAGCGAAATCCATGGCAATTAGTGGTAAGCTTCAAACCACTCTACTTGAATATTATAGATCACACTGTATATTACTTGTGGATTAAGGAAATGTGTCCGCTGATAGGCAACTTGTCATACACGAAATTCACAAAATTCCTTAATATTTTGAAAAATACCGAATATCTTTTAAACTTTCGTCAATAAAATGTTAAAACTAAAGTAACAAAATAGAATCCTACAAAAAAAATTAAAAAATTGCTGTAATTTTTAGCAAATTAAATATTTACTGAATTATGTGTATGACTGGTTGCCTATCCACGGTAACATCCCCTTAAATAATACAGCCAGCGACAAAAACCAGATATTTTTGCTACTGAATGCATTATAAAATTTATTTTAGGCCAGAAAAAGCGAATGTTCATGCTCAAAAAAATGTGTAGTGCCTAAAATAAATTTGTTGGTAAAAAAATAATAAAAAAATAAAGACAATCGAAAATCAGCTTGAAACATTTTGTAGTGTCTCGAATAAAAAATAAATCGTAAAAAAATTCTAGTCTAATAGATAAAAGAAGCAAAAGCCTACCATTACCAAATTAATGAAAGAGTAGACAGAAGGAAGAAAAATTATTTACAAAAGAACAAGCTTTTTGACCAATTCCATTCCACATTAATTAAATAATAGATAATTGAAAGCTTACGTTGCATCAGCTGCTGCACTTGCCTTTTCAACTCCTCGGAATAGGTGCGAGACGGGTTGTCTAGTTAAAGAAAAACAGCGAAAACACACGCAACAAACTAATTATTAATTGTGCAACATAAAATCAAAAGATTATTCAAGAAAATCACAATGCAAAATTAAAACAAAAACGTTATTAATTAGAAACGAAACGCATCTTACCAAAATTGTAATTTTTGTAAACCAGTTCTTGTGGAGTTTGATCATCTAAATCGGCACTGTTAATTCCAAGCGGATCCAATTGCGCTATATGGTGGCCTCTTATCTAAAAAATTAGCCAACACCGTTCTTTGCTATTGTTCTAACAGTCCCACGCTTATTTATAAATAGCCCCCGATATTAATCACACCACACAACAAAATAATTAATAAAAACAATCAAATGCAAAGCAGTGTTAGTAGAGTTGGAAAGAAATACCCTTTACCACATGACCCATTTTAAGAATGTTTCAAACTGTTTTGAATTGTTATGTGAGTTGTGTCGATCAAAGGTACCTAATTTATGTTGTCGGGTGATTTCGTCAGGGGGATAACCCTTTCGATCACTGATAGTTGTTGTGCGATCAGCGTACATGATACCTAAAGGATCCAGCTGGGCTACAAAATGACCACGAGCCTAACACAAATATTGATTATTACAAAATAATGACGTTCGTGGTTGTCGATAAATGATCCCGCATGCCAATCGTGTGTGCCCCCTTTTCAACAAAAGCGAAAACCAAAATCAACACGAAATTATGTGCAGCGAGGGATTGGCGAATTTTTGGTCGTCCACGAAAATTAGAAGAATTTTGGAAAATAAAAATTTACAAAATTTTGAGAAATTTTTGAGAAATTTTGAAAAAATTCTTGAAAATTGTGAAGCAATTTACAAATTTTTTTAAAAATTTATGTATTTTTAAAGGTTTAAAAATTTGTGGAATTAAATTAATTTTTTAAAAAAAATTCCCGAAAATTTAATTTCAAAAAAAATTTTTTTTTAATTATTTTTGGCCAACCCCTCTATACATCGTCTTCTAAAATCAAAGTTAGCCTATTTTAGAAGAACCATGCATCGCCAACAACAATGTATTTCCTCAATGTATGTGAAACACACTCCATAAATAAGCGTCCCAAAATCGATCCAAAAATGTTACCTGATAACTCCTGATGATTGCTTGCACAGCCAAATGATCGTCGATGACTTTCTCATTAATGGGGGCTCCAGCCAAACCTGTAGAACCGCCAAGAGCTGGTAAGAGTGATCCAATAGATACCTCATTTCTACCTAGGGGTGCTAAGGATGGGGGCGATTGGTAACCGGCGCCACCTTGCGCTGAATTGCGGAAGAAGGAGTCCCATGACTGGAATGGCAGAAAGAATTTTGATTATTTAAATAATAAAAGACAAAATAAATTATTAAAATTCGAATAATTTATTTTTTGAACTTGGAACTAAAATTTTGAAAAAGAATCTTTAAATAATTTTCCTAAAATAGATTGTTATGATAAATATTTTCTCTAGTAGTGGAATTGAATATCTGTTTACTGAATCTATAAATAATGCTAAGGGAATAGCGGGTTTTGTTTGTAATTTAAATTTCAATAATTTAAACTAATTTTGACATTTTTATTTAATTTACATACTTATCGGCACGATATCAAAATAAGTGTTTTAGTATATTTTTCAATATTGTCAATTTTAGCTATAAAACGATTTATTTTGTCATTCAAAATATATACAGGGCGATTCAAAATTATAGAACCAAAATTATTTTTGATTCACCCTGTATATTAAATCGCAAATTCGTGATAATTAAAAATTCGTCATAAAATTGAGAAACAAACCCATGACCTTTGAATCACACAGGACCGTCGGCAATCCAATCGGACTGCATTTTATCGCAACAAACTTATCAAACCCAATAAAAACAAACAACATTGTTTCTCGCACAAACAAAAAAACTCGCACAATCGACAATAAAACTTACTGTGTGAACACTGGCCGGATCTGCAAGCCAAGCATTGTACATATCCTCCACATAAGCCGAGGAACTGCCATTTAAAAAAGGCTCCGAAGCTGCAGGTACATTGTAGCTTCTACTTGAGGTGCAAGCGATGGTTGGTTGATTTTTAACTAGGAGCCATGCGGCGAATTTCTGGCCAGGTGGACCGATCACAGTGGATACTATTGTTTTAGCTCGATGCATTTTCGTTCAATATCTGCAACAATAACAACAACAATCAGTACGGATTTTTTGCAACGTTTTCAAATAATGTGAGTCAAGGTGGCGAGAGCGGAACTTAACCTAAAAATTCACCGTTGCACTAAATTGCGATTGATTTCGTTTGGCTAAGCTTGGGATAAATAGTTTGCCTTTCACGATCGGTCGATTACGTAAATCTAGTTTATTGTTGCAAAATCGTCACGTGAAATAAGAAACTAATTTTAATACCAGCATTTTTGGCAGCTGTCAACTTTCATGGATTTCGATTCGATTTGACGGCAATTTTAACGAAATTTTCGGTACAAACTTTGACTAATTACACCTCGATAGTTAACTATCGAATTTTTTAGTTTGTAAACGATTTGAACGAGAAATATAGAAATCCTTGAATGAATCAATACCTGAGTGTCACAAGTATATTTAAAATTATTATATAACATGCACAGCAAAACTGCATTGAACTATTTGGACATAGAATAAATATAAGCTTACATTTTGATGGTAGAAACGTCTGGCCCCAACGATTTGAATTTTTTGTGTTCACAAATAAAGCACTCTTCTAAAAAATACCTTGGTGTTCTAAAAGCCCCTCCTGCTTGCACAAGTCCACTGGATATTGCACCGAACGTTGACAGACATCGACGGATTCATCCGAACGCCGTTCGGAACCTTTGCAGTTTAATTAAATCGCTCATTAATTGATAAAATAACAATTGGATTGCATGTTTTTTTCGTTAGTCATGCCAATTAGTTGATTGAGTATTTTCCGTTCAGTTTTTAAGTAAGTAAGTTAGTGAATTTTGCTTCCTTGACTTAAATCCAAGGTTTAGTTGATAAGAGTTGTTATGACTGGAATATACGGGGTGCGCCATGATGTTTTAATATAAAGGCGTGTATTGCTGGTTGCCTAATATTGCAAATAATTTTGATTATGTAATTGTATTGTAAATTGCCTAACCACAAGGGGCATTATAATTAATACTTTTACAATTGGTGTATTACTGGTTGCATTTTTTTCAAATAAATTTGGAAAAATATAAAAAATTAACCCATAGCCAATTGTTCTTGTGGCAATAAAGAGTTAATATATATATAAAAAAATATAAATTCGCAAAAATAACTAAAACACTCAATTTTTTTATTTAAGAAAAATTTGTTGAAGGTAAGGAACGAAATATAATAATTTTTTTCAAAATCTATTGCATCTGATGCAAATAAGGCCAGCCGACGCAAATATAATATATAACTTTATTTTGAATAATATTAAAATGATAGTTTATAATGGTTAATTTCTATAATAAAAAATATTCTTATACCAACTCTTTGGAAATAATTGTGAAAAGAGTAAATCAATGAAGAAAAACCAACCTGCCGCGCGTACAATAAACGCATTATATGCAATGATTAGAAGAGAAATAAAAACATAATTAATTAACATTAGAAACAGATATAATAAGCCTATATTCACAAAAAATATTGTAGTAGTAGGTGGGTAATTAAATATATTGTATGATTATCATTATTATAAGTATGTATAATATATATATATATATATGTATATAAAAAAACAGTCTTAAATTGCACAAAAAAAAAAATAATAAACAAAAAAAAATCAATAATTAAAATTAACACAATAAATACAAATCTAAATATGGACACTCATGTTAGATATTATAATTATTATTATTATACAACTTACTAAATTTAGAGACTTAATTTGTTTTTTTTTTGTTTGTTTTGTTTGATAGGTATAAAATTTGCAATATTTCCTACTTATTTATTTATGTATTCTTGGAGCAAAGTATACGTGCAATATAATTCATAATATCTTATTAGCAATCAACAAATAATAATATAAAAGTAAAAATATTTATATATGTATATAAAAAGGAAAGGAAACCCAATAGGCTTATACATGAAAGTGCTTAGAAATAATCCTGGATCATAATATGGCAGCCATTGGTGGCTCCGATCCAGGCTAAACGGATCCGACTATATTTACATACAGAAAAAACCCACTCAATAATTCACTTACAAAAATGGACTTTTCTATCAACAATTCTACAAATGTGAGCATTTATGTCTTTTCATTAAATTTCCAATGAAACGTGGTCGTTTTATTGCTGATTTCGATTTCCTCTATTGCAAAGAAACGCTAAGTTTTTGTACTTTTCCCAAAAATCGGCCCCCTCAAAAATTGCGGCAATAATTTTAAAAATTGTTATTAACTTTAGTGAACAACAAAAAACAAAACCTAAACTATGTACAATATACATTTGACTTCAATCAATAACAAACAGCATGTTTGACTAAAACAATACTACCGGACGCCGCGAAAGTAAAAGAGAAAAGGATCGACCGCAACTTTGAAAAGGCTCCCAATCAAATGATAGGTTTAAAAAACTTCCACCATGCATCAACAATAATGATTCAGTTTTAATTATTCATCCTAAGCCAGTCTAAACAATATAAAAAATTCAAACCTAATTCGGATTACTACCAGTTGGCCATTCCGGGTTTATTGAGAGTCATAAAATAGATTTGACAAGATGAGCCACTTTTCGCACTCGAAAAGAAGACTTTGTCATTGCGCTCGCACAGAAACTTTAATCGTTGCGCCTTTTTATGCATAAACACTCCGTCTAGATGGCCCGATTCCAACGAACGGATCTCTATCGCTTTATTGCCCCAGCCCATTATTTGGCCTGTTCCTATGTAAGCTACCGATGTGGGCATTTCGCCCCACTAAAATTAAAAATTAGTCTCAACTATTCAAAGAGCGAATTTACATACCTGAAGCAACAAGTTCTTCGACACTCTGCCATACGTGTTGACGTAGACTCCTTCGTTATCGTAGCAGACCAGTAGTTGCATTCCATTACTGTTCGGTAATGTCACAATGCAGTGAGGACTAATACTGCTTTGCGTCTGCAATTTAAAAGTTAAAAAAAATATTTTAAAACAATTAATCCGACTTACATGTTTCGGTAAGTAGATATCGTAGACGCTAGCCGAATCCAGATCGACTGCATGAAAGCCATCGCCACTGCCATAAATCACTTTAAGTCGCGTGCCTTCTTCCACCGTCAAATCGACAAGTAACGGCCGATAAGTAAGATCACAGAATGATTTGAAAGCCATGAATTTATGGTACGGTTTCGGGGCCCATGCATAAATTTCAATACTGTCTTTTAAGGCTATCACGAGAAACTTGATTCGTTCATATTTGACTATTTTGAAATGAACGGCACCTTGCAGATCGCCCACGTTTATCCAACCATTTCTACGTTCCACTTGCTACAAGAAAAAAATTAATAAAACTTGTTAATTAATAAATTAAAAACTTACATCGCTAACACCGTCGGTACGTAAAATTTTGCTCTTGAGCCAGCTGAGATAATAAACGCGCACGCGATTCTTCTTGCCCGAAATTGTCACCAGGATGTTTTGTCCTTCTAGTACTTCCATTTGTTGGAATCGTCGTCGCGATATTAGTTGGTACACTTTGCCTTGACCACTACGATCGAGCAGCATCAGCCCATGTTCGGTACCAATAAGCAAATTCACACCTGGAACAATATTATTAAACTCCGATAAAGCTAAAAGTGTTTTTTCTTACCCCAAAGTGCGGCGCACAGAATTTCGCTATTGAACCGTTTCTTGTACTTGCGAATCTCGGGCGTGTCCGACGGGAAATCGTGATTGGTCGGCGTCACATTAACATTGACGTGAGATTCGCGACGTGACGATTGGTTGACGCCGAATCCGAATGCGAGGAACGAACGTTGTTTCTGTTGTAAAGCAAGAGCATTGGCATTTAGTAAATTAGTTTTTGGCGGTGTCGGTTCCGAACGGTACTGGAAAAATAAGTCAAGCAATTAGTGCGATGTAAAATCGGGCAACGTGTTAGTTGTTAGTAATCATAATTTATGTGTGTTAGGATTGTGTTAATCTACAACAAAACAAACTGAAAACTTACATCGCTATTATACATTGTTTGAAATCGAAAAATGAGCACTGCTGATAAGATGCAAAGTGGAGTTTGTCTCTTGCTCGGTCTCTTGCAAAACAAACTTCTAAAAATATATTTGAAATGACATGAAATGCATTCGGGCAATTGTCCAAAAAATGGTGAAGCAAACTTTCTGTTTATTCTTCTATTTGTATACAAATTCGCTGAACGCGATGTTAGTTACATTTCGAAATAAATTAAAAATATAATTCGCAACGGATTAGTTCGAGAGTCTTTCCCGTTAGTTCCAAAACCAAAAATTAATACTATTAACTAATATTACTACAAACAAATTGAATAACGAATAAGTCAAACGAAAAAATAAACAACGAATAACTTTTGTCATACTTACAGTTATTTTAAACGTTGTTAGGGAACGTCACTCTCACTCAGGCACAAAACCAAAGAGAAAGACATTAATATTAGTGACAAAACACTGAACATCAAATATAACAAAATCAAAACAAATAATTAAAAGCAAAACAGAATTTTCAGTTAGTTTTCCGTCTTTCGTCTTTTCAAATCAAAAATATTGAATAAAATAAATTTGTCAACAAAAAGGGCCGACTACATACCTCTTCGCTTTGCGATTTATCCCGTGCAGATGGCGTTCCCGGACTTCCACTAGCTTGGCTTAAAAGATCAGGCAAAACACTACTCTGTCTAGAATGATCACTAGTTCTTCCATTCTATAAAATCAACAAAGTTTCAATTAAAAATATCGGCACGAACTTAACACGCTAAATTCGTAATAAATTCTACAATTAAATCACAAACACAAAAAAAAAATGGAAAAATCAGCACAAATAAAACACAAAATTAACAATACTCAAGACACTATAGGAGGATGAAATGGCAGCAGTCGCCAGCCAGTCATTTTTATATCGACAAAAATATCGCAATACTTTCATCTTCATGCTCGTTCTGAAACATTTTTCTAGTAGACATGCTGTTTATAATTTTTTATACGGTCATTCGCAGCCTCGCTCTCTCTTCTTCACGTGGTGTGATGAAACCAATTTTGTTATGATTAGGGAAATTTGCTTCAGGTTTATTAGTCAAAAGCAACAAGATGTAAAAAATTAGGAAAACAAACAAAAAACGAGTTAGTTAGCTTTTTTATTTTTGAATACTGATTTTAATTGTAAGCATAGCCCCCTTATAAGGTACTAATGTTAATCAAAATGCAGGAAGCTGCAAGCATGAATTGAAAATTGTATTTAAAGTGTAAAATTAGAAATTTCCAAAATGTGAAAAAATTAATTTTCTAAAAAAATCGCACTTTTGGGGATTTTTTTGGGGTCAGTCGATAATTCAGTTAATATTAAATTTATAAAAAAAAAATTGAATAAAAGTTTATTATTATATTATTTTGATTTTTAAAAAATTTTTCAAATAAAAAATAAAAAAAATAAAATTAAATATTTTTTTTAGTTTTATTGTTTATATAAAATAAAATGTTTTTTGTTTTTTATAATTATTAGAAAATAAATTTAAAAAAAAATTATTTTAATAAAAAAAAAAAAAAATTGTAAAAAAATAGCTATTTATGCAACCAGTTAGGAAATGCATTTTTTTGTGTAACGAGCGGATTTCTGCGGGACGAGCGCAGCGAGTTCTGCAAAATAACGCGAGTTACACAAAATAGCATTTCCTAACATGTTGCATACAAGATTTTTTCTAATTTTTACAAGAACCTTCTCAAAAAAGAGTTTTTTAAACTTATGATATTAATAATTTAGTGAATTTTATCAAAACAAGTAGGCTTTATTCGGAACTTTTCATCACCAGTTGTGAAATATTTTTCATTACATCACCAGTTGCGTAAAATGTGCCGTTTGCCAACTACAATCGATTTTGAAAAGTCACATTTTACATGCCAAAATTAGAAAAAAAAATTTTTTATAATAAATACAAAATTTATTATAAAAAATTATGAAAAAAAAAAAAAAATTAATTATTAAAATTATTTATTTATTTATAATTATTAAATTTATTTTTCTAATTTTGGCATGTAAAATGTGACTTTTCAAAATCGATTGTAGTTGGCAAACGGCACATTTTACGCAACTGGTGATGTAATGAAAAATATTTCACAACTGGTGATGAAAAGTTCCGAATAAAGCCTACTTGTTTTGATAAAATTCACTAAATTATTAATATCATAAGTTTAAAAAACTCTTTTTTGAGAAGGTTCTTGTAAAAATTAGAAAAAATCTTGTATGCAACATGTTAGGAAATGCTATTTTGTGTAACTCGCGTTATTTTGCAGAACTCGCTGCGCTCGTCCCGCAGAAATCCGCTCGTTACACAAAAAAATGCATTTCCTAACTGGTTGCATAAATAGCTATTGTGTAACTCGCGTTATTTTGCAGAACTCGCTGCGCTCGTCCCGCAGGAATCCGCTCGTTACACAAAAAAATGCATTTCCTAACTGGTTGCATAAATAGCTATTATTTCTGTTTTTTTTTTCAAGTTATTTATTTATACAACTTGTTTTAATAAATTCCATTCTTTATCAAAAAAAAAAAAAAAAATTTAAATAAAAAAAATTAAATAATTTAAAAAAAAAAAATATGGGCCGAGTCCCCAAAAATTGCCCACCCTGCACAATAACTTCCTCAAAAATAAACTACTCAGTATTCATCTAAAACTTTAGACTAGAGTACTATCCAAAAAAAATAAGAACTTAGCACCCGATAAAAAAAAGAAAAAAAAATCATCAACTGATAAATTACCTGTATAAACAAATACTCGTCCCCATCATCACCAGTCGATCCAGCCGAAACCGTCGACAAACTTAACGAATTAATCTCAATCGGCCTCGAATTCCTACGCCGCATACTCGCCGCTTCTTTCTCGAATTTCGACTCGACCTCCCGTCGACGCGCATCCAAACTCTCTCTAATGCTGCGCCTCGCTTCCGATTGCCGCAAAACGATATCCGACTCGGTTTTCTCTCGTCTCGGCCGCATCAACTCATTCTTTTTCTCCACATTCAAATTATTAATCACCCCATAACTATTGCGCTCCGTGCGTTTCACATAATCCGTCAAAATCGGCTCATTCTTTTTATTCAGGCCTGCATCGCTCCCACGTCGATTGTTAAAAATACCACTGGACCTTGCACTTTTGCTACTATCGATCCCAATCGCCGAATGGCGCGACAACGGGAACAAATCCGAATTCTCCCGCCGAAACGCTCGGAAAAACGGCTTCGAAAACTTCGAGTCGCTGTCCATGCGCCGATGGCCCAACGGTGCTGGGACTTTGTCCACTTTAATTTTACCCTTATCTTTATTACCACTCGGGAAGAACTTATCAAAGTCCCAATCTTTAAGCAACGTCGCTTCGTCGACATCTTCATTTCTGACTAGACTGGCGGCGGACTGCTGTCAGTTTTCAAACAATACATTTACAAAAGAAAATCATAAAAAAATAAGCTACACTGAAAATTGAGAAACTAAAAGTCAAATCGAAAGCGCACTTACTTTGCGCAACACCAATGTGCGATCGCCTTGCGACTCGTCATCGTCGGGCGTGGGCGGCAACGGTCGATTCGGCGCGCCCGAACTCGAACTGGACCCGGTCGCTCCCGGACTGGACCCACCCGCTTCCGGCACGACACCTAAACCAGCTCTGTAAGAAAACTCAGGACTAACAAACCAAAAATCGAACGAAAAATAACCGAAAATCATTTGGTTAGTACACCTCTTCCACGTCAATGCGATTCAAATGCTACTTACAGCGGTTTCGGGGGATCGCTGGCTAAAAGTGTGCCATCGTTTCGCACCTTTCCGTTGTCTTCCGGCTCGGAATCGCTGCCGCTATCGACGATCACCGCGTCTAAATTGTTAGCGGCTTGATTGCTCGCCGAACTGGGTGTCGACACGTTATTGTTTACGGCTGATTGTGCTTGTTTGTTATTGCGGTTGTTGCGCGGTGGCGCTTCCGGTTGGCTGGTCGGCTGCACACTCAGCTCGTTTAGGTGAGCGGCCAATGCGTCCAGTTCCTGCACAACAAACAATTCGATTAAATTACAGATTATTGGAGATGATAATAATTATTGTAAATGGTGACCTACCTCCGGTTTGCGTGCAGGACCCTGATTCTATAGATAGGTGAAACATGTACATGAAATAAACAAAAATTGACTAAATTAGATGAGAAGCAGTGCTACTTAGTAGTATGCCAAATAAAATAAAACGGTTAAGATACGCTAACATTTAAATGATTGGGAGCAAAACGTTTACCATTGGTTTGAACATATTCTGCGATTGGGAGTTTCTTTGTTGCTGCTGCTGTTGAGATCTTGGCGCAAAATTGTTGTCGGGCGGCGGTGGCAGTGGTCTACAAAATTACATTAAATCATTTATTAAATAATCTAATATATATTACCGTCTAGGTGGATCCGGCACACAAATAATCCGCTGCGGAATCGGCGGCCTGGCGGGCGGCCCCGGCTCCGGAATCTCCTCTCGATGCGCATTCCCACTCCTAAGCAAACCAACCGATTAGTAAACGCACCGCGACAGATCGCAAAACAAAAACGGCACAAAAGCATTACCAATTGAACAACTTATACCTCGGAGGTGGCTCCACCGCTTGACTAAGCGTCCGTCCTTCTTGAATCTGCTGGAAGTTCCGGCGCAGTGTGTCGCCACCTGGCGCTTGCACGATGCTACTCGGCTCGCCGGCCGTTTGCGGCTCTTCCTCCTCATTCTCCGACCCGGAATACCGATAATCTTCGCGCTCCTTCTCTTGCTTCCGCTTCTTGCAGCGATCGATGTGATCCTTGAGCTGAATGCGCACTTGCCGCTCAGTCGGCTGGTCCTTAATGAACGGATGTTTCAACAAATGCTCGGTGTATGGCCGCTCGTGATAATCCTTCACTAATACTGTCTCGATGAATCCCTGGAACTTCTTGTTCCACTTTTTGCTCTTTAAGCGCGGCGGCGCATTGCGCGGGATGAGAAACAACGCGCGCATCGGATGCAGTTCGCAGAGTGGCGGCTGCGATTCGGCCATCTCGAGCGCAGTGATTCCCAGCGACCACAAATCGCTGCGATTGTCGTACGTCGCTTCCGGGTTCTCGTCGCAAGCGATCACTTCGGGTGCCATCCAATACGGTGTGCCGATGAACGTGTTTCGGCGGCCGATTGTTCGGTCGAGTTGAGCCGACACGCCGAAGTCGACGAGTTTCACTTCGGCGTTGTCCGTCAGTAGGACGTTCTGTCCTTTGATGTCGCGATGGATCACTTTGTTAGAGTGCAAGTAGGAGAGACCGCGGAGGATTTCGCGCGATATGTAAGCGATCCATTCTTCCTTCAGCGATTGCCCTTTCGTCGACTTTACCAAGTCGGTCACCGAACCTGGAATTAATTTTGTGATTAATTTGCTGAAGATTTGTGATGGTTTTCAGTTTACCAGCGCCGCAGTATTCCATGACGAGCCATAGCTGATCGTCTTTGCCCGGTGGGGATTTTTTGATGAAAGCACCGTAATATGTGGCGATATTGCGATGGTTCGAATATTTTTTCAACACGTTTATTTCCAGTTTGATTTCCTCTTCTTCATCTTCAGTGACGTCCATCACTTTGATTGCGGCTAGCTGACCGGTTTTCGTATGACGACCCTGCAAATCATTTATGTATTAAATTAAATTCCTGAAATGTTAGAAAGGCGAATTTGCATCAGCGAGACTAATGCAATTAATCTGGTTACAGCGAAGCGGAATAATGGATCGTAAAATGCGCGATAAAAGGTTTTCTAAGAAGGATGTTGAATTTAAATTAAATACATTTTACTATTTTATTTTACATTAAATAGAATTGTCGTATTAAAAAAAAATTGTAAAAAAATTTGTCGCTCTGAAAAAGCCCGAAAAAAAAAACTTTTTCGAAAAAATTAATATTGAAAATCAACATTTTTAAATAATTTAATTTGTTTCCTAATATTCCTTAAAAATAAACAAACTATAAAATAAAAACTAATTATTTTCAAGTAAAAACTTAACATGGCAACATAAAAAATAATTTTTCTTTTACTGTTTAAAATATTTACAACTTATTTTATTGCTTATTTAAACAAATAAATGGCAATTACTATCACGTATGTCAAATTAAAAAATATTTTGAAAGCTCTGAAATAATTCCCAACCAATCAAATGACGCCAATTCAATTCATTGTAATTTCAAATCAGACCACAGTTACATTTTTCAACAATTTACTGTAATGTTCCCATTGTTTTCTTTCTAAATAAACAATTTAATTGTTTAAATAATTAAACAATAAAGCAATTAACTAATTATTAATGAATAATTTTAAGCGACAATTTTAAAACATATTTTTTAAAAAATATTATACAATTATTTTTTATCAAATTACAATTAATTTTGTCAACCCTGAAAATAATCTTGCAATGAATCATCGCGAACTTTATCTATTCTCATTTTCAAACGCTAATGACGCATTACTCACAATATTTTCATTATTACAGATAAAACTTGTAATTGTTTAAACAAATAAACAATAAAAGCGCATGTTAGTCCCAATCATAAAGCAAATACCATTACAAATAAAGCAAACAAACCGGGACAATATAAAATGCATACAAATTTTGATCCCAGAGTGTGTACTCTATTTATTTATTTTTGCATGTAATACAAATAAGCAAGATTATATCATCTGGTGAGGTTTCGTCGATGTAATTTAAGCAGATGCTGATAATAATGTACCAGCATAAAATTTGATATCTCTCAACGTAGATAATGCAAACAATTGATTTATCTGGCTATTAATACTTTCTTAATAAATATTTGTTTAATCCAGCTGTCGAATTATTTTTTAAATCGCCCGCCATTATTTAAGGGTTGTCAAACCAAATGTCATTTTCGCAAAAACAATCCAATAAGACTTTTTTCAATAAACATCCATCAATCATATTAAGCGTAATCGCTCGACTGATAAAACAACTGGAATGTGGTGCAATAAAAATAGAAATGCTAAAATCTCTTGAGAAATGCAACCAGCGAACGTAGAAAACTAGTTCTCATTTTTTTGCCACCCAAAGAGAAAACCGTCCAGCAATAAATCGTAACAAAAAAGCTACATAATTAGAATATTATTGAATTAGCTTAATTAAGCGCTATTGTTTTTTCTGAGAAGCAGTAGCGAGATGACACACAAACGAGCTCGATTCTCGAAAAGAAAAAGGCGAATTGATCTTACCTTGTAAACTTGACCGTAAGTTCCATTTCCGACAACTTCGATGAGCTCGAAAATGCCCGCCGGATCCTGCAAATAACGAAACCCAATCAATTAATTCCGAATTCATACGTCCAGACGAATTGTTATTCAGTACATGGTAGTACATTTCATTCACCAACACACCCAAATAAGAAGACATGTTTACATAAACGTTCAAAGTCGGAGTGCAGCGAGTGCACCCCAAATGTGGGGGGCCCACTTAAATGGGGTGGTAGGGCTCACCTTAAGGGCAGTTAAGTCGATATCGTCCAATGAACAGTTGACTGAAGGTGGAATTTGATGCGCCATTTTGAGTTCAGCAATGTATTCCAAAATAACACTTCAGTGATTTATTTCCTAGATTAGCTAATTTAATTTCACTACACTACAATACGTATTGGATACATTACAGTTTTACGAAAGTACATTGAATACAATCTAATATCACACACTGGTGTTACAGTATAAAACACATATTAAACATTAAAAAAATTGTCTTTGTGGTACAATACACAACATTCAGCACGGCGCACCCTCCTGCTTTCTTGCTGCTGCCTGCTGCTGCTGCTCTGACTGTCACTGACCTGCAGGAATCACCAACATGAGGAATCGAAAGTCACTAGGGTTTTCTAAATTGTTTGTTACGATATAAATTTAATAATAAAGGATTTTTAGGCAAAATAGGTTAAAATAATTAACACCAGAATAATTAACAATTTGTTTAATACAAATTAATTAATAAACAAACATTTTATTACAAATAGATTTATATTTTTCCACCACATAAAATCCTGCACATTTTGTTATTTTTATATTTTAATATTAAATATCAACAAAAATATGCTTAATATGTTTAAACAGTATATACACCCCGTTTGTATTTATCGTATATTACATTTATATCAAAACAATAAATAAATAATTAATTAAAAGGTTGCAGTATTTTCCTTGGGGGAAAACACCTGGATCGATGTATTGTCATTCGTCAATTCAAATAGTAAACGTCACTTAAAATGTCAACTACTTGACAGCCACTTCTAAATTTTATGTTTTATTTAACACTTTATTAAACCATTCCTCAATTACCATGGTACGTACAGCTCTGGCACCTGAATACATTTCCACATACATCACAACAATTGAAAAATCCGCGGATGTCAAAATAGGCTTGTTATTTGGTCAGGTAAATTAGTGCACTTAATTAACAACGCATATGCTAATTGAATTAAATGTTTCTAGTCGTGTTCCGGTAAAGATTATATCGTCCATGCATGTGTAACCCCAACATGTCGCGAGGGCGACGAGAAACCGACCAAAAATCCACAAAAGAAAAAAGCGAAAACTCAAACGATAAACGATATAAACGACAATTGGGTCGCCGAACATGCGAGACATGCAACCAGAATGTTGCCGGGCGGTATGCACGTTATAGGTATTTTTGTAATATCCGAGGAAGGATTGCTAAGTCCTTTCAATCCGAAACTCAAGTCGATCTTGCTGAAATTGCACCAGCAATTGAACACCGCTAAATATTTGTACGGCAATTTGGATAGCGAGAAGATCGTTTTAAACTATTGCACTAAATTGCACCAATTTGTTTGTAAGAGTTTCGAAGCGAATGCATCTTACGCGCAACCTGCCGATTTTAAATTGTTGAACACCGCCTTAAAGTGGCAGAATTTGGAATGCAAGTTTGACGTAGATTTTGTGTATCACATCAAGCAGAACGAGAATGGGTGGAATTTGAAGAAGCACATGAGCGTAATTGCTTTTTTGTCCGCTTGCAATCGAGCGCGCTTTTTTAATTTTTGATTTTTGCTAGATTATCCTGGATAACATTAGTAACAATTTGCATAACGCTATAATATTGTACAACGGCGAATCGCGCGAGGCGGACGAATGCCTGGAAAACGTAGGCAAAAAGAAAGTGCTCCGCAAATCCGTACCCACTCATAAAGAGCCGCAAGACGAAATCAAAGCGATACAAGTCTCGATATTTGAATTATGCGTAAGCGACAAATTCAAACCATTTAACTAGACTTATCCCAATTTTTTTAAGAACAAGGAAATTAATAGCAAGAGCGATTATGTGTTGTACGAGGCGAGCGGGCAAATTCGAATAACCGGTCAAATCGCATCGAAAGTCTGGCTGAACCCGAAAATTACGATTAAAACTGCATCCGATGCGGTTATGCAGGATATTATGCGCAGCTTAGCTACTCGCATGGAAATGCATTTAGACTCCTTAACCGAAGAAGAGCATTCTGAAGGTTTTATTGCTATAAAGCCAAAAAATGTAAAGTTGAATATACTTTTGCAGAGGTCAATACCATCCACGAGCCGCCCCGAAGAGTATTCATTCCACTGGCCGACAATGAGATCACCGTTTCCGATTATTTATTTCCCGGCGAAAGCTTGCCGGAATTGGTGACATCTTTGCAGGAACTTTTAGGCATTAAATCAGTGGGTTTAGAGGACGTGCAAGATATCGAAGGGCAAGCCAGTAATAATTTACAGATAAATGACAAAAACGTAAGGTATTTATGCGACTTATTTTGTACAGATCTTACGCATTACACTGACGCATTGGAATCGGAGAGCGAAGTGGTTTTGCCCAAACTGTCCACCGATACGAATAAATTTATGTACTTGATTGGACTGGGCGTTGCTTTGTTCGTTTTAATTCTGTCGCTACTCATTCACTTTATTAAACAATAGGACACGGACGTTTGATGTTAAAAATTTAAGGTTTGTTGCAAAATAAAATATTCTAATTTTAAATCGTGCGCTTATTATTGATCAACTAATTATCAAAATCAAAGCCATAATGTAAACCAACAATATCGAGATACAAAAATAATATTAAATAGACGTAATTAGAATAGATTAATTGAATTTGCATTTGGAAAAGTCCATTTCCGGATGTTGCTCCATGAATCTGAAATCACAAAAAGTTAGCGCACTCTAAGAAAAAATAGTAAATTGCTACTTTTTGATAACGTCCTGTTTTTTCTGCTCCTCGCTCGTTGGCAATCCCAATTCCTTCTGCCGCTGATCGTACATCATCTTCTCGACGAGTCCGCGCGTCTCGCCATCCAAATCGCTCAACTTCGACGGTTCCGGATTGATTTTCTTCGTACTAATCTCCGGATCCGAATTGACCAATTTGCTCCACCAATTCATTTTGTTAATCTACAAACGCACCATTAAAGCAACTTTAATCAGCAATTAATTGGCTCACCTTTTCCAAATTGAACAAGATCGAATTGCCATCCTGTATCACCCACGTCGACTCCTCGAGCTTGATTTCATGCGGGAAATCATCGTCCACAATTACAGGTTGCCCTTTAACGCCGCAAGTTAAATGCTTCTTTGTTAGACTAACCACCAGATCTCTTTGTTTCGCTTTGAAGGTGATGTTTAATGGAATTTTCAGCTGTAAGACGAAAAAAAAATATTGAATTTTCGAAAAACTAAATCAAACATGCAGAAAAAAAACGCAACACAAAGGTTGCGAGCGCTCTTGACGTCAGTAGAAAATTAAAGCAAAGTGAATCACTACCGGGATTGGTTTTGCATACGATTTACAAGGACCCCCGAGCGCTCTCGAAAATTTCGCGTAGGAAAATCGATGATGATGGTACTCTAATTTGCCAATCCAGTCACGTCGATCGAATTAAAATCGATCATGCTTTTCAATAACGAATAATCGCATTGCTTGGTGCTGACCACAAATGGCAGTGGAAAGGTCATTGGAATCATCGACCTGCTGCAGCTTTCAGCTATCATCTTCAGCGTGTAACAATGACTTAGTTCGATTCGCCTGCCTGAATTAGCCTTGACCTAATCGCAACTAATTTGCATTGATTTGAAATCGAAGATTCACACGGGTTAGTGTTTTTTGATCAGTTAAAAAAAATCGGATATTTTTTGTTATAAAATTTGCAAAAATGTTTGACATTCTGCATCAATATAAAATTTTAAAACAAAATTTTAAAAAAAAATATTTTAAAATTTTTAAAAAATAAAAAAATAATAAAAAAATATTAAAAATATTTTTAAAAATTTATTAAAAATAATTTTAATAATTTTTTAACAAGTTTTTTATAATTTTTTAAAATAAAATTTTTTCATAATAAAATTTATTTTTATTTTAAAAAAAAAAAAAATTTTTTAAAAAGATTTTTAAAAAATTCACGCAATTTCGAATTTTTTATGATTTTTGGTTAATTAAATCAATTTCAAAAAACAGTAAAAATTATTTATTAAAAATTCCCCCACTAAGTAATATTAAAAAAAATTGTTTTGTCCACTTTTCCCCCCCTAAAAAAATATAAATAATTCATGTACTACATGAAAATTTTTCCACAGGGCATTTTATTTCCAGAGCGAAAAAATCAAGAAGCTGGACGACCTTTAAACCAAGTGAACAATTAGACCGCGACTACGTCAGTGGTTGCGTAAAAGGGATACGGATTTTAAATTCCAACAAGCTCGAACAGTGGTTGCGAAAGGTTCGTATTATTCTCATACCAAGTGTAATAAATGCATCTTGCCTGCACACATTTTATAGTACACACTGACACATATTTTATTTAATGCTCCTGTCCGTTAGAAGAATAAATTAATAACATTATTGAAGCATCAGCGAAGAACTATTCGTGTTCCACGAATTTCTATCTTTGAGTGCAAAATTTAAATTTAACTGTATTTTTTATAGTGAGTGGTATTAAATTAATTATTATTATTTATTTATTTATTTTGATTGAATCAAAATGCACATTGAATAAAAATTAATATCAAATCATGATAAGGTCAATTAATCAATTAATTTACAGAACATTTCATTGTAAGAACGTTGATTTGGCTTCAACAAGGCTGTTAATTAACAAAATTAAAGCCATATTTGGCATATTTTGCAGTTTAGATTAATCGCCTTCTTTAATTGATTATTCCATAAAATTGATTAATTTTATTTTCCTACACACATACTAATGTGGGCAATTCCAATTAGTAACGGATATATTGATTTTTTCAAGTTGCAAAAAAACCCAAACATCAAGTACGAATGCTATTTTATGTTTGAATATTAAATATTTTATTTATTTATTCATAAAAAAAATATTCTTGGCCGTTAATACTAAAAAAAAAATATTCTGGAATCCATTGATTGGCTTAAATTACCACAGAATCTCCTAAATAATCGTCAGAAATGGATTTTTCGAATTAAATATTGCTAAAGCCGGCTCAGGTGGCGCAGCGGGTTCGAGCGATTTTTGGCTGGACTAGTGCGATGTTATAAATTTTCTAAAAATCCTTTAAATTAATTTATAATTCTAACTTGAACTTTACACAACATCGACAATTTTTATCTTACTGTCTTAATAATAATTATTAATTAATTATAGTCGTAATATAATTTAAATATATTTATATATTCGATGTTTATTTTTATTATCAATTCTAAAAAAGGCCATGTAACAATTAAACTCCTGAAAAATTCATTGCCATTACCACCTGTTGTAATATGACTGAAGTAGTCAATGCTACTGTTACGAAATTTCTACATAGTGTAGTACTTAAGTTATAGGACAGCATACAAAATAAACAATAGAAATAATTATAGATGCACATTATCATTTTATAAACAAATAACCGCAGGCGATACCCCTCTGTCTCTCACAAACCTCTTTTCCGTTTTTCCATTGGTTCGCATTTTTATATTATTTTGCAAGAATTTTTTCTGTTTATTCAAAACCACTTAAGTCATTGTTGTTGATGGTGCGCTTTGCTTTGTTTTCATCAGATTAACGAAGTGTTTATTTAATAATAATTTGCAAAACAATAGATGATGAATGCCACTTTGTTTAAGGTAAAGATTTTTGTGCAATCAATTTCGAATTAAAATAAGATGCATTTAATAATAATAACGATCATTAAGTGCATCTGCAAACGGCTAAGAATAAGTAATAAAGGTCAGTTCGTGTATGCACGTCATTGTGGGATGCAGTAATTTTCGTTCGGAATGCCCTTAGTGCAAATCGTATATCATTGATAGAACCATTAAAATAATATTTAGTAATTTAAAGATGATATTAACCTTTTTCTCTCTATAGTGATTAAATAATGCATGGTTGAGTGCATTTTAAAACCAACTAATTAACATACATATTATACAAATGAAATAAACGAACGATGAAAAGTTTAAGGACAATTTTAAATGCACTTATTATTACGCAAATTAAATTATTTTGCGAAATAAAATCAGGAAATTTTGTGCTAAAAAACAGTTTCATTCAAGTAATTGTGAAGCAATTGAAAGGAAATCGTTGTAAAGTCGCTTTAATCAATGAATCCTCGCGTAGTATATTAAGAGGAGCTAACGGTAAACGCAAATTGTGGAAGCGACACACGATACCCTTCATCTCTTTTATTAGAGTTAGGACACAAATATTAGCATGAGACTAGAATTGGAGTATATTTGCATGTGTTGAAATGAGACGCAACCAGCCATCTTCGAAGCTATCTTGCGTTTGAGCGTCCGTATAGCCATCTACCGAGCACTAGAACAGGCACTCTAACGATGATTTTCGTTCAAAATATGATGAAAAAATTCAAATCGGGTGTAAGGCAATCTTAAAAACTAAAGAGTCAATTTTCAATATTTAAACTGATATATAATCTGAATTGATTTATCTGCGATTGCACTGGACAAAGTGTCATTTCTATTATTTTGTATTTGAAATATTAACTATATTAACTTTGAGGAGCTGTATCTTTTTTTTACAATGAACTATAAAAACTTTGTTCCATCAAAAGCATAGATTAATATTTTTAGAATGTATATCACTTTAAATATTTAAAATTGATTCAGTAGTTTTGATGTGGGCCTGACACCGAGTGGTAGTTGTTTTTCTATAAGAATAGCATGCGTTCCAGTTAGACGCGCTGAAATAGGAGCTCGGCCGAAGTACTCCTTTTAAATACAATACAAAAAATATTTTTATAAATAAATTTTATTTTTTATTAAAAAAAAATTAACAACATTTAAATTAATTGTATATTAATTTAATTAAGAACAATAAATTAATTAACAAATAATTTTTAATTACTTTCAACAATTTGCACTTGAAATTTAGGAACGGTCTGGTGCCCCGAATTTTTTTCCGCTAATTTAAACAATATGTCATCTGATAAGCGTTTCACTGTTTATGTTAAATATGATTGAATGGATTATGATTGATAGAATAGCAATAGTATAAATTTTGAAGGTTTTTCGTATTGAATATATCCTGATTTTGACGCGATAGTAGATTTTATAAGTACTACTAATAATAAATAAATTTCTATGACTGAAACTATTTCTATTGCGTAAGTGAATATTTCTTTACAATTGACATTGATATTTCATATTATTTAAAGTGCTGATTTAATATCAATATAAATATTGTAAAACCATATTGTACGTTAAGTAATGTAGGAAATACGAAAAACTATTTTATAATGCCACATTACTAAATCAATATATTGTAATAATCAATAAAGTACACTTTATTTATTGATTTACACATAAATTAAATTTTTTCCCATTTAAAATTTATCTTCAAGGTAATTAATATCGCATAGTAATAATAAACTTCGTACAATTTTCTAGTAGACGAAAATAGTGCGCGAAAAAATTAATTTATTTTGATTGAATTAAATTAAAATTTATTGAATCTATTTGCATTAAAGGATAATAATTAATTGGCCAAAATATTGTGCAATTTCCTGTTCAATATTGAATGTCAAAGCTGAAAACTTGACCTTCGCGAATTTTACGTTCAGCCAACTTTTTGAGAAAGGCAAAAATGTTGCTAATTATTTTTTGTAAGGCAGACAATGTACGAGTACTCGCAGTCTAGGTACCTACGTCAAAAATTCCCCATCATCATCACCATACAATTTACAAAAAAAAATTCTACTTGAACCGGATTTAAATTTAGATACAGTTACTATTTATTTTATTTTTTAGTTAGCTATTAAATGAACAAGCGATTTTATTGCACCGACTAATGCTTTGTTGATTAACAAAAATTTAGAAATTACCCCAAAAAAAAATTAAATCCGTTAAAATTATTGCTAAAACGTTCCGACAATTTGCAATACAAATTTAATTTATTTACATGCATTACTTACAATAAAAAATTATATAATCTGTATCATAACACTAGTGTTTATTTAACATCGCATTGTATTGCAACCGTAATATTGAATTTATGTATGTATACAAACAATTAAACCGTAATTATATTATTGCGATGAATAAATTTATTGTTACTGATTTTTCCATTTTACTATCACTTTTACGAATTTTTTTACGACACGTGTTTCAATTGCAAGAAATCTTAATAGAAATATGACATTTAAATAGGTGCAGTTTCATTTTCTCGATAAATATTAACATTATGCAGTTATTATCACAGCTTAAATTAAATGCGAAGAAAAGTGTAATAAATCTCGTTAATTGGCATTAAATGCAATTTTTGCAGCACTCAAATAATTTTTTTTTGCAGCAAATTTGGTTTCCTTGTAGTGAAATTATTTGCTGTATTTTTTTTTATTATTAAATAATTATTCTCAAACCTGCAATTAAATTTCAATAAAATTGTAATAAATCTTCTTAATTTGTATTAAATGCCATTTTTATTCCATTAATTTTCGATTAAAAAAACTTTCTTGCGATTGATTTTTACTCCTTTAAATTAATTTCCTCAATAAATATAATTTCCATTAATATTAGGTAATTATTATAAAATCTAAATTTAAATTCCATTAAGCGGTAATAAATCACAGTAATTGGCAATAAATGCAATTTTTTGCCACACTCATTTTCGCTTCAAAAAAATGTCCAGCGAGCTTCTGGTTTCCTTGCAGGAGAGAAATTATTTATCGACCAGAATCGCGAAGGCTGTATTGTTTACTCCTTTAGCATAACTAGAAATCCATAAATTAAGCAGGTTTTCCCGATCAAATTGCTATACTATCAATTTTATGGCTGCTACATTAATATCAACAGTAATTAGAGTACGTGTATTCAAGAAAATCAATTTATTACTTTGCGTCAATGCAACATTTGTCTCAAGCAAAAATGCAATAAATTTTATTTAAATGTTCGAGCCTCATCGTCGCATAATTAAATTTATATCACAAGCACATAAATAATAAATATGTAGTTTTTGTGCATGCGACTTAAGTTAAGTGACGTACATACTTAGTCCGAAGGTGGCTCAGTAGGGATTTTGTCTTAAACTAGATTAAATAAATAAAAATAATTCGAAATTAGTTCAAATCGTTGGCGGTTAATATTTATTAATAGATATGGATAAGTTTCCTGATCATTATAAATAGCATAGCATCCATTGGGATTTTTCTACTTAGGAAATTATTTCATGCACATTAGAATATTATTACTATTATTGCTGATGATTGATTGAAAAAACGTGAATCGCATATTAATGTCGATTTCAATTATATAATTATGCTTAATAAGAAAGTATTTATATTTGTTTGCGTTCTTCTTTACATTAAACTAATATTTATTAATAAACTTGAATCAGTATTGCAGGAATTTACTTTCATTTACGTAAATATAATTTTTCAATATTATTAAATTAAATTCCCATCGGCGGTGTGATGGTGAGAAACCCTGAAAATTGTCTGGTGAAGAAATACTAAACATGTTTTCAGTGAGAAAAATGCAACAAGATATTTTTGTATGATGTTTTGCATTCAGGATTAATTTAAAAAAAAATTGCAAGTTAATTTTTAGATTTAGGTAAATTAATATCCCACATAACAATAAAATATTTATCGCACAATTTATGGATATTCTCTAAAAAATATTGTATGTGCAAAGAACGTTGTTTTTAATGCTCTGGATATTATATGAACATTCTTTTAATATACATTTGTCAGACAATGTGTAATACATAGTATATCCATTGATTATATGATATGTATATTCGAATATGTATATTTGTACATGGACATTGCAGGTATATACAAGTTTACTTATACATTGTATGTGCATTATGTATGTGTTATGTGTATGGCATATACACTGCATATTTGACATGCAAAAACGTTTATTGAAGAATCGGTGGTGAAATAAAAATTACAAATAAACAATGCATATTTATTTATTTATTTATTTAAAATATTTTGATATAACATAAACAATTTAAGTTATTTAAGATATAATATCAGTATTAATTAATTCAATCATCTGATGTGCTGGCGTGTTGTGCTCTCGGGCTGTCGTGGTCGTCCTGGCTTAATCTGAAAACAATTAAAATAATTAAATATAAAAAGATTAAACAAAATTAATAAAGTATAATATAAAAAATGAATTAATTTAGGCATTGGAAAAAATTGTATGTCTTAGATAAAACCATTTGAAATTGTTTGTTAATTAGTTGCCAATAATAGTTATTTGTGTATCAAGGCATTAAAAGAGTATTTTTAAATAGATGAAAATATATGCAACGTTTGTTGATAGGCAACCAGCAATACTATTCGGTTTCGGTGTGAAAAATTTTCCTCGTCATCTATAATGCATTCGTGAAAGCAACTAAAAAATTGTCTGAAATGATTTGTGCACTCGTGGTATTATACATGTGAAAAATTTTTACCATGACAGCTGTTAAATAGTTGGTCTGAAATAAATTTACGACAAAAATAGTTACGTAAACAAGTACTTAGGATGTTTATTTAATTTTGAATTTTTTTTTTTTTAATTTTTCTACCTGTTGGGCATTTTTGGTTGAGACTTATTCATGCGTTCTTTGCACCGGACCAGCCACTTTTTGACATGAATAATAACATCAGCTTCGGTTGCATCTGCAGTGTTCTTGTTGGCTCGTACCGTGTCTATAAAAAAATACAATTGTTAATATAAGAGCGATTTTATTTATTTAGTAACTTACTAAAAATGACATTGCTCACTTTTAAATTTTTGAATATTTGTTTCTTTTTTGCCCCATTCCAACTGAACAAGTTACCAACTTCATTTGTAAACATTTTATACATAAGTCGTTTAACTGTTTCGGATACATCAGTGCCTCCTACGCGACATAATTTTTTTATCTGAAATAATATTATTTATATGTACAAAATAGTTATAATTGGTATGGTAAATTTGATTTTTAATTAAACAAATGATGAAACGATGCTTGAACGGGCGTGATAATGAAGTTTACAAATTTATGATAACTGGGGCCAAATCTTACCAATTTTTTATTTTCTATGTCATTGCCTAAAATGTTTTCTAGATCATTTAGTTTTTCCATGTTCATCAAGGGAAACATATTATCAAATTTGTCGTCATTATTCTCATCGGACTGAATAATAGTATCGTTATTTTTCTGAAAACGGTTGAATGAGTCTTCCAAGTCATTCAATTTCAAATTTAGCAAATTTAACTTCTTTATAACTTGTATCTGAAATTCTATAAAAACATTAGATAGTAAAATACTAATTAGGTAAAATATAAATTTTACCTGAGCTATCAGTCTGAATTTTTTGAACAATACGCAAAATTTGCTGCACTGACTTATCTTCAAAATGTTTTCCGATGATAGATTCTTGTTCATGATCTCGGTTGGAGTGACTCGAGTTTAACAAACTCCTGAAATAATTTGATTTTTAAGGTTTAGATAAAATGAGCAAAAAATACAACTATTTTACTTTCCAAAACTGACATTTCTAGGAGATAGAGATCGTGATCTCTTATTTTTCTGCATATACCCGCCTGAAAGCGAGCTTTTGCGTAAAACATCTTGATAAGCTGCGTCAATACATGATGACCCTGATATGCGAGAACTTTTTGAGTGATTTTCCACTTTATCTCTGCCTGATTTTGCACTATAAAAAACATAATAAATTAATTTATTATTAACGTTACAATATTTTAATTACAATTTTTGTTGCGAAGAATTGCTTGGATGTTCTTGATGGGTTTCGACATCAAAACTCGGTAGATTTTCTAAAAAATACAAAATAATAATATATTTAGCAATTAAAGAAATGTATAATTTTTACTTTCTGTTTTTGAAAATTTTGGATTTGGTTTCGAAATGTGTTTTGGGAATGTAAGAGAATGATCTGATTCACTTTCATCACCATCCGATGCAGTTGTTGAATCTTTTCTGTATGTTATTGTTTTCTTTCTTTTTCCTCTTCCAACAAATTCATTATCCGTTGAAGATAATGTATCCTTATTCTTTGCTTTAGCGAGCTTACTCAATGCTTCTGGGTAAGTTTCTAGAAAATTTATAATTACATTAATTTTTAAATAATTACAAAAATATATTTTTATTTACTGTATTTGCCTAAAAGCTTTGATTCGTGTGGTTTCCAGTCATTTTGTGGAAGATATTGGTATTTAATAAATTTATCAACGTCGCTTGTTTTTATTTTATTAGGCGGCCAGAAGCATTCGTTTGTAGATTCTACATACCAAGATTTTGGTACAACAGATACGCTGTCTTCTTTCGGAAATACAACAACGTACCACATTTTGCAGCTGATGTTTTATTAATAAATTCCGTATAAATCTATTATATAATTACAAAAGTGTGTAATTAATAATTATTGTAAGTTGCATTATTATCATATCATATTTACAGATGCAACAGAGGAAAACACACAAAATTTCCTTCGTAAGGCAATAAAAACACTTTTTTTTTTACAACATTAATTTTCCATGATTGAAATTGATGACAATTTTGTACGCAAATTATGTTTACAAGCGATGACAAACAGGGTTTAGAAAAAAAATCACCTATAGGTTTATACAAAAACCCAAGTATACAAACTTCTGAATCTGCGTTAGTAGCAAAATTTTTTACTTCTACAATTGAGTCGTCAAACAATTGCACAAAACTGTCTGCAAATTTATTGGCGTTGATTAAAAATTCTTTTGCAAAATATTTTTTGAACTGCGGACTTGTCAAACCTGGTAGTAAAGGTCCACTGTTATGCTCTGCACCAAACTTGACACTTGGTTCTTGTACCATCATTGAAGTAAAAAAAGATTTTTCTTCTGAAAGTCTTTTAATTACTTGCTGTAGGGACTTCGAAGATGTACGGATTTTTTTTTTGAGTTGCTGCATGAAATTTTCGAATGGAAAGGCACTAAATTTATCAAGATTCCCAAAACGAGAAACAAAATCACTCATATGCAAAAGACTATGAACATTCAGTGAGACGAAACCTAATCCATAAATATTTTTGCAATTCAGAATAAAATGTTCCATCAATGATGCAGCAAATTTAACAAGCTCATTACTAGCAGCAAATTCTTTGTTTGCTAAAATTAAAGTAGCTACGGACAGCATTAAATAAAGGTAGTAATATTTTTTGGAAACCACTTTTTTTAGTACAATTACTCCAGTATACAATAAAAGTAACCGAAATTCTGTAGCTTTATACCGTTTGACTTCTGTTATATTTCTGGTTCTTCTTCTCGAAAATTCAACTGGTATAAATTTTTTTAAGTAGTTTAGCCTTCTGTTCAATTCTAGCACCTTTTGTGCTTGCAGTTTGAAAGGCGGTTTACCAAATATAAAACCATATTTCTTATGACAAAACATTCTCTTTGTAACTCCTAACAGAATACAGTGCATGTAGTCAAGAGGGACGTTTTCTATTAAATCAAATTCTGGTATATCTTCAATAAGTGTGTAACCTACATGATGGTCTTCTTGGTTTTTGATTCTAAAATCAGCATCAGTGCGTTTGACATACTGCGTCTCGCCGAAACAAACAACACCATTATAAACCGTTCCTTCTATGCAACATTTTGAACAAGAAAAGTAACCGCTATGTCCTTTAATGGCCATAATATAAGATTTTGCAGGCGAATCACAAATGAGCATTGTTATTCTGAATGGAACAACAACATTTCTAAGTTTAATGCCATTTTTTATTAAATTTATACTTTCTGTTACAAAGTCAAAAATCAATTCATTAGCCGGAGGTTTCTGAGGACCCTCAAAAAGAGCTACTACAAAAATTTCTTTAGAAAGACATGTGATAGACTTAATTTGACAAAGAATGGGCCAAAACGAATTTCCTGTGCTTTTATGAAGCGGCAAACCGTCAATATTAACAGCAATTTCAACTGAATTACAGTTATTACCAATCATATTAAATTTATGAAATAAGTTATTAATGGCATTTTCAATGCCAAAATAAAAGTAACTCCCAGAACCAAGTTTTGTGCAGTCAGTCGTTTTTTGTGTGCCCAGTAATGTGCGAGGATCCACAGGTAGGTTTTTTAAATCCTCACTAGAAGATGTTCGTAAAACTTTTAATAATTTTCCAAGTGAGACTAAAGAAATATTTTCTTCTGTTGCCCATTTCCCTAATTGTTGCGAAAAACTTACATTGCTTTTATTAGCAATAATATTGTTATTACATGTATTTTCTGAGTCATAAATTGTATCAATTTGTGTAGTGCCTATCGCACCAGATATTTGGGCATCGTGATTAATTTGAAAATTATTTTCACAGTCTGCAGAATTAGAATATTCAGTTGATATTGAATTTGTATTATCAATTGGGATTTCACAAAAATTTTCAGGGTTTTCATCATTTATTGACTCTAAAGGAAGTGTGTTTTCCAATGGAGATTCTATAAATACCATAGAATCGCGTAATGCTTTTGCAATTTTACGATAGGAAGTTCGTTTCAATTTATTGTTGACATAAATATTACTAGAATTGCGATGCATAATCACCTGAAAAATATAACCTAGTTAAGTTTTACTATGAATAGCACCAGTAATTTAATTTAATAGTTTTTACAACGTGCAATTAAAACAAAACGTAAAATGCCGTAACTTGCTTTGCAAAAAAAAAACACAAACAAAAATTGTCTGTTTTTTTTTAAATACGCATTTTAAATTTTTTTATTTAAAATATATATATATATAAAATAAATGTAAGTTGAATATTGATTAAATTTATTTGATTTTGTTGATTTATAATCTTGTAAAATTGTCTTGCAAAATAGATATTGTTGAAAATATAAATTTAAACAATATCAAAAAAAAAAGTTTTAAAATAACATATTTAAAAAATTAAAAATATCGCTAATTTTTCTTTCTAAACAGCTTTTAATGTGGGTAATCAAAGTAGGCTAATTTTATAAACGCATACAAAAAAATAGACATACCTTTTATTTTAAGATATGATTCTTTATAAACCGGGCCCAAAAGTAGAATTGTAGTCGTAAAATTTTAAATGCTGTTTTACATATCTGAAAAAAAAATTAATAAAATACATTAGTTTAATAAGTTACTGATCCGCCAAATAAAAAATTGTAACAACGTGTTGCCATTTTATAAAAAATATAACAATGCAACAAGAATTTCCCACTGGCAATTTTCTTTCAAAAACAATAAATATAAAACAAATTATACTTACACAATTCGATGCAGAGTTTACACAAAATTAACACTTTTGAATTCTGAAGAACAGACAATGGACTGTGACGCTTAAAAATTTGAATGCGCCCACGCGCCGGTGTATTTTTGTAAACAAACACAAATCTGCAATCATCGGCCAAACCGCTGCACCAAAACTAGTCAAAATTTGCACAAATATACTACAATAGTTCTTCTAACAATTGCCAATTTGATTTTTATGCCACAATGCACAAACACTTTGATTTTCAAATTTTAAAGAAACACGTTTTTTTGAGCAAAATCCGACACACCTAATTCACTAACTGAGGTAAAAATGGCCCGATTTTAACAAAGTAAGCACTCAAATGTAAAGCACACAATTGCCAATAAACTAAAAGCAAAAACTAATGCCACAAAAGTAAAAACACCAGAGAAAACAAATATTATGTTTAACAGTGAAGAGAGCGATGTGCACACCTCGAGCGTTTGATTGCAACAGATGCCTACTGACTGCTGAGGTCTGACCAATGCGACTGCGCAAAAGATCACGACAGACGCTATAAATAAATTTGTTTAACGGTTATAAATAGTTCAAATTTAATATAGATGGCGTCTTTTTTCAATAAAAGCAATATGCTTTTATTAATAATTTTAATTAGTTTAAATTTAATTATAACAATTACGATTATAATTATTATTCTTATTTATAAGTATATAAAAAAAATATTGACTGAGATAAATTTATATAAACAAAACTAATTTTTAATTGCTCACTATAATATGCTACACGTTTTAACAACTGTGGCCATCAGTTAACAACAGTCAGAAATGGCAGCGTTGTTAAAAAACTTATTATATTCCTTTATTATGTCATTTAATTTTCTTTTCATTTTCAGAAAATAAACATTATAATTTTGTAAAAATTATTTTAATTAAAGTACTGAAATATAAACGTATATTACGTATATTCGTTGAATAGAAGATGTACATACTGTTAAAATTATGTTTTTATCTCCAATAAAGTATATTTATTTCATATACGAGTGTGTACTTTTTTAGCAATATTAATTCCAGATATTTTCCGAATATACATAGAATATTTGTAATATCTTTGGACTTTGTGGACTTTTAACGTACATACATTGTATATCGAATGCTATGTGGGATAGTTATTTGCAACGGATACATTTATTTGAAATTAATTGAAACACACCTGTTTTATCAGGCAGGTAAAACGTGTAAACACATGTTTTATATTTTATTTACCGCAGATGGATGCAAAAATAAATTTGATTTATTTCAATTTGTTCTGCATAGACAACTTAAGTTAACCTTCTGTATAAGGAATATACTAATCCTTTAACTTCTTTGTTTTTAATTTTAATTATACGCTTTGCATATGGTTTTAGGTGTATATAATTATTATTTATTTGTAGGGTCAAATTTAGTATAAATATTTATTTAGTGTAGAAAATTGATTAATTTTTTAAATAGAAATTTTCTAAAATATTTTTTTTTTAATTTTAAGGCATTTAAATAAATAGCTAAATAAATAGCTAGTCATTTATTAAAATTATTAATTCGGAGCTTTCGCGTAGAAAAAATAATTAATTTTTGGAGTAAAAACTCACTCACTTTGCTCATTAGCGGAAAAAGATAAAAAAAAAACTTTTTGTCCATTTCTTGCTTCATCTATTATCTCTCTAAATCTATTATTAGATATTTTCTAGGATAATTCATAGTGTCTGAAACTGTTTTTCTGAGTTAAATTCCCTGAGCTGCTAAGCAACGTTTCGCGCAAAAATTTGCAAATTTATGCGTGAAATCTTGATCCATTTATTCTTTATCAGATGTCGCGAAATTTGCAGTGAGTTTAGATAAGCAAAACTATATGATTCGCCAGCGACCAGAGCGGCTATTATGTAGCGGTTTCGCCCCCTTAATTCTTCTATTTTTAATTTTGAATTATTTACTTTGATACATAATTTTGTTTAATTTTAAATAAATAGTCAAAAAAAACTTGTAAATATTTGAAACCGTAAATTTCTAAAATTGTTCATAGTTAAATAAACATTAGTGCTGCAATATTATAATTTATAAATCATCATAAGAAAATTGAAGGACAAAATTACTAGTATGTAATATTATAAACATATTGCACCTAATTTTCTTTGTTTATCTTGGAATATAATATTCATATGAAATTGTTTTCCTGCTTTGAGAATGCAAATCATTTCGCATAATTGCGCCAATAATTTTTCGCATTGTGTATTCACATACATTTTTCTCTAATCGATTATTATTGCGACTAACGCGAAAATAATCGCGCGAGCGGTGTTATAAACAAACGTTTTATTAATATGGATATTAAGTTACTACATATCATATAAATTTCCTAGACAATTAATAAAACTTTCGTAAAACGTTAACCTTAGTCTCTTAATTAATTTGTGTTGTTATATTAAAATATAAATATACGTAGTCATAATTCACAATAATTATGGATTAAGGTTACGATATAGTAGTCGGTTGCGAAAATTCATTTTATATTTAGTGAAAAAAAGTATAATAAATGATGTCGAAAATCGGTAGTACCATTGTATGCTCTCGTTATCTATGTAAAATCGTTTTTGATTAATTTAATAATAATAATGATAATTGGGCAACACATGCAATGCCACCAAGAACGTATCTAGGATAAATCTTTGTTCGCTCCTTTTCAGCCTGTAATAAATTTCCTCGCTTTGTTACAACAACAAAATAAAAAATGTTGCAACAACATTTCGATTAAATTTCTGGAAAACTACACATACATCAATCTGCCGATAATTAAATGCAATTAAAGCTGATCTTTGGATGTGCATGAAACGATGCCGATTCATGAAATTTATGTTCGGCGAGCTCGTTTTCATGTACTTAATTGGTCGGAACAAGGTTTCCTATTGTTCGAAAATCACCATTTACATACATTTAATTAGTATATTAATTCTGTACGATTTCATTCATTACTTTTACTATTACGCGCGCGATAAGCGATCAAAAAAATTGTGCGGCTTATCCAAAGCGGCGGAGATTCGAATCCTGTTTCGACATTTTTTGACGAGGTTGACGTAGTTGAGCTTTAGGCAATTTCATACATTTTAAATCTACGAGGTTAAGAGTAAATCTAGAAATAGTTTAGTTTGGTTTGGCGAACCCGGACATAACTGACCAATCTCGCCTTTTATGCGGAGCAAAAGAGTTTATTGCATTTGCGATTGATTTTAAAAATGGATAGTAATAGTAAAAAAAAAAAATGTGTAAGTTAGATAAACTAAACAAATATTGTTTAATATATTTTACAGTTCATCAAAGCGGATAAATAAAAATCTCGCTAGAACCGGACACAAAAAATTCGCTGGCGCTAAACCGTCGCGCCATCCAAAAAATACCCGAAAAATATTAAAATACTGTGCGTATTATTATTATTGAAATAATGACGCAACGGTATTAATTTGCATAAATATTTAATAAACATTAAATACGTAGTTTATTTTATTCATAATAAAATCGAATCCTTGATCAGGATTAGGCAACTCTAGTCCACTAAATAATTATAAAAGCACGGAAGTGCTATCTTAGAAGCAATTAATCAATTAAGTGCATTTTAAATCAATCAAACTGACGAAATAATGACAAACCGAATCAGTAGTTTAATGCGATGCTGAAGACTGATAGGATTGAGCAACCTCGAAATACTATTTGATAGAATTCCAATCCTACTCGAAATATGAATATTTATGAAGCTTCTTCGACTAAAAAAAATTAATATATTCATGCAATAACACCAAAATCATCCAGTGTCGCATTGTGACATTGGTATTTATCTATTTCCACTATTATTAAAAAGGAAACACATGCCATTTCCTATTTAAAAACTATAGCAATTTTTTATTCAACCAAGCAAAGGCCGATAATTTAAATATCATCAGTAACTAGTAATTAATATTTTTTTATATTTAAGGATCGTTAGTTTTAATGCAAAACGAAATTAATCTTTAAAAGGTTGAGAAGGACACTTGACACTGCAAATTAAATATTATAAGTATCTCTACGTGATACGGATTTCAACTTTTTCTTTTCGGTACTTATAGTAATAATTATTGCAAATATAAAATTATTCATAATCAAGAAATTGAAGTCAAGGGATCAATATTTTGCAAATATCGAACACATTTCGTAATAGATGCAAACTGTACGAGTAGTTGCAATCAAATCGATTCATCATGCTTCACAATGAAACCGTTTTGCAGTCGATTAAGCATAATGCGAATAAATTCAATAAAAATTAAGATAATCATGAATCAGCATTGCATTCGTAAATTTGTTGTTACATTTATTATTATTAATTTAATCGCATTAGTATTAATTTTCGTTACGAAAAAAAAATGTATCATCATCTCAAGGATGCTGAAGGAAAAATGCGTCATACTCATTACAGGTAAATTAATTTGCGAAGGTAAATTAATGCAGAATCGCAATTTTTTGATGGCTTATCCTTGAGACTTATTGGAATTTGGAAACGAATTAATGAATGAATTTTTCAGGAGAAAAATGATTCATTATTAAAAAATAATTAATAAATAAAATAAAAAATATTAATTATTAAAAATATTATCCCTTAAAACGTTTCAGCTCTAGCACAACACGACGATAACCCGAGCGCTAACTAGTCCGTCTAGCGCATCTCAAATCACACCCCTCTCATTTCCCCCTCTTTTCCTGCAGGGACGCAAGAGGCGCTAGGCGTTCCCAACTTGTGACGTCAGTTCACTTTAAATTTGCAATTGCAACCCTTTCAAGCGTCCAAAAAAATCGCAAAAAATTATATTCGTATGTGATTTTTACAATTTATCATAATATTAACTAGGCAGCAATTTATCTGGAGCGACATTAAAACAATACCTGTAGTTAAGTAGTTTTTATAGCGTAATTAAAATGAACCATAATAATTATAATCTAGGTCAGATATAACAATACGACTAAAATCATAATAAAAATGATATTTGTTAGAGAAAAGGCTGGGCATGATAGAATTGTATAATCATAACAAAAGTAAAGGTTATTCGCCCAATGCGGATCTATTTCCAGACTAAACACCCACAATATAATTTGATTTTTAATTTCGTAATTTTATTGGCCGATTACTAAAACAACTTAATTATTTTAACTGTATAAACCGAAATCCTTGTTAGTATAATAATATTATAAAAATCAAAACAAGCTTGTAGATTAATTTGCATATTATATTTTGTTGAACGTTAATTAGCAGGCGGTAAATCATTGAGCAGGATTCGACTTTCTTGTTGGCACAATAAATCAAAGAAAGTGCATATAATGCGGGGGTTGATTGGTAAATATGCCACTCAAGGTGTTAGCCGATTAAAATCTCGCAATAAACTATTTCTTTCGTTGAAGAGTGAAATTGCATAAACCCAATACAACAAACCTGATTTGCAATTATGAAAACATAAAGCAATACACACAATATTTCATTGCACTTTTGACCCAATACCATTAAATAATAAAAAACACTGCAATCTTTTGATTAATTTTATAATTACAATGTAGGCAAGTTGGCAAAAAGATTCCTTTGTCACAAGACAATGATAAGCACACATGTATAATTATCTCCAATAAATTGATTTCTACAGAACAATAAATTACAATTAATTATATGCATAGGGTACTTATCATAAAAATTTGAAATGTATAGTATTTCTCAGGTAATTTATTTTCGCTGGTCACGAAAGCAGTTCAAATAAATAATGTCTTTATATTACAGTGTGCTTGGTTTAACTAGAAGGTGCTAATATATTTTTAAATAGAATTTTTAATGAAATGTGACTCAAAAAAATATTTTTAATTATTTTTTCAATAAAATAGAAATAGATTATTTTTTAATTCTAAAACGGATTGCCCTTCCACAAAAAAATGCTTACATTAAATTAGTGCAATTTTTAATTATTCATCCCATAAAAAAACTTGGCCTTCTCGCTCCTATTCAAAGCTCCTTTCAATCCTGCCACAGTAGCAACAAAGTCACCATAAATTAAACCACTTAAAAATTTGAAGACTACACTAATTGCTAATTAAAAGCAATTTTTTTCAGAATTTTTTTTCCATCTTCCAGTCCTTTAAAATAATGCATCACATACTTGATCTTCTACCGCAGAAAAACGAGTTTTGTAAGCTTTGGGCCGACAATTTCCATACTTGCTATTAAATGAAATCCGCAAACTTGCAATTTGACTCACGTACTGCAAATTCACGTTACTTAGAAAAGAAATGATCATTTTACTTTCAATCCATGCAAGTAAATTCAAATATGTTCCACAGGTAGAACATACAGGTATATCAACTATGTATGCACTTGACCTGAATCCTATTAACAAACAAAAGCATACCGCCATAAATAATTGTGCATTTTAAAAACGCACTGGAAGACATTAATAATAACTGTCAAAGAATTGTTTCATGTAATTTGAAATGGAAAAAAATCCCGTTTAGTGATTATAAGCTGAATCTGATATTGGAATGTGTGCGTTTGCCTTCGATTGTATGCATTTAAACATATAGACGGAGGCGAGACATGTTTAATATATACCGAACCGATAATGGTATGTTGCAAATAATTTTGTATGTAGAGGATGCAAAACAGGATCTTTACGCGACTCGGAAAAAAGAGCAATTTGTTTATTTTCCTGCAACACGTGCAGATTCTGCCGCATCGCGGTTCTTCTCACAATGGGCTAAGATGAGACGATTAAAACTGATTTATGGTTCTTTTGAACAGTTATATTTTTTTTCGTAATTATTTCGTCTAGAAATATTTTTTTGTTATAAAAAATTACAACTAAAATTTGTAATTTATTTTTAAAGTTAAAAATCGAATATAACTTTTTACATTTTTTCAAATTTAAAGTGACATGACGTCACACTTCGCCTCACGCCTCGAGCCACTATTCGAATAAAAGAAGGGGTAAATGGGAGGAGGATGCGCTGATCTGACTGATTCTAATTATGACGTATATTTTTTGAAAAATATCACTTTTATCAACAATTTAATGGTATTTTTAAATTTATTATTAATTTTTTTTGAGTTTTATTTTGATCTTGCATTAAAGAAACGCACAGGAATTTTAATACCGGCTACGCCTTTCATATCATTACACACAGTCGCATAATAAAAGAATGCACATTGAACGAAAACTGCATTTCATTAGTCTGACTAAACTAAATAAGTAAATGTTATCGATAGCTATTAGAAAATGACTTAAAAGGCATTATTGCGAATAACTCTAAGAAAAGTTCAAACATTGCTAAATCCGATAAAATCAAATTAAATATTTATAATTAAATATTATTAGTGCAGTTCCAATTTTAACATGCGTCATAAATCCGAATTTATTCAATGAAAATTTTACTATACAATTTTTTATTTATTTATTTGAACAATCAGTTTTAAACTATATTATTATTAATAGTTGTTCTGACGTCATAGAAATAATGCGCATATTTTTTGCCTCCAGTATAGTGGATAGATCTGTGTAATTTTTATTAAGCTATTAAATTTCAAGGCGTTTATTTATTAGTATAATATCTGAGTACACACTTAAATTAGTTCTGATTATCCTTTAACAACAGAAGAAAAAAAAAACAAGCATTGCTTCCTCATTTTTTCCTCTATTGTCAAATTATTGCTATTGTGCGCAAATGATACACGACGAATTCTTTTCCATTTTAAAGCACTTTAAGCAAATTATCACATTTTAATTAATTAAAAACCATGATCTAATAAGTCGACGATTTTATATAACAAAACAAGATTGCACTATTCATAATGAAATTAGACACAAGTTGTTAAACAAATTGGCCCTGAAATCTGATTATGCAAAATACGTCTTCGTCTTCTTGCACTTATATAATCAAATATCGCTGTAATTAAACGCGAAGGAGGAAGTGGTTGAAACACCCCTCCAATTAAGCGATAATTAAATTCGTGATTGAAAGAGCATCGATTAGAATTTAATTAACAGGAAGAAATGTGCGAAAAATTCTACACTTTCAAGTGACGTCTTTCAGGAATAATCAGCGTGGGATTTAATTACAAAAAGTATTTGCTCTTCAATCATCTACAAAATAAAATCTGTAAGGTCAAGTGCATCATACTAGACTAAATTCGTTGTTTTGTTTCAAATCGAATCCGACAGCTCAATAATAATGATTTTCTAAAATGTTTCGAAAAGAGCCTTGGCACCGGATAAATAAACTATTCAAGCAAAATAATTAATATTTATTAATCTGATATACATAAAGCATTCAGCATTGTCTCAAACTTGTCATGTCAAATTCATATTCAAAATCAAATCGTATAGGAAATAGAAAAATCGACTTCCGGAATTTCGAACGTAGGTGTTTCACATTCAAATCGCCGGTAGTTTATTTATTATTGTGAGACATAATCGCAGCAGGAGAGTCGACCAGATTTATTTCGATATTGTATCGCACACAATGAGTTATGATATCATGTAAGATATTAGTGCTAATAATTATTAGCATTGGGTTTTTTCGAGTTTAAAAGAATATTATGGTAAACAATAGATCAATGTGTGGTAGTGCAGGAACAAAAAAGTTGATTATTATAAAGGACAAATTTTATTGTGCCGTTTAATTGCCGTCTCGAATTGATTATTTGAAACAATAGTTAATCATAATAATTGCAATGGGAGAGCAAACGAACTCGATTTTCCAATCAATTTTTTCTTAATAGCTTTTTGCTAAATAGGATGCTTAAGTTTTCTAGTAGTCATCATCATTGTGACGAAATCGTTTCAAAAGGAAACGAGTTTTTCGATTTATTTGTTTTTAAATGACAAGACCAGGGCCAGCGAGATCATTTACGACGACTTGTGAAATAGATATTAACAAAAATTTCTAGTTTATTTATAATATTAACAATCATAAAATTATTTTACGAGTAGGTACTTAAATTCTTAAAAATGCAAAAAAGCATTTTTAAATTAATTATTATTGCATTTCAAGGATGCGCTCTTTTATTATATTCAATTAATAATTTTTGCGCGGGAAAAATACGATTTGAGATTTTTAATTAAATTAAGGGGGCAAAACCGCTACATATATAGCCGCTCTGGTCGCTATCAAATCACATAGTTTAGCTTATCTAAATTTACTGCAAAATTTGCGGCATCTGATAAAGAATAGATGCACCAAGATTTCACGCATAAATTTGCAAATATGCGTGAAACGTTGCTGAGCAGCTCAGGGAATTTAACGCGGAAAAACAGTTTCAGACACTATTAATTATCCTAGAAAATATCTAATGGTAGATTTAGAGAGAGATCGGATGTAACAATAAATGGACAATTTTTTTTTTATCTTTTTTCGCTAATTAGCAAGCGAGTGGTTAATAATTGATCGAGGTTTTTTATTCATATTTTACTTAATTAATGCCTATTCGAACAAATCTTTCGTCAAAATATAAGTATTTTTTTTCTCAAATTTTCGGTAGCTTTGGAAATTTTCTAGGAGTTATAACAAAGCCGCAAACTGTTTTACCAGTTTTTGAGAATTTTCCACACCTCTCGACCTTTCCTAATGTTTTCGGCTAAAGCAAGTGGCAAATAAGTCAGATCTTGGTCCATCTATTCTTTAACAGATGTCGCGAAATTTGCAGTGAATTTAGATAAGCAAAACCATGTAGATTCGCTAGCGACCAGAGCGGCTATAACAGAAAAAAAAATATGATCCCTTGGCCTTGCACGTTTTTTCTAATGACTCTTTTTGCTGCACTATCACGTGACAGAAAGAATGCAGTTCCGCTCATTCCCACTAAACTCCGTTTAGCGTAATTTCCTGACATCATCGTTCCAATAATGAAATAGGATTCAATTAATAAACAAAAAACTGACCATATCGAATTTGTATGAATTTGCGAAGGATGTTTCCTCATCAAACTGCCTGATGTTGATTTACGTCTAGTACGGAGTCGATTGCAACATTTTTAATTACTTACGCTGAAATATTAATAACATAAATTTGATAGTATAAAATAGGTTGCATTGAAAACGCGCTGTAAATCCAAAGGTAATAATAATAAATATTATAAGTGTACTTATACCAGTATTCTGCTTTTATTTTATACCTACAGGTACTATGTAAATGCGATGCTTGAGATAAATGCATTTGATAAGAAAGTATGTCAGAAAATTGCCTTTGCAGAATGAATATCCGGTGATCCATACAACTAATAAATTACTATCTATAAAAAAGGACGTTTTAGCATACAATAACTGTCCTCTAACTCAAAAATCCTGACCTAATCCGTACGACTACAAGCAAGCAAACAAACAAGCCGCTTAAGTTAAGTAGCATATGGCAAACAATAATAATTTACATCGCTTAGAGTTGACATACAAAATAATGACTAATATTGATTTTCTTGTGGGGAAAATGATAGGTATATATGTTATTAATTACTCAGATAAAGTGCGGCGATTAGAATCGATTTGAGCCTTGAGTAATTTTGACATTCTTTTCCTGTATTTACTTAAGAAACGCGTAATGTAACTCATAACATACGTTGCATAGACTAATTGCTCATTTTTCAGCTATCAATCACAATCAATGACTTATTTAATTAAACTGAAACGAGATCGATTATTTATTTACTAATGCATTGCTACAATGATTCACTTCGCTGCAATATATGTGCATTTTTGAGCTATAGATTTAATTTCGAAAAATGTAGAAAAAAATTGGGTAGGTCAAATTTTCGACGTCTACAATACTTCCTCCAAAGTCTACAGTTAGAAATAGCAAATCAAGGTTTATTACATTAACTAAAATATTTAATTGAGTTAAAATGAATTTTTTCAGCACGCCTGAAATTCCAATAGCGCTGAGTGGGCAACGATACGAGTTTCAAATTTTTTTAACACATTTTCAATGGTAAACTATTCAAAAATGACCTTAATCCAATTAAAATTGATCGCATACGTCGAATATTTGAAAAATTCGAAATATTGCATAATATATAAATAGATTTTTGGACATGCAATGCAATGCGTCTAATCTTAAGTGTAAGATCATTTGAAAAGTATGTGAGTTGCCTGCAGCATCCGACCATTATAATCTCGATTCGAAAAAACGCTACATAGTTATTTAAAACGTGTAATATTAAAAAATTCGATAAAAAAACGCGATCGATTGATTCTTAAGTAGTTCCTAGCATTTTGTTAAAGACATTAGTCAACGCAAATTTAATATAGTTATTAGTAATTATTTATTGTTGAGGACTACATGTGTAAAAATAAAGATTACTGATGCTCGAAAAAATATAACAAGATTGTACAATAGAAAAAAAATAATTTTCAATCAATTAATAATGGAAATGATTTAATATTAATCATTCGTGTTAATATAAATGTTCAGCATTATGTAATAATAATTTACCACGAATATTTAAATGCATATTGATAAAACAACAATAATAGATTAATCAGAAGTGACAAAAATAATGTTTTCTTGTAAATGCATTTTAAGGGGGCGAAACCGCTACATATATAGCCGGCTCTGGTCGCTAGCGGAATCTACATAGTTTTTCTTATCTAAATTCACTGTAAATTTCGCGACATCTGATAAAGAATAGATGGACAAAGGTCTGACTTATTTGCCACGTGCTTTAGCCGAAAACATTAGGAAAGATCGAGAGGTGTGGAAAATTCTCAAAAACTGGTAAAGCAGTTTGCGGCTTTGTTATAACCCCTAGAAAATGTCCAAAGCTACCGAAAATTAGAGAAAAAAAATACTTATATTTTGACGAAAGATTTGTTCGAATAGCCATTAATTAAGTAAAATATGAATAAAAAACCTCGATCAAATATTAAGCCCTCGCTTGCTAATTAGCGGAAAAAGATAAAAAAATACTTTTTGTCCATTTATTGCTACATCTGTTCTCTTTCTAAATCTACCATTAGATATTTTCTAGGATAATTAATAGTGTCTGAAACTGTTTTTCCGCGTTAAATTCCCTGAGCTGCTAAGCAACGTTTCACGCATAAATTTGAAAATTAATGCGTGAAATCTTGGTTCATCTATTCTTTATCAGATGTCGCTAAATTTGCAGTGAATTTAGATAAGCAAAACTATGTGATTCGATAGCGACCAGAACGGCTATATATGTAGCGGTTTCGCCCCCTTAAAAACATAATAAACTTTTCATAATTTCAACAATTTTATTTATTAAAAATTCATCACCAAAATTAAATTTAATTACCTAATGTAATACCGCATAAAAAAATCCATTATACTATTAATAGTAGTTTGTTTAATTGTTCAAGAAAAAAAAACATTTAATTTGAATATTTACTTTATCATTATGTTTTTTTTGAATATATTTATTTATTTTTCTAATTAGCTACTTATTAGTCACACCTAGAACTTGAGCCAAAATAATAGCTCGCTTTTATCTACTCATTATTATATTTTATTGATTTACTAAGCAAATTTCTATTTGTAGGATTGTAAATGTATTATTAAATATTTATAACATAATTTAGCAAATTTATTGCACATTTCCGCAACATTTTTATTGTATAATACTTCCGAAACATGGGCGCTTTTGCTTGAAAATGATAAGGACAAACATTTTAGTATAATTATCAATAATAATAATAATAATAATAGACATACCAAACAAAACATTAAAATATCAATTTTTGTTTTGACTACTCATGTAAAAAAAAATCAAATAATTTATTCAAATATGCGACCAAACAAATCCTAAGGCTGATATTATTAAATATACATTTCGTAATTCGGTTAATTTAAATATTTTTGAAACTAATTTTGTAAAACGTTCTACATTTTATGCATTCCGTTTCTTTTCCGAATAAATTCAGATGCATTGTTTTGCAAAATATATGCAAATTTAATTTTAATAAATTTAAATGTTACTAAACAAATAAATTAAAAATGTTTGATACTATTTTTATTATTATAAATTATTTATTTACGGATTTCAAGATAGGACGAACTTCCCCGCCATTAAGTCACCAATACCAAACTTTCTTAACCGTATTTAATTTGTCTTAAATGTATAAAATTAGCAATTACTTAAGTCAATAATTTCATTATTTTATTACCAAACAACGCCCTTTCCGGTTTTCCCAGCCTTTTACATAAACTCACACCACACACGTGTCTTTTTTCTTTTAATTTTTATTTCCTTTTAACTTTCATTATGACTATCTACCAATCAAATCAAATCTAGAGCGTAAAGGAACAAACAAAAGGTCTTTTCTAAGTGACCAACATTTCATTAATTTGTATCAAGATACGGAATTGATTCTAATACAAGATTATATTATAGAAAAAGAATTTTTTAATTAAAATATTTGAATATTATAAAACCGCAAAATTTGAAAAATAAAATTTTTGGAATTTTGACAGTTTTTAAAAAATTTAAAAGTTTTTTTTTTCTTCAATTTTTCATAGACAAGAATTATTTATTATAAAATGTATTAAATAAATTTAAATTAAGTTAATAAAAAATAATAATTAATTTCATTTTTAATTTTTTTTATTTTAATTAAATGTTTTTAATATTTATTTATTTTTTCCAAGTTAAGGAAAAATAATAAATTATAATTTAAATTCGTATACTATTAAAATACGTTAAAAAAATAATATTTTATGTTAAACTATCAATTTTATTTATTTTAATTTTAAATTGAACGCGACTTTATATTTTATTTTTTAATAAAAAATACCCCTTTTAAAAAAATGATAATCAAAAAAATATTTTGCCTCTCGTAAAGCAATTATTCTAGATCCGGCCATACAAAAAAAGCCAACCCGGAGTCGGCTGCCGTGTAGCACGTAGAATTAAGCCAGCACACCGGAGTCCACGTGACTAAGCCCCGGACTAAAGTTATTTAAGAAATGGTTCGCGGTGATGCTGAAACAGTAAGCGGGTTTGCGCCGGCACAGAAGAGTTAAAAGAGAGTGGTGTGGTTTTATAGTGGATGATATCTTGGATTAATATTTGTTTATATATTTTCAATACCTAATTATGGAAAATACGGCTTTCACTCCAGATAATAACGTAAGTTTTTCCACCAAAAAAAAATAAAATCGTAATAAATTAGTCACGATCGGAGAACAATTAGCTTCCAATGCATTTCATTATTATTTATTATACGATAAATCATATAATAAGTTGGTAACTAAATTAACAACTATTTGAACAAACGTATTACAAAATCTAAAGCGATAAACCTTGTATCTCATACTAAGTATTATTATGATTTATATGCTGAAGAATTTTAATAATTCCATAAATACATTGACATTGATCGTGATTGAAGGAAAGATGATGATTCTTCATAATCATTTATTGCTTGCTTAATCGCTGGATTTAATTACACTCAATTCGAATCGAATGAATGAAAGTTTCATTTTTTTTTCGTTTCGACAAGGCTTTGACAACAAATCTATATTTTATAGAAAGTCTCGAAATAATTATTGTTATCGAAGGCAAAACAAATGTAAATAAATAATTTACACAAATCTATAATCATCATCACTAATTATGAAAAGCTAATTTATGGTATCTCGCTCGTACAATAACGTTAACATTGACACAAAAACATAATTTAATAAAAAAATAAAGCTTTAATTAATTTGCTAAACAATACAATTAGAATTTATAATTATAGAAACTTATTTGATTATATCATACGCGTATGTGTATTTTTACAAAATTATTTTTGGCGTAAATAAATGCCGCAAAGGAAATTAAATATGTGTGCTCTGAATCACTATGAAATCGAACAAATATATCACGTTTTTATATAATCAATCCTGCTATCAGGAAGGAAACGCTCAACGAAATTACAAAATATTAATACACTTTAAACTAACGATTCCAATTAATCAATACCAATTAAAGGTGCGACTTTTAAAACAACCTTAATTTATATTCCACATTAATTAGATGCTGATTTCCATCATTCTCGATTTTTCTAATAATAGTGAGTCGATTATCCTTGAAGGAATTATTGTCACCCGGTGGGTAAACTGTTCGCAACTCAATAGGGAACACGCATAAAATATTTTTTTAATTTATAATAGAAATATATAGTTTATTTTATTGATTGGTGAAAGTTTTTTTGAAAAAAGTGCAGTAGTTTTTGTAATAATGATTTTTGAAATTTGCGATGTTTTAAATTGTCAGAAAACGCGCTTCTACTGACGTCACATTAGCCTCCAAACAAGGTGCGTTTTTATCTTCCCTCTCTGTTTATCTTGTTGGTTAAAAAGAGAAGTGAGATGACACCCCTCCTTATATGTGCAGTAGAAGCGCGTTTTCTGAAAAATTAAAATGTCCCAAACTTCTAAAATCATTATTACAAAATCTACTGCATTTTTTTCAAAAAAATTTTTACACATCAATTAAATAAACTATATATTTCCATTATAAAAAAAATTTGTGCATATTCCCTGCTGCAAAAGTCACAAAATTGTTGCGACCTTCTCGCAAGAAAATCCCATTGCACACATCGGCTAATTAGGCAACAATCATTCCTTCACACCTTTTCTACGTGAAGAATAATATGTTACAACAAAAGAATGAAAGTGCAATTGTTAGATAATTCGAAGGTAGACACGTGAAATGTTGAATTGTCATCTTCAATCGTGTTTTGAAGCACGCCTGTGCTTGAGGCGAAACGTGAGAAAATTTCGACCTATTTTCATCGAAAATCGACTTCTGAAAATTGTCGGCAAGGATCCGGCTTATTTTTTCTTAGCATTGTAACACTTTGCATGTCCTTATCGGTTATTCCTAGATCAGAATTTATGACGATGAAGATGAATCCGGAATGTAGCAAAACATATAAATATTCATGAGACAAGGTCGTTTATAGAACTTTGATTCCTAAACTATATGCTGCCTAAATTTATTCGAAAAGCCGCATTTTAATATGTTTGAGCAAGAAATAACAACTTTCTGTAATTAGATCCAATCGGCGCGTTTTTATGAAAATACAAATACGGAAATTGCATGGACACATCGATAAAATCGAGGCCAAAACGCAAACTATTGTTTCCAATTACATAAATAAATAAACAAAAAATTACCATCATTTTGCAAAATTAAATTTAAATCAATTAAAAACCGCATAATTGAATGTTTATTTTTAATTTGTGCCTGAAGCTAACCACCCAATATACAAAGAATGGCATTTTTTGCCCATAATTAGTTGGGTGGAGCGCTAATTAACAACATATAAAGCGATTTACACTGTATATTAAATTACCGCGTTTTGCAACCTTGATACTCCTTAGCAACAAATATTTTTTTCTGCATTATTAAAAATTTGCATTTTATTACTCGTTTTCAGATCCCAGCAGATCTCGAAAAGAGTTGGCACATACCACGACCCACACTAGCTCGCAGCTCCAAAAGTTCACAGGGCTCCACATCGAGTAGTAATAGTACGCAGGTAAATAATATCAAAAAAAATTCGCTGGAAATGAGATTCCACAGTACTTCTCTCGTTTATATACTAAAATTTAAATAAATCTGACAATTCTAACTATGAGGGGGGTATTAGGGGTTACAATTGTAAAATGTAAGTCTAGCCTAATTTCAATTAAATTAACTAAGTAATGATAAGTTAAATATGTTAAAATTACTACTACCAAATTTGAAAGAAATCCGAGCATTTTGACTGTAAAGGGTATGTTAAGGGTGGAAATTGTAAAATAAGGGTCGCATATTATTTTTAATTAGATTATTCGTAAATCTGTTTTAAATGTATAGTAGAAATCTAATATGAAAAAAATCCGATCCATATAACTCAAACTGTATATTTTGGGGGTGGGGGGTGTGTAGTTAGGGTTGTAAATTATTTTTAGTCACTCAATATGTGAATATATATAAAATTACTGATGGAAAATGGTGAGTTATGCTGACATATAAGAATAAAAACACCGCCAATTTTTGAACAATTAATTTAAAGACCCAACAGGCTACTAGGGTTCAATTTTAGGGGATGAAACTTCTACCAGCATTTTCGCCAATGTATTCCTAATATGTATGCCAAATTTGGTTCAAATAAAATATTCCTCCTGGCAGGTATTCACGTTACAACTTATGCATTTTTACAACTTTTTGACCCTTCAACCCTTAATAAAAAGTCAACCCTTAAAAAAACTACAGATTTTTTGAAAGCATTCACCACTTGGGGTATACACAAAACATATGTTCAATATTTGGTCAAAATCGGTCTGCAACTTTAGAAGATTAAGTGGATGCACCGATTTTGCTGTTTTTGGCATGTTTTTGGCCAATAATGCGCAGGTCCTTAAGAATTTCCTAACTTTTTTTTATTTGACCTAATCAATGGGCAGGTAGAAAAAAAGGACGCAAATTTTGCTTTAATCGGTTCAGTAGATTCCGAAATATAGCGGTTTAAAGAAACGAACAGACCGACAGACCGACAGACCGACAGACAGACCGACAGACAGACCGACAGACAGACCGACAGACGGAAATTAGTGAATATGATTTTCGTAATCTACGCATTCTATAAAGTAGAAAAAAGTGAAATTTGGAGAATTTTTTTTTTTCATGAATACAATACTTCCTCTACGAGAGAAGTAATTCAAAAAATCATTTTTTTAATATTTTTTTTTTTTCGTAGAGTGCAAGATCAGGATCGCTTCTACTAACAGCAGCAAATTTAGCACAAATTCATCAACAGGAAACAGCGGCATGCGAAGATGATTTAGTCACAACGCGAAACCAAAATATCCAATACTACCTCCAACAATCGAGTAAAAATGATCTCCTAGCACTACCGACTATCAATAATCGAAAGAATCCCGAGCCAGATAATGTTTCGATCGCCAGTTCGATGCATTTCACCGTTGTTAATATGAATACGAGACCGCAAGTCGCCAAACGCAGCGTTTGTCGAAAACATCAATTAACAATTTTAGTGCTAACAATGTCTGCCTTGTTCACAATAGGAATTCTAGCGGCAATATTCTTTTTAGAAAGTGAGTTAATCAAGCGTCGACTATTTCGAGTGTGAATTAATTGATTGTATTTTGCAGTGAGAGCCAAAAATCAGAGGAACTAGTTCGACGATTGACGGGAAGAGTTCACCAATCCGAATGGCATTCATATCTAATCTGATACTGTAGATAATAATATTTATGAAAATTAATTTAATTAATGTAAAGAAAGCTAAAAGCATTTTACCAATTGGACCAAATTGTGTGGTTGTTTTAGAATTTTAAGAACGTATTTAATTATTTTCATGTTCACTGTGATATGTAAAAACAATCATAACTACATTATGTAGTAGTATAGTATTTATGTCTTTTTTCTGCGATTCCAGAATGTAAATTATCAATTTTAAAATAAACCAATAAAAATCAACCGCAAAAGTAATTGCCACCTACCTCAATGTCCTGCAACGTTTGCGTCCACGTGTACTTGTCCAAATCGCATCCATTCCCCTTGTTCGGCTTCAGTTTACCCTTTTCGGACTCATCCTCCTCTTCCTCCGCATTTTCCGAAGTTGAAGCAGCCGGTTTAACTTCCGGCTCGCCGCTACCACTGCTTTTCGCATTCAATGTCGCTTGAATCTTATCAGCTTCATCGTCTGTAATCTCGGTGATAGTTGCGGGCTTAATTGCTTCTTCTTCCAGCTTCTTGGCGGCTGCTGCCTTTTTGGCCGCTTCTTTCAGCAAACGCTCATTGCGCTCAGCTTCATTTGCTGACCTGCTGATTTTCTCGTATTTCTTAAACGTGCTTAAAACAATCTGAAATTAAATATTGTCAATGCGCTTTATTAAGTGTAAGAAATATAGATATTTACCTTTTCCCAAGCGCCTTCTTCGCCTCCCGTGAAAAAGTCGGTTTTGCGGCCCAAGAAATTCACAAATGTGTCCAAGAGCTGTAAATAAAAACAAACCGGATAAATTGAGGTTAGATTCGAAGAAATATTTGGAGCTTACCTGGGAAGCTCCTTGAGGGTGGTATTGAGCTACCGATAGAAATAGACTATCAAATTGATCCTCCGGCATTTTTTGCAGTGTTTTGTAATTGTTTTATCGATAATTAAACAATCAAAACAGAAATATCGATAAAACACGAGGAAAGACAGCTGTCAAACTCAATTTTCTTTTAGCATGGCTGCCAACATAATCAGCTTTCTATTGGGAAAATGAGTGTACCGCAAATAAATGCTTAATTTATTAAAAACAATGTTTTGCATTTAGTAATTTATACCAATTTAGTGTATAAAATACATATCATGACTTTCATATATAAATAAAATACAATAATAATTTATTTGCAATTCGTTTGTGGATACTAGTGGAAAGCGCCTTTGATAAATTTTATAAATTTTATTTAATTTACTTTACTAAGTAAGTTTTTTTTTATGTTAAATAAAACCTTTACATATTATAATTAAAACAGAAAGCTAATTTTATTTAAAATTAATTTTAAAATGAATTCTGGTAGTGGGGTGGTACCACTGATTAATAAAAATGGCAGACAAAGTGAATTTGTAGTTGAGTAAAGTTTTTATTGTGGCTTATATTTCGATAAAATTACAAGCGACGTGTGCGCGAAACAGAACAATTTTAATTTATACGATAAGTTAATTTTACTAGAATTGCTCAAACTATAAAACTTCTTTTAAAAAGTACTATAAGTTGCCTTGCAAATAGAAAGTGAGGTTAAGTTAAACCTCATGCCTTTATTATTGTTTTAAAAAGGCCCCCATAATGACCGAAAACACTAACAACACTTCAGTGATGACGGAAGTATCAGCTTTAATTCGTGGCTGGGAAGAGAAACATGGACAACAAAGCTACGACCCAGTTCCAACCCTTACAAGGTAAGCTTACTCAATTGTAGTGGTTTTGATGCAATACGATGTAACATTTGTAGACTGGCTGAAATTATCGAAATTGAGACTGAAAACTACTTGAAAATGGATCCGGATCCGTTCGACGAGCGACATCCATCCAGAACGGATCCTGATTGCAAGCTTGGACAGATTCTGAAAGCATTGTTCCGCAAGGATAATTTGATGAATAAGGTTAGTATTCAATAATATACGCAACGGGTTGAAAGTAGCGTTATTTTGTATTTCTAGCTGGTGAATGATTACCTCAGGGATACATTTTACAGCCGTCTAAGTATAACCGGTCGCGATATTGACCAGTTGAACATAGCAGCTTGCCGATTGATGCTCGATATAATGCCCGGTTTGGAAACATCTGTAGTTTTTCAGGTAATTAGCATATCACTTTATGCCGCAACCAGCAATACATATAAATATATTTTCGCAGCAAGACATGGATAATTTAATCAACCGTTTAATCAAATGGGTAACAAATTCGATTGAACCACTACAAAGCTACGCCACTGGACTGTTAGCGGCCGCTATGGAAATTCCAGATATTGCTACGAAGTTCCGCGAGCAGAACAGCAGATTGGTGCCTTTATTATTGCAACGATTGAGACGATTGAAAAGTTCTTGCGATTTGGATAGTTCGGGGAATATTGTGCGACCTTTCGCTCATCTGTCTACCCTTAAATCACCCCCTTATCGAGGCGACGGGATAATTAAAACACCGTCATCTGGCGTTAAACGCACGCACACTTCACACGACGCGGAAGAAACCGCTAGCAAATCAGGAGCTGTAATAATTATAATTTAAATATTTTACGATAGATTTAACTTGCTGATTTTTAGGAAGCTGAAACTGTACAGAAAAAGAAGCGCCTTCGTCTGGAACCAACACTGCCGGCTCCGGTCCAGCTCGACGCAAGTCCCCCACAAAAAAACCTCTACGCCGATTCTAGTAATTCGTCTTGGGCTGAATTGGAGAGTTTCATGATTGGCACAGTACAAATATTTCCGCCGACTACCGCAACGCGGCAGATATTAATTTTGCGGTATTTGACGCCGATGGGGGAATATCAAGAGTTTCTCAGTCACATATTTGAAAACGACGCGCTGGAATTAATTCTCTATTATATTAATGTGCGTCAAACCAAGGAAGCGCGATTGGCGTTCGAGGCGTTGAAGTTTCTGGCGGCACTTTTGTGTCATAAGAAGTTTTCGATTGAGTTTATTCACTGTCGGGTGCTTGAGGTTTGTTTTTAATTTTATAATTAATTTTTTAGTAATAAATTGTTTTGTAGAGTTTGTTGGAAGTTCCGCGACCGTCAATAGCGGCCACCGGCGTTTCGATCTGCCTTTACTACTTGGGATACTGCGAGGATGCTATGGAACGAGTTTGTCTGTTTCCGAAATATGTGATTTCCAATTTGGTCAAGTAAATATTTCCCTATAAATTATTTTAGGCCTCTGTATTTAATTTTTAATTTATAGGTACGCTTTATGGCTCTTAGAATGCTCGCACGACTCCGGTAGATGCCAAGCAATCATGTTTTTCGGCATCACCTTCCAATTCAAGGTGATTCTCGATGAATTTGACGCACAGGACGGCCTAAGGAAGCTCCACAATGTTGTAAGTGTCACAAAAAATTGCTTTTTACAAAATAAATATGAAATTCTTGTAGATTGCGACACTTCCGATTCTTCTACCCGACGCCACCCGAGACACCCCGAGCGAAGACCAAGAATGCGCGTCTAGACAAATCGTGCGACATGTCTGCGTGGCATATAAGCGCTATTTAGAAGCCCACTTGTACGCAAAAGTGGAAGTACTGCGACGATCCGCATTACGGCCTAACGATAAATCCACGCAACCTTTACCTAGTCAACCTAGCTACAAGGTAACTAAACCTTATAAATTAATTCAGAGATTAATTTATAATTCTAAGGCGTGCAAATCTTCGCCTGAAGAAATTGAGCAACAAATTGAAACCTTGCAAGAAAACATGCCGTTTCGAAGTCACTGGGCGCCAGTCGATCATCTTTTAAAACTAGGCGACATCACGTTGTTTTTTAAAATTATTGCATTCGCTTATCATTGGAATTACAGCGGACGAGCTGAAACGGTTCGATCCGCTTTGGATGTGTTAGCGATCGCTTGCGTTATGCCGAAAGTGCAGCTGCTGTTTTGCGAGAAGGTTGATTTGCCTGAGGAGAATTTAACTTATGGTAAGATTGTGGCTTGCTTGGGGTTTTTTTATTAGGGTTTTGCATTGTAGGTGTTAATATTCTACTGGGGGCGGCTGAGGGTGAAATTGTGGCGGATGTGGAAGTGCAGAAGGCGGCGTTGAGGGTGATTGTTAACTGCGTTTGCGCGCCGGTTCATCGGGTAAGTTTAGAAATATTTTTGCTCACCCGCGGTAACATCTTAACTCAACCGCGGTAACATTACAGATGGGAGGTGCTGTGGCAAGATTTTCAGTGGGCGCTACAAATTCCCCGAATAAGAAAATGAAGTTCAAAAGCTCGGAGGAATTGATCCACAAAGTTTGGGACTCAGTGCGCTCCAACAGCGGAATAATGGTAATTTAATTCACTTCCTAGTCAATTTTCTATCTAAATAATTTAATTTAAAGGTTTTATTGCAACTAATGAACGTTAAGACCCCAATAACCGACGCAGATTGTATTAGAACGCTCGCTTGCAAAGGATTGGCGGGTTTAGCGCGGTCTGAAATCGTGCGGCAAATTGTTTTGAAGTTGCCGTTGTTCACAAGTGGACAACTACAAAGTAAGTTGGCCAATTAGTAAGTCGCAGAAAATTACAGAGTTTTGTTACAGATTTAATGAGAGATCCTATTTTGCAAGAAAAGCGCCAAGAGCATGTGGCGTTTCAAAAGCACGCCCTCGAACTACTTGAGAGACTTTCTGGTAAAACTAAACAAGCGGGGAACGATTTAGATGTTTCTTTGTCTAATATTCACAGGGTAATTATTTTATATTAGCTCGTTATTAAATAATTAAAAATTTATTTCTAGGCGAATGTCGTAGCGCAAACGAAAATCCAATTCAACGATCGCCAATTGTTGCAATTAATTCATCAGCATTTGATTACGAAAGGATATGCTGATACTGCGTCACATTTAGTGAAGGAGGCGAATTTAAGTAACGCGATTATTACAGTTTCATCGTGGCAGCAACCGACTAAGTTTCGGTATTCTTCGACTTTGACGCCGAGTCGCGTAAGAATTATTTAAGCGCTTTAGGAAATTTAGGTTTAACTTTTTTATTTTGCAGTCGCGGCAGTCGATTACATTTTCGCCATGCAGACCATCCATTTCGGCCGTTCAAGTAGCGGAAGTTACGCCGAATGGAGTCGCCAATTCGTCTTCTCCATCTATAAAAATTATTAAGTAAAATTAACGAATTTATTTGAATATTAATTTATTTACAAGAAAATATTTTTTTTTCGCAGAAAAAATCAAGCTCCGGTAACCCCGCACCCAAATTCGCGATTGCAGAAACAAATCTGCAGCGAACCAAACGTAAGATCGTTGAACCAAAGCACGCTAAATGAAGAAACCTGCTCCGGAACGCAACCAAGAGTCACTTTGGATTCGATCATAACGGAATACCTTACAAATCAACACGCCCTCTGCAAGAATCCGATGGCGAATTGCCCACAATTCAATTTATTTATGTAAGTACACTTATTAATTTATTTATCAAACTTTATTCGAATACTTTCAGTCCGCACAAATGCCCGGACCCAAAACCGCGCATAACCACCGCGTACAACTTCGCACTGCGCTCCGCGCGACGTTCCATCGGAGCCATCCAATCGCGCACGATGGATCGCCGATTCATCCATTCGCGATTCTGTCCAGTTCAGACTATGCGCTCGAATTCGGATGATGGATTTTTCACATGCGTTAAGTTTATGCCGGGCGATCGCTCGATGATTGTCGGCGATTACACCGGCGAGATCCGCTTGTTTAATTTGCGGACTGGGAATGAGGAGAATATGTTCATGGCGCATGATAATTATATTGTTAATATCGAACCGAATCGGACTGGCAAGTTGATTTTGACCAGTTGCACTTGGGGTCGGCCCATTTCGGCCTTGTGGAGTATGGACGACTTTCACATGAAGTAAGATTTGTTGTGTTAATTTATTTAAGTCGCTTATTTAATTTGTTGTAGTCATGGTTTGGATGAGGAGGAGCATGTGGAGTTCAGTAAAGTGTCTCAGGATAAAATTATTGGTACTAAATCGGAAGAGGCGACAGTAAGTAGACGTCAATATTTTAAGTTCGTTGAATTAACTTTCTGGTTTGTAGATTTACGATACAGCGACTTGTAAATCAATTACAAGATTAGTTCCTATAATTAGCAACCAATACACCAAAAACAAAGCAACGTTTAGTATGAACGACGAGCTCGTTTTATCGGATGGAGTTCTATACGATGTGAATTCGGGCAAACAAATTAATAAGTTGGATAAGTTGAATCAGACGCAAAGTGGGGTCTTTCATCCGAATGGATTGGAGGTAAGCTGACCCGCTGCGCTACCTGAGCCGGCCAATATATTTATTAATATTTTGTTCGACAGATTGTTTCTAATACGGAAGTATGGGACATCCGCACGTTCCGTTTAATCAAAACCGTGCCAGTTCTACACCAAAGCACCGTCATTTTCTCACCGATAAATCACGCGATTTATTCGATCGGCATGGAGCAAGAAATGGATGACGGCGATACGAAATTCGATTCCAGTTTTAAAACGGTGGATGCCATCGACTACTCTAGTATCGGTAAGTTTACTATTTTATACGATACAGAATGTGAAATAATTATTTATTAATTCGCAGCAACCGTGGATGTGAAAAAAGGAATCTACGATTTGGCGGTGAACCGCTTCGACACCCAAATAGCGATCGTCGAGAACCAGGGAATGTTCCAGTCGGTGCAGGAATCGGTCGTGCGATTATACGACGTGGGTCGCCGAAGGGACGACGAAGACGAGCAGGAAGAAGACGATGATGAAGACGATATGGATAACAGTGACGATGATGGTTCGGAAAACGATGATGCGATGTTGATTGATTTGCGTCAGGAAATGGAGAATGTTACGGATAACAACGATAATAATGATGATGACGGAGATGACGATGGGAGCGATTCGGACTGGACGAGTTTATCGGGCGGGTCGAGCGACGGGGGCGGATCGTCTGATGACGACGATTTGTTGCAGAATTTATTGCGGGAATTTTAATTTGTTTTATGTATGATTGGTAATTATTTGCTGTGCAATACAAATATTGATTTCAAACCCCTTTTTTATAATTTAATTAATTTTTACGTACTGTTTGATTTGCATTCTCTCAATTCATTTGCACTTTAATTAAGTTAGTAAGTGTATATACAAATATGATTCATTTTTCGAATGTGTATAGTTGATAAGATAAATCTACAATACAATAATTTATATATTGCCGCCAATTTCATTCACAGTTCCAATTCTAGTGATACTCATCGATGATATTGTGGATCCATTCGACGTAATAAAATACTGAAGTGTAGATGCCATATTTCTTCTTCTTGCCGCATCCATCGCCGAAACTCGTAATTCCTTGCACGTGGTAAGCATTTCGTTTACTTCTTCGGTTAGGCTCGTGGCACATTAGTCCGCCGCCACTGTCTCCGGCGCAAGTGTCGGACTTACCCGAATACCATCCGGCGCATAGCATTTTCGTCGTTATGGTGTTGTACGATTTTTGGCATGTGCGCAAGTCCACTATTGGCAGCTAAAATCAACTTGAAAAATTTATAATGCTAAAAAAATCGAAAAATTGAAAAACAAAAAAAAAATTGTTTTTTGTTTAATTTTTAGATTTTGTTTAATTTTTGATTTTTTTTAACTTACTTTAGTCTCTTGTAAAACGCTAGTACCATAACGATCGGTGTTTTTGACTTTCCCCCAGCCCATCACGGCACAGGATTGCCGGACCCTCGGTTTTTTATTCGGCAGGCAAGCGATTGGGGTTTTTACCGCTCGTGGTAACATTAGCAAAGCGATATCGTTATCAATGGTGTTCATGTTGAATTCCGGATGGGGGAACATCATTTTAACCGTCATCGTCAAATCATTGTGCTCCAATAAATTATGGGCATTAATGCGGACTTTTAAATATTTTCGGATGCAGTGGCAAGCGGTAAGTACCCACCGGGGGGCTATTAGGGTACCGCCGCAAAATACTTCCTGCAAAATAGAAAAAAAAATTACTTAAATTTAAAAAAAAAAATTTTTTTGCAAAAAATTATAAAAATTTTTTTTTTTTTTTTTGGTTTGCTATAATAATTTATATACTTTACTTACATCAAACTCGTTCATAACCGCCACATGCCAAGGCCACTTATGTCGCTCCGACTCATAACCCCCCAGAATTTTCAACATTTTCATATTCTTCGACTTCTTATTATTAACGCCGCATTTTTTGGCAAATCTTCGACTTCGCGCCACTTTTCGATTACTATTATACGAATTATAATTTTCACTTTGCTGATTCCTATTATTAGCGACCAATAAAAATACGATGCGCTTGCAAAAGGAATTTTCGAGATAACAATACGCATTTTGTTCCTGGAAAAGTTGCTTGCATCGCCCGAATTGCTTGCACCATCGTTTGCGATGCGTTTTGCACTCGCGCGAGCAGGCGGACCATTTCGACCATCGAGTGTAGATGTGGGATGATGGGCCTTGTTTGGTACGCATTAAATTTGACTATCACAAAAAATAAATTACTATTGGAAGGAATTTTTTGAATAATTATTTACTGGATTTAAGTGGATTTTGTGCGGCAGGACTTTTTGCCTCGCTTTTCTGCGGCATCTTTTGTTGCCGCACGGTCGCTCTTCGTATATGCGGGAATCGTGGCATTCGTTGTTGTTGATGCAACGTTTCGTTCTTCTTTGGTAACAATTTATGCATCTTGTCCAGTTCGACCATTTCGTATAAAATTTGGTAATATTTTGTGATGCATTAAAATTAGTGTTTTGAGTATCGTTGAGGATGGTGGGCATTTTTTCGGGCCACATCCATTCGGGTTGGTGTGATGACTTTATTTGGTTTTTCTAAAAAAAATTAACTAATTGTTTAATTGCTCAAAAAGCTGTGACTACTTTTATTTGTTGCATTTTTTTTTTCAAGAATAGATTGTGGCAATAAAGCTGAAGGACTTTCAGTGCTAAATTTCCATAATTCGATAAATCAATATTAGCACACCTTTTTGCATGCAAACATTATTTTCTATTATCATAGATAATAATATATATGTTGAGTAAGTGAAATAATTTGCCAAATTTGGTACACAATACATGTGAGAATCCAATTAATCAATTATTATCGATTCAATGCAAATTTATCGTACATTCAATTGAAGGCTTAATTAAATTGTTATATCCGGCAATTTTATGCCATATAGAAATCAATCATAGATTTATCAAAACACTCGGTATAGGATAGAATTTTGCAGTGACCCACTTTAAGAGATAAATTTATTTAAATAATAAATTGCTTTGCAAAATACAATCGTCAATAGATTTTCGCCTATAGGCATTCAATTGGCACTAATTAAATTTTATTTTCGTAAATAGTGCTGTTGCTATAAAATTTGCTATTAAATTTTATTAAGTTGAGGTATTTTGCAATAAGTATAAATTGTCACATAAAAATTATTGTGAAATGGGAAAGTAATCACTTTGGGAAAAAATAATTTGTGGGCGCAACAATAAATAATTTTGCAATAATTATAACGAATCAATAGTTTTCAATTATATTTTTAGGAAAAAAAAATATATTGTGAGCCCAATATTTAAAATAATTAAATAAATAATTAACAAAAAATTTCAATCAAAAAAATTATTTTTTTTTTGTTTAAAAAAATATTTTTTTAAATATTTTGACGAAAAAAAAAATACGTTATGGGGCGCAATATTCAAAATAAATAAATAATTTTGTAACAACAAACCAAAAAAGACCAAAAAATATATTTTTCTTTCGCATTTTTTGCATAATTTTTTTTTCCAATTAAATCAATTAGAAAATATTATTATGGGCGCAATATTTAAATTTCAATAGTAACAACAATTTCCAATTACAGCAACAATTAAACGTAGCCATGATTTATTGTTATAGCGCTTTAATTGTAGTGTCGCTAATTAAAATAAAGGTGCAAAGATTAATGTAGATAGGTGCAAACTGCATCCACATACGCAGAGGGACATCATTAAAGATGAGTTCAAGCAAGTTCAAGGTATTATTACCATCATACACTTTCGTTAAACCAAAAATAGTACTATACATTCTTTGAATAAATTTTTTATCACGCGAAAATAAAAAATGCACATATGCACTCGGTGCGATAAATAAATATAATTACGATTATCTTATTACATTGCAATAATATTTACTTACATGCTGTCGATGCTGTCTATTTGCAATTACTGTCGCTATTAATAAAAGTATCAAAAAAATAAACTGGTAGCACATAATTTCGAACAAAAAATTCAAAATTATTTTGATCGACTAGTTTTTTTGCAATTCAATTGAATGGAGGCATTTTTGCGTGGTTTTTCGATTCGATGGGATTAAGTTCGGTGTGTATAACGAAAGTTAATTTCAAACTGAGCTGGGATGCATTCGAGCAGCATAGACAGCACATTTTAATGAAGCCCAAAACCTGCTCTATCTGAGATGAGATAACATTATGTACTACTGCAACAGAAAGATGTATGCATTTTCGTTGTTAACATTCTAGACGGGGTTTTGTATAAGTTGCGCATTTTTTAAAAAAAAATTAATTTGAGAAATTAAATTTATTATCTCCGCACCACGCGCACGATTGATAAAAATTGGTTTATCTCAAAATTAGATGGATTATTAAAAAAATATCAAGTGTTTTGTTTTGGCAATTATTTAATTGACTTTATTGCTTGTGTTTGTTTTGTTTATTTATTTTTACGGATTTTATCAGTCGAAAATTAATTTTAAAAATTAATTTTTGAACGGTAGACGTTAGATAAATATTTTGCGACAACATTGATTGGGGTTTTATTTAAATATATTTCAAAATTAAAAATTTATATAGTTTTATTTTTTTTAAATATATTTTAATTTTTTTTTATTTTTAGGATTTTTTGCAAAAAAAATAATTTGAGTTCGGAACATTTAATTGGGGTTTAGAAAAATATTTGGTAAGTATAGGTTTGGATATTTTAACTTTTATGCATTTTTTTTTATTATTTTGAACTTGAAGAAAAACATCAACAAAAGCCTTGTACCGAATAATAAATTAATTGTGTTATTTATAATAAATATTAATAACGTAATGTCATTTTATCACATCATTATTGCTAGAAATATTTATTAAAAAAATTTAAAAATTAAAAAAATACCGTTTAAAAATTTTTAAAAATAAATTTTCTATGATTTTACAATATTTTATAAATTTAATTTTTTTTTTGGAGAATTTTTGACATTATTTTTTTGAAATATAATTTAGAAAAATAGAATTGTTTTTAAAAAATGTTGTTTACTAATTTAATTTAATAAAAAAAAATTCAAAATTAAAATACCTAAAAAATAATTTTTTTTAACGAGCAAAATCTTTTTTTTTTAATTATTTTTCTACAAATTTAAATAAAACAATTTTTTAAAAAATATATGAATGTATGTATAATGCAAACTTGTTAACATAAAAACAAAATAAAACCTTTTATTATTGCACCTAAATATGGTGCAACGTAAATTATTCAAATAATTATGATGTGTACAGGTATATAAATAACGCAGCCTATCCTAGAAATACATTTTACATAATCCCAACAAGGATTCAAAAATTTCAATAATTTATCTACTCAAAATTAACATTCCGTGTTACAGGAACAGATGGCGTTTCAATAATTTTCTTCCAAATTTCGCTATGTTTATTAATTTCTATACGACCGACCACAGTTTTTTTACCAATCATATTTTTATTAATCAATCGAATCAAAATATTCAAATTTTGAGAATTTTTATTCAAATTCGCTCGTAAGGTACCAGAATTTGCTTCTATCTTCAAACTGATTGTCGGATCGAAAACGTCGCTCTTCATTTTTTGGATCAATGCGTCTTCGCTGTCGGTGGCGCAAGCGGTAATTTTAACGTAAAATTTACCTAAAAAAATATTATTACCTTAATATTTATTTGTAAATATCAAAAATTATTTTTAAAAATAAATTACCTCCAAGTTTTTGATGTTCTTGCATCGTTTGCAAATTGCACCTAAATCTCGATACGGTGATTTCCACCACATCATTTGATCCATCTTCAGACAATGCATATTGCATGGTTAATTCGATATTGCCTTTTAACCCTTCTCTCTAAAAAAATTAAAAAAAAAAATTATTAACTGTCTAAAATATTATTTTGAGGGGGAAAACTTGCTTAGCGCTGCGCGCTCAAAAATGTCAAGATTCCGCGAAATCTTAATTTTTGAAAAAACTATTCGTCCGATTAAAAAAATAAAAATGAATTTAGATTCTTGAAGAATTGTTTTATCAAACGGCGAAAAAAAATTGTTAAAATATTTTTTGTGTAATTAGTTACGCGGAGTTGAACTTACACTATCGAAAAAAAATTGCAATTATTATGTAACCGGTCGTTAATTATTTTTTTATTAATTTAAATATCAAAGAATTTAAATTAATTTTAATTTTATCAATTAAAGCAATAGTTTTTTGATAATACTATCAAAAAATTTCGGTTCTAAATTTTTTTTTCGAATTATTAGCGAATTTTTTACTCACAGGTGCTGTAGATTTGCCATACTTAATATCCTGAATACTTCTCCAGATATCAGGCGTGCTAATAACATCGTAATCCACTTTCTGTGTAAATAATCCACTATCTAAATTATACTGAACTGCTCCAATTGTATGTCGATTTCCCAACGAAAATCGACTACTTTTCGCCGAACTATTGTCATGTTCCCTCAACCGAATATCGTTCTCATTGAACGTGAAAAATCGCTTCAACGTGTTATTTTTCCGGGACCCTCTCGAAGAATAGTCAATTTTCTTCAACATCGCATAAATCGTAAACGATACGAATTTGTTGCGAAACGCATCTTGGTTTTTCAAATTTGCGCTCGTCTGGAACTCGAACTCCTCATTGAAAGTCGGCCAGGATTCTTCGACGATTTTCGTCTCGAATTTCTCCTTTTCAGGAAACAATGTGATCTTCAATTGAATGGATTAGTGCTAGTGGGACTAATAAGGGTGTGAAATTACCTTAACTGAGTAGCCATACGGCTTAACTCCACTACACGACACTGGCAACAATTTAGCACCGATAACTTTAACGCGGAACGTTTTCTTCGACTGCGAATAGAACACTTTGAAGCCGATCTGCGGATCCGTATTGATGTCATCTGGAATAATTTTCTTCGTATTTGGCAAATAGCTGATTAATTTGTTTACGGCCATATTTTCATAGTGGACCGAAATAAATTGTTAAAGTGAATAATCTAATTCACTGTCGTGCCATCTAAGTAGTTCGAACAATCAGCACCAATTTAGATTCGTAAATTGGCTGAATTGAAAAGGCCACAAATACAAAGCAATAGATCTGTGTACTTGATAAATAATTAACTACTCACCATTCCAATTAATTTTTTGATAGCGCGATAAACTTCATATAATTCTCTTATCGCTATAAGTAAGCATCTTTTATCTTTGATAGTACTAGATTTTCCAATATTGAAGTAATTTACACTTGTTTAAAGTACACATTTGCGTCATCGTTTTTTACTAACGCTAAAGCTTGGAATTTTAATTATGTATACACACATTTATATTTTTCCTGTAGAGCAAATATTTCGTGTAGCTAATACTTTTCTCAAAATAGTATAGTTGACGATTAGAATTTAATTCCCGCCAAAAATATTTGCAAAAATCGTTCAAATTCTAACATAAATGCAGTTTATACGTTTAAAATTTGAATTTGCCGCCTTCTTAGTAATAATTTTCGTCATTCAGTTGGTAACTTTGAACGTAGCCATCTTTCTAGTTAGTAGCTTGGCTTGTCCGCCATTGTTATTCTACACAGTCATAAACTTTATTATTAATTGCTTTATATTACAACAACGCAATTTAATTTGGAGATTATCCGCCTGCTTAAAAGATAACACGGTAAGCAAATAAACAACTTTAATTCGTAGTAAGCTTAATTTTAATGTTTAAATATCATAAATCTATTTACAATACAACCTAACCTAAAAATGTCACATTACAAATTACTCGATACTTTATCCGCGACTTCATCATCGTATTCCACAGCTTCAATTTGCATTTCCTCCACATTTTCGTCAAACGCCACCGATTTGCGTCGATCCATTGCATCCGTATCCGTTTCTCCGACATCGTTTTCAACATTTGGCCGGAAAATGAAACCGGTTGGTCGCCTCTTATCAATTGCTTCACTAGTTGTTCTAAAGAAAAGATTATATTACATCTTAAATAGCAAACGTAAATCTATTTACATGTTAGTGATCCCTGCCGCTGGATTTTTGGTAAAAGTCGGCGATTTTGGAACGCTATCTTCCTCCATATGGTTGTACGACGACTTATTTCTGAAAATTTACCCAATTTATCGTCGTACCGACGAAAACTTGAAATATAATCACCTGATTTTGAAATAATAGAAGCCAACCGATCCCAAAACGCTTAAACATAGCAATACGGCCAGAACGGAAATTCCGGCAATCAAACCAGTCTTATCGTAATCGTCCGATTTTGGAGACCCACCAGACTCGCCCAATGGAAGATTAATAAATAAACTAGCACTACTAACGTCTCCCGTCAAATCCACTGCTTTCAATGGAAGCACAAGACTTTGTTTGTTGTCCAAAATATTGGCGGGAAGATTCTGTTTGACATTCACGTACCAATACTCATTCTGGTCTTTTGTGACATCAAAATATCGCGAATACTCTTCACTCTCTAACGTAACGGTAACATCGGCGAAGTTTACGTTACCAGGTGCATATATAAAGTCTTCCATTGTAAGTACATCCTTCTTGGAATAAGTTGCAACGTAATATATTTTTGTTAACAAAGGAATCGAATTAGATTTCGGCAATGTGATGACTAGAGTTGCGGAACTAGCCGCTGAATTTTTGGTATTCACCGCACTCAAAGTTACGACCAAATTTTGTTCCGAAAGAAGTACAGTTGCATCCAATGGGGCTTTTACGTTAATAGTCCAAACGTTGTCTCCTCGAACGGTTTCAAAGTTGTCTTTAAATTCTAAACAGATAATAATTAATAGAAGCACTTTAAATCTTCTATAATCTTACGACTACTACTATCGATGGAGACTTCTATATCTTCAAAATCATCCGTAACAGCAATCTGATCAGGATCCAATTTTACGTCACCGTTGCCATCGGTACCACTTGTATATTGTCCGGAATAATGGAGTTTCGTAAACTCGGGAGCTCCAGTTGGATTCGGTTTTGGCAAGTTAATTATCAAAATTGCTTCCGTTGATTTAGTAGGATCTGTGGAATCTGTAGCTTTTAATGTGAACACCAAACTTTTACCCGAAGTTAAAATGTCGGCATCTAATGGAGCTGTTACGGTGACCGTCCAGGAATTGTCCGTTTCTTTTTTGAGTTCGAAATTGTTTTTGAAGTCGTCTGAAAAGTATTGGTTTAATTTTATTATGTGAAATAGTTTGTTGTAGAATGTGTATTTGGTACAGTGTGCGAATTTGTTATTTGTTAAAATGTGTTATTGGGTAAAATGTGGAAGGAACTATAATTATTTATTTTCTTACTCTCGTTGACTACAAGTTCAATTGTAAACGATTTATATTCTATGGCGATGATTTCTTCTAAAGTTACGGTAGTTTGTCCAGTAGAATCAATTTTGTAATCCCCAGCATAAGAAGGTTGTGTAAAGATAGGAGCTCCAGTTTGATCAATTTTTGGTATTGGTAAATCAATGACTAATGTGGTTTTACTTGATTTTGAATTACTAGTATCAAGAGCAACTAATGTTAAAATGATACTTCCACCAGCTTTCAAAATATTTTGATCTAAAGGTTTGTCAACCTCTACATTCCAATTTTTATCTGCGTCATTTCTTGTTATTTTGAAATTTTTATCAATACCAGCAGCTGAAAAATTCCAAATTTAATTTTAGAAGTAGAATTTAAGATTCCGAAAACATTTTCAATTTTTGGATATTATTTGAAGATGGTCCTTATTGGTACTTACTTGGATCTGATTCAATGGAGAGTTCTATCTGATCAATATTAGTACTTGTTAGTGCAATAAGTTTTTCTAATGTTAAAGTGTCGTCTTTTGAATAAGTCCCTGTATAATGAACTTCAGAAAATACAGGTGCTCCAGTGGGATCAATTTCTGGTACTGGTAAATTAATTACTAATGTGGTTTTACTTGATTTTGAATTAGTACTATCAAGAGCCACTAATGTTAAAATGATACTTCCACCAGCATTTAAAATATTTTGATCTAATGCTTTTTCAACTTCAACGTTCCAATTCTTGTCTGCGTCATTTTTTGTTATTTTGAAATTTGTATCAATACCAGTAGCTGAAAAATTCCAAATTTAATGTTAATTCTTGTTAGGGTTCTAAGTTCCGAAGAAAAATTCCAATTTTTGGATGTTATTTGTAGATGAACCTAATTGGTACTTACTTGGATCTGACTCAATGGAGAGTTCTATCTGATCAAAATTAGTAGTACTGGTTAGTGCAATAAGTTTTTCTAATGTTAAAGTGTTCTCTTTTGAATAAGTTCCTGTATAATGAACTTCAGAAAATACAGGAGCTCCACTTGAATCCACTTCTGGTACTGGTAAATCAATGACTAATGTGGTTTTACTTAATTTTGAATTAGTACTATCAAGGGCAACTAATGTTAAAATTATACTTCCACCAGCATTTAAAATATTTTGATCTAAAGATTTTTCAACCTCAACGTTCCAATTCTTATCTGCTTCATTTTTGGTTATTTTGAAATTTTTATCAATGCTAGTAGCTGAAAAATTCCAAATTTAATTTTAGAAGTAGAAGTTATAAGATTCCGAAAACATTTTCAATTTTTGGATATTATTTGTAGATGATCCTTATTGGTACTTACTTGGATCTGACTCAATGGAGAGTTCTATCTGATCAAAATTAGTAGTACTTGTTAGTGCAATAAGTTTTTCTAATGTTAGAGTGTTCTCTTTTGAATAGGTTCCCGTGTAATGAACCTCAGAGAATACAGGAGCTCCACTTGAATCAATCTCTGGTACTGGTAAATTAATAATTAATGTGGTTTTACTTGATTTTGAATTACTACTATCAAGAGCAACTAATGTTAAAATGATACTTCCACCAGCTTTCAAAATATTTTCATCTAAAGGTTTGTCAACCTCTACATTCCAATTTTTATCTGCGTCAATTTTTGTTATTTTGAAATTTTTATCAATGCCATTAGCTGAAACATTCCAAATTTAATGTTCATTCTGTTGGAATTCTAAGTTCCGACAAAAAATACCAATTTTTGGGTATTATTTATAGATGATCCTTATTGGTACTTACTTGGATCTGATTCAATGGAGAGTTCTATCTGATCAATATTAGTGCTTGTTAGTGCAATAAGTTTTTCTAATGTTAATGTGTTCTCTTTTGAATAAGTTCCTGTGTAATGATCCTCAAAAAATACAGGTGCTCCACTTGAATCAATTTCAGGTACTGGTAAGTTAATGATTAATGTGGTTTTACTTGATTTTGAATTGGTACTATCGAGGGCAACTAATGTTAAAATGATACTTCCACCTGCTTTCAAAATATTTTGATCTAAAGGTTTGTCAACCTCTACATTCCAATTTTTATCTGCGTCATTTTTTGTTATTTTGAAATTTTTATCAATGCCAGTAGCTGAAAGATTTCAAAATTAATGTTAATTCTGTTAAGATTCTAAGTTCCGAAGAAAAATTCCAATTTTTGGTTGTTATTTGAAGATGAACCTTATTGGTACTTACTTGGATCTGACTCGATGGTGAGAGTTATCTGATCAATATTAGTACTTGTTAGGGCAATAAGTTTTTCTAATGTTAGAGTGTCGTCTTCTGAATAAGATCCTGTATAATGAACCTCAGAGAATACAGGAGCTCCACTTGAATCAATTTCTGGTACTGGTAAATCAATGACTAATGTGGTTTTACTTGATTTTGAATTACTAGAATCAAGAGCGACTAATGTTAAAATGATACTTCCACCAGCTTTCAAAATATTTTGATCTAATGCTTTTTCAACCTCAACGTTCCAATTCTTGTCTGCGTCATTTTTTGTTACTTTGAAATTTTGATCAATGCCATTAGCTGAAAGATTTCACAATTAATGTTCATTCTGTTAGGATTCTAAGTTACGCAGAAAAATTCCAATTTTTAGATGTTATTTGCACATGAACCTAATTGGTACTTACTTGGATCTGATTCAATGGAGAGTTCTATCTGATCAAAATTAGTAGTACTTGTTAGTGCAATAAGTTTTTGTAATGTTAGAGTGTTCTCTTTTGAATAGGTTCCCGTGTAATGAACTTCAGAAAATACAGGCGCTCCACTTGAATCATCTTCTGGTACTGGCAAATTAATTACTAATGTGGTTTTACTTGATTTTGAATTACTAGTATCAAGAGCCACTAATGTTAAAATGATACTTCCACCAGCTTTCAAAATATTTTGATCTAAAGGTTTGTCAACCTCTACATTCCAATTTTTATCGGCGTCATTTTTTGTTATTTTGAAATTTTTATCAATGCCATTAGCTGAAACATTCCAAATTTAATTTTAGAAATGCCAATTTATTGAAGTTTTTTAAATAGTACTTACTTGGATCTGACTCGATGGTGAGGTCTATCTGATCAATATTAGTACTTGTTAGTGCAATAGGTTGGTCTAATGTTAAAGTATCGTCTTTTAAATAACTTCCTAAGTAATAATCATCTTTAAACTCAGGTGCTCCAGTCGAACCAATGTCCGGTAAATTAAGTACTAACGTCGAGTACCCGATCTTTTCATTATCTGTTTCTACAGCCTGTAACTCAATTACCAGCTTTTTCTCTTTGTAAACTTCTTCATCCAGTTTGGTTAAAATATTAATATTCCACTTAGTTCCATCAAACTTAATTTCAAAATTTGTATTGTACGCTAAAGTTAACAACAAACATTTTAATATTAAATGCAAAATTAACTTAAGCAGGTTTTGGATAATAAATCTCTGAACTCACTTGTTAGTGCAACTTGAATTGCACTTTGATCAGCTTTATTTGAAATCGAAATATCATTATCTAAATCAACCACTCCAGCTTCAGTATAAGTCGCTTCATAATTGGCTTTCGAAAATGTGGGCGAAACATTAAATTTCAGAACCAAAACGGATTTCGCCTCAGAAGTACCATCCGTTGCAGTTAAATCAACTGATAACTCACTTTCGTTTAGTTCGTCTAATTTCTTTTTAATATTAACAACCCATTTACCATCCTTGATCACAAACTCAAAATTACTATCGTACGCTACAAAAAAGCACTTTTGGCTTAGTCCTCTTTAGGAAGCAATAATTAGGTACTCACGGCTAGCAGCGGATATTGTAACTGTAGCACCACTTGGAGCAGTAACACTCAATTCGGGAGATAACTCCAAAGCATCCTTCGCAGGATCATATTTAGCCGAATATTTTAGCGAAGCAAACTCTAGTTCTACTACCGGTACCCGTAAGGAAATATCGGTCGAAAAGGTACTACCAGAAGCAGTCGCTTCTAACTTAACTATTACCTCAGGATTTACCGAAACAATTGGACCAGATGTAACAATAGTAAAATCGTTAGTTGTCGGATTACGTTCAACCGTAAGTAAGTCGTTATATTCTGGAATTATATTTGCACACTGTCCTCCGCAAAATAGCTAATCAAAAATGAAACTTACCACTAAACGTGAATACGGGATCACCCTCAAGATTGCTAATGGTCATCGGGTCCATTTCCACTTTCTGGTCCTTGTAAGTCGCGATGTAGTACGGCTCATCGAATTTCGGCAAAGCGATATCCGGTAGAGAAATAAGTATAGTGCAAGCTGATTTGATGCTGGTCTCAATTTCGAGAGTACCGGTAACGATTGCTACACCAGATGGTACAACTGCATCGTCTTTTAATTTAATGGTGACAGTTTTATCCTTCGTAGTAAAATCGATCATACTTTGGGCATCTAGAAACACAATTTGCTATTATATTGAAGGGGTACTATTTTGCGATTGGAGCAACCTCCTGATATAGTTAGTTTAGCTTGCTCTGCCGGTACTTCCGTCTTGAATTTGATATCGTCTCCTTCGTGGGTCAACTCCGGCTTTCCATCCGTAATTTTGTAATCAAATTTGTAAAGGGAACTTTCAAAAGACGGAGTATCGACCAGATTGGACGTATCCACTTCCAGTACTATCGAGGCATCGCTCGACTTTTCGACATCCTGATTTAAATTAAATTAAGTCTCAAGCCTAAACTTGCTGTAATACTTACCAAAGCCGTGATGTCAAAACTTTCCAACTCCACTAAAGTTTTTGTGGTCGAGATTGTGGCTTGATACGTATTTTTGACGTCCAACAAATTATTTTTGGCTACAAACGCAAAGTCGGTATTTTTTGACGTAAAGGAGATTGTATTGAACCCAGAAGTGAAGTCAATATCGTAGGCCTCGATGGCTGGACCAAATTTCGTAATTTCTGATTGGACGGATAAGGGTTTCGGTACTTTGAAAGTGTAACTCGGAGTTGTGAAGACTGGCGCGTTATTGTTGGTATCCTGAATTCGATATTGAATGGTCTAGAATGGAATGGTTTTAATACCGTATGGTACTACTTGAGCAAAACTTTTACCAACGAGCTTTCCGCTTCACATGTCATTTTGCAAGTTATATCCATAACTATAAAAATGCCCTTTATATTATCTGCTTTTGTTAGGGGGCCTTCGCCATTGTAAACGTCCAGTTCAATATTTGCAAAATCTTGTGTTAAGCCTGCGGTTAATTTTCCATCTTCTGCTGATATACTGACGTACTTGTCGTAAGTTGCGTCACACGATAGGCCGTCTTAGTGAATTAATTTTCGTGAAATGAGTTATGTAAAAAAAATTGTCAAAAACTTACCTAATGGACCTGTTATAGGGTACTGTTGTTTAAATGTACTAATATCCGTATCATCACTTGTTGTTATATAATTTTTAGCAGTCCAATCAATGCCCTCGATGTTACAATTTCCGTCTGAAATTTTCAAAAAATTTAGCACCATATGGAACCCTATCATCAGTGTTCTATTTACCATTCAAAGCTACTGTTGTCGATGAGAACATTATTACTAACATGTACAATAATAGTAAAAGGTTCTGCATTTTGCAGAACATTTGGAACACAATTTTCACAAAAATGGTTTAGTACTAAATTTGGCTAGTGATTTTATTCCACTTAATTTTGAAACTTGTTACGCTTTAATCTAATCTTTAATAAAAGGTATCGATTAATGATGTCGCTTCGTAGAAACAATGATATCTCAATTATTTTATCTCGATACTGCGAATTTTAGATTAAAAATTTTGAATAACATATAAAGTATTTAAAAAAACAATTAGGGGACCATCAAAAATAAACTAAAAGTAATTATTGAGGGTCCTCCACCGGCTGTGTCGAAGTTGTCTGCAACCAGCATTGCATCATAGAGAAAAGAGTGCGAATGATTGGCGAGAGCTTAGGAGAGAGTGAGAAAAATATATAATAAACTCGCGTATTTATAATTAGTGTATTTCGGTTATGCGTTGATGGTTTTTGATAAAAATCATGTCCAAATATTCTGGAAAAAATTCTCTAGGGCGCGAAGCTCACTAAATTTGAATAATTTTAATTAATCATTGTTAATTATGTTAATTTATTTCTGATTGTCAAATATGTCTTTAATTATGCACTATTATTTAAAAAAAAAAGTTTTGGGAAAAAGATTAGTCTCTTCAGAATATTTTGACATGATTTTCATCAAAAACCATCAACGCGTAACCGAAATACACTAATTATAAATACGCGTATTTATTATATGTTTTTCTCACTCTCTCCTAAGCTCTCGCCAATCATTCGCGCTCTTTTCTCTATGATGCAATGCTGGTTGCAGACAAATTATTAAAAAAGTAATTATTTTTTGTCTAATAAATCTAATTTTTTCAAAAATATTTTCCATTTATTAGGCACTATTCTACTAAAATAAAAATCGACTAATCTGTGGCTAAAGTTTGATTTTCCAGGTCTTCTTCATGTTTCACTGGAATTCTAACAGCCAGATTTAACATACTAGCCCATTGTCCATCGCACAACTCATCAAAACTCATGTCTTTCAATAAGGATCCCCCCAAATTTTCGGGACCTCGACAAGTGGGTTCAGTATCCCACAGTTTTTCTTTATTATTATCAACCCACAATGCCAAATATAAAATGTTGCAATCGCAATGCCACGGATTTTTCGTTAATTTTATCGAAATTAATTCCGTGAGATGGTCCAAACATTTTGCGGGTATGTAATGGAATTTGTTGCTATCTAATTGTCTAAAATAAAATAAGTACAAAATGTTTGTTAAATAATTATTGTACGAAAGGTACAATTTTTGTAAGCTGGGCGTGTAGAAAAAAATATTGCTGTGAATATTATTTAAAATATTATTGTTCATTAGTAAAGACGTCAAACTAATTAATCCATTGAATGTTTTCTCTTTAATTGTTTCCAAATTGTTCGAAAATAAAAACAGCTTTTCCAAATTGCGATTTTCAACGAAACTGTTTTCAGGCAGTTCGTTGATGAAATTTTGCCCCAAATGCAGTTCGATTAAGTTGGTCAATTTGCGAAAGTCGTTTTGCGCAATCTGAAATTAATTTTAATTATTATTGTTAGTTAATTAATTTATTTTTTGTACTTGATTGAGCTTGTTCGAAGTCAACAACAGTGTTTTCAAATTTTGAAGTTTATCAAACAAATTCGGCGATAAGAACGTTAATTTATTTCGCCGCAAGTTCAAGTATTCCAAATTCGCCAACTTTTCGAAAACCCCTAAACAAAATAATTATTTAAACTATTTAACAATAAGCATAGTATTTTATTTTTACCCGTCGGTATTAAATTGATATTATTTTCCGCCAAAAGCAGCCGTTTCAGCGAAATTAAATCCGCAAACGCAAATTTTGGCAAAGTTTCCAACAAATTATTGCTGAAATCCAAATCTTCCAAAAGCTCTAATTTGTTGAACGCACTTTCGGGTAGAGCTTTAATTTTATTTCGCGAAAAATGCAAAACGATCAGATTTAAATTCCCTTTAAACAAATTATTGCCGATCGATTGGATCTTATTATCGGACACGTCAAACGTTTGCAAGTTGCGCAATTTAAGCAGCAAATTTTCGGGCAACTCTTCGAGGAAATTTTTATTTAATCGCCTAAAAAATATATTTTTTAAAAATTCTGTAAATAAAAATATTGTCTCACAAATATTTTAAGCTGTCCAGATATTCGAAAATCGAATGCGGCAAATGATCGATTTTGTTATCAAATAAATCGAGCTCCGTGAGGTGTGTCAGCATTTGAAACGCGTTTTTGTTAATCGTCGTCATACTGTTAATTCCCAAATCACTACAATTTTTGTTTGTTTAAATATTCTAATAAATTAATATTTAGTACATATTTGCAATATCGTGCGGTAAAATTTGATTGGCTGGTAATTCATTAATTCCTTGTTGCCAGCAACTCAAACTTTTCGTTTCTGGTCGACATTTACAAGGCCCTTTAAGGCACTCGATCCATCTCTCGTTTTTGTTCGATAATTGCCACACTAAATATTTAAATAAAAATATTTTATTATATTTTTTGAATTTTGGTACCTGGTTGCTCCAACGATCTCAATCGCCGCTCCAATTTAATCAGATAATCATTATTGCTGCTATCATCCTCAATTGCGTCTTTAAATTCCTGCAAATTAATCTGGCTTTGTTCTAACGCTTGGCACGAATTAATTTCACATGATTCGAAATTGGCTTCCGATCGTAGAATTATGTGGAGGAAAACTGGTAGAATTTTTGCAAACAACATTTTTGTACAACTTCCAGATGAAGTGAGGATGGGATTGTTTAAATAATGCGATTATACAATTATGCAATAGCAATTTATTATATTAAATAATTTGGTATGAAATGTGTTTTAATGCTTTTAAAAAGCTGGTTCCTGTTGATGCTCGATATTAATTATACCTACCAAAAGGGTGAATCTGGATTAACACTGGGAAAATGCACGGGATATTAACGCGAGCAAATATAATTATTTCTATTTTATTTTGTTAATTTTATTCTAAAAATAATATAGACAATATTTAAAAGTAATATTGCTGCATTATTTATAGTTTTTATTTATATAAAGAGATAAGATTGATGATTACGGATTTAAATACATAATCGTGTAGGTACTACAACTCGATATTCATTACTTTGATTTTGTAGATTGTGAAAAATTGGTTTCTAGGAAATGTTACTATTAAATGAGTATCGTCACAAAAATTACCGTTTTAAAAAAAATTCTCCTGTTACGGAATTTCTTAGGATCTAAGTTTTAAGTACTTATTTATTACAAAACAAACATAGTCCATATAAAATAAAATCAGTAATGAGAAATAAAAAGTTTGAAAAATAAAAACTTACGCTTCCGTTAAAAGCCACGCAAAAAGGAAATTACAATACTATAGGTTTAAACCGTTCTAATCGTTGTTTAGCCTTATCCGCATTGGAATTGGAAACGTCCGTGTTTGTACCATTTGTCGACTTCGTTTCGGCGGCGACCCCAAATCGCGCCTTTCGCTTATCTAACTTATCTTGGGTTTCCATCTTCGACATCGATTTGGAAACCGAACCACCAAACCTTTCCGCCCTTTGCTTAAGCACGTCTATATTCGTCTCCTAAACAATTAAACGCCAATCAATAAACAAACAACATTCTGCAATCTAAAAGTCTTACCACAGGGTTGCTTTTAATAGACGACGAAGAGGATGTCTTCATGGTAATTTGGGCGCCGCCAAAGCGTTCAGCCCGCGCCGCTTTCTTAACTGTATCAGTCGCTACGTTAACACCGAATTTCTTCGCGCGCATTTCCAAGCGTTCCTTTGCAGAGAGCTCCGATAATTTCACCACTTTCTTGTCCTCCGATAAAGAAGCGTCTTCTTCATGTACAACGGCGGGTTTTGCGGTTACCGGACTTTCTATTGGTTGCTTGCTGAGAGTGCGATTGAGAATGAATTTCTTAGGGGACTCGTTTTTAGCGTCGCCGTTGTCTTCGATACTTTTTCGCTTACTTCCTTTGGATGACAGCGAATCATTCAGAATTAGCTCGTTGTCCAAGGCGTGGATGACCGATTCGTTTTCATCGTGTTCGGTGTCGTCATCGTCCTGTTAATTAGTAAAACCAACAATTAGAAAACTTGTAAAAGAGTTGTAGTATTGTTGATTACGTTTAGCAAGTCCTCTTCTAAATCGTCCACAGAACCAATGGTGTTACTGTGCCCAATGGTGCTACTGTGGTTTGAAGCGGCGGATAATCGGTCGACTAGGTCTTTCTTGTTTCCACCGGTTGATAGGCCTCTGAGCTTTAACGCCTTCTTTAGATCTGGTACCTGCAACATGTTAAATTGCCACTTAACCTCCAAATACAAGACAACACAAAACGTTTGTGACTTTTCAACTGATTTATCAAGCAATGGTTGCTAGCATTAGTTATGAAATTGTTTAAATAGTAAAATAGGGGGCTGTACCTTTAATTTTGAGATATCCGAGTAGGATAACGCGACTAATAAATCTTCCTCGTCAGACATTTTTAATTTTAAATCGACTGGCTTTGCGTGAAGTTAGCAACAAATTTATAAAATTCCACAAACTTTTAAATTAGATTTTAAAATTAATTTAATATAATTTATCAATTCAAAATTAACAAATCTGTATTTAATACAAGCAATATTAATATTTGTTAAATAACTGAATTTCTAGTAAGGTCTGTGATACCAGGACTACCAACATAAACTTTGAAGTTTAATAAAATTGACATCTGACATTACATAAATAAACTATTAATTAATTTAAAGAGTTATTACAAATTAAAACAATTAATAATCATGTCCAAAGCGAAAGATCCTGCCCCAGGAGATGGTTTACGGTCGATTAGAACCACAACGTTGTTCAGAGCTGTGAATTTCGAGCTTTACGCCAAACCTGTAAGTATTGCACTTTTATCTTATTTTATTAGTACACTAATGGTTTTAATTACAGAATTTAGTAATAATGGGACTTGGTTTAGTCGCTTTTACTGGCTGTTTAGGTTATATCACGTACATGAGGCATAAATTCGAAGGATTGGGATATTATCCAGCTGTTAAAGTGGATGGAACAGAAGAGTTTGTTAAACGAAAGTCGAAATGGGAAACTTAAACTAGTCAATTTGTGAGTTCATAATTTATATTGTAAATACTAGAATAATTAATTAGACAAAATAAATTTGTCTGAAGTTGTTGAGAATTATTCGCATTGGTTCCACCACGAAAAAATTTAAATTAATTAGTTAATGAATAGTTAAAATACTGGTAATATATTTAATAAAAAAATTATTGCTTATACATTTATTATAAATAATCTTCTGTTTTGATATAAAACACATTAATTTAAATTAATAATACAAAAGTTACAAGCTAAACATTAAGTCCGTGGTGGAAAAATTAGGGTAGGCTAAGTTCACTCCGGTTCTGCGTCCATTCAAATTTCACTAACGCATCCCTTAAATGAATGAAATCGTTTCTCGAAGCCGGAAACGAAACACGTAAGCCAGAACAATGAATATATCATTCGAACTTGCAAGTTCAATGTCGCCGAAAAACTTCGGACCAAAAAAACACTACAAACATGGTACGTACCAACATAACCTATAAATTATTGAGCGTAACTTTAAACAAAACCGTTTAGCCCCGTCAGTTTTGGCATTACGAAAACCGTTCCGCCGTTCATTAACACTAGACCGCAAAAAGCCAACAGTGCCGAACGACAGCATAGTGATAATCGAGAATTTGACTGATACTGAAAGTTCCGCAACCGGTTCCGGCATTATTCCCACGACAACAAGACTGGACGTAATCGTAATAGACGACACATTAGATCGAGTAGAAGGCGCAGCGGCGCTGCAGAATGATTTATTAACAAGGGACAAACGCAGCAACATTGAGGAATGGCTGGAAAAAGTGCACAGTGAAACCGAGCAAAACTCGGCGAGCAATTCCACTAATGTGTTTACAGATTTGTCTCGAATTTGCAATTCGGATGACTCGACGTTTAGTTTAGACCACACAGCACAAGCTGTGAATTCGACGTTTGCTCCGAACCACGAGAAATGCTTCCAGGATTTGTTTGAGAAGAAGAAAGTGGACGTAGAATCCTCGACAGATGTGGATGTTGGTTCGGGAGTTAAGAAAACGAGTCAAAGCTTTGCGAAGCTTTTTATTGAGGATTCGTTTGAGTTGGGATTGGACGAAAGCTTAACTACGAGGTTGAAGAAGTCCGAGAATAAGAGTAAAGAGAGCTCGTATAAATCGTGCAAAAGCGAGTTGAGCTTGGAGAAGAAAGTTGAAGATGATTATAAAGGTATATTATTATATTTGAAATTAATTTCAATTAATTTTGATTGTTAATCGCAGAAAATGTGGCCGCCAATGCGAATGAAGACGACGAGGCTGCGCAGAAGTTGCTGGACGAACTTTACGGGAAGCAATGGCGAGCAAAACAGGATGAAATACTGCCAAAAAGCGACCAACGACCCAAGAAACCCATAAAACCCACCACAAACACCGACATGTACACTAAACCCAATCTATTTTTAAACAATCTAAATTATTAATGTTTCTAGCAAACCAAGACGCAATCCTTTCAAACTGCCAAACCCATACTTGGATTCGGAGCGCAAAAAATCCAACAATTTGCTTAAAAATCTGCAAAAAGAACGCATCAAAGTGAAAGAAGCCAAATCGCCTTGGTTGCAACGGATTAACGCCCTTTGCGATACTGACGCGTCCGACGATGACCCACAGAAACCCATCCAGCGAGCCAAATTGAATTTCGATTCCGACGAAGAAATTGCGACGAAATCGAAATATTTCACACCCAGGAAACTGCCTGCCGGAATCGCATCGTCTTCATCGTCGTCCAGTAGTTTGAAGCAGTTGTATTCGGATTCTAGTTCAAGTAAAGGAAAGTCCGACGAACATTCTAGTCATAAGAAAAGTGTTAAGAAGAAGGGTTCCGCGCGGAAGAAATGGGAGTCGGAGAGTAGTAGTAGCGACGAAGAGGAAGTTATTAAAAGTACAAAAATTGTTACGAAGCCATCAAGTGATCAATGCTATTCGTTCTTGACATCGCTTTCAGGTAGAATTATTTTTCTACAATATTAGTATAATAAATGTAAAATTACAGGTTTTGTACCGCTCTCAAAAATTGACTACTCCGCGAAAATCTACCGCGATAATTTCAAGCTGTACAAAGTCCAATTGGCCGAAAAACTGTTCAAACTGTACAACGAAAAAGTGTTCGATAATGCGATACCCACTACGACTCAGCTGATATGGAGCAACGATTTGCGGAAAACCGCGGGAAATTGTTCGTGCAAAAAAATCTCATATCGGTCGGGAGAAGTGGCGCGAACTGTTACCATTAATTTGGCGAGTAAAGTTTTGACGAGCGCTGAACGATTGCGCGATACTTTAATCCACGAAATGTGCCATGCGGCTACTTGGATTGTTAATGAGTTGAGTGATGGGCATGGAGCTTATTGGAAATCTTGGTGAGTTTGATTTATTTTGATTAGAAATAATTTTAGCGAATATTTTTATTAGGACTTACAAAGCGATGAAAGTGTTCCCGGAATTGCCGCCAATCAACCGATGTCACAGCTATGCGATCGAGACGAAGTACACTTATAAATGCACGCAGTGTGGATACAGGTAATATTTAATTAATTAACTATTTGTTTTATAAATATTTTTTATGCAGTATTGGACGACATACGAAATCGTTAGACACCGATCGCAAACGGTGTGGCTTCTGTATGGGTACCTTTGAGGTATTTATAAATAAGACGACCAAAACTGGCGAAATTAAATCAGTGCCTTCCACGCCGCGCGGTAAAGGCAAACCCACGCAATTTGCGCTTTTCGTAAAGGATAATTATAAGACGTACAAAACGCCGGATCGCAATCATAAGATTGTCATGCAAATGTTGGGACAGAAATTCTCAGAAGTGAAACTACAAGCGGATTTAGTTTGATGAGGATCGTGAGGTATAGTAGTGATTTTGATATTTTATGTAATTATGTGTGCGTACTAATGTTAGAATTGAAAATTTTTAATATTAATTGTTTGACAATGATGACTGATTTTTAATAATATTTTTTTATAATTAAAATGAGCGATTTGTAAATATATGTGTTACATGATTGACTTTTTTTGATTCTAAATGCATGTTCCTGGATTTTGATTAAAAATATTATTGAAATACTTTTTACGCCCTCTATCTTGAAGTATATTGGTGAGAATTCATTACAGTTATCTGCCTGGGAAATGTACGTAGTTAAATATTTCTCCGCGTGGCGCTTATTAGAAGGCCCGAAATGGTAATTTAAATTCTCTATACTTTTTACATTAAAAAAAAGATTCAAAATTTTACAAAATTGCTTCAATAATATTTTTAATATTTTATTAATATAAAAAATGTGCATTATCATAATATTTTGTTGTGAAAAATATTACTCATCAAATTTACTAGTAATAGAAGGTTCTAGATAAAATTGCATCGCATTTGTTTATCTGGTTTATTTTCTAGAAAAACAAGTGATAAGAGAACGTATTCATTGTATTTATGTTACAAAGAGAAAAAAAAAAGAAAAGAAATTAAGCTAGAAACATACTTAAATTTCATATTTAAGTATGATGATTCATAAGTTTTTTATCCTTGACCTTGGTACTAAGTCGAGTGTTATGTCGATAAATGCAAAATTTAATATGCATGCATTTAAAAATAAATAAAAGAGAAGAAAGAGAAAAAAACTAACGTCGCACCTTTGTGTGGATGGATGGAATAATTATCGAACTCGTAGAAGAATACGTAAGAATAATGGTAATTGCATACTAGAGGGAGGGTATTTTACGAGGCATTGCACTCGTAATTATACCGATTTACAATAAAAGGAAAACGGGTACTAGTAGTCTATCATTACAAGTTCAGCAAAGGTGCTCGAAATTAAAAACAATTCGGTAAAAGTGCCTATGCTCTAAAAACCGTTCAAATAGCACACTACTTTTCTAAAAGCCAAAAGCGATTGTTTCGATTTAAATAAATTCAATTAACACTTTCGTGCTAACTAAAATAGAAAAACCAACCGAATGTATATATGTGCATTTTTATGGATCTTTTTTACGATTAAACAGTTATTTTTGCGTACATGTAAATGACCCACCCTGTAATTGATGACAACAACAATAAATAATAATTGAAGTCAATGAACTACTTATTAATGGTTCAGCAAAAATTGGCGCAAATATACCGCTTGTCCCAATAGATAAATTCTATAAAAAGTATTTGTATTTGCATATTAATTAAGTCAATTTTTATATTTTTGGGAATTTTAATTAGCTGTTTTGAATATATTTTAATTTTTTTTTTTGGTTTTAATTATTAAAAAATTAGTGAAATTTTTTATAAAAATATTCATTGTTTATAAATGTAATTAGTTAATTATTTTCTAAAAAAATATATTTTTGAATAATTTTATTCTTCATGAATCATGATAAATAATAGCGCAACAAAAAAAAATAATTTTTCCCTCTTAGCATAAATTATTTATTAAAAATTAATTATAAAAAAAATTGACGACCATCTATTACAATTTAATTGCAAAAAATCAGCGACTTTCATCAAATTCTAGTTCATTATTTAAATAAATCAACACTGTTGCATTTGCCATGACTCCAGATGCTCGACGCGAAAAAAAAAACCAAAAATATAAACAAACCAAGCTAAATATAAATAAAAAAAACATTTGACCTAACGGTGGCACTTATTGCTGTACCATAGTGTGTGAAGATCGACTTTGTCGATGAGCTCAACAAAAGCCCCACTATTCCTCCATGGTGTTTATATAAACTCTTGCACTATGAGGAAGAGCCGCTAGTGTTTCAAATAGCTCGATAAGGAAGAATCAAATATAATTATTAATATACCGAGTGATCAGTGCAATCCAATCCGCGATGCTGAAACAAGCAATTGTTGCAATCACTTTGTGCTTAAGTCTTCTCATTTTCGAAGCCCACTGCAATATTCCTTCGAATATTCCCAAGTAAGTTACTCAATCTATTCATTATGAAGCAAGATCAAAATCGAGATCAATTTTGATGAAGAAACGGACGAAATTTCGTGCATTGCATTGTCCATTCAAAAGTGTGTCATCATTATTTGCATTCGAATTTTTCCGCTCAATTTTTTATTGTCAAGGTAGAGAAGAAAGTTTCCATCTTCGACTTTTTAATTAATTTCAACCTTCGGAAGATTCAAATGACAAGTATTTTTCCTACCTGGATTTTTATTATTTGCTTTCTAGGTTCATAGAACTATTTTATCTCCTAAACGTTAGAAAATATTTGATCTTCATAAATATTCATCGCGCTTTGTTAAACTCTTGATGAATAATGCAAAAAACGCTGCGCTTTTGTTCTTTTTAATTGCATCGAATTACTCGCGAAATTAAATCCCAATTGATTTCACCTTCATAGTGATTACGAGTTCCCTGGAAAATTCCATTGGAACTTCGGCTACTCCGACCCGTTCCTCCAATCCCGAGCGAGCATAAATCCGGACAGCGAGCTGGCCAGCAATGAAGAACGCGAACCCTTAGCGCCCGACTACAAGGACCCGGTGGCCAGCGCTACTGAAGAGAAGCCCATTCTGCAACCCAAACCCACCCCCTTCAGCCCGGTGATCCCCGATGGGATCGTCGACGTGGATGCCGATACGGGATTTGGGAATATCCCGCAAATCGATCCGTTTATTGCGGGACTGCCAACGGATGCCGGGAACGAGTTCGATATTTCCGGATTCAATTTCAATTCGAAGCCTGGATTGTTCAGTTTTGGGGGATTTTTCGGGTCGGATGCGCGACAATGGTGGAAGGGGTATGTCTATTATTTGTTGCTAGATAGGAAGATGATTGGACTATTATCCAATTGGGTTTAATTCAATATCAGAGAGGAAATGGCAATAATTCGTTTTGATGCAGAAAAATATTGAAGATTGTTTTTATGCTTCATACGCAATTATCGCTAATTGATAATGCTATTTTTAACACGCATCATGACCATGAACGTCGTTTAATTAAAATCTTGTCAATAATTTTGCTTTGTTGATTTCAATGGAGAAATTATGATGATTTAACGAAATATGCCTGGCATAGAAAGTTTAGAAATTGGCACACATATGCAAAGAGTTATCATTTATCAAGCGGTTTATTTTATTTTTGCCGATAATTAAACCAGTTTTGATTTGCGATTTTCGGTTAAATGCGGTCATTTATTTCTTTTTGCATTTTCTTCTTCCTACTTGTATTGTTTATTTTGTCGATTTGTTGTTGTTAATGAATGTTAATTTAATAGACCGCATTATCGTTGGCGCGGCTAACGGTTACTTTACCGGCATAGCGGAAATCTTGAACTTGAGTTTGATTGCAAAATTTATGCCGTTCAATTTAAAAGTTATTTGAAAACTTCTCTTGAACTGAATTTTATCAAATATTACAAAAACTCATCAATTGCACTTAAATCGGGAGAACGCGCTGGCCAATCCAAAAATTGCAACTTCCCAATAATTTCCATTTTCTTCAATTTTCTTTCTCCCCTCCAGTGCCAACGTTTGCGTGGAACGCGAAGAAAGCAGCGACGACGAGGAAGACTCCGAAAAGGAGAACAAAAAAAATTCCACTGAAGAACCCTCCCTCCCCAAGTTCTTCTCCACATCCATCAAACTATCCAACTGTGAAGAATCTCGTACCAAATACGAATGTGTCACAAAGTAAGTAGTAATCTACCAACCAGAAAAAAAGGCATCACTTATTTTATTCGCTGTACAGAATCAACAATCACGGTGTGGTAAAAACCTTCACGGTCCGTTACCGCTGCTGCTACGGCTTTCAGCGACAAGAATCATCCACTGGATGCACAAAACAAATCGATTTGAAACCATTACTCGACACTTTGGACGATCTGAAAGCGACGCAGTTCGAGGAACTGATCAAACAAGCTGGATTGGAAGAGCAATTTACCAACGAGAATTTCACCTTATTTGTACCTACATATGAAGCGCTTAATGATTACAACGATAAGAGCCAAGCAGAGGTTCGTAGCGCTCACACAATATCTCATGACACTTGACCTTGAATTTTGTATCTTGCAGAACAATATTTACGAGATGGCCGCGAATCGTCGTCGTCGTGCCGCGATCCGTTCCTTGCCAACACGAGATTTAATTCTCAGTCACGCTGTTAAAGGCTTCGTTGACCTAACGGACCTCAGCAACGAAGAGATAATTTACAGGTACATTATTATTTATTTAGCGAAATAATCGTTCAACATAATTTTCCGCAGCGAACATAATAACAGTTCTATTCGCCTCAACATCTATCCAACTCACACGTACGAACGAATGGTAACTGTGAATTGCGCGCGGGTCATCAAGTCCAACAATTTGGCGAAGAATGGCATTGTGCATCTCACCGATGGCGTGGTGTTGCCCGCTTCGCAAACTATCCGCCAAATCATCGAGTCGCATCCGAAACTCACCAATTTACGAAAAGTATTGGAGAATACGGACATCTACAGCCACATGAAGGAAGATGGACATTACACCTTCTTCGCGGCGTCAGATGACGCTTTCCAGAAGCTGGACGAGACGGAGAAGCAGAAGATTTTGAATGGTGGCGGATGCGCTGGGAGCATTTTGAAGCATCACATCACAGCGCACACGCTTTGCTCGTCCGCGATTATTGGCAACGCCACCACGCACAACGTGGTCGGTAACGTCTTAAACTTGGAGCGTACCGAAGAAGACGTCCTCCTGTTCGAAGGCAAAGCGAGGATCATCGATACCGACATCATAGCGACGGATGGCGTCATCCATTTGGTTGATACAATCATTCTACCCAATTCCGCGCTCTATATTGGAAGCGTTTTGAAGAACGAGAACTTGACCAAGTTCCAGGAGTTGGTGGAGAAAGCGGGGTTGACGGAGGAAATTAACAGTTTGAGTAACGCGACGGTTTTCGCGCCGGAGAATCAGGTGTTTGAGCGTGTGGAGACCAAGCGACTTTTGGAGGAAATTGGAGACGATGTGGAGAAGTTGCAGGATTTGGTGCGGTACCATACGGTTCAAGGACAAATGCAATCAAGGAATATGCACAATAACGCCAAGTTGAAGAGCAACGATCATGGGAAGGAGCTTCGCGTCAATTTGTACTCCACGGTAAGTCCATCATCATTCTTTTTAATAAAATAATCTAATTTTTCTTGTTTAGCTGCCGCTTTTTTCCAACATCATCAACAGAGCGACCGTAAATTGCGCGCGATTGACCGGTTTCGATGAGAAAGCTTGCGGTTCGATGGTGCATGAAGTGAATCGACTTCTTCAACCGCCCACCAAATCCATCTACGAATTAATTGAGTCCGACGCGAAATATTCAACGTTGCGGCAAATCCTTAACGGTACCGCTGTCGAGACCATCCTGAAGGACAAGAGTGGTTCCATCACATTCCTAGCAGCCACTGATGAGACGTTTGATTCCATCGACGAGGACCGCAAGAAGGAGTTGATTGAAGACAAGAATGTGGCGAATGAGGTGTTGAAGAACCATATTTTGACCGGTACTACTTGGATTTGACTTAGTGAGATCTTGTAGGGCTTATGGTTGGGTTTTGTTTTTTTGCAGAGGTGCTATGTTGCTCTGGAGTTGGCCCCCATGCGTATGGCTTCGACAGCTTTGTGCCCACTTTGGCTAATCAACATGTGCAGGTGGCAAGGATGGGCAGCAAAATTCGCATCAATCGCGGAGTACTGACCAGCTGTGATAATTTAGCGACCAATGGGGTTCTGCATAGTATTAATAAAGTGTTGATGGCTGAGCGTCATGTTCCGTCATTCGGAGGCGGCTTTTTCCTAATCGATCTTTAAAGTTTGGACTGAATTAATTTTTGTTTGATTTTTGTATGTAATTTATAATCAATTTTATTTGCGCGTGTTGAGAATATTTATTTTTGTGTTTGGTAGAAACTAATAAAGTGTTAGTGGATCTAGTTTGCTTAAGTAATTCGATCCTCGTCAATGAAACCTTATAGGAGGGAAAGTTATTGTCCCTCAGTATGCAAAATGCATCGATCAGAAAGCACCCATTTATTACCAGACAATCTTCCTCCAAAAAAATCCGGGTTATCGGTACTTTTCTGCATAATTTGCATCATAGACGTCTTCGGAGTGTTTCCGGTGGTGACTTTACCAAAAGCCGTCATCGATTGCGGTAAGTAAGCCACTTAACAAACTTACTAATCTGGCGATTAGGATTTTATGGAATTCTAGTGGTACTCGTAGTGTGCTCCATGCAAATTTACACGGCCAATTTGTTGGGCAAATGTTGGGTGATTGCGGAGAAAATTGACCCGAACTTGCATCGCAAAAATCGCTACCCGTATTCGGCGCTAGCCGAGATCACTTACGGTAGTACTTTATCGAAATTTGTAACGTTTTTGTTGGACTTGACTATTTTTGGTGGGGGAATACCCAATTTAATTGTGGGTAAGTACTACTACTATTTTTATTAAGAGTTTAGTAATTTTTTAATTGTAGCTTCCCAAAATTTGCAGCTGTTAGGAGTCCGCATAAGCGACAACACCTTCAACTTATCGTATTGCTACTGGATAATCATAATGGGTACTATTTTGTGCCCGATTTTGTGGGTCGGCAGCCCGAAAGACATGAAGTAGTACTCCCCCCAAAACTTACCGTATTTTAACGCATATATTTCAGAGTACTTTGCTCCGTTTCCGTCGTGATAGTCGTCTCAGTTTTCCTCCTAGTAAACGCCTGCCTCCTCTTCACCTCGGAAGACCAAGCAGTACCCGTCCAAAACCCCACCGACTACCAAAACCCCGCTCTATGGAAAACCATCCTCATAACTTACGGAATTATCGCGTTCCAATTCGACATCCATCCGACGATTCTCACCATCCAAGTGGATATGAACGAGAAAAATAAGCTATATAGCGCGTTATTGGGTGGGTTTGGTGGTACGCTTTGCATGTTCGCCGTGACGACTTTTATAAGTGGTCTTAAGTTTGGGCAAACGGTGCAACCAAGCATTTTGGAAACTTTACCAACTTCGATTGCTCTGCATTTTGCGGCCGTTTTGGTCTCGTTGCAGCTTTGCCTCACGTCTGCTGTTAGCAATAGTGCGTTGTACCAGCATTTGGAAGACTGTCTTAGCATTTCTAGAGGTACTACCTCACTTAAATTAATTTATTGTTAACTAACTGAATATATTTTTAGAGTTTAATCACAAAAGATGCATCCTAAGAACCATATTAACCCTCCTAGCCATTGTGATCGCCGAATCAGTACCGCGATTCGATTTGGTGATGTCGCTAATTGGCGGTACTCTAACCGGTCCGCTTGTCTTCATTCTGCCGCCGTTATTTTACATAAAAATGTGCAGGTTGCAAAATAAGCACCATAAGCAATTAGCCATGGAATCGTTCACAAATATTGTGTACAACGCTGAAGAACCATCCGAAGATTCGATCGCCAAATTTAGGATGGAACGGTTTGAGGAGGATTTTGACTCAAAGGCGTCATGGATTTTTACGAACAACGTGCAATTTACACTTTGTATTGGAATTGTTATTATTAGTTGCTGTGTTACTACTTTGACGACGTTTTTAAATATTGTAAATGCAGTGGCGTACGCCAATTTTACGCAACCTTGTATTTATAATGTATCGGCGGCTTTGCTGTATTTGTAAAGAACAATAAAATAAAAATTAAATAAACAGTTTATTATCTAAAATAATAAGTTAAGGAGGTGTAATTTAAATGGCAGCTGGATAGGGACCAGTTGGTGCTGGATAGAGACCAGTTTTGATTTCCGGTACTACTACTACTGGAGCGGGATAGGGTCCCGTTTTAACCTCCGCCACTGGAACTGGCGCTGGATACGGACCGGTTGGTACTACCTCAACAGGAGCGGGATACGGACCAGTTTTAACTTCCGGTACTACTTCTACTGGAGCTGGATATGGTCCCGTTTTAACCTCCGCCACTGGAACTGGTGCTGGATAAGGACCAGTTGGAACTACCTCAACAGCTGCTGGATACGGACCGGTTTTAACTTCCGGTACTACCTCAACAGCAGCTGGATAAGGTCCAACAGCTGCGTTATTTGCAATGTACGATCTAAGTTGCTCTTGCGCGTTGGCCAAAGCTTGAGCATCCGACGCAAAATGCGCACTGATGATGGCTTCCGAAGTGGCCAAAAATTGAGCGGTGGCATAAGCATCGGTTTCGGCATGAGCTTGGGCGATGGCGTGAAGCTGAGCTTCAGCTTGCGCCTGGGCTTGAGCTTCGGCGGATGAGGCAATGTAGACGATTGGAGCGGCAGCTGGATAGGGGCCGGTACGGACCACTGTGGGGTACGGGCGAGATGGTACTACCTCTAAAGGAAGAGTGACGGCTGCTGCTGGATAGGGGCCAGCGGCGGGGTAGGGTCCGTCAGCGAAGATGCAGCTGGAGAATAGCACGACGAGAAGTGATGATTGGATAATTGACGCCTGAAAATAAATTTGTTATATTTGGGAAGGTGCTAAATTTATTTGGTACTTACCATTTTGGATTTTTGGTTAAGTAGTTGGGTAATGTTTGAGGGACTACTGATTATTAAATGGTTAAAATAATTGTTTTTATAGTAAAAATTGGCACTGAAAGTAAAAATATTTATAAAACGTTTATAAAATTATTGTCACCTTTAATGACTATTTAATTAAACCTGCTAAAGCAATCATTAAATAATAATTTAAAATACCGTTCAAAAATTGTTTTTCTACTTTCAAAAATGCAAGGTTTAATTTTTTTAGATATAAAAGTGGAGCAAGTTTCCAAAAATCTTCATATAGTTAAAAAACCAACAAAACCTAGCATCAAAATGGTAAAAAAATATATTTACGCATAAAAATCGCAGCTAACCGTTTTATTTTATACAGAAATTAATTGGTCAAGGTGCCTTATATCTGGTAAGCCTGCTGGCAATTTTAAGTGAACCTACTTTTGGCGCCGCTCTTCCAACCGGCCCCTATCCCGCAGCCACCCCTACAGGACCATATCCCGCAGCCATCCCAAAAGAGCTACCTGGTCCAATTCCATCAACATCTTCCGGTAAGTGTCTTAAAACCCCAACAACAATAAATCTTCTAATAAAATTTACAATCCTCCTTCTAGTCGGCCTATACATCTCCCCCGACCCAGAAGTAGTAGCCGCCCTAGCCCTCGCCGAAGCGCAAGAAGAATCCAACCAATCAAACCACCTCTTCACATCTCCTCTTCTCGCAGCACCCGCCATAATCTCACCATCCGAAGCTGACGCGCAAGCCAATGCCATCGCGCAACTAGCGGCAATTACGCAAGCGCATGCGGAAGCCAACGCGAAAGCTACCGCGGAAGCGGAAACCGCGGTTAATGCAGTAGCAGCTGCGCAAGCTGCAATTGAAAACCATGCCATAGCGGAAGCAAATGCCGCTATTCAAGCTGGAGTTCTGGCGCAAGCCACTGCAGCTGCGCAATCGTTAATTGATGCTGAAGCTATTGTCAAGGCGCATGCAACTGCTGATGCGCAAGCTGCAGCTAATTCGCAGGCGCAACTCGACGAATTAATTGCTAGTGCAGCTGTGGAGAGTAATTTGGTATCCGGCCCTTATCCTGCGGCGGATCCAGTGCAAGTCCCAACTGGACCATATCCTGCAGCTGTTTCAGAACCGGAAGTTACTGGTCCTTACCCAGCAGCTGTTCCAGAAACTCCAACAATTGACGCACGACTCCAGGAAATAATCGCAGTGCAAACCGGAATTGAAAACCGCTTCCTACAAGAAAACCTAGCAGCTCAAGAAGCAGCTGTTGGAAAACTTAATGCAGACGCTCAAGTTGCGCTGGAATTGCAAGCTGCGCTTATTGCGCAATCGGTTGCGCAAGTTAATGCGCTAGCTAGAGCGCAAGCTGCAGCTGACTCTCAAGCTGCAGCTGCTGCGCAAGCGCAGTTGGATGCTTTGATAGCTACTGCGCAAGTTGGTACTTATCCGCCTTTGGTGCATAGAGTTAGCGCTCCGTATCCAGCGGCAGTACCGGAAATTAAGACAGCTCCTTATCCAGCTGCGGTACCGGAAATTAAGACATCTCCTTATCCGGCAGCTACAGGACCGTATCCAGCTGCTACTTTAACTTAAAGGAGGAAGTTATATTTATTGTTGTTAAATTTGGGAATAAAAACATTTACTAAATTCTGAAACTTATTTTATTAAAATCTTAAAGCAATTTCCAATCATTAATCCAAAACTAATTCATCTACTTCTGGTAACGGTACTTATTCCTTTGATATTGCGGTTGCTGGTACTGGAACGCATTCGGCTGGTAATTTTGCTGATAATTCTGTTGCTGGTACTCGTTTTGCTGGTACCGCGGTTGAGTGCGTTGCGTCTGAGCAATCAGATCCAAACTCTTCTGGATAGCTTCTGGAATCGGTGGAGGTGTTGGCAAATGCGCTCCTTCCGCACGGAACCCATTCTCATCAGCAATATACGTCACCGTAATAGGAGTACCATCTGGAGCGGTGTAGGAGTAAGATCCTTGGATTACGTTAATTTCCTGCTCCTTGACGCCGGCGTTTTTCAAGTAGCCTTGCGCTTGAGCCTGTTGGCCGTCTCCAGTTGCGTAACTGGCCCCCAAAAAAATTAGCTTCCCTTATTAAAATAGCTGAGAAAATTTACCTATAGGAGAAAGATCCGTCGGGATTAAGCTCGTTGCTTTCAGAGACGATTGGTACCACCGCTCGGTTGTTGTAGCTTTGTTGCTGCTGGTACGGTTGCTGGTAGTAGTTTTGGGGTACTGCCAAGGCAGCGGCAGCTAAACACACTACTGCTAACTGAAATTAACTTAACTATTAAGTAATTTTGTTAGTTTTTTGATTTTATACGTACGAAAAGCTTCATAGTAAAATTGATTTTCGACACTGAATTTGCACTGACTGAATTAGCTGGATGGTACCTTGATTATATAATGGACCCCCACCGATCTTTGGGAGCTTCTTCATTATACACCGACACACCCTTTCCTTCAAAATGAAGACGAAAAAAATCATTGTAGATGATCTAGAAGGTCAATTTCATTTCATTTCAAATTTATTGCAAGATGATGTTCACGCAATTTCTTCATATCGCATGCATGTAGGTGGTGAACTTTTATCTTATTATAGGTATTGTTATTAGTAGTTAATTTAAATGACAATGATTCAGAATGCTATACCAATTTTTTTGGTAGAAAATTAGCAATCATCGTTAATTTTAGGTTTTGCCTACGACAAATTGCCTTATTTGTTGTTTTCAAATTAGCTAAATTGTTTACTTTAGTTTGTAATTGTTAATTAAAATGTGAGTCAAGTATAAATAAATTAGATAAAATTATTGGGCAAATAGAAATAATTTTATTTGTAGGTATAAGGGTTCGTCGCCTACCGACTCTTGCGCATTGAAATCTCCGGCTACAAAATCTTTAAAGCGCTGTAAAAAATTCAAAAATCGAAATATTTTGGAAATTCTTTCACAATTAATTTAACAAATCTTTAAATTTATTTAAACAATTATTTTTAATTTTTGTTTTCTATAATAAAAATGTTGCAACAACAAATACGCAGAAATAATGAATTCCAGCGACCAAATTTATTTTTTTACCAAACATTTGGCAATTATTTTTGTTTATTATAATAAGTTTCAGTAACATTTACATAATCCAAGTCCACTTATAGATAAATAAAATTTTCTGAAGGCAAAACTGAGTGAGAAATATTATTTTTACCTTATAATTTCGCACCGTTTAAATTCAACCAAATTGCATAATCCTCCCTATTATATCCGCAATAATTACATATATAGCAAAATTAATAAATCTTTAAAATTATATTCTCAAAGAAGATTTATGAACGCTTCGCCTATAATTTATTAACTTTCAAGCAACCGACGCTGATAATCAGCAAAAATCCAGAAACAGAAGTTCTCATCGACACATTTTCTTTCACAATTTATTTAATAAATCAATTTTGACGATAAGACGATTTCGTGGAAGACACTTAATCTTTCAATGTCCATTGTTCGCATTTTTAATAGAACAATACTCGACAATGCTATGCTTCTTGCTTTTCGGGGTTACGAAGGAGAATTTCTGCAAAAAGTTTATCTAAAATCAAGTCGGGTTCGATTATTGCCTCATTACTGTCTCATTAATTTTCCAACAAGCCCCCCAGCTTCAATATTATTTTTCTTAATAATTTATCCTTAAATTTTAAGAGCGCATCACGAATTGAAATAAAAATTACACAAATTTATGATTTATTAATATTAAATTCGTCTAGGAATAAAAGAATAAATATGCATTTAGATATATATTTATGTAGCAAGTTAATTATACGAATTTTTTTCGAAGACCTTTCACGTTTTCGTCAAACCTTGAATTCTGTTTTGAATACATCATAAATATTCTACAATACAAATTTCTATGTATATCAATATCAGATATGGATCTAACAAGAACATAAAAACAGCATTTTTTTAAATTATTTTTTTTAATAACAAATAAAGTGTAAAGTATAATGCAATAATAGACGTAGCACCTATTCAAATATAGTACTTGTTGCATGTACTAGAATTTTTATTTAAAGGGGTAAACAAACTGAATTAAATTTTTTAATTATGTATAGGTACATTATATTCAACTAACAATTTAATTATTTAAATATTTTTGTAATGATATGATAAAGTAATTAATTAGCTATTTTCACAATATAAAAAAATAAAATTTTATGTTATTTATTATTATTAAAATTTTAAATAAAAAAATTCTGCATTAAAAAATAATATCAAAAATTATTATGTATTTAAATTACCTAAAATTAATTTTGTACGAATTTTAATTTAATTAAAAAATTATTTATAAAATTCGTTAATATATTAATGTAGTAAAATATAATTGAAATATTATTTATTTGAAAAAAGTAAATCATATTTTATTAAATATATTTTATTATTTTTATGGCGAAAAAAAATATTACATATTCGAATTTTTGAACAAAAACAATTAATATTAAATAAAATAATATTAAATATTATATTAAATTAGATTTTAAACATGTAAAAATACTATGTAAAATACCAAAATTTAATAAATTATTAATTGTATAAAAATTTAAAAAAATGTAATAATTAAAAATTAATAAATTCAATTTGTGTATGCAATTTACAATACAAAATAATTTTCAATTAAAAGTTAATGCTTAATGAAATAAATCCTGCAGGTAGGCAACTCACAATCCGATTGCAGGAATAAAATGTTGCCTAAGTAAGAATTTTTTAAACAAATAAATTGCTATAGTCTGTCCGTTTATGATAGGCTATTACGTCATCAATTGTATATGACGCAATCTAAAGGTCTATTCCGATTAACCTGCGGTTCCGAGTCACCAGAAGTTTTTTATGAGTTCGTTTTGAGGGCCCTGCAATTGGCAGGTCTTTGTTTTTGCCAGCAGCCACTCTATTAACACTCGTTAAACTTATTTTAAGTGCATTTGCCACCAAAATTCGCCGAGAAAATTTACAACCATGTTTTTCACTTCACTAGAAAGGCACTTTTGTCCTGGCGAATGTGAACTATACTTTATGCGTGACCAACAAAACGTTGGTAATAAACTAAATGTCACTAAAAATAAAATCTTTCTTGCCCATTTTCTCAGTTAATACCTCATATTATCGCCTAATTTTTATAGCAATATTAATATTATTAATTACTAACGGATTTATGCCTAAAATTAATTGGATTCTGTCGTTTTAATTTTTATTTTAGCGGTTGGTATTAACTACGTCATAACTGCTAAGCAGTGACGTAATAGCCTATCATAAACGGACAGCGTATAACAACAAAATTACAATTAATTATTTAATTATTATTACTATTATTATTATTACTATTAGGTATTGTTATTATTATTATTATTAATATTATTATTAATATTTTCCCAACACATTTTAGTTTGTAAAAATATAATAAAATAGCAATTAAAATTTTACTGCATTTTTAATCATTTTTTTCCATAATATTTTTTTTTAATATCGAATATCTATAATTAAACAAAAAAAATAGTACAACTGCTAATTAATGCAATGATGCAATTAATTCTAATTGCAAATGCTAAACGATTTTCCTCATAAATGGCAATGCAGGGTCGACAAACACCCTGTATTTGTCCACAAGACAAATACTACCAATCCAAAAAAATCCAATAATTAATTAAACTAAAAAAATCGCAATAAAAAAATCAAACAAAGTAATAATAAATCCTGAATGGCAATTATGCGCATTTTCCATCGCTAAAATAACATAATTAACCCAAACATTCCCCGATAGAAAAAGCGCATCTTTACCATCATCCAACTATATAAAGGCATCAGAAATGAAAGTGGACTTGGACTAGACATCAAATACTAGATGCTGTGGAAATTGCAACATTCACACAGTAGTCGCATCTTCTTTTATACCTCTACAAGGTGCATTAATTAAATCCACCACAGAATTGGCCTTCCGACAATCACCTAAATCTCCCACAGCAAATTCGACCAAATGCAAACGAACATTAATCCGGCTCTGGTAAAAGTGAAATACAATTCAAGAATGAACGAACAAGAAACCATTAACATTCACAATACTATATCGATAGATATATAAAACAGGTACATCTATAAAGATGTGCATTGATTCAAGGGTAATCCAATAAAGTTGGGATTCTTTTCGCTCGCAACATGATTAATTTGCAAAAGAAAAAATAAACTAGAGCAATGCATCCATTTGTTCAATTTTTATCGCGAGCACTAATTTAAATTTACATACAAGGGATTTAATTGGAAATAATGATTGCAGATTTCAGATGGAATTTTCTGATAAACGCATAAAAAGAATTGTAAATTTAAATTTGAAGTTGCCGCGCATTAATTTGGTTCGACCTGCGCAGCAGTTGTGCGCGCAGTAGATGGGCGCATGACAAACCAGCACGCAAAACTTTAGCGGGAGATTTGAATTAACTAAACAAAAGCGCTTTATTTTCACCGAAAATAATTTTTCTTTGACAAATATTTTGATTACCCAATAAAATAACTTAATGCACTTCCTTATAGACGCAAACATCTTTATGTTTTCAACAATCGAAATAAATAAATCGAATAAAAGAAAGATGATTGTCAAAGCAAGCAAGCAAGCAAACAAAAGTGTGTGTGTGTTTTATATGGAGCGATTGAATAACAACACCACAATATAGGAATCGAATAATAGTTCGCCTAAAGGTTAAATAATCCCATCGTACACTATAAATCTATAACATATCGGAATTGGAATGTTCAATAATGGTTTGCATGTGCATAAGACACTTGCACAATATAGACAACACGATGCCTACAACTTATGAATGCCATTTTGCCATCATTTTCACAGAATACGAAACCATAACAATAAAATTAAATCTTCTGCGCTTCTTTCTTTTGTTTTCGTGTGCATGTGCAATTGTAAATCATAATTGCATCAAGCTTGCACAGATGAAATTTATACGGGGACAAAAGCAAATTATTAACAAATATGAATTACAAGCAAAAATAAACGAAAAAAAAATATTTTAAAAAAAGTTCATACTTTTTTTTGATATTTTATAATTTTAAAAAATTATTGCAAGTGAAATTAATAAAAAAAAAATTATTTTAAATTTTCAAAATTGCTAAAAATTTATGACAAGCAAAATTTAGGAAAAAAAATAATTAATTTCTTTTTTTTTCAATTTTTAAAAAATCGAAAAAAAGTCGAAATAAGTAAAAAAAAATATTTTCAGTTTTTAGAAAAGCTATTAGATTCGAAAAAATGCTAAAAAAATATTGCAAGCTAAAATAAGTGCAAAAAAAAATTATTTAAATTTTTTCTAGTTTTTAGAGAAAATACTAAAAATTAACAAAAAAAATTACTGGAAGTAAAAATGACTGAAAAAAAATTCTATAACATTTTCGATTCTTAAAGTTCTTAAAAATTGCCAAAAAAATATTAATTACATTTAAATATTGTTGAAAAATATTTTTTTTATAATTATTTACTTACAAAAATTACAAAATATAATAATTTACCAAAATATTCCAATTTAATTAGTTTTTAAAAATAAAGCGTATTTCACATAATTTGCGTCCCCCCGACTACTAATAAATGCAAATAATTAAAAATAGAAAGGGGGGCGCATAAAATGCGCGATAATGTCAACAAGTTTTCCTTAAAAATCAACAAAGTCGAATAAAAATTAAGTGCTATTCATCATGAAATGCAATTTAAAGCGCAAAACTGATGAAGCATTTACGGCAACTAAGTCAATAAAACATGTTGTTACTACATCACCAAGATGATACTAATCCAACAAGTCTAGAGAATGCCGTACTCGTGAACGTGCTTACCCTAATTAGGTTAAATAACGATTAAATCATGCCTTTAACTCATCACCTTGTTTTTACAATCGACCCTAAAGCTGCTGGTCTGCTCTTCGCCAGATCAATCTTTTGATAACATCGAACGAAAAATAATTACGAGATTCGCAGAAAAAAATTATTCATCATTAGATCCTGAAAAGGACGACTAATCGACGCGATATTTACAAATACAACTAATTATAGTTAATTATTATGTGGAGCAATTACGGGACGCCTAATTTGGACCAGCAGAATTTTAATCTGCTCATTATGATTTTTTTTTCGACATAATAACTCAATTTCGGAATTTTATTTGCAAGGTTTTGGATTTTTTTATTATTTTCAAAAAATATCAAAATATTTAGAAAATGTTAAAAATATGGAAAATATTTTAGTTTTGAAGTAAATCCTTTATTTTGGAGGTATACATTTTTTTTGGCAAAAAATGGCATTAAATAGAAGAAGTACAAGAAAATTAGAATTTTTAAGAATTTTTTAGATTTTTTTAAATTATAAAAAAAATTGTAAAAATGCTAAAAAACTACTCAACTAATTGCAGAATAAATTTATTCCAACGTTGCTTAATTAGCATCATTTAAATTATTGATTGCAAATTGTAAATGAAAGGATCTGTTTTTTTTTTCGAATTTTTGCGAAAACCTCCTCCACTTTTCCAATTCTCGAAACCGATCTTGTTTTTATATTCTGACTAATCGAACTAGCAATATTCCGAATAGTAGTGGGGTTTGTTCTCGATTTAACTAAATACTATATAAAGACGATCAATTTGAGACAATAACAGTTACAATTTAGTTTTTGCAACTCAATTACATTGGACATTACAACAATACAAACATGTGCAACATGAGGCTGGTAAGTGCCACTTTACATCCGACCATCAAAAATTACCGCATTTTGAATTTAGTTGATAGCAGCTGCGCTGTTAGGGCTCAGTTTCGCAGCCCAATTAGATAGCTCTTACCTACCTCCAAACGGCGCTAACGGGGCTGGAGGCGGCCCTGGATTACGACCACCAGGCGGTAATGGTAACGGCAACGGTAATGGTAACGGTAACGGAAATGGTAAGCCCCCACTCCCCAAATCTGCCACAATAATAATTAATTTCCCGTCTAGGAAATGGAAGACCAAAACCCACTTACGGAGTGCCAAACGGTAATGGTAATGGAAACGGTAAAGGTAACGGTGATGCTACCGCAGAAATCATCTCCTACGAGAATGTGAACAACGGTGATGGTAGCTACAAGTGGAGGTAAGAAAGACACTTTAACATTAAAATTACTTAACTAAAAAAACTTAAGTTACGAGACATCGAACGGAATCAAAGCCCAAGAAGAAGGTGAGCTGAAAGGAGCAGGTTCCGACAACGAGATCCAATCGGCAATGGGTTCTTTCGAGTACACAGCACCTGATGGACAAGTGATTAAAGTGGAGTACACTGCCGATGAAAACGGTTTCGTACCAAAAGGTGATCACTTACCAACGCCTCCACCAATTCCTGAAGAAATTCTGAAGTCGTTGGAAGAGAACGCGGCTGAAGAGGCTAATGGTGGGGGTGATAATGGGTACCCGTCCGGAAGACCAAACGGTAATGGTAACGGTAATGGAAATGGTAACGGTAATGGAAATGGTAATGGGTATCCTTCCGGCCGGCCAAATGGTAATGGTAATGGTAATGGTAATGGTAATGGTAACGGTAATGGATATAGATATTAAGTTGTAGACAAAGAATAAAATGTATAAGAATGACGGAACTCATTCAAAGTCAGTATAGATAATTTATGTTTTATATTTTCCATTATTTACATATAATGAGTAGTTATTTATTTATTTATCTAATTAAGTACTAATTAAAAATGACGACTGCGCAATGAACTGGATCGAAGTTTTGTGATTGCTAGATGCATTTTGCATTTATAGAAAGATACTTATTGTTACCAAGATGTACCTTATATTTTGTTGAGTTAAATAAATTGAAGAACAACCAACCAATTATATTCTTTAATTCGAGCAACCCCTAAACTACCCTTAAAAAATATTGCATCCTGATGCTAGTCGCACATTATCCCACAGAGATGGCATACAACAATCAAAATCGATGGAACATATATGAAAGCAAAGCTGACAACTTACGAAGATAAATTGCGAACATAGACAACTTAAATGCGAGCAACAAATTGAATAAGCTAGACAAGTGTAAGAACACACAATTCATCAGAGCTCAATTTAAATTTCCCGCGCAAACACACAGCGCCACCTATGCGCATCAGTAATTTAATTCTGGCGCTCTTAATTCAATTCAATCGAATTGAAAGCCACACAAAAATAAATAAAGTCGAGCAAATATTTGCTTTACTGGTTCCCTTTTATCTTTCAAAAGAGTGTTATTGTTTTCCAACAAACGTCACTAAATTAGATAATTTATCCAATCGTGTTTTTCTTTCTCATCTGCTTTGGCCCTCTTCATCAACTATACGTATCTTTATATTTATTATGGATCAGATTGGCGTAAAATCAACGAAGGTTAAATTTCAGCAGTCCCTCAGGCACTTTGTTCAGCTTACACCGCCAATATACACAATCAGAATATACGGGGAAAATCAAGGCTAAATTCAATAATCGAGAAATAAATTGCAAAATACGTATGTGAAGTGTGGTTTAAATACGCGGGAGAGCTTTTCTTAAAAAGCACTAATTTTTGGTAATACGCGGTGTACAAAATATCTAATGGCATTTTTGGAAAGCTAAACAGTTTGGCTACAAACGTACGTAATGCATTTTTTTATATTTAGTCGTTAAGTAATTAATTTTGTTAATTAATTGAATAATTGCGGATTTTACACGTTTTGCCCCACCCGGTACATTTTGGTTATCATCGCCGCAGTTCAAGTGGCTGATCAAATTATTCTATATGTCGGCGCCACGCCGGTTAATTCGTGACGTGCATCTTTTCTTGGTGCCACCAAGGCACTATTGCTGTCAACATATTAGATAGCCAAAGTAGATTTTAGGGTTTTGTATTAGTTCATAAGTTAATGTTGTTAATATAAACAAATGTTAAGATAAAGAACGTGGGAACGCGCTAAGGGTAACCGATGCGAACAGAACGGTGCCAGCGAACCCAGAATTGTAAGGCATTCAGAGAGTAGATCGCAAAGAGGGTTGATCTTGATATTTTGAGGGCTAGCTGGCGGCGGACTGTTGGTTCCTTGTTCGATTAATTATCAATCGCGAATTCTATAATCTATACCTTGTGTCTGTTTTATTCTTCATAAAACTATTATAAACGTTGTGTGTGTTTATTTCCTTATTTGTGCAACAAAATGTCCAAGCGGTCCAATCCAAGACCTGCCCCCTTAGTGCCTCCGACATCAGAAGTGGGATCAGGACAGCTTACAGGACATTGGGATAGCGAGGACGATATGCCTCTGGATGATCGTGTGCAGGCCGAAAGCAGATGCAATACTTTGGAACGTATCCGGAGATTGGAAGAGTTGTTATTAGCCACTCGCTCGCCAACACCGTCAATTGCCGCAATTCCGCATGCAAAACTTCCAGCTTTCGATCCAACTTCAAAGTTTGCAGATGCAGAAGGATGGTGCATGATTGTCGACTTGTGGGTGAATAAGTACAAACCGGATATTATGGACTTAGTGACGAGGCTATCACAAGCCATGAAAGGCGAAGCCGCTAGTTGGTTTATTTCCATTAAACCAACGGAAAAAGATTGGCCCGCCCTGAAGGCAGAATTTTTGGCAGTTTTTGCTAAACCAGTTGATCCAATTGAACAGTTTTCTGAGGCTGTAAATGGAAAAGCCGATACACCTGAAGACACACCGCTAATGGACCAAATGCTGCAGTCTATGAGAAGTATTCTTGCGTTGCTGAAGAATCGCGAAAGCGATGAATCATTTGCGGTTCTTGTTGCCTGTTACTTTGGCGCATCTCGAAATGGAATGGTAAGACGACGTTACCAGGCTGACCGTCCACAGGATGCGAAGGGCATGTGCACAATGCTACAAGGTAGGCTCGGTAAACGACCGGCGCTATTTCCTTCCGGTCATTATACTGGACCGAAGCGTCGAGCTTTATCGCCTCACCCGAAGCCCCATGGAGAAGCGCACTTTTCTGGCAAGTGTCACAAGTGCGGTCGAAGTGGTCATCGTGCTCATTTCTGCAGACAATCCAGATGGTCACCCCCTAGGACGTCAGGTCGAGATACAGAAAGGAAGGTGGTCACCTGTTATACCTGCGGCAAGTCTGGCCATATTTCGCCAAACTGCCCGAATTCCAGCCGGAAACCAAAGGCGGTGGAGAAGCAAGTCAACACTTGCGAAATGGAAGCTTTGCCCGTCGGACAACTGAAGCTGAAATCTGGTGAGACCTTTCCTTTTCTGTTTGACACAGGTTCAGATTGTTCTCTTTTGAAAGAAAGTGTTGCTACTCACTTTGATGGCAAACGTTATAATAAATTAACCACTTTAAAAGGAATCGGTAATGGTTCTTTCATTTGCAGTACTCAAATTTTAACTATAATTGAACTGCAAGGTTTGTCTGTCGAAATATTATTTTTCGTAGTCCCAGATAATTTTATGTCAGCTCAAGTTATTATAGGTAAAGAATTAATAACTCAAAATATTGAAGTCCAATTGAATTCAAATGGCTTATTCTTTTTGCGTGAATTAAAAGTACGAATTTGTGAAACTAAAATTATTGATTTTAATGAAATTGAAACGGATTTACTAGATCATGAGAAATCAAGTTTAGTGAAACTTTTAACCGATTATCGAGATCATTTTGTAGTAGGTGTACCATCAGGAAGAGTTAACACAGGTAACCTGGAAATACGTTTAAAAGATCCATCAAAATTTGTTCAAAGAAGACCGTATAGATTGGCACCCACTGAGCGTGAAATTGTTAGAAATAAAATTACCGAATTACTTAATGTTAATATTATTAGGCCTAGTTGTTCACCATTTTCTAGTCCTGTAATTTTAGTTAAAAAGAAAAACGGTTCTGATCGCCTTTGTGTGGATTATCGCGAACTTAATGCCAACACCGTACCTGATAGGTATCCATTGCCACTTATCAGTGATCAGATAAATCGTTTACATAACTCGTACTATTTTTCGTCTCTTGATATGGCGTCTGGATTTCATCAAATTCCTATCCATTCTAATTGTATAGAAAAGACAGCATTTGTTACACCTGACGGACAATATGAATATGTCACTATGCCGTTTGGGCTAATGAACGCGCCTTCTGTATACCAGCGCGCAATTGATAAAGCTTTAGGTGAGCTACGCAACACATTCGCAATAGTCTACATTGACGATATTTTGATACCTTCATCTTCAGTGTCAGAAGGATTAGAACGCCTTGAAATTGTGATTAAAGCTTTAGTAAAAGCTGGTTTTTCATTCAACATGGAAAAGTGCAAGTTTCTTAAACTAGAGGTTGAGTACCTTGGCTTTTCTGTAAGAGCTGGGGAATTACGTCCCAACCCTAGTAAAACGACAGCACTTTTACATTCTCCGATTCCTAAAACGCCAACACAAGTTCGTCAATTTCTTGGATTAGCATCATATTTTCGTCAATTTATTCCCAAGTTTTCAACTATAGCAGGACCACTATATTTATTAACGACTGAGTCTTCTAAGCGAATTAAATGGCTTCCGAAACACGACGAAGCAAGAAATAAACTTATACGTTATTTAACATCAGAACCAGTACTAATGATTTTTGATCCAAAATTACCAATTGAACTCCACACCGACGCTAGCTCTGAAGCATATGGTGCAATTCTTTTTCAAAAGAAAGATAACAAGAACCACCCCGTGGCATATTTTAGTAAACGTACTACTGGCCCCGAATCCCGTTATCATTCATACGAGCTTGAAACATTAGCCGTAGTAAAATCAGTAAAACACTTTTATCATTTTCTCAGTGCAAAATATTTCACAGTTTTTACAGACTGCAACTCTCTCAAATCATCTCGTACAAAACGAGATCTAACGCCGCGAGCACACCGTTGGTGGGCATTTTTGCAAGCTTTTAATTTTGATATAATTTACCGCGAAGGCAAACGCATGAAGCACGCAGATTTCTTTTCAAGAAATCCTATTCCATACGACAAAGACACAAATTTAACTGAACCCAAATTGAAACATGATACTCCGACAAATATGGTCCAAGTCATTGACCTACATTCGGACTGGCTCAATGTGGCACAACAACGTGATGACAGCTTAGTAAAAATTATTGCTGCCCTTCGAACAAATGAATTAGACCCAGAAGTAGCCAAAACATATGATATCCGAAATAATATGTTGCTTCGTAAAATTGAAAGAAATAATCGTTCTCATTATTTACCAGTTGTTCCAAGATCCATGATTTGGTCAGTTATAAATCATGTGCATACTAATCTAAAACATTTAGGATGGGAAAAAACGTTAGATAAAATCTATGAGCTTTACTGGTTTCCTAAGATGTCGCGAACCGTTAGAAAGTTTATTGATAATTGCTTAATTTGTAAAACTTCCAAAAGTAAATCAGGTAAAACTCAAGTTCAAATGTATCCGATTCCTAAAGTTTCACAGCCCTGGCATACCATCCACATAGATATTTCTGGAAAATTGACCGGCAAAAGTGATAACAAAGAATACGTATTTGTAATTATCGATGCGTTTTCAAAATTTGTTATGCTATATCGTATTCATTCTCTAACAGCAGAAACGGCTTTGAATTGTTTAAAAGATTTTATTTACATATTTGGCGCTCCATCGCGAATAATTTCTGATCAAGGAAAATGTTTCACTAGTAGCGAATTTAGAAAATTTTGTTCTAATTTTAGTATTGATTTACATTTTATTGCCCATAGTGCAAGCAGAGCAAATGGACAAGTTGAAAGAGTAATGCAGACTTTGAAAAATACTTTGACTACAGTTGAATCTGAAAATGATTGTAATTGGCAAGACAGCTTAGGCGATGTTCAATTAGCTTTAAATTGCACAAAACACCGCGTTACCGGATTTAGTCCTTCAGAAATTTTATTTGGTACTTCAATACGTTCGTTAGAATTGCAAAAGATTTCTATTAAAGTAGTAGACGAAGACGAAGATGACATTCCATTATCAGAAATTCGGGCAATGGCTGCAGCAAATATTGCAACGGCAGCTAAGAGTGATGCAGCTCGTAAAAATGTGGGAAAAGCCACAATCAAACCGTTCTTGATAGGCGATTTTGTTTACAGTAAAACAAATGAAAGAATGATTTCTAAACTCGACCGTAAGTTTAGAGGCCCTTTCAAAATTGTTAAGATTTTAGAACATGATAGATATGAAGTGGTTAAGTCTACAGATAAAGGGAAAGGTAGAGTTTTTAAATTTGTACATGATCAGCTTATCAGTGTACCAGAAGGGCAAGCAGAAGTCCTAGTTGAATCAGAATCTGACAATGAGAGTCGGAATGAGCCTGTGTCGGCGGATTAAGTAGTAATAGGTAAATCTAGTTTTTAGTTGGCAGTTTTGTATCTGTAAATGTTGTATGCAACAACTGTTTGTCCTGGCAAGGTACTGTGTGTTCTTGTTGGAAGAAGCAACTAGGTTGTTGCTCCTGGCAAGGTTCTGTGATGTCCTTGTTGGATGAGACACGTGTGTTGTCGAATTGTTTGTCCTGGCAAGTTACAGTGTGTTCTTGTTGGAAGAAGCAACTAGGTTGTTGCTCCTGACAAGGTTCTGTGATGTCCTTGTTGGATGAGACACGTGTGTTGTCGAATTGTTTGTCCTGGCAAGTTACTGTGTGTTCTTGTTGGAAGAAGCAACTATGATGTTGCTCCTGGCAAGGTTCTGTGATGTCCTTGTTGGATGAGACACGGGAGTTGTCGAATTGTTTGTCCTGATACGGTACTGTGTGTATTTGTCAGATGAGGTACGTGTGTTACCGAACTCTAGTTGAATCCGGTGAACCCGGATGAGGCACATGTGTGTTCACCAGTATATGGCATGTAGTGCCGCTTTATTCCTTTGATTTAATTTGGTTGTTCTCGTCAGGATGGACGAACGGTAGTGATCGAAAACTTATTGTTATTTAAGTTTCAGGTGTTCACTCTTAGGATGAGTCCCCGAGGACGCGCACGATGTCAGATTGGCCGTGTCGGCGCCACGCCGGTTAATTCGTGACGTGCATCTTTTCTTGGTGCCACCAAGGCACTATTGCTGTCAACATATTAGATAGCCAAAGTAGATTTTAGGGTTTTGTATTAGTTCATAAGTTAATGTTGTTAATATAAACAAATGTTAAGATAAAGAACGTGGGAACGCGCTAAGGGTAACCGATGCGAACAGAACGGTGCCAGCGAACCCAGAATTGTAAGGCATTCAGAGAGTAGATCGCAAAGAGGGTTGATCTTGATATTTTGAGGGCTAGCTGGCGGCGGACTGTTGGTTCCTTGTTCGATTAATTATCAATCGCGAATTCTATAATCTATACCTTGTGTCTGTTTTATTCTTCATAAAACTATTATAAACGTTGTGTGTGTTTATTTCCTTATTTGTGCAACAAAATGTCCAAGCGGTCCAATCCAAGACCTGCCCCCTTAGTGCCTCCGACATATATCAATAAATAAAATGGTTGTCTCGTTGCGCAAATAAAAGAAAAGCGGCTTTGTGTAAAATTTTAATCCTTCGCTTCATAGTGCATCAATGGTAAATTTTTAAAAAGCCACAAGGCGCTGAGATTTGGCCGCAATCCTACTACTATTTAAAATTTAACGCATCATTTCCTATCATGGAGCGCATTAAAATTTAAAATTGGCGCGCAAACAGGCAGCGCCCTCTACAACAGTTAAAACTCAAAAATTGCTCTAAATTCAAAACAGACGTTTTAAATAAAAATATTACGTTTTAGGTGTTTTTAAAGGATTATAAAAAAATTGTGAAAATTACTAATTTATGGCGGGAATCGGAAAAGAGATGCTGCAACCAGTAATATGGTGAAAAGAGTCGACGTGATGAGTGTGCATGTATATGCATCATGTATATAAAAATTTCGTGATGACTTTCTCCCGGTTTTATCTCGAGTCCGGGCATACAGATAGAGCTGGAAGCTGGAGTGTGCGCGTCGCAACGCCCGGCGCCGCAGTGGATACACGGCTGCTGCCTGGGTTGCGTTTCGCCGGCTAGATCTGCAAGATAGATCTTTAGGCTTGTTTGCCAGTTTAGTAAAAGCTCGGCTCTCCAGCATACACAAACACATCACACACACACACACACACTTTCACACCAATTTCAATAAATCGGACCTTTTCTACCCCCCCAAATATAATTAATCGCATTTCTTCCGTTTCGCTGTAGTTTGATAGTGCGTTTAACGGTTTTCTTCATTTTTTTTGCCATCGAGTGTGTGTTGTGTGTGCCGCTTCGAAATTTCGTAATTAATTTCGGCCTGCGAGATGCAGTGTGCATGGTGGTTTTGTGGCTGCCGAAATACACGTGTAGAAATCGTAATGCGACCCTAATATTGAAAGTAGCATTTTTTCGGCTTAGTTTCGAGTGGGATTATCGTGCTGCAATGATTTTGGTAAGATTTTTTTCGGCTATGATAATGTTCACACTTAATTTACTGGCCAATCAATACTCACTATATAATTCCATTATTATCATCATCATCGGATGCTCAAAGGGGTTTTGATCTTTTCGCTAAAAATATACGTCATCGTCTATTTTATTAAATTGCCCTTAACTGCAATGTTGATTTTCTTTTGATGGCTTAAGCTGTTTATTTGAAATTTAGCCATCTCTATGATTGCATTTAGTCTATGTATATAGAACGTACATATAGACGTTGCTTGTAGTTTAATAATCGGATTATTTTACTGGGTCATATTTCATGTTCATTTAAATTTAAATAAACTAGCTAGACGACGAACATTTTCGAAATAAATGTGTTAAATAATTCGATCCAAAATCAATATCGCAAATAAATTCGACACTTTTCAAGTTTGTGGTATTTGTTTATAACAAACTTTCGAGGTGGTGTTAAGTGAATCAGTTTTACAAGGCACGGTTTAAATTTAGTTAAACAGAACTAGGAATCCCGGCGCAACCACCAAACTTTGAATTTAATATTCATCTATTGGATATTACTTTTGTAAAGTTGGCTGGATAGTTTTCAATTCGAAAAAGTTACAGGTTTAGCAAATAATGCGGTTATTTATTGCATCAATTGTTAAACCACTGAAATGCAATTATATTTATGAATTGTGATTAATTTTGCAAAAATTCAATTTACTGACCTTACAAATAATCGAATGGATTATCGAATTACAGCCAAATTATGGTGTTAAGTGAATCAGTTTAAAATGAAACAGATTAAATCCAGTTAAAACAACATATTTCAAACAAATTCCGGGCGCCACCATTAAACTTGCAATTTATTGTTCGTTTAAGAAATATTAATTATTTCGTTCATGAAAGGAAAAAAATTAGAAATCCAGGCGACTCCACCGAAATTCTAAATTTGGCAAATAAATTAGTTTGTGGGATTTGCATAGAGCAAAATTATATTACTAAACTAGTTCTCTAAAGGAAAGTTTAAAATTAGTTACAACATTGTAGATATTCCCTAAATTAACTAACTTATGTAACTGAAATTCCTGGCGCCTTCGCCAAATATACAAAATATTAGTTATTTCTTTCATAAAAGGAAAAAGTTTACCTTCAAGTTCCGCATTTATAAAAGTTCAATAATTTACGATTTCTTACAAATTAAATGTATAAATAAACAGACCGACAACTTTCCATTGAATCAACTTCATAGTGGATAAGAGCGAACAGAGTCCTGCTATGCAATCGATAATTAATTAAGTTGAAAAACTTTCATATCAAATTAAATTCATCTGCAATAAACTACTGAAAAATGCAAACCCCAAATTCCCGACTATCGATTTTTAATTAATCTAGCTGAATAATAATAATGGCAAAAAGGTTTCATCTTTTCACATAATCTCGTCGTTGCTGATAAAAAAATTGCTCCTCTCAATATTTAAAATCCGCACATATGAGAACTAAAACAAGGCAAGAGGTCATTGGAGGACATCATTACTGCATCCTGGAAAACGTCCATGTGTGCACAAAAATAAAGTAGAAAGTCATAATTCCAACTGGCGGAATGGCTTTTGTTTTAATTAAAATTCTATTTATTCCCATGCTGCTCGCTTAATATAAATATATATAGTAGATATAAAAAAGTAAATCGAAATAAAGGAGAGAAAACGTGGTGGACCACCACCACGAGGTCGTAATCGCAATGTGTGTGCGTCGGTCCAGCCGACACTGAATAAAGCGAAGGACATCGATCTTTTTATCCGTTTGATCTCTCTCTAGCAACCGAACATATGCCACCCCTACCCCTAACTGTATATTTATACAGGGTGCATGGGCATATAGATGCAAGGGTTAAGTGGGTTATTTTCAAGAATACGACCAAGAAACAAAAAGCATAAGGATTTTAATTAACAAATTTTCGTTACTTTGCGAACTTTATTATTTCAAATTTATTCAAGGGCTTTTAAGTGTTTTGCATGTTGAGAAATTTTTATTCAAGTAGGTATAGTAGCGTTTCCAACAAAATTTAAAAAATTGGTGAAGGAGCAATAAAATGAGTTCTTTAATATAAAAATCGTATTCAAACTTATAAATATTAAACTTTTGCGATATAAAAAAATGTAAATTCGTTATTTGCCGTGTAGTCAAATAAATGACGAGAATATGAAACGAAAAATAATTTACGGCGTTTAATAATTTATTTTTTGTACAAAGAAACGGATTAGTATGGGTTAGAAATATAGAATAAGTATCCATTTCTTTAATTAAAAATATAAACCATTTAATTAACAAACTTACTTTCAAATTTATTTGAGGACTTTTAGATTCTGTTGCAAACGTTTCTTAAATTATTTTCAACAAGGAAGTTAAAATACCTTCAATAAAAATAAAAAGTCGGCGCAGGTCGAAAATTGACGAAGGTTCTGTCAAAATAAAATAAAATAAATTGGCGCAAGAAATTTATCAAAGTGGTCCTTTTCTAATAAAATTCAAAATTTTAGGATCTCCGTTATTTAAATAAAAAATGAAACCCATACCGATTTAATTAACAAATTTCTCAAACTTTCTCCTCGCAAATTTATTTTATGTGTTTTGCATGTTGACACTTAACCAAATTAGCGCAGCAAAATTTGATAAACTTTAAAACAAAAATTGTAGCAAAAAAGTTCATAATTTTATTATAAACGTCTTAAGAGAGGACCCGAACGCAAATTGAATTATAAACCCAAAATTAAATTTACCCTTTTTCCGCGAAAAATAATTACATTGCTGAAAAACCTAACTTGTTTTTAATTTCCAGATGAAACTCGCTCATCGAACTTCGATCTGCAAATTTTTCGGCAGCACGAAATTGAAAGACAACACGGCCGTATTTGTTGCACCATTGCGAGCAACAGCATCGCGGGCAGCAGGAGCAGCAGCATGGCGCCGTGCGAGCCCCTTTTAACTGCTCGCACCGACTGTAAAAACATTAGTGACGTCGCGTTGCAACCCCTGCAGCTGCCGACGACATCGGAGTGGATGTGTGATTGTTGTACTAATAGTCGACGTTGTAGTGGTAGTAATCAAAAAATCGGAAAATGCTAAAAACACTTCAATAAGTGACAGAAATATAGCGACTTTCTCTTGCGTGCGTGCGTGCGTTTAGATTATTTTCGTGCGAGCACCATTCGAATTGTTGAAGCGAGCAACATACCTTGGGGCACGCTAGAGCATGGCGTGATGTCCACTGCCAAACGGCTGGTCTTGAGCTGGCGAGGCCGAAAGCAGTCGCATGACAGCTCGGCTGGACGTCTGGTCGGACACGTCGGATCGACAAGTGGAGGACTGACCACCTCCGATAGTCATGAATTGGACGAAATTGCGGTCGTGTCCAGTAATGCCGATCCGTGTCATGTCAAGTATGGCAGTGGTACCACGTTGTCGACCATTAACGGACCAAGACTTGTACCAGGTAAATTCATCCCTTTATTATAAAATCGGCGAGCGAAATCCTTGGCGAGGAAAACAAAGCTTTTCGAGGTATTTTCAAACAGGAACCACAAGCGGATATTGCCGGTTTATCTGTGCGGCATCTGTACACACTCTCTGTGGTTATTTCCACTCAACAGGTACCCATATGAAACATACCTGGCAAAAGTTTTCGGTCGATGGCTTTCAAAATTAGGGGACTTCTTCATTAGAATTTTTTGTTAAATATTCCACAAATCGATTAAATTGACCACATGTTGATGGCCGTATAATATTCAGACACTTGTGGCTTAAAATATGAAACTATGTTGACTAATTAAATGAATTGTCCTATGAAACAAATTTTCCCGCGTGTTTTTAGCAGAAAAGTTAAAAAATTGGCGAAGGCGCCAGTATTTTGACTTCTAAACAAATGTATTGGCAGCGGGGCAAAAGTTAATTTCTTTTCGAAAAACACTTTAGATTAAGAAAATATTGTAAGTCCACTCAAAAAATTTAAAAAATGGCAAAAAATTAAATTAATTCCACTAAAAAACTTAAAAAATTGGCGAAGGCGCCGGTAATTTTATCACAAAAAAATTGCATTTCAAAGCAAAAAAAATATTGGCAAAGGTGCAAAAATAATTCCTCATTACCAAACACTCCACTTTCGGAAAATATCCAATTCCCATCAATAAAAATAAATTTTCCTATAACACAGAAAATATAAATGCTTTTGCTGTGCAGTCAAATAAATGACATCCGAATGAGAGCAGAAGAAACAATAACAAAAGATAATCTACAGCAATTTTTGCACAAAGCAAATAAAAGACGTACAGAAAAAAGGTAGAAAACCATACGATGCGAAAAGGAGCGAAGTGTAATCTTAAAGTAGAAGCGATGAAAAGTGATAATCCAAAAAACACGTGAACAGATATCAACAGATGGCATCGGTGCTTAAAAATTAATGTGCTTTTACCTTCAAGTTGGCAAATCAATAAAGTAGTTTTTCTCTTTTATAGATGCTGCTACTTGCATTCGAACTATATCCCGGATAAAAAGTGTATATTCGCGCGAAATAAATGCGCCTAATTAGAGACGGTGGAAAATTATGCGCTAATTATAAAAATAATAACACTGCATCAACCGCTACTTAATGTGCAGCCTTCATTGTATTTAAATAGACAATACAATATTTTACAAAGGGATTATGGCCATAAATGTTCATTTATTTAAGTGAAAAATATAATTAACCCAGCTTTACATGATGTGATTTAATTTCGCTACGCTATTGACTAAAAGCTATTTCAGACGTTACATATTATACATACCTTTTTTTAATTGGTATTTTAATTAAAAACCTACATGCATTTAATTTTTCTGGTCGCTATTGAAAGGGCAAAATAAATGATCAACTAACGCACAGCAATAACAAAAGCTTTTAGCGGAATAGCTTTTTGGTCGAAATTTATTTTAGTTGTATTTATATTTTGACCTGCTTTTAATAATAGTAATAATACATAGCTGGAAAATTTCATCTAATTGAAGCATCGGGTTTCTCATACAGAGTGCGCCGCCCAAAATTGTTTAAAATTTATTATTGCGCAGTGAATGGTAAAACAACAAATCGCAAATATGCATATATCCTTTTCGAATAGTATTATTCAAGTCAAACGAAATTTTTTTTATATTTTCGTAGGATGACAAATGCGATTGAAAAGCAAGCATTCCGAATTCGAATAAAGTAGATTCAACGATTAGGACGAAATTAATTTAAACTTAGTATCCCAAGTAGACTGAATTTATTTTCGATGGAAAACTACGATCGCAAACTAGATTTAAATCAATAAGTTACTGCACACTCAATCGTCTCAAATTGCATTTTCTTTGGCGATCTTGTCGTGCTGCAATCGTAATGAGGTGCGGTTTACAAATAACCAGCTTCACTACCATAGAAAATAAAAAACCAAAAATAAAATAAATAAACTAAGAGGAAGTTTAGTAAAAATAATAAAAAGTTTACAAGAAATGTTTAAATATTGGCGGAGGCGCCAGTTTCTCCACGCAATAAGATTCAAAAATTCTCTCAAATTGCATTTTCCTTAGTGATCTTATCATGCTGAAATCGTAATGAATTGCGGTTGGCGAATACGGTTCACTATTATCGAAATTAAAAGGACCGAATGTAAAAAGGATAAACCAGAAGGTAGTTGCTTATCAAAGACTGGATAAATGCATCCGAACATTGAGAAGCGGTTTTGCGAACGGGATTTTCCCATGCGAATACACTCGCACAAAAAGCTAACCGAATTTCGCAGAACAGTTACAAAAAATCTCCGGATGAAAGAAAATGTATTATTAGAAAAATAAGAGCGCAACACAGACAAAAAAATGCATCATCATCCACTTTGAATTTCGAGAGAGAGCGGTCGGTGTTTTGTTGGGGTACGAAATTTTCCGCATGCTGCATAATGGCAACTTGTTTATTTTTTATGTAGCGTAAATATTTCGAAAGCTAAATTTCGAAAGATAATGCTGCAAATATATTTAATGAATTTTTTATTGAAAAACGTATAAGAAAAGTAAAGCTCACTTTTATTGTCGTATATGAAAATTTATTATAGTATTATGCCCTATAAATACATCGGCAAAGAGTACTATAAAGTTTTATTTTTTGCGCTCATGAAAACTTATGTCGATGCTTAAGTAATTACTTTCGAAGAACTTTTAATGATCTTGTGTAAATACAGTCTACGCTTTCCAAAACAAACTTTCAACAAAAATAATAATATACTGTTGCGTTTGGCAATTTTCGCAAACCTATTATGAAAATAATAGTTGAGCGAAAAATCTAGTATTATTATTATTATTATTATTATTATTATTGTGTCACATAATAAAGCCAAACTTTATTAAATAAATAAATAAAATTGTGTATGTCTGGCTGGCACTATATGAGTTGGTTTTAGAGGCAGCTAAATTGTCACGTAAAATGTTTATTGCGAATTTTAATAGTTTACTTTTAGCACACAGACAGTTTTATTTAAATTGAAAACATTATAAGACAAATGTGTCATTTGTGAGTAATTTACAAATTAATTTTAATTAGTATTTATTTAGGACCATTACGAAAAGCGCGATCTGTTTTGTTAAAGGATTAAAAAGTTAGTTTTAATATTTATTTAGAATTTAATTTTTTTGTTAGTAGTTTAGGGTTATATTTACCTATTTTATTAGTAAAAATACCTAATATTAGATCGCTTATAATAAATAAAATTTAAAATAAATAACATTCACTTTTCGAATTTCACAAATGCGTTAAAATCCAATTTTTCTGGTCCATTTGAAACAAAATCTCGTTGTTTGATGTAAACATCGTTGCTGATTAATTAATTCATTTAATGCATTTAGTTTTCAGATAATGGAAATGTTTTTCGAAATGGATGAGGCTATTTTTAACGCACATATAATTGAAAATAACATTTCACTGTGCGCTTTATTTTTGGAATGATAGTAGGAGTCGGAACGCGGAAAATTGTTTACATTTATTGGAAATGTTCGCGCAAAGACATTCACCTATTTGCTATTATTAGCGCTGAATTTGGTGACCAAAAGCTAAGAGCGAAATCGTTTTATTTCCCCTCGTGCCAGGCCGAGGAGGATGTTAATTAGTGAGGGTTGATTTTGTTATATGGAAAATTTGTAGTTGCTTGAAACAAAAGGATTAGTCCGCATTGAAGGGGTTCAAATGCAAATTATATGAAGAGCGGCAGACAAGCAACGTTTCTTGTTCTGCCATCGTGTTCTTAATAATAATCATTCATTAGCGCATTCACTTTGTTACTATTATTAATATTGCCGGGTTTGAAAAATTTAAATTGCAAATTTTATTCGAAATCAAGTACTAGTAATATTCGCTATTGTCTACGCTAAGAGCCGAATAAATAATAAACAACAACGGATTTTGTTGGTTTAAACTGCATCCTCTATAAGGGGTAATTTGACCTTTGTGTACATAGTCTTCAATCGTAATCCTGTTTGTTTATGTGCTCGATGTTTGTTTGCCTCAATAGCGTCAATAGGACGAGCATAAATAATTTAACGTTGGCCGCCGATTATTCTTTGAAATATTAAATCAACCGACTCGTGGTATCACTTCATTAGATTGCTCGAAATTAAATTCCATTTAATTTATGAGACCGGACTGGAAAGAATGCCGGTTTAAGCGCTTCTTTTCAGGACACTGAAATTTAATAATTCATGAAACACGCGCCGTGATTTTCTGTGTGGTGGTGGTGGTGGGTGCATGTTGCAGCGGCTCACCTTTCCCCAAAAATAACACAAAAAAAATTTGCCCGAATGTGACTGATTATGGTTTGAAGAGACATGTTTATTCATGTACGAAATTTGCATTTGAAATTTTCCTGCTTTTCCATTAAACAGTACTTTGTGTAATTCCCATTAGGACCGGCCTTTTGCGTTTCTATACCGGGTGTTTAACTTATCTGCAACCAGCATTGCATCATAGAAAATAGAGCGCGCATGATTGGCGAGAGCTTAGGAGAGAGTGAGACAAATATATAATAAACATGCGTATTTATAATTAGTGTATTTCGGTTATGCGTTGATGGTTTTTGATAAAAATTATGTCAAAATATTCCGAAAAAAATTCTCTAGGGCACGAAGCTCACTAAATTTGAATAATTTTAATTAATCATTGTTAATTATGTTAATTTATTTTTGATTGTCAAATATGCCTTTAATTATCCACTATTTTTTAAAAAAAAAAGCTTTGGGAAACAGATTAATCTTTTCAGAATATTTTGACATGATTTTCATCAAAAACCATCAACGCATAACCGAAATACAGTAATTATATTATTTGTCTCACTCTCTCCTAAGCTCTCGCCAATCATTCGCGCTCTTTCGAAAAATGCCCCTCAATCGAAAAATGCCATTTCGATAGTAGTTACTTTTTATTGAGTTTAAAACTCGGAAATCAACTTGACAAATCACGAAAGCAAAGAAATGAATTATTTATTATTTCGCCGATTTGTTTCGTACAAATTTATATATTTATTGATTTCGATTCGACTAGTATTCTCTTTTGGCTCTCAAACCAACGAATTATTCTCAACTCGTAGCGCACTTTTTTCGCCCGAACTAATCTAATATAAACATCGACAAACAACAAAATTGTTATAATTTTACTTGTTCGTCGAAATATCCTTTAAACAACAGACAAACGTGAAAGCTGCTAGAAAACGCCGGTGGGCAAAAATTATAAAGTATTCGTATCTCGTCTCTGGAGAGGAGCGGATGACATAAATGCTGAAGCTCTAAAAGCGAAACACACAAATTTAAAGCTTAAGAGTAGCCTTCAGTGGATTTTCAAAGCAGATGGCGACAGCGTAGATATTTTTCTAATTTCTTTTTCGTTTGTTGTCTATCTTCACTTTAATCATCTACATTTCCCTCATTGTTACTAGTACTACACTATTGAATTATAATGAAATGTTGGCGGATATTTTTAATTATACCGAACACAGAAAGAGTGTGAACTCTCTCTGCAAAAGAATGACGTCACGAGTTGCCCAGGCAACTCATTTTATCTGCTGCGTTTTTCGAATTATTTTATATTTAGTGCTTATACTATAAATTCGGTTTAATGTATCATAAATTCATAGCCTTCCACTATAAAGAAAGCTATTGATTGTTTGCGCAAAGAAATGTTGCTATTTTATGGTGGATGCGCCGGGACAAAAAACTCAAAACTTTTTGTCGCATAGAAAAAGAATCAAGCTTTGCGGATCGTATACATTTTGCGAGCGAATGAATGAGCGAGCTGAAAAAAAATTCAGATTCAAGCTCATTTAAAACAGAAAGAAGAAAAGTAGCTTGACATTGGACACGTTTTGCACACACCTTCGGGGGCGAAAAAAGTGCGATGACATATTTAAATTTATTATTTGCTGCAGCAGGAATTTTTATTTGATTTTCCTTTTCATTTTGTTTCTGTGGCAAAACAAAAAAGAAAAGCGATTAATCATGTTTAATGTACACGGTTAAGAAAATCGAATTTATTTTGCACGAAATATTACCTGGTTTGCGGGGTTTAATTCAATTAGAAGTACAATGTTGACCAAGGGATGTAGCGAATACATGAACAATGGGGTTGTAAAGGGGACATGTTAAATGCTGCGTCCTGCAGTATTTATCTTATAAAACCGTTTTAATATCTGCCCTTCTGGAACAGAATGTGCGCAATTACTTGTTTTATCGCTTTGATTCCGTTATTTCTCCACCATACCGTTTACACCCCGTTTATACTCATTTTCACTTTGATCAAATTTTCTACAAGCAAGCGAAAATACCGTAATCGCCAAAAAATACATTACTTTCCTCATAAAATGTTTTATTTAAATATTACTGATATTTTCATAAATAGTAATGTTACAGGCGCATCAATAAATATCAGTATTACTGATAATTATAAATTATTGGTAATAATTTTAACAAAATCGTATAGCTAATTAATATTACTGATATTGACTAATCAGAAAAATTGCTGATATTAAGTAAATTACTGATATCCGAATAATTAAAAAAGTTGCTCTATAAAATTACTGATACTTCCATAAGAACTACTACTATTAGCGTATCAATAACTAACTCAATTCGTCCAAAATCCAAAATATTACTGATAACTCAATATCGACTAAACTTGTTCACTATTACTGATATTTCATAAAGTACTCCAAATATTACTGATACTCTAAAATTTACTGATAGCCACAATATAACATGAATATTATTATAAAACCAACATCAAATATTACTGATATTTAAAATATTACTGATACTCTTCAATATTACTGATATTTCCGCAAAACTAATTGTGCAACTGCTTGACACTAATGTGCATTTACCATTAAAATATTTATTAACAAGTAATCCCATGCAAAGAGGGTTAATCCTTGCACAGTCTTAAAAGGACTCGTCAGTTGAAAGCCCTGCACGGAAATGCTTATTTAAGTAACTTCGACTTTGTACATAATTCTATAATAATAAAGTGTAAAATGTGAAAACTAAAAAGGTAAAATAAAAAGACAAGAGAGCAGCAAAAGTTCACCTTCGAGTAGATTCTTCTCTGAAATATAAGTAAGTAAGTAAGTCGCAATCTAAGATAAAATCATTTGTTTTGGTTTATAAGAGTTTAAGAGAAGAAAACGAATAAAAGAGCGAGGTAAATAAAAATGTCTCAGATTTATTTATAAATATACCTTTACTTAAACGGTATCACACTACAAATAAATCGTTGGGGTCTCGATACCGGGGATTAAGAATTTGATATATTTTCAAAGATTGGCGCGTTCTGTTTGCTAATATTTATAGTTGCAGTTAAACTGCGTTTAAGTGTAATCCTTTTTCAGTTTGCCCAATAAACAGAGATTAGTTAAAGAGTGAATCTTGCAATATGTCATGCTTATTGCGGCAGGAACACCTTGCAGGAAATTGCTTCTATTATTCATTGCGCACCAGTATAGCTTTTAGACGAGACAAATGACTCAACTGAACGTATTTACTTTGATTTACGTACTTCAAGCTCATAAACAATCGTTTTTCCACGTTCCAATATTCATATTTTTATATAGAAACATATAAAATATCAAGAAAATATTAAGCTTATCGAAACAAAAAGCGTCTATTTTCCTGGGAGATGAGCTTTTATTGAAGATTGCTTGTGATAGGATGCAAAATTTATCCCCAAGGGATGTTAAAATAAAATAATAATAATATCAAACATCGGCAAAATAAACTAAAATACAGAAATGCCCCGATTTTGATGAAACTTGGCACATACATATGTAGAAAATTCTGTAGAATCCAACTAAGCAATTAATTTTTAAATAAAGCTAGTTGTTTTTAAGTTATTAAATATTGTAGAAATATTATAATTCAATTGCAAAATGTAGAAAACCCGAAATTTAATCAGTGAATTCCATTTTTGTAAAAGCAATTAATTCAGCAAGCCTGATCCATCAAGTTGCCAAGACAGCTTTAGCATTTGTCTAACCTTAAGAATCGTTTTTGCTCGGCCTATGAGCTTTAACTTGTACTTTTGTCATTATACGCTAGTTTAATTTTAAACAAGCTCAACTATACTTAATAATTTAATTATACAGTGCTAAATCTGGGGATTAAAAAAGGCACGTTTGGTTGGTTTTGTTTTGCGACAATAGAGAAGCTGCTCCATTTTTTAAAAAAATTTATAATTAAACTATATGGTTTATTTAATAGATGGGTGAAAGTTTTTTTGAAAAAAATCCAGTAGATTTTTTTATAACGATTTTAGAAGTTTGCGAAATTTTATATTTTTAGAAAACGCGCTTCTAGCGCAGCGTGTCTACTGACGTCACATATAGCCTCCAAACAAGGAGTGTTTTTATCCCACTCTTTTTAACTAACAAGGTAAAGAGAGAGGGAAAAAGCGCACCTGGTTTGAAGGCTAGTGACGTCAGTGGATAGATGCGCAAGAAAGAGCGCATTTCTTAAAAATTTAAAACATTTCGCAAATTTCTAAAATCATTATTACAAAATCTACTGCACTTTTTTCAAAAAAACTTTTACTCATCGATAAAATAAATTATCTATTTTCATTATAGATGCAAATAATAAAAAAATCTTTCCTATTTCATTTACTAAATTTAATTGCACCAATAAACAAGGTGTTTTTCGAAAAAAAAAATGATTGTTCTTTTTATTTGTATCGTATTGGAAAAGATAAAATATCTCGCTATATCGTCGAAATTGATTCTATTTGGAAACATATTGGCGACCCTGAGGGTTCACGTTATAGCAATTTTATATTCGTGCTGATCATAAATTCAACCATTGCGGGGGTGTATAATCTGACAAATATAATTTATATATAGATGTGTAAACGGGATGATATACTTTCTTGTAGTCGAGAGACTTTAAAGCCCTCTTATACTACACATGTAGTAACATGCAATTTGCAACCCTCCGAACTTTTCCATCTTCAATCATCATAGAATTCCTAAACGGAATAACTTCTAATTTTCAATTTCCCAAAACGAAAAAATATATCCGCAGCCTTCTTTGTGCAATTCAAAACGCATCGCATCTAGTCTTATATCTTTAATAAATGATAGCGTGCGCTCTATATATGTGCTTGTTTCCAAAACCAGCAGTGATAATTAATCATTCCTGCTTTTGCCTTATGTACTACTATAAATAATTGCAAGATGAAATGGCATTAAGGGGAAGCGCAGTACAAATATAACTTCGAAGTAGAAGGAATTAGCGAGTTAAAGCTACTTTTAGGGTAAATTTGTAATTTTCTAGTCGAAAAATATTTTATTTAAGTGCAAAGCTCAATTTTGAGGGTACACGAAAGTCAAATCAACAACATTAATCGTTAAATAATTAATTTTTATCGACGCAAGTGAAGCGGTAGCGAGTGAGAAGGGAACATGTGGTGGGGGCTCGAGTGACAGTCTATCCGTCAGGAATAGTTTAAATTGTAAATAATAGGTGGCACTTGAAAAAATGCATTAAAAAATGCAAAATAAAATGTAATCAATCGCTACGAATGTTTGCAAACTAATATTTGAATTGTAAATTTCCATTTCATGCATAAATAATTAATATTATTTTTAATTAACTATACAGGATGGTAATAGTATAATTTCATTATCGTTAATTAACAAATGCACTAAATTAAAAACCCTTTGTACAAATATAATTCGGTTATGCGGTAATCATGATGCATTTTTAATAGGTTTTATTGCAACGAGCGCTGTGAAACTAAATCGAATTGATCAGTTTTTTGCCATTCGGTTAAATAATTGCAATTTTTATTTTATAACAATAGCAGCGGCTTTTTCCTCTCTCTGTGGCAATCATCACACAGCAATATAGAAATGTAATAAAAGAGAATGAATGTTTTTTTTTTTGTGGCCGCCGTTATGTGAAAGCCGATTACTATCTGCTGAAACCAAGAATCCTTGAGGAACATCATCAACAAAAGCGCGTCGAGTGTGTCACATAAGACATTAAGTGATCCCAGATTTTAAGTCTGGAAAAAATCCTCGATTTTTTTCCTATCAATTGCAATAACAACTCAAGTGTTTGCGCCATATTAAATAAATTAAATGATATCTTATCGCGCCTAGCGACGATTAATAAACGCAATCGTCTCGCATTAACTTAGTCTATCTAGTAAATTCAAAAAATGAAGATCCAATCAATTTTATTGCTTTGCTTCACCTTCTATCAAAGCAGCAATGCTTTATGTAAGTAGTAAAAATTCGATAGTCCACCAAAAAAATTGCGAATAAATATTTTCGCAGCCGATATTAATTTGCAACCGAGAATCCTGGAAGATCTAATCAACACAAGCATCGAATGCGTTCGGGATACTTTAATTGAGGGTATTCCCGATTTGGGGTTACCTTCTTTCAACCCTCTGCAACTCAGGAACCTCACTCTGGACTTGGACAAACTGAACTCCGATTATTTCTCGTACGTATCAATTAATTTCGTCAAAAAAGGCAAAAATGTCCCAGAACTTTTGTCTCCAATAGTAGGCGAAAGTGTCCCTAACTTTTTGTCCCCTATAGTAGCTAATATTAATTTGCGTCTAGTGGCCAGATGTGGCTGGACGGCGAATGCGATAACATCGTGAAATACGAGATCACCTCATTAAAAGGCGATCTTGGTTTAATTCCACCCACTTACACCGTAAACTTTTCAATGCACTACGATGATGTAACGTGTTGGGGCGACTATCGTGTCAACGTGACCGTTTTGAATAGCAATATTTACGGGGCTGGATCAATATCGTAAAAATAAACAAAAAAATTCCACTCGACATTTCAGTAGTAAATCGCAAAAAATTTCAGGAGCGGCGTCGTTAATTTAGATTTGGGCGGACATGTAAAGGCGGTGATTGGCAATGGTGGTGTCAGTTTGAAAGAGTTTGATGCACCTGTAACCATCGAGGCTTACAAGGTTTAATTTATTAGTATTCGCGTTGAAATTAAATAAATATTGTTTTTTTTTTGGGGCGCTCAGCTGCTGATAACTGGACTGATGAATGATGAGGAATTGAGCAAACAAATCAGCGAGCAAATTTCTGCAATTGTGCCGACCATCATCAACGAGAATCCCGAATTGTTTTCCGAAATTATTGGGCCAATTCTAGTTGTACTTTTTAATGCGTTGGTTAATGATGAGATTGGTGTTGGAATTATCAAGCAAATGGTGCAAACTTGTATTCTTGATGTTATTTCGCCACCGTGAAATTATTTTTGATAAAATAAATAATTAATTTGGTGGAAAAATATACAAACTCATTGTTTAATCAGTTAATTCCAATTATACGTAGACAATTAATTCTCTAACCCCGATCCATCAAGTTGCCAAGACAGATTTCGAATGCGCGTAGCCTTAAGAATCCTTTTTGTTGGGCCCATGGGCTTCAACTTGCACTTTTGTCATTATACGCTTGTTTAGTTTTAATCAAGTTCAAATATATTTGAGAAATTAATTTAACATTATTAAATGTTCGCGATTAATAAAATATTTACGTAAAAAAGTGCATTTAATTATGCGCGGAAGGGTTAAATAAATATAAATACTGGCAGAAATATTATAATTGTTATATCAAAATGTAGGTAATTGTATGCCCTATAACTTTTATTTGAAAAAGTTTTTGATAAAACTTTGAAAAAAAAAGTTATTCGAAAAAATCGCATTTTATTTTTTGGCGCGTTTTTATTTTTGATCGGCTGTAATTCGTTAAATAAACAAAATTCAGAAAAATGACTATCTTACAAACTTGTAGGAAATTATGATGTCTACAAATTTGATTCCTACAAATTTTTTGATAAAATGTAAATTAACGATATTATTTCAAAAAATCTCGAAAAAAAAATACCATTTTTGGAGTAAAATTTAATAAGTGGATATTAATTCAACTTGACGTTATTTCTCCATCAAAATGTTTTATTTAAAAAATTCCATTATAGTTATAGATTATCCTTACAGAATAGAGGTTGAAAAATTCCTCTTTAAAGTTTCCTTACCAAAGCAAAGCCGGAGCCCGGAACAGATGAAATATAAGTAACGAGATTCGATTTATCACGACCATCAAGCCGTAACAAATTTTACATCAAAGTTGGTTTTTGTGAAAAATGCCGGATTATGGTGGCATCCGAATAGAAAAAAAATTATTCAGTTCGTTTTTCAAAAAGTAGGAAAAATAAAATAAAAGTAATTTAGGGGTTGGTGAATTGTGCAGAGCGAAAGCCAGACAAAACACACATAATCACATGGAACTCTAAACTCTAAGCAGCAATCCACTTTAACTTTGAACTAACCCCTATATAGTATACTCTCTGCGTTCGAAGTTCGCGGGGGATGCAGGAGCGGTGGAGTATTTAACTGGCTCATTAACCCTACGGCCTTTTCATAGAGAATCCGCACTATACCGGAATGTTGCTGGAAAATTTAATAGTTGCAGCATCAGAGCACGAAAATAAAAATATGAAATTCCATTACGACCCCCGAAAAAAAAACGTCGCTTAAACTGCGCAAATGAGAATTGCAATTTAAAATTCATAGCGCGACGGTTTTAAGATTTATTTGTTACTTATTACGCCTGGCGCCACCACCATAATAGCAATATTTTGTTCTGTCCTAAATTTTCCAGACAACTCTCCTCTTTTCGCAACGAACACAATACATAAATAAAAAACGAACAAAACACAACATTTTTCCTAACAAACCTAATTAAATATCGTAACACAATTTCAGCCTATTAATTACGGGAATTTTCTTCGCCGGAATGAAACTTTTCTCGTCCAATTTTTGTATTAGTTAGTTTTGCTTGCAGATAGATAAGTTTGCAGATTGGAAAAAGTTAAATAATTAGCGGCGCAAGATTTCATTCTGGTGGTGCATGCGGTGTGCGAAATAAAGATTAATCTCGAAACACACCGCATCGCGTTTTATTTGAATTTCTTTTTTCGGTTTCATGCTAGAAATTATGTAATCGTTTTTAATTTTAATTGCTTTCTGCAGCTTGTGCTCAATTTTTTTCGGTCGCTCCTGTTCTGTTGCCTGAATAAATTATCACCCACCCGGATTTGTGCAGCTAGCGCATTTTTTTCGTTTCAAAAGCACTTTACTTTTATTAATTATTAGAAAAACGCTTTCTCTTAATAATCTTTCTTCGCAAAGTTTGAATTAATCGAATGGATTTAATTATGACGATAATCTGAGCACCGATTTATGCAACCAGTAAATCGATGCAAATTTTCATCAAAGAATCTGAGACATTTTTATGCAACCATGATTGCATTGTTTGAAATTCAAATTTTAACGCCGCCATGGAATGACGAGTTAATATTCATAATAGTTGTTAAATTATTGAAATTCAACATCATATACATATATTCATGTAAATAGTTTTGAGATATAAAATTTACATACATCGCTGGGCGCATAACCCGAACCCTTATTCGAGTATGTTAATTGTGGCTCTTTGAAAACTAGATTATACTTTTGACTTTGATATGAGAGCGTTTGAATACGATATAAATTCGCAGAGTGAAAGTTTTGCAATTGAGATAACACTCAAAAACGCTTCACGCTGATTTTGATTTCGATATGATAAATAAGTGCACAAGGAATTCTATTCAAGGTAAACTTTCAGGCTGAAAAATGCGGTAAGAAAATTTTAATTTCGTTTAAACTTTTAAGAAAATGCGACAAATTTAATTAGATTTCTTAGGAACAAATAAAAAATTGAAAATTTTTATTGAAATTATAGTGAGTTTTGAAAAATTTTGGAAATTTTCTTTGGACTTTCTTTAATTTGATTTCGTCATGTGTTAGAGAATTTAAAATAACTAACGAAAAGTTAATTATTTATTTACTATTCAATATATTTAGCCACCTTTTACCAATTTTAGGACCTTAATTAATTTTTGTATTGATAGTCTTTGATAGTAATTTTGAATGGAAAAAGCGATGAAATTTGTGTTTGAACAAAAAAACGTGTATAGGTACATTTTCGATTAATTTTGCAAAATTAATAAGCTAATCAAGACATAAATTCGCTGGAAATGAGATTCCACAGTACTTCTCTCGTTGCTATATTAAAATTTGCTATTCAAATTTTTAGAATTTTGAGGCATCTTTTAGTGAAAAAAATTTATCGGGTTATTTAAAAATGCTTTTTAAATTTTAACTAGGAACCAAATTTTAAACAAATTTAAGCGATATAGTTGAAACGTGTGTATGAAAAGATTAAAAAGTGTAAAATTTTGTTGTAGGTACTCTAATTTAATGAAACTATTTGAAGCTAGATTTAAAATTACCAATATAAATCAATGTTTGAAGTAAATCCTAGCACTATCAGTGTAAGGGGTGTGTTAAGGGTTAAAAACATGAATTGAGGATTCTAAGACATTTTTGATTAAACTAGTTTAAATTATATTTCAATTTATTATTAGAAAACAAATTTAAAAGAAATCTGACAAATCAAACTGTAAGGGGTGCATTAGGGGTTACAATTGTAATATGTAGGTCCTACCCTAATTTTAATTTAATTAACTAAATAATGGTAAGTCAAGTAAGTTAAATTACTACTAGGATCCAAATTTGAAAGAAATCCGAGCATTTTGACTGTACATAGTATGTTAAGGATTGAAATTGCAAAATAAGGGTTGCATACTATTTTAAATTATATTATTCGTAAATATGTTTAAAATGTATAGTAGAAATCGAATATGAAGAAAATCCGAACCATATGACTTAAACTCTATATTGGAGGGGTGGGAGTGTGTGGTAAGGGTTGAAAATTATTTTTACTCACTTTTTATGTAAATATTACTAAAATAACTGATGGAAAAGTGTGGGTAATGCTGCCATATAAGAATCACAACACCGTCAATTTTTGAACAATTAACTTAAATGGCAAATGGGTCGTAGGGGCTTATTTTTGGGGGATGAAATTTTTACCAGCATTTTCTTCAATGCATCCCTAATATGTGTACCAAATTTGGTCTAAATCATATATTCCTCCTGGCAGGTATTCACGTTACAACTTATTCATTTTTACAACTTTTTGACCCTTCAACCCTTAATAAAAATTCAACCCTATAATAAACTCCAGATTTTTTGAAAGCATTCACCACTTGGGGTATACACAAAACATATGTTTAATATTTGGTCAAAATCGGTCAGCAACTTTAGAAGATTAAGTGGATCTACCGATTTTGCCATTTTTAGCATGTTTTTGGCCTATAACGCGCAGGTCCTTGAGAATTTCCTAACTTTTTTTTCTTTGACCTAATCAATGGGCAGGTAGAAAAAAAGGACGCAAATTTTGCTTTAATCGGATCAGTAGATTCCGAAATATAGTGTTTTAAAGAATTGCACAGACCGACCGACAGACCGACAGACCGACAGACCGACAGACGGAAATTAGTGAATATGATTTTCGTAATCTACGCATTCTATAATGTAGAAAAAAGTGAAATTTGGAGAAATTTTTTTTTTCATGAATACAATACTTCCTCTACGAGAGAAGTAAAAATAAAACACAGCGAATAAGCGCCTTTGATAAACGACTTTATGATGAGAATTAAATTACATTTGACTAGTTGAAAGAAAAAGGAGCCTAATTATAATGAATAATTTCTCATCAGGCAGACGGAGTTCGAATTTCGCAAAACAAAGCAGCAAAAGTTAATAAATCAAATTGAAAACAAACCAAAAAAAAATTATTTACTAGAAGAAAATGTGCGCTGTTGTGGCAATTATACGCGCGTATAGAGGCAAGCCAAAGGGGATGCTAAATCCCTTGTTTCAATGTATAAGATTTAAACTAAGGTTTTACTGCTCGCTATAATTCCAAGTCGAGCAGAATAGGCGCAGTGCATTTAATATGCTCGGCTACATAAAGGTGGAATTTTGCTGAAACCAGGTGGAGTAATTCTACTCCTTTTTTTTTTCCTTTCTGTTATTTCGCTTTGTTTGCCATTCAGCTGACTTGCCACCACTTAAGCAAATTCAAATCTAACGAACAAGTAAAACGGAACGAAAAAATTGCGAGATTAATTGAATTGCTCGACAAACAAGAGCGCGAGTGAATATTTAAAAGTCATATATGGAAAAACCCGTTTCCATTCAGTGCATCTTGATGCGACATTTTTGTGTCTAATATTACGCTGACTGCATTTTGTTCGCCCCAGCTAGCCATATTTTCAATTTACTACTACTAGAGCTATATTTAAAATTTTTGCGCCGAGATTTATTTCCGTCCAATAAATAATTGTCAAAGTTAATGGTACCAGCATACATCTTGTGAGAGCCTGTCGACATTTTTTATTCTTATCCATTAATTCGGTTGCGAATCAATCAATACAATGCCAACTCAATCTAATAGAAATGCATGCGGAACATTTTCTTAAAAATATTGAAAGCGCGCGAATTATTTTAAATTTATGGCGGAGGCGCCAGTTTAATTAAATTTGAGCTGAAAGGCACTTGTCCTGAAACTCTTTAAATCAAGAGCATTTGACGATGTATAGATGGACTACTAGTCAATATTTGCGGCCGTGCGCTTGCACATCATGAAACACATCATTAATTATTAGAGGGCCCCACAGATGACACAATGACAGGCTGATTAAGGGATGAGATAGATTTGAGTAGTTGTTAGTGACCAAAGTAGCCAGTATATTTCATCTCGGCCATCAACAAACCGAACCGCTTTTAGCTTGATATGTTTTCGAGGAGGACATATTTTGAGTGGTTCACTTTATTTTTGGAAACTTGTTTACTTTTACAGTTACACGTCACAAATTGAATAAAATTGTGTTTAGTGCAAACTTTCCTACGAGAAGATCAAGCGTAATAAAATTGACATTGTAGTTTAGGGGACGGAATAAGTGAAGCTGCAATTTTGCAGTAATGCCTTTGCATTTTAAAGAGGCTACCAGCATCTGCTCTACTTTGTCGTTGTGTTGTCCTTTTTGGCCTGTCGGATGTCTATGAGATTAAAAGTTTTAATGCTAGAGGACCTTTTCATTCTTATCTACTACGAATTTAATTTTTAATTGAAAGCGCGGGAATTTAATTTCGAATTTTGGCGAAGGCGCCAGTTCAACGTTTTTCAATTTAAATGTTTTTTCAGGAATAATAACAACTGGGGGTTGTATGGTGGGCGAACGCTTGAGCAGCAGTGGCACCCGGTTGAACATAACGTCCCCGGTGCAGTGTGCCAATCCGAGTGCCTCGCACAAAGCCAGCACCGAGAGTGTCCATCGAGTGCTGAAGAGTGTCTCCAGACAGAGCCTTCTCGGTATGCCAGACAAATCGCAAATCGAATCCTTATTGTGACTGACTGTTTGCAGATATCGTCGGCTCCAAATTAGGAATGTCCAAGTCGCGGACCACGCAACAAGAAGGTGGTTACTTTTCGTCGTCAAGGGACAGCATTTCACCCTCGTATATCAATAGGGCGGCGAATGTGAGTTCGGCGGCGAGCGAGCTCGATCTGTCGCGCAAGGCGAGAAGAAAAGATTTGCGAGGTAGATTAAAATTGCCGACAAGTGTGACTTTGACCAGTTCCGGGGAGGCCCCATTATTGGGGGCTTGGCGGACGGCGCCTGGTTCTACGGCCGGAACGAATCCACCCTCGTCGAACCATCTCAATAGCACAAGCAGCTGTAACGGCACTGAAAGGTAGACTACAAACCGCCCGCATTTGTCTGCATTATGACATATCGACCCCTTTGACAATTTTTTGGGGAAATTAATAATAAATTCAACCCCTAGAATAATTCATCTACGGGTTAATAAACTTGATATTTAAGGGATGAACCCTAATCACTTACTTGTACGATCATACTTATCATAATTAGAATAGTTTCGGAACAAAAAGCTCGCACCCTCAAACTGAGACGTAAATTATTATTTATGGGGTGTTTTTGATTAGCTATAAGTAAGGGTAGCATACACGTTCGAGTGAAACTAATTGAAGGGTCAAGTTTAGTGAACCAAGAAATGATTATCGACTGTCTTTACACATTACAAACATCTAAACAGAGCAGAAAGTGACGATTTTCCGCACGCCTTTAAATAAACTTGTTTTAAAATTTGTTGCAGTCGTTACGGCTTCCGTAGAACCGACTCGTACAGTTCCCGGTTGCGTTCCAGCACCCCAAATTGGTCGTTTGTATTCGACCCAGCGGGACGGCTGTGTTATTATTGGTCCATGATCGTGTCCTTAGCTTTCCTTTACAATTTTTGGGTCATTATTTACCGCTTTGCCTTCAGAGAAATAGACGGTAAGTCAAAATAATTTCGAATTTTATGTTTTTGGCGAAGGCGCCAGTTTTAAATTTCTTGTGTTTTTACAGCAAACACTCTTCTGGTGTGGTTCTGCCTCGACTACTTCACCGACTTCCTCTACTTGGTCGACATCATGTTCCATTTTCGCACCGGCTACCTCGAGGATGGCGTCCTGCAAACCGACTCAACCAAGCTCCGTCATCACTACATGAATTCGACCACATTCTACATCGACTGCCTCTGCCTACTACCGCTCGACTTCCTCTACCTATCGGTCGGCTTCAATTCCATCTTGCGCTCCTTCCGCTTGGTGAAGATCTACCGATTCTGGGCGTTCATGGACCGCACCGAGCGGCACACCAACTACCCGAATTTGTTCCGTTCGAGCAGCCTCATTCACTACCTCCTCGTCATTTTCCATTGGAACGGCTGCCTGTTTCACATCATCCTCAAGAACGATGGCTTTGGGTCCAAGAACTGGGTGTATAGTGATTCGGAGAGCACGGATTATGTGAAAGCGTATCTGCAAAGTTATTATTGGTGCACGTTGGCATTGACGACCATCGGCGATCTGCCACGGCCTAGAAACAAGGGCGAGTATTTGTTTGTGATCTTTCAATTGCTGTTCGGGTTGTTGTTGTTTGCGACTGTGTTGGGACATGTCGCGAATATTGTGACGTCAGTGTCGGCGGCGCGCAAGGAGTTTCAGGGTAAGTTTTCCCCATATTCCTGATGATATCGAATTTTTACTTTTTGGTTCTTTGGGTTATGATTGTGAAACCGTTCTATTCGACGTGCTTAAAGCCTTCCACAAGGATTTAGCTTCATCGTACCGCGACGCCAACTTTCCTATGTGAAAGTTTATTCAAAGGATCCGCACGGTTTAAGTAGATTCAGTTTAGATGGAAAATTATTGAGACATTATATTAACAATTTCGGAATTTTATGTTTAAACTATCGGCTTATGCAATGCAGAATAAACTAGGAAATATAGTCGGAGAAATTTAACTTAAATGTGACGTCACTAAATAATTTTTCAGTCTCCAAGTTGTCGGCAACCAGCATTGCACCATAGAGAAAAGAGCGCGAACGATTGGGGAGAGCTTAGGAGAGAGTGAGAAAAATATATAATAAACACGCGTATTTATAATTAGTGTATTTCGGTTATGCGTTGATGGTTTTTGATGAAAATAATGTCAAAATATTCAGAAAAAAATTCTCTAGGACAAGAAGCTCACTAAATGTGAATAATTTTAACTAATCATTGTTAATTATGTTAATTTATTTTTGATTGTCAAATATGTCTTTAATTATTCAGTATTTTTTTAAAAAAAAAGCTTTGGGAAACAGATTAATCTTTTCAGAATATTTTGACATGATTTTCATCAAAAACCATCAACGCATAACCGAAATACACTGATTATAAATACGCGTGTTTATTATAAATTTTTCTCACTCTCTCCTAAGCTCTCGCCAATCATTCGCGCTCTTTTCTCTATAATGCAATGCTGGTTGCAGACAATTTCAAGACAGCCCTTAATTGTTAGATTTACAAAGTTAGTGACGTCACGGCCAAGTTAAACTTCTCAGACCATATTAGAAAATTTCGTATTTTCTGCAAAGTGGAATTAATTTTATGTATTTTTAATTTAATTCGTACGATTACTTTAACTATGTTGAATAGAGCATTGAAAATACACCAAATCGTCGATTTACTACCATACGGTTATTTTAATTGCAATTAAAGTGCAATTTCCTCCAGAAAGCTCTATTTCCCTTGAATTGTAAAGGAAATTGTATATTTTTCCAGCATAATTGAACTTTTTTATAATAATAAAACGTGCACTTAAATAAATACACTTTGTCCCATTAAAAAAACATACAATTTTAAAGGACCGCCCCGGATTGAGTTACAAAGCGAAAAATATTTTTTTTCTTATTTTGTCGTCAGGAAATAAAATAAATTGTCAAAATTTTTCAGCTAAGAAAATTAATTATTGTAACAGTTGGAGTAAAATCAACACGACTGAGATTTACTAGTTGGGAAACAATAAGGCATTGTGTGAATAAAATTTTCTGCAAAAATCAATACCAAGAAAAAAGTCGCGTCTTTGTAACTCAATCCTGGACTGAATTAATTTATGATAATTATCCTTGTGGAATGTGAACATCCGCATCTATTGGCTGGTTGTTTCCAATGCAGAAAGCGCAATAAAAGTAGAAAAAAATCGCCACCCCATCAAATTAATTAATAATAGCGAAAATCCAAAAAAGTAAGCAACTAATAGGCGAAAAAAAATCTATTTTACGATCCCTAAGATGAAGAACCCTGCTAACATTTCAGCATCCCATAGAGTCTATCCAACACATATACCGCAATGCTGTTGCCATCCCCTTCTCATCCCCCATTCCTACTACTACCGCGTTCAACTTGAACTCGTTATACAAACTGCCCAATTCTCTCCTGTTTCTACCGAGTGTTCAATCTACTTTTGTTGCGTTATTATTTTTCTCATATTTCGGGATTCGAAACTCCAGCCTACACACAAAAATTCTAATTATGTATGATGTGTACTTGTATACAGAAATAAAAATAAAAAAATTATTTCTGTAATGTTTGCAGATAACTCGGCAATATGTGAGTAGGCATTTGTTTTTGAAAAATTCGTATCCCGATTTGGACTGTATTTTTTACCCATATTTATCTCTCTGTATTTTTAATGGCTGATCATTTTTTTTCCCAAAATATTTATCTAGTTGTGTGATTATGGCTTGTTTCCCATTTCGAATTTTATCTGGAGGAAAATACAATTCGATTGCGAACGAATTGAATTTTTCTCAACTGAACGTTTAATTTGTTTAGTTTATTTTACTTTAAGCAGTTGGAGTAGTTTTGAGTGCTTGGATGTGGCCGGAGGCTGAAAAACTGTTCAATGTTTTGTAGAAGTCGCTAATTTTTACAAAAAAAAATTGTTTATTTGAAGCCACTACTCCAACTCGAGTAAAATGCACAAACAAATATTTTGTATCTATATTTATAGCACCCCAATTAAATGCAAACAAACTAAACCATTTATTTGACTGACAATTTTGAGACACTTTGTATAGAAATTATTGATCGAGTTTGGCGAAGGGTGAGAGAAAATATGAATTCAATAATTTAAGATGATGTCGGGAATGGACATGTGTTGATAAGGTTTTGAGCTTTCGAAGATATCTCGATTGCTTTCCCACTTGTATTAAATTACTGGCCTGAAATGTCAACAGGAAATCGACTTTATCAAAATCAAAGTGAAAGAGGCACCCACCCCGTTTCGCCCTTACCAAATCAAATATTTAAACTTGACGCTAATATGAATAAAACAACATTAGTATTACATTTGCCAAAAAATAAATACTAACTCCTTTATGTTGCGGATCCAAAGTTTGTAGATCCATCTTAGGAAACATGGTGAAGCAATTCAAAGGACATTTAATCCGCAAAACTAAATAAAATTGCGCAAAATAGCGCTGAATGGAAAGCTTAAAATTTATGGCTGAAAAAAGCATCCAAATTATTTATGGCTTGATCTATTGATAGATTGTGTGATCCATGGATTTTCGTCCATAAAAAAGGGCCCAGATTAAATATGCATGCCATTATTTATAAAAAATGCAAAGAAGTTTCGTTATATTTTAATTAATATTTGCAGAACTTGCAAACTCAAACAGCTTTATCAAGTGGCAGGAAAATGCCCAAAAATGAAATCAACTTAGTGTGCAAATTCAATATTTGTGGTTCGCAAACGAGAGGTTTGTGCAGTTAAACATAAACAATATTTAATAAATGCGGAAATGCTTTGTTGAATATTTAAAGGGTTTACCGTATCACTGAATGAATTTTTGTTGAATTAATAATTGATGCAGCAAACATGTAATTTTGTTTTCTTTGTTATATTTATTTTGCTAAGAAAATAATTAATTATTTCAATAATTTTTGAGCGCTATTGCGCTATCAATGCCTACGAAATGCCATGCAATGCCGCATAATGCCGAGCAATGCCGCACAATGCCGCACAATGCCGCGCAATGCCAGATATTAAGCGCGCGACATTCGATAAAAAATCTTGATGCTCGGATGGGTAGAAAAATCACGTCGTGCACCCTGCAACTTTTAGTGCTTAGATAAAAGACAAAAAAAAAGTCCAGATACTTTCATCTCCACATTAAAAAGACATTTCGAGGGTAGTTTAGTGTACGACGACGATCTCTTGTCAATATTTATGAAGAGCGACTCTGCGGGGATTTTATTGGCAGAAGAAACAACGTTAAAAAAAGGCAAGACGTGTGTGTGTGTGTTGGAAATATACAAGTAAATATGATTTTAACCCCTTTTCCTAAATATATACGGCAGTGGAGGAGTCAATGTCATCGGGTAGCCTAGTTCCCGGAGTATGCGGTATGTAGGACACATGGAGCTATTTTTAGAACTTCAGAACCATCGATCGCAATAGCGGGGGGAGAAATGCGGCTATTTCAGGAACATCTCTCCCATCATCATCATCATCAACCCCTATAAATATTGCCCCCCCTCTCTTTGACAAATAGCTCTTATAATACGCAATGCGTTATTATTATTATTTTTTTGGGACACAACGATTTTTTCATTTTCAGCCCCAAAATATTATTTTGTTTCAGGATTATCCTGTCAGTACATTTCGGAGTCAAATTGCCTCGAATTTATTTTATGTTGCTGTGTAAAAACAGTGCATCAATTTTCTGCCGGATAATTGTAGCTCGTTAAATTCTGTTGGAATTGCAGGAGTATATTTTCGTTTTACTTTGTGTAAGAGATACTTATTATTTACGCCCGATAAAAATCTTATTATATTGGAGAAACAAAACAGCCTTTATCCTGTTCGAAATATTTAAACAGACTGGCTGGCAAAATACGGTTACGGCAATTCCCGGCGCATCCACCAATATTTTAAATTATTATAATTTTCCAATTATTATAAAAACTTATAAATAATAGCAATAAATTTAATTTTCCTCGCAAATACAAAGCAATCTTGTCTAAACGACTACACAAAAGAAACTCGATATTTTAATGGAAACTCTCTTATCTCGAATCGGTATTTTTAGATTTGGCGAAACAAGAAGACGAAATCAATCAATATACAAAAGCTGCCTCGAAATTACACAAAATTTCATATTAATTAATAATGCCCACTCTACGCCACATAATTAAAAAGATACACAAACAAGCAAACTGAAATTGAATCGAGCTCATTTAATTATTGATTCAGCAGACAAGAGGAGAAAAATTGATGTGGTGGAGAGGTGTTGGAAACAATGTAAATATTTGTATAGATAGGGGTGTGAAGACGAAGACGGGGATGTAACAAGTGCATTAAGTGACGAACATAAAACATGTGAAGTGCCTTTAAAAAGGTAAAGAGCTTGATTGAATGATGGCAAGACGTCGCCAGCCCAAACACTTTCGGACCATCACAAAAACCGATAAGGGAAACTTTAATATGCACAATTTTTCAAAAGCTCGGGCTATTGATCCGCACTTTTAATACATCAACTTTTTCCTCGCATATTTGTTTCAATTTTCATACCAAAAAAAAATTGCTGCACTATTTACAATATTGGTTTATTTTTAGCTAGTTCGCAGCAAATAGGAGAAATACCTCTATCGACAGATTAATTAATGCATCATCAAAGGCGAATAATATTTAATGTAAATTTGGAATTCTAGTGGTTCGTAAAGTGAACTTTTTTTTGGTGTGTTAAATATGTATGTGGGGCAGTATTGTTTTTTGCCTTATTTCCCCAAAGGATAGAAACAAAAAGCTATTTGGCATAGAGACATCTAGTCACCACCACAATGTGTCTGTCTGTCTGGACGGGTTATCAGAGGTCACTTTTATACGGAAAGTTTTCCTAGTTGTAAATTTAGTTTAATTTTATCGGCGATTGATAAGATTCCAATTGGAAGACTGGTTATTTGGGGCAATCTTTGACTGGATTTTATAAAAAAATTAAGAGCGACAAAGTTGGAAACACTGGCGCCTCCGCCAATTTTTAAAGTAAATTTATAAAATTGGCGAAGGCGCCAGTATTTTAAAAATCGCCGATTCAACATTTATAGATTAATTTCAATAATAATGCAATATAATAGTTAGTGGTCTAATAATTCAACATTTAATAAATAATTGGTAAATAGCGAATGCTCAAATTTTATAATTAATCGAATATATTAAAATAAATTAATAATTCTAAAATTGCATATATCAAATTATAAATCAAACAATATAGTAGTTCAATTTAATACATTAAATAAATAAATATTTGTTGTAAAATGCAAACGAGATTTTTCAAGCGGAATTCAAAATTATCAATATTTATTAAACTGTTTATTTATTTTTATTTTTTTTTTTTCGCAAACAAGAAAGCTTTTCTAATTAACGTAAACATTGATTCCATCGTTGTGAAATCCAAATAGCCATTAAACTAACAATTAAGTAGATAGAACCTGATTAAGAATGCAGAATCCTCAAGTTAACCAATATTCGTAATAAGACAAGGCAGCAGTCTAAGCGTTTAATGTAAATTTATGTTAAAATGTAATAAGGAAATGAGATTGGTGAACTAGTAGTAGTAGTACTCACTCGTATAGTCAAATTGCTCTAATAGAGAATGCATGTTGAAAAGCGTTTACGTAAAAAGGCAGAAAAGAACAGTATGTGGCGGCGGGGGCGCTAAAGCTCACCAGGGATTTTATTATACTCGAATGTGAAGAGCATTTTCATTTAGAATCAAAAATTATCCATTGGGGACCTTTGTGAGGTAATATAAGCGTTGGTATTATTTGCTGAAATTAAATAGAAATTTCCATGCATGCACTTTTTTCGGAAAAACAACAATCCTTTAAAGCATCAGCAATTTTTTTCGCGGCCAGGCGTATTTACTTTTTGTTTCTCTGATGACGTGGAGAAGATGAGGGTATATATGCATGATGGGGAGGAAAAAAATTCCCATGTTTATTCAGTCAAATATTTACTTTCATAAAAGCTTTTCGTTCGGTGGGTTTGTAATATTTTTCTACACATTTGGGATCATAAAGAAATTTATGCTATAATAAATAGTAATAATAATAATAATTTTCTACAAACTAACAATTTTTAAGGGTCCTTCACCAGCTGTCTCGAAGTTGTCTGCAACCAGCATTGCATTATAGAGAAAAGAGCGCGAATGATTGGTGAGAGCTTAGGAGAGAGTGAGAGAAATATATAATAAACACGCGTATTTATAATTATTGTATTTCGGTTATGCGTTGATGGTTTTTGATGAAAATCATGTCAAAATATTCTGAAAAGATTAATCTGTTTCCCAAAGCTTTTTTTTTTTAAAAAATAGTGGATAATTAAAGACATATTTGGCAATCAAAAATAAATTAACATCATTAACAATGATTAATTAAAATTATTTAAATTTAGTGAGCTTCTTGCCTTAGATAATTTTTTCCTGAATATTTTGAGATGATTTTCATCAAAAACCATCAACGCATAACCGAAATACAGTAATTATAAATACAAATGTTTATTATATATTTTTCTCACTCTCTCCTAAGCTCTCGCCAATCATTCGCGCTCTTTTCTCTATAATGTAATGCTGGTTGCAGACAATTTCGAGACAGCCGGTATTTAGAAATATAAAATACATTTTCCAGTATTATAATAAATTTCCAAAAATATCCCGCATACCATAAATCAGTAATTTCGCGCTTTAATCAGAAAATATGGCCAATAAAAGTAAGTGTTTCGTCCTGAACGTTTTCCATCAAATTTACTACCGAAATTTAAATAAAAATATTCCGCGGCAATAATTATTAAATAAGAGTTGAAGCACGCAATTATCAATTTAATTGGATCGTTTATTTTGATTAGTTTTTAAAACTGAGAGCAGAATGAGTTAATAAATTTTAGATGAACACCCTTCTTGTTGCCTTGGAGCGAACGCTCCGCAACTACTGGGCGACGTTTTATTAATTGGTTTTCGCTTTATATTCCGATAAGTAATAATAATAATTTGTTTAAAAAGCGCGCCATCGACGCAAATAAATCTCGAAGCGCGTCGAAAATAAATAAAATTGTGGAAAGCTTCATTCCGTAGTGATGATGTCGTAAAACTGCGATGACACGAAAACTGTTATAGTGCTTTAAAAGTGTGTACCTAGTGCTTTTTAAGAGCGCGCTTTCGCTAAATTCGCGCCATAAATCGTTTTATGGAACACTCGGTATAGGCGATTTTAAGAGAGAAGGGGCAAAGGGTCGTAAACTTTTTGTTGTTTCCCATAAATTGTTAAATCGATTTTCATTAAAACACACCGAATCTCATGAAATACGCTCGAAACTCAACGAAGAAAATGACATCCTCGAAAGGATTTCGAAAGCGGTCGCTCACAGCCAAATGAGGACGATGTACTTTCAATTCGAAATGTTACACAACATGCTACAAAAGAGGCTTCTCGGATTTATCCACCCGTATTAGAAATGTTAGACAAGGTGCCTATTTGTAACCATCAATAAAATGCGAAGGTTCGGGAAAACTGGCGCCTTCGCCAATTATTTAAATCAAAACAAAACTAAATAAGTTTGCTTAAAATTTGTTCATTAATTTATTGTAAAACAAAACGCAAGCGGCTTGCAGAAAACTCAAGCAACAAATTTGCTTAAAATGGATTTTTTGCACACAAAACTCTATCTAATTAGAGAAGCTTATAGCCAACTAACTAGTAAAATATTTTAATTATGCAAATTGTCATTATCAGCGGCGTGTAGGAAAAGTTCAAAGAAGGATCTTTAAAAATTCATTATAAATTGTAATTTGTGCTGGTTGAATATTGTTGTTGTTCACATCATGTTATAGATGCTGGTTAATATAGCAAGGAACTTGTAGCAAGTGGTTATTGTTCAATTTAGTGGGTTAATTAATGATTACAATCTATACCAGGTGTTTCATCAAGTGTGCTTTAATTACATGTACGTACAAAGTGTCTCAAAATTCGACCAATTAATTCAACTAAATCAATTCAATTAAATCAAATCTGCTTTTTGATTCCATCTTTTGACTTGCTTATTGAGTATCAAAGTATTTTATGCCTTTTTGAGAGTTTAGTACCCCTGTATTGTTCGTTCGCACATAATTCGAATTTCGCCCGAGCGCTTCCGAAGCTAAAACGGCGCGAAATTCAAAATATGTTCAAAAATTCGCTGATTTTCGCACCGATTTTGATTTGTTTCCAATTGTTGCAGCCAAACTGGACGGCGTAAAAACGTACATGCGCATGCGTCGCGTACCAAATCACTTGCAAGTGAAAGTGATCAAATGGTTCGACTACTTGTGGCTTACCCAAAAGTGTTCAGATGAGGAACGAGCCGTTTCGTGTCTTCCAGATAAATTAAAGGCAGAAATTGCCATCAATGTCCATCTCGATACGCTCAAGCGAGTCGAAATCTTTCAAAACACAGAAGCTGGATTCCTATGTGAATTGGTGCTCAGATTAAGGCCGGTGCTTTTCTCGCCTGGTGACTATATCTGTCGAAAAGGTAAGCTTGGATAAAGGAAAATTAGACAAGTCAAACGCAGACCTTTATTTTGCTCTAAATTAAAAGATTTGAAAGTAAAATAATTCCTGGCGCCTCCACCATAAATTTAACTTAAATATTTTGAAATCTTTTTTGTACAATTTTTCTTCGCCAAGTAAAACAATTAATTTTTACGAGCTTTCCACAATTTGAATTAAAGCTGTTCCAAATTATCCAAACTAGTTTCACAGAGGTATGAAGTTGTGAATGTTTGAATATTTAAATTAAAGTGATAAGTTGAACACTTAACATCTTAATGGTATGTGGAGTGTCGTCGTCGCGCTCTGCATAAGTTTTCAGCGTGAAAACCGCAAAGATGAAAAGCGTGTACGGCCCCCCACCCTCCTAAATTTCAACCCCCTCCTCGCCCTTATCAAAATAAAGGTCTGCGCGAATTTCGAATGTGCAAATATTTGATTGCTTTCTGATTTGTGTTTCGTTTTGTTTGCAATTTCTAGGCGAAGTAGGTAAAGAAATGTACATAGTAAACCGAGGACGCCTTCAAGTAGTTGCCGATAATGGTAAAACTGTTCTAGCAACGCTAAAAGCTGGTAGTTATTTTGGAGAAATATCCATATTGAATATGGGCACAGCAGGTAAACATCTTGGTAAATATCAGCAGGCAGGCAACCGCAAAAAAAATTGCGCTGGCAAAACACTAGACAGAAAAAGGGGTTTATTTGAAACTATACACTCAATGAATAAATATCCTTCTTTCTATTGTAAATGTGCATGCACTCGTTTTCTCTACTCTCAATCCCTGCCTGGCTTTTATTTATTTATGTGTCGATTAATAAATAATTACTAATTCAATTAAATCGTCCCCCCTATACTGAACTCATCTCTCTCTCTATTTCTCTAATTAAATGTGTGGCATGTAATTAAAATTGAATTAATTATAGCGGACGAAATAATAGTCGATAATTTTGTGTGTGTGTAGGAAATAGACGAACAGCCAGTGTACGATCGGTGGGTTACAGCGATTTATTTGTGTTGAGCAAAAAGGACATGTGGGACGTTCTGAAAGAATATCCTGCTGCGAGAGTACGTCTTGAAGCTATTGCCGTCAAGAGACTGGAGAAATACAAAAGAGCTCCACTAGAAAAAGGTAATTGTACTCAAAATAACCTCTTTATACAACAATACGACTTTTGCTTATTCTTCTTTCTATTCCATGTTTTCATTTTTTTTCGCTTGGAGGCCGGCAGCGATTTCGCTTCTCGATCAAACCAATTATTTAATTTAATTCTATTTTTCAATTTATAATTTTTTTCCTAAAGCAAACGCTTTAATAATCATTCAGGTCGGCTATAATCAATCAAAACCCGCAATAAATCGCTTAAACTAAGTTGATTTTCCAAACAAACTAGCGAAGCAATAAAAAAGTTAATTTTAGAATTTTTGGCGAATGCACCAACCAGTTTCGCTAAGTAGTGCAATTTGCCGGGGAAGTTTTGGGGAATTATTTAAATTTCTGCCGGTTCATTTAAAATGATGATGCAGAAAGTTTTCGGGGCTAATGACCCTAGGGGTGCTTGTTGGTTGGCGGTAACGATGTGAGTTTGGCTAGGCACGCATCAGGTAAACTTGGCAAACATTTGCTTATATGCACTGGGGCTACTAAATGTTCGCATAACTTTAGCGGTTTGTCAAACACTTGCACATCACTTGCATACATTGTGTCTCCGTCTCTGTTTTCCGGCAAGTGCACATCAATACAATAATCATCATAATATGCGAACATATATTTAATCCGGCGCCTCCACCACAAATTCAACTAAACTGCTAATTATTTCCTGATGGCGCGACCACCAGAAATTTAACAGCATTTTTAATTTAGAGATTAGTTCGCATATTTGTGTGTCGAATCGCTTACGCGATTTGAGCTTTCAATTAAAAATTCGACGAAATTTGAAAATAATTTCCCGGCGCCTTCGCCATAAATTTAACTGCGTTTTCAATTTAGCGAATGTTTTTCATATTTTTCAAATTTTTGCAAATAGATGTATCTCAAAATGCAATTAAAAGATACTTTCGCGTTAATTCAATTTTTTTTCGCCAAAACTAAAAAAAAATTCCCGGCTCCTCCACCATAATTTTAAATTTAACTTCTTAGATTAAACTTAGTTGGGTTTTACCTGAGTGATGTAACTTTGCAGCCGCAATGGGTCGCAGCCAGAGCACTCCCGGTCTGATCGAGTCCCGTGGGAAGATAGCCTTAGAAGATATGTGGGTGCCTCCGATCCTCGTCGGTCTAACGCCCACCTATCCGCGTTCATTAATGAGCACCCCATCACCACCGCGTCCTGCCCCCGATAGTCCTGGTGGATCGACGAGCAGCGGACGCAGCCATCATCAAACCTCAGCCGCATCTCGTCGCCGTTCAGGTGATTATCCACCATTCAGCTGGAAATGAATGTTGCAATATATTATTGTTGGGTTTAGGCACAACGCTGCAATGCGACAGTATGACGCAATTGGTGTCGGGGGTGACGACACCCTTAGGGTCGCACGAGGTGCTCGAATGCGAAATCAAAAGGCTGCGCGAACGATTGCACACAGTCGAAACGGAGAATGCGGCAATGAGCGTGAAGTTGAACCAGCAGCAATGGGAGCTGGAGAATCGGCTGGCCGAGATCGAGATGCAAATTTGCGGATCGCGATCGACGAGCAGTCTGGAGGACAACGAACGCAATCGGGAAAGTATCATTTAACGACAAAATGAGCTGCCTTACCGAATACTGCAGACGAACGCCTATGCGTTCGTTCAATGTATTGTGTAAACGGCGGCAAAACGCGACGAGACATTTCAAGTAAACAGGTTTGAATTCAGTTCGTTTTGCTTTCGGAAAACTGGATGAAATTTTCGCGCCAAATTTAATTTTGCGCCTTTTCGAGTTTTCTGTGAAGGCAAAATTGTGCTGGCGAGTTAATGTAGTAGAACAAACTATAAGAAACGAATTTTAGTGAAATTTTACTGTTGTCAAATTGAGAAATTGTTTAGTGAATTATTCACCATATGACTGCCAAAACTAAAAATTGTATAAATCTCCCACCACATCATCCAAACAAAAATACTTATGCTGCAGTATTATTCAAATTACATCGTGTATAGGCCGAATTTCCCTCATTTGAAAAATTTCCAATTTGATTTAGTGGAAAGGAAATTTTTTGAACAAATCCTGAATTGTATAGAGAACCAACAGCTAGTTAGTATAAAAATTACACAACCCTATGAGTGAAACTATGTGTTATTTGTTATGGTGCTTCGATCGATATTCGATAATAGTGTGTACATAATTAACCCTTTTTTTTCATCTTAACACAATAATTCTAGTCGAGGGAAATAATTTTTATAAAATTCAAAAAAATTCTCTAGACGTGAATTATTGGGATCTAAACCAAATCTAAACATATAATAATTACTAGTGGAGTGAACGATTGAAATAATGGATAAACAAGTCACAAGATTGCAATTCTAAATTTTTTACACCAAAATACTTAGGTAGCCTAGATTTTTCACTTGCTGACTTTTTTATCTAATTACAAGCGAAGCGAATTAATTCGTTTATTCCACTCCAAAAAAAAACAGACATGGTACTATTCAAATAACAAATTAATTTGAACCAAAAAATAAATAAATTTGAATCTGTGCGCTATACTTTTCGATCTATAATTTCCCGCAAAGTCGAAATTATTTATTTGTATACAATTAAATGCGTGCAGGGACCAATAAGAGAATTTAAAAAACTATGTCTAATTTGCCGCATTTTTTATTCCGTGAAGAAAATTATTAAAAAATGTACTGCCATGTTTTTAAAGAGCTCCACTGTTCACTAATCACACTATTTCGCTATTTTAGGTAGATTATTTTTTTGATCCTAATTGTAGCTTTCCGTAGCGTTTTTTCGGTAGCCCGACAAAAGTTAAATTTTTGGTGGCGGCGACGGGTTGCCGATTTTTTCAACCCGAATCTTAATATCAGTTATACGAAGTTTTCTGTAAATCTGGTAGTTATTCTAATTATAATAACAAATTCTTCCCTTAGATAAGATTTCGATAATGACAAAGTTATTTCTCAACGGGTTTTTAAATCAACAATAATACATAATAGCTGCCTATTTGATTAATTAATCTAAAGGGTTCTCTAATAATTGTTTTATTGAGAAATAACTTTGGTTTTGCAAAAAAAAAATGGAAAAACCTAAACAATATAAATACTAAAAGAAAAAAATGAAATTTACCAGTGAGACCAAATATATAAATATTTTTAAAATATTTTAATTGTAAATTATTGCTTATATAAAAATCGTATAATAAATACTAACAAATAATTCGAATAATAATTATAAAAATAAATAATAAGAGAAATTTGTACATGTTCTGTTTGTATAAGAAATATATCTATATATATAAATAATAATTGAAAATATTATGAAAAGAAAAAACATTTTTAAATACAATTTCCATATGTTATATTTAAACAAGCATTTGTTGCTAATATTGTTACATATATTCAAAATATATATTTATTATACAGACTGTCTTGCTTCTAAACATCGGGACACTCTGTATATATGTTTTCATTTTCGGTTTCAAACATATATGTTCATATCATACTAAAAATGAAGAAAAAAAAAACACGAAACGCTAATAATGTATTAAAAAAATAATATTGTAAAAATATCCTTGAATTAGCTGAACAAGAAATCAATTTCTATTCCATTGAATTTATCCGAAACACGTTTCATTGTTATACCTAATTATAAATAATTCCCATTAATAAAAAAATATTACATAAACGCCTTTTTATTTCAAAATCCCCGCTCTTAATTCAACTTCAACAAATCGTTCAAAGATGTCGCTCGCAAATGTAAATAAACAATGACATAACAACATAACCTAAAATAAGTTCAAAGTATATTAAAAAATGTTTAAAAAATCGTTAACGCTTTACAACAAAGCCACTAATTTAAAAGAAACATACAGCAATAATTACTATACGAAAAACAAAGTGAAATCATGGGTAATCAATTCGTATGGCGGTCTAGAAGAGTTGCAGCTGCAAGAAACGCGAGTGCCAATTATCACAGGCCCTAATCAAGTCCTAATTAAAGTCCATGCAGCTTCAATTAATCCGATCGACAAATATATGCTCGGTAATTTACTATCAAATTGTATAAACTAGTTTTAATTTGATTTCTATAGGAGGTTATGGACGGACGTTAATTAGCACCCAAAGAGACCCCGGAATCGAATTTCCTTTAATCCTGGGCCGTGATTTTAGTGGCACTATTCTCGCAAAAGGCTACAATGTGTCGCATTTAAAAAACGGCGACGAAATTTACGGCTTTACGCCGTTGTATAAACAAGGCAGCTTTAGCGAAGTTGTAATCGCGGATGCCGGCCATGTAAGTGATTAATTACTGCTAGCATAGCTAACTTGATTATCTTAATTAATGTAGGTTCAAAAACGACCAAGCAATTTAAATAATCTGGAAGCCGCGGCTTTGGTTTATGTGTGCATGACTGCATGGAGCGCACTTTTTCTAACTGGCGGCTACCAACGAGGCACTCGAGTGCTCATATTGGGGGCTTCAGGGGGCGTTGGTACTGTCGCAGTGCAAATGCTTAAATCGCAAGGATGTGTTGTAAGTGTATAACTATTTAGTATGATTTTAAATATTTCTGTAGGTGTATGCAACCTGCGCTACAGATGCAGTGAGTTTAGTGCAATCGCTCGGCGCCGATTGCACGTTCGACTATAAAGACAAGGATGTCAATAGTGCTATCGCTAACGAGGGAAAGTTAGTTAGTCGAATATTGTTTGAGGTCAAAATTAATTCGATCGCTTTAGATTTGATGTTATCTTGGACTGCGCTAAATACGGCATAGAAAACATCCCGACTGACTGGGAATTCGCTCGTTTCATTACCTTAAACTCGCCGCTACTAATAAACACCGATCAACACGGATTAGTCGGCGGATTACTGAAAAGCTCAAATGACCTTATTCAAAACAATCTGGCATGTTCAAAGCAAGTACGATGGGGATTTTTTGTCCCGTCCAGTCAAGGCTTTGAATTCGTACACAATTTAATTAAAGGCGACAAGGTAAATGAATAGTAATTAATTGAATTAAAAAATAATACCTTTCACGTTTAGATCCGTCCAGTGATTCAACAGCAATTCAATTTCGATAAGCTACCCGCTGCGTTCGAAGCTCTAACCGCCGGTCATTTGCGTGGGAAGATTGTGATTGATTTCAATTAGTAAAGGATATATTGGTTACTCAATCGCTTTTATTTCATAATTGTGAGCGAACTCGTCCTGCCAGATGCCGTTGCCGGTGAAATGGTGCTCCAATTCGATGTAGTACATCAAGAGGTTCAGTTTCTGTACTTTGCTAATATTTTTTGATATTTCCAAATACGATTCGTTCATTGAAGCCGTTTGTATTTTCTCTCTAAAAGCATAAAATCAAATGAACGGCAATATTAAAAAAAATTATAATTTACTTACGCAGAGTATAAAAGAATCAAGACCGCCTCGGAAATATCCTGCCGTTCGTAACCCTTCCCTCGCAAGTAATTAAAAGTATGTTGCATGTCGAGTAACGGCACTTGAAAGCTATAAGGATGTCGATGCCACTTTTTCCAAACAGCGTCCATATTCAATCTCAAAGTGCTTCTTAAAAACTTATTAGCGTCTGCAAACGTTAGACTATCTTTTCCTTCTTTTATATGGTTATCAAAATATTCATGGTTGTGTCCTAAAATCGTACATCCAGCACATCTTAGTTGCATCTTATCCAGAAATGTTAATCGCGACAGAGCGCGATTATGATGCACCACCAGTTTCAAGACATGCGGATGGTGAAATAGCACCCTTAATTTCGGCGTTTTCGCCATTTCTTCTAGTCGAGATTGTACAGTTTCGGGCGATAAGCTGAATACATTCATTCGGTGGCGAATTGCTTCATCAGAGATGTTGAAATCCTAAAAAATCAAAATTATATGTATTGCTGGTTGCCAGCCCAAATCGCAAGTTGCGATCGCAATAATTCACAATAGCAAGCAAAATAACTGGTTATTTTGAATGCCTAATTAGTAATAATAATAATACCTTTAATATTTCGTAGATTTTAGCGAAATTCCTGGGCGAACACATGACCAGTTTCGGATACATTCGCATTTGATGTGCCATATTGCACCCCGCAACGTCAGGGTACTCCGCTAATAGCGTTCTGGCGTACGGTGGATAATTGTGCAGCATATATCCATAATTTAGAATTTTTTGGTTCGTAAAGCCCAATTCGTAAGCGATTTTCAGATTCTCTTGGATGAATTGCAGACTTCTGCGACGAATTTGCGGATGCGTTCGCAGCAGATTGTTAATGTCTTCTGTTGACGCTTCTAATTGAGACTCTAAATATTTGAGATATTAGTTTAGAATTTACATAAGTCGTAAGTTACTTACGTAAGTATGCTTTCAGTACGGTGAATTGAATGTCAGTCCAAAGGCAAGTGTCGTCGTATTGTGAAATGGTGAACGATTGCGGAATTGGGTCTAAATTGTTTACAAAACTATCCACCACATTCGTATCCGTTTTTATGAATCCCATGGATTTTAAGACTATTATGGGCTTTCTTGTGTGAGAAACATGCCTAGAAAAATATAACTTATGGACCACCCGCTATATTAAAGTTTACATTTTACCGTTGTAGGACTTTCGGAGTTATCTTATGAAATCCACCTTCTTTTAACGCTATGTAGTAATTTTCGATGATTGAAGGATGTCGTCCAATTAATTTAGGCACCTTCAAAACTTCGGAATCTTGTAACCCAATTTTTTTACAAAATTTGATTGTAGTTAAAAGCCGTTCGCTATCCTTTTCTCCTAGTTTGTTTCTGAATACATAGTATTCAGCTTTATCCAGAGGAAGACCTTTTGAATACAGGTACTAAAGAAAATTAATACAAAGTTGGGAAAGTCTTACCAAAATGATTTGCTAAAATTTCGGCATTTTTCGCTGCACTGCTCATTAATCGAGTCATAGAAAATAACTTCCGGTTTCTAAGCACATAATAATTTATTGCTAGCATTCTAGCATATTTAATTAAGCTTTTAAACAAAATATATAAACATATTTAAAAAGTGAGGTTAAGTGACTGACAAAATTGACAGTGACATTTGAACTACTAGTTGTCATTTCAATTTTTTTATTTTTTATTAAAATTGTTTAAAAAACAGAATATCTATTAAGACAACAAATAATAACAATATTTGCGAATATTTATTTATATGATACATATTTTTAAATAATTTTAAATAAATTAAACATTTTAAAACAGTATGTATGTTTGGTTGCCTACATATTCAAGAACTCCAATGTCGTACTATTAGTAATTATTTATAAATACTTATTAAAGCAAACAAACACTTTTGCAATATTATAAATATTATAAACAATTAGTATTTTGTTTATTGTTATTAAAAAACATTAATAATAATTATGTTGTCTAAACCCAAATATCCCCAGACGCAATGTCGTCTCAGCTGTCATTCTGTCAACAGAATTCCTCGATTAGAACAAAATCCTCCTCTAATTAGCGCAATTACCATAACACAGTAGAAAAGTGAACCGTGAGAGATAATGTCGTAGCCAGATAATAAATATGTGCAAAATAATTCATCCAACAATGGCCTGCTCACGAGTGTTTCACTTACGAACAAAACTACACGCAAAACAGATTATGCAAAGCTAAAAAGTTCAATGCGAAAAAGGCAGCAGCCCTCACGTTTAGTTTGTAGGACTTACACGTTTTACTATTATTTTCCACGATTTTTGATACGAAGATAAGGCTGGTGCAAAGTGAAATGGCCGTGGAGAAAGTGACGACAAGAAAATGGGAAGTTTTTCCAGGTCGCAACCGATTCTACTGCAACGGCCATCTAATGACTGCACCCCACTCGGGCGTATTCTTACTAACCGTTTTTCTCATCACTGGAACGAGCACCCTCTTTTTCATATTCGAGTAAGTGACGAAAATCGAACTAAGCGCACTATGATTAATTTAATTCGAATTCCAGTTGCCAATACCTCGCGGAAAACGTGACAATAGCCATCCCGATCCTCGGTGCATTACTATTTCTATTTACAATGTCTTCCTTGCTGCGGACGAGTTTAACCGATCCGGGAATCATTCCACGAGCGACGTGCGAAGAAGCCGCTTACGTTGAAAAGCAGATCGAAGTCACGAATTCGGCGAACAGCCCTACCTATCGACCGCCACCGCGCACTAAAGAGGTGCTTGTCAAAGGGCAAACGATTAAATTGAAATATTGCTTTACATGTAAGATTTTTCGACCGCCGCGTGCATCACATTGCAGCCTGTGCGACAATTGCGTCGACCGATTCGATCATCACTGCCCTTGGGTTGGCAATTGTGTGGGTAGAAGGAATTATCGCTTCTTCTACATGTTCATCGTATCCTTGGCGTTTCTCACCGTGTTTATATTTTCGTGCGCGATCGCGCACTTAATTTTGAGTAAGTAGTTGCGTATTTTTAGGTAAAGGGGTTGATTAATTTATTTGTAGTAACGAAGGAGGACACCCAGTTTTTGGATGCGGTCAAAGAATCGCCGCCGAGTATAATCGTAGCGGTTATTTGCTTTTTTAGCGTGTGGAGCATTTTGGGTTTAGCGGGTTTCCACACGTATTTAATCACTAGTAATCAAACTACTAATGAAGATGTAAGTTTATTAAGTCGTTTTCGATCTGTCGACTAATATTTTCTTGTAGATTAAAGGTTCCTTTACAAGCAAACGCGGCCAGGAAAGTTTCAATCCGTATTCGCAAGGCAACGTGTGCTTGAATTGTTTTTACATTCTGTGTGGCCCTTTCACGCCATCACTAATCGACAGACGCGGACAAATTTCCTACGAGTTTCAAAACGAAAACGCCACACCGATAGTGAGTGCACCCACTGTTCATTACGAACATTACAACCAGGTACTTAAATTACTAATTAAATCGCTCGATATTAATTTGTGAAATTATTGCAGTACAGTACAAAGCAGATGGCGCTTAGTCCGAACGAGATGCCCGGCATCTATCGACAAACGACCGAAACTACCGGTATGTATAGCAAAAAGCATCTCTATCAGCAAATCATACCGTCCAGAAATTGTGCCACTCAAAAAGTAATACCTTCGCAAATATCGGTATCGAATAGTCATTCGTTGCCGCAGATAAGGGCGGCTTCGCCGCCCTATGAACGAGCGTATACGCCGCCGGAGAAGCGGTACAGTTCGAATTTCGGGCATCGCGCGCCAATTGCAAGGCCGCATAGTTGCGTTTATGAGAATCCTGATGATTATTGCGGGTATTTAGTCAAAGGGCCGAGTGATTTTAATTACAAGGTCAGCAGTTATCCGATTCCCACGCCCGACTTTACCCGATTGTATATTCAGGATCATTTCGATTAGGGCGGGAAATTGTGATGTTTGTGATACTAGTAGAATCAAAATAATTGTATTGTACTATACTGGGTGTTGTAATGTTTGATACAGTCTATTTACATACTTTTATACTTATTTGAGTAACACTCTGTATAGCGCTTTTTACGTATTATTTAGTGTGTAAGTTTCATTATTGATTCTTTTCTTATTTGCATTACATTTTGGTGGAGCGCGCGTTTGACTAGACTCTTGTGGTAAGTGTAGTTTTTTGCACTGCGAAACAAAAATGCTTCTAGCTGGTTTGGTTTTAGTTTTCTTTTCGATTTTAATTAATTCTTTTTCAAATTTACCCCCCAAAAAAATAGAAATTTTTACAAAACTAATTTATTTGAATTGTTTTTGCAGAAAGCAATGCGGGTAGCATAACGCAATTAGTAACAAGCGAGCAACCCTTAGCCATAGCGCCAGCCCTTCATCGCACCGATGGCTCGGCCCTCCAATATAAATCGCAGCCCGATTTGAATCAACACCCTGTATATAATAACATTCTATCGATGCCTTATATTCTACCTCTGAGCAAATCGCACAGTTACGCCGATAATCTGAATGATTTCAACAAAGCGAACCATTTGAATGATGAGACTTGCGTAACGGTGGAGGACGATGATTTGCATTTGGATCAGGTGGTGTTGCGTGAGACGCATCTGATCGCAAACGAGAGCAATCGCAAGTTGGCGGCCGTTTTGAAGCAGCAAGACAACGATTTGACTCTGCAGGAGAAGGAGAATAGTCTGTTGAGCGCAACGCGATTGCGTTTGCTGCAAGACACTACGATGATTGAGAGCGCTCTGGATTTGGACTCGTTGGACGATTCCAGTTTGGGGGCGAACAGTCAGGCTGCTTTGATGAAAGTTATCGTTTAAGACTAACCTCAGCCTTATATAAAATCAATTTTTCATTCATCATTTATGTGATTTATCGCTTCCATTAATAATTTAAGTAGTGAAATTAAATGGACCTTTATTAATAATTTTAGTTGATTTTTTTTCTTGTAGATGAGAGGTTATTTATTTTTGTATAGTATATATATATATATAGATATATTTTATTAGGTTTTTATATAATGTTTAGTTATAGAAAGCTGAAGCAAAATTTTATTTTCGAAAAATACCTGTGACGCAAGTCTCGTAACTAATTTTAAACATACACAGCTGTTTATTTTTTTATTAATGAATTGTTATGTAAGCAATATACGGTGAGACTAATATACTATGTAACTTTTTTGTTTTGGAAAATATACATAAATATTTCAATTAAAATACCTTGGCATTATTTTTTTTTCTCCAACCGTCAAAAAGAGCTCAATTTTAATACTAATATTTTAAAAAAGCAAACATATTGCTTATCAAACAAAGTGACACTTTGAATCCTAATAACACAATATACTATCAAAGTGTGGATTGGGCTTAATAACGCATTTTGCATTATTTTGTCAAATAAAAGGCGTCGTATCTAAAGAACACGCATTTATTTCCCATTTCTTTTCATCAGAAACACAGTTTGTACACAAAATAAAATTAATCCAAATTATATAGTTCCTATATACAAAAAAACCAAATCAGCAACATACGCATTCAAAGAAATGTTAAACATCCAAAACTGCCTTTAACATTTATATAATATGCAGTATAATTGACTAGTACCCAAAAAATAAACACAATAAATTTTGTCAAAAGTAGAATGACGAAGAGAGACGACAATGACAATGTTAAGCCCTGGCTAAAACCCACAAACCGGGAAATAGGCATCCATGTTCTTTGAAATCCAAATTTTTTCATACATTTTGCAGATTTTTTTTCAATTATTTTTTTATATACTCAATAACTTTAGCCATTTTCTTTTACCAGTACGATTAATTAATGAATGCATAGTAAATTATGCATCAGATTTTATTTGGTTGTGGTAAAAGACTGAAAGTTAGGTGTTGCAATAATTTTTTTGGCACAACATTCCGTAAGATCAGTCGAAAACCCAAACGAATCAATTACGACTTAAATTAATGATGCTATATTTCATTCGTTCAAGTTCGAAGATTGTCTCGGAAACATTGCATTTTTTGAAAACATTTTTTTTTTTATTTGTTATGAAGGAAAAATCATTTGCAGCCAGACATAAGGTCTTCTCAAGACATTTCACAGACTCGCACGATATTAAATTGAAAGTAAACGAAAATTAATTGATGATGAAACCGCTCCGAAAACGGCGCTTTCAAGCGGGTTTGCTTATTAGGGTAAAATTTCCATATAAATTATTTTCATGTTTCTTATATAAACATCAATGAGAATATAAAAAAGTATCAAAAATGTTTAAACCCGATTGAAAGCACAAGCAAGCGGAACAATTTGCAAACTCTTCTCCGATGGTTATCTGCAATCGAATCATGAAATGCCTTTTGTCTGCTTTTTTATAAAACTCACGCGCTAAAAAGTTGTTATTAACATAATATTTAATATTTATAGAAGTGGTGGACTTGAGCGCGGGTAAACGCTTAAGCCGTGCTTTCTGTGGTTGTGTTCTGCACTGGCTGACTTTCCTGCAAAAAAACCAACCAACATTTAGACAAAATTGCCAAGTTACTAGGACAATTCTACGAGAAGCCCAAATCTACTACTTACTTCAGTCTTTGCAGGTGCATCAGTTTCAGGTTCCTACAAATCGATACAAAAAGAAACTTGTGTAAATAGAAGAAATTAAAAAGCATGCTAAAAGTATGTCAACTAAAAGTGCATAACTAATTTTCTGTAATTTTTATGCTACTTAAAAAGCATATAAAGTGTATATTTAGTTGCATACTAATTTTCAATCATAGAAAAAATATTCGTCACGATGCTACTTTCGCAAATAGAAAAAAATCGCTTACCTTGACGTTACCAGATTCAGATTGAGAATTCCCGCGTGGAGCTGGAGGTCCACGTCTCCTGTACCTTGGACGCGAAGATCCCCTACGTGCCTGATCCTGCCCCTGCTGTTGCGGCTGCATCTGCTGCTGATCAATCTGCTCTCCAGCCTGGCCCTGGCTGTCTTCAGACTGTGGCCGTCTGCCACCGCCACTGCCGCCGCCGCCACGACCGCCGCGATAATTGCGCCGGAAGAAGCGACGTGGCGGTCCGCGACCGCGTGACGGAGCCTCGCCATTCTGCTCTTGCTGTTCGCCGGGTGGTCCGCGGTACGGGCCGCGGAAGAAAGCGCCACGACCGCGTCTCGGCCGGAATCGACGCAATTGTCCTCCTTCTCTACCGGGGCCGCCACTGCCGCCACCCTCGCCCCCACTCACGGCGCCATCCTTTTCGCCTTCGCTCTGACTGTCGCGCGGACGACGCGGTGGTCCGCGACGGTTTCCACGGCTGCCACGTGTATTGTACCATTGTCGGTTGTAGCCGCGTTTGCGGTCGGCCGCGTACGGTGAACCGCGCACCGGTTCGCCATTTGGCCCGGTTACATCGGCGGCTTCGTTACCTTTCTCGCCGATCACCACGCTAAATTCTACCAGTTCACCGTCCCCTACAGACCGGACAAACTTTTTCGGGTTGTTCTTGATTATGGCCGTCTAAATTCGGAAATCAAAAGTGTTAGCAAAATAATGTGTGTATCTATGCAACCAACAATACATAAATTAGTTTGTTCCTCAATTAACCGCAGGACCAATACTCTTACATATTTTAATGGTCGACTGGTGCGATTTATTGAAGTTATCGTAATTTAGCACACTTATGACTCATGCATCTCCTATAATTGTCGGAGATGGATCTAAGGAGCGTGCATTGCAATAATTGATAAATAAATGAAACGTTCACTCACTTGGTGAACAAAAACGTCTTCTTTGGTGTCATTGCGGTTGATGAAACCATATCCACACTTTACGTTGAACCATTTTACCAACCCTGTCACTTTAGTTGCTGTAAATTAAAAGCAAAACAATAACTAACCTTAGCTAATCAAGGTCAGCGCATTAAAATGCTTAGATCGCAATTTATGGGGTCATCGTAAAATAGATAAATATTATTTTGCGAGTCAAAGATAACGCAAAAACTGCAACTATTCCAATAAATATGAAATTGGCGAATTAATTTCAAACGGTCCAATAAGATCGCGTAATGGCCACATGTGACAATTAAGCGACCAATCACAATGCGACCATCTACAAATCATTGCAAATTTATCAACAACAATAATTTTAATCGCCTAAGCCAAAAATAGTTCGATAATTAACAATAAAACCGCGATAAATCGATATCTATGCTAATAGAAATAAATAAATGCGGCTTGGAGATAGACAAGAGAAATGGCGGCCGCAACAGCATCACCGACTCGAATCCCATGAAATAAATCGCGACGCGAATAAAGCAACCTGTCCGAATTGAAATGAATAAAAGCATCGATCGTCGATTGAAATGATTCGCGAGCATTCAGCTCGATATTCCACTGAATAAATCGACCATGTGCTTTGATGTTGCAAATGGACGCCGAATAATTTGACCGGCCCACGCCGAAAATCGCTCGCCACATTTTCGGCGTTGGGCACATTCCAAAGGGTTAGTATAAAAATAGGCAAAATCGCTTACCGATCACTTCTTTCTTTTGTTCAGCCTGCGGCGCTAATTGTTGCTCGGTTTCAGCCATGATGTTCGGGCCGGTGGAAGATGTTAAACCGCTACCTCACCTTAAGATGTTATTTCCTTCCTGTCGAATTCAGTTGTTGAAAGATCTTGTCCAAGCCGCCTTGTTTTCTATTAAATAAGCTTCTATGAAGCAAGCTGCGATCGATTTTCAGTCGGTAGCGTTTGTTTTAGCGCTGATTGCTGTAATGGGGTTTGTCTGAGATTAGTGGTTTTGGTGCGCATGGATGGGGGTTGGACGGGACATCTGGCGGAAGGTAGCTGAAGTTTGGGGGAGTTTGGTAGGGATGGCATAGATGGCAGTAAGGGTGTTTTATTTAAAAATATTGGTTTAGTTTTATTAATTTATCTTAAAGATTAAGAAATTAATTAGTGGTTTAATTAGTATTGGTAAGTGATTAATTTATTATCTATTAATTAAAGTATTTAAAGCTATGTTTGGTGCGAAATTATTCGTTTATAAAAGGCGCCATTTTAAAATTTGAATAACTATTTGTTTATAATTAATTTGGTTAACTAATAGAAAATTAATTATGAGCTAATAAAAAATTAGGCAATTTAATTAGCAAAGCGACAGTATATTTGGTAGTTTTCTTGACATGGAAATATTTTATTAAAAGCGAATGGAATGTAAAAAATTGTTTATATTTATGTATTCTTAATTTATTGATATTGTTTATTTAAGTATACGTAGAAGTTGAAACGTTTTTATTAATAATTCAATGCAAATTTTGACCTATGCTTTGGTTTTGAAAAGAAAAAGACTATCCTATGTTTAGCAGTATTAATTATTGGATAACATTAATATTTAATTATGTTTGTTATGCAATTATTAATTAAAATAAAATTTCGTAAATTCCGAAAAATATTTTTATAAATTATAATACCAAAATTAATTATTATATTAAACTGCATTAATTATTATTGATATTATTATTATTTATTATTATTATTATTATTGGTCCAGTAACGGAAGCATCTTGAAAAAAAAATCGAGATGACATGTAAACATAGAGCAACCTTATTATATTTTATTACAACCTTGGTAAATTAACTCATTTGTAATTTCGAATATTAAGAGAGCACATATTAAAAATAAGAATGCTTATGCAAATGAAGCAGATGATATTAAATTTATAAAAAACTTAATTTTATAAATTTTTGGTAATTTAATATTAAATCCCACACAATTCAAAAATTGCAGAATTGCAAAATTTCTACCTTGCAAATTTTAATTCTTAAATTTATTAGTGTTGCAACTTTCTGGTCCACTATGTAGGTGTAAATTATTTTTAATTGTGTATTTGAATTAAATTCACTAAAACTAATTTTCTTTTTTTTATTAAAAAAAATATTAGTTATTTTTTGAGATTTTATTGAGAAGATCCGGGTGTCTAAAAATTTAACTGAACCTGTTTAATAGAAAAATGCGAAAAATGTAAACGATCTAGGAATCAGCCAGGTTTTTTAACTTTGAACTTTTAGCAAGATATAATTTAGTTTTTTATATATAGTATCATCTCAATGTTACATAACTAGATAATCAAAATTAAATTTATTAAAACAATATTTATTGCAATTAATATTTATTCAATTCAATTAACAGCCAGCTCATCAAATTTAACATAAACAAATTACAATTATTAAATATTATATTTATTGTAAATATTATTAAATTTTATTACCCGCCGGATTGAATTTTAAAAAATGATTTTTAGGAATTTTGTATAATTTTTGACTAATTTTGGCGTACAATGACATTAAATCTTGATGATGGCCGCTCATCTTATTAGAGATGATCTGAAAAATGTAGGAGAAATGTTTTAAACTGGCTTACCTTCATCTTCGAAACTGATAATATAAAAGCCCTGCTGACCAAAAATTTACGTATTATTGTTGAAGTATTTCAACTAATACATTGTTACTTAGTTTGTTGCCTAATCGGAGTTTTAGGCAATTGTGATCCAATAAAATGGTAAGTAGTATTTAATTTATTCAAATTAAGCACTTTTTTCGCGCCAAAAAGTTTTGAGTCACAATTAAAATTGTATATTTTTTTGAGTAATTTTGAACATTTTTTTCAATTGAATTTGGTACTAAAAAACTCGATTTTGTTTTGTTTTTTTTGGTATTTAATTAATTAATTTTTATAATCACAAATCTAATTTGGAATAATTTTTGAAATATCGCCGATAATTCATTATTTATTGCAAAAAAATTACATTTCTACAATATCATAAACAAGGACCCATAAATCACAATCAACACATTAATTAAAAATTTGATTGTAAATCAATTCGAAGAAATATTGAAATTATTGCAAAATTAAGAGACTCATCTCATTATTATTCTAGACCATAAAATTGTTAAATATCAATCTCAATGGCCTTAGTTTCGATAATATAATTTTCGAATTTGCATTTACATAACGAATTTTATTAATAAAAATAGTGATTACAACAAACCACCTGTTGTTGATATTTTTAATTTAATTATTTATGATTAATAAGCAAATAAATAGGAAAAAAAGTCCACTTATATATAACAGCGCATCCTTTACATAAATTAATTTAATGTCAAGGTAAAAATTTGGAATTTTCGGTAATCTCCTTATTTATATCAATCTTCAATAGTTTCTTGACTCTTTACTCTTTCAAAAATCGTATAATAATAATAATACCGCACAATATTTTAAACAAAACTCCTATAGTAGCATAATTATAATTTTCCAAGTATAATTATATTCTATAATTAAAACCGAGCTAGTTGACATTTAATTAAGACGAAATAAAAAAGATCTTCTGCTGACCTTTGACGATGAAATGTGTAGTAGGCGCTCAAACCACACACATCCTTCTCTATTACCAACTTTGCTGTTTAATTTATTGACCACTTGACCATCCACATTTTACCCTTGAATTTTTAAAGTTATGCCATCATCACATAATTGAAATTATTTTTGCAGAAACTCCTCCTCTTAGTGTGCTTTCTAGCACCTCTAGTTCTCGGTGAAGAGTCAACTCACCATCGAGAAAAACGACAAGGATATGAGTATCCAAAACCAGCAATTCGCTTTGATTTTCCAATAGTTCCACGAACTCCCGATCGTTTTCCTCAGCCAAATGTACCAATTCTTGCCAAATTTCCTCCACCCACTCAAGGGTATACTTATCGACCTCCCACTACAATACGGCCAAGACCACCGCCAATCCATCAAGGGTACACTTACCCCATTCCAAAAATTCCTTTTCCTTCGGGTGAAGTACCAAGATCGGTAACTACACCAAGGCCATCAGCCATTTTACCACAAGTACAACTTAATCGCAACATACCTCAGCCTGTTATCTCGCGAACCCTTTATCGATATCCACCTGGAGTACAACACATCCATTCACCTGTAGCGCACCAAGGCTATCCTTATATAAAACCAAAAATACCATTTACTCCAGATGAAACGGTTGTAACCCCAATTGTAGTTTATACAACAACGACTCGAAGACCAACGACTAGAAGAACACCGCCACCATCCACTTACTTACCACCGGTACCTCGTACTACCACTACAAGACGTCCACCACCGGTAACTTACTTGCCTCCTCCAACTACACCAAGAAGGCCACCACCACCACCGCCAACAACTAGAATTTACACCACTCCGAGACCAACAACTAGAGTTTACACCACTCCAAGACCAACGCCAAGAATTTACACCACTCCGAGAACAACACCAAGATTTGTGCCAAGTACTTATTTGCCTCCAAGGCCTCCAACTACAACCCGAAGGCCAATAACCACTCGGCGGTACACAACTCAAAGACCTACAGACTCGCAAACAAGGGTGTATACCTTGCCGCCACCAACGAGGCCGCCACCACCACCTACTAGGCCACCAGCGACTTATTTGCCGCCAGTAACTACTCCAAGGCCTACTACTCCTCGTCCAACTACACGTCCAACGCCAAGAATCTATACGACACCAAGATTTGTGCCAAGTACTTATTTGCCTCCAGTTGTACGAACTACACCCAGGCCAACTACCAGAAGACCGACTCCTTCACACCAAATCACTCATATAGTGACTCCACCAACTAGGCCACCGACAACTTATTTGCCTCCAGTGGTTCGAACTACACCAAGGCCAACACCACCCCCAACCAGGCCTCCACCACCACCAACTAGACCTCCAGCGACTTATTTGCCTCCAGTTGTACGAACTACACCAAGACCAACGACTAGGCGTACGCCACCACCAACCAGGCCTCCACCACCACCAACTAGGCCTCCAGCGACCTATTTGCCTCCGGTAACTACTCCAAGGCCAACGACAATAAGATACATTCCTCCAGTAACTAGGCCAACAACAAGATACATTCCTCCAGTAACTACTCCTAGACCAACGACAAGATACATTCCTCCAGTAACTACTACGAGGCCAACCACTAGATACATATACATTCCTCCAGTAACTACTACGCACAGAATCGTACCAACTCCTTCTAGGAACATTGATGTATTCTCAGGATATTCTTATCCACGACCAGCAATACCATTTAATTTTTAAATTTTAAAGTCTTATCTATTTTTGTAAATATTTTAATAAAATATTTAATTTGTCCGTTTGCTTAGTTATTTGCGCATCGAGAATAGTTACCGACTCAAGCTTTGGCTACCGGTGGCTAGATGGCGGCACGTGTTTAAATCTGGTGGAATGACGTCAAACTGACGTTGTTAGTGTGAAGAGTTGACAGACATGCATGTGCAGTAGTGTCAAACATATGTAAATTAGATCCAGTAAAAGGACTCGAAACGTAAATTGCGGTTTGGCTTTTAAAATCAATTTCGTAATAAAATAATTAGTGTGACTAGTGGTCGACCTGCACAGTATATAGCATCCGCCTTTTCCTACACATGGTATGTGCATATTAATGTTTTGTGTTAGTGGTTTTTCCAAATTTTGCCGATTAAATTGAATCGAAATTTTATGAAAAATAATGCCCCAACCAAAAAGTACATGTCTTCTATTAAATAGTAGTAAATCGAAAAAACGTGTGCGCAAATTGAGGAAAATTAAACGCAAATCAGGTATGAAAAGCATGCAAAACCAGAAAATGTGCTCTTATTGCTCTTATTTAACCAATTTTTCATAACCAGCTTATTGTTTATTAGTTATATTGTATAACAATGATTCAATCGAAATACGAATCCGAGCACCTCCCTTGCATGTTTTTTATATAATCAATTCAATACTAAAAATTAATTATTCTACATAAATAAATTATTATGACATAACAGCATGAATTTTAAACAATTATCCACAACACCAAGGTAACTTTTTAATGGTTTTTTATAAGGGTGTTTTGCATAATTAAATTATTAATAATTTAAATTATTAGCTAATGAGGTTAGTTTGATTAATCGGAGCGCAATAGCAAAACTATTGGCTCAATTAAATCACGTGATCAATTTGCACCAATCAGACTAAAACAAATCGCAGGATGTCACTCAAATTTAATTAATCGCATACTTTTTGGATAATATTTGATAAAATACGTAAAACTCAGCTATTTCTACCACTTATTTCAAGGACTATTGATCGCTCAACTGTATCCTTCATGGGAATACTTTACGAATCGTTATTTATTCGTTTTATTATTTTTCCAATGCAAAACACGTATAATTAAAGTGGCCAGGATTAATTAATTAATTTAGCTAGTTGTTAAATAAGTATATATGAATTAATAACTCACCGAATGTGATAATTTGCACTGTTTATTTATTAATTAGCACCATAAAGATAATTCTAACCTGGAACTGTCAACTTGAAAGTATTACTGGTTGCATAAATTAGGTGTCGTTCAATTAATCTATTTAAATTAAGGGTTTACGTTAGAATTAATATTTAAATCACCTGCTTGCTAGATAATAAGTGCAGTAAAACGCAGCAATCCTACTAATTGGTACTAGTTTAAGCTAAATTGGTAATAATCGCGGACGTCATAGATAAATAATGGCCGACAGGAAACGTCAAGTGTTGCCAACATAAGAAAAAGTTGTATATTATAATTTTTAAATGCATATTATTATAACCAATTATTGTCAAGGTATTATGAAGGTTAATTATTATCTTCTATTATTCATATTAAATATAATTTTATGAATAACTCATTTTTCAAATTAAATTTAAAACGCATTGCCATCTATTTGAAACAAAAAAACCCCAAGCTGCATCATTCAAATTGTGCTCGTACGACTTTTTTTTTATCGGCGATGCGACGATAGCGACTGAACAAAAGCTATTGAAATTGGAACTGTTTTAGTATTGAAAATGCTAGCGGTGATGGAGGCGGCAGCATCATCACAAAATGCAGGCCCAAGTAGCGGCGTGGGGACGGCGCCACCCACCCCCGACAGCACCACCCACACCCAGGAATTCCTCTCGTCGGGACGAACAGGCAGACGCAATGCCTTGCCCGATATTCTGGGCCAACATGCGGTGGTGACCAGTTCGGATTTGCCCGGCAAACTGCAAGCCCTGTCCACTACAGACAAGCCATCACCGCCGCCACCGCCTGCTGCCACCCCCGATCCAGCTCAACCCGGCACGAGCAAAAGCTGAAGCACTTTACTAACGAGCTGTCCCGCCAACAAGGGAGTCATTTAAAAATCAGTACAAGTCGTAATATATTTATATTTGGAATACTCTCATCTCAGAACTGTACTAAATATGATTGTTAGTATTAAGGAATCTTTTTCTAGCACAAGTGTACTAATTAATTGTTTATTAATTGAATTGTAATTATTGCGGACGTGGATCTGCGTTCGATTCGAATTTTTCTATTTGATCTGATTTGATGGCCTGAGAAACTTAATTCAATTTTTGTTTATGTAGCAACGATATATTTGTGATATTAAATTTATTGATTCTATTTATTATTGTATTGTTAGATTGTTGAACAATTCAGTTTGTTCGTATCAGTGTGATATATTATTTAATTTAGAGCGCTTTCCCCTTTCGGTTTCGAGTGTAATGCTAATAATAGCCAATTGTTAATTGGACCTGGGGAATTGCAATTCAAACTACAAATACCAATGTCAATAATAAATTTGTAATGAAATGATTTTAGACGATCATATTGCAAAATAAATATGACTAAATTAAATTTGCATTTTTTTTTTTTTATTTGAGTGACGTCACAAAAAATGTGAAACAATCCTGTTTTTCTCTACATTTGTCCGAATATATTGACTCACAAATTGGACAATGAATTTGTGACTATTTCCTGCGACTATTCCCGGCGGAAATTGAACATTAAAGATATTTGCGTGGGTGTTCTATCTGGGATTTACCTTAAAGCGCAATTAAACCGCAAATTAATTCCGCTATAGTTAAAAATATCATTATACATTAAATTATAGTCAATATAATATTAATTAGCCAATTACCCGATCGATAATTTAAATAAATAGTAATATGTACTAATATTTCAGATAGGCAACCAAATATACACGCGCAGGAAAAATAAACCGCACAAATAATTAATCAATTATTTAAGGTACAAATACGTTTATTGCCTGGTTCATTTATTGTTACACAAACTATTTGAGAATCAATTATTGAGCATTCGATATTCTTTTGAGATTAAATTCAGCTGATTTGAGATTGGGATCAATATGCAAGGCTTTTTTGTACATTTCTCTGGCTTTGTCAATCTTACCCCATCGATGATACAAGACCCCCAAATTGGAATAGTACAGTGCGTTCCTCGGACTCAAATTAATCGCCTCCAAAAAGTGTCCTTCAGCCTTTTCAAAATCCTGTATTTTCCCAAGCGTGTTCGCCAGGCTGAAATGCAAGGCGGCTGCTTTCGGATTATGCATCAAGGCGGTTCTACCCAGTTCTAAAACCTCTTCGTACTGTTTGTTGGTGTCTAGCAGTACTAAAGTGTTGCTCCAGGCGGCTACGTGGGTGGGTCGGTACAGTACCGCCATCTCCCAGGCTTTTAAAGCTTCTTCGTCGCGTTTTAAATCCAAATACTAAAAAAAAAATAGTTAATATATTTTTTTTATATACAAAAAAACTTACCAAATTCCCCAAATTGTAGTAACAATCCGGATACTTATTGCGATACTTGATCGCCGTGCGATAGCAATGCTCCGCTTCATCCACCTGATTCAAATTAGTCAAAACAATCCCCAAATTCATCCAAGCCGCAGCGAAATTAGGGCGCACTTGTAACGCTTGTCTCAACAACACTTCAGCCTCACCGAATTGTCTATCTTCACGTAGCAAATTCGCTAAATTATTCATCGCCTGTTCATACTGCGGATTTAAATCAATCGCTGTGCGATATTCCAGCAACGCTCGCTGCTTATTATTTTGATCAGCTGCAATTTTCGCCACATTGTAATGCACTTTCGCATTCAGCGGACATACATCCAATGCTGACGTGAAGAGTTTCTCTTCATTGAGCCAGTCGATGTTGCGTTGAATGGACCGCAATGCAAATAAGGTGCATAGAATGTAAAATAGGATCGTGCAAATCTGTAATCAAACAAAAAAAAATTAGTTATAATTGAAAATAATGAAATTAATTCAAATATAATGTATTGCTGGTTGCCTAACTACGAACGCGTACTTTTCGAAATTTTAATACTTTCGCGCAAATATTAACATTTTTGTGATTACCTTTTTGTTGCTGATAGTGTTTTCAATTTTCTTGAGCCCCAGAACGATTAAAAAGCAAAAGCCAGCACTGGGCAACAATAAATTCCGCTCAGCTATCACGAATCCCACTTTGAATAAAATGTTTGAGGCGGGAAGAAATGGAAGTAAAAGAAGACTGATGGCCATAATTCGTGGATCACTATAAGGAATCAATCAGATTTAGTATTTAATTAATAATTAATAAATTTACTTACAATATCCCCGTTGTAATAAATTTCTTGCATAGAACAAAAATAGTAAGTACAGCTAGACACCAAAAAATCAGTACAAATATTATCCTAGTATCACAAATAGTTTCAATTAATGGTACGCAACCCATCGACCAATCAAAGCACAACCACTGTGGCCAGATCAGTAACACCATGTTTAAAAAATAGATGTAGTTGTATGTAAAAATCTGCAAGGAAATATTTTTAATACGGATAATAATATTTTAGTGGGACGTACTTTAGTTAAAAAACTAGTAGAATAAGCGGCCGGATTGTCTATACTTGTAAAAATAGGCCCTTCAAAGTTCATCACTTTAAATCTATAGTACAAAATGACTAGTCCTGATACAATCAGGGTACAAACACGAAGAATACAGTTAAAATTCAAGGTGTCTTCCCATGTTTTTCGCTTCTTTTTTTCTTGGTAAATATCGTACACTAAACAAACACCCTAAAAAAATATTAAATTATTATTATCCTTGTGCAAAGTATAAAAACTTACCAAAGCACTGATCGCAGTTTCCTTGCACAAAACGGCGCAAATAACCGCCGCGATAACAACCCCAAATAAAACCACCGATTTATTCGAAATCATTTTGCTATACGACAAAATAGCAACGAAAAATAAAACAGAACTTAAAATATCTGCACGACCTACAAGACCTGCAACCGATTCGGTATGCACTGGATGCACCGTGAATAGCAATGCGGATAAATAAGCCACATCGTCCACATCGTGCTCCAACAATTTCCGCTCATATTTCTTCTTTTTCAAGAACAACTCGAAAATTGGTATGCTCAGAATGCAAAGCAACCCGTACAGTATTACGTTAGTTGCGTGGAATTGGAATGCGTCGAGTTTGTTTTTTGAGTAAATCACATTCAGTCTAAAAAATTGCTATTTAGTCAAATGAGGCCCCATCGGTATAAATTAAAACTTAACCTGTACGATAAAATTGTGAGCGGACGATACGACTTGTGGCTGCTATTCAGACTTATATCACTGCCCCAGAAATCATTGCGAAATATGTCTAGTAATGGTGTAAAAGGCATCACATCTTTATTCTTCACTATTGCTTCGCTATCGTCGAATACAAAGGAGCCCCATAAGGTATTGCAATAACAAATGAAAGCTGCTACTGAGATTGTAACGTATTTCCTTGATTTGTACTAAAATTATTATAGTTTAGACGTGTGGAAAACTTACTAGCATTGCTAAATACCATTTTCAATTCATTTTATTCGACTCATTGTATTATTTGTATCAAAAACCGGTCATTTTGAAAATCAATAACAAACTTTGACGTTTTGATGACGTTTATATATATGCAACCAGCAATACTGCAGTTTTAAACGCTGGTTGCATACTATTAATAATTCAATTAAATACAAGTAATTTTTATCTAATCTTATTATTAATATTATTCTTAACGCCTATTGGCAGATATTTTGTGTAATCTTATAATAATTTATGTAATTTGTCCAAAAATTCTCCAGAAATCCGTGACCTTCATCGTAGTCAATGTGACTTTCTACGAGTGTTTTGATAGGAATTAGAGGGGAATTCTCGTCGATTTTAAACAATACTCGATTTTTAGTCAGTTTCGAATCGAACGAGTCAGCCGCATTGATAATTTGCTGTTCGGATTCATCTGAAAATCGTTTTTGAACTGTTCAACTTCAAAGCAATCAACAGGTGCTACAGAATGTGTGCTCAGTAAGTATTTTCTGCTCCTAATTTCAATCGGAATTAAATAATTCATTTCGTTTATCATAATTGTAAAGTGCTACATCATATAATGAATTGCACTATTCTTGTTTGCTTAGTTTGAAACTACTAATTAATTTTAAATGACTTACCTATTATGTAGATGGTGTAAAGTCGATTCTCCTGCTTTATTTTCTGGTTTTGAAACTTGGAAAGGTTGTTTCCATTCGGTAAAGTAGGTTATTTTGTAACTAGACCATAATTGAAGGTCGAGTGATCATACAAGTTGATAACTCGTTCAATATGTAACCACTAAAAGTTTTACAATAATTAATATTTAGCAAATATTAATCTACGATGTAGAAATTACCTTTTTCTCTTGAAATGCTACACAAAATTAGTCAAAAAGGCACTACACAATACTAAAAACTAAAAACAAAGCAAATTTTGACATTTAAACAGCTTTTTAGGTTATGGCACAAGTTTCAAATTTTGCACAATGTTGCCAACATTAGAGTTTGCATGTTCCTAAACAATTTATATTATTTGCTGAAATGAATAAGCATTTATCCGAAATTGTAAAAGATCGATTCAAAAACGACGTATTGTATCAATTTGGCGTTTAGCCATTTTTTAAACTAATCGCTTATTTAAAAAATCTGACACCTAGTGACAAATGTCTAAGTTGGCTCTACTGCAGATTTGAATTGAATGCGATTTGAAAATTTGACCTCACTAAATGCCTTGTGAAACATAATTCACCAAACATTAATTAAATTATCTGTTACCCTTGCAGAAAAGGCGATATTGGTCTAATCGGCTTAGCCGTAATGGGCCAAAACTTGATCCTCAACATGGCAGACCATGGATTTACCGTAGTCGCATTCAATCGATCCGTCGAAAAGGTCCACGCTTTCTTGGCGAACGAAGCCAAAGGCAAAAGCATTATCGGGGCCGAATCAATCAAGGATTTAGTTTCGAAACTGAAGACACCCAGACGCGTTATGATGCTAGTTAAAGCTGGATCGGCTGTTGATAGTTTCATTGAGCAATTAGTGCCGCATCTTGAAAAAGGCGACATTATTATCGATGGTGGCAATTCGGAATATCAGGACAGTGAGCGAAGAAGCAAGGAATTATCGGCTAAGGGGATCCGATTTGTTGGCGCTGGAGTTTCTGGTAATTATAATTTATTTGAATAGTTGTATTGTTGGTTGCCTAGCTATAAAAAATGTATTTGGCAAATTTTTAGGGCTGTAGCTTTTAATTTGTGGTAGATTGCTTACAATATGCTAGAAAATAGGGTACTTAATAGCAATTAGTAAAAAAAAATTATAAATATTGCTTTATTTATAGCGAAAATTGCATTTGTTTTTAAAGGATGTATAACTGGTTGCCTATACTAATTGATTTGAATTCTTGTAGGCGGCGAAGAAGGTGCTCGCTACGGCCCCAGCTTAATGCCCGGCGGTAACAAAGAAGCCTGGCCTCATATCAAACCAATTTTCCAAAGCATTGCGGCTAAAGCCGACGATCAGCCTTGCTGCGATTGGGTAGGCAGCGATGGTGCTGGTCATTTCGTGAAAATGGTCCACAATGGAATCGAATACGGCGACATGCAACTAATTGGCGAGGTGTACCACTTGATGCTGGCGATGGGAATCAGTCAAAGCGAAATGGCAAGCACTTTTGCCGACTGGAACAAAGGCGAACTCGATTCGTTCCTTATCGACATCACCAAGGACATCCTCAACTACAAAGACACCGACGGCAAATACTTGTTGCCGAAGATTCGTGACACTGCTGGACAGAAAGGCACTGGCAAATGGACCGCAATTGCTGCGCTGAATTACGGCGTGCCCGTCACTCTAATTGGCGAGGCCGTTTTTTCGCGTTGCCTATCCGCGTTGAAGAGCGAACGGCAAAACGCTAGCACCAAGTTGCCAGGACCTAGTGCTAAGTTTGCTGGCGATAAGAAGCAGTTCTTGGAGGATATTAGGCAAGCGTTGTATGCGAGCAAAATTGTTTCGTATGCACAGGGGTTCATGTTGCTGAGGGAAGCTGCGTCTGTGCATAAGTGGGATTTGGATTATGGTTCCATTGCGCTTATGTGGCGTGGTGGTTGCATTATTCGGTCCGTGTTTTTGGGACAAATTAAGGCAGCGTTTGATAAGAATCCTGGTTTGAATTCGTTGCTGTTGGCGCCGTTTTTCTTGGACGCGATTGCCAAGGCGCAGAAGGGGTGGAGGAATGTGGTGTCGTCGGCGGTTAATTTAGGTAACTATTAGCTAATTAGAAAGCAAAAATTAATTTTTTGCAAATATTTTGTTTTCAAAAAAAATTTTTTTTTCTTTAAAAATATTTTTTTCTTTCAAAATATTTATTTTTTTCATTAAATTTTTTTTTAATTTTCCTTCTATACAAAAACCCTTTTTTCAGGCATCCCTACCCCAGCCCTCGCGACCGCTTTGGCCTTCTACGATGGCTATCGCTCAGAAAAGTTACCGGCAAATTTATTGCAGGCGCAACGCGACTACTTCGGCGCCCATACTTACGAACTTTTGGGTAAAGAGGGTAGTTTCGTTCACACCAACTGGACCGGACATGGCGGTAATGTATCAGCTTCCACTTACGATGCTTAACTAAATTCTTTAAAATTCCTTTGTTATGTTTCTACATGTTTTTAAATAATATAAAATACATATTTTATCAAGATGTCTTTTTGTTTTAAATAAAACAGTATTTATTTAATCTCCGCTGGTTTATTATATTACATTGTTACGTAAATGTTATGTATTTGTGTCCGCTATATTTATAGATTGCATTAATGTTATTGGATTTAATTGAAACAGGAAACATTTGTCCCCAATGATTTCGAATCTATTCAATTTCAATTCAAATAACACGTGTAATTGTTTCTTATTGTTAGATTAGAAGCCAGTATTATTTACATTCGTGGTTAATATAATATGTACATTGACTTTGTCTCTTTAAATAACAAAAATCGACCTTATTCGTTTCATAACAGCATATTGTGTTGAGAAATGCACAATTTGCTTTACGATTTTATATTTTCAAGCAAAAATGCAAGCTGAATATTAAAAATGGAAATTTATCTATATCTGCTTGCAGGATTATTCAAACAATGCCTCGAACTGACGTAATATGTATTAATGATATTTATGCTAATTTTGCAAAAACTATTTATAAGTCACTAGAATAATTATTAATTTTCCTAATTTTAAAAATATTTTCCGACTTAATAATTCAACATCTCAACTGAGAAAATATACAATCAAGTCGAGCTTATTTGTTCTACAAATCCAACATTATCTGTTTTGACAACGAAAACAAATTTTGCGCCCAGAATCCAATTAGAGGCAAATATGAATTGAAAGAGCGCGCACCGCGCCGGGTTTGCTGAGGTCCAGCATAAACTTACTTATCTTGGCCATTGAAAAGTGAAACAATAGAATCATTAAACTCAATTTCCTTTGAACGTTTCCATGACAATACAACCATTCTTTAATCTTTTAATCGCTCGAGCAATTAAATAATTCCAACTAATTGGCATCAGCTTCAATTAATAACAAAACAGAACGACCAGCTAGTTTTTTATCGCAAGAAAATAAATAAAATTGTGTTTATTGCGGTTTTTATTTGTTATTAATTAATTTTGTAAATAACAATAATATCTAAACATATAATTAAAGTGAATTTATTTTTTTTTTCTAATTTTTTTGGTGTGAATTAATTGCATGGGGATGACAACTGCTAGTTGCAACCCTCTTACATCACACTAGTATTACAAAACGTTTTTAGCCATCATCTAAATGCTGTTTTATCAACGTGAAAGAGTGTCTGCGTAGGCGCATTCTGACGTCTCGTCACCACCTGTAGCAGCGTTCAACGCTTGGAGTCTCCGTCAGTAGCATTCGGCCGACGACGACGACGCGACTCTGGACCTGCAGATCATCTTCGCGACACACTTTTTCAAAAAACGAACGTTAAGTTTTGCGTGGTAGCACATTTCGAAAGTAACGCGATAATTATTATTATTTTTTATTTATTTATTATTATTATTGTATCGGCGTTATCGGAAATGTTAGTGTTTGTTTATAATTTTCAATTATTAGTGCTGATATGGATGATGGTTAATTTCGATTGAAACAGCAGCAGCAACAGATTGAAAATATTTATAATAAATAGGCGAAAAAGGTTGGTGCGTTTCTATTTGCCTTGCATATTGTAATAAAAAAGTAAGCGATGGTATAAATAATTATCATTAACAAATTTACATTTGGTGTGATGTTGACATTGTTTATTAGAACGTTATATTGCTTTGTGTGTGCTGTATGGTGATTATTTTTAGGAATTGGAAAATATTTCCAATTAAATTTCATAATTTTTGCAAAAATTGCTATAAATCTATTTTTACGCTAAAAAAAAAATTGTGTGCAAACGTATGCTTTAATTAAGGAAAATCTATATTCATTAGTGATTATTGCTTGTTGCCGAACACATTTCTCACTTGGGTAAATAAACAATTTGCGACGGAACAATAATAACAAACAAATAAAATAAATTATGGTGCTAAAATGTTGCATTATGGTTACGGGTTTTTTGGGCGCTTTAATTAAGGGGATTTTTCGGAATAATTATTGATTTTTTTGAGATCAAAATTTGCATAAAATTCGAATAAAATTGAATAATTTTCGAAAACCTGCGCAACATTAATAGGCAACCAGCAATACATCACCAAGATTAAAAATATACTTTTATGGGTTTTCTTCGAGGAAAATTATAAATTAATGGATTTTCTTTGACGAAAATTAATATTTAAACAAACAAGGCGATAAATTTGATTTTTAGTTAATTTGTATGTAGGAAAATTATTTTATAAATAATCTAATAAGATTCTAATTGGAATCTAATTATATACAAAAATATTTCCATCAAATAAAAAAAATATTTAATGATACTTATCAAAAAGAATCAAAATTTTATCAATAATTTAACGAAAATCCAATCGGGCGCCAAGCATATAATTTTCCTTTCGGCCGAATTAAAAATTTATTTTCCTGAATTAAATTGTCTTAGGCAATGAATGAACTAAGAATTAATTAAATAAACATATCAGAATAATTTTAATTATTACTTACAAATCGATAATGATTATATAAATACGTGAACGGCCTTGCATACAGCAATAAACTTAGTTGACACGCTAAAAACAGTATATATTATTAGAAATTATTAGTATTGATGGTGTTTGCTGTTTTATTATTCAATAATCTACACATCATTTATTCTAATTTGTTGCTACTAGTGTTTTATTGTATAGAAAAAAAATAACAACAACGCTGACGACATGTTTCGAATTCGAAATAAATTTAAATCCACGCACAACGTCATCGTTAATTATTTCGTAATTAGTGTTAAATATTATTGCTGATAAATTTAGGTTTCTTGAACTTCACCGCAATTTTCCTTTTAATTTAAAAAAATGTTTGAGTGATAAATCTAATTTTCCTATATTTGCTTTTCACTTAACGCATGTTTTGAATGTCCTGAAAATTAATTCAAAAAATTCGTTTTCTCCGCTTTTTATTTACTTAATACCTTTTTTTCGCATTCATTCGAGTCAAAGTTTATTTAATTCCATCAAAAAGCCATGTTTAAAATTTTCGAAAGTGTTATTTATTTTCATTTAACTCAAATATATAATTAAATGAAAATAATTGCCAAGAGATTTCCTCTTTTTTCATTATAATTTCGTTTCCTGACGGAATATTTGCTTGGACGTATAAAATTTTAAAAGGTTTTTTTTCCTTTCTAGAGATAATAAAATATCCGAGAAATATCTTTTCGTCACTCTGGTGATGTTTATTATTGGGGCATGTGATAACATCATTCTCTTCTTCCATGTTGATTTTCTTTTTCACAAATCGAATTTTCCGCTTAATTAAAATCGGAAAATGTTCTAAAACGCTCTAATAACGGATTCAAATATTTTCCCGCTTTTTTTTTTAATTTAATTAAAATAGGAAGATTTTCTAAAACTTCTTAATAACTGCCAAAAATAATTTTATATTTTTTGTAATCAAAATTTGGCTCGCTAACGAACAGTCTAATTCCACCCCAAATATTTACCTTTTTTAAAGCGGGAATCATAATAATGCTTGTAAATTGCTTCACTTGTTAATCACTTTTTCCTACTGAAAGAAGGGAAAAGTTGCTCTAAAATTTGTCACCCTTAATTAAAAAACGCAAAAGTAAAATTTAATATGAGGATGAGCTTTTCGCTAACGATTTTCAGCGAGACAACTACAGGGAATAGTCACAACATTGTCTGGTCAAAATAATTTCGAACGCAATTTTGTCATTAGTAAATACATTTACCGGGTGTTAAAAAGTGGATTATTTATTGTGCGCGGTTGTTATGAGACGTGCAATTTATTTATTCCACTTTAATTAAAGGGTCTTTTTGCAACAGAGACAGTCGGTTTGTTTCAACATGCATGTGATATCTTCATTTCGCACGAATTGCGCTCCCTGTTTCATTCAAGGTGCGAATAAATTGTAATCATTAATTAATTCGAATTTTGCCAACTTTTCGCGAAATTTCGAAGAAATTAAAGCTCGCCGACTTTAGATTAATTGGCGCAATTAAATGCAATTCGCGGAAATTCAAAGTACAGACACAATAAATCCATTCGAATTTATAGCTGTTTTATTGCGTTAATTGTTAGCGTTTTGTGAAACATCAACAAACGAAAAGGTATTATTATTATTACTATTGGTTAAAAATAAAACTTAACATATACAGGACGTGGTATTTGGTATAAGCTCTATAAACAATTTAATTCACTCGGCGATGTGGGGCGAAAGTTTCCAATTTAAATCGAATGGAATTAAATTAGGAGAGATGGATATAAAATGTGATAAACAAACTTTTCAATTAAAGTTTGTTTTTGGATAAGGAGATGTGTAGTGCCAAAAAGCGGTTCGAATTTATTTTTCACAGCGCAAAGGAAAATAGAAAAATTGGTTTTAGAAATTTGCGATATCTTACATTTTCAGAAAACGCGCACATCGACTGACGTCACATAGCCTCCAAACAAGGCGTGTTTTAATTCCCCTTCTCTTTCTATCTAACAAGATAAATAAAGAGGGGAGATGAAAGCGATCCCTGTTTGAAGGCTAGTAACGCTATAGAAAGAGCGCGCTTTTTGAAAATTTAAAATGTCGCAAACTTCTAAAATCAATATTACAAAAACTACTGCACTTTTTTCAAAAAATCTTTCACCAATCAACTAAATAAACTATATATTTTCATTATAGATGCAAATAAATAAATAAAAAAATTTCCCTATTGTAATATTTTCTCATTTTTACAGAAAATGTGAAATAAATCTATTTATGAGAAAAAGCCGCGATAAACCAAAGCAATTTCATTTTTTTTGGGCAAAGTAATATAAGCATTAATTTTTCCCTGTGTGACGATATGAAAAGAAGGAAAACTCTCTAGAGGTGACTGTAATGATGAATTGTAATATTAAGCCATCTTATATATAATTTTCTTTTGGGACTGAAATAGGAGCGTAACTTCGTTCTATATACCACCGACGTTAAAGTAAACCTTATTGTCGTCATTTCACAGGCATAATATGTAATGTGCTTGAGGCGCTCATCCAGCATCCTTTTCCATTGTATTTACCGGGGGACTTCATCATCTATACGACGTTATTATTATTAACATCACATACATAGTACTATGCCGCCGAATATGCATATTTAAGTGCACTGCATCAATAATATTATGCAAGTAGTTTGAAAATATTTCCCGACCGCAAAAGGTCATACTCGAAAATTACACTACTAGTATTATAAGAATTGGAAATAAATGTCAAAGGAAGAATGTAATAATAAAGCACCAGGCAAAAAATGTCTGTTGCAGTCACAATGACATGTTTACAAGCCGTTTTTTTTGCGATATTATTTTTAAACCTCCATCATCGAGCAGCGAAATTTAATCAGTAAATAGAGTCATTTAAATTCGCTCTCTGGCCGGCCGAAACTTTTGCCATACCAGCATATATTCAAATTTTTTCCTCTGGCAGCTGCTTTTTACTACATTGTATGGAAAAAGTTGATATTTGTAGCTTAGAAGCAAAATCAATGCATGCTCGATTCATTTAAATTTCAGTTTGGCATGCTACCAAAACATTTCGTTGCATGCACGTAAAACATACTTTTATATCTTTATTTCAGACCCAATTTATCGATTCTTACTCTTGCTTTCTCCACTTCACATATTATCATCTACACTACACATTTTTCGCATCATCTATCATTCGACTTTTTTCGCTTTGGAGTACTTGCACCACACATCAAACGAGGAGAGCTTTCAAGACAAATAGCGGCAATTTTCTTATTTGTTGATACATGAAAGGCGTTCATACGACCAGCTTTTGTGTCCAAAACTATTAAATAACTTTTTTCGTACAAAATTCGGAGCTTTTAAAATTTGGGCGAATGCGCCGGGCCGTGCGCAAAATATTTTTTTCGCGGAAAACTGAAGCAGTTTTGGGAAAAATGTTGCTAGATTGTGGTAGGGGAATGGGATACTATCACGCGAAAATCGAATTAATTTTATTGAGCTTTGGGCGGCTCAGAAAATTTTTATTTTGTCTTTAATAAAAGTACTTTTCAGCGGGAACACCTTGTAGAGTTTTTCTCCGTTATACGCACTTTTGGGTTTCAATTTAGCTGTCTATTTTATTTTGCTTCAGGGAAATTGTCTCCATTCAGCCGAATTCATATGTTGGCAAATTCTATTTTTAGCCGCATATAAAAAGTATAAAGTCAATTTGAAAATGGGGAAAACTTTTGTAGTAATTAAGGTTCGGGCAAAATTACGGGTTTCTTGCATAATAAGAAATATTTTCATCCACCGCGTATTTTTAGCTCTTTATTATTGATTTTTTTTCGTGAGCTAATAGATTTTTTTTCGATTTAAATGCACTAGTTGCTTTTTTTAATTGAGCTTCTTTAAAAGTATAAAGCGTTTTATTTGCAGTTGAAAATTGAAAAAGTTTAGATAATTTGATTTGAGTTGGGAGCTTTTAGAGCTTGAAGGCTTTGAACGGCGAGTCGTATCTATTTTAATTATTAATTGGGCCTAATAATGTAAGTCGCTTATTATTGAAAAATGAGGCGATAAAATCAATACTGATTATTTATATGATGATATAATATTTGTGGGCACATTTATTAATAGACGCTTTCAGGGAGCTTTGTTCGTTCAACTGAAAGTACGTGTTATCGGGTATAAACCTCCTGAAAAACGAACAATTTTTCAGCAAACAATTTAATTAACTCTCGTTATTGTTATTCAGTTTAAATAAACAATTTAATTAATTTGCGCTAGCAATTATTTTTCGAAACAATCAAACTTTGCAAATTCATATTTTAATTGGTCGAAATATGGAAACAATTTAAATGAATTTATTTACTCATAGATTGACTCTTGTACGGTGCAAATTTACATCGCAAATGGAAATTGGGTTATTTATACATTATGCATTCACATAAATTACACATTATACTTAATTTCGGAATATTCATGTAGGAAAATTAATTTGTTTACATCTCGGAATCAAATTATGCAACTTCTTATACGATTTAATTAGTGGCGAACATTAACGATCGAATAAATTACTGTTATGTTGATTTTAAATAAATATTTTGAGAATTTTATATCAAATTATTTATAGTGCAATTCAAAATGTTTATTGCAAACTCGATCAAATTTTCGCAACACAAGAGGTATTTGTTTTAAAAAAGTAATTTACTTTGCGATTAAATTTTCAGTATGGCAAAGATTGGCTCACTTTTTGCCCGGAAGCTTCGCTCAAAAATTGATAAAAAAATTAATGTTTCAGCTCACAATTTCGTCTATTTATCGATATTGGCGAAAGTGTGATAATTTCGAATAAAGTAATTTGATTTCGTGGAGTATGAATATGCAAATACGCACATGTGGATCCTTTACATATAAAACACTCCCATCACCGGCTTTAATTTTGCATAAAGTGATTCGCTAAAATCCCGAAATGCATTTACGTAATTTTAATTAGTATTGTGCCAACTGCTTTAAACGCAAAGTGGTACGTACTACATTTTATATTTTAATTCGACTAATTTCTATTGAATGGACTCGGGATTTAATTTTGGATGAGCAACTTGCCGTTATGCAGATAATTAGCAATTATCACTTCATTATGCGCTGAATGGTGTTTTCTATCTCGTAATTAAATTGTAAAGAAGTTGAAATTTTGACCCACTTTTTTCGCCATTATTTACGAAACTATAATGCAACACGGATTTGAATAGAGCTGCAAATTCACTTAAATACAAAGTTACTCGCAAGTTTGCGAAAGCTCAATTTTTTGTGCACCTCTAAATTAATTATACTAAACTACAAATAATTATTTTCCGTTACTAGGTGTGAATAAAATTTGCGAAGCAATTAAAATTGGCAACAAATTAATTGAGAGCTTTTATATCGCTCCGATCTTTTCATATATGAAAAATCAATACATAAAAAATGTACATGAATGTGTAGTAGATTTTCAAATCCGAATTGAAATGAATGTATTTTTCATTTAATTTAAGTTTGAAGCAGAATTTTTTGCGAGCGACATATATTTTAATTAATTATCCTCGTGATACCAAATTTGTTTTATTTTCTTTTTTATAATTACCGGGATTTATAAATAAAGCAGCTTAGCAAATTGAAAAGTTTTCCCAAAATAAAACAATTAGTGGAGAACGAAAATTAAACATTAGTAATAATCGGATCATCAAATTGCAAATCTTTGCATTCAAAATTGGAATTGTGTTCGTAATGAGTTAATCCGAAAGCAATTTGTTTAAATGTGGCTATTATTAACTCTTTAGCAATTTTATTAATAGAATAAGTCGAAATTCAAATTATTGGAATTGTGCGCCAAATTGTGACGTCACCCCGTCATAATTTAAGTCCCGCCTTTTAATGTCAACATGAAGATAATTTTCGATTGACTAACACTCATTAGTTTATATCGAAATAAAATAATAATAAACATTTACTTTTAACAATAGCAGACTTTAAAAATAGCGATTATTTTTTCCAATTTTCTTATGAACTCGCTTAAATAAATATTTATTTGCGTGGTCGCGCTTTTACATAACATAAAGCCGCACATTCTTTTCCGCAGATGCAGCGAAAAGCACGAAAATCAAATATTTTACTTTAAACATCTATAATAGATGAAAGGAGCGTTTTGTTTTAGTAGAATGGAAACTAAGGCCATTATATTCAGCTGAAGACAATAAGTCAACTGGCTTCGCATTCAAAAAGTTGAAAGTCCTTTGTTTTTCTTGCCTTTTCCTTTTTTGATACATAAATTACGAAATTAGCAATATTTTCATCCATCAGTGTCACATGTTCGTCTAGCTGATGTAAAATAATGCTAATTTTTTTTGCAATATTTTTTTTTAATTTGTATTTTATTTTAATTGATTTTTTTTAGTAGGATGCAGTCGACGCCAATGTTACGCTCCTTCAGCCAGGATTCCGCACACAAAAGAGACTGGAAGCAACGTCTCAGTCTACGTGATAACCGAAGACGAGATCCTGTAAGTATTAATCATTTCAATAAAGCTCAAACAGGCTGTAAACGGAAATTTATTCGCAAATTCGTTTCCATTGCAACCTACTTAGATATTTATAAAATATAGTAGTATGTATTCGTCAAAAGTTTTGCTGCATGGCGGATGGAAGTTTGCTACATTTATTTATTAATGTTCTTCAGTGGTCTAATTTATTTTGCTATTACATGCTTATTTGCATTTATGCAGTTGAAAGCTTTCGGAGTTTTCCTAGAATTAGATTTATTGGAGAGTTTGTTTTTTTTTTAATTTAATTTTGGTCAAAATTTAAGTAAATTAAAATCTAATCCGGTGGATGTTGATTGGCGCCAATTATTTCGCGGCAATTATTAGTTGGGAAAGCTACCTGATTGTTATAGCGGTAAATTTAGAATCTGATAGTAATTAGAAGCATCTGTTAACAATTAGCTAATGTTACAACATGTCGTGTTAGGGAGTGTACGCAAATAAATTTGGTACAACCTCTTCAAAATGTTAATTACAGTTTTGGGGACGTTTGATGTAAACCGTTCTCTCTTATTTGATGAGTTAAATTTACATACGAATTATTTGTGTGTATGATACCACAAAGGGCGCGAAAATAAAACCAATATTTTACATAAAATTAATTATTTATTTAAATAAAATCTACATCAATCCGACCGTCTTCGATACGGCTTCCCAAAACATCCAATAAATTCCGAAAAATGATCATCCCGAATGGGCAACAAAATATCATCACTACCGTAAAAACTGACTCCACTGCTCGGGAAATTCTTCTGGTAAACGTCCCGCAATTGTCGAATGACTTCCTTAAAGGCCCAATATTTCACTCGATAGTCACTCAAAAGCGTGGTCTCAAAACAGCGTCGATTCCTCGAATTCTCCTTGATCAACGATCGAATACAATCGACGAAATTTTCTTCAGTGTTTGCCGATGACGATAATTTCTTAACGGTCGCCACAAAGCCGGTCCATTCAATCAGCTTCTGTTTGCTTTTGCTCGAATAATATTCCAGTTTGGATGAATCTTGCAGACCGATTACTTCGAATATGAATGCGGGGATTGGCGAATGCGATGATGTTTCTTGCTGGTTGAGACGAGTTTCAGATGATACAGCATCAATGTTTTCTCTATTGGCACCGGAGGACGGGAATTGATCGATGAACTGCTTCAACAAAGCCAAGTTGCCTTCGAGCTCGTATACTGATTCCATGTTCACTTACGTATGGATGAATAATAAATGGTTGATTTTTCTCTGCAACTACTTAAGATATATAGTAGTTTTGTTTGAATAAATCCGGGAAATCCCTCTCCTCTCGTATTTTTGGTACAGCGTCAGGTAAAAAGGATTAGCTGAGCTTTTCTGTATGTGACATTGAAAAAGCAATTAAGACCTCTTTTCCCTCATTATTTATTCGAGCTAAATTGGATTAGAAAATTACAGCGTTGAACAATGCCATTTCTACATGTATGATTTTTATTTTTGAGCCTTTTTAGTTGTTAGTCTTTGATTAAGTTTTCGCTGCTGAAAATCAGCGCAATATTGAAAGGGTGAAGAATTTCTGTTTATTGTGCTTTATTACGCTTTATGAAGTTATTAGTTTTATGAGCGAAATATATTAAAATTTAAAGTAATTTAAAATTTTAAAATTACTTTAAAAATTAATTTTAAATATAATTAATTAATAATTTTAACAACAAATTAATTAAATATAGTTGAAGTGTTAATATATATCAAATAATACAGTTTTTTTCAATTTAAAACCAAAAATTTCAAACGATTAAGCCAAAATTAAAATTTGTCCTGGCGCATCCGCCAAAATCAAAACAAAATATCAAAATTTTCTCGCGTTGTAACTCCTTAAAAATTAGAATTACAAAAAACTTTCCAACATAAAAGTTGTAGAGAATACTTTTCTGTATATATCAAAATATGAAATAAGTTCCTGCCATCAATAGGAGCTGAGAAATCTAAATTCTAAGTAGGTGACGCTCAGCGAAATTTCGTTGATTTAGCGCTATGTTTAGCTTCGTTCTTCAAATTACAACATTTTACAATAGATCTTTAAATAAATTAATTTGACGAAAATATCTGGAGCATATGTATTTGCCCAAAAATACAATTTCACCACAAATTAATTAAATATTAATTAATTTCTTAATTTTATCAAATTTACTGTTAATTTAATTTTATTGTGCGTATTAATTACACATATCTGGAACATTGTTTTGTATAACCAAACATCAAATTAATTAGCCTAGCAAATGTATTAATAAATATCGAATTTCCGAGTATTAATTAATATCAATAAATTCTCGCATTAAGTAACCCACGCGCTATTAATTAAACGCGCGAAAATATTTTTGAATTTTCTACGGTAATCATATAAGTAGCAATTAAATAAATTAATTAAATATCAAATATAAATAAATTTCTCACGTCATGCAACTTAATACACGAAAACCGATCGATTCTTTATTAATAACTGACATAAAATATCATACCTATGTGAATTGAAATTTGATAGTAACAAACAATAATTATTTATTGACCTACTTGTGAATCATAAAATAAAAATTATCTCAACCTTAGCTAATAAATAGGCAGGCAAGATAAGAAAATGTGTTTCATATTGTTATCGTTCAGTATTAACGTTACTTATCACTTTGCACATTATTCGTCGCTGAAATTAAGCACAGTAGTTTGCAAAGTTATTAAATTGATTGCATGGTTTGCAAGCGAACGAATTCGAAATTCAAAAGCCAAATGCAAACACATTTGGCACAAAGAACAAGAAAAAGTGAAACATGAATACAAAATTTACTCTCTATTTGTTCTGCACGCTTAAAACTTTCGGAATCCTGATATACATCTATTATTGAAATTTCAAATAGCACTACTGAAGCGAATAAGTTAAAATAAAAATCGTCGTCTTCTATTAGGTGATGCGGTATGAAACGAAAACAAATCGTATTGAATTTATTTTTGTGTCTTCTCATAGCAAACTAAACGATATGAAATCTCCTTGTCACAGGATCTCTTTTGTATGTAGACGCAGTGCAAAATTGCATAAGTTTTCAAACAATGTAGAGAAAGAAACGAACTTTTAATGAGATTTAGTTAGTCATTAAAACTGATTTTAAACTAGCGGATCAAAATTGGATCAACTATTTCCATTAGCAAATACTAGAAGAAATTTATGACGCGGCCAATATGGACCGAAAAACGCTCATCTATCCAAACTTTGTCTATTAAATACCAAATATAACTAAATATTTGCATAATATTGCGCTAGGAACAATTTAATTTGTGCACAAATTTCAGGACTGCTGAAAATTTCAAACGCTCATCATGAATGAGATACATATCGCTGGAATATGAGTTTTAGTGCTTTTGTATAAATCTGGAACTTGTGTCCATCATAAATAGTTCAACTTAGTTTTATGGGAGTTTATTAAATTTCGTTTTAATCAACTAAGGAAAATTTAATTTTGCGGTGCAGAAATTGACGCTATAAAATATTTTTGTAAATATGATGTCGTTTTGCTTTTATGTGACGTTTTCTTAAGGTGTCAAAACGGTATTATTGATCGTATGAAATTGTGTCGGATGTTTTAGCAGACTATTTCCTATTTTGTGAGATTTGGTTTTGTTTTTATTTTCTAAAAAGCAATTTTGCAAGTGCATTAATTTATTGGCAGCATAAAATTGCAGTTTAGTTTCTTATTGTATTTTATTTTGATATTTGAATATTTTATGAAGCATATTTATTAAAGTTTTTTTTTTTCAAAGTGCAGTAGATTTTTAATAATTATTTTAGAAATTTGCGATATTTTAAATTTTCAGAAAACGTGCTCTTTATGCGCAGCTATCCACTGACGTCATTAGCCTCCAAACAAGGTGCGCTATCTCCCTCTCTTTTATCTCGTTAGTTAAAAAGAGAAGTGGGATAAAAACACTCCCTGTTTGGAGGCTAATGTGACGTCAAAAGAGTTGCTGCGCTAGAAGCGCTTTTTCTGAAATTGTAAAACATCGCAAACTTCTAATATCATTATTAAAAAAACTACTGCGTTTTTTTCAAAAAAACTTTCACACATCTGTTAAGTGAACTCTATAGTTTCATTATGCATCTTCCTAAAAATTTTATCTAATTTTTTAAAATGTTTTAAAACCAAAATACTTTCAATTCTACAAAAAAATTATTTTGCCCGCATAAAATTATTAAAATCCCACCTAAAAATGCGATTTCGCCTACACTGAAAAATACCGATTCGCTAAGTGTTATATTTTCAGTAAATAATGCACTCTATAGGTTGATTGGCTTTGAGGCTCAAAGAGAAAGAGGCCGCAATTAGAGATAATAACATCCGTAGGTCGAACCGCCCTCAACCCCCCTGTCAGATTACATTCGCACTTCCGATTTTCTTTCCGGCACACAATTCGAGGCGTGTTCCGGTTTTTGCTACTCTTAGCATTATCAATTTTCCCATCTCGCTCTCGTTTTCTACTATGCACTTTATAATTACCACACCGTGAAGTATCATCAAAGGACGTTTCGTATCGTTTTTTTATTTCCATTCTGATTCGTGCGGGAATTATGCAACAAAGTGCCACTTGCTGGATGATGATGATGGCGAAGAAGGTGATCCATCTTGCTTTGCAGAAGTAATCAGACAAATTGTGCGTAGGTAGGAAAAGACAACAGCTGCAAGGATTTTTCAATTGACATGCTTTTCTAATATCCGGGGCGAAATAAGAGTTTTGACCCTTTGAAGGACCTTTTCCATACATAATGAAAAAGGTGGCCTTTCAAAAAATCGGACTTTATTGAAAATCGCTTTCAAATTTGCTTCAACAATTTAGACTTGAAAATCTATTGATTTAAGAATATTAATTTTACTGTTAAATTTTTGATTTAAAATTAATTGCTGCATTAAATATAGCCACATGAAAGCTTCAGCGGCAAAATTTCCTGCAGGCTCAAAATAGATCTTTATTGTGCTGTTGAATTATTAAAAATATAATTACAGCTTCAACAAACATGAACTTATAATTAAAAAGTCGATCCCAATAAATTTTAATAATAATATTAAAATTTAAAAATTATTTTCTGCAAGCAAAATTATGTTTTGTATTTAAAATTATTAAAATTTAAAATTATAAATTAAATGGGAATTTTGTTGAAAAATCAAGTCAATTAGCTTAGCTTTGAATCCACGATTCCATTGCAACTTTTTCCAACTCGCAGTGTTCTATTATAGCTTGTAAAGCGTTCAAGCTTGGGTTTATATTGATTTAATTCAAAGTTAAACATTTACATAAGTTTCTATTAGTATTAAACTTGCCTACTCGAAGTTATAAGCCAAGAAAATTACTGGAGCAGAATTTGTACAACAATATGATTTTTGCTTTAATAATAATTAGGATACTAAAAGGTTGAATGAGTAGAAATGTGTTATTTAGTTATGTAGGGAAATAAAAGCTTGTGCTTCAAAGTTTTAATGGTTTTTTCATAAATATTTATGTGCGATGAAAAATTTACAAACAAGTAAAATTTTTGCATTTGGAATTTTTTGTATAAAAAGATCTACTGTGTGATTTTTGAACTGGAATTATTAATTATTAATAATATTAGCTTTATATATTATGTAAAGTAGCATTTAATCAAGAAACGTTAAATAATCGAGCTATTGTTATTGAATGGAAAATTCTAACCTCAAATTCATCCGTGGTTGTTTCGGACCGGCTTTATTTTCCGCTTCCAGCTTCAAACCCCCAAGAAAAGTCTTTTTCCATCGTAGATATGTTTTCTCTTTCATATTAGAAGCACTAAAACCTTTCACAAATGTTTTATTCACACTTTTCACTTTTCAAACGAAATAATATGACAGTTTCCACTTGTAGCTTTCATGCACTGACGTTGCCTATCGCTCGGCACTCGTCGGAACCTTTCGGAATAGAATTCGCTTAAACGAGACAGTCAGCGGCCATTGCCCTATGCGCACGACTTGCACTAATAGCCATGGGGGGGCTGCATTGGAATGTGCGGCGAACGCATCGTTTAACGCAGGTGCATTACGTAACTCAGGAATGCGGCGATGCAGCTCTTAAACGGTTGGGAATTCCCTCGCCCGGCAAATCCTAAATTTCAACCGATCGGGATGAAATTTGGTAGACTGATAGAGAAAAATGCGTAGAATCCAACCGAGCCATCAGCATTTTAATTGCGGGTATGGTTTGGAAGTTATTAATTGTTTAATAAATTATTAATAAAATTAGTTTTTAATTATTTTTATTCATTATTAATGGTAATAATAATATTAATAATTTATTTTAACACTAAAACTTTTTAATAAATAATATTTATTGTTTGGCCCCCCACTCAAAGACACCCTGTAAATGATACTCTTTTTAAAATATTCCCGAGTCTACCTTGAGGGAGCAGAAACAGTCTTTGATCGTACATTTTCTGCTCTGTCTTATTCCGTCCCTTAACTAAAACAAAGGAATGCGATTCGAGTATCTTAACTGTTTATAATTAGTCAGAAATACCTTTACGTTTATTAAATTGGAATGAAATAATGCTTCTTGTGGCAGCCGAAAATACGAACGAACTTCGTATTTTGAAGGCAATTTTTGGTATGCACCAAAAGCGCTCCAAACCGCTTTACCTGTATTATTAATAATTAATTATTAATTTATAAAATAGGTTGATTGGTTTTGATTGAAAATTTACAACCTCCTTCAATAATTCCGGCGCCAATCAATATTTAGGGATTTAATATAATAATAATAGGCAAGCAAAACGTGCCACTTTACCGAATTTAGTTTGATATATTAAATATTTACCATGCAATGAAACTCGTATCAATTATTCGCACACTAAACGAGATTTCATGTAGAAAAATTCACCAAATTTCAATATAAATAACATGTAGAGCTTTTTCGATCGAAAAAATAGGGCGCTTTTAAAGTTTTCTCCTTTAAAAATATAAGCGAGTCTTGCGAGTGCCTGCAGACAAAAACGATTTGTGTTTGGATAGCATTTAAATTCAATCAAATGAAAATAAAAACACATTACATTATTATATCGAGCATGTAAGGAAAATAAAAGCGCTTTTAAAGCTTCATTAAAATATGTGGTCAGGCAAAAAATAACATTTTTATAGGCAATTATTGCACGTTCAAGTTATTAATAATAAAATACAAAAAAATGTATTTCATAACTTGTGCGCTATTTATTTTTAATTAAAAAATACATCGTAAAAAAACGTCGATATTAATCTAATATAGATCTTCAATTAACTTTGCGCTGTTGATAGTGTATTATATTAAACGCATAAAACCACGTTTATGCATCGTAAAATCGTCTAATTTACAGTTATCTAGCTTCAGCTCAATTATCTTGAATCGTCTAACAAAAATTAATTTTTTTCTAGTGCACCCTTTTATTATAAGTACAAAAAAAATTAATTTGTGCTTTAAATTTTGGAGGAAGCGCCAGGAAAAAAGTAAATAAGCGCTTTAAATTTTGGTGGATGCGCCAGGTAGACATTTAAATTGGCGCTCTAAATTTTGGTGAACGCGCTAAAATCTACAAATAAGTTTTAAAATACGCGAAATTATGTTTTGAATAAACTTAAAATATTTTCAAGCTTCCGGCAATATCGGAAACATTTTTTTTTAATGTTTAAATTATTGTGTTTTTTCAGGATGCTTGTACACTACGTCGAGGTGGTGTTCGACGATGGACCAGCCTGAAACAGCATCCTCGATCTTGTACTGAACCATTAACGGAAACAGCGACCACCAGTTCCTTGTCGACACCGTCGTCAACCGCCAATACCAGTCCTTTACCAGTCAATACCAGTGGCACTGAAACGGTTCGCAAAAGTAATTGGCAGGTCATCGAACATTTCAGTTCAAAGGATAAGGGAAGTTTATCCTCTAGTCTTATAGCGGTGAGTAATTAATTATCGATTTTTCCAACTGATATTTTATTAAAATTTTAAACCAATTTTCCGGAACACTCTGTATACGAAAAATCTGAACTATTTCTATTCGCATCGACTTTGTCTCGGAGCTTGTTTGTTTCGTCTTGCAAAGAGCAACTTAATTTTATTGTGAATGCGTTTTTCAGGTCGGCAGCGTTTCACGGTCACCACCGATCCGGGAAAATGGCTCTGCTCCAAATTCAAGTCCGGATGTCGAAGGCCACGAAGTCGAAGCGGAGCTCCTTGTATCCACTACTCCAAAACAAACTAGAAGCATGTTTGGAAAGCTTCGGCGACTTTTTCAGAAACTCTGTAGCACTCATCAGTTTCGCAATGAACAAGTAAGTTTTTTCTTTAATAAGTATCAAGATTAAATTTCAGTTTTAAGTTTAGTAAACATGATGCACTTTTTGATTATAAATTGTGTGATAAATGAGCGCGCGTGCGGTAAGTGGGTAGTTACCGCACGGGTAGGCGGTAAGTAAATAAATGCATGCAAATCGTCCTCAACCGGTGCGGTAAAATAAACTAAACTGTTTTGCTAAATAATTTTTACCTTGAAACAAAAAATGTTGACCTTTTAAATATAGTAGATTTAATTTGCATTAGCTCTTACAAGGGATTATGAGTAAACCGGAGATTAAATGTCAGAAACTTTTGCGGAAACTGAAATATGCAGCTCTTAATAAATTAATCATATCCACATAATTTTATTTAAGATCTACATGAAACCCTAAAAGCATTTTATGCAAATTTTGTTACCACTATGAAGGATTATTATGATGACAGTCGGTCTTCCGCTAAAGGTCCAAACGCCAAAAATTTGCATAAAAAGCAATTAATTCGCGTATGGCGCGAATTGACCGATATTTTGATTTAATTAAATAATGGCGCACATATATTGATGGAAAATAATTAATATTAATATTATTTGAGGATAGTTTACATAACATTGAACTAGTTTAGCGGCAAGTTTCGGATAATCTAAACAAACACATTGTGCAAGACTTGATCAAAGACTGCTCGGGTTTTCGAATTAATTTTGGTAAAAAGCTATTATGCAAATTAGCCATAGATTTTGAATGTAAAACATATTATTGAATAAACATAAAAATATGGAGCGTGGCTTTATTGCTTATACAAACAGAAATATAGAACAACTGAATTGCATTTCCGATTTTATGCTGATATTTTATATTTTTCGCAACATTTTCCGTGCCCGGATTTCAGAATCCAAATTCCCGTTGTATTTATTTTCCAAAGTAGAGGCTTAATTGGAACTTGCATCAGGAATCACATCAAAAATATGACCTTTTCTGTTGCCATTCACGATATTCAGTCAATTTTTCCTTCCTCTATATACATTTTAATTTTGTTTGGCTTTTTTGCAAATTGTAATATAAGCGAAGAGATTCTCAATAAGTACTCAAAGGACGATGTTTTGCAAAGGAAAACTTATCGGAGAACTTTTGTGTAGAATTTTCTCTTTTTAGTTTGATATTAAATTTCACCTCGCACGATTTACGCATATAGTTAGAAACAAATCGATTTTATATTCGAAATATCCAGGAATATTAATATCGCACTATTTGAATTTTATTTGAGGAATGGAAAATGTGATTTTATTGGGAAAATGAAATTAATAAATTTAAATGATGAGTTAAAATTAAAATTAATCAAAAATGGTTTTTATATAAAATTATTAATAATATGTTAGTAATTATTTTAATTAAAAATTAAATTATGTTGGCTGCAAAAGCTGCTTTGATTTTTTAAATGAGCTTGTAAGTTTTCATATGAATTATTTTAATTTAAATTAGTAATTAATTAGTATAATTACTTTTAAAATTTTATATTTAAAAATTTATAAAATAAATACTTTGCCTCCAATTAAATTAATTAATTCACAATAATAAAAATTAATTTAATTTAATTTTAATAAAAAATATAATTTCCTTTTGCATTCAATTTTATGCAACTATAGCGGAAAATAAAATAAAGGAAAAATATATTCAGAACTTACTATTGAATTTATTTTTCAAAACGAAATTAGTTCTTCGTAAACTCAATTTTCTTGATCGATCAACCAATTTCCTAGAATTTATGGTATCTACAAAAAACCATCTCATACAAACTGTCACGTTCATTTAGATTCAAATCATCCCATTTCACATAAATTAACAAATTTTCATAAAAAATTGCATTAATTTAATTAAAAATATTTTTCAGTCAAAAGAAAATAATTAATAATTTTCTTTCTATTGGAAAAAATAATAAATATTAAAATTTAAATAAATAAAAGCGCTTTAAAGAATTGTAAATTATTTTCAACATTTTTTTTTTGTTAGTTTTTTAATTTAAAAAAATTATATTTATTTTTAAAAAGTCAAAAAATTATAAATTTGCCAAAATAACTTTATATTTCAGTCAAAAAAATTTTAATTACAAAAATAATCAAATTTTAAAAATATTGTAAAACCAAAAATTGCCAAAAAAAAATCAAAATTTGATAATTTGATTTCAATTTGTCTTTTCAGGTGGAAATGTTGTACCAGCGCTATTTCCTGAAAATGAACCAAAGCAACATGACGAACCTGATATCATTACTCCTATTACTTTGCATTGGATTCTTCCTAATAGCGGGCATAGATTATTTCATGCCTCGACATCCACCTTCCGATGTGCAAATAATTTCAAACAGCATCAACTCAAACAGATTTGATAAATTACTAGTGCTTATGTGTACATCTGGCTGTTGCATCGCAATATATGCAGGTATTTCATTTGCACATTCCGCATTTCGCCATATTTATTATTCCCTTGCAGTTTTAGCAACAATTGTGGCCAAACCGTCGATGAACGAAGTCTACCTGATCATCATCTCCTACTTCATATTAATCACGTTTTTAACCCTCACGGTAAGATGCGAATTAATTAACTTAGTGGGAAAATTACACATTGTAACCGCTAGTAGAACATGGCTGCTAAACGTTGTTGAAAGGGCAAACGTGTAAATTCCATTAGATATGACAACAGCAACGCAAATTCAATTAAGCGAACGCGCTGTGCTATATTTATATGTGAGGCGTTGCGTAAATACGCAGCGAGCTCAATCTAAAATTGCCAAAATCTTTCTTAATAAATTTTGTAGAAAAAAACGAATGGTATTTTTGGATAGGCCACGAAATTTTGAAAAAACTAACAAAAAGTTTTTTTAAAAATTATTTTTAGTTAATTAGTAAACTTAAGTTAAAGTTAAAATAAATTTTAAAGTATCATAATTTTAATTTAAAAATAAAACTACTTAACCAAAAAATAATAAATAAATTCTGACGTCATTATTTTTCGAAAATTTTTGATTTTTTTGACTTTTTTTATTAGATATGCATATCATTCGTCTTCGAATCGGATCGTCCACTGATCGGCACTGCATTGGCCGTGTCCTCCACTTACCTAACTTATGCCCTAATGCCTAATCGATTAAAGGACGCCCTTCTGTCCGGCTCCATCCTGGCAATCACCGAAATCCTCCTTCTAATCTACGTCGGTCAAATTAACACTTTTGCAGAGGTGAGTGTCCTGCCGACAAAATCAATGTACAAAGGGACAAAAGGGATTTTCTTGTTCGCTTGCAGATTAGCAGTTGTTTTTTGATCCTGCTTTGCGGCAATATTGCCGGAGTGTGCACGCATTATCCGAGAGAGGTTGCCCAGAGAAAAGCCTTTTTGGAAACGCGACTATGCATCGAGGCTCGTCTAAAAATACAACGAGAAAATCAGCAACAGGTAAGTGCACATTTTTTTTTATCCCTTCAGTGTGGTTTTTAGCGATTCAATTTATTAGTTGAGCCTTTTTTTTGGTTTTAATGTCGCGCGGTATTAAAAGGAAATTTAATGCGGGGCTTTTAAGGGACTTTTTTGTGGTTTTTTCCCCTAAAATAGGCAAACTTTTTGCTATAAATAATTCAAATTATTTCATAAAATTATTTATAAATTATTAAGCGCTCTTTTATTCATGTTTGAATAATTTAGTTCCGCTATAAATATTTAAATTATTTATAATAGCACTTTTAGTTCATTAATCTTTCATAAAAGCGGCCCTATTAAAAACCATCGAACTTTTAATGATCCAAAACTGAAAACCGAATGATTTGTTTTACCCAGGAAGCAAAATTAAATTAAATGTGCTGCTGTAAAGTAATCCCATTGTCTGCAGATGAGCTGAGTGGTGCATACTTTGCGATATTTTGCAGGAACGACTTTTGTTATCCGTGTTGCCGAGGCACGTCGCAATGGAAATGAAGGCTGATATCGCTGGACAACCGAAAGAGGAGCAATTTCACAAAATTTACATACAGAAACACGAAAATGTCAGGTAACATTTATTTTCCTTCTTTTGCATAATGTAGACAAAACTCTTATAAATAATGTCAACACGTTTACAATAAGAAGTGCACTTTAAGATTCCCTTTTTTGAGGGCGTAATTTCGTTTTCATTTTTGATGTTCATGAAAAATGCAACTTTTTTCAGCATACTGTTTGCTGATATATGCGGGTTTACAACGCTTTCCGATCAATGCACCGCTGAAGAATTGGTCCGAATACTGAATGAATTATTTGCAAGGTAATTATGGTTTTTATTTGCTTGGAAACAATATGGTCAAATGTTGTAGGTATATGGACAATAAATTTGCTATTGATTACTCGGTTGACTAAATAGGAATAGTTTGAAAACGTAACAATTCTCTGAGGACTCTGTGGCCAAGTTAAATTGATTTTTCAAGTTATGGGATAATTGGCGGGAATTTTTTACATAATTTAGAAATTTTGGGGCAAAAATTAGAAAGTTTGAATAAATGTGAAATTTTGGACGGTAAAAGTATTTAAAAAATTAATAATTTTGGTCAAAAATTAATAATTTAGGTTAAAAATAATTTAAAATTTGCCTTAATTTTGCGTAGATTTTGATTTTTGGCCCTAAAAATTGCAAATTTGGACCAAATATTGAATTTTTTTTGCTCAAAATTTGCCTATTATTTTAAAAAATAATAATTTTAGTAGAAAATAATTTTAATATGCCTCCAAATTATTTTAAATTCGCCTAAATTCGTAATATTACTTCGAAATAAATTCAAAATTTCCTAAAAATTACAAAAATTTGTCACAAAAAATTCAAAATCTGCCAAAATTTGAAAAGTTTTCCACAAAATAATTTTACATTTATTTTAAATTGGCAGCGATTTATAATTTTGTCGAAAAAAAATTAAAATTCGCTCGAATTTATCGAATCGCTCGACTATTAATAATGCGCGATTTGTTTTATTTTTAATGCGAGCCACATAGAAAAATAATCCCGCAAAATTTTGAAATATTCATTTGATGCAAACATGATAATTTTAATTAATTCGTGAAAGCTCACTGAATTGCAGCCGGATATAATTTATTGGCACAATGCGCCAAAAATTCGGTGCCAAAACTAAAATATCATAACGATATTTTTCACATATCCACAAATCCAAATCCGGAAAATAACTTAGTTGACTTAGCAACAAAGTTTTCTATAATATAAATGACCCTTCAAAATATAATCCCCATTTATCATATATGTGCGGCTTTTATTCCACCGCCGCACAAAAACAACCTTTTACATCACATAACATTTCTCGTTTATTTTTAAATAAACTTTTCCTGCAGATTTGATCGATTAGCAGCCGAACATCATTGCCTAAGAATCAAATTGCTGGGCGACTGTTACTATTGCGTTTCCGGTTTGCCTGAAGCTCGACCGGATCATGCCCATTGTACTGTCGAGATGGGCCTCGATATGATTGATGCCATTGCGTAAGTGCTAATAATTAGTTCCATTTTCGAAAAAAAATATTATTTGGTCGAAACCGAACAAGCAATTAATTGGCTGGCGGGATGTGCGTTTAATTAAATTAGCAATTTTGATTTATTGTTTTTCTAATGGACATACAACTTCGAGCTTTTGCCATATTTACAAAATATTGTGGTTTATTTCAAAATATTTTTTAAATTTAATTTTATTATTTAAAAAAATTATTATTCGGTCGAAAAAATTTAAATATTTTTGGAATGGAACTTTTGCTCGAACAATTCATATTTATGTGTCAGTTAGCATATTTTCTAAAGGCCATAGAAAATCGTTCCGATTAAATAATAGTTGAAATAAAAGCTCGAACATGATATTCTCGACATGCAATAATGCATGTCCGACTAAAGCTCAACAATAACGCAAAAACATTCAAAATACCTTATACAATTCGATTTCGTTTCGCATCGAGCACCAATATATTCTCAATTATTAATCAGACGAGCTTTGAGCTTTTAGCATCAAAGCATTTAATCTCCTTGATGTCTAATAACTAATTTTCTTCAGCAAATTATTCGTCGAATTAATTTTGTTTAGCTTGGTTCGTGAGGTGATGAATGTTAATGTGAATATGCGAGTGGGTATCCACACTGGGCGGGTGCATTGTGGTGTTTTGGGTCTTCGCAAATGGCAATTTGATGTTTGGTCCAACGATGTAACGCTCGCTAATTATATGGAAAGTGGTGGCATACCTGGGTAGCTATTTTTTATTTCTCTCCCTTTAGAATGTTTTTTTTTTCTTTTCGCTTTTTATCTAGACGAGTGCACATCACGCAAGAGACCCTCAAATGTCTTGGAAACGATTACGTTGTCGAACCGGGTAATGGTGGCGAACGTAACTCCTATTTGAAGGATCACAATATCGACACCTATTTAATCATTGCGCCTTCTTATAGAGGGGTGCGTTTTTATTTGGGGAGTTTTTCGAAAGGTTTCTCAATTTTTTTGTATGGCAGGGTTCTACCACATATCAAAACCATCCGATGAATGGGAATATTGCGAAGGAGATGCGGATTATGGGGCATGGGTCGCAGCATGGGCATTCATCAAAGTAAGAGTAATTTTTAATATTCAAAAAAATATTTGACCCACTTCTAGTGATTTAATTTTCTCCAAATTTTGCTTAAATATTTATTTGGGGTGGAAATATCATATACTAAAAAATCAGCGCGCCAAAAAAAATTTAACGGTAAAAATTTAAACAAAATAGTTTTGGCGCCAAAAAAATAAAATTTAATTATTTAAAAAATATTACAATTTTACATAAAAGAAGTCAAGTTTTAATATATTTTCTTAACAATTTAATTAATAATGAACGAAAAAAGCGCCAAGTGGCTCGCAAAAGCTCCCTATTCGAAAAATGGCGAAGGTGCCGGCGCTAATCCCGACTTAAGCTGTTTTAATACCATTTTGCCATTCAGTAATTTTAATGTGGACTTATATATGAAATTTAGACTAGGATTCAGCGAGTCAGTGGAAAGAGAAAAGAATCCAGAGGATGAAGTGAACGAATATCTGATGAAAGCGATCGACGCTCGGAGCATAGACAGATTAAGAACGGAGCACTGTCAAACACTTTTGCTCAACTTTCGAGATCCGATTAAAGAAGCCAAGGTTGGATGGCGTTTTGCTCTCTTTTTTCTCAAAGGGTTAATGCGTGTGTTATTTTTTTCTCAGTATGTTTTGGAGAAGGATCGAATGCTGACGCTGTACTTTTTCTGCTCCACCTTTTGTTTCGTTACGATTCTGCTGGTTCAAGTTGCGATTTTTAATAGGTACCAAAGCGGCAAATTTTTTATTCTAAAAATATATATTTTTTTTGTCGTAGTAATGATGCAGTTTTGCTATATTCCCTTCCAATTATTTCGCTGTTGATTTTTATACCAATTCTAGTCTACATGGAAAATTTGAATAAGCGAGTAAGATATTTTTAAATTAATTGTGAAATGCATTTTTTTCAATTTTTTGTTCTAGAATTTCCAATTAAAATTATTCGCAATTTCTCGGTTCATTCATAAAAATCGCAATGTTGCTCAAATATTCTCGTTCATTATGGCTATTTGTATTTATACGCTCGTCATGTTAGAAGCTGTAAGTATATTTTTAAATATTTTTGCGAAATTAATTTTAATATTTTTCAAGCTCACAATTCCTCATGAACTCGACTGTCTCAATAACTCAACGACTTCTCTTCTACACGACCACAATTGTTCACAGTTTCTAATTAACTCTAACGAACAACACAAAGACTGCAAGCCATACCTTCTAATAGACGTAAAAAAAAATATTTTAAATTTTTTTTTGGTGGTTTTAAATTTTTTTTTACAGTATATGTTACTCCTCGTCTTGATATCCATGATTGCGTGTGCCGTTTATCAAATTCTTATCTCCCTGTTCAAGACAATCATTCTTCTCGGCGGAATGACTGGATTTTTAGCTTTATATATAATTTACTCGAAAAATATTCAATCAATCAGGACGATCTGCTTCCCGCAAATCAGGTAAGAAATTGCATTTTAAATTTTTTAAATTTTTTTTTTGAAATTTAAAAAAAAATCAAAATTTTGAATTTTTTTTTTTTCGATTTTTTTTTTTTTTTCAAAACTAAATAGTGATGCATCCTTGACAAACCATATCAACATAATCATCCTGGTCGGATTCGTGATTGCGCTAATATTGCACGGTCAGCAAACGGAAGCCACCTACCGATTGGACTTCGTTTGGAAATTACAGGCCACAGGTACGACACGACTAGTAGTTTATTTTCGAAAAATTGTATGCAATTTGCGTTTTCTTCAGAGGAAAAAGAGGATATGGAACACCTGGAGGCGTACAACCGAAAACTGCTTGCAAACATTCTGCCAGTTCACGTGGCCGAACATTTCTTGAACAGCGAGAAAAATAATGACGTGAGTGTCGACGTTCATTCTTAATTAATTTTGCCCTTTTTTTTCGTCTTCGTTTATTTTTACTCATCCATCAGTCGATTGTGTAACGTTTATTTTCGATGGACGATTTTACGGCAAACGAGTCAATTAGTTGATTGGCGCAACTTTTCGAATTTGAATCTTGAATAATTAAGCGAATGTTGTGCGTAGACTTTTCAGTTAATTTGCTCATTTTTAAGTCGGATGAATTTATTTTAGTCAATTTTAAATTTTATTTTGAATTTTTTTTCGAGAAAAAAAATCAAAAATTTTTCTATTTTGTTTAAAATTTATTTATTTTTTTTAAAAAAACATTTTTTAGTTTTTTTATTTTGTCGAAAATTTGAAAAAAAAAATAAAAAAAAGTTTTTTATTTTTTTGTTTTATTTTTTTAAAAAATGATTTTAAATAATTTATAACAATTTTTAATTAAATCTTGATGCTGAATCTTAAATTTATCAAATTTAATGCCAAAATGCTCTTTTTAAACCAAACTAACCTCACTTTTCAAAAATGACGTATCACCAATGACAGCTGACTAATGACATTACAATTGACATTTGACCTAACCAACAAATAACAACTTATAATTAAATTATTAATTGCTTAATGCAAAGTCTCAAAATTGTCGATTGTCCTTGCAGGAATTATATCACGAACAATGCGATTTCGTATGCATTATGTTCGCCTCAATACCCAACTTCTCCGAGTTCTACGTGGAGCTCGAAGGCAACAATGAGGGCGTTGAATGTCTTAGACTGCTCAATGAGATCATTGCCGACTTTGACGAACTATTATCGGAGGATCAATTCAAATACATCGAAAAGATCAAATCGACCGGCGCTACTTATATGGCTGCATCTGGTAAAATATATTCTAATTAAAAATCGCCTCACAGGCATTATTTCACGAAATTGCAGGATTAACGCAAAATACATGTGATATGCACGGCTACAAGCACGTGACTGCAATGGCAGATTACGCGTTGAAAATACGCGAGCAATTAGCCGAAGTTAACGAGCATTCCTTCAATCATTTTCGTATTCGCATCGGGATTAATGTGGGACCAGTGGTGGCGGGTGTGATTGGGGCCAGGAAGCCGCAATACGACATCTGGGGCAATGCGGTCAATGTGGCCAGTCGCATGGACACCACTGGCATCTGCGATAAAATACAGGCAAGTCCCAGAATTTTTTGACAAATAAAGTCCCAGTTTTTTTGTCATCAACTGTATTTTTTATTTAGGTGACAAAAGAGATGTATCACATTTTAAAGCAGCGAGGCTACCCATTGACCTGCCGCGGCACGATCGAGGTGAAAGGTAAAGGATCGATGGAAACATATTTCCTCGAAGGACATTCGAAATGTACACCATCCGAAACTAATGTAACTGTGAATCCTCTAGCGGATTCGAAAGCCACAACTATCTCTCATACCAATTCTCTAATGTCGACCACCGTTTTAGGAACTATCTCAGAACGCGTCTAATTTATTTATGTTTTTCTTCTCTCAACTATTAAATGGATTTATGTTGCAGTTAAAAGTGCAACAGCGAATTTAATTGATTGCAGATGCGTTCGAGATATTTTTGCGGATGACAATAACTTATTAATGATGACATGGGATTTTTATTTATTTATTTATTAGATTTGCTGTTGCATTTTTGGACTTTTCGCGCGCTCAAATACTCTATCTGTACATATATTCTCTATCTATGGAAAAATCTACCGTTTTATTATTATTAGTATGTATTTTATTTTTATGTATATATTTTTTTTAATAAATAACCAGCGAAAATTATTTATCGAGTTTTATTACGTTTTATAATTAGACGATCAATCATTGGGAAAAATTATTACCTGAGGGTTAAATATTACAAGCGGAATGATGGAGTTGGCTAAACAATCATATTGATTTTGTATCGTTATTTATGCAGATGGAAACTTTTGTCAATAATCAGAAAAATAGGTGAAGAAACTATGAATATTGCTCATTCTTTTACTAGTGAAGAAATGAAGAATTTGGCTCACAGTTGAAGAAATTAAAATTTTTCCTCACTAGTAAAGAAACTAAGAATATTGCCCTTTCGCTTACAAGTGAAGAAAGTAAGTATTTTACTCTCCGGGTGAAGAAACTAAGAACTTTACTCACAAGTGAAGAAACTAGAAATTCACTCACTCGCTCAAAAGTAAAGAAACCATTTTTTTTTCATTCTATTTATTTCTTAGACCTCTTTACAATCGGCTGATCAAACAGCAAATACATAATCGCACTCTTCACATGCCCAAACATCAACCCAAACGAATTAACCTTATGCTGCACATCCTCCACCATCGGAAACGGCGAATACATCTTCCTCTTAACCACCACCCCATCCTCATCCTCCCCCCTCTTATTAAACGTATACATATAACAAGAAGGCGCACTGCCCACCGTATGTATCTTATGAAACACCCCAGCTTCCACCGGCACATCATCCCCTCTCATCAATTTCAACCCCATCGATTGGTCCTTCAATCCATTCTCGACCAGCTCATAAACCACTTGCCCTTCAAGCACCGTTAGCGTCACATTATCCAAATCAGTGCTGATGAAGTTCTCCAACATCAAACCCGGATAGTCCGCGATGAAAAGCACATCGCTGCTGTTCGACCACGAGTAGACGTCTTCGGTGATCTCCAGCATCTTCTGACGAAAGTCGTTGTACTCGGTTAAGACGGGAAGAAGCCATTCGACTGGTTGAAGAGGCGACCAATTGGCTTGGAGGAGATCGTAGTTTGGGTCGTACATCCGTTGTTGGAAGCGACCATTCAAGGAGCACCAAACGTCTATGTAGATCGAAATGTTCTTCTTGGGATGCAAGTTTTTCTCCAAACATTGCGCGTATTGGAGGCACATATCCGCGTGTTTGTTCCAGCGATCTGTTGGGCTGAAAAGCTCATGGTCGAGGTACTTTTCGGTGTGGTCGTCGTGGTCTACCACTTTGACGACCACTAGGACGGTGTTCCAAGAGTGGATCATCATGTCCCAGGAGTAGCCGTACAATCCGTTCGTCCAATTATTATAGCCCTTCAAAAAACCTATCAGAATGCTCAAAATTTTTGATTAGAAGTCTTACTTTGGTGATGAAATGCGAGTATGGTAGAAAAGCTTGCAGACTGCAATGACTGAGGAGCAAACCGACGACCAGCTTATGCTTCCAGGATATTTTGGCTTCCGAGCTAGGCGTTTGGTGAGTTGTTGGTTTGGACTTGGTGAGCCACGCTTGGATTTTTCTGGGCCAGTTTTCCTCGCAGAATAATGGGAGGGTTGCTAGGCAGACGTAGGGGAACATTCCTGCAATACTTGGTGCTAGAGGAGGAAGGAGAATATTTTATTGTTACCAATGCTGAAAAGTCTGGAGTTCATCAGATGGAAGCAAGCGCAAAATATGAGCGCAAATGGGCGGGTTTGCTCCAGGAGCATCCAGAAGCCGATGGTTAGATCTAGGAGGAAGCCGAACCAGTGGACTACTAGGTATTCTATTTGGTCGGGTCTTAAGAACATACTAGAAATATTTTTTGAAGTATTTTGGAATTTTTTTGGTAGTTTACGTACGTGAATGGTTGGAATACCCAATGGGTGCCTAAAGTGCTCATGGAATACCCATCCAGCCATTCCATGTCAGTCTTTTTTAGTCCTGCTAGGAAGTATAGCATGAAAAATTGGTATTTAAGGATAAAATAGTTCCAGTAAGGGATGCTTGTGTTATTAATTTTTTTGTCTAGTAGTCCATCAATAGACCTAAAAGGAATTTTGAAATAAATATCGTGTAAAATGTAGGCAACCAAACATACAGCATATTTCGAAAATAATTAATTTCACGAAAAGTACTGCGTTAATTTATCTGAAATTTTTACAGTTCATTAAAAGGCACTTAATTATCCAACTCATAAAATTTTATAGAAAAATTTACGTCATAACGTCATCAAAAAAAATTTAAATTTTTCCTTCTTATTATCATCATAAAAACTTCACAATTTTGGCTTCTTTTGTGTAATAATGGCAAAATAAATTACTTTCTATTACCAATAATGATTCGCTGAGCTGCCCATAAATAAAATAGTAACAATCCCATAAAGATAGCTATGATTATTCCAATAGGACTTGTCGAGCAATAAAATGTACCAATAAGGCACCCCAAATAAAAATGTGCTTAGTTGGAATTTAAGACCAAGCATCATCCCGGTAGCACCTACGAAGTGATAATAAATAAATAATGAATGGACAGCAAAATTGAAGCCTCACCAAGTGCCATCAGCCCATAAAGCAGCGCCATATAATGAAACGGCAATTGATGTAAAAAGGGAAACAGCGGAAAATGACAATCCTGCGAATCACCCCATCGTAAATCCACATCCGCACCCCCACGCTCTTCCGGCAAATCCATCAACATCAAAAAACCTTTAATGCATATAATATAAAATGATCACCTCCTCAAACTTTAATTAATTCCTCTCGCCTACCGAAAACACCTCGAATGACACCGAGACTTGATGGATCCGTCGGCTGGTAAAAGTAATTTACGAGATTTTCGTAAGAAAATCCACGAATTAAAAATACCATTGTGTACGTTTGGCTCGTTCTATAAATATAACGAACAAACTTTATCATTGAATTATTTATTCAATTGCTTGAACTTTTGACTCACATATGTCTATCATCTGAACTAATTTAATATTTTTCATCATCATAGTCTGGGGCACTTTAAACATACTGGCCTTTAAGAGCGCATCTTTTCTCTTTTTATATAAGACAAGAAGCTGTCGCCATAACAACGCGATTATTAGCTAGCAGCGGTCGATAATGGATATTTATCGCACGTTCCAGGAAATCAGGTGAAGGTAGTTTTAATTAAGCGCAAACATTATTGGAAAATATATATATTACGGTAAAATAAACTGGTAAAATTATTTTGGCACCTAATATACAATAATCACGAATAATCATTAATTATAGAAAAGCTTAATCTATAAAATCCTATTCACAAATCTACTAATCATAAAATAATACTGTAAATATCGTAAATAATTTTCTTATCAACTAGAATAAATTATTTTGCTCTTGATTGTAACAATAATTATTACTATGGCAAATTAATAGTACCGCGTAGCGTAAAGGGGGAAGTCCCACGCAAAAATAAATTAAAGTGCTTAAAAAAAATATTTTTGCGTCCAATTTATTTATTTTTTTACTCAAAAACTACGGTAACGATTTTCATAAAACTTTCAGCACCCCTTTATACATTCGTTTTGAACTCCTATGAATTTTTTCAGAATATTTGAACGCGCCGTTATTTTTTTAAAGCACTTTTAAATATTTTTAGCGTAAACTCCCCCTTAAAAAATATCGCACCATTCCAGTAAAATATCAAACAAAATTTCTCACAACTATCCTCGAAAAATATATCACATCCTTATTCTAAATACATCAGTACATACCCTCAATTTTGTGGATGCTTTCGCAAAATCGACAAACTACTCTGCGGATCGGCCAGCGAATACGTCTCCGCTTCAAAAGTGGGCGGGTACTCCATACCCGGATAGTCGATCGGCGGACTGGTACTCAACGCGGGCACTTGCCCCGTAACCGCCTCCAAACTCGTCAAATTCTCCAACGAATACGTCAGCGCGTTCAAACTATCACTCTCCGAGACATCGCGCTTGAAAAACGCTTTGCGCAATTTGGGCGACCCCAAAAAAGTCTTTTCCTTCTCCTTCTTCACATCGGACTGCCGCCCGAAAATCTGCTTCATCTTCCCACTACTACTCTTCCCATCCAGGTTCAACTCGAACGCCAACTTCGGCTTCGATTTGGGATCGTGATTCAACGGCAACGCCATCGGCGTGTACTGCATCGCCGATTTCAACTTCACACTATTAATATTACTCGCGGAATCCGAAATCTTATTCGTATAGTGCATCTTGGCTTTCTGATCCGACGACGAGAAACTATGCTGCTTCTTCAGCTTGTGCCCCTTTTTCGGGGCATCGTGGTACATGCGATCATCGAGCGTGCGATTCTGTGCAAACTGCACATCGTTCACCGTCTCGGTGCAATGGATCATCTCATACGACGCGAAATTCGAAGGTTTCAAACTAAACTCCTCGTCGCGCATCTTGTGCGTCCTTGGTAACGAGCGGTTCATTTTATTCTCGTAACTACGCGCCGCTTTCGGATATGTCGACATTTTATCGTCTTCGCTCGGTTGCTCGTTCTTGTGCGATTTCTTCAGCGAGCCCAATCGCTTGCCGAAGCAGGAACTGCTGGTTGCATCGCTCGGCTTGTCGACGATCGATTTCTGCGAGCCGGAAGCCGAACGCGAGTGGGTTGGTTGGAAATCCGGCTTTTTTGCTTGCTCCGCGACTTTCGACGGCAAAATTTCACCTAATGACAAAATAAAATTAACGGCGTTTGGATCTTGAGCTCTACGTCACAAATATTTACCGTATACAACATCCGGCTTGATCAGCTTCAAATGATTGGTCATCTCCTCGACAATGTGATGCGGATTCAGCTTGCGCTCCTCCGTTTGCCGATTCATCAACTCCTCCAAAGTTATGCAACCAGTTAAACTGTCGTTTCGCTTACTCGTGACGGTCTTCTTAAAAGTGGGCACCGCAAACTCGCTCACGTTGTACAAACTCGGATTGCTCGCGTGGATATAATTCAACTGCTTCGCCTTATTACTACTATCCAGCTTTTTATCTTGGTTTTCGACCGTTAAATTCGGCACACTCACATTCGGAGTGAACATCGAAACGTGCGATGTGAAGTTGCCGGTCGTTACACTGGTCGTGCTAATATCGGGCGTGCGCATTTTGCGATAGGAGCGAAACTGTGCGGTTGGTTGCGGATTTTTCGGATGGCCACTAGATTTGTTGAAGAACCATTTGCGGTCCAAACTGGTGCTACCACTGGCTGTCGCTTCCTTGTTCTTATTCGAATTGAATTTCTTCAAGGAGCCGAATTTCTTGAAAGTGTCGCTTTTCTCGTTTGGCGTATTTGTGGCGTTTTTCGGCTTTTCCGTGTCGGATTCGTCGGTTTCCGAGTAGAGATTCGCGTCGGCGCTGCGATTTGAGTCAGTGTGGAGCGTGGCGGCTTTGATCAGTTCGATCCAGGATTGGAGGGCGTCTGGATCTTCGGCGGAGAAGTAGAACACGGTGCCGGTGTGGTAGACTTTGAAGGCGTTCGATTTTGATTTGACCTGAGGAAAAAATATATTTAAATTAAAAGCGTTAGCTCTAAGCTATAAAATATTACTGACCTCACTCGCTACAGCCACCGTAAACCCCGACAAGAAAATCAGACAAGCTGCCCGCGAATCGTCCTTATTTTTGAACCCATACAAGCAATTCCCCAGCAAAACAAACCAGCGGTTCTCCCAGTGCACGTTCGGATTGTGCTTGCCCCTCAATCGCTGATACAAGTACCCTTGAATGTCGCACGGGTTCAAATCGTTAACCGAAACTTTCCTCCTTTCTACAATAAAACAAAAAAATTACAAAAAATCGCAAAACAAAACGAAAACTTACTCCCAATAAGGTTATTCTTCTTCTTCAACGACTTGCTCTTACTCGTCTTCAAATTCTTCACAATCGAATTGGTGGGCGACACTTTGCTCGGCTGCGCCACCGACACCGGCACTTCATAACTGGACGAAACCATCGAGTTCTTATAAACCTCCACTTCGTTAAAATCCATCTTCACCTTAGTGGTCGGCGTTGACACCACCTTCGGATCGAAATACTTCGGCACCACTTTCACCTCTTCCTGCTCCTCCTGTATAGCACCAAATTCATCCTTGCGCACATCCGGGAACTCGAAAACCGCCGCACCATTCGGCGTCTTCGGCAAATACAAATTATTCGGTTTGGGCGAATCAACCGGATACGCGGGCTTCAGCACCTCGCCCACCAAATTGCGCGGCGGCGGCTTCGGCGGCAACTGCTGCTGCGTAGCTTTCCCGTCCTCGCTGATTTCCGTGTACTCCACGCTACTTAGCGGAATGCCCAGCTCGAAATTCGTCTCGGAAAACGGCGGCAATTGTTTGGACTCAATTTCCGGGATTAAATCCGGAAGCTTCTCAACGGGCGCCACCGCGACTTCGTCGCCCGTTAAATCGTAAGCTGGTGTGCTGTGACTTTTGTCGAGCTTGCCTCGCAGTTTCGTCGTAGCACTACGTGGTGGCACCACCGGCTTTTTAGGAACATTTGGTGGCGACTTCTTGTTCGCACTGCGTGGCAGCACTTTCGGTTTGACCACGTCAAATTTTTTTATGATGCTGTGTATGTCGACTTCGGCTAAATTCGGGTCTTTCGGTTCGAACTCGGCCTTCATTTTAATGTTAATAGTGTCGATGACTTCTTGGACGATTTCTTTCTGCCAGTCGCACGTCATGCTCGTCCGATCCGTCAAATCGCGTCCCTCATCGATGAAATCGATCTCCTCGTTCACACTGCCCGCTAAACTGTTCACACTAACACTCATGCATTTTTCTTCGGGTTTCAGATGCGTTGTTTTGTCTTCTTCGAAGTAGACGCGGCGTGATAGCGATTTGGTCGTGTCGGAACGCGATGGGATTATTCCGATAGTGCGGGGACGTTTTGTGAGGTCCAAGCCCATGTAGCACGAAGCACTTTTGTCCCGCAGGAATTTTGATTCTTCTAGTTGGCTGACGGAGTCGGTTTTGCTTTTGAAGGATGTGACAAAGTCCCAGTACTGTGGAGGATTAAAACTTGTTAATGTTTGGGTGAATGCAAGCGATAAGTGCATTCTATTATCGTGGTGCAACAGGATGTCGATGAGAAACAGTCGAAATTGTCGCAGATAAATGGGATAAAATGTAGAAGCTTTACAGATGTTTAAAACTTCTTTTTATATATTTAAATATTTTTTAAAATTACATTAAGATTAATTTACCAATTTATTGCTTTTAAATAAATCATTAATTGCCTCAAAAATTCACCAAAATAATAATTCGATTGACTTACAATTTAATTTCGGCTAGTATTGATGTAACCAACAATTCTGCCAAGTTTCATAAAGATCGAACCATTTTAATATTAATTAATTAAATAATTAATAACTTAAAAAATATACGTCTGGGAATTATTCTGATAATTTTCTCGGATTCTACGTATTTTTCTACATATACATACAAAATTTCATCGAAATCGGCGAAACTTTCAATTTGCGAGGGCGAGGAAATTCCCAGTGCATCCTCACGTGCATCAAAACACTTAACGAAGAATTTGCTGACGCGTGCACATTCCAATGCAAGCTATTAAAGCGCATCCCCACTTGAACTTGACCCACATATGCACTCTCCATATAAGGTATGATTCGACATTCCTTTAGTAGGGACTAGGGAAATTTCAGTTCTAACTAAAATGTACGTCAACTTCTGTTTGCCAACTTGAGTGAAATGGAAATGTCAAGTGTCAGTTTAAAAAGTGATTATAAAGGGGGAATAAAGCAGTTCTGGGCTATTTTGGGGCCCCATTATATATGAAACATTTTCTACAAACTCAAAAACAAATACAACCCTTTTGGTTATGTGAAACGCAAAATATAGCGGGCCCGAAACAGCGGCGAAAATATTTGAGGTTAGAATCAACAATTCTAGAATTTAAAATGTAAACTAATCTAAACAATTATTGCAGGCATTTGTTCTTGCGAACATGCTACCCACTTCGAATGGAAGCCACCCCCAGGGTTCGTTCTCAAATGCAAGTCGCGTGGGATTTTGTGTTGTGAATAGTGAAAGTGCGAATTGGTTCGTTTTTTTTGAAATAGTGCTATATGGTCTGTTAGTGTTTAATAATAAGTTACATTACTTCCTCTACGGTGGAGAGAAGTAAATATAAATCATGTGAAAAGTGACTAGTGCCACGGCCGAGCAACTTCAGCTATGGATTAAAGGATTATTTCAAACCGGTAATTCAAGAAATCTCGGTAAGTCAAACAATTTCCAACAGACGTGTCTGAATTTTCAATAAGTTGAAATTAAAGTAACAAACTAGAAGCCTAAAACCGAAATTTCCAAGTAACTTTTAAAATATTAACGGTTATGAAATTTCGTGTATGACAAGTTGCCTATCTGCGGTAACCAAACTAATTTCTAAAATCGCTATCAAATTAAATGTAACCAAAACAAATCAACTCACCTCATCAAACGAGACTTCCGGCTTCTTATTCGTCGGCGTAGCACCCGAAATTGTATTCCGTCGTTGCAGAATAGGTCGCGGCTTCGACTGATAAATCCGTACAGCTTCTTCATTGTACGATGGACTATCCGGCGGCTCGCTATCGCTACTGCTCTCAGTTTCCACAATAACTGCGGATATTCTACAAAAACAAAAATAATTAATTTTCCCCCACTTTCAAAATTTACTAAAACACTTACTTGGGAATAGTAATAGGTGGCAAATCGAGCAACCTCGGCGACGGTAAATTCTCCTTCCACCGCGACCAATTCTGCGTATCGCGCTTCCTACTCGGCAGACGATACGGCTTCATATAAATCTGCCCGTAAACTTTAGTATGCCTAGGCCGCTTTTTCAAAGTCAGCACAATTTCCGGCGGCGATTCCTGCAGCAAAATCATCACTTTCTTCCGCTGCCATCCCACAACCGTCTGGTAATTGACTTGTACGATTTCATCGCCGTCTTCCAGTTTGCTGCAACCATGTGCGGGCGAGCCGTATTTAATATCAGCGATTTGGTGGATTGCATGATTGCTTGGTAGAATGAAAAATCCCAATTCGTGCTCACGCTTCTTCAAAGTGGCCAAATCGAGTGAGGCGGGTTGCAGAATCATGGGATCGACGATTTCCTGGATGACGTAGTCGGCCTTTTTCGCCAATTCTTCGCAAATGTTGCGAATTGTGCGAAGTGGTCGTTCGGAGAATATGCCGCGATGTGCGCTTGTTGCCATTTCGAAGCCTAATTCTAACAGTCTTGTTTTGTTGTCGATGTAATCTTTGTCGCCCGCGAACGGCGAGCGGTCCAACCAGCACACTAGCGGTTTAATCGCTGTGATAATGTTGTGCACGTCGGATAAGACTTGAATTTTTACGTTGGAAGAATCGTCGTCTAGTAGTAGGAGTTCCTTGAAAAGCGAGTTGGCTGCACACGATAATCGCAATGCGAGCATTTGGAGATTTTCTTTGTCTAGCTCGAAGTGCTGGAATATAATCAAACCTTCAATAAATACGAAATCTAATATTTTAAGCTAAATTCTTACAAAGTTTCGCAAATGTTCGACAGCTTCCAAAATGATTTCCTGGTGGCCCAAAGTTTTCACTCCCAAATTCTCCAAATCGTCGCATCGCAAATTGAGTAGTTGATGGCCCGTTACGCCGTTGTTCAAAAATGAGGATATATACGGTAGAATAACATTGTCCAAGCCTGAAAAAATATCAACAATGTTAATTAGGTTATGTCAATCAATTGTTTTTAATAAATTACCTTTCAACCAGTCAGTCACTTGGTCGACCGTCCAGTCTTTCACGTTCACATACGCCATTGCTTTGTTCGAGTATTTGTTGCTAATTCACTGGTGTTTAATTAATATTTGCTGTGGTAATCAAGTTTTGGTAATAACATTTTTAACAAGTATGGACAGGAATTTTATTTATGACACAATAAGATAAAGAATGTCAATTTTAGCGCCATCTGGGGAAGGGTAGTGAAGGTTGGGGATTAATTAATTTATTGATTGAGTTTATTAATGATTGTAAATTATAAATAAATATTAGGCACTGATTGAATTATATTAATATTTAATTTCTGGTAGTTTTCGTTAAATTTCACGTAGTAGTTACAATAATAGAGATTGTTTTACTGGTTGCCTATGCTAACTAATTATTAGGGCGCAAATTTTTGAAATTCAAAATATAGATGTTTATTTAATTATAATAATTTATTTATATAAAGTTTTATTTTATTTACTTTATCAATTTATTGAAATTTTTAAGTTTGTTTATTATTTTTGTAGCAATATTTTGATATATTTCTTGAGTATTATTACCTCGATTATTACTATTCGAAATATTTCTACTAATTTGCATTTAATTATTTTTCTGTCCTAAAAATACCAAAAATTTTCGTTGAATGGCATGCTAAATTATAATAAATGTCTATTACGTGAGAACTTATGTGTGAACTTATTTATTTAATATGTACTCGGTTTATTTACATGACGCATATTTTTTGAAGATTCATGTAGCCTATTAATAATGCTTTCAAAATTACATAAATTACCACATAGTTTCGAAAAAATTCGCATACCTACTACGCTGAAGCGCGAGCGCGTGTTCCAAGATATCACGATATATTTTATTTGCAGTATTTTGATTCGGAATTAAAATGCAACTTTCAGTGCCAAGATCGTTTGCTCTTTTTTAAAATTTATATTTAAAAGAAATTTATATTCACTAATCATTCGCACGCGAAATCCACAATATTCTTGACCCATATATTTTTTATTAGACGAGTATTTTCATTCTGAAAGGAAATCGAAAACAGATTTACAAAGTGTGTGACACATTAACGAAGATTATTTTTATAAGAACGAAATGTTTTGTCGCAAATTTCTATTTCGGTTGGAAACTCCTGGAATGCGAGCATTTCATTATTTATTCACGGAGGAATGTGGACGCCGGCTGAAATCAGGAGGAATTTTGTATTTTGACATCAAAACAGTTTCAGTGTGTATCTTGAAACTGGATAATATATACAAAGTACATTTTCAGGCTGCTTGGTTTCAAAGCTTTTGAGCGTTTCTTAGAAAAAGTTTAGATTTTTTTTTAAATAATTTTCAAAAAGTAACAAAAAATGCGAAATTTTTTATTTTGTAACAATTTTTTAACACTGTAATTTTATTTTTTAAAATACATTGAAGTTTTAACATTTAAAAAAAATCAAAAAAATGCTAAAAATTTTAGTTTCAAATTTTTTAAACCAATTTTTCTATTTTTAAAAATTATTTTAAAATTTTAAAATTAAAAAAAATTCCAAAAAGTGCTAAAAAAAAGTCTAATTTTCAACCGTTTTTCATCAAATTTTTCTATTTCTTTACTTAGTAATTTTTTGAAAAAATTAATTTTTTGAAAAAAAATTCAAAAAGCAGCTTTTAATTTTTAATCGCCACATAATTCTTAACCATCCTCCTTATAAAGAACATCTTCAGTCGTCACAAAAAAACGAAACAACATCCCACTAACGCATTTTTCCCGTAAATTTATGACGTTCTACTAAAATAAAAGAATGAAAATAGAACAATAACGTCACGGAATAAAGAATCATAACAATAAAAAAAATACCGCTCTGCTAATTATCCTCCAGCTCGCGCGCTAAAAATAAAAAATGATTAATTTAATTGACCCCCCATCGAGCTTCAGTCCAGTATTGCTGAAAATATGCGATTGGAATGCCACTTTATCAAATGTTTATCCAAATATTTCGCTAAGGAATTCAGCTATTTGGGGGGCTTTCGCGCTTACAGTGCGCATGTCCGTCTTAATTTTAAATTTGAAAAAGCTTACCAGGTAAGCAAACGCGCCATCGTCTATGAGTCAGTTTGTTTTCAGTTCTAGTCACTTTCACTGGGCGAAAAAAATTTCGAAAAATGATGGGGATTGAGGAGATCCTGCGACTAAGGGAGTCGTCCGAGCGCTTTATCCATCAGGAGTTCAAAGATGTGGTGATTGGCAGTGCGGTGCAGGATATTTTGAAGGGGAGCGAAGAGGTGCAGGATATTCAGCTTCAGCAAAAGTGAGTAGTATTTATTAATTAATTAATTTTTCTTTTGGGCGAGTATTGGATGGATATTAAATTAATCCTGCTGGCTGCTGCAAATTCTTGCAAGTGGAATGCATGCAATGTGCCCTAGAAACCTTGCCAACATTTACACTGATGCATTCAATTCTGTTCATGCTGCAGATTAAATTATTAAACGCATTTTTTTCGTGTTAATTAAATTTGTTTGCTAATTTAAATTAGTAATGGGATTGTATGCCAAAAAATTTAAAATTAAACTTTAGAATGTTAAAAAAATTATTTGCGATGCTTTGGAATTTTGGAATTATTTTGGTAGTTGCATTCAAAATTTTTATTAATTATTTAGACAAATTTATTTTAAAAAATTATTTAAAATAATAATAAAAAAATTTAATTAAAAAATTAAGATATTTAATATTTTTTAAATTTATAAAAACAAGAAAAAAGTCAAAATTAATTAAAAAATTGCAAAATACAAAAGTATTTAGTTTCTAAAAAATTTTAAGAAAATTTTTGCATTTTTAAAAATAATATTTAATAAATAATTAGAATAATTTGCAAAATAAATTCGTAAATTTCAAATAATGCAAAAATAAAACCAAATTTTTAAAAATATTTTAATAAAAAAATTTAAATTTTTTTCAACATTTTTTAACAATTTTTTTTTTAATTTTTTTAAAATTACTCAATTAATTCAAATTTGGTTCGAAAAAGTACAATAAAACATAATTTTCCTAAAAAAAAATTTTTTTTCCTAATTTTTTTTTTTCTTATTTAATAAAATAAATAATAATAAAAATAAAATCCGTGACTTTTCAATGAGAAAGTTGCAGTTCGACATTGGCATCCGAAAATAGCTCGAATTTCATTGAAAGATGAATTTGTTTCAGTGCGGATTCGGATGGCTCGATAGCGCCCAGATTTCTTGGTCAAAACGTCTCAGAATTGAGTGAAAATCTAATTCTGTGTTCAGCTTCGGCGATCAATGCGAGTATACTTGAAGGTCTCAACATTTCATGTGTTGTGAATGTGGCAGCCGAACTACCAGACACACCTCTGCACAACAATGCAGATGTGATTTATCACAAGATTGATGTATTGGATGCGAGCCATTCGCGGATTCTGCCACATTTTGATGAAGCCGCCGATTTGATAAATAAGGTACCATTCTTATTATTGCATTTATAAATATTCGAATAGCTTCGCGCCCGTTTCGTATATATGTTTATGCAACTTGTTAAAATTCCTTTCAACTCAAAGGGAACGGAAATAGATCGATATGATTCATGTCCTGTACAATATACATTAACTATTTTTAACCCGCAAGTGCATTATTTAGTTGAATTTATGGGGTTTTTGCTCGAATTATTTCGAGGGGTTTGAATTTGGCGCCTTTTTATTGCGGCGGAAATTTGAAGTCAAAATTTTGCCGCATTTAAATTTAGCGCCTGTTTATTGCCGCGCGAAATTTAAATTTCGCTGCATTTTTCCAAAATGATTCATAATAAAAATTAAAAATAGCTCCGTTTGAAATTTAATTGCTTTTGGCAGTATGCACTAAAATCAGGTGCATTGTTTTCGTTTCGAAAGCAACATGCGACGCATTAATGTGAAAAATAATAATTTTTACATAACTTTAGTGCCAATTACCTGGCTGCACTTCAACTTATTTTTTTTTTGGGATGTATGACTAATTTTGCTTTCGAAAATGAGCTTTAAATAAATTTAGTGGATAATTTTACAAACAAAACAAACCTCTTCGTCGCAAAAACACAACAACATGTCTATAAGAATTTTTGGTTAAAAATAATTTTGTTTTTGACGATCAACACTTTCGCTTTCAAGTTGCAAAACACGCTCATTCAGAAAACCATTAATTAAAATTTTTTATATCATTTAAAACAATTTTTTTTTGACGAAACATGAAAGAATAAATTTGGTAACATGATTTTTTTGGCAAAGTATTAAACAATGTGGGATGTCCGACAAATTTAACAATGTCCTGTCGATCACTCTTAGTCAGACACATTAATATAGTCGCCGGCTGGATCTTGAGCGATACACGGCGTGACGTCATTGGTTCCGCCCCTTTTGCCCCTTCCCTTAGAATTTCAAAAACAACTTATTTTCTTCTTCAGGTGGCTCAAGCAGGAGGAAAATCCCTCGTCTACTGCGTGGCAGGAGTGAGCCGATCCGCCAGTATTTGCTTGGCATATTTAATGAAGCATCATCAGCTCTCGCTCCTTGAAGCTTATAATTATGTGAAGCTGCGTCGACCACGAATCAAACCAAATTCCGGTTTCTTCAAGCAGTTAATTGACTATGAGAAGAGTTTGTTTGGCTGTAATAGTGTTAGTATGGTGTTTAATGAGTTTGTTCAAATGGAAATTCCTGAAGTTTATGATTGCGAGTATCGATTGCTTTGTAATTATAGCAAGAAGAGGAGAGGCCAGAATTGTAGGCGCTAATTATGTAATTAATTAAGGTGTATGAATGATTTTTATATTTATGTATGCGAATGGGACCAATTAAATTTATATGACTTTGTATTATTATATTTATAATTGATTTATTTAATAATAAAATTTAAAACTATATTAAGCGAGGTATTTTAGTTATTATATAATCACAATTTTATAGAAATTCTTCTTCGTTTTCAAATGCGGGATTTTTTTGTCCGTCGATGGTTTTTTCTTGTTTTTGCGCCCATGGTTGCACTTTTCCGGAAGCGAAAATTCCATATATTACGGCCCCGAACAAGTAAATGCCGCTGGAGATGAAGAAAACGATTTTCCATCTACTAGCATCCTGAAAAAAAAAATATTTTTATGTTCAATAATTATTTTAAAAAAAATTCAAAATACTTACTGGTGTCGTCACAATATACCCCGACAAAATCGGGCTAATAATCCCTGGAAGGGTTGCAAAAGTGTTACTGAAACCCATCAAAACACTTGCATATTGCGGCGCAATATCCAAATGATTAACACTAAAAAATCCTCAAAATAAAATTAAATCCTCCTGAAAATTCCACCAGTCTAATTACCTAAATCCAGCCCACGCAAAAGCCCCCAACCCCACAGACAACGTAAGACAAACCATCGCACCCGTAGGTGTTAACCAATAAGCCGCCCCCATCATGAAAATAGTCTGTGCAATAAACGCCCCACAATTAAAAACCTTCCGAACTTGAGTGGTCGTTAAAATGCCTTTAACTTGAAACCAATCAGCAAATTGGCCGGAAAATTGGATCATTACCGCCATCGCGAAATAAGGAACTGCTGACATTATTCCGGTAGATTCCAGTTCAAAGTGTAAAATATCTGAAAATGTAATGTTGGTTGCATAAAAATAATGTATTGTTAGTTAAAAGTATTGTTGGTTTTAAAAGTATTGTTGGTTGCATATACTAGAAGCCATTATAAGCCGCCATTAGTAAAAAATGGCGGACAGACCATCAAAATGTCGACTAACCTTTCATAAAAATCGGCAGCTGCGTCAGTAGCGTATAAAATCCCCAATTCTCGCTGAAATGCGAAACGACAATCGCCCAAACCGGCATCGATGTTACAATATCCCCCCATGGATACTTTTTCTTCCTATCGAAAACTTCCGTATCCTTAAGACTACTAGTGATGTAATCGAGTTCAGCCTTGGATATTTTTGGATCAACACTCGGAGACTCCGCCACCACCACCATCCATATAATGAACCAAATTATACCAAGTGTGCCGAAACAATAGAAAATACTCGGCCATCCAAAATGGGTGCTAAGAAAAGCGGAAGCCGGCATTGCCACGACGGTTCCGGCATAGCTTCCGGAAAACGCGAGCGTGGCTAAGCGGCTGCGTTCTAAAGGTGGCGCCCATCTCGACCAAACGGCGTGGATGCATGGGTAAGTCACCCCCTAGACAATAAACCAATGTTTTGCATAATGGACTAAAATTCGTGAGATGGCATTCGTGACTTACCTCAAAAATTCCTTCTATTATTCGAACGGCAATCAAAAGATAGACGCTAATATTGGCGCACCATGGAGTGAAGACCGTTAATAAAGACGTTACGAAAATGCCAAGTCCGTACACTTTTTTACCGCCGATTATCGCCCCCACATAGCCACCGATTATTTGCGTGGTGATATAACCGTAGAAGAAGGAGCTTAAGACGTAGCCCTTCATTTTGGAATCCCAGTCGAATTCTCGGCCCTAAATAATTTTTTTTGGCATTTTTTTTTATTTGGCTAAGTAAGTATAGTAACTTACGTAATATTCAGTTCCATTTTCGTGCTGCAAAGTTTTATTGTTCGTCATCGAGAGGATTGCGATGCTTAAATTTACGCGAAGCGCGTAGACGTTGAAGAAGCCGAAAAAGGCCAGAACGGCTACTACCTGTCTTCGACTTTGCCAGAATTTCCAAGTTACTTCATGTTTTTCTATATGACTGGAAAAATATTTTTTTTGCAATTTCTATTTGAAAAAAAAATGTTTAAATTTGTTTTGGAATTTAAAAACTATTTAGCGCTATGTTTCTTGCGCCATCTATTGGCGCAAAATTTATTGACGCCATCTATTGGCTAATATTAAAATTAAATTTAAAATTGAATTATCATTAAATTTAAATTAAACTATTTTTTAAAAATAGTTTTTAAAAATTTAAAATTTCTAAAATTTAGTTAAAATTTACTAATTATTTAAATTAAATACATTAAAGATTTTTTTTAAAAAATAAAAAAGTTAATTAATTATTTAATGAATTAATCTGATACGGAACTTTTTCAACGATTTATTTTGAAGGCTATATATGTAATAATATTTTTTTATGCATAGCTACAAAATGAATTTAAAAATATAACAAACAAAATTGTTTAATTTCCTAAGCCAAATTATTAACTTTGTTTATAAAACTACAAAATTTTATGACTTTATTCAATTTAATATCTTTCCATCCACAATTTTCTACTTAACTACATAGTATAACAAGAATTTAAGTACTAGATAATAAAGGCGCTTTATTCTTATGACTGTTGCATTTTCAATAATAACAATAACAATTTACAATAAAATTCTTCAAATACCAGACGTGATAAAATAGTTGGAACAAAAGTGAAAACGCACGTTTCAAAAATGAAATGAATGAATAATGATGATGGCATGATTTTAATAGACTAGTAGTACATATCTACCCATTATTTGCTGTATCTTTATCTCCATTGGAGGAATGATGTTGATGGCTCTTTGTTTCACTAAAAGCCATATTGATTCGATTCGCGATTTAATTTATTTTAAATCCATCAAGCACTTTGCACTTTAAGAGCAATACACTTCTGAAAGTATGGCTTTGATGGCCTCGATTTCCATTCACCTGTATGTTGATTATGTGACGTTCAAAACCACTATAGGCTTTTCAATTTTACCTCTCCATATATTTTATCTAAATGCATTAGTTTTGCTAATTTGCGCAGATTTACGTTTCTACTACTGAGCTAAATCGAGCTTATCAAGCTTAGAAAAACATGAATATTAATAAAATAATTAATTGATAGGTGTCAATAATTTGTTATTGTATTATTTGAATATATTTAGATTTTATCAACATATGGCGTTACGCTAAAATTTACTACTAAATCAAAATACATCTATGTAATCAATTTACTAATCCAAAGTGCCTGATAACATTTTTTTAATAGAAAATTGGATTTAGCTAATAATGTAAAATGTAACACCCTGTATAGATGCCCAATATGAATAATACACCCTGTGCAGCAAATTTTGAAATTTATTTTGTCCGCGCCATCTGCGAGACAATAGCCACACTAGTCACAATACAACTCTATAAATAAGCAATAATTATATCTAAATTAATTATAAACGTAAATAATGCTTGAAATAATTGCAAAATATTTAAATAATATATAAATCAAAAAAGTAATTTTAAAATAAAGAAAACTAAATTACAGAAAACTGCAATGATTACTCAACAAAAGAACAACAAATTTCATCTGACATCTGTCAAGTAACAGAAATCGTTACAACCATTTGTTTAAAATCGCCTTGCCTTCTAATTTCGCCTGTAATTATAAACAAATTGTTAACAATGAGTCGTTACAGACTTAGAGGCCGTGAAAATAATTACCTGGATTCGGACGAAACTAGTCCTGCACCACCTAGCCGTCGCCGAACTAAAAAAGCTCCGCCGAAAAAGCGAAGAAAACGTAATCCCGTACCGAGACCCGTTCCATTGCCAGTTGAATTCTCGAGCGATTCTGATCCCGATCTGAGTGTAAGCTTCTAACTCTATATACAGCGGTATAACAAACTAATAGTTGAATGTAGGTAACAGACCACGAGAAAATCACGAATACAATATCGTCAAGATTGAACACCTTTATGAAAAAACTGCACTCGGACACAGATTCCCCATGCAGTTTGAAGCCCAGCACTTCCCAGGGATCGCAAGAGACGTCGCCTAGGCCAGTCCACTACGCGCTGTCGGACTCCGATTCGGACCACGGAGAAGGTCCTCGCAAGTCACAAACATTGTCTGATACGAAACCTACAATTTCCTTGACTGGTTCAAGTAATAAGGACTTCAATATTAAAGAAGTATCACCCCCGAGGCCGAACGTGTAAGTATAACGATACTTAGTTGGAGTGAGTGCGCTTAATTTGAGCTTCTTGCAGACTCAATGATTCAGTCGGATTAACATCGTTGCAAGCGGACCCAGTCAATTTATACAGTTTGGATACGGAAATTGATGCGTACTGCTTGACGGCCAATTCTGAGGTCCCGGATGAAGTAAGTGACTTGCTGAGTGTTTTGATAATATCGCTAATTGTTTGTATTTTGAATCGAAGGTTAAGAAGATTAAAACTCCAGTGAAAAAAGGACCAATGTGCCCAGTTTGCTTGGAATTTCTTGGCGGCGATCTGAAAGCCGCCACTACCGTTTGCGGTCACATGTTCTGCAAACCGTGCATTAATGCCGTTTTGCGCACCAGTAAGAAATGTCCGAGTTGTCGAAAAGGGTTGTCGAAGAAGAAAGTTATTAATGTGTTTTTGTAGTTTGTTTTGTTTCTTAGTTTCTATGATTCTCTTTCGTCAGTTGATCTGTCTGTCAGTTGATTTAGTTTTAAGTTTCGAAGGATTTCATCTGGTTTTAGGTTTGTGTTTTTGATAACTCTGTACGTTACGGCTGATGCTATTTTTGATAATAAATAATTTTATACAATTTTTTTTGTTCAAAATTTACGCGGAAATACTGGTCTCGGTACTACGAAGACGAGGATGGGAGTATGCTACCTCACCTGTGGTAGAAAGAGACAGCAAATATTGCGCCATATTTATGCAACCCCTTATACACGATTTTGAAATTAAGCGCATAATTTTAAATGTGTTGTAAAATACAAATTTTAATTTAATATCAATATTTTAAAAAAAAAACTTATTTATATTCCAAATACTAACACTTAATGTGAATTTCGTCCATCATCTTCATTGATAAATAATAAAAGGCACTAATAAAATGTAATAGCACTAAATAGTGCTGGATCTGGATGCCTATAAACGGATCAATCGAATTGTAAGCAACATGCCAGAAATTACTACTCATATCACAAATTCGAAAAATTCAATTTCTCAGCGGTACCTAATTAATCCGAGCAATTTGAATTAATTCAAAAGTGTATTAGCAAATACGCGCATTTAAACGACGCGAGGCGAGCTCGAAAAAAACTCAAGTCAAACTCAAGCAGCTAAAAATCCGCTCGCTATTGAGGGATGGCCTCCATAACCGCCCTCATGTATGCCAACTATATTATTTAATATAAACCTTCTGTCAGGCGGGTTGCATTCCACTCAAAATGCCATCGATCGATTGGTGCAAACCGCTCGCAGCACCACGTGCCATTGGCTAGAACACGTGGAATTCCATAATCACTAGTTCGGGGCGTAACGCTGGCAAGAAGGGGTCCTGTGGAGGGAGGAGCCAACCAACATTGTTCAGGGTAAGGAATTTTTATTCCCGATTCCAAGTTAGTTGGTCCTCATACCGGTTTTAGCGTAGTACCTCTCTCCCATAATCGCTACAAAGCAATTTTCTAATCTCATTTTAGCGCGACCAAAATCACCGGAAAATGTCTTGAACGATGTTCCTAAGTGCAAAAAAAAATAATTGATAATTTGAAGTTGTGCGCGAGTTTTTTAAAACTTTTGTTGTTTGGACTCTAAATTAGTGAAACTGGTGGAAATTTTGTAACATGTGTATATAATGAGTTGTACTGAAGTTATGTACCAAGCATATTATCCTTACTTGTACCAAAGGGCTGGAGCCGCTCCACCAGTATCGGCCCATCCAGTGCCACGAACTGGACCATTTACTTCGCCTTTTGGAGCTGCCCATCAATATGATAGAGTAAGTTCTACAAAATAATCAAAAATACCTTTTTTTACAAAAAATTTGGAATTTTTTGAAAATATTTTTTGTCCGGCGGTCCAAGTTTTTGATTCAGAAACATTTAGATTTGATATTTTTAGCAAACTAATTTGATTTTTGATAGTATTTGTTTGAAAATTTTCATTTTGAGCGACTTTTTTGAATTTTTGGCGTTTTTTTGAAAAGTAAAGTCTCGAAAAAAGTGTCAAAAATAGTCTTCCAAGTTGGAAAACATATTTTTTTAGGTTAGGTAAAATTTATTTCAATACAAAACACTCGCAACTTGAGAGATTCGGATCCGGCGCTAAGTTTTAGCACCCAAAATTCAAACCTGCGTTCCCTCCAACATTTTTTAATAATATTTCTGGTCATAATAATCATAATTAAATTTTATATCTTCCTGCAATTACACTTAAATTAATTTGACCAAAAACAAGCATTTTAGATTTTTTGGTCGCGTTCTAAAATTTCTAGCGTCTCTAATTTTGCGCTTTGTCGGCGATTTCGGCAAGCGATTTAATCGATGTCCGATAATTGATTAGAAATAATCCTAATTAGTGCGAATATTTGAATAATTTAATAGAACGTGTTATATCAACAAATAAAGAATGTCTATAACATTGAAATCACATTTAAATGGAATTATTATTGATAAGCATATTTAATGACGGCACAACTATTTTAATTGTACTTTAGCTTAATTAAAAAAAAAGTCTTCATATTTTCGCTATCAATGATGTAGTAATGCTTGTGCTATTTTATCAAAAAAAGAAACCAGCAATTGTTTTATCAATAGTTATTATTAATTTACATTGTTCAAACAATTACATTCATTATAATATACAGACTGTCCATACACGATACGCGATAAACTTGACATTTACGTTAATTTATAATGTTATTTATAAAAATTACGCAACGTGATTTTTTTTTATTGGACGATGTAACTTTCTCACGTTCGCGCCGAAATTAATGTAAATTTAATCGAAATCTATCATTGATTAGTTGAATAGGAGACGTTTTTTCAGTTCGCCTATAAAACGTATGAGCTCAGAGTCGGAGCAACATCAAACATGTTTCGATTTAAAAGCCGAATTCTGTTAGACAACTCTTGGATTCGTTTTTTTTCCCAGCCGAAGACATAAACCGGCTAGAAATGTTAGTTTAGATGGACATTACTGCGTTTGTCCATTAATTTTATTTCGATATTTGAGGGAAAAGGATTTTACGCGGCGGCACCATCAAAATTTGAAAAAGCAGTGGTGCCACCACAAAATTTTCCGGCGGTGCCACCACAAGTTCAAAAAACTTATTATTGTGATTTATCCGCAATAAATTAATTATTTTGATATAAAAGTAAAAAGCTTTTGCCGTAAATCTGGTTGGTGGATGTAATAAATGGTTTTTAAGTCATTGACATCGCGGGATAATTTTTTCCCAGTTTGAATCACGTAGGAATATATTGCACTCGGTGATGTTGTTCTTTCTACCAGGAATTGAGACTATAGTGACAATTGTTGCCTTTCTTTTTACCTTTTACTTACTATATATAAGTGCACTCTCCTTCTAAGTAGCAGTATAAAATACGCTATTACTATATTTAAACGTTCACATGGATTGATTTTCAATGCAATTGTTTCTTGCTTTTTATTGTCTTTTTGGTCATCGGCGGAACGTTCATTCTTAGTAAAAAGGGAAATTATAGTAATTAATATTAAGTTTTGGCGAAAAACGACAAAAAATGTAAAAACGGTAAGAAATATTAAGAAAACGTCAAAAAATATTTTAAAAACGACAAGAAATATTTAAAAACGGTAAGAACTATTTTAAAAACGGTAAGAAATATTTCAAAAATGATAAGAATAATTTAAAAACGGCAAGAAAATTTAAAAAACGGTTCAAAATAATTAAAGAACGATCGGCAATATTTTAAAACGACAAGAAATATTTTAAAAACGGCAATTACAATTGAAAAAACGTTTTAAAATAATTAAAAAACGATAAGAAATTTTTAAAAATTGCAAGAAATATTTTAAAAACGGGTACAATATATTTTAAAAACGATAAGAAATATTTAAAAATGGCAAAACTATTTTAAAAACGTCAAGAAATATTTTTAAAACGTCAAGAAATATTTTTAAAACGGCGACAAATATTTAAAATCACCAAGAATTATTTAAAAAACGGTAAAAAATATTTAAAAAATGATAAGAAATATTTTTATGGAGCCCTGCATTTTTAGATCAACGCGAAAATATGAAATTTTGTGAAATTTGGGGAAATTTACTGCAAATAGGGGAATTTTGATGTTGGGCAAATCAGCAAATTTTATCGGATATTTCAGAAATTTACTGATTAGCTAAAAATTTTGCTGTAAAAAAGATATGGATAATTCATAGAAACTCAAGAAATTCCTTGAAAATCCTTGAATTTTTGGAGAATTTACGGGAATTTCCTACAAATTGTTCAAAAAAAATTGCAAATTTTTTGAAAATAATTTAAAATGCAATTTTTGGTATAGAAATTCTTGTAAATATGAGAAATGAAACTACCATGTTGCGACAAGCCTTGTACCCCAATAAATTCGCTGATCAAGATTTCGCGAAGCGCGAAGAATTTTGGCACAGTTTCTCATGATGCGCCCAATAATAATACCCGGCTGGTTCTCTTCAGCGATGAGAATGTATCGGAAGATGCAAAGCAAAAGACAAAATCCGAAAACCCTTTCACACAACAAACAATATAAATGTGGGAATCTTTTTCGTGTATGGCCCCATCGCGACCTTTAACAAAATTCCATCCTGATGCGCTTCTTTTCTAACAATAGTTTATGTGCGATCTGGGATAATCGCGACGCATTTTTTCGAATGCGATTTCGGTAACTATGGTCCAGCTGTGTGTGTCGGTGATGAATAGACTGGCAACAAAAACAAGTCACTTGTTGAAATTAGAAGTCCGGGAAGCAAGTTGTGTTCGGCGCCGCGGAATGCTTTGACAACCCGACTGTATCATACCAATGCGACAGCCAACGTTCGATTCTTATAGGTACTCTTCGTCCCAGAGAAATCAAAGATACGATTCAAATGTTCGCGCTCATTCGGACGTCATAAACATGGCGCTGACATGTTTGGCAGCAGCCATTTAAATTTGGCGCGCGATTTGAATTGATGATGAATATTTTTGAGATGATTTAAATTAAGTAGCGACGGTTCGCTTGTAATTAATATTTGTTATTTGAATAAAATGCAAAGCATTCATAAATAACAGGTATTTAATAAAACATATAATCAACTTAATATAATTTAACAGGTAAACATAAATAAACAAACTGATGATGATGACAAAAATGCAGGCATAATTCCGGTCGAACCAGTGCTGGTAGAAAAGCTCTCCGATGCGACTGATTTATATTTTTTCTGCTTTTTGTAAGTTTTGAATTACAAAATTACATTTAGTGTTAATGTATTTCGTTCGTTGTTTATTTCTACCATCATAGAATTGGTAATTAATGAGGGAATAATTGAAAGGAATTGAAATAAATCACTTTTGCGTGCTGCATTATTTTAATTCCGAGTCAAAAACGTGGAAGATTTCGAGATACAAGTAAAATAAGAGACAGTGTAATTCATCATAAAGCGTAGAAACGTGATAAATATTTTTTATAGCCGCATTTTATGATTAATCATAGTCATCAAGTGCTGTTTCAATAGTCAATAAAATTGAACCTTGCTGTTCGGAATAATCTAAATGCAAATAGTTCCGTAAACACAATTCGATTTTATATCGAAAATAAAAAATCGAGGAGAAATTTTATTTATAGCGCGCACTATTTCAAATCGCAATAGATTTATTTATTTCAAGTAAAACATATTCTGTAAATGATATCGTTTAAATTATGTGAACAGTGTGATGAAAGCTGGACTTGTCAACTTGAATGACGTTGCTGAATATTTATGATCTGAATTTGATCAGACGAATGAATGGAAAAAATATAAATTTATACTTAAAATGGGGCCATTTATTTAATATCTTTTTTATAAATTAGTTTTTTCTCACAAACTTACAGGTGGAGAAACTATTTGATTGTTTATTGTTTGCTTTCTAGACTAAATGCGGCAAATTTTGGAAATATTTTTGAATAGCTGATTAATTTTGTGAGAATTAAAAATCTTGATTTTATTGCAAAAACCGCTAGTAAAGGTGGCATTCAAAAAAATGGTTTCCTTGTTAAATGGTACTAAACACCTTTTACAGAAATCCTTTATCCGGTCAAACCGGAAATGTTTAATGTGGCACTGAACTTAAATTGTTTTCAAATGGATAGCGATTATTTTCATCGAATTAAAAATAGTTAAAATTAATTTTAAATTATTTTTGACTAAAATTTGTGACTAATGATTATTTTGTCTTCATTGCAGTTCAATGTGCAACGATTGCAAGACGCCCACTCATCATTATCACAGCCAGGATCAAGTGGCAGTGCTTCCGCCAGTGTTGGCGGCTTGGGCGATGCACACAGCGTGTCCGGACACACCCATCCCCTTTACCTTCAAGGATCCGCACACAGTTCCGGCGGTTCAGTCAGCTCCACAGGAGGTGCATCCCCCACAAGTCCATTACGGCCCGGCAAAGAGGAGGATTGCAGTTTGCACGGCAGGAGTAGTGCCGAAGGTAAAATAATATTAATTAAATTGTCCTTTCACATTTTGAGCGGGATTTATGTAGCGATGAAGGAATAAATTGATAAAGGACACTTTTTATGGGGCCTTCTAATAAAAATGTTCAGATTTTATTGCTACGCTTTTTTATTCCACTTATTCTGATTAATTAAAGGAGCGCTAATCCCAAAACATTCAAATGTTTACATTTTTAGATGTTTATACTAGCATCATAAAATGGAATAAGTTACGATGTTGTTTGACACCCCGAAGAAGGTTTCATAATAACCGCGGTGACAAGCGTGAAATTTAGATGTTAACTTGACTCGAATATACGAGCATCTCTCTATTAAAGACCGAGAAAAAAATAATTTGTAAATTTATTTGAAATTTCGATGTAAACAAACTCATTAAAATTAAAATTCTAACCGAAATTTCCGAGAAGCAAATAATTGCTTTTGTTTAGAAGGTAATTTTTTGACATTAGTGAACAGATGCCGTGGTGTTGAAGTTAATTTTTATTTTGCGATTACATTAAAGTCATATCGATTAAATATGGTAGTTTATGGAATTATGTGCGGAGGAAAATTGCATTTTGCAAGGTTGATGCTATACTAGAATTGAAATGAATGTTGCAGTTTCTAGGAAACGAATAATATAATATCGTTGGACATGTCGTTTGGTTGAGTTTTTGGTCAAGATTGGATGAAGCAATTTTGAAAAAGAGAAGACTTTATTGTCTTTTCAATGGATGTAGCTTCAGTTGGAAGTTGTTTTTGCAAACCAAAACTATGGGAGTTGTAGGTCAATTAGTTTTGAAGATATCGACAATTTATTTTTGGCACTTTTAGAAATTTTGATGATTTTATTGTCTTTTTAGTAGTTTTATAATCTCACGAAGGTCCTTTACTCAAACCAAAACAATGGTTGCTCCAAGTGCTTTAGTTTAGTAGAGCCAAAGCAACTTAGAATTGAAAAAAACCAATTTGCATTGAAACGAAGTGAAATAGTTGTCGACAATTAGAACTGAAACAAAGTGTTTAGTTTATGTAAATGCGGTTTAATGAGCAATAAAATGGCAAAATCAAGTCCAATGATGGTGAATTGTTATTTTATATGGGTTGGTGGTGCAGCTGAAGTATGTTTTTTTTTGTGCTGCGCTCGGCAATTTTAAGAATCAAATCACAATGTGGACGACTCTTTTAATTATGTACCTTTCTGCTGCTGTAGTACCAGGAATTAACCCATATGCACTAGTGGTACTTATATGCATCACCTCCTTTGATGAAAGCTAAAATAACATTTGCAAAAAAACGGGGGGTAATGAAAAAACCAAAGAGGTATTATACCGCCATTGTGTCTCTGCTGCTGCTTATAATGTTCCAACTCGTTTCGAAGGTTAAACTTCTCGAGCAACTTTTTTTTCAGCATCTCTCTTTTATAATACACTTCTTCTGATTTTTCGTTTGTGCATTTGTTCGACATATTTCCACTTAACTAATTAATGTTCATGGAATTTATTCGCGCGCTCTTCTATGCATGCTTATTGGATTGCAAATCTGAAGATAGAAGATTTTGCTTTCTAGCTTTTTCAATTGTTATTTATTTGTGCATTATTTCACAGATCCTCAACAAGGTGTTGATGATGATGACTCCCAAGAAGCGGGAAGTTCACGTGCTCAATACGTATCGGCGAATTGTGTGGTTTTTACACATTACCAGGGCGATGCAGCATCTGTAGTTGATGAACACTTCTCCAGGGCTTTGGACAAAACCTCCACGCACACGAAAGGTAATAAACAGACGTTTTTTTTTTTTTCGAATTTTGAATTTCTGTCGGACAATGCTTGCATGTACATGTCAACTTAATCGTGTCCAATTAATAGAATTCCAATCCAAAGGAAGCAAACAAATTTGGCCCAATTAAAAGCATCGTTCAGATGAAATTCCGACCTTTGAAAAACTCCTCAAAAATCGGTATACCGATATCTTATCTGGTTTTCGTTATTCGTGTTTGTGATCGAAATAAAAGGCATATGGGTTGGAAAACGGCATAAACTTGTTCTTGAGTGCGACGGAGAGACTTTCTTGAAAATTTGTCGCCTCACTCCCAAACACTACTTCTTCTTCAACTTTTCGGGTGATTTATATAAAATACTATCTGATTATTTTTTTCGTTTATTTCTGAATGTTAACTTTAGTTTTATATTGTCGATTATCCTTTTGAATTCGCCGGCTTGAGCTCCTGATTCCCACACTCCGGGACGGGTTCTGGTGATAAATGTCGCCGTTTACTCGCTGACGAAATAACTATTAATTGATACTGTATGCCGACACAGCATCTTCGCTTTACGTCTTCGTAGGGTAATAATATATTGCTATAAAAATATAGAAATCCGATCCGAACCAATTAATATCGAATTATTTGAGAAGATATTGGATGAAGAAATTTGCGGAAACAGCAAATTTTATTGTCTTTTTGGTCGTTTTAAGATCCCATGAAGGTCCTTATTACAAACCAAAACAATCGTGGTTGTAGCTCATTTACTTTCTGATATTTGGTCCAATTTTTGGTCAAGATTGGAAGAAGAATTTCGGAAGTTTAGAAGATTTACTTGTCTTTTCAATGGTTTTAGAAGCGCATGAACATCCTTTATATGAACCAAAACAATCGTTGTTGTAAGTCATGTAATTTCTGATGTTTGGTTGACTTTTTGGTCCAGATTGAAAGAAGAAATTCGGAAGTTTAGAAGATTTACTTGTCTTTTCAATAGTTTTAGAAGCACATGAAGGTTCTTTATATAAACCAAGACAATCGTTGTTGTAAGTCATTAACTTCTGATATTTTTGGTCCAGATGGAAAGAAGAAATTCGCCCAAACAGATATTTTTATTGTCTTTTTGGTAGTTTCCAAATCATATGAACCTCCTTTCTTCAAACCAAAACAATCAACATCGTACATAATATATTTTTGGAGAACCAAGTCAATTTCAATGACGAAATATCTATTAATTGCTGTAAGCTGATAGTTCCATCTATTACGTACGTGTATTTGTAATAAAATTTTGAAAACCGGTAAAAAATGTAGCTGCTAATTAATTTAATAAATCGTTCGCTTTGATGGAATTTCCAAATTAAGTGAATTATGTATTATAACTATTTGGTGTAGCGTTATTCGAATTGATTGAAAGGTTGGGAAAAAAATCAATTAACTTACATAATAATATTAATTGGAAAACATATACCGGGTATGCTGCGAATTGCGATTTCCAATACGAAAAGAATAATAATTATAGTGAAATTCTTTTGACATAATTGCAGAAAATTGTATCCGAAGAATTTATTGCTGCGCCAGATAAAAACCAGTACAATTATATTTTGTAATAAAAATAAAATAATTATCAATATGATACGAAACGAAACGATAAGGAATTTTATTTTGTAAATTATAAGCCCACCGTCAAAAATTAATGTCTTGTCATATGATTTGGAATATTTGAAAGTGATCATTAATTTCCAAAGGGGAACCTTTAGCTGGTGCATATGGGTCTAAAGGCAAAAGAGCGACCCAAACACATAACGCCACCGAATCCACCATAAATCATTAGTTATTTATGTCATTTCACTACCGTAATTACTTTCATAAATCCATCAGATTTTAGAAGAAATAAATATATTTTCGGTGAGATGACTATCTCAGTTTTCTGTGACCGCACCACTCTTATCAGCTCCTTCTCATCTCCAACTAAAACGTTATTATTAATTGTTGCAGAAAGCTCGCCGATGTCCGCGCGTAATTTCCCACCGTCCTTTTGGAATAGTCAACATTATGGCGGCGCATCCGTTGGAGGTGGTCCAGGTCACCATGGAGCTTCGGCGGCGGAGCTCTACTCCGAACACTACCATCCTGGCGATGCCTGGTATCAATATAGTCAACATCATCATAGGGCTGTGCACGACTATCACCACCATAATATGGCAGCGCAGTATGGTGGACTTTTATTACCCGGATCGAGGCTGCATATGGGAACGCATGCACCTTGCAAAGCGATGGACTGGCAGCATCCCTCGATAGAATCACCGTACTCCTCCTACCCTTCGATGTCAGGTTAGTTTGGTGACCCAGATAGATTGGTTTGGTGGCACCCATAATGCGAACATTCCTACTCGTATCGCGCCGAGAGCATTTCCTAGAACATTCTCTCTTTCGCTCCGTTTTATATAATATCTGCACGAAACTAATTCGGATCGAAAGCGGATATTTGGTTGAATTTTTCGTGAGATTGGATGGAGATGTTCGGAAATTTAGGAGATTTTATTGTCTTTTTCGCGGTTTTAGAATCTGGTGAAGGTGCTTTTTGGAAACCAAGACGGGCGATGTTGTCGGAGATTTAATTTTGGTAGACCAAGACGATTTAAATTTGTTAAATTGATAATTTAGATAATTTCATTGTCTTTTCAGTGGATTTACATTCAGCTGAGCCCCCTTTCCGCAAACCAAAACAACCATCGCGATATCCCAATTAATTTTGAAAGACCAGAGCAATTTTCTCTTGTAGTAAAATGACCCCGTATAGTATGTGAATGCTGCTAGAGGCTGCGTATTTTCCTGCTGCTGGACGCACCAACAAGAAATCAATAACTTGTTTGACCAACAACAGCAACTATGTGGCCAATGGAGAGCAAACGCACATATTTGGCCAGCCCACTATTATACACGTTATTTTCCCTTCTATAATACTACACAATTTTCTGTCGCTCCCCCATTCCTGCTACTAGAGTAAAATTGTCTCGAAATGATGATGGATTTTCAATTTGCCATGCAGATAGAGTAATTTGATAAGAAATTCGCGGAAATCGCAATGGGGTGTAATTATACCTTCGTGACCATTTAATCAGCCGCATTTAACATAAATATGTTCGATAGCTTTTTTATTTTATTTAAATTAATGCTGTTGTGGCTTTGCAGGTTTGGAAGCACAAGTCCAGGACTCGTCCAAGGATCTGTACTGGTTTTAGACGTCTAAGCGAAACACTCCTGTATATAAGCGCTAAAATATTGACTAGACAATTTAAATAAAATAGTTTTGAAGAAGGAAAAAGTGAATAAAAACGTGATTTTAAGTGTAATATATAAAATAATAGAATGTATGAAATATTAAACAAGAAAAGTACAAACTTTATTATTTAATAATAATAATAATAATACTAAGTTCGCTATATTCGTTATAGAAGGACATACTGTTTTAAAACGTTTATTTTAAATAAATGTTCCTTATTACGATATCGGATTTGTTGTGTTTTTTATTAATTAATTTGCAAATCTGATGTTCAGTATTAAAAAATAATCAATAGCCAATTTGTTGTTTTATTTATCAACTTGTGTGCTGCTGCGACTTGAAGAATAAGGTAAGTAGCATTTATTTTTGTAATTTAAATTAAAATTGAGCGCATGTAACAATGTAGCACAATAACCATCGTTTTCAATTAATAAAGATGATAAATAAATAGTACCTGAAGAAATGTGGCAAACGACACAAACGAATGCATAAACTTTAATTATACAGAGAAAAATAGGAAAGCTTTAAATAATCATTATTGTTATATGTTTTCCGAGAATTTATTGCATTTTTAGAAAAAAAAATCACAGTCGACAACGATTTAATGAATGGCTAAATTTTTATGCCTTATTCAGCTTTCCTGCGAATTTTATTTATTGCAAAACTCAAGAATTTGGACGGACGATAAATATTTTTTTAGAAATAAATTAAGTGGCGAATCTTCAGACAAATATTTTTTAAAAATTACTAGAACAATTTATAATTTTAATAAATCAAAAAATAGTTTAAAATTTTAATTTTATGACTAAAATAAATTACTATTTAAAATAAATATAAAAGAAAAAAAATATATTAACCATTTAAAATTTATAAAAACAATTATTAAGCCGATTTTGATGAAACATGGTTCATTTTCTGAATTAATACAGAAATCACTTAAACTAATAATTGTTTTAAAAATGTTTCAATATTTTATTTGTGGCTTATTTCATTTTATTTTTGAGTTGTCAAATTTCCGAATCGCGAACCAAAAATCTCGAATCGCATAATAAATCCAAAAATAGTTTAAAATTTTAATTTTATGACTAAAATAAATAACTATTTAAAATAAATATAAAAGAAAAAAAATATATTAAGCATTTAAAATCTATAAAAATAATTATTAAGCCGATTTTGATGATACATGGTGCATTTTCCGAATTAATACCAAAATTATTTAAACTAGTAATTGTTTTAAAAATGTTTGCATATTTTATTTGTAGCGTATTTCATTTTATTTTTGAGTTGTCAAATTTCCAAATTGCGAGCCAAAAATCTCATATCGCTCGCTGATATAAATATTTAATGGCACTCAAATAATTGACATAGAATCGTATGGATTAAATGAGGCGGCAAGTTAAACGAACGAATAAAGATAAAACAAACACCCGACACCTGCTGAATTTTAACAGTCTTATTAGCCGACTACTTTTTCTTCATTTATTCGATTCCGACTCCCCTTTAGTAGATCGAAACCAAACGGATAATGTCCGGTTCTCTCTGATGCCAAGCTGCATTGTTACAATTACTAATTGATAGCGATTGATTTGAAAACTGGCCTGCTCGTTATACCGAGAAAAATCGCCGGCCATTCTTAGGTAGATCTTCAGGGAGCGATCATTTCGAACATGGGATCAAACGCATTAAATTAGTATTAAAATTGCTGATGATTAATGATTTGCCAAAACGCCTATTTCGCTCCATATGATGCAAGTGTGAGCCATATGATGGCGATGAAGAGGTGCATACAGGATGGAACTGCCCTAATTAACACGTGATGCCATATGTGCGCTCATTAATTTATGGGAAAAGAGGCAATTTATTTCAAAATCGATTTGTTAGAAACTCCCAACAACGATTTTATTATGATCGGTTCCTTAAGAAGGTGCTTAAGTGGCAGTTTTATCTATATTTATAATTTATGAGTTCGTTAGAAGTGCCGCAAATTAATTATTATAATTTAAATAGTCGATTTTGATAATTAATTAAGTAAATAGATCATTTAAATAAACAACCAGTTCGGAACTACGCCTAAAACTCCCGTAAAACAGTAAATTGCTCCGATTTTGATGAAACTTGGTACATAAATAATTAAGTTAAATATGCGCGAGTTTTTATAAAGCGGTTTTTATGCAAATAAATTATAATATTACGGGTATTCAAAATGCATAAAATAATAATCCCATAGGGGATGCAATTTAATTTTTATAATTTTAATGAACTGTAATTGTAATTAATGCATGGACTGGAATTTCAGCTCGAGTACAAACTGGCACGAACTTCGAACTGGAAGAGAAAATAAATTGCTCTTCTAACTGAAACTTGGATACCGTAATTTGTAAGTTCCGCATCCGGAACATAAACGTAATTAATAACAATCGTCATCTAGATTTATGAAACAATTCAATTATACTATGGGTCCAAGTATACCTGTCAGCCAAACTCCGGGTCTAGACAAACAAAATGCGGTGACAGCCGATTTTTTTCAGCTCTTCGATCACAGAAATTGTATCTTTATCTGTAGAAGTATTGCATCTATCTCATCGCTTTGCCTTTTAAATTGGATCGAGACACAAGATATAAATATACGCAGTGTACGAAGTTGTCTCCTTGTCAAGAAGAGGTCTAACAAGGGTGTACCCCATGCTGGGCACTACCGACCACAAAACTTATTATTATTGATTACCAATCACAAATTGAATAAAACAAATGTTTCTACGTTGCTTTTGTTTCTATTTCGATTCCCACACTGGGAAGAAATATTTAGCACTTTCATCCGGCGCCTACTAGTAACAATAAATTTGCAAGACGAGCAGTAATTTTTTTGCCATCATGTCAACATATCCAGCGAGTGCAACATGAAACTCACTATTAGGTTGAGGTATGGACTCAAAAAAAGAATATGCATTTTGCTCATGTGAAGAGGACCACAAGAACTTAACGAAATGGGGACAGCTGCATGAAGGAAGAAGAAACGCCACGACTAGACAGGCGGGCTGCTTCCGTTTGCATGATTTAGTGTTGAACACATACTCACATGTGCATGGGCCATTTGCATCCCCTGCATGGATCCACTGTGACATCTACGACATGATGACATATTCACATTTAAATTATCTAATGCATTCAAAGTCGTTTGAACCAATATTTAAATTTCGCGCCAAAATAATCCCTTTTTTGAAATATTTTTTGATGGTGGGGGAAGGTTTGGGACCATAGTGCAATTCGCTAAAAAAATTTCTTCAGTAGAAAAACAAATGAGGAAGATATGAGATTCCGAGAGATCTTTCTTCAGTTCCAATCTGAAGGCGCACAACTTCTAAGCCTTCAAAACCACTATTTTTTAAAAATCCATCAAGTAAATAATCTTCACCTTAAAGTGCCTGACTCCAAAAGCCATCAAGTCCCCATAAGTCACCTCTAATTGAACCATTGGTCTTCTTCCATCTAATACGGATGATGATTTATTTGGTGGATTGTGATGAAATTATTTCTATCGAATCGAAAGTCGGTTTTTTCTTTGAAAACGGGCGTGAGACCGGAATTCTTCGGCACTATGGTGTGTGTGCTGCTGATGTCAAGCCATCGGCACGTAAATTCAAACAACATCAAACGAACAACCAGCCGGGTTCCAGTTTTGCTTATCTATTTATTTTTGTTAATCATCATTTATTATTGGGTTGCTCCACGTTTACAAGCGAAATTAGACCCCTTTTTCTTCGTTGGACACATCTGCTCCTTTGACATTTTCCACTTTGACGAAGAATTCGTAATTTTCTGGTAGATTTGAAGTGAAATTGGTGGCGTAATGAAGAAAATTGCTTTTTAATTGGATGCAATGAGAGAAACATATCTATTTGTAGAGAGCGTGGACTTATATAACAATTGGGCGGAGCTGGACAAACAATAGGAATCGATCTGGAGGACAATAAATAGTATGGTAAGAGTTGTACTGCGGCATGTAAGAACCAATTTACAAACATTCCAGAAGATGCCGGTAAATTTTAAGGCAGCAGCAAGAGTAACGGAGAGAAAGATGCGATTGGACCATGAGATAAAAGTCCGATTTTCGTTTCGGTGTTGTTATCTCCGACATTTCGGGATGGGGGTTTGTGATTCTGCGATCTGCATCGACGATGCATTCGACATTCCTGACAAGCTATTTCGGCTCAAACGCATCAAAATTAACTTGGCCAATTGAAAAATTACGTTTAATCATAGACAAATGAGATGGAATTATAGGCGATTTGTCATTTTATGGTGGAATTGCAGGAGATTAGATGCTAGCTAATGTGGTTTTTGTGTAGAAAGTAGGGCAAACAATAGCAGGAAATTGCTTTTTAATAGGCAAAATTAGTTTGAATTTATTGCGCTGCATTCCTGAATTGCTATGGGTAGTAATATGTAGATTATTTCACTTAAAATATTAATTTAGCTCCATAAATTATGGTGTATTATTTAGCAAGTTTCTAACGAAGAAGAAAAAATTGGAAAATAACTAAAAATAACTATTTTCATGAAGGTACAGTCTTCATATTTAACACACCCTCAATAAATAGGATTTTTTATACATGTTCCCAGTTTCAAAGATCTAAGACAGTTAGAAGTATTTTTCTTGAAGATTATCCTCAAGTTCAAAAAATTCTTAAAAATGGTCTTAGAATGTTGAAATTTGGAACAAACATATTAATTCACCAAACAAACAATACTTCAAATTTTCAGCAATCTACGTCTATTAGAACTGTCAAAAATTTGACACCTTTCAATTGACCAACTTTTAGCATTTACTTTTTGGATTTAAAAATTGTTCTAATGAAGATACAGTCTTGAAATTTAAACTACCCTCATTAGATGATAGTTTTTATATACGTTCCAAGTTTGAAGGATCTAAGACACTTGGAAGTACCTTTTTTAGAGACGCCTTTAATTGACATCTCCACTTCCAAAAATTATTAAAAATCAAGCTAGAATCTTGAAATTTGGAACAATAGTACACATTTACCAAACAACCAAATATTCGAAATTTCAGCCATCTACGTTTATTAGAACTGTCAAAAATTTGACATATTTCAACTGAATATTTTTTGAGAATTTATCTTCGCATTTAAAAATGGTTCTAATGAAGATACAGTCTTAAAATTTTACATACAGTCATTAAGTGATGTTTATTGCATACGTTCCAAATTTCAAGGATCTAGGATCTAATTTGCATTGACTTTGTTCAATAAATCAGTGATTTTTTGTCCATAGCTGCACCCGTACACTTTAATGTCATCATCACCTTTTCATAATTTAATATGACGGAATTGTAATTGATTACATTATCGTTATTCTTAATCTTGTTAGCCTTAACATAACACACAAAGATTGCAAAACCCGTTTCCTAAACTCGACCAAATAAAAAATGATCCAATTATATGGATTTAGTATTAATTAAAAGAGGGGCCCAAAAATGCATCTTCGTTATAAAAATTAAAAATAGAGATATACATTCTTGTGCGATCATATCATTTATGATGTTAATATTTCAAAGTGTGTTTGACGAATGAGTGGCTGTAATTACGTCGACACAAGCGGATAAATCACGATGTCTAATCAGCGTCTTAAGACAATTGCCGGCCGAAAATAGCACCCCCAAAAACTGTTAATATCCTTTTTTCTGTGTCGTCTAGCTAAGCGCAGCGAACCTCTTAGAATAACACCAATTGTTACCACTGCATAAGACACTCACGTCGTTTATTATTGTGTTAAATGTGTTGTTTTCCCCTCATTTTCTCCCCTCAAACCTTAAAAATATAACAACACACTTTTGTGCCGGGAATTTTTCGTGAGACGACACGAAGAAAAAGTGTGTAGCTTAAATTGGTCGTTGAAAACTATCGCTTTCAGGATTTCGTTCTTTATGTGATTATCAAGATGGGTAAATCACTAAGAAACTCAAATAAACTGTGGCAGCGCGGATGGGGATTTATTATACTTTTGTTTAGTGGTTTTGGGAATTTACAGAAATATTCTAAAAATAACTGAATTTTGTATACCTGCGGCTTTGTTTCGCATTAATTTTTTTTGTCAAAATTAGATACTTTCAGCGCAAAATAAATCCTTGGAAAAATAATTTACGGAAAATTATCAAACTGAAATATTTTATCAAATATAACTTCTCAACGGTTTTATCAGCAATATGCAAATCCAGAGCTAAATTTCTAAAATATACGGGCATTGCGATATTTATACGGCTGAATGAATGTCCAAGTTCCGCAAATTTTGCATTTCCTCTATGCTAATATCGCGCGTTTTTTTCTGAATTTTAAATCGACCTCTTTTTTGTATCGAACCCCTCTATATAAATAGCGAATTATATTTTTTATTGTTATTCCTGCAGGTGTTTGGAATTTGCCCATAAATAAATAACTAACTAAATGGTCTTAGTATTTGATTTTCCGACATAAAAATAGAACCGATTAGTTAAAAATAGGATAACTGCATTTCATTCTGTTGTAGGTACTATTTTGGATAAATGTGGCGATGCAGCCTAAAAATACGCTGTGAAAAGAGCACATTAAAAAAAACCTTTGTATAGAAAATGTTCCATCAATTACAGTGATTTAACACGTTAATTGATACTGTACTTTTAAACTTTTAGAGCAATGTGATGTATTTATTATCTGGCAAAATATAAACGAGCTACAAAATATCCTCCACACTTTTATTTTTCGAAAAACAAAGAGCGCGGCAATTTTCTAAAATCGTTCATAAATAAAAATAAATATTGCGCGCTCAAATTTACAGAGCGGCAACTTTAAGAACTAAAAGAAAAATGGCAAAAAAGTCAAAAATTATTAAGTTTGAATTTCAGTAATTTGTAGTAATGAACTGAAATTGAGTTATCTGAAACTAAGCAACCCAATATGAAGTGTTCTCTTTGGTACATAAGATAAGATGTTTGCTTCATCAAGAAGCTCCGGGTGCGATATTAAATTAACCAAGTGTTCTTCTATAAAAGCAGCACAAAGCTCTCTCAGCACTCGTAATAATCAATAAACTCACTTTGCAAAGATGCTGCGGCATTATTCGCTCAACATTCATTGTTTCAGTCGAACCTTCGAATCGGAATTGGAATTTCTTGGCCTCTAATAGACAAATAGATTATTTCTATATTAGGCGCTTGCAGGATCAGGAAATGCTCTTTGCAGGCGCATATTCAGTGCAAAAGATAAATTTTATAATTTTTATGGCATTTGCAAATTGGTGCTTTTAAATGGCACCTGGCTGGATTTCAAATCAAGTGAAGATGCATTCACTTGAGTGGAGAAATTTAAATTATTGTAGTGCGATAATTCAAAAAGAAGAAATAACTTACTGCAATTATAGTGCATGCAATTTATTATTAGAATAGCAGGAAGTTTGACGTTCAATTGGAAATTTGAATAAAAACGACTAATTTTTTGTATGGTAAATAAATTGAAATCATAATATTTTATGGTTAATCCGTTTTAATTAAATTCAAAATTAATTAAGTACGCACTTTTATCGAGTAGTACTCGTATATAAAATTAGCTAAACTTTTAATATTATTTTTATCTCGATTTTTATGAAGCTTTTTAAATTTTTTAAACGTTTATTTTTATTATACGCACTTTAACGAATACTAATTTATAAAATTAATTTCCCAGTCGAATTCCTCTAATAAATAATTATTTATTTTTATAGCGAGCTTTTAAATTTTTACGTCTAACAAATTGGCTTAGAAGTCCAAATACAATAATTTTTTGCCCACTAATATAAAAATTAACAGTTGTTTAATTACACCGTTCCTTATTATACATAAACAATCAGATTGTAAAATTATCTGATCCGCTTTTACAAAAACCTTAAGAATTTCTTCGCCTTGTATAACTAAATAATTAGAAGCAACTGAAAAATGCAACAAACGCAATATAAAATCTAATTATAAATAATTTAAATTTATAAATAAAAGGACATCAAATCAATAGCCAAAGCACGTGTCTTTCAGGCAACTTACGCAATCGAAAATGATTTGCTAAATCTAATAAGAAGAAAATCCATTTCCTAGTCGACTACGTAGCGCAAAAGGCATGCGAAATGTTTTTCGTTAAATGTTAACAATTGTTTATTTGCGTATACAGATTTAAAATACTCTGTTGATGGCATACCAAGCGATCTGCAGCTGATCTGATAGATTTATGTCACATCTATTGCAATGGATGCTGTGCAACTTGGACACTTTGATTTATTTATATTTCACCCGCCGGACATGCAACCGGCTAATTAATGAACCAGCTATATTTAAACAAAACTATTTGCGAATATTACCGATCGAGGGGTGAGTTTTTTTTATTAACAAATATAAGCGGCTTTCATAAGGGGGATTAGATGCGGTCTTTATTCACACTTGATTCAATTTTAAATAAAGCAGGTGTCTGTGCAAATAAAAACAGCAACATTAGTCCTGCATTTGATGCATATTGATGTACGCTAATTGTTTATGGGATCATAAATCCAATGTCCCCTATCCCTTTTTTACAATTTTAATTAAATTATGCGCTTTGCGCCTTTATATATTTTTTTCTAGTACGTATAGCAAATTAATTTTTGTTTTATTGATTATTTTTGAAAATATATGCTTTGCAGATTTTTTTGTAGTAAAGAAAATTAATTCTCGAAGTAAATTTATCGCAAAATAAAATTATAAATTTGCAGACTTTATTAGTCGGAGTTTGAAAATTTTAATAGAAGGTGTTCTTGTGCTGAAGCACTCTCATTAACTTTTAATATACAAACAAGCGCGTATATACCGACCGAACCCTAAAAACGATATTAATCTTTAAAAGCTCCGCGACGAGCTTTTAGGCAAATGAAGTGTAAACGTGAAACTTTCAGGAGGCATTTCATTAGTTTTTAATTTCAGACTATATTTTGTTTATATTAATTTATTTCCGGCTCTAAATAAAAATAATTTATCAGCTTGATGTCGTGCCATCCGGAGCTTTTTCCATTCGAATGGCAGAGTTATTAGAGGTGATTATAATGTAATAACGCTTCTTTTGCCCTCGTAATTGTCGTCGTTGTCGTATATTAAATGACGAAAGTATGCGATAGCTGAAATTAATTCAAAATGGTTCTGCTGATACAATATGCGATATTCTTACTAATATATGCTATTCATATATACATAAATAAGGCTACCCACTTCTATTTAGTTTTGCTTAAATTAGAATAAACACATACATAAATATAAATTATAAAGAGTTATGTTCAATTGTCTTATCGAACAGTTTTTGTTTAATTGTGGGAAAATTAATTCAAGAAAATGCATTATTAGTGTAATTTTGCCTTGCATCTGAAAATATGTATAATTTTTCTATACTTAATTAAATGCAACTTAATTTAAGTGGAAGCCTAAGTTAAAGCTAAAATTGTGACTTTTTTAGAAATTGTTTGAAAATATTTTAAGTTAAAAGCATTTAAAAAATATTTTTGGCGCCAATATTTTTTTTTATTTAATTTCTTATTAACAATTTCAAAAATAATATTTTAAAATTATTTTCTAGTCAAAATTAATTCTTATTTACCAAAAAAATAATTAACATCAAACTGAAACTTTTAATTTTATTTAATTCGACCAAAATCCACCAAAATGAATTTACCCCTACCAAATGTGTCCTTCTCCAATAAACATTTCCTATTTAATTTATTTAATAAATATTTCCTTTTACTACATTAACCCCCGCACAAAATATATTCAAAAAAAGCTCACCACCCGAGCTTTTCCTATCCGAAATTAAATTTCTATCCTATAAAAAAGCAGATCTTTTCCCTTATGAAAATATTCCATAATATAATTTAAAGGGCCCCTATTTTCATATAGTACAACCATAGTAGTAAAGCTAGGGCCCGGCTTCGGCGACCGTATAATACCGGGTCCGGGGCTCCGGGAGCCGCCGAAGAGAATCCGCATGCCGGAGAAATAAAAGGGGCGTTACTATGGATACTGAATTCCACCAATCAGCGGTTTCATTATTTCATCGCACACTCTTTTATACCGACTATACTACTACGACGATGCTATAGAATTACTAGCAGCAGGAGCAGGAATGAAATTATTATGAGCTCCTGAACTTCGCTTCATATAGGTATGGAATATAGTTATTATTATTATTATTGCGATATGACGACAAATATATGAAGAAAATCTGCATAATAGAATTTTATTGGTATTTGGGACATATGAACGAATTTTGAATTTTTTTTGGTATGTCGAGGTATTTTTATGAATATACAGTGCGATAAATTGGATTGAAAATTGTATTTGCTACGAGAAAAATTCAAAAGTGAACATGGAAGTCAGAAATTAATTTTTGGTTGTGCGGTTTCGTTTCTACTTTTTAATTTTTAGCTAAGGCCAAAAGCGTTTCCTATATTTTTCCTTTTTTTCTGTCGTACTGTATATTGTAGGAAAACTGAACAAAAATAAATAAAAACCAGTGACGTGCTTGCTTGCGATATTTAAATTTCAAAGCAATTTTATCAACAAATTTTCTATATTTAGACGAAATATTATTCAAGTATTTCATATTTTGAATTTTTCACGTACGATTTAAATTTACCTAGCGAATAATTTGCATTAAATTAAACTGTTGAAATAAATAACATAATATTTTGGCCTTAGTATAATGAATATGTGTGGAAAAGGCAATATAATTAAAATGAGCAAAACGCACGTGCCTGAAAACTAATTATCTTGTTTCACACTTTTCGTTAATTAATACATACTTTTCAAGAAAGTAGAACCACTTTATACTTAGTCACTAAATTACCATCTTTAAGCCAAGTTAACACATTATTTTTCTATATCTAGTTTTGCAGTTACTCAACGCGAATCCAAAAGCAAATAAAATTCTAGATTCCTCATTTAGAAACCGAACAACGCATTTTATAATTCATTTTGCGATCGGTACAAATTTATATCGACAGTAAAAATTGCAAGCCACAACTTCCAACAGCTTTTACAGGACTTATTTATGTGCTCTTTAGCATCTACATAATTCTTAATAGACTTGCCATTTTGCTATAGAAGATGTCCACAGAACCAATGCAGAATAACAAGTGGAATCGTTGATTTATGGCTCGCAAATCTTATTAACGACACTTGGGGTATTTTTCTAGTAATTTAAAAATCGGCTAATAACTTATTTATTATATAATAACGTTTGTAATAATTTAAAAAAATAAATTCCCCTAAAAATGACGTACCAATAGTATGGAGATTAATATGGGAGAGCGAGCGGTAGAGCAAGCGACGAACCCTTCGAAAATTTTGTTTATTTTTGACTGCTTTTTGGAATTTATAATTTTTATTGCCAAAAAGGTACCTGGAGTACCAACTTCAACATGCCAAATTTTAATAAAAAATCGGACTTCCATTAAAACGGTACTTCCGATGCTGAAATCGCTCCCGTTCCCGTTTAAGGACTGCTGTTCCCCATCAGCCGCACTGATGGTGTCCTTTGCATTGAAATCGCCCATAAAAAGCTCCTCTTGGTCTAGTAAGTACTACCACTGATAAAATACAGGTGAAATGACCATATGTGCATTCCATTGTGGTTCGGTTCGGAAACAGAAAGGCCGCAGTGCATCAGCGTGTGCATACGGTGTGTTCTAATAATTGTCTAATTATACAAGTACATGAGAAAGATTCTTGGCTTGTTATGTAATGTTGAAATGGTAAATTACTGTCAGCCAGTATTATATTTCTTGGAAGCGAAAAAGTCGTACAAGTATATACTATATATTTATATAAAGTATTGGACATATTGCTGGTATTTTCAGTTTTTCACTTTTGGAATTGCTTGAGAAATTCGCAACAACCATAATAAATAGCGCCAATTAATTATCTATCAATTAATGCCCAACAAATGTAATTAAGCATTATTATTAATTATAGTTATTCGAAATAATAATTTTTCGCGCGGTGCGTGAAGTGGAAATTCCAGCTACGAAACGAATTTGTGTTGTAATGCAAAAATTTTATGGATGTGTACGGTTTGCAATCATGTTGTCAAATTGTATCCAATGTCTGGTGACAGGCTATCAGCCATCTGTGAAATATTCACTGCTTAAAATTCAGAATAGCAGAGTATGGAGAGAAAAGGAAGAAGAAGTCGCGCTTCTACAACCTACCACTCTTCTTCTGGTTGTGTTTGTGTCGCAACAAGCACCGCATATTGCCGCCGCCAAATTCACGTTTCATGAATACACAATGCGGAAAAAAACGGTTCGTATTTTATGTATATAATGTGCGGAAAGAGAGAAGGTGCGTCTTTTTTTCCACCAACTACAACCAGAATAAATGAAGATGCTACCGCAACAGCTTTTGCTATAATTGAGATGCTAACACTTTGCGCACTTTTCCAGCTTCCGGGAAATTAAACAAAAATTCGCTGGAAATGAGATTCCACAGTACTTCTCTCGTTGCTATATTAAAATTTGTTATTCAAATTTTTAGAATTTTGAGGCACCTTTTACTGAAAAAAATTTATCGGGTTATTTAAAAATGCTTTTTAAATTTTAACTAGGAACCAAATTTTAAACAAATTTAAGCGATAGAGTTGAAACGTGTGTATGAGAAGATTGAAAAGTGAAAAATTTTGTTGTAGGTACTCTAATTTAATGAAACTATTTGAATCTAGATTTAAAATTAATAATATAAATCAATGTTTGAAGTAAATCCTAGCACTATCAGTGTAAGGGGAGTGTTAAGGGTTAAAAACATGATTTGAGGATTCTAGGACATTTTTGATTAAACTAGATTAAATTATATTTCAATTTATTATTAGAAAACAAATTTAAAAGAAATCTGACTAATCCAACTGTAAGGGGTTAGAATTGTAATATATAGGTCCTACCCTAATTTTAATTTAATTAGCTAAATAATGATAAGTTAAGTAAGTTAAATTACTACTGGGATCCAAATTTGAAAGAAATCCGAGCAATTTGACTGTACATGGTATGTTAAGGGTTGAAATTGCAAAATAAGGGTCGTATACTATTTTAAATTATATTATTCGTAAATATGTTTAAAATGTATAGTAGAAATCGAATATGAAGAAAATCCGAACCATATGACTCAAACTCTATATTGGAGGGGAGGGGGTGTGTGGTAAGGGTCGAAAATTATTTTTACTCACTCTTTATGTAAATATTACTAAAATAACTGATGGAAAAGTGTGGGTAATGCTGCCATATAAGAATCACAACACCGGCAATTTTTGAACAATTAACTTAAATGGCAAATGGATCGTAGGGGCTTATTTTTAGGGGATGAAACTTTTACCAGCATTTTTTTCAATGTATCCCTAATATGTATACCAAATTTGGTCCAAATCAAATATTCCTCCTGGCAGATATTCACGTTACAACTTATTCATTTTTACAACTTTTTGACCCTTCAACCCTTAATAAAAATTCAACCCTATAATAAACTCCAGATTTTTTGAGAGCATTCACCACTTGGGGTATACACGAAACATATGTTCAATATTTGGTTAAAATCGGTCAGCAACTTTAGAAGATTATGTGGATCTACCGATTTTGCCATTTTTAGCATGTTTTTGGCCTATAACGCGCAGGTCTTTGAGAATTTTATAAACTTTTTTTCTTCGATATCATCTATGGGCAGGTAGAAAAAAAGGACGCAAATTTTGCTTTAATCGGGTCGGTAGATTCCGAAATATAGTGTTTTAAAGAATTGCACAGACCGACCGACAGACCGACAGACCGACAGACCGACAGACCGACAGACCGACAGACCGACAGACCGACAGACCGACAGACGGAAATTAGTGAATATGATTTTCGTAATCTACGCATTCTATAATGTAGAAAAAAGTGAAATTTGGAGAAATTTTTTTTTTCATGAATACAATACTTCCTCTACGAGAGAAGTAATTGTAGTTTTCAAAAGAATATTTTGAGTTTTGCACATAATCTCAAAAAATTATCATAATTTAGTTTTGGAGCATAAAAATAAAATTTCAATAAAATTATAAATGAAAGAAAATTTGCGATTTGGTTTATTTTTTGCAGAAAAAGTAAATTTTTCTACAAAATTGAAGAATAAGTTAGTTTTTTAGAATGTTTTTGAATTTCTTGGCGCCTATTGGTCGCAGAAACTTTTTGTATTTTTTTATTTACGCAGAATCATATTTTCTATAAGTTTTATTAAGAAAAGTTTTTTGTAACTTTAATGGTTAAAAAGATATAATGCAAAAATTGGCGAGATTTTGACATTTACAGTCAAAACTATTTTTGATCGAATTGTCAACTTTGGCGCCCTCTATCTTGGGTGTCTTTATAGTTACAAAAAAATTATGTATACAAAAATTATAGAGAATTGAGCCCTCTACAACTTTTATTAATACATTTTTTCTGTAACATAAACAGCAACTGAAAAAATTGTAAAAGAACTATTTTCGACTCTTCATACCCCCTTTTTCGCATTTAAAAAATAATAATAAAAAATTTGCAATATTAAAAAAATAGCAAAACTAATTTAGACCTAAAGGTACTACAATTTTAATTGCCGTCTATCTTATTAAAATATTGCTATAGCAACAAATTATGATTTTTTCGCTTGCACACATTATTTTTGTAGCATAACAAATTATTCCAATTAATTAAAAAATCCACTTTCCGCTAATCCACGTGCACTAATTGCATCAAACAGCCATACCGACTATTGCGAAAATTAAAAATCTCCTCATAAAACGCTGATTTAATTAAAAGGGCGACTTACATGCGAGTTGTAAAGGTGGAAAAGGGCCGAGAGCTCGCCGTCCGTATTCCTGCTAGCAGCAGCAAAATGTTGAAATTGTCTATGATCAAAATGAAATTCTTACAGTAGTCAAAAAATGTGCGGCACGCTTGGAATGCGAAGTGGAGATGGCATTGGAATATCGGCCCAATGTTGGGCTGGTCGTAAGGTCGAATCCATGGATGCTGGCGAGACACCGCACAGGAGCCGACAAAGCCTTTCGTCCTGTTTTAAAGACACAGATTTAGTATTAAAACCGGAGAGAGGAGAGTCAAAATAAAACCAATAAATTTATAGCTTTTAAAAGTGTTTATAAAACATTGGCCGCCTCAACATGCTGATGACCATTTATTTCACAAGAGAGAGCGCGCTTGGACTCTTGCTTGCTGCTTCTTTTTCTATGTGCAAGAATTTTATACCAGTTTTGTTTTGTGGAAGAGCTTTTTATTTATATCATATATATTCTTATACACTCATTATTGCACACCGGGCTTTTATCAAAGCATCTCTCATATAGTAGTTAAATGTGCAGCCAGCCTCTCTCAGATTCGCTACTCGCTCCGACTCGCATCACTTTGTGTTTTATATCTCAAAAACCTTCTTTACTTACTTACTGACAATTCCAATCATTTTTATTGCACACACTTTTGATAATATAGCCACTTTTATTCACTTTTTAAATACAAATTCAACAACAGACGCCATTTTTATTGGTACGCAAACGTCACTAAATTTTAGAGCTGCTATTGGCTAGCTGATTCCATAGCGTTTGAATAAAAAAGGCGCGCAGTTTGAATATTACAGAAACTGAAGCATTAATTAAATTATATTAATTGCAGTTAATTAGATTTGGAATTGCAGCTTTGTTGACTAATAATCATAATTGGAATTTCGAATTCGTAATGCAATACTATAATATAAGTCTGAATAAATTAAATTAATTTTATTAGCATTTCGTGATGGCAGACTAAGCGACGGCACTGAAACGCTGAAAGCTGAAAGTTCAGTTCATTCTATGAAATTAAATTAATTGACTTTCATTAATTAATTTTTTTGCCTAATAGAGCAAAGCCATAAAATCGATGTGAGAGGAAGTGAAAATAATTAATTAAAGAAGCATCAAGTAAGTAAAAAATAAACGACAAAGCTGAAGCAGTTTGTCGTCGAAAATAAATCTTGGATTTTAGTTGTACGTTTTTTTGCCGCTGCTAAGAGTAGTAATGCACAAAAAGACGAAACCGAAGCAGCGGCGGTTCTTCGATATTAATTTGCAGATGTTAATGTTAAATGCGCTCCCGATGGTAAATGCAACAAAAGATTGCTTCTCTGTTTTGCATTTCGCGAAACGTAAATTACTCCTGAGCAGAGAGAAGCGATATTTATTGCCTCGGCTTTATGCACGATACAATGCTGAATAATTTATAAGGTGCAGATCTGACAAACAAAAATTTTGAGCGAAACCACACGAATAAGAAAAAACCATCCAGAATGTTCCTCTATTTACCTCTTCAAAAAATAATTCCGCGCTGAAAACAGCCTTAATCAACATCTCGATGATGGATCGGACCTTTTTGTGTTAGAATTGTGTACGAGCGCTACTTAGTGCAATAAATATGCGGACATGTTCGAGAATACCTCTTCGGGTATGTTTAATATAGTACTACCTGCTTTATTTTATTTTTTAATTTTTTTTTGTTAATTGAAAATAATTGTACGGGCACTTAGAGTCATACATCACTTAGTCTAGATACATAAGAAATTTATGCGTGGAGGGGGAAAGCGCAATATGCTCTGAGCGCGCGCACTTGCTCGCGGAAGCTTTTTATTTGAGAAAAATTGTAAAAAAAATTAGAAAATTTTCTAATTGATTGATTATTTAAGAATCAAAATCATTTTTTTTATATTAAAAAAAAATCATTTTATGGGAAAAAATTGACCAGCCGAATAAAGTATTTAAAATTGAATGCACGTAAAGAAAAATCACTAATGGGCTTCTTCGAAAAGTTGAAATATTTACATGATGTCAATTAAAATGACAAAAATGCTGCCACTAGATTTCCAAAGCGTAGTACCAACAATTTGATGGCACCCATAATGTACCACATTCTAGATGCTTATAAACGACACAATAAAAAAGATGTGTAGAAATGTTAAGCGAGTGTGTGTGAACCACCATCCTCATCCACCAGTTATTCCAACTTCTCCTATTTATTAGAAAAATTAATTGACACACCGAAATGAATAGCGATTAGCGATCTTTTAGGCAGGTTTGGGTCCCATCACCATCATCATCGGAAGACCATAAGCGCAGGTGAATGTCACCACATAACAAAGGTCATCAGCTAAAGCTCGCTTGAACCAGTAAACTGCCTCTCTTAATTACCTATTACACAAACAGACCGACAACTCTTTGATATCGACCGATTTTTATATGAGACACCGAAAACTGTTGACTTTTTTCGACCCGTTCCTTTGATATGCGACTTTGTCTTTAATCTCATCACCCGATTTTTAAATTCAATTTTCGCTTTCATAATTTTTACACTTATTATGTAAGCTAATTTATTGGATGGGTCCGAAATGGAATTTTTATGGTGATTTTGGAAAATTGGCAGTAATTCATGCGGTGTCAAAATACGGTAGGTTGTAAAAATTTGGGCAAAAGTGGAACCCATATAAAAATTTAACAGTTTATTTATTTTTAAGTCAATTTGTAGTTAAAAAATTAGTCCAAAAAATGCGCTCAAAAAATTCTCAAATTTTTTTTTCTGTTTTTAAAAATTGGCAATAATTCATGCAGCGTCAAAATACGGTAGGAAAAGGTTGTAAAAATGTAGAAAAAAAAATAATCCCATCAGGTAAATAATAGTTTATCTCAACTACTGTTATGGTCTCGTTAGTGCTTGGTGATGATATCTACTACGGCCCCTTTTTGGAGCAGCAATCATAAAACGCTCTGAACGGAACCAAATTAAAATCGAAAAACTGCCCCGTATATTAAATTTTATCTCTTTTACGTCGGTTCTATACGAGCAATAAAGATAACATTGGTGTGCCCCCCTTGGCAATGACATAAGATCGAAGGCAAAAGACGATCCGAATACGCTTTGGGTGGGCGCTTGTTAAACCAATTCCTAAAATGCCTATTACCAACTAATTTTCTAGAATTATCTAACATTCCTGCTGCTTTTAAGCCTTTTACTTATAGCATAAGTACGTATAAAACGACGTATTCAAAGAGGCCCGCATCAGCCTATTTTGCATATAAAACATTGGCGAGCCTCGATAAACTTCTACCACCTTATGGACCTTTTGCTCTCCATATATAAAACCGACGCATAATTTGACTTGCTAATACAATTCTTTTAATCGATACTTACAATTCAATTACATTTATCTTTCAATTTTAAATTAATTTTGCTTAGAATTTAGTTTTTGGCAATTTTTTCAAAAAAGAAAATTTTTTCAAAAAATTTTTTGCAAGTTTTTACAATTCTGGATCGTAAGTAACTAATTTATAAATAGTTACCTACTAAATTTGATTTAAAAAATAACTAATAAATTTTGGAATCTAACTGGGAAAAAGCTCTGAGCGCAAAATGCGCTTAAAAATTGCTTTTGCCATAAAATGTTTGCAAATTGTAGATTTTTCGGGTAACTATAAATTTATCTTACAAATAATTTGCGAAAAAAATCGTTGAATTTATTTTTCTGTCTCCCGTAAAACGCAAAATAACAATAATAATTTAAAGCTTGAGTTAGGTAACTAATCGTAAAGAAACCAAATTAAAAAGCAATTGCACAATCGCCCCAATGCGTCCTGCTGATTTGGCAAAGCAGGAAAAGTGATGCATATTATTCGTACAGACATTTACGTTATAGTGATAGCAATAAAACATACCAAACAATAGAATCATCAATTGATTGCATCAAGGACCTATTGAAATTACACGCGCACTTGATATTCAATATGTCCTATGTCTCGTCTTATCCCTCTGATATGTGAGGGTGGGTTCGTGAGGGCTATCATTGCAATTTATATCAGATTAGGGTTGAAGCAGGCAAATAATATGAAAACCCTCGACACTGCCATCACCCGAAACTAATATATTTGACAAATAGATGTGTGTTATTAGTTGCTCCTCTTCGGTATAGAAAATCAACCCTCGGCGGAGATAGCACTCGAACGCAACAATTTATTTTATTTATTAGATATCTTGCTTGCACCTTTGTATTTTTTTCTTCGGGCGCACATGCTCCAAAATATTTCGGCAATTCGAGTAATTTTATCAAAAAGGCGGCAGGTGACTATTATTTTATAAATTTTTGTAGAGAACCTGGAAAAGATAAGCTAGTAGCTAACATTCTTTATTCTTAAATAGTCTTTTTACCTTTTCGATTAAATAATTTCCAATTTTGCTCATAACATATTAAGCAAAAGGACATTAATTACACTTGACATATATTAAAATTCCGATCTGGAGCGCACTGGTTTAATTCAGGGGCCAAGTGGTCACCCCAGCATCTAATAAATGTTCAAACATCAGAGTGTAATATGTTTTTGGGGGAGACGAGCAAGTGTAATAAAATTAAATCCAATCATCGTGGTCCTTTATGCATTATCCTGTGCTGTGGACCTACAACGATGACTTTTAATATATTGTAATCGCTGGAAAATGGGGTGCACATGTGTGTGAGCGACCCCTCGCTTTTATCCTACCTTTATTGGATATTATCCTTTTGACCTCTTTGTGTGCGATATTATATTATTAATTTATTGGAATATTTTAATGAAAAAAATATTTAATTAAATTTCGGACGTGGTGCGCTATGTGGGTATGCAACTTGTGTGGAGCCGCAGTGTATTGCTGGTGGCCTAACTAAAGTTGGTCTCGAGAGCTTTAGGGGTGGGAAGAGCTTCCTATTTTTGGTATGGCGGTGAGTTTACTATTTTATTTATTATTGTAAAAATTCATAAAAAATTAAATAACAACAAAATTAAAAATTATTTCAAATTAGTATTAAAAACCACTTTTTGCTAAATTACAAAATAAAATTTAAAAATAATTTTTCTCACAAAGTTGCTGGGCTAAAAATAGTTTTAAAATTTTGATTTAGCTAGAAATTAAAATCTGTAATTAACATACAGCTGCCTCACTCATTATGCATCTTAAGAGAATGTTAATTAAGAAAAATAATTAAAAATATCGAGATATAAATCAGCGAGTGTTATGTTATTTAAAAGTTCATCGCATTTCTTTTGCCCTCTCCGCACTATTTGTATATATGTTTACACATTGCTGTACGATAATTAATAATTTATATATTTGTTATTAATAATAAAAATTATTTCGATTAAATTGTATGTATGTTGTTATGTAATTGAGATAATTTTTGAACCACACTAAATAAATAATGAAATGTGCGTTTTATGATATATTATTGAATCAATCAAATTAATTCATAAACTATGGCCTTTGACTAAACAACAAATAATTTTCTTATCTATGAAAATGCATCTATTATGTATAGGTTGTGATTTTAATAAGTGCACTAAATGCTTATTAAAACGGATAAAAAAGCCATAAATATCGCTTAGAATGAGATCATTGATCAGAAATGATCTAATGCTCAGCATCATTGTGATTTTTCTCTGTACAAATGCGACACTATTATTTCGATTGAAATTGTTGTCAAGACTATTAACAAAATACTAAAACAATGCAATGACGTTATAGTTGAAATATGACTGCACCCAAACAAACTATTTAAAAACCGAAACAAATTGATTTATTAATATTTCGCTAATTGTGGTCAAAATAATTAATTTTTAAATTTTTGCTAAAAATAATTTAATAAGTGTATCAAGGATAAATTATTTGTTAGTATTAGAAATTCGAATTTATTAATTTTGAATGCATGTTTACTATAATGCATATTTTTAGACAACCATAAAATTGATTGTAAATACGGATTGTGCTCCATAGCGAAATTATTTTTAGTTTGAATATTGATGTCAATTTTTGTCACATTTAACGAGCGATAAAAGCTAAATGGATTAATTCGCGCAATAATTTTAATAAAATTAATTAACGTTGACAAATTAAATCAATTACGAATTAGCTACTTTATCTCTCTGAATGCATCTTCAATTTTTATTAATTTTTCTAGTCAACAATAAACAATGCAATACTATATTTGTATAGATAGAGCGCTCATAAATAACTCAAACTATATAAAACAATACGAATATTTGATTATGGTAATTGGTAATTATTCCGAGCTGACCCCGTGCTTCTTTTCGCTTTTCCTCTCGCATCATAAAAATATTGTCACAATATTTTTACTGTTAATACAATTGAAGGTAATTCGTATTTTTATTTCTTCACGATAAGAAATATATAAACGGAGATGCGAGACGAACAGCATCCTCCAGCCAGTACCAATAAATTAATAATTGAGTCGAGTTGCAAAAATCAAGAAGTGCAAAGGCAGGAATATAAAAGTGCAAATATAGAAAACCAGTGTATGGGATAGAGATTATAATACATTTGAAGCTCAGATAAAATGCTGTGCTAGAATGTTGTACATGTGAGAAGAATGTCTCTCCTCTCAATGTATCCGAGAGTGCAATAAGATCCATAATGTGCGCAAATTTTTTTTTTTAAATATTTTTTAAACATTAAACGACTATGTGACTACTAGTGTCGCGAATGAAAATGAAAGTGTTCAATTTGAGAATTTTAATTAACGATAAATGTGGATTAGTGTTGCTGCTAGTCATTATTTTCTTATCAAGTAGGTACTAACTAACTATTTTTATAAAAAATAAATATTGTTGTTATTTTTAACTATAGTAAATACATTCTGGTGTGATATGAAATATGCATATAATGCAGCAGGTGTTGCTGTTTATTTAAAATAATCACATTTTCACTATTATTATTATTTAAATAAATTATATCGCTGTATATGGTCGTAGTTTATTATTTGTGATAAATAATTGCAAACCTTGAAGTTTGCACTTGAAATACTATAAAATTAATGTATGAAAATGCGTAAAAAATTGTTAATTACTAATGTATTTTATTTATAAAATTTAATTAGGTTCTATTGGGCAGTAAAAGATAGAGCGCTATTTAAATTTGAAAGTGCGCGCTCGCTATTTTTGCCTGTTTGAACTTTTATTGCATAATAAAAAATATTATATAATTTATTTATGAAAACCTATTAAATTTAAATGTATTTTAAACATTTAATTCAATTATTTGAAAATTATTAGTAGTCGAAATAAATAAATAATGCGCTCAAACTTTGAGCGCGCGCTTTCGAATTAATTTAAAAGTGCGCGCTTTTGGTTTTTAATTTTTTTATAGCATATTACTAATACAATATTATAAAAATTACTCATGCATGAAAAATTTGCTAAATAATTTTGCTATTAAAATTATTTAAATTTAGGTGTATTGGGCACACAAATTAATTAGGCGCGCACTTTGAAACGTTGCGCGCTATTTCTATTTGTTCGAATTTTATTGCATAATCTAAAACTAGTTTACAAACTATTTACATTCAGTTATGATGTGATTAAATTAAAAAAGCATACAAAAACTCGAATTTTGTCAAGGTAGAACACAATGTAACGATGCTAATAAAACGAATAATAAATGTTGAAAAGTACATAGAAATAAATTAAATAACGCAAACATTTGTTTTTCAAATATTTTTTTATAATAAAAATTAGCTTGTAGCAAAATGCTTGATGAGTTTCATAAATATAGTGATTACTGCACTAAAAGTATCTATATTTATAGTAGAGCCTTTGAATTTTGATGAATAACAAATGTGTTTTGATCGCGATATTAATTCCTATAAAACTGACCTCAATTTGTAATCACAATAAATAAAATGCATTAATTAATTAGCTTCATTCATCAAGTGATTAAATTATTTCCCGTTTTCAGCCAAAGCAATCGTCGATGGGGAATTTATTTGTCCGAAAGCCTTCGTGCACTTGGGCCGAAAATGCTACTATTTCAGCAAGGCGAAGGCCACGTTTCAGGACTCGCATTACGAATGTCGCAACTTAAATAGTTCATTAGCGCTAATTACGAAAGCGTCGCAGCAGAATAAATTGAAAAAATATCTGGCCAAAAGTAATACTAGCTAGATTTAATTATATAAATGCGTTTTTTAAAAAATAAATTTATAGAACCGAATGCAGGGGAGAAATGGCTAGGCGGCATGTACAATTGGAAGCGAAATGAGTGGATTTGGGCTTCGAATGGGAACCAAATTAAATACAATGCATTTTCTGGCACTGCACCCAATCGGCCTTGGCATTGTTTGGTTATCGATCCTGCATTGCAGAATAAGTAATACTATTAGAACTTTTTTTTTAATTATAATAAAATTATAAAAAATTTAGGTGGAGTTCCAGGAGCTGCTTCAAGAAGAAGCAGTTCATCTGCCAGAAGAACGCCACGGTTTTGATCGATTTCAAAGTAACGTCCAGGAAGGACTTCAATATTAGCAAATGTGGCGATTTGCATTTATTGCCCAATTACGAGAAAGAGCGCTGTTTGAGTTTTTTGGGTCCCGTTAATTATAATGTTAATGGAGCTAATGAGCCTGCATCTTTAAGTAAGAATCTGTTGTTTGTTTTAAAATAGAATTGTTTATTTTTTCTTGTCGACTGGGTTATCATGATTTATTTTCTTTTCGAATTATGTACTAGATAAAGTTTACAAAATTTAATGCATTGTTGAAAATATGTTTTATTGTTTGTTTGTTTGAGGAAAAAATCACTTTAATAGCCAATTATAAATTCTTTCAATTCAATAGTAGCTCGCTATAAATAGTGGCTTATCATTAAGTCATATCTGCGAGCTTTCACAATGAGACAAAACAGAAGGAAATTTTTAATCAAACTAAAATTAAAAATTCCGCAAATTGTTTGTTGATAAAATAAAATTGTTGACAAGTTAAATAGAATTTTTAAAGGCGTTATTTTTATGAGTTTAATTTTTTTTTAGAAAGAAAACCGCATAAGCTAAAATCCATCGAACCTTTCGACATCTCGTACATTTGCCCAAAAAAAATGTTCAGCCTCGGAAATATGTGCTATTCTTTCAGTAAAGAAAAGGCCAATTTTATTGACGCTTTCTTGAACTGCAATCACCAACTCGCTATAATTCGAAATCGGAAGCAAGATCGCGTTTTGCGAATTTTTTTGAACAACAAATTTGTTGGTAAGATTTTTTATTTCTTAAATTTTCTAAAGCTAAATTAATATTATTAATATAGAAAATGAAGAGCGATGGATAGGCGGAATGTACGATTGGAAATTAAATTTGTGGAAATGGGCCAGTAAAGGACGTCCTTTGAAATATAAAGGATTTGCCAAAAATATTTTGCAACATAAGGATCTATCTTGGACTGGGATTATTTTGGATCCTAAATTGCACAACCAGTAAATTAATATGTTTTTAATGTTTAAAAAAAAAATAACTAACCTTTTAATATTTTAGATGGAATGTGCGATTGCTTTCCGACCAAAAGCTTTACATCTGCGAAGAAAAACCGAAAAAAGTTTTAAGTTACCATTCGACTCCACCACCAAGTGCTTTAATAACAATTTTAAATTGATAATAGTATTATAAAAATTAATTAACTACTGCCATTAGTGTAACTGCGTGTAACAATTGTTTTACTGGTTGCATAACCTATTTATTCAAAGTTGCTTATAAATAAAATATTTTTTAGTTTATTTACATTTTTTTCTACCCTTTTTGAGTCTGAATTAAATAAATAAATTATTTTCTTTTATTATTAAAAAAAAATAAAAAAATAATTTTAGATTTTTTTTAAAAATCTATTTTTGCAATAAAACAAAATAAATACTATTTATATTTTATTTCGATTAGTTAGTACTAGCTTAACAACAATACTTATTTTGGTCAGCGTCGTATAGTAATAAATAGATACTTTAATTAACACAGAATTATATACAGAACACAATTTACATTAAATCTACTTTTCCTTAGAAAAACTAATTTCTTCAATAATCGGCCTCGGATACATCGGATGCGCACTTTCTTCCCGATAAGTCTTCCACCAAAATTTCTTCTTCTTCTCCCCCATTTCCTTATCAATACTATCCTTATACTTCCTCCTCTTCCGCTTAATTTTAGTAGCATCCGTATTCAAATCGTAATTTATTTGGTTGCGTCTTCGCTTATTGTTAGTCATCTTTTTTCGTTCCAAAGATTTTGGCACACTGGCAAATTGGCCATTCAAATCGTTGTTGATTTCAAAATGGAACACCTTATCGAGATTTTGCGTCATGGTTTGGTTGTAATTTTCGGGAATATTAGGAACTGGGATTTCGTTAAGTCGATTATTTTTATTCGTGTGGTATTGTCGTTGAAGTCGTTTTTTGCCTTTGCTGTTGACGATTTTGATTTTCGTGTGGCAGATGTAGTGTTTTTGGGATAGGCAGTTTTTGGAGCTCCATCTGAGACAAAAACAGTCGAAAAAATATTTAGAAAAATATTTTAAAAAGATATTTAAAAAATAAAAATATTAAGAAATATTGTATAAATTATTTTGACTTTGAAAAAATATTTTTAATTATTAAAAAAATATTTTTAATTATTAAAAAATATTTTTAATTATTAAAAAAATATTTTTTATATATTTTGCACTTACTTGTATTGGTAGAAAGGGTCTAAAGTGATGCAATGCCATTTTAGATCAATTTTTTCCTGATTTGCATTAGCAAATCCTTGGTAAGTTAATTCTTTGCCGGACGCCCCCCATTTCCATAATTTCTGCTTCCAGTCGTAAATCCCTCCAATCCATCTTTCATTTGGAGCTATAAAATTTATTACAAATATTAAAAAAAAAAATATATTGCGGATAATTAAATAATTAAAAAATAAAATTATTAAAAATACAAATCCAAGGTTTTACAATAAAACTTTTTATAAATAAAAAATAAAGTTTAATAACATTAAAATATATTGAATAAATTAATTTTTTTGTTGAACAATAATAAAATCATTTCATCACTCGTAACGTAATTAAATCTTACCGTGCGTATCCTTCATCAAAGTGCGCTTCACATGCTTGTCCTGATTGGCGTTTTTCAGGATCGCCAAATTGCTATGCAAATCGCGACATTTGTGGTACGCATTCTGCCAAGTGTCCACTTCCTTGCTGAAGAAGTAACATCGATGACTGAGTCGAATGAAATTCGGTGGGCACACATAGCTTCGTTTGACTTGACGCTTTTCGGGTAGGATTTCATTTCCGCCTGCCACTAAAAAGAATCTAATTAAATTTATTTATGCGCCGGTTGAGTAAACTTTGCATGAATAAATATATATGCATTCGTGTACAAAAGAAAACGTTTAGCCAGACTGATTGTATAATAACAGATAATTGTAGTGTGCCAGACACCTTTGTGTGGGTGGTTTGAAAAAGTATCCTTGCAAATTTATGAGCGTTATGGACGGGATAAGGCTGGACGATTACAATAAAATTACCAATCTAGGTAGGATGCAATTTTAAGTGCATAGTTTAAAGTTTAAAGTTCTTGTCGTAAAATGTGAAATTTATAGATGAAACGAAAGTATGTTATTATGGGCGAAGAACGAATTAGCGTCATAATAGAGTAATCAGATTTTGCTTTAGGCAATTTACATTTTATTTAGTTTTTGAAAAAGAATTTCGGAATTTTCAAAAAAATATTTTATTATTAAAAAAATTAATAACTTAAAAACTATAAACCCTATACAAAATCTGATTGCTTTTTTGGATTCTACGTATTTTTTTACATTTACATTCTAAATTTCATCAAAATCGACGCAAATTTGGATTTTCCAAGAGTGTTTAGATGCAGTTGTGCATCAAAATATTACTGGAGTTCATTAACCCCAAAAAGAAAAACACACACATTGAATGAAAGTCCCGCCCTCTACTATAATAGTACTATACGTCATCATAGTTAGGAATTTCATTCATAAATACTACGACAGCCAATGCAACTTCAGCGCCATCTTTAGTTCGTTGTTTAGAGTTGTAGACAACTGTCATATTATTTAAGTGAAAATGTGAAATAAAACAATTGGGGGTAGTTTAAGGCCCCCGTGATGAAAGAAACCCTCTACAAGACAAAAGGATCCTGCTGGTAATGGATATGTAAAGTGCAACAAGGAGCCGGCCCGAAACAGCCGCGGACATATTTGAGGTTAGAATCGACATTACTAAATTTAAACAATTAGCGTATTATTGTTCCATTCAAATCATAATACTTGTGACGAAACTTAAGCCGCACTGATCCAATTCGATCCAATAATAAGATTTGAAGCTGGATAAATTCCTGTTGAAATTAAAACCATGCACGTGTTCAAGAGATATGTAATGGAAATGATAGATTTCACATTCAATGGAACAGAATTTAAATGTGAACATATACGCTAGTTGACATTAGTTATTTGTATAAGTCATGTAAGCAATCGTCTAAAACAATAACCGAAATGAAAAAAAACCGTCTCTTGTACAATTACTGGTGACTTCAGTCATTGATTTGTAAAATTGAAATTTATTACAGTCTGGAGCCTATTGTCCAGTCCATCCAAACAAATCATTTTAACAAGATGCGGCTGCGGCTGTATGCTCGATTAGAAATCGAATTTCATTTTATGCAAAGACCACCCAAAGATCGCGTCGTCAATTCGCGCTCTTCGCAAAACCAATAAAATGTATAAATAAAAATTACTCACATGCTAGAAATGCTGCTAGCTCCAAAATCAGCAGCCGAAAATGCATCGTTTCGGTTTTCAAATGGGAGCTTTTGGCTTGTGATACTGATTGATGAATGAGATGCAAAGTTTCCCAATTGCGATGATCTTACATTGTTGGCTCTCGCTAATGCAGCGTCCAATTTAAAAGTTCATGGTTTCTATAAAACAAAAACGAAATTCTATATTTTTCTAAATTAATTTACGACCGTTTAAAATCTGATGAGGCGTAATTTAGTCGTTAATACCTATTTACTGCTGCTGGGTAATTTAAATAAGTGAAGGCGTGCTGCTTAATTGATGAAATATTAATTGAGAAATTTGGGAAAAAAATTTTGGAACCCATATGCCAAGGATTTTTGGCCGCAAATTTATTATTAGTAAAGTTCAATGTATTTTCAAGTGTAAATTGCATTTAATCAATCGATTATTGATCTGGTATTGTTTTGTTTTGAGCTATAATTACTAATTTATTTTTAGATTGCTGTGAAATTTAAGTTATGCGACTTTTAATGTGCCTTGAAATTTAAGTCTAAACATTAGTTGTTGATTTTTCAAATAAACAACCAATAAACACCATATTTTGCATAATTAAATTTAACAACAAAATAAAAACGCTGTTCATGGTACTAAAAATTAAGCTAAACATAAATAAATAATAGAAAATCTCCGCTTGCAATAAAAAAAAAATGTTTAGAAAAAAATGCTCCTACGCCATAAATCGCTATCAATAAATCCTAGTGTTACTAATTATTTAATAAATTTTTGTGCCATTAATTTCAAGGTTTGCAACATAATGACAATGACAATAAAAATGCAGACAAACAACAGTAGTCAGTTTTTTCGAGTGTAGGTTTGAATTTATTCGAATTTATTGATATTATGTCAATGGTAATAAATGCATCCAATAGCAAAAATCATTGGATATTAATGTATGCTGTCATCTTTTACATAAAGATTAAGATATAAAAATAATTCTATAAATTGCAATTCTGCAACTATAACCTACTTTAGGCCTTATAAGGCAACCAGTCGGACTGAACTTTTAAAATATTCGATTTGATCATCCGAGAAACCGTTATGGACAAGGGCATTCAATTTTTCCTGCAACTTTGCTCATCAATTAAAAATTATTTTAAGGCGCGAAACGCAAGATTTTAGCTTTTAACAATTTTTTTTGTGGTTAAAAATAATTAATAATAATTTTAAAAATTTCTAAAATTATTTCTAGGCGCCAAACTCATAAACCTTGGAAAACTTTTGCTATTACGAAATTTTATGGTCAAAAATTATTTTAAAAAATATGTAAAACAATTTCCTGAAACATTCTCCAGATTCCCATTGGATAAGTTGTGGCTTTCATTCTCTAGGAGTGTCTCAGACTTTTTCCTGCAATATTCTAGTTTCCCAGTGAATGAAATAAATTATCACATTTTATGTGCATGGTGCAATTTTTCTACATGTGCAACGCTGAAATTTAATATAGCAGAGCCGACGTTTATAGCACGTCCTAAAACTCAGTCGACCATTAAAGCAAATAAGCGACTTCTAGGCTAAATGCTTTTCATGGATCATATAAATTTGTGTAGTGGAGATTTTTGATAATAAAAATAAATACTAGTACTAATTTTATTACGGTTTTTGTGGCACCGCTAGTCGATAAAGCATATGTTCATTAATTTTCGATTTAATAAGGCCGAAATTCACGCACGTTGTGATTTACTGAAAAGCATAAAGAGAAAGTAATCAGCACATTTATTTATAGTATAAAGTGCGTTTTGGTTATATGGCAACAGGTGCAGCAAAATTTATTTATTACAAGGTCGATTTATTTTTTAAAAAGGTACCAAAACCAGATTGTTGTCTCACAATGCACAGTTACAACCAAAAAAATAAAAATAAATATCTCAAAAGAATTTTAATGTTAATGTTTATGTAGTTTAATGGAAAAACTCTGCACTCTTCAATGTCAGTCTTGTTGTTGATGGATACAATAACAATAATAATAATACTCAAGACTGAAATGGAATCAAAAACGAAAGCTGAAAATTCTCTATAAGCACACGATGAATCGCTATGATGATATTTATAGAAATCACTTGTCTATGTTTATTTTACTAACATTTATATTCAGTTTCAGACACTTTCTTGTATACTTGAAAATTGCAGAAAAATTTCTAAGTGCTTTTTGCAGCGAGCTGTGAACTTACATTTTGAAGCCAAACTGTATCTAATTTTGTGCAAGTCGAAAAAGTTTGAAATTTTGGTTTTGTGGTTTTTTGGCGCCTTTTAAAAAAATAGCATATTTTTAAAAAATGATCAAAGTTTTATCAGAGTGATTTAATTGAAAAAATATAATTTTTTAAATTTGTTACGAAATTTTAAATAGATAATTAATTATTTAAGTATTCGGATTTTATAGCAATTTTTTTAACACATGCACAGCTTTTTAAAAGATTAAAAATTTTAGTATAAACAATTTAACATAATTAGAGTCTAAAAATTAACGTAATAAAAAATCTTGCATTAATAAAATTTATTTATAGATTTTTTAAGAATCTTCTTAAATTTAAAATATTTCCGATAATTTTAAAAATCATATTTTTAGAAAATCTTTTACTACAAACATTAATTTAAGTAATTCCCTTATTAAATTAAATAAATTGTTATTTTATATATTTTTAATAAATATTATAACAAATATTTAACAGTCTGCTGACGCTTTCTAACAGAAAAACTTTACGATTTAAATTTTCAACAATATAATTTTTTTTTATAAAAATTTCTCTATGAATTATTGAAAAATAAACAAATTAATTAATTAAAATAAATATTTAAAACAAATTAAACAAATTCCCCATATTTTGCAACCTGCACCCACTACTATAACAATAGTCCATAAAATGAATCATCTCTGAACAAATCCCATAAATTAAGCCAAGAATTGTGGTCTGTTTTAATAATAATTCGTTTGAACAATTTACAACTATGTATCGTAAATCTATTTTTAAAAGATGACAATCTAAACAAATGCACATATTTTCATTTATTAGAACCGAACCGGATCACACAGCTAATAATTCTCAAATTAATCAACAACGATGTAATATTAGTAGACTATTTTGTTTATATAATAAAATAGTGGATCAAATTGCATGTTGAAATGCACTGCATCCTTTTACAAATTAGCTCGCATTAATCTTGTTGTGGAAAAAGTTTCGAAGTTGCGGGCTTTTGCAGATGAGAACAAGATACGCCTCATTTGTTTCCCTTATTTTATTTATTTTTTTCTCTTGTGAAATAATGATATGCAATTATTTATTTAATAAAAATGCTTCTCTAGATTAGTTAGTTGTTCCTGGAAGGCTATTTTTGTTTTATCCTTCGCCAGCATTTAAATTTCAAATATCAGCCAAGTATCCTATTACAAACTAAGTAGAAAAAAATTGTTTAAATAATTTATATATAAATTTGCATTAATAAACAGCGTTTACCTTATAAAGGGAGAAAATTAATTTTGCATGTTATATAAGTGAGATTAATTGTATCGTGTATTTAGATTAATTTTAATGCTAAAAATGCATGTCCATATAGATTTTCAAACCTTGAGCGGGTTAGAAATAAAAATGCACTGAGCCTTAGATCAGAGACTATAATAATAGAAATACTTGTTCATTGTAATGTAAGAGGTGTTTATAAATTAAAATTAACGACAGTTTCCTAACGTGTTTGCTTTTTTCATAAATCACTGTTAATGCCCTTAACCTATTAAGATTATTAATGATTTCATTCGATAAACTTCCTCTGCGTTCAATAATCGAGTAGCACCCAGTATATTAAATTTACATATGCAATAAAACTGTTCGGATATTTTATTTTAGCGTATGCAAAATAACAAGCTAATAATTTACCTACAGAATTAATTTGAAATCAAAAATTAATTTCAAAATATTTATTTTCACTGCAAGCGACTGAATTGTAAATTATTTATAGAGCACTAGCATTAAATATTAAAATTTGCATTCCAATTCACTTACTTCAACATATTAATATAAATAATTTTTCTAAAAAATAATAATAATTTTTTTAAAAATTAATTTTAAAGAAATAATTAAAAAAAAAATTAAAAAATATTTTTTGTAAAAAAATAAAACAATTTTTTAAATAATAAAGACATTACTAAATAATAAAAAAATATTTTTAAAATAATAATAAATTAATCATATTTTTTTAAAGAATATAATTAATAAAAAATAGTCTTCAAGAATAATTTTTGTAAAAAAAAATAATTTGAAGCCGAAAATAATTTCTCTTTAATGTTAATTAATCAGCTATAATTAATTCGTCTGTAATAAATTTGGGGAAATTTTCCTAGATGGGCTCGGCGCCCACACATGACATCACTTTCAAAAACGTTACTAATATTCAAATTTTTTTAATTCCAGTAACTAGAAAAATATAAAATTCGCAAATCGTTTAAAATGCTAAGTCTGCAACCACTTTATAATTTTTATTAGTTTTTCGACCTTTACTTAAATAAATAAATAATTAAATAATTTAAACAAAAATGCGCTATAAAAACTAAACTAGTATAATAAAATAAAAATCTCACCTCTAGTTGTAATAATTAAATAAAAAAACTCAAACTCGCACTTATGAGATAATTCTACAATTATTTAAACAATAAAATAGCAACAATTGGGTGTCGTACTCTCAGAGCGACATTCACTTCTATTATGTGCACTGGATCCTTTCCTCACTCTCTGATCGACTCAGATTATTTCCACCAGCAGACTGCAAGTCTTCGTGAACGATCCGATGGTCAACTTGATTCTTATTTGCCTCCTACGATTATTAAAGCCCCCTTTAGCTAGGGGAATAAAATAGTAAATGCATTATTCTTCAGGGAATAAATGGAGCATTGTGCATTTTATTGCATTATTAGATTAGATAGCAAGCAAGCATTTATTTGAGTAGCGAATTTTTTGAAGAGTGATTTATGCGAAACCTTGGCAAGATGTGCCATGCAGATGCTTTTGGTTTTTCATTTTTATTTTTGGGTGGTTGATGCAAAAATATCTGAAATAAGTTGAACGGACCTACGACAATGTTTCTTTAAATAACGAAAATATGTTTGGTTTTGCGGCATTTAGTGCTTAATAGATTTATTGGTTTAGGGGTGTTGATGCAATTGTTTATTAGTTTAAGCTAATTACTTTACCGGTAATTGAAATATAGTTTTTTCAAAAAATTAGCGGCGCCTCTAGAATATTAAAAAAAAAATATTTAGCTAATAGAGGAAAAATAAATTATGATTGCTGATTAATAATTTATAACACAGTTCTATTAATGTCTATGTGGTTTTTACAATTGCGAATAAATAAATAAATTAAATCATCAACCATAATATAAAATTCTATTTAAGTATTGGGTACAAATAATTTCAAGAAACCAAAACCCAATTTCCGCTCGATTTCATCAATTTTCTTTGATTTATTTTTATTGACAAACCGCACCGCAGTTTTATGCGTATTTAAACCATTAATATTTGCGCAAATAGTCATTAATTATATTATCTTCAAAGATCTTCTTTCCACATACGTAGATTCACTTCCTTGAGATTGAAATAAAATGCGGTAATTTGTGACTGCGGGGTTAATTTCTGTATTAATGCATGTCGAATTTTATTACACACGCTTCATAATAGTAAACTACGGACAACCATTCATTATTTCTTGATAGCAGCTACACCTTAGCTTTTACTTCATAAATCATGCTTGAACTCATTCAATTCCAGTCGAAATAATGAATATTTATGCGTAATGAATTTTACACTTATTTGAAAATTAGCGCCCGTATGTTGTTGTTATTGATGTTTCAATTTTGACCCGAATAAATTATACTTTATTTAAATTTCTAATAATAAGTATGAGGCATTTTTCTTCATAAATTATTCAGTATTTTGCGAATTGAGTTTCAGCAACAATGTGTCACTCAAACTATATTTTATGCACTACGAATAAGATAATTGTTATTTTTAACGATGGTATAAGTTCACTTACAAAACACTCGTAAACAATACAATAATAGGTTTTTACGACCAAGCATAAATGTTTTCTAATTCAATTATCAACATATACGCAATATTTGAATTTTGAATTAGCGCCTTGTGCGTGTATTACTGGTTGCCTACTATAAAACTAGCGCCTTGCGGCAAAATCGCGTAACTAATTAGTAAACATCAATTACTACATAACCTCACAATTACAACAACAATATCATGTCGAAAAAGATGAAAAAGCCGGATTCTCCGCCAGTTTCGAACCTGGAACGTTTATTTTCGAGTGATAATTTACGTAATACAACCGACCCACCTGAAGAACATGGTGGCGAATTGGATGACAAGTATTTAATAAAAATTCCGAAAAACTTGGTTCGCATTGAATATCCTGGTGTTGTGAAGAATGTGGACAAAGCAGTGGTCACTATGGGCGGAATGCACGATATCGAGAATGTAAGTCACATATAAAACAATTTTGTTTATCGAATTTATTGAAATTTAATTTAGGCAACCGGCGGTTCGAAGTTGGAGCTCCGATTTCATCCCCATAATGTTTACAATAAAGCGTGCAGTGCCGAACGCGATTTATCGACCGGGGTGCTAATCAAACTGACGAAGAAGCCAGACGAGGATGATTACGATTACGAAGTAGTCGGAGCGACCGCGATTAATTTCAAGTTCACACGTGCTTGCGATTTTCAATATTTACCGCTAGTAGCGCCGAAAGTCCCCGAGAAGGAGCAAGAACAAGACGAGGCCGAGTATATTTATGATAAGATTCTGCCGAAGAAGTTGCCAACTCTTGAGTGGTTCAAGTAAGCTTCAAATACAAACCGTAAATTTAAATTGATTGAAGTAATTCATTGCAGGAACAAGGAAAATGCAGATAATCAAACTTATTTCCTGCCTGCCAATTTCTCTCGAGTTGATCTAACTCGGAACAAGCTTTATTTGCATGCGGGCGAAAGTTTCGGTAATAAAATGCCTGAAAAAATGGTGAATTTCGTACAAAGCTCGGTTAGGAAGGATGAGCGAGCGTGTCGGAAACACATGTCGCAATCGGTGGATCTTGCCACTGATAATTATAGCATTCCAATGGAACCTGGTAGTAGTGTTATGGACAAGATTAATAAGAGGCAACTGTATGATAAACTCAACGCCGTTTTAAAAGTAACCGATTATTTTAAAACTGGTAATTTGATTAATTAATTAAATGTTCCAGATGTTTGAAGATCGCCCTATCTGGCCCAAATCGGCAATCCGCTTCAAACTGAAACTGACAATGGAACATACGAAAGTCCTCTTGCCCGCAGTCTCTTTTTACTGCAGCAAAGGACCATGGCGCTCCACTTGGATTCGTCTAGGCTACGATCCGAAGAAAGACTTCACCTCTCGCATTTACCAAACGTTAGACTACCGGATACGAAGTGTTGATGGTACAAATTTGAAAGTGAACGCAAAGAGAGCGTACAATTCCAAGACGAAGTCGTACGTTGCACCGCAAGATGTTGAATTCAAGTCGCTTATTGATAATGTAAAGACGAAGAAAACTGAAGGAGTTGAGGAGAGAGACTTTCTTTTACAACCGGATACTATTCCGCCGGCGAGGCAAATGTTTTACCAGGTATGCAACCAAACATACCTCTTATAAAAGTTTTTTAACGCTCAACATTTTTTAGTATTGCGATATTATGCTGCCAGAAATCCAAGAAATGATTTCTCGTCTACCGAAGTACGGATTAGGCCTAACGTGCGATTCAAAGAATGGTTGGTTGCCGACCAGCTTCACCGAGCAATGCCGCGAAATTGTGAACAAGTACGTTTTGAAAAACGTGCAAAATGCACTTTTGCAAGACAGTAAAAAATATCAGAGTTTAATAAGCGAAGAGGATCCAGTTAATGAAGCTGAAACAGTCCCAACTTATTGCAGCAAAATGCTAGATAATATTAAGAAAGGGATTTATAAGAGCGTTAATATTACTAGTATTAGTGGAGGCTCGAAAAATCCGGAGACGATTACGGATTTCGTCGATTTGGCTGGACCAAGCAATGAAGGCAAGTGTACTTAATTAAAAATAATAACTTAAACGTAATACTTAAATTTTAGATGAAAATGAGACTGTTGAAGAAGCAACTAATACAGTACTGGATGAGATGCCGCAAAATATGGAGGAAACATCTGACGATGATGATTCTTTGGACGAAAACCCTTCAGATTTGGATATCGACTTGGAAGCTGTTGAAGACGTGAATAAATTGGTCGCAGAAATGGAGGGAGAGGGTGAGGATTTTAACTTTCCATTTTAAAATAAGGTTTACTGGTTGCCTATATGTTGAATTTTTTTTCTAATTGAAACTAATTTTAAACTGTCTAGGTTTGGTTTAAATAGATTAATGTGATAATGAGGAATACATAGACAGTAGTTTCCGTTTTAAACTTGTGCATTTTATTTATATACGTACAAAAATACACCAACTTATTACTTTTAAACTTATCCTAAAACCTGCTTTATATAGATACAAAAATATAATTTAATACACATGGAAATTGCAAACTACATTTGCGGTAGTTGATCAATCGGTGTTGCAAATTTAAAGTCTTCAGGAAACAAGTTAGCTGCATGTGGATACATTAACTTGTAAGACTGCCGAATCGTTACATCGGCCACGCCTGCTATGTCGCCGATTTCTTTCTGGCTTCTTTTATCTTCAGAAGCCTACAAAAAAATTGAAATAATTTCCCCGATTTTGTAAATAATTTTTACGCGATTTATGCAACCAGCAAAACATTAGAAATAAATATTCTCTTATAACTATATATAAAATAAATACTACGAACCTGTGAAGCCATATAAATAGCCGCCGCCGCCACTGAAATCGGCGACCTTCCAGGTACAATGTCCAACTCCACCGCTTTCCTTGCAATATGCGTCGCTGCCCGCTGCACCATATTCGGCAGCCCCAAATTCGAGCAAAACCTCGACATAAAATCGCCAGTCGTAATCAAATCCACTGAAGTCTCGAGCGCTTTCAAGATCAACTTGAAACATCGTCCAATCTCCCTCTTACTAATTTTACTGACTGCACAAATCTCCTTAAACGTACGCGGAACGCCTTCCTGCCTACACGCGATATACAGACACGCAGAAGCAATTGCATCGTTGGAACGGCCTTTTAAATTGCGCCCATCGTGCACTTGCTTAAACAAGTTATTCGCTCGGTCGACAATCGTGCGGGGCAGATTTATTCGGTCGGCCATTGCGTTGATTTCTTTGAAAGCGTTGATTAGGGCACGATCGGAGCTGTTCATAGTGCGTCGGTTCTGGTAGCGAGCCGCTCCGAAGGAGTCGAAACTGGCGTCGCCGCGGCCTGGGGAGATCATGGTGGTCAAATCGGAGCCGCCGAGCAGTGGATTTTCGGGGCCACCGACACGCGATGGATCAACGCCGTTTTTTTCGTTGCTGAACGTTCGCCATTCCGAACCGACATCGATCACTCTAAAATTTATTTTTAGGTTAGTGCTCGATTTAGTCACGAGTTATCAATCCGAATTGATCGAACAGCTAAATTTGCGTTCACAATTCGAATTAATTGGGTTTTGTCATTTTTTTTACCTGTCGCCAACAACTAGTCCACATTCGGAGCAGATTTGGTCGCCTGCTCTGTAATCTTCGATTAGGACGGCGTCTGGATGCGAACTGCAACACACTTTGTTGGCGTCGTACCTGAAATGATTATTAATATTAATTTCTTTTTAATTAGATGCTTTTAAGTGCGTTAATTTGATTTATTTTGTGGAAAACAGTGTTACTCACCTTGAGGAACTCGCCATTTTAAATTGGCTTGTTTTGACAAGTGACAATTGTAGTACGTACTTAGGTTAGGCAACCAGTGATACACGTTTGATAGTGTGGCTACCGCCCGTTAGATGGGAATTATTATTTATATTTAAATTAAATTGGTATAATAAAGCTGGAATTTGTTGTTATATTTAGTTTATTATATAATTAGTAATTAAAATATATTTTTTTAAATAGACTATTCTAAATTGTTTACATTTAAACCCTGGTTGCAACTACTTTTAAAGTAACCATTGTTTTACTGGTTGCATCCAAAATAATACAAAATTTTATTTATTTTTGCGTTTTTTATTGCTTTTACTTGAAAATTGTTATATTTTTACGCTAGTTATTAAAAATAGATAATAATCGTTATCCGAAAAAATAATCACCGTCTATTTGCGGTTCATAAAATTTTTTGTATGTCTGTCCGTTTCTTATAGACGCGCAATTTTGAAAGGTTAATATTTAATTGGGTCAAAACGCAGGATCGTTACAAACACAAACATCTTGAATAACAAACAAAAATTTATTATCATACAAATAAATAAAAACAGCATGTTTATGAGAAACATTTAATTTCCACGATTACTTAATAAAATCGCAAACTCGGAATGTCCACTTAGAAAATCATAATAATCACTTAAAATTAAAATCATAATAATTTGATACAATTTACGCCGATCACAAAATAATCATGCACTACTCAAAACAGCCACAATTTACGATTGAGCACTCAATCTTTGGCAAATATTCTCCACCCTAACTTTCAAATTGATGATCACATCGCTGGCCAACAGATCTACACTAACATATTTACATTTTTGGAAATTAAATATATCCGCCAAAAAGCCCATCACTTGCTCCTTGAAATAAACGCAAGTCTCCCTTAGCAGCTCGTCGGACCCGAGGAACCCCCACGCCAAAAGCGGCGACAACTGCTCACTCAGCGTGTAAAAATGCGCCATAAATCCAGTAGGAAACTTCAACTTCCTCCTCTTCGCCTTCAACACCGACCAAACGGCCGTAGTCAACGCCGTCTCCTTGAATCCGTTCGATAACCATCGATTTTGAATAACCGCCGTAACGGACGACGGCGGACTATCAAGATCCTCAAATGCATCCATCAGGATATAATCCAGAACGACATCGTAGAACGTTAAAGCCTTCACGCCCTTCGTACTCAACTCCTCCTCGAATTCGCGCCAATTATTCTGGTCCTGAATGTATTTCAACATCTCCTCGTAGCCAATTAGAAAATCTTTCGGGTCCTTTTCGGCGTAGAGCAGCAGATCGGCGAGGATCTGTCGTCCTGCATCAGCGAACCAGAGGTAGTTGACATGGTCGCGTAGCAGATGTTGAAACGCCAAGCGAAGGCAGTGCAATTTCGCTAAATATTCACCATCCGAGGCACATTTTACCACTTCCGTGCGAAGGGTGCGACACGGAATTCCACCGTTCTCCAGCTGCTTCAACGCCATTTGGTACAGCGGGTACGCTTCCACGTCAGGGAAGTATTCCGCGAACTCTTCAAACTCGCGCAAATCAGCCACCTAATTTTAGAAATTAAAATCCGTCTCAAGAAAATCCAAATTCAGACAAAATCCTGCAAAATAAATTATTACCTGGTCTTGTGCGGAAGCGAAGCTTTCCCCGCCCGATAAATCGGCATCAATTCCATTCTCATGGCCGCTATCAGGACGAAAGAGCACGGAGCGCTCGTCCAGAAAAAGCATCTCCGAACTCTCCTGCAACTCCAAAGCGGCTTCCAAAAGCTGCTGCAAGTCCCTACAAAAACCGGCCTCCTCTGGACTTAGCACCGCTAGAGGACCAGTGCTATCTTTTGACCGGTAAGCGGCTAGGGCATCTTCCCAATAGCTGATGCATGTTTCCAGTGCTTCCATTCCTGTAATAGAAATGATTTTGTCTCATCCTGCTTATATTCTACCTATACGTAGATAGAACTGGACTGTAATCATAATATTATTGTCATTATGATTTATATTTGCAATATATGATGATGATGGCAGTGGTTATGAGGAAGTAAGCAATTTCGTCTAGCAGGCTTGATCAAGTACTAGATTGTTATATTTATTTATAGTGCACTTAAGACTTTAGTTTGTTTTAAAATTTAATTCAAATAGAGAACAATTTTTATTTTAGCGCAGCATATCTTCTGACGTCACATCTAGCCTCCAAACAAGGCGTGTTTTTATCCCACTTCTCTTTCTAACTAACAAGATAAAGAGAGAGGGGAGATAAAAACACACCTTGTTTGAAGTGGATAAGCGCATTCGCCAATTTTGCAAATTTCCTAATAAGGGCATAATTTATTTTCCAATTCATTTATAAGCGCTGTTGCATTTAAAATAATGATTTATGTGGTGTTTTATAGGTCATTAAATACCAGCTAGCTAAAGTTCTATTATATAAAACGGATTTATTTCGTATTTCTATTTGTAAATAAAATTTCCATTACAAATATCTCGGTTGGCATTAATGTATTTGCTTGTCTGCGTACATTCAATAATTTAATGTGTCTAAAAATCAAATCATATCGTCGATATTTATCTTAATTAGCATAAACATAAATAATTTACGGCGCGAAAAAATGGAAACGTTGAAAATTTATGTAAATGCGCTTATCATGTGTTCATTTAATAAGAGCAATTTAAGTCTGAACCTATCGACCTCCAATGTTTTGCTTTGATTAATTAATATATAACTACTATATGTATACTTGTTGATACTTCAGAACGACATGATTTACTCTTGCCAATAAATATTCATATAATATATTATATGACCAAATTGGGCGGCTTTCTACAATTTATTTTTAAATATGATGATGGACATCGTAAAGTGCCAGCCAATATTTACCTTTGCATTAATTGTTAGGTAAGAGGTGTGCGTCATGGCTACAGGGTCGGATTTAGTAGAATTCAGCCTTTAAATTAAAGATCTAGTATATTTTGTGAGAAAATTACGTCATCAATAGAATCAGTCAGTTAGCGCATTCAGACTCCTCCCATTTCCCCCTCCTTTAACTGCGGTACGCGTTTATTTATGCTATAGGTCGCATAGTGGCATCTAGGCGTTCTCAAATTGTGACGTCATGTAACTTTAAACTTTAAATTTCAACCCTTTCGAGCCCCAAAAAAATAACGCAAAAATTATTTTCGTATGTAATTTTTTAAACGCTCATAATATTAAATAAAATAATTCAATTATTTATTAACAAAACATTATAATAATATAAAACAGATCCGTATCCCAAAAATTAATTTCCAAACACCCCAATAGACGTAAACAAAGGCGGAAAAATTCACCCCTGTGCACACCCTGTCAAAAGTAACACTGTCTGCATTCTATTGATTTTGCTTCTGACCTAACCCACAATTTGCTAGACATTTTAGCCCCATTCATCCCTTAAAAGCCAAACCAACATTATACTAAAAATACCGAAACCCACCCCTATAATCAAAAAGCTTAAAATTATCCATTTCAAGCATACTAGATAAGAATAAAAAATCAGATACATATTGAAGTATACAAAAAAATAATCCAGGTAGAAAAGTAAACTAGGACCCCTATTCATAATTGAAGAGAGTGAAAATTGGCGGGTCTTTAGTCCACATAACATAAGAGGAGCAAAAGCAAACCGAATCGACCGGAATCCTTATGGCGGTTGACGTAATAGTTCCGGGGTCCAATCCAAAGGCTCTATCGGATCCCCTACTCGAACCGTTCGGTTCTCGGTTCTCTAGTCCTCTATCACAGAAGACCCGAACCGGCGAAATGCGCGGGGCAACTCCGACTCGGCATTAGCCTTTCGAAAGTCGCACTTGGTGAACGTCGTCGTCGTCGTTGTCGCTGTCTTAATATATCGTCGTCAAAATTGCGCGAGTTACTTTTCGAAAATCGAAATCGCATCGAAAACAGTGCAGTTCTGCGCGGCAATTTAAAGGATAATTTATTACACTCAATTTTAAATTAAAAAAAGGTAGGATTTTATTAAAATAAAAATATATATTCGTTATTTTCTTCCCTTGAGAATTGCGGCATTGTGCTAAATACCTTCGAGATAAAATCATTAAATTACAAGCGAGCATGCAATTTATTGGTTTTGTGGTTTATATAAATTGTATGTAAAGACGTTTTTCTTTTATGCTATATGAAGAGCAAACCCATATTAAAACAATCTTTATTTTATTGCCCATTCAACTATTTCTTGTACCGAGAATTTTTTTCTAATTTCATTAAAATTTTAATTGCAAATTTTCTTACATCGCATTGCATTTAATTCCTTTAAAGTCGTTATTAAAATATTTCTGATTTATATTTAAAATGTTTCTTAGCCCTTCATATAAAAGTTATTTATCATATTTTATTAAATGCGACTCCGATAAAGTTCATGTGCAAACATAATCAAATCTTAAAGGTTAAAAATGTTGGATAAGGTTAAATAATATTAGTCAAAATATTTCAATATTTATAAAAATTAGGCGCTGATAAAATTTTAAATCGCTCGCTCCCCTCCCAATTTTAACCGAAAGCTCTCTAAAACTAAAATCAAAAGCTCCGAACCCATAAAAGAATTTACTTTCACCAACATTTATTTTTTTAATTAAAAAAATTCTTATTTGTATTTATATTAAATATAAAAAAAATATAATAAAATATATATTTTTATGTGTAAAAAAAAAATCACGAAAAAATATTAAAAAAATAATAAATAATTAAAATTCTCGTACATTTAAATTAAACCCCATTTCAAAATTCATTAAAGAAATTATCCAAGAAATTAACTCATTAAAAATCGATTCAGTCCCCCATACACTTAAATAAATTAATCTAATTTTTCTAGTTAAATATCTACCTTACAGTCAATTGAATTAATTTAAATAAATCAAGTGAGTGCCTAAAAATAAATAAACTTGTCCATATTATTAAGCATTACGTCACAACATCAAAAAGCTTCAAAGCAGAATTTGCTTTCATATTTTCGCTTGATATTTAATATCACATAGTGTCACATGTGAGCTGCTGTGTTTAATGGACAACAAGGAAGAAAAAAACATATCTATCATGTTATAGTTTATTTACAAAAATAAAATATAAACACAGTTATCAATCACATTAAATCGATCGATATACGTCCTGTTGTTCGCGATATTAAATTACGCTTTATTGATGGGACGAAAAGTTAAAGAGTTTTCGATGTGAATCAATTTATGGTATCTCTTTTGAGCAGATGTTTTGTTCTAATTAGCTATAATTTCGAATCTACCGCAATATTTTTCAAGTACATGCGCGCGACAGTTATTTTGAGCGCTAAGCGCGCGAGTTCAAAAAACTCTAAATATTTCAACGTTTTTTAAAGATTGTTTAAATAATAAATAAACCATTGTATGTTAAATAATCTATAATGTACAATTATCTATCGGCCACCTACATAACATCACCTGTAAACAAATAATTTGCATATATTTACGTAACTTTCACTCGATTTTCACATTTTTCCAATTCCATTATTTGTTGCGCAATTGAAAAAAAATATATATCATCCACATTCTCATTATATTATTGTATTGTTTTGATTTATTTATCACGATTGACATATTTGAATAATTAATATTGAAATATTGAAAAGAATCGATGATTAATGGAGATATTGTCAACCTTCGCTCGCATAATGACTCAATAATTCTTATTCGGATAATAATTTAAATTAAATGAAGTAAAAAAAGGACAACAGGATGACATTACACTCTTGATTACTTGAATTACTTCCACTATGTGTGCGTATGTGTTAAATTTCAATTAACATTTCAATCTTAATTAAATTCGCACCGTATGATTTTCTAATGTGAGCCTGAAGCAATGTCATGCTGCTTATTTTCGAATTATTCTGTGGATGAAATAAGTGGATCATTTTTTCCTTGTTGATGGTTTAATCGGGGGGGCCTCAAGCTACATTGTACATCAACTATTTGTAGTAAAAAAATTGAATTAAATTCTAATTAGGCTTGACCACCTTGGGAATTTCGTTTTGGAAGAGTAATTTTACTCCGATTTTCCTATCTGGAGACCTACATTCGTTTTCATTAATTTTACTGGAATTTTTTCACTCGACGTTATTTAATTAGCACTCATGAAAAGCATGTTGGAATTATCATAAATCACATCAAATCCGGATGTTACATCATCACAAACATACTTTCGGACAATGTTTCATAATTGCGCAAAGTGCGAAAGTTTGTTGGGATCGTTTTAGGCATTTTAGGGCCCCTAAAAATCAGTATCAATTTTGAGGTTTAATATTTATTTTTTGTGAGAATAATATTTAAAAATTGCATATTCGTCATCAATATACTTGAAAACCCACTAAAAATAATTTATTTTAGTCATTAAAATTTTCCGAGAAATATTGCATTTCTTAAGTATTTTACTTAAGTCGTTTATTTTAGTTAATTGATATTTTTTCTCAGTTTTTTCCGGTAGATTATCTAGAATTGTTCATTTTTGATCATTATGCATAAAGTCCGACACAAAAAATCATTAAAAACTGGATGATTTTTGGAAATTTTCCCCTGACTAAATATTTTTCAATTTCATCGAGTATTTTTCCAATAATAATTTTTTTTGTTGGTTTATTGGTATTTTTTCTCAATTTTTTCTTAAGGACCATCTAGAATAGCTCATTTTCTATCATTATCAATAAAGTCCGACACAAAAATCATCAAAAAACTGGAAGATTTTTGGAATTTCTCCTGACTAAATATTTTACTATACAACTATACTCATCGAAAATTTTGCAAAAAAATTTAAATTTCGGTTAATTTATACCTTTTTCGAGTTTTTTCTTATTCATCATTCAGAATAGCTCATTTTTTATTATTATCCAAAAAATCCGACCTAAAAATCCTCAAAAATTGGCTAATTTTAGCTAATTTTCCACTAACTAATTTTCCCAATTTTATGCTCAAAATCTACAAAAAATCCGTTTATCCAAAAACATCATGTAAATCTGGCTGGCTTTTTCTAATAAATCCATTGATAATGCAAACGATGTTTTTCCATTTGGATTTCGATGTCAACATTACTGCATGCTTGTATACGCTTTCCTTATACGGCTCCAAATCGTTGTCCTTTTTCGCAATAGTAAAAAAAATGCGCATAGACTGGCGCTTGCGATAAATTTGCAAATAAATTCTAAATGCGCACATCTTATTTAAATGAATAGAGTACACATTGTGCATATTTAAATTAGTTTCTCATGTAGGTAGATAAATAACTGAATAAAAAAGCGACTGTTCTCTTACATAAAGCTGCAATCTAAATGCGCGGTTTTCTAAATTAAATCTATAATAGTTGACTGACATACATTTTAATTTTTAATTGGCAAGTGCGATGCATCCAGAATGATGTAAGTGGAATAGCATTCAATTAAGCCATCGCTCCGAAAAAACAATGAAACGACAAGTTGTATAGTGCAACACTTGAGTGGCGAAATATAAAAGGAGCCATCAACCTGTACAAGACGAAGGAGAAAAAAAGTGAAGTACATGAAAAGTTCAACGGCCATGTTCACAGCACACCTCCTTGTCCTTGCCCATGAACTTCATTCTTCTAGATACACCTAGAAGAGAGAAATGATTTTTACCCATAACAAGAATCAATCTTAATGAAATCGAATCGAATATGGACATCGAATGAACTTTACCAGACGATTAAAGCCAGTTTCCACAAATGTAGACGCGTATTACATCAACGAAATTTCTTCTTGCAGGATGGAATCTCAAAATCTGGTATAACCGTCATTCCAGCGAAGGTCAACCGCTGCATCAGACCTGCTCGTTGTTGTTTTTTTGCCTTATATTTTTGGAGCCGTTTTTTCGGTTTGAATGGTGAAGAGAATGCACTTGCATCGCATGCGTGTCGATGCATTTTTAATTTTTCTTCTACCGGATTTAATTGAAGAAGAACATTTTTGACGACTTTTTGGGAACCACTTAGATTTTCCAGACAATTTTTTAAAAATTCAATAAAGTCAAAAGGATTTTTAATTTTTGTTCTATTAAATTTAATTGAGGAAGAAGATTTTTCGTTGCGACACAAATCTCGAACTGCGCATGCTCCCTTATAGACACGCCTTAAACAGAGGCGCCGAAATGTGTTGATGCAGGCCAGTGGCGTAACCACAAAATTTTCCCAAACTTTTTTTTGTAGTAATCTACCAATTTTTGGGATTTAAATATTTTCTCCCAGCAATCTTCAATTCATTCTATTTTTAGCATTTGCAACAATGTGTGGTATTTATTCCTTATCGTCCTTTCAATGCGCCATTATCAACATTTATGAATGCAGATAGCGTTTTGTTGAGTATTGATTTAGCCATCAGCGGGCCTGAACTTCATTTGATGTGTCCTTGTGAATCAAGTTCAATAATTCAAATGTAGGACTTCCTCCATCGTCCAATATATTTTTCGAAAATATTGTGTAATTTTAACTGACGCCTATTTTATGCAGGGAACCGGTTCAGGTATTATATTGTTTAGGCTTTGGGGCAGTCAGCAATCCGTACATTACACCGCAAAGCAGTTCATTAACATTCTTATATTTTTTCCTTCCTTCAGAAATGTAATACTCTCACCACAAATTACGCTCTCGCACCTAAGTCTTCTTCCTTTGTTCGGATACTAATTTTTAAGTCGTCTGCATTGCAATCGATATATTGATTGCCAAACTTATAAATAATCCGAAAATGAGTAGCGTCATCAAAATTACATTATCCTTTGGCCTTGTCATGAATGGAATAACTGAATTATTTTTTCCCAATAAAATAATCTTCGTCCTTTCTGGAGAACGAGAAGATATTTTGATACTGACACCAAAAGCAATCAAATTAAAATTTAATTAGACTTCAGCGCACTTGGGGAATCTAACTTTGCTCCACTTTTTCCATTAAAACTGGAAAGATTTTTATGGACCGTATTTAATTAGCATTCGTCATAAAACATGCTAGAATCATCATAAATCATATCAAATCCGGATGTTACATCATCACATACTTTGACAAAATTTCATAATTACTCAAAGTCAAAGCGTGAAAATATGTGGACAAAAAGCGTTTCAAACGGAATCAAAAATCATTTAATTTTGATTGATGTTTTTTGTGCAAATTGTTTTTTGACCAAAATCCTCAAAAGTGGCTTAGAAATGTACTCCTCGTTCACCACAAATTACCGTCGCACCTAAGACTTCTTCCTGCAATCGATACAGTGCACTTTAAAGCCAAACGACCACCAAAATGGGGGGTTGAAATAACTTTTTACCTAAATACAAAATTCACCTGGGGCTGAAGTTCCTTAGCAACGAAAAAGGGGGGCTGGAATTACATCTTCATTCCAAGCAGCTGGATTAACTATTTACCAATGCCGAACATTTTTTCCCTTATTGGAATCCAATGATTTGTCAATTTTAATGACAGGATGCTGTCCATAAGAAGAATCTCATTAAAGCTTCCAATTTACGATCCCACTTAAGTACGAAACGATTGACCGTTAATTAACCCTGTAACTTGGTCGTCGTACACCACAAATTACGAATTGATTGTGCCATAAAAAAAATGATTTCAAAAAATGAGGAGATTTTCGCCCTTAGTTTCCCGTATTGTTAGGGGCGCTTTTCCTTCCTTGTAATTGAACAGATAAAAGCTGCAGGGCTGCACAACTAGACCCAACAGTGGCACGTGTGTTTATAGTTGCAATATTAGATGGGGTGTTCCTATGGCAACTCTCACCACCCTTACCGATTTTTCGGCGAATTCTATACTACTATACGATTATGAAACAGGTTCCTATATTATTCGTTTCAATTTTAATTTGATTGTTTAATTAATCACCTTACGGTCGCAATTTATTTCAACGCTGAGTTATAAGACTCAGCAGGAAGCTCGTCTATTGCAACATCCGGAAATCGATTAAAGACAATTTAAGAAAAATAATTGTGTAGATTAACGAACGACATAACGGGAATTTTTAGTCGCATCACAAAAGATTCAATAATAAAATAGTGCCAGAGAGGTACAAATTATAATTATGCACTACATAAATTACTACGTTGAGTGGCATTGGATTTTTTCGCTAGGTCAAGCAGTGGCAGTTCGAACTTTTAATTTCCGTCCAATTAAAATTCGTAAAAATCCGACTAACCCGCCAATGAGTGCACTAATGACTAAGTTGTTTGTGAATTTTTTGCTCGCATGTGGATGTCTATTATTAAATCATTAGAAAGGCAAAACTGCTGTTAATTAAGCGATTGTGTGAATAAAGTCACCACGATTAAAATTTTCGGCCCCTTGTGCCTTCGCACATTTAGTGGGCCATTACTAATTACAATAGAGCTATCAATGCTGCGATTAATTTATGCTTCAAAGCTTCCCTTATTGTGTGCGTGTAGTGCGTGTTGCTTTTGAAGGAAGAGGCGAACTGGCCAACCAACCCCTAAACAACCGAATGAAAGTGGATTGATTGGAAAGTGGATTGATTATCCAAAAATATTTACCAAAAGCTCTTTTCTCTTTAATAACACAGGATCCACGGTCTAGATCCTACAATTCGTAATGAACTTTAATTTTGCGACAATTAATGAATCACCTTTAATTGAATAACTATTAGCAGCAATAAAGCGTCGTAAACAATCAACTATATGGCTTTTTTCAAATCAATTCGTAATTGTTAATTCATTATAAATTCATTCACACACCTCCGCTTTTCTGATGTACTCGATTCTTAATTAGCATACGTGACTGCCATTAATTCGTTTCTTTTTCTTCGCCATCCTACATCTTCTTACGACGAGTGCCTGCCAATCAAAAGCCGCCGTAAAAGAAAAGCTATTTATAGTTCTTATCATAAGAAATTCGATATCCTCCTTTGAAAAGTCTTCTCGCAAGCAATTCCTCAATATAATAATAGTAAACAATTCCTTTGTGCTTGCGATTATTGTATGAATGTAATAATGTAACAAATGCAAATAGAAATAAAAATCCGTCTTTACGATGGCTCGACAACAAACAACGACTTCTGGTTAAGCATGCTGTTACATAAAACTCCTCGACCACCTGACCACTCTTTTTTTATTTTTTAGTGTATTATTAAACATGAAAAAATTTAAAATGCAAATTAACTGTGCGGTTGTACTTGAATTCCGCTCCTCTTCATTCAACTTTATACCAAACACGTTGTTGTGTTTTTTTTCGGAATGAATGTGTGTGCAACATCACGTTGCTAATTGAAAAAACTTGTATAGGAAACAAATTCGTGCCCATAAATTTATTGTTAAATTAAAAAAATGCTCAAATTATTATTTTAAATGGCGAATTACATCATCAGACGTAACGGGATATTCATAACTATACAAGGTGTCCAAGAATGTGGTTCAAAATAGACAAAAAAAAATTATACGTAAAAAATTGTATTTTTTATAAAATGTTTTACTTGATTTCAAACCGAAAAAAAAAGTTTTTTGTTGTAAAAATTGCAGAACAAATTTATTTGCAATTTTTAAAAAAATTTCAAAATATTTCGAAATTTTTTTATTTTTGATTTTACAGAAATTTTTATTCTTGATAAAATTCTCTATTTATTCCAAAATACTAGAATTAAAGGTCAGTTGTACTAAAAATAATGCCGTTACTATTTTATCGTCCATTTTGAAAAATTGTAAAATTTAATTTAATTCAAAAAAAATGCCAAAAAATAAACTAACATTAAATTATGACATTTTGAAACAGAAAGGACATTTTATAAAGAATAAAATTTTCTGTAAAATCAAAAACAAAAAAAAAAACAAAATTTTTAACAATTTTTTTTTCAAGAAAATTGCGAATAAAAAATTTCGCATAACCGTTACAATAAAATCGAAAACTGTTTTAGGTCTTTGAAAAGACGCCAAACTTTTTATAAAGAATACATTTTTGACGTCCAATCAATATTAAAAAAGTTAAGCCTATTGAACCCTATCCACTATAATCATCCAATTGGCGCCGTTTCTTCGCTGACACCGAAGAATTGCTATACTATACCATAATGATAAATGATCATTTTCCGTTCTCAATTTCCCGAACATGATTTTAAGCGAAGGTCGTTTCAATTAATTTTTATTATCCTTGATGGCTTGCGAGTGCAAAATAATTATCTATGCGGGATTTTTGCAGTTATTGTAAGAAATGCTTGAAATTGTTGAGAGCCTACTATAGTAGTCGAAGTATGTGATTTAATTACAAACAAGATATAATTTATGCTGACAATTACAAGATTGTTTATACACATAATTTAGCCATATGTGAAGATGCAAATTTATTACGATTTAACACGTCCTAGAGTCGTTTTTCGATCAATATTTACTTTACTTTAAATTATTATTAATTTATATTATTAGTTCGTTAGCATAAGGTGTGTCATTTCCAATCCAAGTCAAGTCAAGTGGTTCTGTTTTACTATCTCCAGTACTTGGGATATTTTACTGGCGACTAGTGTAAATATTTATACAATTTTGAAATACTGCTGATTTATATTTGAATACTTGACAAGCTTACTTAATTATATGCGATATTTTTCCTGCCTGGGAATAACAAAATCAAAACAAGATAATTATAAGCATGTCATTAAAGCACTTATACATTTTGTACTTTTCTAATTAAATTAAAATACACACACACACACAATAATATATTTGCATTCATTGAACCCGCCATCAGGAGAATGGCGTGCAGTTTTATTTTCGTTGCAGTGCCGCAATTATAAACAATGACATAGAGATCTTGCAAAAAATGCACACAATGTGTATACAGAGGTGTATTTATTACACGGAGAGAATGATCTAGAATTCATTTATTTAACGAGTCATTGGCCTCTTGCAAAACACAATAAGACTGTCTAAGTCGGCAAATCGATATGGTAATAAATAAGGCAGTAAAATTATTACAAAAACATTTTAAAAAAAATAGCAATCTTTAATAGAACTCGAATTATAAGCGAATTAGTGATAAACTACGTCATAATTAGGCTCCTCCCACTTTCCCCCCCTCCGTTTACTGCTGCGGGTCGAACTGTGGCGCGAGGCGTTCTCAAGTTGTGACGTCAGTTCACCTTAAAATTGCAATTTCTAAGCTTTCCCGATCGCTAAAAAATTGCAAAAAATTACATTCGACGTGATTTTTTACACTCTATCGTAAAATTAAATAAATAAAATTGAGAAGCAATTGATTCAACTTTAACACGCGACAATAATCTTACTCCTTGATTGATTTTCAAGCTCAAAGGATTTTAGCGTCCGATTGCCGTTCACCCCATTTTTCCCGCATTATTCAAGCACAATAATTTCCCTTTAATGTTGCGGAAAATCACGACGATTTACTATTTATATAATAAATAGGAATGGATTTAAAATTCAATTCAAGCGCCTCCAGCTGTAGGTTTGTCTCGTTTTCTTGAATGTACCGGTTCGACAACTATTATGCGCCTACATATTATTACAAAATCGATAAACTATCAATTAGAAAACGTTTCAAATTACCAACCACGACATCAAATCGTTCCGTTATTAGGAGATTCAATTTAATGGATTAATTTTGTTCCAGGAAAATGATACTGCTACTTGCAGTCTGCTTGGGTCTAATTGCGAAGACCAACTGCGAGCCATCCGTCCACATTTTGGCGGAGAACATGGACCAGTTCATCACGTCCACCACTCTGCAATGGGTGGCCACCAATGGGGATGATGAACGTCTGCTGGAGAACGCGGTGCAAGCCGCCTTCCAGATAACCGAAGGTAAGAGGAAAAAATCTGGAGTTGAAGTAGTTAAAACTCAAAATATCATCAATCTTGCAGAAGACGAAATGATCGAAAGCGGAGGCGAAGAGGTAAGCCACGATGCCCGCAAACCCGTCTACATCTGCCGCGCCAAACTGAACGGCGTTTGGGTATCCGGCCAATTGCGGCCCAAAAATCCGGCCTGCATTGTGTCGCTCTACAAAAAGGTGAGCGAGAAGAAGAGCTTCGAGGTTTTGGTCAGCATTGAAGGAAGTGCTCGCCTAAGTTGGTTGCAAAAGAATAAATACACGAATTTACCGCAAGGAGCGGTGGCGAGTGGTGAGAAGACTTACATCGCGCGCAAACCGACCAAGAACCACAATAAAGACGGCTCCTTGTCGCATTTTATCGGACAGTTCAACGCCGACGAAAATTTGGGCATCTTCAACTTGGTCGACCAGAACAACGACGAGATCGAGTTCGAAGCGGGCGAGATCTTGGTGGAAACCGAACCAATTTCGTACGAGTTGAAATCGATGAAGTTTGATCGCAATCGCAGCCGACATGTGAAGAAAACGATGACGCTTGGCGAGGCGATTTTGAAGAATGAGGTGGAAGGCTTGCAGCGTGTTGATAGCGTGATTAGCTACACCTACGATTACTCGTTGTCTTGGGGCAAGGGTCATGGACTCTTCACCGGGTTACCATTCAGCGTGCACTATCCGAATGGGACGCAAGTCAAAGGTGCGTGGGCCGTCACCGAAACGGGCAATCGGAGCGATGTGCATCCGATCGAAAAGATGCTGGAACAAGGCACCGCTTGCAATGTGACTCTGAGCGGAACGTACACCGAATCGGACGTGCCGTACTCCGCAACGGTCGTCAGCTTCTACAAGGACAACGAGAAGAAGGAGACGATGATTCGCGATACGAAACGCGAACATCGCATGTTGAACGTCGTCGCACATTATGGCCCCGTGTATTTTCTGCACAACAACACTCATGTGCCGACGACTACCACGACAACCACTACGACCACTACGACGACCACGACAAGAACTACGAGCCGGACGACATCAACCACGCAAGAAGTGACACCGATCGCTCAACCACCTGAGGTGATTGCGATTAAGAAGAAGGACGATGAGTTGCAGGCGATGAAGAAGCACGAGAATAACAGCATGCAGTCGGATGATGGCGATTCGGAGAGCGATGCGTTGGCGATGCTCAAGAAGGATGCGAATAAGCGATCGGCGAGTTCGGCGAATTTTGGCGGGTTGGTGGTGCTGATGGTGGGGTTGGTCGTTTTGCGAGTCACGTAAAGTGTTGGCGAGGAAGAGTGCTTGGAGCTTGCTTAATAAAGAGTGCTAGTGAAGAAGAAGAATAAAATGCGACTGACTTATACTTATCAATAATTATGTTTCTTCAAGAAAATTTGGAAGTGCAGCTTTGATCAATTTATAATTTTAATTACCAGTGTAGTAAGTTTGAGCTATTATTAGTCATCATCAATCAAAGTGTGTGTGTACATAGACTGTAAATATTATATAAATATTAAGTGAGGCAGAAAAGTTATGGGAAAAAAAATTAATGAGTGACAATGGTGATATTTTATGATTAATTCTGATTTCATTCCGACAACAATCTAATCGTCCACTTCTTGGTTTATCTCTCAGTTAATGTAAAGTTATATTTTTGCTAAGAAAAACACAGTATTTTTGGATACGGCACTGATTGCAATTATTACGATTGTCGTTTCTAAAAGTTAGCTACCCAACACAGGATGCAATCTCTCCACGTACAAAGGCGTTGTTAATTTTTAGGAGCAATGATTTAATAAAAAATAAACGGGACAGCATCCATTCTTGTTATATCAATCTTATTAAATTAAAGTAATATTCATGTGATAAAAATAGTCTAGCTTAATACAAATCGTATCTTACTCTTTCTTATAGCTTCCCCCAATAATAAAAATATCAAAAAAAAAATAATATGTGTTCCTAAAAAAGAAAAGTTTGGCGCAAAATGGCTTTTTGAGTGTGCTGAAAATACTCGGAAAAATTGGACTGAATTATGTACTATTTAGTAAAGACAACAAATTGTTCTAAATGTAAAATCTCATAAGAATATGTAATTGTAGATATTTAAATTAAATATACTGAAAAATGGTTCGTGTATTATTTTAATCGCCCGCCCTTTTTCGTGCCAAGGTTGGAAAAACTAGTTAATATTACACTATTACTGTAGTACTACATAGTTCAATTAAAATAAATTGTAAGTTTATACATCGTAAAAAAACCGTTACAGTTACTTCAATTTCATTTTATTTTTCTCCAGCTTGTTTACTAGGAACAATTAACTTGTTTCGGTTGATGGCTTCACAGAAATTGAAGAGAAAGTTTCGTTTGCAGAGTGTTTTGTTACTATATTTCAAATTAGAATGCATATGTAAAGTGGAGGCATTTTTTTAGATTTTTCAAAATAAGCACGAACTGCAATAATGCTAATGAGCGATGCTTCAGAACAAACGAGCATACAAATGTTGGAAAATATTTGTTTAGGGTCAGCGGTGCGTTATAACTGCAAATTTGAATTGAGGTGGGGCGGAGCTTGCGCTCCGACTCCGAATAGCAGCGCAGAGTTTTACAGCGGCCGAAAACTCTGTGTCGCCAGTGGTTAGAAAATAAATTCGCCAGCTAACTCAGAAATAGAGGCAAAAAATTTCTAAAAAAATATTTAGAATTGCAAGGCAAATTTCTAGTTTTATTATTTATTTTTCCTGTTAATTTATTTTGCTTATAAATATTTTTTTTTCGAAACTTATTGATTTTTACTTTTTCTATTAGCATCCCATGATGACAGCCCTACTATATAATTAAATTTTATCACAAACTTTCTATTTTAAGTCCAATTTGAAAAGTGCTAATTAACAAAATCTGTCAACGCATTAAAAATTGATAGCAAGTTGCATTTAATTACTATTTTTTAATAATGCACTGATGTATTTATAGCAAACCCATAATTAGCACTCATAATACTAGTTTCACGAAAATAATTAGTTTTGATAAAAATAATTTCATTACAAACACGAATCCAATTTGACTTGTAGCGCGCTATTTCAGAAATCCAATTTACAACAATTTCAATAATATTATGAAGTAGGCGCTGCAATGTTTTCGAAATGGTTAGTAATACTATTTGCTGCAAACTTCAACCTAATCGAAATACATCTCCATATTTATACAAGTCCTACTATCAATATTTAATGAGGTGCTTATAGCACCGTGGACTTTGTTGCAGAACGTATAGCAACAGACACGACGGCACCAGCGTCGGGACGCTTGTCGTCGTGCGTGCGTTTGTCGGATTTTCTGTCTCGAGCACTAAAAATTCGACGTCAGTGGGAAAAATCGATACGAAAATTCGAGCACGCGGCTACTGACACTCTCAAAAAATATTCAAAATAAAATATGTTTTTATTTGTTTGCATCTATAATGAAAATATATAGTTTATTTTATTGATTGGTAAAAATTTTGTTGAAAAAAGTGCAGTAGATTTTTTAATAATGAATTTAAAAATTTGCGATATTTTAAATTTACAGAAAACGCGCTTCTTTCTTGCGCATGCGCATTGACGTCACCAACCTCCCAACAGGGTACGCTTTTTATCTCCCTTCTCTTTTTATCTTGTTAGTTAAAAAGAGAAGGGGAACAAAACACTCCTTGTTTGGAGGCTATGTGTGACGTCACTAGACATACAGCGATTTATGGCGGCAATTGATTGCATGCAATTTGTACTTAATACAATCGAGCAAAAAATTTAAATGTAGGTCGTGATTAAGTTTAATAAAATAAATTAAAATGCATCTGAGTTGCTGTGCAGAAATATTTATGGATGCAGTAACCTTTTCAATAAGACTAATAAGAATGAGTTTGCTTTATAGCAAAGCGACTCGAGCACATTGTAATAAATATTATTTTGCACGTATATAGATAGTTTTCCTAGAGCGACAAACATAGTACTATATTTGAATTTTTTGTTCAAAATTCGTATTGTACTGCAACCATACATAGAAACTTGAACTGCATATTTGTGCCGCTAATTAAATCATCCGCACACAAAAACGAAATTCCTTCGATCCGATCTAAATAAATAGGAATGCATCAAAGTGCATCATCGCAATTTCGTATTTGCGATGCACATCATCAGATGCAATCTATCAATAAATCTCGAGTCCTTTGTCTAGTTTCCATTAACATGCAGTATACACTTTACATCAAGGCGGACTCTTAATGAAGTTCGCATACATCAAAAAGGCATAAACATGCACCTCCTATATTTCATACAAAGTACTTTGAATGAAATTAACAAAATGTTTCAATTTCAAATTAATTAAAGGTGTACAACTAAGGCGTTTGATTAATCTCCTCCACTGGTGATAATTATTTAATTTTACACATGTTACTGTCAGGATATGCATGATTAATCTTAAGACGCGATTAATGTTCGTACGTTTAATGCAAGAAAGGAAATTGCTGAGAGTTCGCAGATTTCGGAAAAATTTAAACGTAAATTTGACTGGAACCGCACTGCACTGTCGTTCAAGCAACTTGAACGTTCAAGTAACGAATTTTTGAACCTTTTCTCCATTTATTTCACATATTTCTATCAAGATATGCGTGACTACAAGCATGATTAATAACAACGAAGCCGCATTGCGATGAATGTACATTTACGTTAAGAAAAAGATGAATCAGTAAGGAAATTAAAGTCTTGTGACTCAGAGGCTTAGCAAGCAGTAATAAAAGATTGTATTTGTCAAAAAAGAGCTTTGTTTAAACAGCGAGAGAGTCTGGGATGCGGAAAGCCAAACAAACTGTTCGTTAGCTTAACAGCATTCCATTGAACTGGAGGATGTTTGTTCTTCTGTGGCAGAATGAAAATGAGTAAAATAGAAGAGTCGCAAGTCCGCCTACACCCACACACCATACAAAGAAAATATATTTCATAAAATATGGATAAAAGCGTGGGGGCTCGTCCAATTCGGGTGGTTGAGAAATATCAACCGGTTTATGGACGTTTTTCTTCGGGGTAGCTATAAATTTTTAAAGGGCACTTTTAAGTGGGTGTCTCAAGAATGGGCGTTAAGCGAGACTGCAGAGGTCCAAGTTCACATCCGCAGACAGACAGTGTTTTAATTTGTAACCAGCATTATTCATTAAGGCGATAATAAATCTTGTAATTTAAAATATCAAGGTCTAGCGGCGCAAGAAATAAAATATGATAATAGTGTTCACCACAGTACAGTTGTTGAAAATGCGAGCAAATCCCGTAAGACTATTAGTGTGGCTACTGGAACACCGTTACACACGTTTCTTGAATTTTTTATGAAATGTTGGCAGATAAAAGAATATTACGCTTACCCATGACGCCGAGTTGTTGAGGGCTCAAATGGGTGGCATCCCCGCCTGCTTCTGGTATCATGCCGCCACTAACAAGACTTCCGGATGCAATTGACGCTTTTTCGCTGGCGATGACTGATCCTTGTCTTCCATAGCGCTCTCCATAAATGTTGCTGAATGCGGCACTTCTTCGACCGGTGCTGCTCGCCGTACTTCCAACATCTTTAAATTAAAAAAAATTCTTTTATGCAAAATTATGGATTTTTTTTCGAAAAAATGGTTCAAAAAAATATTAATAATACTAATTAATGAAATTAAAATTAATAATCTAATTAATTAATGGTAAAAAAATTAATTTAAAAAAAAATTAAAAATAAAAAAATTAATTTAATTTAAAAATTAATATTTTGCAATCTAATTTTAATTATTACGACGTTCAAAATTTAGCACAGATAATTTAGAAATAAAATCAATTGCAACATAATGTTAATTCATGCAAAAATTGGGCTAAATGGAATTTTGGGGTCAGAGTTCAATTTAATTAATTGGCTTTATTGAATTTAAATGGTTCCGAGTGGCCATCGAATATTTGCTAATTAATCCAAAATACACAGACTTCAATTTTCAATTAGTTTTAATTGATAACACAAATTTATTGATGTTAATATAATTTTATTTTATTTTAAATGCGCTAAATTCGTCCTCAAAAATTTCAAAACAATCCTAACAAATTTTGTCTCATCTACAATTTTTCTTTTAACTGCATTCTACTAGCACAATATTACGCTATATGACTGTGTTGATTAATGCAAATTTAATTGTATGTAAAGCATGCCGACTATACGCAATCGTTGTCGGTTTTCTTGATTATTACGGCAATTATTCGATAGATAAATATGAAAACAAATAACAAGTCAAGGTTGCCAATTTCAAGGGCTCAAATTGGGACAAGGTTGCACTTTAATGATTGCAATTGCAAACCGCCTACGCTATATTAAATAATGGCTTTCGTGACATATTTATTTTTGTCGATGTGCACAAACAACCAACTAAAAAAATAAATAATCGCCAAATTAATTTATGCACATATGTCATCTGTTTAATAATTTGAATCAATAGATTTTGTTCTAGAACATTCGTTTAACCCAAATTAATTAATATTTCTAAGAGTAAAGTAAAATGCGCGCATTAAGGTAGGCAACCAGTAATACAAATATTTGCTAAAATTAACTATAGCTCGTTAATAACATAATTAAATAAGTTTCCATTCAGTTAAATATAAGTAACAAAAGCTTATTAAATGTACTTATTAAACTCCGCTTTTAAATAAACAATAATTAGTAAATAAACGAAGCAACAAAATTATGAAAAATAAGCACATTACATAAACATAATTTTCTACCTATTTTTAAGATTAATGAGCAATGAGCATAGTTCCATTCTATTTAAAAGCAAGTAAATATGTAATTATTACCGCCGTTGGGGCTTCGCACCCCCGAAGTCCGAGATCGCTTGCTGTTGAATATTCGCCGGAATCGCGCCGGGTCAACAACACGCTTTTTGCGTCTTAAATATCGAGCCAAAACACCAACAACTGCAACGCTAGCAGTAACCGAGACCACGATAATCTAAAACAATACAATCATTGTTATAAACAATTGCGATGAAAATTGTTAATGTTTACCTTTTGTGTTGTAGATAAGTTGATTTTTTGCGGTAGCAGCTGCCGTAATATATTTAAATGTTCACTAATTTGGCCTAAATGCACTGCTACAGACATTATATTTGATTATTACGCGAATAAATACGAAATATTATTTTAGGTTATGTTTGATTGTAGAACTTCATTAACGCACGATTTTAACAAGCACTTATTATTACTAATTATTATTTATAGTTTATGTGTATAAATGTATTAAAAAAACTTGGTTAAACTGATGCAGTTTACTAATAAAATGCATTTAAAAAGCGACCGAAATCAAATATCCCGGTACAATAATGGTAACCTTCAAACTGACAGATGTCAGATGATTACAGGGCGCTACTATACCGACTAAGTCTGTGTACACGTCAAAATGACAAGTATGCTTGGTTGTCTACACCACGTGCTTATAAATTCGTGACCTACGCAAAGAAATAATCACTTCAGGTGGTATTTGCTCTACTTTTACACTCATTTTTCAATCTAGACTAGTGCCAAATCAACAGTGATCGTATTTCATGTGCTACACTTTTTGAAAAATTCAAATTTTCGGTAAGCAACATTATTTGACCATATTGCATCATTACCGGCGGTAATATTTTTATAATTGCTGCAATTCTTGATATGTGCAAACATATGGTGAACATGCACTTTGTCCCAACTTCATAACCCTTTAATTTAATTATTCGCAGCCGACAATGGAAAACTTGACCGCCAGCGAAGTTCGCAATGCCTACATCAATTTCTTCAAGGAGAAAGCGCACGACTACGTGCACTCCTCGTCCACAATCCCCCTGGACGATCCCACCCTGCTGTTCACCAATGCGGGCATGAACCAATTCAAACCGATTTTTCTGGGCACAGTTGATCCGAATAGCGATTTGTCGAAAATCACTCGCGCTGTGAATACGCAGAAATGCATCCGCGCTGGTGGGAAACACAACGACTTGGACGACGTCGGAAAAGACGTGTATCATCACACGTTTTTCGAAATGATGGGCAACTGGTCGTTTGGCGATTATTTCAAAAAGGAAATCTGCACGTGGGCTTGGGAATTGTTGACTGTCCGCCTGAAATTGCCGCAAGATCGCTTGTACGTCACTTATTTCGGGGGCGATCAAGCCGCGGGTTTGGAACCCGACAACGATTGTCGACAGATTTGGCTGGATCTTGGCGTGAAAGCCGAACATGTGATTCCGGGTAACATGAAAGACAACTTCTGGGAGATGGGCGAGACTGGCCCTTGCGGCCCGTGCTCTGAGCTGCATTTCGATCGCATTGGGGGCGGTCGCAGTGTGCCGGAATTAGTGAACATGGATGATCCCGACGTGTTAGAGATTTGGAATCTGGTGTTCATTCAATTCAATCGCGAAACCGACGGCAGTTTGAAACCTTTGCCGAAGAAGCATATTGATTGCGGGCTGGGTTTGGAACGACTGGTTTCGGTTATTCAAAATAAGCGGTCTAATTACGACACGGATCTGTTTTTACCACTCTTTGAGGCTATTCAGAAGGGAACTGGAGCGCCTGCTTATCAAAGCAGGGTGGGCGATGCGGATGTTGATGGGATTGATATGGCTTATCGTGTATTGGCCGATCATGCTCGGACTTTAACGATTGCGCTGTCGGATGGTGGCAATCCGGATAACACAGGCAGAGGGTGAGTGCCTAGGCAACCCACAATACAATCTAAACTATTTATATTATTCCAGCTACGTCCTTCGTCGTATTCTCCGCCGAGGAGTGCGTTACGCCACCGAGAAACTTAATGCCAAACCAGGCTTCTTCGCTACTCTCGTAAATACCGTGGTTGAAATTCTCGGCGATACCTTCCCAGAGGTTCGTAAAGACCCACAAGGAATTATCGATACAATCAACGAGGAAGAAGAGCAATTTTTAAAAACCCTATCGCGTGGTCGCAACTTACTCAACCGAACGATCACGAAACTTGGCGATTCGAAGACGTTACCTGGCGATGTAGCGTGGAGATTATACGATACGTACGGATTTCCAGTGGATCTCACTCAATTGATGGCGGAGGAAAAGGGATTGAATGTGAATATGGACGTTTACGAGGAATCGAAGAAACAAGCGCAACTTGCTTCGCAGGTAATGTCACAAAAAGTGGTCCACAAACATTGCATATATGTATTGTGTGTTGCCTATATCGGACAATTTTAATTTATTTAAATTTAATTAAAGGGCAAAGGGGCCGGCATTGAAGACACAATAAACCTGGACGTCCACGCGATAACCGACCTCCAAGCGAAAGGTGTCCCACCAACAGACGATGCCGCCAAATACGCCTACGATGCCAGCAACGATCTGAACGACGAATATGTGTTCCAAAAATGCGAGGCCAAAGTAATCGGCATTCGTTTCAACAAACAATTCGTAAACGAAGTGAGTAGTGGGCAAGAATGCGGCTTACTCCTCGACCGCACCAATTTCTACGCCGAACAAGGCGGCCAAATCTACGACACTGGCTACATCGTGAAAGTCGGCGATGAAAGCGTCGAGTTCTCGGTGAAAAACGTGCAAGTTCGCGGCGGCTACGTCATCCACATCGGCAACATTGAAGGTACGTTGAAGAACGGCGACACAGTCGCTCTACACATTGACACGAATCGCAGACGATTGGTGATGAACAACCACACTGGCACGCATATTTTGAACTACGCGTTGCGTAAGGTGCTGGGCACCGAAGCGGACCAACGGGGATCTTTAGTAGCGCCCGATCGGCTGCGGTTCGATTTTACGAACAAGGGCGCTTTGTCGGCCGATCAAGTTAAAAACGCTGAGTTCAGCTCGAAGGCGTTGATTGCCAAAAATGAGCAAGTGTACGCTAAAGAGACAAGTCTAGGCGTGGCGAAGACAATCCGTGGCTTGCGCGCGGTCTTCGAAGAGACATATCCCGATCCAGTCCGAGTAGTTTCGGTGGGCATTCCGGTGGATAAGTTGGAATCGGATCCGTTTGGCGCTGCGGGCGATGACACTTCGATTGAGTTTTGCGGCGGCACACATTTGCGATATGCCGGACATATCGGCGATTTTGTGATCGCCAGCGAAGAAGCGATTGCTAAAGGGATTAGACGAATTGTGGCGCTGACTGGGCCCGAAGCAGCAAAGGCGTTGAAGAAGAACGAGTTGCTCGAGAATCGCTTTAATGAGATTAAAAGTAGTGTGGACGCGGATACGGATTGCGCCAAGTCGAAGGAGCATGTCAAGCGGATTGTTGAGTTGATTGAGGACGCTTCGCATGCGGTGATTCCGTATTGGAAGAAGGATGAGATTCGCAACTCGCTGAAAGCGCTGAAGAAGAACTTGGATGATAAGGAGCGCGCAGCGAAAGCTGCGGTTAGTAATAAAGTCGTGGAGGAAGTTAAGGAGTTTGTAACGGCCAATCCGAATTTGCCATACTTAATCAAGGAGTTGAAAGCATTTAATAATACGAAAGCACTGGATTCGGCGCTTAAGCAAGTGCGTACGCTGAGTCCGAGCACTTCGGCCTTTTTTGTTACGGTGGATGAGGACAGTAAGAAAGTGTTCTGCTTGAGTTCCGTGCCGAAGGAGGCTATTGCGAAGGGTTTGAAGGCCAATGAGTGGGTGCAAAGTGTCGCCACGCAATTTGGAGGCAAAGGGGGTGGGAAACCGGATTCCGCGCAAGCTTCCTGTGCGAATACCGTGTCTGCCGAGGAAATTGTAGAAGTCGCTCGGAAGTTCGCAACCACTAAATTGTCGTAAATGCTGCAATCGTAATGGTCAAGGTTTTTTAAATTATTGTTATAATTTTTTGCATACATTTATTAATAAAAAAAATTAATTCTCGATTCGATTTTTCTCAATTTTTATCGTAAAATTTTACTATCATTTAATTTCTATTCGATTGGATTTTCTTCCTTATGGACATCGTAAATTTTGCGAATTTCCTGCAAAAGTTGCGTGAGATTTGTACCAATTTTTGCGCTTACTGCTACAATAGGAAGACTAGTTTTTGTTCTTAACGTTTCTAAATTACTTTCGGCTTCTTCTAAATCAATTTTATTCGCCACGATTAATTGCGGCCTGTCGTGTAATTGCTCATTGAACTGCGACAATTCAAACTGTAAAATTTCTAAAGTGTCCCAGGGTTCTGGTACGGAAACGTCGAGCACGTAGAGAAGTGCCATGCATCGTTCGGCATGTTTTAAAAATTGTATTCCTAAGCCTTTGTTTTTATGAGAGTTTGGGATTAGGCCTGGCAAATCTGCAACTGTATTTAATCTATAAATACAATGCTAGATTACGTTTTTCATTAATTTAAAGCGAATTAAATTTGGTGTATTGTTGGTTGCGTGCACTTACTAAAGTAAGAGGGGCCATCATGTGTAATGTTGGTTGCCTGCCAATTTAACAAAATTTAAACACTCACCAGCAATTTGCTCGTAATCATCATATTGAACCATCCCCAAATGTGGTTTCAACGTCGTAAACGGATACGGAGCCACTTTAGGCTTAGCTCTTGTAATAGCACGCAACAGGGTACTTTTACCAGCATTCGGAAACCCAATCTACACAACCAAATCCTTAATAAACAATATGAAGGCTTATAAAATTTTAAATTACCATCCCAACATGCGCCATGCTCCGAATCTCTACCGTATACTCCAAATCCTCCCCCTCAGCTCCATACTCGCTGATTTTGGGTGCCTGTTCAGTATCCGATATGAAGAAGTGATTGCCCTTACCGCCAGCACCGCCTCGAGCCGCAACGAACAACAACCCCTCGCGTGACAAATCGCCGATGACTTGACCACGCGAGTTTTTTATAATTGTTCCAACCGGCACTTGAATCACATTATGCACTGCATTTTTGCCATGACAATCGTTATTAGCACCCTTTTCACCGCATTCTGCTTTAGCAATGCTAGGCACGTGATGCAAATCTTTTATGCTGTACGACGATTCAAAGATAACGTGGCCGCCATGCCCGCCGTCGCCGCCATCAGGGCCGGCATTCTCGTTGCTCCATAGCGATAGGAAGGAAATGCAACCGTCGCCGCCTGTACCGCCGATGGCTTTCACGTTTTTTAAGTCGATGAAGTTTTGGACCTGCAAGTTTGTGTTCAATTTGAGGGTTAATTTAGGGTGAAATGTAACTTACAGAGTCGCGGGCTGATTTTGGTTTTTTGCTGCGTAGGGCTTGTGGTTGGGTGGTTTTCTGGGTGTATTTGCAGATTTGGATCAGTGGTTTTGTTGTGGAGCGTAGAATTTTTAGCATTTTAAGCAGTGTTTGTTTTTATTTGAAAAAGTGGGGTTATGTTGTGGTGCCATTATTTATAATGTCCAAAGTTCATACAGGTGTTTAAAAAATAGCGCTGAATTCAAAAATAATTATTAAAAATATATTTAAATAAATAAAATTGTTAATATTTAACAATAATAAATGCTTATTTAATATTTTATTTTAATTATGAAGATTAAAATATTAAAGCGAGCGTGGCCTATATTTTTCTTATGCAAAATACAAACCACTTATTTTATTTATCAATATAATTAACGATTTAATAATAAATGAAATTACATAAATGAAGAATTGATTATTCTTTTCTAATTCTTAGAACAACACTGTAATATTTAATGACTATCATGTGAATTAACAGATGATTTTGCAGATTTCAAAATTGTTCTAATCTATTTATTTATTTAAACAAAATAAATGCTTTAAAATTATTTAGACACTAATATATTAAGAGGACTATTTATGGGTGATAATAAAAGTATTTTTAAATTGTTTGTGTGTGTGAACGAATTTTAAAATAGCATCCGAATTGATTCTAATTAGTTAAAAATGTGTGTAAGCGTTTAGCATAATGTTTCAAATATTTATTAGAAAATAAAAAGCTTGTTCGCAAACAATGTCAACAGCTGCTTCATTTTCATTTCAATATTGATCGTTCATATTTTTCTACTAATTGATAATGACTAATTAGACAATGCTGTGCGTGTTCGTTTTTTTTTTCAACAATAACTATACTCATTTATTTATCAAACAATTGGATTTTTGGTCAAAAAAAACAAATAAAAAAATATTGTAGGTGCACGGAAACGAAATAAAACATCACAAAATAATCATATAAATTACGATCGAAAAGAGAAAAAAATGATCCATCAATTTCTTGATTTTTTTACCATTAATAATAAATAAGCTGCTATTTGAACAAAAGCAAACCGCTTGCATATGGAATATCATCAGAAATCAAATAATATGTACTTGAATGACATAATTTATTAATTTCCTATTGATTTTCAGTCATATAGTAGGTAAACAATTCGATACTCAATAATTGTAATAAATGTCCGTATAGGTTACTAATGAACGCAATCATTAATTTTGGTTTAATAATTTTATTTGTCTAATGTTGATACGTGTCCGGATTATATTTGAAATAAATTATTTAATAAGCGATCTGATGACATTGGATTGGAAACGAACTTAATGTTTTGAAGAATTTCTAAAACGCTATTCAATAATTACTGCGTTAAATTATTAATTGGATTTTATTGATTTTAAACCCTTGAGCATCTTTCTTGTATCGAAAATTGATATATTCCTACTGTTCATTGTTAATTCTGAAAATTACTTGTCAACTTACTTTTATTTATTTATTTCGAGTCAAAGTAGTCCAAGTTTCTTGTAAAAATGTAAATAACAAATTAATTGTCCAAGTCCGTATAATAAAGTTTAGATTTGTTTTAAAAGTATCTAAAAATTTTTTTTTATCAATAATTAAATTGCCTAAGAAATTAAAATAAGAATATTTTAATTGTACCTTGCAATTTAATCCAGAAAGACATTCGATATAATTAATTATTTGGTGTATCGGTTTTTATTTAATTACATGTTTTTGTTCTAATTATTTAGCATTACAAAGTTATTATCCGGTTTTTATAAAGCACATTTATTTATTCAAATACAAAAAAAATGTCAAAACTTAGTGATTAATCGTTATTTTTATTTTACATATTAAGCAACATATGGGATTTAACAAATGATTTATGGATATCGCTAAAATCTAATAACTTATTCACAATTATTGTTTGATAAGCGTATTTGCATACTTTTGCGGGCAAACATAGTTTTGATTTAATTGAACCTTTATTTATTATGCTTTTAATTATAAAAGTTTTTTTTTTTAATTTTATTTGAATTCAAAATATGTTATAAATTAAATAATTACCAAAGTTTTGATTGGTTACCGTACACGTGCTTTTTGAGCGTTTCCATGGCAACCGCAGTCAGAGCATTGTAAACAGTCTATGAAAGTGCAAGAAAAATATAATAGGACTAAAATCGAGACTAAAATGTAATTAATTTATTATTTTTTTTAAACATTTGTTAATGTAATTTAACAATTTTTCTAAAAAAGGTTCTCCTAGTAAGATTACGGGTGTATTTTAATTGTGGAGCATAATTTGGACAACAAATTTTAATAACTTTCTAATAGCTTGATATCTATTATTTATAACAATTATTCGTAATCGCAAAAAATACAAATGAGTTAGTTGTTTGTTCATAATTTTAGCCTGTTTGTTTATTTTAATTTGGTCATACACATACTTTTAAATTGAGCTTTTATTGTAAATTGTTAAATGTATATGTTTTTGACATGACATTTAAAATTAAAAGAACTGTAAATATTTAGAATTTTTTTCTAAATTTAATTCAAATATGTAGATTATGGATCTGTTTATATTCAGGCCAAATTTCGATTGGATCTATAATAATTAATAAGAGAAATACAAAATTTTGAATTAAATAATGCATTTTTGCGCGAGATACGTTATATTTAATTTTTCAATACATTTCTTTAAAAGGCAACAAAAATTAAAATATTAAATTATTATAATAAATCAGAGTGTTTTCAATTTAATTAATATGCAATTTATTATTGTCAAAATTTATTAGTAATTTAATTATTAGAAATAAATATGTTTATCCCGCGCCTCCACCAATTTTTAAAAAGCTTAGATTATAGAATAATTATTTATTTATTTAAATTACATAATACATGAAAATTATTACTCAATACAATTTTTAGGTGCCGCACAATTTTTTATCTAATATGTTTTATTTTATGTAAGTCATCATATGAATCACACAATAGATAAAATTTTTAATTTTTTTAGTGGATCTTAATAAAACTGTATTTTTTGAAATAAAAAAAAATCTTTTGCTCCACTAAATTACCCATCAATACAACTTCTACCACAACATATTATTTCTCCAAAAAAAATCATCAAAAATCCATTTTTTATCCAAACAATTGCAAAAAAAAAACGATTTTCTTACCCTACACTAAAAAAGCCACGTAATGCAAACAGTTACAGTTACCTCCTCCATAATTAATATTCCAACCCCTACACTAATTACTACCGCAAATTACCTATTACCCCAGAAAATAAAAAATATAATGCTTTCGACATGCATATTAAATCAACTCCTCCTAACAATGATCGGACAAACTCCATCAGGACAATTTCCACAACCAGCCACCTGTTCATCCTCGCAAAGCCTAGTGGGGTAGCCAAACCACCACAACCACCCCAACAATCGCCACCACTCTTCCACATTCACGTCATTTTGTCGCGACATTTAATTCACTCAAACAAAACGCGAGTCGTCAGTTTCAGTTTGCGATCGAGTGCGCGCTGACGATGAAGTCCAACAATCTATCGAGAGTGCTATGGACATCTTAAACGTCAACTTATTTTTGACAATCTGAAATAAAAATGGATCTCCCATTGCCGGCCCTCAGTTGTTCACCGCGAGTGAAACAAGTCCTCGATCCGCAATTGTCGATCACGATGGCCACGAATTTACTGGCACCGGTCAAGACGGAACGCGAGATCCTGGAGAACTCGATGCTGGAGGACGATCCGAATGCGAATTGTGCGGCGGTGGTGCCGCAGGAACATGTCTTGACCCCGCGCTGGGGACCGCAACACAAAGGCGCTCAGGAATTGGCCAATTTGTATAGTACGGGTACGTTTCGCTCAATTATAAATCAAATGAATGAAATTCCAGTGAGTTGCGGCTGACATAAGAATGTTTTTGGCGACAATTCTGGCCTCGGCGCTAAAATTAACTTTTTTGGTCGTCGCATCTGCGGCTCAATGAATTTCGATTTGTTACTCGCAACTTTTATGTTAAATGAGGAGACTGTTGACCTTTTAGTGTTGCTCTTCCTGCATTTAATGTAGGAGGAGAAAGTGCATGCAGATTTCAATCAGTTTGATGCCATCATGCAACGATGTTCAATATCGATTCGATGTTTGTGTACATCAATATCAATTGGCTTGATGAATAATTTATGATCGTCGAAATATTTTTGAAATGCGTGGTGGCTGGCAGGCCGACCTGACCTTACTCCACTTGAGTTTTCATTATTTAGTTAAATTAAATCTAGTTAAATACAATCGATTGCCGTTTATCTAAGCCAGTTTTAAGCCAATTTGAGTTGAAAGATATAGAACAAATTAAAGTGGACAGCTGCAAGTATTTAATTTATTTTGTTTGAAACATTTTAAAGTGGATTGTTTTGGATTTGATACAGTTTTTTGATGGGGGCTATAAATATTTATCGTTATTGATAATTTAAGTCAACCGCTTATGTGGTTTTCCTGCTAAGTTAAATATATCGGGTTTCGTATTGTTTTTGATTGAAATTTGATCTAGTTATTAATGGATATTTTTTGGATATTTAATGCGGGATAATTTTAATTTTCCTGCAAATTTTAACGATACTAGATAACAGTAGCTTTAATCCAGTTTGTTGCAGAAATATTTTTTAATTGCTATTTCAGTTAATTTTTAACATCGCAGTTTCGCTAATTTTTTTTAAACTTCTACTAAATGTTTATATGGCTTCAGATAATTTTAATTGAAACATCAATCACTGTGATTTTTCTGTTAAGCTGAAACTTATCTATCTAAACGATATCGCTCTTTTCTATTTTGCATAATTTTTTTTTTTAATTTTAAATGAGAATGTCAACTAATCGCTATTATTTTCCTGGTAATAAAACCCCGACATATTTTTTTATTGGTCTCTCAAGGGGAGGCAAAAGCTCCCTATAAAAATATTTTTGAAAATAATTTTTAATTAACTAAATATTTGCACTAAAAATAAAATTCTTTTAAATATTTTAAAATTTTAAAAATAAATAAAATTATTTTTTGGGAAAAACTTTTTAACTGTAATAAAATGTGTGATAAACTTGTACAAATATTTAATTGTGAAAGAATATTAATGACTATCAAGAGACAGATAACAAAAGCACGCACTTTTCGACAGTTTATTTTAATTAAATAAAATTATTGTTTATCAGAGTTTTTATAGGTGCGGGGTTTCTATTTTTACGTTTCGCTGTAAATTTAATCCATTGAGACGTAACGAAATTTAATCAATTAAGCGATTTTCGATTTTTTGTTTGGCTAATTTATATTCGATACCGAAAAAAATAAACTTTCTACGCGAATTTAATTGTCGATTACCGAATAATGGTTTGTTTATTTTTCGGGCAATTAAATCGAAGCAAGAATCGGATTACAACACAACATTATCCAGATTCAGTTAAATAACAATTCGAAGCGATGCACTTTTCCTTTTCTTTTTATCTTAAATATATCATCTGACTCATTATTTGTTATTACATACTTTACTAAATAGTTTTTTAATAGCGATGACAGAATTTTGTTCTTAAAAACCCATTTTATTAACATAAATAAATTTTATCTTATCGCGCAATTTTTGCACACATTTGTCTCAATCTGCAAATAAAAGATTTCTCAACAGAAATAATTTAATTGATTTTAATTGACCTTATCGCTTTTAATTTGTAATTTACTGCAACCGAGTGATGTTGAAAAATTAACAGTATTTTTTTTGTTCTATTTTGAGAATACTCTTCCACGTATTTTTAGCTAGACATTTAGCTATTCATAGTGCTAAGTAATTGGGGGTGGCTGACTGACGGTGGATGCATCACCCTTTCCGTGACACACATGCACGATTGCCTTTTCATTAATATCAATATTATCAATAATTTTAATTAATTCATTCATTCTAATTAATTTTACAGGCAAAAGAACACAAGAATGCATTTGCGTAGCCATATGCCTAACACTAATTATCGTCAATTTGCTGTTCATTTTGTACCACATCAAAATCGAGCGATTAAGTGCGATAATTGTGGCGGCAATTTGTGGAATTGTCACTGCCGATTTCGGATCCGGATTTGTGCATTGGGCCGCAGACACGTGGGGCTCCGTGGAGCTGCCCATTCTAGGCAAAGTAAATTTTAATTTCTCCGATAAATAAATTAGAATTCGATTTCAACACATTGTTTCAGAACTTCTTACGTCCATTCCGAGAGCACCATATCGATCCGACATCGATTACTCGTCACGATTTTATTGAAACGAACGGGGATAATTTTATGGTGACGATACCGTTCCTGGGGCGTATGGTGTGGGATTTTATTACGTTATCTGAGGAAGAGGTCCAGAAAAAATTTACGTGGAACTGTTATGTCTTTTTACTCGCTATTTTCGTAGCAATGACCAATCAGGTAATTTTTTTTAAATATTTGAAATTATTCTTTTAAAATTTCGTAATTTTTTTAATTTTTTAGATCCACAAATGGTCGCACACGTATTTCGGCCTCCCAGCTTGGGTGATTTTCCTGCAGGAGCATCACGTGGTCCTGCCCCGACGTCATCATCGCATCCACCACGTGGCTCCGCATGAAACGTATTTTTGCATCACCACCGGTTGGCTGAATTGGCCGTTGGAGAAATTGCATTTTTGGACTTTTTTGGAAATTCTTATAGAGACATTGACTGGATACAAGCCGAGAGCTGATGATTTGAAGTGGGCTCAAAAAGGGACGTGATATTAATTTTTGAGTATTTTTTTTATTATATTTGCACCAAATATTAATTATAATATATAAACACTCAGGTTCAGTTTTTACTGTGGCTTTAATTGTCAATTAAAATATGGATTTGAAATAACGCCATATATAAATGAGGGACCAAATAAAAGAAACTTTAAATTAAATTTATAAAAATATTTGTTAAGTTTTCGTATTATTTGTTGATTAATTATTTTTTCTAATTTTGGCATGTAAAATGTGACTTTTCAAAATCGATTGTAGTTGGCAAACGGCACATTTTACGCAACTGGTGATGTAATGAAAAATATTTCACAACTGGTGATGAAAAGTTCCGAATAAAGCCTACTTGTTTTGATAAAATTCACTAAATTATTAATATCATAAGTTTAAAAAACTCTTTTTTGAGAAGGTTCTTGTAAAAATTAGAAAAAATCTTGTATGCAACATGTTAGGAAATGCTATTTTGTGTAACTCGCGTTATTTTGCAGAACTCGCTGCGCTCGTCCCGCAGAAATCCGCTCGTTACACAAAAAAATGCATTTCCTAACTGGTTGCATAAATAGCTATTGTTATATGCTAAATACGCTTTAATTACGTGTCAAATAAAATAAAATAATCACTTAGGACTTAGGCCCCGAATAATATAAAGAAAGCTGAGCGAATTTAATTTTGCTCTCATCACAAAATTTTTATTAATTTTTTGGGTGGGATTTGCTCAATAAAAAATAGCCCATATTTTAAGTCAATATTTCGTCAATTATTATGTGAATTTTCAAAATAATTGATTACATTTTTTGGGCGTAATGGAAAAACAAACATACACATGAAATGTTCAGGTACGTTTCTGCAGTTTGTGATTTCATTGAAAACAATTAACTCTGAATAAGCTTTCTTTATACAATCGGGTGTTATTGTTTGATAATAAGAGTATTAACAGCACTTATTCTAAGAATTGCATATAAACAATCTTTGTTTGTTTTCTTAATTTAGGTATAAACCAATTATGCAATACCTGCACATTTCAACCTTGTATTTTTTATGTAGTATTAAGATTTAATGAAGAAACAAGTCATTTATACGCTTAAAAATATTTATAAGATTTTAACAGTTTCATTAAAAAATATACAACAAAACGAACTGTGTTCATTAATTCCTAATTAAACTTAAATCAATATTAGTAGATTAAGATTTAATTGATATTAATGTATCTTCGCAATATACTGTAAACTGTAATAAACGCTTTTACTTTAAATAAAATCAATTAATTTATTGTTTAAAATTCAAATTGATTTTCGAATTTGAATTTTGTGGCGCCATCTAGGTACTTTCTATATTTTATGTTGGCGACACGTAAAATAATAATTGAGGTTAGGTTTTAAATAATATTCGGTATAAACAGCAATAAATAATCACACATCAACATGGTAATTATTAAATTAGCTACCAAAACTATTAATTAACGTACTAATCAACTAAATTACAGCTACCGTTATCTCTACTAAGGACAGCTCAAAATCATCCTATGGTAAGCACTTTTCGCCTGTAATTCTCAAATAAAATGAAATACACATAATCGCGGCTGAACTATATATAGTTCAGCCGCGACTACCCTTTTAAATCACAATTTATAGCTAGTGGAACTGAAAAACGGCGAAACCTACAACGGGCATTTAGTAAGTTGCGACAACTGGATGAATATCAATCTACGCGAAGTGATATGCACTTCAAGAGACGGTGACAAGTTTTGGAGGATGCCTGAATGCTACATTCGCGGTAGCACCATAAAATACCTGCGAATACCCGACGAAGTTATTGATATGGTCAAAGAGGAAGCGGTGGTCAAAAATCGCGGCCGCGATCAGAAAGGTGGACGCGGTGGACAAAACCAACGTAATCGACCTGCTGCTAGAGGTTTGCATGACATTAAATTGCTACTTACAGTATTCTTCAATTGTTTGAATTTCGTACTAGGTAATTTTGGGGGTGGAAGTGGCGGTCGTCCCGGCGGTAACAAACCGGGCGGTCCACAAGGTGGTCAAAATCGACCATTCCAGAAGCAAAAGCCAAAGCAGTAGCTCACACATTTTTTTCCACTTTAATTAAGTATTGTAATCACTACTCATGTTGTTAAATAAAGTTCAAATCACTTGAATTGTTTATTATTGCTGGAGCGATGTAAGCTGCTGCCATCTACCACTACTTGGTCGTATTACCAATCTGACATTTCCAGAAATCTGCATTACCATGCGCAATCGAATCGACTTGACACTTGCAAAGCTCAAGAAGCTTTTGACAGGACGAAAAATCAGTATCCACAGCTTTTAACATTAGCGAAAATAGTTTGCAGTGAAACTACTCGAACGTGCAGGAATTTAAATCGAGTGCCGCGTTGTAAACAGGAGCAAATTTCCAAGTTCTCAGTGACGAATCGGTTTGTGGTCATAGTCAAATGTTCTCTTCAAACATATTTCGAACGGCGATCCTCTTGAATGTCATCAATCAATCCTCCGGCTGTAGCTATGGACGTTGATGCGCCAGCCAACGGACCCGGCACACTGAAACGGTGCTCCAGTGCTCCCATGATTAATGAAGGCAATACGATCATGGCTACAGCCAATCCATCCACATCTACCAGCAGGTACATTTCGCGACGATTTGTCGTTCCGTCGCATTTCACGCTTTGATATTCTAGGGATCAGCAGCCCTTCAATCTTTTCGGGTCTTCCACACAAACCAGAACTAGACGGTTCAGTGCCAGTTCTAGTCCAGGCTCTCCTGTAAGTCCCATTAGCTCGACGATTTTATTTTATTCGCACTTGTTCCTGTAGGTCTCGGGTTTATTAACGCCAAGAATTAATCAGCTGCGCCAAGAAGAGCAAGTCGACGTGAGCAATTTGCGCGAAGTCGCTCACGAACGTGGCACTCATCAATCAATGCAAATTTCCCAATCTTGGGAAGACCTGAGCTTGATGAATGAGAGCAACGAATCGACGAAGAACAGCGCTAAAATGGGACCTTTACACGTAACACTGCCCTCTTTCAATTGCAACTCGCCAACACATTCATCACCAACTCGTCTGAGTTCGCCAGGCTTTCAAAGTCCAACGAGAACACCAAGAACTTTTGTTCGTCGCAGTGCCAGTCCAGTTCTTCGACCCAGTCCTCTAGGAGCTAAGCGAAAAATCGACGATGATAAACTGGACATCCATCATATGAGCCCGAGAGCCAAACGGGTGCATAGTTACACGATGACCGATCGCGGCGGATTGCTGACGACCACTTCGAACTCCTTGCCGGGGAGTTTGAGTTCGGTGGGTACGCCGGAGTCGCTATCCAGTGCCGATTCGCCTGGCTTCAATAATTTTCGGAGTGTGGATAGTCCATCGCCGAGCCGTGCAATGCCCGTGGAGCCGATGATGTTGTCGAAGAGTGATCACGATATGACTGAAGGACCTAGTTAATAAGTTGGTTTTATGGTTTTTAGCAGGTTTGCGATTCATTTATATTGTGCAAGTGAAATAATCAAACTTGGAGATGCAGATCTTATGTTTTGAAGCAAATTTGCAAAGTTGCTTGGAATGTATAGTTATTTAATTATTTATTGCTCGGTTTTACTTCGGGAATTCTCGGAATTTGTAGAACTTTGACAAAATGTGCAAGAAAATTACTGAAAAAATGTTTAAAAAAATTTGCAGCCGTTTGGAAAATTTAAGAAATCTTCGGAAAATCTTAAAAATATTCCGGAATATTTCTGAAAAAATTTAATAATTTTTTTTTCTAATAAATTTAAACCCCCTTTTGACCATGTGGCATTTTTTTAATTGAACTTAAGGCAATATTTTAACCAAATCATCTAATTTAATATTTTTCAATTCGTATTTTATTATAGTTTATCTAGGTTGGTATTTTCTCTCGAATTACTAATTGTGTCAAAACTGGAAGCAATTTTGAAATAGACAATTTTATTGTGCCAATATATCTATAGCTAATTTTCCAAAATTATAATTTTGTAGTATTCGTGAAATTAGCCGGTTTGAAAATGGTATTATAAATAATACAGTTTTGATTATTTCACGTAGCATTCATCAAATTTTGTTAGCAACAAAATATAGAAATTATATTGGGATTTATAATTGTAGAAAGAAGCGAATTGGATTTGCATAGCAAACATGGATCGCTAAATATAAATGCCATAAATATGCGTTCCATGTTTTGCAAAGGCAAATCCGATAATTGTGCGATATTATTAATGATTATTAAAATTAAAGTAATGGAACGTGTTTCAGTGAATTAAATGTTTGCTATTACAAATTAGAATAATTCTTATACTTGCGCAGGTCTAGTTAATTTAAAACTCTTAATATTTGTATAGTATTTTTTCATATCGTAAATTAAATTGGCTAGACTGCATGATTTTCTAGTCGATGAATAAAAATAAATTGAAAAGAAACACACACCACACACAAAAAGAAATTAAAAGGAAAAATCAACCAAAAAGACTATGAGGTGCTAAAGTTTGGACCTAAATGTTCTTGTCCACAATTTTATTACTATGAGTAGGCTTATAGAGTGTTTGTCCGTAATCTTCCTGAAGTTTTTTATACTTTTTAATATAAATCTGGAGAGTTTCTCAAACTACTTCACATTGTACTAAATCTAAATGTAGTTAGTTAGTGCCTCTTATTCTAATCATTTTTTTATATAACTAGCAACCATAGAGACTGATTGATTAATTTTTATTCATTAGTGTAATTAATTAGTGTGAAATATGCATGCTATGCTCTATTTACCGAATAGATTTACCGAATAGAAATGTAATATACCGCCCCCCGAATGCGCGGTATATTACATTTGTTTATATTGTATCATTTGGACCTATAGAAAAACACCATTCAAACAAATGGGGCGTGGCCTATTAATATTTATTCGAAATGGGGTATAGGAACATTTTTATGATTATCCTTATGTAAATACTTTTGTTGTTGGTCGATTATATTGTTAATTTAAATTTTTGAGTATCAGTTTCTGATCGCAAATATATCATTGTACTAATATGTTTTAATTAAACACTCCATTTCATTTCAAACAAATTAAAAAAAATATTTTGAAAAAAAAAATTTAAAAAAAAATTATTATTAAAATTAAATTTTCTTTTTTTAAAATCGATTAAATTTATTTAATATAATTATTTATTTAAAATTGTAACTTTAGATCCACCCCGTATATTAATAAAGTGGACTTCCCCGACTGCCCACCCAAAAGTTCAAAGAAAGCGCCGCAGATGTCGCTACCAGTTCCACCAACCGGATCCCTCAATGAAATAATGAAAATCAGCTGTCAGTCGAGCTTGAACTGTCGTTGGATTTAGTGCGTCGTTCCAGAATGGCTTCTTCACGTAAAAAGCAAGACGAGAAAAATTTAAAAACATTGCGTGAATTAGCGGCACAACCACAAAATAAATACTGTTTCGATTGCAATCAACGCGGCCCAACATATGTGAACGTTACAATTGGAGCGTTTGTCTGTACAAAATGTTCCGGAATTTTGTAAGTACCGTTTTGATTGTCCCCAAAAAAAGAAAGAGAAAAAATTAGCTGCTCGTAGCAGGTGTAAACTGCATTTCGACAAATGATTTTCTAATTTAGTTATTTATATAAATAAATGTTGCTTGTTGTAAGTAGTACAAAGCACTGTCTCGAAGGACATAAGGAATATTAGCAGACAATAGCATTTCCGCGATCATAAAATCTGATAATGGGAGTAGACCCTAACAATGTTAATTTGTGAATAACTAAAAATATATCAGTTTATAACAATAACGGAGTTTAGTCGGAGTTTATTATTTATTTATTTATTGAGACTTAGATGTTGGCGTTTTTTGTGAAAGGAGCGCATCAAAAGCAAGGCGCCAGTATTATCTATTTAGTCGATATTGCCCTTTGACCAAAACTAAACATATTTATTTATGCATCGAAATAAACATCAAAGGCTTCACTACGACGTCGATGATGTTTATTAATACGCACTGCAGAAAAACGCGAGATTTGACAAAAACAAATCGACGTCAGAGCAGAGCCAAGTTCCGACAATTTCGAGTTCGAAGTAAAAGTTTGTTATTTATTTTTATGGTGTAGATGGAAATTGTTGGCTTCGCTTTATGAATTTTATTCAGGAAATTAACTTTAACTTATCTTAATTAATTCGTTTAAAGAAAGCTGTGTAGCTAACTGGCGACCGTCTTGATTTTTTTTCTGTTCTGAAACATATTATACAGAATATGAATCACCAAATAAATAACGCTGATCACCGCATTTCAAAATGAACAGCCACATTTTGAGTTAGATAAGAAGACTATCATTCAAATAACGATTTAACTTTATGACTTTTCATGGGAAAGTTTCTGATTGTCGTTTTTTCGAATCCTAAGGGGCCGAAACTCTCGAGCAACTTTAACTCCAGAACACTTTCGAAAACACTTGGTTTAACCGAGGCCAGAGAAATCTAAATAGTACATTATATTTGTTTTAAACGGTTTAAAAAACGCATTACCTTGTGTTCTTGTGATAAATAAAAATATAAGTTTAAATTTAAATAGCCATGAATAATGTTTGCTGAATTCCAGTATAAAATTTCTACTTTGATTTCTTTAGTGTTATTAATTAAATTACCATTGAATTAATCGATAACATCTTATCTAATCTATTAAAAACTGCATTCGTTGCATTGACGTCATTAGTCTTATAAAGTCGTTTATATTGTATCAATAAAATTTTATTGAATGGATAGTTGGTAGAAAAATATTTGCGAAAAATCCATTGATACTTTCACTTTGCTTTGTAACAATTTCTAAAATAGATTTAAAATTAAATTGTGCTAATTGACTGATGCTCTCACTTTAGCTGGATTTTCGGCTTTGCTCAAATTTCGCTCATTTAATTACCAAGCAACCTTGTACTGTTTTCATTTAGATAGTGACTTAATTGTTACTCAAAATGAAATTTATCAGCGAAGCGAGAGAGGAAATACCGTATTTAATTACTATGTTAATTTAATTACGTTACGTTGTTGTTAGTCATTATTAATTTGAAGAAAACTTCTATGAACGTGGAATTCTTAAGTAGTTGAAATTAGATTAAACCATATCACGTTACGAATACTTTTTGGCTTCCTCGAACAAGAAGGCTTTCGTACTACTACAAAAAATATATTCTAATGCCAAGCAAAAATAAAAGGCGGTCTTGTCTTTCTGGCAGGTAGAAAATGCGATGGTGGTCGTATTGTGTTTCCTGAAATCTATCGACTTGTATTTTTGGGCTTCGTTTCTTACCTAAGCAACTGACAAAACACGTGGTGCATTATTCAGGGGAACTCAGGGACAGTTTCTGACTCACTATGTACGATTTACAGTTCAATGCACTCAAATGCAGTTCGATTTTCTTTTTTATTCAATATATGGGAATTTTAAGGATAACGAAAAAGTCGCTTAGTATGGTTTTATGACGTTCTCTCATGAGACCGATTTATTAATATATATCCGCCTCCGTGCACTGCTTTTTTTTTCACCATTCGTGTCGAATTTTTGAAACTTTAAACTGCAATCGATAAATCTCATTAGCATGCTTGACGCTTCTAATTACGATTTATGGCTTTGGAAATTTAATCGTTACTTCCAGGAAAAGGGTAGAATTTTCTTGTATGACGTGCGAGTTTTTATCTACAAAATTGAAGTGAAATAAAATTTTTGAAGGCTCCTAAAGAAAGCCAAGAACAGTGGTTTATATCCAAAATTGTTTCACTGCGCATTTCCCCTTCTCTTAAATTTTGAGAGGGCGGGTTTCACACTTGCGCTTGCGCAGCTGCTATTTTTACCGTTCCACTTGAGTGGACTAAATGGTTGATTGAATTTCGCCACGAATTATGACCAGAATAAAGTACTTAATGCGACCAAATGAGGACACATTTTCAATTCAATTATACATCACACATTTGAAAAAGGAGGTCAAAATTATTGACGATATTTGATTTAGTATTTATTGTGATTTGAAGCTTTTAATAATCGAATTAACATCTCTGCAGTAGTAATACCGAGAGTAATACGTAAATAGTTGCATGTTTTATTTCAAGGGCAGTTGAATTATTCAAATGCCTTTGCAATGTTGATAGATTTCCATTTCCACAAATTCCAATCACCAAGGGGGCCACTTTGCCTTCCGTTAAAAGGATGTAATTTTTTTATTAGAATAATTTTCTGATTGTCTATGATTATGTTTGGCATAACCTACTTAATCGGTTGAGCATGAGAAATGCAAATTCTGATGCTTGTGACATTTCTTATTCATACACACTTGATGTCCCACATTTCGCCAGAGAAAATTCAAATTGATCTGTGAACTTTTGTGTTGTGCATTTTCGAAATCCTTACTAAATAAATAATTCAATTGAAAATCGTTTATTTACGAAAACATGTTCATCGAAATCGATGCTTCAAATTGCATTTCTATCTAGAATCAATAATTTGGACATGAAGATATGGGAGACAAATATTTGTTTAGTGCTGTAAAAAGTTCAAAGCCACACTAATTATTGAACATTAAACGTTCTTATAAATATCAATATTTACAAACCTTTTCAAAACAAACACTACACCGTGTTGATTTTGGAAAGTAAAACAACTCCTTTGAATCTTGCAACTTCTAACGAAAAAATTTGTTTGTTTGTATTTGTATTATTAAAAAATAAATATAAATATTGAATTCAAGTTCGTGTGCTCAATTGGCGGGCAACGTTTGATAAGAAATTTAATTTTGGCGAATGCTCGCATCGCACATTGTGGTAAGTTGTGGACGCAGCTTAAGAATTAAATTGATTTTTTCCTATTTTTTTATTCGTCACTATTGTACACTTAATATCAACATGTAATGAAATAGAATTGATTATAAAACATACATGTTTTATTGATCAAACACGATGCAATTAATAAACTGTACTTTTTAAGGTCATTTTTTTGGCATGTCATAACAATTTTTGGTAAACGCGGTGATGCGGTCATTGATATTGTTTTGGTAATTTAAGTCCAGTCAAATAGAACGTTGAAAATGGCAAAATAGAAGGGGTAGCCAAATTTTTGAGGGTTGCTAAAAGATGCTAAGAAAACTCACTCCTAAATTTAAAAATTGGATTGCTCGGCTCCTATTGGTCGTAGGAACTTTTTTTTGGTTTTGATTTACGCTGAATAGTATTTCCTACAACTTTTAATTTGGACATTTTTTTGTAAAAATAATTTTTTAAAAGTTATAAATTTTTTAAAAATTTATAATGCGAAAGAGGCGAGGATCGGGGGTTGAAAATGGTTTTTTGTAATTATATCAGCCCCTATTAATCTCACGTAAAAAATGTTTAAATAAAACTTGTAGAGCACTCAATTCTCTATAATTTTGATATCGTTACATTTTTTGTAACTAAAAAGACACCAAAGATAGAGGGCGCCAAAGTTGACCATGAGGTCGAAAATATTTTTTCAGTGCAAAATTCACAATTTTGCCACTTTTTTCATTATAACTTTTTAAAAATTGCAATTACAAAAAACTTTCCGTAGGATATAGTATTCTGCGTAAACAAAAAAATAGAAAAAGTTTCTACGGCCAATAGGAGCCGAGCAATCCAAACTTGATCATTTAAATTTTTTGGTGATTTTGGATATTTATGGAAGTTAGTACCCACATCGATATGTTTGTTTGTATTGTCCTAATTTGGCTTATTGTAAATAAACAGTCGTTGATAAGCTTTTAATTCATCGAAGGTCAACTTTAACGAAAGCCCGCATAGCGAAAAAAAAATTATTTCTGGAGCTTAAGAATAGAAATTGATTTTTGCCACAAATTGAATTTGTGGCCCCTAATTGTACAATTATTATCAACATGTAATCAAATAGAATTGATTACAAAACATACACTATGTATTGATTAAACGCGATGTAATTAATAAACCTAATACATTTTAAGGTCATTTTTTCTAATATTTATTTATTTTTTATTTCGAGTGCCATCAATATTAATAATATTCTTGGTCTATTTATAATTTAAGATGCAATATAATAAATTAATCATAAAAAGTGGCACTTTACATTATAGATTACTGACGCACTTTTCGACTATAACAAAGATCATATTCCACTTGGTTGAACCAACTTGCAACTTGTGCAACAAATGTCGTTCTTTTTGCAAAAACCACATCCTCTCGGAAATCGAATGTAAATGCTTATTTATTTCAATTCTTCGCTTTGCCAGTTCGTTTTTAATTACATCGCCTCGAATAGATACAAGCGCCGTTATTAAATTATAAAATTTATCAGAGGAAAAGACAACTGATAAAACAGAATCTCATCACACTTTATCGTTGCTGGCAAACTTCCTGGGGGCCTAGTGGCATTCAAGGCCACACCGTTAGCGTGTCGCAAAGTCTTGCAGTGCAGTGCGAGGCGCATTATACAATTGCATTGCGCTCTCATATTGTGTGCGGTACTGAGCTAGCTGAGCACTAACTAACTATCCATCATCATCATCATCTCTTTGACATTGGTCGTGAAAAGGTGCGGAAACCTGTTTGTTCGATCTCTATACACATTTCTGTACTATTACGTAATTGTTTATACAGTATAGTACTAAATGCAGCTATAAACTTCTTGCCAAATTAACACGTCAGTTTGTTACATAATTTTTCGTTCTTGCTAAACCGTGCACATGTAAATATTTACGTTTGCCACGTTTATGGGCACATCCTGATGGATTTTCGTTTTTTGGGTTAATCATCGTTTTTTTATCTAGTTCTATTATTGAACAATTTTGTTAGTAATTAATTATGATGAGTAATTATATAACTGACAAGTATTTTGCATAATGGGCATCTTCAAAGTACGTTTAACGTTTTTTTTTAAGGGTCAATATACCGGTTTTTAGATTCGTCAGTTGGGATAATATTTTGTTGAATTGAATAGAGACCTCTTTAGGAATCGGTACTGAGCTATTTTGAATTCACAAATTTAAGGGGGCGAAACCGCTACATATATTCCGCTCTGGTCGCTAGCATATCACATACTAGTTTTGCTTATCCAAATTCACTGCAAATTTCGCGACACCTGATAAAGAATAGATGGACCAAGATTTCACGCAATTTGCAAATTTATGCGTGAAACGTTGCTTAGCAGCTCAGGGAATTTAACGCGGAAAAACAGTTTCAGACACTATTAATTATCCTAGAAAATATCTAATGGTAGATTTAGAGAGAGAACAGATGTAGCAAGAAATGGACAGATTTTTTTTTTTATCTTTTTTTGCTAATTAGCAAGCGAGTGGTTAATATTTGATCGAGGTTTTTTATTCATATTTTACTTAATTAATGGCTATTCGAACAAATCTTTCGTCAAAATATAAGTATTTGTTTTCTCTAATTTTCGGTAGCTTTGGAAATTTTCTAGGTGTTATAACAAAGCCGCAAACTGCTTTGCCAGTTTTTGAGAATTTTCCACACCCATCGATCTTTCCTAATGTTTCGGGCTAAAGCACGTGGCCAATAAGTCATATCTTGGTTCATCTATTCTTTATCAGATGTCGCGAAATTTGATAAGCAAAACTATGTGATTCGTTAGCGACCAGAGCGGCTACATATGTAGCGGTTTCGCCCCCTTAAATAGCATCCTTAATATTTAATTCATCTTCGATTAATCTTCCATGGGAAAAATCCTTGAAGCTTTTACATTCCAAGAATTTATCATGTGGTTTATTATGCAGTTAATTTTTAGAAATATAATTTCCTATTAACAATTAATGAGGCAATTAATTTTTGATAATATTTTGTTATGGTTAGACTCGTGGTTAGATAAGGAAAAATCGTAATAAATAATTAACAGTTTTCTCGGAATCAAATTTTGGTAGTATTTGATAGAAAAATAGCTTCGAAAAATATTTATAGTAAAATAATAAAGAATTCTCAAAATATCTCTTAGAAAAAAATTATTTGGAAATTTTTCTAATCAATTTATTCTGATTTCAGACGCGGCATCACACCACCACACCGAGTCAAGTCGATCTCGATGGCCGCCTTCACCAATGAAGAAGTGGACTTGGTCCGTAACCGAGGCAATGACTATTGCCGATGCGTGTGGCTGGGTCTGTTTGAAGGAACAGCACCAACGCATTCGGGCGATGAACAAACGATACGTGATTTTATGGTGGATAAGTATGAAAGGCGCCGGCATTATTTGGATCCCGGTTTGAATAAGCCCGAACTATCGAATATCAGACAGACGACGGCGATCGCCGTCGCCGAGCAACAACAGCAACAGCAGAAAAATGCGGCGACTAGATTAAATAATGGAACAATAGCACAGAATACGCACAGAACGCGACCGGAAGCACATCGGAATAATATAAATCAACCATCGGACTTTATCGCCGATTTTGATAAGGCGGATATTTTTAGTTCGTCGAATAATAATACGAATGGATCGCAGCAGATCAAGGCGTTCGCTAATTTCGATAATAATCCAGTCTTCAATGGGTCGGTTAACAATGCAAGTAAGTAGTACTAAGTGTCTCAAATTAAATCTAAATGTTCAATAAATGTCTTATTACACAAACACCAAAAAGTCGGCCTCTTGTTTTGGTATGATTTATTATTTTGGTCTTGGTCTTACAGCCGAAGATGATTTCAGCATTTTCGATTTGAAATTTACCAATTCAGGACCTGTCTTAAATCAGGTGACACTTTTTCCCAAGTGCAACACGAATCGATGGAGTAAGTTTCCGCCACACAAAAAAAACGCCTCTCCAGTATTTTTCTAGTTTCTTTTTGCACCACGTTGTAGATAGATCTCTCTTGATTTATGTTTATTCTGTTGCGTTCCTATCGATTTGTTTAGTTTATTGGCAGATTCTATTATTGTCTATGCGAATTAATTTTTCGATTGATTTGTATAGACAAAGCGCTTTATTCGTTGTTAAAATACAGATGCTACTTAAAAAATAAGTAACATCCGTTTGGCGCTTGGATCTTGGCCTCTACGTCACAAAGAAATCGTTCACATTCGTAGCGCTCAAGATCCAAACGCGTAGTTTTGTTATTGTTATCGCTAATAGTTTTCTACATCAATATCTTCTTCTTAGATATTTTTGTCAGTGCTTTCGAATTGCGATCTAAAAGTTTCGGAATTGATGGTTGAAATTTTTCAGGCATGCCAACGCCAGCTAACTTGAACACAATGAACTTGTGGAACAATCAGTTGCAGCAGCAAGCTTTACAAAAGCCAGCCGAAGATAAATATGCAGCATTAAAGGATTTGGATAATGCGCTCAAAACGCAGTCGACAGTCGATTGGGGCTCGTCCGGATCGAATGGATCGTTGTACAGTTCACCGACACCGACCGGCTCCGTTTATAGTTCGCCATCGCCGCAAAACTCCGTGTTTGGGTCACCTAGTCAAGGTACGACCACTTTCCAACCCGATTGCGAAGAACTTTGGTATATAATTAATCGTTTTAGGTCAGTTTATGAGTGCCTTTGCCACACCGCAAGAGAACGGAACGAACGGCTCAAGTGCGGTTTCGAATCCGTTTAGTAATGGCGGGAACCAACTGATTTGGGGATCGAATGGTACCACCCCCAATGGTATTCATCAGCCGTTTGCCAACCCATTCAACGATCCCATTAAAATGAATACGAATGGGTTTTCGAACAACTTCCAGCCTGCTTTCCCAATGCCAGTTAATGGAAGCAGTAATGCTTGGACGGCCAATCCATTCAAGGTAGTATTTTTGCGTCCAAAGATTTGTGATAGTAATTTTGAATTTGTAGGTGGCGGGAACTGCAACATCGATGAATTCCAACAATCCGTTCTTATGATTGCATCGCGGATTTTAGGATGGACTCAAGCTTAACGCGCCAGTGTCGATGGAGTGTTTAACGATAACATTTTTTTAACTCTTACGTTGTTCGAATTTGAATGCGATTCGGGCAATTCTAACTTTTCTCTCTATGTTTCTCTAATTGCAACAGCGTTTTTGTTTTGCTTATATTGTACGTAATTTATTTAGAAGCTATTTATTTATTTGCACCAATCTTTCTTTGTAATACACCTAATATTAATTAATACAATACACACTTACACGTATCAAAGTTATGCCAAAAAATTATAAACTATAATATAAACAACGCTTTCGTCTTGATGAATTTAAAATTAATTAAAGGTAGATGTAGTCACGTAGTATTTTAATGATTAAGTGTAAAAAGTGGAGGAATGGAGTAGTAAGTCATTTACGCTTACGATTTTAAATTTGAACCTCAACAAATGGTTGCCTTTGAAAATAAAAAAAAATATTGTACTGTAGCATAGTGATCAAAACTACCATATAAGCATAAATAGTTATTTGCGCTACTAGTAGCGGTAAGTAAACTTTTTTGTCCGAGGTAGAAGTTTGTGTACCGAGGCGGAGCCGAGGTACACAATCTTCCGAGGACAGAAAAGATACTTACCTGCGTGTTGCGCATTACGTTTTTCTCACTACCAATTTGAAAATCATTAGTAAACTCTACTAAATTAATAAACTGACATTCCATTTATATCTATCAAAAAGTCGCGGCACACTGGTTTCGTGTTTATATTTATAATATTATAAAATCTAGTCGTCTATGCTGAATGGTTGCTAAGGCAATGTATAATTTGAACAATAATTTTGCACATTCATTTGGGTTCCCCTAGCGCGGAAAGTGTCCTATCGCGGAAAGTGACCTAATGCGGAAAGTGACCTGCCGCGGTAAATATTGTTTTTACATAGTTACGGCGCGTTGTTAAGGTAGCTAGGTGTTCTACTTTCCATTACATTTGATTTTTTATCAATGTAATGTCAATTTACCTATATGGTAGTGAGAAAAGTTAATTTTCGAGTTGTATTTTTAATTGTGGCCTTTGAGACTGTTTTGTTTCGGATAGTAATCATTTATGTTCTTTTTCGAATTGATACTGACTGGTTCTGTGATAAAAGAAAATTATAAGGAAAACTAATAGATTGTTTTTTAAATTACTGAATATTTTTTGTTTCATTATTGTCTCAATCAAGTATGTGAAGTATGTTTTCCGTCCTGGATAAATTAGCATAATATATATTATTATACAATCGTAGGATTTGTTGATACAAGCACAATTTACTCTGTATATTCTTGTCAAAGAAGGTTGTGTATACATTAAAAGAAATGGAAAAACTAACAAAGTATGTTTGACTTTCATTTATCGTTATCCATAAGGCACGTACTTGAGTTTTATCAATTGTTTCGAATAAATAATGATCGTAGCAAAAAATATCTTCGTGGAAAAATAGTTTAACAAAAGTAATACATTTCTTATTAGTCAACGATAACGTACAATTGTTGAAAATGAATCATTGCAATGAGACATTCCCCAGGTGCACTACATTTTTCTACGCTCATAAAAAGTTATGTGCAACGTATTAAACAAAGTCGTTTTAATAGTTTATTGGAGCAAATTATTTTAAATTAACTATTTTCGGTGTTGTTTATAAATATTGTTTGAAAACAAATTTTAAAAGTGCGCAATGTTATCTATATTGAAGATTGAGTGTTATTGTTTTTAAGTAGTATTATTATCTCAGTTTGTATATTGACAAATTTCATCAAAAAATAAACAACGTATCTTGGTGAGAATTTTTGCTAATGAACGCATTGATGTATATAGACCTTAAGCCTGAACTAGCCGTAACCATTAAAGGAAACTATAATCTTCGGTTTTGTAGATAACATTCTACTCGACATTCTACATTTGTAGCTAACATGTCAAACTCAAACCGCTCTTACATAGAAACAATTAACAAATAAAGAACTCACCCTCAAATCCAAATCAAAACGTTGAAATAATCCTTTACTCCGTAGCTTAAGTTGCCCGCCGGTTTCACTTTTCACAAGATTTATATTTACTTCTCTCCTCCACCGTAGAGGAAGTAATGTAACTTATTATTAAACACTAACAGGCCTTACAACACTATTTCAAAAAAACGAACCAATTCGCACTTCACTATTCACAACACAAAATCACACGCGACTTGCATTCGAGAACCAACTCCGGGGGTGGCTCCCATTCGAAGTGGGTAGCATGTTCGCAAGAACAAATGCCCGCAATACATGTTTAGATTAATTTCAATTTGAAATTCTAGAATGGTTGATTCTAACCTTAAATATTGTCGCGGCGGTTTCGGGTCTGATATCTATATTTTGCGCTTCACATAACATATAATTGTTTTTGAGTTTGTTGCAAACGTTTCTTGTATATTGGGGCCCCAAAATAGCCCAGAATGCTTTATTCTCACTTTATTTAATCACTTTTTACGTTGACACTTGACATTTCCATTGCACTCAAGTTGGCAAACTGAAGTTCTAGTTACAAGTGAAATTTCCCTAGTCCCTACTAAAGGAATGTCGAATCATACCTAATATGGAGAGTGCATATGTGGGTCAAGTTCAAGTGGGGATGCGTTTTAATAGCTTGCATTGGAATGTGCAGCGTCAGCAAATTCTTCCTTAAGTGTTTTGATGCACGTGATGATGCACCGGGAATTCCCTCGCCCTCACAAGTCGAAAGTTTAACCGATTTCGATGAAATTTTGTATGTATATGTAGAAAAATACGTAGAATCCGAGAAAATTATCAGATTAATTACCAGACGTATAGTTTTTAAGTTATTAATTATTTAATTAATTAATATTAAAATGGTTCGATCTTTGTGAAACTTGGCGGAATTGTTTGTTACATCAATACTAGCCGAAATTAAATTGTAAGTCAATCGAATTATTAGTTTGGCTGATTTTTGAGGCAATTAATGAATTATTTAAAAGCAATAATGGAAACTTACCCAAACCTTTTTCAGTTTTTAAAGGATGAAAAATAAATTAAAAAACAATTAACTCATCAAATTAAAAAATCGCAACTTTTTGATTGGTGTATTTGAATTCGTATAAATTATACATTTAGCAATACTTAAGTTTAATTTACAAAAAGCAGTACAAAATGTGATTATTTAGCCTTAACAAATAAACCTACGTAACAACCATACGTATATTTGGAATGTATAAATTAATACTAAACTAACAAAAAAGAAAAATCTCTAAATTTCATATCACAACATTATTCAAACGTAAAATCAATAGTAAACCTAATTTGTTCCATAAATAAACGAACTAATCCAACATGTTAAGGCATTTGCCTGAGAGAAATATTCCATCATATAATGTTTAAGTTACCTTTGGTAGAAAATTTGCATCAACTAGCATCATCCATTCGGATTTATTCGGACGGCGTCATCAAATCCTCGACTTCACCTTCATTGAGCAATTGCACCAGCAATTCATGCACGGGCTCAAACGCCTTTTTACTGCCCGCGTTCGTCAGCAGCAAGTAATCATGCATATCGTGATGGCTAATCGTGCCGTCGGGCTGAATGAAACCTTTATCGATCGTTATCAATTCGACTTTCGTCATGCGATCGAGGCTCGATTTTAGAATGTCGTTGACTTGAGCAATTTTTTCGCGACATGGATTGGGATTTTGCCCGCGTGGCAGCAAACTAGGTAGCACAATGTACGCTTCGGGATGTTTATCGCGAATCGCCCTGACGACTTCCAGAATGCCGTCTTTGATTTCTTCGGGGGTGTTGTTGTAGTTGTTGGTTCCCACGTGTAAAACTATAACCTACAAAATATTTTAGTATTTAGTTGATTGGGGGATGGGGTTACTTACTTTTGGTTTAACATTGTCTAATTCGCCGTTTTCGATTCGCCACAACACGTTCTCGATCCGGTCTCTGTGGATTCCGAAGTTTAGGCAATGCAACGGGGCGAATAGTTCGTCCCAGATATCCGTATGTTGTAAGGCTTGAATGATTGAGTCTCCTATAAATATTACGTCCACGTCTTTTTCTCTAGTTTCGCTCAGAAAACGATTGTGCTGAAAAAAATTGGTTACGTTACGTTTTGTGGTTTTTATGGTTCGGTTTGGCTTACAATGCTCATCCATCGACAATCACCATCACTATCATCTACAGGAACTGCTATTTTACAGGTATTCATTGTTTATTCTATTAAATTTAAGTAAATAAAATATTTCAGGATTTTTTAGTATGAAATTGACATTTGGTTCAACGGTGTGAAGTTAGACTTTCAGGATAGCCAACTTGCTGGAAATATGGTTAGAAACATATTAAATGTTTTATAAATTAAGCTTAAATTAATTAAATATAACAAAATAATATTTATATTTAATTATAGTATTCTTACATTTTAATTTTTTAACTCAAATATTCTACGCGGTATTTTGTTTCAAAACTAAAATCCCCTAAAGCAGTAAAATCAAAATGGACATTTTGACAGTTTGTGCAAGCTAACTACGTTTTGTATTCAAGCATTTATAGTGAATTGCCATAGAATACTAGTGAGTTGTGAGTTTACCTGTGAATATATCATTAAACAATTTAATCAAGTGCACCTCATTAGAAACTTAATATATATAGAAGCAAAGACTCATAAATGAAAGTCCGGCTACAAAACATAACCAACACGGATCATGGATAACATTCGCGGCATAGTGCTATACATTCGAAGCTTATTATTCCACGGTGCTGAACCTAGCATCGTTTCCCGCAAACGAAGGTACTTTTTTCCTACTTAAAACCCCTAAAAAACTACATGTCCGCGTTTTTGCAGAGCGAACGATACCTTCGATCTCGAAAACTACAACTACAGTAGCCCCACTAAATCTATGCGATTGTCTAACTACACTCCAATGGCTAAACAATCTCCAGGTAAAATCAACTAGCTATGCAACAAACACAAATTAATGGCGTTTTCTAGGTGAGCGACACACGTCCCGCAGACACGCCGATATCGGCAGCTTCTACGACCCCATCGTCATCGACGATGAACCCACCAGCAAACCCACCAAAAAAGCAGTCCGCTCCAATATGTTCCGAGTCACATCAACGCCGAACGAACCGCGTACCATTAACCTAACAAACGGCGATAATCATTGCGATGACGTCAGTTTCGTTCGCGAATTCAAATCGCCCATTCAATTAAACTCGACGCGAAACAAGAAATCGCCGCTTGAGACGGGCACAAAGCCCAAGCAAATTTTCGCGAATCGCTCGCGACGCAATGGAACCAGCTCAAGTTTGGACTACTCGTTCCGACTTGACGACAAAATGCAGTACAAGAAGTTGCTGGATAGTTACGATAATTCGACGTATTTCTCGGCAGTCGGCAGTGGCTTGAATTCGAGCTCGTTTAAGTCGCCGAAGAATACGAGCCCGTTGGATAAGTCTGATCCGAAGGAGAGATTGTCGACGCGAGATCGGATGTTGAAGGTGTTGGGTGGGTTTAATAACGAACCGGTGGTGGTGCCCGATTCCGATTCGGAGTCCGATGTGATTATTTCGCCGCCGTCGCCCAAGCCGGACTTTAAGGTGGATCCCGTAAATAGTTTGAAGACGATCGTTGATACTACGGTTCAGTCTACGCCGAAATGGTTGGAAAAGTTGTAAGTATTTTTGTGTCTCTTAGTAGGCGTTGCGACAACTAAGGAAATTGTTTTTTAATGTTTGTCATTAAAAAGCAACACTTTTTTTTGTGTTTTTGTTAATCAGTAATCATTTCATTCATGGGTAACATGTTAAACTATTATCGAAATCCCCAGCCCCAGCCGTAATATACTCCAAACTGCGACAAAGCAATTCTAATGATTGTTTTCAGATTGTCGCAGCATACCCAAAGAATCGAGGAACGTAAACAGGAACTGATCGGCATCACTGAGTCCGCCGATCGACACAGCCAAATCAACAAAGATCTGCGAGTGGGCTTACTCACCAACAAGATCAACAAAAGTCTCACCTTCAAAGACGATGTTCTACCAGTCATCGAAATCCAAGAAGACGCTGAATTACCCGTTCTCACGCCCGAACAATACACTATGGTCAAACGCGCATTCCAAGGCGACCTTAACGAAGTCCTCGTTAAGAAATTCAACTTAAATATCACCCGTCGCGATTTGCTCACTTTGTCGGACTTAAATTGGCTCAACGATGAGATAATAAATTTCTACATGAATCTGATCATCGAGCGTGGAAAGAATTCGAACGGCCCGAAAGTCTATGCGATGAATACGTTTTTTTATTCGAAACTCATCAAGGATGGCGCACAGTCGTTGCGTAGATGGACCAAACGCGTCGATTTATTCTCGTACGATTTGCTTTGTGTGCCGATTCATTTGGGGCTGCATTGGTGTATGGCCATCGTCGATTTTCGCAACACCGCCATCCAGTATTTCGACAGTATGGGCGCAGACAACGACCGATGTCTGAACGCACTGCGCTACTACTTGCAAGCAGAGCATCTCGACAAGAAACGCACGACGTTCGATACAAGTAAATGGGATTTGGAGAACGTGGAGAATATTCCGCAACAAATGAATGGCAGCGATTGCGGTGTGTTTAGCTGCATGTTTGCCGAGTATATCAGTCGCGGCGCGGCTCTCACGTTCAGTCAGGACGACATGCCCTATTTGCGCAATAAGATGGTCGTTGAAATTATGTCGGGCGAACTGTTGATTCAGTGAGTTGTAAGTTTCGATTGGATTTTGTATAATATAATTTTATTTTTATAAACTGCGCGCCCTGTTTTTGTTGTATATTTATACTTACTTGTGTTGTTTCGAAATTAGATGGTTCCTTGCAGACAATTTGCTGTAGCAGATATTTAAAATAATTAACGTTTAATGCGGCCTTTCATTTTTTTCCTGCTTCGCTCCACAAAGATCGAGACCAATTATTCGTAAAATAGTGTAATAAAATAAATAGTGTAACAAAATTTTGTACAAAAATACAAATTGAAAAATACTAATCGCTACTACTGCTACCACTTTCAGATAGCTCGGCATCCTCTTTCTCTACAAGTCGACTCTTCGTTCGTTTAGCAACAAATCCGGGTCCCAGCTTCGACTTCCGAAACAACTCGATCGCCTTCAACTTGCTTTTAAGCAGATCTTTCTTATCGCGCTCCCGTTGCGGTATAACTTCCTTCTTATGCAAATTAACCACTCGCTTCTTCTTGGGTTCAAGCTCCTTGCGAGCTTGTTCATTAATTTCCTCCACGCGCTTCGCGGATTCTTCACTAATTTTTTGTAGCAGCAAAACTTCTTCGTCCTTTTCCAAACCCGCAGGCACCACCTCAGCTTTCTTAGTAGTTTTACGCACTCGCTTCTCTTTAACTTTAGTTGCGGCATCTCCGTTCTCTTTCGGTTTGCGTTTTCGCGCCTTCTTCCTCAACGCATCTTCTTCCGCTTGAATCTCCTCCGGATCCTTCCCAATCCGCCCAACAGCTGTCTTAATCCTTTTACTCATCTGCGGCTCCAAATCGCGATTATCCACCTTCGAGTGCGCCTTAAAGTAATCCTTAATTTTCTTCTGCACGTTATGATCCTCCAATCGCTTAACAATCGGCTTAATAATTTCCTCCGTTTTGCGTTGATGCCATCCGAACTTCTGCTTGGCAAACTCGATCAATCCCGGGACGTCTGGCTTGCCCCAACTGAACGCATCGCGACTCTTCTCCACTTTCGGGTCCAAATACGCTTGCACGACTTGCAAGCTTGGGAAGTTTTCCGTAAACGAGACATTCTTCAATTTACTTTTCAGCGTGGTGCGACCAAATCCGGGTCCTTTCCCTTTTTGGAACCACTTGCGGAACTCCATCAAACCCGTCACAATTATTTCGTGGTAATTCAAACTCGCTGGCGCATTTTTGGGAGGCGGAAAAGCCGCCAAAATCTCCAAAGCTGTCACAGGTCCAACTCCTTGAATCCCAGTCGTATAATCGCTACCAACAAGCATCGCCAGTAGAATCATTTGCTCTCTGGTCAGCTTGAAATGGTGCTGGATATCTTCCGCTTTGAATTGCATGACCGTTTTGGTTTGATTGAAGAAGTTCTTGTAGACAGTTTTGCCGCCAAAGAGCCAAATATCGCTGTCGTCCGTTATGGTCCCGTTGGTTAGATTGATTTCTTCCAGGAAGGCACATTGTGCTTCAGCTTCCATTGGAGCCGTTATGTAAGGCACTCCGAATAGTTCTAACAGTTCTTGCGCTTCCGCGTACATTTGTTCCGAGATGTTTCCGGCCAAGCGCTCTTTTGTCGCTTTGTTTATCTGGAGCTCGCTTTCTTCTTTTTCGAGTTCCTTTTGTAGGACAAGCATTTCGTCGACTGATAGCTTTGGTTTGGGGATTTCTGGTTCTACTACTATTTTCGTTGGAGGTTCAATTTCTTCATTTGGTGCTACGGTTTTCGTTGGAATTTCTTCCTCAGGCTTTGGAGCCTCAGTTTCTTCGTTATTGCTGATGATATGGATTTGGGGAACATCTTCAAAACGCACTTGCTTGGTAGGTAAAGTAACTTCTTCCTTATTGGTGAAGATATCGCTGAATAAGTCGTCTTCTATAGAAGCTGTAGGTTCGATAACCACTTCCAAAGCTTCATCTTCCACTTCAACGAAATCGTCACTGGATTCGCTTTCCGAGATTGTTGCTACTTCTTCGACCGGTTTTTTGGGCATCTTCGCTTTCAATTTGCTCGCCGCACTCATTGGTTTATTATCACCGATTATTTTCGCTATCTCGCTTGGAGTAAGCCCGCTATACTCCTTCATATAATTCTGAGCGGGCGTTAAGTTACTTTTAGGATCCTCTACTACTTCCAAGTCATCTTCCGAAGATTCCGACGCGAAATCCGCATCCGTGAAGCTTTCCAAAAAGGAGAAACGTGATGGCTTAGTTTTTGGTTTATCTTGAAGGGACAATTGTACAGCCAATTCGAGATCATCTGCTTGAGAAGACGTGGATGGCACATCCGATTGACTGGAGCTAGTTGAAGGCTCATCCGAATATTTGGACGAACTCGTTGGTTCTTCTTGGGATTGGGAGGAAGTGGAAGGTTCCGAATACTGCGAGGAACTTATCGCTTCTGGGTTCTTAGACGTGGAAGGTTCTTCCCGTAAAGACAGCGCAATCGCTTCCTCCAATTGCGTCTCGTACTCCTCATCCGCTTTGCTCTTCGCCTTCCTTTCAGTAGAATCTGGATGTGAAGCTCCAATATTACTAGTGCTACTAATTTCGCATTCCTCAGCAACCGCTTCCAAACTTTGCGTCTTCCTCGCCTCCTCAATCGCTTGCTTCACATCCTTGATATACAGAAACCGCTTGTTCTCATCGGAAGCAATCCGCTCGCCCTTCTCAATACTCGTAATCACTCCTTGGTCATGCAGCAGCGACTCGAGTTCCGCCAGCGACAACGAATGTCCTCCCATTTGCTTCTCAGCGTCTTCCAGCGCCGTTTGCACCGCTTGCCGTTTGAGCAACCGATTCATCTGATACACAGAAAAATCGTCGCTTTGCTTCGGCAGCTCGTGAAGACGTCCCCACGAGTTCTGCTTGCGAGTCGCCTTCAAATCCGTCAAGATCTCATGGCGGATGTCGATTGGAAGGGATTTGAAGTGTGCGCTTTGCATGTCGATGTTGTGCACGTCCCAATGTTTGGTCGGACTGGAATCGGATGTCGACGTTGTGACGAAGGAAGAATCTTCCTCCTCTTCGGAGATCGAGGAGTCGAGTTGGGATGGAGGCAACTTGAACATGTCTTCCTTTTCCTTAGTGGTGGTCGCCGGATTTTTAGATGGAGCGACCGCTTGGAGCTTCTCCGAGATGACATTTTTCAGCGCCGTGTGTTTCAATAACGTGCTGAGGAGTTGCTGTTGGAGCCGATCAGCTTCCGACAAGTTGCGAGACTTCAGTTGGTTCCTTTTGGCCTGCGGATGGAAAGATTAGTTTATTTTTAATTTGATAATTGGGTTGTTTTACGATTGTTTGTTTCTTGAGAACCGGAACACCTCCGTCGAACACGAAAACCGGTTTGATTTTGAAGTAGAGTAGTTTGCAGACGCGATGGTAGATTCCGAGTAGATGGGCGTTGGGCAGCGAGGCACCTTTGGAGTCTTGGAAGCCTTTGATGGCTTGATGCAACCAAATCGAGACATCTGCAAAACCAAACAAATTTTTTTTCATGATCGTGCTAATTAATTAGGTTAGGATTAATTGGTTGCGAAATTTTGGCGATGCCTACCGACAGCGAGGGTCTGATTCTCGAGCGTTTCGAGTGGCACGGGTTTACCGGAGGGCTCAATGAGCCGCCACAGACCGTGAACTCCCATTGACGATGTGAGAGAGCGAGCGAAATATGTAAAAATGCCGTAATTGTTCCCACGGTCGGAATGTAGAGCGCCGCGCGCGACTAGCCAGTGTCAGTCTCATGCATTCCCATGATTTTAAATGCGAGAATCATCAAATCAGAGGAAAACAGAGGTAATCTCATCAGTGCTATAGTAGTCTGAATTACATCGCGGTCGGTATCAAATGTTTGAGGCCACCCACTCTTTCCCACACCATCATTTTCCCACGCCCTGACTGTAACCCCAACATCCTCCGTCCCTCATTTGGTGCGAGAAAGACATCCAGAGAGACGTGCGGGACGTGCCGCTCGGACAGGCGAATATAATCAATTTAAGCAGCTTTCATACCAAACGTCAACGCGTCACCGCGAACGCTACGCTAGAAATAATCAATAATCAACTTTATATTTACCATCAAAATTGGTTCAATACTTTTCGAGCAACAATTAAACATTTTGTATTTTTACAACGTTTTGACAAGTTGAGTCGCCATTTTGAAAATTAAACATGGCGAAAATAACCCGAAAACACGGAACTCATCCGCCATCTTTAACAATTACGTCATGATGACGTCATGCCAACAGTCCGCCATTAAATAACCTAAAAATATGTCGAACCGTTGTAAACACGACTTAACAAGTCAGCGTTATTTCCAAATATGTTTGCTGACCACACATTCATCAGATACCGTCCAAAACATGATCGAGCCGACGTGTTAAAACTGCTATCGATTTTTCTCGACTAGTTTGATGAAGTGTTCGGGAGAAAAAATCGACGCGCTATGTGTTTTTCCTGTGTTGGTCGCCCTGTCGGAAAATGCTGCTTTCGAACAGGTGTTTTTCAAATGGAATGAGGTAGCCGAAGAGGGGGAACTGCCTCGTCGTTCGAACAGCAGCATTTGTTCTCACGTATAGCGGTAGCCCAGCCGGAGTGGAGTTGTTCCCAAGTCTCACACACACACACGCAGAGTGTGTGATTGTTACAAATTAACAACACGGTGCAGTTGTGGCTTCGGTTCGATCGATCGGAATCAGCATCAGTTTAAGTGATCGGAAAGTGCCAGGCGATTGTCGAAACTAGCAATGAGAAGTATTAGGGTTATGTTTTGATCGCGCATTGTTTACAAATCGGTAAAGATGCCCCATCAGTACGGATTGCCGGGCATCGCTCATGCCCAATCGCCGCCAACGCCGCCACCGCAACATGGGCCGATGTATTCGCGGTTCGCGGGGGCCGTGGTGCCTGGGGGCTATCGCGGCGAAGACCGCCGCTTGACGCGTGAGGCCATGGAGCGGTATCTTCGCGAACGGTCCGATATGGTGATTGTGATCCTGCATGCAAAAGTCGCCCAGAAGTCCTACGGGAATGAGAAGCGGTTCTTTTGTCCGCCGCCGTGTATTTATCTGTTCGGGGATGGATGGCGATTGCGACAGGAGCAGATGCTGCGCGAGGGCGAATCGGAACAAGCCTCTCAGCTGTGCGCTTTCATCGGCATTGGGAATTCGGATCAAGACATGCAGCAGTTGGATCTTAATAATGGGAAGCAATATTGTGCGGCGAAGACTTTATATATTTCCGATTCGGATAAGAGGAAGCATTTCATGCTGTCGGTGAAGATGTTTTACGGATCGGGGCACGATATTGGGGTGTTCCATAGCAAGCGGATTAAAGTCATCTCGAAGCCGTCGAAGAAGAAGCAGAGTTTGAAAAATGCAGATTTGTGCATTGCGAGTGGGACGAAAGTGGCACTTTTTAATCGGTTAAGGTCGCAGACTGTTAGTACGAGATATTTGCATGTGGAGAATGGACATTTTCATGCGAGTTCGACTCAATGGGGTGCTTTTACGATTCATCTGTTGGACGATAACGAGTCGGAAAGTGAAGAGTTTCAAGTTCGCGATGGGTACATTCATTATGGGTCCACTGTTAAGCTAGTCTGTTCTGTTACCGGTATGGCACTACCCAGACTTATCATACGGAAGGTTTGTATTTCCAGTATGCAACGCATGGTTCTATTAATAGCTGGCACTAGAAATAAGAGAAAAAAGGCGATAATAAGAGCATATCCGGTGTGGCGATAAAAACCTTTCTAAGAAAGCTGATTTCTGAGGGTATTGTATTTCATTGGCAAAGTCGAACTTTATTACGTGGTTTAATTGATTTTGAGCCCAAAATATTAATGACTTCAATAACGAGTTTTCGTGGAATTTAGCTTGTAGTGAGACATGCACGGTTTAATCTTTGAGATAAAAAAATGCCTATTGGCAGAATCAACCAGGGAATTTTACAAACAGATAGTCTGCGATTATATTTTGCCATTGATGGTAAAATTATAATAGGTAGACTATTTGTTTTAAAACAAAAGCACTAGTGTGCGTAATTTTTAAGAGTAATTAATGCCTATTGGCAGGATTAACCAGGGAATTAAAAAATAAATACTCAGCAATAGTTGAGTGACTCTTAAAAAAATTAATTAGCGTAGAAAAAAAATCGTACGTCCAAGAATATTCGATTTAAATTATTCAGACGTCTAAATAGCCGACTTTAAGCAATCTAAATGCTTTTTAAAATTATCTTAAACGTACAATATTAATTTAAAAAATTCCCCAAGGTGGACAAACAACAGGCCCTCCTGGAAGCCGACGACCCCGTCTCCCAACTCCACAAATGCGCCTTCTACATGAAAGACACCGAACGCATGTACCTCTGCCTATCCCAAGAGCGAATCATCCAATTCCAAGCCACCCCCTGTCCCAAAGAACCCAACAAAGAGATGATCAACGATGGAGCTTGCTGGACCATCATCTCCACCGACAAAGCCGAATACCAATTCTACGAAGGGATGGGTCCCGTCCGATCGCCAGTCACTCCCGTCCCCATCGTCCACAGCCTCCACCTGAACGGCGGCGGCGATGTCGCGATGCTGGAACTCACCGGCGACAACTTCTCGCCGTCGTTGCAGGTATGGTTTGGGGATGTGGAGGCCGAGACGATGTACCGATGCCAGGAGAGTATGTTGTGTGTAGTGCCTGATATTTCGCAGTTTAGGGGTGAGTGGTTGTGGGTGCGACAGCCAACGCAAGTGCCGGTGTCTTTGGTGCGGAATGATGGCATTATCTATGCGACTGGGTTAACGTTTACGTATACGCCGGAACCTGGACCTAGACCACATTGTGCACCAGCGGATGAGATTATGCGCCAGGGACAACGCACTTCTACTGGAGTTCCTTCGCAACCGGCCATTGCGGACGCTCCTTGGAATTCACATGGTATGCATTGATCGCGTTCAATGCGGTATTAAGGCTTAGATTTTTTTTTGGCGGTAAATTTTAATTTGTATGATCTGAGGAACTAATCTTTACGATATCAGTATTGCAATGTTTAGCTTGACGTGTTTTAGTCGATTCTTTTAATTAATATTTTCAATTAGTATTTTATGAGATTTGCGCGGGAAATTTTCAGTCTAAGTCTTTATTGTAAGAGGATTTTTATTTTTCTACGTACGTGTATTTTTGTAATTTTATTTTATTGTGATATAATCTTTAAATAGTTTGTATATAAAATATAAACCTATTATATATCAAGTATATAAAATAGATGAATTGAAAAGATTAAAGGTAGACTTTTATATATTTTTTGATAAAAATGATTGCAATAAATTGAACAGATTTTTATCTGTTTTATATATAAATATTAATATGGTGCAAATTTGAAGCAATTTTTCTGCAACTTTGCAACTTGAACATATCTCTTTGTAATTGATAAACATAAACCAAAGTTTAATGCTATAGTTTCTGTTATGCAAACAGATGTTTATAGAGTCAATTTTTTTTTGTCAAGTTTTTATTTTAATATTATTGTAATTTAGCGCAACGAACAACGAGCTGTAAATTAGACAAACCAATTAAGTAAATGTATATAGTTGAATTTAAACAATATGTACAATATGAATTTTTGTAGCAATACAAATATATATTTAAAAAGAGCGCGCCGCATTTTTTTCCTGCTTAGACGAAGACCTTTACTTTATTTCCCATTCAACAAAAATTATTGCAAGGAAGTAGTAGGAAATTTTCACATCCACTTAAAAAAATTAAAATCGTTTCTCACGAGATTAATACTAATAATAATGAATAAAAAACGGAGGAAAAATTAAATCTGTTCTATGCACAACAGCAATTTTACATGTATATAACATGAATGTGGGAATTTTTTCGACAACAATGGCATTATATCTGTTTTTAATAATTACTCTACCTACTGTATTTTAATTAGGTGCTCCCATTCTCAGCATTTCAACTTGATGGTAAATCAAGTTTATTAGCATCCTGGGAACAAATCTGGACTTTCGTACCATTCTGCATGTCGGATTTTTTTAAAAAAGGTATAAAAAATTGAACTTATATTTAACATAAAGTAAATTAATTTAAAACAAAATAAAAATATTTATATTTTATTTAGAAAATATAAAAATAAAATAGCTAAGTATACCGACCGACAGGGCAGAAGCGTTGCATTGACATCTCACTACGGGTGAAACAGAGGGTGGGGGGAAGAGCGCTGTCTCTTTCTAGGAACAGTAAAAAGGAGCTTCTTTCTCTCTCTTGCACACACTGAATTGTCTATGTATCGCTTTTCACTTGTCGATCTGTATAAAAATACTTATAATATTTATTTATATTTTTATAAAATAAAAAAATTAATATTCTTTAAGTAATTTGCAATTATTACTTATCTCGATTTTCTACTGGATGGTTAATCCTGTAATTACCACAAATATTACCTAATAAGTAATAATGATAGGTAATGATAATTTATTATGCAGTTTTCGATTTAATTAAAAACCAGATAAACATCAAATTAGTAGTTGATTATGAAATTATTTTAAATATATCTCTTATTTTTGTTTAGCGCATAATTGTATAATGATTCATTATAAAATGACAAAAAAAGTTATTTAGCTAATCTGCACGCAATGGTACAATTTAAAGTAAATTTTATTTGTGATGAGATGATTTTGCAATTTTTATAAAAACGTCTTGATCAAATAAATACATCCTAGTCTACTTAATAAATATTTTTTTACAAAATTAATTCATTAAAATTCGTTGGAATTATTTTACAAAAAAGAATTAATTAAACTTTTCTACTTCTATTAAATAATACCTTTTTTATATAACTGGTGTTGTATAATATTTTATTACTCATTTCTAGGGGAATCACAGAACTTCACGTCATTTATCAACTGACGTGAAGTTAGCCATACATTTTTATTGGTCAAAAATTCCACCACGGAAATATATTTTATACATTTTTTCCAAATTTTAAGCTAAAAATGGCGAAAACTATATTTTTGCGCAAAGAATTTTGAAATAAAAATCCAAATTTGTATAATCTACTAATATATTTATTATACGAAGTGATGTAACAATATTTACACAATTACAACAAAACCTCTGAATTTATTTCATTAAAATGTATATATATAATAATAATTTAACAATAGTCATAATAAATATCAATAAAAATCTCATATAAAAATACATCATACAACTCCAGCAGAGATTTCCTCAAACAATCACCGGAAAAATTGTAAAAACTTAAGATATCGTCCATCATACCAATAAATGAATAATGAATGAAACGATGGATGGAAGAACTGCGATGAGATTCAACTCCTACTTGATTCGGATACTCCTTTGCTTATTCATGTTGGTCAGCATGAGCGAGATGTAGGAAGTCAGAAGATCGTCCATTTTGTAACCGAGCGAAGTCTCGCACAGCAATTTGGAGCCGCGCACCAGATTGCCGATGGTCATGTGGAAATATGTGTTACCAGACGACCAATTCGATATCCTGGTAAATGGATGCGTTACTAAAATGTCCTGCAACAAACAAATAACGTAATTAAATTAATTATCTTAATTAATTTATTTATAGTTATGAATGAGCAGAAATGGTACTTAAGAAACAGGAAACGACGAATCGTGAGAATATGTAGATTACAAAGTTATATAACTCACTCAAGTACGTTCTAATTTTATTGTAATCAACTACCTTGCTTTGTGGATGAATTAAACTGACGCCATGCTTATTAATGGCGATCAATAGCAATTCGGGGTAGTTTGGATCAGTGGTTTGCTTCACTTCGAAGAACGCTGACCCAAAAGTCGGCCAACGGTAGACGATCTTCAAAAACGTGATCTTAGCATCCTCGGGACTCATCCCAGCATCTTGGTTGTACGCCGCGACAATCGCGCGCTTCCAATCATTGGCACTTTGCACTTTAATCAAATCCGCTGGAATTAACTCGCGCAACATTTGCCTAAAGAAGAAACCACGTTAAGAAGAATTTAGAAGGACGAAATATAGACTTACGGTATGGCTTGCAATTCCTGCTTGCTCTCCCCAAATCGCACGCGATACACAATGGCGGCCAGCTTAGCCGCTTCTTCCTTGGCACATTTATGATATCCGCGGATCAGCTTCGGCAGCTCCTGATGGAAGTGGAAAATCAAGTCCGCGTTGCGATCCTTCCCGGGTACCGTATTGGTCCACAGTTTCTTCATGAAGAAGACTTGGTAGGAAAACTGCGGTGTCACTCCATCGCGACTCGGACGCGCTTTGCGGATCCAATCCGTCAAATGACGTACGAAATCGAAGAAGAAATCGCCTTCCGGCACCGAAATCACCTTATCCGCGATCTTCACGAATAGACTGAAGCCTTCACTCGACCTCAAACTCAATCTTTGGCTAATGTTCTGGCAGAAGTCCTTCGCGCGTGTGCTGGAGTCTACTTCGAAGGCTTCGTCCGTATCGTCCGGGAAGTAGACTTTATGGAAGATCTGCGTGGTCTTGTGCTGGATGGCTTCCACTTCCACTTGGTGTGGAGGGTACTTCCGTTGCCCGTTCCTTAGCGTCTTCTGTAGACGTTGTAAGGAGTCCTGCGAGATGGGATGACGTCTACTCCTCAAGAAGGTCGTCAGCTCTTTGAGCAGACTTTGCGAGCAAGTGAAGAGACCAGTCGCTAGCCACATAAGCTCCCAACCGCGTTCTTCCGACATGCGATTGCGGTTGTCCGTCAACTGCTTCATGATCTGGCAATAAATTTCGTCGCGGAGGATCTCGTGCTTCAACGGCCCGTCGAAGATGTGGTCGGTGTACTCGTTGCCCAATCGTGGTCGCTTGGAAGGCAAGTCGCCCATGTACTTCAAGATTGCGCTGAAGGCGAAACAAGCCTCTTCCGCGAGTTCTTCCTTAGTTAGGAGCTTTTTGAGTAGCGGTTGTTTGATGGGATCCCGCGAATGTCGCCATAAGTCGTCAGCTCCACGTCGTCCGGATGTTAAAGTCAGCGCTTTGGACATGGTGCGCTTTAGCGGAGGTCGGAAGTGGTCCATCGCGTATTCGGCTAAAGTGTACGGCCGATCGCGTGGTTCCGTTCCGTTGACCGAAAACTGCTGGCTTAGTCTTCGTCCATGCTCCGCGCCTTCGATTGAGAAGAGGTGTAGGATGTCTGCCGGCGGTTTGGACATGCAAGGTAGGACGTAGACGGTTTCCGCGGGGAAGTCTCCTTTTTCCGTCGTCCTTTCGCATCTTCCAACGCACCATCCCGAATTTAGAACCGTCTCGCCCGTGCTGTCTTCCTCCAGGATTATCAAGTCGCCTTTTAGGAAGGTTAGAAAGCTGGAGCCTTCACCCGGAGCTTTATAATCCTGAAGCGCGATTACGAATTTGGAGCGCTTCTTCAATCCTTCCAAGAAGTAGACGACTAGGTCTCGTATATCTTCAGCGTTTGGGCTTTGGAAGGTGAACTCCTCACCGCGCACCGTGCTCAAACTAAACGTCTGCGTGAAGACCTTATTGGTCTTCTGACTGGAGACTGTGGTAATCTCCGGGAAGGACAACTCGAGGAGCACTTGCTCCTGGTCGTCTACCACGTAAACCCCCGTCCAATTCACCGCAATGATCACATCGTTCTTTGGAAGATTCGGTCCAGAATTGCGATACGCCTCATAAAACCGCGAGAAAAGCAGCGGCCACTTAAACTTCGCATAACTAACAACGTCTTCCTTAACGCGCAAGTTCGGGATCTTCTCCTTAACGTAGTAGCTCTTCTTGAACGCTTGCACCACCAAAGCCGCCCAGCGATCCACCGCCTTCTCCACTCCCGTCAAGCAATAATCCGGGATATAATTCGGCAAAAGTGTCAACAAACGTTCGACATTCATATCAGAGTTGTATTCGATGAAATACTGCTGCGCCGCAATCATTGCTAAGTCTTCTTCCTTATCGCAGCGGTACTCGCCGAATTTAACGCCACGCACCACTTGCTGGTAGATCAAATTGGTAGCCACTTGGTCTTCCGTGGGTTCATGCCAAGGCGCGAAGATCTCCTTACGGAAGAACAAACGCCATGGCGCGTTCCGCTCTTGAGCACCTTGCTCCTTCGCGTACTGCTCACATTGGGAAATCGCGTCCATCACGTGATCTCCTCCACTTCCTAGCGAGGAAACTTTGTCGAAGAGCGCGATGTAGAGCGAGAACCCGAATTGGTCCTTTAACCCGATTTTATCGGAGAGTTGGTTGCACAATTCGCGCGCAGTTGTCGCCGAGTCAGCTAGAAGAGTCTTCGTGTTGCCATCCATGAAGGTTATTGGCAGCATTATCGGTTTCTTCGATTTGGTCGCTTGCAGCTCCAACCAGCTGGGCGGCTGATTGCGCGTTCCGTTATTAAACGTCCTCTTCAATCTATCTTCGCAATACGGCGCATATCCGGGAGGACCTTCACGAATGAACGCACGTAGATAGCTGACGAACTTCTCGGAAGGTGCAAAGCACCCAACGCACAGCGACAAGAGGATCCATCCCCTAGCATGCGAAGACTTGGACGGATTATTGCTGAGCTGTTTGCAAATTTGGCAATATATTTCATCCCGCAGTTCCGCGCGAAGTATCCCATGTCCAATAATGAAATGCAGCTTCTCCAGATTGGACGTTGGACGGGATTCCAGCCAGGATTGGTAGCTATCCGCCGTGTACTCCTCATCTTGGAGTTTCCGTCGAACGTCTTCGCCCAGTTTATTTTTGCGCTTCAATGTTAGCGAGACCAATTTGTTGCGAATAGATCTTGGCTTCTGTTTGAGGAAGGAGTCGGTGTCCAGGCCCATCATTTGAGCTTCTTGGAACTCTTTGCTTCGGATAAAATTGCGACCAAGCGTTGCCGTTACTTTCGACATGACGGAGGTGTTGTCGCGGTCCATGGTGTGGTATCTCGGTTCTGGTAGGTCTCCGGTGAAGCGGAGGATCGTCACCCATAAGGCTTGAGCGGCCTAGAACGAAACAGTTAATACAGTCCAAAAAACTGAAGATCCGACTTACCAATTGGTCTCCTTGAGTGTGCAAAGGAAGCAACGGATGCTTCAAGGGCTTCCTCGAGTACTGATGCCCAACATTCCCCTGGAAATACGTCGCCGCGAACTTCTGGAACTTAAACTCACTAAGATCTTCCTCATCCTCCGAAGTCGTTTGCATCGGGCTGATAATTTCGTGCTCCGCAGTTTGCGATGGCAAATCGTTAAACACGGAAGTCTCCCGTCCAGAAGCCGGAGCTTCGCTCGAACTATCCGGTAGGAAGTCAAACATCGCTTCCACCAATTTAGAATCATCCACTGGTTCATCCGCTTTCCGAGCGGCATCGTTAATAATATTTTTCTTGAGCTCCACACGTCGCCGTTCCTCAATTTCCAGCTCCATCTCCTTGCGTTCCAACTCGTACATGCGTTCGCGGTAGTTTTGCTCCGCGATCTCCTTCGCGCGTTTGTTGCCCGCGTCTTTAAGTTCGCGTTCTTCCTTCTTCTTCAATCGCAAGTTCTCGACGTGATTGCGCCGTTCGAATTTAATCTTCTTGTACCGCCGTTGCGCAATCATTCGGCGAACGTGCGACTGGATTTTGATGATTGCCCACATTTTGTGCCCGTATTCGCGCCGGACTAAGTACCCGCGCGAATGCGCTTGCAAGCCGACGATGTGCCCGCGAAGATGGCGGAACCGATGCGACAAAACCCGCGCTCGAATCAGCGCTTGGAGGCGCATATATCCAACGCGCATCTGCTTGTAGCGCTGTCGCTGGATGTACCCCTTCCAATACTTCTGGATCACCATCGTCGCGGCCCGCAATCGCAAGAAACGTCTCCGATAAACCCACCCGCGGATCGACCTTTGCAGAATCAGGATCTTCTTGGTGAGTACGCGATCGCGTTCCTGCTCCAAGAACAAATCATGCGCATCTTTCAGGAAGACTTTCGTGTGACCTAATTGGTAGTCATCTCGTCCCAGTACGACTGAGCAAATCTTTGAGGTAGCAGCACGGCAGTCAGTCTTATGCGCCGGAGGCACACCGGAAATCAGGAAGCGATAGCGTTCTACGAATTCGCCAAAACTGTGTCGGATTGGGTACCCGGCACGTCTTATCCGGATGGTCTCCATCATCCCGGAGTAGCGCAATTGGCGGCAGCACAAGTTGCGGTCGAACATCATCGGCTTCTTGAACTCGTTGGGTTTGATGCAGCGGATGAAGAACGGCTGGCAGTTACTCAAAGTGCGCATCAGGGAGTCCAAGCTTTTCTTAAATTGGGTTGAAAGGGTTGGTGCGCGCTTCCGGGTCTCCGATCCCATCCCGATATCTTCCGCGAAGATTTGCTGCAGGAATTTGTTGGTGCTGATGGTGATGAGTTGGAGGAGATCTCCGCTAAAGGTGTCACGGTTCTTCTCGAGGAACCCGCGAGTGTCGTAGAAGACCACGCCAGCGAAGTGGTTCAGTCCGAAACTCGTGTTGATGTCCGATTTGGGTTTTAGATAATTTCGGTGACTGCTGTGCGTTTTGTGCAACTTCGCCAACATCGTCTGATCCGTCCCCTTCGGGAACTTGCTTTCTTCGTCAATTAGCGCCATGATGTTCAATTGCTTGATGGCGATTAGATCCAACGCGTCTTGGTTGTCCACGAACTCGATATGTTGCCAATTAATACCCTCAACATTATACTCCTCCTGCTCCAATTTAAAAATATGCCGCACGAAAAACTGCTGCAAATTCTCGTTCGCAAAATTAATACAAAACTGCTCAAAACTGTTATGCGTGAAGTTCTCAAATCCAAAAATATCCAGCACCCCAATCGAGCTCCGCTGTCGCTCCTTCGGCCGATAGATCGCCGTATTAATCTTCCTCACAATCAGCACAAACATCCTCCCATAAATCCCTTTAACAAACGCGTCCCGTACGTCGACACTTTGCTCCCGCGAAAGCGTGGACACCACAGTTTCTCCATGCGCAAAAAGGGTTTTCCGCGTAAGTGCGTCAATCAGCGGTTGCGCTGGTACTCCGAGCAGATGCGCAACTCGATGGACATTCGTGGGATCCGGGATCTCAGTGGCGTCCAGGTTGTCGACAACTGTGGCTTTGTATTTGATGTTTCCTATGTGGAGGAGCGCGGCGAGGAGTTTGATGATCTCCCAGATTTCGTTGTCGGAGAAGAGGAGGACTTTCATGGCGCTGCGGATGTCGGCGAATTCCGCGGAGTCGTCTCGGCCTTCGCAGGTTATACAGCCTACCTAAAATTGAGAGTAAATAAATGATGAGCAAAGCGTTAAGCAACTTTTTGTGATTTACAATAATTCGTCTTATCGCAGATCAAATATTTATCAACCTAATTAGAAAAAATGAGGAAATCTTACTCCAGTTAAATATCTATATTGACTAGCATCTCCAAGTTCCAGTTTCTTCTTGTCTTCCTTCCCCAAACCGGCCAAAACGCAGTAGAAAACATGATAATTCCTCTCATCCGGATTTTGCGAGACGATCCGACTTTTCTCCAACAAATACTGTTCTATCTTAGCACCCTCAATAACACCATTACTATTAAAATGTATATCGATATATTTCCCAAACCGGGAACTATTATCGTTCCGCACAGTCTTCGCATTCCCAAACGCTTCCAATATGGGATTCGCTTCCAATATTTGCTGCTCAATCCACGAATGGTTGCCACTAATGGCCGCCAAATATTGGAGAATTAACTTTGTACTTTCTGTTTTGCCTGCACCGGATTCGCCTGAGATTACAATGCATTGGTCTTGGCCGTATCGTCGCATGTTCCCATACGTGTTGTCGCCAATCGCGAAAATATGTGGCGGCAACTCGCCAATCTTCCGCTCCTTGTACAACTTGATCTGCTCCGCCGTGTAAATGGGAAGGATTTGGTACGGGTTCACGGCGACCAAGATCGAACCAGTATACGTCTAAAAAAACCAAACGTTTACTAAAATTCCTACTAAAAGGTCCAATAAGCGCATACATAAATGAGATTCTCGTTATATCGGATGAGAAGATTCCTCAGGATGCCAGCTTCATGCAGATCTCCCAATCCAATCATGTCTTCCACACCGTGGATCGACGTTGCATGCATGGCTTTGATGCGCCGTTCGGGCGACAGCCATAATTCCTCTTCGTCGTCATCGCGGACGGCGATTCGACGGCCTTCGGCCGAAACTACCCGGGCTCCAATTGCCACGTCGAATTCATTGCCTGATATTGGTTCGATCCAGATGTAGTCACCCTGAAGAAAAAAGGTATTCTAGTGTGACGTGAAATTGGTTGTTAGAATGAGTCCTGCAATTTTCTGCTTGGTTTGCTAAGAATATGCTATTAGTTGCAAAATTGTTATTGTTTTTGTTATGTGATGGGTTCTAGGAGCTTGGCAATTGTATAGAATTTAGCAATAATTTATTACAGCTCATCAAATTTGATTTGGAGCGCTTATGTAAGAAATGATCTAATAGGGATTTTTATGGTTTTTTGTGATTTTTTTAGGCAAAATAGACAAAACTTTGAGAAAACTCAGTTGCTCCATTCAGATATTGGTCTATCCGACCCAAATTTTGGTCAATCCGAACCAAAAATTGGTCCTTCCCAATATTAGGAGATTCCGAAGATTCGCAAAATATTCAAATCTTGGCAAAAATTTGCCCAAACATTAAAATACCAATTTTCAAACATTCCTATCATCAACTCTATGACACCATGGCCTTGATTCATCAATATCCTCATCTAAACCATCATTTCCCTCACGTTTATGCAAATCCCGGTACTTAAGCTCCGCTGAAGAATTTTTACCTTAAAGGCAAAATACATATTCTTGTTACTTTGTCAATTTAAGGAATTTCTAACCGTTTCTGTCTTGCAATTTACATATCGACACGTAACTATTTGCATTGATTACTAAATTGGCCAGAAATATTACAGTTGTTCATAATAATTCGTGTTTATTGACCAAAAACTAACTAGGAAGGTAAATTATTCAGTGGATTTGTCGACAGATAGCTAAACGTGCGAGTAGTACCGCCTGAGGTCAATGGATTCCAATCGTTAATTCTCTATTTAGATAATAGTGAAGTCGACTTTGCAGGTGTTGCTTTTACTTATGTACTATGCGTTTCTAAATCAACTAGTCGTAGTCGAAATTGTTTGTTTATGTTCTTTTAAAACTTCCATTTAATAAAAAAAAATTTACATGACTTAGAACGAACGAAGAGAAGTACCAACTCTAATAAGCGGATGCAGGAAGCTATGTCATGGTTTACTGAATGAAAATGTTTGGATGCATCTGAATGCTTTGTGTTGTTTACTTCCAGCTTTTGGATTTCCGGAAATGTTGACCGCATTTGAAATTCAATTATTAGTTTTGTTTCGGTACTTTCAACTCCATATTTGAAATAATCAATTAATAATTTAAAAACGAGTTCAATAGGACGCAAAATTTTTGACTCTAATGCGAAAATAAAGATGGTACCACCATAAACGTTATTTATTAATAAATGCAATATCAGTTTGTGTCCATTGATCTGACCCAATTTCTTGTAGTACCACTTTCGCATTATTCGTATTCTTACAGTGAGATTTTTCTCTTTTTTCTCTTTGGCAAAAAGAAGAAGAAACTTACCCGAGTCACGATCACCATGTTGGACGCGCATCAACGTCACAATCTGCAACAAAATTCGAAATGAATATTTATGTGGGTGCATTTTGAAAGTTTCCGAAATTTAGCACATTGGTGTTAATTGGACGAAGAAATTTTGGAAATGCGCCGCGCCGGGCTTAATTAGCTAATTATTTAATTTATTTCTCTCTATAATAGAAGCATTTTTTTGAACCTTGGATGTTGAACGATTATAACAGGTTCTGATGATGTAAATTGCACGTAGTTAATTAAACTTATGATCGTTTACGTATTTATAAACATATTATCGGATAGTGAGAATTGAAAATTAAATAAAAATTATTGCCATATGTGACGGAGACGTGTTTCGCTTACTATAATCGATAGTGTTTGTTATTCCTAACTGTATTTTTTAGAAATTATTTACCAGCATAAATTAGTAAATGAATATTTGACCTTCTTCTTAGCTGATGCGACTCTTCAATTTGTATTGCTAATAAACTCTTTAATAAAAATAATAATAAAGCTGTCAAATTTCTTTGCGTAATTTACTCCATTTTATTATTGAAGAAAAGCGCAGAAAAGTTGCGCTTAATTTCATAAAGGCCGGTCAAGTGTTTGCGGCTGACCAATGGCAGCACGAGCTTCAAGGTTGCTATAAAAAAACTATGCGCCGCCACTGCTTCCAAAATAATCTTGGAATCTACGCTTTATAAAGCTCAAAATTTTTATTCGGTTTGAATTTGGGCCAATTTTTGAAGACAAATCTTGTTCGACTGCTTTTTAGAATTTTATGGCATTTTTAAAGAATTTTATGGCATCACGGATGGTACTGATTTAATCTTGATGGAGATCTAGGATTATTGAACTTCAAACCGAATGAAATTTGGCTTCTTTTGCTACGTTTTGCTTTACTGTACTTTTTATAATTTGGACAAAATTTGTGGAAGACTAAATTTTCTTCATTTTTCTTCTTATCTTTCCAGGTAGTACTAATCCTCTAAAAGCACCTGATCCGACCTTATTAACTTCTTGGATTACTTTTAACTCCTTAAGCTCCAAATCTGAGAATTTTCTTTAAGATAATAAAATGCAAAAAACCCCGCGAAAAAATAGATCAAGTCAAAAAAACCCAAAAATGCGATTTCACTGCGTTTCCGATTGAAAGTCGATGCAAATTAATGACTTGCATAATGCCAAGGCTAGGATGTCTACAACCTTTGAACTATACTGATTCTTCTTTATTTTTTTCCTGAAAGAAAAGAGCAGCCACGCGTCACAAGGCACGCCTACGGTCCAATTCACTACTTTCTTCATCCAGCACATCTACATTGTTGATATTATTTCTACCAGAATAATAATAAACCGTCTGGAATTTTTTTTTATCAAAATAATTAATTAAGTAAAAATAAAAATCATTCGATTTGATTGTTTGATCTCGAGATGATTAATAATAATTTTTGATGAGTACTATTTTGTATCTATTTTCGAGGTTTTCCATTACTTTTCACACACAGTTATAAACTCATTTACGCATTGTTTGACGATAGCTATTCAAATAAAAGATAAAACTGCGAGATAACAGTGCTTTATTAGATGTAGATGGATTTTTTCGATGTGTCTATCTAGCATGCGACTACTGCAAATCCATTGGCAGCAAGAGTACCGGTGCTGAAGAATGCCTAGTCTACAAGGCCAGGCAAAAAATCCCGATAGGCTGACCTGTCCCAGAGTGCATCGAAACAAGCACCTGTTATGCATTTTCCGATGCAACTCTACTCTCCGAGTTTTCGTAAAATAAATTTCAGTCTACCAGCAACTTGCCTTTTTTTTAACGGATCGCAGAGCATGAAGATCTACCAGCAAACGGTCTACGTGTACTAATATATGTACTGAAATTACTTATACGCATAGAAAACGGCAATTACCTCAAGATTTCGAATTCTGCTTGGTGGCGAATATTCATTTAATTAATCCAAGTCATCGTGTTTGGTCACTTTTTTTCGGTCACTGCCACTTTTCACACACTACCACTGTACTATATGCATTTAATCCGGTCACTGAGGTCCGCACTCAACAATCACAAAGTGGTCAAATGCTGTTACCTTTAATTACCTGCATACGGATTGGCGTGCACGCCACCTAGTGGACAGGTAAGGCGGTTGCACACCTTTTTTTATGGGTTGCATAACGTTAGGGGATTTGAATTTTGCGCTGGATTTGTAGTTTGCAGCGCATTTCTAGGGGGCGCCTTAAAATAATTTTTCTTACTATAATAAATCATTTTTATTAATTATTTTAATGCATTTTAATAATTAATAGCAGTTTCTAATAATTTCACAACAATTTGTTAATTATTAAGCAATTATTTATAAATAATTACAGGCGACATCTACCAGACGTTTCCATAACTATCAAATTACAGTTTCCATTATTGTTGGTAACCTTGATTAGTGTTTTGACAGCTGTGTGTTGAAATAAACGTTCGTTAACAATAAACAAAACAATTGGCAATATCAATTAAAACAATGACGCAAATTCTGGGTGAGACATATTTATCTTAATATTATCCATCATTGGTATCAATTTGCATTTAATTAGGTGCAGAGAAGCAGGGGTTAACATTCGAGATAGTGTCAGCTCGAATTTGTGACGATGCTGATGTGAAAAACCACGTTATTTACACACTAAGGATACGTTATATATCAGGCAATGACGATTTGAGTCCGTCATTAATCGAACGGCGATATACGCATTTCTTGAATTTGTACAACGCTTTGAAACTGGAGCAGCCGACTTTAATGGCGAATGTTCCGTTTCCGAAGAAGGTTTTGTTGGGGAATTTCGATAATGAATTGATTTCCAATCGCAGTACTGCGTTTGAGTCACTGTTAAGCTTTATTTCAACGCAGAGTAAACTTCGGACTTCGAATGCTTTGCGGGTGTTTCTGCAGGAGGTTGAGTTAGCGAAGGCGAGGCTGTTTTTGGAAAAGAAAGAGTTTTTCTATGCGATGCCTTTATTGGAAAGCATATTCAAGCTGTTAAATAAAGTTAGTATTCTTTGTTTATTTTATTACTAATCTGATGAGTAATGTTTTGAATTTTTCAAGGTGTTCACGGATCGTTCGCCCGCGGTTTTAATCGCTTTGTGTCGACTACTCGCATGTTCCGTATTAGTTCCGAATTCGGGTAGCAACAAATGGGCCGATTTGGCTTTGCATCGATATGAAGGGGTAAGCGACAGCGATTTATTAGAACTTTACGTGCCTTTGTTGCAAATATGCATTAAAGTTTACTGGCAAAACGATCGAAATAATGATTTTCTCGAGAAAAGGTTGCGCGATTTGAAACGAACTGGTGTTAAAGTACATGATAAGTATAGTATGCTTGATACGGTTACTGCGGTTGAAGAGAAGGTTTTCAAAAAGTAGATTTATTATTATTTAGTCGAGTGTATATATTTATTTTATTATTGAGTGTGAGTACAAATTTGATATTCTAATTGTTAAGGAATATACTCGAGTATAATGGTCGGTATTATTTATTTTATTTTATTGATTATTGCGATGTGAGAGGAAAATTGAAATTTTTGAAAGGCTGATATTGAGTTTAAAATTAAGAGTTCTGTAATTGATTGATTATATTATGAAATATTCATAGAATTAATATATTTATTCATAAGTTTAGTACCAAATATTTTTATTTTGTCAAATATTCGTGTAGTTGTACGAAATTGACAATTATTGTGAATTAATCAAAGTGATGATTATTAATTGAATTTAAAATTTTTGACAATGAAATTTTTATGATGCTATTTTTTTTAAATATATGAACCTTATACAAGTCTTTTCCCATGAATAGAATTTGCTCATTTTTGCCAATTAAATTTAATAGTTATTAAAGTTTTTTAGTGGCGTCCTCTATCATTAACTATTTCAAACTTATGACAAGATTTAAAGTATTCTGCATTAAAAAACCAATTAATAAAATAAAATTACAGATTTCTTTATTTAAAAATTAATATCAAACCTCCTACTACTACATTCCAGTTTAGTGAAGCTATTTTCCTAAAGAGGGCTCTACATTGTCCAATAATCCAAATTTCAAAAATATTATTTACTACGATTTAATTTAGTCTGTAATTAAAAAACTATTTCCTTGCTTTGCTGCACCGCTTTATTAAGATTAAATCTAAACATACTTCTATACATATAATTTGCTTTCGAGCTCAAAAAGCAATAACTAATCGCATTCCATTCTTCGAAAATAAAATGCCCGATCTAGTCGCACTAAAAATATTTTATTATTTAAATAAATATTCCGGTGCAATAAAATGAAATTGAAATTTCGGTGGTTTAGTGTGAGAGGGCGGCGGCGGCAGCGTCTGTCGCGTACACACAAACGACACTCGCGTGACAACGCCACCCCTTACCACCCCTTTTCCGAAAAACTACATCATTCCCCTTCAATTTAATTCCAAGTTATAAACCGTTAAATTAAAGAGTGTCCCTTGGGATGACCTCGTATTCATGTATATACAATACTTGTGAAGTCAGTGAGCACTGGCATTAATTTCCACTGGGCCACAAATCACCGATTTTCCATGTGCTTGCGCTTTTTCGAAAGATATTTTTGACTCGAAGAGAAAATAAAAATAAAATATTATTTAATAATAATCCAACTTTTTTAAAAAAATAATCAAGCGTTTTGTGTCCTGCGTTCTGTGTTTGATTTGAATCAAGCGCTTGGTTCAAGTCTCTTTACTTGAATTAACTTGAATCAAGCGCTTGACTTAAACATAACGGACTTAAACTTGATTAAAATTTTAGTACTAATTTTCTTTCAAAGAAATTTTGATAACTTTAAATATAAAGTCGTAAAACGCTTATTAAGTGCTACTTAACTCAAAATTGAATCAATTAATATTTATTGTTATTGATACGATTAAATCCGCAATAATGTTTATAGCTAAATTAGAGGTGCAACCCGAAACAAAGCAAAATTTTTGAATGTGTGAGTTATTGTAATGGAAATTCTATAAATAAGTCGAAACGCGCGGCGCAAAGCGAAAACGACGAAAAAACTCAGCATCAGCATTATTTTGTAAATATCTTTTTTGGATTATTTATTGAGCAGCAAATCAATTAAGTTTTTATTATATACGAGTGGTGGGATATAAAGTGGCCTTTTTCTATAACTGTTATTGGGCTGCGATATTGCGTCGATTACCATGTAATGCCGTTCGGATATATTAATAGCTTGAGAGCTTTAGTGAGTTTTCATCGCTAATACGGGCACTTATCTGCAATAAACTGTATAATTTACAAGTATATTGCTTATAAGCTATTTTTACTGCTCTATTAATAATTTATTTATAAAATTGCATTTTAACCGAAAAACGCCAAAATTAAATTAGCCCTCTTCATTCAAATTTATCGGCATAGTAAATTAAAAATTGTTAAGCTACCTAAAGGCTAATTACCAACGAAACGAATATTAGTTACGAAACGTTAAGTATGAGAAGGAGGGGAAAATGTTTAGGCAATGTGGGGGTGTAGATGATTTTCCTTTTTATAGCGCCTCAGTCGAATCGCTCCCCAAGTTCCCCTTTACGTTAATTTGATTTTTTTGCGCTCCTTAAGCTCTACTATTTTATAAGCGGAATCAAGAAGTGTGTTGCAGGAGCTTATTTAGGTTATAAAAGACCACATTCTTGTTGATTGAGCCATAAACTTAATGAAATGAAGACAAAATGGATTTCATTTAAATTAAATTCATGTCGGACTTTTAATTATACCTGGAATTCTTTTGCATTTTGTAAGGGTGGAGTTGGATTTGGTAATATTTTCACTTAATTCGAAATTTTAGGTTGAAATTTAGTCTAGCCGCTAATAATTTATAAAAAAGTTGGCAAAATTTGGTTTATTTTTGAAAAATAATTTATATTACTCAACTATTTTCCGGGGAATCCCAGAATGTCATGTCATTTAGCGTCTGGTGTGAAGTTAGCTACATATTTTTATTAGACGACATTTCCACCAAGGGAATGCATATTTATTAAGATTTTTAAATCATCATAAAATATAAAATATCTCTAATTTTAATGGACCCAAAATATTTCGCATTCCAAAACGAAATAAGTGGAATTACAGGAACCAAAAATATTTTCACTCCATTATAATTTTAAACCAGAACTAATAATATAGGGATAAAAAATTCGGCTTTGTTGCTTGCTCGAAAAAATTATTCTCTCTCGAAAAAAATTATTAGACAGTTCAAATAACTGTAATTTCAAATTTCCTAGCGAAAAAAAGCCAGATGCCAGAGGGTGTGAATAAATTATCACCATCCATAAGAAATATAATAAAAACGAAACCAATTTGAAAAACGAAAAAATGTATACTTAAATTGTTTCGAGCGGCAACAAGCAGGATATTTTGGTGTTTAAAATAAATGTCATCGTCGACACGCAGATCAATTTTCTTATTAATACCATTGAATGCGATGCGGCATGTGTGAATTTCATTTTGCATACGACGAATAAATAAACCGCAAAAATCTGGCGGCAGTTGGCAGATAGATTGATATCCATGCATCCATCCGCAAGCCAAGCCGAGGTGTCTGCAGAACGTGTCCGAGGTGCGACTGGAAACAGTGGTTTCTTTTATAGTGTCCACCGGCAGCTCGTCTAATGACAGGGCAAACTAATTGACGCCGAATGGGAACTGTAATCATCACACACCGCGCGCTCAGGTGCGGTTTCAATTATTGTTTTGTCTCATGCACGAACTCAATTTCTATGTAACTGCTCATTTGCCATAACGTACTCCGCCCCGATCCACAGAGGCCGAAGCTACAGGTTGCTCGTAGATCCATGCCCATAGCGTAGGTGGATGACATCTTCAAGCTGCTTATATATGCGGACGTGTATTATTTCTTCTTTCTTCAGTTCTCCTCTCCAACAAGTTTAAATCGCACGCTTCCTATTATAGGTAGGCAGTCGGTTGATGACTATCTTGTTCTTTTCATTCTTGTCGTTTCAGACTTGGAGGATTGCTGCTGGATTTCAATTGCGTTTGCAACAAGGTGTACAGTTACATTTATTATTTATTTCCTAGATTTAATTGAATATATATTTCCGTGGTGGAAATTTTGACGCATAAAAATGTGTGGCTAACTTCGCACCGCTCGATAAATGACATTTGAGGATGACGTTTATATAAAGAAAGTATTATTTAATGAAAGTATTTTTTTTCTTAAGCCTAATGCTTTGTGCTGTTAAATTAATTACCACATTTTTATAATCGTCGTAATTTTCAAAAATAAAAAAAGACGTACAAAATAAAATTGAATCTCCGGCCATTATAAATTTAAGCTCCATTAAAAAGAAGCTTTTTCGACAAGAAAAAAATAAAAAGCAACCAAACGTAGGTAGATAATTCTCTAAACAAACAAAGAATCGAACAAGTTGTTTTATTAGTTCCATTGACCACACACGTACTACACTTCTCATCGAAAATGAAATAATCACGAAAATGTGTACATGTAGGTTAAATATCTCCCGGCTTGCATCTTGCGATGATGATTAACTCAAGCTCGCTCTCACATGATTGATGGCTGCGATTTAATAATAAACAATAGGATTGTTACATGGATTTAAGTAGTGTAGCGTCAGAATTGACACTGTCCGATTTATTATACTTTGTTGGAGCGCGTTTTCATACGGCCGCTCTTTTAGATTGATTACCATCAATTTCTAGTCCTAGATTTTAGATTTAATATCTACCACGAGTGTGATCCTTGTACAAATAATATGTAATGCCAAAGCCACAGCGTGTCACATCTGTATGGGGCATGTCGAATAAAAATATCAAAACTAGTTTGACAAATTTAATTTTTTGAATGACTAGTGGATGTTTATGATAAAATAAGACATTAATTTGTTGAAAATGAAAACTTCAAACGAGGAAACATTTGTCATTCTGCTAATTATAAATCATCAAAGGAGTCGGACTTGGCTTTTATTTTATGAAATAAACTAATAAAATGCATCATTAAACGTTTTCATTTTGTGTATACAAAAACAGATGCCTTCCGAATGATTATGACAACACCCTGTATAATATTTATAAAAAGCGCAATTTAGAAAATAATTAAAAATTTCATAAAGTCATTTCAAAAATAAGCACTTTTGGCGCTTCCCGCAAATATAAACACGCTATTTTGTTTGATATTATTTTAATAATATGTTATCTCTAAGAACATTACATCCAAGCAATTTTTTTTTTATTATAAATATAGCAGGTGCTTAATACTACTATAATAAACCTAAATATAATATTTGATATAACCACATATAATTAAAATGTTTTGTTTCATTCGACGTTCGTTGTTCGTCTACCTACAAATGAAATTCAATAAGCTAAATTGTTTTCCGTTTTATCTCTGCCGAATTTATCTTAAAACCCACAATTATCCGAACATATCTTCATTTTTGGCTCGGTTTCAATTTCGCCTGCCGGAAATAATTATTACTAAACATCCATATTCAATATCCTCACACTATTTTGGCCGAATTCTAAATTGTTGTTAGCAATAATTATTATCATTAGCAATAGGGCCAAAAAGTAGCGTCACACCGAGAAAAAAAATCTAACACCTGCTTTTGCATTAGTAATTTTTGTTTTTGTTTGATATCAAATTATGGGGTTCTCCAAATGCATTTTAGTCACAACATGCATGATGATGATCATCATCGATAGATAGGTACAATCGTCATAGGGGAGTGGATGTAATTGATTTATAATTTCAGTTCTCTGGAGCTTTTAGCAATCGTGGTTATTATACGAAGGTAACTTAACTAATTTTTTTTTGAAATTAAATGCAAAAGTTGGGAGAAATTTAGTTGAAGGAAAATCGTGTAGAAATTCGACCAAATTTAATTGATACAAAAATAAATTGATAAAGATCGCATGTAAAGCACCATCTAAATAAATTATGATAAAATGATTGGATTAGGAAATGATACTTTCGATTACATTTTCGAAATTGTATGTTGATATAGTACTTTTTAAATAATTATAAATATACAGTCCGATAGATGAGAAGCGCTGCATAGAAAGCTCTGCTTTCTTGTAAAAGACTGCGATAGAGTATATGCTCTTAGATAAGCCTGAGAGAGACAGAGCGCTCCACAGTTGGTGGGGCAAAATTGCGCTGTCTCTTTCTAACAACAGTAAAAAGCATGTTTTCTTTGTCACGCACATTGATTCTCACTTTTTTTGAATTTTCTCAAATAGAGTCATTTTCCTTTCGACCAAATATTTTTCGGAAAAATTCACAGGAAGCAACCACATTTTCCTTAATTATAATCAAATTAATGTAATTATAGCGTATAGCCAGTGAAATGCATTTTAAATCGTCATCGTCAGGATACGTACAACATAAAAAAACAAACACAACCAATTTGTTTGCGCTTTTATCCTACGTGTATCTTAATTTCCATGTTTAAATTACAAAAGTCGCTATATAATGATTATAATTATAAAATGTCGCCGTTTTCAAAAATATACGCCGCGATTCCTATCTGCTAGCTCATATAATTACACTATCACAGTATCACTAGCCTGTGACAATAATTAGTAAATCGACTTTTAATTATTGCAAATTAAAAAAACGAATTTTTTAATTCGACTCCATAAATTGTCGTCATCAAACGCGAGAGAGAGGCATCTGGAAGAGGGCGATTAAATCCATCCAGAAAAAGGCGCCGGGAAGATAAAATGGGGTGTTGTGTTGTGGCTGGAGACTCACTAATTGTCCCGAAATTAACCCCATAAGCAAACAAATTAATCGCGCCTTTTAGATGCCGCCCGCGCGGTTCCATAAAAAATGTGACGGACTGTATACTAATATTTAAGCCACCCCTTATTTGCGTTATGGAATCGGATGGGGCGGCTGCCGTCGTCTATATTGGGGGTCAATATGGCACAATATCGCGGGCGGTCGCAGCCGTAAACTTAATCCGGCCCAGATGGCGACCCAGCACTCTTAAATCGCTTTAAAAGTTATTCAATATAAAAAGAAGTTTGCCGCAGATTTAATAGGAATTTGTTCATCAATTCACGAAGCTTGTGTAATGCGCTGCTCTTCTTCGGCATCCCCCTTTTATTGGTTCGTTTTTCGAGATAAGATTGCTGGGACGTTGCTGTAATCGTCTGGAAATATCGCCATCAAGGAATATTATAAAATTGCTTTCTCTGCCTTTTATTGCTCTCATCAGATATTTTTTCCTTTCGTGAAGGATGGCTTCTCATTAAAAAAAATCGGATGGACCAAGTCCTCTTATGGTTCTTCTCCAAGGGGTGCTTATTTTGTTGAGAGTGTCGCAGGCAGCAGCAGGGGGTTGCAGGTGGCGAATGACATCCAGACCCAAAAAATCACAAGCCCCCCATCCCCATAAATATCTTATAATTATTCTAATCTAGCAGATTGTGCAACGTTTAATTCATACATGGTTTAAATGCCAGAGACTAATCTAATGGTAATAATAGAATAGTAATCAATTAACTAATAATGCTTCTAACGTGCAGCACTTAAGGAAATTATCCTCGGTTGAGTTGGTATTTATTTTCCATGTTGCATGTAAAACAGCTAACATATGTCGCGGCTATCATATACTTTTATATACCTGCCATTATAGAAATAGTATTGCCAAGGGGACACTTCAACCTCTCTTACAATCAATCTAACAGAGTATATGTTCCAACTATTATTATTTATTTCAAATTAGAATAACCTTTCAGGGACTATTTTGATTGCTTTTCTCAATAATTGCACATTCGATTCATTTTCCTCTTAACAGTTCTACATTTATTTTATAAAATCAGAAATGAAATTTTTAAAAACCAAAAAGTGCCAAAAAAAATTGTACTCGGCCATTTCTAAATTTTGAAAATGCTTTTATAATATCTGGGACAATATTTCCTAGTAATTTTGATTCGGAAAGTTTTTTGTAACATTAATTTTAAAAAAGTTATAAACGTTTAGAAAATTGGCGGGAAAATAAGGGTTTAAAATAGTTTTTTGCAATTTGATCCGCCCCTGTTAGTCGCACGTTAAAAATATTCAAATAAAAGTTGTAGAGGACTTAATTCTCTACAATTTTGATATACTAACATTTTTTGTAACTAAAAAGATACTCGAGATAGAAGACGCCAAAGTTGACCATTAAAAATCCAAAAGCAAGTAAAAATTTTAAAATATTTTTTTTTTCGATTATAATTATTATTTTCTATTGTCATATAAAACCAAACTTATCTAGATCTGAAAAATCGCGTCCGTTTAAGTAGCGACATCAATCAAAACTAGAAAGTTCGACATTTTTTGCCGATCCATTAGAAGTTAAAATTTGAAAAAGTATTATGTATTTAAATCCATTCAGAGTAATTTGTATATTTATTGGCTCGGACCGAATGTATGCCATTCGGAAAAATATATGATGCATTGTATAATATTAATTAAAAAATTTAAATTTGCCAGTGACACAAACATATTAGATTACATCAAACGCACATACTTTTTCCATGATTTATTACCGGACAATAAATATGAAAAAAAAAACCACCAAGCGAATAAAATTTCAATAATTCAATAAATAAATGGGAGAAAAAAGGAGAATCGAATAGAATAGAGTTGCTGGTCGCATGGAATGATGCTGTTAATCTCCAGAGGGTGTGATAGAATGACACGTGTAGTTGATATGATAACAGTGATTGTCCGCCTCTACCATTAGATAGCCGCGTGTTTCGCATTTGCCTTGTTAGAAACGGCCGACACTTCTCTGGTACATCACTCCCTCCGATTTCGGTGCAATTAATTCTACACGGATGCGGTTGCAGTAATAAAATGATAATACGATCTACAAAATACACATCGTATACAAATCCTCATTACCATAATTGCACTTTACACGGAACATTATTAACATCCTTTCCCTCCTCCGCCATTGTCCATAATCTCGTCGTCCATCTCCGCTCCGCTGATGACCAGACACTTTTTGCCGTTTCGATGAGAAAACCATCTACTTGGTAGTTAAATCTGGCGTTTGAAGTGGTTCATTTTGAACCACATCCGTAGCGTTTAACCTGTTATCTTCGCGTGGCATGCTGATGAAGAAGATCCTGCTGCTGCTCTTTGAGACATCAAAGCAACTCATGTTGTTTATCAACTTCTGTATAATATTGCCACTCCACCTTGCACATGTTTAACACACACTTTTATTACCAAACAGGCCTTCTTTTATCTCGTCGTCATTTCATGTACAATTAGAATTACATTTTGGCTGAGGAATTGTCCATAGGTGTGGTCATTACAGAGGAAGAGATTCTGCACGGAGTCGATATGGTAATTGGATGGTAATTTTAATCCACCTCGTCTCTACTTGAGATTACCGCCTTGTAATATTGACACCGCTCACCATATTCATCTCATTGGAATAATAAATTATTTTGCTACTCGCCACAGCTTCCTTTTCTGCGAAATTATTGGCATTAATTTAGCGAAATTGAAATGTTTGAGTTTGGCCTATAATTAGAATCGTAAGAGCGATAATCTAAATTGCACCAAAACGCTTCCCGTTGCCCAGACATGAATACAATTACTCATTTCCATCATGATTTTTTGGCCGAAATCAAGTGGATTGTTATTATAAAACCGCAACCGAGGTATAATAAAGTCCCAAACACTATCTGCTTCCTGAAATTAAAACTAATATCATGTTTCAGCGCGCACTCTTTTCACCACACACAAACCCATTGTTGAAAAAAAACATGGATTCAATTATAAATCTCAGTGTTTGCGCGATTTACGAGCGACAATAGCGAGATTGTCGCATCCGCTCAACATATCAAATAATTGAATTAAATTATCATCATCGATGGCGTCACGTCTTAGCGAAATGTAGTTAGTTAAAAATAAATAGAATTAATGGGCAATAAATTAGAAAGTCAGCTTTCCATGAAACGACGAAGAAAATCGCATGGACATGAAGGGGACATGCAATGCAAGGATGGGGAGGATCCCGCACATGTAGAATTGCCAGATTAGCATTTCAATTCAAGATGTACCATAAAATTGTTAGTTAATATGAGTCGAAGGACTTGTGTGTGTGTGTGTGTGCATCTCCAGGAACGAGCGTTTAATCCTATGATTGATGATAGCGAGTTAGAGCAGCTATAAGTCGATCCGACGCACTCCATTTAACCTGATGAGCTGCATGACTGTTCCGCATAACATTATATCAATGTGGATATCAAAAGACACAGGAACGGATCAAGCCCATTCAATGAAAGTCAGTCTTTCGAATTGTAGATCTGAAGGAGCAATGATGGAGTTTTTGGTGTTGAAAATTGGAGTTTCCATCTTTTATCTTTGACCTTCCATCATCTTCCACCTTCTGTCTTCTTTTAACTTCTATCTTCCGTCTTCTAGCTTCCTTCTTCCATCATGTTCCATCTTCTATCATCCTTTATCTTCCATATTCCATCATCTTCTACCTTCCTTCCATCTCCCAATCCTTTTGGAAGCTTCTCTTCTTCCTTTGATGGAATGTTACTTGAAGATGCTCCTCCCCACGATGATTGATTTGAATAAATTTCTAATTGTAGTATAGAGAGAAGAAATCAAATAACGATAACAGGTCCCCATAAGTTGAAAGCAATCGATCAGTAGGAGATACGCCTTTTGGTTAATCTGCATCTTTTAGTTATAATGGCATCCTAAAGTGGTCATTGTTGAGTGGCGCGCATTTTACCTGGCCTTACATGTCACATGCCATCAGTCCGCCTATCTAAATGAAATCTTAACGTGTACGAATAGAGAATACTCGTCGTTTTTTTCTACATAATATGATAAATACCCTAAATAGAAGTTTGGTTGCATATATCTGTGGTTATATAAATGCATTGTCTGATGGCTGCGGTTTCTGCCATCTGTCATAGTGAAGAGTGATCGGTCATCACCGAGACCTCCGGCGAGGCACACCATAGTGTCGAATGTGAAATGAACAAATGCCTCTCTTCAGGCCCCCTTTGACTTATTCACTGCTGCTGGTGTGGCACGGCAGATATCGCCGGAATTGATCGCCGTCATAAAGCCAATGCACATTTCGAATGATTGATAACGATAAATTTCGTGCAACTTTAAATCGACCAAAAACAAAGACTTGTGGGAAATTAGACAAATTTGCGTTGTTGGCGATCCTCCAGAGAGATGTAGTAGTAACAAACTTGGAAATTATACACATCACAATGCTCAATAATTGTGGAATCAGTGGCAAGTGCAGATTATCCTCATCCTTATAAGCGAACTTGCAGAAATCCCTTGACACTTTGCGAAACGAGCAAAGAGGAACATTGTGGGGCCACGTGTGCTGTTTGATTGGCCCTGTAAGTAACGTTCGTCAGTGCGGATTACAGACGGTTTCACGCGTCACTAGTATATAATCTGCTTAACTCTGACATTGATAAGAATGAATGGAGCGCTAGTTGCTAGTCATCCAAACCTCCTACCATCACGATAAGCTTCAATCTGACTTGACGGTATGATAAAGGCCAAACCAAACTTAACAACTCGACTCGGAATGACGGCTTCCACTCAATACCAAACTTTCGGGAATCGATACTCACATATTTTAGATTTTGTGGATCTCCTTTATCTTCTGTATCTTCTAGATCTTCTCTATCTTTTCTTATATCTTCTGTATCTCCTATATTTTCCAGATCTTCTAGATCTTCTGTAACTTCTGTATCTTCTCCCTTCCATCTTCTATCTTCACTCTTTCTCTCTATTTATGAATAACTTTATATTTGAAGACAATTTTATGATCACCATAAATAAACCAATTAGAATTATTGTTAAATATTTATCTTAACAAACAATAAGCAATGTCTAAACACAGCTAGTGTACTAAATTATTGAAAATTTATTTATCTTGATGCCCATATTAGAAAAGCGTGCAAAAACATTGTTATTACAAAGTACCACATGCGTGGTAACGTATTTACCTACCGCATTGATCATAAATTGCTGACTTTTGCAGCATGAATGCACTTTATCTGGTTGAAAATGTAACAATAAACTAATAAGAAAATCAAATACTTGAAAACCAGTTCCATAAGCACAATAAAATGATATCTCTAAGCAAGAGAAAAGTCGCTTTTACAGTTATATGAAGAAAAATCTAAGACGCGAAATTGCATATAAATTTAAATGAAACAGGTTTGGTTTGGTCGTGGAATGAACGCATATTGGAATGTCAAGTCAAAACGTTTGAATAAATTTCGATAAGTCTTATTAATAGTTATTTATACAACAAGTAGCAAAATGTAAGTTATTTTTTCACGAGTCGTAAATTTGTCCAACGAGGCGTCAGCCGAGTTGGACAATACGACAAGTGAAAAAATAACTAATTTTGCTCGTGTTGTATACACTATTTTTTGCAATTTTTAATTAAAATAAAAAAATATTAAAGATTAGTTAATAATCAGATGACAATCGGTTGCTTGATTCAAGCTTAATTTGTTATTAATTAGAGCAAGCATTGATAAAACAATTGAAATTGCCCCTAGGAACAAAAAATCAAACAGTTTTCTTCACATAATTCAAATTGAATAGAAGTATTTGCTAACTCAAATTTAATGGAAGTGTTGCTTATATGTTCCAGTTCAGTTAAATAATCTTACTAATTGTGTAATTAATTTTATTAATAAATAAAACAATGCTGCTTTATAATATTTTGCCGCGTTTTGAGCAATTTATAAAATAATGAAAAAAAGTAAAAATAATGAAAAAAAGTAGAAAAAGAGTGAAAAAAAGTCTTTTTTTCACGCTTTTTTTAGAACAATAAAAAAAAGTAGGCCGTTTCAACATCAAAAATGGCAACTAAAAAGACGTCATTTTAATCGAAAATTGCAAAAATATTTTTTCGTAATAGTTTTGTGAAGCGCACAGCGAAAAAAGAACGAGTTGATTCATTTTATTTTATTAGTAGCGGCAGGGGGGCGGTAGCACCCCACCGTGTCCGATCACACTTGTCGCTTTCAACGGATGAGGATTGTTTATGTCCCGTCAGGACACAAAACCCAGCAAGACACTCTCACATATTCCAACAATTTTCAGTTAAACATTACGTGGGTTTTTAATGTGTCCACCTCACTTGCAGACATCCACACAACTTCTTGAATTAACAAGCATTCGACTTGGTTATTTTTTTCCATTTCGGTCAAATTAAATTCGCTTTTTATGTACCATCAAAACGAGGATCTTGTTGTTTGGTTACACACACAAAATGACATGGTCATTGAATGACATAGTAAACAATCCGCCAAAACCCTTGTCAGTCGGTTTTATATTTTGTGTATATGCCAGGGCGATAACTCGGAAACTCCGCAAACAGTTTAACGCATGTCAAAAGATGACACTTATTGTAATCCCTATAGTATGGCACCATCACACCCGGCCCTCTATCTATTTAGAAAACCGATATTAAAGGATCTAAATAGCGACTCAATGAGAATATTACACAATCTCATTTTAAGGTAAATCGTACAATGGCAGCTGTCATAACCGTATGACTGATCGACCACCCAAAAATATAAGCGACCGCAACTTCACTTCATCCCCAAATTAGCTACAATACCGCTTTTGTGGGTTGCTATAATGATATTGTATCTATTCAGAAATGAGACGAAAGTTGGGGAGATGATAAAAAAATTGACGTGCTGGAAGATACGATTTGGAGATCTGGTTCCATTTGGTGAAATGTTAAGGAACACTTTGCACCAAAAGCTCCTCAAAAATATTATATATAAATATAAGTTTTAGAGGTGCTCCTTGATGGAGCATCTTTTGGTGCAAAATACTTCACACTTCTCTTCATATCTCATACACTTGGAGTGCTACCAAGATATGTGATGGAATTCCTTATGACAAAAATAAAGGACGTTTGCAAGATGGATTACACTTCACAGTTCTTACACTTCCAAATGCATTTAAATATTTATCTTCTCCAATAAAAGAGAAACAAGTCGATTGCTAGAAAAAGACCACATTTGAATTTAATTGACACTTTGATAGAAGTTATTAACGATATGCAAAGCGAACAAAGAGTGCTCAGTCACCCCATGAACAATTCAAAGCCCAGTATGTGATTTAATCTTATTACAGTTCATGTATGACTTGACTTGTAATACATGCAATTACAATCAATCCAAACGCGCACACGATCTCTCGATCCATACCGAAAACAATTGAGCCATTCCTCCCGCATTTTGGAATATTTATAAATTTGCACATCTACTATTAGATCCAACCAACACATCCGACTAACGATAATGGATATCGGAATTGTCGGCAATCTGATTTATGACACGGAAAACAAATCTTGGGGTTGGCGAGCGCCAGCAAATTGAATCAGGTCAGCCCGTCATGTCATGTTTGCGTGGATAACGGCCATCGTGTAATTGTTCAGACGCTTCTGGATCCTGCCCACCGTTTTATGACAGGACAGCCATAATTCCGAATCTATTGCAAAAAGCGCTGGGCTTCGATCTTGTCAAATTTACATTACCAAATTGCATTTGGGCCGCAGCAAACGAAAGCCTGAATTATAACAACATCCAGTGGTGCGCGCTGTGACTTCCACTTATAACTTGTTGAATTTATTGACGCTTCGTAAAAATCAATTAGGCAGGAATCCCATTCAGAATAATATAAGTGTATGGTTGAGAATGTGGTCACATCTTCCACACTATAGAATTATCCATGAATGGGAGGCAGTAGCTCGAACTTGTCCACCCGCCAGATACGAAATATTGACCAGTTTCCAAACGGGTTTCTCAACAAACCAACATGCTGTGATTTACGCTTTCCTCGAAATTGTTTATAATTATTGGAAAGGCGCATTTTCGATCAATTCCTCCAGGAGTTGAAAGATAAATTTGGGAAGGAAAACGAGCCGACTGGCCGTCAGTAGGGTGAATTGGTAACAAGTAGCAGCAGTAAGATATCAAAGTTTCGCGCAGGCAAGCTGCTGAAGAATGGGGTGCCAGCTATGTTGAATAGGGTAAGCGAACAGCGAAAGCGGGTAGACAGAGGGCGTGATAAATATTAGGCAATAAGTGTTGGAGAGAGGTGGGTGGCAAGTCGGGACTTTGGCAGTGAGAAGCTGTCGCAACCTCACGCAGTCAGCCGTGTAATTGGATAGAGTGCAACGAAATCGACGTCCCTAAAACCGTTTTTTTCGCCCTCGCTAATCACAATCTGGCTTCGCTCCACACTAGAAACTTGGAAATCCATTATAAATAAGACGCTCCGAGAAGGAGCATCAAAATAGGAGATAATTCAACAGCAACACCTAAGTTATGATGTCCGAAGAAGTTGTGAATGAACGACGGAATATTACGTGTGGCTGGGAATGAGATGTCCACTGAATGATACGAAAACTGAGCTCCAAACAATTTATATTACAACATCATGGAGACTAAGAGAGAAGATGGTTATAGCACTAGCCACCCGCAGATCTAGATGTTATCTTTGAATGCGATAGAATACATTTTAGAGGTTTATGTGACTCTGTTTCTGACCATTTACCATTCTCGCTTCGTATAATATGGAAATGGCCACTCATGGTTATGTTCGGACATTATAGTATGCAAAGACTATCATGGCCCCCAAACTAATATAATGACCGTCGTAAAATATTTGATATCATCTCGAGATAAATACAATCTTAATAATGTAGCTATAAAAAGATGACCCCCAATTTTAGCAGTCATTCCTTATATGGAGGATCTTATGAATATTTCTAAGGGAGTGTCTCAAATTTTTGGTAAAAACGCTTTCTGGGGTCTATCTGGTGGTTTTTGGCTAGTTAGTCCAACTAATATCTTTATAACTCCTAAAGCAAGATCAAGATCCTCTTCCATCCTTAGCAGTATTTTCTTTAGTTTTACCGTAAAAATCGTCGTAATTTATGAGAAAGAAAAGTAAGTGGTTGGGATAAAGCATCGTTTTTATATTAGCGAGGATTTGTTTCGGTAATGAGATAGAAAAACTCGAAGCAACAATTTAAGCAAATTGTAGGTGTCTCGTTGGCGCAGGTGGTATCGTGCTACACTCTAATCTCCGCGTCGTCTTGCAAAGTCTTAAGCGCGTGACAAAAAAATCCTTTATTAAAATACTTTGCGAATGTCTCCTGGGAGGACACGCGTCCCTCCATCGGGATTATTTTGTAATTTTCTACTTAAGGACTTGCACTACGTACGAAGAGGATTTAATGCGATCTGGAGCAAAACATTTAAGTAGATTTATTTTACGAGACAAAAGAAAATTGTTGTTTTGAAGGAAAAAAAGTTCTCCTATACAACGTTTGTGATTAATGATTATTTTGCACCTCCATGAAAGTGTTCACATAAATATATGATATAACCTGACGCTTTATGCTCTCCATAAAACTCTACTTTGTGTTGAATAATCTTCAAATTGCCTGGGAGCACATTTGAGCATAAAATATGCGACGTTCGCAAAGTTGGAAAATGGAAATGTGAAGCCGGCCAAGTGTAGAAGCGATGAGGCTACTGTCACATTAGCACAATGCTGCTCTGTTGATGCCAGATACCGCATCCAAAGCGAAACTTGCTCCACTTTGCACCACGTTCGCCAAAAGGATGGAGCCAGCATAGTATTCACATCGAATGGTGTAAAAGGCCTGGAGACAGAATGGATGGCGACAAACTTTGTTGTCTAGAAGGATTGCCATGCAGATAAGCCGAGACTTGTCTCACTCAAGACTATGGAAGCTCCCTTCCCTTAAACTGCATCCATCCCGATTTGCCGCCGGTTGCAATTAGGCGACAAGGAAGACCCCGCATTCCCCTCCATCACGGTTATCAGGACACTAAAACACTATCGCTGGCTTTAAAATGTGATGTTGGCGTTGAAGAGCATTAATTTGGCTTGCTAATTTTATTACTTGGTTTACATTAAATCCGGACAGTTTTTATCTCTTCTGCTTTATGGAGCGCGTTTTTTATTAAAACACACACAGATATTGCAAAATTATGCCACAAAAAATAGTTGATTTGCACTCGTATCAACATTGATTTTTGGATAATATTCTTAATGCATGTTGGGCTTGGTTATAAATCACCAAAATACAGAAGTTTTCGAACTCATGCTCTGAGTGGCCGACTATCAATCTTGATAATCTACAAATATTTTAATAAATTACAATTTTCCTTTTAGAAAATAATAGTGCACTAATTCTCATACATATTAATTAACTGCTACTGCTATTTATCTTTATTAGTCTCAAGAGCAATAATTAAGAAAGCACATCATCCAAACGAAAAACCACTATAATTACCCTTTAAACATATTCAAATTTATCCAGAACCACCATATAATTGATAACAATTCTTAAAGATCATTATTACGAAAAACTTAATTTTATTCTCTTGATGAATTAAATACAGAGCGCTAAAGTTTCGCAAAAGAATCTCGTAGCCTCCTTTTACGTCTAATGTCAATAATTTCGCAAAACTGCGTTTAAACATCAAGATATTTCAATTATGTACTGGAAAAACACAAATCCATTTCAATTTTATAAGAAATTCATAATAACCATCATCAAGGAGCAGTCTTATAATTTTTTAATAAATTCATCGCTTCCTTTCTGAAAATTACTTTATTGACATCCGTAATGCTCAGTTACATCTAAATAATTGCCGGTCATAAATTTCGGTCAAGATAATGCAATGTTCGACTGGTCAAAGGGACTGTTCACCAGAACAATGAGGAACAACACCTTGAAGCAGATGACTCTTCATAAGTCCATTGTGGAACAGGGCGTGTGGTCATAATTTATTTACCAGCCCCTTTGTCAACTTGCTTCCTTCATGATCAAACCATGAGCTTTTATTAAAGTCAAAACACAATTTAATTCATCACTCCTCTTCTACAAGAACTTCATTCAATAAAGTTATAAAGGACACAATTGTTTGGATGCTAAAACTGTAACAGCATGAAGATCTTCCAATATCTTCAATGGTTTTGGAATTTTGTGACTTTTTAGACATCTAGTATCAGTTAGGGTCCAAAATGAAGATGCCTTCCTAAGATTTTAACTATTTTTCAGTTGTTGGAGTTTTTGGTCTTCACAATTTGTCATTTTTATTGGAAGAAAGTCAATATTTTGGTTGCTCCTTGATGAAATATCTTCCTAAACATCTATATCTTCTAACTCCTTGAAGTCTTCCATAAAAAACTTCTCCAAATCAACTCTTAAAATGAAGATTTCTTGAAGTCTTTGAAAATATCTTCATAGATCTTAAAGCCACTCCACGATGTGTATAATAGAATACAACCCGATGGTGGTCAAGCACTAAATACCACATTGGTCGTTAAATACCATTTGCACAATTCAAATCGAAGACCGGTCCGCTAGAACAAGTTTTCCGGTCCTCAACTCATCTATGAAACAGGGTGGCAATAATGTGAATAACATCACCAGATGTCCAGTTTCAAACGTTTCGGAAGATCGATGATGAAAACCGCGGGATGTCTTTGAAACATTGACCACTGCCCATTCGGTCCTCATTGTGTTTGGAGCGCGTCTGAGTTTATCTAAGTGAATCATCAAAATCAGCTGCTACTTGCAGGATGAGCACCCTTATGGTCTATTCGGGATTGACAATTTGACCAATTTGGTGTTAATAAAGTGATCCGATTGCCAAAAGGGTTCAGATTGATTGGATCGGATTGGAAGGAAGGAAATGTGATTATGTAAAATTTGGGTCAATTTATGCATGCTGTAAGTAGTTAAAATAATACAGCATTATTTAAATGCTAGTGAGATAAATGGGCGTTAGGCACGCCTCTGATTTGGAACCGTGCCTTTGTGTGATCAATTCAGAAAAGCAAACAATTGGAACGGAGAAATTTTTGGAACTGGCGACAATGACTAGACGTTTGTTCATAACTTATTCACTTGAAAAGCTATTAAGTAACTTAATGTACACATGCTTGCATCAGTTTATCTTAGACGCCACGAAATTGTTCCAGAATCCCGAAAAATTATTTTTTGATTAGCTACTTATAGAGCAATCTTGTATGAGCGACAGAGTCTGTTTTCTTTAGGCCCTTTGACTGGCGACGCCCGCCCAAACATTATTGATATTTTAAAAGCTCTCTAGATAACACCCCCTTAAAACAGATGTCTGCCACCGACATAATTATGCTCATATAATAAAAAAAAATGTAGCCATATAAATGTACAGCTCCATAAATATCCGTTGAACTATAAATTTTAGTTAATAGATTGTTAAGGGCAAATGTGACCCTGGCGGGTCAAACGCATAAATATGGCGGCCACAAAAGGTGTCGGAAATCATTAAAATAATGAACCGGTTCAAGCAAAACATAACTAATGGAGAATATGAGCTTTTTGCTCGTTTTTCCCACAGTTACAGCAAAATTAAGCGGAACTTTAAATATTGTGACGTCACGATGACGTAACTTTTTATAAGAATTGTTTCAAGCTTATTTATTATTAGATGGATTTTTCCCCGATTTTTTTTTTTTTAGAACAATTCTTTGTGTGCTTAATAAAGCTGGTCGTTGAGCCAAATGGAGAGCTAGGGACATGTGGCAGAGGAATGATTGATTGGTGGAGTTTTCATATAAGCGTAACGAGATTTTAAAGGGAAACAATATTTTTTAATGACATTTAGTGAAGTTGCGTTGAGGTAGTCGAAAATATAATCGGACGGTTGTGGTGGAAAAAACAAGTGGAATTAATCACTTTAATAGGTCCATTGCAAACCGGTGGGTAAATTGATAGCGGTAATTATGATTGTATGTCGTTAACTGAGCTTGATGTCTGGCTGTCATAACAGAAAACCAACCCATCGCTTTATTTCCGATGCATGTAAATTCTGTCACTGTGGGGACACTGAAAGCGAAGGCCCCCTGGCCCCAAGCCACAAGTTTCCATACAATGTCCACTCCACATTCATAAATACAAAACGCATTATTGAATTCATAATCGTCTCGAAACCAGATATTTATTTCATTTTAAACGGTCGGCAATTTATTATTTTTTTGAAAAAGTGTCACAATGCTTTCAAAAGCGCGCCAAAAAAATATCAAAAATTTATTATTTTTTGTACTTTTTTGACTGTCTTAACTCTTTAAAGGCGACCCGAAAATGCGGTGCTGGATTAAAGAGGAAAATCGTCTTAATTTGTGTCTGGTCGAGATTACCGGAGTCAAGATTTGTCGGTAGCATCAGGAAGCGTGTTTATACATTTAGGTTTTGTTTAACTTGAGATTACAAGCAGTTTGAAGTAGTAGGACCTTTTTCTCAGCAGAGCTGATTAAAAATTATAATCAGCCAATTTGTCAACTTAAGTGTTGGTTAAATCTTTTGATATTCCAAACCACTTGAGAGACAAAAACGTTCAGGTAGCAGCAGCAGCCCTTATGTAAAAAAATATTTTATATCTATCTAGACAAGTGTGTTTTTTTCGGTTCTATTAATTTATGGGGTTGCTGTTAGTCGTTTCTATTGAATGTTTGTGTGAGATTTTTGTTGTAAAACATGGGAAACGTTAAATTATGGTCATTAATTTGGGTTTGAGGGTTTAATATTAATCAGTTAAAAAAATATTATGCATAGTAGTCGTAGTTCTATTAATTATCCAGTTGAAGGAAAAAGCGTGCAATTAAGATGCTATCGGAATTAATTGCCGTCCAAAAAATAATGTTGGTAAGTTTAATTGAAAGTTGAAAAAAATTACATTTTTTACGACAAACAATAGACTTATTATGTAGGTGCCCGTAGCTCAAATTCCGTTGATGTTGCTTTTTATATAAACAATATTCAACAAATCGAATGCGTATTTCATGGCAATTAAACCCTACCATGTAATTTTCAGTGCGTTTTTCCAATTTAAAAATTACAACCCACTTAATGTCTATATCTTTCCATATATGGTTATTTTAAAAGAAATGCTTTTATAGGAAATTTATTATAATACCCCAATTAAAGCACTTGACTAATTGATAGCATTTCTTTGCGGACAAAGAGTTTCTTTCAAATAGAATGTGAGATAGGGCAAGTCATTAATAATTTTCGTTTGAAAATAATTGCTTTATAAATTTTAATGAGTAATTAAAAATTACAATCGCGCGTTTTCTACGATGTTTGTTTACAACTATAACGTGATAAATGCAGCATGAAAAAACATGTACGCATTTCAGGATCATTTTTCATTTTCGAATAATTTATGCTCGAATCATTTCTTCCACTTAAATATTTAAAGCATTAAATCAATTAGGAAATGTAAATTAAATAGTAAAGGTGCTCCAGCTAAAAACAAGTAGAACATTACAAAAACGATGTTATTTAGATAATTAAAACAGTAATTTATTGAACACTAAAAAATATTATCTAACAAACTGTACATTCTAATTTTGTAACAATAATCTTATTTGTTTGTAATTATTTATTATGTAAGATAATTTATATGGTAAAAAAGGGAGCTTTTATTAAAGTTAAAAAATGTATTTCTAGCGCAATTATGAGGGAACTTCTCGGCGAACTTCTAACATCTACGAAAAATCGGTACGCCTCTGCTTTTGTCTGTCCGCGCATCCGCCTGACTGTCCTATCATTCGTCTGTCCGTCCGGTCGTCCGTCCAACAGTAAGTACTTTTAAAATTCGATATTTAAATAGAGAAAAAAGCTTTTTGCTTTAAATTTTTTTTGAAAATTCGGGATCATTAAGGCGCTCATTTATTTTAAATTTAATTCCAAAAATATTAGTTTTATCAACAAAATAAAATTGTTTTTCAAACTTTGGAGCAAAGTAGCATACTTTCTTAGGAAATTAATTAATAATTTAGCTCTAGCTGCAGTTTAAAGCAAAATAATCAATAATAAAGCGCACTTTATGTACTTTGTAATATTCCTGAAAAAATCAATTTTAATTTTCTTCCTCAATCCAAATTCTATCAATTTTTTTTCGCAAAACGTGCTATTTCATTTATTTTTGGACGTTTGACTCGAAAAGTTAAAAACAATGACTTAGATATGGGTTCGGAAGAGGGACATAGAGGTGGAAAAGACTGGAGTGAAATATCACCGAGGGAAAGATTAGAATCCGCTTAGTTGAACAGTGTGCTTGGGTGTTTGTTACTTTGAGGATTTATTAGGGAGGTTGACTAGCGCCGCTAACGCGTTTAGTGCTATGCGGGTGGCCAGCTTGTCGACCCACCCCCGGTTCCAGGTGACGGATGAGGTCACTCACAAGAGAAACCCTCATTAGCACTTCTGCTTTACATCCTCCTGACTCCTCCACCATGTATGTAAACCGCAAGAGAAAAATTGGTTGGAAATTAAATTATTGAAGATTATTTGTTGGACAAGAGCAGGTTTACGAATCGGGATGCAAATCTGAAAGGCAGTGTGAGGTCTGAATAAAGCGCCATTGCCATGTTGTTTACCATAAAAGGTAGCGTGAAAATTAATGCATGGAAACCAGTCAATGTGACGCACTGCTACTAAGCTTAATAGAGAGGCGTGCTTCTTGCATAGACGTTTTTAATGTTTCCATACGGTATATTTTGTTATTATATTGCCAACATTTTCTAAATAATACTAATTTTCCACGTTTTTTTTTCCACGAAATAAAAATTGCACAACTCGCAATATCTTTTCTATCTGTTCACGATTTAAATTAAATATTTATGAATCTATAATTAATGTTTCCTATATTCTTATAAACATAAGAGAAATGAATGTAAACTGATGAAAGCAACAAAACAATGAAATTTTTAATTTTTTTGCATTAAGGTGGCGAAATCGCTACATATATAGCCGCTCTGGTCGCTAGCGAATCTACATAGTTTTGCTAATCTAAATTCACTGCAAATTTCGCGACATCTGATAAAGAATAGATGAACCAAGATCTGACTTATTTGCCACGTGCTTTAGCCGAAAACATTAGGAAAGATCGAAAGGTGTGGAAAATTCTCAAAAACTGGTAAAGCAGTTTGCGGCTTTGTTATAACCCCTAGAAAATTCCCAAAGCTACCGAAATTTAGAGAAAAAAAATACTTATATTTTGACTAAAGATTTGTTCGAATAGCCATTAATTAAGTAAAATATGAATAAAAAAACCTCGATCAAATATTAACCACTCGCTTGCTAATTAGCGGAAAAAGATAAAAAAAAAACTTTCTGTCCATTTATTGCTACATCTGTTCTCTCTCTAAATCTACCATTAGATATTTTCTAGGATAATTAATAGCGTCTGATACTGTTTTTCCGCGTTAAATTCCCTGAGCTGCTAAGCAACGTTTCACGCATAAATTTGCAAATTTATGGTGAAGTTTTGGTTCATCTATTCTTTAACAGATGTCGCGAAATTTGCAGTGAATTTAGATAAGCAAAAATATGTGATTCGCTAGCGACCAGAGCGGCTTTATATGTAGCGGTTGCCCCCCTTAAATTTAAAAAATAAAAGAATCACAAATTATAAAATCGAAAAAAAAAAGTATTTAAGTAATTTAAACCTTTTTAATGACGAATTGCATTAAAAATTGTATAAAATACGCAATTAGATTGCAATTATCACAACTCATGGTGGTACTATTTAAAGCAAATATGTAACAACATTTCTGCAAATAGGATCAGTAAATTATAATATTTCTATATTGTTAATTAGATAATTACATCGTTGGTATTAGTAATAAATTATCTTTATTATAAAATTAAATTTAATGAGAATAATACATTAAAATAATTAGCTCGTTGTTTTTCAAATAAATTCAAAAGCTAATAAGGCCGCTGGATTAGTCTGTAATTATTTCATAGTAAGTATGCCGATAAAATAATTCTCCCGTTTTTTCGAAAAATTAATTAACAACTTTATGACATACAAATTAAGTTTAAACTTATAAATCATTTTTATATTGCACCGCAAGAAAAAAGTTTTATTTGCATCTTTCTCAACTTTCTGTTTAGAATATAATAAAAAAGTTTGCCTTATATGTAGGAGAAACAATGCAAAATCTGTGTAAAAAGCAAAGCAAAATTTATGACCCTGCCATATTCTTTCAGTAGAGAAACTGAAAACGCTAAATCTAATAACGGCCCGTCTTCTGCTGTTGAGCTTAAGAAGGACGGACGCACGTGCAGTGGAAATGTGACTATGTGACCGAACAAAAAATTTGATTTCGCTCAAATCCACCCCTAGAAAAAAGGGCAACAAGACCCACTACATAAAAGCGATTTTATTGCTTTTATTAGTTGATCATGTCGCGGACGAGTCGGCAAATAAAACTTTATCGCAATCCATCACTTCTTTAATTGCAATCCAAAGATATTTATGCTGACAGAAAGCCATCCACATAAAAATTAACAATTAATAAATATTGTGAAGGAGAAGAATCCGGGTGTTAATAAATATATACAGAAGCCACAAATGCAAGTCGATTCGATTACCATATTCGAGCCATAAATACTCCCACACCTTGCCATAGCTGCCCAAGAAACACTGACAAATTAAAAGATTTATATTTTCGTGTCATTCAGTCCGAAATAGCCGGATAAATAAATTGTCCTTTTATTAAAATGTTGGGTATATCTGATTTCAACCCTTCATAAAACCAGAAAACGCAACAGCTTTGTGGATTAGAGCTAAATTTGATAAAACTATTTTAATTTAGACGCAACCACCGTACTATATCACGTTCACAAATACAAACGGCAGCGAATAAACAACCCCCGTGTTGTTGGAATGGAAAAACCTGCATGAGAGAGAGGAGCGCAAATAAAAACTATACCCGATAAATCCTTCAAAGTCGAAAAAAGGGATAGTAGCGCAAAAATCGGCCAAAACAACTTCGCAATGTCTGGACATTGATTGTTTGGGACGAGCACATAAGTCTTTTCCCCCTTCAGACCGCCGCGTGATTTGTCCGCTAATCGCAACAGCCTGGGGACATCTAATGGGCTCATCCAAAGTGCCCTTCCATACAGGACGAAACCAAACTCCCCATTCTAGAATCGGTAAGTGGTTTGGGGATGTCGTTCCAATTACAAGGATACACTTGCGTGATACCTTCTTAGTGTATTCTTTTGCGCGGTGGACCTTTTTAATTCTATTGGACTTTTGGGGATCTGGTAATTAGCAAATAAATAAATTCGCCCCCTTTTTCGTATTTTTCTGCATGCGATCTTGTAATAATTGGTGGCAATTTAATTAAGCGATTTTCTTCTATTTGGAATTTTTTATGATCAATTTAAGGTGATGGTTATATTATGGTAATAATGTAATAAAATTATATACATTTGTTTCCTAAACAATAATTTTTATTTGGTATTTTTTGCAAAAGAATCGTTAAACTCGTAGAGTAACTTTAACGTTGATTAAAATATTGATGCCAGAGTCTGATTTTTTTAATTTTTTGTTAAATTTGTAGAGAATTTATTCATCTTCAAGAATCTTAAAAAATAATCAAAAAATATTGTCTAGTTTTTCCACAGTAGCGAAAATAGTGAACCCGTACCCTGGAGACCCACCGCCGAATAGCGCGCGGTCAAGCGACGAACCTTTTTGGTTCTGAATTAAAATCTCGATTTTTAACAAAAAAATTTTACTCAAATAATTTTTAATAATTTATAGAACTTGTGTTATAACAGTGACCATTTTTTTGAGCTATTATAACGAGAAATGGGACTTTAGTGGGCAAACTAAAATTGACAAAATAATTTTTTGTCGTCAAAAAGACTTTAAAAAATTTATAAAAAATTATACTTTAGTAAATATACAAAAAAAAAAAAATATATATATTTGAAAATTTTTCAGTAGTCACAAAAAAGATATTGAAAATTCTGCTATAGTATAGTTCTAGTCGAATTAAATTTCGTTACGAAAATTGAATCTAAATTCAACCCCGACTGCAACATAATTCGAAAATAATTATTGAAACTAATGAAAGTAGCTTAAAAGTTTGTTAATGAAGACCGCACACATTGGCGGGGTAGTCGAAAATCCAGTGCGACTATTATCAATACTCGGGCTCGCCACATAATATTCGAGTGTAAGCAAACAGGTAAGGCATGGGTTCGTGTTTGCTCGCGACCCTAGGCGGCCACTCAAACCCCTCCCCAAAAGGCGGGGCCATCTAAGACTACATCCCCCCTTTCGAAAAAAAGTTATCCTGATCGAAATGCCATGAGAAGAAAGAAGGATCATACTATACTAGTAGTGTGCGTTAAAATGCCCGCCCAGGTAGAATCGGCGGACCAAAGGGGGGATAAAACAAAAGCCTAACGTGTGTTGTCATCATTCGAAAAAGAGGAACGACAATCGAGGGGGAGTGCAAACCGAAAAATGGCACATTCCTTTGATAACGTCTCGACGGAGTGGTCAGTTGACGTTGAGCAGCGTCGCGAGAAGTTGCCCCCAGGAAAATAATCGAGCGCTCCGGCTCGTAATCAATTATATATATAGTCGTCGCGAGAGAGTGAGCACCGCCTCTTTGAGGTGGGAGCGACCAATCTGAATGCTTTCGCTGCATATCAAAGTAATCTTGTTAAATGTGAGTCAAAGGGATCTAAATATTCATTCTGTCAAAACATCTTGCTTCTGTGGTAAATACCTCACACCTAGTGAAAGTTCACGTATCCGAACTACTACTTGATGCCGGTTATTTTACTGAGTGCCAAAATCAAAATGTTGACAATTCTTCTTCTCAAAGTTACTTAAGTCAAAAAAAATTTGCGGTGCTAGCGATTTTTGGAGGATTTTAGTGATTTTTGTGATATGTGTTTGAGAAGGTGATGGAAGACAATTGTACCATGCGGCCATCTGCCACAGACTTTAGCATTGCCGCGATTATGTCGCGACATGGACGCGCAAGAGCAAGATGCAGGGAGCGAGATCCGCCGGATACCATTTCGCCACTCGGTAAGTGAAAGACATACAAATATTCCAAAAATGACTTTCATATTAATTTTATTCTAACCTAAAAAATAATTGTCTAAACAAATTTAATTATTAAATGCAAATATTTACCACATAAATTATAAATTAGCTATAAACAAAATCAACACTGCATTCAAATTTATTAACATTATTAAGAAAGCGTCAATCCGCCATCACCGGATTTGCTACTTAGTAATTCACTTAGCGGTGTAAGTCTGTCGATAAGTTTTTAGAAAAATAAATCGCGTTTGTTTGTAGTTTCAGCGTGGATTTTAAATATTTAGTATATTTTATGTTTGAATTTATTATAAATTATTGTTTTTATTACTAGTCCATAATTATGATAGCGATACTATTAAATTAGCCACTAATTTCAATATCAAATATATTTGTGGCGCATGCAATTTTTACATTAGTGAGCTTGAAGTTCATTAAATTGGTATTGAGTGTCAATGAGTGCTATCAATTCGTTTGGTTAATTTATTGATGAATCATTATTGAATTGAAATTTTGTAAGCTAAATATAGGTGGGCAATCGAAAAAGCAATAAAAATGTTTGCCCAATACTTTATAGCGATTTATTTACTATTATGTAATTTTAAAAAATTAATTACGGTTTTTAGACCTTTTAGCACAATATATGTGTATAATTAAAATTAATTAATAAAAATACTATAATCATTAATTGCTATAATAAAATTCAAATCGTACTGAATGCTCTTTTACTAAGTAAGTGTTAAGAAACTTTCTTGTTACTTGATTTGCTATAAGGTACAGTCTTTGTTTAAATAAGTGGCTTATGCTTCAAACTGTACAATCATGTACAGCAATTATTGTAATTTGGGAAATAAAAATTTAAAAAAAAAATCCTTGGATTTAGTAGTTACATTTCACAAATAAAAAAAAATAATGATTGTAAAAGCTCTGGATTAAAATTTGTCAATATTGTTCACAATAAAAAATTCTCATTAATACCGTAATATGGCAGATTAAAATCCCACGAATATTATTAAGTAATTATATCTAAATTGTTAAATTCAGAAGAAAGATAATGACTAAATTTGCTAATATAATTTGATTTTTTAAACTGATATATTTATTAACGGTTATAATACAGATTTTTGCAATTATAAAATATATAGCAACAGGAAGTGTAATTCTCATAATTACCATACTGGAAGAATGTATTTTTTGGATCTAAATCGATAATAAAATATAATGTTGCAGCGATTGAAAATTAAGTAATAAAATTATCCAAAGTAAAGAATTCGTGAGAAAGTCATTAAATTGAAATGGATTTCCTCATAATGTGTAATATAATAAATGAGCTTTTTCTCTAGTCTTTCTAACATGCGACTATCTTCTACAGGGTGTCATAAAATATAACGAACTGCAAGCAAAATAATTGAACAAAAAAAAAATTGAAGACCAAAGCAATTTTTTTGGTATATACTTTGTTCCTCATAAATCGGCCATCTTTTGGATTTTATTTTTGAATTTTAGTCCCCAGTTGAGACACTCTGTACCCATCCTAATTGTTTGTTTTTGTAAACATCGAACATTAGCTTAGGTGTAATTTACAATGTCATTACATGCTTGATCCTCTTATATACAAGGCCCACAGTTTGTGTATAGAAGCACATGCTGATACAATCTCATCGCGATTACTCTTTTGGTTTTGTGTGCTCTGGCGCCATTGTTGTTGTGAACATTAGCCAGAGCACTTTGGGTAGTTAACTTCCGGGGTTCCGGACGGAGATGTAATTACAACATTGATGATATGATTAGCTGCCTTTATAATACGGCTTATTATTATATTATATTTCCTAAATGGAGCTCTGCGCTTAATAATGAGCTTTAATCGTCTCTGACAGATACCATACTGATAATACCGAAATTTGCCTTAATTATTATGTCGTTACGTGTTCATTCTCATTATTGTTCGTTTCAAACAAAAAAACTATAAATTCTAATTTAATATTAATATTAAAATTGTGAATGTAAATCCGCATAAATTAGCAATAAAAAATAGTGAACGTTTTTAATGAATTAACACATGCTAGATTCAAAATTATAAATCGTCCCATTATCATATTTAAACGGTAATTAAATTGGGTGCCACTCATAACCATCCATACAAACGTCGGAAGTGAATTTTTTTAACGACCAAACCTTTTTACTAAATTTAATTAATTTATTTTTTGATTTAGAAAAATTCGTGGAGACGTCAGCCTCATCAGTTCCTACAACCCCCGAACCCGTTGGATTAGATTGCACGATAGTGCATGTGGACAATGAAAGTACGGGTCGTGAATCGCCCGTGGACGTTTCCTCCACCTCGGAATCCGGTACACCATCTCAATCAAGTGGCCGCAAATCACCAAATATTCGAAATCCACTTTTGCAGGAACGTTGGACGAGCGAGGAGTTGCGCAATGTCACGTGTCATCTCGAAACGAAAGATCTGTGGGACAAATTCAACGATTTGGGCACCGAAATGATCATCACCAAGACTGGACGGTGAGTTTCAATTAATTTATGCAATTATTATCTGGGACATAACTAGGCAACCAAACTTACATTGTAGTATAGTCGCGAACATTTCTGGGGCGTTTTTAGGCAACCAGCGTTGCAAATTGAGTGCGTTTTAGATGAGTATAGTGGTGTATGTGTGGCATTTTATCTCGCATTCGCTTTTATTTACATAATGAAAGTCCAGCAGTTAAAATCGGTGGGTGATTAATTAGCGACACAGGGTGCCCCCGTATAAGTGACATTTAAAACACGACAGGAGCCACGCACTGACATTGACTGAAATGCTGCCATCACTCAAGATAATACATCTCATTTATCATTTTGCAGGACCTCAAGGGCTGTTATTTATTTTATATTATTTATTTTATTAAAATTTACATACAATATCGCATAAGTCTTAGGTTTTTTTTCGGGGTTTCTGAAAAGGTCGAGGATAGTTTTTTAGGTTTTTGGATAATTGATTTGGTTTAATTATAATTAATTGGGTTAATATTTTTTCTTAGCGTTTTTAGCATTGGTCCCTATTTTTGTTTTTAATTTTAATGGAAAACAAATTTGACGCACCCTCGCTAGTTTATTTTTTCTAAGCAAGCGTAATTTAATTTTAGCTAAATAAATTATGTAAACCTCAAAGGTACTCAAATTCAAAGAACACTACAACAGAAACTGACAAGTTGTCAGACAGATACGAACAGACAATTTTATTTAATTTGTACGTTTCTTGTACAATTTGCGTTATTCATCATTATACATTTATAAAAGTGAAGATTTTTGTTTTGCATCACCGCAAAATAAAACAAGGCACTTTGAATTTTAATTAATCTTTTCAAAACGAAAATAAATTCCTATTTGATGGTCATTAGTGCCTTGAATCAAAAGCAATCTATAGGAGCTCGGAAAAGAATAGGGCCGGTTAAATTCAATTTAAAAACGACTGATTGCGTTGAAAGTATTAATTTATTGTACGCCTGGGCTATGAATGATGTTTGCAATTAATAAAAATTTCAATCTTATACATGCCATTTAGAACCAGAAGTTATTTCTATAATGAAAAAGTCATTTCTATTAAATTGCAGTTCAAATTGAATCAATATTAATGGACTTTCTATTAGAAATAAATTTGTTTTTAAATATTAAATAATGTTTCATTACTCAACTATTTCCCGGTCTCGGGGAATCCCCAGAATTTCTGGTCATTTATCGGCTGGTGTGAAGTTAGCCATACTTTTATAGGTCAACATTTCCACCACGGAAATATATATTATACATTTATTGAGTAATAGCCATTATTACACGCTCGTTGAAAATGTAAATAATTTTTTAGCAATTTTAATTCTACAATTTAAAAGCAAAAAATCTAATGGGATTATACGCATTTTAATTATTTGCTTGGTGCTGTTTATTACTAAAAGCGCTTATCAGAACAGCTCTTGCTGAATGCATTTGCAATGTACTTGAATTTTTTTCGTATTTTAACAAGTTGACAATTTTTTGCTGTTGAATTTGCAAATTACACTTAACATTATTCAACCATTAGACAGCGCGCTATGATTAGCAACAGTTTTACCACATCACTTGTCGGAAGTGCTAGTCAAAATTAAATTTTATCTCTAAAATATTTAAAAGGTGTAAAACGGGTAATTTGCCGCTTCCGAAATGCGAAATTAAAAATAAAATAAACGGAGGATGAGCTCGCAGAGGTAGAAGGTGAGAACTGTCGATATAAATAAAATTATGACTAGTCCTGCGCCCATAAATTTTCCCAACACTATGATTAAAAGGTTTTAGCCTTTTTCAACCTGCCAAATTACATGGCGTCGTCCCTTTTTACACCTCAAAAAAAAATAAATATAAATCCACCCCATGCAACATGTTAAAAAATTAATCTAGCTTGTCAGTGGGTAGTGCGGATATTAATTTTTACGGGATTATTTAAAATTTTCAAACTTGGCTCTGTGTTTACTTATCGTAATTGAGATCAATTTGAATTATTTATTACGTTTAGTTTAGTTGATGGTTTCTGAATTTCGGCTCCCAAGCGAGTTGTTCACCCCTTTTTAGTCATCCGGGACATTTCCATTTATTAAGGCAGCCTGCAAGCAAGCATCTCGGTAATTTCAACAGGAACTGCTTGTTACCCGTCAACTTACCGTCGCGAGAACTTGACACGCCGTCACCTCGATCTATACACTGTTTCATTTTCTTCTCAACCACGTCATCGCACTCCCCGAAAATTTACATTTCATTCTTTTTTAAAAAATTATCCGTTGCAAGCAATACTTTACATTTACTAATTAAAAATCAACAGCCAGTCCGACAATATTTTTTCTATGGTGGAAATGTCGACTAATAAAAATGTATGGCTAACTTCACGCCAGTCGTCAAACGTCATGAACTTCGGTGATTCCCCGGGAGACAGTCGAGTAATGAAATATTATTCACAAAGAAGGTATTATTTAATTGAAGTAGAAAAAACTAATTTATTTAGTTTTCTTTTGAAGATTACATAATTTTTGTTAATCCGAAATTAACATAACACACTTTGGTACAAGTTCGTAACGCCCCAAACTATTTTTCTTCTCCTAATGACTAGTTCCAGTAATGGAATAATTTCAGTTGCTTTAATGAGTCGCTGGTACACAACATATTTTTAATAATCCGAGCATTTCATCGCAACAATCTTCGCGTTCGGAATACTTATACTACACGTTTCTAATTAACATGATTCCGTTTGGCTCTCGAGCATTTTTTGTTGTTCCTATTTTAATTTTAGCTTAAAGGAAATTAATGTCTTTAGCATGCGTGTTATGGGCCGAATCACAAGCTGATGGTATCAGTTTGACGAATCCAGGTCGTTAACGCCCTACAAATTTTTTGGTAGCCGAAAAACTTGGCCACCATGTGCATAGGTAATAGGAACTTGGATTTGCTCCTCTGGTGGCGTCTCTTCTATTCTGTGTGTGGTCCTCGAGTTGTGGTTGCTGAACATTTCCACACGTTTCAGCTCGAATTTCAATCGCCGTTAATTAATAATTTTTGCGAACAATTTTCTGTTGATTCCGATGTAATTAAATTAACATGTTTGCTGATAATGAATAATCAATAATGATGTGCAATTATCGACACGCTGTTTGCATAATCGTTTAAAATTCAATCCTGTTTGCAATAATTGTATTCGATTTTTTTGTTGTCGATGCAGGAAAAAAAGGTGGAGAAGAATCGGATAACACGGGAAGGCTTTTAATTGCATACTTAATAAAATAAATGAGCTAATTTACTATAAGATTGATCTTTTGATGTTAATTGGCATAAAATTTCACTCCGCGCGCATCTGCTTACCATTTAGGACCACACATTCAATTTTCGACTCTTCGTCCTTATGCAGACGAAAAATATTATTAGGTTCACATTGCCGGAATGAAATTATTAATTTTTCAATCCGAATTAATTGCACCTGGTGCATTTTTCTAGTAGATTGTCGCTTTTTAAATGTGCACGCTTAAAAGTCCATCCTTTTCCCTTCGTGATTAGATCTTTTTGATTATATCGTGTTATCGGCTATTAAGCCACACAAGCATTAGAACTATTAATCTTTCGGAAATCGTGTCCATTTATTCGGAGAAAGTTTTTTTAAGGGGGCGAAACCGCTACATATAAAGCCGCTCTGGTCGCATGCGAATCTACATTGTTTGCTTATCTGAATTCACTGCAAATTTTACGACATCTGATAAAGAATAGATGGACCAAGATTCCACGCATAATTTGCAAATTTATGCGTGAAACGTTGCTTAGCAGCTCAGGGAATTTAACGCGGAAAAGCAGTTTCAGACATTATTAATTATCCTAGAAAATATCTAATGGTAGATTTAGAGAGAGAACAGATGTAGCAATAAATGGACAGAAAGTTTTTTTTTTATATTTTTCCGCTAATTAGCAAGCGAGTGGTTAATATTTAATCGAGGTTTTTTATTCATATTTTACTTAATTAATGGCTATTCGAACAAATCTTTCGTCAAAATATAATTTTTTTTTTCTCTAATTTTCGGCAACGTTGGAAATTTTCTAGGGGTTATAACAAAGCCGCAAACTGCTTTACCATTTTTTTAGAATTCTCCACACCTCTCGATCTTTCCTAATGTTCTCGGCTAAAGCACGTGGCCAATAAGTCATATCTTGGTTCATCTATTCTTTAACAGATGTCGCGGATTTTGCAGTGAATTTAGATAGTAAGCAAAACTATGTAGATTCGCTAGCGACCAGAGCGTCTATGTAGCGGTTTCGCCACCTTAACTTTCTAGAAGAAGCGATAAAAATATTTTATTGAATTTTTTATTGGGAATTCAAATTAAAATAACATTGTCAGCGATATTGTAAATATTGTTGATTAAATTTACGAGTAACAAGACAATGGGAAATTATTATTTTACGTGGACTAAAGAAATTATTGTATTATATGATTTCTAAATAAAAAGCGAAATCCGAATTCAATTTGCAATCGAGGTTGGTTTAATTGTTTTCCTTATTGCGGGCTATTAAAGACAATACCTTATAGCATTAAATTGTTTCATTTTAATACTACTATATTGCCATTCGCTTTTTTTATGCACCGCCGCTAAAATAATTATTCATTAATTCCGATCCGTGTGTGTGTTGCAAGAAATAATGCAACCGAAGAATATTATTATTAGTTGAGGACCGTTCAATCTTATTCGTATGTCGTAGTTTTTCGAAGCGATAAAAATCGAGTCAACTTTTCAATGGATTTCCCGCTGAGCCTGTGCGAGATATAAAACCCGCAGATAAGGGCTGTTTTACATTAATTTTACACCTGACACCCTTATTAACAATATTACGGAATTTCGGATCGTGTATAATAGAATGCAAACAGAAATGATAAATGCTCATAAAAACTACTACTACTACTGCTTCAACTTACCATAATCTGTTATCGGACATGTGATCTAAAGATTTTTGTTTCGGCTTCACCATTGAATCTGAGGCATGGTGCAGATGGTGCGCAGGATTTGAATAATTAATGGAAGGAAATTTATCATTCTAATTTAAAAAAACTTTAATATGTTTTTATATAGAGAAATAGAATGATTTCCATAAATGTGAGAATTATTATATTAATAATGATATTAATTATATTTTTGTGCGCTTCCCATGAAGTTGTACAGTAATTTTCCTAACGCATAAAAAGGCAATTTTTCATTAAGTGTGATTTTTATAAAACAACAATAATTGTAGTTTCGATATAGATGGCTTGCAGGCAGATTTTTGGCTGGCCGAGGTTTCGACTTGGCCGCTCTATGAGATTCAGAAAAGAGATATAGAAACAAATTAGCAGAGAAATTATAGGCTTTTAGAAGCCGCTATCTTCATCGCTTGTGATTCGCCTCAGGCCCAATCGATTATATTTATATGTATAAAGAAACTCTCGAATATCAGTGATAATAATCCCGTGGACCAGATGGTTTAGTCATAATTCAAATTGTTACACTTACGTTTGCGGTTTGATAATTTTAAAGCGCACCGCCACTATTAATGTTATCATCTCTTTTATAGTAATAAAGTATGGTCGGATGGAATTTGATCCTCGATACCTCCCCGCCAAAATGTTGTGCCACAGCAATTAAATAAAAATATATCAGACGTTTTGGCATGGGCCACAGCAATGAATCAATCCCGGATGGCAACGTCACCTGGTGAAGTCTACCGTTTCGACATGGTCGCGAAGGTCTAATTGCGCGTTCAGCATACACTCACTCGAAAACTTCCTCTCGATAATCTAACACTTTGAAGTGTGACTATTTTCACCCGTCCCCAAACAGAACGACACACAGTCTCTGTCTCCGTTTCTCTTAATGGCCAAACTGTACCATCTGTAATTAATAGACTTGTTTTATAAACATGCTGTTTCAAGGGGCTACTACTTATGTATGTTTGTATTTCTGTCTAATCAATTTCGTTGCCAACTCGTCAGACTTCTCTGCTTCTTCGGGCGATATTTTATGTTATGAGGACATGTGAAAACCAGTTGCAGCAGCTAACTGGTAGATTAATGGTGTACGCGTTTGTTTTATGGAATTTTATCTTCTTTGGTCAAGTTTTGGCGCGGCGCATTCGCCATAATTTGAACAGTTTTTGGGGTGCTTTGGATTAGAACTAATTTTGGAGTCGCATTAATTTTTGGAGTCGCATTAATTATGCGCAATTTTGCAGTCACATGCAGGAAGCTATAATTAGTGAGCTAAGTCGGTGTGAAGTAATAAATACGTTCTTTAGCAGTTGAAGTGCGACCATCATGGCCCGTTTGTACTGTCACTCGGTTCGCTGCTTTAACATCTTTACGTTTAATTAAAACATACGAGCTTGGCTGATGGATTCACGGAGCGCTTATATGTATATGGATAGAGGCAGCGAAGCATCTAAATGCAATTATCCGAAAAGTCTTTTATTATCCACATTATTTTCGATATTAATTCCCGAGTGCACATCAAACAACGACTCGCAGATGTTTCGCGTATTGATGTATTTTTACTTTACATATCTATCTGGTCGGATAAATGAGAGATTAAGTTGTCTACGCGAGTAAGACAGAAGGTGGTGGTCGGAAGGCCGGTGCGTCAGGTATAAAAGACCCCTTAATCGATTATAAAAGTGTTCGATGGGCAATAACGATTAGGCGAGAAAAAAACAGGCTATTAAGGTTTTGTTGTACGCACATATAAAGTCTGTTCATCCCCTATAAATACTAATAGCGGCGCGTTAAGTTATTATTTGAAAAACACAGGTGTCTGTCCGACCATCACTTGATTGATTGCCACGTTTGATTGATGAATTTTTAAATAAGTCTAATCCCGTTTTGTTTTTTGCATTCACAGGCGAATGTTCCCAACCGTTCGCGTCTCCTTCACCGGCATCCGACCCGATCAACGCTATGCCGTGTTATTGGACATTGTGCCGGTAGATAATAAACGATACCGGTACGCTTATCACCGATCCTCCTGGTTAGTTGCAGGCAAAGCGGATCCGCCAGCGCCGTGCCGAATGTACGCGCATCCGGATTCGCCGTACTCCGGCGAGCAATTGCGCAAGCAAGTCGTCTCGTTCGAGAAAGTCAAGCTGACCAATAACGAGATGGACAAACATGGACATGTAAGTTGGAACTCGTCGCTTTTAGCTAACGTTTAATTCTGATTGAAAAAGGTTCCTTTGCAGCTGGTGTTGAACTCGATGCACAAGTACCAACCAAGGATCCATTTGGTCAAACGGCGGGATGGCGCTTCCGGGAACGTGGTCGATTTGGAGAACGAGGAGTACAAGACGTTTATCTTCCCCGAGACGATCTTCACGGCAGTGACAGCTTATCAAAATCAACTGGTTAGTAAAACGTCATTTTTCTGTCAAAATATTTTTCTGTCAAAATATCAGCGAAATGCCATAATTTATGGAAATCATAATTGAAATGGAATTGGATTTGATTCACACGACCGAATGGCTGATGGTAATCACGCAGATAATTGTACGCATTAACATATTTTTTCGCCATCGAGACCATCGGCTGTTAATTGCTACTTTACCACTTTTTCCATAAATCTGATAAAGATGTGAATAAATCGATCCTTTTTCCATCGCACAAATTAAATTGTTTCTTTATGCGCTATAAATAAAGCGCCATTCACACTAAAATAAATTGCAGGCGGCACATGTTTCGTTTTAATCATAAGTTGCAGACGCGACAATATTTATACATCGCCAGATTACGCACTCTTTTTTTATAAACAAAATATTGTTTGACCAAATAGCAATCTCTCAATTAACAAGCTCACGCCTCGCAATTTTGGCATTTCGCCAACTGAATGTCAGCCCACCCAAGCCTCCGTGCTGATAGGTATATAAATGTATTTCAAGTTTCACCTCTTACTGTGAGCGACTGCGATGCGATTTTGGCCAAAATCAAACACACTCTATTGTTCAAACAGCATCAGGTCATCAACGTCGACCACACATTCAACACACATGGTTTAAAAATAGCGAGGTGATGAAGAAATTCGTGGTGCTAGACGAACTTTGTAATCAATTAGCTACAAAGCAAATATTGGTTTCAGTTTATTTAACTATTTTGTATTGTTGCCTTAATGTTGCTAAACATTGCGCGCCATGTTTCTTATCAGAGTATTTCGGTGTCGCTGCGCATGCGTTGTTGAATGTTGCCCGTTTAGTGTGAAGGTAGCTTTATGTTTGCAAATTGCTGTCAAGTGTATAAGCTGTTTTAATTGATGGAATAAGTTATGCAAGTTTTTGCGTTCACATGCCTTTCATTAATTACTTAGACTTTAACACACTGCTGTATGTATGTATAATTCCTTAAAATATATTTAAAAAGTAATCCGTAGAAAAACACGTTGGCAACATGCATGATTGCATGTCGCCAACAATAGCAATAAATTACATTGATAAATATTTATTTCTCTAATCAATATTCACACATATTTCACTAACACATCGAGATTGAATCGCGAACAAGAACAAAAGAATTTGTATTTCGAAATTATAGGCAAAAATTGTCATAATTGAGATTTATAAAGCGCATTTTCCTCGGCTTGGAAATGCATTCGAGCATGTGCAAGTGCAAGAAAGTCGTCGTAAAACACCTTTTGCATACATTATGAGAGTCTCGTGTCGAGTTATAATTTACTCCATCTTCATCTACACACAATTTATTCATTTTATTTTTCCTCCTTGCATGCGTTTACAATTTACTTTATAATAGTAGCTGCTGCACATGTTGGCAGATATGTGGGTGCACAGTTTTCTAAAGACACTCGCACAAAAGGACGTTTTGCGCGCAAAAATAAATTGAGATGTTATCTAATTAAATGATTATGCTGGGAAGTCGAGGTATAAATCTTGTGCGATGGCATTTGAATAAAATTAACAAATTGCACTGCATTTTGCAAATTTGATAATTATTTACGAGCCATTAAAAAACTAACCTTCACGAAAAAATTGCGCATTATCGCTCAGCTATCGAAAAAGTATCATTAGTTTGATGCCAGAGCATTTTTTTAAAATTATTCCGATTATACGCAAAGAGCATATTTCAACCTTCATTAGTGTCGTTATCTGTTCGCTATATAATAAGTACTTGTAGCACAATTAGCAACGTTGCTTACTATCTTATAAAAATATATTACACTATTAATATTAAATGTAATTGCGGTTTAAATGCGCCTTTTATCAGTTCTTGCGCGGTGGTGCGACGAGCGCCTTCGCCAGATTTTCAACTTTCCCTCAATTTACACTTTCGTACCACGAAAGACATAAATAATAGTTTTTAAATGAGACAGGACGTTTCACACGGAGCGCGTGTGTGGCAAGACACATGATGCGATGTTCTTGTCGAGTGACGGATTGCCTTAAAGTAAAGGGAATTGCTCTACGGATGCCTTGCGAGTCTTACATGACATATATCACAACATCAATGTGTTAGGAAGTCACTAACGAGCCCTCTCCTTGAAAACTACACCCAATTTATATTTAAGGTGGGATATCCCCACGTCAAACATTTCAAGCATTCCCGACTATTTTTTTGGTTCTAAATTTGGCTTAAGTTTTATGAACGAGTGAAATGGTAGTCGGAAATAAAAAGTCATTTATTTATTTGACGTTTGTCTGAGAAAACTTGACGTTTGAAAAAAGGCGCGAAATCGCATTAAAAATAGAAACAATTAATTTTTCTTGTAAATATTAATTACTCCTCATTTGAACACTAATATAATTAATTTTTTGCATGTTCCATTGAAACATTCGCTTTATAACAGTGTTTCGACCCTCATCGTGCCCAGTTGTCCAACTTTAATCCACCTGTTCATAAACGTACCATCATCATCATTTTAGCGACATTAAAATATTTTAAATATAGTGATTATCGCATAATGAGATTTATTTATTTGTATTAATTCTGGTAGATAATGTGGTAATCTTTCAAGCAGATCGCTTGTCTGGATATGTAAAAAGCGCACCCAGGGAGCCTTCTCTAAGACATTCCAGCCATTCTCCACCGGCTGCTGTCACTCCCCGTGAACAGATAATTGGCCCACCCCAGGAATCCTTCTCCGGACTGACGTCCTGTTTGTTTATACCTCTTCGCATAAATATCCTTATTGATGTGCGCTGTTCATGACTAATTATAAATGTTCAAACTGCAGACATTCGCATTCGTTTTGGCCGCCATATCGCGCTTGACGTCTCCTATATGAATGAATCTTCATTAATAAATTAAATTTCACGTTTGTCAGCAGAAGAATTGAAAATGTTTTTTCGTTGCAGATAACGAAGCTGAAGATCGACAGCAATCCATTTGCGAAAGGCTTCCGAGATTCATCTCGCTTGACGGAATTCGAAAGGTAATATTTATTTCCCCTTCTCTTTAACCGCCAATATATCTGTTTTTTCTGATTAGTTATAATTATGGCAGGGAAACGATGGAGTCAATGTTGGCCGAACAACATTACTTCCGCTCGCCCATCCGACCCTTCGCCGAACTGGACACCCACAACAACAACTTATCTCTGGAGGAAAAAGCGATCCTAGCCGCTAGGTCGCAGCTCTTTCTGCGCGCCGCAGCTGCGGCTGCCGGACCGTACGGCCCGTTAATGGGCGGACTTTATAGTGCGGGTGCTGCGCAGAGCAGTCAAGTTCCGCCAGGAGTGTTGTGGAACCAATGGGCGTGCCTGGGTCCGTCTCTGCTCGCTGCGCAACATCAGCATCAGCTCGCCGTCGCAGCTGCCGGCAGCTCGCAGTTGAGTCCGATTTCGCCGTTGGCGCGACCGTTAGCGCAGCATCGATACTCGCCGTATGCGCCGCCATCGCGCTCCTCGCCGGATACCAGCCTGAGGGATGATCGGGAATCGCCCAGTAGTCCTTCTTAAACTTAAATAAATGTGATACTGATGGTAAAATTAACTTCAAGTTGATATGCAATTTGTTCCAAACTACTTATTATGTAAATAGTTCTATTTATAAATTATTATAGAGTATAAATAATTAATGTTGAGTTCCATTATGTCGATCAACACCAAGGGCATTAGTGTTCATCATTTATACTGTGCACTTCCTATACAGAAGAAGAAGAAGAAGAGTTGTTGAATGACATAGTCGTTGGGCGCTGTAGATCGTTATACTTCCCGCGTAATTGATTGATTAAAGCTGCTTATTACAAATAATAATATATAACTGTTGTGTACGACACATTTATCATTTCGTTTATTTTTAATTATTGTAAACTAAATAAATTAATTTAAAATTGCGTCTAAATTTTTCTCCCCGTCCCGAGCAAATCCTAAACGAGCATCAATCTTGCTCTTGCACATCGAATAATATAATACCTTGATAAATCCCTCATACATGTTGAGATATGAAGCGCTGTGAAGCAGAAGACGTCGTACTAACAAATACATAAATATTTTCGTGTTTGATTAATGATGAAGTATGTCCACGATATCGAGACAGGCGAAACGCTGCGGGGCCAAGAGAAACGGCCGCTCTTGCCTCTCGCTCCCAGAACAGACAGCCTAATGTGTGTTTTGATTGATGAAGACCACCAGATGAAGAAATGTCTGCAGGACAAATATTGACTACAGATAATTATCATCATATCTGGTGATCGTTGTTGGTTTCCTAGCCAAAAATGTTGTTCGTTTCCCAGTCCGGCCGTGACACCATCATCTCAAATACGATTCGACATGGACATGCCGTATTAGCTTTTACAGCTTGTAAAAGACAATTTAATGATGTTTGTTTTAAGGTTCCCAAAACGACCCAGAAAAATAATAAAAAATTTAATTGAATCGAATTAGAAGGAATATTTGAAAGGAAATCATTATTAAGCGCAATCAAAGAAAATCATGCTTTTTACGACCCCCTATAAAATTAATTGAAATGTAGCAATCAAATTCGGACATACTTAGAAAGTCACTATTATTAAATATGCTGTGCCAATAATTTAAGTGCTCCTTAAAATCAGTTGCGCTTCATTTTTCGGCATCTGAATTCTTAATTGCCTATCAAAGTGCATCATGCATTTAATTCCGAAAGATAATCTACTTCATTAAAGATATGATAATAAGTGATGTTAAAATACTTGTAATTATCTGCTGCAGGTGATCGTTTACAATGTATAAGTGAATTTAATTGGCTAAAATTGACTATTTATCTTTCAAATCACGCGCTGTTGGTTCTAGTCGTTAATGAGGTTTTGGTACAATTAAAACAGGAATTAAGAACTAATTTGTAAGTCCAATTTTTCGACCATTTTTTGAATTTCTTCAATTTTCATACCTTTGCAGAAAGTTGGAAAATTGAAGATATAGTGAGACTAATGAAGGATATTAGATATTTTGGAGCCTCTTTACGGTATCATCGACGCTCGCCGCAAATTTCGCTCGCTGAAATATCGCCAACACGCTAAACCGGCCATATAAAACTATTCTGCACTAACTTTTTCGACTCACTTTTTATGGGGCCACTCCATTTTTATTTTTATGTAATATTACATCGCCTTATTTTATTTTGCAAATTTGTACTCTTTTACACTATTTTATTAACGATCGAACAATAAATTATCAAAATAATAATAAATTACCATTACATTTTGACCGTGGTGGAAATGAACTGGTTACAAAACCAAAAACCCTAGAAATTAGTTTGACATTTAGTATGATTTTAAACTTGTGTCTGTATGTTAAATAATTGTGAAAAGCTAAAGAAAATCTACAATAAACTGAAAGAAAGTGATAGTGAATTGTGCATATGCCGATTTTCTAATCAGCGAAATGAAAATTCAACTTGCAACTACCAAATTCATTAACTATTTTCTACGTAAGTAACGCTGAATTTCCTAACCTCAAAAACGCCTTCAATTACAATATTAAAGTAACGATTGCATATAAAATCATGTTTCGAATGCATTCGGTTGAGTTTCCGCCAAAAAACATTCACGGCTCATTAGATTTTTGTGATTCCTCCAAATATGGCATTTATTGGGAAGTTGGAACAACTGTTTATCTTGACTTTAGAACCCATAAATGAAGAAATTTTAGACGTTTTTTAGTTTTGGTCTTTAGTATCTTTGGTATCTTGTTTTAAGCGCATTGAATAAAATTTCCTGTTCGCTACAAAAGAACAAGAACAGAAATGCCTAGTCTGATTATGCACATATATTTTCCGGTTGACCAGAAACATCTCTCTGCACCTCGCATTAAATCCGTCTTGTCGAAATTCCATTAGAGAGATGGGGGTCGTCAGGAGCTGGTTGGACGGTGATTAGGACAAAGCGTGACGGCATATCAGAACCGCTCATCTCCTTGTATTGTGTATTTATATGGGCCGTATCGGTTTGTAGATTTATAAAACTGACATGTAGACGAACTGAACGGAGATCGGTTCGCAGCATCGAGGCCAACAAATCCGTCTCTTGCAAGCATGATTAAGAACATGCTTGACATTCTACTAGCTATTTGTCATTTTTGGTTTTATGGCGAGGAGAAACCTTTCTTCCATCGGAATAATGCTTGGTTGAATTGAATTAATCATTATTGCAACGAGTCAACAATTATTTTCTATATATGTAAATGTGGTGACTTTTTTAAAAATTATTATGCAAATCATAGGATCATGCAAGTTGCAATTCAATCGCGCGTTGCATTTCAAGATCCTATCTAGTTCATTGCGCCTTGTAACTTGAACAGAAGGAGAGGAATATTATAATGATCTTGTTTTAATAGCTTGTCGAGAATAATTTGTAACATAATTAGACGATTTGCGTCTCCAATTCAAAATTGGCGGGAAATATTAGACGCCATTTATTGGACATCTACAATCTTCTTCCCACAATTTTGGGGATTTCTAAGAAAGCATCGTTCCCTCAGGACTACTAAAACGCGAATTAATAATTGAAGTGAATAATATTGAAGAGTATGAATAATCATTGTGGCTTAGATCCAAGTTGTGCTTCACTCCAGCTTATAATGTATGAGATTGTTCATATGAGGTGAATCGATCAAATCTGGTCGACAGGCATACATGATGGTAGCAGTGAAATGTCAAAGGCAATTACCATTAGCTAGGAGTGGCTTTGGACTTATGGTTAGAAGAACCGTGAACTAATAGACGAAAATAATGTGATTACAATAATAATTTACATCGAATGAATAATGTAAGGTTGCGATCGTATCTTATTGGAAATAACACAATATATGATGATTAACATAAATTCTTCATCGACTAGTAGTTTCGGAATTAATCATCATTCTCTCCACTACATAAATTGATCATCATTGGAAGCACGTTTTAGCTTAATTAATTTGAAAGGGTTGCTTGCTGCTTGCAATTGGTGCAAGTCTGTTAAAAGCGCGATGGTGTGTAATATTTAAGCAGCATATTGACTTACATCGAATCGCAGTGGCGTACCAAAAATAATTAATTAGGGGGCTAAATAAAAAAAGAGGAGGGGAGTATAAAAATAATGAGAGAAAGAGATATAAAAACTTGGGAGGAAGATTTCCTTTAGATCCCATTGGTACGCCACTGGAAATGAGAGATAATCAGAGGGTTGTTTGTGCATGTGTATCGATTAAAGAATTAAGGGTTGCGCGCTCCACAGATACATTTCATTTCACGGTAGATTAATATTAGATAAGTTATGGATAATTCGAAAGGGTGATAGATTTCCCTAAGGGACCAGCTCGCAAGGCAATTCCATCAAGCAGCAAGTAGAGAAGAGAAGAGTGTAATATACCTCTAGGTATAAACGTCGACAGACGCCGACGAGTTGTGAGAAACCGATGCTTACCGACGAGCGGCGGCGGCGTTGGCGGCGATAGAGTGCCAACTTGAAACCATTAGCGTCTTATCGCACTTTGCCGAAATTGCCTCCGTATTTTGCAGCGCCCGTATCTATAATGCATCGGGCGGGGCACCAAGATGGAACGACGGGCCATCTCGAGATTGCCTTTTCGCCGAGGTGTAGACTGTATACTGGATGCATTGCAGTGTGGAACTGCTCATGAGCCTCTTTACGATATCATCGACGCTCGCCGCAAATTTCGCTGAAATATCGCCAACACGCTAAACCGGCCATATAAAACTATTCTGTACTAACTTTTTCTACTCACTTTTTATGGGGCCACTCCATTTTTATTTTTATGTAATATAACGTCGTCTTATTTTATTTTGCAAATTTGTACAGTTTTACACTATTTTATTCACAATCAAACAATAAATTGTCAAAATAACAATAAATTACAATTAGATTTTGACCGTGGTGGAAATGAACTGGTTACAAAACAAAAAACCCTAGAAATTAGTTTGACGTTTAGTATGATTTTAAACTTGTATGTGTATGTTAAATAATTGTGAAAAACTAAAGAAAATCTAGAATAAACTGAATGAAAGTGATAGTGAATTGTGCATTTGCCGTATTTCTAACCAGCGAAATGAAAATTCAACTTGCGACTACCAAATTCACTAATTACCGACCAACGTAAGTAACGCTGAATTTCCTAATCTCAAAAACGTCTGCAATTACAATATTAAAGTAACGATTGCATATAAAATCATGTTTCGAATGCATTCGGTTGAGTTTCCGCCAAAAAACATTCACGGCTCATTAGATAAGGAACGGCGCGAGCAATAATAAAATTTGCCGTGATGGGCGTAAAATTTTTGAGTTGCTCGCAATTTGCTTCGAAAGTAAATTTAGTTTGAAAGGAAAAAAATAATTTTCACCACAATAAATCAAGTTGTCATTATAAGAAATAGCATTTCGTAGAGTATCATATGTTGGGACTAGCAGGGTGGTCGATAACTACCGGTTGTGTAACCCAATCTAACGCAAAAAAATTATTTAATAATAATTAACAAAGCATATGTGAAGACACTCAAAAACAATCTACACTTTGACTTTTTTCTCTACCGGCTATAATTGAATTATTAATTAATTACATATTATTATTATAAGACCCTAGCTTCTTGTCTATTTTTTTTCCCACGGAATGCTAGTAAAATAATTCTATTAGACGATGATGACAATTGATATTGAAATATCAGCAAAACTATGAGTAGTAGTCGTATTTTCCTATAAACACGATGCCTCGAATTCCCTATAGGAAAAGGGCGTCAAGGGAAATCTCTTCATATGTGGTCGGTTCATATATAAATGTACCGTTCACCCCATTTAGGAAACGAGCCGCGATTTATTGGTTTCCCGGAGCACAGCTAATTGGCTTGTGAGAGCAAGCCGACGTATTTCCGCCAAGTGCTACTTTACAACTTTTGCCTGCTTGCTTGTGAAAGGATATTTTGACACACCGGAATTATTATAAATAGGAGAAAATCAATCTACCACGAAACTCAATACCAATTCTTATTATAATTACGTCGACCTGTCAATATAATGTAGCTGTGCGTGATTGCGCATGACAAGACGTCATATTGTAGATAAATCAATTGGAGCGGAGTTTGTGAAAACGTCCAATTAGATCGATAATTATTTATATTTATTAGAATAAATGCGTGTAAGATTATTGCATTACAGAGAGTGAGTATGTGAACGTGTTAAGTACAGCTTGGTGTACAGGAAATGAGCTTCGTTTCCGCCTCCAACCGAGCTCAAGTATAATTGTCACGATATAGAATATGTTGTCACTTTGTAATGCACTCTCATGATGTCCCGCTATTCGATATTAATTTATTAGTTGACATTCCAAAAATAGTAAAAGTGCTGTCTTTTTATTATTTGAATTTTGAATTCCGCGCGTTAGTAATTTAAGGGCGTGTCCTAATTATTTGATGACGTCATATTTATAGTGCGCGAAATTCAAATAATGTCTAGCCGTTGTTCGATTGATAGTTGAGTAAACTCTTTGAAAGTAATAAAAAAAGTGGCATGGTAGTTGAGAAGAAAAGATAAAAACAATAAATTCTGGTCGTTAAATAAAAATGTTGTAATCTACTATATTTTCCATTTCATGGATAATTTGGATGCAATTTAAGGGCAAGTTCCCAGTTGCCAGTATAGTCGCTTTCGCACATCGACATTATTTATGGCCGCACCCCCGTAGAACATTAGGGACGTATTTTCAGCATGACGGGGGCTATATAGCAGTGAACAACCCGGGGAACGTCGACTTTTTATTGTAATAACCGCGAACCTTGTGAAATGCTGACTGCATAAAGCCACGTGTTGCGATGGAAATGGATGTATGAAAATGATATGTTGCCACTGGGAACTGCTCTGTTATTTGCAAATTGAATTTATTCTTATACCGGAAAAATATATAACGTTGCTTCTTTCTTCGAGATGGGTTTAGGGTTATTGCGCGACTTTCTCGTATCTCGAATGAGAGGAATTTTGAACGTTAAATATGTGCAAATTTATTAATATTTTTTATTTTTGCAAAGAATTTAAATATTTGAAATAAAACATTCTTTATGACAGCTAAAGCTTCCTAAAGAGCAAGCAAGCGCGGAACTTGACTCAAGCGCTTGATTCAAGCGGTTTATTTAAGAGCATGCGCTCTAAGAGGCAGAGAATTTTCATAATATATTTTTTTTAAATAAAATATGGCCCAAATAATTTTTTACCCTGATGATTTACATATGTACGCATTTCTATACGTTTTATTGCAGACCTACATATATCTGCATATAATTAGAGATAATAACAAATAATGACATTATCAATGGTTAGGCATTTTTTTCGTGTTGTTAGTAAAGTAATAAACGAAACAAATTGATGGCTAAGTGCCCGTATATAAGAAGTGCAATTTTTTCCTTGTTTTTTATTTTCTTTCGACGAAGGAGAAAATACATACATTAATGCTCTTATGATTAATTGTTTTTTTATTATATAGTATTTACTCTATAAAATGGAATAGAATGCAAAATATATAGAGGGATAATCGTCGTCGGGCAAAAATGACTCAAAATGCGGGCATATTAATTGACCCTCTCTATGGTATGCAAAAGTCGAACATCCATATGCCCTCCATCTTTTCACAAACGGTAAAATAATTGCAGTACAAGTCGAAGTCGTCGGCATCCTGTCATAGAGTCTCGTTACTTTTCAGGAAATGCATTTTTCTTGCTGCTTTTACACTGGCATATTTAAATTATTTACAATATTTTAGATAATAACCATGTTGGCGAGTTGATACAAAATATGCATGTGATAAAACATATTAATGTGTTAATTTCGCTACATTATTTATTGCTTTCTACATATTTTTCTTTGTTATTTATTTAAACACATTTTTGCATTCGATTTCATATTCATGAACCGAAAATTGGGTTCACTGATTAAATTTACAAAATTTTGTCTTTTTATTTAACTTTTTTTAATCAAAAATAATTTTTTTAAGGAACTAAAAATAATTATAAATTTGGTACAAGAAACTTTAAAAGTAATTAAAGCAATGTCGTTGCAAATTGCACCTAATTAAATAAACTAATTAAACTTCTGTCATTGACTTTCAATGAACACACAAACAAATTAAAGAATACGCAAATAACAATTAGCATATATTCATTATTATAATTATTCGAAACCACTTTGTATTTAGACAGAACAACTATTAAAATAAAAAAAAAATTATAAACATTTTGAGGAGTTGCTTATAAAATAATTAGCAGCATTAACTAAGCGCAATTAGAAATAGTGATGTACGTTATGCAGGTACTTGTAATGCATTATATTCCAAGAAACTATTTAGATTAATACATATTTATTAAATAATTTCAATAAAATTAGTTTCGAAATTTATCTCTCCATTAAACATTTAAGATTTATAATTCCATAAAATAATGAAGGCATAAAATGTTTTAATAGCAACACCTGCTAAAAAGTCGCAACTTATTTGCAATTAATTCATACAAACGATAAAAAATATTTCTAAACCTATAGCAAAAATAAAATAGTATTACAAAAGGCCCACACACATAGATACATTTGGCCTCAAAAAAGCAATAGAAAATTCGAATAGCAAAAGAGATGGCAGATAAGAAAGTATTTGGGTGGATGTTGATGTATTTCCTGACAGATGAACTGTGAATCCCGTTCCACTAAATCATTTTCTCATAAGCTTCTAGCATTGCTTTTTTGTGACACATCACACATCGTTAGCTAACACTTAATATGATATGTTTTTCTTTTCACTGTTTTTTCCCTCGCTCATTTTTATGGATGTTACAAAGTTTGTCATATGACTTGTTACGCAACACCATAATTTCTCGACTTTGTGTAATTGAAACTTGACTTTTGTGCATCGAATCAATGTCGCTATTGAAACAATACGTCTTATGCAGGTAATTGCAATGAGCATTGTTCAGTTTCATCTGATTGTTCTGACCTACCTCAATCAATTGTCAGTTGCATCCGTTTTGCCAACAAACAAGCAATTTCCTCTTTAATCGTCACACTTGAACAAATCTTTAGTGCAAATTAAATTTCCACTCTTTGGGTGCTAAAAGAAAGTTGCATTTAATTTCGCATAGTCATTTGTCATTTTGCATTTTGAAACACTAACTTGCACGATTCAACAATCAAATATAAATTTGTATACTAACCAAGATTAATTTAATCGTATTAAAAGCCGCTTTCAGATTCCATTTATTTTGCGCAAATGCGCTGGTAAAAATGCAACTAGCCACTAATTACGGAGCATCATGACCATTTGGGGCGGCTCTTTCCTTGTGTGATTAAGTTCAGAAGTGTTCAAGATGAATGTTCTATATATAGGATGAGTTATAGTGTATATAAAGTGCACTAATGTTGAGAGAGCCAGAAGGCTTTTTGATGTACATTGTATATCAGGTGAATTATCTGCGTTAAACTGCTGCACTAATTGATTTCGAGATGCGCCGCCGCTGGTGTTCATTACAAATTAGCCAAGCACGGCTCAACACTTTATTCAGAAAAATTGCCTTTTTATATCCGAAGAAAAAAAAAGAAAAATTTTGCTCTTAAATCATCCAAAACTTAATGATTTTACTAAAAAAGCGATGTACGCGCATGTTCCTGTTTGGACGTGTCACAAGTTGTTGCATAACTTGTTATATAACATTTTATTTATCATAAAAATTTAAACATGCATTATTTTCTGTCCCAAAAAAAAATCTCCCCCTAAATGCAACAAAAGTTGGTGGAAACATCGATTCGCCTTGGATGTGGCATGGAGGGTCCGCAAATCTCTGACGGTGGTTGATTGGAAAGCGAGATTTTTGAATTGGGGGTGTTGTACTGATTTATTGTAATTGTCGTTACGCCTCAGTTTAAATTGAGATTTAAATTAGCAGCCAGTCGATATGTTCGGCATTTATGGCGACAGAGCGCTCCAATAACCGTAAAATTGAATTTGAAGACATAAGCGCAGCGCCCCGAAACTGTTTGTGCACCCATTAAATTTCATTATCTAATCCAATCATTTATTTATTTTCCGGCTCGTTTTTGAGTGTTTTTTTCGAAAACGAGAGATATGCTGCTGACGCTGACGTTGATTTACAGTGGCAATAAAAGGGAAATGAATAGCGCGCTAACCGCATTTCAAGGTGCAATTGTTTGCTGGATTTACAACTGTAAACCCCAAAACAGGCAAATATTTACACCCTTTTCTATTCAAGGCATCTTTCAGGCCATTCTTCAAAAGGATCATGAAGTCAACCATATCGATTTTCGCTATTGTTGGCCAATCGTTTCAATGGGGTTGTAAATTTTGAGCGCACAGTTTGAGTTCTATGACGAATTTTCTGTGTCAATATTTTGGGTTTTTGGAATTTTAGCATAAAAAGTCAAAGATGTTGGACAGCCGGAACTAAAAGTCCTTTCAGGATTATTTTGTTTGCGTTAAATAAAAAAAAAAGGCAATTTGAATTAAATATTCATATTCGACTGTTCTGTTAAAAGCCACTCAGCATATTAAATAAATTTAGGACTAGAAGGTTATATAAGTCATTTCTTTCATCATTACTTATCCAATGTGCTGTTTACATTAATAAATTATCAACACAAATTCGAGTAGTCGAATGTATCGAAAGGATAAAATATGATTGGTCTTTTTTGACATATATGGTTACTACCATAATTGACTTGGTAAATGTGATTGGCTTCTAAGGCTAAATTAGACTAGTAGTAATAATAATAAAAATTATTTATATAATTCATATGTTTGTATATCATTAGAATATCTATTTGGGACGGATTTATGTAGTGAATGGGAGCAATTTACTTTTTGGTCATGCATAAATAAATTATTTATTATGCGGATTATAATTATTTATTTTCTGATGAGATGCAATAATAAATTTCTCATATTTTGTGGAATTAAATTTGAGGTCAAAATATTTGGAACACACTGATTTAATAAGTACCTAAAAGTATACTTTGCATAATTAAGTTTCGTAATAATAATTTAAATTTTATTTACTGATAAATATGGATCAAAAAATAAATAAAAAATATTTGGACACCTCTGGGGTTCGAACGCCAGAGATGCCGACTCCTATTATAGAAGTCAAGCGCCTCGACTTGAATAATGATTATTATAGAATTAATTAATAATTATAAATTGATTTTTAATTAAATTTATATTGTAGAAATCTATACTTTTATTAATAAAATAAATTTTTTGATTGATATCGATTGGTTTGGGACATTAAAAGAGAAAAGCATAAGGTTCAATATTTTCTTTATTTTAAAATGTATATTCCACTTATATGTACACAACAACAATTTTCTTCTATAATATAGTGTAGTAGTACAAAGGAAAAGTAAAACGTACCTGTAAATAATTGACAGTGAAGTTACATCATCAGAAAGATATTTTTTTTATTTCCATAAATGATATACATTTTACATTGTATTGTATAGGTAGGTACATTTACATAAACTAATTTTACAGTAGTATGTATTATAACATATTTTGATTCTATAACACTTTTAATAATATTAAACAAATAATAATAATTCGGTAACAATAATTTATTTCTTTCTATAGGAGTATAGTAGTAGTACATGTTGTAGAATCAAAGATATCGCTCGGCGCTTGAATCTTGTCCTCTACGTCACAAACGTAGCGCTCAAGATCCAAGCGGCAAGCTATAAAAAGGAACATGAATGCGCTCTCTATGGAAAAGAGAACGGAATGAAATTATACACCAATTGTATCTATTTATATATATATACAATAATACTGGTCTTGTACAAAATATATTAAATAATTATACACATAAAACTATATCACTACCAAAGATCCCCATGATTTATACAAGTAATAAATTACTCTACACCTACATTTCTAATAAATGTATTTACATACGAAAACTCACTCACAATTAACGTCTTTTCATACTTTTAACGCCAAACAAAGACTCTTTGGTTACACATTGGATTTCGCATCCAGCGAAAAATTACAGCGTCCAGCATCAGTGACTTGGTCTTGATGTGGGACTAATCGAGGAAGCACCTCGTGGTATCGGCGAAGCATACGGACTAAATCGATGGTGCATGTTCGATGGGAACATTGCCTTCGGCAATCGCAAATCGGCGGAAGTGTTCACCGATGTGGGACTGGGTGACCCGGAGGAACTTGGCGTGGAGGAAGGAGGAGGTGTCATTTGGTGTCGATGCGATTGTGGAGGACCCAAAAGTCCTGGCGGCAAACCACCATGCATGGGCGATTGCCATGAGGAGCCACCTTGTGTCCATAACTGACTGGGCAGACCCAGAGGAACTGTTGAACGTTGACCTAAGTACACCTGTTGACTGGCTGGTGAGCTATTGAGCAAAAATGCATGCAGTTCGCTTGGATTGTAAGCGGCACCAGCCCGACCCCACATCTGGATCTGGGCTCTGGCCTTCTCCACCATCGCCGCCGAGAAGAACGAGCTCGCATTGTTGTTCTCCGCATCGAGCGGATCTCCGGAGTAGAGTCTCAACGAGGAGCGCAAGAAATGCTGGTCCATAAATAAGCTATCCATCGGCTCTCTGGAAATTAGATTTATGTGTTAAGAAATTGTCGCTCGAGCAAATTACAAAGCGGTAGTGGAGATAATTACAGGGAGGCGGACGATATAAACACTAAATCAGATTGGCGGCACGGGGTCCGTTCAAAGGTGGACGGACCACCGAATTGCAGTTGGAAAACGGAGGCTAGATTGAAGAGCATTACAAATCATAGATGTGGCGGCGCGCATTTGTGAGCACAATCAATAATAATATTGAGTTGGAGCGATCGGTGCGCGGTGAAGTGATAATGAGAGACCGATGCCCCGCCTCGCGGCCACCAGGGGCTGCTCAATCCGGCACCCTAATTAGAGACGAGCAATGAAAATAACTGGGAAAACAACCTACCTGAGGTGTGAGAAAATACATTGGGTTCATTATATCATCAAAGCGTTCCTCGTGAAGACAACGATTGTCTCAAATTACAGGGCGGCGAGGCTCTTACACGCCTCCTAGAGGCACTGCTGAGATTCGAGCACGTAAATTAAATTCTATCACAACACCAGACCAGGAATATTCGAACTTGTTTTTTTGAATATCTCGAATTATATTATTGGTGCCCAAAGCTGGCTGGAATTATTACTTATCACTTTCACCGCTCGTGTGCGTGCTCCAAACCAGCTTCTTTCATTAACTGCGACGTGCCATACTAACAAATTGCTTCATTAGAAAAATACCCGCATAAATTAACACGCTGCTAATTTATGTGGAAATATTGCGCGAGCGAAATGACATTTTCGCCACCAAAAGCTCCTTTGGACGGATTGGAGTCGAACTGAAACTATGCGTGCCAAGCACGTGTAATTGACTTTCATCACGCTCAACCCCACAGTAATTTGAAGCGACGAATGCAAAAGGAACTTCTACACCTCGTCGACTCCAGCAATTATCTAATCGCTATCATATCAAAATTACTTGAATCATCTCGAAATTACGAGGAGGAGGTTCAGCTGTAAAATTCGAGTTTATTACACCTCACCAAAGAACATTAATGATTTTTTTTCCCGTATTGTGTCTTCCATCATATATCTACGATTTCGGCCGGTGTATAAACCAAGCACTACCTTTAATTGGATTTGCTTGGAGCGCGGCACAATATAATCGTAAAACTGGTTATTTTTTTTTTCTGGAAGTAATTATCTTATTGTTATTAGCGGCGCTTTTTATGGACCCATAAAGCAGCACGGTAGCCAATGACTTATATGGGCATCTGTCATCTAGCCATAGACTCTTACGTCTTTCATTACGACTACAACTCTTAAAGTCTGGAGTCTTCTCGTTAAACTTTTTACACCACACCAGAAATTAACTTGGAGACTTATAGGTATGAGATATTCCAATTGGAAGATAAATACGAATGGATCAAGCGAACACAGTGGTGGCAATATTGAAAAAATGTTGAAAAGTCGATGTAATTACTGGACAAATTGATATTAGATTGTGGAGTATCGATTTCGACTGAATGTGGAGCGAGTCCAATTAATTGGGTTTAGAAAAATTGGTTCTGGATATGGAAGGAGTCAAAAAACTCCAATAAAAGACAATTCTATCAAATTTTCAATAATAAACCAAAAAAAAATGATATTGCGCCACCACTGGAATGCGGAATGCCTCTGTGTTGACAGATGTGACGTACGTGGCTCGCGACGCCATATTGTTTGTTCTTCCATAATTAATATGGCGTCAACTTTTTAGTAAAACAAGAAAAGATTCTCAAAATTTGCACGCCTCTTCCAAAAATAATCCTTGAGGAAGATAAGCCAAGAAGAATAATATGGATCCATATATTTACCTGTCAAAATCGGTGAGCCTTGACGAGTCCCTGAACCCTTTCGCAAACGGATTGGAATCGATTTTCAATTTCGTGATGAGTTGGTTCTGATACGCTGTAACAGCCGTGAAAACGGTTTCGGGAAAAATGAACGTGCGATATTGCTCCTGCTCCAAATCGGTGATCGGTCCAGAATGCTCACGCCATTTGACGATATGGATCCGAGGCTGGTATCGATGCATGGAATTGAGGACAATCTGCAAAACATAAAGGTACATTTTTGCCATTAGTCAGTGCGTTGTTTATCGAGTGCAGACAGTTATCCGTCCGGCGGCAGCCATTGTAAGTTCTACGCCACCAATCATTATTGCAGCAAGAGTTAGGAGTGTGTTGCTTAGCAACTCCATGCTAGACAGGGGAACGAGCAGAGGTTACACTTGAATGCACGCAAGCGCATCGAAAATGCTATTTACTGCACCGCAACTTGATGTCGATAGATCGCGTATTGTCAACTGGTTTGGAGGAGAATTTGGTGGTGGACGGTCGGACGGACGGAAGAAATTGGTGGCAAATCGATTTTGGTCGAGATTTTCGCTGATAGAAAGCATGCAGGTTGAAAGGGTTGGCACGCAATCCGCCGCTAACATATCAATTTACAGTAGTTTTATATTAGGATAATTGGTCGACCAAGTTTTATCATTTTTTCCCCATCAGACTAATAATAGAGGAGCATGATTAAATCCGGATTTATAAATAATTCAATAAATGGGTAAACTGGAAGCTCGCTCGCTCATCTTGTACTAAATGTATTCCAATAATATAAAAGTCAAAGCAGACCATACAGAAGACGAGATTTATAAATCCGGTGTGTGTATTCAAGAGTCTGTTATTATTTATTTAAGAAGTTGTGTGAATGAGTAAGTGGTTTTTGTTGGTGGCAAAGGAACACCTTTTGTCAGGTGTGTAAGAAGAGATATAGTGAGCAGCAGCGTCCGACCCACGGATTAACCAAACCATTCAATAGAGCCCAAGAACAGGTGACTTTCAGTCATAAATATTATATTTTATAAAGCCCGTAGTCATATAGCGATAAAAATAATAATTATGACCAATAAAATTAGCCTTTCATCATCATTTTCGAACTTGTTAAGATCGAAACCGTTTAAACAATAAAATTTAACTCTGGCCACAAATTCGTCGTGTATTCCAAAATTTTTTATTACTAAATTAACGTATATGGCTTCTATTCATGCAAGCAAATTGAATGCCATAAAATATTTTAATTGGAAGAACTCAATATCGTTAAGGATCCGATTATTTGAACTTTACAACAACTTTTCGAATTTGTCATTATACCACCAAAATTATGGATGCAAAACTTTTAGTCCTTCATCAAAACTCTTAACTTTTCCACACACAGGATGATTTTATCCACTTTCACTAATTATGTGTGCCAAACTTCCAAAAATAGTTTCTCCAATTATGCCAACAAAAGTTTGGAAATTTCGAAGCTTTAATTTAGCAACTTCCAAAGAAGGAGCTTCAAATTTTAGCTTCCAAATGACTTAGTGTCTTGGTCTTGAGGTCCTTCCCAGATCCAAAGATCAAATTTGTCGACCAAACACCAAAATACCAACGGTTTTCGTCTAACTGTATTAAATTATTCATATTCGTTTGGATGGACACTGAAGTAGGTTCATTTCCTTTATGTTTTATCAAAATTATATATGACAATGCAACAAGATAAAGCTAGTTTACAGTAAGAAACACCTTGTAGGCATAATGAAATACATAAATAAATAAATAACCAACCGCACACACATGTTTATAGGTCTAATTTGTGAGTTTGTTCAGTGTGTCAGATCGAGAATGCCGATTAATGTCCATGCAGAGAGCCACCTTCAGAACCATATAAATTTCCCATTCTGACATTTCGGAATTCAAGCAGCTCACTGCTATTCACATTTTCTTAAATGCCCACTTAATTACCCCCTCCGAGAAAATGTGAAAAATGCCAAACCGCGATTCAATCAAATATTATGTAAATTTCGTTTATCGGACGCGGAAAATCATTCAAGTATATGCGTTTTCTGATTTCATGTTTTCACGTCAACTACTTAAGTCACTTATGATGGATTGACCTGTAAGCTCCAACTCCTTGAAGGTTACCAAAGCTATGATTTCGTGGTAATTAGTGTGCCAAAGCAATTTGTCACATAATTGATTTGTTGGTGTTTTTTTTTTTGGAAAAATAAGTGAATGGATCGTTGGAGTGGAGGCCCCCTGAGACTTGGCTTGCATACAAACGCTCATATTTCAATCTCCATGAAATGGATTTTAAACGAGATGCCTTGTTAGTCTCTAGGTGAGAAATTTGTTGTCCTTTCGACTCCCCGAAGAGAGCCAACACTCCGGGTAGCATATTAAGAAAGCCTCATTCGATTTTTTTCGAGGAGGTGATGGTTGGTGTTTAATTTTTTGTAAATAAGCACACTGGACGCGCAGCGAGGGACTAATACAACTGCGACACTGCACGTTTCTCTTCTTTTCAGTTTATATTGTCATATAATCATAACTTCTGATTTTAATATGCACGACGTTTTCCAGTTATGTTTTTTGATTAATACTTAAGTGACAGATATTTTTCTTGAAGTTGTTTGCGCGACGTATGGGGCCTCCAGTGGACGGACAACTTTTGGGAAATTTTTGATAAATTATCGAACAAATCTAGAGATTCAATTAAAATTTTATAGCGCAATATCAAAATTTAATTCTGCAATTTAGAAACGAAATTTACCGTAGTTTATGCAATTACTTACAGTGCTAACAACCATATACATATTTATTTATGTATTATAGATAAACTTCCTTATGCCACGCATTTTTATAAATTCTAATTATATACTGTCGACATTCATTTATTTTATTGATGCTGTTGAGATAGATTACTATCGTATAGGATTATAAATTCTTTATATTTACTGTAATTAGAATTTAAGCATATAAAATGATATAATACTATTTTTTTTAGAGCATTATATTGTTCTTCAAACAATTCGCGTGATTTCCCAGTAATTAGTATTACATTACAATATATAATTCAGAATAATATGTATCGCAAATTTGATAATTACATTTCAAACTTATTCATACGCCTGATGATTTATTTTTCTTGGAATTGAACAAACAAACCAACAACCGTAATATTTATTTATATTATAACTGCAAAAAACAGTCAACTTCCGACTTGTTCAATAACGTTTCATTACTTCACGCGCAAAATGACCAAATATAACCTCTGCGCATACTAAACGCGCAGCAAATTTGTAACCACGCCCCTAAATTTTAAAAGATCGACGTACCTGTCCATTTTTATCCATTTCATTGTTGGTGAGTTTGACTTTTTCGAATGAGACGACTTGCTTCCGGAGTTGCTCGCCGGAGAACGGTGAGTCGGGATGCGCGTAGATTCTGCATGGTGCTGGAGGATCCGCTTTGCCCGCAACTAACCATGAAGATCGATGGTAAGCGTAGCGATAGCGTTTATTATCGACCGGCACAATGTCGAGCAATACGGCGTATCTTTGATCCGTTCGAATGCCAGTGAAAGACACTCTCAATGTGGGAAACATCCGCCTACAACAATAACATAACAATATTTTAATAGAATTTTAATTATCAAAAATGGATTTTTGCTGCTGCTTCTCGCTTATTTTTTCTTTTTAATGAAGCAGTTTTAAATGCATAGACTGGCAATGACCAGGCAACTTTTTTCGTATTTTTAATGTAATAATTATAAGCGTACTATGTAGAAGAGATTGCTAATCATTACGAGGTTTTCCCATTTGCAGGCGCCTCGCGCTCCTTATCCACTTCCGGCCTTATTAATTATGAATGCATACACAACTCAAAAATATACAACATTGTTAAACGAAATTCATTTGTTACTACACCACATAAATAAAATCTAAATTTAAAAACTCATTTGCTTATGCTAATTTTTTTTTGTCCATAGATATTCGATATTTGCCATATGGATTGCGTCCCAGTTAATGTTGTCCAGTATACTACATTCTATGGTCTTGGTAAAATCACAAAAGGTAATTTTTTAAAACTATTTTATTTAAATCTTAAAATTCAAAATAATTATCATATGTCCCCATTATATTGTCCACTACAATACGTACAAAGTGTGAGCTTACTAATTGTATGTTTGTACTTAGATAAAATAGTAATAAGGCAAGTTGCAGTAAAAAGGAAAAAAAAACAAGGCAAAGTTGCGTGCAGTGCTAATTAATAAATATTTGAATAATTGTTATATTCAATAATTATAGCAATAAATGCGCTCATTACAATACAGTTCCATATTATCATTTCTATGTATTTACTGTGCGTTAAAAGAAAAACTATTACGATATAATTATAGAAATTCACACCGTATCGTTTAAAAATAAATATAAAATATTATTAAATATTTTAAAAGTCATTCAGAAAATGAAGAGATCCGGCCCATACCCAATCCGCAATGCGCAGCGGCGGTAAATTTGAAAAATGACCGTCAATTATGAGCGATAAATACGAAAATGATTGTTATAAAATAATCGGATGGGTAATCTGAGCCGAAAAAGTTAAAGTAGTTGCATTATATCATACAATATGTGTGAAATGATTGAATGTAATCGCAGAGAGTTGGGGGCTCTGGGGGACGTCGGCACACTCTGATTAATGACTTAGTGGCAACTTAACAATATCCCGAGGACTTGTAGGCAAACTATTAATTAAACAACTCGATTAAGCGCATAAAAATAATTAAATGACTCTTAATCACCGCATTTGCTCAAAATTATCTCTCTCTCATTGCAAGCCGACACACTCTTGCGAAAGATCATTATCACACTTCTTATAATACTACTTAATACTGAATACATTTCAAATCAACTTGCATTTTTTTTGCAATCAAAAGGTTTCTAGGCTTTTATCTGCATTATTAATCAATGCTGCAATACTTTTTTATTGCAAGTCTAATGAGCGCGAAATATTTTATTCATAGGGCGCTCAGCAACTAAACAGTTAAAATAATTTAATTAATCTGCAAAAATATGGAATTTAATTTTTAAACCCATATTTTTAAATTAGTATTGAATTTTTTTATTAAATTTAATTATTTACTATACAAATAAATTCTATATTCAATTTGAAGAGGAAGTTTGTTGGTTTAATAATTCATTTTTGAATTGTTAATTACAATTCTATAGCGCAACAAAAGATTTCTTAGGAAGTAAAACTTTTTGCATTGTAATATTTGTAATTTATTTATTTAATATTTAAAACAAAATAAAATGGCACGGTATTTAATTTTTAAATATAATTTATAACTAGTTTGTTTTGTTATAATTTAATTATTTTTATTTTATTATATTAGAATTTAGTTGGTAATATTTAGCTTTCATTGTAACACTTTTAACCCAATTAATAATTAAATTACATATAAATAATTTTAGGACCATCCCATAATTTTTTAATTAAATTCCAATGGCTTTAAATTAAAAATGATTTTTTTATACAATTTAATTATTTATTTAACTACTTTGTTACGAAACAAAAATAGTAGAAACAATTAATTTCTTAATTAAATTTCAAATATTTTTTTCGCCCCATATTAATATTCCTTCAAAGAGGAAACACAATTTTACATAGTAATAATTTAAATTTATTTATTATTACAATTTCAATTACTGCATACTATGTTACGTTATTATTTTATTTATTTATAATTAAAAATTTCAAGCTGGATTAAATTTTTCAATTTCAACTCTCTAAAATTTAAACGAAACTAATTTTAATTATGCCTTCCATAACAATAAACAAAATGTACGAAAACGAATTAAACAAACAGAACAAACAAAAAAAGAGATTGTTTGTATAATATGTAATTAAAATCAAATCTCGAGATAATTATGATGATTGTGGTTGTTGGCATATATATATTTTTTTTCTAATTAAACTAGAAGCGATGAAAAGCGAAATAGTTATTCTGCGTGTATAATTAGATAATAGTCCAGTGTGTAAAGGCTATTATAAAAGAGCACCGTGTGATGAACATACGGTTAAATGTTCTTGAACCTGCTAATGTGTATTTCGAAAATACGTGGTGTTAAAATGCCTAAATTACCTTCATTCCAGCTCGACAGCCTATAATTTCGGTTTCCTTAGCCGCCTTGATCTCACGACGACTAAAACAAGTTTACGACCACGGTTTGCGTGTTAGTAAGGTGTAAAAATTATACCTATATAGTTTTGTTTTCTATTATAGATTTTTTTCTCCTATGCCACAAATTCGGGGTGGAAAAGAAAAATTTACTAGCAGACAATCTAGTTGCTAAATTATATACCGCGGGAAAACATTTGAAAAGTACGTGATAAATTATATATGGTTAATATGATGACAAATTGCAAAGTTGAACCCTTTTTATATGTTCTGTATCGATTAGCGATCACATGCGAATGGGGCGAAATGTGTTCGTTATAAATTTATTTACTGCTGAAGTGAAATTCACCTGCCTCGAATTTGTTGCAAGAAGTCAAGCGATTTTTCATTTTTAAATATGCATTTATTGGCAAAAATTGGAGCTTTTTTGCAAAAATTTCGCTGAAAACTTTTTTTATGGCCGACGTTCTAGTATATTTTCCAAAAATTATTTAAAATACCTTAAAAAAATTTTTTGGTTGAATTCAAAACTGAACATGAGAATCCATAATTTTGAATTGTTGACGCTCGGTTGAAATTTGTTGCACTAACAACAACAAGTAACTGAATCTTTAATAACTAAATTATTTCGAATGCAAGCCACGTAGTAGTAAAATAAAAACACTTTGTATAGAAGACAATTTTAATAAATAATTTTAACGTTTGAAATGTTTCACACTGAGTGCGAGCCATAACGTTTTGACGGCTATATGGTTATAGCCCATTTGCATTCTTCTTTTCGATTCGTGTTGGTTGTTTTTTGGAAGCTCGAAACTGGTCACACTTCTGTTTATTTAGTAAAATTAACATAAGAAATATGTGACTATTAAATGGCTTAAATATTAATAATTTTCGAATTAATATGAGATACGGCTCAAATTAATTTAACTGTTATTGCTGATGCACGGAAAAATATATTTCGTTGAAATAAAAACCCGTTCTTTATTATCATGGATTTTGTCGAAAAAAATAAAATAATATGTGGCTGCAATTATTAAACGCAGTGTCTGTCATTAAGTGTTTAAATAGTTTCGCTGCATGTTTTATATACATGTCACGCTCATCAGCCACGTTGTTAACAATTATTCTGTGTTAAATGGTATCACAGACTATTTAACAAAAAGCGATGTTCGTAAGAGAGGATATAATGTATGAAAGGCTCTAGTCCATTGTCATAAACATAATTCATGTGATTATTAGCTTTTCCATGTAAATCTAATGCCTTCCGTAATTTAATGCTTGCTGGTGGATATAATGCGTATCCATATGAATAATGACTTTATGAGAATGTGCAAATGTTATGAATATGCTCATCATTATTAAATCTCATAAACGTTGGAACTGGAGCCCCGAAATTGGGCGGTTTGCCTTGCTGAACAAAATCGTGAAAGCTGCCAACAAGAACAATGCGCACATCAATTCAAAGAAACGGTGAAATATATTATTCAAATTATGCCATTACACCTAATTTCACTATGATTTATGTGTGTGTAGCTGAAATTATAATATTTAATTACCCGGTTCGAATAATTTATACACAACGACTATTTGAAAATTAATTAACCAACCTGTATATTATATACGCAAACAAAATGCTCAAATTCATAAAAGTATTAATTAATTACCTTTCAGATATGCTAATTTATGTTTCTCGTGATGGATACCACTTTTTCACTTCGGCTTTTTATATGCAGTTTATCGACTTTGTTTACATATTATTATTATTATCGCGTATATCGGGTGATTCATTTTTTTACCCCAAAATTTGGCAAAATATAGCGCTTCTAAGGATCGCTCGATTCCTATTGGTCGCACAATTTTTTTTTATGTTTTAATTGACGCAGAATATTAGTAGCTACAACTTTTATTTTAAAAAGTGTTTTGTAACTTCAATTTGTAAAAAGATATAGCGCGAAACGTGGCGAGTGTCTGATGCGTCATATATGACGCGGTAGCACTCTTCAACTTTGGCGCGCTCTATCTTGGATATTTTTTTAGTTACAAAAAATGTCACGATATCAAAATTATAGAGAATTTAGTCCTCTACAAGTTTTATTTGAACCTTTTTTACGAGCGATTAACAGGGGTCGATATAATTGTAAGACTTCTCATAGCACTTCATATTCCGTTTGATAAAAGATACCAATAAGTACTAAAAATAAATAACGACAGTTGAGTGTGCTTTGAATCGAAATGATTTAAGTCGCTTCCAGCTCGTAAAACAAATTATAATTTATATTTACAAAAATTATCATTATATGTATGTTATTTCTTTTAAAAAAATATTAAAAACATGCACCGTAATACGAGAACGTAAAATGTAAATATAAATAATATAAGTATAGATATTTATCATAATTTCCTTTCTTTGTTTTATATTATAAAGGGCAGCTGGTTGTCAGCTGGGTTCACATATATTAATGATCACTTTGTAATTAACCACCATATAACATTGAACATATCACCATAGCCACTTGAAAACGCCAGAGTCTCGCCATCAGGCTCTCCTACTGCTCAAACTCTCTTCATCTCCTCCTGAATATGTCGTGGTGGCTATGATGCTGGGTGCCTGGACCACACAAACGGGTTCTCACTTTCATTTCATTTCATGACTCATATATACAAATTTATTTCTTTCGCAAAGCAATATGCAGAAAAATAAAAAGAACGTGGCATGCTATATGCACGCTAATTGGATGCCATATAGGCATGCCATTATATATTGCCATAATACAAATTGGAATTCCTCCTCACCTCCGTCGTCATATTTGGGATTCGCTTACAAATGCAAAAATATTATGTTACTACAAACCGCTTTTAATTGGGTGCTAATTATTGCGAGCGCGCAATATGCACAAAAACCACAAACCTCTAATGCGATAAGGATTATTTATGGAAAGTGCAATAAAATGTAGGTAAGCCTGCAGGCATTTATAGTACGCTAATAAAAATGTAAACAATACGTTAGATTTATTAGAGAAAACGTATAGTACATATTTCCGTGGTGGTAATGTTGACTAATACAAATGTATGGCTAACTTCGGGGAATGATGTGCAACTCTGGGATTCCCCTGATGGAAATCGTTGAGTAATGAAATATTACTCAACACCCGTTCAATATTTTTTTTCGAACCGACCTATAAAACCAAATGAATCACCAACTAAATCCCATATGAAGTAATAGTGTGATTAAAGTATTGAATGGAGTACAGCAGCCAAAGCAGATTAGCATCTCTGTGTAATATAACACTCCTAAACAATAAATATACACGTGTGTGCTAATTGACATTTACACAACTGCAGACTTAATCCTCATATATATTATTGACTTCTTTCCAAGACCTTTTAATTGACTAATTTGCGAGAACGTATTTATTTTATGCGTGCTCGCTTTTTTTGGCAACGAATTTTTTGCCCACTTTTGAAAAGGTGAGGACGGCGGCGACGAAGCGCGCCGTTGCGGCGGCGGATCGATAAGGCGGCAGATGCTGCCACCGCGAGGCCCTGTTACAGTGTCACACCACGCCCCCAGGAAACACTCCACCGCCGGCCCCGCCGCCCTCTACCTGTCACCAATTTAGGCCCCCACGATAATTAATGAGCCCGCGGTCTAAACTGAAACGATAATTCCATGATAATGGCAGCGCGCGACCTCCTGTCAATTATTAACGCTCTATGTGTGTATATTGCACCATTTTTATATCGGATAAAGTTATTTGGAGCCAACAAAAAAATTATAAGGAAAAATATTTGGCACTTTTCACCATTCCGAATATTCAAAACTTTTTTGGAAAATCCCTTGCTCTAGTCCTAAATCTTCACCACATTTTCTTGGCACCCTTTCTCCAACTGCATAAAATTAAAGTTTTGATAAATTTCGTTAAATCCCTTCACCTGCATATTCCGTCAACTGGCTGATGATGAAGAAACGGGAAAATATTAATTATTATTTTAATAATTGGACAGAGCATTGTAAAAGGCCTAAACGGGAATGATTATTTCCGATGAACAGATAAGGGTCGGAACGTTATTTGTCAAAACGAAATAGCATATCTCTAAATTACCCAGAGATAATCCGTATATGATATTAGGCCTATCGTTTGAATAGATCTATAAGAAGGAAACGTTGTGGTGTTATGCGGTCATGTGAAACCGGAAGAGGAGCGCGAGCTACACTATTTTGATATAGTACTACTATGGTAGGTACTACCATAGAAAGACGAAGAATTACGTTTTACAATAATTTTATAGAGAGGAAAAAAAAGGAAAAGCAAACACTTGTTCGTTTTAGTATCGAAGGAAATAAACTTGTTATTTACACACGGCCGTAAAGAACACAGCTTTTATTACATGTATGCGTTTAAATATATAAATGTCTTGCCTCTACATCGAAAACCAACTTTGTATTTGGAAGTTATTGAGATATCTATTACAGGTTTTGTTGTAATACTTCCACTAGCGTTAAATTATTGCTATATGAAGATAAATCTTGCAACTGCAAAACTGTCTGGTACTTTTGGTACCACCAAGAAGATCTCCCAAAATTATTTTCCCAATAAAAAACAGAACAGCGTTGGAGCTTCTGTTAAAAGAAGGATGAAATAAATCTTTGGATGGTAAAATAAAATCTTGCAAGATTGACTTTCTATTTTTACGAGACTAAGCTAGACCAGACCACGGACACGACGGACTTTGACAATATTTATGTTTGTTGCAATAAAAGTGCATTACGTATATCCGTCCAAAAGGTCGTAAATGGACACACTTGTTAAAGCTGAGCATTGCCACCCACTTAGTTACATGTTGAGCACAGTTATCCAGCTCTAGCTGAGAGAGCACAGCATTTGACTTAGCAGCGATGAAGTTCTTTGATTTATGGTTCAAACCCACCCGCTGATCTCTTTACAATCATAGCTAGTTTTGTTTGATTTTCCATTCTTATCTTTTCAAGTAACTCCCATTCTCTGGTGGTTTTTCTTTGGAAACGAAACTTTTCAACCAAATTTATTGAAGGCCCCCAAAAATGGGCAAAGCGTGTTTGTTGCAACGCCATTAGCCTTGAATTGTTTGTTGTGACAGCCAATTTTTATGGCGTTTTTCACAAACTTTTCCAAAAAATTCTAGGCGTAATTAGAAATTTTTTTTGGAGCGGCAATCTTTTGTCTCATAAACGTGTAAACAAAAACAGCGCTTTCTATAATAAATAACTTTGAAATAGTGAGTTTAATGATGAAAAGCGAGCAACGGATGCGACAATATACTTTACAATTGTCCAGCAGTTGGAAGAAGCACGCGATCTGGTCATCAACAATTTTTGTATACACACACAAATATTCAGGCGACATTTGGGTAACGCTAAAGCCGACTTTATATTTACACCTTATGTTGCTGCCACTGTAATTATCTCCGGGTACAAAAACCACGCTTTTTTTCTCCTATTAAAACAATCCGTTTTTCATTCATTCTACTGGATATCTTCATTCATGACCGTAAGTGAAGATCAAGATAAGTGCAATGAGGAACTGGAAAGTTGATGGATGTTTTGGTCTTACCGTTTTTAATTCGAGTTCCAATTATTAATCTGCTGGGATAAAGATCTTCCAAAATCTGAGAAGATCTAGATCTAAATGACGCTCTCTGAAGACCTAAACGTGGAATTGTGAAGAAAACTTACTATTTTGAGAAGATCCAAGTCTAGATCTTCTAAACTGTTTGATGGTCAGGGTCTTTTAAAAGTAGCTTAAAGTGGTAATAAATTCCGGAATGATTTAAGAGGACAAGACAATTGGATTTGACCAATAATATCATCAACATGGTGGGATTAGGTGGTGATATATATTTTCGCCTGGCAGCAGAAGGTATAGTAGCGTAATAATATCCCATTTTGTAAACAATATTTCACAAGTAGCAGCGACAGAATGTGTAGGTTGCTGATTACATATGAAATGTAACACATCGTTTGGGAGGACAGATGTGTCGAGAGGACACAATAGTGTTGGTAACGAGGTGGCTTTACAATTTCTTGTACATTATACCACTCATACAATTCAACTTCCAACTTTACCAGCTTTTTACTCTGCATTGAATCATATTTTTCCAAAACCACGTTGCAATTTTATTATTATGGGGTCCCAAAGAGAATGTCATCACTAGACCAATTTAAACATAAATTTCAAGTTACGATTGAAAAATCGTTATATGAAGGTATGGCAGTAAAAACATGTAATCGAACACTTGTATGGCAGTAAAAGCGAACCATCGTAAACAATAGTGATAGAGTTATCCGGCAATTAAGTCTGTGGGTCCTATCGCATAAAGCCATCTATTATAGGCACCTGCATAAAATAAGCATTTTCTTCTATTTGTATCGAATGCTTGCTTGCATTGCATGTTAATATATATGGCAAGTCAATCTTCACTTTCGCACTCGAATTATTTCGCAACATGCAGATGGTCCAACAAAGCTACCGGACCATCTATAATTTTCATAATTGTTCTAATGGACAAGATGATTTTATGGCAGATTTAATCGTGCTTTGCTAAATTTTAAATATAATCAAGCCTTTCACTTTGAAGATTTGAAATGGTAGAGCAATTTCGCATCAGGAACTGTTATGATGAAGATGGATATAGATAATTTCTAGATCTTTTCGAGTGATGGATGTTTTGGTCTTGTAGTTTTATATGAGAACTGTTAATTTTGTTGGATTATTTTGATGCTCCGAGCTTAGATCTTCAAAAATCCAAAAGTTGGACCAATTTTAATATGATGTTTAGAGATCTAAGACGGTGATTGATGTTTTGGTTTTGTAGTTTTATGTAAGAACTGTTAATTTTGTTGAGATTTTTAGATGCTCCTCGCTTAGATCCTCGAAAATCCCAAAATTTCGACCAATTTTTTTTATGATACAGATCTAAAAACTTGATTACTGCTTTGGTCTTGTAGTTTTATGTAGGAACTGTTAATTTTGTTAAAAAATTTAGATGCTCCATGCATACATCCTGAAAAATCCCAACTTTTTGCAGCCAATTTGACGTAAATGATGGATGAGCGGTGTTTTTTTTTCGCTTGGTACATCATTATTTCCAATTAAACAAGTGGAATAGAATTTTTCTGCGGATTTATTCTTGTTTTGGCAATTTGGGTTAAACACTAGCAATTACCATAGTAAATTGGTTGCGAGCCGCGCACGTACTCTGTTATTATTGTCGGCATACACAAAACACTTTGAAAGCTCGCAGCTTCGACACTGTCTATATTAATGTTTACAATTATCGATGAAAAGCATCGTACTGTGTGCACCTGTCACCGCGAAACTCGTCGTCGATATTATAATGCACCGTGCGGTACTCTAATTATTGCTCCGCACCAACATTTTGCAACTGATTATTAAATCATTCATGGCTCTGTTGGTAACTTGATTTCAGCAATTTGTAATTGGAGAAGGCTCTACTGTGTTAGTGTGCAGAATGTCCTTGACCATAAAACCAGAGATAAATTCATCGGCTTCAAATTGGGTATTTACAAACAATAATATAAGAGTGCAAAATGGGGGGAGACGATACATCGAGAGCGGAAAAGCAATTTGGAGAGCTTTGCTAAGAGAAATCAATGAAGAGGGTGTAGAGGGAAACCGATCCAAATTGCAGACACTTCTCTGGGCGCTATGACATGGAATGGAATCTCCTGCTGGAAATTGGGGGAAATGACTGTCTAATTCTCCGGAGTACTTAATTACAGCTCAAGCTCTCCCTCTAAATCAAATCATACAACCGTTTTGTGTTCCGAACAAGATTATTATAGAGTATCCCCCACAAAAATTACATTTCAATTAACCATCGCGATGGATTTTAATGAGCAGACCAAAATGAGCTCGAATTTATGAATAAAACGCTTCGTTGGAAAAGTTTGCGTGAGCTGTTTTTTATATTTATTCGTTCTTATAACGGCCATCCGTTTGGCTGCATTGTTAAAATCCATTCAACCTCTAAATTAGCCAAGTATTCTGCTATTATTACATAGTTGCTTACAAACAATTCAATTAACGATTTCCGATTATCCGAGAGGAATTAAATAATCAAACACTAAGCTCGTATGCATATTTTTTTCATTTCAAATAAAACGAACGAATGATGAAAATGACGTGCGTCAGATTAGGATCTTTTTAGAGTGCAGGTGGCTTTATAATATTAATATGAAACATTTTTATCCTACCCTGCTCAAAAGCGTTTTGATTTTTTTGATTTGTGTCAGCTGGATTTGAGTTTCCATATAAATACACGCTTAATTTCGTTTTTCGTTAAGAAACCAATTCCGTTGCTGATGCTCTTTCAACAGATCTGTTGACAGGCTGAATTATATTTTATTAACAGAATAGGAATTTCAAAGAAAGTCGCCAATAATTGGACGACATAGGACGTGTTGCACAACACAATTATATTTAATGAAATTATTGTTAGTTTTTTCCTTTAGAAGGAAACTCAGTGTCTCGTAAATTTTGAAGACAAAGTATGGATAGTTAGTTACGGAACGTTGAGCGGTTTTCGAAAACGAATTAATAAAAACCAGCACCAAGCAGCATTGTGACACAATTTACGTGCCCCTCTTTGGTAATAGAATTGTTACAACATGTGGTACATGATTAGAGGGTGTACTTTTGCACCCCCATTTATGTAACACTCGATATTTATTGCAAAGCCATCGTAACAGATTTATATGGGGTGTAATAACAACATTAATTTGATTTCGATATAGTTGTCGGTGGTTATGGGGCGCAAATAAATGTGAAGCCTTACCTGCCAGTTTTGGTGATGATCATTTCGGTGCCCAGATCGTGGAACTTGTCCCAGAGGTCTTTCGTTTCGAGATGGCATTCGACATTCAGCAGTTCGTCGCAGTTGCACAGAATCTTCGTTTTTGGCGATCGTTTTTCCGCAACGATATCCGGCGATTCTCGATCTAAATCGGTCGGTTCGGAGCCGCAATCCGAAATCGCCGGAGATTGTCTCATTAATTTCGGTTTACTATGAACACGAGCTGTTTCACTATCGGAACATTCCTCCACATCCACTTCGATATCGTCATCTTCTAAAGGCTCTTCAATTTCCTCCGGCGTCCTCAAACGCAACAGAGCACCACCTATGGGATGAACATTATGGTTTCATTATGTCGTGAGACGCAAAGATTTAATTATAGTTATAGGGATTAGAAATTTTCACATCAATCAAATGAGGCTAAAATGAATCAAACACATCCGAGAATTAGTAGTAATTTAGCGAGGCAATTATAATCACGAATTGAACAATATGTGTACTATGAGTACAAATATAATTACGGCTTCTATGATATGGTACAGAGAAACGTTATTTAGACGTCTGATGGTGATTTATGAGCTTGCAACTTTCAAAAACTAATATTTTATTCTCAAATGTTTGTCTTTGGAAGGTGAAGAATTAACATTTAAATTGTCTTATTAACATAGTTAGTTATCTGAATTCAATGTAAATTTTCAGTTTGATGGCCAAATCATCTAAATTAACTAATTTCATCACCAAATTAATTATTCACAAAGTTGAGTAGCAGTAAATTCATAAACTTAATGATTGAAGATATATTCAATGATGAGTCAATATGGTGAAGATTTAATAATCTTTAATAGGAATTACATAAAGATTCTTTAAAGTTGGTTCAATATTGAGAAGATTTACAAGGAAGAGATCTCTTTCTTTGATCTCTATTGACTCAATTTTAAATGGTTTTGGATGTTTTGATAACTGTATCCTAAAAATTATCTCAAAAAATAGATGCATTTGAAGGAAGAGTGTCCTTATTCATGTATGGAATCAATTTTGGAGGCTTAAATATCTAGATCCTAAAAATCTTCTAGAAAAAACCTTTCAACTAAAGGAAGGATATCTTTATTTTAGTCTATAGACTCAATTTTCAATGTTTGAACATCCATATCTTAAAAATCTTCTCGAAAAAATGTTCCAGCTGAAGGAAGAACTTCTTTATTCTAGTCTATGAACTCAATTTTGACTGTTTAAAGACTTATATCCTAAAGATCTTCTCAAAAAACAGTTTCTTCCAAAGGAAGAACTACTTTATGCTAAAAATCTTCTCAAAAAATATCTTCAATCCAAGGAAGAACTTTCTTACTTATATCTAATACCTCTGGTTTAAATGTTTGAACATCTAGATCCAAAAAATCTTCTCAACAAATGTTTTCTACTAAAGGAAGAACCTCCCTAATCATATCTATGAACTTTATTTTGGATAAAATCCTAAAAATCTTCTCTTAAAGCACTTGGAACTTAAGGAAGAGCTTCCTATTCATCATCTATGAACTAAATTTCAGATGTTTTTAGATGTTTGACCAACTAGATCCTAAAATTTAGATTGTTTTTCTATTGGAAGGCCTCATAAATAATTGTTTATTGATAGTTCTAATAGTATTATATGATGGAAAGTAACCAACCGTCGGATTGCAGTTCTGCGGCAGTCGCGGCAATTTCAGCTTCCGGCGGGGTGGCTCCTCTCGCCATAATGGCAGCAATGGAAAAGTCAGTGGCTCTGGACGTCTTCGCCGTAGGCACAAGTAGTGCTGCTGGCACACTGTCGTCTGGCATTGTTCCCAACAACATCACAATAATCACCAAAAAAACAAGTCACAATAAAATTTTCACCCAAATCAAAAATCAATCACCACCGAGAGCCAAAAAAAAAAGGAAAAGAAAACCAAAACCGTTATTGGTGGTAATGATGAAAAGAAGTGTCTTGTTTAGTTTTCAACACGGTTCATGTCCAGTTAAACTGCTGCCCACTGAAAGACTGACTTACTGACTAGGCAGGCGTTCAAACCCGGGCTTAGTCAGATGGTGCAAAAGGAGGGAACAACCATTTTGAGGCGGAGTTTTCCCCTTGGAGGCGGAGTTCCTCAATGTATGTGTGAGGTCCCCGATATCAGTTTCGCGTGACTTAAGCTATCAATCAGGGAAGTGTGGTAGCGGTGGCGACATGCTCTGTAGACAGACCACTTGATATCACTTCCCCTAGGTTCGAGGGCCACCCACTGGTCACCAGAGGCACATCTAGTCCGAGTCCGGTCATGGCTGCCCATATCCGAACAATTTCCCATAACTGTATGGATTTTGCCTCAACTGGACATGATGAAATCATAAGGTTGATGAGGTCGTTCGTTCATTGGGTGGAGTGACAGGACAAACGTTGGATTGATACTTTCTTCTCTTGGTCGGATTAATTGTCTCGATTTATTGTTCTCGTTATGGTGGAAATTTATGTTTTGGAAAGTTGCAATTTTTTGGTTCTAGATTGTGATGGAGAATTCGTATTTCATTTATGTTAATCGTGTTCTCATAAAATTGAAGCAAACATATGTTATTTATAAGTTTACATATGAGGATAATATATGTGCACTTGTATTATCTTTGTTAACCGTAAAATATATAAAGAAATATTAATAATTAACCAGATAAATGCTTAAAGATACGGAAAATATTCCAAGCTACTCCTTTGATAATTATGTAAAGTGCGAATTTTTATGATCACAAATACATAACTATGCTTTTATACAGCGATTATTATTTTATTATATATATAAAATAATTATTTGAATAATTTATTTTAAATAAAAAGGATACATAAATACACTTTTTACACTACTAGCTATAGAACACGACTTTATGATATTGATTAACAGACTGAGAAGTTTAATTTCACTACCTATGCCGGTGAGAGGTTGTGAAATTTCATTTCACAACCCCGGGGTAAATAAACACATAATTCGAATTTCTGATAATACCGTAGCAGAATTTAAAAAGAAAGTTATACAGAAAGAATCACTATGTTGTAGGTAATTTATCTGATACTATTTAAGCAATGAAATTGTTGTGTAAATTAGTAAAATGTGTTAAAAAATTTTTTAAAACTTATGTAACTATCAATTACAATTTCACTGGGCGTTTTCCAATGGTACATTTAGTGCGCACTTTTTTGGTTCTGGAAGTTGCAAAATTATATTAATGATAAATAATTGTGATATTCGAACAGTTTTAATAGCGGTTTAATAGAAATTCAATTTAAATTTCAATTTAAACAAAATCAAACAATCTATTACGACAATTAAATTTACTCTTCTATCAACTGTCAATGGCGCTGCGGACTAGACGTGCTAGTAGTGCAAAAAATAGTATATACACCACGGTTGTGAAAAATTTTCTAGCGCTCGCACTATCATATCCCTCGATGCTGCGCATCTCGGGATATGAACCTGTGCTCGCGCTAGAAAATCTACTTCACACCCTTGGTGTATAATATACTATTATATTTGCTTAGCCGCACCAATTAATCAGAATCATGTAACAATTAACAATATTAACATGTTTCAGTCTTTTGCAAAATATTTACTTCCTGTTGTAAACAGCTTTCATATTCCAAATAGGACACCCAGCAACATCATTTATCAATACGATGTCGGACCATTTAAAATTTCATTGCACCATTGACGAGAGCATCGTTGGTGGCTTTCAAAGAGTTCTTGGTAATGGTCAAAAATTAAAATATCTCTTAGATATTAACGCTAGTGGTCTAGAATTGGACAAACTTAAGTCCTGTAGGTCAAAATCTTCTATATCTTCAAAAAATCGTTTTTGGTCCAAAAATTGGCGTCGCGAAAATTGGCTTTGGGAAGAAATCTTGTGGTTTAAAAGTTGACAATTCCATTTAATATTGGATGTCTTGAATATTAATGAATAAATTATCCTTTGGTGACGACTTTTGAAGACCTCTTGGTGATGACTAAAAATTAAAATATTTCTTTGACATTAACACCTTGCGTCTAGAATTGGACAAATTTAAATCCTATGACTCCAAATCTTCTATATCTTCAAAAAATCATAATCCGCGCTGATTTATCTTCACATGTATTTTGGAAGACCTTGTGGTTTTAGTGGAGTGTGGGCACGAGGGCCGTGTGAATTGAACATTTCGATTCGGTCCAGGTGGGTCATGACTCTGCATGCATCCAAACAAACTCGAATTTGCAATACTAGTGGAAGGTTAACTAGTGAAGAGCCAGAACTGGTCGACCTGATGCGACAGTGACAAAGTCAACATTTGGCTTTTTAACAATTGCAAGAAGAAAGCCATAAATTGTACCCTGTTTATCCCAATGGTGACGTCTATTAAGAGAAGTTCAGTGAGGACACGTCCAGGCCCACCAAAGACGGTCGTTTTTCCGTTCCGAACGAAGGGAATGGAAAACGTTGAGCACAATGGGTTCTAGTGTTTTTCTATTATACGCACTTTATATGTAACAAATATTATTGAAGCAACCGCAAATTGAATATGGCTTTAATTGACCGTTAAGGGTACTTTGAACAACAAGCCAAACCCCTTGTCGTAGACCCCCCGATGTTCTGGAAACTGTTTCCACTCCCTCCTTGAAAGGTGACACTATAAGAATACTCGTACTTTTAAATAGGCATATAAATGCATACGTTTTTGAGCATGTTAGCCTGAAATTTATATCCTCATGTATACCTGAATGGTGTTATGCGCTGCTGCTAGCATGTCCACGGGGACTTCTGCAGACCTCAATGTCTCTCTTGTCTTCTCCCATACTATATAAAACTTTATATTTTGTCACAACTTCCCACCTGTTGTGTCTAAGAGAATACGTTTTATCAACTCTTCTTCTTCTTGCTTGGATGTTATTTAATTCTAATCTTTTGACAACTTATAAGATGATGATTTATTGTTTTGCTACGAGTTTATTTATATTTTATTTTTCTACAACATTGTGTGAGAAAAATTCACGCCATAAAAAAGTGATAATAAAAATTCATTGTATCCGTACAGAAAATATTATTAATTCTCTTCTCTTTGAGAAACGCAGTTCATTGTTGCTGAAAGAGATATGTTTTTAATACCACAACATAGATCTATGATTTTCTACCTACAAAATAAATAAAAGAAGGCCCTTAATTTTATGGTTTAGGACTAAATACATTAAAATTTGAAAACTTAACCCATTCATTAAATTTAATCTTATTATTCCGATTTGGAATTTTCTTTTATAGATGAGAGGTATTTTTGTGATCGAATTTTGTGACAATAGTCCCTGAAATAATCTGGTTTACTTTTATAAACATGTGAAAAATTTGTTATTGTTAGCATATACTGCAATGCGCTGGCGCAGCGTAGCAACCAAAAAGTACGTCTAGCGCATTTGATACAACAGGTCAGAACGTAGTCGACTTGACATTAGATATCTTTTTATGGATTTTTGGAAGGCGTGTAACAGTTTAGAAATTTTTAAAAAAATGCCAAATAATTTTCTAACATTTTGTTTAAAACTGAACATGGTAAAATTAATTAAAAATTGAATTATTTAATTTTCATATAAAATAAGATAATTTATCGGAAGAAAATATTTATAAATTTTCAAAAAGTAATTTACTATAAATTTTTTGATAAATAAATAAATACCCAATTGATCGATATTTACGGCGAAAAAAAATCCGTATGCATAAAACGTGCGCTTTATATTCGATACAGTTATCAATATGATTATTTATGTTTTATATAGGTGCATTTTAAACAAGCATTTGCATACACATTTAGTTGCAAGTAAACAGTAGCATTAATGTTTAAAAAATAGCTAGTTAGTTCCTAATTATTTTTTACGAGTGTGCATGCATTGTAATTTGAGGCAAGGCTATGAAACAAGGAACTGTTTTAATGGTTTTTATCAGGGCTATAATGGAAAAAAATAAGCTTACCGACCAATTATACAATATAAAAGTACTTCATTAAAAAGGTATTTTGCGGTTTTTCGATGTTTTGCTCGAAAATATATCGTTTTTCTATTTCTTATTAAAATGAAATATGATTGAAAAAAAAATTCGTTTTGGTGATTGCAATTAAATGTGCATTTGGTGCGTTCTTTTATGTATGTAGAATGAGTTTATGGTAAACTAGGCATATCTAACCGGGTAGGGCATTTAAAATTGTTGGGGTATTAACCGGGCATTTGTAATGGTTTGGAATATCCTTTTCACTATATATGGCCATTAATCATACAGTTTGTGTATGGCAATATAAACAAGTCTTTTTTATGTCATCGGATACCTGACGCATTCGAATAATACCATGTTTATCACTGCCATCAACACCATGGGGCGATGCGACTTAAGCTCGTGGAATGTTCCTCATTCAAACCAGAATTGTGGGTGGCCAACGCGCAGACCAGCAACAACAAGCGCACATCTCCAACAAAATATTGTATAATATGAGCAGCATGTTAATTTTATTATTATTATTCAAAGTCGCGCAAATCCATTCATTGATATAATACACATTTTATTGTCTATACGTGACAAATCTTATGGCTCAAGTCCATTCACGTCGACAATGCGCTCTTCAAATCCTTGAAATCATGCCTAAACATTGCAGAAAGGCTTCCGTTTTTCCATCTATCTGCAACTTGAGGATCAGTAGACCACCGCATCAGGAGACCACCATGCTTCTAATTCGAATTTATGCGCAGGTGCTACACATGTGACGTCATCCCGAAGATTTATTGTGACGTAACTTCTTAAAAGTTAATTATGTGCTGCAAAATGCGCAAACTTCGAAGCACAAATCAAAATTATACGATTTTTTTGTTTTAATACAGTTTTAGTGGAACACTTTTCCTCAAGCATGCGGTAATTATGTAAATGTTAACCAGTGCGTATATAAACTGAGCATAATCTGAGCGTTATCGCAGACAGAAGTTTGAAACGATCTCGTTTAGGTGGATGCGGTATGGAGTTCATCATAACTGCTGGTAAAAACCGATTAGACTTTGCGGTAGCGTCATGATAATTTGCCTAGCATTACACCACGTACCGATCTACACCGCTCCAACCCCCGTTCCATTTTTGCTTCAACTAATTAAAATTTGATTAGGGATTTGGGTGGAGGCGCCGGGTTTTTTCCAATGTTTAGTAATGAATGTTGCGTTCGAGGAATGAGAGTCTTAAATGAGAAATTCCAGGAGACAATCGACAATTGAATTGAACTGTTATTAAAATGATTATTTGCAATGCTAAAACAGCAATAAGGAAACGCCAACATGAACTGAATCAAGAATATTTCCGGTTAAAAGTTTCATCATTGCGCAGATTTTATGAACAGTAAAATATTTAATTTGCCAAAACATTGCTTTCACAAATACTTTTACTGGTCTAAAATCCAAAAACAGTATTGCTCCTTCCGCGGAGAAGCCATCAATTTTTGGAGCAATAAGATAAGATCTCGGAAGAGCACATGTCCCTTGATATGAGATTATTATACAGCGGAGGCAATTTTCTGACCGCACCATTTAATAATACAAAACAAACCATTACTCAATGAAGTTTCGATTCTTGCGACCACAAATACGTTTTATGGCCACGCTCCTTATGTAGATCACGATGGGCAAGCATGTTTTTGACGGCACCAATAACACTAACATAAAGTTTGCAGGGATTTGAATCACAAACGGAAATAAGAGAGAGATTCGGTCAGTTGTGTTTCTTATATTAGGTTTTGCATCAATTCTGATTGCTGGGGATGTTTTGCGCTGATAGATAAATAAAGAGATATTAGATCAGGACCCAGATGACGCTAGTTTGGTAGGATGGGCACGTTTTGCCGGCCCCTGGTCAAGAGCGGTTATCTGCGGCTGATATATGTGGCTGATCCCGGTGAACACGTTCAGCACTTTTGGATTTGCTCGTCCAGTTTATGGTATCGCTTCTGATTGGAGCTTTGCGAATTATGAGATCTTGGAAGTCTTTATTTCCTTCGAGGAAGATCAATAATAAAAACGTGTAGCATTGTGGGTGTTCTGTTGTGGTGGCGACAGATCGCCAGGGTGGTTGGAAATCATTCGCAATGTCCCCGGGGTGGATAAGAGAGCAGCGCATGCAAACGGAGCACTTCATTAGCATGCAGTCCGCAGGGCACAATCGCAACTTCGTTCCGCGCGAAAATAGCCACATTAATTAGCATTTAGATGGTTTAATGATAATTAGTCGGCGAGGCACATTAGGGGCGACCAGCTGGGGGGAGAAAACATGGTGGCATTTGCCAGTGCGAAAAGAAGACGCCAACTAGTCGCCAGGGTGAAATTATTTAATTGTCGGTCGGTTGAAGGAATGGACAGCATCCAGGAGTAGTCGAGCAATTCTCCGTGGTCACGCGCGAGCCTCCGTCAGCGGATACCGCAATTATGGTCCTCCAACACATCAAAGAAGTTACCGACGTAACGTCTCTAATCATCCAGCAAAATGCACTGATTTATTTATGGATTTGCAGCTCTTTGATGATGGTCGAAAATTTTGCGTAAGATTGAGTTGAAATAATGATGAATTACACAGTTAATTAAAGTCGTGAAATTGGATTATATCCAATAATTATTAACGCATTTAATTAATATAAATCAATAGTCGAGGAAAAACGTAGAAAGTCTACAATCAATCAAGTTTAGATAAAATTATACTACTGAATAATCGATTTTAATTAAAATAACTGATTACTTTTTGCAATATCTGAGAATTACTGCAATATATTGATTAGAATGTTTTTGTCTCAATTATATCAGCCACTCCTGCAGAATGTTAATTTCTCTTGTATTTGCCAATTTGCGCAAGAAAATCGCTAAAAACTGGCTTCTATACAAAGAACGGCGAGTTGGTAGTCCTATTGTCCTATTAAACCAGGAAGTACTTCTGGAAGGGAATTAAAATGGGAGAAATTGTGGAACCAAAAAGTGGATTCCCAGGTCCGAATGGAAAAAGGATGGAACCTCTACTTTGGAAGATCTCCTCAACAAAATTGAAGGAGATCCAAAATAAAGGATTGTTGGAGTTTATTCAAAACTAGGATCTGATAAAAGTCGAGAAAAATGTTGACCATTAACAAAACTCTCAAGTCCATATCGTTGAACATCTTCCTCACGATAATTCGTTTTTTATCTAGCGCATTTTCCAAACGCAGAAAAGACAATACAACTTTAATCTGTTTGATAACATAATAAACGAAGATTGCTCCCTTGTCGCCATTCTGTCACACAAATAGCTCCGGCCATAAATTGGGGTGTTTTGGTCGCCGGATTATTGAATATTTACTACGTCCAATTTTTTCCCTCCTCAATACTGGAACTTGTTCATAATTCCCGAAGTGAAGAAGTAAACGTGCGGAATACCAATTAAGCGAAGGACCATTGAAAGAAACAGTTGTAGAGCGGAAGTTTATTAAAAAGCCAAGCAGGCTGTTTGGCTGAAAAGGGACTTTAGGAGCCGTGGAGCAGGATTCGAGGGGATTTGCAGCCACAAATGAGCTGGAAGCGCTGAACATAGCGATGAGTAGCAGACGGCACCACCACACGACGACCTGCATACTAAACTCACCTCTTCTCGACAACACTTGTGTTTCCATTATAATCCTCACTCTCGTGATGTGTAATTCACTTTGCAAACCTCCCCATCCATACATTTGTGTTGCGAAGGGATACATGGAGGAATAGATCCTCTGCCAACCTGTCATACAACGATGGGGGAGGACGAACTGACAAAATTGCAACCGCCAACAATAACCAGAGGATTACCGAGGACTTGAGTTGCGTTATTGGCTATTACGAATTTGTGGGGACAAACTGACTGAACGTGGGAACGGAGAAAGTGCACAACCCTCTTGGGATGCACCTATAGGGAATTATTTTTGCCGGTTTCCACGAATATTATATTCGCCATGGAGCGATGATCAAAGTGCAGTAGCTTTTCGGGAAAAAGTCGTAACGCACTTGCACAAATCATAAAATTGTTGCATTGTGTGTGGCCGGAGTGGTGTTGAGCAAATTTTACAGTTTCATGAGTGGTGTTGATTATTTTAACGTCCCAAGTTAAGTTGATTATGTGACCGGGCGTATCTTGACGGCTGCAGCTAGTGCAGACTGACCGTGAAACATTTCTGAAAAATTACTTTTTGTTTTTACCCAAGTGTATACAATGTTGACGGCACGGTGCAGCTTCGCTTTGATCTTTTAAATACCGGATATAATTAAATGCATTTTTATGAAACGTTTATTCCGAAATTATGATTAAATCTATTAGCTGTTTCGAATCGCTGTTTTTGCTTGACGGATAGAAGCTATTTTGATTTTCAAAAGTAAAATTTTGAATCTTTAATTACTTAACTTAAGTCCGTTATGCCTTAAAACAAGTCAACTTGAATGGCGCGCTTGCTTCAAGTCAATCGGACGTGCGGCGCGGAAAAGGGCGGGAAAACAATTATTATACGAAAGTCCCCATCAAATTAGCAAAGACACGAAAATAATTTCGCAAACTGAAGTGTAGCTTAATATTTCATTATTTATATGTAATATAATTCATAAGAAGGATCTGAATGGAAATCTAGCAGCTTAGAAATGCACACACGTATCTCCGAAACGGAAGAAGGGAAGATTAAAAGCGTTTGGTACGCAATAGGGTGAATGCATTTAATAAGATTCGTATTTTTGAGCAGGTGTTTTGCCTATAAGACAGGCATTACACGGAGATCCTGAAAGGAGCGAGAAAAAGTGCCCGAATTTTTAACCCGGGAAAAGCGCGACGCACACCTGCAAGACATCTGCAAAATCACGCCCCAATGTTTTTCAGTTTTCCGCCGAGATCCTTTCAGGCAAATATGTAAAAACGGATTCCGTATATTTTTCTCGGTAATTTATTCGCCATGCATGGAAGAAGAAATTTACCAGTTTAATAAAATTAAATGAAATGCATTAAAAAGAACATTGACACACGAATGTATAGCTTTATTATTGTTTTTATGAAATCGTGCTGGAAACGAATAAAAGCAGCGATTGATTGTTATCTGAAAGAATACATGAATAACTGAATAGTGATGATCGTATTATGTAATGGCCTTTCCATTTGCAGAGTCGGTCGAGCCCGAAATTCCTCAAAGCTCGCAGCGAAAGCTCCTCTTCGAATTGAAACGGCCAGTGCGGCTCTTCATTTTAAATACACAAGAACACATGTATTACATTAATTTATGATTTAAATGCTTTTAGATATAAATAATTAATAGGAAGGAAAAAATGTGAGTAATTGCTTAATTTATGCGTCTATTTGCATTTGCATAAATTAATATCGCTACTTCCTTGAAGAAATGATCGTTATTGTGGAGACAAAAAGGACATAAAAGGCCTTAGTGCCACCAAGGCAGAGGTGTTTTGTGGACTTGTCCATAAATGTTTATGGTTGATTGTGAAGAAAACAGTAGCTTGATTAACTTGAACACACCATAACTACATTACAAAATTTAATTTCCCATTATATCATAATTACCATTCTTGTATTTGATAAGAAGAAAGGTTTGGAAAAAAGCTAGCTGAGCTTCGGCAAAGCTCCATGGTTCAAGGATATTTATTGTTGATTTTATATCTGTTACATGACGAAAACGAAAAAAGTCTGCGCTGTTGATGATGAACATCCAGCCAGCATTAAAAAAGTTATGGCTTACCCACACAGAATTGCATTAATATTACTAATAACCTTTTTGCAAAAACAATATGCGTTACTTTTTCTTCATTACAGCTATTTTGAAGTCGAATAATTGAATTAATTTTATTTCAAAACGGGGGGTTGGAAATGTGAGTGACATCTTGCAGCCTTAGGCGGGTTCTTAAGCTCCAAATTCGATTCGACATGGACCCTTTTCAAAGTCACTGTTGCACAATAGGTGTGGACTTCAACTATGAAGTATTCATGTTTACATCACATTTGCATAAATTATCCGAACAGCATTTTTGATAAGCGGACCAAATTTCAATTATATCTAATTTTTGAGAAATTGCTCTCCGCTCCAAGCGCAATCCATCAAGTTTAGATTCTATAGAGAATATGGGACATGTTTAAGATTTTATTTCTATTTATAATGAAAGAATATAGTTTATTTTATTGATTGGTAAAGGTTTTTTTGAAAAAAGTGCAGTAGATTTTGTAATAATGATTTTAGAAGTTTGTGATGTTTTAAGTTTTCGGAAAGCGCGCTTCTTCCTTGCGCAGCTGACGTCACTAGCCTACAAACAAGGTGCAGCGCTTTTATTTCCCCTCTCTTTTTATCTTGTTAGTTAAACAGAGAAGTGGGGATAAATCGCTCCTTGTTTGGAGGCTATGTGACGTCACTAGGCATGCTGCGCTAAAAGCGCTTTTTCTAAAAATTTAGAACATCGCAAACTTCTAAAATTATTTTAACAAAATCTACTGCATTTTTTTCAAAAAAACTTTCACACATCTACTAAATAAACTATACAGTTTCATTATAAATAAAAATTAATGCACGTTCCCTTTTAGTTATAAATTAGCCATCACATTACCGAAAGCTAATTTGTCACTATCAAATAGTGAAACGATAATGAAAAATAAAAGAGAGGGAGCTGCAATTATTTGATGTTATAGCCACATGTCTCTCATAATAACAACCCTTCACTAATTTACCGTCATTAGCATTAAATAAATCGCTTATTTACACAGGCCGACCAATTTGGATACAATGGGATGATGGGTGGCAAAGGAATAACAAACAGGGGGGTGGTGCGTGTATATTTATGTCGGCAGGGAAACAGATACAGATTAGCGCGGCTTTGTGTCATACGGATGTTGCTTATTAAATGCTGATCTCTAAAGCTAATTCGAGGGGAGGGAAAATAAATGGAAATAAATCGCGCCCCACTAAAATAATTTATTTTGTTTTCGTATGGTGGAGAAAAAGTTAGTTGCATGTTGCTAACTATTAACAACAAACCATTCCACATTGTGTTTATTAATAAAGGATTAAAAAATAAAATACAGACACGCCACCACTGCTTTTAATTAGAACCAAAGCCAGCGTTATTAAATTATACATTTATCAGTAGTTTAAAACAGTTGCTCGCCGGTATAAAAACGACAATTAATAATATTTATTTGTCATAAATTTTCATAATTTAAGGGGACACTGCATGCGGAAACCTGAAAGTATAACTCAATTTTGGGGGCAGCCGGATAGCTACCATCGGGTCGCCCGACACCAACTATCGGGTACTTTGAATTAAAATAACGGATAATTAGCTGAAGTGAATTAAACGTCAGTAATTGTTTTTTCGGAAAGGGCTGCGTTGTGTTGAGAAGAGTCGAATTTATATTGCGTGTGCTTTAGTTTGGTGAGTGTGAAATCCCCCAATCCTAAGCCATCTGCAGACTCATTTAAATACGTTAATCGCATTTATATTTGCTGTTTAAATGTGAAGCAGTGCAATAATTCACTAGGAAGTCAAACATGCTCTCTATTACTATATACAGTTTGACTCTGCCTATATAAGGGGTTAACTAACTTGAGATTTATCACGTTGACATCTGATCTGGGTTCTCCAAATATGTAGTAGCAGTGTGAATTTTCCAACTAGCTTAACGTGGATTCGAATTTTACTTCTTGCAGTTATATTTATTGTGCTTTGTTCTGAGTGGTGCGGAATTTCAATAAAAAAATCGCTCTAATCTCTCGGTTCGATTGACTTCAATATAAATAATGGCAATAATTGCAATGAACATGTCTTAACTTATGAGTTATAGTAAATCATATATCATTTCAAATGGTTTATTCGTGTTCGCATTACACACAAAAAGTCCGCATATTCGCCACGATCCAAAAACTATTATTTTATTGAGACAATACAAAAATTACGTAAAGCTCAACATACACTGCGATATTTAATTCCTATATTTGAGCGAGTTCTTTGATACAACTGTATTGCTGGTTGCCTAGATTTTAGACGAGGTCGCTGATGCGCTAGTGACGTGGCGCTCTGGATTTATCAAACATCGTCTCCTTGGCGCTAGATGCGTTTTATGTTTTGTATTATTCTTGTATGGGTCGCTTTAGCAAAGCAGATACCCATATCCTGATACGGTGGTCATTAATTAATGTACCGCGCGTTTGAACGTTCCGGAGCCAAAGATGACCTCTTCAATAATACCGCATATAAGAAGACCCATATAAAACTTGTTATCTACACTTGTCATAGATTATTGCGTTGTGCCTCTTAGTATTATTATATTTTCTGTTGTTTTACACCATATTCTTAACTAACTAATAATAGTAATGAAAGCAGCCATAAATATCATTTGCCTGACATGACTTTCTAATTATAGATATATGTGGTGTGTGTGTGTATTTTGCTATATGGATTTTTATTTCGTTTTATTTGCTTTTTATGATAGGTTTGAACATAAACATTGTTAAAATGCACATATCAACACTTGCGCTATAATATTCGTTTTTTAATGAAAGCGTTTATTGATTTCCAAGTAAAATTAACGGCTGTTAATTGGGCAAGTTTTAATACAATAATTATTTTTAATTATGGGAACGTATGTAATAAAGTAGTAGCGTTTTTTTCTAACCACATGTTTATCATTAAACAACTCGCTATGCTGTAAGACTGGAAAATATTTATTTTATAAATTCAATAACAGTATATAAAAATAAACTGATAAACAAATAAACGCTTATCCCAATTTAGGTGTTGTACGACAGCATGAACATGTAATTAAAAACATTTTACATCATTAAGTAGAAGAATGTGACATTAATTGCAGTCAGAAGTTCCATCATTGCGGGATGCTCTATTCAAAAGTGTCAAATTTTTGACAGTTGTAATTTAGCTAAAGTCTTCAAATTAAACATTATGGTTTATTGAGTAAATATGTACGTTTGTTCCAAATTTCAAGATTCTAGCAATATTTTAACAATTTTTTAACTTGCGAGGTTCGTCTTCTAACTTACCGTTGAAAGCTCTTGAATCTCCACTAGAAAACATGGTTCCAATGGTGCTAGATCCTTGAAATTTGGAACAAATATACAAAATATTATTCACTAAAGCTGTGTAAAGTTACAAGACTGTATCTACAACGGAACTATTTAAAAAAATATTTTTGGAAATTTTTTAGTCTTCACTAGAAAAATTACTTGTAATTGTCCTAGATTCTTCAAATTTGGAACATATACAGAAATTATCAATTCATGAGACTGTGTTAAATTTTAAAATTGTATCTTTATTATAACTATTTTTAAAAAAAAATATTTCTTTGACTTGGTGCATCGACTGTACAACACTCAACAAAAAAGCTCGCAGATAATCTATTCAACTCTCTCATACATATTTATTTATGTAAGCTGGCCCAGATCATGTCATACAAAAGCTTTTACAAGCGTTGCTCGATTAGACTTTACATAAATATATTTGTTTGTCCAAAATATTCTTATATGGAAAATAGGAAATTATTTTGAGCATAAATATTAATCGTTATTAATTTGGTCTTATAAAAGGCTACATTGTTGTTCCAATAAAATGCATATAAATAAAGTTTTATTCGCACCGATACGGATTATTTATTGTTTTTTAATAAACAATTTATATATCGACATGGAGGTGAAGGGCAAGTCTGAATTGCAAACGTGGGCTTGAGCCAAGCTTAACGTGATTATTGCACTTCTGGAATTTATAGTTTGATTTATTGTCAGATCGCCATTTGCGAACGAAACAATTGAAGCTTAGTAGTGTGTAATGGCTACCTCTTTGCCACCTACGTATTATTATAAAGGAATAAATAAACATATTTATAATCAGACATTGTTGTTGTTAAAGAAGGAGAATGAGAAGAGCCACACCACACACGTTGAATTGTAGACCTATACGAAATGAAATAAATGCCATCATCATCATCATCATCTTGGAGAGGAGACACAGTGGCTCTTCTTTCTTTTCTCTCACACTTCTTTCTTACCCGAAACAATCATCAGTAAGTGTTTATGCTTTATGAGAATTTAATAAACAACAATGAATAGCAATTATTATTAAATAATATTATGATAATTATAATTTATTTTTATAGACATGAAAAAATTCAATGAATTTAAATTACATGTCGAGACTTGGTGTACCTATCATTAAATGCTTTTTCGTTACTCAAAATTAAAAAACTCAACCTGTGAATGAGTTGAAAATAGCCCAACGCAAGAAGTGGTTATATTATTATCATTATTAAACTGGCGTTATTTTTTTCCTTTATTAAATTGCAAATAAAGCGCTCCATACCCTCAAAATCATCTCCGCGCGATTATTGGAGGATCAAGAGGACCGCCATTACAAGGAGCGAGACGATATAATAACTTTTAGAGTTTTATAAGCTACTTTGAACATTTTTCTACAAGTTATCGAAAAAATGGATCAAAATCGATGAACCACAAAAAAGTTACGAGATTCCATTCATCGAGCGATTTTTCTCCGCGCGTAGCTTTTGCTCGGTCTCTGGTCCACTTTAGATAAAACAGAAAAACGTTGCAGTCGGGAATGCAGTTTGCTGGTTGTAGTATAAGTAGCGGTGTTTCGTATGTACATGCAACTAATCGTCTTGGTGATATTAGTAGACTAACTTGGCCGTGAAAGACAAGTGAAGGTGCGAGCGGCGCCTTGGATAATTACAGGGCCCGACCATCGAGATATGATGAATTAGTTGGTGTTACTGCCTCTCATCTCCACCACGTTTGCCGGCCTTAATATCGCATCGCACGATGCTCTTTATTACATTTTACACTTTTAACTTGCTAATTTAGCTAATTTATATTGTGGCTGCTTTTGGATATATAGTAGAGATATTACGACTATGGGTTTCGTCTTGGTCTGGTGCAATATTTCTTTCGGGAAATATTTTAATGATCTTTTACCACTATTAGGTGTATAACGCAGAATATAAACTTTCCGTATAATTATCGTTAAACTATCATTAGGTTTGGATTTATTGCTAATTTTCTTTTTGTGGGAACGGTTTACTATCTACATTTAAATGGAAATTGTGTAGGTTCAACTATTTCATAGTAAACGTTTAGATTTAGCTATTTCTGTTTTTAGAAGTGATCTTCTAGACCTCCGGCAACTACAAGATCTCGGAAAAAATTTGTATAGATGATCTTAATTGGTAATTTTGACTTTTGGTCCAAGTTCTGGACCAAAGCTCTTCCTTCCAACACTTCTGGTCCTTCTATATCTTCACTCCAACATCAAATATCTTCACAACTTGGAGAATCTCCAATATTTTTCAATCCTCCATCATATTTCCAAGTAGCATAAAATTATCAATTAATTTCGCCTTGAATGAAAGAGGCATTTACGGTCGAACATTATTGGAAATGATAAAATAAATTGGCATTATAACGAACGTATGTTAATGAAAATGTACAAAGAAGCAATAAGTTGTTGGTCCAGACCATATAAGTTGAAATAGCAATGAAAGTGGTAGTAAAATTTTTAAATTGGGTAGCTGAAACACTGTCACAGGTTACAATAATGCAATATGCACACATATAAAAAAGCAATTTGCAAACGAACAATGCATTTGCTGTTTGAGCGGTGCGCGGCGCGCAATGTGAAATTGTCCATCCACTGATGAGGAATGCCCGTGGTAATGTAAATTATTGACTGGCGAGGTCACGCCAAAACTTTATGGCAGTCTGCGTAAGAGCAGTGAACAGCGTTTATGGCCGTTTAAGTCATCGAACGCTTCCCCAGAATGAAATTGCACTGAGGCTTTTTGTCCAAGTGAATCGTCTTAAAAGTCACACGTGATGTATGGCGTTGGTCATAATTTAATTTTATTACACCTGGGTCTGTTATACCGCTAATTTGTTTTGCAAAATAAAAGCTAAAGCCTCCAGCGCATACACACACTTCTTATTCTTGGTGGCGTGGCGTGGCTTGGCCCTCTGCTTCCACCGATTTTTTCATCTTCCACCATGAAGACGAAGAGGAAGAGTATAAACACTTTATTCCTCCTGATGGCCATTATTATATCTTCGCTTTTGACTCACTTACGACGACGCTAATGGTTCTTTAAAACCATTCATTTGCAGCTTTGCTTTTTATTTATTTTTCTCCATCATGATTATAGTCGTCCGTATGGTAACTGTTCCAAATTTTTTGGCATGTTAAATACAAACCGCAACAAAAGAAAGGCTAAATGGAATTCAAATTATGATTGACAGAAGGAGAAATGGGAATGATATGGGGTGTTGTTATCCATACATTTTGACCATGTAGAGCGGCTGTGTCAACAACACATACGCACAACTTATTGCGTGTTACATGCAAATTAGGCAACATTAATATGCGTATTTTGGGCACATCCCATACACGCCGTTAAGGGCGCAATATATGCTGCACAGATGGTGCTTCTGCTACACGCCGTTAAGGGCGCAATATATGCTGCACAGATGGTGCTTCTGCTATATTACACCCTTTGGCTCTCTATGTTGTTTACACAAACAAAGAATGCCACTCGCTTTTTTTTTCAAACGAGAAACGCCGCACAAGAATTCCGCAAAATTTGATGAAATTAATTTATTCATTTGTGGAGCGAATTATAAAGTAAGAGCTGGAAAGTTTGGACTTTTGGGATACTTTTAAAATCAATTTCAAATCTAATGAATTTTGTGATTCTGGTCCTTCCGTCATTGGACTTTAGTCTGAAGGAAAAAAATTAGACTATGAATCGAATAATTTGTAATTCCCATCAACTCGTAAAAGCCGATACTCGCTCGGATGCGATGAGAAACTGGAGCGCGAGCGTTTAAAATTCTGATAGCACATATAAGCATCTGCAATAAATTATATTGTGGTGTAGTAATTTCCTTCCAAGTTTACACCTAAGTAATGATTTCGACACTAAAGTTTAAAAGGGACCGCGCGCACATTGGATGGATGGCCGACAATGGGCTAATAGTTTGTGCTTTAGCCTGTTTGTGCCTCAGGTTATTTATGGCTTATATATATATATATATAAACGAAAATTCAGTTCGCTCTGATAATTAGATGCTGAAACTAATTAACTGCTGGAACGGGTCGAAGGTGTGAAACAAAGAGCCGACCGCCGCGGGCTGACCAAACTCTGAACCAAACAGATTCTGCACCTTTTACATGATGCGCTCTCATCAACTTTTTTTTTCCTTTTGTTTTTTTCGTTTCTTTTGTTAAATTCAATCCAGTTTATAAATATATAAGGGATACCGTTTCATCGGTTGAGAAAAGCGCCTTAATTATAGTGTAATTAATTATTTGATTATTTTTGTAGCCTTGACTTAATATTTTACATAATATATGGGTTTAGTAGTATTTTATATTTAATTAAATTATTTTGAAATTAGGGGATTTTTTGGAATACTATTTAGAAGTTTAATAACTATGAACGCCATCTAACTTGAAGTAGCTAAAGCTTTATCACAGCTTTTATACGGTGTTTGGTTATAATGCAGAATACTTCATATTTCTTGTAGTATGAGCGCCATCTAACTCGAAGTAGCTGAGGCTATTAAATATTTTTATTATAATGCAGCATACTTCTTGAAGTATAAGCGCCATCTAAGTTAAAATAGTTAAAGCTTTTGAGGGAATTATATCACAGGACTCTATTTGTTGTTTGGATTACAGAAACTTTCTTCCCTTAGTTCTTTCGTTTTTCTAAAAATTCGCTAGATAGCGCCAAAAATAAAAAATCCGCTAGATAGCGCCAAAACAAATATTTCAAAAATTCAAATACTATTCGCAAATAATTTTATTGCTCACAATACATAAATAAGTCTTAAAAAATATAAATCTATCTAAATCAATCTTCATCATCAGTCAAGTCCTTTAATTCAGTAGCTTCCTTAACAACCACCAAACTGCTACCCCCAATCTCCGTATCACCCTCTTCCAATCGCGCTTGCTTCACCGTCTTCCGCAAAGCCACCACCTCGCCCTGTTCCAAATCAAAATGCATATTCTTCAAACTATTCTTCCCATATCGGCTCGCCTCCACCGACACACTATCCATCATATCAAAATCACACTTATCCACACTAATCGTAAACACATCCGAATTAATCTCATCAAAATCCGTGCTCGCATTCCTCATATTCTCAAACTCCGTAAAAATCGACTCATCAATCGTCCGCTTGGCCGAAAAATCACTTTCCCTCGGATTAACGAAATCGTTATTAACATTCGGCGAGACAAACGACGAATTCGCTTTGATCCCGAACAGCCTCTTCGCAAAAAACCGCCCCGGCAAGTTCAACTCCAAAGCAAAACCGCGATAATGATTGATCCGTTCGTAATAATTGCGCAAAAATCCGCATCCCATAAACAAGACGAACAAAAACGTGAACACGATCAGAAACACAACTATGACAATTCCCGCGCAAATCGCCTGCCAAATTAAATCGACAAGTCGATAATCCCAGCCGACGGAGAATCCAAGTCGCTCGGCCCGTTCGGCAAACAGCGCCGGCAGCAAAACGCCCAAAATACCGCAAACTAAGTGGATCGCTGTGATGTTGCAGGAGTCCTCCAAGCAGGTGTGATGCAACCCGAAGGAGATTAGAAAGTAGATTAGTGCCGCAGCGGCTGAAATCCCGAAAGCGATTAGCGGCGAATAAACGTCGACTCCGGCAGCGATCGAAACAACGCCAGCAAGCGAGCCTTGCATGCAGCGGATTATAATCCAGTATTTGAACATGTCCTTGTAGACTAGCAGATGCATTACGGTGACTACTAAAATCCCTGCGGCGATCGCCATTAAATTATTGACCATTATTAATCCAGTTATCGGGTAATGAATTATTCGTATGGGTAACGAAAATGCGATCAGCCCGATTAGGACGAAAAAGTAGCCAGTTATTGTGCTGCCCGCCGATTCGGACTTAATGGAGAAGTCGTCGAGTTCGCTTAGTTTCAGGATACGCCGTCCGAGGATCAGCGCGCCGACTAGGCCGGTGACGCCCGACGATATGTGGACGACGATAGCGCCGCCGTGGTCTTTTATGGCAACTCGTTTGTTGAAGATGTGGTAGTTCGTCATAATTCCGCTAGGGTGCCAAATCCAGTGCATTATGGTCGATTGGAGGAATGCGGTGTAGATAAATGTGATGAAGAAGATCGTAGCGAAAGTTACGCGGCCGGAGAGGAAGGTGGCGATTATGGCGGTGCCGATAAGGCAGGCGGAAAAACCTGGAAAATATTATTTAGTTAGGTATTTAAATTTTGTTTACTTACCGTATACGGCTTGGTCGAAATCGATTATGCTGGTACTATTCGTACCGGTAGCAATTTTTATCCAATTGTCATTATATCCGACAATCCCAAACAAGGATTCTCTACCGAACGAAAAATTGTATCCGAAAAATCCGTAGGAAATAATGCAAATAGCGATATCGACAATATTTTGCAATAAAATTATGTAAATGTTGTTGGAAGGTACGCAGCCCAGTTGGATCAAAATAAATCCCGCTCTCAATAGAAGAGCTGGAAAATTACCACTTTAATTAGCTAGCGACAATATTAAAATAATTACCGAACGCTGCGCGCAGAAAAGTGTTCGTATCGTTCGGTTGATGAACGTTATAATTTAAAGTGGTGGAGACATTAAGCATATTTTTGACAGTCAATAATAAAGGTAGTGCGATATTTTGGCAACAAATGTATATTTTTTATAATATCGTTTACAATATAATAATTTAACTATTTACAAACAATGTACAACGACGGTCACATTATTATAATTTTTTGTCATAACACAATTTAAAAACAATAGCAAATAATTAATAACAAACCGAACGTGATGTCTATGAACAAATTTACCTAGTTTGACTAGTGACGAAAAATTGAGGTAATAATAATAATAACAATCACATGATTTGTTCATACACACTATTATAATTTGTTTTCTCATAAAAATAGAATATTTACAAAATTCAATAATTAATAAATTACTTAATAGTCGTCGATCACTAAGAAAGCGAGAGCGCAAAAATTTCATCAACATTCCTTACATAGTAGTAAATAGAGTAAAGTCTTAATTAGTATAACAAAGATAAAAGTTGGCACTATTTTTTTTATATTACTAGGTAGGTATATAAAACGGTGATTCACACCAAATTCGAAAAAGGTAATATAAAGCAAAGACCCATAAAATTAATAGTAATAACAAACCGAAATTATCACTTCGGATAGTATAGTAATAATTTTTATAGGTCAAAAAATTCGTAATTAGTTGAAGCTTATCTACATGCAATTAATGATTGTATTTAATTCCATTCTAACAAATCACAGCAAAAGTGCTTTATTTGTACAAGTGCGCTTTATTAGGTAAAAGTGTGCATAAGAATTTATGTTTTAGTTGTGCAGTTTAGCGAAGAAAATGTTTATAGCACCATTAATCAATCAATTTTTGAAGAAGATAATATTTATCTACAAAACTGTAAAAAATGCAAATTTAATGTGCAATTTTATGTTAAATATTTAATTAATCCTAAACTGGTGTTTCATTATTTATTTAAATATTTAGTAGACTTTGAAACAAAATTGAAGAGGACGGATTAGTGCAGAATTTCCTATCAAGCAACAAGAATTTTAGTAGTTTGGTCATTGGTCAAAACGTGCGCATTTCCCAACAGTTTTTTGATTCAACACAAAAAGGCTCAAACATCATAAGAGAAAACCATTAAATCTAGATTGAGCATTTTGAAACAATCCACTTACATCATTCAACCAGAATTATACTGAATGGCTATCAATTAATAAATAAATGGTTGTGCCTCACTTAAGTTTTCGTTATCGTAGTACTATTGGTCTCTTTAGTTGGTTGATCCGCAACGGCTGTCGTCGGATCCGCTTGACTAGGATCGCTTGCAGACTTGGGAGGTAGTCGTAGTTTCAAAGGGTTTCGTAATTTTCGTAAACTGCGTTCAAGCGTCTCAATTTCGTCGCGGATCGAATTATACTGATTCAAATCCACGCCGACTTTCTTCGCCTTCTTGTGCAGCACGAGCAACTGTTGACGGTTTCGCACATCCGCCAGAATATATTCCTTTACAAAAAAATATTATGTGACATTTAATTTTAAATGCTAATTGAATTTGTTACCTCTTTCGTAAGTACGTAGTAAGCGTAAGCGGCCATCGCCGTGCCGTACGTGACGAAATATGTGACTGGCTCCATAATGTCCCAGGAGTATTCCCACCAAGTGAGTCGGGCTAAAATGCCAAATTGTACTGACATTAAGCCGAGGCCCGTCCAGGATAGCCAATTGCCCCTTCGATAAGCGACCATCTCCAACTCGCTTTTCACCTGCAAGGACATAAATTTTAGTGGGGATAAGGAAGTTGCTGCGACAAGTATTTGGGGCGCACGTATTTGGGGCAATGCTGCTTGCTTACTATGCAAAGAAAATAAGGGAGTAGGAAGTCAAGTTCATGTTTTTTTAGTGGGTTAGATCACAAAAATTCCCCCGACAATTTTAATCGACTAATTACCTGTTCCAATGGGAGCAATTGTTGCTGCAACGTCTCCAGTTGCGTTGTCAGCTCCTTTTCCTTAGTCAACTGATGTTCCTTTACATGTAAAGCTTCATACAGTTGGCATACTAAATTTTTCACATCGCTTAGTCTGCAAAAAAATAATAAAAACAACCCTTAGCAAAAGATTCTCTATATACTGTATACTATATCAAATTATTTTGCAAATTGCTTTCATTTGAATTTTAAATTGTATAAAACTAGATGTGTCGTTGATTTGCATTTCATATTTCTAGAGCTGATTTATTATCCTCACCTTTGCACTTCCTCGCCAGTCAGTCTCTCATGTTTCGGTGTATTTACATTATAAGAACAATCGTTAATAATTAATTTAAAATCGTCATCTAATAAGGTTTCTATCGTATTGGAAGATGCTATCCTAGTGCCGTCGCGACACTTGCAAATTACCCTGTCAATTCCTTTGTCTTCGCGTTTTAGCATCTCTAAAAAATCGCCAACAGTGTTCGAGATTGGCTTCAATGTGAATCTACATCGTTCTTTTCTACTTGGAAGAGGTACGGTGATTTGAGGTAGACCCCGATGGTACTCCACAGTCACTTCTGGAAGAAACAAATCACAACATTAATTTGTTGAAGAGGAAAGTTAAAAATAGTTTAAGAAGATTAAACTTTGAAAAATTGCTATGTGAAGGCTTTATTTCAAGATTCTCTGTCGCTAATGAAATTATTTTTTAGACGTGTTTAAGTAACTTTTAAAATAATTAAGTGTCAATAATTTAGAAGAGAGAATGCCTTTAACAAAAGCACTATTATCCTATTAGACGTCGTAATTATTCAACTACAATGATAATGGTTTCGTTTTAACAATAGTCTTCAGTTTGATTATGTGAAAGTAATTTGTGTTTTTGCTTTCTGGAATTACTGGGCTAATTATAATACGAAAAAAATATTGCATTTCCATTTTTTTATGCATGTGGAATTATTGTTTTTTAAATAATAAAATAAATAAAATTTATTCGCAAAACCGCAATAAAAATTTGACTTGTCTAAATAAATTAGTGAAACGTAGTTCCGTTCGCGTAAGCGAATCAATAAACGTTATTTACTTAGAAAAAAAAATAAAAAAATTATTTCTCATACACCGAAAATAAAAGTAACAAGATATTTCCCATTTAATTTCAGTCCATCCCTTATGGAATATATCCACTTAACAAAACAACTCAATTACAATAAAAAGCTTTCAGCATCCTTTATTTCCCTTAGTCCTTTGTATTTCGCGTGCGTTTAAGGCCCCAGATTTAGCGCCACCTAAAAAATCAATCAACCACAATTTTTCAAATATATTCCTGCGTGTATACATTTTATGATAATTATGACCATTGCATGTCACGTTTACCTTTTGAATCATAATAAAAATATGCGTGTCTTTCCATTTGGACATGCCATTATCGATTGGCAATCAATCTGGCATACATGTTTAAGTAAAAACCTAATTAAATTGTCTATTTTCAAATCCATAGTAAAAAGTATTAGTTAGTATTCTGGCACACTTGCCGTTGCACTCTAATTCCCTTTTCAACACTAATACGAGCATAGAATTACCTCTATATAAGTCATTCGATATATATATACAATTATTTCATGTGTATGTTCGTTGCAATTAGACGAGCAATTATTACTGATTTAGAAAAATAATTGCACCTCATTATAAATACCTGAATTACCAAAACATTGATAATAATTGTTTCAAACTATTATTGAGCTTAACGTTCGAGATTTATGTCATCGGCATTGTAGTACATTAACGAGTACATTAATTTGCATCTGACATTGTTTCAAATTTACATGCACTAAGTTAAGCCTGCAAAATTCATAGAAGCCTAACATAGTACCCAAACAGATTTCCTTCCCTTTAATTAACGTTGATAATGGACGGCAAATGCGTCTAATTTGAATGTAACTGTCGCATGCACCAAAAACAAAAAAATGGCGCTTTGCAGACATTTAAATAATAATTGAGAATTTATTAACAAAAAGTCGTTAATTGGGTTTAAAAATGTAACTGTAAACAAAACAATTAAATATTAATAAAGTCAATTAACTTGGAAATTATCGCGGCTGGTTGTGGATGATTTCGCTCACCATCGACATGAAATATGGAGTGCAATTAATATTTACCACACATCGTCTAAATCGAATCAATATAGCTACTTGTACCACATAAGTTGCAGTTAAAGGCAATAAGCGAAAAAGAATTAATAATTTATTAGAAATAACATTTTCTCCATTCATTGGAACGAAAAAAAATCCTCCATCAATGACAATCCCATCATTTTCATCGTCACTCAACAAAACGGCCTGTACAACTACTAATTGCCGTTAGACAACAAGCTAAATAAAGAAACAAGTCAACATTGATCAATTAAAAATTAACAACAATACAAAATCCATGTAACGTATACCTATCCTGCTTTGGTAAAAACACCTTTTTAGACACCCGTTAGTCTAAATACTCCATAGAGCAGAAAGCGCATACAAGAAAACGTTATAACTTTTAATTAATAATACGCATCCATTGTAGAGCCAGAGTAATCACAGCACTACACACTGACTGCTCTTCGGCAACGAGGCCTCTCCAATACAGCAAATTAATTTTTCAAAAATTGTGAATTGTGTCGGCGGAATTATTGTTGTGCAAGTGGTGCGAATACAATTAGCAATACTCGTTGTTAGTGTTAAAATTCGATAAAATAGGTGCAGGACATAGCAATTATCACAGCAATGCAGCCGATTTCATTAACGAGGCCCAGGAAGCGCTCTGGATGGTCGATGATGGTCTATCCAAGAATCAGGCTCAAAGGAAAAAAAGGTAACGATCAATCAATTAATTATTAGCGTTTATTGATTGAAACTTTAATTGCACTAAAAAATAGTAAATTTTCAACAACACATTCGGTTGGAAATAAATTTTCGCTATCTAACTTTTCAAGCTGGTAATGGGCCATTATATGTGTTTGTGGTAACATTAATTCGGTGATTATTAATCATCATAAAAATTATTTATTAGTGCATTAATAATAAATTATGTAAAACGTCATAACAGAATTGTTGGCAAGATGACACTAAAATGCAAAGATTTAATTGCAGTTGCAGTTATACCGACAGTCATTAATTCTCTATTGAATGGCAATTAATAATTGTTAGAGTTGCCCTAAAATTTCCCGTTATGAATAATATTTAATTAATAGCGAATTTTATTAATTGAATTTCCTGAAAATTTTTAAATGGGCGATAAATTCGAATAGCCGATAGTTAAAATCGTCATAACGTAAAATCACACATAAAATAACCCACATATATTACAGTTATAATTTTAAGCATACAACCAGATGACACTCAATTTAATTTTTTACAATTCATTTCATAAACATATATTTAATCGCGAATAAAAGAGTCATTAAAAAACCACAGAAATAAATAAGTAATTTATTGTGTGTCTTAATGGTTACTTAAAACTGTATTTATTACGTGAAATTCCGCAGAGAAACAGTTGTAGGAAATATTAGATTTTTATTTGATTGCATTGCAAGCAGAATAATTAGACTTTAATTTGCGGAATCTTCTTCTATTCTAACGTTAAAAATTTTAGTTCTACTTTCAATTCATATTCGCGATTATTAATTTTAAAACTAGCTTTTGCATTTAATTATGGACTATTTGAATTGCAAATATATTACTGCAGTTCATCGAAAATTAATTATTTCAATATCAAATTTCCGGGCGAAATTATGCGAACTTTTCCCATTAATTTTTTTCGCTAATATAATAAAACGACTATCGCAGTTTAACGAAGTCGAGGGTGGAGATTATAATGATCGTACATAAAAATAAACCCACTATGAAAGAATCCTTAACAATAAATTGCGCTCCTTTAGCTGAAAGGATTAAATCGTCCTGCAGTTTATTTTTCCTGCCCGGCATTGAAATTTTGATTAATTGCACTCGAGAGCCATAAATTAACCGACGTTAACGTGTATGCTAATTCGCTACGTAAACATTAATGTAATCTTGGTGGAACCCCGAAATTATCTGCGATGATGATAAATATCTAAAGCCCTTCGCTACATGAATTTATTATGGGAAATCAAATTATCGCAGGATATCCTTCCGGATTCATAACAGACCTGCAAATCCAGTAAATACTTCAATAATTGTTATTCAAATGCGATTATATTCATTAAAATTTCAACTGACAGGAACAATGCTCCAGTTAAACGCGGTGGAAGTAAAACGGTTGTCAGAGATTTTGCACATGACAAAATTTTAATTAAAATAAGTGTAGAAAAATCGTAAAAATTGTTTATCGCGCGATTTATATTGTTTTACCTTCCCAGACGAATATAAGACTGATATTTTTAATTGCGGCCGCGGTTACATAAATAAATCTTAATTAATTAGATAATTTTCGCTTCGATACCGTTTCGCGGCGCATTCGCCAAAATTCCTTTAATAACCCGCAATTAAATATTTTGCACTGTGTTATGCAAACGTCAATTTGATAACAGTAATTAAGTTTCCTAGAACAAATTGTTTTTCATTTCGAAACTTTCTCTCTTAAACTGCACATTTTTATTTCCTTTGCAACATGATCGCGAATAATTGCAACCTCGTGCAACAAAATACGATTCATAATAATACGGTGCTTTATTTGGAAAATATTTTATATATAACTTTAAAAACCTCATCACGTACTACAATAAAAAATTATATAAAGTTGGAAACATATATCGGGACAAGGTTGTAATTGTTTTCACAACAAACAACATTTTCTCAATGAATATTTTTTTTTAAATAAATATTAATTAATACAACGAAAAAATCGTATCGTGCATTGAGTTTTGCGTGACCTGGTCATTTAGGCCAATTTATGAATAGGTTTAGCACATAAGTTGAGTAGCATTAGTTTGGATTTGATGGCAATTCGACCGAAAAGCGAACTGCTTAGCACGCGTTAATTTTTATGAGGCATAATTATGAATTAAATATTAATAAAAAATTAGGTTATTCCTATTATTTATCGTTGAAAATAGAAGCGGGTCTGACGTAAATTATTATTTACTTGGCTGGATAATTAACCTTTGAACTACAAGACATGACGGTTATTTGGAATTAGGTAACCATCATTGTCAAGGTGAAACTAATGCTAATTGTTGTATAATAGACAATAGTTATTGCCAAAATAATTATTATTCAACCAATCGTGAATTTTGTTGCACATTTTGGTTCATTTCGACATGAAAAATCTCTAAATCCTTGACGGAAAAACCGTATTCTAATTTTTAAAAATATATTCCAATTTTTAAAAATATATTTGTATTTTTTCCAAACTTCCCATGCATGTGAAACAATAAAGTGCAACACCTGGATGACTGTGTCCGTATTGTACCCCCAATTTCTGCATGGCTGCAGATCACAAGCACCAAAACGAATACTAACGATTTCCGTGAAAATTAATTCCAAATACATAACATGTGCAATATTTTAATAGTAGCTATATCCGTAATTAGTCACATCATAACAGAATAGTCGTTCGTTGTTTGTTCATTTATCCACCAAAACCCATCAAAAGCAGAGGCGAATAATTTACAAGGACGATAGCTATATTTTACAGCAGTACTCGCAGTACTGGTATCATTTAACAAGGTACTTTAGCATGCAGCTTACATAAAAAAGTGATTGTTCTCGTGAGTTTTCAAGATAAAAATTATTTCGTTCAGTGGAAACAGTGAAAGTGGAGCGGCCAGTTTCGCTTTGATCCCGTTCCATTTTAAGGACTCAAAGGATGGCCGAAAGCCGGTGCAGATAATCGCGATTTAATGACAGGTAACATCATCGTTTTCGTTTGAAATATGCCTTTACTTGTTGCATAAAAAAATTGCTTTAGATGAAAAGACAAAAATTTAAATTGTGACAAGTTAAATAGAGTTTCTTAAATAATTTCATTTAGTTTCATCTCTAGTTTAATAGACGACATATTTTTTGAAATATAATTTTTTATTGATTCATTTTGATCCAGAATTAATTGCGTTCGTCCTCTTTTCATAGCTTCTGAATTTTTAATCAGAATACGAATCCAATGGGAAATTATTTCTTTCGTTATTATAATACGTTAATCAGATTACGTAAAAAAAATTCAGCGAGTTGCTGAAAGTTTGTCCTTTCATAGATTTGAAATTTTCCTTACAAATGTTTCGTGCGAAAATTTCGCATCAGTAAATTTTATTTTATTTTCGACATTATTAACGATTTCAGAAAATTGCCTGGCAAATACAATACACTCTTTTCTGTACTTTATAGTCGCGTTTATGGTGTAATAACATGCCATAAGTAAATATTAATCAGGTTTATGCGACACATTATTTTATTAATCATCATTTATAATAATATCGCTTATAAATGTTTTACTAACGTTTATTATATCTGTAATAAACTTGTTATAGTTTATTTTCTATTCGTTTTCATATAAAATAATAATATTTGTGTATAAGCAAATTGACTTTCAATTAAGATCGATTTTTCCGTTAACTCTTGGTTATGATGTTAATGCATAATAAATCGCTTGTTTAAAAAAGTCTACCAGAAACAAACCGATTATCTTCCTCATAATGGGATTCTCATTACCTCTAAAAACAGAAGCAATTGCGAAAAACATCGCAATTAAATTTAAATATTTATCCAACTTTAATTCAAAGCGGCAATTTTAATTTATTTATAGAATAGACAACCTTTACAATTATGAGAAAATGCACTCGACTGCATAATTATTTATATATATTTTTTATAAACAAAAATAATAATAAAATCACGCATCGCATCATAACAAAGGTTAAACTTTATTACTCATTATAAAAATCTACCAGAGATAATTGCAGGAGACTTGAATTAGCCTTGACGAATCTATGCCAATATTTATATTACAAGATTAAATAATAAACATCTTTATTGTGCAGTGCAATGCAGCAAACGCACAGAATGAGAGCAGGAAAATAGGACGGGATTTCAGGGCAACCGCAATAATTTATTGCCCTGAAACTTTTATTTTCGTTCTATGCCAGCCCATAATTCACGGGGTGATATTTGTTGCGAAGGTCAATCATCTTCTTGGTCCAATAATTTTCATCCCCTATTTTAATTTATTTCTGATCGATACGAGTCGAATTGGAAAATAATTATTGTTGCAAATTGAACAAGCAGAATTTAAATACACGGCAAAAAATATCTTTGCTAATGGATGAAGCAAATAAAATACGTAGTTCTTCGCGTAATGTGCGAATAAAATTACAGACAGTTTCAATTAGTATACTTTAAACAGCATTTATATATTTTTTAGTATTTCGTATCGTGTCGAGCGAAAATAACATTATTATTATTCTTACGTAATATTTTAAGGTAATCCAATTTATTTACGCTACGAATTTTTGCATTAATTATAAAACAAACTTCATAATGAAATTGTTCGCTTAATTTTATTCGTATTTTCAATCCAATTTCTAATGTTATTAGAGCACAAGTAATTTTGATATTTAGTATTCATATTATGCAAAGATCAATGTATTTTAATTAGAAGAAATGAAGATCTAATTTATTTCCATTTATTAGCTACGCGATTTTTATCGCGCCTTTGGAAACTTTACAGGATATTTATTCTTTTTATTATAGCTATTAAAATTTACTAAACAAATAACGCAACATAAACATTGGAGCAATTTAGCGCACCAACAAGGAGCAAATTGGATTCCATGCGTATTTGCTTCCCCTTCCCAAAGTAATACTAATTATCACAAAACATATTTATTTATATCTTCCCACAAACAATTAACAATATAATTTATTTCCGCAGAAACGAGCGTGAAACGTGCATCAACAACGTAAAACTCAACGTCAACCTAACATCCACCAAAGACTACCACCGCTCCCAAATCGAGCACTACCCGAAAAAGCCGAAAAAGAAATTTTTGCGTGGCAGCCTAGAAAATGTGTCGAGTAATCCGTGGGGCGAGCCGCAAGTTGAAGGCCTATCCAGTTTACGACGAAGCCGTAGTCTAGCAATTTCCAGAGATAATCTACTCCACAGCTTAGATTTTCCCAGTAACACCCGCACGAGCAACAAGAGCTACAACAGCCAACAGCGCCGATCCCAATTAATTCCACGTGCTAAGCTGATCGATCGCTCATCCAGCAAAGAATTGCGGTAAGTCTTAAAAATGCGATCAATGAAACGTAAATTATTCGCTCCTTTTCAGCTACAAGACAGCGAGCGTGGAAAACTTGGAGCGGACGATTATCAAGCGGAAATCCATCACGGAATATTCGCCGACCGAAGAGGAAATTTACTACTACCACCAGCAAGATCACCAAGAAGTCAATCAAACGCAACCCGATAGTTTGGAAAGCGGTTACCACAAGTCGTCCGTCAACAGCGTCTTGCAAATCTCCTACGAGGAGTTCCCAGGACTCAGTTTGCCGAATTATTATCCGGACTCGAAGTACGACACCGATAACACCGGCGATAATTTGTCGCTGATCGATAGCGTTTCCTTGGACAATAATAATAATCATCAAGTCAAAACTAAGTATTCGTCCTGCGAGAATATCACGTGGGACATTTCGTACGACGACAATATCGTCTTGTCCGGCAAGAAGTACGAGCAGTCCAAGGAAGGACATTACGCGCGACCGCGGACTATTCGAGGACCAACTCCTTTTCGCGAGAATTATTGCAGCAAATCGACGCAACCGATTTATTCCAGCATTCCATCTGATGAAGATAAATTGACAACGGACGAAATCAATCGAAACTATTCGCAACACACCACATTGTGCAGCTATTCCAACATTGAGACCAATCCGTTGTATGGGCAGTTGGACGAAAGTAGTAGTAAGGAAAGTTTAAATGAGACGATCAAAACTTTGATTGAAGTTGAAGGGAAGGCGAATTCGTGCGAGGGTAGCATCGTAACAGATCCGGAACAATTTAAAACTGTGGTCGCTGTAGACGATTGTAATTCGAACGAGGAGGAGATTGCGAAAGACGCACAAAAGCAACACAGTCACAATTATTTGAGGGAGTTCCTCGAGACGCAGAAGGGGTCGAAGAAGCCCTTGCAGAATTTCATTGCCAAGAAGCTTTCGAATCTATCGCGTCGTCATTCGAAGGAGATTTGCACGAACTTGGCGGAGAATCAGTTCCATTCATTGCCCGATATAACGATCAGTAAGAATCTGAAGAAGTGCGAGAAAATCGACAGAAAGCTGCGGAAATACGAAAAGACAAACTTGTCCAAAACGAAGTCGGAATCGAGTGAGAATCGATTTATCGTGAATATCGGTCGACATTTCGATATAACGTCCAATCCAATCCCGGTGGATTTCGAGGTGAAAATTTCGAAAGTGCCCAAGAAGAAGCCAAACGAGAAATCCGACGAGCAATTAATAGAAGCTGTGAAAAACTTGAAGGAAACGTTGCACGGGAGTAGAAGCAGTTTGGATAACGTGGAATACCCTCAAAAGCCGGAAATTGTAAGCGTGATCACCAAGTCGCCAAATATGGACAATAAAACGGAAACCGAGTACAAGGAGAAAATCGGAACGATGCGCAACTATTGGAACAAATTCATCATCAACAAGCCGGAAGTCGAGGAGGAAATCACTCCGTGCAAAGTGGTCGATGTGCAAACCAAAGTGGAAAACGTGATCAAAAAATTCGAGCCAAACGAAGAAGTTGAGAAACCTGTGGAGTTGAATAAAGTGCAATTGGCGAAGCAGCTTTTTGAGCCGAAACCTGCCGTTGAGAAGCAGGAAAAACGGTCGGCGTTTATTAAGGAATCTTGTAACTATTTTGAGAACGAATTGTTGGAGAGTTTGAACCCGAATATTGTTGAGATAATTGATGCGGAGAAACCAAAAGCTAGTCCTAGAAAGCGGGTGCACAAACCTGTGAGCAAATCCAAGAGCATCACGGTACCAGAGTTTGATCATGTGCGCTATCGCGTAGTCAAAAGCGACCTCTTCCAGAAGAAGATCTTCGCGAATTGCGAAAAGGAGTCGCAGTTCGATGGCCTGTTGCAATACCTTCAAGACTACAGCTTCCAAGAGTTGCTAATTGATAACAATATCGTGATAATTGAACCAATTCGCACCAAAGTGCAATACGAGAACAAAAACCACACCAAAACTGTTCCAAAGAACATCACTCCACTTCTGCACACCAACAAAGATGTGGAACCCGTAGATGAGGAGAACAAGATCAACTTGAAGCGTCACTTCTTCTACCATCCGATCAGAGTCAACAAGGAAGTGAATGATGATGAGTTACCAAATCCGGATACCGTCCGGCAAGCGCGTCAGTTCTTCGAAGGCGGTTTGAAGCGCTCGTTGAGTTCGCAAGAATTGGAAAACATCTCCAAGGAGAAGTTCAACACCAAGTCGATGATCGATCCGGATAAGGATTTGTGTTCGGCGACCGATTCCAATTCGCTATCCGATTTCGATGGACAGGAAATTTTGTACGATTCCATTAACAGTGAGCATTGCTGCGAGCAGCAATATGTAAGTGAAGATATCATGGAGAAGATACGCGAATGCGGAACAACTGTTACTTATTACGGAGGACGCGTGGTTAAGCACCAAGTGGGACAGCCAATTTTGACGAAAGTTATAATGGAGGAGATCAGAGATAACGAGAAGCGGAATGAGTGTAGATGCCGGAAGAATAGCGTGGATAACAAGGATAAGGAAGGATATCAAGGTGTTAAATTCCGACTGGTGAAATCCAATAGTTGCAGCAGTCGGCTGGAATTAGTAGGCACTGAAAATGTTCAGGAAAGTCGTAAGAAATTCATCAGCAAACACAAGCAGCTCTACAAACGGAATGGGGAGAAGGAGAGCAACTGCATTAAGGAGGCGGAGAATGAATTCGAGATGAACACGAAAAATGCGATTAATGAAAGCATCAAGTTGAACAGCAGCCAGCCAAAAATCATTGGCGAGGAGCGGAAGAGTGAGAACAAAATGATGCAATGGGGCGAAATCAATAAGGATCGATCGTATGCGAGTATCACGTTTAATGAAAAATCGGTGGTGCAGAAGAAGAATACGGAATATCATAATTATGATAAGTTGAAGATGAAGGCGAAGACGATAAACGAGATGGAATTTGAGCCGTACGAAGTTGCGTAAGTCATAATGTTAAGTGTATATTGTTGTAAAAATATTAATTAGTATAATAAGGGTTGGTTTGTATTTTATGATATTGAATTATGCAAACATTATTATATTTTCATTTAAATAAAAATGAGTTAGAGTTGAGCGCCATTTTTATTTTCCAAAATTTTATGCAACTGCTAATACGTTTTCGAGTAATGAGAGTTGCATACTCATTAGTAATTCGAAATCAAAGCGCTATTTATAAATTAAAGGACATTGGCATTGATTATGTAATTTTATCGCAAAACAATAACATAATAGTTGGTAAACATTGTAATTTTCTACTTATATGAATAAATTGCAGTAATTTATTTTTAAAAATTATGATGAGGGCTAAATAATTTCTGCTTCGACAAGCTGGAGCCTAAATCTTGTACAAATAGAAATAGGAAACCCACAACAAACCCCAAATAACACTTAGCTACACTAAGCGGATGACGAAATTAATTATGGAACAATGTTCGCATGGACCGAAATTTGTCGCACCCCAAATTAGCAAAACATTCGATCGAAGTGCGAAATAAAATTCGTATTTTTCTGTATTTGTGCTAGTTGGGAAAATTTCTGCTGAGTCTCGTAAAACTAATGGAGCAAGTGTTGTAATAAATTTGTTCTTGTGCCAACTCTTGTAGAGCTTAATATGTTCATAATTTAAATTAAAAAATAGAGCAAAAAGAAATGCATTTATTTTAAATAAAAATATACTAAAATTGTTTGAAATATTATTATATTTCATGAACGATCCTTCAGCGATGTAAAGCTGTCTCGAAAGCTGTACTTTAGAAAAATGCCTGTACTTTCGCATAAAATATATAAACATCCTGAACAAATGCATTCAGGTTTACGGGTTTTTCTGGTCATCTCTACTATTATTTATTTTCCTGCAAATCTTCAAGCTTTTACCAACCAAGCAAAAACTTTTATTTATTTTCTCCTCAAAACTCAAATATATTTGACAACATTTGATGCTCTTAATTTCAAGTAGCTCTAGTTTTCAGTTCATATGCTAAACATACACTTGAAACTTGAAGATCCGCAAAGATAAAAGCAAAAAGGGGTGCAATTTAGCGGAGAATTTACATCTGCAGTAAAAACATGTACAGCATCCACGCAACATTTTTAAAGCTCCCCATAAAAATAAATGTTCAATTAAAAAGCATACTAAACTTTAATTAATCTAGCACGACACACAATTAGTCAAATATTAAATTATCAACAAATTTGAATAATAGGAAGCGGTTCAAACCGAGATAAACCTCAAAGATAAATTAAGTTTCTAAAAAAAAATCTTCTTGCACTAGATGAATTATATGGAGCTTGAAGGAAACTTTCTCGCTCGGTGCTTAATTTAAAGTTGAGCTTTAAAAGACCATCATAACTCTAAAAGATAAATAGTAATTTTAAAGAAGATGCAACCGCTGTCGTGCCATTATTTAAAAATCAACATCCATCTATCTCGCCTGAAGTACACCTAATTGAGAGTTAAAAGTCTACTAAAGCAAAAAAACATCCCCAAGTTGGCTTATTTCAGTGTCTTTGGTACAAAGCGACTGGCACAATGCGGAAAAAACGTCCTATTTTCAGTACTAAAAGAGTCTCATTATTTAAAAGCTCTCCGCCGTGCGCTTTTTAAATTGCAAATATTAGATTTTCTCGAAAAACGTATAAAGCAAGCATCAGTGCTTGAAAGTCCTATCGGAAACATGAAGTGAAAATCAGGACCTCTTTTAATGTTTATCCTTGCGTCGTTAAAGTTTTCCTATTGGGAAATGTAGAGAGCGGGTGGAAACTTCCGAAAGGCTAAGCTTTACTTATTATATTTGAGGCAGTCGAATTAAAATTAATTAATGCAAGTTTCCTAGTTTGCTTTATTAAAGGGGATTTAATTTTGATATTAATTTAGCAACTTTGGAGGAGATACTAGGAAATATGCTCATTATTAGCTAATTGGAACAAGACGTTGGAAAATAAACACATTTTCGAATAATGTTAAATAAACCACCGATTTCATATAAATACATGATCAAATTCAATTTATTTATAGTCGAATAGTTTCATTCAGAGCACATTTTTGGCCACAAAACATGTGTAATTCATGTTGCGATTGAAAGCACGCCAATAGACGTTATTCATCATACAATAAACACTCATTATTTATTAGCTAATTAAAAGCGCTGCCAAATTGTAAAAATATATACTAATTAGTACTCTTAGCTATCAATATTTATTATACAGTGAAATGCAGATAACCTTTCGTTGTCTCGTTTTTATAGGGACATTCTTTTAAATATAGAAGAGATTTGTTCCCATTCTGCGTGATGAAAGTATTAAATATTTATTTTCACTACTAGTAATAAATATTTAAAAATTTGAAACAGTTCAAATTAATTATTTATTAATGCACTTGAAAATACCTGGAAATTCGCGTTGGATAATTTAATTACGTAATAGATTAGATTGCGATTTCGAAAAATATTTGTGAATCACTCACATCAGATCACATTGCACGTTGTTGATAGATTACTTTAGAACAATGTTTACCTCGATGTTTACCAAAGGTTCGACTATCGGATAAGATCGTCAAATATTAAATCCTAGATTGCGTTGCACTCAATTTTGAAAAAGTTTAGCTCGATAAAAAATGCATTTCAAAAAGTAAATAATTAATTCCATTAAAATGTATCTAAAATTTAATTCAATAAACTAAAAGTTCCATTTACGTAATTAAATTTAATATTTGACCAGCGACATTTATATAAAAATCGATATTTTCTACATTACGAAAATGACTACATGCATGTGAAAAACTCGCGACAAAACAATACTTTTTAAATTTAAACATTAAAAATATTTTTTTTTAAATAAAGAGATGATTTCAAATTATTTTTAGAAGCCAATTTGGCACGAACCGCGTTCTATTTAAATTCCTATATAAATCTCGTTGCAAAAAAAATAAAATTGACACGATATTTATTATAATTTCAAAAAATTCCAACTCACCTTCTTCATCGGAATCGCTATCGGTTTGGTCGCTATCAGAAGACGATGATGATGATGATGATGATGAGGACGACGAGGAACTAATGTGATCGCGAAGACTTTTATTATTGGTTGACGCTAACACTAAACACGTTGAAAAATTTGTCCTAAATTCTTTCCGCACGCCTACACACTGAAAAAAAAGGTAGAAATATTAAGATGTAATAAAATGCATTGCAAATCTAATAAACGTGTGTCATTCACATTGATGCAGATGTTCGCATCGATTTTCCTCAAACTTGAATGCAATCTATTGCTTTCTGAATTCTGACACTTTTATAAAGAAAAATGTGAGGAAGATGTTACATGATCGACACACTATTTCATTATTGCGATAATATAGAAGGATGGTATTTGTAAATTTTAGAAAAAAATGAAGAATAATTGCACCCTGTGGAATTTCGTTAAAAAAATAGTAGAAGTATATTTTTATAATCGCCGCCTATTTTTATATTAATTCGACTAATAGCAAAAAACCCACAGGAATTGCAAACATTCAGTCTCGAGAGTCATATTTAGCTAATAAAAGAAAGTAATTTCCCTGAAAGAGATTAGAAATGCGTCTAAGCTTTCGTCATAATTAACGTCAATTTTTAATTCTTCGAACAAGATAAAAATTAATCTGAAAATCAATAAATTTTTATCTGTACGTTGGAAAAAAATACAATATCATTAATCAAGGGCAAACAGACGATTGAATTAAATATAGCGGGCTTCTCTAACGCAATGAATTTTCCTTAGATTTTCTATTCAAAAATATTTGTTTGTTGCAAACATTCCTTTGACACTTTCGCATACTTGCATAATTAAATCCTCCCTTACAAAACTGGGGCTTAAATATTTATTAAGTATATTGCGTGTATGCAATATTCATTAAAGCGAATTTACAACTTGGTATAATATCATCATAAAAATATAGTTGAGCGATTTCGAAGTTTTCATTCCTCTCTTCTATAGCGTTTGTTAAACTTTTGCAATTTAAACTTACTGGCCTGATGTTTCAATACACGAAAATAAAAAGTGTCGCATTGGACCAGCATCCGCCCAATGTGTAACTACCCCAACAGTCTTTCAAACTTAATTCAAGGAAAATATCGTGAGTAATCGACAATATTTACTAAATTATTAATAGCACTATGTTATACATTATTATAGTTAGTAATTATTTAATTTCCCTGTTTTTTAATAATAAAATTGTTATTTACTAACAGTGTGTCTTATAACGACCTATAAATTACCGAAAAAATTCCTCTAATAAATTATACATAGTAAAAGCTAATTAGCATATTATACCTACTGAAGACATAAATTAGCATTAATTCTAACCTAACAAAAATAATCAACTACAACACATTTAATGCTAATTAAAAAGGCTTGTTGCATCTAAACTAGTCGATAAAATAAAGGTTTAACCAAAGTGGAGTAAAGACAACATTTGAACAGGTGCACGATGAATTCAACAAATTTCGTGCATATTTCGCCGATTATTGACACAAATTCGTGAGGAAATTCTATCGCATAACTGAAAATTAGTAGTGGGATACTTACTTTCGTTAATGGCACACTATTCAGAATTGTAGAGTGTTTTGAAACCACCGAAAAGTCGTTTTTAATAAGGAGACGAAATCGACACAGCACTCGCGGAACCGCCATTTTTGTCGGACTAGCTTTTGCATTTGCTTTTGCTCCACAGTTCACTTTTGAATCAGGATCTTTAACCTCATATGCGCACTCCATGTGTGTATTTTCATTTGCTTGGGCTTTTTATCAACTAGAACAGAAAATTATCGTAAAAATCTAAATAGTACTTTCTGAACGAGTACCACTTACCGATGTTGAAGAATATTTGGTTGTAGTTACATGGAGTAGCACGGTGAAGGATTTTATCACTAATTTGTTGTTCATATTAATTATATTTATACTATTTCTCCTTTGGGTATTATTTAAACACTAATTATTGACAAAATTAAATTGTTATTTGAATAGTCCGCAAAATGACATTAAGTTTGACGTCTATTACAGTGCCACCTGCCGGTAGTTTTGCAAACTTAGCAACAACTTTCTGTAATTTCAAACAATATTACCTTTGTAAAACATTATTAGTTATAATTATTAAATATATAAAAGACAGTTTAATTGTTATTTAAGTATAATTTTAATTGCAACACCCTAAAATATTTCTTTTGTAAAGATTTATACGAACATACAATCGAGAAGCGCTCCATCTATCGGAATAGTACTAACCAGTATAATTCTGCAATAGGCCCCTTCTTTTCAAAATCCCAACATCGAACTGACTGATTGCCTGGTCAAAAAGGCCCCCATACACATCTAAAATATCCAGGTACAGCAAGGTCGGGTGACTTATATGAGGGGTTGCATTAATCTCAACAGGGAGAATAATTTTCCGAAAATTTTTAAAAATTTCCAAGAAACTTTTTGGAAAATTTCGACTTTCACGAGGAAATTTTTGAAAAAATTATTATCAAATTTTCAAACATATTCGAATATGAAATTTTCGAACGAGTTTCCAGTAAGAAATTCAAATATTTTTGGCAAACAAATCCACTATAATTTGATACCTACTTATTTTCTATGCACGTGAAATAATTTTAATTATTAAAAATAAATAATTTTATTAGAGCTGAAGTGTTCAATTAATTCCTTAACCCACTATCCAGTCACCAGCAACAATTCCTTATACAATGGACCAAATTGTTTAACTTTTTTGTTGGTCCAAGAAAATTCCCCGCATTCTTCGACGCAAATTTTTGCGCCTGCAATAAAAATATAATATTAGTACACAATAAATGCAAATATTTAGCTTCAAGTATATCGCCAGGCAACTGCGTCTTCCTTTCATCGATTCTCGGTTTTTCAAACCCACTGACCACTTGCGTACCCGAAATCCCGTGTTGCGCTTACGAGAAAAAAAAACCGAAAAACGAATTGTGCGAAGATCTTACAGGCAAATTATCAAATATATGTAGCACATCGTGTTCCTTACTTTTCCGAATCAAATCGCAGCAGCTTGGTCCTTGAACTTCGTCGTGGGCCTCAAAAATTGTCAGTTATCCTTAGCTTTATTTGGTTTGCATCCGCCGAATTTCCCTAGATTCTCCTCGCTTCTTTTCTGCTGCCGAAGCGTTGTTGGGCATCTAAAAATCGGCCTGCTAGTAGATCTTTTGACTAAGAGTTTGGAGCACTTTCTAAGCCGTTGTTTACATTGCGTACGCTTTTACGGAATATTTCACAATTTCCAGGGTGGGACCGCTACATTTAAGCTCAGAAAGGTTCGCAACGGCACTGTACACAAGAATGTGAACCTATTCGTGGGGCAATTTGTACGATTCGGCTCAAAATTGGATTTGATTTAACCTATGTTCGCAACGAAACTTCTTTGCCAAAATTTGAATTTATTTCGGTGGGCATCCATGATTTGGTACGATACGAAAGTTTATCTAGTCCTAAATTACGTATATGCGTTAGAAAATTAAAGGATAAAGGCCCCAAAGTCCTAATTATTTCATTAAAAGTTGGATTTTTTTTTGGTTTTTGATCGGGCCAAAAAGCTGTTGAGGGGTAGTTTAGGACAAGGAAATTAAAACACAGTAGTCAAACTAGGGATAAATGTTGTATTTATTAAGAAATCAATTAAAATAAGATCAAATTTTGACAGCCTTAAAATCTTGGGAAAAATCTAGTGATTTTAATAGTTACTAAAATTTTCTAAAAAGTTAATTACGCTTTGAATTGTCTTGCAAATACTTTTAAAATGCAAATATAGTTAATAAGAAGCCTCAAGCATTGTTAATTTTAATTTTTATAATCAAAGAGCTAATTAATTTCCAAAATCTAGGGATTTTTGAAAAGTTTATAAATAGCTGCGCGGCGCATCCATCCGGTCAGTTGTCGTTTTCTTGTCGAGCAGTGCGGATCGCTCTTGATGTTGATTGTTGTCAATTGACATGTTTTCTTATAGTAGAGTTTCATTTAATAATAAAACACCTTACTTCCTCATCGGCTACGAGGAAGTAAATATAAAGATTGTGATTTTGTGAAAAAAGTGTAATAATCGTGCAGTATGCATCGCGAAATGAGGTGCTACACTTGGTGAATAGTCAAGACGAATATTGGAATCATTCAATTATTGAGAGAAATGAAGAATAAGGATAAAAGGGTTAGTTTTATTATTCATTTCTAAATTGTTTTTTCCTAAATTGTTCTCAAATGACATTACAGCTGCTTCTCATGCCATTTACAGCGTCCGTCCCGGTATAGAAAGTGCGACGGCGCGAGAATACATTGATACCAACACAATCTATCTAAAAGCCATCTAAATTTACTTTGAGGTTATAAATTGAGAAATGGGAAGTTTCTGGCTGAAGTTTCTTCACTGACTAAAAGAAAGAAAAGGTAAGCAAATAGTATTAATAACCTTATTGAATGTATTAATTATACAAATTATTTGTTAGTTGGTGTGGAATAATTTGCGCAAAGATAGCATTCAAACGCAATAAGTCCGGCAGTTATTGTGCGTTTTGACGCGAAATAAGAAATAAATTTTAATCTTGATGAATCTTGATGACTTGGCAGAATTGAATTTGCTTAAAGAATAATTGAACGATCAACGTCATTTCACCATAATATTTTTTGAGTAGTTAGTGTAGTTAGTTTTCAGCGTAGTGAGTAGTATTAATCTTTGCATGCGCTTTGTGGTCTCTGCTTTTAGGGTTCAGTATGAGTTCATGGAGCGACTCAGATGTATGTCCCAAAGAAAAAAAAAGTAAGAAAATAAAATTAATAACTTTAACATTAAATGTATTAATTATAATTATTTTTTAGATATTCGCGATCATGGTTTAATTTATTAGTTGGCAAAAAGAAAGTTTTGATCTTGATGACTTATTTCATGGATGAATTAAGCTTTGCTTAAAAAGAATCGCTGATGGATCAACGTCATTTAACCATAATATTTTTTGAGTAGTTAGTGTAGTTAGTTTTCAGCGTAGTGAGTAGTATTAATCTTTGCATGCGCTTTGTGGTCTCTGCTTTTAGGGTTCAGTATGAGTTCATGGAGCGACTCAGATGTATGTCCCAAAGAAAAAAAAAGTAAGAAAATAAAATTAATAACTTTAACATTAAATGTATTAATTATAATTATTTTTTAGATATTCGCGATCATGGTTTAATTTATTAGTTGGCAAAAAGAAAGTTTTGATCTTGATGACTTATTTCATGGATGAATTAATGCTTTGCTTAAAAAGAATCGCTGATGGATCAACGTCATTTAACCATAATATTTTTTGAGTAATTAGTGTAGTTAGTTTTCAGCGTAGTGAGTAGTATTAATCTTTGCATGCGCTTTGTGGTCTCTGCTTTTAGGGTTCAGTATGAGTTCATGGAGCGACTCAGATGTATGTCCCAAAGAAAAAAAAAGTAAGAAAATAAAATTAATAACTTTAACATTAAATGTATTAATTATAATTATTTTTTAGATATTCGCGATCATGGTTTAATTTATTAGTTGGCAAAAAGAAAGTTTTGATCTTGATGACTTATTTCATGGATGAATTAAGCTTTGCTTAAAAAGAATCGCTGATGGATCAACGTCATTTAACCATAATATTTTTTGAGTAGTTAGTGTAGTTAGTTTTCAGCGTAGTGAGTAGTATTAATCTTTGCATGCGCTTTGTGGTCTCTGCTTTTAGGGTTCAGTATGAGTTCATGGAGCGACTCAGATGTATGTCCCAAAGAAAAAAAAAGTAAGAAAATAAAATTAATAACTTTAACATTAAATGTATTAATTATAATTATTTTTTAGATATTCGCGATCATGGTTTAATTTATTAGTTGGCAAAAAGAAAGTTTTGATCTTGATGACTTATTTCATGGATGAATTAATGCTTTGCTTAAAAAGAATCGCTGATGGATCAACGTCATTTAACCATAATATTTTTTGAGTAATTAGTGTAGTTAGTTTTCAGCGTAGTGAGTAGTATTAATCTTTGCATGCGCTTTGTGGTCTCTGCTTTTAGGGTTCAGTATGAGTTCATGGAGCGACTCAGATGTATGTCCCAAAGAAAAAAAAAGTAAGAAAATAAAATTAATAACTTTAACATTAAATGTATTAATTATAATTATTTTTTAGATATTCGCGATCATGGTTTAATTTATTAGTTGGCAAAAAGAAAGTTTTGATCTTGATGACTTATTTCATGGATGAATTAAGCTTTGCTTAAAAAGAATCGCTGATGGATCAACGTCATTTAACCATAATATTTTTTGAGTAGTTAGTGTAGTTAGTTTTCAGCGTAGTGAGTAGTATTAATCTTTGCATGCGCTTTGTGGTCTCTGCTTTTAGGGTTCAGTATGAGTTCATGGAGCGACTCAGATGTATGTCCCAAAGAAAAAAAAAGTAAGAAAATAAAATTAATAACTTTAACATTAAATGTATTAATTATAATTATTTTTTAGATATTCGCGATCATGGTTTAATTTATTAGTTGGCAAAAAGAAAGTTTTGATCTTGATGACTTATTTCATGGATGAATTAAGCTTTGCTTAAAAAGAATCGCTGATGGATCAACGTCATTTAACCATAATATTTTTTGAGTAGTTAGTGTAGTTAGTTTTCAGCGTAGTGAGTAGTATTAATCTTTGCATGCGCTTTGTGGTCTCTGCTTTTAGGGTTCAGTATGAGTTCATGGAGCGACTCAGATGTATGTCCCAAAGAAAAAAAAAGTAAGAAAATAAAATTAATAACTTTAACATTAAATGTATTAATTATAATTATTTTTTAGATATTCGCGATCATGGTTTAATTTATTAGTTGGCAAAAAGAAAGTTTTGATCTTGATGACTTATTTCATGGATGAATTAAGCTTTGCTTAAAAAGAATCGCTGATGGATCAACGTCATTTAACCATAATATTTTTTGAGTAATTAGTGTAGTTAGTTTTCAGCGTAGTGAGTAGTATTAATCTTTGCATGCGCTTTGTGGTCTCTGCTTTTAGGGTTCAGTATGAGTTCATGGAGCGACTCAGATGTATGTCCCAAAGAAAAAAAAAGTAAGAAAATAAAATTAATAACTTTAACATTAAATGTATTAATTATAATTATTTTTTAGATATTCGCAATCATGGTTTAATTTATTAGTTGGCAAAAAGAAGGTTTTGATCTTGATGACTTATTTCATGGATGAATTAAGCTTTGCTTAAAAAGAATCGCTGATGGATCAACGTCATTTAACCATAATATTTTTTGAGTAGTTATTGTAGTTAGTTTTCAGCGTAGTGAGTAGTATTAATCTTTGCATGCGCTTTGTGGTCTCTGCTTTTAGGGTTCAGTATGAGTTCATGGAGCGACTCAGATGTATGTCCCAAAGAAAAAAAAAGTAAGAAAATAAAATTAATAACTTTAACATTAAATGTATTAATTATAATTATTTTTTAGATATTCGCAATCATGGTTTAATTGATTAGTTGGCAAAAAGAAATTTTTGATCTTGATGACTTATTTCATGGAAGAATTAAGTTTTGCTTAAAAAGAATCGCTGATGGATCAACGTCATTTAACCATAATATTTTTTGAGTAGTTAGTGTAGTTAGTTTTCAGCGTAGTGAGTAGTATTAATCTTTGCATGCGCTTTGTGGTCTCTGCTTTTAGGGTTCAGTATGAGTTCATGGAGCGACTCAGATGTATGTCCCAAAGAAAAAAAAAGTAAGAAAATAAAATTAATAACTTAACATTAAATGTATTAATTATAATTATTTTTTAGATATTCGCGATCGTGGTTTAATTCATTACTCAAAAGAAGTTTTGATCTTGATGGCTTGCTTCTTGGAAGAATTCAGTTTGGCTTAAGGAATCGCTGAAGGATGAATCATAAGGTCCTGACCTTTGGGCCAGAGCCAAAGCCTTTGGCTCTGTGGAGGTCGTTGAGTGGGCTCACTTGGGAGGGGTGCATTGGATTACAATATTCGGTGGAATTTGTATCCGGTGTGCGGGTGGAAACGGCACGCGTGTCACCGAGTTTGGAAGGTAGAGGGGTCATTGAAGCGACACAGGTGGCACTTACTCGCTGATTTGAAACCGCTACTTCGGCTCCGTGAAGGGGATGGAAAACGCGCGTGTCGCGGAGTCTTGAGGCAGAGGCGGTGTATGCGGCACTAGGTGGCACTAGAGCCAAGTACACCGCTCCCTCGGCTCTGAGGGGTTATGCGGTAGGCGCGGAGCTTCGTAGGGAGGGGGTGTACGGGCTAGCGACCCTAGGTGGCACTAGGTCGTAGGAAATTACACCCCTCTCCCGGATCTGTAAGGTTGGAGGCCGGCACGCGTGCCGTGGAGTCCGTGGAGTCTAATAGATAGGGGGTGTATGGGCTTGCGACGCTAGGAGGCACTAGGTCGTAGGAAAAAAACCCGCTTCCAACGCGCGATGGGGGTAACGGCACGCGTCGCACGGTCTTAGATTGAAAGGGGAGTAAACCCTCCTTTCAATTTATTACCACGCGGCGCGTGGTGCCACCACTCTTCAGAGTTGTAAGCGAGTGCAATATCTTACGGCGTAGGGACACCCATGGCCTGGCAAAGCCCACCCACCCTTTTCTTGCCAGACTGAACTGCAAGCAGGCCGCCCTCTCCACCTGTCAACCCGGAGGAGGTAGATTTCCCATGATCCGTGACTCACTAGCTCATATGATCCTCTCCCGCGGCTCAAAAACAGGAATTGTTAAGCGGGCACGCGTGCCACGCTCTCTGGCAGGGAGAGGTGTAAAACCCCGCGCGGCGGTCGGTGGCACTACCCCACACGAACTTACACCTGCTTCTAACGCTGTAAATGGGGGTAGGCGGCTCGCGTGTGCGCTAATAATGAGGGGGCTTGTACGTCAGGTTTTTTTTTTAGTTCGGCTACTCGATACTAGATGGCGCAGGTGTGTTTACAGAGCTCTGTAATTGTTGGTAACGAGTTAGTGCTACTCGAAACAGATGGCGCCGAGTTCTGAAATTTAGAAATGCCTCAAAATTTGAGATTTTGCAAGTTTTGAACCATTGCAAGCTCCAATTTTTAACGACTCGAAATATTGCAAGCGCACCGCAATCTCAATTCTTGTTTAGTATATTTCTGTACGTGGTGAGAGTTAGACGTGTAGTATTTACAATTATTTTGCATTTTCACAAAGAAATGCACATCGACATCGATGCGCAACATTCATCAAGACTTCTTATAACTTAGGTAAGCTTAACTGGCAATTTAAATAATTAACAATTCAATTATTTTTTATCAATTTTATTGTTATAAATTTTATAGTAAACTTTTCAATGCAATTTCGTTTATTTTACAAAAACTGAACATGAGTTTTGACATTAAGGACAGCTGGCATTTGCGAAATAAAAGCATGATATTTCATATAGTTTATTAATAATATTAATTATTGTTAAATTACAATGTTTTTTGTACTGAGAACCTTACAAAGAAATTAATTATGGGAAACAAATACTATTTGCTATGAGTAAACACCGATCTATGTAGTTCTTATTCAGCAAGTTTCAGGTCGATCGTGTGATTAGTTTTTTTTTTTTTTTTTAATAATTAAGGTAAATTTTTAGCACTTTTTGGTTTACGTTAATTATTTTTTAAAATAAAAACTAATTACACGATTGACCTGAAACTTGCTGAATATCTTAATTTCGAGGTGGTTAATCAGCATGCCAAATTTCAATCAAATCTAATTTTCAAAATTTTTTGAAAAATAACAAAGACTATAGTCTTTGTTCATTTTTCTGAGACTATAGTCTATAGTTTAGACTATAGTTTTATAAGACTATAGTCTTTGTTCATTTTTTTTTAAATAATTAGTGTCGAAAAAAATTTGAAAAATTAACAAAGACTATAGTCTTTGTTCATTTTTCGACCAAAAAATCGATTTTTCTCCGATCTTTACGAAATTTAGCATGATGATTAAGCATAGCGAAATTAACATATTCACCAATAGTTTCAGGTCAATTGTGTGAGTAGTTTTTTTTTTCTTATATATTTAAAGTAAATTTTTGGCATTTTTGGTTTATCTTAATTATTTAAAAAAAAAAAAAAACTAATCGCTCGATTGACCTGAAACTTTCTGAATGTCTTAATTTTGCTATGCTTAATCACCATGCCAAATTTCAGTCAAATTTGATTTTTGGTCGAAAAATGAACAAAGACTATAGTCTTTGATATATTTTCGGCCGAAAAGTAAAATTTTTGCAAAAGTTTCAGGATCGCGCTAAGGTGCCTGTGGGAACGATCAATGGCGTCGTCGGAATGTTCACGGACGTGCCCAATGAATTCGAGAAGAAAATGGAAGAAGTGCCCGTCAAGAACACTGTCTACGCACAAGTGTTTGTTGCCGCGGAACTTAAAAGTGTCAATATCTTTTGTAACACTGTATAATTGTATAAATTTAGTATTAAAAGATAGATCCTTTTGCGGTGCATCCAAAATTGGGCAACACTCTGTATAAAAATGTTCCTAAAGCTTGTAATTAATTAATTATTTAAGATATTTTTTAAAAGGGTCAATAACTTCTATAACACCCAGTATAATTGTCTAAATTTAGAATTAAATGATACGCCTTTTTGCCCTGCTTTTAAAATGGTGCAACACTCTGTATAAATGTCTGTGTATAGCTTGTAATTAATTATTTAAAGATATTTGTAAAAATGTGATTGTCATTACGCATAGAACACCCTGTATAATTGTACAATTTACTGCTGATTTATAAATAAAGAATTTTTTCTGAATTTTCTGCGTTTTTGTTTTCTTTGAAACACCCTGTATAATTCGACTTATACGTTAAATAGAGCGAAAAGTATCAGGAGTACACCTCCTCGCGTTTCTGTGATCCTAGTAGCAAATCCGAGATTTGCATTTTTTTTCCCAAAAAATAAAACAAAAATCGAAAAAAAAATGTGGAAAAAATGTCCTCTTGATCCACCCTGTATAAATGTAGAAAAATTGTCCTCTTGATACACCCTGTATATGTATTAGGAGTATACCTCCTCGCGTTTCTGTGATCCTGATAGAAAATCCGAGATTTGCATGTTTTTTCCCGAAAAATTTAAACAAAAATCGAAAAAATAAAAATTTTCGAGAAAATGTCCTCTTGATCCACCCCGTAGGTTTTGTCCTCTTGATACACCCTGTATAAGTATCAGGCGCATACCTCCTCGCCTTTCTGCGCTCCTGATAACCCATCCCAGATTTTCGTGATTTTCAGCGTTTTTCGTTGTTTTTCGAAGTTTCGAGCTTCAAAAAGAACGAAAAACGCTGAAATCGACGAAAATCCGGGATGGGCTATCAGGATCGCAGAAAGGCGAGGAGGTATGCGCCTGATACTTATACAGGGTGTATCAAGAGGACTATTTATACATGGTGTATCAAGAGGACAATTTCTCTATAATTTTTTTTCGTTCGATTTTTCTTTAAATTTTTCGGGAAAAAAGATGCAAATCTCGAATTTGCTACCAGGATCACAGAAACGCGAAGAGGTGTCGCACATGCGCAGATTCAACTTACTCCTGATACAAAATATACAGGCGATGCAGAGAGAAAGGATTTTAGCCCTTCTAATATATACAGAGTGTATCAAGAGGACATTTTCTCCAAAATTTTTATTTTGTTTCATAAACATATTTCACGTAGTTTTTACGCCTGAAGGAGATTTTGGCGGTAAAATTAGACTCAGTTGGTGTAATTTAGACGTTTATTTAGTTATACAGGCTGTATCAAAGAAAACAAAGACGCAGAAAATTCAGTAAAAATTCTTTATTCATGAATCAGCAGTAAATTGTACAATTATACAGGGTGTTCTATGCGTAATGACAATCACATTTTTACAAATATCTTTAAATAATTAATTACAAGCTATATACAGACATTTATGCCAAGTGTTGCACCTTTTTGAAAACAGTACAAAAAAACGTATCTTTTTATGCTAAATTTATACAATTATACAGAGTGTTACAGAAAATATTGACACTTAAAAAATATCTTAAATAATTAATTACAAGCTTTAGGAACATGTTTATACAGAGTGTTGAAAAATGAAGTTGCTGTAGAATGTCCACCCTCAATGTTCAGTCCATTCTGAAAATTATAACATGCTGTACTAAAATTTACAAAAATAAAATAGATAACAAAAAAGAATTGAATTGTTAATTCAATAAATTGCCAGTTAAGCTTACATTAAAAGTCTTGGTGAATGTTGCGTTTTGATGTCCATTTCATTCTGAAAATTCAAACTTACTGTTAATAAAATATACCTTAATTACTTTGTTTAAAAAAAAAACTATCCACACGATCGACCTGAAACTTGCTGAATGTCTTAATTTTGACTAGCTTAATCACCACGCCAAATTTCAGCAAAATCTAATTTTTGGTCGAAAAATGAACAAAGACTATAGTCTTTGTTATTTTTCAAATTTTTTTGAAAATTAGATTTCTTTGAAATTTGGCATGCTGATTAATCACCTCGAAATTAAGATATTCAGCAAGTTTCAAGTCAATCGTGCGATTCGTTTGTTTTTTTTAATAATTAAGATAAACCAAAAATGCCAAAAATTTACCCTAATTATTTAACAAAAAAAACCAAAAACTACTCACACGATTGACCTGAAACTTGGTGAATATGTTAATTTCTCTATGCTTAATCATCATGCTAAATTTCGTAAAGATCGGAGAAAAATCTATTTTTTGGTCGAAAAATGAACAAAGACTATAGTCTTTGTTAATTTTTCATTTTTTTTTCGACACTAATTATTTTTTAAAAAAAAAACTAATCACACGATTGACCTGAAACTTGCTGAATATCTTCATTTCGATATGCTTAACCGCCCTGCTACATTTCGTAAAGAATGGAGAAAAATCTATTTTTTGGTGGAAAAATGAACAAAGACTATAGTCTTTGTTAATTTTTCAAATTTTTTTCGACACTAATTATTTTTTAAAAAAAAAACTAATCACACGATTGACCTGAAACTTGCTGAATATCTTCATTTCGATATGCTTAACCACCCTGCTACATTTCGTAAAGAATGGAGAAAAATCTATTTTTTTGGTCAAAAAATGAACAAAGACTATAGTCTTTGTTAATTTTTCAAATTTTTTTCGACACTAATTATTTTTTAAAAAAAAAACTAATCACACGATTGACCTGAAACTTGCTGAATATCTTCATTTCGATATGCTTAACCACCCTGCTAAATTTCGTAAAGATCGGAGCAAAATCTATTTTTTGGTCGAAAAATGAACAAAGACTATAGTCTTTGTTAATTTTTCATTTTTTTTTCGACACTAATTATTTAAAAAAAAAAAAACTAATCACACGATTGACCTGAAACTTGCTGAATATCTTCATTTCGATATGCTTAACCACCCTGCTACATTTCGTAAAGAATGGAGAAAAATCTATTTTTTGGTGGAAAAATGAACAAAGACTATAGTCTTTGTTAATTTTTCAAATTTTTTTCGACACTAATTATTTTTTAAAAAAAAAACTAATCACACGATTGACCTGAAACTTGCTGAATATCTTCATTTCGATATGCTTAACCACCCTGCTAAATTTCGTAAAGATCGGAGCAAAATCTATTTTTTGGTCGAAAAATGAACAAAGACTATAGTCTTTGTTAATTTTTCATTTTTTTTTCGACACTAATTATTTAAAAAAAAAAAAACTAATCACACGATTGACCTGAAACTTGCTGAATATCTTCATTTCGATATGCTTAACCACCCTGCTACATTTCGTAAAGAATGGAGAAAAATCTATTTTTTGGTGGAAAAATGAACAAAGACTATAGTCTTTGTTAATTTTTCAAATTTTTTTCGACACTAATTATTTTTTAAAAAAAAAACTAATCACACGATTGACCTGAAACTTGCTGAATATCTTAATTTCGATATGCTTAACCACCCTGCTACATTTCGTAAAGAATGGAGAAAAATCTATTTTTTGGTGGAAAAATGAACAAAGACTATAGTCTTTGTTAATTTTTCAAATTTTTTTCGACACTAATTATTTTTTAAAAAAAAAACTAATCACACGATTGACCTGAAACTTGCTGAATATCTTCATTTCGATATGCTTAACCACCCTGCTACATTTCGTAAAGAATGGAGAAAAATCTATTTTTTTGGTCAAAAAATGAACAAAGACTATAGTCTTTGTTAATTTTTCAAATTTTTTTCGACACTAATTATTTTTTAAAAAAAAAACTAATCACACGATTGACCTGAAACTTGCTGAATATCTTCATTTCGATATGCTTAACCACCCTGCTAAATTTCGTAAAGATCGGAGCAAAATCTATTTTTTGGTCGAAAAATGAACAAAGACATAGTCTTTGTTAATTTTTCAAATTTTTTTCGACACTAATTATTTTTTAAAAAAAAAACTAATCACACGATTGACCTGAAACTTGCTGAATATCTTCATTTCGATATGCTTAACCACCCTGCTACATTTCGTAAAGAATGGAGAAAAATCTATTTTTTGGTGGAAAAATGAACAAAGACTATAGTCTTTGTTAATTTTTCAAATTTTTTTCGACACTAATTATTTTTTAAAAAAAAAACTAATCACACGATTGACCTGAAACTTGCTGAATATCTTCATTTCGATATGCTTAACCACCCTGCTACATTTCGTAAAGAATGGAGAAAAATCTATTTTTTTGGTCAAAAAATGAACAAAGACTATTGTCTTTGTTAATTTTTCAAATTTTTTTCGACACTAATTATTTTTTAAAAAAAAAACTAATCACACGATTGACCTGAAACTTGCTGAATATCTTCATTTCGATATGCTTAACCACCCTGCTAAATTTCGTAAAGATCGGAGCAAAATCTATTTTTTGGTCGAAAAATGAACAAAGACTATAGTCTTTGTTAATTTTTCATTTTTTTTTCGACACTAATTATTTAAAAAAAAAAAAACTAATCACACGATTGACCTGAAACTTGCTGAATATCTTCATTTCGATATGCTTAACCACCCTGCTACATTTCGTAAAGAATGGAGAAAAATCTATTTTTTGGTGGAAAAATGAACAAAGACTATAGTCTTTGTTAATTTTTCAAATTTTTTTCGACACTAATTATTTTTAAAAAAAAAAACTAATCACACGATTGACCTGAAACTTGCTGAATATCTTCATTTCGATATGCTTAACCACCCTGCTAAATTTCGTAAAGATCGGAGCAAAATCTATTTTTTGGTCAAAAAATGAACAAAGACTATATCTTTGTTAATTTTTCAAATTTTTTTCGACACTAATTATTTTTTAAAAAAAAAACTAATCACACGATTGACCTGAAACTTGCTGAATATCTTCATTTCGATATGCTTAACCACCCTGCTACATTTCGTAAAGAATGGAGAAAAATCTATTTTTTGGTCAAAAAATGAACAAAGACATAGTCTTTGTTAATTTTTCAAATTTTTTTCGACACTAATTATTTTTTAAAAAAAAAACTAATCACACGATTGACCTGAAACTTGCTGAATATCTTCATTTCGATATGCTTAACCACCCTGCTACATTTCGTAAAGAATGGAGAAAAATCTATTTTTTGGTGGAAAAATGAACAAAGACTATAGTCTTTGTTAATTTTTCAAATTTTTTTCGACACTAATTATTTTTTAAAAAAAAAACTAATCACACGATTGACCTGAAACTTGCTGAATATCTTCATTTCGATATGCTTAACCACCCTGCTACATTTCGTAAAGAATGGAGAAAAATCTATTTTTTTGGTCAAAAAATGAACAAAGACTATAGTCTTTGTTAATTTTTCAAATTTTTTTCGACACTAATTATTTTTTAAAAAAAAAACTAATCACACGATTGACCTGAAACTTGCTGAATATCTTCATTTCGATATGCTTAACCACCCTGCTAAATTTCGTAAAGATCGGAGCAAAATCTATTTTTTGGTCGAAAAATGAACAAAGACTATAGTCTTTGTTAATTTTTCATTTTTTTTTCGACACTAATTATTTAAAAAAAAAAAAACTAATCACACGATTGACCTGAAACTTGCTGAATATCTTCATTTCGATATGCTTAACCACCCTGCTACATTTCGTAAAGAATGGAGAAAAATCTATTTTTTGGTGGAAAAATGAACAAAGACTATAGTCTTTGTTAATTTTTCATTTTTTTTTCGACACTAATTATTTAAAAAAAAAAAACTAATCACACGATTGACCTGAAACTTGCTGAATATCTTCATTTCGATATGCTTAACCACCCTGCTACATTTCGTAAAGAATGGAGAAAAATCTATTTTTTGGTGGAAAAATGAACAAAGACTATAGTCTTTGTTAATTTTTCAAATTTTTTTCGACACTAATTATTTTTAAAAAAAAAAACTAATCACACGATTGACCTGAAACTTGCTGAATATCTTCATTTCGATATGCTTAACCACCCTGCTAAATTTCGTAAAGATCGGAGCAAAATCTATTTTTTGGTCAAAAAATGAACAAAGACTATATCTTTGTTAATTTTTCAAATTTTTTTCGACACTAATTATTTTTTAAAAAAAAAACTAATCACACGATTGACCTGAAACTTGCTGAATATCTTCATTTCGATATGCTTAACCACCCTGCTACATTTCGTAAAGAATGGAGAAAAATCTATTTTTTGGTGGAAAAATGAACAAAGACTATAGTCTTTGTTAATTTTTCAAATTTTTTTCGACACTAATTATTTTTTTAAAAAAAAACTAATCACACGATTGACCTGAAACTTGCTGAATATCTTCATTTCGATATGCTTAACCACCCTGCTACATTTCGTAAAGAATGGAGAAAAATCTATTTTTTTGGTCAAAAAATGAACAAAGACATAGTCTTTGTTAATTTTTCAAATTTTTTTCGACACTAATTATTTTTAAAAAAAAAAACTAATCACACGATTGACCTGAAACTTGCTGAATATCTTCATTTCGATATGCTTAACCACCCTGCTACATTTCGTAAAGAATGGAGAAAAATCTATTTTTTGGTGGAAAAATGAACAAAGACTATAGTCTTTGTTAATTTTTCAAATTTTTTTCGACACTAATTATTTTTTAAAAAAAAAACTAATCACACGATTGACCTGAAACTTGCTGAATATCTTCATTTCGATATGCTTAACCACCCTGCTAAATTTCGTAAAGATCGGAGCAAAATCTATTTTTTGGTCGAAAAATGAACAAAGACTATAGTCTTTGTTAATTTTTCATTTTTTTTTCGACACTAATTATTTAAAAAAAAAAAAACTAATCACACGATTGACCTGAAACTTGCTGAATATCTTCATTTCGATATGCTTAACCACCCTGCTACATTTCGTAAAGAATGGAGAAAAATCTATTTTTTGGTGGAAAAATGAACAAAGACTATAGTCTTTGTTAATTTTTCAAATTTTTTTCGACACTAATTATTTTTAAAAAAAAAAACTAATCACACGATTGACCTGAAACTTGCTGAATATCTTCATTTCGATATGCTTAACCACCCTGCTAAATTTCGTAAAGATCGGAGCAAAATCTATTTTTTGGTCAAAAAATGAACAAAGACTATATCTTTGTTAATTTTTCAAATTTTTTTCGACACTAATTATTTTTTAAAAAAAAAACTAATCACACGATTGACCTGAAACTTGCTGAATATCTTCATTTCGATATGCTTAACCACCCTGCTACATTTCGTAAAGAATGGAGAAAAATCTATTTTTTGGTGGAAAAATGAACAAAGACTATAGTCTTTGTTAATTTTTCAAATTTTTTTTGACACTAATTATTTTTTTAAAAAAAAACTAATCACACGATTGACCTGAAACTTGCTGAATATCTTCATTTCGATATGCTTAACCACCCTGCTACATTTCGTAAAGAATGGAGAAAAATCTATTTTTTGGTGGAAAAATGAACAAAGACTATAGTCTTTGTTAATTTTTCAAATTTTTTTCGACACTAATTATTTTTTAAAAAAAAAACTAATCACACGATTGACCTGAAACTTGCTGAATATCTTCATTTCGATATGCTTAACCACCCTGCTAAATTTCGTAAAGATCGGAGCAAAATCTATTTTTTGGTCAAAAAATGAACAAAGACTATATCTTTGTTAATTTTTCAAATTTTTTTCGACACTAATTATTTTTTAAAAAAAAAACTAATCACACGATTGACCTGAAACTTGCTGAATATCTTCATTTCGATATGCTTAACCACCCTGCTACATTTCGTAAAGAATGGAGAAAAATCTATTTTTTGGTGGAAAAATGAACAAAGACTATAGTCTTTGTTAATTTTTCAAATTTTTTTCGACACTAATTATTTTTTTAAAAAAAAACTAATCACACGATTGACCTGAAACTTGCTGAATATCTTCATTTCGATATGCTTAACCACCCTGCTACATTTCGTAAAGAATGGAGAAAAATCTATTTTTTGGTCAAAAAATGAACAAAGACATAGTCTTTGTTAATTTTTCAAATTTTTTTCGACACTAATTATTTTTAAAAAAAAAAACTAATCACACGATTGACCTGAAACTTGCTGAATATCTTCATTTCGATATGCTTAACCACCCTGCTACATTTCGTAAAGAATGGAGAAAAATCTATTTTTTGGTGGAAAAATGAACAAAGACTATAGTCTTTGTTAATTTTTCAAATTTTTTTCGACACTAATTATTTTTTAAAAAAAAAACTAATCACACGATTGACCTGAAACTTGCTGAATATCTTCATTTCGATATGCTTAACCACCCTGCTACATTTCGTAAAGAATGGAGAAAAATCTATTTTTTGGTGGAAAAATGAACAAAGACTATAGTCTTTGTTAATTTTTCAAATTTTTTTCGACACTAATTATTTTTTAAAAAAAAAACTAATCACACGATTGACCTGAAACTTGCTGAATATCTTCATTTCGATATGCTTAACCACCCTGCTAAATTTCGTAAAGATCGGAGCAAAATCTATTTTTTGGTCGAAAAATGAACAAAGACTATAGTCTTTGTTAATTTTTCATTTTTTTTTCGACACTAATTATTTAAAAAAAAAAAAACTAATCACACGATTGACCTGAAACTTGCTGAATATCTTCATTTCGATATGCTTAACCACCCTGCTACATTTCGTAAAGAATGGAGAAAAATCTATTTTTTGGTGGAAAAATGAACAAAGACTATAGTCTTTGTTAATTTTTCATTTTTTTTTCGACACTAATTATTTAAAAAAAAAAAAACTAATCACACGATTGACCTGAAACTTGCTGAATATCTTCATTTCGATATGCTTAACCACCCTGCTACATTTCGTAAAGAATGGAGAAAAATCTATTTTTTGGTGGAAAAATGAACAAAGACTATAGTCTTTGTTAATTTTTCAAATTTTTTTCGACACTAATTATTTTTTAAAAAAAAAACTAATCACACGATTGACCTGAAACTTGCTGAATATCTTCATTTCGATATGCTTAACCACCCTGCTACATTTCGTAAAGAATGGAGAAAAATCTATTTTTTGGTGGAAAAATGAACAAAGACTATAGTCTTTGTTAATTTTTCAAATTTTTTTCGACACTAATTATTTTTAAAAAAAAAAACTAATCACACGATTGACCTGAAACTTGCTGAATATCTTCATTTCGATATGCTTAACCACCCTGCTACATTTCGTAAAGAATGGAGAAAAATCTATTTTTTGGTGGAAAAATGAACAAAGACTATAGTCTTTGTTAATTTTTCAAATTTTTTTCGACACTAATTATTTTTTAAAAAAAAAACTAATCACACGATTGACCTGAAACTTGCTGAATATCTTCATTTCGATATGCTTAACCACCCTGCTACATTTCGTAAAGAATGGAGAAAAATCTATTTTTTGGTGGAAAAATGAACAAAGACTATAGTCTTTGTTAATTTTTCAAATTTTTTTCGACACTAATTATTTTTTTAAAAAAAAACTAATCACACGATTGACCTGAAACTTGCTGAATATCTTCATTTCGATATGCTTAACCACCCTGCTACATTTCGTAAAGAATGGAGAAAAATCTATTTTTTGGTCAAAAAATGAACAAAGACATAGTCTTTGTTAATTTTTCAAATTTTTTTCGACACTAATTATTTTTAAAAAAAAAAACTAATCACACGATTGACCTGAAACTTGCTGAATATCTTCATTTCGATATGCTTAACCACCCTGCTACATTTCGTAAAGAATGGAGAAAAATCTATTTTTTGGTGGAAAAATGAACAAAGACTATAGTCTTTGTTAATTTTTCAAATTTTTTTCGACACTAATTATTTTTTAAAAAAAAAACTAATCACACGATTGACCTGAAACTTGCTGAATATCTTCATTTCGATATGCTTAACCACCCTGCTACATTTCGTAAAGAATGGAGAAAAATCTATTTTTTGGTGGAAAAATGAACAAAGACTATAGTCTTTGTTAATTTTTCAAATTTTTTTCGACACTAATTATTTTTTTAAAAAAAAACTAATCACACGATTGACCTGAAACTTGCTGAATATCTTCATTTCGATATGCTTAACCACCCTGCTACATTTCGTAAAGAATGGAGAAAAATCTATTTTTTGGTCAAAAAATGAACAAAGACATAGTCTTTGTTAATTTTTCAAATTTTTTTCGACACTAATTATTTTTAAAAAAAAAAACTAATCACACGATTGACCTGAAACTTGCTGAATATCTTCATTTCGATATGCTTAACCACCCTGCTACATTTCGTAAAGAATGGAGAAAAATCTATTTTTTGGTGGAAAAATGAACAAAGACTATAGTCTTTGTTAATTTTTCAAATTTTTTTCGACACTAATTATTTTTTAAAAAAAAAACTAATCACACGATTGACCTGAAACTTGCTGAATATCTTCATTTCGATATGCTTAACCACCCTGCTACATTTCGTAAAGAATGGAGAAAAATCTATTTTTTGGTGGAAAAATGAACAAAGACTATAGTCTTTGTTAATTTTTCAAATTTTTTTCGACACTAATTATTTTTTAAAAAAAAAACTAATCACACGATTGACCTGAAACTTGCTGAATATCTTCATTTCGATATGCTTAACCACCCTGCTAAATTTCGTAAAGATCGGAGCAAAATCTATTTTTTGGTCGAAAAATGAACAAAGACTATAGTCTTTGTTAATTTTTCATTTTTTTTTCGACACTAATTATTTAAAAAAAAAAAAACTAATCACACGATTGACCTGAAACTTGCTGAATATCTTCATTTCGATATGCTTAACCACCCTGCTACATTTCGTAAAGAATGGAGAAAAATCTATTTTTTGGTGGAAAAATGAACAAAGACTATAGTCTTTGTTAATTTTTCATTTTTTTTTCGACACTAATTATTTAAAAAAAAAAAAACTAATCACACGATTGACCTGAAACTTGCTGAATATCTTCATTTCGATATGCTTAACCACCCTGCTACATTTCGTAAAGAATGGAGAAAAATCTATTTTTTGGTGGAAAAATGAACAAAGACTATAGTCTTTGTTAATTTTTCAAATTTTTTTCGACACTAATTATTTTTTAAAAAAAAAACTAATCACACGATTGACCTGAAACTTGCTGAATATCTTCATTTCGATATGCTTAACCACCCTGCTACATTTCGTAAAGAATGGAGAAAAATCTATTTTTTGGTGGAAAAATGAACAAAGACTATAGTCTTTGTTAATTTTTCAAATTTTTTTCGACACTAATTATTTTTAAAAAAAAAAACTAATCACACGATTGACCTGAAACTTGCTGAATATCTTCATTTCGATATGCTTAACCACCCTGCTACATTTCGTAAAGAATGGAGAAAAATCTATTTTTTGGTGGAAAAATGAACAAAGACTATAGTCTTTGTTAATTTTTCAAATTTTTTTCGACACTAATTATTTTTTAAAAAAAAAACTAATCACACGATTGACCTGAAACTTGCTGAATATCTTCATTTCGATATGCTTAACCACCCTGCTACATTTCGTAAAGAATGGAGAAAAATCTATTTTTTGGTGGAAAAATGAACAAAGACTATAGTCTTTGTTAATTTTTCAAATTTTTTTCGACACTAATTATTTTTTTAAAAAAAAACTAATCACACGATTGACCTGAAACTTGCTGAATATCTTCATTTCGATATGCTTAACCACCCTGCTACATTTCGTAAAGAATGGAGAAAAATCTATTTTTTGGTCAAAAAATGAACAAAGACATAGTCTTTGTTAATTTTTCAAATTTTTTTCGACACTAATTATTTTTAAAAAAAAAAACTAATCACACGATTGACCTGAAACTTGCTGAATATCTTCATTTCGATATGCTTAACCACCCTGCTACATTTCGTAAAGAATGGAGAAAAATCTATTTTTTGGTGGAAAAATGAACAAAGACTATAGTCTTTGTTAATTTTTCAAATTTTTTTCGACACTAATTATTTTTTAAAAAAAAAACTAATCACACGATTGACCTGAAACTTGCTGAATATCTTCATTTCGATATGCTTAACCACCCTGCTACATTTCGTAAAGAATGGAGAAAAATCTATTTTTTTGGTCAAAAAATGAACAAAGACTATAGTCTTTGTTAATTTTTCAAATTTTTTTCGACACTAATTATTTTTTAAAAAAAAAACTAATCACACGATTGACCTGAAACTTGCTGAATATCTTCATTTCGATATGCTTAACCACCCTGCTAAATTTCGTAAAGATCGGAGCAAAATCTATTTTTTGGTCGAAAAATGAACAAAGACTATAGTCTTTGTTAATTTTTCATTTTTTTTTCGACACTAATTATTTAAAAAAAAAAAAACTAATCACACGATTGACCTGAAACTTGCTGAATATCTTCATTTCGATATGCTTAACCACCCTGCTACATTTCGTAAAGAATGGAGAAAAATCTATTTTTTGGTGGAAAAATGAACAAAGACTATAGTCTTTGTTAATTTTTCAAATTTTTTTCGACACTAATTATTTTTAAAAAAAAAAACTAATCACACGATTGACCTGAAACTTGCTGAATATCTTCATTTCGATATGCTTAACCACCCTGCTAAATTTCGTAAAGATCGGAGCAAAATCTATTTTTTGGTCAAAAAATGAACAAAGACTATATCTTTGTTAATTTTTCAAATTTTTTTCGACACTAATTATTTTTTAAAAAAAAAACTAATCACACGATTGACCTGAAACTTGCTGAATATCTTCATTTCGATATGCTTAACCACCCTGCTACATTTCGTAAAGAATGGAGAAAAATCTATTTTTTGGTCAAAAAATGAACAAAGACATAGTCTTTGTTAATTTTTCAAATTTTTTTCGACACTAATTATTTTTTAAAAAAAAAACTAATCACACGATTGACCTGAAACTTGCTGAATATCTTCATTTCGATATGCTTAACCACCCTGCTACATTTCGTAAAGAATGGAGAAAAATCTATTTTTTGGTGGAAAAATGAACAAAGACTATAGTCTTTGTTAATTTTTCAAATTTTTTTCGACACTAATTATTTTTTAAAAAAAAAACTAATCACACGATTGACCTGAAACTTGCTGAATATCTTCATTTCGATATGCTTAACCACCCTGCTACATTTCGTAAAGAATGGAGAAAAATCTATTTTTTTGGTCAAAAAATGAACAAAGACTATAGTCTTTGTTAATTTTTCAAATTTTTTTCGACACTAATTATTTTTTAAAAAAAAAACTAATCACACGATTGACCTGAAACTTGCTGAATATCTTCATTTCGATATGCTTAACCACCCTGCTAAATTTCGTAAAGATCGGAGCAAAATCTATTTTTTGGTCGAAAAATGAACAAAGACTATAGTCTTTGTTAATTTTTCATTTTTTTTTCTACACTAATTATTTAAAAAAAAAAAAACTAATCACACGATTGACCTGAAACTTGCTGAATATCTTCATTTCGATATGCTTAACCACCCTGCTACATTTCGTAAAGAATGGAGAAAAATCTATTTTTTGGTGGAAAAATGAACAAAGACTATAGTCTTTGTTAATTTTTCAAATTTTTTTCGACACTAATTATTTTTAAAAAAAAAAACTAATCACACGATTGACCTGAAACTTGCTGAATATCTTCATTTCGATATGCTTAACCACCCTGCTAAATTTCGTAAAGATCGGAGCAAAATCTATTTTTTGGTCAAAAAATGAACAAAGACTATATCTTTGTTAATTTTTCAAATTTTTTTCGACACTAATTATTTTTAAAAAAAAAAACTAATCACACGATTGACCTGAAACTTGCTGAATATCTTCATTTCGATATGCTTAACCACCCTGCTAAATTTCGTAAAGATCGGAGCAAAATCTATTTTTTGGTCAAAAAATGAACAAAGACTATATCTTTGTTAATTTTTCAAATTTTTTTCGACACTAATTATTTTTTAAAAAAAAAACTAATCACACGATTGACCTGAAACTTGCTGAATATCTTCATTTCGATATGCTTAACCACCCTGCTAAATTTCGTAAAGATCGGAGAAAAATCTATTTTTTGGTGGAAAAATGAACAAAGACTATAGTCTTTGTTATTTTTCAAAAAATTTTGAAAATTAGATTTGATTGAAATTTGGCATGCTGATTAACCACCTCGAAATTAAGATATTCAGCAAGTTTCAGGTCAATCGTGTAATTAGTTTTTATTTTAAAAAATAATTAACGTAAACCAAAAAGTGCTAAAAATTTACCTTAATTATTAAAAAAAAAAAAAAAAACTAATCACACGATCGACCTGAAACTTGCTGAATAAGAACTACATAGATCGGTGTTTACTCATAGCAAATAGTATTTGTTTCCCATAATTAATTTCTTTGTAAGGTTCTCAGTACAAAAAACATTGTAAGTTAACAATAATTAATATTATTAATAAACTATATGAAATATCATGCTTTTATTTCGCAAATGCCAGCTGTCCTTAATGTCAAAACTCATGTTCAGTTTTTGTAAAATAAACGAAATTGCATTGAAAAGTTTACTATAAAATTTATAACAATAAAATTGATAAAAAATAATTGAATTGTTAATTATTTAAATTGCCAGTTAAGCTTACCTAAGTTATAAGAAGTCTTGATGAATGTTGCGCATCGATGTCGATGTGCATTTCTTTGTGAAAATGCAAAATAATTGTAAATACTACACGTCTAACTCTCACCACGTACAGAAATATACTAAACAAGAATTGAGATTGCGGTGCGCTTGCAATATTTCGAGTCGTTAAAAATTGGAGCTTGCAATGGTTCAAAACTTGCAAAATCTCAAATTTTGAGGCATTTCTAAATTTCAGAACTCGGCGCCATCTGTTTCGAGTAGCACTAACTCGTTACCAACAATTACAGAGCTCTGTAAACACACCTGCGCCATCTAGTATCGAGTAGCCGAACTAAAAAAAAAACCTGACGTACAGGCCCCCTCATTATTAGCGCACACGCGAGCCGCCTACCCCCATTTACAGCGTTAGAAGCAGGTGTAAGTTCGTGTGGGGTAGTGCCACCGACCGCCGCGCGGGGTTTTACACCTCTCCCTGCCAGAGAGCGTGGCACGCGTGCCCGCTTAACAATTCCTGTTTTTGAGCCGCGGGAGAGGATCATATGAGCTAGTGAGTCACGGATCATGGGAAATCTACCTCCTCCGGGTTGACAGGTGGAGAGGGCGGCCTGCTTGCAGTTCAGTCTGGCAAGAAAAGGGTGGGTGGGCTTTGCCAGGCCATGGGTGTCCCTACGCCGTAAGATATTGCACTCGCTTACAACTCTGAAGAGTGGTGGCACCACGCGCCGCGTGGTAATAAATTGAAAGGAGGGTTTACTCCCCTTTCAATCTAAGACCGTGCGACGCGTGCCGTTACCCCCATCGCGCGTTGGAAGCGGGTTTTTTTCCTACGACCTAGTGCCTCCTAGCGTCGCAAGCCCATACACCCCCTATCTATTAGACTCCACGGACTCCACGGCACGCGTGCCGGCCTCCAACCTTACAGATCCGGGAGAGGGGTGTAATTTCCTACGACCTAGTGCCACCTAGGGTCGCTAGCCCGTACACCCCCTCCCTACGAAGCTCCGCGCCTACCGCATAACCCCTCAGAGCCGAGGGAGCGGTGTACTTGGCTCTAGTGCCACCTAGTGCCGCATACACCGCCTCTGCCTCAAGACTCCGCGACACGCGCGTTTTCCATCCCCTTCACGGAGCCGAAGTAGCGGTTTCAAATCAGCGAGTAAGTGCCACCTGTGTCGCTTCAATGACCCCTCTACCTTCCAAACTCGGTGACACGCGTGCCGTTTCCACCCGCACACCGGATACAAATTCCACCGAATATTGTAATCCAATGCACCCCTCCCAAGTGAGCCCACTCAACGACCTCCACAGAGCCAAAGGCTTTGGCTCTGGCCCAAAGGTCAGGACCTTATGATTCATCCTTCAGCGATTCCTTAAGCCAAACTGAATTCTTCCAAGAAGCAAGCCATCAAGATCAAAACTTCTTTTGAGTAATGAATTAAACCACGATCGCGAATATCTAAAAAATAATTATAATTAATACATTTAATGTTAAGTTATTAATTTTATTTTCTTACTTTTTTTTTCTTTGGGACATACATCTGAGTCGCTCCATGAACTCATACTGAACCCTAAAAGCAGAGACCACAAAGCGCATGCAAAGATTAATACTACTCACTACGCTGAAAACTAACTACACTAACTACTCAAAAAATATTATGGTTAAATGACGTTGATCCATCAGCGATTCTTTTTAAGCAAAACTTAATTCTTCCATGAAATAAGTCATCAAGATCAAAAATTTCTTTTTGCCAACTAATCAATTAAACCATGATTGCGAATATCTAAAAAATAATTATAATTAATACATTTAATGTTAAAGTTATTAATTTTATTTTCTTACTTTTTTTTTCTTTGGGACATACATCTGAGTCGCTCCATGAACTCATACTGAACCCTAAAAGCAGAGACCACAAAGCGCATGCAAAGATTAATACTACTCACTACGCTGAAAACTAACTACAATAACTACTCAAAAAATATTATGGTTAAATGACGTTGATCCATCAGCGATTCTTTTTAAGCAAAGCTTAATTCATCCATGAAATAAGTCATCAAGATCAAAACCTTCTTTTTGCCAACTAATAAATTAAACCATGATTGCGAATATCTAAAAAATAATTATAATTAATACATTTAATGTTAAAGTTATTAATTTTATTTTCTTACTTTTTTTTTCTTTGGGACATACATCTGAGTCGCTCCATGAACTCATACTGAACCCTAAAAGCAGAGACCACAAAGCGCATGCAAAGATTAATACTACTCACTACGCTGAAAACTAACTACACTAATTACTCAAAAAATATTATGGTTAAATGACGTTGATCCATCAGCGATTCTTTTTAAGCAAAGCTTAATTCATCCATGAAATAAGTCATCAAGATCAAAACTTTCTTTTTGCCAACTAATAAATTAAACCATGATCGCGAATATCTAAAAAATAATTATAATTAATACATTTAATGTTAAAGTTATTAATTTTATTTTCTTACTTTTTTTTTCTTTGGGACATACATCTGAGTCGCTCCATGAACTCATACTGAACCCTAAAAGCAGAGACCACAAAGCGCATGCAAAGATTAATACTACTCACTACGCTGAAAACTAACTACACTAACTACTCAAAAAATATTATGGTTAAATGACGTTGATCCATCAGCGATTCTTTTTAAGCAAAGCTTAATTCATCCATGAAATAAGTCATCAAGATCAAAACTTTCTTTTTGCCAACTAATAAATTAAACCATGATCGCGAATATCTAAAAAATAATTATAATTAATACATTTAATGTTAAAGTTATTAATTTTATTTTCTTACTTTTTTTTTCTTTGGGACATACATCTGAGTCGCTCCATGAACTCATACTGAACCCTAAAAGCAGAGACCACAAAGCGCATGCAAAGATTAATACTACTCACTACGCTGAAAACTAACTACACTAACTACTCAAAAAATATTATGGTTAAATGACGTTGATCCATCAGCGATTCTTTTTAAGCAAAGCTTAATTCATCCATGAAATAAGTCATCAAGATCAAAACTTTCTTTTTGCCAACTAATAAATTAAACCATGATCGCGAATATCTAAAAAATAATTATAATTAATACATTTAATGTTAAAGTTATTAATTTTATTTTCTTACTTTTTTTTTCTTTGGGACATACATCTGAGTCGCTCCATGAACTCATACTGAACCCTAAAAGCAGAGACCACAAAGCGCATGCAAAGATTAATACTACTCACTACGCTGAAAACTAACTACACTAATTACTCAAAAAATATTATGGTTAAATGACGTTGATCCATCAGCGATTCTTTTTAAGCAAAGCTTAATTCATCCATGAAATAAGTCATCAAGATCAAAACTTTCTTTTTGCCAACTAATAAATTAAACCATGATCGCGAATATCTAAAAAATAATTATAATTAATACATTTAATGTTAAAGTTATTAATTTTATTTTCTTACTTTTTTTTTCTTTGGGACATACATCTGAGTCGCTCCATGAACTCATACTGAACCCTAAAAGCAGAGACCACAAAGCGCATGCAAAGATTAATACTACTCACTACGCTGAAAACTAACTACACTAACTACTCAAAAAATATTATGGTTAAATGACGTTGATCCATCAGCGATTCTTTTTAAGCAAAGCTTAATTCATCCATGAAATAAGTCATCAAGATCAAAACTTTCTTTTTGCCAACTAATAAATTAAACCATGATCGCGAATATCTAAAAAATAATTATAATTAATACATTTAATGTTAAAGTTATTAATTTTATTTTCTTACTTTTTTTTTCTTTGGGACATACATCTGAGTCGCTCCATGAACTCATACTGAACCCTAAAAGCAGAGACCACAAAGCGCATGCAAAGATTAATACTACTCACTACGCTGAAAACTAACTACACTAACTACTCAAAAAATATTATGGTGAAATGACGTTGATCGTTCAATTATTCTTTAAGCAAATTCAATTCTGCCAAGTCATCAAGATTCATCAAGATTAAAATTTATTTCTTATTTCGCGTCAAAACGCACAATAACTGCCGGACTTATTGCGTTTGAATGCTATCTTTGCGCAAATTATTCCACACCAACTAACAAATAATTTGTATAATTAATACATTCAATAAGGTTATTAATACTATTTGCTTACCTTTTCTTTCTTTTAGTCAGTGAAGAAACTTCAGCCAGAAACTTCCCATTTCTCAATTTATAACCTCAAAGTAAATTTAGATGGCTTTTAGATAGATTGTGTTGGTATCAATGTATTCTCGCGCCGTCGCACTTTCTATACCGGGACGGACGCTGTAAATGGCATGAGAAGCAGCTGTAATGTCATTTGAGAACAATTTAGGAAAAAACAATTTAGAAATGAATAATAAAACTAACCCTTTTATCCTTATTCTTCATTTCTCTCAATAATTGAATGATTCCAATATTCGTCTTGACTATTCACCAAGTGTAGCACCTCATTTCGCGATGCATACTGCACGATTATTACACTTTTTTCACAAAATCACAATCTTTATATTTACTTCCTCGTAGCCGATGAGGAAGTAAGGTGTTTTATTATTAAATGAAACTCTACTATAAGAAAACATGTCAATTGACAACAATCAACATCAAGAGCGATCCGCACTGCTCGACAAGAAAACGACAACTGACCGGATGGATGCGCCGCGCAGCTATTTATAAACTTTTCAAAAATCCCTAGATTTTGGAAATTAATTAGCTCTTTGATTATAAAAATTAAAATTAACAATGCTTGAGGCTTCTTATTAACTATATTTGCATTTTAAAAGTATTTGCAAGACAATTCAATGCGTAATTAACTTTTTAGAAAATTTTAGTAACTATTAAAATCACTAGATTTTTCCCAAGATTTTAAGGCTGTCAAAATTTGATCTTATTTTAATTGATTTCTTAATAAATACAACATTTATCCCTAGTTTGACTACTGTGTTTTAATTTCCTTGTCCTAAACTACCCCTCAACAGCTTTTTGGCCCGATCAAAAACCAAAAAAAAATCCAACTTTTAATGAAATAATTAGGACTTTGGGGCCTTTATCCTTTAATTTTCTAACGCATATACGTAATTTAGGACTAGATAAACTTTCGTATCGTACCAAATCATGGATGCCCACCGAAATAAATTCAAATTTTGGCAAAGAAGTTTCGTTGCGAACATAGGTTAAATCAAATCCAATTTTGAGCCGAATCGTACAAATTGCCCCACGAATAGGTTCACATTCTTGTGTACAGTGCCGTTGCGAACCTTTCTGAGCTTAAATGTAGCGGTCCCACCCTGGAAATTGTGAAATATTCCGTAAAAGCGTACGCAATGTAAACAACGGCTTAGAAAGTGCTCCAAACTCTTAGTCAAAGACAGCCCCACTAATATGCATATGCAAATTGTAGTTGACACACAATAAGAAAGCTGGTAACATAAAAGGATTCATGATTGCAAGTTTTGAATTGCCCAACTCAACTTCAAGTGTTTAACCTCAATTACGCGGCAATTCCTGTCAAATTAAAGGGCCCTCGAGCAAAAGATCTACTAGCAGGCCGATTTTTAGATGCCCAACAACGCTTCGGCAGCAGAAAAGAAGCGAGAAGAATCCTGGTAAATTCAGGGGATGAAAACCGAAGCCGCGGGACCATATCTGAGAATTTTGGAGGCCCAGGATGAATTTCCAGGACTAAACTGCTGCGATTTGGTACGGAAAGGTAAGGAGTACTATGGGTGGCATAGATTTCAAAATTTGGCTGCGAGGTATTCGCAGAATCGGTTTTTCGATTTTTGTTTTTGGGGTTGCGCAAGATTTGAGGGCCCGCCTAACAGAAATTCTGTCACGAGTGCGATCGTTGGAGGTGAACCAATCCTTCCATAGTAAAAAAAATTGAATGGAATCCAGGGGATTTTAGAGGATGGTATTCATGTGATCATAAATCAATTTACCGTGAAACGTTACGATCAAAGTGATCATAAATCAATTTACCCGTGAAACAAAAATTATTTTGTTGTCATTAAATAATTGACACTTATTTAAAATATCGCATTGATCCAAAATGAATGTGTTAAAATATCTGCCATTCCTGCAAGAGCTTTTTTCAAACAACGACGGCCAGATCTCTGTAATACTCTGGATTATTTATTTAATTTGTTTTCTGCTATTCAACTATTTCGTTTTTCGATGGTATCGATTGTATGGTGACAGACAGGCCCAAAGACAGGAATGTATTGAAATCATAATTTAAAATTTTGAAATATTCTCATACTTTCTACATTTCTAGTGACTGCAGAGGAAGATCGACAAATATTGCAAATACTTCTAGAGCGCATGAGATCTTTTCGAATGCAAGACGAACTAATGGAACTATTAGCCTCTGTTTCTGGAATTACCGGCACACTGGATGAGGATTTTTTTAGGTACTTGCAAGAAGAGGAAATACTCCAGCACTACGGACACGAGTACCCTGCGAATTTGGTCCAGCCAGCCGCAGCAGAAGAGGTCCATCCTGATGCTTTTAACAACGATGATTGGTCTTCAGACAACTGAACGTTGAATGGAATAAAAAATACCAAATTTTTTGATACGAATTGTTATTGTAAATTTTATGTAAATAAATACTAGTAGTTTGTTTAAAAATAATTTACGATTTTTATAAAAACTCAAAAATTTGTATATTTTTGAAACAAAAATGGCCGCGTTTCCGCCTCTAAAAAATGAGCGGTAAATTTGAAATGTGCGCAAACTATTTCAGTTTTAAATATTGTACATAAAATCAATTTACCATGAAACAAAAATCTCTAAACGTGACACTTACTGAAACATCCAAAATGGATAAGTTGTTCCAGTATTTGTCAGTTCTGCAAGAACCTGTCCCAGTCGCAGAAGACCTTGGTTTAGGGTACTTCAGCGGCATTGTTTCTATATGCGCTGTAGTCCTCACGGTCTTTGCGGTTGGTCGATGGGATCGAATGGTTGACCAAAGAATTCAGAGATCGGGAAGATGTAATCAAAATATAATTCAAAAATTTGACATTTTTTCTGATTTGCCGATTTTTTAGTAGCTGCAGCCCACATGAAACAAAGATATCGAAGACAGAAACGTCGTGGTGGCGTATACTTTCCGGTATATTTCCGAAGTATAATGACTTATTAGCTGGAACTCTAAATTTGATTTAAACGACTTTTTTTTAGAGCCAAAGTGCCAATGTCATCGTCGTCCTGCAGCTGCAAGGGAAGGTCAACGTTTTAGGTACTTGAAACGAGTCGATTCATCACACCGCCGACGTGGGCGCCATACAAAATTGCACCCCCGAAGAGAAGAAACCAGCCCTAGCCGTTCGGCTTCAACTAACTCAACGCTGATTGGATAAAACATATTTTTGATACAATTTATGCAAAATTTTTGTAAATAAATTCTAATTTGTACGGCATTGTTTTTAGAGCGCCCTAGGCTGTTGCAAAAAATTAATTAGAAGGTGAATAATTAAAAGCGCCCCTAAAATAAAAACCACAAATTTAAATCAAAAACATGAACGATTTTCCATGGTGGAGTAGATCCCTAGCTCCAAAAACCTCGAACATCGAATCCTGCATCGAACATGCAACATCGAATTAAATGTCAAATATTGATACTAAACGTCTTCAGCACATGTTTTTGTTTAAAAAAGTTATTTATTTAATTAAATTGATCAATAATGACAATTGTAAGTAAATAATTAATTAAAAAAATAATTATATATTTTTTTTAAGAAACTTATTGCAATAACTAGTCATACGACGTAGAACGTTCTCCAAATGTTTCTCGTTTTGAAAAAAAATTACAGCTTTCTCTTTTACCTCGTCTTTTACTAAATAATAAAACATAATTTCCACTCAGTCATTCACGATTCACCTTCTGTCTTAATTTTCTTGTCGTTTTCTAATTTAACTGTGCCATAACCATTTTTCTGCAATATATCGCGAACTTCTGCTTCGCTAACTTCAAACTCCGTCGCAAGACTCTCTATAGACCTCGTCGCATCTTGCTCCATAGTTGAACAAATCATTATTTCCTGCATTTCTTGATCGGGATCTAAGGGTTTGATGTAGGATTTCATATTGTGCCGTTTTCCAAACAAGCAACCATTTGTTCGAAGATTGTGCATGATGTATCGAATGATTGCTCTGCTTGGTGTGGGCCGATTTTTAAACATTTCGTTGAATAATGTTTGAATCCGTGTTTCGGATATTCCGTTGTGATGCCACATCACAATTTGGTACTTTTCTTCGAGTGTGAAATTCATTTCTAATGCGAAACAAGTCCATTCACCCTTAAAAGCACTTAGTACATATTTATAGTAAAACTTTAAACTTCATGTTAATAGATGGCAACCTCGTTTGTGTTTGCGGATGCCATATTGCATAGTTGCGCGCGAAATTCAAACCGTTTCGACGAATATCTTTTGTCCTTATCGCCAAATAGAACAATTTAAAAATATTGGCGTTATTATTAATTTTGATGAGCGGGATAAATTTATAGTGGCTTAAAAATATGTATTATAATAACTTTATTGAGTATGACTTTTTATTGTTTACCTGTACAACTGATTCTGTGCATACAGAATAAAGTATAACCATATATGTATATATGTACGTATATATTTATAAGCAAGCAAATAAAATAATAATAATAAATTTAATTATATTCAAATATAATACAATGATTTTTCTTTTTTATGGGTCCTTACAATTACTATATTTTCATTGACATACCAACAATAGTATCCATTGTTTAAATTCTGTACAACCACCTCAACTACAGTGTACATCTACTAAATAATATAATTAATTAATAATATGTATATGAATGTAAAACTTTTTTTTTTAATATATATATATATAGATTTATTTTATTTGTATTATGACAAAAAAACGAAATAAAAAGTGAACCGTCAACGTTACGAAGCTGCACAAATATCCAGTTAATAATCTCTTTCTATCCGTTCGTAACATTGTCGGCTTAGATTCGGCATTTATACCTTAAAGTATTTTTTGTCTTGTTATAATATGGAATTTTCTGATCGCATTCTTTTCTCTTTGTTTCACTTTTATTTTATAAATAGAAAATAGAATTTGATTAAAATCGCAGATAATAAATTACACCATTTCAAAAATTAATTACATCGCATTCGGATTGGCAATAATTTCCTCGAAAATTATTGTTGATCACCGAACAAAGAAATGAGAAAAATCCACACTGTCAAAGATTAACCAAAAAAATACTCTTTTTTTTGCATTTTCTTTTCTTTTCTAAAAAGGTACACATATGTATCACAATGTTAATTTAAAATAAAACAATAATTGAAACAGTATAATTGATAAATGGGGACGTATATCATTTAAAACAACAAGAACTAAAATCGAATTCTCATTTTCTTGCGTTAATAAATGACAGTGTTGAAATTTTTCGGAAAAATTGAGTTATATTAGTTTATATTCTATGTAAATAAAAAGGATTCTTATTACACGTATATATCACTAAGTGCTGTAGCACAGTCCATTCCAAAAGATAACACACTTGCCCAGTTTGCTACGACTGGCCATCACTTGCAACAGTTGCCCGCAGTTTTGGCCGCAGGGTCGCCCTCTGTCAGCCGTCTACCCTGACCGCTGCTGCCCTGTCCGGTTGTTTGTTCATTTTTCGGAAGCTTTTTAGCTAAAACAATTTTGTAAGAAAATAGATAAGTGATGACTAACTAAATATTTAAAATTGCAATATCCGAATCAACAAAGCTGACGCAAAGAGGAAACAGTAGTTCAGATAGTAAAAAATTAACAATAATTTTATTTTTTAACGGCTTATTAAAATTATCTGAAGTAAGGATTCGCGCGCTAACATGCGTCATTCCAGATTCTCCCAAATAGGATTAACTCCACATATTTACGAAATGTACACCTCCACATCCCGAATAAATCAATAACTCACCTATCTCTAAGAAAATGTCGTTGACATTATGAGACGTTTTCGCCGACGTTTCCATGAACAACAATTTATTTTCGTCGGCATAATTCTGCGCCTCTTCATACTCGACCATCCTCTTATTAGCCAAGTCCTCCTTGTTACCAGCGAGTGCTATCACAATCGCAGGACTAGCTTGCCGTTGAAGTTCCTTCACCCACGTTTTGGCCCGGCCGAAAGTGTCCTGATTGGTGATATCGTAGACGACAATAGCTGCTTGCGCTCCGCGATAATACATTGGAGCTAGACTGTGGTACCGTTCCTGGCCCGCAGTGTCCCAAATCTCGAATTTGACGGTGGTGTCGTCCAGACAGACGGTCTGTGTGAGAAAAGCTGCCCCGATCGTGCTCTCTTGGTACTCGTGGAACTGGCCTTTGACGAATCGCAGTACCAGACTCGATTTGCCGACAGCACTTTCGCCAAGTAGCACCAGTTTGAACTGGCAGATTTTCTGCGATGTGCCGTTTGGTCGCTGTGCCGTTCCACTTCGGTTTGCCATTTTATCTGAACAATTAATGTCAAAAATAAGCGCGATATTTTGAATGTAAAACTTGCATGTGGGAATTTTAACAGCCTTGAAAAGATAATTGCATTAAATTCGAAGAAAGCTTGTGGCTCACTAATTGTGGGAATTATCGCGTCAATTCAACTCGAAAATTTTCAAAAATGGCGCTACCAACTTAAAAAAAAATAGCACAACTTAGAAAATTAAGTACCGCTTTTGTTTATTTAAAAATAAATTTGCAAATCGTGTGAAACGCTCAAAACTGCTTATAAATAAATAGCTAAATAAACAAACAATCCGTTTGTTGATTCATTAAATGCAGGTTATGTTTTTTTTTATAAATAAAAGTGCATTCATTAATATAAGCAAATTTATTTACTTGCCGTAATGGCAATGCATTAATCAATTATAAAGATTACATTAAAATCGTATTAGTCGAGGCGAGCCGAAAATTAAAATCCAATTTCGCAAACAGCCTCACTCCGCTTGACAACAATTTCTTAATTAGTGCAATTATTATTTATCAACATAACGCAAAAGTACAAACAATTATTATCTCGGCGAAGTAACGAAAATCTGTACAAACATATTTATTACAATAAATGCAATGGAAAGAGGGGGCGTACAATATTTGACATCGAAGAGAATCGTTTCAACAACGAGAAGGGCGTTTAACTTTTCCCGTAATCAGCTGACGATAGTTGGTCGAATGCCTAAAAAGGTGCAAGATTTTTGTAATTGCTGGCGTGGTCAGCAGGTTCAAGGTTTAAACGATCGCGGATTATTTGCACATAGCAATCTAAATACTAGACGAAATGCGAATGACGCATTTGACATGAAAAACATAGTAAGCTCCAACTTGGATAACCTACCTTAGCGGAATGGATTTGGTTTTATTCAATTTCTGAGATCACTGGCTGCACTTATGCGATATACACTTTTCTCCGACATAAAAGACCTTACTAGATCAATTGTTTCAAGTCGTTAGCACCAATTTACACACAATGGACAAAATAAGAAAGACAAAATGACAGTTCACTTCAGTGGGACAGAACGGAAGTTGCAGGACTACCAACCGCACTTTCCACTTATTTCACAAGGTTTATTAATATTTTCACTTAATTGAATTGACTAATTAATTTCCTAAACGTTTGTATACCAACAATTAAACCCAATTACAACAAAGCGCTAATAAATTAGCGATAGTTTATAATTTAATTTTGTTGCAGCACAACCATTGCAAAAAAATATGTAACTAGAATCATGGCGGCAAATTCGAACCCATTTATGAAAAATCAATATCGCATGATTCACTGTATTGGAATTTCTGCGCTCAATTAACAGTAACAATTTGCATTTAACTAGTTAGCTTAGGAAGCAATGACAAATCGTAGTGACACGAATATTTTTATTACATAAATATGGCAGCTAATTCGGGGAAATTCATCGATAGATTACCGATAATCTGCGCTGTATTTATCAGACCTCCTTAATCAGCTGAATTAATTATGTATTTAAATTGCAGGCAGGCAAAGCAACTGATAATTCAGGAAACTCAGTATACAACACTTTGCAAGAGTATTCAATTGCCGACCAAAATGCAATTGAAAATGTGCGGGAGAAAAAAGAATTCATTCCTCCGCGAAATTTGCCGCCGATTCAAAATGCGGCACATTGTGGACTATATTCCGAGGTATTTAGCTGCTATTTATTATTGTGCACATATAATAAATATTTATAGATTCGTCACATAATGCAACCGCCTGTAAAGACAAGATATGAAACTTTAATTAACGATTTGCGCGAAACAACTTACAGATCTTATTGGAATCAACCGGTAGGTCGAAGGAAGGATGAAATTCCGGGATTGCCGAAAGGGATGGATGCTGTGAACACTGTTTTTGGGACTCCGACAAAGAGAGGTATTTTTATTATATTTTAAAATAATTGTTTTAGAGTAATTTTTGTAGATATAACTGCGAAAGAATTAATTAGCCCTCCAAAGTCACATTACGAGGTGTTGTGGGAATCTCAATTAGGGCATGGACTATATAAAGTGACGCACAATGATTACAACCCTTCCGAACAAATAAATAGAGGGTAATAGGCAACTTTATTAAATAATTTGAGAGCCGCGCGTAATATTTGAAAATAAGTTTGCCATGCAATTGATAGATGGCGCACAATAGTACACTAATTTTAATTTATTGCTATTATTAGTACTATTTATCTATACCGAGCAACTTTAGACTAATTGATGTTGACATTGTTATCAATAATTGCAATAATAATTGTAATTAATAGAATTGTTTCAATGTTAATGTTTCAAAGTTACGCTTTTAATTAGTAGATGGCGATACGTGACATTCAAATTATATTCAAATTTTATTTAAATAAATTTTTAAAAATTTAAATATGCAGCTACAAGTCTCCAGCTTTTGATCCGGATAAATGTTTCGGTCGAAAAACAAATTATGATCCGAGAGGCATTGGCGCTCGTTGTGCTTGCAATTGGTTCGAAAAGGAACCCGTAGTGTATGGTAATAATATTCTAGCCGATTATAAGGAAAAATCGGAGCACAAAATTGGCAAAGCTTTAACCCCGTCCGTATAATTTACTACTTTGACTAATTAATATATTATTCAAATATTTAGGTGCGAAAATATAAAATGCGTGCCTGAAAATCATCGCTTCGGCAAAGCAACAACGCAAGATACGTACGGCGTGCAGGATTTATTAAGAGATCCGGATTGCAAGCCTTGCTTCGAAAAACGCGATTTCTATAAATGGCTTTCGGAGCTTAATATTTTACGAAACCATATTAAAATGCGCCGCAAACGGGGGCTGAATTTGGACGATTTGCGACGAAGATTTCAGTTCTACGATAAAGCAATTTTGAAATATTGCGTTATTTAATTGTTTTAATTAATTGCTTGCAGGCGCATACGAATTGCATACGTTTATCCGATTTCTACCACATTTGCGAGTGCAATCGCATAACTTTCAACCGGCAATACATGGAACTTTTATTGCAGAAATTGAAAATATTATCAAACGATGTGGTAAACTATCGAAAATTCGTCGAAATTATTGATGTAAATGGCAACTTTGAAGCAATCAAATTTGATGGTAACATTAAATGTAATTAATCTAATTAAGGTTTTATTAATTTATTCGTTGCAGATGTCCCGAAGGAAAATCAGCGCTACTTGACGACATCGCAAAGCAATAGCTGCGATTACTTCCTCATCAACAATGCAGGTTTGTCAACAAATTTACAACTATAAAAATTAATTAAACAATTAATTTCGCTTAGAATTGCCACCTGCCGGCCTCCCATCGATCCGAACCGACCTGCTCCACAGCATAGTGCCACCTGGCGGCTGCCGAGCAGATCTGGCGAACTTAGGCGACGAAACTTCGAGCGGAGCTTTACTCAACCCGAATATTTACACCAACTACGGATTAAGCTACCGCGATTTCTATCAAGTAATTAATTAATTACTAAACTAATCAATTTAATAATTTTCTCTACTTTAAGGGTAGAAGCGCTGAAGAAATGCGTTCGCTTTGCGAAAAAGTGGGCTACACTTTCCCCGGCAATTCGTTCAGCGATTTGTGGCAAGTTGGAATGGAACGCGACCAAACCGGTGAGCTCGTTTGCCTTGAAACGTTTAAGCGTATTTTGCGCCAATGCGAATTAGCCGCACCTCCCATATTAGTGGATGAACTTGATTGTATTTAAATCCGGCGTCAATTAATACACAAATATATTTATAAAAAGAACAGGAAATTAAAATAATACAAACCGATTAGCTGCGTCTTCGTTCGCGCTGATCCCGTCTTCGATAATCTGGTCGACGATCGCGCGATCTGGAACGCCTTGCGCTGCTGCTATTCTCTTGTCGCCCCCATTGATAGCTTTTCTTGCGTGTATCATCCGCATCGTCGTTTCGGTAACGATTGCGTGGCTTATTTTGTTTCGGATTAACTTCATCCTCGTCGTTGGAAACACTCGCGTTCTTTTTAGAAGCGACTTTGTCGGGTTTGGATTTGTTTTTGCGTTGCAGCTTTTTGCTTTTCTTCTTTTTCTCTTTATCTGAGTCGGAATCCGAGCTACTTTCTTCCGAACTCGAGCTACTGCTGCTCGAACTACTACTACTACTGCTGCTCGATTTGTTCCCGGTTAAATTAATGTCGATGGTTTTGGGAGCGTTCTTCAAGTGTTCGCGTAGCTCGTCTGTTAATCCACCCAAGCCGATCGATGTGAAGAAATTGATGGCAAATCTGGTGTTTTTCGGGTTGTCTCTTGGGAATAAGCCGGCAAATGATGCCTGCAACGTCCTAAACAAATTATTAATATTTATTTCTCAATTAGTTGCGCCTTGAAACACTTACTGATCTTTCAGTCGGGTGTTAAGCTTGGCTAGTCCCATATATTCCGCCAGTTCTTGGAATAGTATCTTGATGAAAATGCGACTGGAACTATTCGTATCTTCCTCGTTCAGTTTCATGGCATCCAAAACGGTCCAACTAATTGCGTCAGTGAATAGCAAATGTGCAAAGAATTTGCTGACATTACGCAGTCGATTCGCATCCAAACGATGAGTCGTAGAATAAGTGTCTTTGAAAATCTGCTGGAACGGTTCGACGTACGTTTTATTAATTTGGCAGAAACGCTGCGATAGTAATCCGTAGAATTTCTCGTACGTTCGTTGTTCCGCACAGCAATCTAAACACAAATAATTAAATTATTGCAACTAATAATAAGCTGTAGTTTTACCAAGGAACATATGGCAAAGTTCAATTTCTTGTCCAGGTTTCAATTCCATCTTCATCAATTTGTGTGCACATTCTTCAAAGTCTAAACTGGATTGAATGGTTAAATAAATAGTGCGTCGCAGCGTAATCAAGTTAGTTTCGGTGTTATCTATAATTGTTCCCTCATCCTTCACCTCCTCCTCGTCGTCCTCGTCGCCTGATTCATCCGAGCCTGACTCACCCGAACCGGATTCCGCTTCGCTGCCGCTTTGCAGGATTTCTTTGCTCAGTGCTTTGTACTTGTTTTCGTTTTCCTCGTACTTATCATCGAACTTGAAAACATCTGAGAAATGTCATAGCGATTATTTAGCATAGTTGTAAATGTAAAAAATAACTCACTCAAAATATCCTCGGAATTCACTTGCTTAACATCGTCCAACGTGATCAAATGCGTGAACTGATCTTCTTCCTCTACCACGTCCAACTCCTCCACCACCGCCGCATGGGCCTTAAACCCGTCCTTCCGAATTTGAAACATAACTTCAATCATATATTGAATCCGCTTCTCCAATTGCCCTTCATGCAGAATATTCCGCAACATCTCGAAAATCGCATTAATCCCCTTACTCGAAACCTCCGTCAATTTCTGCCCGCACTCTTTAAGAAACGAAATCGCCACCTCGACCGAATCATCGGTCGGACTTTCCACAAGTAAAGTCAAGATTTCCAAAGCGAGAATCTCGTGTGCGATCCGCTGATTGACCAAATGCGCTACAAACGTCGCAGCGGAAATGCAAATCGCTTTGTTGTTCTGCTTGAAGCCTCGCTTGAATTGCAAAACTAGTCGCTTGAGCAACAATTCGCCGATGTTCGGGAATTTCGAGTTGATCACCGAAACGAGGGCTGCGTAGACGTTGGTGAACGTGGGCGATGCGGCTTGCGCTTGGATTATGGACTTCGTAAGCAAACCGCGACCTCGCACAATATTTTCGTGCAATAATTCGCGAGCGATTATACCAATATTAGACGTATTAATTTTGTTGATAAAGCCATGGATTGACTTTTTCAAAGCTTCCCAAGCAATTCGCTGGTAAGCGGCCGATGATTTGTCGGTGATTTCCGCTTGCATCATGCGAAGTTTAGCGGGCGGTATGTAAGCGCCACCTGTACGCGATGTTAGCAAGTCGACGGTTTTGCGCTCGCGTTGCGTTATAACAGACTTATCTTTGTTTGTACGATCTTCCTTCGATCTCGGTTTCTCATCCTTCTCCGCGTAGTATCTACTTCCGATTTTAATGTCGTCCTTTTTCGGGTATTTGTTCCAGTAGCGGTCGCTGTTTTGCTTCTTTTCATCGTCGCCGTAGTAGCGTGGATAGTCCTCGGATGGTTTATCAAGATCGTGGTAGTAACGTTTGCCACGACGTTCCCGCGATCGAGATCGTTTGGAGCGTTTGCGATCGTCATCGGAGTAGCGTTTGCGATCGTCATCCGAGTAGCGTCGTTTGGTGTCCCGTTTTCTTTTCGGTTCAGGGGATTTGGATGCAGCGTGTTTCGGGGATCTGGAGCGGCTCCGTTTTTTTGGTGAGTTGTTTTCGGAGTCTGTTGTCATTTTAAAGTAGTGAGATAACCTCAAAACTACTTTAAACGAATATTGAACGAATTTTGATTTAAGTGAAAGAAATTATGGGAAATTCTTACCTGTATAGTTGCAGTTGACTGTGCTGTTGCTGTAATAGTAATTATTTGTTTATTTAATTAATAAGTTGCTTTTTTAAGCAGCAAAGAACTATATTTGTAATGTTTTCAACAAGTTTTGACAATTAACTACCAACATAAGAAACACAAAACAGAACCAAAGTTTAACTCCACCACAGTTACAAAATTGTATTGCTGATTACTTATGCAGAATTATGAATAGGTGTTTTTAATTTATTCCGGTAATTAAACAATAGTTTTTCTACTCCGTAATTATAAAATAAATTACAATTATTAATATTTTAATTAATTCAAGGATATTTTTGTTGGCAGTACTTTAGTAACCAACAAAGTGACAGTTTGTTGCGTCAGTTCACCGCGAAAAAAAAGGCGATCTGCCAGAGAACAAAGCATTCTAGATAATTATCGAAACATTCGTATACGGTTTACAATTCACCCCAATTAATACAATAATAAACTCCGACTAAAAGATGTCGGCTACATTTGCTCAACGTGGCGGCAACCGGCCGCCACCCAACCCCACACAAATTCAGAAACTACTCGACGAGAATGGCCACCTGATCCAAACAATCCAAGAATACCAGAGCAAAGGCAAATCGCAAGAAGTAATGGCCTACCAAACGCATCTGCACCGCAACTTGGTATTCCTTGCTACGATTGCCGACTCGGCCCAAAACGTGCAATCTCTACTACCGGTAATTAATTAACACACTTATAAAAAACTCTAGTCTAATATTATTTGGTCGCAAAGATGATTCAACCGCCACAAGGCCCACCGCCCCCAAACCACGGCCCACCACCACCCAACCCCGACCAACAGCAGCAACAACAACCGCCACCGCAACACATGAACAACTTCAACCACCAACCGCAACCCCCTTACCGTCCGCAACGTCCTGGCGCTCCCCCACACGCCTATCCTCAACGAGGCTACCCTCAACCTCAAGGCGGCTATCCTCCCAATCAATATCCCCCGCAAGGCAATGCATACCCTCAAGGTCAATACCCGCCACCCAACCAACCCCCAGGCTATCCCGCACCTAATGCCCAACCCAGCTACGGCCAACCACCTCCTTCGACTCCCGCACACAACAACTATCAACCAGGCTACGGAACACCACCGCCGCCAACTGGCGCACCGCCGCAACCCGCACCCGGACCGTACCCACCACCGGCTGGCGGCCCACCTCAGCCGCAACCCGCTTCTTACGGCGGCCCACCGAACGGCGCTCCGTATCCGAACAACGCGGCCCCGCAAAACTACCCACCGCAACAAGCATACCCCCCACAACAAGCCTACGCTCCGCCGCCGTCAAGCCAGCCGCAATCGACGCCGGCCTATGCGAACCAACCGAACGCACCACCGCAGAATTATGGAACAAACAACGCTCAATCGCCGCCGTTCTCAGCGCCCCCTAGTAACAGTCCGAGTCCGGCAGTCACGTCGACACCGCCGACTACTGCCCAGCCGTATCAGCCGCCTTACACGCCCAATCCACAGCCGGCGAATGCGAATGGGGGGTATACACCAGCGCCACCGAATCAAGGTTACCCGCCAGCGGGACCGCCGAATAGTTATGGGTATCCGCCGCCACCTGGAGGGCCTGGCGGCTATCCGCCGCAAGGGGCTTATGGGCAACAGCCGCAAGGGTATCAGTATCCGAGGCCGCCTGCTGGGCAAGGACCGCCAGCGCCGCCGCAAGGGCAGTATGGGGGTTATAATTATCCGCCGCAGCCTAATCCGCAGTAAGTTGATTTGATTCCTTTGGATAATGTTGGTTGGATGTACGAGTTCTCATCACACATGCCAACTTCACTCAAACACTTAATTTGTATTTTAAGTTTAAGGCTTGTTGTTACTTTATAGGAATTTGCGGTAGCAAAAGTAAAACTAGAACTTTTCCGCCCGCGATTAATACTAAGAACAAACCTTAATCGTAATGTTGACTGATTATGATTGTATTAATTATTTATTGTATTGGTTTTCGATATTTGATTGTGTGTGATGGTGATTACGTTGAATTATTTTTTATATGTATTATTTTTAATTACAATAAATGAGATATTGATATGACTAGACTTTAATTGCTTAGTCAAAACAGCTAATTACACACAAAACATAAAACTAACTAAAATAAGACAAGCGCACACAATCAAAATTGATCAAACTCGCTTCTGAACTGCTCAACCGAACTCACTTTGAAATCGACCTTCCCGGAAAATTTATCAAAATTACTAGTATCCTCCGGTGATTTAACTGTCGGCGTATACGGCGCCTCCATCCGCCGATAAAACACATCAATAAACGAAATATTATGGAACCATTTGTGCTCCTTAATATCAGCGACGCCGCTTTTCAAATTACCAAATCGCCTCGTCAAATCCACCTGTAGCAAATTCTTGACAATATCCATGAGCTGCAGCGAGAAATGCGCTGGCGTTTTAAATTTGCCCGACACAATTTTCTCGTAGATGGACATGGGATCGCGCGAAGTGAACGGCGAGTAGCCTGCACTCATTTCGAACAGAAGTACGCCAAACGACCACCAGTCGACCGCTTTGGCGTAGCCTTTGCTCAGGATTATTTCCGGGGCGATGTATTCGGGGGTGCCGCATAGGGTCCAAGTGCGCCCTTTCACCACCTTGATTGGATAGAAATTATTACGAGTGGTTCCAAAAAAATCCGCTAGATGGCGGTTACATTGGCGCCATCTAACGGATTTTTTTACTATTATTACTTTGCAAAAGCCCAAGTCGGCGATTTTGATGTAGCCCTTTAAATCCAGCAGCAAATTTTCCGGCTTCAGATCGCGGTAGATTATATCGCAAAAGTGCAAGTACTCGATTCCTAGTAAAACTTGCGAGGCATAAAATCGGGATAAATTTTCGTCGAATTTTCGCAGCCTTAAATAATTAATTAATAAGTTTCTAATTAATTGGGTTGAGTTAGTAGTACTTTCTTAAATGTATGAACATGTCGCCCCCGTTCAGATAAGGCATCACAAAATAAATATAGCTATTATCTTTGTAGCAATAATCCATCGAGATTATGAAAGGGAATCGAATTGCTTCCAACATTTTTTTCTCGTACAGCGTATGTTCGATTTGCTTCAGTTTGATTAGCTTTACTTTTTCCAGGCATTTTATTGCGTAAAGCGCTCCAGTATCTTGGTGCTTGGCCAACACCTGTGATTGTCGATTAATTTTTTTTATCCATCAAGTAGCCTTTGAAAAATAATTAAAATAGACTTACAACACGCCCAAAAGAGCCTTCGCCCAAAATCGTCGTCCGTTGAAACTCCTTCAAGCCATCAGCAGTCGAAATCGTTTTCTTATCAAACCTTTGATAAAACTCCTTGCGCAACTTTTCCAAAATATCATTATACTCCGCACTTTCTTTCTGTGTCTTTTTCTGAACAGAATCCCTCTATTAACAAAATCGTTTTGTCTTGCAACAATTGGGTACCGAAAATCCTCCCTCCCAACGCAAATAAAAAATTCCTTACCGGTTTGGTCTGCAAAGAATCCGCATAACTGTTCCGCCGATTCATCGCACCAACTCGCAATAATCCACAATTTTGACATCAGCCTACTACAAAAATTAATTGAGTAATGTCTATACGCCAAACGACAATATAGTCAAAATTTGAGTCAAAATTCTGAAAATATAACGATGGAATTAGCCCAACAAGCCGAACAATTTCGGGCCAAGGCACGTAAGGCATTGTGTACATCGTCGTTTTTTGAAATGATCTTCGGCGGAGATGACCAAGATCGGCAGCGAAAAGCCGCCGACTTTTTCATAAAGGCTGCCGGCTTGTACAAGTTGGCAAGGAAGTTCGGTTGTGCAGGTGGCGCTTTCACGGACGCTGCCATTTTAAACGAACAAGCTGGAGATAAAAAGGATGCCGCTTGCAATTTTATGGAAGCGGCCAAATGCTACCAAAAACGAGACATCGCGATTGCCATCAATTGTATGAAGAGCGCGACAAGGTTGTATGTGGAATGTGGATTGCCCAATTGTGCGGCGCAAGCCTTCGAAACAATCGGCGAATGGCTCGAAGCGGATCGTAATATCGAGCAAGCCATGCAGAATTACCAACAGGCCGCGGAGTTGTACCGCAAAACTGAGTCGCATGCTCTCGCAAATAAATGCGTGATGCGTGTTGGCAAGCATGCAAGCCAACACCGTTTGTTCGAAGATGCGATTGAGATGTTCGAGGAGGTGGCATGTTACGATTTGTCGAGTGGGAAGGCGCCGACTATGACGCTTGATGCGTGTTTCTGTGCGGCGATTTGCCAACTGCACATGAGTGAAGATGGTGATGAGATGGCGGAATGTGTGAGTCATTATGTGGAGATGTATCCTCCTTTCCAAGTGTCGGCTGAGTACCAGTTCGTCCTGGCATTGATTTATTTTATCGTAAATGATGATCTGAGAGGGTATCGCCATGTGATCGAGCAGTTTGATGCAGCGATGTCGCTGGATCGTTGGCATCAGCAAATGTTGCGGATGTTGCGAAAGAAGTACTTTTCCCAAGCAAGTACAGAAATGTTTATGGTATAATTTCACCTGTTCTAATAATTTCATTATGTAAGATTGTCGATAATAAAATTCTTGAAAGGCGATTAGCTACATTTAATTAATCGTGAGTTTAAAATAAATTTGTATATATTTGAAAAAACTCGAATCTACTACTATAAAAATTAAAAGTAAAGTAAATGTAAAATCTCTAAAGCAAAAATTGTAAAATAAAGATTGCTAACCTGCTATAATGCGATAATAAAAAGTAGTAATAATCAAGCGGTAATTAAACGTAATAATGTGGTTTCTTAATGGTGATGCCAAACTCAGCCAAAGCTGGAGTTAAATCCTCCATGGTGAGACAATATCTGCGATCTTTTGAACCTTTTGCATTCTATAATGCAAAACAAAACCATTATCTACCATAAACAACGAATCAAAAGCAATTATAACAAACCTTTGAACTGCTGTGACTGCTCGATGAATTTGTAGACCTCATTTTGCAATGTTGCAACGCATCGTTCGCAATATCGGAGATGAATTTCTGAGCTGCAATTGAAATCAAGCGCAACAGACGTGGATCTTTGGGTTCGAAGCCGGTATTCCGCAAATAATGAGCAGTAACAGCATCTGGAATCTTTAGAAAAAACAATTTGAGGTTAGTTTACAACTTAGTATTTTTTTTCATTCTTACTGTTGGGGTGTAGTCTTCCAACTGCAAAAGGAAGTCGCTTAAGGGTTGCCCCATTGTTAGGGGTTGATTGTCTTCAATCATTTTCTCATTTTGGTTCATGATTGTAAATTGTTGTGAACAACAATTGATTTTCTGACAGATGTTATAAACTAAAGAAATTCAATGTTGCCAACCGTAGAGTTACAAAATCATTTCCAAATTTCTTCTCTGTGAGAGAATTCAATTGCAATTATATTAATTATATGAATCAACTAATTATTATTAATACGCATATTATCAATATTCAAAATTAATTACCTATAATAACAAAGCAAAGTGAATCATTTTGCGTGGTGGAAATTCCTAAACAAAATAAAAATAAAAACATAACCTCAACTTCTGTCAAATAATGACTTTGATGTGTCCTTGAGTTAAAAATTTAAAAATAGGCTTTAATTAGAGAACTTTTAATTATTAAATAAAATAAAATGAGTGCTAATACGTGAGTGAATTAAAATAAATCATAAATTTAATTAATATGTGTTAATAATCTCGTAGAATGACGAGACAAAATAGTGGAGCGGACGATGGCCAAAATTTGGACCAATTTTTAAAAGTAACAAATTACGAAGACACAGTTCGACAGCTTGATATCTACTATGGAATGGGTATGCATTTATTCTAGTTAATCATAACATTTCTAAGCAATATTAATTTTGCAGTGAAGAGGCAATTGTTAAGATACCAAAGCCCGATCACTGGCTTATTTCCAGTTTTATCAACTGATCTTGAAGTGGGAAGCGTTCGAGAAAGCGTTTATAGTGCAGCTGCTGTCTGGGGACTGTATCAAGCCTATAGGTAAAATTATTAAACTAACACTATTTAAGAAAGTTATTAAAAAAATTCCTAGGCGAATAGATGACGATCGAGGCAAATCTTACGAATTGGGCCAATCGACTGTGAAATGTATGCGAGGAATCCTCGAATGCTGGATCAAACAAGCCAAAAGAATCGAATTATTTAAGAAAAATCAATGCAACGCCCACGCATTGCATGTAAAGTTTCATTTGACCACCGGCAATGAAGTCTACAAAGACGATGAATACAATCATTTGCAAATCGATGTGGTTTCAATCTATTTATTATTTCTAGTTCAAATGATTACATCTGGCTTACAAATTATCTACACACAAGTAATAAATTTTATTAAATTACAATTTTAATTAATCAATTAAAATTGTAATTTAGGATGAAGTAGCCTTCGTACAAAACTTAGTATACTACGTAGAACGCGCTTATCGCACCCCCGACTATGGCATGTGGGAAAGGGGAAGTAAATACAACGATGGCACACCGGAAATTCACGCCAGTTCAATCGGACTGGCAAAATCCGCATTGGAAGCGATCAACGGGTGCAATTTATTCGGCGAAAAGGGCGCCGCTTGGAGCGTCGTTTACGTCGACATCGATGCACATAATCGCAATCGCAGCATTTTTGAAACGCTATTGCCTAGAGAATCCTGCTCGAAGGTACATTCAATTAAAATGTTTTGAATTTAGTTTGATTTGCGATTTTAGGACGTCGATGTGTCGCTTTTACCCACAATTTCCTTCCCTGCCTTTTCCACACATGAGGACGTTTTGTATGGCGAAGCCAAGAATAATGTGATAAGCAAGTTGAAAGGAAATTATGGTTTTAAGCGGTTTATTCGCGATGGTTATAAAACGGTACTGGAAGAAAAAAATAAAAGGTAAATTTCCTGCGAGGAATTATTGACGACTAAAAAATTGTTTGCAGGTATTACAAAAACAGCGATATCAAAAATTACGAAAATATTGAATGCGAGTGGCCCTTATTTTATATTTTCATGATCATAGATGGCGTGTTTAAAGGACTGCCCGATCAAATATCGGAGTACCAAGATTTGCTGAAAGATCGAATTTACATCGACCAAAACGGCGGTAAATTACAAATTAAACTGCTTTATATTAAACCTAATCAGGGCATTAATTAGATCCAGCAATTCCAATGTACTACTTCGTTCCGCAAGAAAACATCGAGCGCGAACATTTGCAACCGAACACAAACACGCGCCGGGCAAGTCCCGAAACTGGCATATTCCTCTGGAACCAAGCGATGTTTATTTTATCGCAGCTTCTAACTGCCGGTCTTTTGCATATAAATGAGCTAGACCCAATTCGCAGATATTTGCCATCGTATAATCGGCCGAGGAAAGGCGGACGCTACTCTGCTTTTCAGGTAGGTGTCTAAATTTATCGCTAGATGGTGCTAGGGCTAATATGTTGCCACTGTAATTTTTTTTCGAAATTATATAAGACATTGAAGGCGTTTTTTAAGGCCTTCTTTGTCTGGGGGAGCGGAGTGTGTCAAGGATCGTTCAGTGAGACCACTTATGCTAGCACCCATTATTTAATTCCCGCACCCACTTTATAAGCGAGTGCAATTTTTGGAAATGCCCTCTTACTTTATAGAGGGCGCAATTAATTAATTAAAATAATTATGTACATAGTTTGATTAATTATTAATTAATACTTTTTCATATTTCCACTGCTGCAGGCAAAGCCTTCCGTTGTAAGTAATAAGTGTTGCATTTTCTCGCTTGACTTAACAATTCTAATTAAGTGCCCTCCAACTAGCAATTTTATTTACTATACAGTTTCGTTTTCAAAAACCTCTGTTGTGCTTTCGCATTTCGCCCCAACTGACCCCACCACCCCTTAACCATTCTATCTGTACAGGGCACCGCAACGGATCTAGTCGTCCAAATCGTACTAATCGCCGAATCCATGCGTTTGCAAGCAATGATGGCAACGTATGGAATTCAAACGCAAACGCCGCACGAAGTCGAACCAGTGCAAATCTGGTCGTCCACACAATTAGTCAAAGTCTACCAAAATCTAGGCGTCAATGACAAGCTTAGTTTGAACGGACGACCAGTTCGTCCGATCGGCAGCTTGGGAACCAGCAAAGTTTATCGCGTTTGCGGTGCAACCGTTCTGTGTTATCCGCTCATCTTCGAAGTGTCCGATTTTTATTTGTATAGGGACATGGCACTGTTAATTGACGATATTAAGACTGAGTTGCAGTTTGTCGGACGGTATTGGCGATTATCGGGCCGTCCGACTGTTTGCTTGTTGATTCGTGAGGAGCATATGCGAGATCCGCAGTTTAAGAAAATGTTGGATTTGCTGGCGATGTTGAAGAAAGGGTATTGCGATAGTGTTAAGGTGCGCATTGGGCGCTTGCAGAATTTAATTTCGAGTTCCTGTGTTGGTAAGTTGGTTTTTAAATTGGGGTTGATGTAATTTTGTGCACTTTTGTAGAACATTTGGATTTTATGAATGTGCTGGATTGTCCGAACGATGATTTTAAGCAATTCAAGCAAATTGAGCACGATTATATTGGCTATCAAAGTTTAACGGATGTGCCGCGGGTTTTGAACTATAAGGACGAACTGCGCGACTTTTCGGTAAATATATAATTTTTTCATTGGCCCTATAAATTTAATATTTAAATATTTAGCACTATAAAAGTAAATCCACGCCAGAAATAATTGAGTGCATAAATAATCTGGAAAGTCTGTACGCACGTTGCCAGTTATTTGCGATTTTATTGAAGCGCGAAGGGAAGCTTTTCAAAATTCGGGACTACACAGTCGAGGAACATTTGCAGAGTTTGTACCATCAAGCTGGATGTCTAAGGCATTGGGCTGCAGTGCGTTACACTAGCAGCACTTTGCATCACACTGTCGACTCAATCAGTCCGTTTATTACTACGGTTTTAGTGCATGGCAAACAAGTGAGTTTATAGTTTAATTTAATTATTATAAACTAATTGACATAAAAAGTTAACAGTCGGTGTGATTGGCCAAAAGGAGACAGTATTCGACAAACCGATGACGCCTGCCGAAATCCAATCAGTCGTCTACAATACTATTCAACCGTACGATATAATCCAAGCCGTTTTACAGCAAGAAATAATTTTGTATTGCGGCCGATTAATATCCACGAATCCCGAATTGTTTGATGGTATTTTAAAAATTCGTGTCGGCTGGGTTTTGGAAGCTATCAAATTTTATCTGACGATTTTCGGCAAGGAGAGCAAGTTAGAGAATCATAGTCCGTATGAAGTTCGGAAATTGCTGTACAAAGTGCTGTCGATCAAAGAATGGGGATCCAAAGAGAAGTAAGTCTCTCGAAGTATAACTTCTACAATTAATTAATTTAATTTAGGTTGAAGCCGTTACAAAAGCGCCTTCTAGAAGGCTGCCTTTGTCGCGTGCCGGCCCCGTTTTACAATCAAGTGTGGGACGTAATAATGCGAACCCCGAAAGGCATAAAAGTGGCGGGATTCGTAATCCCGCAACAGGCGACAATTTCCAACATGACGCGATCCGAACTCACGTTTTCACTGCTTGTTGAACAAATGTTGAATCATATACAAGAGCCGGAGTATCGTCAGTTGATCGTAGAATTGTTGACGATCGTGTCGACGATTCTCGGTCGCAATCCGGAATTAACGTTCAGTCAAGCGTTGGATTTGGAGCAGTTGGTTAAGGATGCTGCACACATGTACGCGAACGATCACAATTTGAATGACGAGAAGATTTCGAATTTAATGGGGATTTCTTATTTGAAGTCGACGGGGTATTTGGCAAGAGCTGTCGTCAATACGGTTTTAAAAGGGGGAGAAATCAGCCAGGATTTGGAAGGCGAAAGTGAATCTTGTAAAATTGCTTGAGACAAATTGTGTTACAATTTTAATGTTAATAAACAAAATATTTATATCCAACAAGTGTGCATTATTTTAAGTAAAGTCTCTCAGACACATCCCACATATCCAAATCCTGCAAAGCCGGAATTTTCCTGCTCTCACAACGTTCCCCTTCAATACTATTATAAAACTGTTTGAAACACTTGTTTTCATTTTTACAAATACACTGTCCTTCGACACTCTGGCTTTGTGCTAATCCCTGACCATTTAATTTCCTTCGGCTGCCCACAGTATCGCGAATTGTGCGCAAATCGCGTACATCGGGCGTCATTGCCAAGCCCAAACTTGGATAAATAACAAACGCAAAAGTGGTGAGCACGATAAGCAGGAAATGCGGCAATGCTACAGCCCAATATCGTTGTGGCAAGAAAGTGATACCAATTGATTCGAAGCAATGTTCGGGAATAATTGCCCACAGTAAAAAAAGTATGAAAAATAGTTTGAAACTGAGGTACATTGCAAAGCCGTAAACGGCTCGGCTTGCAGTTGGAGCTGGTGTATGCTCCGGCATTTTCGTTAATAATGACTATAACTTTCACTCACTGGGTTGCCAAATTGTTGGATTGTTTCACTAACTAGATGCACTTTATCGAAATAGCTGGTGATTGAGACACGAAGCTGGCGAGCCGTTGAGGCTTTGAACGTGCTTTTAAAAGAATATTTTCAATTTCTGCCGCAATAGAATGTTAAAAATAGCTTACCCTATTAAAATGTTGCCTTTAACGCTGAGTTCTTTGGACACTCCGCTTCGTTTTGGTTCAGCATCCACACGGAGAACATCAAACACCACGGTGGCGATACGATTGCTTTCAAATGGAATTTCTATTGTACTGTATTTTAATTAAGGGCATTTTAATTAACTATTTATGAAAACAAAGCACTAATTAATATAAAGGATACGTTTCTAATTCGTTTTGATTGTTTGCCATGTCTGTAAATAAATAAATCTAACCTCACATTTGAAAATTCTGACATGTACATAGTGTTGCCAATAGTAAAATAATGAAAACTTCCATATTGTATACGATTAAAATTACAAAATTTATTCTTTAAAAGTTAAAAATGTTCATATTAGATTGATTAATTAGCAGTATTTAACACGTGCTATAAAAATTAATAATTTTTGACAGATATTAGCCGAGATATAAATTTTTTGAGAAACTCTAGTTGTGGCAACACTGAATGATTTTAAATGTGCACCAAATTCAAATTGAAGGAGCGAAATGTAGCAATTTTGAATATTGTAACTTTAATCTTTAATACAATCAATTTTAAAAACATTAATCTATAATTAATAATAAAAATTGTACATATTGTGATGTGTTAATAATAAGTTATACAAAAATATACATTGTAAGAAAATAAAAATTAAAACCAATAATGAGGTAAGAGAGAATGGAAAGAAATACTTATAATAAAAAAACAATAAAACAAAAAATGGAATCGAACTTATAAATTAGTACACTAGAACAATGACTCATGAATGACTATGAAATTAATTACTATAATTTTCAATTTATACTATTTTCGTCTCACAGCCCACACAAAACAAATAGTACATACATAATTACATTTCCTATTTCATTATTAACTATTTCACGCAACGCAACAACAACAAAAGAATTTCCTAGAGTAGCTTTTTGAGTGTTATTTGTAAATTTATTTAATTTAATTGAGAGTATTCGAGAGCAAGATTCTAGATTTGTTCCGCTTCCTACATAAAACTGTTCTAAAATTAAAATTAATTTTAAAAAAAGTCCTAATTAAGAAGCGAATAAATAAATTGGTCAAATACATTTGTAAATTGTGTTGTTTTTTTGAGACAATTTGAATACATACGTATTTTGAGCTATGCCAGTCTTATTTGTGTTTCTTTTATAAAAGTATAAAAAGTATCAAAGACTGTTTAAGGCTTTTCCGTTATTATTTTTTTGATAAAAGTAGTAAAGTATCGCATACATCAAATTTAGTTTGAGACATTACAACCATTTAAATATCGCTAAAATTTTCAATTACTTGTTTTGTTATATCATATAACATGCCTAAGAATAATTTGAATAAATATCATATCAGTAATATATTATGCTTTAAATAATTTATAAATTACATAACAAATCATTAAAATATCTCTATGTGTTAAAATCAAATAAATAGTACTGTTTTTTGTCCGTCAAATAAATTAAACCGCGGTTCAATAACAAATTAAAAATATGACACAATTTAACTGGCAAGAAGAATTTTGTTAAAAAAGTTAAGCTGAGCTCGAATTTTGAGCCGCTCCTGTGACAGCACTAAACAATGCCATACTATTTCGTTTAAAACTACCCATTTCATCATGTGGCCACAAAGACTCACCAAACAACGACGATAAAGATGAACACAACTTCTTGTAGTTCTGACGCAACACGTCCTGGTACTCCTGCTGGTCGGACGTTATCAATTTGGCATTAATTTGTAAGGCTGAGTAGCAAATCTTCAAAAATTCCCTGAAAAAAATTACAACGTAGATAAAAAAAATCGAAAATATAATTAAATAATTCCCTTACCTATAAATATCCTTTAGCTCCTCAACCTTATCATCCGGATACAAATTACACAACGCCGGATCCAAAAACACGGTCGCATAAGCCAACGGGCCCGCATTCACTTGAACGCAAACGCTGCCTTGCAACCTCAACTGCAACTTCTTCACATCCGTCGGCTGCGTAAAAACCACATCTTCCAACTCAGCCACTCGAATCTGCATTTCGTCAATCGCCACCTCAATCGGACTCAACTCCGTCAAACGTTGCGACTCAATTTTAATCCGCTTCTTCACGTACGGAAAACTATAAACCGCTACAAAAGACAAAAAATAAAATAAAATAACAAACAATTAAATATAAAGCATACTTTTCAAAATAGTGCGCCGCTTCCACTGATCCTCCGGATTGCCGCGCGGTTTCCCGCATTGCGTAAACGGCGTCTCATACATAAAACACTTAACGTCATGGTTCTGCTCAAACTCCGTCTGCCGGTCCTCCGCTTCCGCCTTCTCAAAATACGGCGTCAAATGCGTCACTTGAATATACGCAAACTTCGGATCCAAATCGGCTTGATTCACCTGCGCCGAATCCTGGATCATCTTGACCACATCCTGCCCAAACTTATCGCAATACTGCTTAAACAACCGCTCGGAAATCTCGCTCAACGACGTCACCTTCGGCTCCTTGTACACATACTCCACCGCATTGTCCTCCTCGAAATACGCCTGCCCGTAGAACCCCACGCGATAGTACCGCCCCAGCAACCTGCGGCAACTTTTGCTAATCTCCACCACTTTCTCGTAATTCTGCGCCAAACGCTGATACGACTTCCGCAAATACTCGTAGTTGCGCTTCTTCTCATAAATCGGCAGAATTAACTTATACAACTCGCCCATAATCTCATAACGCTCCGCTTTGTCGATAAACTCGACACACGTCTCCAATTGCTCCAGCAAAATGAACTCAGTGTACTGAATATCCTGCACGCCGACATCCAACTTCAACCCGCGCTCATCCTTCGATATATTCGACGAGATCTTCGAGAACACTTCAGCGCCCCACGTTTGGATCTTCTTCAACTTCAAATATTCGGCCATTAGTGCGGCGATATGCATTTGGCAACAAGCGGCTTCCGAATAATTCGCATCGCGCACATGATTGCGCGTCATCGTTTCCAACCAAGTGTGTCGCAATTCCGGCGTGGACGCGTACGAATTCGCCAAGCTGTGTTGCAAATCGACCAGCATTTCCGGGTCGTGGTGGTGCTCGCGCATTTGCACTGTCGCCATCAAAACGGTGCGGATTCGCTTGGTCAGGTCTTTCACTTCCATGGGGAAGCCTGCAAATAATTAAATAGTCAAAAAATACTTGACAAAAAATTAAAACTCACCAGTTCCTTTCATAGCCTTATCGCTACCAGCATAGCTATTAATCAGCGACAAACTCTCCTGAAATCGCGCGTTATTCAACCCAACAATATTGCCCAACATCTGCGACACCGAAATAATAACTTGCAAATGCACGCGAGTCAAACCCTTGCGATTCGTAAACTCGAAATTGCTACGCATCAGCAAATACAAAATCGCACACGACTCCTGCCGAATGCTCGCGAGCCGACTGTTGCAACACTTCAGCAACTCGTAGCACAACTTCCCGCACAATACCGCGTTGCCTTTAAACAAAATCGCTGAGAAATTATTAATAAAAGCGCGCAGCGCCGCAAAGACATGCTTGAACAAATTCTCGCTCTGTCCGATTTGGATGAACGTCAGATAAATATCGAAAATCTTGCGCATTGTATCGTTATCGCCGTCGGCGCTCAGCAAACTCTTGCGGAAGTTCATGCAATATAAACCCATACAATCCAGCGCTATCAATCCGACTTCGGAGGCTAAATGCTGCTCCAATATCGCTTGCTGCTTCTTATGCACTTCGTTCTCGCTCGTCACCAAATTCTCGCGATTCGTATGAATGATCAACGTGCTCGTATTCTCGTGCGTCATATCCGCGGGATTCATCCGCGCCGGCAACGTGTGCGCCTTCTTCGGATTCACCTTAACATTTTCGGCCTGTGCGATCTTCACCATCACCACATTACGCTTCCCCGAATATTTAAAACAATTCAAACAGAGTTCGAGTAGCGTGAAAAAATTGACGACTTCGCTTTCCGAGTTGTGTTGCCACCACAACAGCAATTGCTCCTCGTTTATATACTTAACGACGAACAGGAAGATCAACAAGATATCCTTGACTTCTTGCAGGTGCAATTTGTCGTAGCGCTGCACGTGCGATGTCGATCGCCCATGCCCGTTTTTCCCGTCGCCATTCCTCAACGCCGACTCGTCCCGAATGATGGTGGTCTCTTGCGACACCGTCGAATGCCCATCGCCCGACATGTTCGACAAATCCGAATCGATGCTGATCGAATTACCATTGACTAGACTCTGACCAGCGATCGCTTCGAAGAACGCGGAATTGCGCAAATGCATCGGACTGTCCTTCTCAAAATGCAAAGTGAATCGATGACTTCGGGGCGTGCCTTCGCTCGTATTCGATGCCGAACTCTTCCCGAACAAATAACTGCTACTACTCGAAATGCGGTTGACAATCCCATTGGTATCGTCGATTTTTTCCACCACTTCCAGTCGGTGTAAGTTCTCCAACACCACTTCGAGCCACGGCAGATAAATCAGCGAGATGCGATTCATCTGGCCTTTGCTCGCATAGCGATCGTCCAATTCGTGCTTCGCAATTAAATTGCGCAAAGCGTTCAGTGCCACTTTGCGAATGTGCGTCAACTCGTTTAGGGAAGTGCGGACTTCTTGCAGGAGTAGCCCGACCAGGAAATGGTGCTTGCAGAACTCCTCCGATAAGGTAAACTCGGCAGTCGGATCAGGCGAACGCGTGCGCGGACTCAGCTTTTGATATTGTATCGGCAGATTGAAGGAGATGTAGTGTTCGTGATTGCAGATCACTTCGAGGAAGCTGAACTTGTATTCTTGCAGCGAACGCGTATCGCCCGGATTGAACTTATCCATATAGGTATTAATCAACTTGAAGACAAATCCGCGATCGATTATCGACAAGCATTGCTTCAAAAATTGCGCCAGACTTTTATTGAGCTCCTTCGTCTCCAACGGCATTTCCTTGTACTTATTCAAAACGTACGGCATTAAAACCGACATTAAATTCTCAAACTTCTGCAAATAGTCGGCGGAAAAGCGTTCGTGCCGATGCATTTTAATGCGGCCCGACGTCAACAAATGTTGCGCCATACTCTTGACAATCACATCGAAGAAAAAATCCGAATGCAACATAAACTTATTGACGACTAGAAAATCGGTATTGTTCGGATGCAGAATGACTGGCAAATGTTTGCACATTTCCTCGTGTACGGTCGTCGATTTTTTAACGTCGGGCGCAACGAAAACGTACTTCACATAGGTTTGCAGGATTTCGCGGCGATTCGCGTCGTAGATCATGTTGACCAGATTGATTAAAACGCGGATAATGTTGACGCCTATTTCCTCGCTAGTGGTGACCACCAGTAGACTGAACAATTGGTTGAAGATAGTTGGCAGGAAAGTTATCAAAGTGGTCAAATGTACGGCGTGCAGCGCTTTCAGGATTTTGCACGTTTCGGTCTCCGATGGGGAGGCTGACGGTTTCGGATCCAACAATCGCTCCGCATGACTAAATAGATTGAATAAGTGTTGGTCTTTGGTATTCACTGTGGAGTATAAATTGAATGCGATCGTGAAAATCGGCTTTTGTGCATCCACCCAGGTAATCTCCGGTCCGGCATTCTACAAATTAAAGCTGTATAAATTTATTAGGTATTAATAGTGATTATTTACCCCTTTGCCGAGTCCGAACGGATGGATCGACAAATAGCCGGGCGGCAAATTCGCGGCCACTGGTATCGTTTGCGTTTCGACGTTCAATTTGCCCTTTTGGAGCAACGGTAACCAAGCGTAGCCCACACAATTCTCCACACTATTTTCGCGCTTCTTCGTAATATCACAGGAAATATGGTAAAATGTAAATAGTAAATGGTGCGAAAATAGGAGATTGGTTGGAAGCCGTATTTTGATTTCTTCGTACCAAGTTGGGATGGTGTTGTGGTGCAGAACGGCGCAGGATGCTTGGGAGACTAGAGGGGTTTGGCCTGGACGTCCGTAAATACACTAAAAATATTACAATAAATATACTCATATAAGGCGCTCTATAAAAATTCTACCGGAAGTCCTCGGGCCTCTTCATTATCCGAATCGCGCAGCTCCACAATACACGCGATATTCCTCGCGCGCGTAAACATCTTCTGCATATCGAAATTCAAGCAATGCGGATACACATATAAATGATTGACGAACGTCGTGTACGGATTCACATCCTTTTCCGAAGCCCCTTCGAACTCCGTCACTTCAATCACCGGCTCATTGGTCGGCGGCAGCGGAAACGGCTTCAACGGCGCTAAAGACGTCGTCAAGGAATCTAAAACAAACCAAAAAAGTTCTACAAACGTTCCAAAATAAATAATCAACAACGACTTACTAATTAATAATTCATTAATGGCACTAACAGCAATCTGCAACGATCCAGGGATCACCGTAAACTTGCTGAACTTATCCGGCTTTCGATACTCCGCCAAAATCCGCACCAACTCCTCATCCGACAATTTACTCGTCTCCTGCCGATAAATCGCATGGAAATCGGACGTCGTATCCAACTCGTTACTGTACAGGCGATACAGCGGTCGGGCCGTCCACGCGAACGGCATGCGATATTTCCCAAGCCGCTGACAACACGCCGCGATATTCTTATAAACCTTCAAACTAATCTTTGGATCCTTATTCGCTTTCACATACGGCTCGCTACTTTGGTAAACGCTGCCTTGCAGCACTTTCTCGATCCGCACGACGAGGAAAATATCCGAATGCGGATTGGTGACACTGAAAAGCGCCTGCCGCGGATAGAACAACCATTCCAGGGGTAAATCTGGCGGGAGATCTAATTTCCCTTCATTGGCATGCACGCCGTTCAACGTCGTTCGTATACTTTCGCTGTTCACATCGAAGTGGAAATTCTCCGTCAATTTCCGCCCGGACTTCGCATCGTACAGACACAAAGTCGTGTGGTATGGCTCCACTTGGCACAAGTTCTCCTTATCGTCGACGGCTTGCAGCTTCAACTTAATGTGCTCGCATTTGAGTAAAACTCGCTGGCCGAACATTTCCTTGTACGGTTCAATCGACGCTTGGTCCTGACTAGAGGCGTTCGCTTTGAGATTCATTGCGAGCGGCGGATACAAATCGAACAGTCGTTCGCGGTGATCGCGGCGAGCTTGTGCGATGCTCACGTCCGTCTCGCGTGCGTATTTCATCAGCTGTGGGTTCATGCTTTGTTCAAGGCCTTTCAACGTGCCGAACGCTTGCGGTTGGATTTGCGGCGAAGGCGGCGGCGTGCTTTGATCGCGTTCCAGAGAAGCTGCGCGCTTTTCCTCTTGAAGTTTATTCTGCTGTAAAACGGAGCTGAGCTTGAGGAGCCAGTCTTTCAAGTCGGGTTCGTTTTCGGCGGCGAGAAGGTACGATTTATGGCCGGACGTCATACGCAGTTCGAAGCAAAATCGGCCGCGTTTCGAGTTTTTGATCACGTCGATGCAGAAGTCCATGACGATGGTCACTTTGGCTTCGCCCTTCTTCTCGTCTTTGTACATGTCGAGCATGTAGGTGCCGTCGATTTCTTGGCGCAGGTAGTAGTAGCGACGTTTGAAGCTTTTCGAAGCGATGTTGACGAATGTGCGCTCCGAGCCGATTTCCGGGCCTTTGAGGAGGTACCCTTCTTTAGTAACACTGTCGACACGCGATTTGACATCGTCTACGGCATCCGTATCGATATCCACCTCGTAATTTTCCTCCTTGAACGTCTTTAAACTCAATTTCGGCAGTTCAGCGTAATTGCCCGAATATGCTTTGAATTTGTTATGAATGAGATTCCAGTTGGATGAATAACTGTTGATGCATTGCTTTGTAAATAAGTTGCAGTTGCAGGATTCTTGATCGGATGGAATTGTTTGCGCCAATGTGCGGTACCTTCGAGGCAAAACGACTTGCGATATATCGTCGGCTGGGTAGAGCAGTAATTCGCGTTGCGGATCATTCTGTAGTACGGTTTTGTTTCGCAACAGGAAATTTTCAAAGTCCAATGGTTCAACTAGTTGTAGTTTGTTTTGAACAGCACTTTCGCGAACCACTTGCGATACAGTTTCGCGTAATTGGGCCGCAGTGCCTGGTTTTCCCAAACCACGTGTGAATTTCCGTTCACTCATTTCGTCAACTTGGTGGTGATTAGTTTACTAATTATTAATATCCTGCAGTTGTTGTTTACACCCATCGCGAACACACAATCGACCGAATGCAGCTTAATTGCATCGTCGTTTCAATTGAAGGATTGTCAAATAGTTACGAAAGTTTGGGAAACTTACCTCGAGGTTAATTACGTATGCGGAATCGATATTCCACATATTTCACATTCCATTCACTCGTATTTATGTGCACTTAATAAGTTATTGCATTTTGTGCAATTAAATGTCATCACACTACTACTTGCACGAAGTTAGCCACATCTGGAATTGTACGAAATTCCACCACCGAAAAACACATGTCAACAAACTGTCAAAACTAATTTCGTTGCCAAAATAAAAATAAACCATTTCGAATCCAAATTATTTATAGCATTTGTGAACGAATCTAAATAATCTTCGAACGATATCTTAATTGTGTCAGTGATAAGCCATAATTTACACTAACTGTAAGTAAACACCAAAACATTTCACAACACTCTCGATTAATTAATTTAGTTCAGAACGACTGACTCGAAAAATGCACGTCTGAACTGCATTTCCGACTTCTAAACCATGGAAGACGACCTAGAGGACAAAATAATCTACCAAACTTACCTATCCCACATGAAAATCATGTCTCGCATCGCGTGGACCGTCCCGTTCAAAATATCGCACGTCACATACACCGCATACATCTGGAAACTACTCAAGAACTTCATCCTGAAGCCCGAAATCTTCCTATTCGGCACCTTCCTCATCTTAATCCTCGTCTATATCCAGTCCGTCGACGTATGGAGCCGCAACCTGCTCGGCCGCATTCAATACACCATCAATCGTAGCGGCTCCAAAACGAACGCCGATCGGCTTAGCCTATTCGGCGTATCCGATGTCGAGAAATCGAGCTGGCAAACGAAACTAGGGGCTGTCGCCGCCTACGCTGTCCAAGGCAGACGCCCGAAGATGGAAGACCGCTTCGTCATCAACGACAACATCAACAACACGGGTGTCGCGCTATTCGCTGTGTTCGACGGCCACGGCGGCGAATTCGCCGCTAATTACGCCAAGGAGAAATTAATCACTAATTTACTAAACAAAGTGATCGAAATCAAGCATTTAAGTGCTGGCACGGATCCGTCCCGGCAAAAAGTAGTCGACGAAGTGGTGGTTGAAGAAAAACCCGCGTTTGCGGAAGAGCGCCGCAAAAGCTTTCGCCGAACAAGCTCGACTACTGACGAATGCATTAAAGGTGCCAGCGCGAACGCCAAAGAAATAACTGACGCGGAATTGCTGAGTAAGCTCGAAAATACGCGTCCGATTACGCGCGATGCTAAACCGCTGAAAGCGACCTCTAGCATGAAACGCGTGCCGGTCACTAGTTATTTCGACCGCGCGGGGATTGTAAATTATGGCAAATTAATTACGGACGAAGTGCTGGCCGCTGATGAGCGCTTGCTGGAGATCGCGAAAAAGACGCTAGATGTCGCTGGCACGACTGCCCTAATTGCGATAATGGAAGGCCACAAATTGGTCGTCGCAAACGTAGGCGATTCGCGTGGCGTAATGTGCGACGGAAAAGGAAATGTGATCCCGCTGTCGTTCGATCACAAGCCGCAGCAAATGCGGGAACGGAAGCGGATTAGAGATGCGGGCGGTTTCGTTACTTTTAACGGAGTTTGGAGGGTGGCTGGAATTTTGGCGACATCGCGTGCACTTGGCGATTATCCGTTGAAGGATCGGAAGCTTGTGATAGCGGATCCGGATATTTTGACGTTCGATCTGCAGGATTTGAAGCCGATGTTTTTGATTTTGGCCTCGGACGGATTGTGGGATACATTTTCGAATGAAGAGGCCATTAGTTTCATTAAGGAGCGTTTGAATGAACCGGATTATGGAGCGAAGAGTATTACGTTGCAGAGTTACTATCGAGGATCGTTGGATAATATTACGGTAATTGTTATTAATTTTAATGATAAGGCTTATAGTTTTTATAGTAACGAAACGAAATGAGCGGATTTTGGTCCGATTTTTGTCCGATTGTTTTGTTTAGGCAACTAGTAGTTTTGTTTTTGTGTATTTGTTTGAGTTTCGGAAACAAAAGGCTGTTAAATGGTTTGTTATTTGCTGTGAATTTAAAAATAAATCGAAATTAAGCCATTTATGCATTTTACTCGACCAAATTAATTTAAATCGTATTTTACGCGGCCGAATTATTAGAAAATATTAATACAGTTAATTTAATAAATTGTATTGTTCAATAAAACTGTATTATATAAAAAAAACATTTGACATATCAAAACCTACAGTGTGACTTAATAAATCAGCGGATAATGAAGCGCTAAATTAAATCACCTGTATAATTTACTATACAAAAAATTAATAGATCAACTATAATGTAATCGTTAAAAATAAATAAATGCTTATTACTTTATGAATTAAAGAATTTCGAACTCTTGGTCGGAATCTCCTGAAAGTACGTAATCCATAACCGAAAGGGCCAATACAAAATTAAATTCACTTACCAGTATATGAAGTACCAGCGGCGAGTGCATTCTCCAAGCTTGGTTTCCAAAACGTCGGTTTATTGTAAGTGATTTCAAAAAGCGGCTGTTTTTCGGGTTTAATTAAATCCTCTCTTATTTTCTGACATAGATCGTTAAACTCTAGCTCCGTCTTGCAATAAAAACACTGCAAAAATATTATCAAACTAAATGCGAGCTCAATAATTAATTTAATTGGACTTACCACAGCGACTGACGGATCCATACTGAGTATATTTATTCTAGAAGCATATTTACAATGATAAGTTGCATCGAGCTCAATCTGCTCCTCCGATTTTTTGTCTTCAACCGAACCAGATCTTTGCGTTGTGTGCGGATCTAAATAAATCACTTCGTTACCTACACAACCAATAAAATACAAAGCCAAATTTGGCTTGCCACCAATCACGCCTAAGCTTTGATCGAACTGAAAACATTTCTAAACCAGAAAATTAATTACAAATCGTACGAAACAAAGGCGTAACTTACCTTAAGTCCATTAATATAAATAGGATTGATTTCGATAAGCCCTAAGCGTAAAGGCACTATAAGTAATAGAGGCTTCCACACCCTTGATAATATTTTATTTTGATCATTTTCGCCTAGACACAATTTCTCTGAAATTAAAGAAAAGTATTACTAGTTGCATAACACTAAAAATGTCCAACTTACGTATATCGCTAATAATTAACGTGTTATCTAGTGCTACATGAATTGCAAGTTGACTCCAGTCGTCGAATTTAACTAGTTTCCTACAACAAACAAAAACCAAGTTACAATTAGTACGGAACACCATCAAAATTTCCTAAGCAATCAAGTACTTTAAAACCTGAGCTACCGTGTTTGGTCCGAACCATTGTCCGACATCTTTACCATCCGATGCGCCCATTAAAGCGATTTGATGGATGGAATAAGGTGCTTGTCGAGTGTCTTCAAACTTTCGCAGAATCTGCAAATATGTCAAATCCTTGGTGTCGCGATCCCAGATCCAGTCTTTGCCTAGATGCAATGCAAGCAGTGCTTGGGCTAGAACCATTTGGCCGCAACGCAACATGCAGCCCCAGCCTCGATCCGTGGTGAAACCTTCGTCGTATCCGATTGGCACGAAGTTTTTGCGATAAGTGAACCAGAATTTTGAAACTATACTTTGTCGGATTGTTTCCATTTCTGAGCGAGCATTTTTGATTAATATTAGATTAAAGCAATTCATTGAGAAAGTTACCTTCTCTAGCATTGTATTTCTTGCCAAGAATCCAAACTGGATCCGTGGTGAGCGGAATATCGCCTGGATCCTGAATGGCTTCACACATCACATCCATAATGTCTCTTGTTGCTAAACACATTTATAAGTCTCACACTATTCTTTTAGCTAATTAAAAAAATCACTTTCTTGTCCTAATATAACTTTTCCACATATTTTGGTTTTTTATTTGTTTACGCCATCTTGGATCAGCTGTTTTTGACGTTTAAGAAAAGGTCATTGTATATTGGTTAGGCAACCAGTAATACATCTTTCAAAAATTCAAATTCAAAATAATTTAAATTTGAAATTCAGAATAATTTGAATCGTAGACGGCTTGGAATTTTGATTTTATGTCACATAATTTCCACCCTTCTGAAATTCTTCAAGTATGAATCGTCCTGCAAAATGGACTTCCGCAACACCACTAAAACGTCCAGACTGCATTATTTCCTCCGACGCAAAAGAGCGGAATGAACTTGGATTTAAACCCTCTTATGAAAAGGTATAATTTTTCTATAAACTAAAAGCCTAGATTTCAAAATTATTTTATAGGACGAAAAGCCAAATATGGGTTTCTTGTTATCCAACGAATACAAACGCATGTGGTACAAAGAAAGAGCGGTTTATGAAAAGGACACTTACTCCAAACAAGAGACTATTAAAGAAGAATCGAAGATTCGACGTCGATTTGTACAGCGAATGATGACTTATCGTCCACCTGGGAAGAATTATTATGTCGAAGAAAAAATAGCGCAAAAGCAGCGCGAAAGAGCGGAGATTGAATCCAAGAAAAATGGTTACTGCCCCAAATTTTTGGATAATGACTATAGCAAGTTGAAATACAAACCAAATTGTGGTCTTAGTCTGAAAAAAAAATTGGAGAAAGAAAAGCAGGAATTAAATGAGAAGAAAAAATTGGGTGAAGAAAAAAAAGCGCTTAAAATTGAAAAACAGGATAAGAAAAAGAAGGAGAAGAAAGCTAAAAAGGATGATAGCAAAGAAGATAAATTGAAAGAGAAGGCGGAAGTGGAAGCCAAAAATCAGGATAAAAATATAGACAAAAAGTCGATTTCCGCAAAATCTGCAATTGAGTGCCACTGTAAAGAAAAGGAAATAATTCCGGCCCCTAAAGAATGCAAAGAAGGAAATAAGGAGTCCAAATCCGAAGAAAAGATTGAACCAACTAAAACAGAAAGCAAAGAAAAAATTTGCAAGGAAGAAGAATTGAAGAAAAATCTCGAGAAAAACTCAGAAGCTAAACTGGAGCCTGTAGATTCGAAATGTATCAAATAAATCCAAGTTTTAGGTATTACTTTTATTAAACAATAGTACATTAATAAATACACAGTAATGCCAAGCTCACAAAACACAAAAACAGTTAATAATTATTACAAAAAAAAATATTTCGCATTTTTTGTAGGCTTGCACACTGCATTATACTATTATAATGAAGAATCTAAAACACAATTGTGCATTATCAATTAACAAAAACTGTACAAGTTAAGAATATTAATAAATATTCCTATAATATATATATATATACTAGAAAAATCAAAAAATGGTAAGACAAATCAAATCAAAAGCCTATTACGTCGAAAAAAAAAACATACAGATGGAATGTTAACTTTTATAATAACGGGTATCAAAACATTGCACTGCAATAACTAGAAGACCGATTAATCTAACCAAACTGGAAGGTGAATCCGCCACCGTTTCCAAAGAAGTCAGAACCGCCGCCTGTGTGGAAAAAAGCCTGGAACACCTGGCTCGGATCTATATCGGCTGAAATATTGCGTCAACAAAAATAATTCCTGCGACTATAAAAAACTAGTATTTCTTACCGTGCGACATGCCTCCGTAGCTATCCTCCATATCTTCCCCGTTATCATAGCGCATCTTCTTCTTCGGATCGGAAAGCACCCCATAAGCCTCGCCCACTTCCTTAAACTTCTTCTCTTGCTCCTTCTTCTCAGCCTCGGAAGCACTCGAATGCCTATCGGGATGATGCACCAGCGCTCTCTTCCGGTACGCCTTCTTAATCTCATCCTCACTCGCCCCGCGATCAACGCCCAAAATCTTATAGTAATCCTTGCGCTTGGACCGCTTCAACTGAATCTTGGCATCCTGCAACATCCGCCGATTCTCTTTGCTCTTATCCATCTTCAACGCCTTCTCATAATCCTGCACCGCTTCCTCGTAATCGCCCAAATCCATGTAACACTTAGCGCGTCGAAGCAACGCTTTCAAATAAGTGTTGTCCAAACTCAACGCCGCCGTGCAATCACTAACCGCCTCTCTAGTTTTAGTCAGTCGGGAAAGTGCAGTCGCACGATTAAAATACAACTTAGCGTTCGTTTTCTTGTTCAACGGATCGATTTGCAACGCTTCGGAATACAGCTTGCAGGCCTCGTAGAATCGGCAGTTCTTGTACGCATCGTTACCCTCCTCTTTCTTCTTCTTCAATTGCTTGGCACGCTTGTAGGCGCTCAACGCCTTATTGTGATCGGGCGCCAATCGCAGCACCTGTTGGAAGTGGTTGAACGCACTGTCGATGTTGTCTTCGTAAAACAAGCACATGCCTCGCACGTAAATCGCATCCGCATTGCCTTTGTTGATATGCAAGATGGTATTCGCGATTTCTTGCGCTTGCTGATAGCGACCGAGGAAAGTCAAGCATTCGGCTTTAGTCGTTTGGTATCGGCTGCAAGTTGGCGCTTCGTCCAAACAGCGATCCATGCAAAATACCACTTTGCGGTAGTCTTGCTTTTCGTAAGCTTTCTCCGCTTCGCCTTCATATTGCTTCAACTTTTCCAGCGATTTCAGCTCTTTGGAGATGGTGTCGTTGGGCACGACAAACACATCCTGCAAGTGTTTGGCGGCTTGGTCCGCGGTGGTTAAATCGCCCAAAGCAATTCCGCATTTCAGGATACGTTGGTAGCCTTTTTCGAAGTTGCGGTCGAGTTGGATGCTTTTGCGGGCGTCTTCGAGGGCATCCTCGAAGCGGTTGAGCATGATGTAGCATGCTGAGCGGTTTCCATAGTACGCAGGAGTTGCGGGGCAGAGATCAATGGCTTCGGTGTAGAGAGGCAGAGCGGAACGGTACTGCTTGATTTTGTATAACTGGTTGCCGTTCTCCTTTTTCTGTTCGGCCAGACTGTGGAGAAATTTGTTTATTATTGAGCACAAAAGTGCAACAAATGACTAAGCAATTTTGAATCACGCTGCATATTTTAATAGTATAAATAATTACGAATATGATTCATAATTTTTTATCAAAATTATTATTGAAAAAATTGTTTATTTTAAAACCACAGCTTTGTTATGCTTCGGAAGTGCGATATACACTATTTGGTTAACCAAATGTGTATCATCGCAGCTTTGATCTACAAGGAGGTTGACCTTTTGATTTTAAAAATAAACGTGTGGGTTTCAAACGTAATGTCACAAAGAAACAGTTAATACACCGCACAAATGAATCAATCTGTACTCGAAACTACTATTGTAATTCATAATTATTGAAAATTCTTTGCAATAACAAAAAAAAATCATAACAAAAGCACCACTCATGTGTTTAGCTTGTCAAACGCGATTTGAATTACATCAGAAATTGGTCAAGGGTCAAGCCTCAATATACATAGCAAATATATAGTGTTAGTAAATGAAATGAATGAAATTACATACGTTTCTGGACTTCTAGGGATGATCTCTTCATTTTCATCCGAATCCATAACGTCCAAAACTTCCTCGACAACGTCAGCCATCTTGCTAAAACTAAATGTAAAGTTTGCTCACCAATGTTGCCAACCGAGCAAATAAAAAATCAAAATTTGAATTTAATCACATTTTTTTACTCTTTTATCACAAAACTCATACTAAAATTTAGAAAACAGTTCACAATTGTCGTAATATAAATACGATAAACAATTATGGCAACTTAGATTAGTTATAACAATAAAATTTTAATCCGTCAATTCTGGGAACAATTCTGTGGCTTTTTCCATAATTTGGGCCACATTCTTATTAATATATGAGTTGGCATTGATTTCAGTCACGCCAGGATTTTCCATGTAACTATAAGCTCGATAAATACTGAAACAAATCATTAATTAAGCACTTAAAATAAATACTTCATAGTTTTGACGATAGATGGACACAAAATTTTCTCCATCTATCGACAAAACAATGAGCTAGTCAGAATCAAATTCAAAAACCAACTTTTGACGAAATTCGGTTTTTTCCTTCAACAACTTCTCCTGGTTGGTGGAGTCCATCCTTTTGGACAAGCGCTGCATGCGAACAGCTTCCTTAACTCTCAACAATATCACCAAATCTGGCTTCAATAAATCAACGGGCCATTTGTAAAAATCACTCCCTTTTTCAAATAGCTTGAATTCATTTGGAAAATCATGAATTTTTTGCGCTAAGTTGAAAGCAATTGTTGAGTGCCAATAACTAAAACCACAACCAACGTTAGGATTTTAATTTTTTAGCCCTAGATCGGGCTTACCGATCCAAAATAACCGGACCCTCCCACAGCATCAACTCAATTTCTAGCGCAGCAATATAATTGCTCAAGCAATAGAAAGCAATACGAACTTGCTCGCTTAGGCTTTGATCAAACAGCGGTCGCAGATTAGCTAAAGAAGTTGGAGGAGTTTTCATTTGAACTCCGTCCAATTTTCTAGCCAATTTCCGTCCGACAGTACTCTTACCACTTCCGTCCAAGCCTTCCAATACGATTAACGGATGACGCTTGGGTACCTCCACACCAATTAAGGCTTTCTTTGCTTTGTTATTTTCCAAAGCTTCGTCGTAAATTTCAAGTAATTTTACAGTTGGTTCGAAATCCTGCAAAAAGTAAAAGTTGCATTTAATTTTATTTAACTTGAAAATTGCTACTAACCTTGCGGCTTTCGAAAAAACGTAGAATTTCGGTACTGGAATGAACCAGCTTATTGAAATTGTCCATAATTACTGTTACATTCAACCAATAATTATAAACTGACGGAATCAGCAGGAACGCTTTTGTTAGTCATATATTACTGTGATTCCCAGACAGTATAACCAACTTGATAAATATAGTAAAAAAAAATTAGACTTACAAACAATAATGCAATCTAAAACACATTCTAAAGATAATATGCAGTAGTAGAATTATGTATTAAGAAAACTAATCTAAAATATACTAATTAATAGTACTGATAGCAGTACAAGATGGGAAATACCGATTTTTGTGGTAGAGCAATCAGCAATATATTTTGGTGTATTGCTGGTTGCAACATATATTAAATATTTAAAATAATTATTTATTATATTAAATTATATATTAAATAATTTAAATTACAGCAATCTTTGCGCAACAAAAAAATAATTGTTAATAATTAACTTCGATTGATAATTTATTACAAGACAAAAATAGTAAAAGAACAGAAAATAAACGCAATCGTAATTGATAATAATTAGTTTTATTAAAAAAATAATAATAGCATTTTAAATAGGAGTACAATAATTGGAACAATTGAGGTTTCTATAAAATAGCCGAAAATAATAATAACTTGAATTTAGCACTTTATTTTCCAAAAAACAGAAGAATATTAGTTGATGGAACAAAGAAGTCTTGCAAATGTGTGTGTTGCTGTTGTCTGCAAAATGAAGAATATAAAGACGAATCAGCAATAATTAAATTTCGCAGCGAAGAAGAAAAAAATTAACAAAAATAAATAGATCGTGTGCCGCGCGTGTAGAGATTTTTGATGGATCGTGGAGAGGTGGTGAATTGAAAACATAATAATCGCCAAACGAACGAGAAATAAAAGCACAGACTCGATAATATTTTTCACCAATTTTATTATATTTTTCGATATAAATAGAAAATGGTCAACACTCACTGCAATGCAAATTAAAGACGATGAGTTAGTTGAGCATTCGATTGATTTCCTTCTAGAACGTTTACGAATATAATAACCTTTCCAGGACCCAACTAAACCCCTCTGGAGATAGACAAATTGTTTAGAACATGTACAAGAAGCAACAATAACCGCTAGCAAACCCGTCATAATAATCAGGCCCATGGCCTCCACCAGATCAGTGGCAAACCGCCCTCACTTAACGCTAATCGCTATATAGTACTATATAGAATATTAAAATTAATAGCTAAGAACTAGACAATACAAATAGTCAAATTACTCAAAAAAAAAAATAATAATAGTGTTAATTAAATTACTATAAAAATTGACACACAGAAATGTTTATATTTTTGTTTGTTATGTAGATTTGCCTGGATTGCTAGAGAAACGTAATGGCTTGACGCACAAAAATTCGCAGCTCGTAGCACACTAGAGCCTTTTTCGCTTTATAATTACTTTTTTTGAATACTCACACCATATATGGAACTCTAGGCAATAAAACGTAGACTCACAATCCCAAACAAAAACAACACACACTCCGGCAAAACGATCTGCTTTTACTTTTTTTTATTATTTAGATGAGGTCGGCCACATTCATGGGCATTTCGTCAATTTTAGTATTGTAAAACGTCTCGATATCCTTTAGAGTGCGTCGATCCTCTTCAGTAACAAAGTTTATAGCGACACCTTTACGGCCGAAACGACCACCGCGACCAATTCTGCAAACAAACAACGCATTAAGAAAATATTCCACAAAATAATTTATAATTAATGTGCAAAGTATCATCAGACGTCCGTAAATAATCAACAATTTCCTTCTGCGATCTTGGTGGTAATAAATGTCATCATAATAAAATAAATATAATTTTTAGGGGTAGTATTGAAGTAATGCTGGTTGCATATGTTCAAACAATTTAAGTTTATGCAACCAGCAATACACTTTCTTACTAAACTATTTTTTTCGACTAAAGTAAAGCTTAGAAAAAATTTAAAAAAAATAGTTACCTGTGAATGTAGTTCTCCCGGTTCGAAGGCAAATCATAATTAATAACTAGCGACACTTGCTGTACATCAATACCTCTCGCCAACAAGTCAGTGGTAATCAAAACCCTCGACGAGCCAGTCCTAAACTGCTTCATAATAACATCACGCTCCCTCTGCTCCATATCTCCATGCATCGCCGAAACGGTGAAATCTCTCTTATGCATACTCTCCGTCAAATAATCGACCTTACGACGCGTATTACAGAAAATGACGGCCTGCGTAATCGACAACGTATCGTACAAATCGCACAACGTATCCAATTTCCAATCCTCTCTCTCCACATTCACGAAGAATTGCTTGATACCCTCCAAGGTCAGCTCCTCTTTCTGCACCAAAATGCTGACAGGTTCGCGCATGAAGGACTTGGTCACATCCATCACGTCCTGTGGCATAGTAGCCGATAGCAAAATGACTTGCACATCCGAATTCAACATCTTGAATACGTCATGAATCTGATCTTTGAACCCTCGACTCAACATCTCATCAGCCTCATCGAGCACAAACATCTTGATGTGCGACGTGCGTAATGCACGACGCGTGATCATATCGTAGACACGTCCAGGAGTGCCCACAACGACATGAACGCCCGTCTCGAGCTTGCGGATGTCTTCGCGAACGTTCGTGCCTCCGATGCAAGCGTGACATTGAGTCGACATGAAATCGCCCAAAGCGATGACGACCTTCTGGATCTGCTGGGCCAATTCACGAGTTGGGGCGAGAATTAGCGCTTGACATTCGCGGACTGCCGTGTCGATTTGTTGCAGAATCGAGATGGAAAAAGTGGCGGTCTTACCGGTTCCGGATTGGGCTTGAGCGATGACATCATGGCCTTTGACGCACGGGAGGATGGCGCGTTGCTGGATCGCGGACGGTTTCTCGAAACCGTAAGCGTAGATACCACGTAGCAGTTCTTCCTTGAGGTTCATATCGTCGAAGTTCTCGACGACGCCTTCCCAGTTGATGGAGACGATGTCACCGTCCGGGTCCATGCCGGGTGGCCCGTCATAGCCTTGAGGCTCTTTCTCATTGGCGGGGCCATTCTTATCCCATTCTTCATTTCTGGAAATTATACTAGAATAAAATCAAGGAGATGTAAAAGTTGTGTATATTATATAAGTTTCGGGTGTGAAGTATGGCAAGTAATACCAGCACATTTCAACCCAAAACTATGAGTTGATTTACTGTCAATTTTCGTTGCAGTATGTTTTGAGTGGTATTCAATCATTCGAAGCAAACAGTTTATTAAAAATTCGTGTAATAGTAGATAAAAAGCGATTTTTTTCGTGCAAACCATGCACGCCATGTTGGCATAAAATGGCAAAAAGTTTAGGCTGGAGTTTTAATTACTTTTCGATTACACATGGCAATTTTGCTATGTGGGCACGAAGCGGGTTAGTCCCGGCTTCTTTTTAAACAACTGTTTGATATGAAAATTGTTTACTTATCATGCAAAAAAACAAAACTCACCTTCTATCGATCATAGACATGTTTCACTGCGCGTTTTGCTAAACGGAAAAGACTGCTCGTGTTGGGAGCGTACTGTTATATTCCTCCGCTTCGACGAACTGTGATTCACACTTTTTTAATTGCAAATTTGTTGAGCGCAAATGAATTTATGCTTTTGTAGATTATGCGATTTAAAATATAAATGTGCGCTTGGAATTTCAATTTCGTTGTATGTAATGTGAAAGGCTCGAAGAATTGTTGGATTTAGTTCTTGCTGCGTAGGAAAATGGCGAATATGACTTCGACCGGAAATATGATTAGCTGTCAGAGTACACGCGGGAATTTTAAAAGTATGGAGGGCTTTGACTATTTTGCTATACAGGGTGTTTCTTTCACGAAATCCAATATACAGGGTGTTCATTTTTTCCGTAATAAATAAAAAAGTGGTGTAAAATTGATAAAAAATATATTAAACGTTTTAAAAGCGATAAATCTTCAATAAAATGCACAACTTAAAATAATAATCAGTACGGAAATGGGAAAGAAAATATAGACGGACATCCTCGGATTGCAGGTGCTAACCAACGTGGTAAAATCATCCCCTTCATGTTCAATTCCATCCCTTGTAGGCACCTCAACAATAACAGTCTCATCCGAGAACAAGGAAATATCAAATTTGCATTCAGTCTTATTAATGCACTCATGCGACGAATTGGCGTATCGATAAGTCGGCTTATAAATTTCAAAAATCGCATGGATATCATTTTGTACGAAATCATTATCGGAATAGAAAATATAATAATAATAGCCATCAGAAGCCACTTCGTGCACGGTGACCATATGATTAATTTTGTCCAAATAATGGACGTTATCGCACGACGACGAAGGCGGAAAACCTTCCGTCAAAAGAATCTGCCCCGAATAGCAAGTCAGCAAATCCGTTTCGAAACTTGAAACACTCGAATCTTGATTATTATACGCATTTCCGCCGTGTTTTATATGTGCGTCCAAATTTGCCACACTTCGTCTAACTTCGGTTTTGTTAAGAATTCGCTCTCTGCCTTTCGCAATGCGATCGCGGATGAAACTATCAATCCCCACGTCTTCAGCCGCATTATTCTCAGCCTCCAATACATCCACTTCTACCGGCCCGATGACTTCGGCCGCATTCTCGAACGTTACTTTAACTTTATTGTAATCCACATCCATTTCTGCGCCGTATTTCTTCAAGTTGTGATCCAGTAACCCGCAGGTTTTCAAATTTTTGTCGCCTCGTACCACTAGAATTCGAGAACCTTCGTATCGCGAGCAAACTTTTAGTTTTACTTGCGCCCCACGCAGCAGGAAAAAGCCCCAATATTCCAGGGTGTCGTCCGGTAGAGACATGGACTTCTTCAGTCGGATGTGTTTGAGTTTGGTGCTGAGTTGCGGGGTGCCTTTCAATTGGAAAGCGTTGAAAGTCGAGTTCATTTTCAGGGTTTGTGATTGGCAGAAAATAGTAGAGATTCCGTCGGCGATGGCCAGGACGTCCGATTCGGCGACGGGGTATTTGACGTCGGCGTACGTGACATGTCGTATGTATAAAGGGGTGATTATGAGGATTATGGGGATGATTGTGGTCATCAAGCAGAATATTGCGACGCGTTTCACTCCATGCATTTGATCGTGCTCTGTAATTGAAAATTGGTATTTAAGTAAGGGGGTTGAGTGGTTTTCTGTTCGGGGAGCCCTTTGGGCCCCCTTATTTGGCATCTCTCTCACACTCATTGATTTAAATACGGATGAGAAAGAAGATGGTTATAAAAAGGCTGCAAAAGTGTTACCTGTTTTTTTATGTAGTGGAATTTTATTCTAGATGAACAATGTGGGTGAACACTAGTGATTGCTATTTATAGCATTGCTATAAAATCTATTTTTTCTTTTTATTCTTCTACTTGATAATCATGGTTATGTTTACAAATTTATTTTAAATGAAAATTCATAGATGGCGACTAATGTACCATTTTTTATTAAAATTTCAAATTTTTAATAACAAATTTGACTTTATGATAATGAATTGATCTAATTAGACAACTATTCTTTATAAATTAATAGTATTTTTGTAATAATTCCAATCATTTAAAAGCTAATTCAATAAAATTTATCGCGCGTAATTCAATTTGTATAATTCAAATTTTGAAAATACTTACGTTGAATATTGGCTACAGATGAGTATTTGTAGCGATCCATTCTGTTTCCATTTAATGTATTATCTCTTGTAACCATGATTAGAATGCTAGCAATTGCAAATCTAAATAAATGTTTGATTACTTTTTATATTAATGACGTTTATTTGCTAGTTATCACATCGAATAAATTCTTAACAAACATCTACATCAATAGTTTCACTTATTTTACGATTAATAGCTTGAATAATATAAATTCCTACTGAAGAACTTATTATATCTTAAAATAAGTAACTAGGTGAATGATTAAGATAACATTTCAACTGAACGACCAAAATAAACACGATAATGATCCCCCTAATTATCATTGTCTATTTATATTTAAATAAGACCTTAGCGCTTCATGTTAAATTACCTACTAAACTAAAAATGCATTTCAATTGAGCGCATTCAAATCAAATGCAATCAAAAAAAAATTCCACTACCCCCCAAGTTAGGCAACCAGTAAAACATTCCCTAAAGTTGGTACTAGCATGCGCAGTGCTTACATCGCGCCGACATATCTAGTTTCCCTTGACCGACGACGACGAGTTGCTCAGCAATAGCAAACCAGCATTCGGTCATCATCAGTACGCTGTGCGGTAACTGCAACGAAATAGCCGTTTAGAAACAAGTGATTAGAGCACAACAGAGTGGTGTGATTGAGTGGCAATTAATTCCTAACATTACAATTAAATTTACAAATCGACAATGAGCTGGCAGGATTACGTAGACAAGCAACTCTTGGCTTCCCGATGCGTCACTAAAGCCGCCATCGCTGGACACGACGGAAATGTATGGGCCAAATCGGAAAATTTCGAAGTATGTAACCCTTTTCTAACATTTCTATTCATCCAGTTCCCCGTGGCAGCAAATTGCGGTCGGTGCATTTGCGCCACGATGGGAACAAAAGAAATTCAGGGCTTGGTCGTCTATTTTGCCCTCCACCTTGCTCCACCTTTAGCTTTCACTCATTTCAGCACTTTGCAACGAATTGCAAAGGCTTGGAATGCGTGGATCGGGGTGCAAAAGGTGTAATTAGGCGATTTTTTGGCAAATGTGCCGGTTTGTCTTACAAGATGGCCGCCGCTGATGAGAGAGCGACGTGTGGAATTTTGCGGTTGCAAATTCTACCTTCATTTGCTTGCATTTCATTTCGATATGCCGCGTTTTTATATTTGTGTGTCGCAACCTTTTTTGGCCCCGATCCATAAATTGCTACACACATATTTTGACACCTATTTTACGAATTAGATTTTCGTTACACATTGCTACATACACTTCCCCCAAACCGAGATTATAATTGCATACAGGCAGTGTTTAATCGGGCGAGCAATGAAAGGAAGTGTATTTTGAATATTGAAAGGGAGTCTGTGTTTTATTGATCGGCTCGTCGTATTTTGACGGCCGATGCACTCAGGGTCGGCCTCACTGCAGTTCACACCCTTTATTACCCCCCTCAAAAAAATTGACTTAGCTAAGTCAAGTTTGGGGCTAAGTTTTTTATGTGCAAGGTGTGCCCGATTTGATTGGTTGCTACCTGCGACATGTGACCTTGATGATGGTTTTTCATTGGTGCGCATTGAGTGCGGTACTAAATTTTGAATTTCAAATTTGGTCTCGATACAGTTGCATTGGAATTGCATGTAAATGCAGTAAAATTTTACATGAATTGTTGCACTGTTAGATAAAAACATGGACAAGTATCACAATGTGTTCTTGGAGCGGTTTGCGGACGTGTTGTATTACGTATCATGACACTGTGAATAGAAATCCACATTGATGGCACTACAATTACATTTTCCATTGAATTTTAAAGCTTTCCTTGGCTCACAAACACAAATACCATATTTGTAGTCGCGACATCTGCTTGACAGACTTTTATTAATAAAACACTGTAGGAGAGAAAAAAAAATGTTCTAACAGTTTTGTGTGATGGAATTGTTGCAGGTATCGAAAGAAGAGCTAGCGAAATTGGTTCAGGGTTTTGACAAGCAGGACATTCTCACATCTTCCGGTGTTACCTTAGCTGGTAACCGATACATTTACCTTTCCGGTACGGATCGTGTGATTAGAGCTAAACTCGGCAAAGTTGGTGTGCACTGCATGAAAACGACACAAGGTACGCCAACAAAATCCAACTTCGTCTCAAAGAAATCGCTAATTTTTTAATTTTCTTCAGCTGTGGTAGTTTCCTTATACGAAGATCCAATCCAACCGCAGCAAGCAGCATCCGTGGTAGAAAAGCTAGGTGATTACTTAATTACCTGCGGTTACTAGAGGTAGGTACTTAGATTAAGTTTGGCCACAAATATGATGAAAAGATTGCGGAAGGTGCGAAAATTGATTTGTGGTGGTTTTGCAGATAGTATGGGCCGCTGCAAGTCGCCATGCCATGCGGCACCAAAACATAAAATTTGTATTTTTTTCAATAACAACAGCGAACAGCAATGTGTATATCGAGAACATCCACAAACCACATATTATAGGAACGTGTGTTGTGTTTTTTAAGGCTATTATACATATATCTTTCATTTGTCATATTTAACGATTGTGGATTATTTTATAATCTTATGCATTTTCTTCAGAATCATATCTTTATTTTTGCAAGCAAAACACCGGTTTCGTAAAATAATCTACAATGCAATTATGGTATTTTTGGCGGCTCTCGAAGACGAGGCCGAAAAACTGCAGTTTTCTTTTTATAATTTTTTAATAATTAAATCATAATTCGTATCAGCTTTTCTTATATTATAATATTAATCATAAATACCATTGCTCCTGAAATAAAATTTAAAAAAAAAAATAAACAAAAATATTTGATACTGAAAACACTTACAGTTAGGGTTTTTTAAAATAAAAAATCTCTAGTCCCGCTTATTCTTTCAATTATTATGATTACATTTCCCATATTACTACTACTACATTTTCCCCAAAAACAAATAGCGTTCAATTTTTTTGTGACACTCAGGAAAAGTTTTCTGTGGAAAAGTCAGGGATGGAAAAACTTTACCTGTTTCTCGCACAAAGTGACAACTAGAAAAAAAAAGTGGTAAGGTTTTTGTATTCTCTGGATTCTGTCTAAACGGCTTGTTTCCCAACTATGTTTTTTTTTAATCGCTTTCTGTGCGCTATGATTGGTGTTGAACTAGTCCTTGCTCTCTCTGTTTTCGTTTGATATTTTTAATTAAAATTAAAAAAATAATCTAAAGTAAAAATCAATTGCTTTTTAAAATTTGTGATAATTTTAGTGTTTAGAATATGAGATTTCAGTATTTATTCTTCCTATATATTGTATAATTGTAAGACAGTTATTACACCAATCAAATAACTTGTAATGCATTTTACGAATTTTAGTTTGGAAAATTTTACAAACGCCTGTAAACTGAACTACTCATCAATGCTCATTTGAAACAAAAACAACTATCTTCACTGTAATTTAATTTGTCCGTTAATCGAAACTGAATCAAAAAAACGTAATCGCTTTGTAATTTTTTTCATTATATAATTCGCAAGGGATATTGTGTATCTAAAAAAATGATAAACATAATAAATTTGTATTATAAAAAAAAACCAAGAATGAAATGCGACTTGTTATTATTTTCCTATCCATATCAAGTGGAGAAGAAGAGTTACGTAAAGGTTGTGGACCAAGTTCAAAGACCTGCTGCAGATACAAAACCTGATCAAGACACGAAATCATCAACCTGCTTTTACAATGCAACAAATCAAAACGGTTTTCTACTTGATAGCGCTTTTTACAAAGCCGAAAACTTGTTTGTCATTTCAAACAAGCCACAATAGGTTGAAATTAAAATTAAATTCATCCGATGCTAATTTCGAGCCAGAGCGCGCGAGAGGAAGATGATGAGGAGAACAAAAACGTACCTTTTGGGGCAGGGATGCGATGCGGAGACTACGCCCCAATGTGAATGAGTGTGCTCTGTCTGGATCGATGGGGCGAGAATTGCGCTGCTTTAGGGTAAACGAACTGAACGCGCTCTCCAGCCTGTTATCGGGGCTATTGTGCGATTGCCGATTCACAAGCAATAAAATACATGCAAATATTTGCGGTTTAATTATAAAAATAACAAGAAAAACGTTGAGCCATTTATCGCTATTTAGATAATGTTGTATTGTTTCAATTGTTCGCAATTTATTGTACAATGATTAATAGGCTAATTAAAGCAATTATCGTCTTAGTGGATATGATTGATGGGTATTAATAATTTTATATTGTTTTGAAATTTTTTAAAGAAACTTTATGACTAACGGAAGTGTTTTTGAAGGAGGGGGGACTTGTGACAAGATGGTTTGGACAAGTGAAGGCGCTAAATTTAAAATTGGTCGATTGTAATTATCGCAAGCAAATTTTAATGGCAAAGATTACGATATCTGTTTACTTGTATTTGTTTGCGAACTAATTTAGCAAAGTCAATATTTGTACATAAATCACTTTGAAACTTTTTGGGTGAAATGTTGACATTTCTTAATTGAACTGTGCGATTGTTCCCCCTTCGGTTTGTGTCGCAACACACCCTCTTAATAATTTAATATTTCAATTTAGAATATTTTTTTAACAAATATTTTGATCAAAAAATCTTAATTAATTTGCTTTGGAATTTTCCGAGATATGAATTTTGGAATTCTCCCCAACTAATTAAATTTTCTAGAAGATATTTTAAAATGAGCTCATTCTAAAATTATCAATAAATTAAAACACGTCATTCCGTCTATCAAAATTATTGAAATTTAAATTCCGCAGCCTTTTAACGATATACATTATTCATATTGCAATTAAATCCTAATGCAATTAACAACTCACTAGTCCCAAATAGAACCATCTAAAATTCACAGAATCTGGATAAACTTAACATCTATTAATAGATGTGCTAGAATATAAAATCTAAATTCGATATCGCTAGTACAAGTTTTCACATACTATTTAAAACAACGATTATTAATTATTCAAAGTATTCGCATTTTTATCGCAGAAAACAATGAAACGGTAGTTTATTTAAAGCATGAATTATGAATCATTTCGATTAACATTAAATGTTGAAACATTTTGTTAAAGCGAATAAAATATAATGAAGCGTGCAGAAAAGGATTATTATCGCATTTATTTCACTTTTCATAAACCTGAGCAATTAATAAGTGTATTCCGATTAACTTTAACCGACCGGTAAATATCAAGGCAACTACTTTAATTATCACAATTATTTTCTTGTGTATTGTAGCTCAATTAAAAATAATTGTTTTTAACGGACTGAATTTACAAAAATTTTAGATGTTGCTTTATTAATTAATTATTTGTTATAATGAATGATTACTGTCTACTGAAGATATAAAATCGTAATAATATTAGCTCGAATACAAATTTAATTTTGACTTACTTACATCTTAAGTACTTAAAAAAAATAATAAAAATAATTGTACTAAGACAAAAAATATATTTATTTGTAAATGAATAATATTTCAATTCCATTTAGTATTATATTTCAACTTGCAATAATAACTTGTAGATTTAGTTGGTTGTTTGCTCTTTGATAAACATTTCAGCGCTGATAATAACTTTGTCATAATTATATAAATAAAATAGCGATAAATTATTTGAGGTAGACAACAAATAATCGAATATTAAAGGAATGAAAAAACCCAAGTGTTAATCAGATTTTATTAAATAATAATATTATAACGTCTCGTCTTTAAAATATAAATACAAAAAAATATACACAGCATCAATAGTACATAACAAAGATACAATAATCAAATAAAAGTTCTAAAAGACAACAAAATAAATTAATAGAGAATGTTTTTCATTATTTTTGTTCTAAAGCTACCACGGTATATAACACATTTTGTTCACCCTCACTCATTCTGCAATTTTTCAACAAGTTTACACAATTAGAAATCAAATGCCAGTGATGCCTAATCAAAATATCAATACTTTTGCGTTCCAAATACTAATCGGTTAGAATAAATAAATTCATTATTATTATACTTATACATAAAGAAAATAAAAATTAATAACAGATGTCCCTTGCATTTAATCATCAATCTATTGCTGTTCTAACGAATAATGACGCGATCGTTTCCATAAATTCTTAAAAAAACCTCGCTTTTTCTGGACCTCTTCAACTGCAAAACAGAATTATTTCAAATAAATAAAAGAAAAACTTTCTGTTTAACTAAATTAATGTGTGTGTTAATTTTTATCTAGAAGAGGAAATTCATTTTAACGATAAGAAAATATTGTTAATCATGCAAAAGTTATCTGCGTTAAATATTTTTAAAACCAAAGAAATGTTTGAAAATGATTGCATTGTTATCGCGCAATTAAAAATTACTAATAATGCTTCGCACTTAGATAAAGATTCCCATAAAACAAATTATTGATAAATTTGTATCAATAATATTTGACTATCTAGTGTAAATAGAAAAATGTTTGCTTCTATCTATTTTTATGCTCGATATAAAATTACACTTACCATTCGAGTTTTCATGAATAGTCGAAGATACGATTTCTTTTTTCGTCTCTTTTACAGCTGCAGTATTTCCTGCGGTGACAAAAAAAAAGAATGCATGTAATAGTACTATTTATAAATTCAAATACAATAATATAAAAGAATTTGTCATTAATTTGTACATTCTATCGCTTTACATGCAAGAATACACTAAACACTGTACTTGCTATATTAACATAAACAAACCATAATGCTTGTATAAAATAACTTAATTGATTGATAATTAACAGTAGAATTTAAAAGCAGTAAATTAAATAATAGACCCACTTAATTTGAATAAAACGCAACTTTGAATTTTGAAGATATGCAACCAGCAATACACCAAAGAGACTTTTCTGTCTCATAAAGTACGATTTAATTTTGATTGAATATGCAACCAGCGATACATAAAAACAGCATTTCCATCGATTTTCTTGCAAATGCCTCATAAAAAACTACAAATATACTAAAAATAATTAAACTTATTGCGTTTTTGGTTCGTCCGCAAAAAATCCGGTTTAATTATTTTTATTACAAAATTTAAAATAATAAAATTCATACCTTTTCGTATAAGAAGACTGGTGACTCTACGTAAGGCATCCCGAGGTGATCGCTGAAAGAATTTCGGGGTTAAATTCGGTGGTAACGTGAGTGGCTTTCGACTGGAATCCCACGGATTATGACCGGTCGCAATCCGATCCAAATGCTCAATCGATGCTGGTCGTCTACTCCTCTGCTTCGGATACCATCCTCTACCCGGTCCTCCCGCCATCTGCAGCAACTCCGCCCCGACAATCGCCTGCTCCAACCCACGTCTCGACGACATATTGCTCCCCAACGTGCTGCTCTTCTGATTGCCGCCCGGCACGTCGGGCGCCCTGCGATGCGGCGTCCGCGGAATATCGTACCCTCTGGCGAAAATCGGCGTTTCCGGCAAACTGCACGACGTCTGCATCATCATCTGATGTCCATTATCTTCCGGCGTGCCATTCTTCGACCGCTTTTGAAATTGCCGCCGATTCGACTCCGGCATCTCGTTCGGCAATGTTCGCCGGTCGACTTGCAACGCGCTGCGATTCGAACTGTAGTAGTTCGCACGTCTAGTGCGACTGTAATTCACATCCATCGAACGTGTTTTGAGGCTATTGGAGATGGGGTCGCGATGTGGAGGCACTAAGGGTGGCTGTTGTGGCTCGTTTGGTAAAGTATCGGCTTTGGATTTTTGCAGATGGGGATGCTGCGGAATATCGGAGTACTCCTCTTCGGTTTCCTCGACAGGCGATGGTGGCAAGGGCGGGAAATCGTGCTGCACCACTTCGACGCAAATCGGGAAATCGGCGGAATTTGAAGTGGCGATTCGAGCATCGCGTTCGATGCGGTGCGAAATCAACATCTCTTTCGCGCTCTCCGATTTTTGGATGCCGTTGCGCTTCGGGAACGGTTTACTAGTACTTCCTAAAACCGAAAAATTATTATTACACCGCAATAAATTTATAATTCCAACAATACCTTCAATCAACAACTGGCGATAGTAATCCTCCGACCGCAGAATCTCATTATTGCTAACCGACTTCTGCAACTCGTAATTCTTCGCGCCAACTTTTCGCCGGGTCTTCTCCCCGCCACTCAACTTCTGCAACAAGCAATCCTCGTCGATATCCCGCCGCTCCAGCAACTCACTGATATTCTGCTCAATCTTCCTCAACGGCGAAATCTCGCTACTACTCCCCTCACTCAACTGCGAATGATCCACCTCTTCCTCCTCCTCCACCGTCACATCCAACTCCCGTCTAGCGGGAAACCCTTCAGCTACCAAACTCGGCAACGAAACCACTCGCACAATCCCGACATTCTCCGGCGCTACATTAATAGTGGGCGATGGCAGCTTCTCGACCAAGATATTCTGCTTGATCAGCGATTGAATGCTATCGAACGTGCTGCTATGCTTCTTCGTCGCAGTCGGCGGTTCGTTTCGCGCCAGCTCCAACTTACGCATATTATTCAAATCCAGACTGAGTCGCGATTTCGGCGAGTTCAACTCGCGATTTACATCGATGATCAACCTTGCTGGCTCGTTTACTTCCCGTCTGAAGTCCGCATTGTATCTTGGTATGCTTAAATCGGAGCTCAGACGCGAGTTGATCGAAGAATTCGAGATGTCCATCACAGATTTGCGCTCCTTCTTGCTCCTGCGGATCACATAAGTGCTGGTACCCGACTGCAGTTCGTTCGGCAACACCAACTGTTCGTCCGAGTCGGAAAAGGGCGAAGCGATCGCTTCCTGCGGCGGATCGGGCCAATCGTCCAGCTCTTTCAGCTTATTGGGTATCGAGCTAGTGCTCGAGTACGAGCCCGATTTTCGACGTCTGCGTCCGATCACTTTAGTGCTGCCGGGAGTTAACAGAGCCTCGTCTTCTAATGGCACTTCCCATGCGATACTTGCGCGTTTGTTGACGGGCGGCGGCGGAGGCGGCAGCATTTCCTCGAGGGAATCGTCGGAGAAATGCTCGTCGTCGGCGAACTCGCCAGAGGGCATCGGGGCGATTTCGTCCAAATCGCTGGATAGGTTGTCTTCGCTGCCGTGGCGTTTGACTTCGCGGTGGCGCTCGACGGCGGTGGGTACTGTGCGGGGTGGCACGCGAGTTGGCGAGGTTAACGGGTACATTGCGTGGTAGTAGGGGAGGCTGCCGAAGCAGTAGCCGGGTGGGGGTGGTGGCGGGTTCAGGGAGAAGTCGTTGTTTTCCCAGCCGAATGGACGTTGATGTCTGGTTTTTGGCTGGAAGTTGAATTAAAAAATTAATATTAATTAATAAATTAATATATTAAAAATAGTATTTTTTTATTTTTCAATTTTAAATCGCCTAGAAAATTATTTAAAAAATCTTATTGACTTGACTTCGATTCTCGTATCAATAAAAAGTTAGTATCTTAAAAGTTAAGCCATTGATATGACTTACAATGGATATTCCGTTTTATCAAAATAACACAGCTAAAAGCTTTTGTTTGTTTTAATATCTTTGCAAAAAGTTTTCGCACTATCTTTTTTAATTATTGTTTACCTGTTTATATCACAAAAAAATTTGATCAACTAATTAATCACCCGATATATAAATCATAAATAGAAAAGTACACTTGAGGATGCTTTTAAAATTAGCAAATGTTGAGCATCTGCTCAAAATTGCGAGTACTATTTAATTCATCATATAGAGATGTTTTAAAGTAAAGCAAATCTCCAGATGGTTAAATTTAAAAGCAAAACTTTTAAGCAATTACCGAATTTTTATAAATACGGCCGGCCCATTTAAATCCACGCAACATTTCTACTTCCTGCTGAAAAATCTTCTATTTTCAATCTTAGTATTTAATTAATTTCCCAATTAACTCAAAACTATATTAAAAATCAAATATATATTAATAAGCTTATAAATAATAAATTCCAATTAGACTAATAAATTAATTTCGCTTTCATTAAGCTCATAATAAAATTCCTTTCTAAAAAATTGTGATTTTAAAAGTTCATCAAAAAGATAATTTAAAAATGTGATTAGCATTAAAACGACAACAACCTTCCATTACGTTCTCTAACAACGCAACTAAAAAAACCTTATGTCATTTACAATTATATAGAATGCTAATTACGAATATAACGGGCGATGCAAAAGCTGCAGTAAATTTGCGTACCAAAGTGGTCTGTATGGCAGTGTGAACAGGATCGGGTAAACCGTGGTACAAATGAAAATCATTATTCTGGAAATTTTGCGGCGGAGGTATCGTCGTTTCGGTGCGAAGTTGCGTCAATGGAAAAGATCGACCTCTTCCGTTACTACTGCTAGTTTTGGTTCTATGGGTTGGAGAAACTCTAAAACATTAGAAAAAAATATTAAATTATTTATTAAAATCGTAAATAAAAATGATTACTTTGGAAGTAGAGTAGCAATCAGTCTTTGAGCCTCTTCGGGTGGCGGCGGTGGAAAATCGTCAGACTGTTGAACGGCGTTCTCATGGTGGACGGGAATTTCGGCCATGGCCCGAAACGCCAGATGGAACTTGGGCGGTTTGCGGCCATTCATACTCATATATCCATCATCCTCAGATTGATGTCCCAATGATGGGCTCTCCTCTTCAGGCGTCGCATTGCGGCTATTTGTTGAAATGCTGCCAATGGATTGTTGCTGTTGCAATTGCGGCGTCGAAATTGATGTGGAAAGTTGTTGCATCTGGAAAATGCGACCAAGTTTATTCATTATGCTTTATTCGCAAAAAGTTTCGTTTGTGTTACGTTTTGTACTTGATTTGCGTTTTCCACGTCGTCAAACTCGGAGAGCACTCGGTCTAAGAGTTCAATGGAACGCTGTACATCATCGCCTCCTCTGCAATCAATTACTTTATTAAGCACCACTTTGATAACGCAAACTAAACACCGTTTGTGGTTCGAAATTTCGAAAAATGTATTTAAATCTTAAGAGCGACTTGATATTTTTCCTCACTAGTTGGAGCATCAATCATTTTTTCAACCAACCTGTTTTTATATAGTTCAGTCTATCCAATCTAGTAATCTGTCCAGTTCAATTACGAGAAAACTTTTGGACAATTAAAAAAAAATCCGAGAGCAGCGCGTTTTCTTTTATTTTTCCTATTTAGGTATACTACTACTACTGAACTAAATAATGAAACATTTAATCAGTTCCCGATTTGCATTCAGGATTGTAATTGTAAATTGGAAACGCTTTAAATATTCGGTGTAGGTGTAGCAGTTTTTTGCCTAGTTTGAAGTATCGATCATTTTTTTCGGGTCTATTTGGTTAACCGTGCAGTGTTTGTCGAAGGATACGATACAATTCATTTGGCGGGTGCAAAATCAACAATTTCGTCGATTTACGCCTCGTTGTGTATTTTCAATTATGAAAGAAACTGACAAAAAATTGAAAAAAGATGAATTTATATATTGTAATAAGTTCACATATCCGCATCGGTTTTCGCTTTGGCCCACTTGAAGTGAATCGCGGCTTATGAAATGTTAAATTCTAGAATTGTTCATTCTAACCTTAAATATTTTCGTCGCGGTTTCGGGCCTGCTATATTTTGCGTTTCACATAACCAGAAATATTGTTTTCGAGTTCGTAGAGAAGATTTCTTTTATAATGGGGCCCCATAATAGTCCAGAAATGCTTTATTCCCACTTTGTAATCACTTTTTAGGTTGACAGTTGCTTTTTCATTGCACGCAAGTTGGTAAACTGAAGTACTAGTTATAAAGTGAAATTTCCCTAGTTCCTACTACTAAAGGAATGTCGAATCGTACCTTATATGGCGAATACATATATGGGTCAAGTTCAAGTGGGGGATGCGTTTTAATAGCTTGCATTGGAATGTGCACGCGTCAGCGAATTCTTGGTTAAGTGTTTTGATGCACTGAGGATGCACCGGGAATTCCCTCGCCCTCGCAAATCGAAAGTTTCGCCGATTTCAATGAAATTTGGTACATATACGTAGAAAAATACGTAGAATCCGAGAAAATTATCAGAATAATTCCCAGACGTATAGTTTTTAAGTTATTAATTATTTAATTAATTAATATTAAAATCGTTCGATCTTTATGAAACTTGGCAGAATTGTTTGTTACATCAATACTAGCCGAAATTAAATTGTAAATCAATCGAATTATTAGTTTGGCTAATTTTTGAGGCAAATAATGAATTATTTAAAAGCAATAAATTAGTAATAAAGTCTAATATAATAAACTTTAGCGCATTTCCCGATGTGCAGATGTTCATTAACCTTTCACACAATCTAAAAGCAATTTTAATTGGAATTAATAAAGAGTTGTGATTTGTATGAATATCAGTTTTAATTAATTTGGCCGAATATTTAGTTGATTAAAATATGAAATATTGAATCAATAATAGTATTAGCAATGATTACGCAAATTGCACTGACCCATATACCGACTGCAAATCCATCCAGTATCAGGATAATGCCACGTGCGTTCGCTTTATAATACAATTCTGGATACATGTAGATGTAGGTCAACACACATCTCTGTGAATTAACTCGATAGCAAAATGCTCTCGAGAAGATGCGATATAGTAGTAATATATAAATATTTAGATTAAATACAACGAGAGAGCTCTTGGCATATTGATGAGCGCAAAAGTTAAGTCATCAACAATAAAGCATGAAGTGATTTCCTTCCTTCAATAAACGAGACGCAAAATTCAAGAAAATTATTATCACGGAGCTCACTATCATTATTTCTGCACAATACTTTTCCAAAGATTTATCTTGCTTTTTAATCAGCGAAATTACATTGTGGATCGAGCAAGATTCAACCCGGTTCGAATTTTTCTTTTCCTACAGCGAATTCAATTTTATTTCCAGATAAAATTTTATATTTATTTTAAAACAGTCTAAACTATTTATTTTTGGGAGCGTTTTTTAATTAGCCGCCTCAATAAAACGGCAAAAAATTAATTAATGAGGCATTAAATCTTCGCGCATTAAAATATCGCGTTGGAAAACTTTTAAGGTTACAGAATTTTGAATATTTTCCACTCCTGCAATTTAACTCCGAAAGTATCATTAGATCTTCAAGACTTATCGTCCTTTTAATTAAAAGGAATTACAAAGTAGAAGATTCATTCATTCGACATTGCAGAATTTAATCCGGTCACAATAGTACCGATAAACAAAAACGCTCTCTGTTTATTTATAATTAGTTTTCTGTGCGAATTATAACGGGTGCTTCAAAAGCTGCTCGAACTTTGGAAACACCCTTCAATAAGGAATAACTTACTCTGCATGATTTACACCTCTGCTCAACGCCATTCCAGCACGTGCCATCTGAAAATATGGAGAAAAAAAATTAGTTTGCGGCGTTTCTCATATTTTGCCAGACTTGATGAAAATCTGTCTGTGCGATACAAATTTATACAGGTAGGAAACGGGGCGGTAATTGAAAGATTCATAGCCTGTGGGGCCCCTATAACATCATCACCAATTTTCTGCACTACTTTTTTTCGCGATCAATATTATTTTTCACGAAAGCTAATCTTTAGAAACCTGAAGGGACTTGTAAACGCAAGATTAGTTATTATTGACGGAAATCATAAATCCGGAGCGACAAGCTTTAAATTTTTCGCAAATAAGCGCCTTTTAAAAGCTCAAATTGCGCCACCTCAAAATGGTCTTCGTATTGGTAAGCAAATTAATTCTGCACTTCTCCGAGTCATCCAAAAAAAATAAAACCTTTCAAATCGAATCATGGCATTGTAGCTGACAGCATCCGATCAATAATATTTTTAACTAATAGTCGTCGTGGTAGGAAAAAGAAGTTGTGTGTGCATTTGAACACTAATCATTAGAGACACAAGCTATTTATCTGGCCGAAGAATTGGTAGAATGATCAGCAGGCGTATAATTACAGACTGACAGAGGGATAAAACAAGTTGTAAAAAGTACCTATCGGTTTTAGCGGCAAAACAAATGTATTATTTAAAATAACGACGTTTTTTTTGTTGTGGCTTTCCAAAGAAAATGTGAAGCGGAGGCGATGTGCTGGTATGTCAAGGTAAAGTCCAGTCCAGTCCCCTCGAACTACATTCATACAAGACACTTAAATTCACCTACACATTCTGGCTGCCAACTGTAAATTTATTTATTTATACATTTACACGACGATCATAATTGTTTGAAAGCAAAAAACTAGGATTGTTTGTCCCGATTTTACGATGTGGCAAAAAGGACTCAAGTTAGGTGGAGTTGGTGCCAAAATTTAACACCACCTCATAAAACTGATATCAATTATTATTTAGCACAATTTATGGCGGTGTCAATTTCTTTATAGTAAATTTAGATTAATCGAGCTTATCACAGAAAATTTTATTTTAAAAAACATACGAGTGGATCATAAAATAAAATGTTATTGAGGCTCTTAATGGCTCGTTAAAGAGCCTATAAAAATTATTATTGAATTTTTTCCAGCAATTTTTGATTGTCCTTTAAAGGGTTTTATAGCGAAACTACTAATAGGACAATCAATATTTGCACAATTCCCTATCATTTGAAATTTCTTAAGAAAATCTCAATCATAGTCACAATTTCCTTTTGTGTAAATCCCTCAGATCATTTACATACACTTCCCATCCAAAATGATCCCGAAATTATATTCACATCATCCCTTAAACGTCTTCCTTCCAAAAAGTAAAGTCATTTTGAAAATATTGATTAAATGTTCGGTGATTAAGTTACAACTAGAATAGTTAATCCGAATTTATAATACCTCGAAACGCCGCTGGACTGGATGTTGTTAAGGGTTGAAATAATCTTTACAAACTAGGGGAGCGCCACCCTTAGAAAAAATGTACAATAGTAAAAAGTAAATGAACTTTCTTTATCTCTCCTTTTCTATACGATATAAAAAAAAAACAACCAGCATCCAATTCATTGCGAAAATCATCAAACAAACAATCCTTTAAGTTCGACAAATAAACTAATCCGCTAATTTAAATATTGATTCAAAATAAGCTTACGATACGACGATCCGATATGCAATAAACATACAATTTGCAATAGCGTGGATATAAGAAGATATTTTTTTTTTGTTCTCCAGCTCTTTATCTGGAAGAAAACCACCCTATAGTTGGTTCGGAATGTGTACGCATGGACGCCAGACGAAATGGGGTGAGTTTGGTAGTAGCTATCCTCCTAGTTCTGTGCCCCCAGGCATCGCAGCCACCATCCACCAATTCGCTCTCCTGCGTCTGCACGTTTATATGGATACAGGAGAAGTTTATGTTTTGGGGGGAGGGAGGGATGGCGACTGACTAACTTTTTCGCAAATTAAAAGATCGTTTCGACTAACAAGAAATTTTGGAGTCGCTAAAAAATTGGGATCGATGATGATAGCATATGTGCATGTATAATGGATGGAATATGATCGCGACAGGAAACTATCCGATGCTAACAATGTCTATGGATGCTTTATATTATGAATTTGAAAGCATATATTGTATCCAGAAAAGTTTATCATTTTTATTACTTTATTATACGGAATAATAAATATAGTCGAAGATGTAATTCGAGATTCTCGAAGAGTATTCAACAGATCAACTCTTTTTGATGGACAAAATTAAAACTGGAGCAAAAACATCACATATGTTATCAAAACTAAATATAACATCGAATATTAATCTTCGGGAAAGCGAAGCATAATGCACATGTCTGCGACTGATAATTCGAACGCAAATGAGCGGACATTTCAATTAAAACTTGGCCTATAGTACGCTCTTGCAGAAATTGCAACCCGGAGTGTTATGTGTGGTACGTTAGCAAAACCAATTTAAAGGCCAAACTTTGAATCGATATGGTACTTTTTTCCCATTATGATGATGCTATAATGCTAACTAGTTTACGGAATTATTAAATAGTTTCGATTTAGATGCCCTTAAGGACTTGTGGGAGTTCGAAAAGATATTTGTTTCAGCAGTAGGCGCAAAATAATTCATTGCGTTGTTATTAAGGCATCAAAGAATGTGATAGCGCATTTGTAGTTTCAATATTGATCTAATGGCAATACAACTACCCTGATTCATGCCCTATTTGTGCTGAAAGAAGATTAAATAGTGCTTTAAGGGTGAACTGCAGCAAAACATTCAGCAACTGTAATTCTTATGCAAATTCTGGTATATCGGCTTTTATTCGAAAAATAGACAAAAATAATTAAAATAAAATTATTTAAACTTTCAGGACGTTTTGAAAAATATGATTTGCTTGCTACAATTCAGTTTGAAAATCTCATATAAATTTCATGAGTTTTATATTATGAAATTTCACAGTTTTGCAATTTAAATTAAATTTCTACGTAAAGTATTCGATTGCAAATAATTCTCGGAAATTTGATTCAATTCGATTTGAAAACCGCCTCGAATTTAAACAATAAAAGCACCTTATTAGGTACGTGAGGGTAAACATAATCATAGATCATCTTGAATTAAATTTGGCTGAAATTTCGACATTTCCCAATTAATTAATATTCACTTATTAGATTAACACAGTATTTAGGCTGTGTATCACTTAATATGAAAATAACCCGCCCACGCATGGATTAATTAAAACTTTTCGTCGCATAATGAACAAATTTAAATATTGAAACAATACGGAATTCGAAAATAATTTCGAAATATTATTTAAAAAGCGTTTTCGCGGAAAAAAGCTTCTTGAGCTTAAACTCCCATTAAGAAAGATAAACACCGTCTACGAAAAATAAAAGTAAATTCAAAAGTTGATTTTAAAATTTTTACTTCTATCAAAAAATATTAATATATTTAATTAAATTTGTTATTAAATATTTAATTAGATTGCAAATAGCTGTAAAAACAATTCACATTTTATGTGAAAAAATGCGTCTACTAATAAGGATTATATTTTAATTTGATTAATAAAACTCCCACAGTCATTACGGCGAGCTAATTGCAAAAATATGGAAAAAATTGCGCTCATCCTCCAACAAGCACTAATTATCATCCTTAAATCGTTTATAAAACACTAACATATTTCGTGTAAAATATGATTATATTAAAGAAGCAATTTAGGAAGGCGCAAAGCAAACAAATATAAAAGAATCTGAAAGTTTGGCCGCTCGGTTTCATTCTCAAGTCAAGTCAACTACAGAAAAGTTAATTAAAAGCTTAGCTTAATTTTATCATAAATAAATCTAGGCATATTTAACTGCAATAAGCCAACCAAAACGAATTTAATTTCTCCTAGTATCATATTTGCGGTTTGATGAAAGTTAATCACACTTTTTGTTGAATATCAATTAAATTAGTCTTTCAGTTTCAGCGGGCCATCGACGCTCAGTGTGAGCCGCAGATTGTCTGCAATTTATTATTAACTATAGTTAAGTTTCTAAATTGCAATTATTCACACTTGTAAAAGTCAATTCAAATTATTTGATGCAATGCGAGGTGCTACTGTTTCGAATTCGAATAATTTCATTTAGTCGCCGAAAGGTTAAAGACTAGAAAATCGTTTATGAACCTTGACTAGTTTTAATTATATTTTATTTTTAATTGGAATAAATTTTCGTTTATGTTGCGTATTTTACGGTTGTTTTTCATCTCGAATGATTGGATTATTTTCGGGAATCCTAAATGTATTTTGAAAGTTAAATGAAGCAAAAGCCTTAGTGTAATTCCAATAAACTTGTTTTCATAATTGGAAATAAGACAATAAGTATTCCGCGACCTGGAAAAATATAGATTATTGATTCGATTGATTTCTATTTTTTTTTTGTTCTCCGCTTCTTTGCAAAGTCGACAAAAATTCGTCGCAATGATTGATAGATATTTGGGGTTCCTTACAAAATTGCAAAGAATAGAAAAATTTATATTAATTAAACTACAAAGTCAAAATAAATAGACAGAAAAATCGTAGACAGTCTCAACGGTCTCAGAACCGAATGAAAGATTGCCAATCTAAATTATAATAAGCATTCCCCGACATGGAAAAAAAACGAAACAGATTATTGATTGGTTATTTATGTGTACATTTTTTGTTTTGTATTCGAACAGTGGATCCCCTCAAAACTAACGAATGTTCCATCAAATTGAATAGAAAATCCAGATGTCAGATGAATAGAAATAGCATCCCATTCGTTCGCTTTTATATTCCATCTTCGCCGAAATCTATTTCCAATATTACGCGAAACATTCGCGGTCGCCAAAATATTTGCGCCAAAAATTAACAAAATCGTGCAGCACGAAACCAAATCTGATTAAACCGAAATAAATTCGCCATGCAATTTCCCATGATCAACATTTACATTCTGCATACATTCATGACCCATTTTCCATCAAAACTTCGAACAAACTTAATCAAATCGTCCCCCCGTTTCTTTTTTGAAAAATCGCTGGCAATTAAAGAATAACCAAAGTCTGGTGCGCAACCCCTTGATTAATGGGGGCCGAGTTGCGGGGGTGTAAATTAGCCATGTTTATTGTTCCAGTCTGACGAAGTGCTTTAACATTGTTTTGCTTGTAATAAGTCAGATTGTATTTTTGATGGTGCAGTCATAATTATAAGTGAGTCGCAGCCAGAAGTGCCTGTCAAGCGTTAATAAAAATCCATCTCGACTGCGTTGTTATTTTCCAAAGCATGCTACAAATAATTAAAGCCACATGGCATCTCGTTACAATACTCTCAAAACTGTCATCGAGCAGAATTAACGAAATAAATTGCGATTCTGCGAAAATACAAAATTAGTGACGTCACAGCCAACATTAATTCGCCAGACTGTATTATATCGCCTTTTATAGCAAATCCATCTTGAGATGCGACTTTCTAAAGTCTGCACATTGAGACAATCCATGCTGCGTTTAGGATCTCTTGGAGATGGTGACCTGAGCCGCCCAGTAGCTCGTGTAGGTGTGTGAGAGTATAAACAGCAAGTTGAAAGTTTCGCAGTTTATTTATTTAAAGTAGCGCCATGGACTTTAGCTAGCGCAGCATCCCCAGTTGTCTCATAGAATTTTACTTGCTAATTTCGCGCCATTATATGGAAAAACTTTTAGCACTACAATGTTTGTTTTTTTTTTTTTTGTTGAAATTACTTTCGAGCTGTTGTGCTTTTACATTTCACTTAAACTTATGCTAGAAAACACCTGAAAATTTCGTATTTATTTTCGAATAATGTGCAGCATGCGGGTGGTGGTGCTCCTCCTTCAACAAGCAGGTCGAAGGTGAAGTGTCTGCTTGGGAGCACCGCCTCGCACTTTTCCCCACACATAATCTTCATAAGCATATCAACAACTAAGAAATTCAATTTCGGTGCGATGTGCGAAATTATTTTACTCTGCTGGATAATTTTCCATTTATCCTTATTGTGACATCAAATTAAATAAACCATTAATTATTGCGATGGTAAAGCGTGTGGGCAAACATTTTTTGAGATTAGAATTTTTTGAGTGAAAGCTATTTTCGTAGTAATTTTTTTTGTCTTGAAATAAAAAGGTAGGGTTAATTAGTTTTTAATGATGATGAATTTCCGATGGAAGTATTAAAATAAATATTTTTTTGAACAGTTAATTTTGGACTAAATTTACCTATTTTATAATTTCATATCTGGAAATATAATATAATTGTCCTGGATTCGTCCTGAAGCTGAAATGTTCAACCGCGCTCGATAGTACTTAGACTTTGTGTCTGAATACAAAAAAGGTGTATTTAATTTCGAACTCAATATAGAAACTAATTCAATGGGATTGTTAATATTTTATGGATCCTTTTGTGCATTCGATACAATACCGTTTAGTTCCACTTTAATAAATTATAATTTTACACTGGATTATAAACAGTAGAAAGTGTTCAGTAAATTATTCAATATGGGCATAATTTATCTGTTTCATAATATTGCGAGCATGTTTATCCGGGGCAATTTGCATTGCGAATATTCGAATCCCGTTTTGTCGCACTAAAATCAGATAATTAATATTTCACCCTTAAATATTATCGTCCCAAAATAAACGATATAAAATATTCAGCGAAGTAAGAAAATTCGGCGATTTGCATTTTGCACAACAATTCCATTAGACGCGATGAATAAAAAATATAGCCGAACAGTTCTAGGTCAACCTTTTCCGAAATGTAGTAGGTAAACATTCAGATTTCAGTTTGCATAATTCGTCAAAATTAATTATTAATCCATTTAGGCGAACAAGGGTTAAAAGGTGTCCGGTTCTCTTTTTGGTTTTTGAAAACGGTAGACGTTTCTATTTGTGCACACATTTATTTCAAATGCTATAGCTGTTTGTATTTATTATACATGTGTTCCAGTTTCAGCCAGTCTCCGAGAAGATAAATGAATCCTATACGAAATATATTATTCGGAGTAGTAATATTATTGTGATAAGAAAGCGCTCCATAGGCACACAATTTAAATGCAACACATGCCGCATGCATGTGGCAATCGTCGGAGCTTTTATTGATCATGGAAAATATGAATACGAAATAGAAAATAGAAATCCATCTTAAGGGCTAGCTAGTTTACCCCCTGAGTGACTGCGAATCTAGGCGATAAAATCTGACCAAGCGCTCTCTGCAGATGCTATCTAGTTTCGAAAAAATTGCTTTTTTACATAAATGGACCCTAACAGACGTTTTTCCTTAAGGGAGAGTTTATAGAACTTACAAAAATATTTAGCTCCGTGATACACATACCCAATAAAAAAATAGCTGTCAAATAACAGCCAAAAAAAAGTAATTAAAAAGAAGCTTCTTCGTAGTATCGTGGAAAAGAAGTAGAAAATAAACGAGCATAGAGTTTAATCCCTCAAGTTTGAAAAGCCAGTTTAGATATCACCAAGAAAGTTTGTGAGATTCTTACTACTAGAACTTTACTTTAGCCAGTTCGATTGTTTTACTAAGTGACTTGAAAGCAACTAGATATATTTAGAACTAATGAAGTGGGCCACTCGAAAATCCTCCACCACCCGAATTGATTTCTTACAATTCTCATTTCCATATTATGCAACCTTATCGAATAAATTCTTAAGATATTTGATTCCATTTCGCTGAGTTTCGAAATCTAGCCAGTAAACTTTGGGTTGCGTTCAAGTCCCTTTTCACTGACAAGGATGACAGGCTAAGGAGCGCATATAAATTGCAGATAAACACGAGCGGACCAAAAATTAATTACTGCCTCCTGTGTGCACCTACATCAACCCCGAGTCGAGATAATCGATGAAAAAATTAATTATTAATTTTCTTCGCCAAATATTCGCCGCCGATTTTTGCAACTGCTTCGAAATGAACAACCCTCAGAATTAATCTCCCTATTGTAAGAGCATTAAAACTTGCAAAGTATCGTATTTTTTTATGTGTTCTTCATTTTTCCGGTAAAAATTCAACACTTTAAGGCTCCGATAATTAAGGATCAAGTTTCTAATATTCGAAAAAAATATATCGTATAATGTATGTAAATTGCAGCAAGTAAAGAGCTGCATTTCGCTGCAGGAAAAACGTAATACGTAAAATTATGTAAGAAAGTAGGAATTCATTTAAATTAAATTATAGATAATTTTGCTGAAATTCGTGGCAGGAAAACGCAATATTTTCAACTGTCTACAAAAGTATCAAATTCTGCAGGAAAACCTTATAAATTTAATTTAAAACAATCTGTACAGTAATGAATAGATAATTATAAGAAGAAGATTTATATAATTGAATCATCTCTCTACCAAGAAAAATTTAATTCCGGATTTAAACCAAGATAAACGCTCCGCAATATTTTATCAAGATCTGCAATTCAATAATTTTCTAGCGCTCGCAGAATTTATCTCAATTAAGAAAAATGATAAATAATTTGTATTTACATTTAAAAATAGAAATCCAATCCTTATGGAAACATTGACCTATATCGGACTTTTTCACGCAACCTTCTAATTATTTTGCCCTTTAAACATTTTTAAATGCCGCACAATATCCTCGTAAATTATTCAAGCTGAATGCGAAAACAAATCATCAAATATAAATGAAGCTGTGACTAAATCCCTAAAGTAAAAATATGTGTACAAATTGAAACTATTTTTGCCATCGTAGCGGAAATAGCTTTTAGTGTTTCCTATTTCGACAAAATATTGTGACCAAATTGCAACCCTTAGGTAACTAGAAGGTTTGGAAAACCAATCATCTACATAGTTTATTGCAGTGAAACCATTCCTCGTTTCATTCCACAAAATTCAAATTCCAACCCTCACATCTACCGAGTGTTCCAGATAAAACGTCTCGCTTAATTAATAACATCCGTTGTAAACACCATGAAAAATCAATGGAACAATTTTAATTATTAATTTGAATAGCGGGGACGACGAAAGGCCTCTGTGGGATGATCTTATCGATTGAAAGCCAAGCGTTTTGTCGTCTGGTCTTTCACCCTGCCCGAAAGGGGTTTCACTCACCAACAGTGGTGGCAGGCATAACATACAAAGTGCATGCATGCATGTGGTATCCCAGATTGGCCGCAATTTATGTATATGCACGTCTGCAACTATTATTATAACATCCAAGCTAGTTAAACACAAGTCGATTTAATCCGCTGCTTTTTTATTCGTCTGATGCTAATCCAATCATTCGAGAATTATGGAAATAATCACCAGTTTCCACAACACAGAACACTCTTTCCAACTTTTTAATTGATTCCAAAAAAGCCAATTAAAACTTCGCTTTTAATGCATATTAAACATACACACGCAATTATTTTTTAAATAATCGGACACCCTGTATAATGGTCCAAAAAAAATCATAAAATCTCCCTAAAGGTGTAGCTTTATTGCCGGTTGTTAATTTACGGCCGAAAATGTGCATATGCGATTCTTAAAGGGGTACAAAGAACATTAACGGCGTACAAGAGGGTTAACATAATGTTTTCGGTTTTCTTTTATGCCAAAAACTATATTTTATGAAGAAAACTTGATACCATAGTATTTTCGTTTCAGAGAAAATAGCTTTTTAATGGAGATGGAGAGTTACAAGGTTTGTGTAAGATTGTCTGCCCGGTTGTACTAAACTTTCAGGGAAAAAAAATGACACAGTTGGAAAAATTTGAAAAAGATATTTCGATGTTAAATAATTGGAAAATATTCCGCTAAAATAAAATTGCTGAAACACGAATAGCAAACCAAAATCCGCTTTTTGATAAATTAGTTGAATGTCAAATCCAATTTATAGTTAATGATGAAACTCTTCCAGATAGCAGCTTCTGAATAGCTGAATTTTAACTTACAAGATAGATCGTTTTAATATTTATCATTCTTCACATTTGAAATTTAAAGGTGCATTAATTCGTTGCTTTTTAAATATCCAATTAAAAATCACTATATCAATTAAATTACGTGAAATCTGCGAATTTCGATGTAGAAGGGCCAATTAATTACAATGCAAACATCAAAACTACATTGCGTTGATAAATTTAGACAGAATTAGCATCGAAACATTTTTTTCTAATAAAATTTTTTAAAACTATTTTTAAAAATGTTCGGAGAAATGTGGTGTTGTGAGTGTTTTCAAAACAAATGATTAGTTTAAGTAAATTACGAACTTAAACATCATATTTCAGTTTATTTTCAAACTCTTAGAAGTTTCAGCTGAAGGAAAACATAATAAAAATAGTCGGATTTTAATTTCGTTTTAAAAATAATTCGTTGCATTTCAATTTAAATAATTTCACCAAATATTATAAAAAAGAAATAATGTATTTTGAATGCAACAAAAACTGGTGGCGCTTTCCACCTACCCCTATTTTAATAGTCCATTTGACTATCTAATTCAATTATGTATGCAAAGTGTTGCTCAACATCAAGATTCCGTTTCTTGTTGCTACAATTTAATGAAATTCTTATCTATTCATTTAAGACGCAAAACTATTAATTAGTGTGCCCTGTATACTTCTAAATAATTTAAAAAAAATCTTGAAAGAAACTTCTACGATATTTATTCAGCAGCCCTTCACTAGTTGAAAATGTCTGTTTGATTCACTAGTTATTTTACATATGTAGATGGTGCATCAAAGTGCAGAATTAGACGCAAATTGGAAAGCCGTACACGATGTAGTTGAAGTAAATATATAAAGTTGTATATCAAATTCGAATTATTCACTTACCTTAACTTTAACTCAATAGAGTGAAGAAAAATCCATCCATCTAAGGCTTGGAGAGAAAAAATGTGCCCGGAACGGATTCTGCAACAAATAAACGTAAAAGCATTAGAAAATTAGAGATAATTATGCGATAAATAAGTGTGAAAATAGGAAAGAAAGCAGAAACCTCTTAAACAACGAAACAGTGCTGTAAATAATGCATTTATTCAGACAAAAGGGTGGAATGGTGGCATGTTATAAATCGCATACAGACGAACTGTAATTGTAATATTTTACGCCAATTTTGCAACCCTTATTTCGCGCGCGCATTCTGTTATTCAACAAGACAATTGAATTTAATCCAAATCTGAAGGAAAAACCTTCATACGTACTTCACTTAATTTAATTGCTGCCGCATAGTATTCATTTTCTAATTATTTAAACACATGTGCAGCAGCAGCAAATTTTTTCCTTCCTCTCGCTAGCTGAGCTGCTATTCATCAAATATTCGCGTACTATATTCATAATATAGTAGGGCTTGAAGAAGTGCACCGACGATGGAAAATAAAATGTTTCAGCCTGCTCCTATTGTTCAGCATGCTGTTGCACTCGTCACTAACCCTTAAAGAGTCGTTGACAACAGCGAAGGAAAGGGGCTGTTGGATCGAACACCTCATTGTATATGACTTATCACTGTTAAGCCATGATATGAACGTTTAATTTTAATTGCACAGATGTTGATGAACATTTTCGCAATTCTAGCACACCATGACGTCACATCTAGCCTCCAAACATGGCGGAGTTTTATGAAAATGGCGCGATATTTAAATTATCGCAGATTTCTAAAATCATTATCACAAAATCTACTGCACTTTTTTCAACAAAACTTTCACCAATCAATAAAATAAACTATTGGACGTTGGTCGGCATTTGGTTGGAGTGGGGTGGCAAAACAGTTGACAGCATTGAGGGAGTTATTGCAATTTAGCCCGAAGAGAAAAAGCACTAAAGTGAAAAGGCAATTCCCCGACGCACTTTAGCGCACACCAGAAAACGAAAAACACTTCCTGCAAATATTGCATTAGGTTAGCAAGATAGTAATTCATTTAAACCATTTCCCAGCATGCTAAATATTTGGCGGCGGCGGCGGCTACAAGAAATAAAAACTAGAACAAATACGAATTTAATTAAAGCGCAACACGAGCGAATTTAATGGCGAGAGAGCACAAAGTGACCGTGAAAGGTAATAAATTATGAGTAATAGCGATATTACGAAATAACGCTATCCCCCAATGCATGTTCTGATTCGATGACATTTACGCGACCTGAAAGATCACGACCTGATGCAGAATATTTCATAGTCGAATGAACGTGCTTCTTTCCAATTTTTAAATTCGCAATTCCAAATTTACCGTTTGCACTGCAAAATGTCGTTTTCGTGTTGCTAATTTGCTCGCCGTTTCTTCATATTCCAAAGCGAACCATCATTTTGCAAATCTAAATTTCATCGTCTTTTGTTTCCTTTATTTTTCTCTTCGCAAACATTTCGGATACTTCTCCTAATTTTACAAAAGAAAGCTCTATTGTGTTGTTTGTTTGCAAAGTGAAGGAAGCATTTTCGCCTTAAATACAAAACTGTAATTTTATAGTGCGGTTTCTTTTGGTTGGCTGTAATTAATTTAATGCCACTTTTAAGTACACTTAAAATAATAAATTAGTGGCTATAAAATGATAAAAGTCACAAGGAAGAAACGGAAAAGTAATCTAATTGTTGTAGACGAAATTAGAAACTTAATTAATCAATAAATGTCAAGACAAATCATAACATCTAATTTTAGAAGGAAAAATAATTTTGGTCTTTCCATTAAAATCCACAGAAATCAAAGACGTCTTCATGAATTCATTAAATCTCAAGAGTCTCCACGTCCAGGATCATCATAGGATTCGCCACTCAATCAAATCTTCTGAAAGGCTGATGGAGTTTTGAAAATATTTTTGGCTATATTTCATATTTACTAAAATATTATTTCAAATATCATTAAACAAGCTATTAAAATGTAAATAAACTTAATCATGAAATGATGCATGCTAAATTCATTACAGCAGTTTTATTATTAGATTAAACAACGAAAATAAACCGCTTGGAAATTTTACGAAATATAAAAACAATTTCAAAAAATAAATATTTATCTAGTAGTAGGATAAACTAATTAATCATAATCTAAATTGCAATATAGTGATATAGGCATCAATTTTAACTAAATTGCAAACATTCCGCGGATAATCCAAATACTAACTGGCTTAGAATGCCTGCAACCACTTTTAAAAGTTTAATTAGCTTCGGTTCAGATAAACTAGCTAATATAATCTAATTGAGCAATATAATACTAATTAATTAATATACGTGGCTAAATATTTAAATAGTAGTACGTAATTTAATATATTCAAACAGGTTAGATGGAAAAAAGGCCACTAGAATATTAGCTGTCAGCAACATTACAACAATATGACTGGAAATCCATAACTAAATGGATAAATTTATTATTCGAAAAGGTAATATGCTGGCAACTAGTTCATTTATTTCTGTTTGCATTTATAGAGCAATGGCATTTATTTAATATTTTTCAAAAAGTTTGCAAAATAATGAGATGTTTTCTTCATTATCGATAAAGTGACAACGACTATGACATTTTCAGCAATACGAAGAAGAACCTGTAAAAATAATGATTGTAGAACTAAAAATGCGACTCATAAATCTGAACGAAAATATCTCCATCATTTTATTTTGTTGATCCTCTTAAAGCAAGGATGAACAAACTTGAAGGAATTCCTTGAATCGTAAAGTTTCACGATCAATGCAGTTTAATTTAAGTCAGAAAAAAATACATAAAACTCGTAAATAATTATTTTCACGACTTACAAACAAAACTGTTTATTAAGTGGCATTTTTTCATACCTTTCAGGACTCGTTTCAGGAGTGAATAAAGTTCCATCTGTTTGAAGTGTACATTTGAAAGGTAAATCGAATTAAAATACCGTAAATGTGGTAAACACAATTAATTTAAACAATTTATATATAATCGAGGTGGAAATTGTTTTTGCACAACTATTAATTATTAGCAGAACTAAAAATTGGATTTCCATAAAAATTAGAGCGCATTTGTTTGTCGAATTAAACAAATAAACAGTTTTGCATTAAATCCAATGGAGGTATAAAAATAAAATTGTTCAAATATTTCGAATGTAACTTTGTTTGTTGAATTCGTGCATTTGAGAAAAGGGGGTGGAGGCCCCCTAGCCCGAAAAGTAATAAAATGCGCGGCATTCCATTGAAAATAACGAAGTTATAGAACCGCTCCGGAAAAGGAGTGTATGGAAAAATCATTTGAAATTTCAAATGCGTTGTGTATCTCATCTACGTGCAAAAACTTTTATTCCAAACTCTTAATAATAGCATAATACCAGCCATATCATTAGTGTAATGAAATGTGCGACCAAACACCTTATATTCGAGGACACTGCGACAACTAATGCATTTTTTTCTTAATTTGATATTTCTAATTATTATGACACCCATATAAAGTAAATAAGCGAGAAAATAAATTTCTAAAAAATATAGTTTACGTTTAGAACCGAGTCTAGGGCCGTACAACTTCTGCAGACACTTCGGCGTAGTCTGTGGCTCCATTCAGTCGGAAAATTTGACCCAAAAATATTTTATTTAATATAATAAATGAGCCAATAAACAATTCAATTAAATATTTACAAGAAAAGTTCCTTAGAAAGTTTGCATGTTAAAAAGTTTACTCAAAAGTCCTTCAATTAGTAGTCAAGCACTTCTTCACTTTCTTCTTATTTTTAAGAATTATTATTCTAATTAGCTATTTAACAATGCTTGTATATCATTATAACGCTAAAATACGAGATTCTATTCCGTAAAACAAGAAAATTAAAAACAAAATAATAGTCACAAATCCTTCCTAAAGGATCTAATTTATTTTATCGAAAGTTCATACTCAAAATTCAATGAAAAGTGACTAAAGTTTACGTCGCGGTTTATTTGTTTATTATAAAGTTCGCAAACTTCTTGTAATGTCACCCATTCGCACCAGATCTAAACCAAGCAAAGGGCCAAACTAGAACTAGCGGGTTTAAAGAAATCTAATAAGATGAGACTTCACATAAGATGTGAAAAATATGGAAATTCGATTAAAAATAAATCTGTTTAGACGTTCTATGCTATTTATTCCGAGTTCTATTTGAGAAAAGTCTCCACTTTATTCATATTTCTAGAAAAGCAGTCGTATATATTATTACTCAAAATTACCCCTCGCTTATTTTCGAGCTTATTTTATTATTTATAAGCAACTTATACTAAAACTCAGCTAGGAAGCCCTACAGGGAGCTCTTTTAGGGCCTATTATTCCTTGTAAACTCCACTCAAAAATTCTGACGTGTTGAAAATTGCACCTCGAGATAGCCCAAAACTGTAATAATACTTTTATTTATATAAAAATATTATAGTCGACAATCTACACCGACAAGACATGTTTTTAAAAATAAGATGCATTGTTCGTCTTGTTTGTTCCGAGGTTTGTTCAAATGTGTATGCACATATTAACATTAAACATTTTTGTTTGTACATCTGTCATAAAGTTATATTAATCCACCTAACCTAGCCTAACCTGAGATAATAAACCGAGTAGTAAACGGGAATTTATCTAGCTTGATGACACATGTAAAGTTTTAGCTAGTGAATTAATGAAGCTATTTTCTAGGAGACGAATAATACTATCCCGGCGACGCCACCCAAAATTAAACAATTCTTTAGAAACCTATTAATTTTGAGTTATATTTATTATTTACCAATACTCGAGTTGAATATGTTTGTTTAGACTGCGCTCTTTCATGCAACGATTCCCGGAACAATAAAGCTGAAATCGGGCACACCCTGTATGAGAGCAAGTTCGGATTTTATTGACTTGTATTTAAATATGATAAATGAGTAAACGTTGCTGGCTACGGGTTCATAAACTAATGAACCCGTTTGCAATTAACTGATCTAATAAATAGGCGTCTACATCGCGATTGTATAATTTGTACCTACACCGTACATATTCCGAAATAGCAAATTTGCAACAATACCCATACCTGTACCGTTGTTTCAGTTTCACTATTAGACATCGAGATTACAATAATTATGAGCGTAAATATACTATACGGATATCGATTTTTGCAAACGTGATATTCGCAAAGCAAAAGCGCAAAAAGCGAATCGCTTAGAATCTTATCAACAAAGGTGTGTCCTATGCAATTGTTTCGGTTGCTGATGGTATTGTACACCTACAATCACTTTGAATAGCGGTACTAATTCCGGTCAACTTACAAACGATTGTTTCGAAATCTACTCGGTCATTTATTAAATGCAAATCGACTAAAAATACGAACAACTAAATTAGAAACAATATTCATTGTTCATTTGTTTTAGATGTAGCACAGAGTCGGTGCCATCAAAAAGTGAACGCGATAATTCTATTGTAATAATTAATCCTTAAGCCTGATTTAATCCAGCGAAAATTAAAATTAAAAAACCATGACAACGAAATATCGCTCAGATTTTGCAACACCCTGTATAGTTGGCAATCTTCAGTTTAGTGCCAAAATTCCATAAAATAGGTAATGAAAAATAGATAGCTCTATCTTCCTTTACTTAATTAGAACAAGGTACGGAGGCGTAGATTAATGACGTGCAACTGTCACTCACACTAATGTCATTTTAAATATTAGTAATTCCGAGCGCAGTTTTTTTACCATTAATATAATGTGTTTTTTTACGAATATGACTCATCTAATATTTTTCGATTATTAATTTTACCGTTTAAGCAACTAGATAAATAAATAGCGTTTCCAAAAGTCTCCACTGACGTCACTAGCCTCCAAACAAGGAGCGTTTTTACCTCCCCTCTTTTTATCTTGTTAGCTAAAGAGAAGTGGGATAAACGCCCCTTGTTTGGAGGCTATATATGACGTCACAGACATGCTGCGTGTTTTCTGAATATTTAAATTATCGCAAATTTCTAAAATCATTATTAGAAAATCTACTGCATTTTTTTCACAAAATTTTTCACACATCTGTTAAATAAACTTTATAGTTTCATTATAAATTAAAATTTTGTTTCTCCGCCAAGCTGTTGTTATAAGTTTTGCAAAACAATCTTTAATAAGAATTGTGTAGCTGGTAATAACAGTATTTTGATTAAATCCATCCATAGGTTATAAATAAACAGTTTTATAATAGAAAATGCTCCCACACCACATAATAATGTATATAAAATCGTGACTGGTTCACAAACCAGTGCACCAAATGGTTATATAAATATATTGCATGTAAATCTATACGAGGCGCATTCAAAGGTTTCCTTTTGAACTTTTAAGAAGTTCAAATAGTGCTGCCGGTATTTCTCTTCGGCGGCTCAGAGAAGGCAAATTAGATTGTGCCTGCGAGTGCATGTTGTTCCTTGTTCGTTAATATTTAAACGCAAATTGAAAAACAAACAAAACAAATATACAATGATGATTATAATAATAAAAGTTCGACCTTCTCAGCCAGCGAATGACATCATTTCAAGATATTTTCCTGTTTGTGTGTTTTCTAAAGTCTAACAACATACCGAGTGTTTTGGTTTGTCTCGTCAAAATAAAAGCGATTTCGCAGATGATGAAAATTCATCTATTTTGCTTTAGCCTTTGATGCAGTTTGCTCGAGTGTCCCTAATGATTTCGATTCTTCAATCCAAATTGCACACCAATTCGATTTTCCTTTTCCAGATATCTTTTATCGGATGCTTTTTACGTTGAAACATTTTTACCGCTTCCTTTATTAATTAATCAATAGCGGAATTCGTTATGATTTCAAACCGCATTCTGCTGTGATTAAGAATTCTATACTCAACTTGAAAATGATACCATTTGAAAGCAAAGTAAAAGCTGAACCGAAAGATTTAATTTTTCGTTACTTATTTGAAATTGTTAAGCTGGCAAAAAATCTAGAATACGACGATGTCGATTTTCTGCGAGTTGCATGTTTTATTTTAAATTATTAAGGGCGCAATCTGAAGGGCCAGAAAATATTTTCTTATAGGAGCTTTTTACTTTGATTTGATACAAGAATTGTGCCAGTATTTTTGCATTATCTGCAGACGACTTCCTTCAAATATTTTTTTAATGAAAGAACTTAGGGTGGAAATTTAGAACAGTGAAAGAAATATCGTGACAAGTAAATTAAATTTGAATGTTTGTCTAAATATGAACCAACGACGCAATTTTTTTAAACAATAAATAATTTTTATTTGCTAGCGGATGAAAGGAACTATTGAAGAAATTATATTTCTCGTAAAATATACCCTTAGCTGAATTAACCACATTCGCATATATATTTCTTTGAATATTAATTGCGTTAGTGAAAGCCTTTTTCCTTTTTATTTCTTTTGAGAATGAAGTTAAAATGTAAATGCGTTAATTAACTGTTTCTCAAGTGCCACCTACTACTGCATCTTTTGTACGATATTTCTTTAATGTTCCCAACAAGTTTTATTAACAAAAAAATAATTTATATGAATGCAACTAATTGGGTACAATGCATAATGAGCGTACTACAACTTGACATTATTATTTAAATAGTCAACAAACGGAATATGGTAGCAAAAAAAATCAAAAATTAGCTTTACAATAGTTGCTGAATAATTTTCCTGACCTGTGATAATAAAGATTTTGCGTTCGTTCTAATGACATTTTGAATTCAAACAGTTCTTGACATGTACTACGAGCAACACTATAAAAAAAGCCTTTTGAATAATTACCGTTGTGTAATTAATTCAAGTGCAGTGACGAATTTATTTGAACGGGAAGTAGCAAAACGTGATTTTCAAGAAAAAGGCAACCCTATTGATTTATGAACGAAGACGAAAAAAATTGTAGCAATTTAATAAATATTCATAACAAGGAAAGTTACACCGATTATTTAACTACCTTTTAGAGCTTATTTTTAGACATTAAGGCTATTTATTATTTAACTCACAATATTTTCGATAAGTTTAAGATGCTTGTTAAAAATTTATGAACATCTGAGACTTATTGGCCGGTTTGCAAACAGGAAAATATTTTGATTGTTAGTTAAAATAATTTAGAAAGAAGTCATTATTGATTGCAAAAAATTTATTTCGATTAAATTAAAACCATGGATCAGATTATGAACAAAAGCCACTTTCATAATTATGATAACATTATAAATTAGTACTGTTTCAAAATCTTGAAAGTTCTAAATCATTTCTTTATCGAGTAAACTTGTTTATTTTGTTTCGAACGGAAATTAGCTCGGAAATTAGTTAACAATTTTATTTCTTATGTCTCAAACTATTCGAGGATTTTGCCTTCAACACAAGAGCCATACCACTGCATTGAAGAGTCATTTCTGAAGAAGGCCCTTTATAAAACACAAGACAGAGCGATCAAAAGAATAGCGATAAGTAGGCACAGTAAAGAAAATTGTGAGAGGAACCAACTTCAAAGCGGGGCATCATCACCAAGAGCTTTACAAAAAAAAAACATCTTCCGGATTCCGGTGGCCTATTCTAAAACCTATCTAAAAATATCATCTTTCTTTCTTTACTATGCATGCACCCTCATCATTTCTGCACCTGATGCAGAAAATACTATCAATTTTATTAGCCACGTTCTTACACTCGTTCTTACACATCACTTGTTTTTTGCTTTGACTACCCCAGAGGCCTAGGCTGGCCTTAGACTGCCAATTACAAATTTATTTTAAGATTACTTTGTTTAGAAATTTTCTAAAATTATTGAAAGCTTCAAGAATTTTTTTTAAATTTATTTTCTTGAAGATCTTCCTAAGAAATCCGAGGAAATTCTTGAAAATCATTAGAATTCCTTTAAAATCGTTGGAAATCTTCGCAATTTTATTTGCGTTTAAACTTTCTTTTCTTGGAAATCCCCAGAATTCTCAAAAAATCTTCTTCTTCTTTGGACTTTTGGGACCTAGAAGTCCAAAAAAGTCGAAAACTTTCGGGAATTTTCAGAAATCCTCGGAAATCTTCGAAGATTTCTGTCAACTGTCAACTATTTTTGACAGAAATTTGACACTTCTGTCAAAAATCTTTGAAAATCCTTGTAAAAGCTTGACACTTGCCCCCCAATGAAGTTGACCCTCACAAAGAGCGTTAAATTAGTACCAAAGCAGTATCTTTGACCTACATTATAAAGTATGGATGAAATAATCGACTCTTCGTTCGAATCGCTACATACGAAGACTTTCTTATGTAATGAATAAGTAATTAGCGTCGAATATGAGGCTTTTCGTGTTTGTTTTACGTGTGGGGAAATTTTAGCACCGCTATCGCCAGATAATTCGAACTTAACGAGTTTCGATTATGCTAAAAAGCATCCACAATTATGCGAAACTGGAAATCTGGGTATACACCTTGAAGCTGAACATCAGCCGCTGAATAAAAATATACATCTCGCTAAACAAGCGCATCTGTTTGCAATTTCACTTTCAAATCGACTCTCCAGACATAATTGCATTCAAATTTCACGCAAATAGGGTAAATAAAATTGTGATTAATTACCTGACGTAAATTGGAAGTTATTCGGCGAGATCCAAGTAAGATGAATTTCGGATTTAAAACCGAGATGAAAATGATATCCACGAGCTCCCTGATATATATATACAAAAAAAATTCACACAAGTTTTTTTACTTTTACCGAAATGGATGGAGCACTGTGAATTAATGGGGAACTTTGTTTTGATAACAGATTAATTGACATTTTATAGATGGAGCATAATGTTCTCTATTAATTATTGTTACAACGCACTAAATCAGCGAGTTTTCACAGATAAACAAAGACAACACTATTATTACTGTTTGACGATCCGCATCCAACTGACGTAACAGCGCCGCCGCGCCGCATTTATGTGGAAGCGCGGACTTGAATTTAATCGAAGGAGTTCAAACCAGTCTGGGCATGCGTTCTGTTTTAAATTACAAATTAAAACATTTGTTAATTACAACCACAATTAAATTATAATAACATTTTTTTTGAGAAGAATAGCCATCTTAAATTATCGGCCTAATGATAATGTAAGGGATAACTTAAATTTGGTTATCTAATCCAGGCAACCAGCAATACATGTAAATGAATTTTTATATAAAACGTGTTAATTTTTTAATAAAGATAGTAGATATAAATTAATGATATTGGGGTATATTTTCATAAAGTTTGGTTTAATTAAATTAGCTAATAATAATTACATTTAATTTATTTTCTAAATAGGCAACCATAAATACACACAAAAATTCTAACCTCAAAAACAGTTTGGCAGTTTGTGTTTGTGAGTGCTCTCAGTTTGTTTACGATTTCAAATAATCGATGATTTTAATGTTAAAGTGTAGTTATTCTATTAATTAAGACAGCAATTATGAGTGTGACAACAGATGAAGATATTCCGGAGCTATTATTAAAGTTGTGCGAACACCTAGCAAATAACAAGCCAAGTAATGTTACATAAATTATTGCTACTCAATTGTTAACTTAAATTGATCTCTTTCAGAAAACACAGACAAATTTTACAAACTATCTTATCGCTATATACAAGCGTCGTGTGTAGTTCCATCCACACGTCTAAACGATGAATCGTTTATTCTATCGCAAATTCGAGAGACTTTGGGAGACCAGTCGGCAGACGATTTGGAAAAGTTTAATTTAATATATTCGAATATATGTAAATCGGTAAGAACGAAGCGGTTTTTTATACAATACTTGGCTGATTGCATTGGTTTTAGAATGTGCTTACGAAAAGATGTTCGGTGCTAACTTTCATGTTTCACATTGCGAACAATGAAAAGTCATGTTTGTCATTTTTGCCAGACTTTCAAAAGAGCCAGACAAATTTAACGTCGACCATGAGCAGCCGAATGAGAATAGAATCACCGCGCAATGGTTCGCAAGAGAATAGTGTTAAGCAAATCTACTTTGCGGGAAACTACAAAGAGAACACTAGTAACTCCCAGGCTTCGGTGAGTTTGAAAGTAAAGGTGATAACAGGCAGGCATTGATTTATATTTAATACGAGCGATTTTATAGTCAACGTCGCAAGTTAGTATGGTTTCATCTGGATCACAAGCTACTACAGTGTCATCTAGTGTTTGGAGTAAAAGTGCATCCACAACAACTCTCTGCAACTTCGGTAAAAATTATATCTATTTTGCTTTTTGTATAATAACTATTTTAATTTGCAGATACCGTAAGCGAGGTTGACTTACTGCAAGACGTAATTTACTCACTGCAAGGAATTGAGGGAAAATACGTTCGCAAAGAAGCAGGCGGTCTTGGATACATTTTGGACCAAAAAGTGTCGAAAGGCGTCTCAATCGTAAACCGTAGTTTAGTTGAACGACTAGTGGGCACTAGTTTTTTGCACAATCAAATCAAACAATACTGCACTTTCAATGACAAACGCAATGGTTTAATGTGCCAGGTTTTAATTGGTGCATTTTCGGACGAACTGGCCGATTATTACAAAACTGTAGCATTACTACAAACTAGTGTAAGTATCTTGATTTATCGAGAACTCCTCTAGACCTATATCTTCAGAAATTCCCATCCTGGATCTCCTAGTAACTTTACCTTTCGGTATTTATCGAGCGAACTCGTAATTACAATTTAACTTATTTAATTGTTTCAGTTAAACAAGCACGGCTGCGTCGAGCACTCCGAGATGAGTTTACGCCGCGCCCTCTACCTCCTATACGACAACCACACGAAATTCGAATGGCTCGCCTACATCGCCGAAGCGTGCGAGAACCAAAAAGGCGGCGCTCTAATCACCGCAATTCACGGCTTCCTCCAACACGGCTCGGAATTTGTGCAGCAAATCGCTTACAACATGTTGAAAGGCGTTTGCAGGCCGCTTTATATTATGCTGTCGCGTTGGCTACTCGACGGCGAAATCAACGATCCGAATAATGAGTTTTTCATTGAATCGCGTTCAGGCATTTCGCCCGAGCGACTTTGGTATGATAAGTATCACGTGAAGGACGCGATGGTTCCGTCGTTTATTACCAGCGAGCAAGCGGATAAAATTCTGGCGACTGGGAAGAGTATTAATTTTTTGCGGCAGATTTGCAAGGATGAGGGACTGATGCCTGGGCGGGAATCTTTGTTTAAATTCTTCAAAAATATGTCAGGTAATTATTTAATTGCTTTATATTGCTTGGAATAATGCAAATTATTGGTAGCCGAGGTATTGTTCGAGCCGGAACAAAGCATCGAGTTCCACGAGACCCTTGAGCATGTGTATCGCGAGACGTCCTTGCGCGTTTTGCACCTATTGAAGAACAAATACATGCTGACGCAGCATTTGCAATCGCTCAGGCGTTACATGCTTCTAGGGCAAGGCGATTTCATTCATCATCTAATGGAACTTCTAGAGTAATTATTTAAATAACGAACAATTAATTTTAATACGCATTTATTATTATTATTTAATAGGCCGGAATTAAATAAGGACGCCAATGAAATATATGGACATACTGTGAGCACGATTTTGGAATCGGCGATCCGTGTGACGAACGCGCAGTTCGAAGATCCCGAAACGTTGAAGCGATTGAACTACAAGTTTTTGAGCTCGTCGCAGAACGAGATTGGTTGGAGCGTGTTCACGTTGGTTTATATTGTCGATGGACCGGTTGGCACGATTTTCATGCCGACGATGCAAACGTATGAGAGTTTGTTTAGCGTATTGTGGCGCGCCAAGCGGATGAAGTATATTTTGGACAATATGCGGAAGGAGCAGATTACTATTTCGAAACTGTTTAAGAAGATTAAAGGTAAGTTTCTAGTTTGCGATTTAGACGAGAATTAATTTTATTTTGTAGAAATGGATCCTGTGATGCATTTGCTGCACATAATAACGAGCCACATGATCCATTTCATTCACCAAACGCAGCACTACTTCCTGTTTGAAGTGCTCGAATGCTCGTGGGCCGAAATGCTGATCGAAGTGGAGAAAGCGACTTGTTTGGACGATATAATTAAATCGCATTCGAAATTTTTATCGGCCGTGCACAGTGGCGTACTTTTGGATGAGTCTTCCCGCGAAATCTATCAATTACTCTTCTCAATCTACACGTTTGTGCAGAATTTGGAGAAGCACCAGGAAAGTTTACATGTCGCCGCCGCTAAGGAGAAAGCGGCGTATTTGGCGTATCGCGCTCGAGTTGACAGTGGCGACTCATTCGGCGTCGATTTGAAAGTGGAGGCGGAAGCGAACGAGCGCAAATTGCAGTTTCTGAAGTTTGTGAATTTAGTGCGAATGCATGTAAAGCATTTGAAGGAGACTTATGATCCGTTCGTGCAGAAGTATTTGAATCATTTGGCGGCCAGTTCCAAGATGGAGTTGCAGTTGTTGAGCGTGCGCTTGAATTTCAATGGTTTCTACCAAGTAATGTGACATCCGGATGAGGGGCGCGTAAGTCGAATTACTGAGAGATCTGATTTGAATAGTGTATGTACGATTTATGGCGGCAGATTTAGGGTGAAGAAAGCGCAACCGGTTTGATGTTGTGTTGGATGAAGGGTGGATTTTAACATCTTTCATCCCGGCTTTATTTATTAATAATTTTTTTTTAAAATGTGCATGTCTCTATTTGTACATATATTTATATTATAAGAATATACTAATTAATTACGTTATAATAATTTTGAAATTCCGCTAGGTGGCGCCACGATAGGCGAATTTATGTGGCGCTATCTGGCGTATTCTTTGGAACTACTTAAGAAACAGTACAAATACATTTAATTACTTTAGCAAATTGGAAAACAATTATGCGGCGTTCCGTTGCGGAACACGAAGATCAAGTATCGCCATAAATTGAGCGACCTCGCGCTGTGCACGTCGGTTCAGTGCTGCAAATAGTTCTTCTAAATGACCCGATATTTCAGCTCCCATGCACCACCTATACTGTTGATCTAGGTGCTGAATCATTTCTTGATGAAATCGTATCTGATTGTCAAGTATACTTCGTGCGATTACGTCGCGAATTCTGGCATTTGCTGTTATCATGCTAACAATCTCATCTGCGCTAACACCGTAAGCTCTTTGGATTTGGCCTGACAATCCACGTACAATCGCTAATATTCAAGTGAAAAATTTATAAAAATATTTACAAATTTTGTCTTATTCAAAATTGAGTCTTACCAGTTTTTTCTCTAAAGAAGTAGCGTTTTTCACTTTCTAACTTCTGTTGGGCACACCAGTTGAGCGCTCGTAAAAGGAAATGTGGCAAAATGATCGTAGCAATTATCATCAATGATATGAAGAGATAGTCACCAAAGACAATGCTGCAGGTGTTTAGTATCTTGGTGAGAATTGAAGGTTCAGGTGCAAAATAAGTTTTTAAATACTCCGACAAATAATCCATTTTCAATTTTGATATTTTTTGCACTGATTGAAATATGGAAAATAAAATATTTTGTTTCACGGTAATTTGATTTTTTTGTTCTACTAAATTGCATCAAATATGCCTTGCATTTAATAATAAATACAAAATAAAATAGTTGGCTTACACAATTTCAAAATTACCGCCCATTATTCTAGTAGCCGGGGAAACCCCTGCCTACATCATTTAAAAAAATTACCTGAACGAATTCTAGCGCAAAAAAAGTATTGGATCAAATTTAAATAATTAAATAAACAAATTTTTAACTATAATCATAAAAAATAGCTAATTATTTAGTTTAAAATAAATATTCTATTATATAATGGTATTTTAACCGTGGTGGAATGCACCTAAAGTACCTCCAACTTCAGTCTGATAAATTTCAGCTTAATTTGTTGGTACCCCTACTTTTCAACGGTTTCCTTCGTATTCAAGTTGGCTGTGGACAACGGTCGTTTCAATGCTCATCTTTTTCATAATAAATGCCACAGTTTATTTATGAAACAGTGTAAATCCAGGTAAACTACATCCTTAAGAATGGGTGCGAACAGCAGCAAGATTGGACAAGTGCCGGACAAAGAACTAACAACAACCGAAGGAAGTGTTCCTTCAACTCCAATTCTAACGAACAAGATCGTGAAGAAGCTCGACGACGAATTTGATCCGAGATCGCCGACTGCCAACATTGCCCGCACGCCCATTCAAGTAAGTAAACCAAATCTTCTTAAATCTGTCTAGCTAAATTAATATTTTGCTCGTGCAGCTATTTGTTGCAACCCCCAAAACTCCGAAAAGCGAAACCACAACCGCAAATGAGTTGGAACTGCAGTGCAGGGATCCGCGATCACCGACGATCGAGTTCACTCGAACTCCGATCACCCTGAATGTCGACAAAAAGCTGTACAACAAAAACCTGGAAAAAGTTCGCCGTTTGTCGTCGAACATTGTTTCCCCTAAGCTGCTGGATAGTAGCCCCATTTCCGCGGAAAAGGCCGAGCAAAACCGAAAGCGACGATCATTCGTGGGCTTGTTGGAAACGAATATCGACTTCACCGAGACTGATTTGGATGAAGCGATGAAGGAGAAATCGAAGGAAAACAAAGTCATCGACGTTGTTGTTAGTAATAATGATTTATTTGATCCGGAAAGTCCGGCGGATGAGTTAGAGGGTGCTGCTATCGAAGTTTGCATTAAAGTGGGCGAGATTGAGTTGAACCATTCGATGTCCTCGGAAGAAGTTGAGGATTTGAGTGAGATTAATATAGTTGTGGCTGAGGTGGTTGATGAGCTTATTATCAATGTTGAAATCTTACTTAAAAGTAAAGTTGAGCCTGAAAGTGTACCTGAATCGCCGATCAAGCCGATTATTAATTTGGCGGCCGATTTCGATAAAAAGTTGACGCATTTGATTTATGAAGATGACGAGACTTTGACTATTCCGAAGTTGGAAGGTCTGAAGTCGAAGAGTCGCACGCCTTTGGGCAATCGCAATGACAAAGCTGTGTCGAAGAAACCCGTTCTGAAGTTGAAAGTCAGCGACAAGCCGCGAAAGTTGGAATATCCCATTAGCAGGATTCCGGTGTTCAATAAGGAGCAGAAGAAATTCGGGGGAAAGGTCCAATGTGAGAATACGCCGCCGAGAACTATGGAGAAACGTTCGACTGTGAAAGGTAAGCGAACTCAATGGGATGCTGATAACACTTTGCTAATTTAAAGTGGGGATTATTTGAGTTAATTAACTAGGATAGGTTAGTTTTTTTTTTTGTATAGTTTGAATATTTCTATATTTATTTGACTGACGTTTTTTGTAATAAAATTTATGAAAGTATTTTTTAATACTATAAATTTTATTTTAGATAATTAAGACAATCATTTTATTTTTATAAAATGAAACGAATTAAATTTGCCCGTTCTACACTTTTACTATTGATAGAAAAGTGATTAGAATAATTTGGCAATTTAAAACCACAAGAATTAATTTTTCGTAAAGTAATATTCACTTTTTTCTGAAATTTTCAGTTTATTAGAAGTGATATATTTTTTAACCGTCGGGTAAAACTTTATGACACAGAATGTGAAACAGTTGTGTGACTTTTAGCGAGAAACTATGCACAGGGCGAGAAAAGTGGTACAGAGAGTATGTTTGGTTGCATACTTTATTTTTAATAGTGAGCTTTGAAGTGTTTAAAATTAATGTATGCAACCAGACATACACGCCGTACCACTTTTCAGCTCTTCTTGCGCTTTTCCCTTTCTTAATGAAATTAAGAAAGTGTATTCTTAATATATGTTTAATTTTTCAGCTATAGAATTAACTAAAATTTAGTTGTTGAGAAAGACACTCACTGAAATAGAACAATTTATAATTTATTTAACAACGATGCAACATTTGCTAGGCGGTTGCAACCAATCGTACATATACGAGCTTCTTCGCTCTATATCTAAACTATCTTGATCGCATAATCGGTTCGTTTCGACCACATTCGAATACAATTTCTTCATTTCGTTTATCGAAATATTGTGCGTTATTAGATAAACGTTTCGACACCCCCGCGATTTCCATTCGGTATCGAATCGTGTGTCGTGGATGCGAAGTATATTGTCGACTGGTGCCAGCCAGAAACCCACACTTATATCTTCTGAGTTGTACATTCTAAAAATTCAAAATTAGTACAAAATATTTTCCTCAAATTTTCTAAAAAATACCTCAAATAATTTGCATTCTTGGCAATATAACTAACTAAACCCTTCGATAGCAAATAGCCGCCACCCAACGCATAAGGAACATATCGATCACAAGCAATCCAATTCAATTCTTTCCACTTGCCCGCAGTTTGCACCCGAGCACTGCCCGAAAAGTAGCCCCAATACAAATGCAGACTATTCTGCGACGAGTTCAAATTATTAACTTGTGCGTTGGCCCGCAGAAACGGCGACTCCCGTTCTTCAATCAACGCCAGCACTTGTTGTAACTCCGCTTTCAAATACAATAACTCCAAATGTATTAATTCATGTATTAAGTTTTCCAGACGTACGAAGGAATCGTCATCACATTTCAGTACGTATTTGAACCCCAATCCGTAATCGTGCTGTTCGTCCAGCCACTCAAAACTTTTCGCAACCTTCAGCGTCAAATTCGCATAGCTATCGCGAATGGGAAGCAAAAGGATGTCGCTGTATCTGCTCTGTTCCGCGCTCAAATGCAGGACTTCGTCCGTCTTCAAGCCCAGACTTCCCACGACGAAGTAGTGCTTCATTTTGAATTTCGCACGATTTTCCGTCGCGAGTTTGAGCCAAGTTTCTCGCACTGCGTTGCGTTTGTTCAGGTTTCTTGGTGCGGATAGGATGAGGATGATCAGTTCCGGGTTCTTCAGTTTTGAATTTTTCATTATGTTGTATTCGCGGTCTGTGTCTTCGATGCGGCAAGTCTTATCGATTGGTGTTAAGTTGGTTGATAGCATGAAGCCTAGTAGGAAGGATAGTATGACTAGGATTGGCGTTTTGTAGCGTTTTAGTTCGTTGATTTTTCGCATATCTACGGATTTGAACATTTAAATTTGTTGGTTTTTTATTGACTGGTTAGGTTAGGGTGGTTTTGTTGGTTTTCAAGTTTAAAGAAAAGGTTTCTGCTTTAATTACTAGGTGGCGCTCAATTAGTTCTAAAAATTCTCGATAGATGTCTCAAATTCATGTTTGAAAACCTCGCAGTTTTGACAGGAAATTACGATATTGACAATTTAAACATCTTTTACGCCCTCTATGTTAAGGAGAATTGATGTAGTTAACTATTGTTCCGCGTTGGCGCTTCTGAAAAGGCGCGAAACTCCCAATTAAAATTCTCTACAATTATAACAAACTTTTATTCCCAAATAATATCAATAATAATCTTAACTATTAGCCCTAATATTCTTAATAATACCAGTAATCGTCTCAATCGACTCCAAATGCAACGGATTATTCTTATCCAACTGCTGCGCCAAATTCAAAGCGCTGGTCGAAAACATCTTCAAATCCACCCCATTCTCTTGCAACCAAACTCGCGGTAAAATCAAATTAACCAGCTTAATCTTCTGCACGGCATCCGTTAGTTGACAAAATTTAATCGCGCTCAACAAATAGCGATTCAATAGCGAAGTCAGCGCTAAATTCTTTAGCGTACCATCATTAATAATCCCCTGCCAACTCGTTATGTTCTTCAGCAGCTTCAATCCACTTGCGAATTGTCGCTGAAAGAACTGCGACTTGCTTTCGGCCAATTTCGGCGTGATCGGGATGAACACATCGTGTTCAAGCGATGACTTCATTTTATGCAAAACCGCTTGAAATAAATTGTTGAGCGATTTGCTTGCCGGTCCTAAAGTCGGGAATCTTCTAATGTACCGGCTGATAATTCCGACCAGTCGCAACGTCTGCGAACTGCTCAAAGGGTCCCAACAACCATCCACCAGTTGCGCCAGCTTTGGTATGATCACTTTATCGACCAAAGTAGGCAACAAATTAATATCCGGATCTTTCGCTAAGGTCGCTTCGTTTTCATCGTCGTGCAAGCCGTAAAGTGCAAGCGTCCGATACCAATCCAACTTCTCCAACTCGATCATCCCATTCAAAGGGTCCCAGAAAATTAAATTCAGTCTCACCAAAGGGCTGACCACTTTCGGCACACATAACGTAGCATACGCTTCATTATAAGCCGGCAAATCCGTTTCCCGCCATTGCTCGAACTTAATTAAAATACTGGCAGTGGTCGAGTAGTCTTCCACGACGTCCACGAATACTTCCTGTATTTCCGCCTCAATTTGCTCTTTTTCCTTATCGAAATTGAGCGCGTCTTGTTGCGACACCTCATCGTCGCTTGACATCCCCTCCACATGTTTCGGTTGTCCTAACGATTCTCTAGCGCGTCGGCGACGTGTGCGTCTGCCTTCACGCTCAGCCGCGCGACGCGTTTTCTCCTCCTCTTTTACCACCAAATTGCCGCCTTTAAGCGCGCTGGCTTCCTCCGCTTGATCGCGGACATCTTGTCGACGGCGTTCGATCAGCCATTCCGATTTGCGCTTCATCAATTCCAAAGCGCGTTGTTCTAGCGCGCTAATTATTCCGACTTTCTCGTCGAGACACTCGACTAAATCTGTGATATACCCGCGCAGTTCTTGGTAGAACTTAAAACGCTCCGCGGTGATTGGCGCCTTTTCCTTTAAGTCTTCCAGTTCGTTGGCTATTTGCTGAATTTCGATTTGGGTGTTTTTGAGTTTTTGCGTGTTTAGTTCGTGCGAGTGGCGCACGTTCGCGAAATGTTCGCGAAGTTTATCGGCGATCATTTGCGGGGTTTTCGGAACGCCCGGGTCGAATGTGGGGATGATGGTCGGTTGGTCGTTCGGTATGGGTTCCTGGTAGTCGTTGTAGAGGAGTTCTTGGGCGGCTAGGGCAGCGCCCGTTACGCCTTTGCGAATTTGTTGGTCTTCCCAGTCGTCGATCTCGTTCTCGGATTCTTGAGCGGCCAGGAATTGTTCGCGGCGGCGTTCTTGGTCACGGAGGGCGTGGTTTACGTCCATGTCTAGTCGCTCTTCATCGCTACCTAAATACAGATTTTTATAAATATTATAGCGCGATAGGATATTTTTAATAATACCTTCGTTGTCGTCTTCGCGCAGCAACCGCCCGTTATCTTCAGGCTCCTCGTCTTCAACCGGGACGAAGTCTCCCATTTCCCGGGCGCGTTGCCGCTTCTTCCTAGCCGCATGGATCATAGCGGCGTCCGGAATAGCCCCCGATTCCAAAACGCGTTTGAAGTTATCGGGTTTTGAGAAGCGGTGGCTTGATAAATCTTCCTCGTCCGATGATAGATCGTCTTTGCCCGCACATAGTGCATCGCGCCCGCTTAGTATTGGCGCCGGCGGCGTTGGCGGTTTCTTATGACTGGCGTTTACGACCAGCACCAAATCGTCGGTCACGATTTCGGTTTTCGACTCTTTCAGTTTAGTGTCTTTCTCTTCCTTTTCAGGTTTCGGGTCGCGTTTCTTATTGCGCTCCTTTTCGAACATGCGGAGCACCTTTTTGTTGTGCGACGACTTTTTCACTTGGAATACTTCGCCTTCCTCTTCGGTTTCGAAGCTGAGGAGGGTTTGTTTTTGTTTGTGGTCTTTCTTTTTAGGTTTCTTGTCGGATGCGATGGAATCGCGTGGCGGGATGATTTCGGTTTCGTCTTCATCGTCGTCTTTTTCGGTGAACACGCGACGTTGGATGATGTTTTTCTTCGGCTTACGGAAGAGCGACATCTTTTGTTTTGACTTTTGTGGTGGAGTTTTAGGTTAGGGGTGGATTTTGACAAGTATGACAGTTTGGTGTCAACTACTTTATTGATTTAAATATTTAAAAAAATAGTAAATAGCAAATTTCAATAAAATTAATTAAATAGAAGGATAATACCTTAAATATTAATTATTATTAGCAAATAATTGGCGGAAAATACTAGTGTAATTGAGATAGATGGCGCTATTAATTAATAGTCGCTATATTAATACATAGATGGCGCTTATAAAAATTACAGATGTCGCGCGTGAGTCATAAATAACATGTGACTCTCTACACAAACAAAAACATTGCATAAACATTGCAATTAGTTTATTTTTTTGTTGTGATGTGTATCATAAATAAGGAAAATTCCATGATATCTACACAATAATATGACTACACAGTAAGTACTATAGCTAATTGCGTTATGTAACTTTCTCCAAACTTCCTTAATTAATCGATTACTATAATTAACTTGTTTTAGGTGACTTGGAAAAACCATAATTTTACAAATTGCACTAACAATTCGAAAACTTTGGGCGAGCGACAATCACGATCACAAAAGTGCTTCCGTACGATCGCGTTGCAATTTAATGAATTAAGCTGACTTTGGTTTCTATTTATTTATTATTAATGTTTATAGTACAGTATACAGTTAGTGTGCGGTAGAAGGGGGCCAGAAGTTGGTCGCCGCATTATTGCTGTTGTGCTGCCAGTATTATTGCGTTTAGTTTAAGCAAGTTCGTTCGTATAACTGCAATACTCGTCTTGCAACCGAACCGACTTTCGATTTCGAAGTAAACTAGATTAAAATAATGGTGACTGCTAAAAGTAGAAGCGAGCTAATGAGCGAGAAGAAGGAAAAGGCCCAAGCGGGATTTATTACTAGTTATCTTATTGCTTATAATGGGCTTCAAACTTTAGGGTGAGTTTACAATTATTTTCGTTTATGTAATATTGCTTGTATTCGTGGAACACATTTTATCGGGTTATGTTTGATAAAGTTTATTGATAGGAAAATTATTTATATTTAATATTTTGACCCAATTTTATTGCCTAAATAATTGTAAATATTGGTTTCACGAATTTTCTATCCGGTTGAAAATAATTGAAGCTATTTTGTTTGCGCCTTGAATTATCCTTGATAAGTGTATCAACCTCCGCGATATTCCGATAGGAAGTGCGGAACTACGCTAATTTCCATAAAAACAGCATAAAGAAATTTTTCTAGTTCTTTAAAGAAAAACAATAATAAATCAATCGATTTTAATTCCGGGTTACTATTTTATTTTTTCAATAGTATTAATCCTAATATTAAAAAATCATGCTGAAAAATTTAACTTTCGTTCATTTTTATAGTAAAAAAAATTATTATGAATATTTATATGTTATTAATATTTTTTTTAGTCAATCAAAGGTGCTAAAATTTAATAACCGCTTAACAAACACTTTTAATGTTTCCAGTTTTTTACAAAAAAATACTTCCTATGCTATAAAAAAAATTAGTACCCCAATAAAAATACAAGATTATAAATTATATGATTTTAAAAAATAATTATCGCAAGCACTTATGTTTTTTTCCTTCGAATTTTTTTAGCCGCCAATTAAATTTTCTAAAAATCACTTTGCAATTTCAGATGGAGTTACCTACTTTTCCAATTAGTCGCCTACTTTCTCATCCCAAATAATAGCCTTTATTCGAGTCAAACCAGTCTCTACACAACAGTTCAATGGACAGTTATAATATTCCAAAATGCAGCCGTTTTGGAAGTATTGCATGCAGCGATGCGAATTGTCCCTTCGAATCCCGTAATTACCGCTTTCCAAGTGGCTTCCCGCGTGATGGTTGTGTGCGGTGTTCTTATGCCCACTTTAGCCGCTAGAGTAACAGTGGGATTACCGTTGGCCCTTTTGGCCTGGTCTGTTACGGAAGTGATCCGATATGCGAATTATACGTTTAGTTTGCTGGAAATCGTGCCGTATATCATCAAATGGTTGAGGTAAATATTAAATTGTTGGAAACTAGTGTAGTTGATTAGAATTGGTGAAGGACGATTTTAAGTAGTACTACTTAGTAGTAATTTAATTTAAATTAATTAGAGTAAAAAAATAGATATTACGAGTATATTTAAATATATTTGTGATTATGCTGCTTAATTGCTATTTTGTTTTGCTCGTGTAATTCCAAGACATCATTACGATTTTTTTAGTTTTTTAGAGTAGGTATGGGTTAATTGTTGACGCATTTTATTATTGGGTTAACCAGTTTGCATTTTGTCTGCTAAATGGTTTTATTTTTATTCTAAAAATAAAAAATCTGGACCATTTTTGGCGAAAGTGTTACTAAAAATAATTTTGCCTGCAGATATTTGTTTAATTTTTGGGGACATGAAAAATGCGTACATTTTTTAGACAATTTTATACAGTTACTAAACGAAAGTCGATATTTAAACAGGTTACCTTGAAAGTAAGTGTGCATCCAAAGCGAGATTTTTAATTTTTGAATATTTATGATTTTTAAAAATTAATTAAGCGAAAAATCAATATAATTTTATTTGAAATATAATAAGCAATTATAAAAATTATTATTAAATAGCGCAGTAATATTTGCGTCAGTCAGTTAGCTTTAATTCTAATTAATATGCATTCATTAATCAAATGAATGCTTATGATTTAATTATATGTCAACATAATTATCATACAATCGAAGTCAAAGTGTGAAAAAATTTGAAATTCAATAAGGCGGTTTTTTGTGGGTAATATCCTGCTTGTACGGAATGAAATTATTGTAATTATTGTTGTAATGCAAAGTGTAAATTTCGCGGTAAATTTTATTGTGACTGTGCGACAACACAAAATCAATTTTATGCATTTCCAATTTCAGATAAAATACTTGTCGATATTTATAAACAATAACAACCTATTGTTATATTCGAAATTATAGTCATTGCCTTATTTTATGACAGAATTATGATTTATAGTCATGCAAAATTGCATGTATTGTTTACTTTTAATTGTAAATAATTAATAATTGTGTTTTTCTTTTAGGTATACGACTTTTATAATTTTATACCCGATTGGGGTGACTGGCGAGTTGCTTTGCATTTATGCTGCTCAGCAAGAAGTGTCTGCTACGAAAATCTTCACGGTCGATATGCCCAATCATTTCAACTTTATTTTTAACTATCGTCATTTCTTATGGTTTATCATGTTCCTGTACATTCCTTGTAAGTATGATTTGCTTATATTTTAATAACTATAATTAAACAATTAAACCGAAAAATAGTGCCAAATTGCAGAATTGCTACCTAGTTCAATTCATTTGTTTAGTAAACAATTAAGGGGTATTTGAATAATTGTTGCGTATAGCAATGTAGTCAATAATGCGTCAATAAGCTATAGTTACTTTTTAATCAGCAGTAATTTATGAATCGACTATTTCAAATAAAATAGTAAATTAAATTTAGAAAATGTGTCGGAATTCGGTTGGTTTAAATAGATAAAGTAGCGATATTTTTAGGTGAACGTTAATTAGTTAATTGTCGGTCGGATAATGCGAAATTGGCGAACTTATCGCGAACTGGTCAGACGATATAGTATTTATTTTCCTTTAACCTTCGGCATTGAAAACAGTGGAATTATATTTTGTTTTGCAAACATTTTTTTCCGAGACAGGTAAAAAATCATTGATTGTTTGCAGGGGCATTATAAAAAAATAAACTAATTAGTAATTAATTGTCTCTTCTTTGATAGTCAGTCACTAAAAATAGAAACTGGTTTTTCTGAGTATTTATTGTAAGGCAAATTAATTTTTCATCGTCTAAGGGGAATTTCTGATGACTAGTGATATCGATAATAAATCATTTGCGGAAGACTAAAAAAATGAATCCAAAGTCTATTAATTATTATTAGTAATTTAAAAATAATAGCAAACAATTTTTGTTTCAGTGTTCCCACGAATGTACCTCCACATGTTCGCCCAAAGGATAAAAGTGCTTGGTGGCATGCCGAAAAAACTGTCTTAGATTATTTCAATACATTGATCCTTTCACGAAGATTCTCAAAGACAAAAAAGCCTATTATCTCATAATATAGGAATTATTAAGGAATCATATCCAACCAAAGGGTTGGAATACAAAGAAAAATCTTGGTTGATGAATAATTATTTATTTATACTTAAATATGTAAGATTATTGTACAAGTCATCAATATGTGTATATAATACCACTACAATAATTTGTTTCAATTATTCAAAGCTCTCTGAATTTTCCTGGAATGCCTACTCCTCGATTCCGTCAATGCCTTTTCCAGTTCATTGGTAATATGCATCAAATTCGTTAAATCGGTTTGTAGCAGAATATCTTCCTTTTTCGCATTCTCGCTGTCTCCATTAGTTTTCAAAGTTAATTCCATGGAAACTAATGGAGTGGTTTGATGGAGAAGTGCTCTCGAAGCTACCTATAAATTGTTTCACATTCTGTATTATCACGGTTACAAAATTGTTTCCCATTCTGTATCATAATAGCGCTTACCTGAACTTCAAATCGCCACTGCAGGTCATGATAATGCGGTTCATTGGTATTTAATTTAGCAATAAGTTCATTAATTTCCCCCTGTTTGGACTCGTAAAATTTACTGAGTACTGTTTCCTGGTCTTGCGAAAAACCCAAGGTCAAGATGGAATCGCGAAAGTCCGCATTTGTTAACTAAAATTAATATTTGAATTATTAATTATATTTGGTGGGTTTCAAGGCTACCTTATGTTTGCAGCTTAACAATAGAAGGTTGATTAAGCCATAAATGCAATTTTGCACCGCATCAACTTCTACATTCAATTTTTGTGCGGCGGTTGCATACCGTTTCAAATTTGGCCCATTCTGCAGAAAATCAATTGCTAACTTGCAAAAGTCTATAATTACTGTGGCGGATTGATTGCTGAGTAGATGTAGATGCTCTTTGTGATCATTTCGCAACGAAATTAACATTGCGGTCTTTGGAGTAGGTACACACACAACAGCTGACTTAAAATACTAAACAAAATAAATTGCTATTAATTACAAATTTAATTGATATAAATTACTGTAGATGTCCTTGTAGTAGAATAATATAAAGAAATCTGGGATGTTGTTTTTGAAAATATTGATGAATGTAGTAGGTGCTGCCATCTACTTATATTTTATAGAAACTGAGGTAGTTTGCGCGCTTTTTAGTACCGCAGCTTTCATATGCTTAGTACCACCAGCTCTGTATAAATAGTTTGAAAAATTTTTGCTAGATGGCGCCACTAATTTTCATGGAGCGAGTAGATCGTGGCGCTATTTTGCGGATCTTTTTGAAACTTCTGTCTATTTTTCGTTTCTTTTAGGGGCTGCATTCCATATTTCGATTAAAAATCCCAAAATTTCACCCAAAATAATAATTTTTTGTATGGTTTGATAGGATAAATAAAATGCAACATAGAAATTATACTTTTATTTTAATATAATATATTTATATAGATATATTTCAAAACTCCAATAATGTACAAAAAATATCTGTGTAATTAAATAATTTATTTTGTCTGTCAATTTGATCATCATATTTAATATTATTTTTCTTTAAAATTTAGTGGCTTGACAAGGGGGGTTTTGGGTGGGGGGCATGGTGTAATTGACAATATAATCAAGTATGAATGCTAGTCACTAATTATATATAAGGTCTAGGAACGCTCCTAGCAACAGTAACATGGCGGTTGCCTATCACAATGTCCAACAAAACGAGCTCTCCATAATAACATACTTTAAATTATGTATAAAATATTAACAGTTACTATTTTTTATGTTTTAATCATTAAATTCAATATTTTGTTTTTTTTTGTTTTGGTAATGCGTAGCTTGAACACTCACGAAAGGAAGACAACACTAAACACATCCAAAAAATCAGTTTCAATAACAAAACAAAAGAGATGCAGCTGGCAGGCGGCACCTAATTTACAAAAACATACAAAAAAAAATCATAGGTGCGCCAAAACTACCCCAACAAAAAATCATCTTCACAATTATCATAAAAAAAAACAAAGAAAAAAAAAACAAGTCACGTAATAAAATATGATAGTTAATAATATGTATAAATATAAACAAGTCCTCCTTCATTAGTTTCTTCTCTTCATCTTATGTACAATTGCACTCGGGCCCTGCGCCTTCTTCCCTTATTTAAATATGTTGCTCCGCACTACCCTTTCAAACAAACAAACAAATTCTTCATTCTTTTAATTCTCACTCTTCATCATCAAGCAGAAAACGTAGTAATGCACTTTGATACAGCTAACCTGTCTAAGATTTAACAGCCTGCGGTGGTACAGAACCGGATGAGGTACCTAGTAGTATATATCTCTATTATGTACACGACGCGGTCACTCGGACAGCAGCTTCTGCAGCAACAGAGACTTGGGTTCACCTGGCCGTGCCTCCTCCATAGTACTCTGCAAACCACCAACAAATCACATCAAAATCCCGTTGCGAACCAATCACACAAAAATATTATCGAAAAAATAGAAACGCATCATGCAAAGCCGGGTTAGTAGAAAACAGCAAGCAAATAAGGATGGATAAGCGAATCAAAGCGGTACCACTTCGACTTATTGACGTGGTACCGCTTTAAGAATGGACTGGTGTGGTTGTGGCTTACCCTAGAGGTCGCTGGCTGCGGAGACATTGAGCCCATATCTGACCCCATCGCACCCCAAAGTTTCGGGCTATCACTTGCACCTGCACGCAACAATGACATCATTGTGACGCACTCCCAAAACAGAACCACCCCTGGTGCTTTTACTAAGTAAGCTGATTCGAGTGAATTCAAAGCACCAACAGTGATTGCTGCCCCTTTCTTATATGTTTAGTACAAAAACGACACACATAGTTTCGGGGAGAGTACCACATTGAAAATTGGACTAAGTGGTAATTTTGAATTTTTTGTGAAGGGAATTTAGTCCGATTTTCATTGCGTTTGGTTATAATTTATAATTAACTGTACAATTAAACATTAGCCCAGTTTATGGGCAATTTTTCAAACATTTTTGGTTGAATTTTAGTCCAATAAAAATGGTACTAAAATTCCAATGACCAATGGAAAATAGAAAATTAAAAAAATGATTCCAATCCCAAATAACTAATAAACTCAATAAAACTTAACTTCTAGTTAAAAAAAATCACACACTGTACAATAAAAAATCAGTTAGTAATAATATCTTTGTACAAAACTCTTACCTACCCAAAAAAACGAAAAATATACAATTAACTTGTTAGTAGTAAATCAAATTATTATTATTATTCACAAAAGTCAAAAATGTTTGAAAAAAATGCCCATAATCAAAAAAAAGTCACTCGCTCTCCGAAAAGACTCGCTTACCAGTTGGCATTTCAAAATTAATTCCTAAAGCATCGAGATCAGAGACTTGCTGTTGCTGGTTGATTAACTGGCTACGATTTGAGGCAGGCGGTTGAGCTTGAGCGGTCCGCGCACCCACAACAGCCCTCAATTCCTGCCGCACAAATTCCGATGTGGGGCCACTTCCTGACACACCTTTTCGTCATCAAACAGAAACACAATTAGCCAAAACATTCCGAATGGAATCGGTCCATTTTTGCAACAAACCCTCGTTTTTAATTTCATGCATCTTGAACAGAAACGCGTTCATTGAAGATGAAGGAGTTTTTGTAAGAGACATTTGTCACTTTGGCCCGACAGTTTTGTTTGATGGGCCAAAGTTATGTTTCATTATGGAGACAATTTAATTAAATTATTAGCATGACACAATTTATTTATAATTATAGAAATGGAAAGACTTACTTTATTCGTAATATTACCACACTATGCCTACAAATGCACAAAATGTCATCTAGTGCCATGCTCAAAATTCAAATAAAACCGAAAATAATAAATAACTACATAATGAAACATTCGTCACTAATTGAAACATCTAATTTGTTTAGCATACAAACAACATAAAGTATGTGATGAGTATTAATTAAAACACATAAAGCCACAAATAATAAATAACGAAACACAAAATTCTAGCATAACAAAAATAAGCGCGCAACACAAAATCAAAAATCAAATGGAAAGCAAACAAAAACGCAGATGGATTAATAAACAAACAAAAAACAAACACAATGCAATAATGATGGGGGATATTTTCGGGAAGGGGTAAAGGAATGTTCCCCAAATTATGAGCGCCGAGCACAAAAATAATGTAGTTTGATGAAAGTGGTACTAATAAGTTTTTTTTTGTTGATTTGTTAGAGACACAAGGGCAGCAGAATATGTGCCAAATATAATGAAGTGCTTTTGGTGATAGAGTATGACCGAGACGACATACAAGAACAAGAAAGTCGGAACGAAAAACGTCCAGAATTGATGAGGCTCTGGAGGTTCCTCTCTTCCGCCTCTCTCTCTCTCTTTCTGAAACCCCTCAAACTTACCGGGCTGAAGGTGCGGGGGTGCACGACCCCTATCTGGGCCATTGTAGGCTAATTGTAAACCCGTCTGATCGTAACAGTACTGGGAGGAGTCTTGTGGGTACATCATAGGGTGATGTTGGGGGGGAAGTGGGGGATAGGGATGGGAATGGTGGTCCCTGCCAGGGTACGGCCGGGGGGATCCCAGTCCACCTGCAACACACGCCACCCTCTCAAATATCAGAAAATCCACTTTAGTTTAGCTTCCTTTATATTTTTTTCTCAAAAAAATCTCAATTCAAATAGTATTATTAGTTGCGGCAAATTCGAGGCGACTCTCACGTTTGCTATATTTTATACTCACCGGATGTTTTGCTATTCCATCAGTGAAAGAACGTTTTAAAAAAATATATTGTAGTGGGGTATTTTTTAAATTTATAACAAAAAATCTTTCACTGACTGAACGAATCATAAATGCAAATAAGTTTCGTCTACCATGCATTAATTAAATTTTTCTCTTAATATTCTAAGTAAAATTCTGAGTCTACAAATGCATGGGTAGCATCAAAATCAAACCATGCTTAACACGACTGTTCTTTCAAAAAAATTAAAATTAACATTCCTCTACTCGAATGTTACAGCACAATTTTCAATAATAATTGTTCGTCTATATTAAATAAAATTGTGAAGAAAAAGTCACACAACTCAAGAAATCGCTTAAACAATTCACATACCTGGCAGTTGTGTTGTGGCAGTGGGTGCACTATTCGTACGTTGAAGTCTCAGGTACTGATTTTGATGATTGAACGCTGGATTTGGTGATGTGGGCTGTTGGAATTGATCGGCGGAGAAGGGCGAGTGTCGGTTCGGCAAAGTACCCGGACTGTTGATCGACCTCTGCTGTTGCTGCTGCGACTGCTGTTGCTGTTGTGGTGGTCTCTGAAAATTTCGACCGTTAGGCCCAGCCGGCATATAGTTGCCCTACGAGAGTATAAAATTGTGTATGCATTAGGTATTGCCAAGAAATTCACAACAATCTTCCCTAAACATGAGCGAACGTGGTGTGGTAATGAATGTGTACGAATGTGACTAAATGATTAGAGCAAAACGGGTAGTACTCACAGTGAGCTGCGCATTCAGCATCGGATTCTGTTGACTCAATCGGGCTTGCGTCTGTTGCTGCCAATTCGCATTCGCTTGGTTCGACTGCGGATACGCCTGTCGCGGACTCAACTGTTGCTGGTTGAATTGCGTTTGCGGCGATAAACGTGCGCCAGCTTGCTGATAATTCCCAACGGTGGTGCTTTGCGTGAAATTCTGCTGCTGCTGTTGCGGCGAGGCCATCTGCGAATGCGGCGAATACGGCTGTTGTTGATTATTCACGCGTTGATTGGTGTAGTTGGGCGACAGTTGGGATTCGGGCACGCTCGCCGAACGGTGCAATGATACGTTCGGTGCGACGGTGTTCAATAAGCTGTCGATATTTTGCATCTGGTTGATTTCGGTGGCAGTCGCATTGGACGGTATGACAAGTTGTTGCTGCTTCTGCTGCATTAATAGACGACGTTTTTGCTCTTGCTGCTGTTGTTGCTGCAATCTCCGATGTTGCTGTTGTTGCAACACCAAGTATTGCTGGCTCTGACTTGCATGGTTCATGCTGAACTGTTGCTGTTGGTTGGCGCCTTGGCGCACTGGCATGCGTTTGTAATTGCCTTGCGGGTAGTTGGGCGGCGGCGGGAATTGGTTGTTCTGTGACGTCATCTGAAAATTGAGATTAGACCTTCAAAAACTCGATAAAACGATCGACTTACATTTGCGGAAGAATAGGCGGGCGGCGTTCCAGACATTGGTGACGCTGGACTCTTGACGACCGACTCGCATTGCATCAACGACTTCTGGATAATGTTGATCGCCATCGTTTCGCTCAATCCCGTTTGGAAATTGTTGCTCTGCTGGCCATCGTTGCCATCCAACAGATGCATAATATCGTCCGGTACAATATCGATCACCTGATCCAAAATATCACTAAGCAATGGATCGGCGGATTGCGTCTGGATGTTGTTGTTCTCCCAGCCGGTGTTGTTGTTGTCCGTGCTCGAAGTGGCAGGTGATGTATAACAATTCGAGTTAACCTGATTCAATTGCCTTGACGATTCGTTTCGTTGCATATTGTTAACTGATAACACATTGAGGTAGTTTGGCGGTCGACCAGGCATCCGTGTTGAATTTAGTCTTGCATTGTTTAACATATTTGGTTGTTGCTGCTGCTGCTGCTGTTGCATCGTTTGATTCATCATATTCATCTGAATGTTCTTGTTGGGATCCGCTATTCGCGGCAGCTTGTCTTGCGGCGTGGCCGATATCACACTAGCTGGTACTGGAGGTATTGGTTGATTCGACGGTTGCTTGGCCAGCAAACTCGCCAACATGATGTTGCTCTTCCACAATTTGCCACGCGATGGACCCGACGACGAAACCTGCAAGCAGACATACGAATTAGATAAACTTCCCGCATCGTTGGCAAGCAACAAACAAATACTTGGCCATCTGGTGTCCGTTTGTTGGGATTCTCATCGCGATCGTCACTCGGACGCTTTTTGGTGCGCGCCGGTTCGCCGTTTGGCGGCGATGGCGAGAATCCGAGACTTTTCAACAAGGAATCGTCTTGCGATTGTTCGTCTTCCGTGCCGCGATTGCATTCGGTCTTGAGCAGTTGCTGCAGCAATTCGCTGCTCTTCTTCATACCGGCTTTCGCTTCGAGATCATCGTCGTCACTTCGTTCGTTCAGAAGCTGCAAATTAAATTAGTTAGGTATTAAAGCGAGTGAAGGAGTCTTACAAATTTCATTTCGGGCGAGCAGATGTTTTGAAAGACGACGGGAAAAAAAATAAGTCACCTCAGCGCAACCGATAAAATGTTTGCTATCAATTAAGTAGCCACTCGAATTGTAAATAATTTAATATTAAAATATAGCGTACCATTATTGTGTCGTAGTCGAACTGAAACTGGAATGATAGTGCACATTGAATTATTCACTGCGATAAAAATTCTATGGCTAAATACGTTATCATTTTAAGGAACTGCTAATAAATACAGAACTTGTAAATAATGGAACGATGATAATAATAGAATGACGATTTTTAAAATTAAATCAAACAGAGAGAGTGATAAGCACAATTATTTTTTCTCTCGACGATAATAGTACTAGTACTCTCTCTCGGTTCAACTGATTTGGCCAAGAAGTTGAAGAAGGGAAGGGGCGAGGGTAAAATCCGGAAGAATAGGCCAGGTAAAGAAATCTCCCCCGAAAATATTATGGCACGTCTATAAAAGTGCAACTATAAACTAGTTGTAGTGATTTTTCGAATATTTGACCATAAAAATATAAAATAATAAAAATTATTTTCGAAAATAATTTAAATTGCTTTACGACGATGTTTTTACGATGACGATTGCGACAATTTAATTACATTAATCGTTTTGCAATAAGTATTTATTGATTGTCGCGTTTTTTGCAAATAAGCAGAATTGATGTTGGTGACTAATAAATTGCGATTTACCTTATTTTATAATAAACAAATAAACAAGCTATTTCAAATTGCATTAGCGATAATTCGATTATGACAAGACATCGCTGAGGGGGGTCGGCCAGACAGAAACCCAATTATCGGAGGATAAATACGCGGAAAAATCGTATTCGCAAAAATTGCATTAATTATTGCGCGCGCTGCTAATTCGCATGAAATAATTAAGAAAAAGGTTGGCATTCAGGTATAAATAAATTTCGGCGTTGCATTTAAATAAATTGTAAATGTAGATGTGAGTGTGGTGTGTGTATTATTAATACATTTATATTTTTGCAGCCTTGAACTCGCTTTAGTTCAATAATTTGAAACAACAAGCTGTGACTGGCTTTTTATAATTATTTATTGTTTGTTGCAAATAGAGAGAGCACATAAAAATGTTTTCAATCAAATTATTCGAATTAGCCAGCAATATTGTTACTATATTAATATCATCATCATCGACTGGTCGGAATATAAATCTATTATTGAATGAAATTTTGTTCTGCATTAATGATTTTATTACGGCCACGTATAGCTTTAGTAGCTTTCTTTATAACAGTAGATTTAATGGCTGGTTGTATGAATAGTACACCGTAATTATTACTTATTTCAAATGGAACATTTACATAATCAGACGATTAGGACGATGTTAATATTTCATAGCAATCTTGCCTAACCTAACGATATCCATATTGATCGCACTAATTAACGAATCAAATTTCGCCACAAAAAATTTTCAAGTAGTACCAAAAATCGGGTAAAATAAAGCGACACTTACCTTCCGCAACATATTATTCCCACCACCCGAATTGGAATTATTATTCTTATTATTCTCCGAAGGACCCGGCATGGAAGGCCGATTCATAACACCCCTCGGACTGCTCCGATTATCACTCCTCGTGTTATCCTCATCCTGCTGATTCAACAGCTCCTTCAATATCCGATCGCGATCCGCCTCGTTCTCCACCAGATTCGGCGGCTTTTGCGTTAACAAATTCCTTAACCTACCAGATTCGGCCATCGTGGGAGCGGCCTCCTCCAAAACATTGGCTTTGGTATCTTTTGGCTCATCGTGCGCATAATTTTGCTGTTCCGTCAATGAGCTGAAGGGGAAACTACTGCTGCTGTACGGATCGGCAGCCGGAGTCGATGGATTTGGTACCGAGGGACTTTGCTGGGTGACGAAATGGGCAAGTGGACTTTGGGCGACCGTTGTGGCGGGACTGTACGAGGGATTGCTGGGTGGACGTGGTGTGGGTGTGGAGACGGGAGTGACGCTTTGTCTGGAGTCGGGCCGTGCGGTGTCATTCCAACCGGTCGAGTCCAGCTCCCACGTGGAGGATGGGAACATTTCGAAAGGGAAATCGTTTTCGAGTGGAAATGGATTACTGAACGAGGTCGTGTTCGTGTTCATAAGGGCATTGCTGGTAGATGTGGTCGAACTATCACTGCCTGAGCTCACTGGAGCCCCGTTTCGGGTGCCATTCACCACGCTCGTCATTAGCGGACCACCAATGATGGCTCCACCACCCGGATCGGAAGGGCCGATGGCGTCATTATCTCTGAAATTTGAGAAAAAAAAATATATGAAAATATTGTTAGTTATGCGATTGGAATTATTTTTAGCTAGCAGGTAGAAATTTATTGATTTATATGCATGCATGAAACACGAAGCGAATTAAATTGCGAAATATATTTCGTATGATAATCTACTTTTTGTTTCTAGTAGTCGAATTGAAGTTATTTTCGGATAATTAGATTTTGTACTAGTTGAGTATTTTGTAGTTTAAAAATTGTCGAACGGATGATTCATGAATGACGACACTGATTTTAATTTAGTTCGGAAATACTTTTCCACTAATTACTGATAATTCAAATAGTACATGCATTTACCATTTTATAGTCGAGTCAATAAGTACACTTTAATATTCATATATAGAGAAAATTCGCTGGAAATGAGATTCCACAGTACTTCTCTCGTTTATATACTAAAATTTAAATAAATCTGACAATTCTAACTATGAGGGGGGTATTAGGGGTTACAATTGTAAAATGTAGGTCTAGCCTAATTTCAATTAAATTAACTAAGTAATGATAAGTTAAATATGTTATAATTATTACTACCAAATTTGAAAGAAATCCGAGCATTTTGACTGTAAAGGGTACGTTAAGGGTTGAAGTTGTAAAATAAGGGTCGCATATTATTTTTAATTAGATTATTCGTAAATCTGTTTTAAATGTATAGTAGAAATCTAATATGAAGAAAATCCGATCCATATAACTCAAACTATATATTTGGGGGGTGGGGGTGTGGGGGGGTGTGTAGTTAGGGTCGTAAATTATTTTTAGTCACTCAATATGTGAATATATATAAAATTACTGACGGAAAATGGTCAGTTATGCTGACATATAAGAATAAAAACACCGCCAATTTTTGAACAATTAATTTAAAGACCCAACAGGCCACTAGGGTTCATTTTTAGGGGATGAAACTTCTACCAGCATTTTCGTCAATGTATTCCTAATATGTATGCCAAATTTGGTTTAAATAAAATATTCCTCCTGGCAGGTATTCACGTTACAACGTATGCATTTTTACAACTTTTTGACCCTTCAACCCTTAATAAAAAGTCAACCCTTAGAAAAACTACAGATTTTTTGCAAGCATTTACCACTTGGGGTATACACAAAACATATGTTCAATATTTGGTCAAAATCGGTCTGCAACTTTAGAAGATTAAGTGGATGCACCGATTTTGCTGTTTTTGGCATGTTTTTGGCCAATAATGCGCAGGTCCTTAAGAGTTTCCTAATTTTTTTTTCTTTGACCTAATCAATGGGCAGGTAGAAAAAAAGGACGCAAATTTTGCTTTAATCGGTTCAGTAGATTCCGAAATATAGCGGTTTAAAGAAACGAACAGACCGACAGACCGACAGACCGACAGACAGACCGACAGACGGAAATTAGTGAATATGATTTTCGTAATCTATGCATTCTATAAAGTAGAAAAAAGTGAAATTTGGAGAAATTTTTTTTTTCATGAATACAATACTTCCTCTACGAGAGAAGTAAAATCCCGCAAACATAAATTAATATTAATTGCGAATTTACTAATTCAATTAAGAACTAAATAATATTTTTGTTTTTTTATTGCACATTTATTTATGATTTATTATTAATTCATTTTGCAAACCAGTGCTTATTTACCTTTTTCATAATTAAATAAAAATATATTATGCAATAGGTTTATTTAATTACGTGCAAATTTAACTGCTTTTCCACTAAAATGTTATTAATTTATTTTTTATAAATAGTAAACATATTATTTATGTTTGTATTTAACTAAGTTACGAACAAACTTATTGTGTAAAAAAATAATTAGCTGGATGGATATTTAAAATTAATACAGTGAAAAAATAAAATTTTGTGTAAAAATTAGTATATTATTCAACAAGCGTGTAATAATGGCCATTACTCATGAGGATAAAGTTTGCGACGCTCGCCTTCGGCTCGCGTCGTAAATATCCGAACTAACCAACTTCACACCGGTCGAAAACTTTGTGATTAGTTGAGTAATGAAATATTATTCAACTAAAAAAATTATTTTTCTTAAAAAAAAATATTTTTAATTAATTTCGAAAAATCCTTGAACAAATCTAGTTAAAGGAAGAATGAATAATAAATAAAAAAAAATGAGCAGAAATGATAAGACAATATAAAATATAAGAATAGAATCGTGAGATAAGAGAGCATGCTGGCTGCACTTACCCGATAATAGAATGCGTGGCCATGATAAAATCAGTATCGTTCGTCGAATTGCTTTTGAACAGTTTCGATTTGGTTCGCACTTGTATAAACTTGTCGGGTGAAATTTGTAGCCGATAAATCGCACTAGTCGATTGGCCCAAATTGATCGTATCCAATAAATGGGCCGTAATTTTATGCACGTCTGATTGCGGCACTAAATCCCTGAGCACTCTGTCCATAAGGTCTTTTTTAATAAACTGCGAAATTGTCTGCGACACGCCGGACGTATCCACGCAAATAATCTTGCCCTTAATATCGAGCTTGGTCGTGAATTGTTCCAAGTTACAAGTCGGCTTGTCCCGATGCGAGATCCTGCTCGCCACGCACAACAAACACGGACCACTATCACTACCGTCCTCTTCCGATGAAACCGACACAGCCTGATCGCGCAACTGAGTGCTCGAAATGCTCATCAACTCGTAACTGCTGATCCGCTGCTGCTTCTCCTCGACACTCTCCTCCTCGTCGTTGTGCGACGAATTGACCAGGAAACGCACGGTGAACGTGCGCGAACGCGTTGTCGGCTCGCTCGCCCAATTAATGGTCATTGGCAGCAAACTCGAGCTGAACTTGGCATGGTCGCCAAGATGAATGATATTGTAGATGCTCTTGCCGAGCACTTCATCGCGCGAGAACTTTATGTACGTCGACACGTTCTCGGTGACGTGCTCGACCTTGCCATCGCCGTTCACCACGAACAGGAACCCTTCGATCGCTTCGAGCAACAGCGGCCCGTAGATCTCGTTCGAGAGGATGTTGGAGTTGGGCTGTCGCGATGAGGACACCTCGCCCTGCTGGACGGGATCGGACGATTGGGCTGCACTCTCGCGCTGTTTGATGCTGCGAATCTGGTTGACCGTTTCTTGGAGGATTGCGCACTTGTCCGGCTTCACCGACAACGAGCTCATGTCCGCGAAATTGGCGGAAATTAGCTCGGCCAGTTCTTCTATGTAGATGTTCTCCTGCTCACGACGTCGCTTTTCATTGTTGCATTTGTTACTGGAACAGAACAACAATTCCGTCATCTTACCAGTAAAATATTTTTTTGACTTGACGCACTAGTTGGCTAGTGCAATGCTAGTGCAATTTTGTTATGAGAGACTGGACGAAAGTGCTAAGCGGTGCAGTTTAGTTTTACATTGACAAACAATATTTTTTGTGGAAGGGGATATCTAACGCTTGTAAACTATCGGGTTACAAGAATCGGAATTTATTTTCTATTATGCATTTGGAAATTTAAACAAAAATTGTTATGAAATTTCAGTTGGGCGATAAAAAAATTTAAAATAAATAAGACTTTGAGCTTTGCAGGGCTGAGGATAAATTGGGAAATAATTGCATTAATTGCGATTATAGTGCAGTTGTAAGCACTTTTGTGATGGACTTGCAATTTCTTGGAAGCAACGATTTTAAAAAAATTCCGTACTTCTGGGTATTCTACAAGATTCGAATTAAGACTCGATATTTTTGGGTATTCTTAAATTTTTAGAAAACCATTGAGGAAACATAAATCAATTGAAAAGCCGAAAATGCACAATAAATTGAATCGCCTCTTTGATTCCATTGTACAAGTCGCCATAAATCGCGAATAATTGTTCCTTTGTGCATATAGTGCAGTTATAAGCACTTCTAAGACGGCGTGCGGGTTCTTAGAATAGCAAAACCTCTCTTATACACATTTAAAACGAGTACTTTTGATTCTTTCTTTACTTTTCTGCGTGGTGTGTGTGTGTGTGTAAAGCCCAAAGTCAGCACCAACTATGCATGCACACGACGACTACAGAGACGTTCTAAAAGTAATTCCGACGTGCTCAGCAATTTTCCACACATATATTTGCCAACTTCTATGATAAAACTCATTCATGCTCTAATCACTTGACTCTTTTATTTTAATTTTTCTAGTCGAGTAGTCTGCATAAAGCAAGAGGACTTTAGCTTAGCTCTAAGGAGCGTGTCAACCACACGAACATCCTCGTATCATCGGATAAGTACTAGTAGTAGGCTTATTGTCCTGCGACTCTTATAATATTTTATAGAAGAAATCTTTTGTACTTACATTTGAGCCTGAGGTTTCGTTTCAGACTTTTTTCGTTTCTTGTTGACGCCAGCGGCCAAAGCGCTCATCTTAGCCCACACCGGGTCTTGGAGCTCACACGGGCCAAGCCTGCAATCGAAAATTTAGCAAATTAATTCCATGTGCAACGGTACAAAATGCAATTGAGTAATCGCTATATAAATTAGTTTGTAAATAAATTTGTTTAATGATAATAAATACATTGAAACATTTTTATTTGACATGTCGATATATAATGCACTTGGTTCGAATTATTTTATCTATCTATAGTGAGTGCATTGTTGGAAAATAATAAAATAAATCAAATAATTTATTATCTCTGCTGTTCTATATGTGGTTTACAAATTTATAGTCATTCCTACAATCTTCTTTTATCATTAATAGTATAAGAATAAATTTGGGTCATCGGAGTGATCGATATAGCAACAATAATTTTGCGCTTTTGTTGTAATTGTTAGAAAAATTGGCACTAATTTTTAAATTAAATTAACGTAAAAATTAATTGAAGCAACAGTTGGCTAACAATTAGCCAGATGCACCTATAAAATAATAAATTATAACATTGAATAAAAGTCAATCCAAAAGCTCTTTGTGTCGTTGAAGGTAAAAGTGCATACATAACATAAATATTCGAAGGAGGAAATAAAAAGAGTTAAATGCATAACTTTTGTTTGACAACTTTTACGACATAAACTTAAAACCTACTAAAAGCACTTAAACTACTCCATATTGAATATTTATTGAAGAAAAATATCTAATAACTATAAAAGCATCTTTACTCTTTGTTTGCTTTGTCTTCAAGTTTGATTAAAAGTTTCGGAATTTGTTGAGATTGCACTTTGCAGCGTACAAAAGGCAAAAGTTTATTTTAATTGTGATTAATTAATTAAGTAAATGCCATTTCTGAGGTGTATTTATTCAGTATGAATTTTGGAGTCGCATTCTTGGCGGATTTTGCGAAAAATATCAGCAGTAATAGTTGCGAGAAATATTTTGTCGGGAATTCTGATAGAAATTTCTGATTTTTTTCGGAGATATTTAATTAATATTTGGAATTCTATAGAAATTTCTTGGAAAATTGCAAGCAATTGTTAATAGCAATTAATGTAAATTGTTTCATTTTTTAAGATCCGAAGTTCAAGTTCAAATTCTTAAAAAAAAATCAAAATTATAATTTTTTTTGTGACGATATTTGTTTATTATTAAATTTTAATGTGTTTCTCCACATAAATAATTTTTTTTGTCCCGAAAAAAAAATATTTTTGCAATAAAAGATTAATTAAAAATTTAAAAAAAATATTTATGTCGAAATTTATAATTTTTATTAATTAAAAACATCTTAATAAATTATTTAAAATATCAATTTTACAAAAAAAATCTTTAGATCAAATAAATAAACATCCAAATTATTTTTTTTTTAATTAATTTGTCAATATTTTGGATAAAATTCTCTGACTAGCAAAAAATCCAATAAAACCCCTCAAACATTTACCAAATCAAAAAAAAGTCTCCAAGAAACGTTTTTCTAAATGGATTTACCTCCATCCAGCTAAGCTAAGAAACTCAACATCCAAGGAATTTCCAATCCAGGATAGTAAATATAGAGAGGAAGAAGATAAATAACTGGTAGACGTGTTGGTTCGGAAAATCAACGGCGGTAGGTTAGGTATGTATAGTAAAGTACAGAGTGAAAAATGAAAACGAAGAGAATCAATAATGAATAGAAGGAGGGGTAACAACGACACGACGGGCGTCTAGTCTTCGTCACGCAACAATCGCGCCGGAGCGCGCAGACGCCCACCAAATAAAAAGCGTCGTCGGCGTCGCGCCAAAATTTTCAGCTTTGCTGCCTACGCGATTGGGGCAGGTCGCGGACTAGAACCAACACAGCTGAGGACCAGTCGTCGTCTACCAGCCAGGATCTCGTCGTAAAAGCCCCAGCATTTTACGAGTTCAGATCGAATCCAGCAGACGAAATTCAATTTGCGGATCGTGCAAAATATATTTCGAATTCTTTGTGATGTGCACACATTTCTAAGCGAAGGTCATTAACGCTTCATTTTCCACACAACTGAACGACTAATTAAAAGCCATTTTTAGCATGACAGTTTCGAAATTATCATCAAATCATCTTCAACTGTACGCTTCACGAAACACGTTAAATGAAATTTTAAAAGCCGACAGATAAATAGTTTGTTATTATGACGATAGAATTCAGCCTCACGAGAAAATAGCGAGCGCATCTTTATTATTTTTTTGAAGCCCCAAAAAACCCCGGTCCATAATTATTACGCTTTCAAAAAGGAGACGATTTAATTTACCTTCTGCTCGGCCGTCACTCACAATAATGAAATCACAGTATTTAGAGTTAAATTCGGATTAGCGAAAATTTGGAAATTTTCTTGCAAAATTTTGGGCATACGTCCAAAAAATCCGAAGCGAATTACGATTTGGTGAAAAGGAAACGAATTAATTCACCTTTTAGCGGCCGTCACTGAGTGTAAAATCCGAGTTTAAGCACACTTAATTAAAAAGTACAGAATAAAATTCGAAAAACATCAACAATTTCCGGTCCGAAAATATATTTACGAAACCGCTTTCACTTTTACGTGTAACCTTTGGCGGCCACACATTTAATTCATTTACCTGGATGCATTAAATTCCATTTAATTTCGTTATTTATAATAAATAACAAGTAATAAGTGCGAGTCACCGATTTTCAAATAAATATTTAAATATTGGCGATAAAAATTATCTTGAAAAATATTCCGATAAATCGTTGATTAAAAATTAAAACAAAATCTCATCTTGCGCCAAGATCGAGTAGTAGTACTAATTAAAACTAAAAGTTAATTAATTAATTAATTAACAATCTCATTAGCGTTTTAAATGTATGTTAAAAGGAAAACGGAGAACAACAAACAACAAAAAAATGTCTAATAACTAAGAACGCGTAACACAAATTGTATAAATAATAATAACTTGCAATTATTTATAATAATTAGAAAAGCGACAATGCATGCTATGTTAAATAGAAATAATATTATAACAAAACCAACTAGACCAATCATTAACTTATTAAAATGTTACAAAAGATTTCACCGTGTTATTAACCGGATAAATTCTTTTTTCATAACATATTATCGAGTTTTTGTTTTAATTTTAACTACTATAACTAACTTTTATTTTTCCATTGTTTGCAATTTACATAAAACGACCAAACGGATATGTTTTAAATAATGCATAATTATTATTATTATTTTAATGAAGTAAGTTTGCCTTTTCGATTATTTTCTAGGACACTCGTTTTTTATTTTTATGGCCGATCATGGATGGAAAAGTGTTTCTTGTGTTTCACTTCTATTATTGTTTTCTTTAGAAACTTCTTATCGAGTTTTCTTCTTCTCAAATAGTACTATAAATGTGCATCAAATCGATTACCAACTACGATTGTTTTTGAAGCTGGTTAAAATAATTAACTCGATCGCTTTTTTAGCCAGCGAATAGAAATTATTAATAAGAAAAATAATAAGCGACCAGTTTTTAATTAATTAAATCCGAATTTATTGCGCCTCACTTTCTACGTAAAATCGATACAAATAAAAATGGGAAGAAAAAAAATCAGCATAGAGTTTGAAATTGTAAAGTAAACTTTTGCTATACACTTTGAAAACTTGTCAGACTAGTAGTTGGTATACCATAGAAACTGCATCAAGAAATGTCTGTTCTGTGTGCTAGTGGGTTCGTATTCTACCTTTGGATTTGAATAATTATACAAAATACGCAACACTGTGAGATAGATATAATAACGGTTTTCCATACATTGTTGAATGCATTATAAACTTACAATAATAATTGTTTATGTGCACTTATACGCCTAGTAAACAACGAGTCAAATAAACAACAACAATTTTATATTCAACATCAATGTTTTGATGGGTATTCCTGATGGGTATTCAAAGTACGAATTTAATTGAGGGAAGAATACCCATTAAACATAAAAAAATATATTATTGGGTATTCTCCTGGGTATTCTCTTATAAAACATATTTCCCAACAGGTAAGAATACCTAGTAATCGTACAAAAATTATCAAACTGTTAATGGAATACCCCATTGTATTTTTACCTAATCTTATCGAAATTCTCTTGTTAAATTAAACAAGGAAACTCCTAGTGTTTATTTTTTAATGGGGAATTCAAAGGTATACCAAATTTAGCACCCAGGTAGTTTTTGGGTGTTTTGATGAATATCCTTCCCAACGTTTAGAAATACTGAGAAAACATGATTTCAGATTCAAATTAATTGGACAATATGATCAAGTTTTTGGGTATTCTTCTAAAAAATTTTAAATAATGCTAAGGTGATTTGAAAATGACAGACACCTAAGGTCAAAGAGGTGCGTTGAAGCATCTTAGTAGATTTCAGTACGTTTCAGCGAATAAAAAAAAATGTTTTATTTATCTGTACCGACGAGCATTTTCAAAGTGCTAAGGCTAATAAATGCACATGTCTATTTTATGGTAATCATATGCATAAACATTTCGTTGAATAATTTGAGAAATTGATTTATTTTGCGTTCAAATTCGATGTGAAAAAAATTCCTTATCTAAAATTCTAAACATTGCATTCAATTGTGTGACACACCATTTTTCGTTTCCGATAATTCAATCATTAATTAGTCGAATATTTAGTACATTGTTTGCGTATATGTAAATAATTGTCTTTCCTTTGCGATAATTTTACTGATATCAACACTATTGTTCGTACAACAGTATTTTCGAATTATTTAGCGTATCATTATATAATAAAAGTAAGTTTGACGATATAAATAATCAATAACACCTTTCTTAAAATCCTATGCAACATTTCGCAATTATTGCCAAATAAATTACTAATAGTCGCCTGAAATCTATAAGAAAAATTCAACAGCTACGTCATTTCAATATAACAATAAATCATTTCATAATTATGCTTCATGGAAATTACCGCTCATGAAACAAATGAGTCTTTATAACGAAAAAACAATACTACTCAATTAATAAAAAAAAAGTGCGCTGCGAATATTGTTCAAATAATAGCGCGCCACCCTATTGCAAAGCTCCCCTATCGCAAAATATTCACACGCTGCAAGCAAATTGACCCACCGTGTATAGAAATCCGGATAAAACGGTGTATCGTCTTCATACGGTGGTGTAACGTTCAGATACATAGCACTGTGTTCCAACATTATCACAAAACAAAATTAAATAAATATCTCAGCCCAAAAAATGACTAGATTTCGAAAATATTTATCCACTATTCTTGATTATCGCACACTGTCGCGTATTGAACAACAGTAAAATCCACTCGAGTTTCATTTTTCACCAAAACTCACTTCGAATTTTTGCGCGCAGCACAATTTTTCGAAAAAAGTCGCTAGGTTAGCTCCGAAACGGAGAGAGTCACTACACATTGACATTAAAAACGTTGCGGAGAGAGAGTGTAGAGACGCAAAATGCACTTAATAATTTCTATGCAATTTTATAGTATAGAGTGTAAAGTCAAAACGCATTTACACAGACGTAGACACTCTCGGTGGGACAGCCGGCGACTCAATGGCAACCCAACAATCGTCGACGTAGCCGTGCCGCGAGGATTTCAAATGGGGTTAGTAGGTCGTCATGACGCAGTCCGAGCTGCGAATATAACCGATCTGCGGTTTTGCTTCTCGAATTCTCACCAACTCGAAACTCAGCAAGCAAGGCTGCTGCTTATTCGAAAATAGGATTTTTTCCGCTCCTGCTGCCGAAGGACTGACCTTAGCAGGAGGAGTATATGGTGGTGGTTTTGGTTTTACATCTCTGACACATCGGATGATGCATCAGCAGATCTTCAACGTTTCTTATCTTATCGTTTTTAGTAAATACTGGCAGATGCGATATTTGAAATTTAAATGGAGCAAGATCCAATAAGCAATTTTTCTCCACAATTCGAATTCGAGTTAAATTGATGTGGAAGCTTAGAACGAAGTCAGCAGCGGAGAGAGAATTCTCATGCTCAAACACTTGCAGTAAAAATTGATGTCACTAACGGGGAAATTGGTAATCATTTTAAAAATACGATCGCAGAATCAAAAGTTTCCGATTATGAGTGACATTGGCACGACAATGTTGGAAAACAGTTAGATAATTATTTTTCAAATTTCAGCTATGATCCATAAAATTCACGATTAGGTTTAATTAGCAATCTTAATTAAAAGTAACGTTTTGCCAACTAGAAAGTTACGTTTATGTTATGAAATTAGTATATACAGTAATTTTTAGGCAATTTTTAGCAAATGTCCTCATATTTTGTGAGGTACAAATTTTGAACTGCGCAGAAATAATTTCAACTTCATCTAATTAACCTATTTTGAATATTCCTTCACTACAATACCCACATTGCCTCAAAACTATCGAATAGTCATTTGAATTCGTGAGTCATGTAATTCCTCAAGGACCAAAACCAATTACGTTTTCTAAAATTTACATACAGATGTGTGCTGATACCGAAATGATGCTTAATGTAAAAGTACATTAAATCATAGCCTTATTGAAGTGTTAAATAAGAAAATCGCTATAAAAAGAAATTAACATATCAGCCAGTTCGTTGATGCAGAACTTTATGATTTCCGTTTAAATAATGATCTATCATCTATAATGTGGTGGTTTCACAAACAAGCAGAAATCCTCAGATATATATTTGTTGAAATCCATAAAAATAATCTAGATCCACCTTGTAATACTGACATTGACATAGTAACATTGTAATTAATTTAAAATAATTGCGCAACATGTGTATAATACGCTCTATGCACACCACAAAATTCATTGAAAATCTATCATCATTATATATAACTAGTAATACTTGAAAATATTGAATAACAAAAGTTTTGACTCGAAACAATAGAAAAGTTATTGGCGTTCGAGCGCACTTAATGAAACGATAATGTTATTTTATTATTCTTTCGAGCGCACTCTTAATATACTAATCGAATTTATTATTTAAAGTAATGTAATAAGTAGAAAGTAAAATATCCAAGCAAATATTATTATATCACCATATAAATTCGGAACTGAATGAGTTGTAAAAGTTTACAACAACAAAATTGAAAGTCGTATTTTCTATATGCGCCGAGAAGTACGAAACTGAAACGACGACGATGAAATATTTGGTAATGATTTTGAAACCGAATTTTATTAAAATCTACACGCATTGACTCTCTAATTTTATATTTTTTTAAATTAAACAAAACTAATCTGATCGAGCAATTTGCATGAATTCGACCGCAAGATGCTCATCGAAACAAGGAGCGCCCAAAATAATAATTGAACGCAATTTCTAATTTTTTTTCACTACAATTTTAGATAAAATCCTTGTTTTTGCAACCGACTGTCCTTTGCAACTGAACTCGATTATTTCGTTTAATTAACTTTAAATATAAAAGGTGTGGCATTAATGTTTGTATAATTAAACATTGTAAACTTATTCGAAAATGCAAAGTATTTATTATATTGTGACGCATTAAGCGCAATTAGTTTTGACGCAACTAATTATACATACGTTTCGAAAAATAACTAATTTAGTCCCACATATAACTAAAATATGTTTATATAACAAAACCTATGCATAACACAAGAGTTGGCTTCGGGACTAATTAATGTGCATGCACGATCCTGTTTCCTAATGCACAAGGCACAGGAAAAAATTAAGTGCATATAGGAAAAATTGATTGACCTAATTCTGTTGCAAAATTGCAACCACTTAAGCCACAGTCTCTTAAGCTAAGTACAATTGAAAGCGCTACATGAAAACTAGTCTCCATCATCATCCATCTTTCTGTACATACAATGAACGCGTAGAAAAACATGAACATGATTATGTATATAATTATTATTGAAGGCAAAATCGTAAGCCAAAGCTAAGCAAGCAAGCAGTGTTACGAGGTTTTACATAGTTGCCTTGCCATCAAAGCTCCACGCGACAACTAACTGACCGCTGGTAGTTTTAGTCCTCTAGGAGGCCAGCGGCACCAAAAAGCGCGATTGCCATGTTTTGCTTGTCTGTGTGTGTACAAGTCGTGGAATCTTGTCGAACTTATACGATCTTTTCCTTTTACGAAATAAATAACTTGTACAACTATAATACTACTGACCCATACAGCAGGCTTAACATGATAATTGCGGCAACGTTGGCGACAAAAATAATTTTCATGCATCACATTTTATCATTACAATTAATTGCGATACGAAAATCATTCGTTTGTTTGGTGGAAATCACTGGTATAAGGTCCCTTTTTGGATGGCCGGAGTGTGACCGTCGCGTTGTAGGACCGCCCTTACCAATATTGGTATAGGCGCATGCCTATGGGCATTTCTATTAATTTTCTTATGTTTAGTTAATTTTATTTCATTTATACATTTATTTGAAGTAAAGCGCAATACGACTTACAAAAACAATAACAGTTTTTATTTTTATGTTTCTCAGAAAAATATTTCTTCTTGATAAATGCAGTCGTTGTACGTTTTTATAATAAAATAAATTATAACTGTTAATATTGGTAATAATAAGTCCAAGACAAATTTCCATTTTCAGAATATTGTTGCAAATGTCGAGGAAAACCCCCTTTGACGCGGTTTCGATATATTTTTAGTCGAAACTCCTTTGGCGGTCACATTGCGGGCATCCAAAAGTTTACCTTATACCAACGCACGTCAAATGCATATCCTAATAAATTAGTAACATTACTACGTCATTTATTTTATTTAGTGTGCGTCACGGTCATGCAAGAGATGCTTGCCTACATGAATAAATCGCTAAAATATGATTATCTAACCACTATAATATTGAAGATAGTGCAGTTTAGAATCGAAGCCTTTTGCATAACGAAAGTACCACTCGGTATAAAGAAATGCGTCAGTATGTCGTCATTGGTCGATATTAGCACTAAAGCCAAGCCAGACGAGGCAAGAAATGTTTATCGAAAAGCTGGTGCGATAAAGTAAGAGTAACTGTATATTTATTTATTTACAAATAAATGGATGGATGTTTCATTTTCATCCACGTCCAAGCCATAGCGGACAGGAAATTGCACAAATCGACTGACCAGCATTCGTAATCGATAGATTTGCTAATTGTTGCTAAGAATATAAGAAAGAAAACTGTCCTTTTTGTCGAATCAATCTTGCTGTTAAAGGTAAAACGATTGATTAAGATTAAGAGCGTAGGAACGGGTAATTTATTACTTAAGCGTTTTGAAACGACACGGATTATTTGAATTGTAGATTTTGTGCTATTAGATACCGAAAAATAAAATTCTACTTACAAACCATCTCGAAAAGGGGAAACAACGTCGTCTTACCTGCAACAGATAAAAAGCAAATTGTAGAGAAAAAAAAAACTGCATACGTTTAGAAATCATTCTGTAAATAATATTTTCAATCGTGATGTGAGCCAACACAGACTTAAACAGCACCGAGTAAATATTTGCTTTCAATCAACACATCATGCACATCTCCACCATTCCGAGAGAAAAGCATTTTGCTTTTATCACATATGCTGCTCAAGTCGTATATATAAAAGTCAAATCTATGTGTGTGTGTGTGTGTGTGTGAAAAAGGAAATATCTTATACCTACACGATTTCCAAATGAAAAGAATCCAAACAAATGTAATTTGTTTTCGGAATCACTTACAAAGTGATAACAACAACGCAGAAAATCAAACACAGACAACAACACTTATTGATATTTTTATCATTTTTGCGGGGCGAAATTTGGACGGATAGTAAACAAGTTCCTATTTGAAGAAGGACATCAAAAGCGCTAATTTAATAGCGATAAATCGCTTTGAAGTAAATTCATAGACGATTGGGCGGTCACACTGCGGGCAATCAAAAGTTTACCTTATAGTCGCATATGTCAACAGATTAGTCATTTATTTTTAAATAATATTTGGAGAAATGTGGAAAGTAAGCAGGTTCCGTTAAGTCGCCCAGAAAAAAAAAACAACAGATATTTGAAGAGTGAAATGAAATAATTTTATACAAAGCGATAAAACTGTCGATAAAATTACCGAAAAAAAAAAAGAAACACAAAACCTGATAATAAATTAAAGAAATGCCTTGTATTATAACTGTTCATATTAAAGAACAAGTTTTATTGGACTTTTTTGAAATTTTTATTTCATATTATAAATGACTACAATAACTGTATATTTTAATGAAGGGTAAATACCAGTTTAGAGATATATTACGAAATTGCCTATTAGTACTAATAGCCCAGACTTGATTTATTCCCATACATGCATTTGCTTCTTTTTTTTTCTTGCACTTATTATTACTACAACCACTACTGCAATTTTGTATCGTGTAGAGAAATTAATAAATTGGTCAACATTTTGTTAGCAATTTTCTTGAATGCAATTTTTATGTGTGCAGTGCATTTAGAAAACAAATTTCCTGCAATTTTAGCATTATTTTAAAAATCTCGGCAATTTTTCTTACCTACTTTCATAAACTATAATTACTTTTAATCTGAGTGTGAAATAGAGTCGGATATGATTTTTGCATTTTTATTTGCAAATTATAAGAATCAACAAAACTATAAAAATGGTGAGGTAATAATAAATGCAAAAAAAAACCGATTAAATGAAACGTTCTTCAAATTCTATTACATAATTAAAGCTAGTTAATTTTTATGGTGTTTTGCAGCGAATTCTTATATGCTCTACAAAATATACTAATTAATTATATTTTATTATAGTGCATTATCAATATCATTAAACGGTTGAGTCTTGATAAAGATTTGACCTTTTTTAGGTGCTATACGCTTATTCGTAGAAACATGAACAAAACGCCTTTCAATGTATAAAACTTGTTTAATATAGCAAAACTCATTACGAAACTATTTTCTAAAGAATTGAACCCATTCAAAATCAAACCCTCCAAATTTAATACGATCTCAATTAAAATTTAATTCGAAACTGGATAAATAATATACTACACCACATTTCCTGGCGGTATCCAATTACAATAATTATTAATACGGTTCTCAAATTATTTCGCTATGTTTTTTTAGTTCGTCGATTTTTACGAAATCTAAAATTACACTTTTAATAATAAAGAAAGTTTGTTTAGATAGTAAATATCGAGCTAAATATTGTTGTATTTTTTACTGCCTTGATGCATATCTATTTATGCTGGGTTTTATAGTAAAGGTACCCGAGTTGGATTAATGAGATAAATTCACGCGTAAATTGTAGAGTTACACCCGATCTTACACTCGAGATTTACACACGGGTTTGATTCAAGTTTTAATTAGTACTGAGCTCGGTACTGATACAAAATTTAGTAGTCTATGCCTTCGGCATCAAGAATAAACGCTAATTTTACTTTTATTAGGGGTATGTAGCATGTTCGCAAATGTCCTACACTACTTGTGAAACATTGGAAATTCTAACCTTAAAAACATCCGCGACTGTTTCGGGCGCTTCTTGCGCTTCACATACCCACGATATTATTTGCCTCGTAGGGGTTTTCTATCATAGTGGGGCCCTGACTAGAGCCCTAAAACTGCCCATAATCTCCATTTTAACACTTTTTAAGAACACTTCACACTTCACAGTTGTAATTTATAAATACCGAAGACCGAACTGTCAATTGAAGTTGGTTACGCAAGCGCACTGACCACAGCCATTATGGTCGAAATTCCCTCACCACCACAATGACGTATAAGACTATTAACTAAGTGGGGCAGCCAGACAGTGCGAGTAACGCGCATTCCTCGATTGCATAATACTGCATCACGCATTATGCGCCAGGCGTCAGCTTAATCGTTTTGTCGTCCGGGGTGAATGACCGATTAATAGTTTGGTGCACAACTGCATCGGTTCTCTTGTGAAACCTAAACTTCAACCGATTTGGATGAAATTTGGTGGATAAATGTAAAAAAATCCGTAGAATCCAAAAACGCAATCAGTTTCTGAATAGGGCATTTAGTTTCTGAGTTATTCATTGTTTAATTAATTAATATTAAAATGTTTTTTTGACGATCCGATGACGATTTTTACGGAAAGGTCATAATTTTTATTACACTTTTCTATATTTTAAAAATTAATTTGTATTTTTTCTAGAACTCCTATTGTTCATAGATAATTATTTTAAATATTAGAAACAAATAAAGCACTTATCCTTGTAGTAATACAGTGTGTTTAAGTTATTAGAGCATCTTCACATATTCGCTTTTTAAAAGTCGCCAAAAGTGTGTCTAGCTAATTATCCAAACTAGATCTAATTTTTGAGTGTGAAATTTCAAGGAAAAATGACACAGATTGAAAAATTATTTATTGATTTTAGGTCAAGGAAGAATAATCCGAGAGAAAAAAAAAATGTTATAAAAGAAAACTACTCAATACTCAATAAAATATACACATGAAGTGTACAGTTATTCGTGTGGTCAGTATATAAAGTATACAGTCGTCAAAGACTTATGATGTTGTCGTTAAGCTATCGATATCTCTGTTTCGCACACGACTGGAATAAAGGAGGAAAAAGAAGTGGACAAATTTGCCATTTTACTATTAACATACTGTGTGTAGCATTCACCGTTAAGCCAAGTTGCTCAGTATATTGTGTACGATGTTTGTAAAATTTATAAGTTGTGGGTAAATAGGACAGAGATGTGTGTATTTATATCCAACTATTATTATTATTAAGTGCTTTGTCGTTAAACTAGCTATTTATCACTACAAGCAATTAAATTATCAATAAACATTTTCCTCATTATTTTATTTTAATAATTACTATTTATTAAAATTAATAATAAAAAACAAAATGCTGACGAAATAATTGCTTTGCAAATCTCTGACTAAGTAACATGATGCATTTGTGCGGTTTAATGAACGCTTAGGTATAGATTAATACTGCAATTGCAACATAAAAATTAGTAAATAATTGTATCAGGAAAAACCCTGTATTCAAATATAGAAAAAAAAATTCAACTCATTCACATATTTTAATACAAACATGAAACAAGATGATGAGTGTTGGCTGTTTGTTGTGTATCATGTTAAAGGCAGGAAGTAAATTTCCTTTTTTCAAAATATCTGCGAAACATGTGTCGTTAAACTTTTCGAAAATGATAATATTAATAAAGCGATGATAAATGAATAACAGTTCGTTTTTAATGCAAATGACAAAAGGACACGAATACCTCAAACTTAGATCAATACTACATGACTAATGGTCTATGCATTCAAAATATTGAGCATGGTATTTACACCTAAATTTTCAGCAATGTGGCCTTTGAATGAAATCCATTAAAATTAAAAGCAGCTCATTATAATTATTAGCCGTGAAAAATTTCATTCGCTTCATAATAATTTTAATCAAAACAGATGGCGAAAATAAAGAAAAGCAAGGCGAAAACCATCTTTGCCTATCCTGGGAATTTAATGATTTAGAGCAAAAGGCTTTTTGGGTGTGTGATCCCTCCAGACGAGTTAATGGATTTGCCAATCCAGACGCAATGACTGCGTTTTCTGCTGCGAGCTTCGTCCGACTTACGTTATTCACCACCGGATATTGGAAGTTCAGTTCCAGTGTTCCAGACACTCCAGACACTCATTTCGTTGATAGGAAAAAGGAGAAATTACAACACCACAGAATCATTCATGGAAATCACTCACACGATTTGTAAACGACCGCAATATATAAACATAGACACTTTATTTTTAGTGCATTACGGAGTTTTTGCCAAAAATATTGATGTTACGGATATTACTCACATTTTTAATCAACTTTTTTTAATTAGGAGTGCTTTATATAAAATGTACAAATTTATTAATTTGCAACATTGACGGTAAACTTTGTGTAAAATATAAAACTGGCAAAGTTTTAATATTTGTCAGAAGAGCGAAACTTTTGCACAACTTTTTTCATTTTCTTCGGTGTGTGAGAGACTCAAATTGATTAAAATAAAAAAAGTTATAAGGATATATTGAATTTGCTCAATGGCAGGTTCATAATAGGGTCTGGGATTATAAATTCGAATTAACTAGTAAATAGAAATAATTAAATATATTTCATGGGAGATCCGAAAATCATTACATAGAAATATTTCTCCGTATTTGTATGCACCAGACATAAAATTAAATCCTGGGATTTCCTACGAAAAAACAGCTGTTACGCAGACTTTTCTCCTATTATCGAGCAAATTACCCATTTATTGACTAATCGAGCAAATAAAACTGTCAGTTGAATGAAACAAAAAAAATATCTATTCAAGGAATATTTTCCAAACAATTAATAAAGCAGACAAATGTTTATATTGTATGGACGCAAAATAAACAACGATTGTTATTATTTTTAATACGTCTAATAGCATCATCATGGGATAGAAGACGACGTCGAAAATAAGGGAGCAAAACGATATCAAGTTCCAAAACAACTGCGTCTGATGCGTATATGTTTAGGTGGGGACGGCGGCGGCGGTGGCGGGTACATGACGATGTCTGCTGTTGTGCCTAGGATCGATAGTGGTGGCGGCTGACGTTCGTATCGAACGGCCGTGGGGCAGGTTAGTCGAGGGTCAAGGGCACACAGAGCCGCCGCCCAAACACTCTCACACCTTCATCACATTCTCTCTCTATTCGCAATTTTTTTTCTGCTCCTATTACGCAATCCGCCCCCGCATTCAAGATTTTTTGATATAAAAGTCGTGGTGCACTTGGAGGGGAATTAGTGCCACTTCTTCTGAAGAGTAATTAATCATAATAACAATAGTGAAATAGTTGGTGGTTTCGAGTTATGTTTATGGTATATCATGTGAATCATTGCGCGATTGTGAAACAGGATGCAATTATACTACCACCACTTCCATATAGTTATCCTCCAGTATACAACACTCTTTGTAAAAATAATTACTGAAGAGCGCAGAGCAACGCCATTAATTAATATATACGTTATCTTAATTAGTGAATACCGGCCGCATATAAGCTGAATTTTAAACAGCCACTGCGATCCTCTTTTTCTTTCTAGACTATATTAGACACTCTCTCTTAAGAGCGTTTTTTATCCAAAAATTAATTAACTCAAACTATTTTTCGAGCTGTCTTTCTAAACACACCTATGCTATGCAAATTATGCAAAGCTCAAGTGGACTTAAGACCGCGTTTACATCTGCAACATAGAATAGATGGCGCCACTTGAACACTGCCCCCTATTAATCAGTTAAATGATGTCACTGGTTAGCGATGTGAAATATTTCGGATGACGGCCTTAATGTTGCTTCACAAAAGAATTTGTAAAATAGATTAATTTAAATTGTTTCGCATTGAAAGTGCTATTATTAGTCGTTCGATAATTTTAAATAATAGATAAAAGAATTATTCATTGTAAAATGTGGCGCATTCGAAAATCAGTCATTTATTTAACTTCCTTTAGATAACCAATCACATAATTACCTTAGATAAGCACGTGCAAACAAAAGGAAAAAATAGCCATTATTCGTAAAACATTTCATATTATGTAAATGGCGCCGCCATAAAAACTGATTGATTAAAGTACTTAGTAAAAATGCATTTCGTTATAAAATGATTAGCATATCATCTAATTGCACAAATAGATAATTCCAAGTGCAAACAAATAATAATAATAATTAATAATGAGCGAGAAATTTGAATTTAATACGGCGAAGATCAAGCAGTGGACTGCGCGTAACGAATTTGTGATTAAATGTGCTTGCTTTAGCTCGAGGGGGCCACCTTTTAATAATCATAGATAGCCAGGTTTGTGCATAATTAGCTGCAATTTTATTAAATAATCCCAAATTGTAATTAATTAAAAAAAATGGCAGAAAAGGCGCAAAATTACATGTTATTATTAAAATCGCAATGGGAGAAGAAACGAGTGCAAAAGTGGCTGGCTCTTCAATTAACTAACAATTTATTCTTACACCTGTACACTATTAAAGTGTATACTATCTTGCTTTACTATTATATACATCATGAAGGCATTTTCTTACGTTAAAGTGGAGTTTGATTTGCTTCGCTTCTCCACGACGATACTCATTTCATTTCTAACATGTATAAATAAAGTTAGTTTCAGCAAGGAAGAAGAGGCAGCTGCAAAATATAGATTCAATTTCCCTTTCTTAACAATCTTGAAAGCTGACGTCTGTTTTCACATCATCCTTTTTTTTTGCCCCCCCTTTTATTTAACACAATGCATTATTTAATCTTGACTTTCATTAAATTTAACAGCTAACATTCTTCAAGACAAGAAGCATCAGGGTGCGATATTAAACCATATTGCAAAACTTGACTGAATTATTTGATATCGCAAGATATTATTTTTTATACGAGTAAAAAATAAATTATTATAAGTAAGAGGTATTGTGCTGTTCTTAAGCTTTGTTTGTATAAGTTAGTGATCGATACTTTTAACACAATATAGTAATAATATAACTGTAAAATAAAATGATGAAACTTTTTCGGTTTAACTCACGTGCAAGTCATGACTGCTAACTTTTCAAAGATAATCTAAATGCAACAGATGTCTTACCTGCAACAAAACAAGACAACGTAATGTAAAACAAAATAAATGGATTAAATAATAGAAGAATGGAAATTTCTTTTCGAACAGTAAAAAATATTTATAATACAGTCAAAGCATATTTAAGTTTCTGATCCTTTTTTATTAATTCTTTTAGCTGTAGGATAGTTTATTTTATTAATTAAATAAAAACAAAATTAATTATTTACTGTAATTTAATTTAAAAATCTATTTCGACAATTTGTTATCCCGAATAACGTTCCTTATGCTTATAGTTTAAAGTAGCATCATGCATATTAAAATAGCTTTTGTTAATATCATTTTTGTATTCCCAATAAAGTACAAAGAAAAGCATTATTAAAATGATTTTTAAAGCTATGTCACGTTTCACGATTAGACCCAACGAAAAATTTGTTTACACGATTTTTAAATCAACTTTTAATTGCGGCAAAAAAATGCAAAGACATGCAAATTTATGAGAAGGATAGATGATGCATTATCACTCGAAAATATATTATAAATAAACAAAAGAGTCCTTGCTGGAAAATGACGAAATTATGAATAAAACATTATACAAGACCAACCAACAACACGACGGCGATGGAGAAAATTAAATTTACAGCAACTAAAGTTTAGATTGAAAGTTGAGATATGGAATGCGTCAATAGGAATACATATTGCATTACCAAAGTCATTTGTTACTATCAATTACAATTGGCAATTGATTTTATTTTGTTTCAAATTTCAAACGCACAGGACGAAACAGGACGATTTTGAAATGCAGTTTGAGTCGTACGCTTATGTAAAAGTTTGATATTACAAATAAGCTGTTGAAAATGTAATGCAGTTGTAAGTTAATGCAATTCGAAAAAGTATTTTATATTCAAAACGAACCATAAACAAGATAAAACATGGAAATCTTGTTTTAGTTTTGCACACAATATAACTTCTTTATCCACACGATTGTATGATCACTTTTCAAATTTATTTCGCGCTGTTTAAAAAGTACAAAGCCATTATATTCTTATTTTTATGTTTATAGAGTTATAAAGAAAATTTGAAAGGCTAATCGGTTTGCTTAATTTAATTTAATAACGAGTTTGTGCATTTAATCAAAGAAATAAACTATTAAAATTCCCACTCTGCTTAACGAAGCATTTACAGTCATCATGCTATACGTGTTTATTTTATTATATTTATATTATTGGCACACACACACACACAGCAAAACGAATTATCCAAGAAGAAAGGACGGACGACGACTTCCAGTTTTATTATTATTATGCAATTATTAGGAGGGTTGCACTTTATCAAACTAGTTTCAAGTATTATTTTGTTGCTTCAATGCACTTTTCAGCTCGTTTGGATCAAGATTGCTGTAAAATTCCAAGACCAGTTTTTAAACAGCCCAAAAATGCATATTTTATTGTAGAGATCGAACTAAATGTTATCAAGGATAACGTTAATAATTATAATTTTATATAAAATGCGTTCAAATAAAAATAGTGGCTCAAAAATGCAATAAATAATTTCGGAACCCTACGAACCTATCTCGTTATGTATGCCTTATAATAATAAAAAAGCCATTAGTTGCAAATAGAAATAATATATATAATAAAATATTCCACCATCTTTGAAGATCGTTTTATATCCGATTATTAAAAAACATGTTGCAACCGCAAATTGCAGAAATAAGTATATACACATGTATAAATGAATGTCTTTCTATACGAATACATACTATTTACATGACTACTTATTGTTTGTAATTAAGAACAATTGTATTTACGTGCATTGTACTTTCAATATTTTGCCATGTGATGCAACAACATTTAGATCCTTATTTAATTTTCGTCCTTTCAAAACGCTCTACATTATAAGGACTCTTAATTGGGCAAAAAAAATTAGTATATAATCTCCCCTAAATAACTACCAGTTACTTTTTGCCGAAAAAGTATTATCTTTCACCCCTGTATTTTTATTCAATTATTTATAGAGGGTGACTGTCCGGTTTCGCAAACGATTTGGCATTTTTCGATAGAGGAAGTTTTGGCCATAACGAAAAAATATTAAACAATAGGCGAACAACTGGTTTTTTATGAGAAATTTGTCTTGCGAAATACGTACTTTCTCATGGATGTAAAAAATGTCATTTATATTTAATTAAACTTGTTCGTATTATAACATAATTAAAGTAAGGTAAATTAATATAAATTTATTATTTGCCTGTACTAAATAAATAAAAAGGATTTACTTTAGCATAGAGACAAAGAAAAGTGTGAGTATACTTCAAGGCAACTTGTAAATATATATATAAAATAATAACTTTGCTTTTTAGTAATTGCAACGAAAAAAAAAAAAGAAATATTAAAAGATTAAATAGAAATAACATTGTTCAAAACAGAAAAGAGAGAAGGAACTGTTTTTAATGATAGTGATTCAAACAAAAGATTTAACTTATCATTAAGGTATATTTCGCAACATTATTATTATTAAAGATTAACATCATGTATCCACGCTTTGCTCGTATCTTACAATAATTATTTAAACTATTAATTATTCAACTAAACACAATGGATGCGTTTCATAACGAAAATTTGAATTAATTTCGCCATAAAAACGCCAACCCTCAATGACACCACTAAACGAATTCGTTTGCTCTAGTATTTCGTTGAAAAGTTCAATTAATTTGTTTGTCCAATCATAAATTTACATTTTCGAAGAGTAATGCAATCACGCTAACCATTTTAAATAAAGTCTATTGAAACAAGTCGATTTTATTGGCTATTCGCTATTTAGACAAAATCAATATTTTCTATATTTCTAATTGTCGCTGATCATTGTCTGTTCAAATGCCTATAATTATAAGTAATCGTGTGAGGAATTCTTTTTATAAATAAATGCATGGTATAAATAATTGCACAGAAAGATACAATCATTGCATAAAGTAAATATCGATATAGGCAATTAAAATATATGCGGTAAATAAATAATGCATTACAATTATTATTAATTTTTTTCTTTTAATTGAGATGAAGCAAAATAAGTCAATCTTTAAAAATGCATAAATAACTTTAATGGTTTCGTTGTTTTTCCTTTTATTTTATGATCCTTTTTATTTCTGTGCTTAGTAGCCATTAAAAAACATTTTATTGTTCTATGAGCGTATAAATCATTTGCAATTAGAACATGTTATATCGGAATTTCACTCTGTAAGTGCGTTATATCAAATTTGTTGCATTTTTTGGTTCAAAATTAAATAAAAAATCGTCAGAACAAAATTATGTAATTTTTTAGGAAGGTCCTAGCGCCTCCGCCATTTTACTCCTTATTATGCTCCTCTGAGAAATCATAACTGAAAAAATTCTCTGCAAGTAGGTACGGAGACAGACTGTATATAGGCTGTAGAAATCGAACACAATAAATGAATTTCTATACCGTGTTTTTTCGAGCAAAATAATGGTTCTTATATTTATAAATGATTATTATGTGGAATAAATCAAATAATAACATGGCAGTTCAGCGCGAACGAAGGCGAGAACAGTACCATATTGTTTGAACTGTGTCAACTTTACCTTGAATAACAATTACCTGTATTTCCTTTTCAATATTTATTTCTACGTTTGTAATGAATCATTATACATTTTCATTGTTTCGTTCGATAAGCCTCATTTTTCACCGCAAAACTACCTAAATATTCGCACAATGAAATTATAATTGCAAGCGAAAATAATTTATTTCTACGCAGAGGTGTAAAATAAATAAACAATATTATTCAAACTGATTGAATTTATAATAGCGTGGCATAATCAATAAGTCGATCCTTTATCCATATACAATATCCACAATTAAGTGTGCGGCTTATTGTGCATAGAAAAATGAAAAACTGCATATTGCTATAATCAATTCCTGTCTTGCACTAACGAAGTGCAAATTATTTTCGAAATTTTTTACCAAGCTTATCTTGGATAATTCGAAAACTATGATAGCAAATCGAAACAGGCACGTAATGTTTCATAGAAATCGAGCGAAAGAAAATTATTGCATAATCTAATTAAAGGCATCATGACGTGAATAAAATTGAAACGTTTATTTTCATCAATCACTGCAATGTTCCACATCGCTATTTGTTTTGAATGGAGCGTATAATTAAGTTATTTTATTAGTACTACTATGAAATAATTGTGGTATGTACTACTCTATGCAAATTGAGGAATTTTTTATTTCAGACTGACATCATCATACCCAATCAAGGATGAATTAATAACGACAGGACAAAAATTTCGCAATCCGAAAAACTTCCTTGAACTTTTGCAGAGCCACCAAACTTTAAATATATTTTTTTCCACATTTTATTTTCTTTGTAAATGCGATGTTGTCCAATATAGATGTTGGCAATATGCATCGGTTGGCACCGGCTTTGAAATTATACGAATAGAAAAGTGAAAGTGTGCCGGTGTATGGTTGCCAAGGTCTCTTCTCTCCTGCAATCCTGCAAACACAATCTTTCGGTCGACCAAACTTTTAATATTTCAGCCTAAACAACATCCATGATAAGTTTTCGGAATCCATACAGTCGACTCACCAAGCTTAATTAAAATTTAATAACCTGAAGTGATATGTAATCAGATTTCTTAATTAGTCAACCTTCGAAATAATGAACCAACTTTTTAAGCACAGCTGGTGTGTGTTTGATTAATTGGAAAATTTTATGCATGTTCAATCATTTATTTTTTGTAGAAAATATCCAAAATAACAGTTGTGATTTTTTTTCTCTGGTTAATACTTATTGCTGTTTTTTCAGCCCTGAAGATCGCGCAATTTGTCATTTTCCGCTGTCTTATTACCCTCACACGTCATGTAGCATGGTTTATTATCACTTTACATTATCCTTCGTTGCTCGTTCTTGTTTTAAGAGATGAGAAAGCTTAGCAAATTTTCTGCAAAGACATCGCGAGCGAAAAAAACATGATGCATTACGTATTCAGATATTCAATGTCGCTGAATGATTTTTTATGCAAGATGATGATGATTAACTGTCTGGGCGCATTTTTAGATGAAAGTCATTAGTATTATAAAATTTGTATTGATTTGGCGAATGGAAACTTCTGTTTCGAACATTGAGTAGGGTTTTATATTTATTTCGTACTACCTATGCCCCTTATTTAAACCAACAAGCGAATCCTAAATAACGTAATTTGTTTGCGTACTGATTTGGAAATAATTCATCTTCTATAATGAGGGGCAACATGAATAATGAATTAAGATGCTATAAAAGTAGGAGGAAAAATAGTAATGATGTATAAACATAAACAACATCGATGCGATAAAATTTAATTTTGTTTTCCATAAAATTATCTGCAAATGATTTTGTACTTGGCTCCTTTGTGAAGAAGAGGTTTCTTCAAGGATAGAATTGTAATTAAAAATTGAGAAATCAAAAGCCGAAATCCTACGAGAGATTCTCAATTAAAACGTGTTTATCTACAAACGATGCGAGATTATAATATAACTAGCAACAATTGCAGATTTAATTAAACAATTAAAATTAAAAATGGTATTCGTAGCAAACAAAACTAGCTTTTTTTCGTCGTCAATTAACTTCGTCGACCATATGGCTTTGCTTCAGCAACCATAAAATCATCATCATCATCATCATCTGTTTTCGTTTGAATAGAATCGTTCTACTAGTGGGCTTGAAAAGTTTGTCGTCTAGCCATTCACACAGACTTGGCAACGATGCATTTTCGATGCAATTGCAATGCAATGGAGAGGAGAATATTAGTTAGGTAGAATGCAAACGAACGTCTATCTTACAATGTGATGATAATGCTTAGTTGCTTAGTAGATTGTTTCTAGCACGACTTTTGCTTTGGCTTAGCTATTATGCATTGTTATAACGTCGATGCTTAATCTAATTATACAGTGTCCACCTAATTGCCTTATTGCATACATAGTCTATTACCTAGTGTTGGATTTCTATAATACGCTTGAAAATTCATGGGTTTCATTTAACTAACCATCAATTTAGTTCAATTTGTGTGCAGGTTGGTGGACCATTTATTTAGAAAAACGAATAGTCTTTTAACTTTATCCATATCCATAAATCAGCAGACATTTTCCTTGAAAAAAGCTCCCTAAATCAACCTCTAAAACATCTCATAATATGCACGAAGCTGTCTATTGAAATTCCTCTAACGTAAATCAATCAATTGAAAATTAATAATCCTTAAGGCAAAACTTTCCTCATTTCAATCATCCAATAATATATTTGTATAATGAGCGCAACTGCACTATGTTACACCATACACATATAAATTATAGAGCAAGATCGAATCTTTAATTGAAATAATTCATGCACACTATCAAACCCAATCTATCATGGTATAAAGCATTTAAACGACTGCATAGCGGTTTATTCAAACATTCAACTACCAGAAAGCTCGCTCGCAACCAAAAGCTCCCAACAACAAAGTGTTAAATAATAATTTGCAAGATGAAAACCCGACCATTCATTATGTAAATATGAGGCTGTTGTCGATGGATTTTTCGGTGTATATGTAATTCCAAGATGTGTATCACAACTTATAATCTTGCAGGTCAAAGGTTTACTTACTTCGTCACGCTCGTGCACCCGCATGGCTTTGCACCTCTTTGACTGACGTGCAAGCACACATAAAATGCATTTACCAGGTTCGCGGTCGCATTTTCCTCATTATTATAATAATAATTCAACAATTTCCTCATCATTCGATTGCCGATCGCACAATCAAACGCCTGTCTATTCGGTCCAGCGAGCGATGACGATGAATGATGGTTTTTTCGACTGATTAATTATTGTTGTTATTGATTTTTTTTTCGAGTTGAGTGTTAATGCGATAATTAGTTCAAAAAAATGTCGAAATTATTATTAATAAATGTAGTATAAAGAAGCAGCAGCAAGCGGCTCACGAGTGCGTTGTTTCGTTGTTTTCCCACGTTTAAGTCGAGCTGGTTGGGTGTGTTCAAAATCGCCTAGAGATATAATTTAAGTACAGTTATGCGACAATGAATAAGGTATTCTTTGCGATTCTGGATTGTAATTAACCCCGGGCGTTAACCAACAAAAATGCAATTTCAAAAACAAGCGCCTTAATCGCGCGGCGCAGCGACCAAAATTTTTCTAGTAATTAATCCTCTAGTTTGATTAATGAAGTTGCTTGTACACATAAAAGCTGGTAATTCCTTTTATGTTCGGGTGGTATTCATTAAGGATAAGGAGCCTGCTGCCTATTGATTCAGATTAGTCTTTGCATGTCTCGGGATTTAGATGGCTAGAGGTAGATGTTCGTTATCTGCAAGATCCAATTTAGAAAAAAAATATTCCTCCGACTCCGGATTAAATGAATTGCATAAGAAATAAATCACCATTACAGACGAGTCAAGGTATTATTTATTGCTAAGTCTATGTAATTATATTGCAGCCATATTTATTTCAATTTCAGATTAGTGAGATAATTAAATGGAATCTAAATTAAAATTTGGCTACTAAAGGGAAAGTCAAATATTTTCTCCACCCATTTCGAATGATAAATGACTATTCGATATATAAAAATACTACGTAATTTATCTTATTTTAATTTAGGCAAAATAGTCACGTTTTTGATCGTCAAGTGAAATAAATAACTGCAACATGTTTAGATCATTAACGAAAAAGTCACATATGGTGACGGAGTTCCTCTTCTTGTATACTATACTATAACGGTACCAGACCACCACCGAACACGTGTTTCTGTTTATATATACAGTGTGTTTATGTGCGGCAGTGTCCGTTCAAGCATAGATTAAAATAAGCGATTAGAATAATAGATGGACTTAAGTCGATGGTGCGCGCTGAGCCGCTTGTTGCTGTTCTTTTGTTTCATTCGACATGCAATTTTCATTTTTAATTTTTTTATCTTCAACTATAAATTCTGTAATTCCATTCTTATATATGCGGGCTTGCAAGAAATTCCATGATTTATTGAATTCGCAAAAGTGGCACATGCGGAGAGGATGATTTTTTTCCACCGTTAGAATTATTGAAACTTAATTATACAGCAGAATGCAAAACAAAGCCGGGGAATGATTATTACGGTAAGTCGAGAGTGTTTTTCGAAAATTAGCCCTCAGGAAAACGCTTTTTTCACTATACACCTCTTTAGTGCGATTACAACTTTGAACAAATTAAAGTAATTTTCTAAATAGCAATTAAATGTATTGCTCAATAGCACGCACTTGAAACCGTAAAATATACTACATAATCTTAAGTAATTGCAGCAACGTTAAAACGCAGTAATTACGAACTTTCTTTGCATACAACTCCTTAAGCAGGCTCATTATTTAGCTGAGAAAAATGTTTCATAGGGTTCGTAAATTTCAGGGTACTAAAATTTATAAAAATTTCTTCATAAAATTTAATAAGACGCACAAAATAAATTTAATAAAACTTCACCAAAAAAAAATTCGTTCAGAAAAATAATATTAGTATCTAACAGCCTCCATGATTAGTCCTTTACAATTTATTTCGCCTTCAGTGTTTTCAGTTTAATTAATTTCTGTATACATTTTTTGCCCCGACGATAAAATAATAATTTTTTGAGATCAAAAAGCGAAAATAAAAACGAAGTGTGTTGGACAGGTGGGTAAAGTGTGTTTAAAAGCAGAAACAAATCTACTTATGGGCACAGCTTCAATTTAAACCGCACGTTCAAATGTCAAGCACAATCGCCTTGCTCGCGAAACGAAAATAAATTAATACGTTATTTTCTCAGAAAATATCGACGTGAAAACTATGAAGAACAAAACCCGACACTGAACTTGTGCATAAAGAAATTAGTAGTCGGAAGAAGTCGAGCATTCGAGCAGAATCCAAACACATCCTCCAGGATTCGGTTGGAAAACATCAAAGCCAGCCAGCTTTGTCTCTCGCCTTTTACTTTCGCGGAAACTTTCGCCATTGAGAAAATTGACTTTTCTCTATCCGGCAAGTACATTAGCATTCAACATTTTAATCTGCATCGGCCAGTACATTAATGGTGAACGTTTTGCTTGATATGCTGGTAGTGTCAGTTAAGAGATGTGAATTCATTACTCAACGTCACAGTGCAACGAATAACGTTTGTCAGTATTGTAATGCAACTTATAATTTCTTTAGCAGAGAGGAAAAATTTTACATGATTATTTATTGCCGCGATATACGGAGCGATGCAAAAGTTTCGAAAATTAATTAGTACTAGTCGAAAAGGTTGATTATCATCCTCTCAACTATGACATATGCATGTGAACTGAGTGAAGAATGAAAAAAATACAAGCTGAATTATATTTATATCTCAATAATTTACCACGCATCGCTGCTGCTTTATTAACAGCGCTTGCATAATTAGATAGTATTTAATTCACTTAAGAGTAATTAAACATGTTGCTTGTCCGTTATAGTTCTGCATAAAGCCCCATCATTACGAGCTCTCATGTTAATCGTCCATATACACAATCAGTTAAGAGAATTAATAAAAAAAATACCGAGTATAATGCAATTAAAAATATTGAATAAACAACACACTCGCCGAAGATTTAATGGTTTGATCAAAGGATATCAATCACTTGCCAATATCCTGCCTGGACTCGAATAGGTCGATTGCTATTAAGCAAACAACCAGAGTGAAATACACACAACAAACAGCAGTATCATACCGAGTGAAGCTATTTGTCTTGGAAATATCCCATTCAATTTGATGAACATTCACTTAAATTAAACAATAATTCACTTCGCATGTCCTGCAGGATAGGATCAAGCTGTCTCGTAGGCCGAGATTAAATTTACCCAACGAAAAAATAGGAGACGATAGAAATCAAGACGATAATATGCTAAATGTCAAGCTAATTGAATTCGAATTATTCTTAATGCAAGTCCTTCTTTTAAAAAACCCAATAAAATCCAAAAATAAATGAAAACGTTTAGAGATAGCACTCTATTTGGTCAGCGGTACAAGGTCGGTTTAGCCTTGTGCAATTATGCACTTGTATAATGTTGGACATTTTGCGTAGGTGGTCAATATTGTTTGTCTGACACGTTATTAACCTTATATACAAAAACCTGTCTGTTCTGCATTTAAAGCACAATATAAAAGAGGAAGTAAAATGAACTTGTACTCAGTCAGTACATTATAACAAAACTCTCCTCTATGCAGCGAGAATATCCACATCATGCACTTCTAGTTTTATTGCAAAACTCATGAATGTGTAATTTTGCCTTGCATGATAATTACAATATTATTCGCTTAAGCAAAACTTATTTAATTATTAGCCAGCTATGTTTTGAATTTTGGTTTCAAACTTGTCACGCTGAAATTGTTTCACTATTATTGCATTGAATTTGTTTCAGAAAATTGTTCCAATTTAATGTTTATTGATCATGACATTTATATTGTTTCATAACAATTAGCGAAATATAATTTCGCTAATTGTTAGGAAACTAATTAGCCGCGGAAAAATTGGCTTGTTATAAAGTGGCACCTTTTTATCAGGCATAAAATGCGATCCATCTCAAATAACTTGAATGGTAATTTAGTGATTGTGAATTGAGGCAATCAAAAATTTGCGCGTCGTTTCCGTACCTCATTAGTTTATCGTCGCTGAAAATCAAGAGAGACGGAATCCCTGAAGCTTTGAAGATCGACTGTATGTGATACGATATAGGCACTTTATTATACATTGTATCATTGACTATTGACAAGACTTATGTAACGATCCGCCTTCAATGTGTACAATAAATAATTGGGTCTAATGAATATAATTTCGAAGCGAGATCGTGGCTTGATATAATTTATACAAATATTTCGTTCTAACAAATAACAATTTTATATTTTGAAGTTTAATAATTTTTTCATATAAAATGCTTGTGAAGTTAATTAGAAATTTGATCATTCGCCGAAAATCCCAGCTTTGTAGCAGTTGTGTTTATTAGATTAGACTTCGGTAATCTGTTTAAGTCGTGAGTAATTAAACCCGGTGTGTGATTACAATTCTTAACGTAATTGCTGAAAGTTTCGAGAGAGTGGAATGTATCCATCCAATTTGCTAAACACACATCGTAAGCCGATGCAATATGTGCATCTATTAGAAATTGCCTAATCGAGATTAAAATTTGGAGGAAAACTTTAGCTTCCTGCCCAATTAAAGTTTAATTAATTGTTATGATTACACCGACAATTAAATCGCAAAAATACGCGAATTATTTCGCTGTTAAATGGATTGTGTGTGGGTTTTAGAAAAGTAGCATTCGATCGGAAAGGCATTCGAGCCTTGCACAACGTCACTTAGTGGGCGTAGCGCCCTTTGATCAGTCTGATAGATGTGCATTTTGATGCACAGCAATTTTGTGGGCGATAAACCGAATTAATATAGCCGCATATATGCTAATACAACCACTTACCTGTTAATAAATGATGCATCGTCCTTATATATAAAAGCAAAACGCCTCATTACATTCAGGTCTGTTTTGTGGTTGTTGTTTTGTTTGTGCATCGTGATCATTTTGCGCGAATGCATTTTTGTAGGTCAATTCCGCAATTTTCGAATAAATGCCCCGATTACCGCAAATTTACTCAATCTGATGCACCGATTTTTATTATACACTTATTTTTTAAATACTTTTTTATCAAGAAAAAGCTTCCTATCCATAAAATTAACATACAGATATTTCCAGTACAATTATGAATAATTATTTACGGTTCATTGTTGCAAATTACTAGAATTATCGGTAAAGTAAATTCCCCATATATTTCAAAAACGAAAATAAAAAGGCCAAAGACAAGCAAGCAACAACATGCAGTCAGTATACCTTGAAGCAATTTTACTTAGAGACTTTTGCTTGTGCTTTAAGTACCGCTATTGCATTTGCATAGTTCAGTAGATATTTAGACATTGTTGTTAGACAAGCATTCTAGCTAATGTTTGAAGGGAATTCTTTAACGCTAACGTTTTTTTTAATAAATATTAATATTTCTGCACAGGATACAAGTTAAACTAATTGAAACTACGCCAAGATTTTCGAAAGATTTACATTTTGTAAAATATGCCATCAAAGCTCGTCTCATTACCAAGAGGAAGTTGTAAATTAAAAAAGCTTACCTACTAGATAAATAAGAGCTTTCGCTCGTCTTTTGCGAGAGATTGGACGGTGTACATACCTGAAACAAGCAAACAATAAGCATTAATAATAAAAATTAAAACAATTTTTATAGCAAACAAAAGAATACATTTTTATATTTCGCTAGTATAAAAGTAACGATGACGATAATCCGTAACATCCTCAATTAGATAAATTGCTGCAATAATTTAGAAGAAATAAAATATGAAGCAAATAATCCCCGGCAATCATATTCCATTTTACAATCAAATTTTTGCGATAAGAAACAAAAGTACATATTATAAAATATGTCTATCTGGTTGATGCAAGTGGCATTCCGGTTATTATAAAAATAAATATAAAGCGAAAAAATAACCACACAACCACCATCAAGGTTGGAAATAAATTACAAAACGCACTCAGTACATCAGAGAAAGAGAATTTGTGTGACTGTAACCATTTTTCGCGTCTCGCCTCGCTTACTTTTGCTTTTTCAACAACGAAATTAAATCGATTTCAAATTAAAATCGAATACTGCACGCTTTTCTAATTTACCAAGAAAACGACCAGCAATTCAGCGAAATAAATAAATAAATAAATGGACGGAAATTCGGAAAAATCAGCATGAGAAAGAATATTGGCTGGAAAATTGCCTGGCGAATGCGAATAGACCGAACATTATTTTAAACATACATGGATATTTATTTGACAAGGGTGGATATCGTTCTAAATAACCCCGAAAAAAATATATAGAAAGGACCAACGACAAAGTTCCAGTAGGGACCATTTTTATGCAAATAAATGGAGCCTTCAAGTTGCTTTAAGGAAACATGAAAACCAAGATGTGAAGTATAAATAACAAGAAATTGTCCGTCCGTTCAATTTAATGAAAATTTTCAATTTACAAAGATATTTTTCCGTTATTTTTATTTATTTGACAAAGGTAGATAGATATTCGAGTAGATATCATTCGAAATAACAAAATAATACAACAGACTTCATAAAAGGAAGAACTTTATAAGAGAGCTTTTTCCTGAAAAAAAATAAAGCCAAGTTTTCTAAACATTACTTCAAGTAAACAACTGAAAAAAATAAATCTTTTAATATCAATGAAAGCCTTTCAATGTGGACGGATAATTTTATAGATTAGATATTATTTTATATTTAAGGATTATTTATGTGAAAGGATAAACAATTTTTACTCGAATTTTTAGTAAATTCCCAAAAGACTTGGCTGAAAATTTCTGAAAGCCAGACAAGAAAGAAGCCCTTGATTGTAATTCATGGCGTTATAATTTAGCACATGCACTTCCGAAGTGCTGCTTATAAATATTTTGTTTTTGGCCGGAAAAGCAAACCAATAATAACGTTAATCAATAATATTAGGCTACCGTAATCGAATTCGTGTGCATTTCTCTATAGTATTAGAAACTATATCGAAGAGTAATACAATTTCCGCATGTATGGATAACAAACTTATCAAACAGAATATAAGGGGTGGTGTCTCAACATCCGATCTAAGCCGGATGTTGTTCAAAGTTGCCTTATCAGCTTCCTATACTCGCTTTATTCGTTTATTTACCACAATAACACAAATATTTATTACCATTCCTAGTAGTTAAATCAAAAAGGTGTTAGACATAAATCACTTTCCATTAAACCGGATCATAATTCATTGTCGGCACGAAGAACGCCTCGAGCGGAATTCAAATGGATGATGAACAATTAAATATCTAAAGTTTCGTTGTCGATCTTTCCATGCGTCTACCGAGAAAAGAAAATTCGCTCTCTGCAAACACATCACAGCAAAAGAGAGGAATTCCTTATTGAGCAGCAGCAGCAAATTGCAAGAGCGGGAAGCCGTCAGCTTGGCGCCGTTTGGATGCTATCATATTCCTTCTCAAATGCAACTCCGGGAGCACAATTCGCTGAGGCTCACAATTTATTTCATATCGGGCAGACTGGACTGTTAAAATTTCCTTCGCATTCTATGTTTATTATAATATGACAATAAAATTAATTTATCAGAATTGGGAAGAAAATTGTTGCTGTATTTAAATTTTTATTTGAAATATGGGCGACTTCGCCAAATATTTAATTTCAAGTAAATAATTATTTATCAATTAATATTAAATTAGAAAACGTGTTCCATAAATAAATTAATTAATGAATTATTTTGAAATGGGGGAGGAATTTTATTTTTACAGCATTTTCTAAACGGTTCGAAATAAAATAAAAAAGCTTTTATCGCACGATTAACCACAATAGCCAATACAAGTCATAAAGCTTTTAAAACATCATAAATATGAAAAAAGCACCATTCATTCCAGCTTATTAAAATTAATGTAAATACCACATCATTCATAAAAGGGAAAAAAACAACGATTTTTAGATTAAGTAAAATTTCAAAAAATACGTACTATTCATAACTTGAATTGCATGTTTGCATTATTCGAGTCATGAATGATTCCATTTAATTGTAAACTTAATTTTCCAACGCAAAAATGCCAATTATGATTGTGAATCAAACAAACTTGAAATTCAAACTACTATTATAGGAAAATGCAAATCTGGCTATACATTATCCACAATAAATAGGTACGTAATGATCACAATTATTTACGAACGCACGCAACCAGCCGGATGCAGCGCACAATGCAATTGCGATTGTGCGAGGTATTTAATTTTACCTCTCATTTTTTCCTTCTAATTAGGTTTGCACTATTTACAATATTATAGTTAAAAATTGAAAAACAAACTGATTGCTATGCAAATTTATCGACGGCTAAGATTGATTATATCCTCATGAAAGCAGCACACACATAAACAGTCAAGCTGAGAGAAAAGTGCATAAGTAAAATTGAGAGGGTGTGGTGGCTTTGCTGCAGGAATGGTGTTTGTTTATGGGATCATGCCAGGCACGAGCAGAACTTGTTACCTCGTAAAGTTTTTGGTTTCGATCTACCGTATAGCCGGTATTTTTAATTTTCAACGATTTTATTCCGATAATCTTCAAATTTTAAATTATTTGGGTCTTTTGTTGAAATTCCGACGAATATTCCAATAAACTTCATTAAATATTAGAAATATTTCCACGTCCAGGTATTTTCTTCGCAATATTTACGTACACCCATAAAAAACTCGGTAATATTAAAAATCTGATATTAAATTTCAAAATGACAATAATATTTAATTTGAAAATAAATAATCTGCTTTGAACTCTTGTAAATTTGAATAAAGTAGCGACGACGACATATAAATCGTTTAAAAAACTATACGGTTTTATTGCATGTCAAATACGAGGAGGAAAATCCAGTTGAACAAATCCCCGCATTTTTTCCCAAAGACGACGACGACGACGAATCGTGACAATTTTAAATATAAAATCGAAAAACGATAAATATATTTCATATTTATCGTAACTGAGAGAGCAGCCAATAAAAGTTGAACAGTGTCGTCTGAACAGTCCGATAATATTTTTCGATCGTTTCAGTTTCTGAGCCATTTCACGGGAAACTTTTCAGGGAAAATGATGTACCTTTTTCCTTCACGATAATAACTGCCGAAGCAATTTACTTTATATGCAACCGATCATTGTTCTTTCACGAAAACTCAATACTATTACTACTATAATATTAAAAAGTTTTTCCAGCTGAATAATTTACTTTCAAGTTCCAGCCGACGTCCTCGTTTTGTATATCAGTTGTAAAGTAATTAGCAAACATAAATAATCCATCATATTCATAAAGGAGAAAAAAAAATAGTTTACTAGCCGTCTATAAAGTATAAAAAGCAATATAATTAGTTTTGAAAGACATGAGGCAAAATCCAATTTAAAGCCCACTTAATGTTAGATTGTAGACGATGAGGCACCGTTAGGACTAATTTAGCCTCTAACCATTTATATATTTAATAATCTATTTGTATTTCGCATTTGAAAAGAACTATTGTTTGTTACATTGCATTATGAATTAGAATGATAATGTTGATGGATTGGAACAAATCCAACAAGGTGACACTTTTAGTTTCGCGTTGCGTAATTTGTAAATAAATAATAGTAATGCTAATGAGATTTTCGAAAAACATTATTATTTCGAACCGAAATATACTTAGTGCTGTACTTGATTATGTCCAACTTGAAATGAAAATATATATTATGCATTTACATTATCCAGAATGCATGTTATGTTTATTAATCACTTCGAATCGCGTCATAGCCAACCGGTTATACACATCAGCATTATGTAGTTTTTGAAATGAGAAACTAATATAAATAATATGCGATATAATAAATTAAAATCGAATGCAAACTAACTTGCCCGCTAATTGGCCGGTGCGTTTTCGGCGAAAAAAAATCCCGACTAATAAACATGCAAAACTAATATATTTTAATTTTTATTAGCCAATAAAAGCAAACTTGTTTACCATTACATTTTGTGTACGCATAAAAAAGTGTTTATTAATGTGATTACGTACGACGTAACGCATTTCTGAGCCTAAAAATATCACTGAATGGTTAAGATAGGTCAGGTCGCACACTATTAATTTTATTTTTGTTCGAAACATATCGAAATTGTCGGCTATTTTTAATAATGAAATGATGCAATCACTTGATTTGAATAAATATCGAAATTTTCGTTTTTATGTAACATTACAAAATTTGTTTCAGCTTTCGTTTAATTATAGCCACGAAACACTTGGTTGTTGGTGTGACAAGAAAATATCGCGCAAAGTGTTCTATTCCAAGACATAATCGATTTTTGCCAAAGCAAAAATCGCAAATGATATTAGCTACTACTATTAAAATCCATTAAAAACGTATAACATGTTTTTTACTATAAGCTATTAACACACGGAAAATTACAGCTTAATAACGATCATAAACATGGTAATCATCACTTTGTTTTGTAAATGTTTATAAAATAACCTATTGATTTTTTCATTATTACAGCTCTAATGGAAATAAGAGAAACTATAAAATGTCAATTACTTCTCTCGTAGAGGAAGTATTGTATTCATGAAAAAAAAAATTTCTCCAAATTTCACTTTTTTCTACATTATAGAATGCGTAGATTACGAAAATCATAGTCACTAATTTCCGTCTGTCGGTCTGTCGGTCTGTCGGTCTGTCGGTCGGTCTGTGCAATTCTTTAAAACACTATATTTCGGAATCTACCGAACCGATTAAAGCAAAATTTGCGTCCTTTTTTTCTACCTGCCCATAGATGATATCGAAGAAAAAAAGTTTATAAAATTCTCAAAGACCTGCGCGTTATAGGCCAAAAACATGCTAAAAATGGCAAAATCGGTAGATCCACTTAATCTTCTAAAGTTGCTGACCGATTTTAACCAAATATTGAACATATGTTTCGTGTATACCCCAAGTGGTGAATGCTCTCAAAAAATCTGGAGTTTATTATAGGGTTGAATTTTTATTAAGGGTTGAAGGGTCAAAAAGTTGTAAAAATGAATAAGTTGTAACGTGAATATCTGCCAGGAGGAATATTTGATTTGGACCAAATTTGGTATACATATTAGGGATACATTGAAGAAAATGCTGGTAAAAGTTTCATCCCCTAAAAATAAGCCCCTACGACCCATTTGCCATTTAAGTTAATTGTTCAAAAATTGCCGGTGTTGTGATTCTTATATGGCAGCATTAACCACACTTTTCCATCAGTTATTTTAGTAATATTTACATAAAGAGTGAGTAAAAATAATTTTCGCCCCTTACCACACACCCCCACCCCTTCAATATAGAGTTTAAGTCATATGGTTCGGATTTTCTTGATATTCGATTTCTACTATACATTTTAAACATATTTACGAATAATATAATTTAAAATAGTATGCAACCCTTATTTTGCAATTTCAACCCTTAACATACCATGTACAGTCAAAATGCTCGGATTTCTTTCAAATTTGGATCCTAGTAGTAATTTAACTTACTTAACTTATCATTATTTAGTTAATAAAATTAAAATTAGGGTAGAACCTACATATTACAATTGTAACCCCCAATGCAGCCCTTACAGTTTGATTTTGTCAGATTTTTTTTAAATTTGTTTTTTAATAATAAATTAAAATATAATTTAAAGTAGTTTAATCAAAAATGTCCTAGAATCCTCAAATCATGTTTTTAACCCTTAACACACCCCTTACACTGATAGTGCTAGGATTTACTTCAAACATTGATTCAAATTGGTAATTTTAAATCTAGCTTCAAATAGTTTCATTAACTTAGAGTACCTACAACAAATTTTTCACTTTTTAATCTTTTCATACACACCTTTCGACTTTATCGCTTAAATTTGCTTAAAATTTGGTTCCTAGTTAAAATTTAAAAACATTTTTAAATAACCCGATAAATTTTTTTTAGTAAAAGATGCCTCAAAATTCTACAAATTTGAATTACAAATTTTAATATAGCAACGAGAGAAGTACTGTGGAATCTCATTTCCAGCGAATTTTATTATTATGAATGGAAGTTTTAGCGAATTATATTAGAAAGTTGCTAAGAAGCAAACGCGATAAAGATTAAAGGCAAATATGTACATTTTCATTAGCAACTTTTTTATGGTGGGTATTCCTGACCATTAAAAAATTAACCGTCCTAATAATTTATCGGGTAAGTCCTAAAGAACACAACATCTGAAATTCAACCACAAGAAAAATAGTAGAAGACTTCCTAAATTCCTGAAAAAAAATTAATGATTGGGTATTCTCGAGGGTAGTCTTGAAGTAACACCTCAAGATACGTTTAAAGAACCAATTTACATATTTCCTGCTCCTGCTGAAAATTATTATAAAAAAACTTGAATGAAATTGAGAGTGCTGGGTAATTAAAATTTGCTGGCGTTATAAAAATAAAGAAAAATATTGAGTGAAGTATCGAATTAACATAATTTGCGTACACTTTAACAACAGTCATTTTTCGGTGAAAAGGTGTACATAACGATGGTTAAATTTCACTTTCCTCACAGCATATTACATGTAATGCGATCGTAATAAGAGTCCATAAAGTTGGGCGCCGACTTCGTGCCTCAAGCCATTCTGTCAAACACCGACCGACCTCTGCAAGAGATACTGATCTAGTTCCTTTTCATTTTCGACGGCTTTTGTGTCAACTGTAAATTTGATTTTTAATATATTTTGTTATTTCGAGTTAATCATAAATCCTTGAGTTTGCAAACAAAATATTTATAAGGTCATCATCACTCGTCTTCAATAACTTGCACACCAGGCCTTTCTCAACGTTCAAAAACGATTTATTTTTAGACCGTCCCATCATGAATAATCAACTTAATTATAAAAACTAACGTTTATTGATTTCCAGCAAGCACTTTGAATTTTAATATAGTCGCTATGATCACACATTAAATATTTGGTTACGCTTTCATGATGGTGTTTACAAAATACCCCACTGATGATGACAAGAGTGTAGTAAACAAGAAAATTGCTTTTTTATCTCTCATTATCTGATATTATATATATTTTCAACTATTTAATTATCTACTTTGTACTCGAAAAATTATTATTGCACCTCATCATGTCGATGTTGTGCATCAGACGAGAACCACTTCGCCAAAAGTGAAATTGAATACCCAGCAGATCAAAGCGCACGTCTTTTAGACAATAGGAAATAATTTAATGATCTTTGTTACCAATTATATTACACCTAAATTCCTATAAGAGTTAGAATACCCAAAATTCTTGAAGGGAGCATCTAATAAATCACAAATTTAATGATCTTTGCGGGACAAACCAAAACTCCAAATGGAATACCCATAAAGGATCGTTTAACGATCTTTGTATTGGTATTGATGTGTTCTCCAGACTAGAACCAAGACGTTTGCTGAATCCTCCGATTGAAGCAATAGTGTAAATAATCAAAATATTGAATAGAGAGAAGGATAACAGCAACAACAACAAAATAATAGGAACAGTAGAGTGTTTGCCATCGTTGTTTACTGGCTCAGCCTTGGCCTTGGCGCGGTTGGTGCACCCATAATATCCGAGCTGCGGTGTCGAGATTCCCCCCACTGAGCCCCCTGGATGTCCTAGTGCCCCCCAATGGCTGCGATGCGATCCACTCTCTCATAGTCTATATATGAGAAGAGATGCTGCCCGCCACATTGTATTTGCGATGTTTTTCGAACTTACACATCGCACACTTCATCATCTATAAAAGCTCCCACGTTAATTGTCATTTTTCATTATGAACGTGCGGATTCTTTTGATGTTCGAAACACAGCAGAGTGCGAGTTTGTGTGTACGTATGGTGTGGCGTCATCCTTTTATTTTTGGCCATTCAATACATTTTCTTTTGTTGCTCCTCTCTTACTACTTTAAAGTTGAAGAAAAGTTTCACAACGACAAGGATTAATTGTCTTTTAATCGTCTTTTGTTCAATGAGTTTTCGTCGTGCATGGTGTGCAGCTTAAATCATCATACTAATGACAAACAATCCTTGTTTGTTTACAAGGATAACACTTTTCTTTTTCTCGCTCCATTTAATTACCGAAATAATTCAGTTTCTAGTTCATTATTTTGAAAGGAATTCCAAAGCTGCAAAGTCCTTTATACATTTGTTATTATGAATTCATAGCCAAAACGTTCTCCAACTAATAATTCTAAAGTTACAATGAGATATGTGAACCTGATGTAACTGAAATACGTTTCATGTTCCACGTGTTATTTTCAGACAAAACATTTTCACTTGTACAATCATGTCGTTTATTCTCTCAATCAAAAGCGAACAACATACATAAATATAGTAATTTTATTTTTTGTTATACAAGACGACGAAGACGAACCAAAGAAAAAATAAAAGAAAAGACGAAACAATTCTCTCAAGCGCATTTTCTTACAAAGAATTGGGAATTTAACACCAAACACAACAAACCATCAACACTCTTCCACAATATAAAACGACGACGAATAAAAACATCCTGATGAATAAGCTCATGTTACAAAATGCAATCTCAGTGCAAGTTGTTTGAAAAAAAAAAACGTGGTAACAATTGTCCTGAATTGAAGGAAACTCACCCGGCATTTTCAGCTGGTCCAATGGACATGTGAGTAACATCAGTGGGGGCGGCGGCTGCTGCAGCTGGAAGCGGTAAATAGTGTGCGTGATCCAAAGATCCCAATAAAACTGACGGTCCAGCCACCGCTTCCGCCGCTGCGAAATCCTGACTGAGCAACTCCACGTCCTCGGAGCCGTCTCCGGCACCTTCTTTGCCTCTTATGTAATACAGCTTGACAAGGCGCAGAAGGGACACGAAATAATCCGTTTTTAGTTTACTTAAAAAACCACTGCCACTTAATCACTATGCGTCTTTAATTTGTATAAATCTTCCTCTTTATGGCCAAATCCGGGGTGTCACAAATTAGTATGCTTTGCGAAATTGTTTTACACTTAGAACTGGAAGAAAACCACTAAGTTGCATGAAATCCACAAGGAAAAGAATGATTTTTCGTTCGGGATTTTTTGCACTCTCGCTACTTATTTGCACTTAATTAAGTAGGAACTAATTGGCTGTGTGGTAATTTTATAGAGAAACTAGTCTCGCCGTGGTGGTTGGTGCACATCCACAAGAAGATAAATCCACTATGTGATCGATACAAGAAAGCAGCGTTTTTTTCGCTATTGCCTCTAAACAAACAAAACAGCTTGTTTGTGTCGAAAAAACCTAACTATATGCACATTTTTGCAACCGCAACTGTTGGAAAAAATAAACAATTTTTAGCGAACGTGACCTGCTCTTAGTAATCTATATTTTATCCAGTTTCGTTTTTTTACGTTCACCATAACTTCCTGCTATCCTTGGCAATTGGTTTTAAATTAAAATAAATTACTTCAGCTGTAATTAAGTAATAAAATCCCAAAAACGAATTATTATTATTTGAAGCGATGATGCTAAATAAATAATATGAATAATCTGGACAAACATTTTTAATTGAGATTATGATGACGCGGTTTTCGATAAATATTTGCGTTTCTAAAAAAAACCTGACCTACCCAAATAAAATTCGTCTTATATTGAATTTATTTACTGATTTGGTTAATATGCGATCATTAATTATTAAACAAGTTTTGCCTGCATGTTAATTAAATGTGAGCGTAAAAAAACATTTCCAATCCACATGATGCAAAACAATTGATACGATTTTATCGAAATAAATTCAAGATGTGCTCTTTGAACTTGTGCAGAGGGCAAAATTCCCATGATTGGTGAAATGAAAGCAAAAAAAAATAAACAATTTCGTAGCTCTGATGGTCCGAAATGGCAATTAAACAAGATATACGAGCGATTAGAATTATTTCTTTTTTATTTAGTCGGACGGTCGTGGTATTTTTGCAAAATAAATCTGTCGCATCGCTATTTTGCAACATACTAATTTATTTCGTATTTTTTTTGATCTGTATGCATATGCGATATTTTCCTGTTATGCACGTGTTGCGCTATGACATTTCCAGTTGCTCACAAAACACGTGAAACCAATTTCTCTATATCAAAACCAAACATAAAGCCATCCAACTATTTTCGACACATTACGTTTTATTTATAGTTATTGTTGATGTTTATGCACTTTTAATATTAATTTATATACACTTAATAGAGTTGATTAATTAATTAGACACAAAATACGAGAATTCCACTAATAGGCTGACTAATTGAAACTGCAATTTGCATTCGACGAATTTAGTTTGTTTGGCTATTTCGATTCTTTCTTGGACAAACACCGGAGCCAAGAGCGCGCGGCCAGTTCGAAACGTTCTCCGAACGAAAGCTGCGAGTTAACTGCGTGTTGTTTTTCATTTTGCACCGAAAGAGGAGCGACAGTCGTTCAGCTTTGGCTGTTGTGGTGGAGCTCCGACAGTCTTTCCAAATTACTTTTACTATTGCTTAGTTTTATTTATCAAATCATCATACATTTATCCACCGAAACGTTGGATTACTTTGCGAAAGCTCTTTATGGGACCGAATGTTAGCTAATCCAGCTCGGGGTGAAATTGGGGGTAAATTCGGCGAATTAAGCCACTTTTGGGTGGTGCGCGAAATTTGGGGCCATAGAATCCAATAAAATTTCAAGGAACCTCAAAAAACAAACAAGAAAATTGAAAAAATTCATAAAATTCTAAGAAAGCTTATCAAAGCTCGGAGAATCATCTCAGAGCTGAGATGAAAGGAAGATAAGAGAGATCAAAGAGGATTCCTAGGTTTCCTTAAAAAACCTCAAGAAACTTAACGAAATCTTTAATTATCCAAAATATTCTCAATAGCCAACAACTTTTGGCTTGAGAGCGCAACGAAAACCAGTAAGGTAAATCCAATTCTGGTCATGGCGAACTTTAATCAATCTTAAGATTAGTAAAGTGGTGTTGCCATGGTAAAATTGTTTAACATCTCAAGGTTGTAATTATACGAAATACAATAAAGAACTAAACAGAACGCGTTCCGCCAAGATCCCCCAGTTTGAATAATAATATTCGACTCTTATTTCGGTTCGAAATTATACACAGAGAGGTTTCATTAATGGATTTCGAAAGGAAATTATAATGTAACATGTACAAATCAAAGTAATTCCACAAGGTATATGTACAGTGTGTTTCGTTTCAACTGGAACCACTTAAATATAGTCTTAATAATATTGATCAATTTAATTTGGAATTTTTTTTAGTTGGTTGAAATGATAATTTAGAATAACAAATTTTTTCTGAATTTTTGGTCGCAATTTTTGGCTTCTTTTAATAGATCTATAGAAGCCTCCCTAAATAAATGCAAATTTAATTTGAGTTGCATTGAACACCCTGTATTTAGCGTAAAATGTATTAATTTTCGAGACGTCGTATACAAAATATATCAGTAAATTGGAAACGTATAAATTGTATTTAATGCTGCTAGCAAACCTGCCACACCCATTTGATATAATAAATAAACAAATTGTACGGACACGCATTTAAATAATTGCAAATAAAATAAACCTCATTACAAGGTATACAAAGTTTAGCGCTTTTTGAGTGACGGTAACACGATTGCCATTTAATTAGAAAATTTTTCTTTTCTGTCAAATGTCGAGTATGTGTTTAAATTCGAATTACATGTCACATTACATATAGCTTTGTTACATTATACCTTTAATTATATACTTGTGATGTAAGACTTTATAAATATAAATAGTTGAGACAAATAAATAATAGTGCATTTCATATTAAATTGATTTTGCATTTCATCATTTGAATTATTCTGCGAGCTTTTCGCTTTAATTAAATAAATGCCTGATTAATTAATATATTATACGCCAAACTGGAAAAATTAAAATAAAACCTACATACCATCAACATCATCGAAAAGGAAATCAATCATTCTCTTACCTGCAACAAAAATAATAAATTAATCATCATCCACATATAATAATAATATTAATAAATTAAAATCGAATTCAAAAAACTGCATCAAACATCCTACACACGTAAATTAATTTTTTGCGTGGCCCCCCTACGCCAATTTCCATATATGCCGTTCAATTTAGAAAATTATACGACCGATCTTTGTTCATAAATGATTTATAAAGTTGTTCGCTGAAAATGATATCGCAGAAAAATAATACGATGCAAGCACGGCTGTTCTAAACAATAAAAACGAAACGAAACATCATAATTCACAAAGTGCGCTTCAATAGAGGAGAATCGCGTCGGTTTTGCTTTTGTATGCACCAGAGTGCTAAAGCCATGTCCCCATGGCAAGGTGAGCCATAAACCATTACTATGGAACAGGTGCGGGTGGCTATCTGGTCCATCTGAAGCTAAACTTTGCTTATTACAAAGTTTCATTGCGAGATCGTGCAAGTGCTAGACGATTTTAATAGTTTAGTTGCACGAAAAATATATTAAACATAGAAAATTGACGGAATACCCAAGATTGCGGGACTTGCGGTGAAAAAAGTTCATAAAATATCCATAGAATACCCAAAATACATAAATATTCCCAATTACCACCATTTTTAAACCAAGTGAAGTTTGTGCGCACGTGTTGACTACTTCTCTTATTGGCTAGCAAGCATCAACGTGGTGCGCAATGGAGCTGCGCTCTAGTCCAGCGCTCCTAAACATGGCTAATAAGTTCGTATTCTACCAATAATTCCCAAATATAAAATAAATTACAAGAAAAATATAATATTTTTCTCGACTTTAATTATCTAAATAAACTTGCCACTATATTGGAATACTCTCAATTAAAAAAACCACATACAGTGAATGTTAATTAAATTAAAGATGAAACAAAGCGCAATGAAATGAAATTCCCGCATTATCAAGTGCATTGTGCATTTGATAAAATTTCATTAAAAATCATCAGATTCGAATTAGGACTCTTCGAATACCTGAAGCGTTTTTGTTGATGGAAAAAAGATGCTGATTAAATTCTATTCAGTTTGATTTTACACAAACATCTGTTTGTTTCGCTGTTACTTTTTTTGTTGTTGTGTTTCGTTCGTTGTTGTTGATGGTGAGATGTAAATAAATCTGATGGCATTATAATAAATCAATCGAGCAAACCGGCAACTTTGGTGGAAATTTGAGATAGTCATCATCTGATACTAAGCATTACCAATTTGAGAATTGACCTCGCATACGCTACGTGCTATTATTTTTTTTCTATGCTACAAATTACTAATTAATTACACACATGATGTGCATAATATCCAAAATAAATATATTATGGGATGCCCCAAGGATCGCACTTGGAATCCTCACCACACAAATCTATTCATTATAAATGAATTATTATCTCAAGTTACAATTATGACATATATGTTCGTTTCAATAATTGCGTTTTTTTTTTTACGGCAGACTTGTTTTATTCCTTTGGTTGACTGTATTTGGAAATAGTAAGCGTTACTAGCAACCTTCACCCAATTTTTCCCAACATTGAAGTGCAACAATAACCACAACTGTTGTAATGTCGTCGCGGTTTCAAATATATTTTTAATACGATGTGTACAAGAAGTAGATTTTCTCTTCTAAACACAATCATTTAGATTTATTAGAACTAGCTGTTACTGTAAACGATAAAAATCTGTTAGGAAAAAAGCACAATTGTTTAGTCACCTATTGTAAGCAAAATATTTTCCATATGGAGTAAATTATGTTAATGCAGTGTTTGTTATTTGTAAACCCATTATAAATATTCATAATTCCTAATTAACCATTTTAATTATGTAACGTAAAAGTATGCCACAAGGATCTATTCGAAGCAGTCGACAGGATCTGATGGCATCCAGCCAAGAGACGGTGTTAAAGCAAAGACGGATAGATAAGGCGCAGAGCTGAAAAGTTGGCAAGGGTAATGCGAGAGTTTATCTCTAGCCTTCCTGTATAGTTTTAGAGATATGTAGTAGTTAATACATGTGTGCCACTCTCACTCTTAAAATCCGAAAACTTGCAGCACGCTACACACATCATTAAACTTCCAGGCTTTCCGCTCTGATGGAACCTCTCTTTTGATTCAACGACGACTCTTGTTTGTATTAACTAACATAACATTACCAGACGGCTCAATCTAAGCTACCTATAAGCTCAGCGAAATTTACGACGAGCACACTCTCATTGCATACAAGGTGCTCCTTTTTGCGGAGATAATTGCCTGAAATACACTCGTCGGGGTAGCGAATAATTGGGAAGGAGTGAAACACCACCACCACCGAAAGATATTACTTACGTTCACTTGGATTCCACTTACATGCCAGACAGAATGTAAAACGTTCAGTAACGTGTAACCGAGGATTAAAGATTACATTTCGGAGAAATACAATGCTTTGAAATTGTTAGTTGGCACACTACATTGCTGGCGAATAGATAAAAATTTATCTAACAGAAAAGGGATATTATAGTGCTTGTCTGATTGTGGATACTTGAAGCAGATATCAATTTTAATTATGGAGAGTGCACTTTTGCAACCCCTAAAGCTGGATTTAGTTAATGTGCCATCGCGAAAGTTTTCGAAATATTCAAAAAACTCAACATACCGAGTGTTGTAAAATTGCGTGTACTTGCGATAAATTTATCCACGAATTCAGCATATTCTGCGTGAATCACCCATCTACTTTTAGAAGCTCTAACATGTTTTTCCGAGTGTTTTTCGTATAGTAACAAGAACCAGAACTTGGAGCACTCACTCTCTGGCGATATATACAAGCATCAGCAGAGAGGAAATTGTTTATTTTACTTTCTGCTGCAACAGCAGCAGCCGCAGTTGCAATTTTAAATACACACACCATTGCAAATGTATATAAATTCGCTTGTATATACACACGTCCAACATGCATGATGGTATCATAGCATCAGACTTTTATTAAATATTATTATTCGCCGATCACGTTTGAATCGAATAATAATAATAACAATAATAAATTTGATCGTCCTAGTCGCGGAAAAAAAACGAAAACAGCGCCAGACTTGTTTTTTTCTATGGCTTAATTTCCATCAACAAAAATCCGCTTCCGTTATGACAACGAATTGAATTTGCATATAGACGATTAATATAAATTGTAACCTGTTAATTTCGATTAGGTGACTTCTGAAAATGAATTTCAAGCGCCATAAATGGGCAATTAAATTATTTTTACAACATCCGCTATTCCGAAAAAACAACCTTTTTAAATAGTTCCTAGTAGTTAATTAATGGGAGTCGAATTTTAATAACAATTTGGCTTTGAATCATGTCATGCAAATTGTTGCAACGAAAAATTGGATTTGATTCTTAGTATTCAATCATTACACCACACAATTTCCAAATCCTACCTACAACAAACATTGCATTGTTTGCCTCTCTCGTTTTGAATAATTTAGAAGCATTACTTGCACATTTTTTTTTAGTAATATTTGCTTGTATGGGCACATTTAATTTAATCGCGCATTTTATTATTTAATATATAGAAAAAACATGTAATAGTCCGGGCATAAATAATAGCGAAAAAATGGCGTTGCATGAGTAGAATGGAAATATCAAAAGTAGCGCAAGAGGAAAACATCTGTGATCTTTATTTGCATTTGTATGTGATCTGAATGTTTTGCTGCACTCTTCTTTTGTACCATTTTTCTGTTTGTTTGTAGCAAAAACAACAATCAATACTTGTTTGACGGAAAATTATACAAACATTTCTGCGAGAGTGTTTATTGTTGTATATACGTCACAGCTTAAATGCTTACGAGATATCCTTCCTACACTGAACAGTGACGATATCTTTAGTAAAAAAAATTACAAAATATTTAATCGTACTTTTGGAATGATAATTTAATAGAATAATGCGTAAAGTTCGTCTTTACTCTTTAAATAGTCTACGAATTTTAAAAAATGGCGAAGGCGCCGCAGAACTCTTTCTATACAGTAAAATGCCATAAAACTACAAAAATATGAAAAATTTCGGCCAATATTACGATCAAGATAAAAGTCTATGAATCCAAGCAATTTTTAAAAATATTTATGTTGAGTGCAGCATCACTGGTCCAGCAATTTCCACTTTTCCTCCTCTAAAACCAGCCTAAAGACCGATATTCGCAATTTTTTGTATAAAAATTGTTATAAACAATGTGAATAAAATGTTTAAACTGGTTTTGAATATAGAGTGCACATCCTGCGGTACATCGAATACATATTTTCTGCATTGGTAAAGTAACATGTTTGCAAGTTTGTAATGCATTCACCATTCAACTGATAATAATTCATCGCCAGAGATACGCCACCAAAGTAATTTTACATAAACTAGTATATTGTTGAAAGACGGTCATAATTTTCCAGTTTACATATTATTAAACAACGTTTCTAACGGACTGCAAGCAATAAATATTAACTATATAGATTATTTATTGAGATATATTGATTCATGTCTTATCTATTTTATTTTCCTTTTTTCTAACAACATATCATCGTAAATCACAATAAATCAATCACGTGCACCATTATATTGCAATAATGCAGCTTACTGTTCGTGCTAAGCCACATTGTTGTTATTATTTTCGAGCGGCACATTAATATTAATAAAAACCTCCCTCTACATCATACATTTTTTTTTTGTTGAAATAAATTATGAATAAATTAAAGATAAACTGACAAGATAAAATATCTCGTACGGCGTGTAATGGAGAAAGTGAATTTTCTAATCACAATTTTTACGCTCCCGCTTTAATTTATTCAAACACATTAATTTTGGATTTTCTCGTCAGTTAATTGTGGTTAATAACATATTGTGACGTCATTCGAAAAGTGCGTGCCGCATTGATTGGACAAGAGATTAGAAGATTGTCACGTAACGATTACATGCACGCACTTTTCGGTATTTTAAGTTTACCTTTGGGTTTTCGTCGTTCGACAAACAATTAAAAAACAAATGGAAATGCAAACTAGACTTGGTGTACCTGTGTAATAGAAAACTGGGGCAATATCATCAAGGCAGGTCATGTGAAAAGAGTGAAAGTCAAGACCATCTCACTCCCACTCAATCGGGCATTTATTCGTTCGCACTCGCTCACTCTCACTAATCGTGTTATGCAAGAGAAAACGGATTCACTCTCATTTCTCATTCATCTCTGTTATGTTGATGTTGCAGGAATATTTACCATTTCATTTTATTGCTGTATATAGAAATTTATGAAATGTATCCTCTCCGACATATACAACTGACCGAGATCCAATTTAATTGCTTCGGGAGCATTTACGATGATTTCAGTCTGTACATTTTCAGTTTCATTAATTCATATCGTAAATTTTATAATTATAGTTCAATAAAAACCTATTAATGTAGATGTCAATGTCGATTAATTAAGATTTCAGATAATTACCGAAAGCTAATTTAAATGTGTAGACGATGACGAAATTCGAATTCGCTCTACTCAAAGCGAGACGAAAGTTATAATATTCTTGAGAATTTGCTGAACAATATTATTATAAATGAATAAAAATAAATATTTATTTAAAATAATTTGGTTTTTTCACTTTTACAAAAATTTTGAATGTTCCAAAAATGTTACCCCTTGTATATATTTTATAATTAGACTCGTAAAAGCTTTTGGTGTAGATGTCAATGTCGATTAACACAGAGAGACAAGATTTGAGATAATTACCAACATTTATCTAATTTAAATGTTAGACTGATGTTGAAATTAGATTTCGTTTTTCGTAAAAGCGAGCGATATTTTTGAATGTTTGTCGGATAAAAAGGTAAATGCGGGCTAGAATTACACGTTGCCCGTATAAAAAAGGCATTTTATTTGAAAATGCACGACGACGACGACGAAAGGGACAATTGGATGATGATGATAGCAAACAGAAGCACGCAATAATTTCGTATTGAAAAATAGACAAAAAGAGTTTTATGCTGACGCATTTTACTACAGGCTAGTATATGGAAACATCATGCATAATGCAAAGTATTCTATGCCAAAATAGATCTACCAGCATGCATGCATGGCTCTACCATATGCCATTCTTTTTCCTCTTTGACATTGTAATTAGTATTCCTTCCATTTCGTTTTTATACTCTTTTACTGCACGTGTGTGTGAATGAAAAGAAGCCTAATTGAAGAATGGCCATATTTAGGCAACAGATTTGCAGAAAAATAAATAATACTAATCCAATATCATGCAGGTGTAATTTACTTTTGTGGTTTTATGGAATTCTTTTGTTCTTCGCCAGATCGTTTTTATAATAAAATCGCGCTTTTTTCTTATGGACTACTATGTCGCTGATGATGATGCTTGCGTCATGTTTAGATTGGATGGCATTGGTTCAGAATGTTCTATGGGGATAATAGAATAATACATAGAAAACCATAACAAAGGATTTTCGATGCATTACTATATGTAGTGTTGCTCATTTTCTGTTAACACATTTAATTTTATACAATACACACTCTTTGCAATTATTCTCTAAAGACATTAAAAGGAGGAAAAAATTGAAAACTAATTGAGGAATCTGTATGTATCAAGGTTTTCTGATGGGAATTTATTTTTACTATTAATAGGAATGTTTGCTCATTCTTCAACAATTCCATATACAGATAATTATACCTTCATCAAGTTAGCATTACAACTTTTGAATTTTGAATATTTGACAGTTAGATCAATTGTCGTTTTTTAGTCGTAAATTAGTTGTGAAGTCAAAAAAATTGTCGTTTTTTTATTTTTAAAAATAAGGCGTAGTAATGCTAACTTGACAGTCAAGTTAGCACTACCACCTATAGAAATTAAATTTTGATAAAGTTTGCCTATTGAAATAATTGTCGTTTTTTAGTCGTAAATTAGTTGTGAATTCCAAAAATTGGTTGTTTTTTTATTTTTAAAAATAAGGCGTAGTAATGCTAACTTGACAGTCAAGTTAGCACTACTACCTATAGAAATTAAATTTTATTAAAGTTTGCCTATTGAAATAATTGTCGTTTTTTAGTCGTAAATTAGTTGTGAATTCCAAAAATTGGTCGTTTTTTTATTTTTAAAAATAAGGCGTAGTAATGCTAACTTGACAGTCAAGTTAGCACTACCACCTATAGAAATTAAATTTTATTAAAGTTTGCCTATTGAAAAAATTGTCGATTTTTAGTAGTCATTGCAGCTTAGGTTCTTGTTCTTTTTAGCATGAGCTTAAAATAAAAGTAAAACGACCTAAGTGAATTGACAAAAAGAATACGACACATACTACATAGAACATTGATGTCATAACATAGCGATCGCGACTTTAGCAGCCATATTGTATCAGCGAGTAAGTTTATAATACAAGTATTATTACTTATTACTTATTATTGATTGTTAAAATGCATTCTTTTGAACCGCAAAAACGAGGTAGACGTGCTAGAGTTAGCGCTGAAGAATACATCAATGTTGTCTTAAAGCACAAAGACAGAATATTACATATGAATCAAGTTGTTCCTGCTTCAAACAAAGTGTGGAGTGATATTGCATCTGCATTAGATGGAAAAGTGAAAAGTGATTCCGTGTATTCACTAACTGTATCCAATCGGCACGGTTTATTGGATAAACTTTTTGGCCGTGAAATTTTGCGTCAAGATATTTCTGCAGATACCATAAATGGTACTTTCGACGACAGCAACGTGTCCCTGAATTCCAGTTCGCAGCAAACTATTATTTTTACAGTAACTTTTGGAAAATCGGAGTTCCAAGAGTTATTAACTGAGACGTCCTACGTGGTTCGTAATAGTAAAAAACAGCGCTTGCGAAAATATACAATTTTGAAGCAAAAAAAATGGACAGAAATAATGGCCAAAAAAGTTTACGATGAAGCCGGATTACAACATGGTTTTCATTTTAAAAATCACTATATTTTTCGTGATGCTACAAGTGGATCATGTAAAGGTGAGAAACTCACACGTTTTCAAAATTGAAAAATGTATTTTGCAATTTTGATCAATTAAAGTGATCAATTAAATCTGAGCTCTATTTATCTATGAAAAAAAAATCGTATGTTGTAGAAGAGTCATTTGACATATTTTTAATAAGTTCTCAACACAAATAATTTAAAGGACTTTATCTAGATTTTGCACCAAGCACGATTTTGTGCTTGGTGCTTGAGCATTGTAATTGCTGATCGAGACACTTTAAAAAACCATAAAGAAAATGCAAACTTCTCAAAATTTGTCAATTTTTTGATATTTTGACCTTGATCAGTAAATAATTGATCGGCAATCGTCACATTTCTGTTTTATTTTGACCTATTACAAAACTCACTATCTGGTGTGGACGAGAAAAAAAATATAAAATTCGATTTGACAAAAAAACAAGTCAAAAACAAATACCAAAAACTATACACATTTAATTTGTTTCTGATTGTTCAATTTATATTCTATTGTCAATAAATGCAAATAAGATGTTTTATTTCTTTTTCAACTTTTATTTTTATTTTTGCACATTATAGGATATTGTGCTTGTGGAAGTGTCCTGCAATGTAGAATCTCAGCTTTAGAACATGAGCGCTTGGTTAAGGTTATCTGCACATTAGAAAAAGGCAATACGAAATGTGGAAAAAGGCAACTACGCTATGAGACACGGATAAAAGTGGCAAAGGAATTACAACAAAAATCTGTCTTTGCATATCGTAATCAAGAAGCGCATAAAATGGCTGATAAAGGAGACGAAAACTTAAATCTTTTGTACACGAAGGAAGTATTAAGGAATGTCAAGCACGAATACAAGAAGGCTCAGTATCTCGATCCTGATCCAATTAAATCACTATCACTTATGAAGAGGAAGACTACTTTTGGGCAAAATGTGATACATGATATAAGTTATGATCCTTTTTATGTACATTTTTGGTCCAGTCACCAAAATAAAATATATAATGATAAATTTACTGAAGAAGGTGCGTGTCTAAGTATCGACGAGACCGGTAAAGTAGCACCAAAAGTAGTACACGTCGACGGACGCAAATCAAAACATTTATTTTTATACACATCGGTCTTGAATTGCAAAGCTGGTTTACTTCCTGTACAACGTCAAATCACCGAATGCCATGATGCGGTATCAATCAGTACATGGCTGAAGAAATGGTTGAGATCTGGAGCAAAATATCCCACTGAAGTGGTAAGAAATTAAAACATAATGTCAAAATGAACAATTATAATCTTGGCTATTTGCATTTATTATTTAAAAATATTAGTGTTGTGAACTCTACTCATGACTCTGAAGTTTGAATTGTGTTGGATTGGTATCAGTTCAGCCGCATTTGGTACTGGCACAAATGCAGCTCAATTCTGGGTTGAATTTATAGCACTTATATTTAAAAACAATGAATGCAACTAATTATTTTATTTTTGTATAATTTTGTTTTTACACTCTTAGTACAGTATTCAGGGTGTTTCAAAATTAAACGGAATCATGTGAGGTAACAAAATACTAGTAACAAATAAGATTTCTTGGTTTTTTAAAGGTCTGCGACGAGTCACGAGCATTATTAAATGCAATTACCACTGCATTTACACCGTATATGACTGTGGAACAATATTCGAATGCATGCGGTTACGAAAAGTCCACAATGCCAAAATGTTTTATTCGCATAGACGTTGCCCACTACATTAAAAGTTGGGCTAATTTTTTATCAAAATTGGTTAGACAACGAATCAAAGAATTTTACCTTGTTGCAATTGGCACCTTAATCATATGCCATGAATTAAATAGTGCCCGAGCAATAATAAAGGCTATTCTCATTATAGCCTCTAGCGAAACCATCGGTGCAGGGACCCCAACTTTGAATACTGGGGAGGAACTTATAAAGAAACTCGCCACAGAAGAATCCCCAAGGTTCGCGGAAATAAACGATCTAATTGAAAAAATTGCGGCAACCGAGAATGAATCAGTGCTCGAAGATCAAACAAAATCCGATGAATCTTCGGAAAATGAGGAAATCATTGAAATCCAAGAATCGAACATTGATGTAGAATTGATTCCAAAAGATACTAAAAGATTTTGGTTTGATTGGGCTTCAAAAATTCAAGAGGAGGTACATAGGGTTCTTAGTACAGAAGAAGGGGATAGAGACAACCCACGCGTTTGCCCAGAAATAGCAAGTCACCTATTAAAAAAAATTGAGACTATCCCTCTATGGGGCAACGTTTGCAGGGATGCATTTGGATATGGTCGTGTGCCTGCATCCAGCGCTTGCATAGAAGGAGAGTTTAATTTAGTAAAAACGCACATCCTTCAAAAAAAAACATTGAGAGTCGACGTATTAGTCGAGACATTAATCGAGCAGGACAATGGCAGGTTGGCCATAATTAACTCAGAGTCGAATAATGCAAAACAATATGGTAAAATTGATCTGACAATACAAGACCCGAGACAAGACCTATCTAGCAGCCGATTTAGCACCGAAGAGGAGGATGAAGTATCGAATTTCCATGAAATGGAAATGCATAATGATATGGATTTGCATAATGATATCATAGCAGCAAAAGAAGAAAAGCTGCACAGCAGTGCTGAGATACTAGAAGAAGAAATAAAACAAACTGAAAATGAAAATAAAGAAAATGTATACACTACTGATAAAAATCCTAAGAAAAGATATCGAGCAGTATCATTAAAACCGTTAAATGAAATTTCTATTACTAATAAACAATGTTCAGCTTGTGCAAATAATCATATGCCATCGGATGCACATAAATGTGTTATATGCAAAAAAAACGTGCATGTACTAGCTGGATGTTCCACACCAGCTGACGATGAAGAAGGCTATGAAGAACAAAGGTTCTGTACGGATTGTTTTGATGATGATCAAAAATTGGCAAGACTGGCTCTTCAATCCTGCGAAAACTGGAAAGGGGAAGGAACTTCTGAAAAGAAACAAACGAAGGGAAAATATTTAGGAGGTAATAAGCATGCTGTTAAAGATGCATTAATGTTCGATAAACATCATAAAATTTCAATTTTAAAAAATGGATGCATCATGGGTTTGGAGTTCGTAAAAATAGAAAAGACCAAATTGACCATAATCAATACTTGTGCGTTTGACAGCATTTTTCAAATTCTACTAGCAGCCGCCACAGACAATCCACATATTCTGGAATATTTCCAACTGAAGCAAGATACCAACGACATGTTCAACATCCTACTTTACACCTTAGGTATTAAAAAAATTACGACTAAGACATATTCACTACGGGCAAAAGCTATCCTTCAATCTATGGATATAAAGCTGGAAAAGGGCATTCAGCATATAGATGCCAGAGTTAATGTGGCTCATTTATATGGGCGTTTGTTCGACATGCAGCCAACTTTCATTAAAAAATCTAAATGCTGTAACATAAAAATTGAAAAGCGTGTGGCGTTTGTTACCGATGAAGTTTTGTTCCACAAAAATTTTGAATTTATTGCTCTAAAAGAAATTATCGCATCAGATCCTCAGACTTGTCCTGGATGCAAGAACTGGAAGAGTATAGAATGGGAACTGTCAGATATAGGTATAACAAGTTATTATAGTCTATATAAAGTTTAAGATCATAGTGGTTTTCTAAAAACAGTTTACACAAGCCAAAAGTAAATAACGCAGTAAATTTAAACTACGGCCATTTTATTTAAGGAAAACAAATCAGCTGATTTGCCATGTTAAATTTAATCGTAGTTGTCTAAACTCCTAAATAATTTTAGCCAATCAGAGTTGCAAAACTCTTTCTACTGCGTTTTTACCACTATGTTCTTAAACTTTATAGACTATAATGCCTGGTTTATCAAAACTTATTCGTTCTATAACTTTATTGGTTTTTTAAAGTGTGTATATCAACGATTATTGTAAACCATTGTTGCTATGTATTTTATGAAACCAATAATGTTATTGAATGAATAAAACTTTTTGTGTATAGAGTGTGTGTGTCTCGCGAGCACACTGTCTGTAATGTACAGTCATGTAATTCTGTTTGTTTTATCAGGTCCAATACTTGCCATTGAGACAGCTCAGACAATGGGTGAAGTTCAGCTAAAAAGACTTCCAAAATATATCCAGAACCCAGACCCAAACACTGATGACCACTTCAAACTTGTTGGGTGCATCCAATACGACGCGCTCCGCAGTTTTAACACTGCACATTCCAGCGTCTTGGGCCACTATAGAGCTATTGCATTCAGAAACCGGAGTAAATGGATCATGTACGATGACTTGCGAGAAAAAGCTGAAGAATTAAATTCTAGTACCAAAATTATACCAGCTGTATTAATTTATATTAAAGTTTAAGACATACGTCTAATAGATTTACATTATTTTCGAAACCTATTACTAAAGCTATTGCGTCTCGATATCCCTACATTTGTTTGTACTTCATAACTAATTTACGACAAAAAAACAACAATTAATTCAACCGCAAACCTTTGTAAAATTTAATTTCTATAGGTGGTAATGCTAACTTGACTGTCAAGTTAGCATTACTACGCCTTATTTTTAAAAATAAAAAAACGACCAATTTTTGGAATTCACAACTAATTTACGACTAAAAATCGACAATTTTTTCAATAGGCAAACTTTAATAAAATTTAATTTCTATAGGTGGTAGTGCTAACTTGACTGTCAAGTTAGCATTACTACGCCTTATTTTTAAAAATAAAAAAACGACCAATTTTTGGAATTCACAACTAATTTACGACTAAAAAACGACAATTATTTCAATAGGCAAACTTTAATAAAATTTAATTTCTATAGGTAGTAGTGCTAACTTGACTGTCAAGTTAGCATTACTACGCCTTATTTTTAAAAATAAAAAAACGACCAATTTTTGGAATTCACAACTAATTTACGACTAAAAAACGACAATTATTTCAATAGGCAAACTTTATCAAAATTTAATTTCTATAGGTGGTAGTGCTAACTTGACTGTCAAGTTAGCATTACTACGCCTTATTTTTAAAAATAAAAAAACGACAATTTTTTTGACTTCACAACTAATTTACGACTAAAAAACGACAATTGATCTAACTGTCAAATATTCAAAATTCAAAAGTTGTAATGCTAACTTGATGCAATTGATAATTATTTATTATAAAATAAATTTTAGATTTCTGGCCAATCGGCTTCAATATAATCTCGCCACACTGTATACGTGAATCTCAAGGGGCTAAATAATTTATTTGATTACAAAACAATACATATAGCCTGCTGATATTGCAATATAATCAGGTTATACATTAAATTAGATTTATTGGAGCGAAAATGGCTTTATGACCCCTCAATTTTAATTAATTGCATCACGTGCTTGTTTATCGACATAGTGCGTTTATTATTTTGGGGCCAATATTAATCCATTATTTTAATGAGCCCCCGCAGCCAATAAAAGAGGTGTCAATTTTTTCGCCATAGGAAATAAAGCGCGTATCAGTGTCGAAATCCATGGGGGCCGAAATTTCTTCATATTGTGGTGGACAACCACACCAGTTTAATAGAATGCCATATATCAAGGACTGTCGGGGCGAGGATTGTATCAGATTTCCAAGCTACGACTTTACCACCCATGGATTGACTTGCAATCCCCATACATTTATCGTTATTTAAACTTATTTAAAATAAAAAGCAAAAATATCGCTCGCTTATGCGGTAAACGTCGACTTATGTAATGGTCAAAATCAATAGCAACACACGAATAGAAAATAAAGTTCACCGACAAATAATTCATATGAACAATTAACTTTGTTCCTTGTATGTAATTTATGTTGTTTAAAAAAAATAACAAAAGTGTAAAACAAAATTACAAATAAATTTGATACATATGTCCTCGCAACTGTGCAATGCTAAATTAAACATATCAAAAAAAGCAACAGCTGTACTTATAATAATTGCAGTAGCTTTAATTTAGAATTTCGTTCGTCAAAATCGAGAACAAAAGAGTTGTTTTTTCTTAATAACTACATTTAATAAGTGTAATTACTATTATAATTAGTAGCGAAATTAACGCAATTTTATTTTCAACTTCAAATTGTTTATTTTCCGAACGAATAATAACTAACGAAGTGGAAATTTACTGCACAACTAATTTTGCTAATTTTCGTGTAATAAATATTTAATTAAACTACACAATTTTCCGTGATATATATTTTCGGAATATTAATAATTAAAAATATTGCGTTAAAATTCAAATTCCACTTAATTGAATTAAAGTTATTATTTTATGCTAATTGAATTTATAAGAAACATTCCAGCGCGTATAATTAAATGCAAATTATAATGGATTTGAAAAAAAAAGGCGAATGATTTCAACAAAGTTGAAAGTAATACATGAATGGCTAGTAGCAAATGCTTTTAATGATATAGTAAATAAGAATCTTACTACATTTATATACTTGTTTTTCAATCCTCCAAACATGTATTTCGGTCAAAGAAAACATGTTCTAAGGTGTGAATTGCTTCCAGCAAAAATACTATACACATATTATTACACCCTGCTTAGAGAAAAGGCACTTTCGATGCGATATTGAAGATAGAGGACCCTGGATTTTATCGAACTTAATAATATTGGTTGATTATGTAATATTATGCTAATTTTAATATTCTGTTGCTTATTAAAAAATAGAATGTCTTAAGTAGTTTTTCTTACACACAATTACTAATACTCCTATTATATGCATATTTAATAACAGGTTGAATTTCAACTCGCCGGACGTAATTTTCTTCATGCGTGCCTTCGAATTAACCATTTTCATACTATACATATTTTTTTTCATCATTATCTCATTTCGATCTTTCTTTCATCTCCCTATATTTAACCACACACGGCAGAAAAAAAAGTGCGTATAGAATTTTGGGATGGTACCTAGAGGCGCTATCAAATTATTTCAAACAAGAAATTATTATTATATTTACTGTGTACCGCGCTCAATATTTACTTTGCCCGATATTAAAACCTTTGTGTCGAATGATTAGCTCGTCATTTTTTCCAACATATTATGTTTTATTGAAATCTGGATTTAATTTGCCATTTAACATTTTGTTCCTTTAAATCTGATAGTGTTGAATGCTGTCTAAAGCTAAAAGCATGTACGACATGAAATAGGCGTTCAACTTTAAATCGCCCACACGTGTGTTTGGCAGAAACTTCAAAAGATAAACAAGATGCGTTTTCCCATTTTTATTTTCAAGCGAGAGAAAAAAAAACATATTTTCTTTTAAACTGAAAAGAAACGTCGCAGTATTTCTTTTATTTTCTTGGAAATGTTTTTTTTTGAATAGGTGCAATCATTTGCAATATTACGAAATGTCATGTTGTCCCAACTAATCCCTATCATAATATAAAATAAGTAAAAAGTCTGCAGATTGTTCCGCAAAGAAAGCAATGAACTCGGTAAATCTAAATCCAATAAACACTCGGTGAAATTAAGATTAATTTTAATCTAGATGATTAATTGTAATTTGAATTTGTACAAATAGCCATTTAAGACACATCAATCTCAGTTGCAAATCGATTTGCAATGCTAATTACTTGATTGAAAGAGAATGTGAAGTATAATGTGCGACTAGAGGAGAGTTTGATGAAAATGCTCTCCGGAAAAAATTATAATTACAAAAAAATATCGTCTACGTTTAGAATGCTATTAAAGAAAAACAATCTACTTTTGACTTTTATTACTTGCATGATAGCATCTTAACTGTAGGCCAAATACGATACTATCGCATTAATCTGTGTACTAACAAATCACATGTCATCCTATCTGACATGCAGAGAAAAAATATAAAACTTTTATGTGCATAGTGATAAAATAATAATGCAAACTGTTGTGATACAAGCGAAACATTTTTTCGATATTTCTGAAATCCACGTTTCTAAAAATAGTCGAAAAACACTTTAAAAATAAGCATTTTTGCGTTTATTTTTATGCCACAGTCGATTTGATCGACCATTTAACCCAATTTTCAATTAAACGGCCGATCCAAAAATAAGTGGCACATTTCTTTCGTTCGACTGTCTCTACATTGAATAACATGATGTGGTGACATTTAAAAATAGCTACCTAAAACAGGCAACTTACTGAAATACCCATTGCAACCTTACTTCCACCATCATAAGCAGAGATAAAAGCGGAACCAGTTTATAATAGCATTGCCGTGAGCTAGTTGGACCATGTCCGTCAGCCATCACCGTGTGGTGGTCGTGGTGGCTGCTGGTAAATCCGCTATATTAACGCCACAGAAAAGCAAGCAAACCCTCGGTGCTCGAAATGAACCAGTGGCGTCCAAAACACTCACTTATTAGACTGGCAAAGGTGACTGGCCCTACTTGACATACCTACCGACATTCCGATTCATGAGGTATTATATACAGAGTGGTCCACGAGCAAACCATCATCAAAAGAGACTAATCGGAGAAGACTTACGAAACCCTTAGATCTAATGGACCATTAGAGACCAAAAGCAGCAAAAGTACCAATATCAAAGGGGTCTAGGACTTTTAGATTCCAAAAAATGCGAACTGGGGACTCATTTTGAGAAAATGTGAACCAATTAGGACGTTATTAATTATTTTGAATCTTAGAAAATGCACTTCCTTGAAATTCTGCAGAAAATCCCCAAAAAAATGTAAACATTTAACCATTTCCTAGTCTTATCGGAAATTCCTCACAAGTTCGTTCCACTTTTGAGCAAAACAAAATTCCAATGTACACTTTTTGCCCAATAAATGTGCTTATCGGTATTACATAATAGTTATTCGACATAAACACGTTGAAAAAACTGTCGAACTCTTATCAGCCGTTTAGCACCTAATAAAAATTTGGAATTTAGTTTTTGCGAAAATTTCACGCATGTTAGTTGAAAACAAGTTTTTTGCTCCGCTTTTTACTGTACAATTGCCTTTTAAAATTCCACTTTAATATCGATTTAGAAGATAATTGGGAAGATAAGACCACATGACAAGTGCACAAAAAAGTGATTTATGGGAATTTTTCTATAATAGCTTTATTAGTATATTTCGGAGGTATATTTTAAGACAAGCTAAGTTTCTATTAAATAAAAAATTATATTAGAATATTTGATACTTTAAGAACATTTATTTTGGAAGCTACATCACCAACACAACGTCACCCCTGACCTCAGAGACTTTCCATGATGGTTAATGAATATTTTACTAGCAAAGTTCCTTCAGAAATGCGAAAACTACCCTTTTTGTCACACAGCACCAATTTTAACTATTTAGACCTCATAACTTAGACAGAACAGTGATAAACGAACTTTTGGGTCGACATAAGAAGCAGGCAGACATGATAAATATTTAGAAGACCTTTTTAAAGGACAAGCACTATAAACATTTAATTTTTAACTTGTTTGGAAATTAAATTTACTTATTGAGCGAAAGTTACGTTGCTGTTTATTCAATTTCATTCTACACGAGAAGTTAATGAGATGAAAGTTGGCTAGGGCCAATTTTCGACCGTTTTTTCCTCTCGACGTCATCTATTTGTATAAAAGGGTGGTTTCATTTATTATCGGGATTTAACCGTGTCGCCCTTATTAGCAAATGTTTGCTATCTTGGCTTTGGTGTACATTGAGCGGAAAATTATGTTATTTTATTGCGAGTGGAGGTCTAATCCGCTAGCCTGAAACTCCTGAAAGTCAACTCGAAAAGGCATAGCGATAGAATAATGCTTTAATCTAATAATATACGATTATTGTTTATACGATTTTGTTATATAGGAAAAAACATCCATACATGTATGTATGTTAGTACATTAGCATACATTACATGTCTGACATATTTATGCAGACTTATATACTGTGACGTTATAAAATTACGAAAACTTACGAGCATATAAATACTTGTATACCGACTATTCATATAAGAGATGGTATTAAATCCTTACAAGTTTTTACATAGTGCTATTATTTTGTTCCCTTCTCTATTTTCCTGCTCGCAGCTTTTAATTACAACAAAAATGCAAATTCTACGTCTATTGTTTTAATTATGATGAAAGAATAACGGATCATTTTTCATTCTCTTCTTCGAGCGAATTTCATAGACATTTCTCCTCTCGCATTCAAGATGCCATTTGAAATTGAACATTTCAAGCCCAGAGATTCAAATCGAATTTCACATGATTGCATGAACAGAAAATGAATAATCAACTCAACCAACGAAATTCGTGTATAGAGAGACGAAAAAACGTTTTATTACATTATAAAAACCACTTTTTCTGCATATTATGGCCGATTATCTAGTACGTGATATTGTGACATGCTTGTCAGTTTCTTGGAAGTACTTGGCTTGGCTGGTGTCGCGTGTTAAATGATGAATCCTAGAAGACCCTGTATAAAATAAATGTACCCTGGCTACTGCCGAGTGGTTGTGTGACCGGCCTTGTTCGGGTCTTTGCCCGGTTGTTACCCCCCTACTTTTACAAAACTTTACTAAATTTTTTTAACACCCAAATATGTCGTCGATAACTAATAAATTCAATTTAATCATCACATGTCAAACTATAGAGACAGAGGGTAATTAATCAGCAATATTGAATTTGGCATTCCTACAACCCCCAAATTTCGATTAGTTTGGCGAGTGTCTCAAGAGCTGACTGGCAGACTTTACTAATAATAGTAAGTTTGTATTTCAAAGCTAGAATTGAACATTCCCAAATAATAATTAAGTCCTTCTTTTTTTAGCTGCTAAATAAATTTAATTTAGCTCAATGTTTACTTCGTGGAAAATCAACACAGCCTTAATCAATAAGAGAGTTCGCGTTTATACGAGTATCAAAACAGGCATTTATTTCGTCTAATAGCAGCATTTAGCAATATAATCAATATTTTCAAAATAGCCCCAGTAAAATGAAGTTAACGTCATTTTTGGTAAGAAAAATTGCACAAGATTTTTGTGATTCCAAAGTTCAGCTATAATAGCATTGCAAGAACTAGCAAAGTGCATTTGATAGGTATTTTGAAACATCAATTGAGACAAGTTGCACTCTACTTGTAACTGGTAGAGTCAACAATATGCAGAGTGCCACTCTTATCTTCAGAAAATACAGTCGACAACCTTCCAAAAGTGCACAACAAAATTTTCTATTGTAATTTCGGCTTTAAATAAATAAATGGCAATAAGATTTTTGCAAAATTTGTACCAGCTTGAGCTTCCATAAGCTACAGGACCATTTCGTCCAATACTAAATTAATATTGTTTTTTATTTCTCCATCAACGAACAGAAATATTCTCCATTCTTGTTGATTCCAATTATAGTACGTTAGGTAAGAAAGCAAAATAAACCAGAAGGTTTTGTTTTAATTAAAGTTGAACAAAGCTTGATAGCAATGGTATTTGTTGATGAAAATGAGAAGAAGAGTTTCGTATATATGTGTATGTAAACAAAGTCTTGTTCATTAATTAAGACAAGTCCCTCTATACTAATGTTTTCATTTCGAAATGCCTCCGGAACAGTTTTTTTTTGTTGTACTTCTAGATTTCAGCTTGTTCGAATGATTCCAGCCATTCTTCATACACAATATGAGTGTGTTGGCTTGTTCAGCAAGTGCGGGGCTTCATTATTTATTTTGCATATAATATTGAAAGTGTTTGCTTGCTGAGCCTCAATAACACCACCACCTTATTACCATGGCAATGTGCCCCTAACAACTGCCAACTTTTTGCTCTCGATTATCGCACTGCAAATGGCAAGTCACACATCGCAATAATAATAAGAAGAAGGAAATTAAAATGTCATTCTTTGGCATCAAATTAGCTTGTCCGCCTCCTCCTTACAATATAATATAAAGTCGCGCGCGACATACTCATATTGATAAATTTAATTAATCATTCACGTTTCACTCTGTTGAGTGAAATCAGAATGTAAGAATGCTGCCCAGTGGAACTTATTATTTGACGGAACAACAAAAGCATACCGCCTACTCTCGTTTTTTCTTCTCCGCTCGTTACATAATCGAGCTGATCGAGCAGGTGTTTTAGGCTTCGGTCATTTTAGTTGCCCTTTCATGTTGAGGTAGGCAACCGACTTATAAAAGCTGTTCTTTAATTAATTTCCTGAATGAAAACTATTCATTTTCGGTAAGAAAAATTACCAATTGGGTTAAAAAGTCTAAAAAGCGAGATAAAACTAACAGAAAGTTTAGAAACTTGGCTAGATAGATTTAAAAAAAATTCAGGGCTCTATTTAGGGCACCCCAAAAAAATATTCCTAAAGCTGCGAGCCGCTGCGGGTCCACTCTCGATTTTTTTTTCTCTCGCTCGTTATAAATTTCGATAGAGCAGGTGTTTTGGGCCTTATTCAGTACGCCCTTTCGTGTGTCGGAAGACTACAAAACCCCTACCCTAACAATGAATTCCTCAAAATCATTCAAAATCCCGCAGGATCGCGAGAATATTAAAAAAACCTAAAATCGCAAACGAAACAATCTGGACAATACACAAATACGTATCGAAACCATCAATGTGCCTAAAAGTATTTACAATTGACTGCTGTCGGCCGCTATATCTAAAGATAAATATGCATCATGCATATTTACCTACAAGCCAATCCTAACCTAACCTTTTGAAGGAATGGCACGTTTTCGCCAGTTTATGGGACAAATACCTGGATTTGTAAACAGTACGAACGTGTAAAATAAGATGGCTTACCTGATTTATTAAAATGCATACTGATTTCTATCCAAAACTGCTACAGATTGCGTTTGAAGCCAAACACTTTTTGATTCAAGGTCTCATCATGATATCAAAACATGGCAAACTGTCATCAATTTCAAACTATTAATTGACCAATGCACAGAACGATTTTCGCAAAGTAAACTGAATCACTACACCAAAACTAATGTTTTTCAAATGAATTTCCACTTGTAAACACGTTAAACTAACGAAAAAATAGCACACGTCGAAGAAAAGGTTGTTTTCAACATGGCCGCCACTAAACTCGGCAACTCGGCTATTTTACTACAAGGATTTGTTGACCCTGGTAAATCGGCGCATTTCATTGGCCAGCACAATGCGGCTGACATTCTCATTGGTCCAATTCAAGGTTATGAACAAAACATCGACATGCACCTGTCTCCACGAAAATTTGGTTTTCAACTGCAAATTGCAGCTTTAAAATGCCTTCTATACTGTTAAACTCTTCGTTAAGTATTGCTTTATAGTTGTGTATAATTGGACAATCGAATTTTCTTGAGGAAAATGTGAAAAACTTGAATGTTCAAATTCCGGCTGGCGTCACTCCGCGACACCCTCTGGGGCCATCTATAGAGGGGAAGCTGCACTAAACTGCATGTGAGTAGATTTTAATTTGTTTATTTGCGGAAATTAAATAATGGAAAAGTCGCTATTTAGCATTTATGAACAAATGTATTGCAAATGTACCAATATTTTATTATTTAAACGGTGTATAGATTATTTTTGTGTGTGGCAAAGTGGCATCTATTGGTAACATTTGTAATCCTGTGACAATTAACAAATTTAAATAATTTAAGTGTCACCCGAGAATTTCTAATTAATTTAATTAATGCCTAGATGCATAATTAAATATGCAAAAATGTGTATAATTAATGCCATATTTTTTAATATTTTTCTGCGCGGTCGGAAATATTTTATAAATTAATAACAAATAATTAGAGAACATTTTAAAAATACCTTTCGTCTTCAAGTACTCCATCCGTCTTCGTCTTAAAAAACGAGCCACTAAATGCCTCCATATTTTTGAGTTTTTTTGGTGGTGCAAAGCACGACATAAAATCGAAGATGGTTAAATTCGGAAATATTTATGAAAGTACATTTTGTCACTGGATGATTTTCACATGAACGCAACACACGGCTTTTCACCAGTACGATTGAGATATTGCAACCGACTCGTGCTACTGTTTTATCGAGGAAAAAAGACATAAACAAATTATCCGATAACGAGTTTTATTGAATGGAGGAAAATGTGTGTTGAGTCGAGTCTCACTAATCTCCATGCGCTTCTGTGCTTGACAACAATGTTGCCAGGCAACCAGCAACGCGTCATTATATCCATTTTCCTTCTCTACTTGTTTACTTTCCAGCATTTCCACCCTGAAAACCACTTCAACCATTCTCAACGACCACCTATTTAATCGGCCTTCAATGCAATCGCAGAAAAAATGCATTTTGAATCGAAATTTAGAAAAGATTTATAACAATATGGCAACCATATGACAATAAAAAGCAAATGGCAACCTGAATGTCAGCCTAGCTTAACGTCAACCAAATTGATGCATTATTCCTTGAATTTCGTAATCAATATTGGGCTAAGTAAATTGTTTATATATTTAGGAAAGATTTATTTATTTTTAAATAGGTATACAAACAAAATAAAAGTAATCGATTATACCTAGGAAAACGCTTAGCATTATCGATACAATAGGAAAAGTCGAATTTCCTATTACATATTATATAAATTGAACATTGAACACACTGATTCTTTAATTATATATTGCACAATACAAAAAAGAATCTTTGGTCACACTAGTTTCTCTTATTTAACAATTAATTGCTGTATTCAATATATCGCCATTTTCTATGCATCCTGTAGCGCCATTTCGTGATCAATATTTAAATATGAATACAGCAAAACAAATAGTATAACAATTATTATAAATATCTACGCAGCACATTGCTTCACTAACAACGATTAAATGTAAAATTAAAAGAAAACTATCACATCTAAAACAAATCGATTATTAAATACTAATTAATATACTAATGTAGTATCGAATATTTTGAAAATGGCTTTGGAAAATGACTAGCAGCGACATCTTCTAGTTGCTTATTCAAAACGCCGTGCTGCAAGAGCATGTGCTCTCAATGGTTTACGTTCCACACGTTGGATGTCGCTATAAGACCGTTCTGCAACAAAATATACCAATTAAAGCGCGAAATTCATATTTTAAATTCAAAATTACCTCTAAATTTAATAAATTGACTTTGATTGTCTGGAATGATATTATTGGGCGCATTTCTTCTGGAAGATGCTGTATTATTATCTCTAGTGGATCGGAATGATCCCGGATTTCTGAGTGATGGTGGCTGGATGCAAAGCACATCCTCGTTCATTCGATAGGAAGTTACCGAGGGTGCTCCAAGGGTACTAGTATCGTCCTCGTAGGAATTCATGTAGATATCAGTTAAAACTGAAACAAATTAAATTAACAATTAAAACTGTGCTTAATTGTGAATAAATATAAGTAACAGTTGAATTAGTAGTAGTAGTAGAAATAAAGTTTGCAATTTATTTTAATTAATTGCACAATATCCTTTTAATTGCTGCATTGAATTGAAGGAAAAAAAATTGAAACATTTATGATGTAATCTCAAATCCATGCTTGGAGAAGTTTGTCAAGTACAACAGGTGTTATTATATCCTATAGGCAAGATTTATCGTTATTGTTATTTATTTATTATTACAATTAAACTGTTAGTCATACTTGATATATAAAGGTATAAAAAGAAAGTCGAAGAATTTAACAGTTAAACAACTGCAAAGATACGAAAATTAACACCGCATACAAAACAAATAACAGAAATAATAGCCTGATATCCATGACCGTCTAACAAATAACAATATAATTATTTTTATTGGTTCAAAAATTAATTTCAGCAAGACAATTGATATAAAGCAAGTTTCTCAAATTTTACGCTTCGTGAAGAAAGAAATTTATTTCTCTAAAAACATTTCGAAAAAATAAACCTACTTTTTTCACCCAAATACTCAAAAGCCCAACAATCAAATAAAACGTGACACAATTTAAGTAACCCGACCAAAATACAATTAATACTTACGATGACTTTTGCAATAAATTTTTAGTTTTCGGTTACGTTTTTTGATTTTCAAAATTCTGGCCAAACTATTACCTAAACAAAATATAAATAAATTATAATTAATTAACAGTTAGGTTACGAAAACACCTGCAGCTCTATAAATTGCACGTGACGCTCTTTTTTCGACCACACGAATTTTTAAATTTAATTATTTGATAATTAAACCCGAGAATTTAATTAATTTGCACGTGTTATAAATTATTAATGCTTAGGAAGATTATTCTTGGATTATAATAATAATTATTATTACAATAAATTAAATTAAAACGTGGAATGAAATTAGAAGTTAATCAGTTTCGGTTAGGAAACCATCATCAGACCATAAAAAATTAAGATAAAATATATTAATCACAATTTTGTGAAATTAAATTTGATTTAACAATATAAAGTTTGATAGAAATTATTTTCTAATGTTTTCTTAATAAATAAAAATTAAAATAAAATTTTAAGGGACAGTTTAAGCAATATTTTATTTTTTTAATTAAAAAAGTTTTATAATTTTAATTTTATAAATTAATTTCAAGTAAACAAAATAGAAAATTTAATATTTGAAGCAAAATAATATTGCAAATTAATAAAATATATGCAATAAAAAAATTCGCTGGAAATGAGATTCCACAGTACTTCTCTCGTTTATATACTAAAATTTAAATAAATCTGACAATTCTAACTGTGAGGGGGGTATTAAGGGTTGCAATTGTAAAATGTAGGTCTAGCCTAATTTCAATTAAATTAACTAAGTAATGATAAGTTAAATATGTTAAAATTACTACTACCAAATTTGAAAGAAATCCGAGCATTTTGACTGTAAACGGTATGTTAAGGGTTGAAATTGTAAAATAAGGGTCGCATATTATTTCTAATTAGATTTTTCGTAAATCTGTTTTAAATGTATAGTAGAAATCTAATATGAAGAAAATCCGATCCATATAACTCAAACTGTATATTTGGGGGGTGGGGGGTGTGTAGTTAGGGTTGTAAATTATTTTTAGTCACTCAATATGTGAATATATATAAAATTACTGACGGAAACTGGTGAGTTATGCTGACATATAAGAATAAAAACACCGCCAATTTTTGAACAATTAATTTAAAGACCCAACAGGCCACTAGGGTTAATTTTTAGGGGATGAAACTTTTACCAGCACTTTCTTCAATGTATTCCTAATATGTATGCCAAATTTGGTTCAAATGAAATATTCCTCCTGGCAGGTATTCACGTTACAACTTATGCATTTTTACAACTTTTTGACCCTTCAACCCTTAATAAAAAATCAACCCTTAGAAAAACTACAGATTTTTTGGAAGCATTCACCACTTGGGGTATATACGAAACATATGTTCAATATTTGGTCAAAATCGGTTTGCAACTTTAGAAGATTAAGTGGATGCACCGATTTTGCTGTTTTTGGCATGTTTTTGGCCAATAATGCGCAGGTCCTTGAGAATTTCCTAACTTTTTTTTCTTTAACCTAATCAATGGGCAGGTAGAAAAAAAGGACGCAAATTTTGCTTTAATCGGATCAGTAGATTCCAAAATATAGCGGTTTAAAGAAACGAACAGACCGACAGACCGACAGACCGACAGACCGACAGACCGACAGACGGAAATTAGTGAATATGATTTTCGTAATCTACGCATTCTATAAAGTAGAAAAAAGTGAAATTTGGAGAAATTTTTTTTTTCATGAATACAATACTTCCTCTACGAGAGAAGTAATAAGAATGCGTTAATGTGGAAATTTTCTTATTTTAAAATAATATTTTGTTTATTAAATTTAATAGAAAAATGTTTACATGTTAAAAAAATATTTGCATATGTTAATAAATTAATTATAAAGAAAAGAAATATTTTTTAAAAATAATTTAATTTATTAAATCAAAATTAATTCACCACTTTGAGACTTACGAAATATATGTAATCGTATAACATTACGATTTAAATATAAATGCAAAAAATCCCATCATAGCAAAAACCCATTTACGTGATAATTTCATGGTGGTTATTCTGCGTTAGTAAATATAAAGAGCAATTTAAAAAGCTGTAAAGATAATATACCGGGTGATCATAAAATAATCGCACTCAAAAAATTCAATCTCTAAATGATCACCCTGTATATCGCTGAACAAATAGAAAAACAGACAAGAAAAAAATTCGGCAGAGTTGAAATAGAAGTGCTTACGTGAAAGTCTGTTATCGAGGGTGGGATTTTCCCAAACTTCTTCTCGAGGCGTCCATTCGCGACGCCTTACCGTTTCTGGTTTACTAGTGATTACTGTGTCTGCAGCTAGCCGTCTCGATGCTGGAAAATACAAACATTTACTTGCTATACAGAATTGGAAAATCTAAATCCCACTCAGCATTTTCATCACATACATCCAAAGAAGAAGATAAACGATGGATGCCCTTTTTTGCTTTGTGACAATAATCCAAATGAAATTTTAGTTTATTTATTTATTTATAGAGCGACTATGTTGCAGATAGTGTACAGTTTGAATCGATTTTATCTCCAGTATAATTATCTGCGCTCTGCATATCAGAGGCAGCTCTAAATGCAATTAAAATTAAAAGCAACCAATCTATCCATGCATACATATCGCATCTTTTCAACTCCTAAGTAGTTCAAACTGTAAATCGCGTTCTAAACAATTAAATTGCGAAAGGCTTTTTTCCTCGAGCTCCGACTTCCACAAAAGAAACCGCATGTTTACATGCTCAGCAAACGCAACCCTCATATGTTACCAAACAAACAAACAACTAAAAAAAACTACAATTAAATTACTCACGTAGTTTCTGCCGAGCTGCAAGCCACTCATCCAAACTGGGTGTAATAGTATTATTATTATCCCTCGGCATGGCATGATGTGTGTTCCTCAAAGCCCTCCTTCGCTCCTTGCTCGTCCACATACACTCCTCCAGAAACTCGAACCATTCCTCCAACCCGTCAGTAGCTCGGAGAAAAATTTTGCCATCGCGACCTAGCACTAGAGCAACAGTGCTGTAGGTGCGTTTGTTTTCCCAATCGACACGATCCACGTCGACCAATTTCACTTTGAACAAGAACTGACCCATTTCCGAGATCCGGTCCGCACCGGAAGCTCTCTTAAAGCAGTGCAAATAGTCTCGGGTTAGGATGAAATAGCGCTCCTTCCAGCGGCTGAAGAGTTTGTCTCGCTGTTGCCAGAGCAGGCCGCGTTTCAGAGCGTGGACAGATGACTCCTTTCCGAAGTTTGAGGAAAGGAGAGACTGAAAAAAAAATGTTCCATGTTCAAAATTCCTTCGGTTATTTCCTAAAATTTACTTATTTAAGGATCCTTTAAGCATGTAGTACGTAAAAGTGTCTCAAGAGTTGCCGAGTAAAAGTTAATAGGTGCTTTGGGTGAAATAAATTGCTGAATATTTAAAGGAAGTACAATTTTTTGCAGTTTGAAATTGCATTTGATATTTATAAGAAATTTATTAGAGCTCGTTCCAGTCGTCGGTCAATGTACCGGAAGAACTTAGCCAATATCTTCCACTTTTCCAATGCCTATGCATTTCTGCACGCAATTCCACTATGTACTATAATAATTAAAATATTATTTTGCTCAAGTGTATTATTAACCTAGTCAGGTATAATTTTTTTCGTTTGATTGATGATGAATCACTTGGCTTTTGATTTATTAAACGTAGTATGCGGCGTTTTCTATTACAATAGAAATAATATAAGTCAAATGCCACCGTTTCCTTCCGGTTCTTGTATTATCAGCTATTTATGATAACTTTGACAGCAATTATATTCATTTATCGGTCGGCTTTGTTGTTTTATCAAATATCGTCAGGTCAAGCTTTTGGAAAAATTATTCAAATCGGCCTTTGTTCGCCAAACAAATATTTAATTAGATTATTTATATTTTGAAAATATTTGCGCATCGTGCAGTATAATTATCCGTTGCAGGCTTAATTAAATTTTTCCAATTAATACGAATTCTTGCAACGCATTTTATGATTGGAAATGCCGTCTTCCTAGATATTTAATGATAGCAAAGTTGTAAATTACGTGCATTGAAAAAGGTTAAAGCAATTTTGCTACAGTATTTAAATTTGCATTAAAAAACTTTTACTAGAACTGGTTCAATAAATAAATAATATAAATGTTGACTAGTCTATGTATATAACTTTCTTGCGCTTTCTTCTTTTCTTGTTCCTTAAGCACGACGACGCCTGTTTGATATTCATTTAACATATATTTAGCTACTTCTTTAGTTTTAAATTGCAATTTAAATTCAATACGACCATCACACACACATCTAACCAACTTTGCATGTAAAATTCGTGCAATAATAAATAATAAACTAAATTTAAAGTATTTTTTTTCGGAATTTAAATGCTGCGAGTGAGTCATTTGCTTATTAGCAATCTAGTCGTTTAACACTTGGTGATCTTGTCTCGTTATTAAAATTAGACTTTTTATGATGACGATTTCAAATTGTGCGTCGCTAGAAATAGTAGTGTCATCCTCTATAATAAAATATAAAATATTCATGAATGTGTTGCGTTTAATGTGTGTAATTTTCAACACACATTCTTCGTTAATCTGTGTAGACAACAATAACTTATTATAAAACGCGAACAATGTTTTCGTTTATTTTTTATTGCTTTTTAAATGCATCATAGTCCTCCCAAAACAAAATCAACAAACAACGGTTTTGTGCATAAATCCCGCTGCTTAGACTTTGAAGATTTATTTCTATTAAATGAATCACGTTTTTAAATCGTATTTTCGGATTCATAAATATGACTGTACATTGTCATGTGGGCGAGAAAGGAAAACACTCACACTAAGTAATGTAAAATCGTTTAATTTATTCCGGCCAGGAAATACTTGCAATATTATGGATGACGATGTGATGAAGACACAAACGCATTGTCATTAAAATGCATCACTAATATACGAACTAATGTGTGCTCTTCCGTTCTAATAGAAAAGTGAAGAAAAAATCACTTAAATAAAGCTCAAAAATATTTAAAATTTTGGCGAAGGCGCATGTGTTAGAAAATCTTCAAAAGGCTCATAAATAAATTTTCTTCCTAAATTGTCATTTTTTTTACTATTTGTTGTATAAAAGATGTTAGCAATTAACACCATGTTCCATCTGGCAGACAATATTTACAGCTTACAATTAAAAATTCGCTTAATAATTTATAAGAAGTTAAATTACGAGCTTACATGGTTGCTGAAAAGCGTCTTAAATATTGCAATATTCAATCGTTAATGCTCTAAGCCATAAATTCCCTTTTTGTTAAATATTAAAGATCGGAGTAAAAGCATCTAGTATGTAAATAAATTTCAGTTTCTCATTAGCATAGTACAGAAATAGCTTAATCATCTGACGACTAGTACAGCATCAATTTTTTTTGAATGGGTGCAGTTGCATTGCGGTCTCTTATTATATTGCATTCTATTTGGTTTTTGATAGCTTATCAGAAGAATTTGTTGTAATTGTTTACATTCCCAGAGTTGGAAGAACATCTGCGTTTTGGATGATGGAAATCTATTTTTGATGAGTCGATGAAATGCATTTTTCAAAATTGGAATTTAATAAAGCGACTATTGAATTTTTTCCTTTTCATACAATGAATGGAAATATTGCAAGTCAGTTGGATATCGTGGAGCAGGCGAAGAATAGTAGCTACTAATCTAGTAATAGACACATTCATCAGATAAAATTTCTCCGCTATAACAAGAGCATAACTTAATCCTCATAATTGTGTGCTAACTGCATTTTCAATTTTTTTTCGACGAGTCAGTGTATTTTTGTCCTACCGCGATAAAATAATCTAATCATCGTGTTTTCGATTGAAACGAAATTTAAAAATTATCTTTTATTGCGAGCGAAATATTTATTACATAACTTAAATTTTTATTAATTGCTGTTGACAATATTTTATTAGGACACTATTTTATTTACTTGCTAATATTTATTAATAAATAACGCAACATAAGCAAAAGCATTGAATAATATTTGAAATAAAGTGTATAAATAAATTAAATCGTCCGATATAGATGCATTAGCGCGTGTTCACATTTTTATTAAACGCTATCGAATATTTTAGATTAAATTTTATTGTAATCGGAATAAAAATATCCAGGTCAGTAAAAATAATAAAAAGTCGTATGACATTGAGTGAACAACGACTGAAGAATGTTTTCATAAAGTTTTAATCGCGAAAAAATTAAATTTTAAATTCTAATTTTAATTAAACCAGCTTGATGTTACTCATCTCCCTTACTGAGTCATATTATCTAATAATTTTGTTTGCGAAATGATGAAATTCGTTGGTAGGCAGGTGTCTGTCTGCATTGAATTGCATAATGAGAAAACTAGTTTATTAAGACGATCTTAACTAATTTGATAAAACAAATGTAGGGTCATCGCGCTGACTAGATTAATTCTGGAAATAGAAATTACACTTTATTGCAAAACTAAAAATATAATTGCTTAGTAAGGTAAAACATGTACAATAATTATTTAGATTGACCAAGTCATAAAGTGCAATATGCATTTTTTCAACATGCAAATGTGTAATTATTTTATGGAGTGCCAAAACCATTAAAATTAATTTTTAATATTTTCTTATGGACTGCTTTCCACTTTTCACTTAGAAATTATCTCGACATCTTTCGACTACATTAAATACCATGTTAATGGACAAATCATGTTTCATTTCTTGCTAGAAAAATATATCAACGATGCATTAAATGTTAAACGCTCGCCGCTATGCAAAACCACCCCCGTTTTGAAAAGCTGAATGCAGAATGAAAAGTTTTTGTTTGTTTAAAACACTGATAGAAACTTTTATGAACCGAGTGGACAAACAAAACATTTGAAAATATTGCATGATTATTTCTATTTGCATAAAATTACATTTGCAATTCGCTTATTCGAATTCGATCCATACCAAAGTAAAGATTAACCTACATTTTCAATATGTACATATTTTCCTTTTCAATGACAAATAATTCGAATCCAATTACGGACAATTTCAGTGCTGAATGCCATTATTGAAACTGTATGTTATTTAATTGTCGTTCGTTAATGATATTGAGGATTTTGAAATCTTAAATAATCCTTATCCAAATAAAAGCCTAATGACAATGTAATTACGACTAGACACTTTGATGTAACAGTAAGATTTGCAAATTCGCATTTAATTATATTTACGGTAATAATAATTAATATTAATTAAACGGTAGACTGCTTTGGTAATTAAAAAAAATATTTTAGTGCAAAAAATTAAGTTTTAATGTAAAACGAAAGTGTATGTTTTCTTAAAAAAATATACTACGATATAAAAGTTAATTATTGTCTCTAAGTGAAAGTAAGACTGTCAACATATCAACTAGAAAATTTTTGAAACAATGCTGCAGTAATTATTAATTTTTCTCTATGCTAAACGGAAGCAGCTGATATTTGTTTGTAAATATTATTATCGGTTTTCAGCATTATTTTTATGACATACGAGAAAAACTGGATTTTCAGAAACTAAAAATAAATTTTCTAATAATACTACTAGCTACTTACAATGTTATTGATTTCGAATGTACGTAATTTTCGAAACAGATCATACAAGTAATTTAATTTGCCATTGGAAATTAATCAATTTATTGATTTAAAATATTACATGCTCAGCGTACTAATCAAAATCAATTTCGTTATGTAATTTCACGCAAATTACGAAATACTCAAAATAATAATTAATTTTTTAATATTCTACTAAAGGGTAGAATATTCTGTTAACCGCAAAAAAATTGAGACCAGATGATTAGCCTCTAAGAATCCAAAATTTGTTTATTTAACTTTAAAGGGAAAAACAACAAAGGCGCTGAAAATAAAAGAACCCGAAGAGGCACACATGTCACAAATGTGAACCTTTCTACTAGAAAAACAAATCGCCAAGCTAAAATAATGACTAAAAATAAAAACCCACCACAAATGTAAAATTTCCGAGTAACAGATAATTTTCTAAAAAATCTTATCGTTAAAAAGTGCGGTTTTAATTCGTCCGCCTAAAAATTCAAAGTACCTGCGTGTATCCGGCCCTTAGTAGATGATGTACTTCGCGATTCGTACCCTCTTCATGTCTCAACATCGCACGTTCAACCCTAGCGAGCGTGGGGGAGTCGAGGATACCAGCACCTAGGCCCTTAGGACGAGGACGTCCTGAAGAGTCGACACTCTTCTCCTCCGAATGCACCAACATCTCCAACTAATATTGCACTTTGAATAGTAATTTTTTTTTTTAAACACGTTTTGCAATTTGAGCGGAGATCGTGTCGGACCGGCACCATACGCAACGTACAAACACACTGGGAAGTCTGATGGAGTTTATGACGATGGTTTTATCAGAAGTAGAGAGAGAAACGCGCAACGTTCTTATGTTTTCCGCGCATTTTAATTGTATGTCTTATTATAAATTAAGTAAATTCAGATAAGGCGATAAATGTTGGGAAATTAAGGATTAAGTAGTCATTTCTTGGGAAATGATTCGGGGTAACGGGAATGGACCGGTAATCGGAAGGGGATGCTTTTGGATTTGTCTAGACTCATTAAATTAATTGGCTTAAGTCGATCAAATTTGATAAAAATATTTTAAACTAAGTACCGGATATTTCTTCGTAAAATGAGTTGCAAAATTAATATTTTAGATTTTTTGAAAATATTTTGCGCGTTTTAAAATTCGCAAAAACGCGGTTTTTATTAAATTAAAATAGAAAAATATTTTATGAAGGATAATTAATTAATTTACTAAATTAATTTCAACTAAAAGCAATAAAAAATCCCGTATGCCACTCAATTGTGAAATATGCCACATATTGATTATTTAAAACAGTGCATTAAATCCAATTAATTGCCCACTAAAATTACCATACGCATAATTGGCCTGAAAAATGAAATTATAAGGCACTCTATTATAAAACGCGCACAAATATTTTTCAAGATCCTTCATATCTGCGGAAATACCAAAGCTCGCAGAAAAATTCCAGACAAATTGCTCATGAAATTCAATTTACTATCACAAGCAAACAAAAGCATATTTTTCTATTAAAAACTAAAGCACTCTCTAATAAAATAAATCTAATTAAAATAAACTCGAAGAATGTTCGCTAAATATTTATTAACTATATTAATCTTAAAAGTTATTTGAAATTGGGTGGCAACTGTTGCCTCCAGAATTCCTGGCGAGCGTTGAGAAAATCCACCGTTTCCTTGATGCAATTTTCAATCGTCGTATCCTCCTCCTTATATTTACACTTAATATTTGGATTGTGGATCAGATTATCCAGATACTCCTTATCCTTCCCCAGCTCTCTGAGCAATCTGCTCTTTCTGCACGATCTCGTTTTCGTCACACTGCTTTTATTATCCTCATTACAAACATGATTATTACTTATCGGACTTTTCGACGAAGAACAACATGAGCTTGCAGCTTTTGAAGAGGACCTCGTTAAGGCGAACGATGATCCAATTGCATTTTCGATCGCTTTTTGAGCTTTGTGGACACCTAATTTGAAGCCTTCATGGTCCGGACGAATGTGCAGTCCACGATGATAGTACATTAAGCTGTGCTCGAAATTTCCGAGATAGTATAAAGATTCCGCTTTTTGGTAAATTGCTTTCAAGAAGCTTTTGTCTATTTGCAAGGCGGATTCCGCGTCTTTCAATGCATTCTCGGGCTGGCCCAATAAGATGTAGCATTTGCTTCTGGCTACCAAAGCGTTCTTTTCGGTCGGATTCAGCTCCAAAGCCTGCATCAGAAAAATTCATCATTCTACAAAGAAATTGATCATAAAATTAATTGAATACTAAATTATTCAAAGCTACAATTTATTTAGATATTTTTGGATGACGAAACCTTAGACATAAAATCAATAGCAATTTGCAAGTCGCCCCTGCACATCTCATAGTTCCCCAATGCAAGGAACGTTCCCGGTTCGGCTTCCTCTGGAATTTGCAATGCCTTCGAGCGATCCTGCTTCCGTTTCAGCTTCAGTGACTGCTTGATATCCTTCGAACCCATATTAACAGCCGCAGCTCGATCCTTATCACAATAAAGCTCCTCATGTCGCGGTCCTGATTTCCGCTTCTTTCTTTTACCTTTCTTGCCTTTAACATCCTTATTCCGATTATCAATTTTTGCCAAATTTAAATCTTTTATTGCTCCATCGTCCACTTTTTCAGTCGGCGCTGAATTATTCGCTTCTTTATGGCTGGCTGTGCCGTCGTCCTCGTCGTCCTCTTCGACATTGATGCGAACGAAACTCCGGAGCAATTCAGCTTCGTGTGTGGTGTTTAGTCGTTTTTCAGCGTGCGTTTGCAGGATGGCGGAATCGGCCATTGTTTCGTCGTCCTTATTAAACTTTTAAACTACGTTCGTGATGCAAACGATAAAATTGTAATAATAATGCATTTACTTGAATGATTAATAGTTATATAAATATACGATGCACTAGAACTGCATTTAATATTTCTGGATTTTCGAGTTCCACACAAATTCATACGCACTTTCAGCTAATATCGAGTTTCTATGGTAACTCGTAAATGGTGTGATCAATTTTTCAGCACCTAATTTTCACCACCAGCAACACCATCTAGTGAAAAGTTTGTTGGCCGAATTTTTTGTGCGGAAAATCTTTTATGTTTTATGATTGAAAAAGTTGCGTTCGAAAATATTTTGATTGATTGTTCTTTAATATTGCTTTGAGGAACGCTTTTTTCGGTGTATTATGGAGCTTTTTCAATATTAAACAATGTCCATTATTTTAGTATTCAAATACGGGGTGGCAGGAATCGAGTTTTGTCGATATTTTATTTAAAAAGTTTCGAACCTTTTTCTATTTATAGCGAATTTATTTATTTATGAGTAATATTGATGGATTAGATCATCGAACATTAAAAGGAAGGCTCTTCTTACTCATAGTTGATAATTAGTAATAAATAATTCGCAATATATTGAACTTTATAAATTTGCTAAAAGCTTTCCTTTATAGTCGCAAAATAAATTAATTAACTAATTGACATTATTGATTATTGTTATTAAATATGAGCAATCTATAAATATACAAAAGCTTATCGCAAAACCGTTTTGTAAATATAAATCGCACGATGTTATAAATATCAATAATGAATATCTCAAACAATGCAAAGAAAAGGTTACTATGCCGATTATTTATTTATTGTTAACAAACAAGTTCAATATCATTTTTATTTATCTGAACCCTACAAGAAAATTTGTCGTTCGCAACAATTAATTACAGTAGATACATAAATAACGTCAATTAAAATTTATAAAAATTATGCAGGAGCCTAATTTTCAGGACAAACACACCTGAGTTTATAATATACTCCAGCCGGAAAATATATTACCATCCGACTGTCTAATTTATTGACGACGGTCTTTGCAAATTTAATTACAACTGCGCTTGTTCAATACATTTATTTATATCGAAAGCAGCAATTGAATCGAATAAACTTAGCGACTTTATAGTGCCGTTACGACAAAAGCTAGAACGAAACTTACCTTATTATACGAATAACTAGCTTGTGATAAGTTTCCAGATTTCATGTGGCTGTTGGCTTCCTCGTACCAGACTTTTGATTCCTTTTTTTGAGTGGCAAGTTTTATCATCGATTCTGTTCGCTGCCTCTTTCTATGATCACCCATCTTTTCTTCTATTTTTCCTGGAAATTAATTTCGTAGAAAGTTTTCAGGCGCTTTGTTCCGCAGAAATTATTTCAAAACTATTTTTTAAAAATTGAATTGAAAGAATATTTTGCGCTAAATACATTTTCGTGCGAAATAAATGTATTAACTGAAATAAAAATGAGAAATAAATAATTATCTCGCGATAATAAATAAAATAAAGCCGAGAATCGTGCGAATAGTAAATTACAAATATTTTGCGAAAACGCAAATAAAATCAAGATCGCGATTTGTTCCATCCACAAACGAATTTTTATTACCTTTACTAAAATAAACAAAATTGATTTTTTTTGTGAAAATAGTGCTAAAGCCATTTTTTTTACCTGTAGCTGAATTTTTCGCTCTTTTCCTCTTCGCGTCGCTTCTACATCGAACTCGCAGATCAATTTAAAATTAGCTAGCCAATAATGAAATAACTAAGCTTGCATACAAATAGACACAGGAAATTAATTCGCTTCAGCATTCAATTATAATAAGTTGATGATAAATTAGTATGGGCTGGCATCGGAGCTTTCATCTCTCGGTCTTTGTGATTGGAATTTCAAGTGCTTGTTCAACATTTGCTCTATATTACGGGTATCGAAGTTGGAGGCATATATAGGGCTTATGTACCTCCTACAGAGGAATTAGAAGGTATACTGATAGTGCGATTATAGGGAAACAACCACGAACAAAACCGCTGCCTGCCATCGAATACGAAACCAACCAACCCTCAGGGCCGGCCTCGTACAAGTTGTCACAATCTTATCCTACATGCAACAAAGCTTTTAAATCGCCTGTCATCAATAATATTTCCTCTAATGGCCAAAAAAATAATATTAAAATAAAATAAAATAGAAGAAATTTTGTATAAAATTCGAAAAAATTCTCTAATTTGTAAAATATGAAACTAATTTTGAACCAAATATATTTTTAACTTAACTAACAAGTAGATAATTAATAAAATAAAATAATATTTGCAATTTTAATGCGGCAAATAATATTTTTTCTTGAAGCGCAAAAATTATATTCATGAAAATTACTTTCTACAAACTTTTGCCAATATTTCCAAAAGTACCCAAAATTTCAAAATATTTTTTTCACATTTGGATTTGTCATATAAAAGCTCATAAGCACACCAATTTTCAGCCCAATACCTTTCACCCTTAATTAATAATTAAATAATTAAGAAAGTAAGGTGCCTCGATGCAGACTTAAAACCGGCACTTATGCAAGTGATTGAACATGACTATGCAAACAAACTGAATGCCTTGCATGCAATTAAAATTGATCCTTCGATATTAAAGTTTGCTTAACCCTTATACACTCCAGTAGACAATTTAATATTGTCAGAAAGCAGCTTGAACGGAACAATTCGTTTGAAAAGTGTTATTTTCAGGAAAAATTGCCTTGTAAATAATAATATTTTTACAGTTTTGTTGTTATGTATGATAATTCCATGTAGTACATTATCCAGTAAGTAAAAATGTCACAGCCGAATAAATATAGTGCCACAAAAATGTCTCGTTATTTTTGTCGCCGAGAAAATATTGGATGAAAATGATGTATCGCTGGACCTTTTGTTTTACGAACTGATGCAATTAAATAAAGAGTGAAAGCTTATTTGAAACAATAAATGCGATGCGTATAAATTAGAAATCAACTGCATAAAAATATGCGATACATTTTTGTAAAAATTCGATGCGAAAGTAAAAGTAAAGTAAATTCTTCAATTAATTAATTATCTCAGCTATAAAACCATAATTTGACAACTTAATTAAATTTTATTGTAGTTTATAAATGAGACAAATTTATTAGTAGGAATTAATTTGATTACATGCATTTCATTAGCGTTGCTAGATAAAATAATGTTGGCTGGCACGCCACTGTCTTATTTTATTTTTTTGGGATTCGAAGAAAATTAGGATCGATTAGATGTTATATAAATTTTGTAACAATAATTTTGTTTGCTCTAATACATAAAGTCGTTGTCCAATTTAACTTAATCAAGGAAAATTGCGTGCTTCGAAACTGCACACGCGATTTTATATAATTTTAGTATATTTTTCGAATAACTATTAGCTGTATGTTTATTTCCCAACTAATATCTAGCATTATAAAAATACGTTTTTATTGTAATTTATTTCTGTTTTATTGCACACAATCTAAAAAACAAATCGCATTTCTTTCAACAACGTCTATAATTTTATAGAATTGGCATGCTTAAACTTAAACAATACGGTATCAAGTATAAAAATGTTATTATCCAATTTTATAGAGCATAAAAAATGTGTGCTTTTCTCTAGTTGCTGCTCCGTTAAATTATGTATTCTTCAGTTAATTTTATTATTTATAATAAAAATTATTTAGTTGCTAATCAAATATTGATTGAATCGGTTTTACATTGAGAATTCGATTGAAAACAAGTTGGTGCAAAAAGGTCATTTATTACTTCTCTCGTAGAGGAAGTATTGTATTCATGAAAAAAAAAATTTCTCCAAATTTCACTTTTTTCTACATTATAGAATGCGTAGATTACGAAAATCATATTCACTAATTTCCGTCTGTCGGTCTGTCGGTCTGTCGGTCTGTCGGTCTGTCGGTCTGTCGGTCTGTCGGTCTGTGCAAATCTTTAAACCACTATATTTCGGAATCTACTGACCCGATTAAAGCAAAATTTGCGTCCTTTTTTTCTACCTGCCCATAGATGATATCGAAGGAAAAAAGTTTATAAAATTCTCAAAGACCTGCGCGTTATAGGCCAAAAACATGCTAAAAATGGCAAAATCGGTAGATCCACTTAATCTTCTAAAGTTGCTGACCGATTTTAACCAAATATTCAACATATGTTTCGTGTATACCCCAAGTGGTGAATGCTTTCAAAAAATCTGGAGTTTTTCCAAGGGTTGATTTTTTATTAAGGGTTGAAGGGTCAAAAAGTTGTAAAAATGAATAAGTTGTAACGTGAATATCTGCCAGGAGGAATATTTGATTTGGACCAAATTTGGTATACATATTAGGGATACATTGAAGAAAATGCTGGTAAAAGTTTCATCCCCTAAAAATAAGCCCCTACGACCCATTTGCCATTTAAGTTAATTGTTCAAAAATTGCCTGTGTTGTGATTCTTATATGGCAGCATTACCCACACTTTTCCATCAGTTATTTTAGTAATATTTACATAAAGACAGAGTAAAAATAATTTTCGACCCTTACCACACACCCCCACCCCTCCAATATAGAGTTTGAGTCATATGGTTCGGATTTTCTTCATATTCGATTTCTACTATACATTTTAAACATATTTACGAATAATATAATTTAAAATAGTATGCAACCCTTCTTTTGCAATTTCAACCCTTAACATACCATGTACAGTCAAAATGCTCGGATTTCTTTCAAATTTGGATCCTAGTAGTAATTTAACTTACTTAACTTGTCATTATTTAGTTAATTAAATTAAAATTAGGGTAGGACCTACATATTACAATTGTAACCCCTAATGCACCCCTTACCGTTTGATTTGTCAGATTTCTTTTAAATTTGTTTTCTAATAATAAATTGAAATATAATTTAAACTAGTTTAATCAAAAATGTCCTAGAATCCTCAATTCATGTTTTTAACCCTTAACACACCCCTTACACTAATAGTGATAGGATTTACTTCAAACATTGATTTATATTGGTAATTTTAAATCTAGCTTCAAATAGTTTAATTAAATTAGAGTACCTACAACAAATTTTTCACTTTTTAATCTTTTCATACACACGTTTCAACTTTATCGCTTAAATTTGTTTAAAATTTGGTTCCTAGTTAAAATTTAAAAAGCATTTTTAAATACCCGATAAATTTTTTCAGTAAAAGATGCCTCAAAATTCTGAAAATTTGAATAACAAATTTTAATATAGCAACGAGAGAAGTACTGTGGAATCTCATTTCCAGCGAATTTTTTAATTATAAATATGGTAAGAAAGAGTTTTATAGTTGAAGGATTTTTATAAGTTCATGATTGCGAAATGTTTATATTATTGTTTTAATTTGTTGTTTATGCAACTAACAAAACAATTAATTAATTAGCGGAAATGTGAGAGATACAAATTATAATTGCAAAAATATTATTATAATAGTCGATTATTTTATTAATTAAATAAAAAATAATTCCTTCAATATTCAGCTTATTTATTCATCATTTCTATCACATAGTTTAATACTGAGTACTATATAAATATTTTAAAAAATATACTCTTAATTATTATCATAAATATTTAAACTTTTACATTTATTATATATTTTTAATCGAAAATAACTTCTTACATTGTTAACTCAACGTCCGATGGACCGTAACTTTCGCCTGAAAAGTCATATCCGGATCCGCAAATCTCTGAATAACCGGCAAACTGTTCCGATTTTTAAATCGCGCATTTTCCGGATTTTCCCGCGGTTTCCCACGACTGCCAAATCGCAGCAGCCGATTCGTCTTCGAATCGGGCGGCAAAACCTGCAGAACCGTCTCCACAAATTTAATCTCCCTCTCAGGCGGAGCCGGATTATTAATAATAATCATCGCATTATGTTTCCGTTCCAATGCAGCGTTTTTCTTCATGAGCTTTTTCGCGATCTTATTGAGCAAATCTTGAGCTTCCGGATAATGAGACAAAGCCGCATTCAAGTCGGCTTTGCTCAAAACGAACAAATTCGAATAACCATGCGACCTGAAAAAAATTGTATTAAACCCCAAAATAATTTCCCTTCAGCGAAAACGCACCGAACATCCGCAGTCCTGCGATTCATGCCCGAAATTCCCAGCAAACTAATTTCCCCGAAAACGGATCCTTCGGAAAGTGTGGCCAAAACTTCGGTTTCAGTGCGACCAATCACTTGCACTTTGCCTGACTGCAAAATGTACATTTCCTTACCGACGTCGCCTTTTTTGCAAATTACGTCGCCTGGCAGGTAAATAACGCTCTTCAGCTGCAGGACGAGTTCGCGAAGAAGCGCCTCATCGCAATCGGCGAACAATTTCACTTTGCAAAGGGTTTTGATGTGCACGTTTATGGCGATATCGGTTTTCATTTTGTGGGGGAGGCAATCCATTATGGTATTTTCGTCTTGGATCAGAAAAAAAATTGTTACGAAGAAATTAATTAAAGTAAGGTGCCTCGATGCAATTTTTCGGAATCGCAGCGAACGCAAATAAATCGATAATAATTATTTGACGACTAAATTCATCACATGCAAGCTGAGCTAATTATTGATTGGAGATTAAATTAATTGCTAGATAAATATAAATTGCATGCAGTAAGAAAAACTCACCAAGGGTATGTTGCGTCTCCCAAGTGTAATTAAACCATAATTGCACCCTTTTCTGAATATCCTGCGGCAAATTCAGCCGCCGCATATATTCCAACGTCTCATCCACCAATTTTCGATACTCCGTCCTCGATCTGGTGGCCGTCGAAAAAATATCGCGTATCTGTCCAATCAGCAGCGCGAAAACGAACACCCCCATCAACCACGAAAACGTCATGAACATATACTCAATCTCTTGCGTCGGCTTCGGATTCTTCCCGATCGATGTTGCGGTTTTCGTTGCGAAATAGAAGCATTTTATGTACGCGCTTCCTTCACCATTAAAAACGAAATTGTTGTTGCCGATGCCTTCCCAGACGGAAAACGCGTAATAAGCGCAAGCATTCAAATGGATGAGGTACATCATGTAGAGCAATGTGCGAGTGATGCGGATTATGTACGGATTTGCCAGCAGCTTGTCCACGAAGCTGAAAAATTCCCAAAAAGTGTGCAGCTTGAAGAAGCGGGGCAGGCGCAAAATTACGAATTCCGGGCCCATCACGACGTAGAGCAAGTCGAGCGGCAGGAGCGAGAGCAGATCGAGCTGCAGGAATTTTCATTAAATAAAAATATTGAAAGTTATTAAAATGTACGAGAAAATTCAGCCGTTTATTTTCTCATGGCGGCTGACCTTGTATTAATTTTTTCCTCCCTAGAGCGATAATTAAATTGCCTCACCTTGAAATGTTTGTTTTTAATATAATTCAGTCGAAGTAGCGAGCGATCGGTAACCCAAAACCCCTCGCTCAAATATTTCACCCTCGGCTGCACCGCAATCATATCAAGCAGGTAAACAAAATCGGTCAAATAGTCGAACGTCATCCAAACCGCACGATTTTCCAACGTTTGCGATGGAAAAGTGCTCCGCAACGGTATCACCCACACGTTGTACAGAACCGCAACGGCCGCAATCGACATCCAAGTGATGTAGCATTTTCCATTCGGATCAATAATCGTATTGCGGATGGTGTTTTTCAAGCTGCAGGAGTCGCTTTTCGGCTGCTGCGATTCGAAGCTTTCGTTTAGGTACTTATCCGAAAAGGAGATGCTCAGTTTGGGTTTTAGAGGGATTGGCGTGCTTTGGTCCACGGTTTCGCGACTGCTGATTGACGAAGGGGTTGCTGGCGTTTCGATGCGTTCTCTTGCAGCTTGAGCTCGCGTGGAAAAGGCTTCAACCAAGTGGCGGATTCGGTCTTGGATGAATTGACGATTTGCTGAGCTGGGAATAAAATTAAGTCAACACAATATCTCATGGCACTTGGCCTTGAATTTGTGTTGTTAACTATTTTAATTAATTTAAATTTACTTGTGAGATGATGAAGCACTACTGCTGCTGCTGCTGGTTTTATTCTCTAAGACACCCCCATTATTGTAATTATTGCTGCACTCTTCGAGGGGTTCGCTGCACCAAGAAGCCACCACCGTCTTCTTATTACTATTTGTTCGGTCTACTTGATCCAAATTGAGCTGTTCGGGATACACCATTCTCTGCGACAATATTTGATTAAAATGATTATTATGATATCCGTCGATTAATAAAGCGAATAATAGATTTTATAAGACACGTAAATAAGCAATTAAATTTTGCTAAGTGATTGGTTACTTTAGTGTATATTAATTGGCTAATTTACCTTTTTAAAGCGATGTATGTATTCCATTTCTAGTTTTGTGTTTATATGCGTGTAGCATTTCAGTATCAGTCTTTTATATTATCTAATTTCAGGAGTCTTATTGCGCTGCTGAAACCACCAGGGGGCGATAGTGCTGGTTTATTGATTTTCTCGGTTTAATAAATTTCCTTTGATAAGGAATTATAATACGCAAATATAATTAATTTAGCTCGATGCAAAAATATCCAATTGAATTAAACATTAGCGCTAATAAATTGTGGGCGGAGCCTAATTCAATTATTTGGTGGGACATAGTATAGCATATTAATTTTTTTTATTAGGAGGGGGTTAAATGAAGCGTTTTTGCAAATAAGTTTGCCAATAATTTATTTTGAATCAATTGATTTTCAATTTTTTTACATTTTGTTTACATATCCTACTTTTTTATTCAAAGTACAGATGAGACTTACAATTAGAAAAAAAAAACAACGTATTAAATAATAATTTATACACATAGTTAATAAGTTATTAAGAACAAAGATTACATTTATGTGCATTAAATGCAACAACAAAAAAATTATTAAACAATTCTACATCAATTTACAAAATAATAAAAATGTACAGACATTCATTTAATGCTACCGTATTAAGATTTAATTAAATAGATGTTGTATAAAAATATTTACAATCGAAAAAACGTCCATAAAAAAATACAAAACAACAATATAAAATAAAAAAAATATTTGAATTCTATTTAAAGTATTAATAAATGCCCTGTTTAAACAAAAAAATGGCCTCTACAGACAAAAAAACATATACTTGTTGTATGTACAGAAAAAGTGCCCTAAAAAATTGAATTTTAATCGGCGGAAGACGAAATTAATTGTTAAACAATGCAATTTTTGTTGATATATAATTTATGTGTGTACACCCTGTAGTTCTTGTAGCCTAGAATTTGTAGAATGCTTTTTTAAGACACAATTTTAATTGTTTTTAAGTTCATTTTGTACTTATCTAATGCAACAAAAATAATGTACATTGATTGTCTATTTAATTACTCATTTTTTATATTACGTAATATATATTCATTAAAAAAAAATCCTTACATTCTAATAAAAATATTTAAAATCTGTTATATAATAGACTATTAGATATATACATAAAATATTAACTGGATTTAAAAATATTTAATTACATATTTGATTTGATCGGGTATGGAGGGGAGGACGATGCTTATTTGACTTAAATTTAATTATTACATTTCATTTTAATAATATTTAGAATAAATACACTGGTGTTCATTAATTGCTTATAAATTATTTTTAACAGTCTTCAATTTGAGAATCTTTTTTCATTTCATTACTATTATTATCATCATCAATTCAAATAATATTTCTTTCCGTTTCATTTAAATAATATTCATAATTTTTTTGTACGTTTCCTACAGGAGCTAAGGACTACTCGGATCACTTTTCACATAGCGAATTTTGGAAGAGTCAAGATTCATTCGGGATGCCAACAAGTAGTTATCGTCTCCAATCGGTGCGGCCCTAAATTCCAAAATATTAGCATTCCCGCATTTTTTTGGTAAGTTTTCCAAATAATTTTAATAAAATTCGTAATACTTACAAACTTCCATATTTCGTGTTGCGATCCAGCGTGCGTTTATACAACCGATGCTTCTGCTCGATAACGAAAGTCACATCCAGCAATTGCCTCAACACTTTGCAAATAGCGTCCTGTTTCTCCACCTGGAAAACCTGAATCACAGCTTGTAGCGCTTCAAGATGTGCGAAAATCAACGAATGAATGCGCTGCAAATCACGTTCTGGATCCAAAGTCATGTGATAATTATTGCTGTCAGTGCGCGACACTTCACTGCAACCCGGAGCCAATTCGTTCGGCGAGTTGCAACTAAAAAATTCCAAATTAAATCCTAAATACTAAATAATTTTTATAAAACTTACCATAGCCATTGGTTGTTCATAAACGCACTCGGATGGTAATTTTGCAGTCGATTTCCATTCGTTTGACAAATTTTCGTCAACAAATCCACCCATTCCTTTTCCTCCACGCAATTAGCTGGTTGCACGTAAAGCGCTCGTTCGGGTTGCACGATTTGAAACATATTTTTCATTTTAAATGATGTCTCCGTCAAACGTTCCACCGCTAGAATTTTCGATAGTGGGATTTGACAAAGTGCCTCGCGTCCTCGACTTTTCGAATAGCTGAGATCATGTGTGGTCAGTTTAAAGTAGCGCTGTTTGAAGTTTTTGCGGCCGAAACGTTTTCTACCTTGCGCTCGTTTTATCATTAGTCTAGAAATTGATCAAGAAAATTAATACAGAAAAAAATGTAAATATTTTTTATAATTAATAAAATCAACTTAAATTTGAACAAACTATTGAAAATTTTTATTAACAATTATCTTACCTATTAATCTCTCTATTAATGCAGCAATAAATTGAATCAATTAATAAATAATTATTTAAATAAATAAATTTCTTACCCTTCTTTTAAAGTAACTGGCGTGTCATTTTCAATGATTTGTGGACTAGAAGTATTAGCTGATATAATTTCCAAAAACTGTCGCATCGACGTCATATGTTTGTCCGTATAAAAAGTCTTGTATAAGCATTCCATGTACTCTTCCTTGCAAACCTGCTGCGCAGACCGACAGCTCACTAAATTCCCAAGCGACTGAATTGTCTTGGAAATCAACGTCAACGTTCTGTTGGTTTGATTGTCCTGCAACCCAAAAAACATCATCAATATCTCAAAACTTAAATCCTTCCGACTACTTACAATAGATTCGGTGGTGAGGTCAAATAGTTTCGGTCCCAAAATAGCCGGTGCGAAAAATCGCAGAAAAATAAACCCAGAAATGACCGAATACCGTACGCCTCGATTTTCCGGGAAATGTTTCATCGCACATTCCTTGAGATTGTGGAAAATCTGACACATCAGCGCCGGACAATGGACCGCGCTTTGAGTGATCGCCTCGAAAATCTTCTCGATATAAAACGTCAAGTTGCCCAAATTCGTATCGATCGTGTTGGAATCGCGTACGCGTGTCGGATCGATTTCGCACGGCTTCTTTTCGGTGCAGATCAATTCGAGGGTCGGCCGAAGGGTTTTATGCAGATACTGCAGTCCGATTAATTTCATTGCTTCGTCCATCATTTTCGACACCAGGGTGTTGCCGCGAAATATCGTCGTTGCATCACTGAAATAAATAAATTAATTAGCAAATTGAGTCGAAATGTACCGCTGTTGCAGACAAGGTTAAAAAAGTGAAGAGATAATTTTTTTCCGAGCAAGCGAGCATGAAATTGGCGAAAAAAGTAAAAGAAAAACTTTTACTTGACGCTGTAATTATTTAACTACTTAAATGGTTTTCCATTAGAATCAATACTTTGCGCTATTAAAGGATAATTAAAACAGCCCACACGCAAAGCAATAATTTTGTGTCCATGAATGAGTGTCGTGCATTATATAAATAATAAAACAAATGGACTTTATTCATTGGTACCAAAACGGTAGTGTATAAATCTGCCCACGGAAACATTTCCCAACGAACGAACGAACAACGCCCACCCAGTCATTTTTTCCTACTTATGTAAAATGTAAATTTTTCACCCACATGCCCAACAAAAACCTTCTTTTTTTTCGTCCACACTTTGATCGATCGCTCGCTTTGATTGTACGATTAAATTGCTCGTACAATTATACACCGTCACTAAGTGCTTAAATTCGTATAAATTATTGATTCGACTTTCGTAATCGGAAACTTTAATGACGTAACTGGCGAATATTGTGAATGAAGCGTGTTAATGCGAATTTATAAATAACATGGAATTATGAATGGATTTCAATTTAATGTCGTATTTTTTTCTACCAGTATGATTTCGTTAATTGCCTTTTATTTATAGACGTCGCAAATAAACATGTGTAGTATCAACAAACGCGATGGTTTTTATAATATTTAAATGTGAGCTATTTTTATGAAAATAAAAACTATTTGTTAAAGCACTTAATTGGCAGTCGTCATATCAGCTAAACGAAATTTACATACAGTCGTCGACTACCAGCATATATTTTTTTTCTATTCGTCTTAGACAACAATGCAATGATCATGATTCATATTATGCAGAGCCACACACATAGAGACATATTTGTCGTTTGCAACAAATGTATGCTAATATTTTACAATAATGCGGTTTTGTATTTATTAAAGACGCTAAATAATTTTTTTAGCAAACAAATATTTCATTAAAAAGCCACTTACGTCACGTGCGATATCTCGATATTAGCCAACGCTCGGACAATGGGCACGATTTTATCGTAGTGCATGAAAATTCGCACCAACGGTTGCGCTATGTCTACCTTATTAATAATCATTTCTCCTAAAATGTATACTGGGGTGTTTGTGATTGGCTGCAACAAACAATTTAATTAGTACAAAATTAATTAACGCTTCAGTTTAATTACCTGTACATCAATGCTATGCAATAATAATTCTTTCAGATGATTGTACACGTCGGAAGGAAGGACTCGATCCTCCGTATACTGAACTTGCAGTCTTAAGGATCCCAAGGAATTGTCGCAGGATAATCGTGTGCCGGGCGGTGTCGAGTTGGTGAAAATTGGACGATTTTTCGCTGATCTGGGCTGCAGAAAATACCTGTAGGTACACACAAAAATGTAATTAGCATTCAATTCGCGTATATTTTAATTCTAATTGTTTTAAGCAACAATAAAACAATTCACAATATTTACAATCTCATTGTTATGATAGTCACTTGATTCTTTTATTATATTTAAGCGCGTGCTGAAATGAGGAAAATTGCATTGCATTGTACTCGTTTTGATTGTATTATTTTGGGTGGCTACAACTACAAGGTCAGCATCAATTAAATTTTGTAGGTGTGTGTTTACTTGAAAATTAATTTTTGCTTTAAATAAATAACAAAACCTTGTCGAAAGCGAATTCCGCATTAGTATAATGATGATTAGTACCCACACATTTACGAATATTGTACGTAGTCGCGTTGACATCATCATTTTTATTATTATGAATGAATGAAAATTGTCTAAAAAAGACTCATCATCGTCATACGAATACGAATTTGCATTGAATCGAGTGGTTTTTATTATTTAGAATTAGCTATATTATTATGAGTAATTAAGTTAATTCTGATTTTTCAATTATTTATTATATTATATCATATTTACTGTGTTTTAATAGGCAGTATATTTTAATTTTCATAATCATGATGTCAGACCCACATCCTTTTATTTACTACAATAAATTATAATATAATGGTCTAAATACACTTTAGATGTTTTATTCAAAAAATCATTCTTTGATTATTTTGTTGTGTAACAATAATTTCAGTTCAGTCAATAAAAACTATTTTATGCATCACTTTTATTTGTTTGTTAATTTTCAAGAATTTATTTAATTAATTCAAACAAATATGCTTAAATATTAAATTGAAAATAATTCAAGAAATTCGTTAATTATCTCGTTAGTCGATTTAATTCTCACAAGTCAGGTTTATTTTTTTCCAAACTCCTTATTCCTAATTATCAGCAATTTCCAATCAGGAAAGAACAAACTAATGGAAAAAACTCGCTAATGAGTAAAATTGCATTGCATCCAACAAGTTTTGCGACACTCATTAAAATAGCAAAATTTAATCAAGCCGATAAAATAAAAGTTAATTTGATTAAAAATTATTTATAGTACTACTATAAAGATTAGAAAAAAATTCTGCAATGTAATTTTTCATGGTATATCGCAATTAACGTAAAGCAACTTAACCCAGTTGAATTGCCACGCACAATAGATGAGAAATAATTTTTCCCACAATTGTATTTTAGGTCACAAATTCAATTCATCCACACACAAATTTCTTTACCGAGAATTCTACTCCAGTTCTAACGGCTTGACTTATCCTAAGTCAAACTAACTTAAGTCTATCAAGAAAATATTTTAAAAAATCTTACCAAGCGTTTTTGTGCGCCGCATTCTGCTGCTGCAACCCCCTGAGCTGCACTCGCACTTCCCCCAAGAACACATTATCCCCCATCCCCGACGTCTCATGCCAAATGGACACATGCAACTCACAAATCTCACTATCCCCATTCAAAGCATTGAAACTGGTCTCTTTATCATCACAAAAGTACGAGAAAATCTCATCAAACTGAGGTCGGGTGGTTTTTTTGCGCACTTTCGTCCGTTTCGGCACCCGTTTGCCGTTCGTATAAGTCACCGTAACCAGAGCGAATGGATCACACGCACCATTTTTCAATGTTAAATCTAAACACTCCACCACACGCACCAATAACTGCCGATTCGAACTGTACGCTGAGGATTTGTTCTTGTAGAGCGGTTCGAATTTGATTTCGATATTCGCTTTGCCCTGCACCTCGGAATCCGCATCGACGGCTTTGATTGGAAACCAATGGTCCTTGTTGTTGTACGAGGCCAAATGTTCGCGACGAATGGCCACTTTGCCGAGCACTTTGTCCTGTTTGAGGTGGCGATCGCGATCGTAGACGTACACCGAGATGAAGCGGAAGTTGCGAGGCACCTCGAACTGGAACTCTTCCCCGAAAAATGGACTGCAAAAAAATTAAATCATTCATTGCGAGCATGACGTTATCCAAAAAGTGCCTGATGTGATAAATTTTGATTAGTTTGTTATGTTTTTCTAACATCGCCGGCTGAGATCAAATAGTTTTTTGTCTAGTTTATTTATAGATTGATTTTCAATTACGATTTATAATTTTAATTGATATTTAATTTTGTAATGGTGCAATTATTTCCCATTTATGGACCTCTTTTATCTCGCAATTGCTGATTATTAAATGTGGTTGCAATAATTATTGTTATTATGCGAATTAACCTGGAAATTAACTCTCGTTTACTGTTATTCTAACACTGCGGCCAATTTTTATGAGAGATTTCTTGAAATTATTTACTCTATTTTATGCGTTTCTAATACTTTGTTAGATCGAAATAAATTACCGAGTAAATTACGTTTCAAAATAAATTTAAATTACCCAATTTTAACCAACATAACCTCAATTTTCCATTTCCCAAATTTTGACGTTTCAATTTTAAGGTTATGTCAGTAAATTAATTAAACATTTTCCTCAATTGACCCAACCAAACCCTAATTTGACCCAGATTTAATTTGGCACCACTAATATTCATTAGAGGTAAATTAATGAAAAGCCTTTGAACGAATTTAATGAGCCTAATCTTGCGAAACAAAAATTCGATAGAAAACGAGCAATTAACAGCATTTACCTTAATGTTTGTGTAACAGTTGTCGTCCGAAAAATTTCTTCTTGGTCCAGTGATAATATACAATAAACATCTCTTTGTGTCGACGAACCATGAGTTCTTGATGGTAGATTTTTAGCTTCTCCTAAAATAACAAACGGAAAAATTAGCTGCGATTTGGCCAAATTAGCGATCGGGCTTAATTCAGGATTAATCAATTTGGGTCAGATGAAAATTTGGTCACCACCTGCATAGTAGCCTCTATGCACCACCAAAACTTCAAAACTGTTCCCACTCGGTTTGTTTTTTGCCGTTTCACCGTCGAATTGATCACATTTCCCTCATCACCGCCACATTATTAGGTAGTTTTACGCATTCAGATTAATTTGCACGCAAAAAATATGTAAAAAAAGTGTGATTACATACCGATTTTGATTTTTAAACGCTCCTCAGTTCTAACTTTAAAGTTCTCGTCGGCCATGTTGGTTCAAGCTTAGTCTGTCATGTTCTAAAAAATGAATGGAATGGTTTGACATGAGTGAGTGTACTGTACACAGAGTGCGCTCTCACTCTAAAAAAGAGATGGAGCTGTATTGCTGCTATATACAGGGTGATCCATTGACAAGAGGCAAAATATTTTTTTCGAAAAAAGCTGCAATTGGGTAATTCGGGACGAATTTCGGCCGGAAAATTATTCATACCCAATTTGGGTAACTTTTTGGTAAGTCAGTGTATTTTGAAATATACCGGGTGATTCATTTGCAAATTGCAAAAGACATCTTTTTTTTAATTTTAATGTTTTGGAAAATATTTTTAGAAATATGAGAAAAACAACTTTTTGGAAAATAAAATAATAAACGCGCTTCCGCTTGCTGCATCGATTAACAAAGTATTTCTGTAAACATTATCATCCTAAATTTAAACCGGCAAAGTAATTTGAAGTGTGTAAAGTAAAAATTTGTATATGTTAATAAAATGCAATCGGTTTCCGAGAAGCTATAAAAATAAAATTGTCGGTGATTAATTTGTTCTTAATGTTGCACGTTAATCGGTTTATTGTTTCTCTCATTTTTCTATCTAGTAAAAGTGAAAGCCACAAGTTAATCATTAACTTCCATTAGTTAATTATTAGAAAATATTTTCTAAATTGAATGGCACACCCTGTATATAATCGTGGTGGAGACCTACGCGTTTTGTGAGAGGCTGAGTGAAAAGGTAACAAAAACTAAGAACAGAGTGCAGCATCCAGCATCAGCAACACAGCATACACTTCTCGTCCCAGATGAAATCGACCGACACAATTTTCTTCCCGACCTTTTTCGACGAAAACACTCACTATACGTTAAAAAGCCGATTTTTTTTCTACCTATACGTGACTAAATTTCATGTTTTTCGCTAGGATGTGAAGTAAAATGTATGGAAACATGAATCGCCTAGCGTATAAGGTGAATTTTATGAATGGAGCTAGAATGCCATATGCGTACGACTGCCACTACATGTGGCAGACAACACAAAACTAAATCATTACGAAGTAGCGCAGTACGCATTCTCCGAACAATCCATGAATGAAAATCCACGTTCTCACCAGACCTCACACTATAATGCAGATAGAAAATTCTATCCCATTAATTAAATGCGAATTTCACAAACTGTACGGTTTTTATGCACGCAAGTATTTTTTTCAGCAAGGTTTTTATAGTGGAAAGAATTGTTGATGGACCCAAAAGTCATAAGAAAAAGATTTCCATGTTTTTGGGGCATCGGAAGATTTTTCGAGGTTTTTATTTCTTATTATTTTATATATTTTATTAATAATTTATTCAACTGAAAATTAAACTTTCAAATAAATAGCCGAAGCGATATCAATTATTATTTACAATACAAATTTATCAACATTGTAACTAATAACATCAATAAATAATTTAAATGCCAACATTGTATATCTATCTGCTTGTACAATAAAATATAAAATAATAAAACACAATTAATAAATCTCGATGGATTTCAAAATCTATATTTAAATTTATTAAAGTTTCAACAATGCTGATAAATTTATGAAATGATGATATTTTTTTATGAATTGCTGATAAAAATTGATAGGAAAGTAATCAATCAGCGTCTTTAAATAAGGATCTTTAAAGCAATTAAAAGTATTTATATTTAAATTATTTAAAAAATAAAAATAATATAAATTTAAAAAATTTATTGTTGCCTTGACTTTAAAATTTGTCATAATTTTTCCACTAATTTTTTTATACATAAAATAATCGATTATTTATTAAACTTTCATAAATACGTTCGTAACAATTTCTTTCTAATTAATTAGTAATTCTATCCGACCTGAAACCCCAACGATCATGTCATACAAAGTGCCCTTTGATTACTCATTCATGATTCATGTACAAACAAAGCCATACCGTTCACCTTTATTTATACTATTCAATTTCATTCAATTGCTTCAAAAATACATTCCAATTACTAACAAAAGTTGCGTCACACCATCCACTTTATACAAGAGCCTTATTCCTGCAATACCAAAGATATTTATACTACACATCTCCAAATTAAAAACACGATCTATTTTTATTTCGAAAAACGTTTCACGCAAGTTTAAAAACAGTTCAAAAAGCTGTGCGTTTGAAGCACCAAATTCAAACCAAACGGAAAAAAAATCTACCAGTGAAACGAATGATGATGATTCGGATCATTGTTATTGATGGTAGTCTGAAAATAAATCAGCGTTATGGCATTCATCGTATGGTTTTAGTCATGATGCAAGGCTATTTTCAAACCACATTTGTTCTTTGTCACAGCAACTGAAAAAACTGTAAAGGCAAAAAATTGCAAATGGTTGAAATTTCCCAGGAAAAAATTTTCTAAAATGACCCAGTTGTAAAATTATTAGTAACTGATAAAATAATTTTCATGGGAACCTGAAATTGAATGAAACGACTTACGCAAAAACATTATTCTTGTGTGTGATAAATTTACTTTCAGTACTACGATTAATTTCTATGGGATTTGTTTTCGGCTGCTTTGTCATTAAACAAGACATTGTTTTATTTTTTCAATTTGACTCCCATGACATTATTACGAATTTCCTTTAGATTACTTTTCTTACAAAATTAACTTGGCTTGTATAGAGAATTATTATACATGTTCATTCGCATTTTAATTTCATATAGACAGAAGAAGTGTGTTATGGGAGATTGCCTTCGAAGAAAACAACTGTACAAAAATAAGAAAAGGAATATAATTATCCAACAATAAGGCATATCCGCCTAGGAATTAATTTAGATTCGACTATTAGATAAATATTAGTAAAAGGCTCAATTTTAACACCTTTATTTATTTATCAATATTTCGCAATAATTAATATCGTGTGATAACAATAACAGGATGTGGTACTAATACACACAAACAGATAATTCCAGTGCGCTTTTCTTGGAAAAAGTCAAACAGGAAATCACGACCAATTTATTACCATTCAATTAATTTTCATAATCCCCGAAAAAAAAATTATCAAAAAATATAGATAACCAACCGGAACTAACGCAACTTCTACGCATACATTCAATTTTATTTCGATAGCATTTTATTTTTGTATGCAAATAATAAATATCGAACCTACTAGTAGAAAACGACAGGAAATATTACGGCTTATCATTGCTCTTTCAATATTTGTTATGACTATTTATAAATTACAGTATATACATTTATATTTGCCATATCGAAGTACAATAAGGTCAAAATTAATTTCAATAAGTCAATTGTTAAATTCGATCAATGATAAAGTAGTAAAAGTTACGACGAAAACATGTAAAATCCTTAAGACTTTAAAGTAGAAGCAATTTAGTGAGAAAATTACGTCATAATTAGAAGCAGCGTGTTTTAAAACAGACTCCTCCCATTTTACCCCTTCTTTTACTGCGGTGCGCGTTTACTACAAATTGTGACGTCATTTCGTTAAATTATTCGTCCAGTGGACGAATAAACTTCTAATTAAAAATCAGCCATGAATAGCAGCACGTCTGGAAATTAACAAGAAATTTTAGCCGCCTTAAAAAATTCGATGCAATCTTGAAAGGAAACGGAAACTATTAACATTATAATAAATTGATGAATAATTTGTTTAATGTTATTATTCTACTTGTACTAGTGCAAGAAAAATTGGACTAAATAATGTAAAAACCACACATTATGTACAGGAAAGGAAAAAGACGTTTTCGATGACATTGGCGTTTTTAAATTGGGAAGGGAAGTTGGTAAAGCCGGAAGTGGTTTTATGAATGAATTCTATTTACGTTACGCTGAGTAAACTGCTTCCCCTGCTAACCAACATTCAGCCGAATCAATTTTCAATAAAAGTTTATTTTTACAAAAATACAATAACAGACTAGATGAAATATGAAAATTAATTAATGAATAATTGTTTAAACAAATTAACCTAGTTTAAGCAACCGGTAATACATAACAATTAAGCTATTGTTGCGCTGGCTTATATAAAATTAATTTAATTAGGGAACAGACTTTCCAATGGAAAATGTTGAAAAGCTTTGTTGAAAATCTCAGTAAATGCGGTGCCCACTAAATCGTTAATTAGGGGGCTTAAAACCACAAAGCCTGGTTGCCAGGCAGTGTTGATCACCCAATCCAACAAATTTTCTGCAATTAAAAAATTTATAGGCGTCAAAAAAAAATTAATAAAACCAATTCTAGCAAAATTTGCCAAATAATATAATTAATAAATTAATTAACAACTTAATTAAATATTTTACTGAATGGCAGGCAACTTGTCATACACATTGACGCATAACAAGTTGCATCCAATTTAATAATAAATTTATTAAATAATTTAATTATATTTATAATTAATTCTTACCAACAATCGTGCGCCCCCCAGCCAAATGCCCTATATGCAACTCCAACTTCTTACAAGTCTGAATATTAGCCCTAACTTTCAACGGAGGATTATCCGTCTCAACCCCTCGGAAATCCACCACAGGCTTCCTAGTAATCGTCATCGTTTGCGTGTAATCAAATAGCGACAAATTCCAGCTACCCTGATTCTGCACCTTGGTGCCAAAAAAAGTACCCTCAATCTCATACCACCCCTGCAGCCTTTTATCCGGGAAAAATTGCGTAAATTGCACTAAATTTTTACTGGCATCGCTACGAAATTGCGTTATTTGCGAAGCGGTCCATCCCGATTCCGTTACGTTGTGCAGAAGGAGTTTGTAGTTGAAGAAGGGGCCGGAGCGTTTTTGGGGCACTTCGGGGGCGAAAAATGGGTCGAATGGGGCGATGTTGTATTCGGGTAAGCCTACAGACAAATTTTATATGGAAATTGGGGTGTTTATTATTTTTAATGGGGGTTGGTACCAGTTTTGAAGAATTCGCGCATGTTGTTTAGGGCGTCTTTTATGCAGCTGTCGAAGTCTGGGCTGGAGGTCTTGCATTTTCCGAAATAGTCTTCTGCAATTTGAAAACGCTTAGTGGTGATTTGGTTTTGATTGATTTTCGGAAAAACAAATTATAGAAAATATGTCTAGCTTTTAGAGGTGATTAGTAATTTTTAACTAATTATTATTGGACTAGCTAATTTAATTTTAATTATTTTGAAGACTTTTTTATGCGTAGGGAATTTAATTAAATTTTTTTTGACAATATTATTTTTAAATCATTAAAAAAAAATAGTTAGATGCTTAAATACTCGCTTAAATTAATTTAAAAAAAGTTAAATTATAAATTCTTGCTATTTTTAAAATACAATAAATTAAAAAATGTCTTTAGAATTTTTTTTTGACTAATAAATTTAATTAATTATATTTTTTTATAAAATTAATTAAATTAAATTTCTATATTCAATCAAATATTTCACTATCGGTGATATAATTCAAATAATATTATATAAAAATATTTATCAATTCAGATGGAAACAACGTGCTAAATCTTCAGCATATTTTCGTTCTTTGCATAGAAGGAAGTAGGACGCCGATTGCAACAAGCGAAAGTGTACACATATTATTATAAAACACTCTTAAAAACTCCATATTTTCGAATTTCCAAAAAATCAAATCTTACCCAAATTCACAGCACTTTGCACATAAACCAAACACAAACTGAAACAAATCGACCAAAGCTGAAGATGCATGTCGCTAAAAATGTCTTTGACTATAAAATAATGAAACCAAACCTGATTTGATCAAGTTTTCTACTATACTATATATAAATGTGTTGGATTTTTTGTATTTTGCAGCAATGCTTATAAGAAGCCTATTATATGAAAGTAAATAATGCAATATTTTGCTTAAATCGTTTCAAAATCCCTACCCGCCGCGCCAAACACATCCACAATTCTTGTAAAACTGAATTCGACAGAAATAAATTTGCTAAATTTATGATGTTTCTACCACTTTCTTTACACAACAATAATAATAATAATAATAATAAAGTTGCTCGTGTATAAGAATTGGATGATTAAAAATAAATGATGATTTTCTTCGTAAAACCAAGTTAATTAAGCTTCCTGCACAAATAAATCAGTCTTCCAGGAACTAATTTAAATCAAATCCAATATTTTACAAAAATATTTCAAAAAGTTTGTAAATCAGGTTTTTTAATGTTGAGGCAAATTTTGTAATAAACGGGATTTCCTAACCACTTGTTTAACTAGATTTGAAAATTGCCACACAGTTGAGCGTGTTCAAATATAAGCGACAAGAAAAAGAAATTAGTTGCCAACGCGATTGCATCTTTATCATTCGCCAGAGATTAGCCCTGAAAGTTGCAAAAGTTTTGTTTCAATTGCAGAAGAAAAATAATGCATTATTGAACGAGTCAAACTGGTCCTTCGACGTCGGATGTATAATTATGTTCATACACACAATATTTCAAAGACAAATTGAGAGAAAGTCAATGATAATGCAAGTCTTAATGTAAGTTCATTTGTCGCACAAACTTCCAATCGTTCAAACGTTTTTGAAAATTATTAGAAAATGTTTTTGAAAATATTTCTACTGTTCCCGGTTTGCGCCGTATTTGCCGCTGAAAGTGCACCTACAAATAATAATAATATACGTAAGTTAATTAAATTATTAATTAGGCTTAAGACTTGGTAGTTGAAATTATTAATGCGGATAGAAATTTTATTTTTGTAATAATATTAAACAATGTATAGGATGCACTAGATTGATTATTAAATGATAAAAACAAAACTTAAAATTTATTAATAATTATAATTGGAAAAATATAATTAAGAAAAAACTGTACTTTCACTATGATGAATGTAAATCTATCGCGTAGTACACATGCGTTTGAAAGTGAATTTAAAAGGGGACATTGACATTCTTCTCATAAAAAATTCCGAATGCAATTATTATGAATAAGCTTGAAAGTTTATTCGAATCAACAATTTTCTCAATATTCAGCGCCGTACGTGAAACAATGCCAGGAGGACGACCCGAAACTAATCCAATGCTTCATAAGCGCCTTGCACCATTTGCGCCCTTATTTAGCTGCCGGCATTAAAGAGATCGAACTACCACCAGTCGAACCCTTCAAGATGGAAGAATTAAGTCTATCCTTGACGTCGGGACCAAACGGGTACAAGATATCCTTGAAGGACATCGACGTTTTTGGCGCCAGCAATTTTACCGCGATGAAATTGAAGTAAATCATTTAATTTAAGATTGAAAATTAATTTATAGCGAAAATAATTTCAGATTGAGTGAAAATGGGAGACCTTTCGAATCGAAAATTCACATCCCCTTGTTGAAAATTAATTCGCGGTACCAAAGCAGCGGAGTCCTGCTTATAATTCCTGCGAGTGGGAATGGCACGTTAAGCGGCCAGCTCGGTAAAATTGCATTGTTTTGCGTTGAATTATTTATTGTTGATTGTTCTTTTATGTTGTAGAGGGTATCAATGCAATTGTTAAGGGCAAGGCCAGCGTGTATGAGAAGAATAATGAAAAGTATTTGCATATAGATGCCTTGACTGTTGATCTGTTGGTGAAGAATGTTCGGTTGGCTGTGCGAAACATTTACAAGAACAATAGAATACTCAGTAATATTTTCAATAATATTTAAATAATTGTTAATTGACGAATTAATTTTTCAGCTGAAGCGATAAATCTGTTCTTACGTGAAAATGCGTTGGAGGTGTTCAAAGTGATGTTACCGCAATTGAAGAAGAAATTGTCAACTTTATTTATGACCATTGCTAATCAATTGTTGCGAAATTTACCATTACATAGTTATTATGTTCCAAAAGCGGTATAATGAGCTTAATATTATTTTTGTTTTTAAATTTAATGAGACATTTGAGTGTAGATAATTTTTGTTGATAGTTATAAAAATATTTTTGTAAAAAAACTTGCTAATAAATAATTAACAATAAATAATAGTAAATTGCTAAAGTGTATTGTTGGTAATCTAATAGTAATGTGAAAGGAAATAAGCAAAATAATAATTAAACTAAATTAAATTTAAATCAAACCAAACGCTTTAAAAATAAAAGCTAAATTCTAATTAATTTTTACTGACCTCTAATCTTAATTAGATTAGTCCCTAGTATTTTAATTACTTTTTAAATAGTTTACGATTATTTTAATCAACTAGAAAAATAATTAAAAAAATTCCCAATACTAAAAAAAAAAATTCAAAGTACAAAGAAAAGTTCTCAAATCACACTAATTAACGCTCTCACAGAAAAAAAAATTAAAAATAAAAATCCCCCTCTAGTAGTCTTCGTATAAAGTTCAAAGTCACGGCCGTCGCGCTGTACGAGGTCAGTTGGTGCAAGAACTTCTTCGGAACTTGAGGAACTCTTTTACAAAGAAGAAATAGTTTAGTGGTACAATGTACAAGTTTTCCTTAATCCTATTTAATTTAGTGCTATTTTTCCAATGTTGCCTATCGCAAAATCGTAAGTATAATTTTGAGCCCTAATTTAAATCATGGAGAGAAAGTTCGGGTTTATCCATTATTATTAACCGACGAAACAAATCCATAAAGTTTCTCTTTAGAATAATTTTGATAGTCTTATTGGATCGACTGTCGTATTATTAATTTACAGTTAGAATTAGAAGGAAAAGTGTGTTAGTTAGCTTGTTCTATTTGACCGAATTTCCAACAAGTACATTATTCTTTGCAGCTTTTTACTTTTTGAAACAATGCCATCGAGATGACGAAAACCTCAACATTTGCCTCAAGCAGTCCGCTAATTATTTGGTGGCGAATATGAGACGTGGTATTCCGGAATTGGACATAACGGATCCAGAGCCAATAATTATCGACCAGATCCAATTGGCTTTAGGAAGTGGACCTGATGGCTATCGAGCCACCTTCAAAAATATCAAAGCGTATGGTGTCAGCAACATCACCATAACTGCCGTTAGGTACTAAATTAACACGTTTTCGTTTAATTACCACCGAAATATTACTAACAATTATTGATTAAGAAATTTATATGGTTGCCAAATTAAATTTATTTAGAGTAGATTTGGCAATTTTGAAAGGTTGAAAACTTTCCTTTTATATTAATTTAATTGCAGATCTGATATTAATTCACATCAATTCCAATACACTATGTATATCCCGAAAATTTCGGCTAGAGCTAAATACGAGTCAAGCGGAGTTCTAATTTTGGTGCAGGCGTCTGGCGGTGGCGACTACTGGGGCGAATATCGTACGAACACCAATTTAATTTAATTAAAATACTAACAATTTTTTTTCCAGAGGGTGTTAAGGTAAAAACGTACATAAAAGCTGGCACTCAAGATGTAGAGGGACGGACCTACTTAACTCTGCAACAAATTAAAATGGATTTCAGCGTGAAAGATATTCGAATGGGTGTCGATAATGTGCATAATGGAAACAGTGTACTACGTACGATATTAAATTTTATAGTGCTAATTAATTTTCTAATTTATGCGTTTTTGCATTGCAGAAGCTGCATTGAATTTATTCATTAATTCGAATGGGCAAGAAATTTTGAAAGAAATGAAGCCAACGTTGAAGAAGAAGTTGTTATCGTTGATGCGGAGTTTTATGGAGAATTTATTCGCTACCGTTCCGTACGATGCTTGGATAGTTTAAGATTGAAAAATAATTTTAAATTGTTTAAATAATTTATTTTAGGGCCTTTACTAATATTAATTTATATAGGTTTAATTTTATTTTTATTTAAGCATGAATATTATTTAAAAATATTTTTTAACTATAATTATGTGTATATTACACAATTTTGTAAATTAATTTTCAAAAATAGACCTTTTGACGAAATATAAATTAGTAAAATAATATTTTTCCATTTTAATTAACTAAATTGGAGACAAAATAATTCCAATTACAAAAATGCACATTTTTATTAATTTTTTCTCATAAAAAAATTATTTAAAATTTACCTACATAATTTCTGGATGCACTTTCGTCACTAATTAAACTTTACTCAGCTGCACTTACTTAAACCGCATAAATGTTATAAATACTATTGATGTCACTTAGCGATTATAATCTTGACAAAAATTTAATTGATCTTGACACAGTAATTATTTAATGTTGTACTAAAATTCAATATTTTAAATAAATATACACTTATGCAATAAATATCGACAAACTATAATTTCTTGGAAGTAATAGCAGGTTCGTAAATGCAAACTGAGCGATAGCCTTGTAGTTTTTCAGGAAATGCGCCATACCGTGATTTCAAATGATTTTCTTTATATAAATATGTCTAAACCTGGATCATTCCGCTTTGTTTTATTTTTTTTATATGCAATCACTGATGCCAAATATGCAATTCGCAATAATTATCGCTATATTTGCAAGTTTTCAATGCATTTCCGCAACCGATCTGCGTAAGTACAAAGTTTCAAAAAATTATTTAATTAATTGGATTAAATTTCAGCATCATTTCTGCACGTTTGCCAAAGAGACGATCCAAAATTGGAGGAATGTATGATGAAATCGGTCGAGGATTTGCGCCCCTATCTGGTTAACGGTAAAAATAGATAAATTCATTAAAAAGTCGAAAATATAAATTAATTTAGGCGTTCCGGAAAGTTACATCCCCAGTTTGGAACCCTTAAAGTTGAGCGATTTTTTCACCCAAGAATCCGCAGGCATGAAGATTAAAACGTATAACGTCAGTGCTTATGGTTGCAGTGACTTTGTTGTTAAAGATTTAAAGTAAGAAGACTTTAGAATAATTTAAAAAAATTAATTTAATATTTTAAGGGTACTTCCAAATACGCATGACGTAGAAATCGCAGTAAATATTCCAAAACTGCGAATTTTATCTCAATTTTACATCGATGGTAAAATCCTTGTGGTGCCGGTAAAAGGAAACGGCGACTTTGAGGCAAACATAAGTAAGTATCCCAAAGAAAAAAAAAATAAGCCCTTAGAAATATTTTTTTTTGATTTCAGCTGATTGCAAAGCAACCGCAAAAATGACGGGTGACATATACCAAAAAAACGGTGAAGATTATCTTCGTTTTTCCACAATCGAATTAACAGTAAAAATCGGTGGAGGCCAGATACGCCTTGCCAACATGTTCAATGGTGACAAAGTTTTACGTGAGTTTACCACAAATTATCAATTAGCATTATGAAATATTAATGAACTTTTCTAGTGGGCATAATTAATGAAGCTGTTAATCGGAATTTCGATATGTTTCTACGAGACCTGCTACCCGGCATACAAAAATCGTTGCAAATTAAATTTTTGGAAATTAGTAATGCTATTGTTGAGCCGTACACTTATAAACAATTGTTCCCGTATTAAAAAAAAAATGTTGGCGGTTTAAAAAATAGTTACTAATTAATTAAGTTGTTATTAGAACTGGATGGTGCGCTATTATTTTTATTTGTCTAAAAATAATTCGGCTTTAGTAGAGTACAAAAAGTGGCAAGGCTGTTTCGATTAAATATAATAATTTTAAAATCTTAAAAGGACTTTTTTTATTTAATTATTATGAAAGATATATTTTTAATTTAAATTTTAAATATTTAAATGGAAAAAATAAAATTTGACTTTATGTTCGACTTAATTAAATTAAATTATTTAAATTAATTAATTAATATGTCTATCAAATGACGTCACTAAATAATAAAATTTATTATCTTATTATGGTGTTGTTTAAAATAAATACCAAGGAATTTTTTTCCTACAAAAAATCACAAAAAACCGCCAAGAACAATCAAATTAAAGAATTGCATCAAGGCACCTTACTTTTTAGCTCCGTGACTTTAAAAACGAAAAAAGCAAATTTCTAATACTTTTATTAAATTTTTCTCATATAAAAATACGTCCGTAAAGCCTAATTAAAATTAATACTCGTATACAATCAAATTTTCTTATCATTTTAAGCCGGGAAAGCTTCATCGACATCCAACTCGTCAGTAATACCGTTGGCGATTTCGAGTACAATTTCCGAAACCTTCCTCTGAATGAATGGAATTGCAACTGGAATGAAATCTTGTTTGTTCTCGTTTAGAATATCATTTGCAGCACGGCCTATTAACATAAATAAAATTACAGAATGGAAAGATTTGCGTTTTTGAGAAACTCACTTAAAATTTCGTCACCGCTGAAGAGATTGTCCAAGTGAACGTTGTAATCATCAAATCTGATAGCCAAATCGAAACTGGTAAATTTCATCATTCGCGTACCATCAGGACGTTTCAGAATGTCGGCTTTCAGGACGCCTTGTCCTTCAACATTCGCTGAAAATTAATTTTTATTAATTTAATTGTTAAACAAATTTAAATTCAATACTTACTGACGTTGGCGTTAAATTTGCCCGTTCCTTTGATAGGAGCGACTAAAATCCTCGCATCTACATCGTAATCTCCTTCGAGACGCAAAACTGGGATTTTAATACCTACTCGGAAGTTGTACTTACTTAAATCCAATCTAATTAAATTTTAGCACATTAGTAAAATATTAATTAAATTAATTTAGTTTGTACTTTAATTTGGTAACTTGAAAATCACTGACACCGTATACGTTAATATTTTTCAAAAACGCTTTGAAATTGCTGGATCCACCTCCTGGGAAGATCACAATTTCCTTGATAAATAGCGGCTCTAATCCAGGCACTTTTAATTCGGGAATGCCAACTTTCAATTTGGGTTTAAGCACTTCGATTGCATCACGAACGCACTTTGTCACATGCGGATCACTTTGTTTGCAAATGTGAATATAATTAGCTGCAAAATTTAGTTATATTATTTTGTTAACTATTTATAAAAATAATTCATTACGAAGTTTGGCTGCAAAGCTGCCCGCAATCAAAGCCACTAAACTCAAACTGGACACAATGTTGACCGTCTTCATTTTGCTATTGTTATAATGAATTTAATATTAAAGGTACCTTATTTATATTAAATATAAATTGTTTTATACAAATATCCAATGACGTATTAACTGGTTTGATGTGCACAAAAAAAATAATAATTGTGGAGTTCTATGAAGTTTTATTTACATTTATATACGCGAATGGGCGACCTTAGCTTTATGCATCTTCAAGCTTGGGCTATTCCCATATTAAATTGACATGTAAATATAATTATGATGTAGATGTTTTCTTTGATGTATGAGAGAAAAAAATGCATCCATATACAGAATGGAAAATTTCGAAATAAAGAGATTTTTTTAGCTTTTATTGAGTAGTTCCCAAAACTTCCAAATGGTATTATTATTATTGTTGTTTTGTTTTAAGAGAAGTAGAAAAAAATTAATAATAAAACAAGTTTTTTTAGTAAAGAATTAAATTAATTTTGAGCAAGTTAGTACGTGCGTCTGATATCGCAAAAAAGTGAAAAATTTGGACGGTCGGTTCAATAAAATAATAATTAGTGTAATTATGTAAAAACCTGTAGTTGGTATTTACGAGTAAATGTAGAAATCCTAGTTGCTCGTTGATGAACTAGTCTAAGTGTTTATTTATTCTAATTGTTTATTTAATTTAATATTCATTATAATTAAAAGCATTTGTTCATTTTGGGGTAATTAAATAATATTTTTGGTTTTTTAACATTATTTTTTAATTCAAGGATTTTACAACGATGATCCTTGAATTAAATATAATATAATAATTTTATAACAATAACATTGTATAAGTAGCTAAAAAATGGTTAAATAAATTCATATTTATCCAGTTTAAAAACAAGTGTTAGGTAGCAATATTTTTATTTATTTGCATTTCAATTAACAATTTTAAAGGTTATTAAATAATTTTTGATTATAGTAATTTAATTTTATACTTGCTTGAAATATGTTTTTAATTATTAATTTGTTCGTCTTTATATTGCATAAGCTAAGAGGTGAACATAAATACTAAATAAATGACTTGATACATATATAGATGTCCCCCCATTAATGAACTTGGGACCATTAATCTCAAGGATCCACTATCTATATATACAAAGCCCCAACCCACTATTTTTAATTGACAAACTTAAGAAACCTTTGTGTATACCAGTTGGTGTCATATGAAAAATGATTTTTAAAGTGATTTTATTTTGTAGTTTCGTATATTTTGGAAATGCAGAAATTCGTAAGTAAATTATTGTTTTTGTTGAATAAATAAATTTTTAAAATAGCTGCATAATTAAATTACTTTTAAATATTCAGAAAGTATAATTAATATAAAATTATAATTGTTCTGTTTCATTTCGAAATCATAATAATAGTTCTAGAGTGATAATCAAGGATTCTTGTTTAAATAATAATTCTAATAACAATGAGCAACAAATCATTTATTAATTTGTGCATTTATAGTTTCGTCAGTGCGATTTTATTTTACATTGTCTTTGATAGAAAATTTAATCAAGGTAATTATAATTAAAAGGATTCGTAACTTAATATTATAAATGTTTTAGTCTTTCATTAGAAAAACGCGGAACAAACGTATCTTGCATTATTTTTTCAAGTACATTTAAACCGACTTTACATACTAATTAATTTCAAAAGGATACGCTCATTGCATATATTAAATATCGTGTTTCAAGATTGATTTGCTAAAGGAAAGACACTTTTTTTACTTTTTAATGGAAAATTTAAATCAATAAATATTAAAATTAAAATAAATTGTTGCCCTCGATTACTTATATTTTTAATTTGTTTCTTACTCGATTACTCATACTAAACAAATTACGATCGATTTAGTTCAGAAAAAAGAACTTCACTTAAACCTTTCATAGTAATTATATCATTAATTAATTAATTTGTATTTGTTGACATAAACAATCGATTGAAGGTCAATTTTCTTGCAGCAATACAATAAACTAAATCCTAAACAAATTGCAACATTTTTTATAGCTTCTTACATCAAGGTATGCAAATCAAGCGATCCAAAACTGGCCGACTGCATTATTAATTCAGTCAATTCGCTGCGGAGCCACTTAATCGCCGGTATACCCGAATTAAATGTGCCGAAATTGGAACCATTGCTTCTTGATGAAGTGCAATTGAGGAATGGACCCGAATCCGCCAAAATTGACGCCAATATCACTAATATTATGGTCTGGGGTCCATCCGAGTTTCAAATTTTAGAACTTAAGTAAGTTATTTAATAATATGCTATATAATTTAATTATTTAATTAATTTCAGGCCAAATTTAGCGAAAAATAAATTTGTCTTCAAAGTGCTCGTACCGAACATTTATTTCAAAGGCGATTATGATATCGATATGAACATCTTGGTGCTGAAATATAAAGGAAAAGGTCCAATCCATGGAAACTTTAGTAAGAATCCTTAATACAATAAAATCAAACCAAAACTAAATTAAATTTTCAGCAAATTACAGTTTCGATTGCCTGATGAAAGGCAAAAAAATCCAAAAGGAAGGCAAGGACTATTTAAAATTCGATAACATGCAGATTCAATTAAAGATTGGAAAATCTTACTTGCATCTTGGCAAACTATTCGAACAGGATCCAGTCCTAGGACGTGCAACAAACGATGTGATTGCCGATAATTCAGATTTGTTCGTTCAAGAAATTAAGCCAGCTTTAGAAAAGGGATTAGCGAATAAGTTTACTGATATAGCTAATAAAATTACCACCAGATTTACGTATCAGGAATTATTTCCCAAAGATTAAATTTATTTGAACTCTACTCGTCGTATGGGTACCTACCAAATTCAAAATTACTCATTTTATAAATGATTTTTGTATAGGTTTTCGTTGTAGTAAATATTTTTGTAAGTTTTTTATGTAAACAATAAACTTGTTATGTGAATATTTAATTGTTTTATGCGAATATATTACAAGTGAAGAATAAATGGTGTATTACTGGTTGCAGATGTGATTATTAATTTTGGCGAATGCGCAGGGAATTTCGCGAAATTTCTTTATAATGAAGTGAATTTTGAAGGAAAAAAATTATTTTTGCCTTGCATCAAGTAAAATAATATATTTAAATAACTAAAAATTAATTATTTAAAAAAATTGCAAACGTAACTATTTAAAATAATTTAGTAATTTTAATTTAATTTTTTCTTCATTATTATAAAATATTATTTTTTAAATCACCTTATTAGCGTAAATTGCAAATATATTTAAATTAATTATGATATTTATATTAATTTACACCAGAACTATAAATTATTAACTTGTTTTGAGTAAATTTTATTTAATATTAATTTTAATTAGACAGTAATTGAAATGAAACAAAGTAAAGTACAGTTAATTAACACTCATCAACTGAAAATAAATATAATTACCCAAGTGATAAGCATTTTAATAAAGTACAATAATTATTACCAATTTTTTCCACTAAAAATTTATAAACTTTGTACGTTAAATGTATCCTTTAAATTTACACAAACAAACAAACATTTATATTATTATTATAATGTAAAGGTAAGAACATAAATAAAGCCAAGGCATACGAGTTAAAAATAGATGGACATGCAGACAATTAAAGATAAAATGCGGAAAAATGTTTCTTAGTGCGCAAATTATATAATTCGATGCAATTTCACTAAATAATTTCGCGCTTGAATAAATTAAAAATTAAGTCATAATGTGATTAAATCTAATTAATATTTAGCGGATAGTTTAATGACATATGAAGCTCAAAATCATGTAACACAAAAAAAATGTGCACATTATTAAGCAACTTGCAATGTACTTATTCCACATGATGAAACACATTCTCTATGTTTATAGAAATAGAAATTTTTTCTTGTCATTTTCACATAGAAAATTAAAAACCCGTTAAACAATAATAATCTATCGAAATAAATTCAATTTATTTGAAAATCTGTAGATCGTAATTTATCTAGCTGCATATATTAATTTAATATTGCGTTTAATTAACACTTAATTCCAGTTTGGTTGCAACACCGATTTGAGCAACCAATATTTATAAATTGGCATTTAATTCTCGGTTTTGGATTAAAAAGGGGATACCACATATCCCCTTCTTAGAAACGAAATCAAAAGTGTTCAATATAATGGTGTGGTTGACTTATCGAGCTTAAGTAGCACAGACAAACAAGCTTTCAATTTCATTATTCGCATACGACTGACCCACAACAAGGATGAAGTTTTTGATCATTTTTGTGACCAGTGCGATCTTCTGCGGCGTAAATGCCCATCGACAATTGCGTACGTATCTAAAATAAATATTCTCATCATGTACACTCCTTGCAATTGCATAATACATGATGTAATTTGCAGCAAAATACTTGAAGGAATTGGCTTGCACGAAATCAAATCCGAATTTCGCGAAATGTGTGGAAGAAGGCTTCGAAAAAGCGCGCCCCTATTTCCTGAAAGGTATTCCCGAATTGGGATTCCCTGGAATGGATCCGTTCGAGTTACCCTTATTCAGTGTGAATCGTACGATTAATGAGTTGGTTAATATTCAAGCCATTTGCAGGAATGTTAAGATGATTGGCGCAAGTAACACGATCATTACCAAAGTCAAGTAAATATTTTTGTGCGAAAAAATTACTTTCACTTTCGTTAAAACTGCGCTTTCTTGATTTTTTTAGAGCCGATCCAAATGCTGGAACCGGAGAAATTCGATTGACGATTCCTTGGGCGTTTGTTGAGATGGAATACGATGTTAATGGGCAGTTGATGGTGGTGCCTTTAAGGAGCAAGGGCTACTTTGTTGGAAACTTTAGTAACTATTGTTGATTCGCTAATTTATTAAATTAATTATTAAATTTTAGCCGATATTCAAATTTACGTAAAAGGCAGCGTAAAACGTTACCAAAAAGAAGGAGTCGATTATTTCAGAGTAAATAAGTTGTTTACCAAGAGCACGGTTGGTGATGGATTTATTCAGTTGAAGGCCAAAAATCCCGATCTACAATTTGGAGGTAAATTAATTTTTTAAAAAAATTAAATAAAGTTAATTTTAATATTTTTTCAGCGGATTTAATTTCGAGATTCTACAACGACAATCCACGAAGCGTGATGGATGCAATCAATCCAATCTACGCTGAAACAGCCAACGAATTTTTCAGGGTGGTGATGGACCAAGTGCTGGCCACTCTTCCGGCTGCTGAATGGTTACCTGATAATTAAATTTATTTCGACAAATAAATAAAATAATATTCGTTTGTGTAGAATAGAACTTTAGATTTAAATTTCAATAAATTTATATTAAATTACCATAAAGCGCACTTGTTTTTATTTTTAATGCAGTTTTAAAGTAAACTTAAAAATATACTAATGAGATATCGATTAAAAAAAGTAGTTTTTTCATAGTTTACATTAATTAGTACCACTTTTTAATAGCAAATTAAGTTCCTAGATTATGTAATACTAAATATATATGGAGTGTCCCAGTTAAGTGTTTATATTGATGGAATTTTACCACACAAACGCGATTAATATTTTTAAACTTGAATTTTAATTAGCTGATGAGGATTTATGTTTGAATAAATAAAATCAAAGTCGTCAACTTAATCACGTTTATTTTTTTTTCCATATTTTGGCTTAAGTGTGCGCGTAAGTCCACCTTGGCACAGTTTGTTTATATCCAAAGGAATTAATTATCCTGACTTACAATTTACCTATGCAACTAGTAGTAAATAATTAAATATTACCCCAGCAAGAATTATTTATTAAATAAAAATTAATGATTTTCATAATTTTAATAAATGTCAAAATTGGCGAGCTTATTAAATGACTATATAAGGTTCAATCATTCTGTAGCTAAATGCATAAAAAAAACAAGTTTACATTGACATTGTACATATATTAGAAATCCCTGATTGATTCAGTCTCATAACATTTTGGACGAAAGCAAAGTGTTGCGTGAAAATGTGGGTGAAATTGTTAATAATCGCCGCAATTGTTTGTTGGCTTCCCGAAATTCAGGGCGCTATTAAAAAAGGACAAGATTTACGTAAGTAACTACTATATTAAAATATTTACTATAAATGTTTATTATATTAAATTATTATTATTTTTAGCGCCATTTATTAAAGCGTGCCATCGAAGAGACCCGGAAATTAGCAAATGTCTAATCAAAGCAACTGAAACCGTTAAGCCATACCTCGTTAAAGGTATTAAGGAATTGGGAATACCACCAATTGAACCCTTTCATTTGCCGGAAGTTACTCTGGAACAAGGAACTCAAGCACTAAATTTTAGAGCTGTTTTGAATAATATTACGGTTCTTGGACTTGGTAATTATAAATTCACGCAATTCGAGTAAGTATTACTTAATTAAAGGCAACGTATTAATTAACAATTAGATAAATATTGTGAATATATTATGGGAAATAATATATTTGTTGATTGGCTGAAGTTGTGGCCTTCCACAAAGCTACAATATATTTAAAGCAAAAAAATAAATTAACATTTAACAAAATTATTCAGATTTTTATAATTTAATTAAAAGGACGAAAAGTTCCAACAACAAAATTTCTTATTTATAGTTTCGATGTCCCCAATTTGCAATTTTTCTGCAAAGCCACAATTAGTCCAATTCATTTAGCAGGAGATTACAAAGTGTCTGGTAAGATCCTATTGGCACCTATCGAAGGAAAAGGCGATTTTACAGCATCAATTGGTAATAATCAAATTTACCAACGGATTTTAACTATTAACTAACTATTTTAGAATCTTCTGAGGTGGTGGTCTACCAAAAAATCAACCCCATTAAAAAATATGGTGACATTTATTTGGAAGCTCCCGTTACCAACACGTCCATTTCAATCGGTGGGCCGAAAGTGCAGCTGAACGGATTGTTTGATGGGACTGCTGAGATTAGTAAGAATATAGTATTTTGAATTTATTTAATTTGTTTATGTAATTGTTTATTTATAGATGAAATAACTAACAAGGTAATTCAAGATAATATAGATGAATTGTTCGTGGAGATAAAACCAGTTATAGAAAAAGTGATCACGAGCATTACGGAGGATCTTTTATTCAAATCCTTTTTGAATACGATTCCTTTTAATAGATTATATCCTGACATTCCTTAAATAATATGTAAGATTTAATAAATAGTATATTACTATTGAAAAAAATTGTTTTATTGCCGAATTAAAATTCCTAATCTTTAATAATTAATTAATTAAGTTATTTGTCTTGAAAAACTATGCAAATTTTCAAGGCACCTTCATTTAACTGCATTAAAATTTCAATGCCATGCCAATGCCAATTAAAAACGTTGGAAATCTTATAAGTAGACTGGAACTCTTATAATATTGTTAGTATAATCAAAGAATTAATTCAATCAATAAAAATGTCCTTTACAACAAAAGTTAATATACTAATCACCGTTTCGATAATTCACAGTGCAGTTTGTGTCATACGCAATTTACGTAAGTACATAAATCAGTTATCATCCAAGCAAGCAAGCAAGCATTAATGAGAAAGTTTGATGGCACTATCAATTATCAATAATAAAGAATTACTTCATCTTATGCTTATTAGCCCCCAATTTTCCGCATTGCAAAAGCACCGATCCAAACATCAACAAATGCATCCTGGAAGCCACCGAATTGGTGCGACCAATTTTACGAAAAGGGGTACCGGAACTAAATCTTCCCCCCATTTCGAAATTTTTTATTCCGGAGATTACGCTCGAAAGAGGCACTGGGGCGGTGAATTTCCAGGCAAAACTCACGAATCTGACTATTTATGGGTTGGACGACTATCAGTTTTCGAAATTCGAGTGAGTAATTTATTAATTAAAATATTTTTTTGATTTATTATTTATTGTCTAGTTTTGATACCGAAAATTTGCGATTTGATACCGCAGTTTTAATGCCGGCTTTGCATATGAGTGGACAATACGAAATTACGGGGAATATTTTGGTTGCTCCTGTCCAAGGAAAAGGACACTTCCACAACAATATTAGTAAAGAATTTACTAATAACTATTTTAAATATTAAAAAAATATTTTCAGCCAATTCTAAGGGCACTTTGAAGCAGCAAGCCAAATTAGTGGAAAGAAAAGGAGTCACTTATTTAATTAGCGATAAAGTGGAAACGAAAATTGAAGTGGGAGAAATCGTAGATTATGGTTTTGATGGTTTGTTTGATGGAAATGAAGTTTTAGGTATATGAATATTTTTCTACCCTTAAATGAATTATAATTAACTATTTTTTTTGGCAGCTAAAGCTACTGAAGTGGTCATAAGAGACCACGCTAAAGAAATCGTCAGCGAAATGACTCCGGCTGTTGAAGAAGTCATGACAAAATTGTTTGATGATATTATATTTAAAGCCATATCGAAAATACCTTATAATAAATTATTGTAAATAAATTTGTTGTTTAAATAATTATCATTAATTATTTTATGCAAATTATTTTGTGCGCGTTAATTTATTTTTTTATGCAACCAACAATACAATTTAATATGCATTTAATTTATAATAATCGCTAATTAAATTGACTACCTAATAATATAACAAAATAAATTCCAATTATTATTTTGGAAAAAGTTCTTCGTAAGTGAACCGATGAAAAACTCTCGACAAAACGCCGAACAAAAATTCGGTGACCACTTGCTTAATTACTGGCTTTAACTCGCCGATTAAAATCTCCACATTTTCGTTGACAATCTTATTCGTTTGCTCGTTTAATTGTTCATTATCCCCAAAAATCTTCTCGAATCTAAACACCGGCCTTCCGACATCCATATCGATTTGTTTATCAAACCAATCTAAATACTCCTTACTTTTCCTTTCCACTAGTTTTCCTTTAAGCTCCATTTTTCCCACCACGTTTGCTAAAATTATCCTTATAGTATATTTGGTAGCCTTTCAAGCAACCAAACTTACTGAAATTTAAATCGGCCGGCCCTTGCCCGTCCAACTGTAGCACCAAAATTTTACCCTTGACTCGAAAATCGGCCATAATTCGCATTCTCGCAAAATGTATCTCGATATCACAATGCAACTTTTCAGGATCAAAGTCAACTTTATCCAAAACGTATTCATCGGCATAGAAAACTCTAATATTTTTAAAAACCGCATTAAACTCAGCACCACTATTCAAAGTTGCCTCTGAGATTTCGAGCGGATTTAACGGGGGTAGCTGCAAATCGGGAATTCCGGGCAGTAAATGGGGGCGAATTAATTCCACATTTTTTCGAAGACATGCACTTAGTTCGGGATCGGTGCGTTTGCAGATTTCGATGTAAGTCGCTTCAATAAATATTTAAATTTTAAATAATAAAATTGTAATTTGAGTTACTTACGAAGTTTTCGAGCGGAAAATGCATTTTCGATTGTGATTATTATTAACAAAAATTTTATAATGCAATTGGTCATTATTATTGCAGCGCTAAAAGACAATAAGCGATTCTAAATAGAATTTATCAATTTATATCTAGAAAATTATGATAAATATGTAATTTAAATCTTGGCAAAAAATTATATTAATCATAATTTATTTTTTACATAATAAATTAAAGCGTATTAATTAATAAATTAATTCAAATTTAATTATAGATGTTCCAAGTCAATTAACAAAATTATTACCCCGCATTTTACTAATTTGCAACAACAGCAATTAAAATATTTGTAATAATTTCGCTGACAATTCCAGAAAACTAGTTCAATGTAAGCAAAATTTACAATAAAATTAGCAAGCAACCAATTAATTTTGCAGTACTTGTCATCATGGGGCCCATATTAAAATCAATCTCGCTCCTCATTTTAATCACGATAAGTTTGTGTGAAGCTAAAGCAACTTTACGTAAGTACTCCAAATTTTTGCCTAGCACCATATCTAAAATATTATTATTTTAGCCGCATTTTTGAAAATATGCAAACGCTCAGATCCGAATTTGCGGCAATGTCTCAAAGAATCCGTGGAATTAATCCGCCCAATGTTGGCAAAAGGTATCCCGGAATTCGATATCCCAAGTTGTGAGCCGTTAGTCATTCCTGAAGTGGTAATCGACCAAGGAAATGGACCAGTGGCTGTAACTTCCTTGTACAAGGACGTGAAGATCTATGGTCCTTCGAAATTCGTCATCAAAAGCATCAAGTAATTATTTTTAATTTTGCAAGTTAAATGTAATTAATTTTGAATATTTATAGAGTCGATTTGGATAAAGGAAGAACCAGGCTGAAGATTTTCCTCCCCCATTTGGAAATTAACGGAGAATATTCAATGAATGGCAAAGTGTTGATGATGCCCATTGCCGGAAAAGGACAATGCAGAGGAAATTATTGTAAGTGAAATTTTCTTTATAGCAAGAAGTCTCTTAACATTTTTTCTGTAATGCAGCAAATATTGACGCAACTGTGACCATGCAAGGTGAGAAGATTAAAAGAGACAATGAAATTTATTTCAACATAACCGATTTCTACGTCGATTTCAATATTGGCCACGCATCAATTCAACTCGATGATCTTTTTAATGGCGATAAGGAACTCGGTGCGATAATTAAGCGATTAAATTAAGCGCAATATTTAATTTATTCTTGTGTTTAGGTGAAGCAATGAATATGTTTTTGAACGACAATTGGAAGAATGTGGCGAATGAAATTAAGCCAATTATCGAAAACACCATTGCGCGAATGTTCAAGAAGTTTGCCAACAAAATTTACCACAAGTATCCACTCGATGTGCTTCTACCCGCCTAGAATTAATTTCTTTTTGTATTTTTGTAACTATTTATTAATTAGTGACATGTTAATTAGAGTAAATTTATTTTGGTTATGCAACTGGCGACACTAAGACTTGTAATGTTGGTTGCATTCTAAATAATGTTAATATTTAAAAGGTAATTAATTTATTTATTAATTTATTTCGTCAAAATAAATATTTAAAAGTAAAATTATTATTTCAATTTTAGGTAATTTTTTTAAAAGATAGAAACATTAAATCCCTCCACTTTCTACAAACTGATAGTTTATTATCCATTATAATAAACCAGACTAAAAAAGATTAACTACTAATTTTTCTAAAATTATTTTAATGACCTGTTGCACCCTAATAGCTCTGACTAGGCTCATTAACCCCCCAATTGCCACGAAATTTCCTGGAGTTACATGAAAACTTTCTCCAAATAAATAATTTTCCAAATGATATCCTTTATCATCATTAAATTTGGACCAATGGGAATTTTTGCAGCAAGAATTTTTAAAAGTAGGGAAACACTATCAATCTGTACGAATTATGCACTTTCACTTTCGTGTTTGTAATTATCGACAGATAAACGATTATCTGCCTTAAGTGTGCGTTGGTAGAGAAGCGAAATTGGCTTGTGCTTTGCCCAATATTGTGCATAAAAATTCTATATATTTAGTTATACTTATTCAGGGGACGTTTTAATTTAAAGGATCGCATCCTGCACAACTGGTTGCACTAATATTGAGAAAATGGTTCACTTTAAGAGATCGAGTTTGTTTTTCGTGGCTATCCTTTTGAATTGTGGTGTTTTCAGTTATTTGGTGAAAAAGGCTCCACTTCTCACGTATAGACGTAAGTAAATTAATTTATTATAAATTTATTGTGCGTCAATTATTTATTTATACCACAATTATTTATTGTTTTGCAAGTTTTCAATGTCGATTATTAATTAACTGTAATTTTTAAATAAACATGGATTTGTTTTTCCTCAAATAAATCTTTATATGTTTTTCTAAAAAAATATCGAAATACCCAAAGAGAAAGCGGCGATTATTATGTATTAGTAGATATTGACAGATTATATAAAACAATTATGCATATATTGTGTTATTTTGTAGCAAAATGGTTAAATGTGTGTAAACGAAGCGATCCAGAAATTAATCAATGTCTCAACGACATGTTCATGGAAATGTTCCCGTATTTGGCAGTTGGTAAAAATTAAAATAATAAATAATTTACATAATAACTAAATAATTATTCACTCAGGAATTCCTGAAATAAATGTGGATGCCTTCGAACCACTGAATTTGGACAGCGTTGGAATAAGCAAAGGAAGCGGTGCGATCACTTTAGCAGGAAAACTATTCAATCTCAACGTCGCAGGACCTTCGAACTCGACTCCCTCAGGAACAGAGTGCGTTAATTTATTTCTAAACTAACTTTCACGATAATAAATAATTATTTTATAGGTTCAACGATAAACATTGGAATTTCAAACTGAACCTACCACTATTGAGCATAAAATCGCAATACAATCTAAAAGGCAAAATTTTGGTGCTACCCTTAGTTGGACATGGTACTTGTGATTTGAAATTATTCGATATCCATACGGCTGTTACAACAAATATTAGTTTTCCTATTCGAGAAGGACGTGAAATAGTTTTGATCGATAACATGCACGTTAAATTTACTGTGGGAAAAATGCGTGTGAAATTCTACAATTTATTCAATGGAAACAAAGTTTTAGGTAAGCAAATTAGATAATCGGGAAAAAAATTATCTATGTAACCGATATGGTAGCTAGACGAATTTAGTTACCAGATATTTAGTTACTTATTACTAGTTTTGCTGGTTGCGTGATTTATTGTTGATTTTTCAGGTCAAACAGTGAATGCTTTTATTAATCAGAATGGATTAGAAATTGTAAGCGAATTGGAGGATAGTATCGGATCGAGTTTGGCGGCAATTTTCAAAGAACTGATGAATAATATTTTCACGAAAATTCCCACAGATTTGTGGTACCTGTCTGATGAAGATTACGCGAAATATTTACAGGAAAAGGATAAAGCTGCGACTGAGGATCCGATGATTGTCTCCAGTTAGTTTATTAATGTTTAAGTAATTTCGTATCGAAATTGTGTTTTTTTGTGATACTAATGGTGTTCTTTAATTTTTCTAATTATGTGTTTGTTAATTAATTAATTTAATTTTTGTACAAAATAAATAAAAATTAATTTAAAAATCTATCCAACGCATTTTTATTTGTTTATATTGTTGTAATTTTGGTAATTAATTAACCCTGGCATAGATTTTTTTTTCAAATAATTAATTTGCTAAATAAAAGGTACGCACAGATTGTTAATTAAATATTTGTTTCATTCAATGTTTACCCAAATTGGAATTTAATAATAAAGAATTTGTTTACCTTGTTTGGAATTATTTAAAAAAAATTAAAGTTTAGTAGATTTAAATTATATGTTGCATTTTTTCAGTTTCAAAAAGTGTAAATGTTTTAATAAAATAAAAATATTGATCATTCTCCTATAAAATTAAAAATTATTATGATAATTCTTAACCGAAATATATTTTTAAATTAATTAAAATAATTGTCATATTTTTTTCAAATTAAAACAAACAAGTCTTCCTTAGTTTCTTCACCATTAATTATAAATTTTCAAAATAAGTTACGTTGATAATTCAAATCAATAGGTTTTAGCAACAATACTTATATAAGCTCAACATTTTATTAAATAAAAATTATTATATCATCCCGAAGATAATAACAAATGCAATAAATAAATTATTATACAATTGCATGCACAACTCAAGAAAAACTAAAGGTTCTTCCTTTATCCAAAATTAACTAAATGTACATCCTGTTTCAAGCAAGACCACACCAAATAACAATCTAAATCGTCAATTATAGCCTTATTCAATCGCAAAAAATAATTATATTACTCAATGCGAATGCTAATGAGTTCATTTGAATTTGATGTGAAAAAAACAATCGCATAATTTTTGGGTGGCACTTAAAAATTCCCCTTCTTCCTCGAAAAAAACGAAACATCAAACACCGTTTGAATCAGGAGCAAATGTTTCAAGCCTGAAAGACCCCCTCTTTGCAATCTGATGATTAAAACCCCCATATATAAATCCGAACTCTTGATGCTTTCTCTGAATATATAGTAAAAAGCGAATATATGAGTGTACAAGTGATTTTTGTTCTTAATTTTCATCAAATTGTGATTCAAAATCATTAATAGCCAAAGTGCAGTGAATTCATTTGCAGCTAATTTATTTAAATCCTGCCGGGACGTTCCTGAAAATGGTTTTCCGACTAATTTTGACTTTAGCTACTTTGGGGCTAATTTCAGCTGCCGCATTAAACGAAACGAACAAACTAGCTACACGTAAGTAATTTTAATTAATTAATTAGCTAAGAAAAAATTGCAAAATAGGAAAGTTGAAGCTGTATTGAATTAAACAAAAAGTTAAATAATAATGTAAACAGTCGTAAGTCTTCAGCAGCCTTCAGTGGGTCAATGTCATGGCAAGAGAATAATAATATGGGAATGAAAGTGAAAATTATATCACCAAAATGCTCTTACATCGCGCCTTCGTGCTTTTGTGGGTCAAATATTTTCTAATTATATAATTTTAAGCATCGGCAAGAAATAATTTTTCGTGTTGGTTTAATAAAGGTTAGCTGCAGGTTTATTATATTTGGCTCATTATGTAAGACTAAAGCATTGCATAATTTCCGCAAATATGGGTTAATACACCTTCCGTCTGACACTCAGCGTGAGGTCGCAAAGTATCTTTGGTAAATACGCGAGTACTAACTAAGAACACTCAGAGAAAGCATTCATAGGCCACAAAACGCTACGTTTCGATCACTTTCACTCTCATTACCCACTTTACGTAATCTTTACTTTACCTATTTCTTAATGCATCATTTCGAAAAAGCCGACTACGTCTTGAAAACCGACCTATTTTCGTATTTACATGTAAAAGAGAAATTGCATTTGATTCATCTACTATGGTGCTTGCACAAGAATTAATTCTCATTAATATTTTGCAGCTGAATACATTCTGCCTTGCTACAAAGCCGATCCGGAGATTAATAAATGTTTGCGTGGCACTTTCAATCATCTAAGGCCGTATATTGTTACTGGAATTAAGGAAATCAATGTGCCTAGTATAGAGCCGTTCAAAATCGACAAAATTGTGATTGAGAATGGGCAAGGACCTTTTCGAGTACGCGCAGGATTTCATAATGTCACAGCGACAGGAGCCAGTAATTATACAGTCAATACGATCAAGTAAGTAGTTAAAATTCATTGAAGATTGTTGTAAAAAAAATACTATACTACCTGATTGATTAAAAATGATAATTTAGCGTAATTATTAATTTAATAAACATCCTGTTTCTTTATGGTAAATATTTGCCATAAGTTCAGAATATACAATAGTGATTTAATCAAATTAGGTGTTAATGCAATAAAATTCTAATTGAGATGCCAATCACAGGTATGGATTGGAATAATAATAAATGAAAATGTAGAAATAGACTTATTATTTTTGTTTGTAAATAAAATGTAATCTATTGTGTCCATTTACATGTCAAGGGTAGACTATCATAGCATACTCAATGTGCTTTATAAATAATAATGCAACTTCCAGGTGCAATTATTCATCTAATAAACTTATTGCACAACGAAAAATAAACAATAATTTAACCCAAATCTAATTAATTAGATTTCTATTCGAAGTCTTTGGACTTTAATCATCAACCACTACAATAATTTCTCTTTTTATCTGTTAGAGCTGACGTGGTAAACTACAACATTGAATTAGGCATCAAATTGCCGCGATTGGAAATCCGCGGAAAATACGAAGTCAGTGGTAATGTCCTTTTGTTCCCCGTCCGCTCAAAAGGCGACTTCTGGGCCATCTTCTGTAAGTATTGCATAATCGTTACATAAATTTGTAACAAAGCTCATAACAATAAAAGTCAATTACTTTGAACAATATGCAATTGAGCAATCGTTAGATAACAGAATTATTGTCAACCCACACATTTAATTAAATGTTGCAATAATCATTTTTCTAGTGGACGTCGATGCAGCTGCAAGAATTTATGGCAAAGAAGTGGTTCGAGATAATGTTCGCTATATGCGAGTGGAGAAAATGCTCATTGATTTCCGTCTGCAGAAAAGCCGTTTCAGGATTCGGGATATTATCAATCACGGGAACGTAATTGGTGAAGCCATGAATCAATTCCTCAACAATAATTCGGACGAAATTATTTCCGAAATGAAACCCGCAGCGAATTTGGCGATTGCCAAACATTTCAAGGGATTCTTGAATGCGGCCTTCCTCAACTTACCATTGAAAGTCTGGCTTCCAGACGCATAATTCTATTTATTAATATTTTTTCCAAATGCACATCAATCACTTTTTTCGTTTTGAATTACTGTTTGATCACAAGTGTTGATTATTTTTGTACAAAGTATTTATTAAGGCTTAAATTGTAGCTAGATGTAATAAAAAAGTTAGTCAATTATTTTGCGTTCTTATTCCAATTTGTCTCAAATGTTATTCGGGTTCAATACTTAAATGTTGACCTTTCCGAAAGATAAATCAAATCAACACTTTAACAAAAAGTAACACGCATTTACACGAAAATAAACACAATTATTAAAGGAAAACTATCGTTTTCTTCAATAGTATTTTATTGTTTTCTGATTAACTTATTTTTAGAACGCATATGGGTCACAGTTCAATAATGCACCCAATAGTACGCATATTTCTTAATTGATTTTTTGTCAATAATTAATTCTAATCAAAATCTTCGTAATTTATTAACGTACGAATCAGAAAACAAGCCATTAACATGTTAATTAAATTTAACTGCATTTGTATTTTGGGCGGTTAAGCTGGGTTTAGAGCTGCGGATTAATTGAAACAACGCCGCAAATTAAATAATTAAAGGCATACAAAAAAACATTGAATTATAATAATTATTATTATTATTAATTAAATAAATTTTGTAGTAAAAATTTTTAGTTATAAGAAAAATTTGCTAAAATTAAATGAAGCTGTATAAAGCCACCTTTAGCTGCAGATAAGCAATTTTGAAAGCCAAATTTTCCATATTCGGCTGAAAAATAATGAAATCACTTGGCAACACTTTGAAAAATTGCATCATGTGCAAAAAGGCCCTCAATTTTCATACTTTTCCCAAACTTCCCCCTTTATCTGAAAAGGCAGAAATTGCGGCATGCAGAAAATTGCTCGTAATAATGAAGAATAGGTTTGGAAAAAGTGTCCACGAATGCCATATAGACACAATAGTAGTTTATCGGGTGCTAATATACTGATGAACTTGGTTATCATTGTGACTTTTGCTCCCACTAGAAGAATTCGAATAAACCATCCAATAAAAGGCCATAAATTCAAATTCAGCGCTCCTCAGAAATATCTAGATTAAAAAAAAAACAATTTTATTCGACTATCGACAGTCAGAAATTCAATTTGAAGTCATACAGATTGCCATTTTGGTTCAGTTATTTTTAAACAATAACGTGTGTCGATATGTATTAAGTTTCAATTTTTAATTTTCGCAATATGGTAAATCGCAAATACCTGTACAATAATTATTTGATATTTATGGAGCTATCGTATTTTTATGTGATTTGAATTTTATTGGCAAGTTTTACGACGATAAGGACTCAAAAAAGACAATTAAATTCGCTGAGAAGTAATTAATTAAATTTGTGATTTTATATATAGCAAAAATGGTAAAATTTACAAGAAGACAGTGGCTTACACTAATTGTAATTAGTATAGCAGACTTTTGCAATGCCATTTGTGTGTCATTGCAGGCCCCATTTTATCCGCAAGAGGTAAAAATAATTTATTATAGAAACCATATAAAATTAGTTGTATAATAATTATATAATTTTGTGTCATTATTTAACAAAAAATTGCAACGACATTAGTTCGGTTGATAACTCCTAATTGCTAATTGGACTATACGCGTTTCGCAAATCGATCAAAGCATTTGAATTTTCATTTTTATGTAATTTTAAATGTAATTTAATGATTAGTATATTTAACAAAATTTCTTTTATTCTTATTAATAGTACGTTAAGTCGACGATAAGGAATTATCATGTTTATTAATCGACGCCAGAAATCTGAAATAAATGTAATCATTACATTATTTGTCTCATTATTTATAAACTTTAGTTTTCATCTGTGAAATTATTTACAAATATGTGTAAATACAAAATATATTTTGATATAAAATTTAATTAATGCAAGAAAATTTAATACTTTCGAAGAAATTTGTTATATAACCGATAAGAGCTATTATTGAAATTTTGTAAAATCCATACGTCGTTCGATTTATTTTATTTTTGCTAAATAATTAAATTATTTGTTCATCAATTTTTCAGGCTGAAAGAAAAGGCTGCACCGCAACGGAATACGGCCTTGTTTTCGGAATTTTCGAGTTTATAGTATTTATAATTAGCCCCCTTTACGGGCAACACTTAAACAAAATTGGCCCTAAACTTACATTCAACGGCGGAATTTACACTACTGGAGTATGTGCCATCCTTTTTGGTCTTTTGGACAAGGTGGAAGGACATTATCCTTTTATAATCTTAAGCTTTGTAATACGAATCGTCGAGGCAATGGGAAATGCCGCATTTTTAACTGCAAGCTTTGCAATTATCGCCAAAGAATTTCCCGATAATGTCGCCATTACTTTCGTAAGTCAAAAAATATACAAAAAAGACAGTCCAATATCGAAAAATTTCAGGCTTCCTTAGAGACCTTCTTCGGACTAGGCTTAATCGTCGGCCCCACTGTTGGGGGCGCTTTATATCAAGTCGGAGGCTACACTTTACCATTTGCCGTTATGGGCTCTGCATTATTTATGTCTGCAATCCTAACTGCACTAGTTTTGCCAAAACATGAAGAAGGAACCGATCGCGAGCAAGGACGTAAGTTTTTTTAAAATTATTTTAAATTTGCTATTAGATTAAATGCAACCAGCATTACACATAATTTGTATAAACAGTTGACTATAGTAAACAATTTAAATTCAATTTCAGCGTCGATTTTGAAAGCTCTGAAAATCCCCGGAGTGATGCTGGCTGCTTTCAGCATCGTCGTCACGAGCATGTCGATTGGCTTTTTGCAGGCCACACTCGAGCCACATTTGCGACAATTTTATCTGGCCCCCGTTATCTTGGGCCTGATGTTCGTTATAAATGGGGGCACCTATGCAATTACCGCCCCGGGCTTTGGATGGCTCTGCGACAGTTTTTGTGCGCCCAAAATGATTACAGTATTTGGAACTGTACTTATCGCAGCCGGATTCAGTCTCATTGGGCCGGCTCCTTTTCTGCCTGTCCAAACGTACGTATTTTTGTTGGATTTATTTGTTAACAGTTTTTTTTTATTTACAAGAACTATTAACTACTATAATAGGAAATTTTAAATTATTTTTGAATTTACGTAACGATGATGATGGATCATAAAAATATTAATGTGTTAATTTAGTGCTGAAGAATTTCTAACAGTTACTACTATATTTTCAATGCGAAATCGTACAACAATAACAATTCTAGTGCAGGACAAAGATTTAAAAATAATTTAACGCCCATTGTTGAAAAGGCGCAGCCAAGGCTATTTTTCTGCAACCTTGCTTCAATTATGAAATTTCTTCGCGCAACTATTGGTTCATAATTGGAATGATTGTTAAGTAGAGAAAATTTTGAAACTGAAAAAAATTGTCAAGGAAATATTTAAAAAACTATTTAAAAAAAAAATTACAAAAAAAAATTAATTTAATTAAATTTTAATTAATTTTTTGTATTCAAATTTAATTTTCTTAATTATTTTGTTAACTTATTAATTAAATTAAATTTACTTTAAGTCACTTAAGTTTACTTCAGTAAAGCAGTTAACTGAGTTAAGTTAATTAAACCTATTTAAGTTGACTTAGAAAAATTATTTCTTCCAATCAATTATTGTTACTTAATTTCTTCACTGACTGAATATTTGTTCCTAGGACGTTATGGTTGACCATAATAGGATTAGTTCTGCATGGTTTAGGTATGGCCGCTCAGCTGGTCGCTTCCTTTACCGACGCCTTAAGAACGACAGTGTAAGACGAAAAAATTGATGGTTCTTGATCTTGATTTAATGACGATTCATTATTTTAGAGCTCATGGTTTCCCAAACAACCTCGAAACTTTCGGTCTGATCTCCGGATTGTGGACCAGTGCTTTCGCCCTTGGCGCTTTCATTGGACCGTCAGTCAGTGGTATCTTGTACGATAACATTGGTTTTCGTAATTCGTCAATGTTTGTCGTGGGCATCCACTTGGTGGTCGGTCTGGTCGTTACACTTTTCCTGGTGTTTGGTCGTCGACATTCCGCTTATGTGGAACTGAAGGATGAGAAGATACCGAATGGGGAGATTGATAACAGTTATGGCAGATCTCATCAACAGAATAGTATTACGGAGAGCATGAAGAGGTGTGTGGATTTTCGTAGTTGATTTGTGAAATTTAATTAAAATGCGCGCGTTTGTTTAATTTCAGTATACGATCAGTGGGCAATGGAATTTCGATAGAAAAAAGCCGACCACCAGGCATGAATAGCCTAATTGCATGCAACAGCTATAAAAGTCAGGCTTGGCCGAAACGCGATGCAAGCAGTCTTTCTTTGGGTCCTTATAGTTATAGTTATGGTACAGTCGATGCAAGGAATGGTGCAACGACTTCTTATCTGCAAGGAGTTGCATAAGAGAGAAGTTTCCCAAATTTTATCAATTTTTCTTTTTAATATTATACCTATGTAAATAGATTTAGGCAAAAATGGTTTTATATAATAGTTTTAATATTTATATTATTTTACGATTAAGATTGTTTGTTATTTAGATTTTATTTTATAAAAGTTACGCTTAATAATAAACTGTGAGTAAAAAATTATGGTGCATTTTCTTAATCACACTTTGTGGAATCTCAAAAAATGATTCATTATTTGGATACGCTTAGCAAAACTTGAAAGTTAAATCAAGGGCTCAAATGCAATCAAGCTTGATGGATTTTTTCGTTTCGTCTACCAAACTAATTAATTACCAATACTAATTTAAAAAAATCGTAAAAGTAAGAGTTGCATTCATTATAAAATGCATTTTCTCCATAAGCAATACGAAGATTTCTCGTCAGATATTTCGAAGAAACGAATTTTTCTTTACTTCCTTTTAAAAGTATCGCGCTGCTCGATTTCGCTTCCTGGTCCTGATTATTATGAATAAATTGGTGCGATCGCAAAAAATATTAACAATACAGCGTATTGCTTGAATGAAATCTATAATTATGCGATATAGCTGGAAAAGCAATAATTGATTTTTCCAGTTGTTCATCTAGGAGGTAATTTACATTCACTTTGTTGACCTTGCTCATCTTGATTCTTGAGAGGTCAAGCATTTTAGCAATTGTTTTTAAGTCGAAGTTGAATTTGCACATTCATTAAAAATATCTCTCTTCTATTTTACAGCTTTATTTTAGTACAAAGAGCCACTTCCTGATGGGTACTTCCTGCCGATTGTGTGAATTCCTTTTTGTTATGGGCAGAGGTCATCTTTGACCCATTTCAAACTGTACTGCCCTTTTTTTCTAGTTATATAATACTAGATAGATTAACAAAAGAGAATGTACCTAATTATTTCGGTAGATTTCTTCAATTATAATTTAATTAAAACTGTAAGTGAATAATAATTTTCGTATAAAAGTGAAATATTTGCTAGTATTTTAATTTTTTTACGTAATTTATTGTAATTATGGTTGTGAAGCTCTACTAGGTAGCTAAGTTAAAACAAAATGAATTTAATTACATGTGATTACAATGTAACAAAAATCTCACGCAGCAAAAAATAGACACGAAATTATAATTTGTACTTTTTTCCGACAAAGACGCATTAAATTGTTTAAACCAAAAAAATCCAAACATTTACGGTTTCCATTATATTTTTCTTATGGAAATTAAACTTTATAAATTAATGTAATTATAAACGAACAAATCTAATTATCGCCAAACACATGTAGTAATGAATATTTTGTTATAGAGAGTTGCAACACACTTAAGTCAACAAGAATCGTTTAGTAAAAAAGCAAGAAATGTTATTTCCTTTCGCAAATTTCGAAAATCCCATCATTTAAGTCGTCATTCATTTCGCCGCAGACACCCAATGAATACCTTTAATGACCTTCTGGGAGGAGCAAATAAGGCTTAAGGTTATGGATGTCTGGCAGACTTAAATGATCCAAGAAATCATGGGAAAATCAATATAACGTATAATAATGGTCTGGCAGTCAAATTAATCTCTAACAAGTTAATAAGTCCTAGTTTATTATTTATGACATGCAATTCGAAATTCAAAAATGCAAACCAACTTTCTTCAAAATATTTTTAATTAGAAATTGTCGATTTCTTTAATTATCCAACACAATTTTATATAAGACTCCAAATCACCCCGTCCGGAATTAAACAATTTAATGTCCGTCTGTCTGGGGTGGATTTCTTAATGGCACCTTCGAGAAGAAGAAAGAAATGTTTAACGTACTACACGTTAAAATTCATATTCAAACTGTTTGAATAAAATAAATATATTGTCGGTTGGGGCAAGGTGGGGCTTTCATATATGCACTTCAACAGGTGAACCGGCATTACCTGTGTCTGCTTTCAGTAAGTGATCGGCTGCCCACAAGTGCCGAACACCCAGAGACCCTGAGGAATTTAACCAAAAGTGCCTTCTTGACTCTCCCCCACATACACACAAGTGTCTTATTTTACTCGTTCAAGTGGTGCGTTTTTACCAGAACTTATATGATTACGGATTTATGAGCCACCAGCATCCTCGACCTCTTCATCAAGGGTAACGAATTTATTTTCATTTAATTTTAACGAATTATTTTAAAGAAATAAATTTAATTTTTCCGTTTTTTCTTTTTGCAGATTTTGAACTTTTATCTCATCAAGTGGAAGATTTAATAAAGTGCGGTGTATAATGTTAAGTGATCAGTAAAACAATCATTTGCAATCAGGATAAATTTAAAAAGCAAATCAACAAACATCAACAGAGGTAAGAAGAATTTTTCAACTAGTGCTAATTTAATTTGCATTTGATTAGTGCCACACTAATGACAAGAGCAAATAAAAAATATTGTAACTTTCTTTAGAAAACTTATGTGTTGAAAAATCGATTATAATTTAATCCACTTTGCATTATTGTTAAATGATTGTTTCAATATTGGTTATCAGAAATTGGAATTGCAATTAAAAATTTTAAGATGCATTATGTTATTGCATATCCAGCAACTATAAAACTTTTTCGATTTCGTTTTATTGCCAAATAAGTAATTTAAACAACAACTTTCCTCGTTCGAATCATTATTATTATTATTACCCTTTCATTGAATTTTAATAATAATTTATTATGCTTGATAAATACGATTTTATATGCAAATAATCACACTTTCGATCATCTAGGGTACAATTGAATGGAAAATCAATAAAATTATTCATTTCCGTTTTCGATAACTAGAAATATTCAAAAAAAAAATAATAAAAAACTGAAACAATCTACTATTGTTTCAGCTACTCTTAGAATAGCGTTTTAAGATGATGATAAATTGGTCAAAGCACATCCGGCCGCTGCCAGGATTTAGAAAAAGGACTTTTTGAATAAATAAAAGTATTATTTAGGAATCGTGAGAAAAATGTTAGCCTCTTGTAAACAAGATTAGATAAAAATTTATAGCGCCTGTTTTCAGCACTTTGAAACTGTTCCTGTTCTTTCAGATCCGTATTCAAGATTTTTCCTAAACGCGTTTAATTATAAACAAATAATTAACTTATACTACTGCAGTAGCACTTAATAGTCAACAATTAAATTAAATAGCAATTTCTGCATAATATTAAAATGCAATTATCTGCATTTTCCTTTCAGAATTTTCAAAATTGTATTGCAATTATGCAATAATGTCGCACGATATACATAAATGAAAATATGTTAACATTCCACATTATTTTACATAATTGTCGATTCCGTTTGAATATTGCACTTTCTTTTGCAGTTCGCAATACATTTTTTTTTGCGAATATTATTTATGATATGCAGAATCCGACACGTACTTTTCTAAAACTACACCGCAAACCGAATCGCTAATCGAACATTCTCATAAAAAGCGCGATTCTTTGAAGCATCGCTTATCCTGGCACCGGCCCTGATTAATTATTCCTGCTTAGAATTTTTTCTCTTCTCGAAAATGCAAATGTTGATCTTAGAAAATGTTGTCGTTCCAACTAAGTAACTAATGTTTCTGAAACTATAAACGACTTTTCGTTTTCAATAATAATAGTCGAAGTCAAGGTATTCAACTTTATAGAGTAGAGCTTGACTTAAGTCTTAAGCACAAGAAAAACTACGTACGATAATGTTGATTTATTTCATTAGTGTTCTATAGTTTTGGGCGGTATTCATAATATATATATATTTTATTCATTAAGTAGGTCGATCTCAGGGTGATTCTAATAAACTTTAATTAGTCAACTTCTAAAATGACTAAAGGAAATTGCAAATATTTTTTAAAGACATCTATTTGTTAATTAAATTATTACGGAAAGTTGCACAATTATAACTTTACAACTTAAGCACTAATCTGTGCATCTAAACAAGCTGTCTCAATATTTTGCATGATGTTGAGCGACTTAAGTCTTCAGGTTCAATTTAAGACTACTTAAGATAAGTCGTCTATGCTTCAATTGTGAGTTAAGTTACCTGGACGTCAAAATTTATAATTTTATTCATCAAATATTGTGGCTGAATCAAAAATGGGACACTCATAAGATTATTTGAATTTTAATGAGTCGACTTTGTCATTCGCTTATGTAGATATTACAAATTCTTTGCTAAGGCACTCCCATCTCCGCGAAGAAAGATATGCTGGCTGTATGGCGAGGTTTATTAGTGAGTAATAGTGCATATTAACCGTTGCAACAAGGTAACTTGTACGAAATGTACAAATTCCTTTCAAAAATCGAAAATAACGAAACAATTTTTTTGATTTCGATACTACCACCCACTGACACAGATTTTCTGTTGTGTATTATGCAGTTGGTGAAGCGAAAAAATGGGCAACTATTCTTGTTTCACTTCGTTCAGCATCACTTGCTTTTTTTTAATTAATTATGATGATAATTATTATGCTAATTAATGTGGATGGTTCTTATGTAAATTGGGGAAATATGTGGTCTTAATTCGCTTTCACTTTATTCTTATTAATATATTTCGTTGGTTTTAATTATAGATTATTTGTAATTTATAATGAAATGGAAAAATAGTTTGGTTGCGCTCAAGCATACGATGTATGTTGGATTTAAGTTTTAATTGTATTGTTATATAAATAAAAATTGTTTTTAACTTTTTTATGCAATAGTAATAATTTTTGTTTTAATTATGCATCAGTTCCAGTTAACTGTGCTTTACAATTCAATCAGCATTGCATATTTTAACATTAACAAAAACACGTTTTTCTCAATATTAGTAGCACGTGTTATTTTATAACGAACTTATTAATAATTATTTATAGAAGTAAGAAATTATGTCGTGAACGAGCATTTTAATTTAATTTTCGTTGATTATTCCATAACTGTTGCAAATAGTGACGAATTCATGCAACAGTCATTTAGGAGAAATATCTTTACATGAATGGATAAAAGACATCATATCGAAGGCCGTCAACTCAATTCAATTGCTGTTTCCATACCGTTCCTTTGCCTCTATTAATAGTTATGCTAAAGTACCGTGTTTTTAATATTCATATTAACACGGAAAAAATTTCTATTTACATTTATACCAATATTGAATATTTTTATAACAGTAATTTAAATGCGAAACTTGCAAATAACCAAAACCCAACTGTACAAATAGAAAACCGCCATCGTTTGCTTTACCAAATTAGTTATAATTGTATTTATTAATAATATAAATATTTAATCTCTAAAATATTTTGTTTCGACCAAAAACCGAATTTTTCGCCCGCATTGAAACGGTTTAATTCCTCGCCAAATAAAAAGCCAAAACAAAATCAACTAACAATAGTTAATAAAAAAAAAAACGAAGACGAAGATTGTCGTGACCGGAGAGTTGAAGTCGCGGCCGCGGCAATTCGAAAATCCTTTGTCTGAGCACGGACGCTTGCACACACACAACACACAGGCCATCAGCAGCCAGCAAGAAGAGAGGTCATATATGCAGTCAGGACGATGTTTTGTGTATTCCTCTTCGATAGTACTATACACCCAACTATAAATTTTTAGCCTTCACGCTCTACCAGCCTGTCTGTCAATCTATTTAATTTTACTGTATGAGCACATCGATTTTAACAAAAAGCAAAAGTCTTTCAACTTGGACGATCATTATCGTCTAGCTAATAATAAGTCACAGTTCATGGCATCTGCTTGCGGAAAATCTTTGTAACAACGAAATCGTTGACATTGTATTTTTTAATAATTAATTTTGAGGAAGCAAATTATTGGCGGCTTAAGTATGTTTGCTAAGATAAATACTTAAAAATTATTAAAAGACAGCAATATATGACTCAATCAATTTAAGTGGTAAAATAAGGAAAGTTTTTCAATTTCTACAATCTATCACATAAAGCGAAGTTTATTGTTGTTAATTTCTACTTGCTCACATAAATTTTATGCATCTATTAAGTACAAAATTCGAAAAACCAATAGAAAGTGTTTTTATGTAATTTTTGAGTAGTACTAAATTTTATGCAATTCGATTAGTTTTATAGGCAAACTTTTTGAATTGCTTTCGGAATTTCACTAATCGGTAACAATGCAAAAATGATGATGACACATAACGTTTAGAAAGTTCACACCTCATCTTTTGCCGGCATTATCAAATGCGTTCATCTGCACTTTCTTAAATACTCGCGCGCTTAAATCCATCAATAAGCGGCGTTTTGTGTGTTCGAATTAGAAAATTTCGAAAGAACTAATATCAAAACAAACATGCCATTATATTGTTCTGCTAATATATTTCTCTAGTTTAGTAATATCTTAGCAATAGTTCGGTATGTAATTTCAGCTGGACTTTCACAATTGATAAGTTACATACACGCCTTTTTATTTGTGTCAAATGTGGGCCCATATCACTAAACTAAACGAAACTCATTCAACCATTCACATAAATACCATTTCCTATTTTTAAATTGTTGCAATTTATTTTTGGAAATTTGAATAAAGGTTGCTATTCATAATTGTGGGTTGAAATGTCGAAAAACCTTCTTTCGAGTTGACCCTGATCTTAATTAACCAGTCAAAAGGCATTTTGGAGGACAGAAACTTGTAGATTTTTCAACATATTGATTAGTCATAGACAATTGACTTTGGAGTCTTAACATCCTGTTGGGGTCTATTCATTCTTGGAATTGCCATCATGATAAATTCGGTCAGCAAGTTGCAATAACGAACCAAAGAATTAACTGGTTTGAAAACAAACTTATTAATATGCCATTAAATTAATTGTTTTCGTATTACGAATGCGATTTAGCAATAAAATAAATTAGCAATATGAATTTCAATTTACTGGAAAAGCCATTAACGTGTTGGCGGCGTATATTTTTAAAAGTTGCATCAACAATTTTTCTATTCATAAATTAATAGAGTAATATTTTAAATGCGAACTTATTCAACACCTATGATTAAAATTATATTAAAATTTGACCTAAATAGGTGCAAAATGTCATTGAAATATCTGCAGCTCGAAGAAGATTATTGGATGCTGCTGTAACATTTGACATTTCCTTTTGATGATGCTTATGCATAACTACGAAGAAGATTCTCTCCTCCAATAATTGTAAATGCAAGACATTGTACACATACAATAATAAGTATACAAATGGAAATGAAAGTGAAACGTTTGGTTTCTCTTATAAAACGAAACACAGCATCCAGTTACTTGCAGCTGAATAAAAATACCAACAATCTCCTATTAATTGAATAGTTTTACCTTCTAAGGTCGTCTGATTTATTTCAGTTTTAATTAATTTCGTTTGCTACTTAAATATTTAAAATCTCTCCCACAGCATTCCAAAATCGTGACTCATATGAAAATTACATAGCCGCTTATATTTTTCAGCCAGAAGATTGTTAGATTATTATAGTATCATTTGCATATTAAACAATATATAAAAAAAATTATGATAATCTTTAAGGAGTTTTCGGATCACGTTTTTTGGGAAAGTGTTCATAATTGTTCAAAATTATTTTGCATGCATTTCACCTTTCCTTTTTTATTATTATTAACCGCAATAATAATCCGCAGTTTGAAATAATATGTTAATTGAAAGGAAGTTTCCGCGAGAAAAATTCTGTCTGTTTGATTTGAACTTGACCCATATGGTTCATTGAAAGTACCTTCTGGTCCTTTCACTCTACAAGAAGGTAAATTAAAAAAAATAATCATACGCTCCAAATATCCCAATTATTTGTCGTGTTCCTGCACCGGACTTTTATCTTACTCCTATGACTCACAATTCGCTCCAACTTGCATTGCAATAATTTACTACTAGACTTTTGCAATTAATTTAGAACAAGAACACCCAGTTTTACATAACGCACTTATTGATTGATGAAATCTAATCTCGTACACCTACAATTTAATTTTTTCGAATGCCAATTTGCTTATGCATAAATAAATATCCTTGAAGCTTAGCCGATAAAATAAAGTCTGAACCGTTTTTTTCGTCTTAGCTCGTCTGTGTCTGCATCATAAAACTAACACTAAAAAATAAATTAACCGCATCTCAAACAAGCTGCAGGCGAAAAAAATGCTAAAAAGCGTGCAATTTCAAAATAGTCTACACTGTTTAGCACTACCACGAATTCTCGTATCAAAAATGAGTTTCCTACAATTTAAAAATCCGCGATAAACATTTTCGATAGTAAACAAGCACGTTTTGCACTTTAATACAAACGCTATTAACGCTAAATTGTTATATAAGTAACAATCCAATGAAGAAGTCGCGGAAGAAGTTAAAGTGTAAATGTTCACTCACCGTTATCTTCAAACTTTTCAAAACGTCAAAATTTTGACAGTTCCCATTGGCGTAGAAATCTGAAATTTTAAAATATGATTTAATTAGTAACTCAGTACATTTGATCCAAATTTCAAGATTCTAGCTTGATTTTTAAGTAATTTTTTGAATAAAGGTTCTTTTTCTGACCCCCCCATTAAAGTCTCCAACAGGTGAGTTCGTTCGAATAGCGCTACCGCTTGAAACTTGGCGGATAAGTGAAAAATATCGAGTGGGCTATTTTGGAAAATGCATATCGCTCTGTTTTATGGTTTTTATTCCCGCGAGTGTACATTGCAGACTCTCAGGACCATTAACCTCGCTGCTCTTTGCCACACGGAGACGAGGCGAGCGAATGATTCTTGCCAACCAAGTCTCAGCCGCGTAAATGTAATGGACATGGAGAGTCATAATAAGTCGTAGGCGTTTTGTGCAACAATTATTACTGTGCTTGATGATGGAGACAGAAAAAAAGATGCAAATCTGCACGAACCTATTGAGATTCAGCATTGGATGCATGAAAGCTTTTTCTAAATGACCATTTCACACTTGAACGTGACTAAATGAACGCACTTTGTTCAACATGGGCTTTTTATAACGTTGTGTAGGTGCCAAGTTTTTCAGTTTTTATCAACAATATTATGTGGTCAAACAAAAGGGAGAATTGTTTATTTTTGACTATAACGTTCTGCTCGATTTTTTTCTAATTCTTTAACAATTAATTTCCTATAAAAAAGCCATAAAAAAATTGTTGGACACACTATACATGGTCATTTATTCAGTTTTTATTTTCAAGTACGTATATTAATTTTTTTTCAACCACGAATATGCATAAAAGAAACATAAACTTTTGTAATACGTATAAAAAAAATAATAGTTCATAAACAAACAGCTATAAATTAATTGTTTGTTTGCGCAATAATTTCGAACAATGTTTTTGATTAATTAAAAATTAAATAAGCCGAATGAATCCATCATGGTTCCAATCTCTTGCATTCACGCTGATGGAATTTCAACACGTACATTCAACAAAATGTAAATAATTTAAACAAATTATGGTTCTTAAAAATAATCTCCAAGGTCGCGTTAAACGTGTTTTGTTTGTTATTATTATTAATAAACGACGTTTTAATTCGTCTTGAGCCTTTCACTCTGGATCATCATCTTTATGGTCATTTTTCCATGACGACCAAACGGAAGTATGCGATTGCTAATTGTCCTTCTTTGCCGGCCAAATTCAAGGATCTCTTATTTAATTTCGTTACAAAAAATCTTCATCTATGATCAAATAATTGCATTAAATTAAATTGCAAAAACAAAAGAAATCATATAGCTGCATGTGTAGTGCGATAAACAATGTTCATTGTTAATGATGATATAGTGTGTGTATGTGAAAAGCTGAAACTAGTCCTGTTATGTAATGGATCTAACTACACACTCATCTACATAGCAGTCATGAAACGCGTGTGAATCTTCAAAATGACGGAAGTTTTTATTCGTAATTCTCGAAACAATAAGAAAACTGAAACCCATAGAGCTGCTGCACAGAACGTGTCTTTACACTTAGTGCAACCATTAATTTTATCCGAGAGCTATCTCATGAGGTAATGCTAATCCAGTTATTAAACCTCCTATGCTACCATAAATATTCGTTAGTTTCTTCATGGAATGCATAGAAGCGAAACCCGAATTTAAATATTATTCATTACTGTGATTTGTTTTTATTCCAAAAACCTACTTCTGCAGGTCAATCATCTGCTGTTCTAATCATCGGAACCAATTTTGAATTTATATGATTTGATGAAAGTATTTTTATTATTGAAGACTTAATTAACTTTACCCGTTTGAAATATGGCTTGGATTTTCTAAAAATTAATTTCTTTCAGCAAAATGAAATTTTTGCTTAGCGAATCCATTAATTGGCCGACTCAGCTAAATCTGAATTCAAAAAGAATTAATGAGCTAAGCTCAGAAGCACTAAATGCAATACAATAGAGCTTTTTCTCAGAAAGCTCCAGCTTATTGAATAAAATAAATGTCCATTGAAAAAGTCCGAAATCCATTCATTTGCTCGCACAAATTGTTTCCTACAAGTCATTACAATCTAAATTTAATTACTTTACAGTAATTAATACTCTTCCAACAAAAACTATAAATATCGCTAAAATTCCTTCCGATTTCAATAATAATTTACCGTTAAAATTAATTGGTGGTTTTATTGGAATGCATCTGCTCAACATCTGTTATTCTTTTTGGTTTACCAGAAGAAAGCAGGTAGAATTTTGAATATTTATGGATTATCATAATATTAACGAATTAATAAATTTCGTTTTGGTGCATTCGGGGGTGCACTACTGCAAAATGCAGACGGACAAACAACGACTTTATCGTAGAGAGTAGCTGACCTTGATATATACCCGCCAACCGTTGTATGGGAAGTTATATCGTTGAAATCTTATACTTCTTACCTACAGGAAAAAGAAACCAAGCATTTTATTTTCTGTCCAGCAAACACAAGAAGATTCTCGTGCCCCGCTTCACCAACAAACAAACTCACCCACCTTATATCCGATTCCCATACAGTGTGATCGTGTCACAAAGGACCTTCTATTTACATCCTCTAGACGCCCCAAAAATTAGAACTACTCGAAATTGAAGGTCTTACTAGAAGATTTAAGTCCATAGTTCAAAATTTTGGTAATTTGGTAGACGTAGGTGATTTTTTTCCAAACACCAAAGAGCTTTGTTTGAAGAAAAGCTCCAAAATTGAAGACTACTTGGAGGATATTTTGAGATAAGGATGCACTATTGGAAAAGTTAGATTCCTTCCCATTTTTGAGCCATTTGGTCTTTCTTCCAGATTATGTATCCAAACACTCTGTATATCTTCTCAGAATTAAATTACAAGATCCAACTTATACAAAGGGCACAAAGGAGCTTTTTGAATAAATTATTCACGTTTCGTGACCACCTTATTGCAATTAAAAACAGGAAAAGATGCACATAATTTATAATTAAAAATAGTGAACATAAGTTTCTATGCAAACAAATTAGATGAACATGCGAAAAATTGAAACCAGTTTTTGGTGGCCTAAAAATTGTCTGAAATGATAATCAGCGACCTGTAAATTCAGTTCATCATCTGTTTAACATTGCACATTTCTCTTTAAACTTTCTTTATAAAATTATTCACTAAAAAAAAGAGCAACGCGGCAGGACAACAAAAAAATGAAAAGGATTAATTTTTGCTAATGTATTGAATCCAGTACAATGCGAATGAACACATTTTATTTCCTTTCTCCCTTTCTACACAACTTAACTTGTGTAGTATAGAGTTTCAGCTGTTATTGTAATAAAGGCGAAGAGAAGTTGAAAAACAGCATTTCACCTGCGGATGCGGTATAAAATCGCTGAAAGGCATTATGAAGCAGACATATGATGATGTTGCTCAGCTCTCACGTGCCAACCCCAAAACATACATTTGACTCAACTTTTATTTTTCCATGATTTATGTGCAAAAAATATCTGAAGCTGAAAACCTATAACTGCTTTCTAGACATATCACAAATTAACTGGTCAGAAAGTCCATCAAGACCATTGATTTTGGAATGATTATTTAATCTGTAGAAATTAAGATCAACAACCAATTTCGAAACAACTCCCATAAACACATAAAAATTTAATAAGCAATGCAGACTCGTAAAAGTTAATGGCTTTAAATCTATATTCAAATTAAACATGAACAATTATTTTCAACCTGCTGGGTTTATTACCGACGATAAATATTGGCTTTTTTCCAGAAATGGATGCTGATAGTAGTTATGGTGGAAGCGATACCGCTCAGGATTCGCATTCTGCCAACAATTCATCTCTTGAAACAACACCTAGTCATCCTGATGAACACACATCAGCCACTCAAACATCAGCAGCCGATGAACCAAATGCATTTTACCACAAAAACGAAATCACCCTACCAGTAAATTATGACGAGACCGATTTTCAGAACGGTGTTCCGTTCAATAAAGAGCCGCATTATTTAACGACTGCTAAATTGAACATTAACGAAACCATGGAGCATCACAGCAACTTGGAGGAGATGAGTAGGAATTATAAAAGTACGAATCATCTGAATGTGGCTGAATCGCCGAAAACGCGCAAGAAATCAACGGCGGGTATTGATAATCCCGCGTTTTTGCAAGAGGAAGACATGCCGAATGGCAAGATGACCAAGAGCACTTTCGATCAAACCAAACCGTATAATGGTGAACTGAATGCGCCAGTGGCGAACAACCATAAGAAAGAAGAACCGCCAGCAGAGGCTGTTAATTTAGAATTGATTAATTTGAAACCAGCAAGTGGCAAAGATGTGGCTGGACCATACGATGATGTGAATAATGGAATGACTAGCATACCCATCAAGAAGGAGAATGATGCTGAAATTGGTAATCCGTATGATGAGTACTTTGTGCCTGTGAATGAACACCGCAAATACATGAGGTGCATTATTTAATTAAATTTCTTATTAACGAGTGCAATGTGCGACCAAATTTCACTTTTTGGTCAAGCAATCACTTAACTACTTATAGGCATTATTGATTCACATCACAATTGTTTAGAAACACTTTCAATTAGCTCATTCAATGGGAAAGTTTAGCAATTTATAATTTCTCGCATTTGGGTATTCCTTCCGGGTTTTTTTGGAATACCTCCAAGATTGCTCAATTTACTCAACTTCTTCTCTTCTCTTGCAACTCTTTAAATCTTAACTAGCATCCACATCTTTCATAAAATTAACTGATATGATCTATCTGCAGTAAAACTAGAAAAGGTAGAAACAGTGTGACGTTTGCGGAAACATTAGCATCAAGTGGAGTTGACAATTCAACCGGATTATCTCTGACCGCCCCCGAACAAGGTGTACTGGACTATCCCGAATGGTTAACTTCATTAGACAACCCACGGTACCACAATCATATTCATACACCACAAAACACCATTTTTTAATCTCTGCTATACTTTATTTATTTTTTTATGGGTGCCAAGGTTTTATGCATTTTTTAATAGAAAAAATGATTCATACATTTGCTATCCATATAATCAACATTTTTGTTATAGTACTGGGGCAAAATTTGGTGTAAGGTGGACTTTTGATATGATTGCCTGGTATATGGGGGCTAATTAAATCAACGCTACTGTTTATTGCCTATTAACACCATTTTTATGTAACTTATGCTTAATTTGCAATTTTTTTAATTCGTTTTTCTTGCTAGGGGTGAGAAACTGTACGTTACCATGGACAAGCGGAACAAGAAGAGCAAAAGCAAGTGCGTGTGTTGGAGCATTTGCTTGTGCATTGTGGCAGCTGCAGTGATTTTAGGAATTCTAGCTGCAGGTAAATAAATATGATTTTTTTATGGTGAACTACTTAAATTGAGCAATCCGCTTGTTATATAATACTTTCAATTTTTTTCCGTTACACTACTAATCAATGCAGCCAGTACTCCCATTTTAATTGGACTCATATTAGAAACTCGTTTTCCTTGACAATTTTTTTTTTCCGTTGCGGAGAGCAAGATTAAAATCACTAATGTGTGTGTTACACATTTATCTATTTATGTTTTGCAGTTACCAATGCTAATTTAAATAATTAAACATACCTACGTATGTATAGGTACTACTCTACTCTACCATGGCGTATTAGACCTTCACAATGTTTTATAGTACAAGCGCGGGTTGAATGACTGACTCGATGATGATAGTTCATTAAAAATAAATAATGCTCTCCCATTTTTCAGTTGGAGTAATTGGTAACCAACAGGCCCAGCCAGTAGAAGAAGTGAGCGCCAGGAAATTCAATGGCGATATCAAGAAGGGAGGCATTTTTGGAGCTGGACCAAGCGACAAAGCTCCTCCAACAGATCAACAACGATTCACGCCAAGTCCGCCAATTAGTACCGTTTCAAGTCTTTTACCCACCACCGATACATCTATGATTCAAGGTTCGTTTTGATCATCTCCGATAAATCATTATTATTAATAATCATCATTGCAATGGAGCAGAACAAATCAAGTCGAATCATCAATTATGAATTATTCTTTTACAGTACCACGAGCTTTGGAGTCGCAATTTGTGATCGATAATCGGCAATTTACTCCGGAATTAGCGCACAGAAATTCCACGGAATTCAAACAATTAGCGGCTGATTTAGAAGCGCAAATTAAGAAGTCAATTTTCGCTGAAGGAAATGAGTTTGCGGATATTGAAGTCAAAGTAATGGACTTTACGTAAGTTGAAGGATAATTATTTCGATATAATAGTACTAATTGAGTTTTGGAATTTAGACCAGGTAGTGTTGTGGTGAAATACAGAGTGATTTGGAAATTCAAAGAAGGCGAACATAATGGTAAAGATCCAGTCGACCACGCAACGTTAACCAAAAGAATGAGCGAAACGTTGAAGCAAAATAACGATTTGCTTGAAGAGTACCATATTCCAGAAGGCACAGTTACATCGGACAATATTCTAGATTTATGCAAAATTGATAATAATGGCTGTGAGCATTTATGCATTTTCGACTACACGACTCTAGATTTTGCGTGTACCTGTCCGAATGGCAAACATTTGGCAATGGATGAGAAGACTTGCGTTCAGGATGAGGAAGCTGTGACTGATTTTGCGTTCGATTTACATGAACATTTCCCATCTTCTAGTGCCAAACCTGAACCGGAACCTTCAGCCGAACCAGAGCCATCGGCTGAACCGGAGCCTGCAGCTGAACCGGAGCCGGAAAATACGACTGAAGTTAAACATGTAGTTCAACAACATACTTATGAAGAAGCTAGTCCTGAACCAGCAGCAGAACCAACAGCAGAACCAGCTGCTGAACCTACTCCAGAGCCGACAGCCGAGCCTACTCCAGAACCAGCAGCAGAACCTACAGCTGAGCCTTCAGCTGAACCAGAACCAAGCGCTACCACTCCAGAAACACATGCTTCATTGAAAGTTGTCAATATTTTAGACGCTACACCAGAAACTACAGCAGAACCTACAGCGGAACCTGCTGCGGAACCTACAGCAGAGCCAACAGCCGAACCAGCAGCAGAGCCATCAGCAGAACCAACATCAGAGCCTGCTGCAGAACCAACAACAACACCATCTCCAGAACCAAAAGCGGAGCCAGCCGCCGAACCTTCTGCAGAACCAACTTCTGAGCCAGCAGCTGAACCAACAACTACACCTTTAGCAGAACCGAAATCTGAACCAGCAGCAGAACCAACTACAACTCCAGAACCAAAGGCGGAGCCAGCTGCTGAACCTACAGCCGAACCTACTGCTGAGCCCGCACCGGAACCAACAGCAGAGCCTTCTGCAGAGCCAACAGCTGAACCCTCTGCAGAACCAACAGCAGAGCCTAAAGCTGAACCAACAGCTGAACCTTCCTCAGAACCAACCGCTGAGCCTAAAGCAGAACCAACGGCAGAACCAGCAGCAGAACCAACGGCTGAGCCTGTAGCTGAACCAACAACAACTCCTTCGGCCGAGCCTGCAGCCGAACCAACTTCTGAATCTACAATTAAATTGGAGAGCGAAGGAAGACATTTCAATCATGAAATCTTCGCTGTTCCTGAACACACAACTCTGATGGATGTAGTAAATAATGAAACTGAAATTAATACCGGCAGTCCATTAATACCAGATAGTAGTGTTAAAGGAAATGATACAAGTGCGGAATCGGATACTATGTCGGTCCTTACAACTGAATCTACAAAAGAAGAAACTACTACTGAAAGGAAGACAACGGAAAACGAGCTGCATAAAGAGCATTACATCCCAGTTTTGATTAATAACAGTGAAGAACTGATTGAAACCACCTCATCCAATCCAGTGATTACCGTGTTAATAAATAACAGCAGCGCTGAGATCACTAGTTCTGAAGAACCAAAAATATATGAAATCACCACTTCACCAACTATTATCAACACAACTGTACAAAATACCTCACACATCGTAATGGTACCAGTTGAATCAACTGAGCATCCAACTGGAGACATGTCACCATTTTTACCCGAAATTGAAAACGACACTTTTGTAAACACTCTTCATTCTGATGACCATTTCACGGATCCGCACCAATTCAATAACGAAACTGAAAATGAGCACGAAGTAGAAAATCCACCACCACGACTAGACAACGATCAGCTTAATAAGACTAACCCACAGGATCCTAATCCGACTGACACAGCTCTTCTTCCTGCGGGAGACCATAATGAAGTCACTCAGACTACTACTACTAAGGACGCAGAAGTTGAACTTACGACAATCTCAATTGGTTTAGTAGACCATTTTGGAAGCACTAAATTGGTAGATGTAACTAGCAAACCTGAAGAAATTAATAAGACTGAAGAAAGTACGGAAGCCGTTATAGAAACTACGGTAGTACCGCTACTCCACATTGTATCTTCAGAAAGTCCTGAAGAAATTACTACAGACTCTATTATCTCTCACACTGAAATGCCTAAAAGCACTGAAGCTGAAAACAAAACAGAAACTACGACAAAATTAGCTGAAACTACAATTTCTCCCCAATCTTCACCAAATACTCTTCCACCAGAGTTACTAAACAACGTGCATAGTAATAGTTATTTCGAACAGCTAGAAGCAAACTCCAAACCAACGTCAACCAACAAACCATCAGAAGACCTCATTCTAACAACTATTAAAATCGATGACAACTCAGAAGCAACTAACAGCATTCACAACTTCAACGATTTCAGTTCGAGCACTGAAGACTTGATTGCTTTGGAAACTACAACGAATGGATTGAGGGCAGTTACTGAAGGCAGCAATTCTACCGAAAACTATACAACAGTGCATGCTGAAATTGTTCAATCAGTAACAGAAGTAATTAATGTGGTCAATGAGACGACAACAACTGAAGCACCTCATTACGAGGTCAAAGAAACAGTAGCTGATGTAACCACAACTGAAAAACTGTTCCTTTCGATCAAACCCACAACTGAAGGTTTATCTGCCGTTATTCCTATGAATGGTGAAGACAAAGTAGAAGATGTTAAAACGGAAAAGAAGCGTGTTGCTGATAATGAAGAATTAAACCAACTGGACTCCGGTTCGGACTTGAATGACATCTCAAGTGAAGAGCGAAGCGTTTTAGACAAATTCCAATCGAACGATTTAAATGGAGAATCAACCGAGAAGTCTTTCAACTACGAGAAGATTGACAAAAAGGATTTATTCGGCGAGAAGAAAAACTACTATGAAAAGAAGGTTAAACCAGAAAAGGCTATCATTACCACCACAGACGAAATTATGACAACTATGAGCTACAATAAAGACATAGTGAAACCAGTCACTGAAGATTATGTCCTTCCAACTTTCCATCGATGTGCTTTGAACCAATTCCAATGCTTTAATGGTACCTCAACTCGGGATGGTAGCTATTGCGTTGCAATTACCGACAGATGTGATTCCGTCGATGATTGCAGCGATGGATCTGACGAAGTCAACTGTGAAGGGTGCCCGAATAACTTCCAATGCAGCAATGGTCAATGCTTGAAGAGGCATTTGGTGTGCGATGGAATTGTCAACTGTGCTGATGGAAGCGATGAAGTTACTTGTGGTAAGTACTTTGTCAAGTTTAATTAGAATGTCTGCTTTAATTAAAGGCTTGCAGAAAATTGGAAGTGCAACGTTGAAGAATTGTCTTGTGGATCTGGAAGTCCTTGCATCCCATTGAGCTGGAAATGTGACGGAAAATCGCAATGTCGGAATGATCTGGACGAGCAAAATTGCTTCGACACTGAATGTCCAGACTCTTCCTTCCATTGCAAGACTGATAATCGATGCATTCCTTCCACATGGCGCTGTGATGGTCAAGCAGAGTGCTCCAATAATGAAGATGAAGACAGTTGTGGTAAGTAGCTTTAAGTTTCCCCAAAAAGTGTCTACAATATTGTTTCTGGTACAGAATGCACTGAAGAAGAGTTCAAATGCGTTACTGGATCTGGCTGCATTTCGAATGCGCTTAGATGCAATGGAATTGAAGATTGTGCGGACAAGTCAGACGAATGGAACTGCACTAGATTGGAAAAACTGGAAAACCTTGCAAGCAATACTACGAAAAATATCCTACAAGTGCACTCCAATAATAATTGGTACCCGATTTGTGCGGATGATTGGAATGATGATCTATCCAATTTAGCTTGCCAGAATTTCGGCTATGCCGGTGCAAACAGCTTTGAAACTGTCTCCAAATCGGAAGGCTACAACTCTGTTACTTTCTACAAGCACAATGCTGAGACCAAAAATAATTCCTCCCTTATCGCTCAATTAGAAAAAGATTCCACCGAGTGTAAATCTTTTGTTTCGTTGAATTGTGAAGAGTTTGGTGAGTTGTTTTAAATATTTACTAAACGAGATTGCTTATGTGTTGGTTTTAGAATGCGGGAGTGATTTACCAACAGATGTATCTCCAAGAATAGTTGGAGGAAACCAAGCAGCTGAAACGCAATGGCCTAGTTTGGCATTGCTCTATGATAAGAAGAAGAACATTCAATGCACAGCTACCCTCTTAACTCCTCTATGGGCAATTGCTAGTTATTCTTGCTTAGCAGCAAACGAGAATCTAACAGCAATTCATGCTGATAATTTGACTTTGTATGCGGGTAGCACCAAATTCTTCGATAGCACTGAAGAAAATTCGAGCATGCAAGCGAGGAGCGTTAAGAAAATTGTGGTCCATCCTCAAGTAAGCTATCAAACCAATAATTATAATAGAGTTATAGTATTTGTTTTGTAGGTAAAATTCATGCAGTTTGATTATATAAACGATGCAGTTTTGATCCAGTTGGAAGCTAGACTAAATTTCAATCGAAATGTGTCAGCAATTTGTTTACCAAGTAAAGAATTCGAACAAGCACAATTCTGTGTGGTCTCAGGTTGGGGTGTTAGTAAACCCGGAGGTAATTATTATTTTTAGTCCACTAACTTTAAAATTAATTAATTAATTTTCTAGATGCAAACAAGCAAACATATTTAAATTATTTACCAGTTCCTAGTATTAAAACTGAAGACTGTAATTCAACCAAGCATTATAATGGCATGGTTAGAGCCGGACAAATTTGTGCGGGCTTAGTTAATCCGGAAAAAACTCCTTGTTATGTAAGATTTCGAAAATTGTCTTATTTAAATTGGTTCTAATTTTTTTGGGTTTTAGAATGACGAAGGAGCCCCTTTGATGTGCTTGGCGGATGCAGCACGTTCTTGGGAATTGCAGGGAATTTTAAGCAACCACAATAATTGTGGCCGCAATAATCATCCAGCAGTCTACACATCGATCAACACGAAAATGCGACAGTGGATTTTAAATACGATAGGCGAAAAGGCATTAATTAAAACTGTATAATAATTATTTGGTGACAAAATATTCATATGCATTGTGATTTTGTATAGACTGTAGATTTTTTATTATGACTTATTTTTAATTTACTTTACCAATTTGTTTTTAAAAACTTGTTACTAGCTCAATTAAAATTTGTGGATAAAAATTTCGGTTCATATTGCGATTAGGTCTTCCAAAAAACACTATTAATTCGTACAATTTAATAATTTATCTAGCTCATATAATTTAGTAATTATTTGTTTGTTTTATAAAATAAATGTAAATATGTACTATATTTTTAAGTTCAATTCTACTGCTCCTCTGAATTACATAAATCAAGTAGATATATAGAGACTAGCGTTTAAGCCAATTTAATTAAGATTTTTTATTATATTCAGATACTTGTGAAAGGAAAAACTAACTTGTGAATAAATATTTAAATTAAACGCAACTTTTGAAAGGTTGCTTTTAATTTTCTTATCTATTGTTTTAATATATTTAAATGTAAATGCAAAACCGTCCACATATTTTTTTAATTACTCATTTGCTAGTCATGCAATTAGTATGTTTTGTGCCAATGTGCAGATTTTTAAGGCGGTCTTAATTAATCTATATTTTATTGTGTTTGGATCATATGTAAATACATTCATATTTTATTATCTATTATTACTATTAATTACTATCGAACCAATTTGATAATCGATTTTTATTATGAGATTTATTATAAAAATAAATGAATTTAAATACACTTACATAGTGTTTCATTTCTAAGTTGATGGGGAATGGGATAAGTTAGATCCTACGCGAGTCCCGCAACCCCTAAAATTAACCAAAATTTCGCAAAATTTTCAATCACTGCTAATGGTTCACTTTTCTGTCGCATTTTTGCACGCACATTCACTAATAACTTTTCCACTAATTAATATGGTTCCTGTTGCACATTCGCGGATTAATTAATACAAAATTATACGTTTTTATATTTTTTGAAGCGTCCTGGCTCAAAATTCAAACACTAACTAAAGTTAAGTTAGCAGCGAAGTCATTATTTCAGTGTTCACAATTATTTAATTAAGAACAATAATAATTCGAGTATATAATTAAATTCGTGTTGAACATCTTTGTTATAGACATAAATGACACTTTAAAGTAACCCGCATTAATTAATATTTAGCAAATAATTAATTAAATAAGAATCAGTAAATGTTTTCCGTGGTGTAGAGAAATGTCAATGTTTCTATTCTAACCCTACTTTTGCAACACCTTTGCAGCAACATTCTGAAAAATGCCGTTTATGAAAGGAAAAGCTCCTATTAGGAGGACTTTACAATATTTGGAAGCTGGTAAATTAGTGCTAAAAGACCAGATTAAAATATTCACTGTGAATTATAGTATGGGTGGTAAAAATCACGATGGTACCAAGTGAGTATTATCCCGTAATAGTTTTATATGAATTGCTTTGCTAATCGTTTTTGTTAATTGTATAGAGACTTTGTATTTTGGTATTTGCCACAAATTCAATACAAAAATCCAGCAGTTCAAATTGCAACTTTTAAAAGTTTGACTCCCTCGCCATTCATCCGATGCTTTTATGGTACGATTTATTTATGGTTCTAAATAGATCATATTTAATGAATATGGTTTTTTTTTCAGAAACTGGTCATCAGATGCTTATAGATATAGATAATAAATCAAAAGAAGAGATCTACGAGCACCTAATTAAAGTAATCGGCAAAACAAAGTAAGCGCCTTACATATGGTTTAGTTCTAGTTTTATTAATAATGATTTTTCTGATTAGGGATGTTCTCGAAGCTGAGACTACGGCCCGAGAGAAAAAAGACAATCCTGCTAATTTTGGAGTGTTATGTGATCGACACTGCATTTGCGAAATTCCAGGACAAGTTCCTTGCCCTGGTACAGTCCCACTGCCTAATCATATGCGAGGCAAATTTATAAACAAGAGAGATGACTACTAGCATGATTGGTAAGTAGTTCAATTAATTTTAGTTAATTTATTAAATGCATTTAGTTTTTCCCGGATTTGAATAATTAAGTTTTTGTATTATTACAGTTTGAGTTGTGCAGAGAATGGGTTTCAATGATGAAATTATAGTGATCGCTTTGAATCATGTGGATCCTTAAAAAAAATCGATTGTTATAATATCTGCTATAGTTTTAAAAATTATTATATAATAAATTCTAAAGAAAGTATTGCTGGTTGCCTATCAATATCAAAGTTCGACAGCTAACTAGCCATAGCATGAATTTAAGAAAACTATAATCCGCGATAGTAGGTAACACGTCAAACTCAAACCGCTATAGAAACAATTAAAAAATAAATAATGAACTTACCCAAATCCAACTGTCCAAATCCCAAAGTTTGAAATAATCCTTTACTCCATAAAAGTTGCCCGCCGGTTTCACTTTTCACAAGATTTATATTTACTTCTCTCCACCGTAGAGGAAGTAAGGTAACTTATTATTAAACACTAACAGATCTTACCACTATTACAAAAAAACGGACTAATTTGCACTTTCACAATTCACATCACAAAAACACACTTTTTATATTTACTTTGCTCTGTCTCGATACCGTAGAGCGAAGTAAAGTTTTATTATTATTAAATGAAGACTGTACTACTATTATTCAGAAATAATGCCAGGAGCAACACAGACTGATCCTGACTGATCCACAAGAAAACGACTACTGAAAGTTCCAAGTGCTGCCACCTCTATTTATAACTTTTTAAAATTAGCAAGAAAATCCCTAGATTTACAAAATTAAATTGTAATTTATTTATTAAATTACAAATAAACAATACATGAGGCTCCTAATTGCCATTATTGACTATTTAAAAGTATTTACAAGACAATTGAAAGCCTAATTAACATTTTGAAAATTAAAAAATCCCAAATGGTGACGTCTAACCGTGGCGGAAAATACAACCTTAAATTGTATTTAAAAATTTAAAATCATATTATTAATAAATTATGCTTTAATACAGGTTTTAGATTACAAATTATTGTTCCCCTCACTTTAATTTACCCCCCAACGGTTTCTTGTCCCCATGGACGGCCAAAAAAAATATATTTGTAAATTACAAAATTAGGGGCTTTTACCATCTTTGGGGCCCTTGCCGTCCAAATTGATAATAGTTATTTGTAAATCGGGATTGTTTAAATTACATAACATGCTAATTCGTCCTCACATGCCGAAATAGTTTCAAAATTTCGCAGTTTGCGATCTTTGCAAATTTAGGTTAATCGCGCAATCCAATTTTAAGTTTCATTTTACAAAAGGCCTTAATGATAGCTATATTCATGTAAACGAGGTCCTTTCAATCCTATCTAAGGCTCAACCATTCAGTTACGTCCTATAAAACATGAGACATTCCATAAATTCTACAGAAAAGATCAAGAATTGGATACGAAAGGGCTTAAAACTTCTAATTAAAGAGAGCCCCGCAAATATAGGGGTACGAAATGTAGTTAATACGCAAAAACAAAGCTAGTGGGTTTCAGGTTTCATGGGTGGGTTTCAAGTATAGAATTGTTTGATTTTGATCGAACTTTGAGTGTTTGGATAATTCAAATTTGTGCAATTCGGAGTTTTAAACCTATTTTGAACGCATTTTGTGTTGTTAAAGGTAAAAATTTCCTTGGAGTTCATTGCGATTTATTCTATACCTATAGATTAGAAAAATTATTGATTAGTGCATAATTAATTCAAATAATTAATAAAATGCAATCAAAATAGGCAACCAGCAATACATTTTCGATACATTTGTATATTAATTATATTTTCAAAAATAAAGCAGCTGCAATCAAATAAATTACATTTATAAGTTTATTATAACATATTTAATAGATACAGATTCTAAAACTAGACAATTAGTAAATAATTAAAAACAAGAACAAAATTAACTGTGGTGGAATAATTCTAGTTTCTCACACTCACATTGTCATTTATTGACAAAACAAATTTTAAATTCCGCAAAATGAATCCGGCGTTTCTACAAAAGCAATTAAAGAATAACGCCACAGATCTGCAAGATTTCTGCCAAGATCTGAAAGTGTGGGGCGACGAAATGAAACGCAAAGAAGAATCATTGAAAGGCGTAGGTACATTTATTTATTTACCACACAAGTAACATAACCTAAAAATTATTTCAGAACGTTGTTGTTGCCCCAAAACAGCGTAAAACCAGCCACAGCAAGGATGCGAAGAACGGCACGACGAAGGATATCAAAACCAAGACGTCCGTCACCGATTATTCAGCCTGGGATAAATTCGATGCGGAGGCCGAATGCGAAAAGTTGGAGAAAGATGGTGAAGACGAGTCCGAATTGAGCGATGAGTTCGATGAGACTTCGAGGGATGAAGCTTTAGTCCAGAAGGAAAAGGTAGGATAAGTTTGATTTGTATTCCACTTGGGCTTGACAAGGATTCATTAATTTAGGGTAACAAATTTGTGAAAACCCAGAACTGGAAGGGTGCGATTGAATGTTACACAAAAGCAATCGATTTGTACTCTTACGACCCGATTTTCTATGCCAATCGTGCGTTGTGCTATCTGAAACTCAAAGAGTAATTATCTTAATATACTGGTTTAATTTTATTTAACGTAATTAATTATAGATTCACTAAAGCAGAATCTGATTGCACTTTATCGTTAAAACTGGACCAAACTTACGTGAAAGCTTACCAACGCAGAGCAGCTGCACGAGAAGCTTTATTACAATTCGAAAACGCAAAAAGCGATGCATTGAAAGTATTAGAATTGGAACCAAACAATAAAGAAACCAAACTAATGCTTGACAAGCTAAATAAAGTAACAAATACTCAAGCAAACGAAACTCGCCGAGTTTCGAAGTTTACAGCTTCTAGGATCAAGCAAAACTCCAGCAATAACAAACTCATCGACTTGCAAAAGCCTGAAGCTTTCCCTGAAATTCAGTTCGACGACGAGAAAATTTTAGTGAAACCTATTAAAAAGCCGCCGCACTTGCGATCGAAGAAACCGTTGAAACGAATTGAAATTGTCGAAAGCTGCGGTGGCAAAATCGAACAATCTAATAAAATTGAAGCGATTAAAAGCGTGGTGATTGAGAAAAAGGAATCGTCCGCTTTGCCCAAAGCGAATTTGGATACAAACTGCTTGAAAAGTGACGATTTTAAGATTGTCGAACGTAAGCTGGAAGATGCTAAGGATTTGAAAAATAATTCGAATGCTTTAGTTCAGAAGAATGATTGTCCTTTGGAAGCCCCGAAGAATTCCGTACAGTTTTATAAAACGTGGAAGCAGTGCGGCAATTCTGTTGAGCGATACAATTTTCTGAAAATAATCGATCCGCAGAAAATTGCTAGTATTTTCCAGGAGTCGATGGAAAGCGATATTTTCAGCGGTATTTTAGATGTGCTTGCTAAGCATTTCATCGCCGATAAGTTGCCAGTTTCGGATTACTTGGTTAATTTAACGACGATTAAGCGATTTTCCGCGCTGACCATGTTTATGACCAGTGGGGATAAAAATTGTAAGTATTTTTGAAATTATATTTAGATATGCTAGTTATTTATAATATTATGTCTAAGGTCGCTGTCATAATATTATTATTATTGTTAAAGGTTTGTGGAAGTTGTTCGATTACGCCAGAGAATCAAACAACAACTCGCAAGAACTGATCGATAACTTAATTAAATCTTACGAATTGTAATCGAATTATTTTTATTGTGTTATATTATTTTGTTTTTGTTTATGCACACTATATTTTTGAGTATAATAAATCTCATCAACAGTTAGAGTAAATGTTGACAAAAAAACGTGCGTTTCTAGTTCTTGTTATTTTTGGAAATGACTTCTCGACATTTTTTACACGTGTAAGCCTTAGTTTTTTAGAATGCGAGAATAACATCATGATTCAAGACCAACAGCCTATATTTATTATCTTTTATTTACACAGTTGGATTACCATTTGTAAATAACAACACACATTCAAGGGCAATAAGCAATTTCCTGAACGTTTTTATTGTCACTTTCACAAATGCTTTGTGTGATAATTTTTAAACAATGCAAAATTTATTGAAATATTGTATTAGGTGAAAAATTCGTTGCTAGATTAATTTATTATTATTAATATAGTTGTGAAAATTTGCGCTGACGCATTTTATGCGGTAAAATGCTTCAAATATTGACGCAGATATTTATTTTGAATTTAGGTTTATTTTTAAAACTATAAATAATATTTTTCAATAATTAAAAAAAATATTTTTTATTAATAGACATTAAAAATAAATCATAAACAAATTAATAAAATTTGTAAAATTGCCAAAAAGTCCATAAATACCCTTTTTTATAATTTTCTTTAATTATTTAATACTAAAAAAAATTCTTGTATCCAAAAATTGTGCTAAAATTTGAATTTCGCTGGACGAAATTTTCTCTAAAAATATTTACTGAATGGTCTGATCCTTGAGAGGCGTGTCAAAAAAAATCGTACGATCTCCACACGCGTTACTAATTTTACTACGCAGGTACGTATACGTAAAAAATAAGGAGAATGGCTTGTTTACAAAATATAAAGCTATATTCGTAAAACGCGTGTCAAGAAGAACGTACTACTATCTCGTAATATTATATTATTTTCGTTCAGATTTAAAATTCTACAATGATGTCGCTGATGTGTACCAATTCATCTATTTAAGTTGCCTCTTGTTTACAATGTTCAATTAGTTGATTGCAAGCAATCAGTGATACTTGAACCATATATAAAAAAATAGCATCGCGAGTTTATCGTGACAATTTTAATTATTGCTACAGTGATTTAAAAAAAAAAACTAATAAACAATTATTGTGCGTGTCGTGACGATGTCGTTCAGCAAAAATGTGTCGCATTGTAGAAGATATACAGCTGTTCTTCCTGTCAGGTAATTTATATTGATTTAATTTCCAGTGCGCACTTATTTTACCAATCGAAAGCACCCGAACTCCCACGCAGTTGCGTCAAAAAAATTCAAAATTTAAATTGGAAAGGAACGCAGAGCTTTTATCTTATAATTTATTATTAAATTAAAATAGAACGCTATTTTATCTGTTGAATAATTAAATTTATATTGCAATTTCACTTTTCACTTTTTAATTAGTCGAAAATTATAAATAGAACACAGCTAGCTAATTAAAAATAATCAATGTCATACGATGTCAGCTAATGTGACGTTCATTTGTTTATTAAATATTTATCTTGATGTTTATCGCAGCAATTTATGAGCTAATGCTCGCTAAGTACACGTGGTCCTAATAAAAATCGCCTTTACCCAAAAACTCAAAGTTCCTTTATGCCATTAATAATACATAATTATAGCAAAGCTAAAACTAAACAGGTAAAACTAATTTTATTTTTAAATTATGACTTAACGCCATCGTCCATCTATTTTCATGAACAAACATTTATTTTCAGACAATTCAGTTCTGGCAATTCGAACTCAATCGACAGTCCAAAAATGCAAGCAAAAGCCGTCGTTATCAGCCAATTAAAACTACTCAATCAAATTAAATCAGTATTCTCGAATTTGCCGATCGACAAAACGCTATTTGAAAATGCGCTGAACAAAGAGTTTGCTCAATTTTTACAAAAAATCCAGCCGAAAGTGTACGGAAGCGAATTGATCCGATATTTTCAAGCAACGGCGACGAATTTGCCAGTCAAAGTTAAGGAGCCACAAGAAGAAACTAGAGGGAACATTTACCTGCCGAACATAATCAACGAATATTTTACCTCTCGGGCGAAAGCGAAGGTCGAGGAACCTGTGGTGCCTAAATGGAAGAAGACTCAGCCTTTGGTTTCGAAGGTAAAATAAATTTTTTTTTGTAATTAAATAATATAAGTGTATTGTAATTTTTTCAGGAATCTATTGCATCGCGCACAAGTCAAGTTTTAACTTCACTTTACTCAGCCGAAACCGATGCCTCAAAATTATCCCGAATTGAAGTCCTAATCGATCATGTTAAGAAATATCCCGAAGCCAAACACAATGCTGTTAAGGTATTAATTATAATTTTAAAAATGCTAAACCAAAAATCCTAATTATTTTAAATTAAAGGAAGGTGCCATACGCATGATGCTCCGCATAAGGCAACAAACCCGCAACGAAGCCGTCCAAGGCGCCTTAAACGAAGCCTTCGCCCTGTTGGGCCACATAGATCCAGTACCAGGAAGCGGTATTCGAATTCTATCAGTGGATGGTGGAGGAGTTCGTGGTATTCTCGTCGTGGAAATGCTCAGAAAACTTGAAGAACTCTCCGGCAAACCGATCTACGAAATGTTCGATGTGGTTTGCGGAGTTAGCACTGGTGCTATCATCGCCACATTAGGAGGTTAGTACTCTAGCTAATTTAATTTTGACGAAATGTCTTATCAATTATTTGCTTCCAGGGTTGAAAAAGCACACCTTAGACGAGATATCCGAAATATACAAAAACCCTCGCAAAAACCTTAGCACCCAGATCTTCACCCAATCCGCATTGAAAGGTACTAGCAACTTAGTGTGGAGCCAATCCTATTACGATACAAGTCTTTGGGAGAAGTTGTTGCAAAACCAATGGGACGATCGCACACTCATCGAAACCACTCGCAGTCCGAAATGTCCAAAATTCTGCGCGATATCCGCAGTGGTCAATCAATCGCGTTTGTCTGCCTATGTGTTTCGCAATTATTCGCTACCCTGCAAGGTCCAATCGCAATACATGGGTGGGTACAACCATAAAGTATGGGAATCGGTTCGAGCGTCTGCCGCAGCTCCGACGTATTTCGAAGAGTACAAAATTGGGAATATGCTCCATCAGGATGGTGGCATTTTGGTCAACAATCCAACAGCTATTGCAATTCATGAAGCCAAGCTTTTGTGGCCGGATACGCCGATCCAATGTGTGATTTCCTTTGGAACCGGACGGACGGAACCCAATCCGAATGAGATTCATATCAGTGATATGAAGAATACCTCGTGGAAGCACAAGTTTATGTCGATTTTGAATAGTGCGACGGATACGGAAGGCGTGCATACGATGCTGTCCGATTTGCTGCCCGGAAATGTTTATTTTAGATTCAATCCGTATTTGACGGAAATGATGGATATTGCGGAAATTAATCCGGAGAAGGTCGAACAATTGGAGCGCGATGCTTTGATGTATTTGAGGCGGAATGATGATAAGTTTCAGGAAGCTGCGAAGGCTTTGGAGGTGAAGAAGGGTACCGCGCAGAAGGTGGTGGAATGGGTTAATTTGCAGAAGGAGATTTACGGGATTTATCAGGCGTAGTTTATTTTTTATTTTTAAATTGTTTACCTGTGATGTTAATTTATACTATGAAGTTTAAATATATCTATTTTTGTGATACTTTTGTAAGGCAACAAATATTTGTATGTTAATAAATATTAAAATAAATTTTGTTTATTGGGATTGCAAATTTAAATCGTAAAAAATATTTGCAGTTGAATATTTAAATACTTATAAAATATTTAAGCAGTTTAAAATTAAAGGACACCCAAAAGTGATCATTTGCATTTTAAAAAAATTATTAGAATATTCTAGATCGATTCAAATTCTACCACTTCCTAATATTAATTAGTAATAGTTTTACAAATCATTCTTTTTAATGCTACATAATTTTATCTTAAACGCGCGAGGTCAGTTGTTGAATAAATAGGTGGGGTTTCGTATAGGTTTTATTAGAAATATAAATTAATCTCCATTATTACATCACATCAGCAAGTGTGAAGAGTAAAAAATATTTGAAATTTATAAAATTAATATTGAAAGTTTAAAGTGACCAGTAGGTAGGTACCATTTAATTTTACTATAATTATTAATAATTTTGTTTTCAATTTTAAATATGTGAACATATAAGAAAAATAAACCATAATTTGCAAATCACTAATTTTAATAATTAAATCTAAGCTTGTAAAAAATTATTGGGTTTGCACGTAGTACCCAACCGGCAATTTAATTCCAAAGCAAATTAGATAAGATAATTAAATTACAATGGGTACCAGTCATGGTTGCTAATTACGAGTCATTAACTATAACAATGTCGAATTAATCGGTTTTATTAATAGCTAGAGCAAAATTTCCTATCGCATTCTGTAAACTCATTCAATCACAATCCACCAAAAATTCAACAATGGTACTAAACATGGAGCGTTGGGTGGGCAAAGTGGCCATCGTCACCGGAGCTAGTGCTGGAATCGGGGTAGCAATTGTCGACCAATTAGTGGATCAAGGACTAAAGGCAAATTTAATTTAATTACCCTTAAAGATAAATAATTAAATTAAAAATTTAGGTCGTAGGACTAGCCCGAAGAAAAGATCGCCTAGACGCCCTGGAAAAAAAACACGCCAATAAAAAAGGCAAATTCTACGGGGTCCAAACGGATTTGAGCAAGGAAGAAGACATCCTGCAAGCCTTCAAATGGACCCTAGATAATGTAGGTCCAGTCCACATTTTGGTCAACAATGCAGGATTAATTCAAAGCACCAGCTTAACCGATGGAGACACTGAAATGTGGAAGAAAACGTTGGACGTCAACATTTTGGGCCTGTGCATCGCAACTCGGGAAGCTGTGCGAATTATGAAAGCTAACGAAATTGCTGGACATATTATTCATATTAATAGCATTGCTGGCCATCAGGTTCCAAATTTTCCAATGACGAATGTTTATCCTGCTTCGAAACATGCAGTTACTGCGTTGACCGAAACTTTGCGGTTTGAAATCAATAGTCAGGGTTTGAAAATTAAAATTACTGTAAGTTTTGGTTTTGGCGCTAAAATTGAGGGATAGTATTATTTTTTAAATTTTAGAGTATAAGTCCGGGATTGGTTAAATCCGAAATTTTCGAAGCTAGTGGAGTAGAAGCTGCAACTTTGGATTTGATTGAAACTATGCCCATTTTGCAAGCCGAAGATATTGCTGATGGGGTGGTTTATGTTTTGTCAACCCCTCCGCATGTTCAGGTTTGATTTTAATTTTTTTTTTAATTTTGCGTGATGAAGTTTTTTTTGTAGGTGCATGAGCTTATGATCAAACCGGTCAATGAAGCATTTTAATTAATTTCTATTTATTAATTTCGTAAGAAAAATAATTAGTATTATTAGAAATATATTTTTAAAATGTATCAAAATATTTTTCCCATTAAAGCAAAATTTATTAAAGCACTGATTTCAAAGTTAAGCATTGATTTTTGACACGTAAAAAGCTCACTCATATTTATTTAACATTCGTTTACATGTTTTATAAAATCGTGTCTAAATATTTGCTTCACATATGACATGCAAGAACATTTACAGCAATATATTATAATTCTACTATATCATTAAAGGGCATTAATTCTGAAAAACCACTTTTTACTACTTCACTTACTACGTTGCATAAGATGTACCACTACACATTAATAATTATATTTTTATTATTCGAATGCACTTTTACGTACAACACAAACAAATTCACAATACCACAAGAACAACAAATTGAAGGCAAAAGTATTTCCAAGTGCGTCAATTTAATTTTAGCGCAATCCTATAGTCCAGAAAATTTAATTATCTTGTGGGACAATTCGGAAAAAAAATTGCAATTAAATTATCCAATGGCATTAGCGAATTTTAACGAAAATATGCACGTAATGCCGTATCGAAGAGCTAATTGGTACATAATTAATACAAACTATTCGGAATTGGAGGCGATTTTAGTCCAACTGGAAAAGCAGACACTTTTTGATAGCGCTGCAAAATTTGTTATAATTATCGACAAAATTGATATCAAAATTTTGAAAATATTATTGAACTACTTTATACGAAATGTTGTAATTATCAAAAGGAAAACTGAGAAAATTTACACCTACTATCCGTATTTCGAAGAAAACTTGCACGAAGCCAACTTAAATTTGCACCCAATGGGCCAATGTATGGAAACCGTCAATTTTTTCCCGAATAAAATACCACTTTCATGGCAAAACACCACGTTAAACATTTCCTACCTAATGTACCCCCCGTTCATCACATGCATTGATTGCCCTGAAAATCCCGGCTACGAAATTAATCTACTCGACGTCGTCACAGAGAAGCTCAAATTCAACATCCGCTATGGCCAGACGTCCCAAAATTGGGGCGAATTAAAATTCAACGATTCGCACAGACATTACACGAGCTTATTAGGCGAAATTGAAGATCACACGATAATTACGGCCATCGGGCTGTTTCATCCCTCAATCAACATTTCGCGAGATTTTGAAATTACGACGGCGATTTTCTGGGATTTTTTGGGGTGGTACTTACCGCAGCCCCGATTATTAACGCCGCTTAGCAAAATGTTTTTGATCTGCAGCAATACGGTTTGGTTGTTTTATTTGGGAAGTATTGCGGTGACTGTGCTAATTTTGCGTTATATTTTGAGTCATAAAAAAAATTCGTCCTTTGCGTTGGTGTTGTTATACACGGTTAAGACAATTACCAGTCATCCTTCAAGGATTTCGTCGCAGCTTTTCGTCAAAGTGGTCATGATGCAATTCGTGGTGCTTTACTTTGTTTTCAATACGGTCTATGTGGGAAAATTAGTGAGTTTTTATACGAAGAATATTTACGAGAAGACGCCGCAAAGTTTCGAGGAAATTGTCCAGTCGGATTTAAAAGTTGGACTTCTACCTGGTTCCTTATGGCATTTTAACGAGGAAGAATTGCGGGATATTGGTAGTCGATTAGTTTTGTGCAATGTGACGATTTCTGCGTATTGCTCGCAACGAATGGCTTTTGCAAGAGACTTGACTGAGTTGCGAATTGAATCGGCGATGAATTATAATATTCATATGAAATATTTGGACTTGACTGGGAGACCTTTGGTACGCAGATTGAAGAAGACGTTGGTGCCGTTGAGTTTTCATTGGTACTTTAATAAAGGGTTTCCGATGTTTGAGCAAATTAATAGGATACTTTTGCAATTGCATAGTAATGGATTGGCTGATTTATTTTATAAGAGAATTATTGTGACTTTAGATTTGGAAAATGGGATAGCGGTCGAGAAGTCTGATATCGTGCATACGGCGTTGGGATTGGTGCATTTGGAATTCGTATTTGTTTTGCTGATTTTTGGATTGGCGATGAGTATTGTTTCGTTTATTATAGAAAAATTTTCAGATTTAAATTTAAATTAATTTGTTTAAATAACGATAAATTGTTGTTCAATCATTAAAGTGCGATATTAGTCACTATTATGTTTGTAAAGTATCTGTAATTTTTTTAGTTGTATTTGTTTGGTAAATAAATATGTATCTAATTATTGTGTAATGTTCGGATCGGACTTGGTATTTATTATAATGATACCTTCACGCACAAATATATAAAATATTGTTATAAAAAATATTTATGCAAATAAGCTACAATTTTTTGATAATATATCAAAATATATTCCCTTCCCTTCAAAATAATTTAAAAAATAAATTTCCACCTACCTTAAAATCAAATTTTTTCGACTAATTTTGCCACACTCCGATGAGTCCCGTCACATTTAAGTCCCACCAATATTAATTTAGGAACATTTTTAAAATAGCAAAAAGCCTCCTCTATTAAAACCATAAAAATCTATTTACTAGAATTACTAACAACCGAATCCTTGCGCTTCCGCTTCTTCCCACTCTTCGTCCGCTTCGCCAATTTATTCTTAACCAATTCGGACTTCTTCTCTTCACCAACAACTTTCTTCAACGCATCTAACGCCTTCTTATATTGCTCCCCCAACGGCTCCAAATCTTCCTCAGCAATCATAACTTCCTCCACATTCGCTTTACCCGCATGTTTCAGCAGTCCGTTAAATGTACCAACTTGTGACGGAAGCAGTAGAGTAACGGCTAGTCCGTCTTCGCCAGCTCGCGCTGTCCGTCCAGCGCGATGGATGTAAGTTTCCAGATACTTTGGAGCCGAATAGGAAATCACGCATTGCACATTCGGTAAATCCATGCCTCTTGCATGGACATCCGTGCTAATTAATCTAAAAATCGAACATTAACTAATTTAATTGAATAGAAAACTAAAATACTTACATATCGACTTCCGAAGTCGAAAACTTCTTGATTAACTCATTGCGATTTTTCGCTTGCAGCTTCGAGGAAATTTCTTCAATTTTCCGCTCGTCTTGAAACAACGCTTTCAGCAGAATAGTAAGTCTATGTGCACTATCGACGGAATGCGTGAATATTATAGTTTTCCTAAGCTCGCTTTGTTTGATAAACTGGTACAAAGCAAGCGGTTTCAAATCCAGTGAAATAACGATGAATTTTTCCGTTAATTCATTAGGCGTTGTATACTTTCCAACAAACGTTTCCGAATTCGTTTCAGCGCTTGCAACATTGTCGTCATTTTCGACAACCGAAGTGAAAAGTTTCGGTTGGAAAAGTGACAGTTTTTCCAGCTTTTCCGGATCTTGCGACAAAGTGGCGGAAAAGAGGAGCTTTTGTGGCGGTCTGCGCTTTTGCAGTGAATGTAAGTTCAGGATTTTTGCATTTTGGACCGCTGTAAAGTTATGTGTAATTTTTTTGAGGCTCAAGGAGCAAAGTTTTGCTTACGGTCTTGATGAATATGCTTCTCGAGATGATAAAGCCAATCATTCTGAACACTTTCAAGTACGCGATCCGCCTCATCAATGACCAGAAACTCCAAATTGCTCAAATCCAAGCCTTTCGTGAGTTTCAAATGATCGACAAGTCGACCCGCCGTACAAACTAAGATATCCATATTGCTTACAAATCCAAACGCTTCATCTATTAACAAATATTCATCTCAAAAATAATTCTAAACTTAAGTAAAACAATTCTTACTCTCCGAAACTAACTGCTTTTGCTCCGCAGCGAATGGATGTTCGCCAGTAATCAAACAGACATCCAAATTTGTATTCTGCGAGTAGATTCTGAATGTTTTGTAGACTTGTGCGGCCAAATCCTGGGTAGGCAAAATGACTAGCGCTCGAATTTTCTTGAAAGTGTGCCGTTTTAGCGATTGAATGACGGGCAGGACGAATGCTAGAGTTTTGCCGCTGCCAGTTGGCGCGGACACACAGATATCGCGCGGGAATATCACATCGGAATGTTTGTGGGATTCGATTAACCAGGGCACTACTTGAGCTTGCACAGGAAACAGGAATTTAATTCCGTTTGCTTTTAAGAGTTTGCGGGTCGTTTTGTCGAGTTCCTTAATTTGCGATACTTTAGTTTCGAGGTTTTTTAGGTTGACGGAAATTACGGTTGGATGAAGCAGCCACTTTGGTAGCACTCGCTTAACCTGGAATATTATTGATTATATTTAGCTAAAATTAATTAGTTTGTTGACTTACTTTGTTTTTTTTGTCAAACGTTTCAGATCCCAGAATGGTGAATCCCTCAACTTCCGTAACGTCCAATTTATGTTTCTTTTTCGGCCGGGATTTATTAGTGGGTTCATCCAGGACTTCACCCGTACCTTCCTCGTTTGTAGGAATCGCAGTTTGATCGACAAATTCATCAGTTTCATTTTCAGGTACTGGTATTAATTTTGCTTTGATTTCCCTTCTTTTTTGTCGAGTTTGTAATGTGTGCGCTATCGCCGCTAAGTTTGCTTTATTTTCCTCCCTTTTAAGGATTCGTCTCGCCTTGTTCTTCTCAATTTTCTTTAAAACCTTATCGAGTTTCGCTTTCTCGTCGACTTCTGTGGATATTGGTTCGGTATCTTCATGTCTGTATTTTAAAATTGGGGCAATTAGCAAGAAATAAATTTAAATGAATGGTCTTACCTGTTTACTACAAATAAGTTCATTTTAATTGAATATTTTCATTAGCACTTCACGTGTAGATTTTAGGTTAGAGTTTTGAACTGAAGTTAGCATCTGAACTTTTGTTGTTTCCACCAAACATTTGTGAAAAATATAGGCAACCCGTAAAACATTTTACACATTTTTAATATACAGGGTGTTCCTATTTTATATTAGTGGAGTCGCGCTAATTTTTGAAAAAATTATACTTCATATATATTTATAATTATAATAATTAAATATATTTAATAATGAAATATAATTAATAATTAGCTATACTTGATATTAGCTTGATATTCAATTAAAAAATTAGGAAAATTAATTAGAAACATTTTTCAGGCAAGACTAATTAATTATTTAATAGTTGAAAACTTGATGAACTTAAATAAAATTGCAAACAATCGATTTGGAATACGAGAATCGCACGTGTGTGTACACAATTGAAAATCCGAAAAGCACAGACCTAAATTATTAATAGATTAAAAACAAACAACAGCCCACATACTGGCAACGTCACTAAGGTGATCTAAAATGTTATTTTCTAAATTTCTATTCTAATAAGTAATTCCATCATGCAACCAACGTCATTGTATTTATTTTGCCCCTCTAATTTATTTATGAATGAATCTCATCATATCTACTGCCTAATAAGTAAAATAAAGTACATGTATCTTGCTAGAAGATCTAATTAAAAATTACGCTCCACCATGACCTATAAAACAGAAATAAATTAACGGACTTGATTTTACAACGCATTCACGAATGTATACAATGCTGAGTATTTTTAATTAATTCTGCTGCGAACTGCATCATTTCATTTTCTAATTGATATTAAATTAAGTACGTCTATTTCTATTTTCTTAATGGAACTTTGTTGTTTTTTTCTTATGGAATTTTGCGAGAGGAATTTGCTCTTATTATTATTTTGGTTGTTTTTTGATATCAAAATAAATATGTAGTTAAAAATAATTTTTAAAATTACGAATAAAATTAATATAAAATTGAATATAAACCAATTGTAAGTCCCAATAATTGGTTGTTACCATTTATTCCAGAATATCCAATATTTTAACATCGCGAGAGCCCGAAAGCTTTCATTATTTTACTCAAGCGCTCACGCATATTAAAACAATGTTAAATATTGGTTTGATCCCTTGAGGATTAAAAAAAAAATAACACAAATACGAAAAATGAGTTGTAGCTATACAATATCCGTTGTAAAAATAAACTGTTCATTTTATACAGCAACATTGCAATAAAAGGGAAAAAACGGCAATTAGAAGTATAAGAAAAATCTATATCTTTAAAAAAACATCGCGTAATTTATAATATAAATTTTAGAAAATTATTTCTTCCTCCAATTTTCCAAAAAACTGCTGAAATTAAGCAGTTGAAAATTTGGCGAACGCGCCTGGTTAATTTGTGCGTAACCAATTAGATGCTTGGGATTTGGCGCGACAAATTTAAAACCCACATTAAGTAGTTTTAAATTAAAATATTTCTTGGTTGAAAATAAATTAATTAGATCTGATCTGATCGCACAAAACAACTAAACAAATCCATATAGAAACAATTATAATCTGGCAATCTATCCACATAATTGCAATGCGATTACTAATCCAAAGTGATTAATACGAGCATAATGAAACAGGCATTATAAATAAAATAAAAAGCAAAATCAGAACTGGCTGCTAAAATTAGAAGTTGGACGTAGTCGTCGTCGTTAACATGATGGTTAAAACCCCAGGCCTAACGATTCGACTTCAGTCCAGTTCATAACATCCACAGAGACGCCCAAAACACCAATTTCGAAAAACAAAACCACACGTCGCCCTAAAGCCCCATTTTTTTAACGAATTTCGGTCGCTACGAAACAACAATAACAACCACCGAAAATGGTGTACGAAACCGATTTTTACACTACGAGAAGACCGTACAGGCCATCACCATCGCTTTCGTCTTACACAGTTTCGGTGAGTACCGCTTTTTCTACCCCCAAAAACTTGTAGCAAAATAATCGTTTTCCCAAAAAATTTTCGAGTACTCAAAACTATAAATATCCCGCACCTGTTTGTTATAATTTTGAAGTTTCTCGTTTTGGCACCTCTACAAAATTTCCTATGTAATCCAATCCTATGCGAAATTCTACATTTTTGGTTGGCGTATAATAATTGCCTTTTTATATGCATTGTGCGCTAAAAATAATAAACTGCGGAAAGATTTATTAAAAGTGCATTTATTCGACGTGGCCAAATTTAGACCGACAAACTACGAAAAGCTCCTTTTAATAATCAATTCCAGAGAATTCGGGTGCCAGTCAGTTCCAATTCCTGCTTTATATTTAGTAAGACGGGAAATATTTTAATAAACTCGCGTTCGTCAAAAACTTGGATGGAAGAAAAAAATTCCAAAAATATTTTTAAAGCTCAAGAAAATTAATTTGACAATCCCCAACAATTTTTGCGATATTAATTAACAAATTAAGGATCTCTTATCTAGCTTGGAGTGGGACGAACGGTACACTGATTATTCCCTTTTCTGAATGCTTCTTCCAGAAACGTGAGATTCCATGGGAGAAAGTGCCGTTCGTGCCACGTCCAAGCCTGGTGCCCGATCCGGTAACCGCCTACGGGAAACGCACTCAGCGGCAGGAAGTGCAGGAAGAAGTTCGCAAACAACGTGCGATTTTTTCGGCCAGTGAACGGGAAAAAATTCGACCGAAAATTTTAATTGAACCACCCTTGCCGTACGTGTCGGCCAGGCAAGCGACTCGAGAAAGGGTTTTGGAGGGGGTTCGTCGGCAGGAGTTGCATAATCGGAATGACTCCATGGATGTGCTCTTGCCGCGTTTGCATAAAGTGGCGGAGAATCCGCAATTGCCTTACAAACGGCGCATGTTTTTCGAATCTGATTTGCCGCCGGTTTGGTAATTTTGAATTTCGGTGCGATTTTTGAGTATTTTTTTGCATTTCGGAGAACTTAGACAATTTTAATTTTTTTTTAAACAAGGGTAACATTTATATTCATTTCCATTTTTGTAGAACGCTTTTATTTTGCTACAAGTTTTGCATTTTATTGTATGTGATTAATAATAACGGCTTATTTTTTTAATATTTTTAGTTTAGTTTAGGGCAATTTTTTTATTTTTTGTTATAGTCACACTCACTTATATTTATAATATTATCACTTAACAGTCAATAAATACAAAAATATACAAACGGGACCAATTATTTTACTTATTCCCAGAAAAATGTGTTTGTTATATATTACCAATATTATGAAATATATTTTGCATGAAAACTCTACACAATTTTAATTAACACAAACCTGATCCATTCAATCCTATGTGCCCAATACTATACTCTTATTATAAGTTTTAGAATAGTTATACATGTAAGTGAAGGGATGATAGAAATTCATAATAATTATCAAGTAATTTAATACTAATCAAAGTCAATTATTTTAAATAAACTCTCTCAAAATCTAAATTTAGCTGAATTTTCGAAATTTATTGTGAATTAATTAATTTATTGGTCTGTTTTTCAATTTAATGGAATTCTATTGCAGGAAATAATTTACGAAATATTTGAAATATTTTCTGTACTAAACCAGAGAGCTACTAATCCTATTGAAATTTATTGGATTATCTGAAAGCTCATCAAAATGGTTTTAAATTGAATCTCAGTTTTACGTGCATGCTTCGCATTTACTTTTCGTCTGTGTACATAATATTGAAATTCGTAGATGTATGAAATTCAATATGAAACAAATATAAAGAAAATCAAATTATTTCGAGAAAAATAAACCGAATTGCTAAGTAATTCAATTTTTATTGGAAAATGTTGCTTTTTGGATTACAAAATATAGAAAGCAATAAAAGTAGTTTCTTAAATATAAAGTTTTAAAATAATTTACTTTGATTAGAAATTAGTCCGCCTAACCCGCACGTCGAGCTCAAAAAGAGATAATAAAGCAATTTACCAGAGACTTTAATAAAACTATTTTCAAAAATAAATATTTACGTAAACATATTTTTTTGGCAACAAATCGCATATTAAATTCGCTGATGCAAACCACATTTCAAAAATAATCTCTGGTAGATCCAAATATTTGATCTAAATATTTTTGATTACTTATATAAATAAACATCGGCGATTTGCTATTCTCCCCGCAGAGTCCAAGACATTACGTGGTACGAGACTCGCCTGATATTGGCCGTCGATCTGCAGAACAAGTGTACTCGTACTCGTACTCTTCAGCAAACGAATCCGCTTCAGATCGTTATGGCGATCGTCCAACAAGTCGCTCGTACCAGTCCAACGAAAGTGTGACCCGCTCCTCAAGCGGTGGACCTGGAGGGTACAATTACTCCACGGAGCGGTCGTCCAGAAGCCGTGGAGACGGCCCAGGCGGGTACTCATCGAGCTACAGCTCGACCACTTCAGGCCGTCTGCCTGGTGGTACCTCTTATCGTCACTATTCGTACAGAGTTTGAATCGTTTAACTTATTATTGCTTTGTTTTCTTGAATTTATTTATTAACATACTAGTTTAGAATTTTAATTTATTTTATATGAAATTGATAATTAATTGTAGCTGGTGTAATAGTATTAATATTAATTAATTAATATATTCTGAAATATACTTATGGATTTTATTTATTAGTAGTGTGTAGAATAAGGTCCTGAAATTATTATCCTGTCTACTAACTGTGTAGTTTTCATGCAAAATGTGGTAGAAATTTGGTATCTAGTGCAAACACTTTCATTTTATTTGGGGGGCTTATAATTTTTAAAAAATATTTGTACAACAAATTGATTCCAATTTACTAATTATTGTCCTTTCTTTTGTCCCGCATTTTAGTCTGTGCCTTCTCGTCAAGTGAGAATTCTGCCTGGCTTGGGAAAGGTAAGTTTAGATCAAATTTTAACAATTTTTTTATTATTAAATCATATAGGGGTAGTTGATAAGATTAATAAATTAGAAGCAATATTTAATTTTCTAAATAAATTCCATATTACTGAATAAAAATTTATATATTCAACTTTTCAAGCTTTTCAGTATTGCTTCAATATAACAAGATTGAGCTTCGAAACAAACACTCAAATTTATTTCAAAAACACTATTTAAATTTAATATAATTGGATTTGTTATTTTTCTACGTCCAAATTTTATTGAAGAATCCATATAATATTTTTTTATTTAGTATATTACTTTTTTTTTTTCATTTTATTCAGACGTTTCCTATTGAAATAATTTAATTAAAAATACAAAAAGGGTCTTATTATATAATTATCTCTCAACTTTCTGGGTTGATGGATATATCAAATGATACCTTCATCATCGGATATAGATAGCTATTAAAATTATTCTAGAACTTTGCTAGTCGGATGACATATATCTAGATTATCTATATTTAGATGAGATCGTCAGTCAGTTAAATTAAATTTGGTATTACTCATGAAATCAAATAATAAATCTGCAGGATTAAAGTTATAATTCAATTTTTAAGGGAGTTTGTTTATAAAGCTCGGAGCTTTTAAGTAAATTTCAACCAGAAATTTTAGCTAATTTATATTTCTACAAAACGTTTGCTCTTCTAAATTATATTAAAAAAAAATAGACAACTTTTTGAATTTATATTAGAAGTTAATTAATGTTTGTTTTAATTAATGTGCGTACTATATTTTTCAGCGAAACATTTCTGCACATAAATTTACTTTGGCTCGAAAATATTTACAGAACACTTTTTTATAGTTTTATATCAGCAGCAAATAGTTTATTAGTTATCAAAAGCATAGTGAAATAAATCAGATAAAACGTTGCAACTTGAATTAGTGCCCCTGCAAATCATCAAACTGACTGACTATGACACTCTGTATACATATGCATGTATCCAAATTTGCATTTAAATTGCTAGCGCAATATTTTCTACAAAAGTCATATTTATATGCAAGGGTCGTCTCCTGTGATTTTTTTAAACTACAAAAACTAAATTTAGAAACACTTTATGGGGACATATTAATAAAAATGCAAATTTCCAGTGATAATGGACGAATTTTGTAAATTGCGGGACAAGATAAAATGAACAAAACAAATTCAATAAATAAAGCGCGAAAGCTCTTTACTTGCGGTACAAATTAATAAATTCATTATTTTCTAATTATATTATGAACAGGTTCATGTCGTGCACTCTTACGACAGAATCGTCCCTTACGTGGGGCATAAGAGGCTGACGGTGGTAACAACACCGCCGAAATATTACTCAACAAGACCTTCAATCCTCCAAAGGGAATACGATAGGATTGAGAATAAACTTCGACCATGGGTTTCATACTCTGCCACAAATCGCTACCTCAACTCAGACTCTGCTGTGGTAAGCCTCGAGTTTTCCAAAATCATCTTCAATCATCGCTTCGAAAATTCGCTAACTTTTTTTTCCGCTTATTCAAACACGCAACTTCATCATTTTCGCTTAAAATTCCTCTTCATTGATGCTTTCGCTTGATATTTTTGTATTTTTTCATTTTAGATCGCTTTACTAACACTTGACATTTGTGCTTTGCCATCTTCTTTATTATTGGACAATTTTGTATTTGTATGGATTATGTTGTTACGATTTCAATTAAAAAAAATTGCGTTGCAATATGGAACCAGCGCAAAACTTTGCCGAGCTTAATTATAAAGTTCGATGCCTTTTATTTCGTGTAATAGAAATTAAATCCTCCGGTTGTTTATTTTGATTAAGAATGAGAAAGTTTGGCGACCAAAAGAAATTAAAATTATTTGCGCTAATTAGAAATTTTATCAGTTTCAAATTATTTTAGTTGAAATTATTGTGATAGTGAAGAAACTTTGTTAAATAATAGAAAAGTTAACTGAAAGCTCACTGAGCTTTATCGTCCTTCATCTTCAAATAAAATAAACTTGTAAATGGTCCTGTATATTTTTACATTTATTTGTTGTGCACATTTTCATGTTTTTGTAGACCATTCAGCTCATATTTTGTAGCTCAATATATTTTCAGCCACTGAACACACAAACAATGTATCTGCAAAATAGAATAGTAACAAATTTTTGTTTAGACGTTCGCAATTTTCTTAAGCATTTCTACACAAAACGACTCGAATGTATTTTTAGTCGTTTTGGATCATCTCCAAGTTTGTATTTTCATACCGCTTTGTGATCTAATATCGCGACCAGATGGTAATCATTACATACATGTCCTAATCGAGTAATGTGGTGTAAATTAAATTCATTTCATTGTCAAGAAATTAAAAATAGTATTTAGCTAATGGGTAGATTAATTAAAAAATGTAATTTAGCGCAACAACGCATAAACGTAATTGTTAATATGTGAAGCTATTAACGCTCATTAACTGAAAGTCTTGACAAGAAAATTAAAAACATTCAATAAAGTTGCGCCATTTCCCGAATTTATTATAATTTTCGTTATAAAAAATATTTATAATAATCCACTAGTACTTAATATTTATTTATACAGTTAATTGGTATTATGCTGGAAAATGTACTTGAATCGCGTAATAAAATTCACAGAAAAAGCTCAGGCCTTCAGGCCATGTAAAAGCGCTCTTAAAATTATTCCGCTGTTTCAATTTGATTAATTATTTCATTATTCAATTAAAAACCGAGCTATTGCTTTAATAAAAACAAGTGTTACGTCTAAATTAATACAAAACTTTATTTTATCAAAATAAAAAAACTTTCTAATAAATTGAAAAGGGAAATGACGCACTCTATAAAATTATTTAATTTTCTTCAATAGAATTCACATAACATTCAGATAAAGAAATAGCAAGAAGCCAAAATAAATTTGTTCACAGAGATCATACTATATAAGCTACCCCATAACTTATGGAGGTAACTACTCATCGTATTATCGACCTAGTTTGTCGTTGTCGTACTATCCAAAGTACTATCGTTGGCACTATAACTGGCCCCGAGACTATCGCACCTATTGGCCCTATTATCTCAGTGCTCTCCGGAGCTATTTGAATTATTCGCCTATTTATCGCTCGCCGGATTACTATCAGTGGCCTAATTACTACAATGATTATTATTGGTCGATTTATAGAAGTATCAGACCTTATACCAGTGCCAGATTATTGGGCAGCTCATTTGCAGCACTCGAGAATAAAATTGATAATCTAAGCGTAAGTAGACCTTTTTTAATTCACAAATCGATTTGCCACAAATTATTGAGCTACAAAATGTTCAGCTTTTATGGTTTGTTGAAATATTTTCTAAATGGCTACAAAATGTGTAAAAATATACGGGGCGCTCTTTTGAGGTACTTATGATGATTAGGGTTGCTTTGAATTTCGGTGGAAAAAATATACTTCCAATTGTCCGATATCTTTGATATTTGGACTACTATACCTACAAAATACCATCTAATGAACCTGTAGAAAACTTCATTGAAATATTTTTTTCATTTAGCTAAATATAAATATCTTTTATACTGCTACATATTATATTTTCTTTGAATTCGCGTCGTTAATTTAAAAATTGCAGGAATATAAGTTTTCCTTTAGGCAGCATTATAAGGAAATGTTTTTAAATGGCATAACAAATAAAATTACGTAGGAAACGAAATTAATTAAATTAGTAATAGAAATCGTACTTTTAAGTATGATGAAAGGAAATTTAAAATGAAACGTTATTCCGAAAATTAATGCAAACATAAAATATCGATATCTTCAAATAAATATGTGGGAAAGAGTGCGTTTTAATAACGTGACAAGTATAAAAATAGGATTTGTTTTGTCTTGTCTGACGTCTTGTCTCTATAATGCAAAATATAGAACATAAACAAAAATATGATAAGACGAAAGCAAATAAAGAAAAATACATCACAAGGATTTTCTGAAAATAGATCTAATGTACTATTAGACAAATTTTTAATCATATACGCAGTAACTCAATCCTGCAACAGCAAATTCATGAAATTCTTCAATAAATAGTCATTTTCTATTGTTATCAAGATTAAATAACAATAAATGATTCACTTTTAGTTTTAGTCATGCATCCTATTTAAAAAAATAAATCGTCTGCGCGATTATTTTGGCTGAAAGTCAACGCGAAAACTGTGTAAATACTCGAAAGTTTTTCAGTACCTGTGCATTAATTTGCTGGTATTATTCAGCGGCACTTACGCAATATTGTTGCATCATTGACCAAAAAATTGTGAGTACAAATATAAATGTATTAAATAAATGCAACAATTCTTTGCAGACAAGATGATTTATTTACGAAATCCGATTAGCGGCTACGAATATTCGTTCTGGCCGGACGCGAAATTTTTTTACCATTACAAAATCTACCGACCCCTTAGTTTCTACAAAGATTGGCCAATTACCTCCAGAGAATGGTACCCCGAATATTGGCCGTCTTATAGATCATATCGATATTATTTGTGGGATACTCCCTCTGAGCGCGGATTTAGAGATGTTCGCGTAAGTTGGAAAAATATTATATTAAATTCCAGGAAAAATTATAATTTATTTTCTTATATATTTTAGTTGAAAAATAACCTTTACTTTTGAAAGAAAATACCTGTATGCGTAAACTAAATAGCTTTAAAACTTCGCTTTGCGAGGAAGAATGCTGACTGCTATTGTGTTATAAATTGTGATGAGAAATCTTCTGAAAGTGTCTCTTATTTCTGTGATCAATTGTTAATTGTTATGAATTTTATTAGTAATAAAAATTAATTACTGAAAAACAGTAGAAAATATTTTATTTATTTTATAATACGATTGATAGCTGTTGATCTCAATAAACAAACCCCAAAGAAAGCTGAAAGCTCAAATGATTCCTTTCAATGCTGAATATTGTGAAAACTGAAACTCTCACTTTCAGCTTGTGCGACATAGATTCCTCATGAAAAATAACAAATTTATCATTCGAAAAGAATGTTTTATTAGTATATGGGTTAAGATGTCAAGTCAAAATGAATGGCATGATGCTAAAAATACGTATTTTTCTTGTAAAACTGCGTTGAAATTTGCGAATAAATCTCGACTGCTAGGTAAAAATATGATTGTATTACAAACAGACACGTTTAGTCAGTTTCGTACGAAATCATATTGGCTTAACGCCAACAAATTCTATTCTTTATATTCTGACATGAACTTGAGAATGGCATAGATTACTTTAGCTTCTCTATAAGAAAACACACCTGTAGTGCAAACTATTATCGTTTTATTAAATCAGTAAGTTCTCACTCAACTTGATAGATTTTTAATATTTAGCGATTTTTTATAGAAATGTTGCAATTGAAATACGACCCAATTTTTGGCTCACAATGCAAATATTATCCTGATTCACGATCATATTTCGATTATGGCATGTATGGAGCTTTGAGTCAATACTTGCCAATGCGATCCAGAGCTTGGTATCCCCATTATTGGCCGATTACACTGTTCGATTATTTACCCACTGAAAGATCTTTCAGACAATTGAGAGTGAGTTTCATATAAATTATACAATTTTCCTCTAGTAGTTAAACTCTTTTTAGGTCAGAAATAATTTGTATTATTGTGGGAAAGCTGCATAAATAGTTGTAATTTACGGCAATTGTGTGATGACGATGTAACGAATTTATTTATTTACTAATAAAATTATTATTATTTATTTTCTGAAAAGTGCATTTATGTTGTTTTGGCTCCGTTGTATTATTTAGTTAAAAATAATAAGATAGAAGGCGTACTTTGTTCGTGCCAAAATATATATTTCATATTATTGTAAGTTAAATGGAAGAAAACATTTATTTATATATAATTTTCAATTATTTCTATTGCCAAAAATATTAAAAATAAAATTAGTAAATAATTTAGCAAAATTATTTCGTACAAGAAATATTTTTATTTTTTCGATAAAATATAAATAGACAAAAAATACACTGCAATAAACAATTGAAATTCCAAATAGATGCAGTCACAAAAATTGTATAACAATACCCAGGAACGCTTGGCTAAAATCCAATCGAAATCGTATGATAGTGATCCAAAACGCAAAAAACTTAGTAGTCCTTAAGTGAAAGGTACCTAGACCAGTCGACTTACACAAATAAATCTTTCAAAAAAAATCAGTAAGTGCACTTTAAAATTAAACTAGCTTGGTGCTTTAAATTTTGAAATCGTAGTAGAAAGATGATGACAATTCAGTACAACACGCTCCATGGATACAATTACTATCCAAGAACGCGATATTTCAAAGTGTATGGCCCTTTCAATTTGTATTACAATTTCCCACTGGGAACTTATGAACATTATCCTTATTCATGGACTCACTCTCTATTCGATAACGTTGGATATTCCTCATATTCTTCGTCTTCGACAGAGCAAGCCCTTTTGCGAGCGCGACAACGCATTGTAAGCTATTTAGAAATATTTACCAAACAAAATTTGCTATAAATTCTTATTTCCAGATTCGAAAACGCATCGAGTATTACTAAATAAATATCGAAAATGTAATATCAATAGACGTATTTTTAAGTATGGCATAGATCCTATTTATATACAAGAAAAATAACACATTTTGCACCGTTTTATTGAAATCCAGTGTCGTTTTTGCACAACTTGTAACGTTTTGGCCTTTTGCCAAGCAGATTTTCTCTTTAAGCAAAATCTCCGACAATAAAGTAAATCAGTTTCTTTCTGCGGTTCCAACAGAGCGGAATAATCAAACAGTTCGTTATAAAATTAATTGAAATGGTTCGTATTCATTACGACCCTCATTTGGGTGTTTGCACCTATATTCCAATGTCCAAGAACCATTACGAGTATGGCACTTATGGGAATCTGGGTCCCTCTTATTACAATTGGCCGAGAAGGTCCAGAGTTTGGTTCCCAAACTCCTATTACAATTACTTATTGCGAACTGTTGATATTCCCTCTGAACGCTCATTGCGGGAATTGAGAGTAAGTTGATTAATTTATTGTTGGATATTTAATTAATTTGTTTACTATTTAAATCTAGTTGAGAAACAATTTGTACTCTTAAGGATGCGATGCGACCGAACTGGAACTTTCTTTCGATTAATAATAATAATAATATTTACGTGTGTATATTTTGTATATTAATGTTTTATTAATTATAAAATAAATATATCTATTTATGTAGTTTTTCGTCTTATTTATACTGCGACTAAGTTTTTAGTACGCAAATTAAATTAGTATTTCGTGCGCGTTACTTTATTATTACCATTAGCGTGTGGAATGTATACTAAATACATTTAAATTAAATAAACAAATATACTTGAGGAATTTAGCTTAGCTAAATACGAATGTAAACAACGAAAATAAATAATAACAAACATGAGCGTATATTTTATGCTAATGAATCATAGTAAAATAAGAGAAAGAGCGCTAAAATGCAAGTCTAGCGACAAATAATCCTTAAAATAATAATAAAACTTTAAAATAAAAATTCTAGGTGCAATAATAAATTATTTAAAAATATTTATTTAATAGATATTATTACTATAAGTAAAAGAAATTACAAAAACTAAATAGAATTATTAAAAAAGCACATTTCTTAAAGGATAGTCCTGAAAAGTGCGCGCTTTTGACTACTGGACTAAATTTATCACATAATTAATATTAAAAATAGGAAAAACTGAATAGAAATTAGATTTTAAGAACATTAATTGTGTTATTTAGTTCAAAGTATTTTTTTCTAATTTTTTTAAATAACAATTCATGCACCCAATCCAATTAGTTCACATGCAACTTTTTCACTTATTTCAAAAGTGCTGAAAAGTTAATTAAATCAATAATGCATAAATTATTAAAGGAATTTTGTTTTCCATTTATTCATTCAGAACAGTCGGTTTACATAAAATTTCAATATTATGAAAAAGGAAAAACAATCTTTCGATACTTAATAAATTCGAATAAGTGTGTCAGCCACATTGCGGATCGTTAAAAATACCAAAAATTAGTCATTTTTAAAAAAGGCGGATTTTGCACATTATATAAATTTAATATCTGGCTCAAATCCAAAATATCACTACTTGCAAAATCGACTCTGCAATCGTTTATTAGTCTACCAGCTAGTTTACAATAAACTCAAATTTTCGTCTTGTCTTAAAAAAACCACGTAAGTCTCGTCAATCAATTTAAATAAATTCTTAAGCTATTTAGCTATTTTAGATTAAGATGTTGCAATTACGATACGATCCAGTCCACGGACGCGAATATTCGTACGTCTCAGATTCCGACCATTATTACGATTACAAGTCCTATCCGTCACTCAGTCTCTATGATTGGCCGATTAGGCACAGGATTACATTTCCTTATAGATATTTTCGAAGATACTTAGATTATGTACCACTGCGTCTTTTGCCCAGATCGCTTCGCGTAAGTTTCCAGTAAAAAAACGCAAAAAACAAATTAATTTTATTCAATATTGTAGATCCGAGAAAGAATGTATTATATTTGAGCTTCGAAATGCAAAACCCAATGCTTTATGTGATATTAAATTATTAATACAATACGCTTTGATTTTTAAATAAATATTAACAAACAAAATTTGTTTTTGTTGATAAAATTCCCAAATTTGGGCCAAAGCGCGCTATTTCGAAAAATTCAGGTAGATTTACAAAATTTAGTCACTCTTTGGCTTTGCGCCAAAACGAATCGTTTACATTTTGATAGAAACATTTCAGTCAATTGCAATAGCATCGTCCTGTAGTTAAGTTTAATTTTAAAAATCAGTAAGTAACGTTTTTTGTGGTAATAAGTGGCTGAAAAAAGTTTTGCAGCAATGATGCTCGAAATTCGATACGATCCGATGACTGACACTGACTATAATTATTGGCCGAATTCGAAATATTTTCGAAATTACAAAATTTCGCCGCCTATTAAAGTGTACGACCATTGGGCACTTGGTTCGCGATTTTGGATGCCGTATTATTGGCCCACTAATCGATTGTTCCAACATTATTTGGATTATGCACCTTCTAATCGGTCGCTTAGAGAACAACGTGTAAGTTTGAACAAACGAAAATATAATCTAGATTGAAATTGAATTTATTTGTATTTTTTTTTTAGATAAAACATGGATTATATTTTTAATTTTTTCTATATTTATAATTAAAAGTGTGCATATAAAGTAAATTAAAATTGTGTGCAATATAGTGTTCATATAAATAACCTGTGGCAAATCGATTTAATTTATTATTTCCATCCCTTTTATGGCAAATTTGAAAAACTGTATATATTTTGAATATATTTCCAGAGAATGATTTATTTGAAAAATCCGATTCCTGGCGTTGATTATTCATACGATTCTGAGCTGAAATCGAGGATTTATCGACCGCTTAATTTATACTACGACTATTATTGGCCACTTAAGTCACTTAATTATTATTCCGACTACTGGCCAAAGTATGATTATTTGAATTATAAATACACTTATCCCTCTGATCGTTATTTTTTCTTGAAAGGCGTAAGTATTAGTGTACTGTATTGAATAACGCTTCCACAAAACAGCGCTTGTCTTTTTCAAAAAACACAAAAAAAGAACAAGAATGATCGAGGAGGCTAAACTGAGAAATTCCAGTCTGAAGCAAATAATGATAAATGACCAATAATTTAATTTAGGACCCTTATACAAAAATTCTAAACAAAATTTTCTAGCGCATGGTGCAAACATTTTTTCTTCTTTAACCCTTCTGTAGCAATAACGTTCATGATTCGATTTCGAAATTATATTTTTAATTTTGTAAAATTTCAGAAAATTGTTTACAATTCACCATCTTCGACTTCATTAGAAGTAACGCAATCAGCAGATCGCTTCGGTCGCTACCAAATTTACAAACCATTAAGCTTGTATTACGATTATTATTATCCAATTAGATCTTTGTACTGGAATTCCTCATTTTGGCCTCTTTATAGACCACTCAGTTCTTTTGTTAATGATCTGCCTTCTGACACAGGCGTTCGCTTACAAAGTGTAAGTATAAATTAAAAATACATGTACAACATTATTCCATACAAAATAATGACTTCCGTCTTGTTCATTTTAAATTAAAACACTACAGAACATGCTTTCCTGCTAAAAAATATAGAGCACTCCATCACTCGCGCTTTGCTAAAGCACATATTAATCATTAAAACTTAAAGTTTGCTGTTTTGGAAATTAGTCGTGAATTATTCAATTGAAAGCTCTTGTTGTATTTCAGTTAAATACACAAGAGATTATTTAATATGCTGCAAATATCAATTTTTCTAAAATTGTCTAGACCATATTGGAATTATTATTTATATTAATTTTTATTGGAAGGCTTTATAAATATTTTTATTTGATGCAAAATGTTTACTTCATGTTTTTCAGCGGTGATTCTGTTAAGCCTCGTCATTTATGAATTTGATCCGCTTTCGTTTCCTATTTCCAATTTATATATTTTTTAAGAAATATGTCAAGGAAGGTGTCAAGGTACAAGAATTTCAGAAAAGCAAAAGCAAATAATATTCTATTCTATTTAATAGTGTCAGGTTTTACTTTGAACATTTTAAATTAATTGTGCGCTTTCAAAATGCAACTAAAATTCATTTAGTATTTAGTATTGTAAATTATATTTTTAAAATATTTATTTAAAAATAATTTATTAATGTTCGAAAATACAATAGAATATAAACATTTCTATTATATTCCTATTAAGATAAATAATTTAGAGTAAGCACTTTACGAGGCACTTTAATAATAACGGTTTTTATTTAATTTAATAAATCACCTTCAATATTTAATTTAAAATCCTAACTTGAAACTACATCGTAAAACTTTAATGCTTTCAAACAATAATGGTTTAAATTACATTATACTGACGTCCAATAAAAATTAATATAATAGAACAATATGTAATTATATTTCTAAGTGTAAAAGCTATATTTAGCACTCGTTATTCATCACCATTGTTCAAACTTAATATTTATAAACAACGCACTCTACATTTAATATTGCACCACAAATTGTTGACTCATTATAATTTTTTTTTTGCCCCAAACAAGCAATTGGTAATCCGATCGTTAAACTTTTCAATTATTTGGAATATACATCGAGAGTGCTTTTTGAGAAGCTTAATTTGTAATATGGTAAAAAAGCTCGGAAAAAGCAACAAAAATATTTTCAACATCAAAGCGCACCCGTTTTTATATTTCTAATAATTTACAACCCTCTTATCCTGCATTTATTTTTTGCTTCTATTGTGAAATATACTACCATAGTAACTTTAGAGGAATTTACTTAATAATGTGCTGCAAAATAATTATTATTGACGATAAAATTTCCAAAAAGCGCAACATTATTTTAAGTAGCGGAATTCGTTATCATAAAAATATTTAATATTTTGCAGATATTTGATGATGAGACAAGGCTTATTCGAGCACAAACGAATTCTCTGTTGAAGAGGGTCCATGATCCTGTGCCACGCATTCGCAGATCCTGGCCTGCATCGACTACCCTTCGGTAAAATTATTTTTCCACGGGTGTTAAATAATTAATTTTTCCTTCAAAACAATTTTTTGAAACCTTTTAACCATTTCCCCAGCCATTCCAAACACCTCCTTTTAAAAGTTTGAGAGTATTTTCTGGTAAGTAGCAATTTGCTGATGATGGATGATCGAAAATCTCCAATTCCAATCAATTAACCGCTTGCAGATTTCATCTGTCTTCATCTATTATCAATAATGGAGTGTTTTTTCAGGTACAATGATGCTCTGCCAGCCAGATATGCGAATGATAACTACATCCACAGGATGTTGACTTCGTCCCAGAGGAATCCAACGGTTGAATACACCACCTACTACACCGAACCCGTCAGGAAATTCATTGGTAAGTGTAATCGAGCTGTGTATCTATTAAGTTTTGGCCTCAAGAGACAGAAACATTTGATTGCAATGTCTACTTGTTGACTCGGTCCCCGATGGAACAACAAAACAAATAATTATTTAATTAGCTAATTAATTAACTTTAGGACAAGGCCGTCTTTCATGTGTAAGATATGGCGGCGAAAAAGTCTACAATCGTCGCAAGAATCTTTTCTTGTACGAAGATCCATTGAGAAATGATATCCAACTATTGAGCTATTACATCAATAAATTCCGCCAAGATAAAGCGATTCAACCTGCCGATACTTCTAAAGGTAGACAATCCTTGAGCTTTTGCTTTCGCTACAATCATAAAAGTGCAATTCCATTTTTCAAATAAATGTGCGCTTTTTTAATCTGCTTCCGCATCATTTGATTTTCTTCCTATACGTCCTCAGTCAATGTTTTTCACATTAATCTCGTTATTGCAAATTCATTGAAAATACATCACAAATAACGTTCAAATTTGGGTCAACTAGATTTTCCTTCAGGCTTGTTCTTTCACCTTCACCAGAGAATCCGGGTCACAATTTAGATCCTACTTAAATATAGGACAAGACAATATTTTGCGGAAGAAGGAATTTTAGTTGACTTTCTTCATTCTGTTTTGTGCAAATTTTATGGCCAAAAAGTCAAAATTTTTGCACAAACAAAGGAGCACCATTCATCCTGTAAATGTGGCTTATTATTTCACTTTCTTCATTTCGATCTTCACATGAAATCTCGTTGTGGTTCTAACTTTGGTGTGTATTGATGTCGTTGATTTTCTTGCAGCTGAGAATGTAGAAGAGAAACAACCCGAAATTACTGCTGAATAATCCCTTGCCATCTCTTTCTTCCTTCTATTTTTATTCAATTTATTATACAATCCCTATTTATTTATTTACACAAACACGCAACCAAAAAAAAAAAAAAGAAATAATTTTATGTGCACAAGTTTATTGTATTTTTTGATAAATTTACTCGATGTTTTTCAGAAAGTTTAAGTCACAGAGAAAAAAGGCAATTTTGTTGTAATCAACCTGTGAATAAGCTTTGCTAAAAAGGAATTCGTTATTGTGTTCAATAAAAATTTATTTTGTTAATAGTATTGTTTTATTTATATATTTTTGATAAATTCACTTCAATCGAATTGCTTTAAGTCCTGATTCTCTATAATACAAAACCAAAAACTACCAAGGACTAGTGCGTTTTGTTTCACTAAATCTCCACCTCCACCAAAATTATGATTACACCAATTTCAGCATGATTTTTTTCTTATTCTAAATAGATAAGTGATTTTTGTATTTTTTAATACTACTGCCATTAGTAGTTCTATATTTATCTAACCCTAAAAGCTACACCTAAACAAAATTAAAATTATATCGAATAAAATCCGCAAGTCTACTATTGGATTGAAAATCTTCAAATCCTTTCTTATGTAAGTCTATCAAAATAAAAATATGCTTTAATATAATGTCTAAAAAAACGATACGTTAAATTGATTGAAGCACTAACAAATTGTACCTACAAATTGCTTATAGACAAAATGTATTTGTAAATTAACCAAAATGTGATTAAACCTCATCAAAGCTTGTATTAACCAATTTTCAGTACCTCTATCTGCTTCACGACCATCTCGCAAATTCTCAGCCAAAAAGCAACTCGAGGAAAGCACCACGCAAGAACTCAAAGATCTACGTGATGCTCGAGCTGCACGTCTTGCCAACATCTACGATGACACCAAAGCACCACCACCTTCTGCCGATGTTGACCAGGCGGTCAAAGCCAAGAAACAAAAGGAAGCAGCTAGGTTAGCAGAGGAGAAGTGAGTTGGAGGATTGGCAGTAATAATCAAAATCTTTTCAAAATTCTTTCCAAATTTTAAATACTTCATATAAAAGGTAATAATTTGAATGCGTTTATTTTAGGGCGCTAGTAGAAGAGCAAGCTCGATCCCAGACTCAAAGCAAGAAGGACGAAGCGGCCCGTAAGGCGGAATTGGCACGACAAGAAGAATTAGCTGCACAAGCTGCAGCTGAAAGAGCAGCTGAATTGGAAAAACAAGCCGAACTTGCCAAACAAGCAGAATCTGCTAAACAAGTAAATTAACTATTTATTTTCTTATCCAAAGATCTAATCAAAAATTACAGGCTGAGATTGAAAAATCCAAAAAGCTCGAAGAAGAACGCTTGCGCTTGGAAGAAGCCAAACGCTTGGAAGAAGAAGCCAAAGCAGAAGAAGAACGTAAACAGCTTTCGCGTCTAGAAGAACTAGCGCGACAAGCCGAAGAGGAAAAAGAAGCTGAACTCGCCCGACAAGCTGATGAGCTTGCCGAGCTTGCGAGACAAGAAGCTGAACTAAATGAACAAGCTAAGAAAGAAGCTGAATTAGCTGAGCTAGCGAGACAAGAAGCCGAATTGGCTGAACTGGACCGTCAAGAGGCAGAGTTGGCCGAGTTAGAGCGACAGGAAAAGGAATTGGCCGAGTTGGCGAGACAAGAAGCCGAGTTGGCCGATCAGGCCAAAGAAGGCGCTGAAGCTGCAAAGCGTGAAGCTGAATTGGCGGAGTTGGCACAGCAAGAAGCTGAGTTAGCGGAGCTCGAGAGGCAACAAGCGGAACTGGACGCTCTTGATGCTGAAGCTAAAGCTCTTGCAAGTGAACAAGAAGCACCCCAAGATGACGCTGCAGCTGAATTGGCAGCCCAAGAAGCTGAACTAGCGGAACTTGAACGACAACAAGCGGAATTAGATGCTTTGGATGCCGAGGCTAAAGCACTTGAAGGTGAAAGTCAAGGTGTTGTTGAGGAAGCGGCTGAAGAAGAGGAGGACGACGCGGCTGAAGGGGATGTGACCTCAGCTGCTGAAGAAGAAGATGTCGAAGAGGAGGAAGAATAATTTAATTATTATTTGTATTTATGGATCGATCTACTTGTACTTGTTGAAAATTCGATATTTATGTTTAATTAATTCTTTGCATTTGCTTGAACTGTATTATTTGCATTTTTATTATATTATATTTAATTATTTTTGTTATTGTTGATACTAAAATTCAATAAATATTATATTATAAAATAATAAATAATTTAATTATTAAAGTTGCGTCTCCCATAATTTTTTTTAGTTATTTTTACAAGTGTGGACTTTTTGATGGACGTACGAATAGAAGATATCTTTAAACGCTTTTGGAAATTACGATTTGATGTCATTCTGACGTCAATCGCAGATTTTAAGTAGTGCTTGCTATTTAATGTGACGGAAAACTTTTATTATAAGCTCTTCCAAAGCTACTTAACATCTACTTAGTTACATTTTCTTAACTTTCTTGATGATAAGCTCGTCGAGAAGCTCAATGTCGTTTAAATGGTTTTTCTATAAATTGGAAACAGTAACGCACAATAATTGCATTAATATTAAATATATCTTATGTAAATCGCATATTTTCTGCTAATTTTACTTGGTAATGACGTCCGTAATGTGCGTCAAGGTGTAAAAATTAGATTTGCTATTATAAATACTTTCTGGCTTGTTTTAAACTAATTTTAGAAAACAATGCACTTTATGAATGGAAAATAAAATGATAATGCAGTTTATTAATATAGCATGAAAAAAAAAACTATTATAGCAGAAATAGCAATAATGAACAACAACCTTAATAAAAAAAAAAGACTGAAAGACTTCCGCATATTATAATAATCGCGGTGTACTATAATAAACCGGATTACCTTTTTTAATGAACCGAGTGACAATAATTTCTGTGAATTCTGCAATAGTTTGCTTTTCAACTATTCCAACAATGCTATAAGCACAATGACCAGTATATTATTATTGATTAATTATTTTGTTAACATTTTCAGCATGCATGCAATCTATAATTACATGATTAATATACGTTCCAATAGACTATTGCGCTAGTTAATAGGAATTAGTCATAGTAGTACATTCCGTCATGCCTTACATAGATGCAAAATGATGAATTGTTTTCTATCAGATTTCAACTGACTTGATATGATTTATAGAAAATCTTCCAAATTTCCAAGCAAAAAATTAATATCAATATGGATGGGAATTTTTTATGCCCAAATCTGAATGTTTGCAAAGGTCCTATTTGCATATCAAATACGTTTAATGCTTCTTTTGATATATTATTGCAAAAAAGCGTTCTTATATATAAGATTAAATATTTATAATATTATGTATGACGAGTAGATTAATTTTTAAAGCAGAAACTCAGCCTCAATTCCAGCTATTAAACTTTTGGACAATTAGTTGTTAAAATATCAAAGTACCCAATGCAATAAATCACGCTCAAATTTGTAACATCATAATTAGTCATAGAAAAGCCGCGAATAATAAAACCATCACATGATATGAATTATTTGAAACTACATTTAAAACTTTATCTATTAATTAGTCGAAACTGAAATTAATATCAACTATTTACAGCAAACCCGCAATAAACGTTTAATAAATACCGCATTGAATAGACAAAACAAGTAGCTAATAAATGTCCAAAAAAAATTATAAATAAATAGACAAAAAATAAAAGAAAATTACGATGATTTACTACTACAAAATTTATGAATGGAGCATTATGATGATCTCATTAAATTTGCAAGTACAACTTAATGATTCATGCATTTGTTTCGATATTAAATATTTAATTATAACTTCAAAAGAATTTACTCATATAGTGTTCGTGCATATATTATATGAAGTTGCTTTTATAAAAAACATTGTGCTTTCGGATAAGCGAACAAAAAACTTGGACACATGCAGAAAAGGCGTCGTAGAATTCAACTTTGCAATCCCGTTTCAAACAAGACTGATCGTTTTTGAATTATCGTGAATGTGAAAACCAAATAATCGCAACTACAAAAATCGCGCCGCAAAATATACTTTTTCAGACAACTGTATTTTAGGGCTGGGGCTTTGCCGTCGATAATAAGCACTGATTTTACTTGTATTACGGGTAGGTAGCATGTTCGCAAGTACAATAATCTAATTGTTTAGTTTTGTATAAACTCTAGAGTGGTGATTCTAACCTCAAATTTTTTCGTCGGTGTTTCCAGGCGGCGATATCCTGCGCTTTTTATTTCTATGTCCAGCAGGATCCTCATACATCACTTTTCTTCCAGAATGGGGCCGATAATTGTCCACAAACACACTATTTCCACTTTATCACTTTCAACTGACATTTGTCAGCCATTTTATTTCTGAACTGTAGTTAGTTGAAACATACAGTTGGTAGTCCTGATTTTTATGAATGAAATTCCTTAGCTGGATTGACGTATAGTACTATTATAGTAAAAGGGCGGTCCTTTCATTCATATTGCATTGGAATTTTTGGGGTCGATGACACTTGGACTGTTTACATGCACCTGATACCCCTGCAAAGTCCAAAATGGCAGCGATTTTGATGGAGTTTAGTGTGAAATGTGTAGAAATATCCGTATTACCTATAAAAGCAATTGGATTTTGAACGGGACTTATTGTTTGTAAGTTAAAATTATTTAATTAATTAATATTCAAATCTATATACTTTTGAGGTTAATCTAATTCGATTTGATTAATTATTTAAAATGTTTTAATCTATTGCAAGTTAAATTAATTTAAAAAATGCAATAACTAATAGTTAATTGATCCTTGAATAAATTACCAAGTCATAAATAAATCTTTTCAATTACTCCGTCTGCTTACGTCAATCTCTTTAATAATGTGAACTAATTTCATTGAAACTAAATACAATAGAATATAATATTATTCTTAAGTAAACAGGATTTGAACTTAAAAGAATAAACAACAATGTCACTATTATTTTACGATACAAAGATTTTTTTTCATATCGTATTGTCTTTGATCTATATGGACGAGTTTGCCGTCGCGCTTTGTTATAAATATTATTATATTAAATTTCTATGAGTAATTAAATATAATATTAATTATATTGATGTGTCATAAAGATGAGTATGATTTTTTTTCTATTGGGAAATTTGTGTGAAAGTCATGTGGTGGTCAACATGATCAGGTAAAGTGTATTCCTAATAGAAACTTATATAAGTTGACCTCAATGGTTTTTTCATTTTACTTAAAGCGATTTATCTCATTAACTCGATAACTATTATGTAAGTTAACCACACAATGGAACAAAATTATTCTAGTGAAATAATTAACTCGTGCTAGGAATGACGCAAATTGAAATACCTTTACATACAAATTTGTTCCTATTTGTTTTTCCCCAGCAATTAATTTGACGGAATTAAACAAACATTAATTGAAATTCGAAAACTGCATTTGCATTGTTTCCAAACAGTGACCTTAACTAGCTTATATTTAAATTGTGTTAATGTCAAGCAAGAATCTTATGCAATAAAAAAAATTCTACTTCGGCCAAAATAAATAGACCTAAAGGATGCAAATAAAAATCTTTCAGGATTCGAATATTTTCGTAAAGTATTTATAACGCGTAGAAAGGAAATGGTCCACATTCTCGTTCTTCAATTCAGATATATGTAGGGCGATGATAAAAATTTCTTTAATAATTCAATGTCATGAATTTTATCACAATAGATTGGAAAACAAAGAGAAAACTGAACAATGTTTTACCGTTGCTGGTGTTCACTCGTCAAGAACCGATTTTGATTGTATCAAAATATCTGATTTAATGAAATGAGGGAGTATTGGGCTATTTTCGGATGCTGGGAGGCTGAAAGTGGATTTTCTGTTAGTCTTCTTCTCGAATCAAAAATAAATTATGATGCATTCTTTGAGATAATTAAAAGAAAGTTTTGAAAGTCAAAAAAAAACTAAATTATTATTTTTTATTGCTTTAAAAATAAGTTTTCTAAATAAAGTTAGCGGCAGACAAAATTTACTTGTTTAAAGTTTATTTAGTCGATTAATCGATAATTACTATTAATTATTCTGACGTTTTTTGCCATCAACAAAGATAAACATTAGTGACTATTATTATAATTATAATAATGATTCATTAAAATTTAGCGTCACGTGCAAATCAAATCAATAATCACAAAATTTTCTATATTATTTAGAACTTAAAAAGTTTTCTATTCAATATATCGACGAATAATAATATTACTTCCTTTCCGCTATAATTACAAGTTCAATAAAAGATTCAAAAATCAATTACTTATGAAACCATGAATGGAAATATGGAATTGCTGTAATTTAGTAATTTGAGCGTGCGGCAGCAACAAAAATTACGGCTACATCCTGCAAGAAATCGAACAACAAAATTATCCTGCTGCACATTTCGCTAAATTTTTGATAGATTTAAACCAATCGAACGCGAATAGCTAAGGTAGATAAATATATAATGCGATAATCCGAGCGATAATCCTATATTCCTGCTGATATCGTAGTGGGGAGGTCAATCTACGTATGGTAGCTATTACCGTCAACGTTTTTAAACCACGACTATATTATTTCGTTCTGCCAGGTTAGTTCACACAGTTCAATAAGTGTGCGGGTTAGTAAAGACTGCATTTTTTTTTTGTCCATCGATAATCATCTTTTGTGTGAAATTCGTATTTTTGCAAATATTCCTGCGAAAGCTCTTTGCACATTTCTTCCATCTAGTTCGGCTCTAATCAAGAGTTTTTTTGAAAATATGCGACCGCAAGAGAATATCGAACCCCCAGTCTTGGATACGACTAGCAGGCTATCGTCTTTAAGGTAAGCAGGAATTATTTTTGTCTTATATTTCTAAAGGAGAATTATTTCTTCAATTTTAAATTTATTCAAAACTTATTATTATTGGGTATTTATTATAATATGCGTAAAATTCCCAACTTGAACATGATTAGGAGCACCAAGTACGTCAGAGACATTTTCCATTCAATTTAGCCGATTATCCCTTTATAACTTGTACGTCAGTGGAAATATTACAACTAATTAGTAGCATAAGTGCTAATCGATGATGATTGGGCAATTTCCAAACATTTTTCTATTTATTTATCCAAAAAGAAACTAATGGATTATGTTTTCTCTCTTGTATTGTAAATATACAAATTTGCGGAAAGTTTTCAATGTCAGATTGGATCAATTTTTTCAACTCAAATAATATTTTATAAGTAAAAACTCTCTGGGTTAGAGGTCAGGCAATCTAGCTGCCTTTAAAATTAAATTCTATGCGGTTTAGATCGAGTAATCCAGCTGGCGCTCTACTTAATTTTAATTTCTGTGTAGAATAAAAAGATGAATCATTTTTCTTGGGGTGTATGATACAGTTGACATCTAAATCATTCACCTTGTTCGATAGATTTACGATGTAGATTACCTCAACCCCGAGAAAACGATATTCCAAATTGGTTTCGAAACGGTAAACCACCGCTTGTCTTTTGGAATTACATTTGCGGTGCAGCTTTTAAGCAAAGAAATAATTACTGGTAGGAAGGTCAGCAAGTCGAAATATTCTATAATGAGAAAAGTTGGATAGTTTTTGATTATAAGGACAGACAGACAGATGATGCGCTTAACGCAGATTGATGGGATTCAGACAGACATATTAGTGATGGTGTTGTCTCTAGCTGTTTGAGGCTGAAAAGAGTAAATAGCAAATAAATATTGGAAATTGTGTCGTTCTCTTAAAATATACAAATGTGTTTATATTTTTCCACATCAGTCTGACCCAAATTCCATATGCACGTCAATTTCAGTGTCATCACTTTGCATCTATTAATTTGTTTCGCTACACACTCTCAAATTATTTCCATTCATAAACATCACATCACACGACGGATGATTTGCCACGAAAATTGTGGAAATTTTCAGCAAGTCAGCAATCCGCTGAAAAATTATGGGGTTTGTGAAACACCCGCTATAATTTAAATCTACCTCTTTCATATCGATCTGTGTTATGTAGTTCGTATACTACATACAAAACAATCTAACTAAGTAGAAAATTACGTTTTATTTATAGATTAGTGTGCACTAAAAATAGCCCAAGATGGAAATAAATAAATATAAACGTTGAATCTTAATTAATCCGGGAGGTTAATTTGGAACTTGAACGAATTTAATTGATGAAAGCATAATAAAATTATTGATCCACTGAAAAATTGTATTGATCCACTGAAAACTGGCCAATCCAGTAAATGGCTCAATTATTTATTATTTTTTACTTCACAAAGGAAATTAATTAATTTTTTTGATTTTTTATGACGCGTTTTATGTACGCAAAAAAATAAAATTAATATGGGTGTTGAAGTAGTTTGATATTTATTTAACAACTGTTTGGAAAGTTTGCGATTTTTTTTTGAAATAATAAAAAAATTGTTAAGCAAATATACACCAGCTGGCAAATTGATTTGCACACTCATCCACCGCATGGCAAATCACTTATAGAAAATTACGGCTAATAAAAGAATAATTAGTCTGGATGCTGCAATTAATTGATCATTAAAATTCTCGCTGAAATTTAAAACCCGAACGTTACACCAAAGAAATTTTAATATAGTATTTAGTTATTGTTTCGCAACAACAAATTTATTTAAAACAATAAAAAGCATTAATAAAGTTTATTTGCTACTATATTGTATGTTATGAAATTTCATCCCGTGACCCTGGCATCCCTCGGGATGTGAAACGAGCTCAAAACTTCCATTGGTGATAAAATGTTGGATAAAAACGACACTTTTAAAAGCATTTCGATTTGTTAAATATTAAATAACACACTTGAAAAATTCTCCTGGAAAGCTCCATACGTCTACAAAAGTTTAGTTACATAATTAAACCCTCAGTGACTAATTAGTCATAAAGGGTTGTAATGAACATATTTTGCATACAAATTCAAAAGCAAAAATTTGTTTTAATTGGATATAATTAGAAACTCAAATAAGTTTGCGCGTTCTTTGTCCGACAATTCGCTTTGCTTTATGCGCTACATATTTTTTAACTAAAATTTAATCATGCGTTTTATTTGCCGTCTAATAATTTTTACTAGCATAATTTAAGTGGTTTGAAATTACGACCAATAAAAGCGACAATTTAATATTTTATGTGACGATTGTTACGAATCCTCATGTGGAGCATTGTCCTTAAAATGGAAATTCGATAGCCGCTCGTTCTTTGTGCTTGTGCAATGCATTTAGTCGCAAACGAATTTGAAATGTGAAAGTAAGAAAAGCCAATTTAAATTTAAAATCAAGTTCAAAGTCACGTTTTGCGCAATTTTTCACCAAACGCAAGGCCGGATGCACAATTAACTCATTCTTTATGAAAAATGTTTGCAAAAGTTGTTGTTGCAAAAGCGGAAACTCCGCCGTGCGCCAGATTTAATTTTCAAATTGTTTAATAAATACTTTTCTTTGATAAAAAAAAATGGATTTTGCGAGTGAAAAGTTTCAGGCTAATATTAAAGTTCGTTCATAAAGCAAACAAACACATCTATCTGCTAAACTGAAATTTTGCCAAGTTTCAGAGACAATTATTATACCCGTTCAAGTTTTGTAATTATTACTTATTAGTTTGTGTGAGTGGAAAAATTTTCAGGGGTCGTCGAACTTCATTCTACCGCAATTAAATTTGATATTTTGATAATTAGTAGTGTTGAGTAGCACCTATTAATTATTTACAATTTCTCGTCTAGTCGTTGAATAAAATATGTTGACTCAAATGCCTTGTCTTTAATATTAGCTGTAAAAGGTAATAGAATTTTTGAATTTTTTTAGAGCAATTTCAGACCAAAAATAAATTTTTCTTCGATGATATTAATGACTGCAGTCGATAAAAATTTCGCAGGCAGTTAATTTCAATGAAAGCCGCCGGGAAGACTTCCATCAATGCAAATATATAAACAAAATCATAAAATTGCATATAAACCTTGGACGAGCAAACATAAATTAGCGGAAGCTGTACAACTTGAAAAGTAATCTTGAATCGGTTACAAAATACACTGCGGTAATTACCTTTCTGACCTCTCTTACAACGATTTGTTTTCTTGTTTACAGCATAGTCGTAGACGATTTCGATTCAATCAAAACATCACCGACTACTATTAACAGCAACAATTGTAGTAATAAAGAAGCGAAACTTTCGTCAGAGACGACTAGCACTCAATTGTCCAGCAAACCCTATACAAGAAAGACGTCAGATGAATCCATAAAAAAGATACTGGTGCGTTTGCTAAAAGCGGTATAGAATTTTCTTTTTAATAATGGGACTTTTTATTTTTGTATAGGAGGAAGCTGAGCATCGAAAGCATGAATTCTGGAAGCTCATCGACGAGCATAGTGCCGTGATAGAGAACCTGAAAAAGATCGAGAAGCAGGAGCCTTCAGTGTGTAAGACGACTATCAGGATTTGAAGGCGTTTGGGAGATGAAAAGACTGTTAAATCAAATGCAATACTATTCACCATATTTTTTTAATTTATACAAAGTCCTTATTGTTCATGATACTCAATATTTTCGGATGTAGTCCTTTGTTTTTAGTATTATTATTTTTAAAAGGTAGCAGAACATTTTGTGTAGTTAATTAATAATTTACTAATGCTCAGCGAGTAGCATACTTGAAGACTGCTTTTAGATACTATTCAATAATAATTTATTTAAGATGATAAGAAATATTTTTTGCTATAGAAGGAAAACGTATATTTTGAAATTAGATGAAGAAAATGAGTGAAGTTGTAATAAATTGTCTTTATTCTTGTATATTCTCTCTTCACAGCCTACATACAGAATACGAACATAGATTTTTATGACTTGTTAATAAATATATTTTAATACACTCTTAAAAATATACATAGTATTAAATATTTCATACATTTATCTTTATCCGTAATATAGAATATGTACTAAAAAATAAACATTCAGATTTAGAAAATTAAATTTATATAAATATAAAATCTCCTCTCTATTTCAATTCCCTCCCTTTTATCCTTTCCTCTTCCCTATAGGCAATTGACAAGGTATAATATTAAATTATAATAGTACCCATTAATCAGTATTCCTCAGCTCAATATGAGCCAACAAGACTTAGTTAAATGTTAAACTACTAAAATGGGTTCAAAAAAGTTACGATAGAGAACATTTTCTTAGTTAGACCAAAAATAGATTTACTATTTATCTTTGACACTTTGTATAACGAGATAGAATATTCAGTTCTGCTTAGAATTGGTTCTTTGATTAATTATTAGATAGTAACTAGATATCCAGCTGAAAAAAATAGTTTTTGGACCACTTGTAAGAAAGGTCCTGGAATTTTAAAATTAAAAAAAAAATCAATATGTAAAAATATTGTGCATTATTTTGAATATCTATAGTGCTATTTTTTAGTTAATTAAATCAGCGTTTGTCATCCTACAGTCACCAAAAAATCTGGAATTTATTTTTAAAGTTTCAGTCAAGAATGTATTTTCGAAATATTATTCATAATTAAATCTAGTGCGTAATAAAATAATTTCTAACACTTTCATAAGATGTTGGAATGTTTGTGAAGTATTGTGAAAATATTTTCTGAAAATAATTCCCAGAAATATAAAATTAATGCGTATAATATTAGTAACCGCGGCGCCTTCGCCATAATTTAAAAAGTAGGAATATTTCTGAAATTTATGATTTTTTTAAATTATTTTCATATTGTGTGCATTTTCTATGATATTGTATATTCAAAAAATGTTTAAATAGTATTTTAAAAAATTTTGCTGAGGGTTAAAAAATAAAATAAAGTAAAATAAAATTGCCTTACAAAGTAGATATAGCTTATTAAATTTTTTTCAAGGAATATTAAAATGTGACTGAATTTTCAGCTGGACCCCTAAACATATATGAATCAAATTTCTGAAATTTCCAATTAGTCTAAAAAGTAAAGCCAAAAAACCCGTTACTTAATTTTGACAAACGTCCCCGCTTTTCTACGAAATAAATTTGGCTTCGAAAAGAATTACCACTAATTTTAAACTACACTAGCCCCATGAAGCATACCTTTATCTTTACCCGTAATAATCAAAATATCCGAACCTTGACTAATCGCAAAGCTCTCGACCATACTCCGAGATCCACGCAATATCCTCGGCGTGTCCGCCGATATAATAATCTTCGGATTCTCCATCATAATTTTCGGCGCCTCCACATCGGACACCACACCGGAACTTTCCGGCTTCGCAATAGGAACTAATAAAAAATCGCCGTCTGGCTTCCAGCTGAAACAATCACGTTGCACATGGTTTATAAATGAGGCTGGATCGCCGGCAGTGGCTGCTGCACTGGGTGCAATCGGCTCCGATATTTGATGGCTGCGGTAAGTGAAACCGAGTGCTGTCAGAAGATCATCGATTACACGTCGTACGGCTAGACGTAGCTCCGAATTTCGATATCCATAAATCCACGGATTGAATGCACTACTTGCAAGGATTGGAAGCGAGAGGTAGACGGCTAGCCAGGCGGTCAGGATGTTGGTGCCTAGGAACACGTCCATCAGCATGCAAACCTGGAAATAAAATTTTAGAAAATTAGGACGCAAGAAAAAAAACTTGTTACTATTTTATCCTTTAATAATAATGTAGTTCAGTAAATAAATTTTTAAAACGAAATAAACTGATGTATTTTTGTGTCATATTTGTTAATATATGTGACTGTTAAAAAGAATTTGACGAAATCAATACAAACATATTTTCTGCATTTGATATGCATGTCACAAATATAGAGAGCGCGTTTGCATAAAATTCTATGCACATTTTACGTAACGTATTTTTTAAAAATTATTATTCCTTCAAAATGTGTGCGTTTTTCATCAAAAAATTATCCTGGAGACAAATAGTTACCTGAAAGGGCAGCCACAGGCCTAAAAACATTCCTGCTGTAATTGCGAGCGCCAGTCCGTATCGTGGTGGTCCCGACGTAGGCGGAGGCTGGCTGGGGGAATGTTGCAGGGAATGTCGAACTTCTGATCTAATGGCTCGAGCATGGCCTCGAGCTACGATGTAGATGTAACAGTAGCAAACTAAAAGGACGAGTGCACTAGGACCATAAACTGCACAGAACATGAACAGCTGCACGGGCTTCGCTACCAGAATGCCGAACGAACAGTCCCCACTCCTGCAACAATTTATAATAAATTTCGATATTAAAGGCACTCAAAAGTTAGCAGCAAAGTTTTCAGCGCAAAGTAAATTATCATAGTTTGAAAGCTGCAGGAAACTTGCTACTTTGCCGTTTGTTGAACTCGATTCAATCAATTTGTGTCGACGAGTAGTATCTGGGGCTTTCGGTATTTTTTTTGCGTCTCAAAATAAAATTTATTACAGATTTGCGAGTTAAAAAATGGAGCTGTTTATAAGCGGAAGCTTATTATACCCCAAAAAACGAATATCGTGGCGCCGCAGAATGAAAATTTCCTGCTGGAAACAATTTTGTGGTCTGATGAGGTCACATTTGCAGCAGACAAATTTTTCAGCTCTCATAAAATGCATCATTGGACCGATGAAAATGCACACGTTGTGAAAGTGGCTCATTTACATTTGCACGCAAATCTACATTTGAATTTCGAGCAGCGAAATGATTTGCCAAGTCATTTAGGAAGTCAATTTTTTAGTCAGTTAAATTTTTATTGGGTCATTTTTGAATTGAACTTTCGGTTATATTTCATTCGAAACGTATTTTTTTGATTTATATGGAGCCCGTGTTTGACATAAAAGCTTCATTAATATTACTAGAAATATCGATAAATCATTATAACTTTCCATCAACAAGCTAAAATCCACACCGAGCTGCTATTAACTCCGGTTCGACAGTTTGACCTTATTTTGCCTGGATAATTTGCTAACAAGTATTTTAGACAGTTTGTAAATAGCTAATGTGGTGATTATGTCGTGTTTTGTAATAGTTTCATAATTCATCTCTTTATAAATATTAAAGCTGCTTCGATACGCATTTATTTTGCAGCAGTATAAGAGCTTTCAATATTATCTTCTCTAAAAGGAACATGAAATATTTGTTCAAGGAAGATATTATTATGTTGATATGACTGCGACTCCGACTTTTGCCTAGGAAACTATGAAATCCTGCTGCGCTTTCGAAAAGGAAGCTATTTGGATTATTTATGTTGGGATGGATCCTATTTGCATTTATTAAATTTATTTATTTATTATTAATATTAATTTTAAAGCAAAAATCTAAATATATTTGATAAAATTTAATTTTTTTCGAATTAAATAGAAGATTATAGAAGCTACCATCAAAGCGATAAAAAAGTTTAATGAATTGAAAACTTTAGCTTTTATGTCATAAATGTATTAAAGCGTAACGATTTTAACAAACTTTTCGAAACATAGCATTTTCCTTTAATTAAGCTGCTGCAACGAGAGAAGTGTTGCGAAAAGTAATTTGTAAATGATACCTAGTAATTTTTTACAAAAAAAAAATATATCTTTCTGATTAAAGATTCAATCACAAAACGTAATGTAATGTGCCAAATTCACGTCTCTATTCCCATTTATGATTCCCTTCGCGAAAATATAACGACCCTTTGTGAAGGAGATACGAAATAGTATGTCAAAAATGCGCTTGTATAAACAAAAGTGTCGTTTTGTTCGTCTCAAGAAATCAAATGTTTTTTCAGCTCTAATGTATGTTTTTCATTTGGGATGTGACTTTAACATTAAGTAATGAGTGCTTTAGCTCTTGAAAATACATCGTAAGGGAAGCTTTCATTCTTTTACAATATATTTATATAACAAATTTTCTACCCCTATAAAAATATTTTTTTTATAATTTTGGCGAAGGTTTCAGGAATTACCTATTAAGTTTTCCACTTTTTAATTGACTTTAATTGAATATTGTTTGATGTATTATTAATAGAGATAAAGTTTGATTTGAATCCGTAAAAAGTAATTCAAGAAGTGAACAATTCGATCAGAAAATGTAAAGCATAAAATTACATGAGCCTATAAAACGTGCAAATCGAAAGCAAAAGGCAATAAAACGTGACTTACAGCTAACGTGAACTAAATTGAGTATTATATAAAGTTTCCATCAAAGTATCATTTATTATATTTCGCTCAATTTAATTTTTAAACTGCAAAAATAATTTTTTTTCTAATCAAAAATATTTCAAAATATTTTATAACAATGCCTTTTAAACTATGCCTTGCAGTTGCAATATATTTTGCCAGAAAGTTTATCAAAAGCACAACATGAAATGTAATATCCTTATCCTTCCAAGAAAGAGGACAAACAATTACGCTTTGTAGTTTCTGCTAAAGCTAGAAGACATCAATCTCTACCATATATAAATATCAATGTACAAAATAAAATCAAACAATTTATTTGCACTATTTTTTAAGCACCAAAAGAATATTTTTCAAAATGAATGCGATGCCGAATGAAAAATTAACAATTAAAACAAAATTAAATTGCTTCTAGAGTCAAACCGTTTTTTATTTAACCAAAAAAAATTTTACAAACTTTTTTTACAAAGTTTCTATTTTGAAAACTACATTCACTGCGCCCCCAGGGAAATTAAATCTCGTAAATATCTTAACGCTTGCATAAACTACAAAACTATTTATTATAAATGCAGATTGTTCTTCGAGTTCCTCTACAACTTCATAAATATTACATTTTCGCATTGAAAATATTGTTAACAACAAAAGAAAAATTTCCTGCGCGCTTTCATTTTAAAAAAAGCGCGCCAAATTCAAGTAATACAATATTTGAATAAATTTGCGCACCCTCTTAACAAACTTACTCACTAATTAATAATAATCAACTTACGTTAATTGCTCCCCGTTGAAGATGGCATATCCGAGCGGCGTGAAGCCGACAAGGGAGGAATACGCCCAGAAGACTCCAATATACCTTTCCACAGCCGAATGCGTAATCAAATTATTATATCGCAAAGGTCTGGCCAGCGAGGTGAATCGATCGACCGCAATGGCCACCATCACCAGCACCGATACACAACACAAACTAATCGCCACCCCATAACTGAACAGACACACACGCACCCCGGTGAAATTTTGAGCACCACCTAGTTCGAGATACATCCCGATCGGCATAAACATGCCGATTCCCAAATCGGACGTGGCCAACGACATGACCAAATAGTTGCTTGGTGTTCGAAGACGTTTGAAGCGATACATGGCCACCAGGACCAAGGAGTTACCGATGAGGATCATTGGTGAGAAGAGAAAGACTAGAAGCACGGCGACGGTGACGGCGAGTGGTGAGGTCAATCTGGAGATCGTCTTCGTGATATTGACCTCCGGATCGGAGAGATTGTCGAGAGGAAGGTGTCCATCGTGGTCGGTGCTGAAGAGGGCCAGTTGGCTGTGGTTGAAAAAGCTTGCATCCATAGATACATTGATGTGGAGATTGTTGAAGGAGGCGTTCGCGGGAAAAATGATGAGCTCTGGCAGGTTGGTGGTTGAGGTAATTTTCGATTGTTTCTTTAACTACAAGCTGCAACCGAATAGAGTGAGAAGTGTTTAAATTGGATTCTGGCGGGCGGTTTTCATTTTAATTATGTGACTTGACAGATTATTTTAATCGAATTTTAGAAGGGTTGCAATTTTAATGTGCTTTCAAGTGCAGATTTATTCAGCACACGTGCCGTTGCTCTAGTTCCATCTTATCCACCAGACAATTGGACTTATTTGCTTTTCCTAATGAACTGGCCTTGTTATTATGTAACAAATAGTTTGGGAACATGTTACAGTTAGTTAGTTCGAAAAATATTAGAAGAAAGCTTCAATTATTGAATTTTGCCGGCGCCCCAAATTATTAAATTTAATTCCCGAAGGAGGAGCAAAGTTTGCAACTAGCAATTTAATGTCGAGTTAAGGTTAATTAATATGATTTAAATATTAGTTCATTATTTAATTAGGCCAGCCAATTAATTCATTCTAGGTGAATTAATTTGTCTGGCTAAAATTGGGTGAAGCCTATCTATTATAAATCGTAATTAATTATGCTACCAATTGCATAATATTTAGATTAGATATTATTAGACAACATGATATGTTTTTCAATAATATAATAAGCAAATATTTTGATAAAATATTTGATTTATTTGTGTAGATTTTCAGACGTGTGTAATTTTATCCTTCCATAATAATAATAATAGACTTTCTAGTATCAGGCATGCAAAACATTCATGTTGATGATAAACACTTATTATGGTAACAAGCGACTCTTAATTTTTACTTTTAAATGAAAAATAACACAAAGTTTTGACCTCACCGAATTTAAAAAAATTAAAAACTTCAATAAATCTTCAAATATAAATTTTAAAAATATATAATATAGTTAATTATACAGCAATAGTATTAATTAATTAATAAATAATCAAAAATATGCTTTAAAACAATAACAAATAATTATTTTAATAAAAAACAAAATATCCTGGCGCCTTCGCCATTTCTGGAACGCACGCGCTTAATATTTTTTATAAATCTTTATAAAATAAAAAATGCGCATATTATTATTATTATTGTATCTATATGGCTGGATAAATATTTGTCAACGTTCAAGGAACATTTTTTTCAACGCTATCCTTTTCCACAACAAGAATTCCTATAAAAATCACACACAATAGAGTTGTAACAAATTTCAGCGAATATTTGTATATCTGTTTTTACGGTTTCAGGGTAATATTCCATTATCCCGCAAAAGTGGCCTACATTTACAATATTAAATATAGGTTGCCCCATTTTAACCGCCACATCAATCGTAAAATAAAAAAATACCGTCCTTTGTTACAAATGCGCATCTTTGATGAAATATTATCTCTTCGATATAAGAAAGACGCCCTAGATAATAGCAGGAATTACAAGCGAATTTTAATAAAAAAACATTATCTGAATATAAAATTTCAATTTTATGTTTGAATTTATTAGCTGACGGCCTTCATTTGGTTTTCCGCAGAGGATTGTAATAATACTGGTCATTTGCTAGTTGTATTATTTGACGGATCGTCCCTGAAGATCACCATCTATTGCAGCTTTCAGAGTCCTCTTGACCCACTTATTTGCTTTTTCTTCTGCACAGTTAGTTAAGTTAGCATGACTTTCAAGTGAATTTACACCATTCCATTATTGAACAAACACTTATTGCTACAATTTTCTTGGACATTTTCTTAAATTTACAAGCCGCGAAAATTTCTTTCAATTTTCAAATGTATTACTTCTCTCGTAGAGGAAGTATTGTATTCATAAAATGTTTTTCAGAAAAAATGCCACAAAATTTGAGTAAGATTTTTTTTAATATATTTAAATTAGCGTTGAGCTAATAAAAAAATAATTGCATTGTAATTAATAATGTCAAATATTTAAAAATTGGTCAGACTATAAACAAATAAATAATTTATAGAGTTCAGTCAAAATTTGCAAAAAATTGTTATTGTTTATATTTTTTTAAAATTTCTTTTCATATATTTGAATATCTTGTTATGCGTCGTTATGCGTTATCTTGTTATACTCTACAATTTCGATTTATTTGACTATAATTTAGAAGCGCAGAACCAAATTGATGCTGGTTAAACTAATTGACAACTTAAATTGAACTTTTGTTTACGCTTAAAATACGCACAAAAAAAAATTTCCCGACGATATAACAACTTATTCTCGATAAATATATGCATCTTCAATTAAATTAGGTATAAATGAATTAGATTAATATGCACATTATTTATTTATTAAATAAAATAGAAAATGCGATTATAAATGCAAAACTAAATATTATTTTAGCATGAAACTACTCATCGGATTGGATTGAAAGTCAGTATTTATCTTAGTAATGATATAATACACAATCTTGCCAAGTTTCATAAAGATCCAACCAGATTAAGCTAAAAAATTTGGCCCAAGATACTTTTTATTATTAATTCATTAAATAATTAATAACTTAAAAACTATATTTCCTAGAATTAATCTGATATTTTTCTCGGATTCTACGCATTTTTCTACATAAGTGTACCAAATTTCATTGCAATCTGAGGAACTTTCAATCGTGGGAAAATTGCAGTCAGCATGAGAAAGTCCGGTCATTGCCCCCGTGCATCAAACCACTTAAGCGGTGCACCTGCACTGGCCGCCTATTATGTAACCTTATGCAAGCTATTAAAGAAAGGAATTTGCAGGCTATTAAAGGTGAGCGATTATTAAAGGGGAACGATCCTAATACGATACTCGACGAATAAATACGACGAGCGGCCATCATGGATTCAGTTTGACAACTCAGTGCAATGCGCGTGCATGTATCTACAAGAAAAGTGATAAATAAAATGGGAATGAAGCATTTGTAAATAGTTTTGGAGCTCCAGGATCAAAGAAAACCGTTCTAGGATCTCAAAAACATACAAGGATCCTGCTGGTCGAATTTAGTTGAGGCCAGAATCAACACAACAGCGGCGAATTTATTTGAGGTTAGAATTCACACTACTATTCAATATTATTACTCAAACATTAGATAAAGTATTGTCTGATTGAGTTGCAAGTTTGTTATTGTTTTTGGATTGTTGTAATGAACAATCTTGCCGAATTTCATAAAGATTTTCACATTTATTATTAATTAAAAAACTGCAACTACAATTTAAAAACGGATTGCCGAGCGGATTGCTTTGTTGATATCTGCGGAATTTTCTACAATCATGTGTTAGCTTTCATCAAAATCGGAGCCTTGACGTAGCATTAATCTATTAATTAGACAAACAGTTCACACTTTAATCAAATGTATTCAACAAACAAAACAATAGGTATAAATCTACACCGCTGATTTCTGCTTCAAATGACCAATCTCAGGAAAATCAACCGGATAGGGCACCCCATTGTTCTCAACCACTCAATCCAATTTTTAACTCTTAATACACCCCTTACACTAATTGTGCTAGGATTGATTTCAAACAATATTTTATATTGGTAAATTTAAATCCTATTTCCGAGCCTGTTTCAAATAGTGAAATCTCATTTCCACCGAATTTTTCTAATGGCTTTTTGGTTCAGTGGCTGTGTGATATATGTTAAGTAAATTTATGTCTTTTTCAAGAACATACTGAAATCACGTACGACTGCATTTATTTAAATTTATCAAAATTTATATTTTTCAATAAATTAAATTTCATTTTTTAAAATTCAGCAAAATTCTTTTTTATTTCGCTATTTAAATAGAATTATTACATCGCCCAAGCAAACAGTGTAATATGTCGTAAATTGGACGAGAAAAAACTTTCAGAACAATATTAGGCTGTAAAGATTTTATGAGGCATTGTGTAGTATTTCTGGTTTCCGGAATATTATGGTTTTTGGTCCACAAAAAAAACAATGGGTTTGTGCTTCTGGAAACGTGATTCTTTACAAAAACCAACCGAACAAAAATGTGAGTCCACTAATCATCTGTTCAACTTGCACTAATTAATACGGTTGCAAAAACCTTAACACTTCCTTTGCTTATAATTAATTTTAATTTTAAAAGCTTTTACAGTTTTTGTGCAGAAGCATCTGGTAAACTAACATTGTTTTGTCTGAAAAATACTAAGCTATAAAAAATGCGTTACAAAAAATGTTTCCCTGAAACATTTTCGCTTAAAACGACCCAAGATTTTTTATTGTAAGATGTAATTCAATATATGCAGTTTAAATACAATTAGAATTGCGGTCAATTTACGTCCAGACGCCGTTTTTTGGCTTCAATTAATAAATATCGCACGCAATTAATTTATTTTGAAAATAACAGCTAATTAATTTTATTTTCTTAAACTTAAAATGTATCAAGCTTGTAATAACTTAATTAATTAATTAAAAATATGTCTCAAATATACAGAGTAATAAAAGATAATAATTTCAATGAAAAACAAATTATCCTGGCGCGTTCACCATTTATAGAACACACGCGCGTTTCATAAAATTATATTTTGTGCAAGCTTGATTGCAGGGTAATTCTATAATCGTTGATTAGCCAATTGTCCTGCAAGCCCAGCAGGAGCAGGAGCTGGAAATAAACCTCTCAAGATAGATTTAGAGACAATAAAAAAAATTATGTTACTTAGAAAATAATTAATGAACGTATTTAATTAGATTATAATTTTTATGGTAATTATCTGCCGTTCCGGGATTTAAAATGAAAGTATGGCGTATAGTATAAAGCAGTTCCTAGTATATGTTCAAAGATAATCTTGTATAAAAATTAATTTCTTCTCGAATGGAAAAGATTTTTTTTATAAAAAATAAAGATTAAAGAATCTAGTAGGAAAGTGATTGCAAAAATTAATTTATATTAAAAGAATGTAATCTAAAAGCACAAACTATTTTTAATCAATTTTGATCAAATTTTAATATGAAAATCACTTTGAATAATTTATGTGCTATTAGAAAGCAGGATTTATACTTCCATTTAACTCTTCCGCTAGCAATGATATATTAAATTATTTCCATAATTTAATCAAACATTCTATTAACACATGTAATACCATTTTGAATACATTCCTTGAATTGAGTTAAATAAATTGAATTTAAATAATCTGCTTTCAAGGCTTCTGTTTTAATAAAATCTTTTATTGTCACCGCTCTAAATCTTTTCAACGTATAATATTCCATGCAAAAATAAGCGTCTTCTTAAAACACACATTTTTACAGGATCTTCATATCAAAAACGTTTAGACAAAAGCATTATTGTGAGATTGAAATATAATCTGCGGCAAAATTGTTTGGGTCCTGAAATTGAATAAACTTTTTTTTCTGATTTTTTTCTGACAACCCTAAGGTTAGTCGTTAGCCAATTTGGAAGCTTGTTTAAGAACAAACTTTCATTCTAGCAAAAATATGAAAATATTCTATTTTAAGATACAATCTTAAGCAGATCTTTAAATATAAACATTTGTGTATTATTTAATAGGGACAAAAGGAGGATGATGGAAAGTTGACGTGTTAATTTCCCATTAAACAAAGTACTTTATCGCTATAATATAAATTCAATAGAATATTGTTCTGAGCTTCAGCTATTTATAATATTCATGATAATATATAATATAAAATATTTTTTTATAAATTCAAAAGGAGCTTTCAAAATAATTAATTTAATTTTCTAGACCTTAAATCGGGTATCCTTAAAAGTTAACCCTATACAGCCAATAAATAGCTAATTTTTGTCAATCTAATTTAGCCTCTTGCCAGATTACAATTTAATTAATCATGTTATAAATTAGGAAGGCTGTTAAAACATTGATGCAAAGTTTAACATACAAGCAAGGATTACCCGGAACCGGAAACAGGTCACGGTCTCGCTTGGAGCATTTTCGATAAATAAAAGTGGACACTTTTAGTCTATAAGGAAAAAGCGGCAGCTTTTGAAATTTATTAAGCTTTCCGGTTTTCCCAAGAAAATTTTATTAGTATTTAATAAATGTCTTGAACTTATTAGAACCGCAAGGATTGCGTTTATTTAGTTTCGTTCTATTTCTATTTTGCGTTGTGGATGAGACTGTTTTGTATGCCAAGCAACAATAAACTGAAAATGAAACATAGTAAAAAGTTCCAGACCTACCCTAACGATTCTAGATCGTACAAATCCCACGCTTTTCCAGACCTGCATTACAAATTGTGATGATGGGGCCATTCGAAGGCAGTGTACAACTGAGCTTTTCATTCTAGCCGGTATTTAATGTGCATTGACTCTTGCCTTGCACTTGGCTTAGAAATTGCATTTCCCTGCATTTCATTTGCGACTAGTGCTGGAAATGCATGAAGGTGCCATTCTATTGAATTTTCTTGAAGAGAAATAATTTTTTATTGAAACGCACGGAATCGAATATTTTTATTAGAGTAGTATTGAGTAATATTAAATTTACTGCATAAAAGGATTAATATTTTAGAGTAGGTCCTGAAGTAGTACTAAAAACTGCGGCGGATGTTCGAAAAAAAATCGTTTTTAAATCGTGATAGTAATTTGAATATATATGTTAAATTAATTGTAACACGCCAAGTTCTACGAGTTACTTAGTATTTATGAAATTCCCATACAATTTAAATACGAGACATTCAGGTCAGCTAACTTTGCATCAGACATTGCATTTCGGATGAAATGCAATAATAATTTATAATAAACAAAAATTGATCAAATTTGACTTATAAATTAAATTTGAAGAATCGATTCAATTTTTTGAGGTCCGCTATATATTTCTAATTGGTCGATATTTTTAGATTTACCTTGAAGATTACTTATATAATTAATAAGTTGTTTAAAGAAGGAAATCGATAAAATACAATAGATATGAATATAATAGATAACTAATAGTAGTAAGATAAAATAATGTAAATATTGGTTTAACAATAATTTAATATCGTAATATAAAAGACCTAGATAGAACAAATCAGCCAATAAAAAATTTGAAACTACTTATTAGAAATTATATTTTAAAATCTGAGCTTTTTAATTACCTACGTATTTTTTGAATATATTTTAATGCATAATAAAACACTTTAAGGTGTGTCAAAATTAAATATAGAAGGATTAAGTAGTCCTTCAATTAAAAATTCATGTACCTACATGTCACCCGCATGTAGTAGTAAATTACAATTTCCGTGAACGATATCTTCAATGATGACAATTATAAATTTCAATTAATTTCCAAATGTGATATGAAAATGCAATCTACTTTGTAATTTCCGAATAAATATCTATAAATAAATTTTGATTCGCAAAATAAAATACGAAATGATTAAAGTTGGCCCATTCCTTGGTGGCCAATATTTTACCACTCAAGGGAAATGAGATAGTAGATAAAAAGGCCCAGAATTTCTTACTAAATATTTAATAGTATTCTCACAAGGTATTTTAAAAATCAATGAATATTATATAATTCTAGATACTTTGTCATTTTAAGTGAAAAGTGTTTCGTAAAAGTAAAATTTACATTTCCAATATATTTTATTTCTTCTATACAGAATTATAAGCTAGGGAAATATTTTCTTCAGCTATATTAGCATTTTCTCGTCGAATATTAAAGTATCGTGTAACTAATTTATGTATGGAAGCTCTAACAAATTTGCAACAGATTAGAAGACCAGCACTCATTAAAAATTCTTTTAGCATCTTGGTTAATGTCCAACACATGCAAATTTAAAATTGCCAGCTTTAGAGGGAATTTTAATTTTGGCGAAGTTGCCGGATAAGTTATAAGATTTTTATTGCAAAGACCATCAATAATTAATTAAAAAAAAAAAAAAAACATTATTCGATCAATTAAAATAAACGATAAAATTCTGAACGAACGGAAAAATAAATATCTGCTACCAAATTTCAGTATTATTTATAAATACCTACATACAATTTTTTTTTATCAAAAACATTTGTAATTATATGGATACTAAAATTTGAATAGGCATTGTAACCGATATAAAAATTAATTGCCCCATTTGAAACCATTACAGCCAGATATCATTTGAAATATTGAGTTTTAATAAATCGAGAAAAACGGAATTTCCGCTTTAACCTGACTTCAAAAAAAGTACATTAGGATCGCACTTTATTACCTAACAAATTTTCCGATATCGGATACTAAAGCAGCATGAAACATTTAATGCTGATGAACCAAAAAATTTATTGTGACAATTTCTCGAGCATTTATCATTTCACAATACTGTTTGCTTTGTTCGAGCTGAATTGCTGTGTAGGTGTCGCCAATTAATAGATACATCTATCAACATTATAGTACAATTTGTTAAATGCATCATTAAATTGATAGGCGTTCATTAATGTAGCAAAAACTACATCTAGATATAAATCACATATTTATTAAGTGGATGAGCGAAGATATGCTCACAATATATTTATATTGATTATTTCTATATTTAGTTACTAGTACATTAAATTTTAATAATAGCGCAACAATCAAAAATCGATTTCTGAAATATTTAAACGCTACAAGGCACTTTAAATAAATAATGTTTCGGATTTTAAACAAACATAAAATTGTTTTTTTGTTCATAAAACTTTGAAAAATATTTGCAGAGTAAATAATTTAAATTCAATATTGTAAATCACATATCAAGCTCCTGATTTATGTGTAAAGCCTATTATTCAATCTTTTTACAGATCAATCCAATTTCCATTCGATTCGATAATAAAGAATGTAAACAAGAGCATCGAAACTCAAATTTATGAGTTTAAAGACACGACAAACAAAAGTTTCCACTTAGTTTCTCGAATCAAATAAGTCCTGCATATCGGATAAATTATATATCGCAAAGAACCATAGGTAGATAATTGCCCGCCCTTAACATTAAATTCAGCAATTAATTTATTTCGACCTTTTATTTGAAAAATACATTTTTTTAGCAATTAATTTATTAAATATTGTAAATTAAAAAGTGATAAAATATGTCCCTGTTGCTATCGAGCTGCAACGAATAATTAATTCAAACCACTCACCTATCATGAACACGTTACCAGCAACACAGCATGAACATTGTATGTGAGGTCCGAACATAGTGCTTTGAAAACAACAACTGAAAACCACCTGACACGCAACGACGCCTGAAAAAGCGTCGACGCGCAAGCTTTCAATGAAAGCGTCGCCAGCACAATATTTGCCACCAACTCACATTACTCTCACTTAAAAGATAATAATCGCACATAAGCAAATCAGTCTCGCAAAATAATTAGCCGTAAAAAAAAATTGCAAACAAGGTGCAAATAAATATAAAAAAATATTACTTACATATATTTCACAATCCACTAAAATAGCAACCTGGAAAAAATATTATTCAAAGGAATAGGACCAAATAAAACCGCTAAAAAAATCCCATTAAGCACACATAATATTTATTCTAATTTTTATAGTAATAATAAACAATTAAACGATTTACTCTCGGGGGGTGTAATTGATCGGGGGCCCCGGAGACGGATAAATGGGCCGGCTTTGGGCGGCAGTGTACAAGGAAGCCGGCGGAGGGGCTTGTTGATACTGTGTCTGACTTCGAACCGGATATCCGGCTGTTATGCTGCCACTCTTTGATGCGTTAATCGGCATTGCAGCATGATTGGCAAGAATGTACGACTCCGGAGGATGATCCTTGAGCTTCTGTTCGACACGAGCTTGAGGACGTGGGGGATAATCGTACACGTTTCTTGTCGGTTCGCGTTGCGGCATTGATGGGTAGAAGATGGATAGTTCGGGGGGTGGTGGCACTGGGTAGAATGCGCTCGGTTGATTGCTGTATTGCGGCTCTGAAAATGGTCAATTTATTCGTAATTATTTATAATAAAAATTAATTATTGTGTTGTGTGTGAAGGAAAATGTATTAAAAGCAACTGAAATGAAAATGGTTTAATAGATTGCATAGTAAATAATTAAATTCTAATTTTAGAAACCGCTAAAATTGACTGCATTTTTGTATTTAGATTAACGTTAATTCTTAATTTAAAATTGTCGGAAAAATTCCTTAAATCATAAATATTCATATATTTAAAAGTGAAATTAATTTTCCCCGGTTTTTAATTGGTATTATCATTTTAAAGTTGCACAGTTTTCAAATTAATTAATTAATGCATTTAATTTTTGAAATATAGGTCAATCAAAACAATTCACGGCCTTTGCTGCCTGATAGAAAATATTGCTGATCCTTCTATAAGCCAGACGAGATTTAATGAAACTGATTGAACAAACTTAATCCACATCCAGCATCCGCATTTAATTATGACCGTGTTCGTTTCATACGAGGAAACGAAAACAAGCTGAACTATTTAAAAATGCAACAAATCAATAGCTTAAATTTATAACCATATCAATATTAATTATATTATCGTGCAGTTGTGATGTATAAATCGTGCGGTTTCGATGTAACGTGTTTCAATTACTACAAATGAATAAATAAACATAATACTAATTGGCCAATATGCATTTCAATTCATCAAATTGAACGATCAATTAATTAAAATTAGGCAAATGCACAAAAGCACACGAATTATCACGAATTTATGGCAAAACTAATTTTTTAATTAGTTATTAATAATATTAGCACTACTATTAAATAAATAAATATACCGCAGAAGAATTAAAGTGGTAACGTAGTTGAGTTTATGTAACTAAATTCAACAAACCACGATAACATACATTTGAAATTAATTTAATTTCAGGAATTGTATCAACAACATCCGTTCATTTCTCATGTGGCAAAGACTAAACCAGGGCAAAGCTAAATTTTAAACATAATTCATGTTTTAAATACATTTCATTTCGGCCCAGTCCACATAACATGTACATAAATACATATTAAATCATTTGAAAGTCAACATATTCGTAAATCCCACAAAAAGGACCTTTTTGTACATTACAGGATATTTTTGCCTTGAATGTATGCAACCAACAATACACCAAACAAACTTTCTCTAGTAAAATTGCGTATGAGAACGATAAAGCAAAAAAGAATAATGAATGAAATGTTGTAATATCAACAAACACTCACTGTTCCACAAAACTGCTCGAACTAACTCATTCCGCCTACCATCATCTTCTGGAACCAAACAAAAACATTAACGAATCCAAATCGCAAAATCCACGTAATCGATTGCGATTCCGAATAAATACAAATACAAATCAAATCAAACAACTTACTCTGTGGCGAGCCCTGATACGAAGTGCCTACATTGCCTCCGACTGGCTTATACCCGATCCTCTGGTGGTACATCGACACCTGAAGAGGCTGCGGGCTGGGACTCCTGGTGCGTTTCGCCGAAGGCTTGTAGCTCGGCTGAATTTGCGAAGTCGGGGCTGCTCTAGGAGGCACCGATTGCCCGATGTACAATGGCTGGTGGGCGAAGCCCGCGGGAATCCCTTGGATCGCAATCATTTCGCTGCAATAATCAATTCTGAAAAAGCGTGTCAATTACAAGTCAAACTTGGTTCAAACCTGTTCTCCTTCACAAGCTGCCTGCGACGATTATCATCCTCATTGAGCACCTTCTTCAATTGCAGAAATAATTGGTGTTTCTCTTCTTTGAGTTGAGTGAGCTTCGATTCGATTTGCGAGATCTGCTCGCGAGTTTCGCCCAACGTCATCTCGTCTTGCTGTTCGCGAGCTTCACGTTCTTTTCGCAAACGTTCCTCTTCGACTTCTTGTTCGCGTTCTTGCTTTTTGCGAGCCCGTTCTCGCATTATGTGCACTTTCAAGACGTTCCGCATTTGCTCCGCGCGATCAGCTTCGTTGCTGTTTTCGGCTACCGCAGCTGGCATGTTTATAATTGTGTTTGCAACAATTATTTGTTGTTTTTGTTGATGTTGTTGTCGAACAAACAAAATAACAATGGAACTTTGTAGGTTATGTTTAGGAATGCGGAATTGTAACGTTTGACGTTGAGGTCAAATATGGTAGAGGGCGCTGACTAGTTGTTGGCGCGGCAAATTCAAATAGGTGGGGGTGGTAGATTAATTATTTTATTTTTATTTATTTATTTTTAAATAATTATGTTAATAGAAAAAAGTCTATTAATATTTTTCGCAAATGTATGCATATTTTATTTAACTAATCAATAACATTACATTTCTAATAATCGTACATTTTAGTGTTAAATTGCATTTTGTAAGAATTCTATGATCTATTGTTCTATAAGATATATCGTGTAGTATTGTACATTGACATATTTATTTATCGTGCTGCAAAAATGATATAATATGGATTTAAAATCATGAATTTTATCGATATGAAAATTAGAAGCACCATACAATTATTTCTCAGTTTCGGGTTTGCAAAATTTTTGGACAATTTTGTATTATTCATATCACAAATCTCTAATACAAAAACTAGCCTTACAATTTTAAATCCAAACGAAATTAATGACTGAAACACCTAAATAATGTATATTATATTATTAACAATAAATTTTCTTTCTCAAAATACAAAATACATATCATATAATCCGAGATATAATCTATAATTTTGGTTCTGCTGATGCATTTGGCGCCTCAGTTTGAATGACCCATCGCGCTCTAAGCCTGGCCATATTTTCCAAATTCTGCTGATGCGACCACGGCTTCAACTGCTGCAACTCATTCTCCAGCATCCCTTCATCTTCAGGTGTTCGACTATTCGCAATCGGTTTCGGTGCAATCACCGAAACTGCAATATAAGCCTTTGGCTTCTTATTCAAATATAACGACGGCTTGCCTGTCACTCTGTGATATGCAAAGTTTTTCGAATATTTATTATTATTATTATTATTATTGGACGTCGTTTGCCAGGACGACAATTTCGCTTTATTATTGATATTTACAGGCTCGAATGTGGGCCAAGCTTTTTCGGTAGTATTTGATTTTGATATGTTCGCCAAAGTTTGCTTTTTGCTCACATTTATTTGCGACCGGTTTTGCATCTCTTGGACCACGGATTTGGACGTCTTCAGATCGGCGTCCAATTTTTCTGGTAAAGAATTTTCTATTAAAAAAATTATTTTTGTGTTTTCAAAATGTTTACGTAATATATTGTGGACTTTTTCCCACTGGTCCGGATGAGCGGCGATTCGGACCATCAGTTCCAAAAGGAGCTCGCTGGCTTGGATTTGTTCATTTGTGATCGGCTGAAAAATAAATTAAGATAAAAAGGGCATAATTTAACAACTACGTTTGACATTAAACTATATTTTATTCGAGTGAAATATTAGCATAAAATAATTTTAATTCGGTAACCCTATTCAGTTTGATATGTAAATGAATGCAGAAGCGTGCTGAAAAATATTTTGTAGCCATAAATATGTATAAAGTAGCGCTTTCGTACACAAATTCTGTTAATATGCATAATATTTCCTGCAATTTTATTATATACGAAAATTAGAAGGATTCCTGCACTTAATTAGGTGACGCAAAGTTGATCAAGCCGAATGGCGCTAAAATATTCCTTTCAGCAGCGATGGCTGTAAAACTAAAGCTACCAATTCGAGTATATGTACGTATATCTAAATAAAGCGATCAAACTGAAAATGTGTATACCTTGTCGCGAATATCCGATTTTCCTTCTCGCAAGGCAGCAGGTTCCACTTTAGTGAGTTCATATTTGGAATTGTTATTGATTAGACCCATCAAAAATTCATAGCTTCTCTTTTCACGGATCTTTGGATTTATCTCTCGATTGTTCATAGTCTCATGTGAATCGGCTGGTCCGACTTCAGATGACGGAGATGATGATGATGATGGCACTGTTCCATTTTCCAGATGCTTCACAACCTTTCAAATAATACAATTTACTGCTGAAATTTCCTTCGTAGTCGTATAATCGATATTTTGGCAAGACGAATTGTTTGGGAATTTGTTTATTAATTACAAGCAAAATTTCGGGAATTTTTTAAACGTTTTGAGCAAAAAACCGGCAAATTTTAATTCAAAAGGGAATTCAAATAATATTTGTCTGAAATATTCTCGACCAAAGTTTCAAATTAATTACATCTTTAATAATTTCTTAATGAAGCTTTCCGCATTTTATTTTCTTGAATCATATATTTAATTCAAAGCAAAAAGCTACATTTTCTTTGTAAATAATAAATACCTTCTATTTTCCATTAGTAATGATTCAAAGGTTCAAAGAATTTACAAATTGAAATAAAATATTTCGGATTCAAACATTTTTAATGAAATATATGATTGCAAATACTTATTAATAAATTCAATGTGGCTTTCATACAAATTAAAATTTTCATCTGCAAATACGGCCAATATAAATGTTTAATTAACCGTACGCAGCTTCACTAGCTGTAACTAAATTAGCAAATCAAATACACGATATGGTGACGAAATCAAATCGAAATTGTGATGATACAGAATGATATTACTAGTTTCAAATTTCAGATGCTTTAGTAGGATAATCCCGCTTATTTATTATGTTATCCGTTCATCTTGCAAAATGCATAAACTATTAACAATCCAGGGAACTTATTTGTGCATTTTTATAAATTTTTACAAAAGCATTTATTTTTATTATTATAAAACTTTTCAGCGCAAAGTTTGAATCCCCACAATTTTCTGCGGTTTTTATATTAACATTGCTAGGAATGAAAATTGCAACTTATTAGTTAAAGTTAATTTCACAAAGCTCTGCGCATAATACTTAGTGGTTTTAAGAAGAACGATAAAACCGAATTTATAAACGCAATCCAACAAGATAATTTAATTAAAATATTTATCCGAGCGTAAGTCAATTTTGCGAAAAAATGTTTCCACTCCTCTAATTAATGGAGCTACAACAAATGAAAGCATGTTTGAAATTGGTTGAAAGTTCAAACAAAGCAAAAATAATTTACTGATTTTTTTTGAGGTATTATGTGATGATGTATCGAACGAAATGGCCAAAGAGTGATTAATTCGCAAACGAATCAAGTTTCTCGTCTCACAGAGGGTTGAAATTGGAAGCGAAAATAAAGGATTGATCTGGCGTATCAGACTTTTTATGACATCTGATGCATGAGGCTCAAAAGTCACGAGATTGCTTCAAACCGCCACCTCCACCACAATTTATATCCTTCGGCCCCCAATCAAAGTCAATGTTCGGCGTGAATGCCATTTATTAAGGAAGAATGAGAAAAAGCGTGTCAAACAGAAATAAATTTGTTGAATGCAAATACTAATGGTAATCAGCCACCCTGTAGATATCGAACGCAATATTGGTGTGGTCTCCTTTGTGAGCATTATTAGCGTTGTCATTGATTTTTAAACGAACTTGCTATATTATCAAAAAGTTGCAATAATTGTATGAGGGCAAAGTTTCCAATTCAAAGGAACTTTTCCCGCGAAATAATGCGAAGAACATCTTTCCTTACAAATAATGGTTCATTAATGCATAAGTTTTTGAGCCGTTTCGGCTTCTTTTACCAATCAAGATGAATCAAAATAGATTGATGATATAGTAGTGAAAATAAAATAACAAAATTTTGTCGACTAAAAATTAATATTTTCAGTGCAGCGCCGCTTTATTAAACAGTTTATTGATAATTTGGTCGCGAATGTAATTAAAATAATAATTAGATTTGCATTACATTTCAATATTGGATTTGCTGTTCAATTTATTTGCATTTTTTTCAATAATAATTCCCCAAAGTCACATCTGCTTTTAATCCGAATTCGATTTCGATTCACAATATATGGCAATATAATTCGACCCGATAGTGATATCCATTCATTTTCGGTCAAAGATATCGGAATTCAAAGCTATTGGACCGTAAATTCGAAATTAATTAATGAATTATATGTTTCAATTAAAATAATGGCAAAAGTTTCTCTTCAGCTTCCGACGTATATTTCGGCCAAGCAAAGTTTTATTTCAATTTTCTCTAGTTTGATATTAAATGCATAAATATTAAAAGGCACTATAAAGAAACTTTGGCTAATTGGTAATTTATTTAATATGTTTCTTTGCTGGCTTTATATTAAATAGTTACTCGTTTGCAAGTTTCAAAATTATTCTTTGCATCAAATATAATAATTTATAGAATTTAAATTGGTGATGTTTCAACTTTGGCGTTTCTAAAGGATTATCATTCTATATAAAGGACTAGTAAATATAAAGTGCAAATATTTACTTGATAAACTGCAAGTTGAACTCGACTATCCATTTAATTAAAATAGTTTAATATCTTAGGAATTTTGGGTCAAAATTTTAGTGCTATATTATAATAATATTAAAATGTATACTATTTTAATTAATTAGTACCAAAAAGCAGATCGATTTCTTTGCAGCCCTTACTATTATAAATTAGCTCATAGTGTGCATAGCAAATTTAATTAAAATCGATCGATTTACACGTTTACATCATTAATTGATTTACAAAATTAGTACACAAATATTCGGACAGACAGACAGACAGATTTTGAGAATTTTATGCGTTCCCATACAAATTGCTAGAAAAGTTTTATTATCGTGCTTTTAGTTTTTGCATGCCAACTTTTACAACAAAGCTTTATACTGCGGTAATTAATGTACATACTTCCATTGTAATAATACCAAACAATAGCTATAATATTAAACAATTTTTGCTATCAATTAAAAAATAAATAAACAAGATAAAATTTTGAAATCCGCAAAATGTTTATAAATTGCAATTCAAAAAATCTATCGATTTCATTTAATATAAACACACTTCAGTTGCAGTAATACATTTTCTTTCTCATTTTTCAAACAAATCGAGTCATGTTGTCCTGAAAATCCCTGCATACGAAGCAATTGTTTTTTGAGCTTGATGAAATAGCAGCGATTTAGAGACAATACAAAATTTTACTAAACCACTCTACTTTTAAACGAACAATTTATTCTTCCTCATTCAAAATTTAAATTAATAAACTATTCGATTATTTTAAAATTGTTTAAATAAATTTTATTAATTAAAACTAACTATTATGAATATTAAAAATTAACTATACAACTTACCCTTTCGTTAATTTGATCGCCATCCTTCCCCTCTAAAACATCTACAAATAAAACATTAATCAATCAAAAATATTAAATTAGTTTTCCATAATTGCAAAAATGCTACAAACAGAAATGATTGTTTGCCGAATGCAATCGGTGCAAATTCAATTACTCGTGAAATTAACTTCTTTATTAATAGGAAACGGACTGCAGTAATCAAATTTTAATTTCGATCAAACCTTATAAGAAACATATTGTTGCATTGTGGATATTTATGTTTCCAATAGGAACTTTTTTTGGTTTTGTAAAACACACACACATGAAATATGCAGAAAAAAGCAATTTAATAAGTGTCAGAAGCCTTCAGGAACCGTAAACCGCGTCCATGAACTTGCTGTGTTCGAAACTTAATTACAGAACTCTCAGGAAGAACTAAATTTCCGATCGACAGCGACTTAGCATGTCTTCGAGAAAGTCCATCAAACACCCTCGCATCCAGAATATATTTTATATCTACCACCAACTATTTTCCCTGCTTTTAATTCGAAAAGTAGTTTCCAGTTTCGCAATTATTTCGTTGGTGTTAAATTTAATTAAAATTGAGGAAAACCACATAGGTACACAATAGGAGAACTTAATTAGCCAGACTCTTTCTTCTCGTTAGATAATCATATTACAGGACTTCTTTAAATTAATGTGTAGCTTTTAGCCCCATTAAAAAATTGCGAAGGAAATGAAGAAAGTCGCACAGTTTCAGATAATTGTCCTTATGGGGCCACTTTAATATAATTTGCTGTTTGTTATTATAATTTTTTGTAAATTCTCTCTTCATTTTAATCATGAAACGCTTAATTTGTTTCAGTCGTTTTACTTTATTAAAAATGGGTCTTTATTATATTATAGCAAAGAGGGTAATTAAAGTGTTTTAATGCAGTAGAATATTTAAACATTTTAGTACCAACTAACATTTAACTCGTTTCCATTAAAACTACTTTTAATGAATAAACAAATTTATTATTGATTAATTTTACTTTGTTCAAATTAAAAGACAGTAATATTTGTTCATTAAAATTTAAATATAAAAATAATTTTAATAAAAGACGATCATATTTTATTTATACGCTTTCCTTATGCTTTTACAATTTATATCCATATTCGCTTTATAGATTTCCTTTGAGTTGCTTTAATATTTAAACTACCCCTATATTTGAAATGGTAGTAAAGTTAAATTTTTATTACAATCTCTTTACAATGCAATTTTATTTACGTTTTTATATTTTTTTCTTGTTTATTAATTTAATTTATATCTTAGGAAATGAAGAATTATTTTGAAATTATATTTTTACGTCAAAAATGACACGAAATTGAAGCTGGAGTGGCATTTTGTGTTTTTGTACCGCGACAGTTCAACTAATTGGCAGATAAATGTAAATTCCCAATAGATTTAAAAACTGTTAAATAAATTATTAGAAACCTTTTCACAAATTAATTTAGTGCAATTGAATAATTAATAAATTTATTTGCATTTAATTATTTAATTTAATTTATTTGACAGTAATTTCTAAACCAACACCAAAGTAATTTATTTCCCTGATCTGAATATTGCCTTTAATCTCAAAGATTCTGAAAAAAAATCAAGAAATCGCTCTGCTTTTGATAAATTATTAACTTTATCCCTTTGTGGGTTGTTCGAGCTAATTTTAGATCTATTTTATATGAATCCTACTCTAACTTTGACATAAATAATCCAAAGCAAGCAATTTGGTACTAAACTAAGTAAAAAAGTTCTCAAACTTTTTGGATCCCTTTTTAAGGACATCAACTATAAATGTAATTATCTAAGCATTTATTATTGTCAAAAAGTTTTTTTGAATAGTGAGTAAAACCCTTGTTAATTACTCACCAAACAACTAACTAAAATAGTTGGCGATTATGCTCAAGAACAATGCATTATATTCTTGAACAATGCATTATTGTTTCATTTATGCATGAAAAGTGATTGAGAATTGAACTTGAAATTAGTTGTTCGCTGAAAAGGTTTATCAATTAACACAATACACGATGATGATCAATTGTCCTGTCAACCAATCGCAAAAAAATAATATTTCAAGTGATAAAATGCCATTTTTAGATAAAATACGAATACGACTATTTGTCTATAAAATTTCCTGTTCGCTGTAAAGGACTTTAGAAGAATTGACTTGGCATTATTATCCTTTTCTTTTGTTTCCTTTACAACTAAACAGATAGTTTGCTGAAAGGATCTCTTGATCCTAAAAATAATCAAATAAATTCAAAGCGGAGCGAAATTTCAGACCAACAATGACGTAGCTTTCAAGAACCATTCAACGAACGATCAAAGCTCGTCCAAGCATCGATTTCTGCATTTTGGCTGCTGGAATCTATTGAATATTTAGTAAGCAAATTATTCAACCATGAAACTATTCATAACTAATGAAATATTATTAATTAATAATTTAATAATACGGGATATGTCCGAATATTCTCATTGGACATTTTTAAAAACCGTCTTTGATGGATTTACGAGTATTTCTTCAGTGAATTTAATAATTGATTGAATGCAGTAAAAGCTTCAGATTTAATAATTAAATGAGGAAACTTGTTGCTTAAGAGCATTATTGAGTGTCAATATGACACTTTAATTATTAATTGGTACATCTTAAATATGTATGAAGCTGGCGCTTAATTATTGATAAATCCAAAGCTCGTATTATTTTGCAAATCCGATTTATTTTGAATTATAGAAATTGCGTTTATAGATTAAGTGATCGAATTATTGGTTTTCGCTTTTCCAATTCAAATTTCCTAAATAAATTTTCGTACACAGTTTGTTTAAATTGTCTCATTTTTCAAATATTAGCGCTAAAAAGCAGTAATTTATATTTATATAAACTACCCTTAGTTTATTTCCGCAAAAATAAAATGAATATATTTTTCCAGTTTCCTATAAACTCCTATAATATGCGAAGTGAAAAATATAAGCTGCATTTGATAGGTAATTTTCATGGAATAACATTTTGCAATTTAAAAAAGTTTCGAGTTACGTTTGCACAGTAAAAAAATATATATTTTCCACATAAAAATAAAAGTAGAGATTTACCATGCAGGAAATTTAATACCGTAGCAATATTACCGATGACATGCCTCCAACCAACGTCTAATACGATCTAGCTCTTCATTGACAAGGGTAGTTTATTGATTACATACGAAACTCAAAATACATGCAAAAAAGAAACGGTGTATTGTTATACGCGATAAATGCGTGTTTGTATTCCATACTCCTCGACATCGTGCACAATTACTACGAAATTTTAATTAAAACTCAATTACCTGCATCGGTACCAAGCAATATCACACAACAAATTAACACCGTCTTTCTACAAATCATTTTTTAATTTATTTCGGAAATATTTCAGTTTGTATTGACGTGATTATGTTCATTTACATTGCGGACACGATTGAAGTGCATCAATTAATTTATTGATGGGGCCCCCCAATCGCTGGCAATTATTTAATGCATACGGAAATTTTTACATTGCCTTTTCGAACACCTTTATTACAAATTAATTTTCGATTTCGAAGGGATATGTGTCTGTACAAAGCAGCGGTCGAGCTACAACATGATAATATTTTTGATGGCAACTCACAAAACACGACCAGTTTCTGTTTGGGGACATGCGCCACTTTTTTCCCAACCACCCTCCTTCGTAAGGGTTGTTTGAATCGAGGAAGTCGCGCATTTCTTCAAACGCGTGGAAAATTAAATAATCTTTACTATTTTGTGAACATTTTTTGCTTTCTGAATATTTTGCTATTTTGTAGAAATATTTTGCAATTATTCTCCATTTTTAAATGATTTGAAAACTTTTAATTAGTTGAACTTTTTGCCTGTAGGGTATATATTGTAAAACGAACGACCCCACCCTTTTAAAATAGAACGACACCTGCGCCGCGCAACGGCAGCTGCTTCTGCTTTGACATTTTGTAACCGTTTTCATTCAAAACCATTCTCGTCTCGTGCACGTGTATTATAAAACGGTCGTTTAGTCCTCCTTAGTTTTTATTTTTAATTAATGTGATTTCCAGTTTAATTTGGTAAGAATTCATTGCTTTACTACTGTATAATCATTTGAGAATTGCAATACAATTGGAGGCCCACCATTTGGGCTCGAATTGAGAATAGTATTGCGTTTTTGTCCCGGTTTTTTTGTTTCATAGGTTTAAGTATTGATTTGGAATACTTTTTTGCAATTTACCATGACGCTCATTTAATCGCTGATAATTAAACAAATGCTTTGCACCAAATCGGCGATTAAATTGGCTGTGATTTTTTTCATCGCAAAATTTGCGAAAAACTTATTGAAATGTATCGATGGGCTGTTTAATTCATTTGATTTCACATTGAATGCATTCAATATAACGCAATTATCATGTTAATTGACGAATATATTTCGCGTTGCACATTTTTGTCGACAAAAAGTGAGGTTAAATTTCTCACAAAGGGATGATTGTAATATTAGCCCCAAATTGGGACAATACGCCACACTGAACTTAAGTAGCTGTGTTTAACTACAAGTTTGTTTAGGTAATTCATTATTTGCTTGTATAAATTAATGTACATTACCTAATATTGCAAAATTAAACTATCAATCCCGATTTCCTTGGGAAATTGGGATTGATAACAAAAAAAATATTGTGGGTCATATCGCACATGGCTTCGAAATTAACTTAACCCCATTTTGCAGAAACAATGTCTCGTAAAAGCGTAGCAGCCGATTTGCAAAACGAAGAGTCCGCCGCGGTCAGTTCGCCCCTAAGAAGATCAACGCGTATCGTTAATTCACCGGCCCCATTCAGTTCTACTATTAGTACCCGCAGAACATCCAGCGATGCTGCTCCTGGACCTGCTACAAGAAGTCGACGAGGCTCGCACGATTCCCTGAAGGATGATAAGTCTGATAAACCTGCTCCAAGAGCCCGCAGAGGTAATTATAACACTCTAATCTATTTATTTATTATTTTATTTATTTATTCTACTTGGAATGTTTTTATCTATTGTTTTTAAATGAATTAAATTATTACGGTGAATTTTACTATCAGAAACATTCTTGGCAGATATATATTTGCCAGTCAGCTATTCTGCAAAACTCGAAAGTCGATATTATTTTGTTTATATTTAAATTATCAAACTATTTACTTATCTATTTATTTGTGAGTCAACTTAAAAATAGTTTCAAGTTCGTATAAATAACATAGGCGTCAAATGTATGTCTGCAATGACCAAAACTTAATTTCAGCCTCTGCCCTAATCGAAGAGGAAGCAACCGCTCCAGCATCCCCGAAAAAATCCGCCGCAAAAAGCCGTGCTAAGTCACCATCCGTGGAAAAAGACGTCGTCACACCGAAACCTAAAGGTCGCCGTAGTTCCGTTACAAAAGATCCGGAAGTAGCTCCAAAAGCAGCTGTAACTAGACGTCGCCGCTCATCCGCCACCGATATTGAAGAACCAGCTGCAGAACCTGTTAAAGCAACTCGAAGTCGTCGCAGCTCAGCCACCTATGAGAACAAAGATGAGGTTGAAGTCAAGAAGCCAGCCACAAGAGGTCGCAGAAGTTCGGTAACAAAAGACGACGCTGAAGTCGAGGAAAAGAAGCCTGTCAAAGGACGCCGGTCGTCTACCGATAATGAGGATGAGCCTGAGGCGAAAGTTTCGAAAATCACAAAATCCAAACGTCGCGCATCCATCACAGAAAATGCAGTTGTTTTAGAAGTAATCGAAGAAGACGAAACTGAATCTACTAAAGTGATTAAAGTCACTCCGATTAAGAAGAAGAAACCCGAAAGTGTCGGCGCTGATTTAAACTTGAGCGTGATTGATGAAAACGAGGACGTTTTCGAAGTTGCTGTAACTAACGGCGAAGCTCTTCGAAGATCGCCTCGCTTAACTGAATCGCCGTCGAAGAAAACTGAAGAAACAACAAAAGAATCGCCTACGAAGAAATCGCCAGCTAAAACTAAGGAATCTCCGATGAAGAACAAGGACGAAGAAAAGCTTACTTCCCCTACTGAAAAGGATGACTCGCCAGTTGAAGACAAGAACTTCAGCATGGGTTCTGATGGCTCATTCCGCTTCAAACTGAATGTATCAATTCCAAGCAGCGCGTCCGAGACTTTGAACCAAGAAAGTACCGAGGAGACTCGCGATGAATTGAATTCGTCGAAATCCAGCAATGAGAGTGATAAAGAAAACAGTACTCCGATCGCCAAAAAAGCAGTTGAAAAGGAAATTGTTGTTACTTTAGTCAAAGCTAGAGCGAGCGATGTGTTTCGTCCCCAGTCCAAAGAGTTTAGTTTCTTGGAACCGATGGATGTCGATGTGACAATCAATCAAACCTCAGTTGATATATCAGATATTCCGGCCAAGTCTACCCCGAAAGTACCGGAACGAAAGCGATCGAATCTAAGTCTGAAAAAATCGGCTTCGGACATTTTGCAACATATGGATGATGACGAATCAATCGATTTGCATATTTCGGACAGCGATGAAGAAGTTGAAGTCGTGGCCGTTACGAAACCAAGAAAGTCCAAGAGTCCCGAGAAGAGTCCCATTAAAGATGATTCAAATTTGCAAACCGAGCAAGCGAAAATAGTTGTTGATCAACCACAAGATAAAATTAATGGGAAAGAGGAAACTCAGGTTGATGCTCAATTGGATACAAAATTATCCAAATCTCCGGCTAAAGAAGTTGAAAGCGAGGTAGTAGAAGTTTCAGTTGGAAGCGAATTAGTCGACGCTGCAGTTACTAAGTCCAAATCACCAGTTAAAGAAGATGCTGAAGTCAAGAAAGGTCGAAAAAGTGGCGGCAAGAAGGACGTTCTTACTAAAGGTGGTGAAACGGCTGAAGAAAGCCATCAAGATTCAATTTTGATTGACGAATTTGAATTCGCCAAAGCTGCAGAATCAAGCTTGCCTGAAGAGAAAAAAGTTTTACCGCATAAAAGTCCAGTTAAACCGAATTCTGAAACTGAAGTTGTCAAACCAGTAGATGAAAACGACATGTTTGACGAATTGGAAGAGTCAATTATTTTTACCAATGCAAAACAATCTCAAAGCAAACCAGAGGAGTCCGCTGATAATACTGTAGAGCTTACAACTAAGAAAAATCTCACCCCGAAGAAACCGGAAGAAACTAAAGTTTCAGTTTTGACGTCTGTCTTGATTTCGGATGATGATTCGGATTCTGCGAGCAACTTGCCTGTCGATGAAAAGACAAAGCAATCACCGAAAAAAGATTTGGGTAAATTGGATGAAGAAAAATCTGAGCCTGCGGTTAAAGAATCTGTCGAGGAGACCAACAAGGAAACAATTCCTAAAGAGAATAAGAAAAATTCACCGACTAAGAGGAGTGTGCGAGACCGAAGCATTTCAAAGGAAAGAAAAAGGACTTCAGAAGCTAATGAATCTGAAAAAGCGGAAGATACAAAAATGCCAAGAACTAGTGTTCCGATTTCGATAAGCAAAAGCAGCTTGATTAAATCTGCAAACAGACTTGAAACATTAATTGCTCCTAATGATGAAGTTATTGAGAGTTTGAAAACCAATGAAGAGTCCGCTACTGAACCAACCGGAAAAAGTCCCCGAAAAGAAGATGGAGAAAAGGAAGAATCACCTGGCACCCTGAAGAGACGGTACGATCTTCGAAATAAATCCCCGAGCAGCCCCGCAACTTTTAAGAAAAAACTGAGAAGCAGCAAATTTTTTAATGATTCCAATTTAATTGATTTGACTGATACAACAACTGCGACTCAAAAGATCTACAATTCTCTTGTGGATACAGATGATGATGATGATGAAATTGCAATTGTAAGCTCTCCGGTAAAATCTGACTTGAAGACAACTGAAGAAACATCTGAGTCGGTCGAAGTGAGCGAATCCGAAGAAGCTGAAACTGTTAGTCCTAAGACGGATTCGAAGTCCGGAAAAAGCGCAGACGAAGTTGTCCAGTCTGAAGAAGATAAATCTGAAGAAATGGAAGTGGAAACCGCAAGTGTCGAGCAAGTTGAAGTTGCGGAAACTGAAAGTGAGACTTCGGAAGTTGTGGCTGATCAAGGGATTGAAGCTGACATTGTCAGTCCCAAACGAAAATCGCCAAAAAGAAAAAGCTTGCGTAAATCTGAATCTAAGAAGTCTGACGAAGATAAATCTGATATCGAAGCTGAGATTGAACCTGAAAGTGTCAGCCCCAAGAAGAAATTGCTTACTAAGAAGAGTTCTCGTAAATCTGGGTCTAAGAAGTCCGAAGACGATAAGTCTGATCAAGGTGAAGCTGAAGAGATTGAATCAGCCAGCCCTAAGGGAAAATCGCCTTCTAGAAAAAGTTTGCGTAAATCCGAATCCAAGGAGCTTGAAGAAGATGCACCTGAAACTGTGGTTGAGCAAAATGATGATGAATTGCAAGTTAAAACGGTCAGCCTCGCAAAAGTAGAGACTTTTATCAAAACTTCACAACAAGCTGAGTCGTCTGATGAAGAGAAAGAGACTGTAACTGTGGTCGATCCTGACGTGGTGGTTGAGTCCGAAGACGAAACCTCCAGCCCTAAGAAGAAACGCAAATCTGAAATTGCTGATGAAAAGGACAAACCGGAGGATCAAACTAATTCGATGAAATCACCTAAGAAAAGCGTGAAGAAGTCTGCATTAGATGAAGTAGACCCTCGATTGCGGCGCAAATCTAAATCCAAAAAGGAAGAAAATGCGGAAAAGGAAGATGACGCAAAAACGGTTGAAGATTCGTCAAGTGAAAGCCAGCCTGAAGTGGTTGCAAGTGCTGAAAAAACTGAGACTAAAGTTGAACCGGAAAGAAAAATGATTCAGGATATTATGAACAACGCAAGATTATCTCGAATCGAATCATTTGCAAATAGCAAGCTGGACGAATTTCTGGCAAACAAATTCGCCGAAATGGAAAATGAAACATCTACTGATGAGGACGAAGAGGATGAAAGTGACGCGGATTCGAACAGTTTCATTGATGGGATGGCAATTGAAGGTGAAGAAGACACCCCGTCTGAAGGAAGCAATGATATTGTGGATGAGGGTGAATCGATCAACACGACCGATTCGGAGAGCGAAAGTGATATTGATGATGCCTACGAGAACGATTCATTTGTTTGTTCGGAAGAAGAAGTCGCTCTACTATCTGGCGATGAGTACGACTTGGGCGATGAATTGAAAAAGAAGAAATCGCGTATTCTTCAAATAACCCTAAATGAATCAACCGATATTATCACTATTCCCAAGAAAATTAAACCTGAAAAACCGAAGAAACCTTCGCGCCTTGTGCCTGTTTCTGCTGATTCGAGTGATGAGGAATTAAAGGACGAGATTAGGAATTTGTCGGAAGTGCAGAGCGACTCCGAAGAAATCGAAGAAGAACCGCCGCAAGTTGTGACTGCTGAAGTGAAACAATCTGCCGAAAAGCCAGTGGCTTCTCCTAGCGTTCCAGAAGCCAGCACATCACAGGAAGCAGACGAAGAGATGCCGCAAAGTGAAGCCGAAACTTCAGTGCTGAACTCGTCGGAGAATAGCCAACGACGCAGGAAACGCAATTCTTCTATTATCATTCAGGAGAACATTCAAATCGATGACACTAAAGATTCTGCATTGAGCAGCCGAATCAGTGATATCCTGGACAGTTTCTGCAGTACTATCCAGAAAGGTGAAATTAGTGTGAATATTTCCCTTGAATATGCGGAGGAAAATTCAGATGAGGAAGTGGCGAAGCCAAGCGAAGATAAAACGATTGAAAGACGACTAAGTGTGTCTGCGGATAATGTGGAAGGATTGGCCACTAAACTGCCGAAGAAGCGATTGAGTTCCAGTCTTGAAAATGTGGATAGCAAATCGAAGAAGAAGAAAACCGAAAAGATCTATGCAGATCTGATGGTTTCTAAATCGAATCTGAGTGATAAAAAAGGCAAGAATAAATCGGTTGGAAATTTGCGAACTGATACTTTCAGTATCATGAACGAAGTGATCAGTGACGACTTGAAAAATCGTCCAAGACGTGTGGTGAAGCCGACTACTTTGAATGATACGGTTTCGTGGAGCGTGACTGATATTAATGATGATATGAAACCCTCAACCAGTTTGGTGACCAAGAAGTACCATGCTAAGGATTTCAAAAATCAGATGCTGTACAATTCCAAGCGAGTCGCGCGAATTGATACTAAATCTTTGCTAAAGAAGCGAGGCGTTTAAGTTTTTGTTTTGTTTTAGATTGTAGTTGTTATTTTTATTTCACTTTAATATTACTTACAGTTTGTCAAGGCTGATTAGATATTTTAACTATTTTTATAATATATTTTTCTAACAACTTAATGTTAAATATTTGTAATTCTTTGGATTAATATAAACATGTTCGTCATAGTTCTGATTTTTATTTACCCCGTTATATTAATTATTTATAAATATTAAATCTTTATTGTTACAAAAACAATTGTTAATTAATTAAAAACGTATTGTGGCGCACCCTGTATAATTACATTGTGGATTACCCTGTATAAAATAATTGTATTGTTGGTTGCCTATACGATTTCAACACTTTTCATATAAAACAAAAATCCCTAAAACAAATCTAACCAAAATCGAGTGAGTAGATGACTGTGTAAATTTTGTTTATTGTGTGTCTCGCAAATAAAACACAAATCCATCAACTCTCAACAAGCAAACAATGGTAAGTACACCAACCCCTTTATAATCCACCCATATAACTTATCCATAAATTAGGGACAATCGCAAAGTGGCCCAGGCGGCAGCGACAAGAAAGAAGAGAAAGACAAAAAGAAGAAATATGAGCCCCCAATTCCAACCCGTGTCGGCAAAAAGAAGCGCCGCACCAAGGGTCCCGATACCGCCCTGAAACTGCCCGCCGTGACCCCCCACACTCGATGCCGTCTCAAGCTTCTCAAACTCGAACGAATCAAAGACTACCTTCTCATGGAGGAAGAATTCATCCGCAATCAAGAACGCCTCAAACCGCAAGAAGAGAAAAACGAAGAAGAGCGTTCGAAGGTGGACGACCTTCGGGGAACCCCCATGTCGGTGGGCACCCTCGAAGAAATCATCGACGACAATCATGCGATTGTGTCGACTTCAGTGGGCTCCGAACATTACGTAAGCATTCTATCGTTCGTCGACAAGGACCAATTGGAACCGGGCTGTTCCGTTTTACTCAATCACAAAGTTCATGCGGTTGTGGGAGTGCTGGGCGATGACACCGATCCGATGGTCACGGTGATGAAACTCGAAAAGGCACCGCAGGAGACTTATGCGGATATCGGGGGCTTGGACACGCAGATCCAGGAGATCAAAGAGTCTGTCGAGTTGCCGCTGACGCATCCCGAGTATTATGAAGAAATGGGGATCAAGCCGCCGAAGGGGGTGATTTTGTATGGGCAACCAGGAACTGGCAAGACTTTGCTGGCCAAAGCGGTGGCTAATCAGACTTCGGCGACGTTCTTGCGGGTTGTTGGCTCGGAGCTTATTCAGAAATATTTGGTAAGTTTTGTTGCGGAGTTGTAGTTCAATTATAACTGAGTTTATTTAGGGAGATGGTCCTAAACTAGTTCGCGAACTTTTCCGTGTGGCTGAAGAACACGCCCCATCCATCGTATTTATCGATGAAATCGATGCAGTGGGAACAAAGCGTTACGATTCGAATTCCGGTGGCGAGCGCGAGATTCAAAGAACCATGTTGGAACTGTTGAACCAGTTGGATGGTTTCGATTCGCGCGGAGACGTTAAAGTTATCATGGCAACCAATCGTATTGAAACGTTGGATCCCGCTTTGATCCGTCCGGGTAGAATTGATAGGAAGATTGAATTTCCACTGCCCGATGAGAAAACAAAGAAGCGCATCTTTAACATTCACACTTCACGTATGACTTTGGCTGAGGATGTGAATCTGCAAGAGCTTATTATGGCGAAGGATGATCTGTCTGGCGCTGATATAAAGGTAAAGTTAAAGTTTCTCTTTGAACGGATGAAATTGATCCTGTTTAATTGTATAGGCTATTTGCACTGAAGCTGGTTTGATGGCGCTCAGAGAAAGAAGAATGAAAGTAATGAATGAGGATTTCAAAAAATCCAAGGAAAGTGTTTTGTATCGCAAAAAAGAAGGCACTCCAGAAGGGCTATACCTTTAGATTCATTATTGTTTTGTATTTGCTTTAATTTAAAATAAATTGTCATCAATTCTGAATTTTTTAAATCGTTTAATCAATCCCTCACCAAATATAATATTTTAATTTCAAATTAAATAGTATTTAAAATCTCCCTTACAATATTTGTCTTAAAACTTCATGTTTGGAATGCAATTGTTCACAATGCTCCGTTGATTCTTTAACTTGTTTCGCAATAATGTCATCAATCGTATTATTTAATAAATCCCCATTTTTGCAAACTACACAATTTCCTCGTGCGCTTTTGTCCAATAAAACTTCGTCCAACTGCGAACCATGTTCTAACGATAAGGCCCTAAATAGACATAGTAGTTAAATTCAATGAAAATATATTTTTAAATAAATACCTTAAAGTTCCTTTACATCGTCCAAGCACAAAAGCATTTTGAAAACCTTCTTTAAAGCCCACATCAAAACTTTTTTGAAAATTACTATCTCTACCATCTGAGATGCCTTCTCTTAAACCTGTCTAAAAAAACCAACCACTTAATTATAAAATATTAAACTAGTTAATTAATTTTACCTTCTGTGTTTGATTCACAATTTTATTCCAATCTTCCTGCATATTATTTTGAAATAGAGGTTATGTTGATTTTTTATTGACATTTGCAAAATGGTGCATTTGAACTACTAGACCTGCAGGTAGCGTTCGTTTTGTCATGCAATTTTATATAATATTTTAATAATATTAAATATTGTTAAATATCAATGTTTTTTATGTTAAGAACCATACAAAATTAATGATTATATTAAACAAATACTATTTGCTATGATTAAAAAACGTTCTATTTAGTTCTGAATACATTTATTAAAAGACGTGTATTGCTGGTTGCATTTGAGAATTATTATTATATTATAATTAATTTTTAACCTAATTAAACAATATTATTTGGTTTTTAAATACTATATGGATACATTATACTCTCACATACTCAAAAATGTAATCAATTTGGCTATAAGTATTATACTTTTTGAAATATAAATAAAAAACGAAAATACTGCTAAAAATTGGCTTTAATTATATTTTTTTAAAAAAAAACTAATCACTGGATTGACCTGAAACTTGCTGAATATCTTCATTTCGATATACTTAACCACCCTGCTAAATTTCGTAAAGATCGGGGAAAAATCTATTTTTTTGTCGAAAAATGAACAAAGACTATAGTCTTTGTTATTTTTTCAAATTATTTTCGACACTAATTATTTTTTTAAAAAAAAACTAACCACACGATTGACCTGAAACTTGCTGAATATCTTCATTTCGATATGCTTAATCACCCTGCTAAATTTCGTAAAGATCGGGGAAAAATCTATTTTTTTGTCGAAAAATGAACAAAGACTATATATAGTCTTTGTTAATTTTTCAAATTTATTTCGACACTAATTATTTTTTTTTAAAAAAATTAACCACACGATTGACCTGAAACTTGCTGAATATCTTCATTTCGATATACTTAACCACCCTGCTAAATTTCGTAAAGATCGGGGAAAAATCTATTTTTTTGTCGAAAAATGAACAAAGACTATAGTCTTTGTTATTTTTTCAAATTTTTTTCGACACTAATTATTTAAAAAAAAAAACTAACCACACGATTGACCTGAAACTTGCTGAATATCTTCATTTCGATATGCTTAACCACCCTGCTGAATTTCGTAAAGATCGGAGAAAAATCTATTTTTTTGTCGAAAAATGAACAAATATAGTCTTTGTTATTTTTTCAAATTATTTTCGACACTAATTATTTTTTTAAAAAAAAACTAACCACACGATTGACCTGAAACTTGCTGAATATCTTCATTTCGATATGCTTAATCACCCTGCTAAATTTCGTAAAGATCGGGGAAAAATCTATTTTTTTGTCGAAAAATGAACAAAGACTATAGTCTTTGTTAATTTTTCAAATTTATTTCGACACTAATTATTTTTTTTTAAAAAAATTAACCACACGATTGACCTGAAACTTGCTGAATATCTTCATTTCGATATGCTTAACCACCCTGCTGAATTTCGTAAAGATCGGAGAAAAATCTATTTTTTGGTCGAAAAATGAACAAAGACTATAGTCTTTGTTAATTTTTCAAATTTTTTTCGACACTAATTATTTTTTAAAAAAAAAATTAACCACACGATTGACCTGAAACTTGCTGAATATCTTCATTTCGATATGCTTAACCACCCTGCTGAATTTCGTAAAGATCGGAGAAAAATCTATTTTTTGGTCGAAAAATGAACAAAGACTATAGTCTTTGTTAATTTTTCAAATTTTTTTCGACACTAATTATTTTTTAAAAAAAAAATTAACCACACGATTGACCTGAAACTTGCTGAATATCTTCATTTCGATATGCTTAACCACCCTGCTGAATTTCGTAAAGATCGGAGAAAAATCTATTTTTTGGTCGAAAAATGAACAAAGACTATAGTCTTTGTTAATTTTTCAAATTTTTTTCGACACTAATTATTTTTTAAAAAAAAAATTAACCACACGATTGACCTGAAACTTGCTGAATATCTTCATTTCGATATGCTTAACCACCCTGCTGAATTTCGTAAAGATCGGAGAAAAATCTATTTTTTGGTCGAAAAATGAACAAAGACTATAGTCTTTGTTAATTTTTCAAATTTTTTTCGACACTAATTATTTTTTTAAAAAAAAAACTAACCACACGATTGACCTGAAACTTGCTGAATATCTTCATTTCGATATGCTTAACCACCCTGCTAAATTTCGTAAAGATCGGGGAAAAATCTATTTTTTTTGTCGAAAAATGAACAAAGACTATAGTCTTTGTTAATTTTTCAAATTTTTTTCGACACTAATTATTTTTTTAAAAAAAAATTAACCACACGATTGACCTGAAACTTGCTGAATATCTTCATTTCGATATGCTTAACCACCCTGCTGAATTTCGTAAAGATCGGGGAAAAATCTATTTTTTTGTCGAAAAATGAACAAAGACTATAGTCTTTGTTAATTTTTCAAATTTTTTTCGACACTAATTATTTTTTTAAAAAAAAAACTAACCACACGATTGACCTGAAACTTGCTGAATATCTTCATTTCGATATGCTTAACCACCCTGCTAAATTTCGTAAAGATCGGGGAAAAATCTATTTTTTTTGTCGAAAAATGAACAAAGACTATAGTCTTTGTTAATTTTTCAAATTTTTTTCGACACTAATTATTTTTTTAAAAAAAAATTAACCACACGATTGACCTGAAACTTGCTGAATATCTTCATTTCGATATGCTTAACCACCCTGCTGAATTTCGTAAAGATCGGGGAAAAATCTATTTTTTGGTCGAAAAATGAACAAAGACTAGTCTTTGTTAATTTTTCAAATTTTTTTCGACACTAATTACTTTTTAAAAAAAAAAACTAACCACACGATTGACCTGAAACTTGCTGAATATCTTCATTTCGATATGCTTAACCACCCTGCTAAATTTCGTAAAGATCGGGGAAAAATCTATTTTTTTTGTCGAAAAATGAACAAAGACTATAGTCTTTGTTAATTTTTCAAATTTTTTTCGACACTAATTATTTTTTAAAAAAAAAATTAACCACACGATTGACCTGAAACTTGCTGAATATCTTCATTTCGATATGCTTAACCACCCTGCTGAATTTCGTAAAGATCGGAGAAAAATCTATTTTTTGGTCGAAAAATGAACAAAGACTATAGTCTTTGTTAATTTTTCAAATTTTTTTCGACACTAATTATTTTTTAAAAAAAAAATTAACCACACGATTGACCTGAAACTTGCTGAATATCTTCATTTCGATATGCTTAACCACCCTGCTGAATTTCGTAAAGATCGGGGAAAAATCTATTTTTTTGTCGAAAAATGAACAAAGACTATAGTCTTTGTTAATTTTTCAAATTTTTTTCGACACTAATTATTTTTTTAAAAAAAAAACTAACCACACGATTGACCTGAAACTTGCTGAATATCTTCATTTCGATATGCTTAATCACCCTGCTAAATTTCGTAAAGATCGGGGAAAAATCTATTTTTTTGTCGAAAAATGAACAAAGACTATAGTCTTTGTTAATTTTTCAAATTTTTTTCGACACTAATTATTTAAAAAAAAAAAAAACTAACCACACGATTGACCTGAAACTTGCTGAATATCTTCATTTCGATATGCTTAACCACCCTGCTAAATTTCGTAAAGATCGGGGAAAAATCTATTTTTTGGTCGAAAAATGAACAAAGACTATAGTCTTTGTTAATTTTTCAAATTTTTTTCGACACTAATTATTTTTTAAAAAAAAAATTAACCACACGATTGACCTGAAACTTGCTGAATATCTTCATTTCGATATGCTTAACCACCCTGCTGAATTTCGTAAAGATCGGGGAAAAATCTATTTTTTTGTCGAAAAATGAACAAAGACTATAGTCTTTGTTAATTTTTCAAATTTTTTTCGACACTAATTATTTTTTTAAAAAAAAATTAACCACACGATTGACCTGAAACTTGCTGAATATCTTCATTTCGATATGCTTAACCACCCTGTTGAATTTCGTAAAGATCGGGGAAAAATCTATTTTTTTGTCGAAAAATGAACAAAGACTATAGTCTTTGTTATTTTTTCAAATTTTTTTCGACACTAATTATTTTTTAAAAAAAAAATTAACCACACGATTGACCTGAAACTTGCTGAATATCTTCATTTCGATATGCTTAACCACCCTGCTGAATTTCGTAAAGATCGGGGAAAAATCTATTTTTTTGTCGAAAAATGAACAAAGACTATAGTCTTTGTTAATTTTTCAAATTTTTTTCGACACTAATTATTTTTTTAAAAAAAAATTAACCACACGATTGACCTGAAACTTGCTGAATATCTTCATTTCGATATGCTTAACCACCCTGCTAAATTTCGTAAAGATCGGAGAAAAATCGATTTTTTGGTCAAAAAAAGAGCAAAGACTATAGTCTTTGCTTTTTTTCAAAAATTTTTGAAAAATAGATTTCTTTTAAATTTGGCATGCTAATTAAGCACCTCAAAATTAAGATGTTCAGCAAGTTTCAGGTGAATCGGGCGATTAGTTTTTTTTTTAAATAATTTTTTTTAAATAAAAAAAAAACTTATGGTACGATTGACCTGAAACTTGCTGAATATCTTCATTTCGATATGCTTAATCACCCTGCTAAATTTCGTAAAGATCGGAGAAAAATCGATTTTTTGGTCAAAAAAAGAGCAAAGACTATAGTCTTTGCTTTTTTTCAAAAATTTTTGAAAAATAGATTTCTTTTAAATTTGGCATGCTAATTAAGCATTTCAAAATTAAGATGTTCAGCAAGTTTCAGGTGAATCGGGCGATTAGTTTTTTTTTTAACTAATTTTTTTTAAATAAAAAAAAAACTAATGGTACGATTGACCTGAAACTTGCTGAATATCTTCATTTCGATATGCTTAATCACCCTGCTAAATTTCGTAAAGATCGGAGAAAAATCGATTTTTTGGTCAAAAAAAGAGCAAAGACTATAGTCTTTGCTTTTTTTCAAAAATTTTTGAAAAATAGATTTCTTTTAAATTTGGCATGCTAATTAAGCATTTCAAAATTAAGATGTTCAGCAAGTTTCAGGTGAATCGGGCGATTAGTTTTTTTTTTAACTAATTTTTTTTAAATAAAAAAAAAACTAATGGTACGATTGACCTGAAACTTGCTGAATATCTTCATTTCGATATGCTTAATCACCCTGCTAAATTTCGTAAAGATCGGAGAAAAATCGATTTTTTGGTCAAAAAAAGAGCAATAGTCTTTTTGTCTCTTTGCTTTTTTTCAAAAATTTTTGAAAAATAGATTTCTTTTAAATTTGGCATGCTAATTAAGCACCGCAAAATTAAGATGTTCAGCAAGTTTCAGGTGAATCGGGCGATTAGTTTTTTTTTAAATAATTTTTTTTAAATAAAAAAAAAACTTATGGTACGATTGACCTGAAACTTGCTGAATATCTTTATTTCGATATGCTTAATCACCCTGCTAAATTTCGTAAAGATCGGAGAAAAATCGATTTTTTGGTCAAAAAAAGAGCAAAGACTATAATCTTTGCTTTTTTTCAAAATTTTTTGAAAAATAGATTTCTTTTAAATTTGGCATGCTAATTAAGCACCTCAAAATTAAGATGTTCAGCAAGTTTCAGGTGAATCGGGCGATTAGTTTTTTTTTTTAATAATTTTTTTTAAATAAAAAAAAAACTTATGGTACGATTGACCTGAAACTTGCTGAATATCTTTATTTCGATATGCTTAATCACCCTGCTAAATTTCGTAAAGATCGGAGAAAAATCGATTTTTTGGTCAAAAAAAGAGCAAAGACTATAATCTTTGCTTTTTTTCAAAATTTTTTGAAAAATAGATTTCTTTTAAATTTGGCATGCTAATTAAGCACCTCAAAATTAAGATGTTCAGCAAGTTTCAGGTGAATCGGGCGATTAGTTTTTTTTTTAAATAATTTTTTTTAAATAAAAAAAAAACTTATGGTACGATTGACCTGAAACTTGCTGAATATCTTCATTTCGATATGCTTAATCACCCTGCTAAATTTCGTAAAGATCGGAGAAAAATCGATTTTTTGGTCAAAAAAAGAGCAAAGACTATAGTCCTTGCTTTTTTTAAAAATTTTTTGAAAAATAGATTTCTTTTAAATTTGGCATGCTAATTAAGCACCTCAAAATTAAGATGTTCAGCAAGTTTCAGGTGAATCGGGCTATTAGTTTTTTTTTTAAATAATTTTTTTTATATAAAAAAAAAACTTATGGTACGATTGACCTGAAACTTGCTGAATATCTTTATTTCGATATGCTTAATCACCCTGCTAAATTTCGTAAAGATCGGAGAAAAATCGATTATTTGGTCAAAAAAAGAGCAAAGACTATAGTCTTTGCTTTTTTTCAAAAATTTTTGAAAAATAGATTTCTTTTAAATTTGGCATGCTAATTAAGCACCTCAAAATTAAGATGTTCAGCAAGTTTCAGGTGAATCGGGCGATTAGTTTTTTTTTAAATAATTTTTTTTAAATAAAAAAAAAACTTATGGTACGATTGACCTGAAACTTGCTGAATATCTTTATTTCGATATGCTTAATCACCCTGCTAAATTTCGTAAAGATCGGAGAAAAATCGATTTTTTGGTCAAAAAAAGAGCATAGACATATATCAAAAAATTTTGAAAAATAGATTTCTTTTAAATTTGGCATGCTAATTAAGCACCTCAAAATTAAGATGTTCAGCAAGTTTCAGGTGAATCGGGCGATTAGTTTTTTTTTAAATAATTTTTTTTAAATAAAAAAAAAACTTATGGTATGATTGACCTGAAACTTGCTGAATATCTTTATTTCGATATGCTTAATCACCCTGCTAAATTTCGTAAAGATCGGAGAAAAATCGATTTTTTGGTCAAAAAAAGAGCAAAGACTATAGTCTTTGCTTTTTTTCAAAAATTTTTAAAAAATAGATTTCTTTTAAATTTGGCATGCTAATTAAGCACCTCAAAATTAAGATGTTCAGCAAGTTTCAGGTGAATCGGGCGATTAGTTTTTTTTTTAAATAATTTTTTTTAAATAAAAAAAAAACTTATGGTACGATTGACCTGAAACTTGCTGAATATCTTTATTTCGATATGCTTAATCACCCTGCTAAATTTCGTAAAGATCGGAGAAAAATCGATTTTTTGGTCAAAAAAAGAGCAAAGACTATAGTCTTTGCTTTTTTTCAAAATTTTTTGAAAAATAGATTTCTTTTAAATTTGGCATGCTAATTAAGCACCTCAAAATTAAGATGTTCAGCAAGTTTCAGGTGAATCGGGCGATTAGTTTTTTTTTTAAATAATTTTTTTTAAATAAAAAAAAAACTTATGGTACGATTGACCTGAAACTTGCTGAATATCTTTATTTCGATATGCTTAATCACCCTGCTAAATTTCGTAAAGATCGGAGAAAAATCGATTTTTTGGTCAAAAAAAGAGCAAAGACTATAGTCTTTGCTTTTTTTCAAAATTTTTTGAAAAATAGATTTCTTTTAAATTTGGCATGCTAATTAAGCACCTCAAAATTAAGATGTTCAGCAAGTTTCAGGTGAATCGGGCGATTAGTTTTTTTTTTAAATAATTTTTTTTAAATAAAAAAAAACTTATGGTACGATTGACCTGAAACTTGCTGAATATCTTTATTTCGATATGCTTAATCACCCTGCTAAATTTCGTAAAGATCGGAGAAAAATCGATTTTTTGGTCAAAAAAAGAGCAAAGACTATAGTCTTTGCTTTTTTTCAAAATTTTTTGAAAAATAGATTTCTTTTAAATTTGGCATGCTAATTAAGCACCTCAAAATTAAGATGTTCAGCAAGTTTCAGGTGAATCGGGCGATTAGTTTTTTTTTTAAATAATTTTTTTTAAATAAAAAAAAACTTATGGTACGATTGACCTGAAACTTGCTGAATATCTTTATTTCGATATGCTTAATCACCCTGCTAAATTTCGTAAAGATCGGAGAAAAATCGATTTTTTTGTCAAAAAAAGAGCAAAGACTATATATAGTCTTTGCTTTTTTTCAAAATTTTTTGAAAAATAGATTTCTTTTAAATTTGGCATGCTAATTAAGCACCTCAAAATTAAGATGTTCAGCAAGTTTCAGGTGAATCGGGCGATTAGTTTTTTTTTTTAATATTTTTTTGTAAATAAAAAAAAAACTTATGGTACGATTGACCTGAAACTTGCTGAATATCTTTATTTCGATATGCTTAATCACCCTGCTAAATTTCGTAAAGATCGGAGAAAAATCGATTTTTTGGTCAAAAAAAGAGCAAAGACTATAGTCTTTGCTTTTTTTCAAAATTTTTTGAAAAATAGATTTCTTTTAAATTTGGCATGCTAATTAAGCACCTCAAAATTAAGATGTTCAGCAAGTTTCAGGTGAATCGGGCGATTAGTTTTTTTTTTTAATAATTTTTTTTAAATAAAAAAAAAACTTATGGTACGATTGACCTGAAACTTGCTGAATATCTTTATTTCGATATGCTTAATCACCCTGCTAAATTTCGTAAAGATCGGAGAAAAATCGATTTTTTGGTCAAAAAAAGAGCAAAGACTATAGTCTTTGCTTTTTTTCAAAATTTTTTGAAAAATAGATTTCTTTTAAATTTGGCATGCTAATTAAGCACCTCAAAATTAAGATGTTCAGCAAGTTTCAGGTGAATCGGGCGATTAGTTTTTTTTTTAAATAATTTTTTTTAAATAAAAAAAAAACTTATGGTACGATTGACCTGAAACTTGCTGAATATCTTTATTTCGATATGCTTAATCACCCTGCTAAATTTCGTAAAGATCGGAGAAAAATCGATTTTTTGGTCAAAAAAAGAGCAAAGACAGTCTTTGCTTTTTTTCAAAATTTTTTGAAAAATAGATTTCTTTTAAATTTGGCATGCTAATTAAGCACCTCAAAATTAAGATGTTCAGCAAGTTTCAGGTGAATCGGGCGATTAGTTTTTTTTTTAAATAATTTTTTTTAAATAAAAAAAAAACTTATGGTACGATTGACCTGAAACTTGCTGAATATCTTTATTTCGATATGCTTAATCACCCTGCTAAATTTCGTAAAGATCGGAGAAAAATCGATTTTTTGGTCAAAAAAAGAGCAAAGACTATAGTCTTTGCTTTTTTTCAAAATTTTTTGAAAAATAGATTTCTTTTAAATTTGGCATGCTAATTAAGCACCTCAAAATTAAGATGTTCAGCAAGTTTCAGGTGAATCGGGCGATTAGTTTTTTTTTTAAATAATTTTTTTTAAATAAAAAAAAAACTTATGGTACGATTGACCTGAAACTTGCTGAATATCTTTATTTCGATATGCTTAATCACCCTGCTAAATTTCGTAAAGATCGGAGAAAAATCGATTTTTTGGTCAAAAAAAGAGCAAAGACTATAGTCTTTGCTTTTTTTCAAAATTTTTTGAAAATAGATTTCTTTTAAATTTGGCATGCTAATTAAGCACCTCAAAATTAAGATGTTCAGCAAGTTTCAGGTGAATCGGGCGATTAGTTTTTTTTTTAAATAATTTTTTTTAAATAAAAAAAAAACTTATGGTACGATTGACCTGAAACTTGCTGAATATCTTTATTTCGATATGCTTAATCACCCTGCTAAATTTCGTAAAGATCGGATAAAAATCGATTTTTTGGTCAAAAAAAGAGCAAAGACTATAGTCTTTGCTTTTTTTCAAAATTTTTTGAAAAATAGATTTCTTTTAAATTTGGCATGCTAATTAAGCACCTCAAAATTAAGATGTTCAGCAAGTTTCAGGTGAATCGGGCGATTAGTTTTTTTTTTAAATAATTTTTTTTAAATAAAAAAAAAACTTATGGTACGATTGACCTGAAACTTGCTGAATATCTTTATTTCGATATGCTTAATCACCCTGCTAAATTTCGTAAAGATCGGAGAAAAATCGATTTTTTGGTCAAAAAAAGAGCAAAGACTATAGTCTTTGCTTTTTTTCAAAATTTTTTGAAAAATAGATTTCTTTTAAATTTGGCATGCTAATTAAGCACCTCAAAATTAAGATGTTCAGCAAGTTTCAGGTGAATCGGGCGATTAGTTTTTTTTTTAAATAATTTTTTTTATATAAAAAAAAAACTTATGGTACGATTGACCTGAAACTTGCTGAATATCTTTATTTCGATATGCTTAATCACCCTGCTAAATTTCGTAAAGATCGGATAAAAATCGATTTTTTGGTCAAAAAAAGAGCAAAGACTATAGTCTTTGCTTTTTTTCAAAAATTTTTGAAAAATAGATTTCTTTTAAATTTGGCATGCTAATTAAGCACCTCAAAATTAAGATGTTCAGCAAGTTTCAGGTGAATCGGGCGATTAGTTTTTTTTTTAAATAATTTTTTTTAAATAAAAAAAAAACTTATGGTACGATTGACCTGAAACTTGCTGAATATCTTTATTTCGATATGCTTAATCACCCTGCTAAATTTCGTAAAGATCGGAGAAAAATCGATTTTTTGGTCAAAAAAAGAGCAAAGACTATAGTCTTTGCTTTTTTTCAAAATTTTTTGAAAAATAGATTTCTTTTAAATTTGGCATGCTAATTAAGCACCTCAAAATTAAGATGTTCAGCAAGTTTCAGGTGAATCGGGCGATTAGTTTTTTTTTTAAATAATTTTTTTTATATAAAAAAAAAACTTATGGTACGATTGACCTGAAACTTGCTGAATATCTTTATTTCGATATGCTTAATCACCCTGCTAAATTTCGTAAAGATCGGAGAAAAATCGATTTTTTGGTCAAAAAAAGAGCAAAGACTATATTTATTTATTTATTTATTTATTTAAAAATTACAACATCCCACAGAGTAATCTCCAATTACGGGACGAGGATACAGAGATAAAATACAAAAGTACCTATATCGAACAGTGAACAAAAAGTGAACAGCAAACACAAAGATAAATTACAAAGACACAGTGTAAAACAATATTATAACAAACGAAAATAAACAAAAACTAAAAACTAAAAACGTGGCAAGATCATTTCCTTCAGCTCTACAATATTACAACAAAACACATCACATACGTCACCAATTCCATCAATTGCAGATTGCATTCGATGCATCGGCGACGCAGGCAGCATATTTGTTCGGGCCGCAATCGGATAAAACAAGGTGGGAGCTCTGGAAGCTACTCTAGGAACTCGGAATGTGATCATGCTGGTAAGTTCGGGGCTATCAATCTGGTTATTCAGAATTTTCCAAAGAAAAACTGCTGCAGCAAATGTTCTACGGTGGTCGAGACTGTGGAAGTTGAAACGCTGAAGCAATTCAGACTGTGGAGTACCTTGAGGAGGATAATGTCCACAGGTTCGAAAACTGAGATATTTCAAAAAACGCCTTTGTACTTTTTCCAAAGAGGCTGCGTGGCTAACACCATTTGGAGACCAAACCATGCTGCCGTACTCAAGTTTGGTACGAACAAGCGAGCAATATAGAGCACGTATAGCATCAATGTTACGTATGTCGCGCACATTTCGTAAGATAAAGCCAAGGGATTTAAATGCCGAAGAAGTCGTCGCTTGGATATGTGGCACAAATGACAGTTTGGTGTCAAAAGTAACGCCTAAATCGACAACTAATTCAGGTCTATTCAGTACCGTACCAGCAAGGCGATAATCATAGAGCAATGGTTGTCGTGTCTTAAAAAATGATTTAACTACACACTTCTCGGTATTTAGTGGCAACATATTAACGTGACACCATTGCTCTACATTGTATAAAGCCTGCTGCAGTTCCAGACAGTCTAATTCATTGTGAATGGTCTTATAAATTTTCAAATCGTCTGCATACATTAAGTTGTTTATTGACAGATTCGCACAGATATCATTGATATAAATATTAAATAATAATGGCCCTAAAATAGAGCCCTGAGGGACTCCAGACATTTGCTTAAATACCGTGGATCTGAAGCCATGGCATTGAACAAACTGGAATCGGTCTGAAAGATAGGATTTCAGAAGCTTTAGTAGAGGGAACGAGAGACCAAAACCATCGAGTTTGCCAATCAGAATTTCGTGATTAAGCTTGTCGAAGGCTTTCGAAAAATCAGTGTATATCACGTCGACTTGTTCACGATTATCTAATGCCTCGGATATAAACTGAGTTACAGAGGTTAAATTTGTCACTGTAGAACGACCAGATACGAAACCATGCTGATGAGTTGACAACAAACGCTTGGTATGTGTGGCGATAACTCTGTGCATCAAGGTTTCAAAGACTTTGGCAAAATTTGAAATTATTGCAATGGGTCTGTAGTTGCATATTTTAGAACGATCGCTTTTCTTATAAATTGGGGTAATCCTTGATAACTTCCACGCTTCAGGAAACCGACTAGATTTTAAGGTTAAGTTGAATATGACAGCTAGAGGAGAAGATAAGGTACCGGCACAGTCTTTAATGACAAAAGCAGGCACAAGATCGGGACCCATTGACATGTTGGCTTTAAGGTTACGCAAGCCCTGAAACACTTCATCCTCAGAAATATTTGTCCAATTCAACGAAACACAGGCAACTGGAGAGCTAGACGGGTTTATAAGACCCGGAGCATCAGAAAATGAATTCATAAAGTAGTCGGCAAAAGAATTCACAATCGAAGTGGGATTGTCTAAATCAAGATCGTTATAGGACATATGGGAAGGGATGTTGGAAAAATTACGCTTAGAGTTGATAAAGGACCAGAACTTTTTAGGGTTATCTTTAAAGGATAAGCCAGCATTTTCAACATACAATTTGTAGGCATTGGTCACAAGTAGTTTAGCATCAGAACGAAGTTGTCTGAAGTTAGCAAGATCTATAGAGCTCTTTGTCCGAAGGTACCTAGCCCGAGCTTTGTGCTTCAATCTAATTGTGTTAATGATATTACCATTAAACCAAGGAGGATAATTGCCGGCACAGTTATTTTTTAATGGAACGAACAAATCAAAACAGGAGTTGAGCACCCGATAGAGCTCTGTAACTGCTTCATCTACATTGGTGAAGTTCGAAAAGTAAGACCAATCGTACACAAGTAGCGCATGGTATAGTTCGATAAAGTTGGCTTTTTTAAAATTGTATGTCGAAGAAGGTTTATGAGGAAAGGATTGATTGGAGGCTGCTTCAGTTTTAAAGCTTATCAGTAGTGAGGGATGATGTAAGTCTTCGATGATAAGTGGCGAGAGAGATTTGTTAACAGTGCAGTCAGAATTAGAAAATACCAAATCCAGTAACCGATTATTTACATTCAGAATTTCACTGAATTGTGATAGATGGTAAAGACTAGTAAAATGTGAGAGAGCTAGATTCACGGGTTTGGAGGTGGGGGAGTGACGTTCATGGACATAACTGGATATATTAAAATCGCCAAGAAGTAGTAGACGATTGTCAGTGGCACACAACATTACTTCCAAGCATTCAAAAAGAATTTCATAATCAGTGACTGTAGACTGTGGGGGTATGTATAACAAAACCACATAAATTGGGGTGGGAAACATTGAGATTTTTACTATAAGCAGATCGATCAGCTTTGGGAATGGAATATCACAGATAGAATTGACATTTAATTGACTAGAATGAAGTTTATTATTAACAGCAAGTAACACCCCTCCACCACGAGAGGTATGCGTATAAGCGAAGTCTCTGTCGGTTCTAAAAATTTGATATCGATTGGGATCGCATAGCTCCGTATTTAGTACTGAGTGGTTAAGCCAAGTTTCGGAAAAGGCGATGACATCGTAGGTTACATAAGACATGGCAGTATAAATTAAATTAATTTTAGTATTAAGACCACGAACGTTCTGATAGTAGCAGTACATAGAAGAGGCGGAAGTATTTGAATTTCTTTGCTATGCGTTTCCAAGTACCGAAGCTCTGAATTTCATAAGGGACTGCTGGTAATAATGACAATTGTTTACATCCCACGCAGCGTGGTCAATACTAACTTGTGTCGTAGATTTAGTGTTAAGCAGGTTGCAATTGGTACAGCAAAGCGCAGTCGCTTCACATTTATCGACGGCATGATCAGCAGAACACCTGGGACACACAGCCTTTTTGGAGCAGTTCTTGGCTAAGTGGTGAAAACCAGAACAATTAAAACACCGTCTCATATCCAAAGCATCAAACACCTTACATTCATCATAAGCGATACGAACTTTGCCAGCAGAGAGAACTCTAGTATAAGAATTGGTATCCAATTGAATAACAGACTGATACAAATTGGGATTTTTTTTGGTAGGCTTAATGGAAATAACCTTGACAGTACAATCACCGATAAACAAAGTGGGGTTATGAAGTTTTAAGTAACTAGTTAAAGTATCAGAATTTAGTTCCTCATTAAGTCCGGACAAACGTATACGAGGATTCAATGGCTTCACCAGTTTGACAGAATAATTGTCAGCGAGTTTTTCTGACGCAATTTTACGAAATTCGTCGCTTTCTTCCTTCGATGTGCAGCTGATGAGTAGACCACCATTGCTGACGTTGTGAACGCTTGAGATAGGTAAGTTGATGTCAGCTGGGTTTATTGCATTAATCAGATCAGTTTTAGTTTTTTTGGTTACTTGTTTGGTGTTCAACGGCTTGATGACTATGCTGTGCGCTGGTTTCTTTACTGCTGAAGCAAACGATGGAATCTTGGATGTAGATGGGTGACAAGAAGCAGCAGAGTTCTTGAGCATATCCTTTAAGATTTGGTTTTCGTAGGTTAGAGCATCGATTTTGCGATCCATAGCCTCAGTTTTGTCTAAAATTTGTTTAATCAATTTCATAACCTCATCAGCATTACCTAGCACGAGCTCGTGGGTTGAAATTTTCCTTACCGAAAATCTGATAAAGGGTAACACTTACCGGTATTTGATAGCTGACATGTAACAGATGCCAGTGGCACTTACCGCACTTTGCGGAAATGCTTTGATCTCAAGTTATTAAGGTTCCAATGTTGACACTTTTCCTTACCGAAAATCTGCTTAACTTACAAAAACTCGTAGAAATTCTTTTTCTTAACATTTTTTTATTCAAAACATAAAAAATTGTTTTATTTGTTTATTAAACACAATCGATAATAATAATTAGCATAACCCCTGCGCAAGAAATACAAGCAAAATTGTTAATGATAATGATTATTAGCATAACCCCTGCGCAAGGAATGCAAACAAAATCGTTAATGACGATTAGCATAACCCCTGCGCAAGGAATACAAGCAAAATCGTTAATGATAATGATTATTAGCATAACCCCTGCGCAAGGAATGCAATAAAATCGTTAATGATGATTAGCATAACCCCTACGCAAGGAATACAAGCAAAATTGTTAATGATAATGATTATTAGCATAACCCTTGCGCAAGGAATGCAAACAAAATCGTTAATGACGATTAGCATAAGCCCTGCGCAAGGAATACAAGCAAAATCGTTAATGATAATGATTATTAGCATAACCCCTGCGCAAGGAATGCAAACAAAATTGTTAATGATGATTAGCATGACCCCTGCGCAAGGAATACAAACCAAATTAAAGAGAACCACGTCAGACTAACATATCGGCTATCAAATACCGGCAAGTACAAAAATGTCAAAATTGAAACCATAATAAGTTGAGATTAAAACATTTCCGCAAAGTACGGTAAGTACCACTATCATCTACTAAATGTCAGCTATCAAATACCAGTAAGTGTTACTTTCTATCAGATTTTCGGTAAAAAAAGTGTCAACATTGAAACCTTAATAACTTAAGATCAAAGCATTTCCGCAAAGTGCGGTAAATGCCACTAGCATCCGTTACATGTCAACTATCAAATACCAGTATGTGTTACTCTCTATCAGTTTTTCGGTAAAAAAAAAATTAATAACTTGAGATCAAAGCATTTCCGCAAAGTGCAGTAAGTGCCACTGGCATCTATTAAATGTCAGCTATCAAATACCGGTAAGTATTACCCCCTATCCGATTTTCGGTAAGAAAAATTTGAGCCAGCTCGTGCACTGGAGAGTCGTTAGAAAAATCGCCTTTCCGTTTCTTAGAAGTGCCACCTTGGGAAGAACTTGTGGCAGAATCAGTGGATGTTGATCGAGTGAACGAACCAGCAGATGAAGATAGAGAGCAGCCACCGCATATCAAATTATCCTCGTCATCATATGAGGCCTTAGCAGTTGCGGCGCAGCTTGGGTGGAATCTTGATCCACACTTGCAGCAGTCAATCGATTTTACCACTTTTTTACTGCAATGTTTACACTCAGGATTGAGGTTAGGATCTGGTGGCCCCATGCTTAAGCAGGAGAAAAACCACCGATGGACAAATGAATTTCACTTCACTCACGAAACAATAACAGTAGACTTTGTTTGAACAGATACACTTAAAATTTGTAATAAATTAACGTGGATTTTGTAAAATTAATTTGTACTTTAATTTTTGGTGCATTACTGGTTGCGGTTACGGATTGACGATTTCAAAATTTTTTGAAAAATAGATTTCTTTTAAATTTGGCATGCTAATTAAGCACCTCAAAATTAAGATGTTCAGCAAGTTTCAGGTGAATCGGGCGATTAGTTTTTTTTTTAAATAATTTTTTTTAAATAAAAAAAAAACTTATGGTACGATTGACCTGAAACTTGCTGAATATCTTTATTTCGATATGCTTAATCACCCTGCTAAATTTCGTAAAGATCGGAGAAAAATCGATTTTTTGGTCAAAAAAAGAGCAAAGACTATAGTCTTTGCTTTTTTTCAAAATTTTTTGAAAAATAGATTTCTTTTAAATTTGGCATGCTAATTAAGCACCTCAAAATTAAGATGTTCAGCAAGTTTCAGGTGAATCGGGCGATTAGTTTTTTTTTTAAATAATTTTTTTTAAATAAAAAAAAAACTTATGGTACGATTGACCTGAAACTTGCTGAATATCTTTATTTCGATATGCTTAATCACCCTGCTAAATTTCGTAAAGATCGGAGAAAAATCGATTTTTTGGTCAAAAAAAGAGCAAAGACTATATATAGTCTTTGCTTTTTTTCAAAATTTTTTGAAAAATAGATTTCTTTTAAATTTGGCATGCTAATTAAGCACCTCAAAATTAAGATGTTCAGCAAGTTTCAGGTGAATCGGGCGATTAGTTTTTTTTTTAAATAATTTTTTTTAAATAAAAAAAAAACTTATGGTACGATTGACCTGAAACTTGCTGAATATCTTTATTTCGATATGCTTAATCACCCTGCTAAATTTCGTAAAGATCGGAGAAAAATCGATTTTTTGGTCAAAAAAAGAGCAAAGACTATAGTCTTTGCTTTTTTTCAAAATTTTTTGAAAAATAGATTTCTTTTAAATTTGGCATGCTAATTAAGCACCTCAAAATTAAGATGTTCAGCAAGTTTCAGGTGAATCGGGCGATTAGTTTTTTTTTTAAATAATTTTTTTTAAATAAAAAAAAAACTTATGGTACGATTGACCTGAAACTTGCTGAATATCTTTATTTCGATATGCTTAATCACCCTGCTAAATTTCGTAAAGATCGGAGAAAAATCGATTTTTTGGTCAAAAAAGAACAAAGTCTTTGCTTTTTTTCAAAATTTTTTGAAAAATAGATTTCTTTTAAATTTGGCATGCTAATTAAGCACCTCAAAATTAAGATGTTCAGCAAGTTTCAGGTGAATCGGGCGATTAGTTTTTTTTTTAAATAATTTTTTTTAAATAAAAAAAAAACTTATGGTACGATTGACCTGAAACTTGCTGAATATCTTTATTTCGATATGCTTAATCACCCTGCTAAATTTCGTAAAGATCGGAGAAAAATCGATTTTTTGGTCAAAAAAAGAGCAAAGACTATAGTCTTTGCTTTTTTTCAAAATTTTTTGAAAAATAGATTTCTTTTAAATTTGGCATGCTAATTAAGCACCTCAAAATTAAGATGTTCAGCAAGTTTCAGGTGAATCGGGCGATTAGTTTTTTTTTTAAATAATTTTTTTTAAATAAAAAAAAAACTTATGGTACGATTGACCTGAAACTTGCTGAATATCTTTATTTCGATATGCTTAATCACCCTGCTAAATTTCGTAAAGATCGGAGAAAAATCGATTTTTTGGTCAAAAAAAGAGCAAAGACTATAGTCTTTGCTTTTATTCAAAAATTTTTGAAAAATAGATTTCTTTTAAATTTGGCATGCTAATTAAGCACCTCAAAATTAAGATGTTCAGCAAGTTTCAGGTGAATCGGGCGATTAGTTTTTTTTTTTAATAATTTTTTTTAAATAAAAAAAAAACTTATGGTACGATTGACCTGAAACTTGCTGAATATCTTTATTTCGATATGCTTAATCACCCTGCTAAATTTCGTAAAGATCGGAGAAAAATCGATTTTTTGGTCAAAAAAAGAGCAAAGACTATAGTCTTTGCTTTTTTTCAAAATTTTTTGAAAAATAGATTTCTTTTAAATTTGGCATGCTAATTAAGCACCTCAAAATTAAGATGTTCAGCAAGTTTCAGGTGAATCGGGCGATTAGTTTTTTTTTTAAATAATTTTTTTTAAATAAAAAAAAAACTTATGGTACGATTGACCTGAAACTTGCTGAATATCTTTATTTCGATATGCTTAATCACCCTGCTAAATTTCGTAAAGATCGGAGAAAAATCGATTTTTTGGTCAAAAAAAGAGCAAAGACTATAGTCTTTGCTTTTTTTCAAAATTTTTTGAAAAATAGATTTCTTTTAAATTTGGCATGCTAATTAAGCACCTCAAAATTAAGATGTTCAGCAAGTTTCAGGTGAATCGGGCGATTAGTTTTTTTTTTTTAATAATTTTTTTTAAATAAAAAAAAAACTTATGGTACGATTGACCTGAAACTTGCTGAATATCTTTATTTCGATATGCTTAATCACCCTGCTCAATTTCGTAAAGATCGGAGAAAAATCGATTTTTTGGTCAAAAAAAGAGCAAAGACTATAGTCTTTGCTTTTTTTCAAAATTTTTTGAAAAATAGATTTCTTTTAAATTTGGCATGCTAATTAAGCACCTCAAAATTAAGATGTTCAGCAAGTTTCAGGTGAATCGGGCGATTAGTTTTTTTTTTAAATAATTTTTTTTAAATAAAAAAAAAACTTATGGTACGATTGACCTGAAACTTGCTGAATATCTTTATTTCGATATGCTTAATCACCCTGCTAAATTTCGTAAAGATCGGAGAAAAATCGATTTTTTGGTCAAAAAAAGAGCAAAGACTATAGTCTTTGCTTTTTTTCAAAATTTTTTGAAAAATAGATTTCTTTTAAATTTGGCATGCTAATTAAGCACCTCAAAATTAAGATGTTCAGCAAGTTTCAGGTGAATCGGGCGATTAGTTTTTTTTTTAAATAATTTTTTTTAAATAAAAAAAAAACTTATGGTACGATTGACCTGAAACTTGCTGAATATCTTTATTTCGATATGCTTAATCACCCTGCTAAATTTCGTAAAGATCGGAGAAAAATCGATTTTTTGGTCAAAAAAAGAGCAAAGACTATAGTCTTTGCTTTTTTTCAAAATTTTTTGAAAAATAGATTTCTTTTAAATTTGGCATGCTAATTAAGCACCTCAAAATTAAGATGTTCAGCAAGTTTCAGGTGAATCGGGCGATTAGTTTTTTTTTTAAATAATTTTTTTTATATAAAAAAAAAACTTATGGTACGATTGACCTGAAACTTGCTGAATATCTTTATTTCGATATGCTTAATCACCCTGCTAAATTTCGTAAAGATCGGATAAAAATCGATTTTTTGGTCAAAAAAAGAGCAAAGACTATAGTCTTTGCTTTTTTTCAAAAATTTTTGAAAAATAGATTTCTTTTAAATTTGGCATGCTAATTAAGCACCTCAAAATTAAGATGTTCAGCAAGTTTCAGGTGAATCGGGCGATTAGTTTTTTTTTTAAATAATTTTTTTTAAATAAAAAAAAAACTTATGGTACGATTGACCTGAAACTTGCTGAATATCTTTATTTCGATATGCTTAATCACCCTGCTAAATTTCGTAAAGATCGGAGAAAAATCGATTTTTTGGTCAAAAAAAGAGCAAAGACTATAGTCTTTGCTTTTTTTCAAAATTTTTTGAAAAATAGATTTCTTTTAAATTTGGCATGCTAATTAAGCACCTCAAAATTAAGATGTTCAGCAAGTTTCAGGTGAATCGGGCGATTAGTTTTTTTTTTAAATAATTTTTTTTAAATAAAAAAAAAACTTATGGTACGATTGACCTGAAACTTGCTGAATATCTTTATTTCGATATGCTTAATCACCCTGCTAAATTTCGTAAAGATCGGAGAAAAATCGATTTTTTGGTCAAAAAAAGAGCAAAGACTATAGTCTTTGCTTTTTTTCAAAATTTTTTGAAAAATAGATTTCTTTTAAATTTGGCATGCTAATTAAGCACCTCAAAATTAAGATGTTCAGCAAGTTTCAGGTGAATCGGGCGATTAGTTTTTTTTTTAAATAATTTTTTTTAAATAAAAAAAAAACTTATGGTACGATTGACCTGAAACTTGCTGAATATCTTTATTTCGATATGCTTAATCACCCTGCTAAATTTCGTAAAGATCGGAGAAAAATCGATTTTTTGGTCAAAAAAAGAGCAAAGACTATAGTCTTTGCTTTTTTTCAAAATTTTTTGAAAAATAGATTTCTTTTAAATTTGGCATGCTAATTAAGCACCTCAAAATTAAGATGTTCAGCAAGTTTCAGGTGAATCGGGCGATTAGTTTTTTTTTTAAATAATTTTTTTTAAATAAAAAAAAAACTTATGGTACGATTGACCTGAAACTTGCTGAATATCTTTATTTCGATATGCTTAATCACCCTGCTAAATTTCGTAAAGATCGGAGAAAAATCGATTTTTTGGTCAAAAAAAGAGCAAAGACTATAGTCTTTGCTTTTTTTCAAAATTTTTTGAAAAATAGATTTCTTTTAAATTTGGCATGCTAATTAAGCACCTCAAAATTAAGATGTTCAGCAAGTTTCAGGTGAATCGGGCGATTAGTTTTTTTTTTTTAATAATTTTTTTTAAATAAAAAAAAAACTTATGGTACGATTGACCTGAAACTTGCTGAATATCTTTATTTCGATATGCTTAATCACCCTGCTCAATTTCGTAAAGATCGGAGAAAAATCGATTTTTTGGTCAAAAAAAGAGCAAAGACTATAGTCTTTGCTTTTTTTCAAAATTTTTTGAAAAATAGATTTCTTTTAAATTTGGCATGCTAATTAAGCACCTCAAAATTAAGATGTTCAGCAAGTTTCAGGTGAATCGGGCGATTAGTTTTTTTTTTAAATAATTTTTTTTAAATAAAAAAAAAACTTATGGTACGATTGACCTGAAACTTGCTGAATATCTTTATTTCGATATGCTTAATCACCCTGCTAAATTTCGTAAAGATCGGAGAAAAATCGATTTTTTGGTCAAAAAAAGAGCAAAGACTATAGTCTTTGCTTTTTTTCAAAATTTTTTGAAAAATAGATTTCTTTTAAATTTGGCATGCTAATTAAGCACCTCAAAATTAAGATGTTCAGCAAGTTTCAGGTGAATCGGGCGATTAGTTTTTTTTTTAAATAATTTTTTTTAAATAAAAAAAAAACTTATGGTACGATTGACCTGAAACTTGCTGAATATCTTTATTTCGATATGCTTAATCACCCTGCTAAATTTCGTAAAGATCGGAGAAAAATCGATTTTTTGGTCAAAAAAAGAGCAAAGACTATAGTCTTTGCTTTTTTTCAAAATTTTTTGAAAAATAGATTTCTTTTAAATTTGGCATGCTAATTAAGCACCTCAAAATTAAGATGTTCAGCAAGTTTCAGGTGAATCGGGCGATTAGTTTTTTTTTTAAATAATTTTTTTTATATAAAAAAAAAACTTATGGTACTATTGACCTGAAACTTGCTGAATATCTTTATTTCGATATGCTTAATCACCCTGCTAAATTTCGTAAAGATCGGATAAAAATCGATTTTTTGGTCAAAAAAAGAGCAAAGACTATAGTCTTTGCTTTTTTTCAAAAATTTTTGAAAAATAGATTTCTTTTAAATTTGGCATGCTAATTAAGCACCTCAAAATTAAGATGTTCAGCAAGTTGCAGGTGAATCGGGCGATTAGTTTTTTTTTTAAATAATTTTTTTTAAATAAAAAAAAAACTTATGGTACGATTGACCTGAAACTTGCTGAATATCTTTATTTCGATATGCTTAATCACCCTGCTAAATTTCGTAAAGATCGGAGAAAAATCGATTTTTTGGTCAAAAAAAGAGCAAAGACTATAGTCTTTGCTTTTTTTCAAAATTTTTTGAAAAATAGATTTCTTTTAAATTTGGCATGCTAATTAAGCACCTCAAAATTAAGATGTTCAGCAAGTTTCAGGTGAATCGGGCGATTAGTTTTTTTTTTAAATAATTTTTTTTAAATAAAAAAAAAACTTATGGTACGATTGACCTGAAACTTGCTGAATATCTTTATTTCGATATGCTTAATCACCCTGCTAAATTTCGTAAAGATCGGAGAAAAATCGATTTTTTGGTCAAAAAAAGAGCAAAGACTATAGTCTTTGCTTTTTTTCAAAATTTTTTGAAAAATAGATTTCTTTTAAATTTGGCATGCTAATTAAGCACCTCAAAATTAAGATGTTCAGCAAGTTTCAGGTGAATCGGGCGATTAGTTTTTTTTTTAAATAATTTTTTTTAAATAAAAAAAAAACTTATGGTACGATTGACCTGAAACTTGCTGAATATCTTTATTTCGATATGCTTAATCACCCTGCTAAATTTCGTAAAGATCGGAGAAAAATCGATTTTTTGGTCAAAAAAAGAGCAAAGACTATATATAGTCTTTGCTTTTTTTCAAAATTTTTTGAAAAATAGATTTCTTTTAAATTTGGCATGCTAATTAAGCACCTCAAAATTAAGATGTTCAGCAAGTTTCAGGTGAATCGGGCGATTAGTTTTTTTTTTAAATAATTTTTTTTAAATAAAAAAAAAACTTATGGTACGATTGACCTGAAACTTGCTGAATATCTTTATTTCGATATGCTTAATCACCCTGCTAAATTTCGTAAAGATCGGAGAAAAATCGATTTTTTGGTCAAAAAAAGAGCAAAGACTATAGTCTTTGCTTTTTTTCAAAATTTTTTGAAAAATAGATTTCTTTTAAATTTGGCATGCTAATTAAGCACCTCAAAATTAAGATGTTCAGCAAGTTTCAGGTGAATCGGGCGATTAGTTTTTTTTTTAAATAATTTTTTTTATATAAAAAAAAAACTTATGGTACGATTGACCTGAAACTTGCTGAATATCTTTATTTCGATATGCTTAATCACCCTGCTAAATTTCGTAAAGATCGGATAAAAATCGATTTTTTGGTCAAAAAAAGAGCAAAGACTATAGTCTTTGCTTTTTTTCAAAATTTTTTGAAAAATAGATTTCTTTTAAATTTGGCATGCTAATTAAGCACCTCAAAATTAAGATGTTCAGCAAGTTTCAGGTGAATCGGGCGATTAGTTTTTTTTTTAAATAATTTTTTTTAAATAAAAAAAAAACTTATGGTACGATTGACCTGAAACTTGCTGAATATCTTTATTTCGATATGCTTAATCACCCTGCTAAATTTCGTAAAGATCGGATAAAAATCGATTTTTTGGTCAAAAAAAGAGCAAAGACTAGTCTTTGCTTTTTTTCAAAAATTTTTGAAAAATAGATTTCTTTTAAATTTGGCATGCTAATTAAGCACCTCAAAATTAAGATGTTCAGCAAGTTTCAGGTGAATCGGGCGATTAGTTTTTTTTTTAAATAATTTTTTTTAAATAAAAAAAAAACTTATGGTACGATTGACCTGAAACTTGCTGAATATTTTTATTTCGATATGCTTAATCACCCTGCTAAATTTCGTAAAGATCGGAGAAAAATCGATTTTTTGGTCAAAAAAAGAGCAAAGACTATAGTCTTTGCTTTTTTTCAAAATTTTTTGAAAAATAGATTTCTTTTAAATTTGGCATGCTAATTAAGCACCTCAAAATTAAGATGTTCAGCAAGTTTCAGGTGAATCGGGCGATTAGTTTTTTTTTTAAATAATTTTTTTTAAATAAAAAAAAAACTTATGGTACGATTGACCTGAAACTTGCTGAATATCTTTATTTCGATATGCTTAATCACCCTGCTAAATTTCGTAAAGATCGGAGAAAAATCGATTTTTTGGTCAAAAAAAGAGCAAAGACTATAGTCTTTGCTTTTTTTCAAAATTTTTTGAAAAATAGATTTCTTTTAAATTTGGCATGCTAATTAAGCACCTCAAAATTAAGATGTTCAGCAAGTTTCAGGTGAATCGGGCGATTAGTTTTTTTTTTAAATAATTTTTTTTAAATAAAAAAAAAACTTATGGTACGATTGACCTGAAACTTGCTGAATATCTTTATTTCGATATGCTTAATCACCCTGCTAAATTTCGTAAAGATCGGAGAAAAATCGATTTTTTGGTCAAAAAAAGAGCAAAGACTATAGTCTTTGCTTTTTTTCAAAATTTTTTGAAAAATAGATTTCTTTTAAATTTGGCATGCTAATTAAGCACCTCAAAATTAAGATGTTCAGCAAGTTTCAGGTGAATCGGGCGATTAGTTTTTTTTTTAAATAATTTTTTTTATATAAAAAAAAAAACTTATGGTACGATTGACCTGAAACTTGCTGAATATCTTTATTTCGATATGCTTAATCACCCTGCTAAATTTCGTAAAGATCGGATAAAAATCGATTTTTTGGTCAAAAAAAGAGCAAAGACAATAGTCTTTGCTTTTTTTCAAAAATTTTTGAAAAATAGATTTCTTTTAAATTTGGCATGCTAATTAAGCACCTCAAAATTAAGATGTTCAGCAAGTTTCAGGTGAATCGGGCGATTAGTTTTTTTTTTAAATAATTTTTTTTAAATAAAAAAAAAACTTATGGTACGATTGACCTGAAACTTGCTGAATATCTTTATTTCGATATGCTTAATCACCCTGCTAAATTTCGTAAAGATCGGAGAAAAATCGATTTTTTGGTCAAAAAAAGAGCAAAGACTATAGTCTTTGCTTTTTTTCAAAATTTTTTGAAAAATAGATTTCTTTTAAATTTGGCATGCTAATTAAGCACCTCAAAATTAAGATGTTCAGCAAGTTTCAGGTGAATCGGGCGATTAGTTTTTTTTTTAAATAATTTTTTTTAAATAAAAAAAAAACTTATGGTACGATTGACCTGAAACTTGCTGAATATCTTTATTTCGATATGCTTAATCACCCTGCTAAATTTCGTAAAGATCGGAGAAAAATCGATTTTTTGGTCAAAAAAAGAGCAAAGACTATAGTCTTTGCTTTTTTTCAAAATTTTTTGAAAAATAGATTTCTTTTAAATTTGGCATGCTAATTAAGCACCTCAAAATTAAGATGTTCAGCAAGTTTCAGGTGAATCGGGCGATTAGTTTTTTTTTTAAATAATTTTTTTTAAATAAAAAAAAAACTTATGGTACGATTGACCTGAAACTTGCTGAATATCTTTATTTCGATATGCTTAATCACCCTGCTAAATTTCGTAAAGATCGGAGAAAAATCGATTTTTTGGTCAAAAAAAGAGCAAAGACTATAATAGTCTTTGCTTTTTTTCAAAATTTTTTGAAAAATAGATTTCTTTTAAATTTGGCATGCTAATTAAGCACCTCAAAATTAAGATGCTCAGCAAGTTTCAGGTGAATCGGGCGATTAGTTTTTTTTTTAAATAATTTTTTTTAAATAAAAAAAAAACTTATGGTACGATTGACCTGAAACTTGCTGAATATCTTTATTTCGATATGCTTAATCACCCTGCTAAATTTCGTAAAGATCGGAGAAAAATCGATTTTTTGGTCAAAAAAAGAGCAAAGACTATAGTCTTTGCTTTTTTTCAAAATTTTTTGAAAAATAGATTTCTTTTAAATTTGGCATGCTAATTAAGCACCTCAAAATTAAGATGTTCAGCAAGTTTCAGGTGAATCGGGCGATTAGTTTTTTTTTTAAATAATTTTTTTTATATAAAAAAAAAACTTATGGTACGATTGACCTGAAACTTGCTGAATATCTTTATTTCGATATGCTTAATCACCCTGCTAAATTTCGTAAAGATCGGATAAAAATCGATTTTTTGGTCAAAAAAAGAGCAAAGACTATAGTCTTTGCTTTTTTTCAAAAATTTTTGAAAAATAGATTTCTTTTAAATTTGGCATGCTAATTAAGCACCTCAAAATTAAGATGTTCAGCAAGTTTCAGGTGAATCGGGCGATTAGTTTTTTTTTAAATAATTTTTTTTAAATAAAAAAAAAACTTATGGTACGATTGACCTGAAACTTGCTGAATATCTTTATTTCGATATGCTTAATCACCCTGCTAAATTTCGTAAAGATCGGAGAAAAATCGATTTTTTGGTCAAAAAAAGAGAAAAAAAGAGAAGAGTCTTTGCTTTTTTTCAAAATTTTTTGAAAAATAGATTTCTTTTAAATTTGGCATGCTAATTAAGCACCTCAAAATTAAGATGTTCAGCAAGTTTCAGGTGAATCGGGCGATTAGTTTTTTTTTTAAATAATTTTTTTTAAATAAAAAAAAAACTTATGGTACGATTGACCTGAAACTTGCTGAATATCTTTATTTCGATATGCTTAATCACCCTGCTAAATTTCGTAAAGATCGGAGAAAAATCGATTTTTTGGTCAAAAAAAGAGCAAAGACTATAGTCTTTGCTTTTTTTCAAAATTTTTTGAAAAATAGATTTCTTTTAAATTTGGCATGCTAATTAAGCACCTCAAAATTAAGATGTTCAGCAAGTTTCAGGTGAATCGGGCGATTAGTTTTTTTTTTAAATAATTTTTTTTAAATAAAAAAAAAACTTATGGTACGATTGACCTGAAACTTGCTGAATATCTTTATTTCGATATGCTTAATCACCCTGCTAAATTTCGTAAAGATCGGAGAAAAATCGATTTTTTGGTCAAAAAAAGAGCAAAGACTATAGTCTTTGCTTTTTTTCAAAATTTTTTGAAAAATAAATTTCTTTTAAATTTGGCATGCTAATTAAGCACCTCAAAATTAAGATGTTCAGCAAGTTTCAGGTGAATCGGGCGATTAGTTTTTTTTTTAAATAATTTTTTTTAAATAAAAAAAAAACTTATGGTACGATTGACCTGAAACTTGCTGAATATCTTTATTTCGATATGCTTAATCACCCTGCTAAATTTCGTAAAGATCGGATAAAAATCGATTTTTTGGTCAAAAAAAGAGCAAAGACTATAGTCTTTGCTTTTTTTCAAAATTTTTTGAAAAATAGATTTCTTTTAAATTTGGCATGCTAATTAAGCACCTCAAAATTAAGATGTTCAGCAAGTTTCAGGTGAATCGGGCGATTAGTTTTTTTTTTAAATAATTTTTTTTAAATAAAAAAAAAACTTATGGTACGATTGACCTGAAACTTGCTGAATATCTTTATTTCGATATGCTTAATCACCCTGCTAAATTTCGTAAAGATCGGAGAAAAATCGATTTTTTGGTCAAAAAAAGAGCAAAGACTATAGTCTTTGCTTTTTTTCAAAATTTTTTGAAAAATAGATTTCTTTTAAATTTGGCATGCTAATTAAGCACCTCAAAATTAAGATGTTCAGCAAGTTTCAGGTGAATCGGGCGATTAGTTTTTTTTTTAAATAATTTTTTTTAAATAAAAAAAAAACTTATGGTACGATTGACCTGAAACTTGCTGAATATCTTTATTTCGATATGCTTAATCACCCTGCTAAATTTCGTAAAGATCGGAGAAAAATCGATTTTTTGGTCAAAAAAAGAGCAAAGACTATATATAGTCTTTGCTTTTTTTCAAAATTTTTTGAAAAATAGATTTCTTTTAAATTTGGCATGCTAATTAAGCACCTCAAAATTAAGATGTTCAGCAAGTTTCAGGTGAATCGGGCGATTAGTTTTTTTTTTAAATAATTTTTTTTATATAAAAAAAAAACTTATGGTACGATTGACCTGAAACTTGCTGAATATCTTTATTTCGATATGCTTAATCACCCTGCTAAATTTCGTAAAGATCGGATAAAAATCGATTTTTTGGTCAAAAAAAGAGCAAAGACTATAGTCTTTGCTTTTTTTCAAAAATTTTTGAAAAATAGATTTCTTTTAAATTTGGCATACTAATTAAGCACCTCAAAATTAAGATGTTCAGCAAGTTTCAGGTGAATCGGGCGATTAGTTTTTTTTTTAAATAATTTTTTTTAAATAAAAAAAAAACTTATGGTACGATTGACCTGAAACTTGCTGAATATCTTTATTTCGATATGCTTAATCACCCTGCTAAATTTCGTAAAGATCGGAGAAAAATCGATTTTTTGGTCAAAAAAAGAGCAAAGACTATATTGCTTTTTTTCAAAATTTTTTGAAAAATAGATTTCTTTTAAATTTGGCATGCTAATTAAGCACCTCAAAATTAAGATGTTCAGCAAGTTTCAGGTGAATCGGGCGATTAGTTTTTTTTTTAAATAATTTTTTTTAAATAAAAAAAAAACTTATGGTACGATTGACCTGAAACTTGCTGAATATCTTTATTTCGATATGCTTAATCACCCTGCTAAATTTCGTAAAGATCGGAGAAAAATCGATTTTTTGGTCAAAAAAAGAGCAAAGACTATAGTCTTTGCTTTTTTTCAAAATTTTTTGAAAAATAGATTTCTTTTAAATTTGGCATGCTAATTAGGCACCTCAAAATTAAGATGTTCAGCAAGTTTCAGGTGAATCGGGCGATTAGTTTTTTTTTAAATAATTTTTTTTAAATAAAAAAAAAACTTATGGTACGATTGACCTGAAACTTGCTGAATATCTTTATTTCGATATGCTTAATCACCCTGCTAAATTTCGTAAAGATCGGAGAAAAATCGATTTTTTGGTCAAAAAAAGAGCAAAGACTATAGTCTTTGCTTTTTTTCAACATTTTTTGAAAAATAGATTTCTTTTAAATTTGGCATGCTAATTAAGCACCTCAAAATTAAGATGTTCAGCAAGTTTCAGGTGAATCGGGCGATTAGTTTTTTTTTTAAATAATTTTTTTTAAATAAAAAAAAAACTTATGGTACGATTGACCTGAAACTTGCTGAATATCTTTATTTCGATATGCTTAATCACCCTGCTAAATTTCGTAAAGATCGGAGAAAAATCGATTTTTTGGTCAAAAAAAGAGCAAAGACTATAGTCTTTGCTTTTTTTCAAAATTTTTTGAAAAATAGATTTCTTTTAAATTTGGCATGCTAATTAAGCACCTCAAAATTAAGATGTTCAGCAAGTTTCAGGTGAATCGGGCGATTAGTTTTTTTTTTAAATAATTTTTTTTATATAAAAAAAAAACTTATGGTACGATTGACCTGAAACTTGCTGAATATCTTTATTTCGATATGCTTAATCACCCTGCTAAATTTCGTAAAGATCGGATAAAAATCGATTTTTTGGTCAAAAAAAGAGCAAAGACTATAGTCTTTGCTTTTTTTCAAAATTTTTTGAAAAATAGATTTCTTTTAAATTTGGCATGCTAATTAAGCACCTCAAAATTAAGATGTTCAGCAAGTTTCAGGTGAATCGGGCGATTAGTTTTTTTTTTAAATAATTTTTTTTAAATAAAAAAAAAACTTATGGTACGATTGACCTGAAACTTGCCGAATATCTTTATTTCGATATGCTTAATCACCCTGCTAAATTTCGTAAAGATCGGAGAAAAATCGATTTTTTGGTCAAAAAAAGAGCAAAGACTATAGTCTTTGCTTTTTTTCAAAATTTTTTGAAAAATAGATTTCTTTTAAATTTGGCATGCTAATTAAGCACCTCAAAATTAAGATGTTCAGCAAGTTTCAGGTGAATCGGGCGATTAGTTTTTTTTTTAAATAATTTTTTTTATATAAAAAAAAAACTTATGGTACGATTGACCTGAAACTTGCTGAATATCTTTATTTCGATATGCTTAATCACCCTGCTAAATTTCGTAAAGATCGGATAAAAATCGATTTTTTGGTCAAAAAAAGAGCAAAGACTATAGTCTTTGCTTTTTTTCAAAAATTTTTGAAAAATAGATTTCTTTTAAATTTGGCATGCTAATTAAGCACCTCAAAATTAAGATGTTCAGCAAGTTTCAGGTGAATCGGGCGATTAGTTTTTTTTTTAAATAATTTTTTTTAAATAAAAAAAAAACTTATGGTACGATTGACCTGAAACTTGCTGAATATCTTTATTTCGATATGCTTAATCACCCTGCTAAATTTCGTAAAGATCGGAGAAAAATCGATTTTTTGGTCAAAAAAAGAGCAAAGACTATAGTCTTTGCTTTTTTTCAAAATTTTTTGAAAAATAGATTTCTTTTAAATTTGGCATGCTAATTAAGCACCTCAAAATTAAGATGTTCAGCAAGTTTCAGGTGAATCGGGCGATTAGTTTTTTTTTTAAATAATTTTTTTTAAATAAAAAAAAAACTTATGGTACGATTGACCTGAAACTTGCCGAATATCTTTATTTCGATATGCTTAATCACCCTGCTAAATTTCGTAAAGATCGGAGAAAAATCGATTTTTTGGTCAAAAAAAGAGCAAAGACTATAGTCTTTGCTTTTTTTCAAAATTTTTTGAAAAATAGATTTCTTTTAAATTTGGCATGCTAATTAAGCACCTCAAAATTAAGATGTTCAGCAAGTTTCAGGTGAATCGGGCGATTAGTTTTTTTTTTAAATAATTTTTTTTATATAAAAAAAAAACTTATGGTACGATTGACCTGAAACTTGCTGAATATCTTTATTTCGATATGCTTAATCACCCTGCTAAATTTCGTAAAGATCGGATAAAAATCGATTTTTTGGTCAAAAAAAGAGCAAAGACTATAGTCTTTGCTTTTTTTCAAAAATTTTTGAAAAATAGATTTCTTTTAAATTTGGCATGCTAATTAAGCACCTCAAAATTAAGATGTTCAGCAAGTTTCAGGTGAATCGGGCGATTAGTTTTTTTTTTAAATAATTTTTTTTAAATAAAAAAAAAACTTATGGTACGATTGACCTGAAACTTGCTGAATATCTTTATTTCGATATGCTTAATCACCCTGCTAAATTTCGTAAAGATCGGAGAAAAATCGATTTTTTGGTCAAAAAAAGAGCAAAGACTATAGTCTTTGCTTTTTTTCAAAATTTTTTGAAAAATAGATTTCTTTTAAATTTGGCATGCTAATTAAGCACCTCAAAATTAAGATGTTCAGCAAGTTTCAGGTGAATCGGGCGATTAGTTTTTTTTTTAAATAATTTTTTTTAAATAAAAAAAAAACTTATGGTACGATTGACCTGAAACTTGCCGAATATCTTTATTTCGATATGCTTAATCACCCTGCTAAATTTCGTAAAGATCGGAGAAAAATCGATTTTTTGGTCAAAAAAAGAGCAAAGACTATAGTCTTTGCTTTTTTTCAAAATTTTTTGAAAAATAGATTTCTTTTAAATTTGGCATGCTAATTAAGCACCTCAAAATTAAGATGTTCAGCAAGTTTCAGGTGAATCGGGCGATTAGTTTTTTTTTTAAATAATTTTTTTTATATAAAAAAAAAACTTATGGTACGATTGACCTGAAACTTGCTGAATATCTTTATTTCGATATGCTTAATCACCCTGCTAAATTTCGTAAAGATCGGATAAAAATCGATTTTTTGGTCAAAAAAAGAGCAAAGACTATAGTCTTTGCTTTTTTTCAAAAATTTTTGAAAAATAGATTTCTTTTAAATTTGGCATGCTAATTAAGCACCTCAAAATTAAGATGTTCAGCAAGTTTCAGGTGAATCGGGCGATTAGTTTTTTTTTTAAATAATTTTTTTTAAATAAAAAAAAAACTTATGGTACGATTGACCTGAAACTTGCTGAATATCTTTATTTCGATATGCTTAATCACCCTGCTAAATTTCGTAAAGATCGGAGAAAAATCGATTTTTTGGTCAAAAAAAGAGCAAAGACTATAGTCTTTGCTTTTTTTCAAAATTTTTTGAAAAATAGATTTCTTTTAAATTTGGCATGCTAATTAAGCACCTCAAAATTAAGATGTTCAGCAAGTTTCAGGTGAATCGGGCGATTAGTTTTTTTTTTAAATAATTTTTTTTAAATAAAAAAAAAACTTATGGTACGATTGACCTGAAACTTGCCGAATATCTTTATTTCGATATGCTTAATCACCCTGCTAAATTTCGTAAAGATCGGAGAAAAATCGATTTTTTGGTCAAAAAAAGAGCAAAGACTATAGTCTTTGCTTTTTTTCAAAATTTTTTGAAAAATAGATTTCTTTTAAATTTGGCATGCTAATTAAGCACCTCAAAATTAAGATGTTCAGCAAGTTTCAGGTGAATCGGGCGATTAGTTTTTTTTTTAAATAATTTTTTTTAAATAAAAAAAAAACTTATGGTACGATTGACCTGAAACTTGCTGAATATCTTTATTTCGATATGCTTAATCACCCTGCTAAATTTCGTAAAGATCGGAGAAAAATCGATTTTTTGGTCAAAAAAAGAGCAAAGACTATAGTCTTTGCTTTTTTTCAAAATTTTTTGAAAAATAGATTTCTTTTAAATTTGGCATGCTAATTAAGCACCTCAAAATTAAGATGTTCAGCAAGTTTCAGGTGAATCGGGCGATTAGTTTTTTTTTTAAATAATTTTTTTTAAATAAAAAAAAAACTTATGGTACGATTGACCTGAAACTTGCTGAATATCTTTATTTCGATATGCTTAATCACCCTGCTAAATTTCGTAAAGATCGGAGAAAAATCGATTTTTTGGTCAAAAAAAGAGCAAAGACTATAGTCTTTGCTTTTTTTCAAAATTTTTTGAAAAATAGATTTCTTTTAAATTTGGCATGCTAATTAAGCGCCTCAAAATTAAGATGTTCAGCAAGTTTCAGGTGAATCGGGCGATTAGTTTTTTTTTTTAAATAATTTTTTTTAAATAAAAAAAAAACTTATGGTACGATTGACCTGAAACTTGCTGAATATCTTTATTTCGATATGCTTAATCACCCTGCTAAATTTCGTAAAGATCGGAGAAAAATCGATTTTTTGGTCAAAAAAAGAGCAAAGACTATAGTCTTTGCTTTTTTTCAAAATTTTTTGAAAAATAGATTTCTTTTAAATTTGGCATGCTAATTAAGCACCTCAAAATTAAGATGTTCAGCAAGTTTCAGGTGAATCGGGCGATTAGTTTTTTTTTTAAATAATTTTTTTTTAAATAAAAAAAAAACTTATGGTACGATTGACCTGAAACTTGCTGAATATCTTTATTTCGATATGCTTAATCACCCTGCTAAATTTCGTAAAGATCGGAGAAAAATCGATTTTTTGGTCAAAAAAAGAGCAAAGACTATAGTCTTTGCTTTTTTTCAAAATTTTTTGAAAAATAGATTTCTTTTAAATTTGGCATGCTAATTAAGCACCTCAAAATTAAGATGTTCAGCAAGTTTCAGGTGAATCGGGCGATTAGTTTTTTTTTTAAATAATTTTTTTTAAATAAAAAAAAAACTTATGGTACGATTGACCTGAAACTTGCTGAATATCTTTATTTCGATATGCTTAATCACCCTGCTAAATTTCGTAAAGATCGGAGAAAAATCGATTTTTTGGTCAAAAAAAGAGCAAAGACTATAGTCTTTGCTTTTTTTCAAAATTTTTTGAAAAATAGATTTCTTTTAAATTTGGCATGCTAATTAAGCACCTCAAAATTAAGATGTTCAGCAAGTTTCAGGTGAATCGGGCGATTAGTTTTTTTTTTAAATAATTTTTTTTAAATAAAAAAAAAACTTATGGTACGATTGACCTGAAACTTGCTGAATATCTTTATTTCGATATGCTTAATCACCCTGCTAAATTTCATAAAGATCGGAGAAAAATCGATTTTTTGGTCAAAAAAAGAGCAAAGACTATAGTCTTTGCTTTTTTTCAAAAATTTTTGAAAAATAGATTTCTTTTAAATTTGGCATGCTAATTAAGCACCTCAAAATTAAGATGTTCAGCAAGTTTCAGGTGAATCGGGCGATTAGTTTTTTTTTTAAATAATTTTTTTTAAATAATTTTTTTTAAATAAAAAAAAAACTTATGGTACGATTGACCTGAAACTTGCTGAATATCTTTATTTCGATATGCTTAATCACCCTGCTAAATTTCGTAAAGATCGGAGAAAAATCGATTTTTTGGTCAAAAAAAGAGCAAAGACTATAGTCTTTGCTTTTTTTCAAAATTTTTTGAAAAATAGATTTCTTTTAAATTTGGCATGCTAATTAAGCACCTCAAAATTAAGATGTTCAGCAAGTTTCAGGTGAATCGGGCGATTAGTTTTTTTTTTAAATAATTTTTTTTAAATAAAAAAAAAACTTATGGTACGATTGACCTGAAACTTGCTGAATATCTTTATTTCGATATGCTTAATCACCCTGCTAAATTTCGTAAAGATCGGAGAAAAATCGATTTTTTGGTCAAAAAAAGAGCAAAGACTATAGTCTTTGCTTTTTTTCAAAATTTTTTGAAAAATAGATTTCTTTTAAATTTGGCATGCTAATTAAGCACCTCAAAATTAAGATGTTCAGCAAGTTTCAGGTGAATCGGGCGATTAGTTTTTTTTTTAAATAATTTTTTTTATATAAAAAAAAAACTTATGGTACGATTGACCTGAAACTTGCTGAATATCTTTATTTCGATATGCTTAATCACCCTGCTAAATTTCGTAAAGATCGGATAAAAATCGATTTTTTGGTCAAAAAAAGAGCAAAGACTATAGTCTTTGCTTTTTTTCAAAATTTTTTGAAAAATAGATTTCTTTTAAATTTGGCATGCTAATTAAGCACCTCAAAATTAAGATGTTCAGCAAGTTTCAGGTGAATCGGGCGATTAGTTTTTTTTTTAAATAATTTTTTTTAAATAAAAAAAAAACTTATGGTACGATTGACCTGAAACTTGCTGAATATCTTTATTTCGATATGCTTAATCACCCTGCTAAATTTCGTAAAGATCGGAGAAAAATCGATTTTTTGGTCAAAAAAAGAGCAAAGACTATAGTCTTTGCTTTTTTTCAAAATTTTTTGAAAAATAGATTTCTTTTAAATTTGGCATGCTAATTAAGCACCTCAAAATTAAGATGTTCAGCAAGTTTCAGGTGAATCGGGCGATTAGTTTTTTTTTTAAATAATTTTTTTTAAATAAAAAAAAAACTTATGGTACGATTGACCTGAAACTTGCTGAATATCTTTATTTCGATATGCTTAATCACCCTGCTAAATTTCGTAAAGATCGGATAAAAATCGATTTTTTGGTCAAAAAAAGAGCAAAGACTATAGTCTTTGCTTTTTTTCAAAAATTTTTGAAAAATAGATTTCTTTTAAATTTGGCATGCTAATTAAGCACCTCAAAATTAAGATGTTCAGCAAGTTTCAGGTGAATCGGGCGATTAGTTTTTTTTTTAAATAATTTTTTTTAAATAAAAAAAAAACTTATGGTACGATTGACCTGAAACTTGCTGAATATCTTTATTTCGATATGCTTAATCACCCTGCTAAATTTCGTAAAGATCGGAGAAAAATCGATTTTTTGGTCAAAAAAAGAGCAAAGACTATAGTCTTTGCTTTTTTTCAAAATTTTTTGAAAAATAGATTTCTTTTAAATTTGGCATGCTAATTAAGCACCTCAAAATTAAGATGTTCAGCAAGTTTCAGGTGAATCGGGCGATTAGTTTTTTTTTTAAATAATTTTTTTTAAATAAAAAAAAAACTTATGGTACGATTGACCTGAAACTTGCTGAATATCTTTATTTCGATATGCTTAATCACCCTGCTAAATTTCGTAAAGATCGGAGAAAAATCGATTTTTTGGTCAAAAAAAGAGCAAAGACTGTCTTTGCTTTTTTTCAAAATTTTTTGAAAAATAGATTTCTTTTAAATTTGGCATGCTAATTAAGCACCTCAAAATTAAGATGTTCAGCAAGTTTCAGGTGAATCGAGCGATTAGTTTTTTTTTTAAATAATTTTTTTTAAATAAAAAAAAAACTTATGGTACGATTGACCTGAAACTTGCTGAATATCTTTATTTCGATATGCTTAATCACCCTGCTAAATTTCGTAAAGATCGGAGAAAAATCGATTTTTTGGTCAAAAAAAGAGCAAAGACTATAGTCTTTGCTTTTTTTCAAAAATTTTTGAAAAATAGATTTCTTTTAAATTTGGCATGCTAATTAAGCACCTCAAAATTAAGATGTTCAGCAAGTTTCAGGTGAATCGGGCGATTAGTTTTTTTTTTAAAATAATTTTTTTTAAATAAAAAAAAAACTTATGGTACGATTGACCTGAAACTTGCTGAATATCTTTATTTCGATATGCTTAATCACCCTGCTAAATTTCGTAAAGATCGGAGAAAAATCGATTTTTTGGTCAAAAAAAGAGCAAAGACTATAGTCTTTGCTTTTTTTCAAAATTTTTTGAAAAATAGATTTCTTTTAAATTTGGCATGCTAATTAAGCACCTCAAAATTAAGATGTTCAGCAAGTTTCAGGTGAATCGGGCGATTAGTTTTTTTTTTAAATAATTTTTTTTATATAAAAAAAAAACTTATGGTACGATTGACCTGAAACTTGCTGAATATCTTTATTTCGATATGCTTAATCACCCTGCTAAATTTCGTAAAGATCGGATAAAAATCGATTTTTTGGTCAAAAAAAGAGCAAAGACTTATAGTCTTTGCTTTTTTTCAAAAATTTTTGAAAAATAGATTTCTTTTAAATTTGGCATGCTAATTAAGCACCTCAAAATTAAGATGTTCAGCAAGTTTCAGGTGAATCGGGCGATTAGTTTTTTTTTTAAATAATTTTTTTTAAATAAAAAAAAAACTTATGGTACGATTGACCTGAAACTTGCTGAATATCTTTATTTCGATATGCTTAATCACCCTGCTAAATTTCGTAAAGATCGGAGAAAAATCGATTTTTTGGTCAAAAAAAGAGCAAAGACTATAGTCTTTGCTTTTTTTCAAAATTTTTTGAAAAATAGATTTCTTTTAAATTTGGCATGCTAATTAAGCACCTCAAAATTAAGATGTTCAGCAAGTTTCAGGTGAATCGGGCGATTAGTTTTTTTTTTAAATAATTTTTTTTAAATAAAAAAAAAACTTATGGTACGATTGACCTGAAACTTGCTGAATATCTTTATTTCGATATGCTTAATCACCCTGCTAAATTTCGTAAAGATCGGAGAAAAATCGATTTTTTGGTCAAAAAAAGAGCAAAGACTATAGTCTTTGCTTTTTTTCAAAATTTTTTGAAAAATAGATTTCTTTTAAATTTGGCATGCTAATTAAGCACCTCAAAATTAAGATGTTCAGCAAGTTTCAGGTGAATCGGGCGATTAGTTTTTTTTTTAAATAATTTTTTTTAAATAAAAAAAAAACTTATGGTACGATTGACCTGAAACTTGCTGAATATCTTTATTTCGATATGCTTAATCACCCTGCTAAATTTCGTAAAGATCGGAGAAAAATCGATTTTTTGGTCAAAAAAAGAGCAAAGACTATAGTCTTTGCTTTTTTTCAAAATTTTTTGAAAAATAGATTTCTTTTAAATTTGGCATGCTAATTAAGCACCTCAAAATTAAGATGTTCAGCAAGTTTCAGGTGAATCGGGCGATTAGTTTTTTTTTTAAATAATTTTTTTTAAATAAAAAAAAAACTTATGGTACGATTGACCTGAAACTTGCTGAATATCTTTATTTCGATATGCTTAATCACCCTGCTAAATTTCGTAAAGATCGGAGAAAAATCGATTTTTTGGTCAAAAAAAGAGCAAAGACTATAGTCTTTGCTTTTTTTCAAAATTTTTTGAAAAATAGATTTCTTTTAAATTTGGCATGCTAATTAAGCACCTCAAAATTAAGATGTTCAGCAAGTTTCAGGTGAATCGGGCGATTAGTTTTTTTTTTAAATAATTTTTTTTAAATAAAAAAAAAACTTATGGTACGATTGACCTGAAACTTGCTGAATATCTTTATTTCGATATGCTTAATCACCCTGCTAAATTTCGTAAAGATCGGAGAAAAATCGATTTTTTGGTCAAAAAAAGAGCAAAGACTATAGTCTTTGCTTTTTTTCAAAATTTTTTGAAAAATAGATTTCTTTTAAATTTGGCATGCTAATTAAGCACCTCAAAATTAAGATGTTCAGCAAGTTTCAGGTGAATCGGGCGATTAGTTTTTTTTTTAAATAATTTTTTTTATATAAAAAAAAAACTTATGGTACGATTGACCTGAAACTTGCTGAATATCTTTATTTCGATATGCTTAATCACCCTGCTAAATTTCGTAAAGATCGGATAAAAATCGATTTTTTGGTCAAAAAAAGAGCAAAGACTTATAGTCTTTGCTTTTTTTCAAAAATTTTTGAAAAATAGATTTCTTTTAAATTTGGCATGCTAATTAAGCACCTCAAAATTAAGATGTTCAGCAAGTTTCAGGTGAATCGGGCGATTAGTTTTTTTTTTAAATAATTTTTTTTAAATAAAAAAAAAACTTATGGTACGATTGACCTGAAACTTGCTGAATATCTTTATTTCGATATGCTTAATCACCCTGCTAAATTTCGTAAAGATCGGAGAAAAATCGATTTTTTGGTCAAAAAAAGAGCAAAGACTATAGTCTTTGCTTTTTTTCAAAATTTTTTGAAAAATAGATTTCTTTTAAATTTGGCATGCTAATTAAGCACCTCAAAATTAAGATGTTCAGCAAGTTTCAGGTGAATCGGGCGATTAGTTTTTTTTTTAAATAATTTTTTTTAAATAAAAAAAAAACTTATGGTACGATTGACCTGAAACTTGCTGAATATCTTTATTTCGATATGCTTAATCACCCTGCTAAATTTCGTAAAGATCGGAGAAAAATCGATTTTTTGGTCAAAAAAAGAGCAAAGACTATAGTCTTTGCTTTTTTTCAAAATTTTTTGAAAAATAGATTTCTTTTAAATTTGGCATGCTAATTAAGCACCTCAAAATTAAGATGTTCAGCAAGTTTCAGGTGAATCGGGCGATTAGTTTTTTTTTTAAATAATTTTTTTTAAATAAAAAAAAAACTTATGGTACGATTGACCTGAAACTTGCTGAATATCTTTATTTCGATATGCTTAATCACCCTGCTAAATTTCGTAAAGATCGGAGAAAAATCGATTTTTTGGTCAAAAAAAGAGCAAAGACTATAGTCTTTGCTTTTTTTCAAAATTTTTTGAAAAATAGATTTCTTTTAAATTTGGCATGCTAATTAAGCACCTCAAAATTAAGATGTTCAGCAAGTTTCAGGTGAATCGGGCGATTAGTTTTTTTTTTAAATAATTTTTTTTAAATAAAAAAAAAACTTATGGTACGATTGACCTGAAACTTGCTGAATATCTTTATTTCGATATGCTTAATCACCCTGCTAAATTTCGTAAAGATCGGAGAAAAATCGATTTTTTGGTCAAAAAAAGAGCAAAGACTATAGTCTTTGCTTTTTTTCAAAATTTTTTGAAAAATAGATTTCTTTTAAATTTGGCATGCTAATTAAGCACCTCAAAATTAAGATGTTCAGCAAGTTTCAGGTGAATCGGGCGATTAGTTTTTTTTTTAAATAATTTTTTTTAAATAAAAAAAAAACTTATGGTACGATTGACCTGAAACTTGCTGAATATCTTTATTTCGATATGCTTAATCACCCTGCTAAATTTCGTAAAGATCGGAGAAAAATCGATTTTTTGGTCAAAAAAAGAGCGAAGACTATAGTCTTTGCTTTTTTTCAAAATTTTTTGAAAAATAGATTTCTTTTAAATTTGGCATGCTAATTAAGCACCTCAAAATTAAGATGTTCAGCAAGTTTCAGGTGAATCGGGCGATTAGTTTTTTTTTTAAATAATTTTTTTTATATAAAAAAAAAACTTATGGTACGATTGACCTGAAACTTGCTGAATATCTTTATTTCGATATGCTTAATCACCCTGCTAAATTTCGTAAAGATCGGATAAAAATCGATTTTTTGGTCAAAAAAAGAGCAAAGACTTATAGTCTTTGCTTTTTTTCAAAAATTTTTGAAAAATAGATTTCTTTTAAATTTGGCATGCTAATTAAGCACCTCAAAATTAAGATGTTCAGCAAGTTTCAGGTGAATCGGGCGATTAGTTTTTTTTTTAAATAATTTTTTTTAAATAAAAAAAAAACTTATGGTACGATTGACCTGAAACTTGCTGAATATCTTTATTTCGATATGCTTAATCACCCTGCTAAATTTCGTAAAGATCGGAGAAAAATCGATTTTTTGGTCAAAAAAAGAGCAAAGACTATAGTCTTTGCTTTTTTTCAAATTTTTTTGAAAAATAGATTTCTTTTAAATTTGGCATGCTAATTAAGCACCTCAAAATTAAGATGTTCAGCAAGTTTCAGGTGAATCGGGCGATTAGTTTTTTTTTTAAATAATTTTTTTTAAATAAAAAAAAAACTTATGGTACGATTGACCTGAAACTTGCTGAATATCTTTATTTCGATATGCTTAATCACCCTGCTAAATTTCGTAAAGATCGGAGAAAAATCGATTTTTTGGTCAAAAAAAGAGCAAAGACTATAGTCTTTGCTTTTTTTCAAAATTTTTTGAAAAATAGATTTCTTTTAAATTTGGCATGCTAATTAAGCACCTCAAAATTAAGATGTTCAGCAAGTTTCAGGTGAATCGGGCGATTAGTTTTTTTTTTAAATAATTTTTTTTAAATAAAAAAAAAACTTATGGTACGATTGACCTGAAACTTGCTGAATATCTTTATTTCGATATGCTTAATCACCCTGCTAAATTTCGTAAAGATCGGAGAAAAATCGATTTTTTGGTCAAAAAAAGAGCAAAGACTATAGTCTTTGCTTTTTTTCAAAATTTTTTGAAAAATAGATTTCTTTTAAATTTGGCATGCTAATTAAGCACCTCAAAATTAAGATGTTCAGCAAGTTTCAGGTGAATCGGGCGATTAGTTTTTTTTTTAAATAATTTTTTTTAAATAAAAAAAAAACTTATGGTACGATTGACCTGAAACTTGCTGAATATCTTTATTTCGATATGCTTAATCACCCTGCTAAATTTCGTAAAGATCGGAGAAAAATCGATTTTTTGGTCAAAAAAAGAGCAAAGACTATAGTCTTTGCTTTTTTTCAAAATTTTTTGAAAAATAGATTTCTTTTAAATTTGGCATGCTAATTAAGCACCTCAAAATTAAGATGTTCAGCAAGTTTCAGGTGAATCGGGCGATTAGTTTTTTTTTTAAATAATTTTTTTTAAATAAAAAAAAAACTTATGGTACGATTGACCTGAAACTTGCTGAATATCTTTATTTCGATATGCTTAATCACCCTGCTAAATTTCGTAAAGATCGGAGAAAAATCGATTTTTTGGTCAAAAAAAGAGCAAAGACTATAGTCTTTGCTTTTTTTCAAAATTTTTTGAAAAATAGATTTCTTTTAAATTTGGCATGCTAATTAAGCACCTCAAAATTAAGATGTTCAGCAAGTTTCAGGTGAATCGGGCGATTAGTTTTTTTTTTAAATAATTTTTTTTAAATAAAAAAAAAACTTATGGTACGATTGACCTGAAACTTGCTGAATATCTTTATTTCGATATGCTTAATCACCCTGCTAAATTTCGTAAAGATCGGAGAAAAATCGATTTTTTGGTCAAAAAAAGAGCAAAGACTATAGTCTTTGCTTTTTTTCAAAATTTTTTGAAAAATAGATTTCTTTTAAATTTGGCATGCTAATTAAGCACCTCAAAATTAAGATGTTCAGCAAGTTTCAGGTGAATCGGGCGATTAGTTTTTTTTTTAAATAATTTTTTTTATATAAAAAAAAAACTTATGGTACGATTGACCTGAAACTTGCTGAATATCTTTATTTCGATATGCTTAATCACCCTGCTAAATTTCGTAAAGATCGGATAAAAATCGATTTTTTGGTCAAAAAAAGAGCAAAGACTATAGTCTTTGCTTTTTTTCAAAAATTTTTGAAAAATAGATTTCTTTTAAATTTGGCATGCTAATTAAGCACCTCAAAATTAAGATGTTCAGCAAGTTTCAGGTGAATCGGGCGATTAGTTTTTTTTTTAAATAATTTTTTTTAAATAAAAAAAAAACTTATGGTACGATTGACCTGAAACTTGGTGAATATCTTTATTTCGATATGCTTAATCACCCTGCTAAATTTCGTAAAGATCGGAGAAAAATCGATTTTTTGGTCAAAAAAAGAGCAAAGACTATAGTCTTTGCTTTTTTTCAAAATTTTTTGAAAAATAGATTTCTTTTAAATTTGGCATGCTAATTAAGCACCTCAAAATTAAGATGTTCAGCAAGTTTCAGGTGAATCGGGCGATTAGTTTTTTTTTTAAATAATTTTTTTTAAATAAAAAAAAAACTTATGGTACGATTGACCTGAAACTTGCTGAATATCTTTATTTCGATATGCTTAATCACCCTGCTAAATTTCGTAAAGATCGGATAAAAATCGATTTTTTGGTCAAAAAAAGAGCAAAGACTAGTCTTTGCTTTTTTTCAAAAATTTTTGAAAAATAGATTTCTTTTAAATTTGGCATGCTAATTAAGCACCTCAAAATTAAGATGTTCAGCAAGTTTCAGGTGAATCGGGCGATTAGTTTTTTTTTTAAATAATTTTTTTTAAATAAAAAAAAAACTTATGGTACGATTGACCTGAAACTTGCTGAATATTTTTATTTCGATATGCTTAATCACCCTGCTAAATTTCGTAAAGATCGGAGAAAAATCGATTTTTTGGTCAAAAAAAGAGCAAAGACTATAGTCTTTGCTTTTTTTCAAAATTTTTTGAAAAATAGATTTCTTTTAAATTTGGCATGCTAATTAAGCACCTCAAAATTAAGATGTTCAGCAAGTTTCAGGTGAATCGGGCGATTAGTTTTTTTTTTAAATAATTTTTTTTAAATAAAAAAAAAACTTATGGTACGATTGACCTGAAACTTGCTGAATATCTTTATTTCGATATGCTTAATCACCCTGCTAAATTTCGTAAAGATCGGAGAAAAATCGATTTTCTGGTCAAAAAAAGAGCAAAGACTATAGTCTTTGCTTTTTTTCAAAATTTTTTGAAAAATAGATTTCTTTTAAATTTGGCATGCTAATTAAGCACCTCAAAATTAAGATGTTCAGCAAGTTTCAGGTGAATCGGGCGATTAGTTTTTTTTTTAAATAATTTTTTTTAAATAAAAAAAAAACTTATGGTACGATTGACCTGAAACTTGCTGAATATCTTTATTTCGATATGCTTAATCACCCTGCTAAATTTCGTAAAGATCGGAGAAAAATCGATTTTTTGGTCAAAAAAAGAGCAAAGACTATAGTCTTTGCTTTTTTTCAAAATTTTTTGAAAAATAGATTTCTTTTAAATTTGGCATGCTAATTAAGCACCTCAAAATTAAGATGTTCAGCAAGTTTCAGGTGAATCGGGCGATTAGTTTTTTTTTTAAATAATTTTTTTTATATAAAAAAAAAACTTATGGTACGATTGACCTGAAACTTGCTGAATATCTTTATTTCGATATGCTTAATCACCCTGCTAAATTTCGTAAAGATCGGATAAAAATCGATTTTTTGGTCAAAAAAAGAGCAAAGACAATAGTCTTTGCTTTTTTTCAAAAATTTTTGAAAAATAGATTTCTTTTAAATTTGGCATGCTAATTAAGCACCTCAAAATTAAGATGTTCAGCAAGTTTCAGGTGAATCGGGCGATTAGTTTTTTTTTTAAATAATTTTTTTTAAATAAAAAAAAAACTTATGGTACGATTGACCTGAAACTTGCTGAATATCTTTATTTCGATATGCTTAATCACCCTGCTAAATTTCGTAAAGATCGGAGAAAAATCGATTTTTTGGTCAAAAAAAGAGCAAAGACTATAGTCTTTGCTTTTTTTCAAAATTTTTTGAAAAATAGATTTCTTTTAAATTTGGCATGCTAATTAAGCACCTCAAAATTAAGATGTTCAGCAAGTTTCAGGTGAATCGGGCGATTAGTTTTTTTTTTAAATAATTTTTTTTAAATAAAAAAAAAACTTATGGTACGATTGACCTGAAACTTGCTGAATATCTTTATTTCGATATGCTTAATCACCCTGCTAAATTTCGTAAAGATCGGAGAAAAATCGATTTTTTGGTCAAAAAAAGAGCAAAGACTATAGTCTTTGCTTTTTTTCAAAATTTTTTGAAAAATAGATTTCTTTTAAATTTGGCATGCTAATTAAGCACCTCAAAATTAAGATGTTCAGCAAGTTTCAGGTGAATCGGGCGATTAGTTTTTTTTTTAAATAATTTTTTTTAAATAAAAAAAAAACTTATGGTACGATTGACCTGAAACTTGCTGAATATCTTTATTTCGATATGCTTAATCACCCTGCTAAATTTCGTAAAGATCGGAGAAAAATCGATTTTTTGGTCAAAAAAAGAGCAAAGACTATAATAGTCTTTGCTTTTTTTCAAAATTTTTTGAAAAATAGATTTCTTTTAAATTTGGCATGCTAATTAAGCACCTCAAAATTAAGATGCTCAGCAAGTTTCAGGTGAATCGGGCGATTAGTTTTTTTTTTAAATAATTTTTTTTAAATAAAAAAAAAACTTATGGTACGATTGACCTGAAACTTGCTGAATATCTTTATTTCGATATGCTTAATCACCCTGCTAAATTTCGTAAAGATCGGAGAAAAATCGATTTTTTGGTCAAAAAAAGAGCAAAGACTATAGTCTTTGCTTTTTTTCAAAATTTTTTGAAAAATAGATTTCTTTTAAATTTGGCATGCTAATTAAGCACCTCAAAATTAAGATGTTCAGCAAGTTTCAGGTGAATCGGGCGATTAGTTTTTTTTTTAAATAATTTTTTTTATATAAAAAAAAAACTTATGGTACGATTGACCTGAAACTTGCTGAATATCTTTATTTCGATATGCTTAATCACCCTGCTAAATTTCGTAAAGATCGGATAAAAATCGATTTTTTGGTCAAAAAAAGAGCAAAGACAATAGTCTTTGCTTTTTTTCAAAAATTTTTGAAAAATAGATTTCTTTTAAATTTGGCATGCTAATTAAGCACCTCAAAATTAAGATGTTCAGCAAGTTTCAGGTGAATCGGGCGATTAGTTTTTTTTTTAAATAATTTTTTTTAAATAAAAAAAAACTTATGGTACGATTGACCTGAAACTTGCTGAATATCTTTATTTCGATATGCTTAATCACCCTGCTAAATTTCGTAAAGATCGGAGAAAAATCGATTTTTTGGTCAAAAAAAGAGCAAAGACTATAGTCTTTGCTTTTTTTCAAAATTTTTTGAAAAATAGATTTCTTTTAAATTTGGCATGCTAATTAAGCACCTCAAAATTAAGATGTTCAGCAAGTTTCAGGTGAATCGGGCGATTAGTTTTTTTTTTAAATAATTTTTTTTAAATAAAAAAAAAACTTATGGTACGATTGACCTGAAACTTGCTGAATATCTTTATTTCGATATGCTTAATCACCCTGCTAAATTTCGTAAAGATCGGATAAAAATCGATTTTTTGGTCAAAAAAAGAGCAAAGACTATAGTCTTTGCTTTTTTTCAAAAATTTTTGAAAAATAGATTTCTTTTAAATTTGGCATGCTAATTAAGCACCTCAAAATTAAGATGTTCAGCAAGTTTCAGGTGAATCGGGCGATTAGTTTTTTTTTTTAAATAATTTTTTTTAAATAAAAAAAAAACTTATGGTACGATTGACCTGAAACTTGCTGAATATCTTTATTTCGATATGCTTAATCACCCTGCTAAATTTCGTAAAGATCGGAGAAAAATCGATTTTTTGGTCAAAAAAAGAGCAAAGACTATAGTCTTTGCTTTTTTTCAAAATTTTTTGAAAAATAGATTTCTTTTAAATTTGGCATGCTAATTAAGCACCTCAAAATTAAGATGTTCAGCAAGTTTCAGGTGAATCGGGCGATTAGTTTTTTTTTTAAATAATTTTTTTTATATAAAAAAAAAACTTATGGTACGATTGACCTGAAACTTGCTGAATATCTTTATTTCGATATGCTTAATCACCCTGCTAAATTTCGTAAAGATCGGATAAAAATCGATTTTTTGGTCAAAAAAAGAGCAAAGACTATAGTCTTTGCTTTTTTTCAAAAATTTTTGAAAAATAGATTTCTTTTAAATTTGGCATGCTAATTAAGCACCTCAAAATTAAGATGTTCAGCAAGTTTCAGGTGAATCGGGCGATTAGTTTTTTTTTTAAATAATTTTTTTTAAATAAAAAAAAAACTTATGGTACGATTGACCTGAAACTTGCTGAATATCTTTATTTCGATATGCTTAATCACCCTGCTAAATTTCGTAAAGATCGGAGAAAAATCGATTTTTTGGTCAAAAAAAGAGAAAAAAAGAGAAGAGTCTTTGCTTTTTTTCAAAATTTTTTGAAAAATAGATTTCTTTTAAATTTGGCATGCTAATTAAGCACCTCAAAATTAAGATGTTCAGCAAGTTTCAGGTGAATCGGGCGATTAGTTTTTTTTTAAATAATTTTTTTTAAATAAAAAAAAAACTTATGGTACGATTGACCTGAAACTTGCTGAATATCTTTATTTCGATATGCTTAATCACCCTGCTAAATTTCGTAAAGATCGGAGAAAAATCGATTTTTTGGTCAAAAAAAGAGCAAAGACTATAGTCTTTGCTTTTTTTCAAAATTTTTTGAAAAATAGATTTCTTTTAAATTTGGCATGCTAATTAAGCACCTCAAAATTAAGATGTTCAGCAAGTTTCAGGTGAATCGGGCGATTAGTTTTTTTTTTAAATAATTTTTTTTAAATAAAAAAAAAACTTATGGTACGATTGACCTGAAACTTGCTGAATATCTTTATTTCGATATGCTTAATCACCCTGCTAAATTTCGTAAAGATCGGAGAAAAATCGATTTTTTGGTCAAAAAAAGAGCAAAGACTATAGTCTTTGCTTTTTTTCAAAAATTTTTGAAAAATAGATTTCTTTTAAATTTGGCATGCTAATTAAGCACCTCAAAATTAAGATGTTCAGCAAGTTTCAGGTGAATCGGGCGATTAGTTTTTTTTTTAAATAATTTTTTTTAAATAAAAAAAAAACTTATGGTACGATTGACCTGAAACTTGCTGAATATCTTTATTTCGATATGCTTAATCACCCTGCTAAATTTCGTAAAGATCGGAGAAAAATCGATTTTTTGGTCAAAAAAAGAGCAAAGACTATATATAGTCTTTGCTTTTTTTCAAAATTTTTTGAAAAATAGATTTCTTTTAAATTTGGCATGCTAATTAAGCACCTCAAAATTAAGATGGTCAGCAAGTTTCAGGTGAATCGGGCGATTAGTTTTTTTTTTAAATAATTTTTTTTAAATAAAAAAAAAACTTATGGTACGATTGACCTGAAACTTGCTGAATATCTTTATTTCGATATGCTTAATCACCCTGCTAAATTTCGTAAAGATCGGAGAAAAATCGATTTTTTGGTCAAAAAAAGAGCAAAGACTATAGTCTTTGCTTTTTTTCAAAATTTTTTGAAAAATAGATTTCTTTTAAATTTGGCATGCTAATTAAGCACCTCAAAATTAAGATGTTCAGCAAGTTTCAGGTGAATCGGGCGATTAGTTTTTTTTTTAAATAATTTTTTTTAAATAAAAAAAAAACTTATGGTACGATTGACCTGAAACTTGCTGAATATCTTTATTTCGATATGCTTAATCACCCTGCTAAATTTCGTAAAGATCGGAGAAAAATCGATTTTTTGGTCAAAAAAAGAGCAAAGACTATAGTCTTTGCTTTTTTTCAAAATTTTTTGAAAAATAGATTTCTTTTAAATTTGGCATGCTAATTAAGCACCTCAAAATTAAGATGTTCAGCAAGTTTCAGGTGAATCGGGCGATTAGTTTTTTTTTTAAATAATTTTTTTTATATAAAAAAAAAACTTATGGTACGATTGACCTGAAACTTGCTGAATATCTTTATTTCGATATGCTTAATCACCCTGCTAAATTTCGTAAAGATCGGATAAAAATCGATTTTTTGGTCAAAAAAAGAGCAAAGACTATAGTCTTTGCTTTTTTTCAAAAATTTTTGAAAAATAGATTTCTTTTCAATTTGGCATGCTAATTAAGCACCTCAAAATTAAGATGTTCAGCAAGTTTCAGGTGAATCGGGCGATTAGTTTTTTTTTAAATAATTTTTTTTAAATAAAAAAAAAACTTATGGTACGATTGACCTGAAACTTGCTGAATATCTTTATTTCGATATGCTTAATCACCCTGCTAAATTTCGTAAAGATCGGAGAAAAATCGATTTTTTGGTCAAAAAAAGAGCAAAGACTATAGTCTTTGCTTTTTTTCAAAATTTTTTGAAAAATAGATTTCTTTTAAATTTGGCATGCTAATTAAGCACCTCAAAATTAAGATGTTCAGCAAGTTTCAGGTGAATCGGGCGATTAGTTTTTTTTTTAAATAATTTTTTTTAAATAAAAAAAAAACTTATGGTACGATTGACCTGAAACTTGCTGAATATCTTTATTTCGATATGCTTAATCACCCTGCTAAATTTCGTAAAGATCGGAGAAAAATCGATTTTTTGGTCAAAAAAAGAGCAAAGACTATAGTCTTTGCTTTTTTTCAAAATTTTTTGAAAAATAGATTTCTTTTAAATTTGGCATGCTAATTAAGCACCTCAAAATTAAGATGTTCAGCAAGTTTCAGGTGAATCGGGCGATTAGTTTTTTTTTTAAATAATTTTTTTTAAATAAAAAAAAAACTTATGGTACGATTGACCTGAAACTTGCTGAATATCTTTATTTCGATATGCTTAATCACCCTGCTAAATTTCGTAAAGATCGGAGAAAAATCGATTTTTTGGTCAAAAAAAGAGCAAAGACTATAGTCTTTGCTTTTTTTCAAAATTTTTTGAAAAATAAATTTCTTTTAAATTTGGCATGCTAATTAAGCACCTCAAAATTAAGATGTTCAGCAAGTTTCAGGTGAATCGGGCGATTAGTTTTTTTTTTAAATAATTTTTTTTATATAAAAAAAAAACTTATGGTACGATTGACCTGAAACTTGCTGAATATCTTTATTTCGATATGCTTAATCACCCTGCTAAATTTCGTAAAGATCGGATAAAAATCGATTTTTTGGTCAAAAAAAGAGCAAAGACTATAGTCTTTGCTTTTTTTCAAAATTTTTTGAAAAATAGATTTCTTTTAAATTTGGCATGCTAATTAAGCACCTCAAAATTAAGATGTTCAGCAAGTTTCAGGTGAATCGGGCGATTAGTTTTTTTTTTAAATAATTTTTTTTAAATAAAAAAAAAACTTATGGTACGATTGACCTGAAACTTGCTGAATATCTTTATTTCGATATGCTTAATCACCCTGCTAAATTTCGTAAAGATCGGAGAAAAATCGATTTTTTGGTCAAAAAAAGAGCAAAGACTATAGTCTTTGCTTTTTTTCAAAATTTTTTGAAAAATAGATTTCTTTTAAATTTGGCATGCTAATTAAGCACCTCAAAATTAAGATGTTCAGCAAGTTTCAGGTGAATCGGGCGATTAGTTTTTTTTTTAAATAATTTTTTTTAAATAAAAAAAAAACTTATGGTACGATTGACCTGAAACTTGCTGAATATCTTTATTTCGATATGCTTAATCACCCTGCTAAATTTCGTAAAGATCGGAGAAAAATCGATTTTTTGGTCAAAAAAAGAGCAAAGACTATATATAGTCTTTGCTTTTTTTCAAAATTTTTTGAAAAATAGATTTCTTTTAAATTTGGCATGCTAATTAAGCACCTCAAAATTAAGATGTTCAGCAAGTTTCAGGTGAATCGGGCGATTAGTTTTTTTTTTAAATAATTTTTTTTATATAAAAAAAAAACTTATGGTACGATTGACCTGAAACTTGCTGAATATCTTTATTTCGATATGCTTAATCACCCTGCTAAATTTCGTAAAGATCGGATAAAAATCGATTTTTTGGTCAAAAAAAGAGCAAAGACTATAGTCTTTGCTTTTTTTCAAAAATTTTTGAAAAATAGATTTCTTTTAAATTTGGCATACTAATTAAGCACCTCAAAATTAAGATGTTCAGCAAGTTTCAGGTGAATCGGGCGATTAGTTTTTTTTTTAAATAATTTTTTTTAAATAAAAAAAAAACTTATGGTACGATTGACCTGAAACTTGCTGAATATCTTTATTTCGATATGCTTAATCACCCTGCTAAATTTCGTAAAGATCGGAGAAAAATCGATTTTTTGGTCAAAAAAAGAGCAAAGACTATAGTCTTTGCTTTTTTTCAAAATTTTTTGAAAAATAGATTTCTTTTAAATTTGGCATGCTAATTAAGCACCTCAAAATTAAGATGTTCAGCAAGTTTCAGGTGAATCGGGCGATTAGTTTTTTTTTTAAATAATTTTTTTTATATAAAAAAAAAACTTATGGTACGATTGACCTGAAACTTGCTGAATATCTTTATTTCGATATGCTTAATCACCCTGCTAAATTTCGTAAAGATCGGATAAAAATCGATTTTTTGGTCAAAAAAAGAGCAAAGACTTATAGTCTTTGCTTTTTTTCAAAAATTTTTGAAAAATAGATTTCTTTTAAATTTGGCATGCTAATTAAGCACCTCAAAATTAAGATGTTCAGCAAGTTTCAGGTGAATCGGGCGATTAGTTTTTTTTTTAAATAATTTTTTTTAAATAAAAAAAAAACTTATGGTACGATTGACCTGAAACTTGCTGAATATCTTTATTTCGATATGCTTAATCACCCTGCTAAATTTCGTAAAGATCGGAGAAAAATCGATTTTTTGGTCAAAAAAAGAGCAAAGACTATAGTCTTTGCTTTTTTTCAAATTTTTTTGAAAAATAGATTTCTTTTAAATTTGGCATGCTAATTAAGCACCTCAAAATTAAGATGTTCAGCAAGTTTCAGGTGAATCGGGCGATTAGTTTTTTTTTTAAATAATTTTTTTTAAATAAAAAAAAAACTTATGGTACGATTGACCTGAAACTTGCTGAATATCTTTATTTCGATATGCTTAATCACCCTGCTAAATTTCGTAAAGATCGGAGAAAAATCGATTTTTTGGTCAAAAAAAGAGCAAAGACTATAGTCTTTGCTTTTTTTCAAAATTTTTTGAAAAATAGATTTCTTTTAAATTTGGCATGCTAATTAAGCACCTCAAAATTAAGATGTTCAGCAAGTTTCAGGTGAATCGGGCGATTAGTTTTTTTTTTAAATAATTTTTTTTAAATAAAAAAAAAACTTATGGTACGATTGACCTGAAACTTGCTGAATATCTTTATTTCGATATGCTTAATCACCCTGCTAAATTTCGTAAAGATCGGAGAAAAATCGATTTTTTGGTCAAAAAAAGAGCAAAGACTATAGTCTTTGCTTTTTTTCAAAATTTTTTGAAAAATAGATTTCTTTTAAATTTGGCATGCTAATTAAGCACCTCAAAATTAAGATGTTCAGCAAGTTTCAGGTGAATCGGGCGATTAGTTTTTTTTTTAAATAATTTTTTTTAAATAAAAAAAAAACTTATGGTACGATTGACCTGAAACTTGCTGAATATCTTTATTTCGATATGCTTAATCACCCTGCTAAATTTCGTAAAGATCGGAGAAAAATCGATTTTTTGGTCAAAAAAAGAGCAAAGACTATAGTCTTTGCTTTTTTTCAAAATTTTTTGAAAAATAGATTTCTTTTAAATTTGGCATGCTAATTAAGCACCTCAAAATTAAGATGTTCAGCAAGTTTCAGGTGAATCGGGCGATTAGTTTTTTTTTTAAATAATTTTTTTTAAATAAAAAAAAAACTTATGGTACGATTGACCTGAAACTTGCTGAATATCTTTATTTCGATATGCTTAATCACCCTGCTAAATTTCGTAAAGATCGGAGAAAAATCGATTTTTTGGTCAAAAAAAGAGCAAAGACTATAGTCTTTGCTTTTTTTCAAAATTTTTTGAAAAATAGATTTCTTTTAAATTTGGCATGCTAATTAAGCACCTCAAAATTAAGATGTTCAGCAAGTTTCAGGTGAATCGGGCGATTAGTTTTTTTTTTAAATAATTTTTTTTAAATAAAAAAAAAACTTATGGTACGATTGACCTGAAACTTGCTGAATATCTTTATTTCGATATGCTTAATCACCCTGCTAAATTTCGTAAAGATCGGAGAAAAATCGATTTTTTGGTCAAAAAAAGAGCAAAGACTATAGTCTTTGCTTTTTTTCAAAATTTTTTGAAAAATAGATTTCTTTTAAATTTGGCATGCTAATTAAGCACCTCAAAATTAAGATGTTCAGCAAGTTTCAGGTGAATCGGGCGATTAGTTTTTTTTTTAAATAATTTTTTTTAAATAAAAAAAAAACTTATGGTACGATTGACCTGAAACTTGCTGAATATCTTTATTTCGATATGCTTAATCACCCTGCTAAATTTCGTAAAGATCGGAGAAAAATCGATTTTTTGGTCAAAAAAAGAGCAAAGACTATAGTCTTTGCTTTTTTTCAAAATTTTTTGAAAAATAGATTTCTTTTAAATTTGGCATGCTAATTAAGCACCACAAAATTAAGATGTTCAGCAAGTTTCAGGTGAATCGGGCGATTAGTTTTTTTTTTTAAATAATTTTTTTTAAATAAAAAAAAAACTTATGGTACGATTGACCTGAAACTTGCTGAATATCTTTATTTCGATATGCTTAATCACCCTGCTAAATTTCGTAAAGATCGGAGAAAAATCGATTTTTTGGTCAAAAAAAGAGCAAAGACTATAGTCTTTGCTTTTTTTCAAAATTTTTTGAAAAATAGATTTCTTTTAAATTTGGCATGCTAATTAAGCACCTCAAAATTAAGATGTTCAGCAAGTTTCAGGTGAATCGGGCGATTAGTTTTTTTTTTAAATAATTTTTTTTAAATAAAAAAAAAACTTATGGTACGATTGACCTGAAACTTGCTGAATATCTTTATTTCGATATGCTTAATCACCCTGCTAAATTTCGTAAAGATCGGAGAAAAATCGATTTTTTGGTCAAAAAAAGAGCAAAGACTATAGTCTTTGCTTTTTTTCAAAATTTTTTGAAAAATAGATTTCTTTTAAATTTGGCATGCTAATTAAGCACCTCAAAATTAAGATGTTCAGCAAGTTTCAGGTGAATCGGGCGATTAGTTTTTTTTTTAAATAATTTTTTTTAAATAAAAAAAAAACTTATGGTACGATTGACCTGAAACTTGCTGAATATCTTTATTTCGATATGCTTAATCACCCTGCTAAATTTCGTAAAGATCGGAGAAAAATCGATTTTTTGGTCAAAAAAAGAGCAAAGACTATAGTCTTTGCTTTTTTTCAAAATTTTTTGAAAAATAGATTTCTTTTAAATTTGGCATGCTAATTAAGCACCTCAAAATTAAGATGTTCAGCAAGTTTCAGGTGAATCGGGCGATTAGTTTTTTTTTTAAATAATTTTTTTTATATAAAAAAAAAACTTATGGTACGATTGACCTGAAACTTGCTGAATATCTTTATTTCGATATGCTTAATCACCCTGCTAAATTTCGTAAAGATCGGATAAAAATCGATTTTTTGGTCAAAAAAAGAGCAAAGACTATAGTCTTTGCTTTTTTTCAAAAATTTTTGAAAAATAGATTTCTTTTAAATTTGGCATGCTAATTAAGCACCTCAAAATTAAGATGTTCAGCAAGTTTCAGGTGAATCGGGCGATTAGTTTTTTTTTTAAATAATTTTTTTTAAATAAAAAAAAAACTTATGGTACGATTGACCTGAAACTTGCTGAATATCTTTATTTCGATATGCTTAATCACCCTGCTAAATTTCGTAAAGATCGGAGAAAAATCGATTTTTTGGTCAAAAAAAGAGCAAAGACTATAGTCTTTGCTTTTTTTCAAAATTTTTTGAAAAATAGATTTCTTTTAAATTTGGCATGCTAATTAAGCACCTCAAAATTAAGATGTTCAGCAAGTTTCAGGTGAATCGGGCGATTAGTTTTTTTTTTAAATAATTTTTTTTAAATAAAAAAAAAACTTATGGTACGATTGACCTGAAACTTGCTGAATATCTTTATTTCGATATGCTTAATCACCCTGCTAAATTTCGTAAAGATCGGAGAAAAATCGATTTTTTGGTCAAAAAAAGAGCAAAGACTATAGTCTTTGCTTTTTTTCAAAATTTTTTGAAAAATAGATTTCTTTTAAATTTGGCATGCTAATTAAGCACCTCAAAATTAAGATGTTCAGCAAGTTTCAGGTGAATCGGGCGATTAGTTTTTTTTTTAAATAATTTTTTTTAAATAAAAAAAAAACTTATGGTACGATTGACCTGAAACTTGCTGAATATCTTTATTTCGATATGCTTAATCACCCTGCTAAATTTCGTAAAGATCGGAGAAAAATCGATTTTTTGGTCAAAAAAAGAGCAAAGACTATAGTCTTTGCTTTTTTTCAAAATTTTTTGAAAAATAGATTTCTTTTAAATTTGGCATGCTAATTAAGCACCTCAAAATTAAGATGTTCAGCAAGTTTCAGGTGAATCGGGCGATTAGTTTTTTTTTTAAATAATTTTTTTTATATAAAAAAAAAACTTATGGTACGATTGACCTGAAACTTGCTGAATATCTTTATTTCGATATGCTTAATCACCCTGCTAAATTTCGTAAAGATCGGATAAAAATCGATTTTTTGGTCAAAAAAAGAGCAAAGACTATAGTCTTTGCTTTTTTTCAAAAATTTTTGAAAAATAGATTTCTTTTAAATTTGGCATGCTAATTAAGCACCTCAAAATTAAGATGTTCAGCAAGTTTCAGGTGAATCGGGCGATTAGTTTTTTTTTTAAATAATTTTTTTTAAATAAAAAAAAAACTTATGGTACGATTGACCTGAAACTTGGTGAATATCTTTATTTCGATATGCTTAATCACCCTGCTAAATTTCGTAAAGATCGGAGAAAAATCGATTTTTTGGTCAAAAAAAGAGCAAAGACTATAGTCTTTGCTTTTTTTCAAAATTTTTTGAAAAATAGATTTCTTTTAAATTTGGCATGCTAATTAAGCACCTCAAAATTAAGATGTTCAGCAAGTTTCAGGTGAATCGGGCGATTAGTTTTTTTTTTAAATAATTTTTTTTAAATAAAAAAAAAACTTATGGTACGATTGACCTGAAACTTGCTGAATATCTTTATTTCGATATGCTTAATCACCCTGCTAAATTTCGTAAAGATCGGAGAAAAATCGATTTTTTGGTCAAAAAAAGAGCAAAGACTATAGTCTTTGCTTTTTTTCAAAATTTTTTGAAAAATAGATTTCTTTTAAATTTGGCATGCTAATTAAGCACCTCAAAATTAAGATGTTCAGCAAGTTTCAGGTGAATCGGGCGATTAGTTTTTTTTTTAAATAATTTTTTTTAAATAAAAAAAAACTTATGGTACGATTGACCTGAAACTTGCTGAATATCTTTATTTCGATATGCTTAATCACCCTGCTAAATTTCGTAAAGATCGGATAAAAATCGATTTTTTGGTCAAAAAAAGAGCAAAGACTATAGTCTTTGCTTTTTTTCAAAATTTTTTGAAAAATAGATTTCTTTTAAATTTGGCATGCTAATTAAGCACCTCAAAATTAAGATGTTCAGCAAGTTTCAGGTGAATCGGGCGATTAGTTTTTTTTTTAAATAATTTTTTTTAAATAAAAAAAAAACTTATGGTACGATTGACCTGAAACTTGCTGAATATCTTTATTTCGATATGCTTAATCACCCTGCTAAATTTCGTAAAGATCGGAGAAAAATCGATTTTTTGGTCAAAAAAAGAGCAAAGACTATAGTCTTTGCTTTTTTTCAAAATTTTTTGAAAAATAGATTTCTTTTAAATTTGGCATGCTAATTAAGCACCTCAAAATTAAGATGTTCAGCAAGTTTCAGGTGAATCGGGCGATTAGTTTTTTTTTTAAATAATTTTTTTTAAATAAAAAAAAAACTTATGGTACGATTGACCTGAAACTTGCTGAATATCTTTATTTCGATATGCTTAATCACCCTGCTAAATTTCGTAAAGATCGGATAAAAATCGATTTTTTGGTCAAAAAAAGAGCAAAGACTATAGTCTTTGCTTTTTTTCAAAATTTTTTGAAAAATAGATTTCTTTTAAATTTGGCATGCTAATTAAGCACCTCAAAATTAAGATGTTCAGCAAGTTTCAGGTGAATCGGGCGATTAGTTTTTTTTTTAAATAATTTTTTTTATATAAAAAAAAAACTTATGGTACGATTGACCTGAAACTTGCTGAATATCTTTATTTCGATATGCTTAATCACCCTGCTAAATTTCGTAAAGATCGGATAAAAATCGATTTTTTGGTCAAAAAAAGCGCAAAGACTATAATAGTCTTTGCTTTTTTTCAAAATTTTTTGAAAAATAGATTTCTTTTAAATTTGGCATGCTAATTAAGCACCTCAAAATTAAGATGTTCAGCAAGTTTCAGGTGAATCGGGCGATTAGTTTTTTTTTTAAATAATTTTTTTTAAATAAAAAAAAAACTTATGGTACGATTGACCTGAAACTTGCTGAATATCTTTATTTCGATATGCTTAATCACCCTGCTAAATTTCGTAAAGATCGGAGAAAAATCGATTTTTTGGTCAAAAAAAGAGCAGACTATAGTCTTTGCTTTTTTTCAAAAATTTTTGAAAAATAGATTTCTTTTAAATTTGGCATGCTAATTAAGCACCTCAAAATTAAGATGTTCAGCAAGTTTCAGGTGAATCGGGCGATTAGTTTTTTTTTTAAATAATTTTTTTTAAATAAAAAAAAAACTTATGGTACGATTGACCTGAAACTTGCTGAATATCTTTATTTCGATATGCTTAATCACCCTGCTAAATTTCGTAAAGATCGGAGAAAAATCGATTTTTTGGTCAAAAAAAGAGCAAAGACTATAGTCTTTGCTTTTTTTCAAAATTTTTTGAAAAATAGATTTCTTTTAAATTTGGCATGCTAATTAAGCACCTCAAAATTAAGATGTTCAGCAAGTTTCAGGTGAATCGGGCGATTAGTTTTTTTTTTAAATAATTTTTTTTAAATAAAAAAAAAACTTATGGTACGATTGACCTGAAACTTGCTGAATATCTTTATTTCGATATGCTTAATCACCCTGCTAAATTTCGTAAAGATCGGAGAAAAATCGATTTTTTGGTCAAAAAAAGAGCAAAGACTATAGTCTTTGCTTTTTTTCAAAATTTTTTGAAAAATAGATTTCTTTTAAATTTGGCATGCTAATTAAGCACCTCAAAACTAAGATGTTCAGCAAGTTTCAGGTGAATCGGGCGATTAGTTTTTTTTTTAAATAATTTTTTTTAAATAAAAAAAAAACTTATGGTACGATTGACCTGAAACTTGCTGAATATCTTTATTTCGATATGCTTAATCACCCTGCTAAATTTCGTAAAGATCGGAGAAAAATCGATTTTTTGGTCAAAAAAAGAGCAAAGACTATAGCCTTTGCTTTTTTTCAAAATTTTTTGAAAAATAGATTTCTTTTAAATTTGGCATGCTAATTAAGCACCTCAAAATTAAGATGTTCAGCAAGTTTCAGGTGAATCGGGCGATTAGTTTTTTTTTAAATAATTTTTTTTATATAAAAAAAAAACTTATGGTACGATTGACCTGAAACTTGCTGAATATCTTTATTTCGATATGCTTAATCACCCTGCTAAATTTCGTAAAGATCGGAGAAAAATCGATTTTTTGGTCAAAAAAAGAGCAAAGACTATAGTCTTTGCTTTTTTTCAAAAAATTTTGAAAAATAGATTTCTTTTAAATTTGGCATGCTAATTAAGCACCTCAAAATTAAGATGTTCAGCAAGTTTCAGGTGAATCGGGCGATTAGTTTTTTTTTTAAATAATTTTTTTTAAATAAAAAAAAAACTTATGGTACGATTGACCTGAAACTTGCTGAATATCTTTATTTCGATATGCTTAATCACCCTGCTAAATTTCGTAAAGATCGGAGAAAAATCGATTTTTTTGGTCAAAAAAAGAGCAAAGACTATAGTCTTTGCTTTTTTTCAAAATTTTTTGAAAAATAGATTTCTTTTAAATTTGGCATGCTAATTAAGCACCTCAAAATTAAGATGTTCAGCAAGTTTCAGGTGAATCGGGCGATTAGTTTTTTTTTTAAATAATTTTTTTTAAATAAAAAAAAAACTTATGGTACGATTGACCTGAAACTTGCTGAATATCTTTATTTCGATATGCTTAATCACCCTGCTAAATTTCGTAAAGATCGGAGAAAAATCGATTTTTTGGTCAAAAAAAGAGCAAAGACTATAGTCTTTGCTTTTTTTCAAAAATTTTTGAAAAATAGATTTCTTTTAAATTTGGCATGCTAATTAAGCACCTCAAAATTAAGATGTTCAGCAAGTTTCAGGTGAATCGGGCGATTAGTTTTTTTTTTAAATAATTTTTTTTAAATAAAAAAAAAACTTATGGTACGATTGACCTGAAACTTGCTGAATATCTTTATTTCGATATGCTTAATCACCCTGCTAAATTTCGTAAAGATCGGAGAAAAATCGATTTTTTGGTCTTTGCTTTTTTTCAAAATTTTTTGAAAAATAGATTTCTTTTAAATTTGGCATGCTAATTAAGCACCTCAAAATTAAGATGTTCAGCAAGTTTCAGGTGAATCGGGCGATTAGTTTTTTTTTAAATAATTTTTTTTAAATAAAAAAAAAACTTATGGTACGATTGACCTGAAACTTGCTGAATATCTTTATTTCGATATGCTTAATCACCCTGCTAAATTTCGTAAAGATCGGAGAAAAATCGATTTTTTGGTCAAAAAAAGAGCAGACTATAGTCTTTGCTTTTTTTCAAAATTTTTTGAAAAATAGATTTCTTTTAAATTTGGCATGCTAATTAAGCACCTCAAAATTAAGATGTTCAGCAAGTTTCAGGTGAATCGGGCGATTAGTTTTTTTTTTAAATAATTTTTTTTATATAAAAAAAAAACTTATGGTACGATTGACCTGAAACTTGCTGAATATCTTTATTTCGATATGCTTAATCACCCTGCTAAATTTCGTAAAGATCGGAGAAAAATCGATTTTTTGGTCAAAAAAAGAGCAAAGACTATAGTCTTTGCTTTTTTTCAAAAATTTTTGAAAAATAGATTTCTTTTAAATTTGGCATGCTAATTAAGCACGGGCGAATGAATCGGGCGATTAGTTTTTTTTTTAAATAATTTTTTTTAAATAAAAAAAAAACTTATGGTACGATTGACCTGAAACTTGCTGAATATCTTTATTTCGATATGCTTAATCACCCTGCTAAATTTCGTAAAGATCGGAGAAAAATCGATTTTTTGGTCAAAAAAAGAGCAAAGACTATAGTCTTTGCTTTTTTTCAAAAATTTTTGAAAAATAGATTTCTTTTAAATTTGGCATGCTAATTAAGCACCTCAAAATTAAGATGTTCAGCAAGTTTCAGGTGAATCGGGCGATTAGTTTTTTTTTTAAATAATTTTTTTTAAATAAAAAAAAAACTTATGGTACGATTGACCTGAAACTTGCTGAATATCTTTATTTCGATATGCTTAATCACCCTGCTAAATTTCGTAAAGATCGGAGAAAAATCGATTTTTTGGTCAAAAAAAGAGCAAAGACTATAGTCTTTGCTTTTTTTCAAAATTTTTTGAAAAATAGATTTCTTTTAAATTTGGCATGCTAATTAAGCACCTCAAAATTAAGATGTTCAGCAAGTTTCAGGTGAATCGGGCGATTAGTTTTTTTTTTAAATAATTTTTTTTAAATAAAAAAAAAACTTATGGTACGATTGACCTGAAACTTGCTGAATATCTTTATTTCGATATGCTTAATCACCCTGCTAAATTTCGTAAAGATCGGAGAAAAATCGATTTTTTGGTCTTTGCTTTTTTTCAAAATTTTTTGAAAAATAGATTTCTTTTAAATTTGGCATGCTAATTAAGCACCTCAAAATTAAGATGTTCAGCAAGTTTCAGGTGAATCGGGCGATTAGTTTTTTTTTTAAATAATTTTTTTTAAATAAAAAAAAAACTTATGGTACGATTGACCTGAAACTTGCTGAATATCTTTATTTCGATATGCTTAATCACCCTGCTAAATTTCGTAAAGATCGGAGAAAAATCGATTTTTTGGTCAAAAAAAGAGCAAAGACTATAGTCTTTGCTTTTTTTCAAAATTTTTTGAAAAATAGATTTCTTTTAAATTTGGCATGCTAATTAAGCACCTCAAAATTAAGATGTTCAGCAAGTTTCAGGTGAATCGGGCGATTAGTTTTTTTTTTAAATAATTTTTTTTATATAAAAAAAAAACTTATGGTACGATTGACCTGAAACTTGCTGAATATCTTTATTTCGATATGCTTAATCACCCTGCTAAATTTCGTAAAGATCGGATAAAAATCGATTTTTTGGTCAAAAAAAGAGCAAAGACTATAGTCTTTGCTTTTTTTCAAAAATTTTTGAAAAATAGATTTCTTTTAAATTTGGCATGCTAATTAAGCACCTCAAAATTAAGATGTTCAGCAAGTTTCAGGTGAATCGGGCGATTAGTTTTTTTTTTAAATAATTTTTTTTAAATAAAAAAAAAACTTATGGTACGATTGACCTGAAACTTGCTGAATATCTTTATTTCGATATGCTTAATCACCCTGCTAAATTTCGTAAAGATCGGAGAAAAATCGATTTTTTGGTCAAAAAAAGAGCAAAGACTATAGTCTTTGCTTTTTTTCAAAATTTTTTGAAAAATAGATTTCTTTTAAATTTGGCATGCTAATTAAGCACCTCAAAATTAAGATGTTCAGCAAGTTTCAGGTGAATCGGGCGATTAGTTTTTTTTTTAAATAATTTTTTTTAAATAAAAAAAAAACTTATGGTACGATTGACCTGAAACTTGCTGAATATCTTTATTTCGATATGCTTAATCACCCTGCTAAATTTCGTAAAGATCGGAGAAAAATCGATTTTTTAGTCAAAAAAAGAGCAAAGACTATAGTCTTTGCTTTTTTTCAAAATTTTTTGAAAAATAGATTTCTTTTAAATTTGGCATGCTAATTAAGCACCTCAAAATTAAGATGTTCAGCAAGTTTCAGGTGAATCGGGCGATTAGTTTTTTTTTTAAATAATTTTTTTTAAATAAAAAAAAAACTTATGGTACGATTGACCTGAAACTTGCTGAATATCTTTATTTCGATATGCTTAATCACCCTGCTAAATTTCGTAAAGATCGGAGAAAAATCGATTTTTTGGTCAAAAAAAGAGCAAAGACTATAGTCTTTGCTTTTTTTCAAAATTTTTTGAAAAATAGATTTCTTTTAAATTTGGCATGCTAATTAAGCACCTCAAAATTAAGATGTTCAGCAAGTTTCAGGTGAATCGGGCGATTAGTTTTTTTTTTAAATAATTTTTTTTAAATAAAAAAAAAACTTATGGTACGATTGACCTGAAACTTGCTGAATATCTTTATTTCGATATGCTTAATCACCCTGCTAAATTTCGTAAAGATCGGAGAAAAATCGATTTTTTGGTCAAAAAAAGAGCAAAGACTATAGTCTTTGCTTTTTTTCAAAATTTTTTGAAAAATAGATTTCTTTTAAATTTGGCATGCTAATTAAGCACCTCAAAATTAAGATGTTCAGCAAGTTTCAGGTGAATCGGGCGATTAGTTTTTTTTTAAATAATTTTTTTTAAATAAAAAAAAAACTTATGGTACGATTGACCTGAAACTTGCTGAATATCTTTATTTCGATATGCTTAATCACCCTGCTAAATTTCGTAAAGATCGGAGAAAAATCGATTTTTTGGTCAAAAAAAGAGCAAAGACTATAGTCTTTGCTTTTTTTCAAAATTTTTTGAAAAATAGATTTCTTTTAAATTTGGCATGCTAATTAAGCACCTCAAAATTAAGATGTTCAGCAAGTTTCAGGTGAATCGGGCGATTAGTTTTTTTTTTAAATAATTTTTTTTATATAAAAAAAAAACTTATGGTACGATTGACCTGAAACTTGCTGAATATCTTTATTTCGATATGCTTAATCACCCTGCTAAATTTCGTAAAGATCGGAGAAAAATCGATTTTTTGGTCAAAAAAAGAGCAAAGACTATAGTCTTTGCTTTTTTTCAAAAATTTTTGAAAAATAGATTTCTTTTAAATTTGGCATGCTAATTAAGCACCTCAAAATTAAGATGTTCAGCAAGTTTCAGGTGAATCGGGCGATTAGTTTTTTTTTTAAATAATTTTTTTTAAATAAAAAAAAAACTTATGGTACGATTGACCTGAAACTTGCTGAATATCTTTATTTCGATATGCTTAATCACCCTGCTAAATTTCGTAAAGATCGGAGAAAAATCGATTTTTTGGTCAAAAAAAGAGCAAAGACTATAGTCTTTGCTTTTTTTCAAAATTTTTTGAAAAATAGATTTCTTTTAAATTTGGCATGCTAATTAAGCACCTCAAAATTAAGATGTTCAGCAAGTTTCAGGTGAATCGGGCGATTAGTTTTTTTTTTAAATAATTTTTTTTAAATAAAAAAAAAACTTATGGTACGATTGACCTGAAACTTGCTGAATATCTTTATTTCGATATGCTTAATCACCCTGCTAAATTTCGTAAAGATCGGAGAAAAATCGATTTTTTGGTCAAAAAAAGAGCAAAGACTATAGTCTTTGCTTTTTTTCAAAATTTTTTGAAAAATAGATTTCTTTTAAATTTGGCATGCTAATTAAGCACCTCAAAATTAAGATGTTCAGCAAGTTTCAGGTGAATCGGGCGATTAGTTTTTTTTTTAAATAATTTTTTTTATATAAAAAAAAAACTTATGGTACGATTGACCTGAAACTTGCTGAATATCTTTATTTCGATATGCTTAATCACCCTGCTAAATTTCGTAAAGATCGGAGAAAAATCGATTTTTTGGTCAAAAAAAGAGCAAAGACTATAGTCTTTGCTTTTTTTCAAAAATTTTTGAAAAATAGATTTCTTTTAAATTTGGCATGCTAATTAAGCACCTCAAAATTAAGATGTTCAGCAAGTTTCAGGTGAATCGGGCGATTAGTTTTTTTTTTAAATAATTTTTTTTAAATAAAAAAAAAACTTATGGTACGATTGACCTGAAACTTGCTGAATATCTTTATTTCGATATGCTTAATCACCCTGCTAAATTTCGTAAAGATCGGAGAAAAATCGATTTTTTGGTCAAAAAAAGAGCAAAGACTATAGTCTTTGCTTTTTTTCAAAATTTTTTGAAAAATAGATTTCTTTTAAATTTGGCATGCTAATTAAGCACCTCAAAATTAAGATGTTCAGCAAGTTTCAGGTGAATCGGGCGATTAGTTTTTTTTTTAAATAATTTTTTTTAAATAAAAAAAAAACTTATGGTACGATTGACCTGAAACTTGCTGAATATCTTTATTTCGATATGCTTAATCACCCTGCTAAATTTCGTAAAGATCGGAGAAAAATCGATTTTTTGGTCAAAAAAAGAGCAAAGACTATAGTCTTTGCTTTTTTTCAAAATTTTTTGAAAAATAGATTTCTTTTAAATTTGGCATGCTAATTAAGCACCTCAAAATTAAGATGTTCAGCAAGTTTCAGGTGAATCGGGCGATTAGTTTTTTTTTTAAATAATTTTTTTTAAATAAAAAAAAAACTTATGGTACGATTGACCTGAAACTTGCTGAATATCTTTATTTCGATATGCTTAATCACCCTGCTAAATTTCGTAAAGATCGGAGAAAAATCGATTTTTTGGTCAAAAAAAGAGCAAAGACTATAGTCTTTGCTTTTTTTCAAAATTTTTTGAAAAATAGATTTCTTTTAAATTTGGCATGCTAATTAAGCACCTCAAAATTAAGATGTTCAGCAAGTTTCAGGTGAATCGGGCGATTAGTTTTTTTTTTAAATAATTTTTTTTAAATAAAAAAAAAACTTATGGTACGATTGACCTGAAACTTGCTGAATATCTTTATTTCGATATGCTTAATCACCCTGCTAAATTTCGTAAAGATCGGAGAAAAATCGATTTTTTGGTCAAAAAAAGAGCAAAGACTATAGTCTTTGCTTTTTTTCAAAATTTTTTGAAAAATAGATTTCTTTTAAATTTGGCATGCTAATTAAGCACCTCAAAATTAAGATGTTCAGCAAGTTTCAGGTGAATCGGGCGATTAGTTTTTTTTTTAAATAATTTTTTTTATATAAAAAAAAACTTATGGTACGATTGACCTGAAACTTGCTGAATATCTTTATTTCGATATGCTTAATCACCCTGCTAAATTTCGTAAAGATCGGATAAAAATCGATTTTTTGGTCAAAAAAAGAGCAAAGACTATAGTCTTTGCTTTTTTTCAAAAATTTTTGAAAAATAGATTTCTTTTAAATTTGGCATGCTAATTAAGCACCTCAAAATTAAGATGTTCAGCAAGTTTCAGGTGAATCGGGCGATTAGTTTTTTTTTTAAATAATTTTTTTTAAATAAAAAAAAAACTTATGGTACGATTGACCTGAAACTTGCTGAATATCTTTATTTCGATATGCTTAATCACCCTGCTAAATTTCGTAAAGATCGGAGAAAAATCGATTTTTTGGTCAAAAAAAGAGCAAAGACTATATAGTCTTTGCTTTTTTTCAAAATTTTTTGAAAAATAGATTTCTTTTAAATTTGGCATGCTAATTAAGCACCTCAAAATTAAGATGTTCAGCAAGTTTCAGGTGAATCGGGCGATTAGTTTTTTTTTTAAATAATTTTTTTTAAATAAAAAAAAAACTTATGGTACGATTGACCTGAAACTTGCTGAATATCTTTATTTCGATATGCTTAATCACCCTGCTAAATTTCGTAAAGATCGGAGAAAAATCGATTTTTTGGTCAAAAAAAGAGCAAAGACTATAGTCTTTGCTTTTTTTCAAAATTTTTTGAAAAATAGATTTCTTTTAAATTTGGCATGCTAATTAAGCACCTCAAAATTAAGATGTTCAGCAAGTTTCAGGTGAATCGGGCGATTAGTTTTTTTTTTAAATAATTTTTTTTAAATAAAAAAAAACTTATGGTACGATTGACCTGAAACTTGCTGAATATCTTTATTTCGATATGCTTAATCACCCTGCTAAATTTCGTAAAGATCGGAGAAAAATCGATTTTTTGGTCAAAAAAAGAGCAAAGGTCTTTGCTTTTTTTCAAAATTTTTTGAAAAATAGATTTCTTTTAAATTTGGCATGCTAATTAAGCACCTCAAAATTAAGATGTTCAGCAAGTTTCAGGTGAATCGGGCGATTAGTTTTTTTTTTAAATAATTTTTTTTATATAAAAAAAAAACTTATGGTACGATTGACCTGAAACTTGCTGAATATCTTTATTTCGATATGCTTAATCACCCTGCTAAATTTCGTAAAGATCGGATAAAAATCGATTTTTTGGTCAAAAAAAGAGCAAAGACTATAGTCTTTGCTTTTTTTCAAAAATTTTTGAAAAATAGATTTCTTTTAAATTTGGCATGCTAATTAAGCACCTCAAAATTAAGATGTTCAGCAAGTTTCAGGTGAATCGGGCGATTAGTTTTTTTTTTAAATAATTTTTTTTAAATAAAAAAAAAACTTATGGTACGATTGACCTGAAACTTGCTGAATATCTTTATTTCGATATGCTTAATCACCCTGCTAAATTTCGTAAAGATCGGAGAAAAATCGATTTTTTGGTCAAAAAAAGAGCAAAGACTATAGTCTTTGCTTTTTTTCAAAATTTTTTGAAAAATAGATTTCTTTTAAATTTGGCATGCTAATTAAGCACCTCAAAATTAAGATGTTCAGCAAGTTTCAGGTGAATCGGGCGATTAGTTTTTTTTTTAAATAATTTTTTTTAAATAAAAAAAAAACTTATGGTACGATTGACCTGAAACTTGCTGAATATCTTTATTTCGATATGCTTAATCACCCTGCTAAATTTCGTAAAGATCGGAGAAAAATCGATTTTTTGGTCAAAAAAAGAGCAAAGACTATAGTCTTTGCTTTTTTTCAAAATTTTTTGAAAAATAGATTTCTTTTAAATTTGGCATGCTAATTAAGCACCTCAAAATTAAGATGTTCAGCAAGTTTCAGGTGAATCGGGCGATTAGTTTTTTTTTTAAATAATTTTTTTTAAATAAAAAAAAAACTTATGGTACGATTGACCTGAAACTTGCTGAATATCTTTATTTCGATATGCTTAATCACCCTGCTAAATTTCGTAAAGATCGGAGAAAAATCGATTTTTTGGTCAAAAAAAGAGCAAAGACTATAGTCTTTGCTTTTTTTCAAAATTTTTTGAAAAATAGATTTCTTTTAAATTTGGCATGCTAATTAAGCACCTCAAAATTAAGATGTTCAGCAAGTTTCAGGTGAATCGGGCGATTAGTTTTTTTTTTAAATAATTTTTTTTAAATAAAAAAAAAACTTATGGTACGATTGACCTGAAACTTGCTGAATATCTTTATTTCGATATGCTTAATCACCCTGCTAAATTTCGTAAAGATCGGAGAAAAATCGATTTTTTGGTCAAAAAAAGAGCAAAGACTATAGTCTTTGCTTTTTTTCAAAAATTTTTGAAAAATAGATTTCTTTTAAATTTGGCATGCTAATTAAGCACCTCAAAATTAAGATGTTCAGCAAGTTTCAGGTGAATCGGGCGATTAGTTTTTTTTTTAAATAATTTTTTTTAAATAAAAAAAAAACTTATGGTACGATTGACCTGAAACTTGCTGAATATCTTTATTTCGATATGCTTAATCACCCTGCTAAATTTCGTAAAGATCGGAGAAAAATCGATTTTTTGGTCAAAAAAAGAGCAAAGACTATAGTCTTTGCTTTTTTTCAAAATTTTTTGAAAAATAGATTTCTTTTAAATTTGGCATGCTAATTAAGCACCTCAAAATTAAGATGTTCAGCAAGTTTCAGGTGAATCGGGCGATTAGTTTTTTTTTTAAATAATTTTTTTTATATAAAAAAAAAACTTATGGTACGATTGACCTGAAACTTGCTGAATATCTTTATTTCGATATGCTTAATCACCCTGCTAAATTTCGTAAAGATCGGATAAAAATCGATTTTTTGGTCAAAAAAAGAGCAATGACTATAGTCTTTGCTTTTTTTCAAAATTTTTTGAAAAATAGATTTCTTTTAAATTTGGCATGCTAATTAAGCACCTCAAAATTAAGATGTTCAGCAAGTTTCAGGTGAATCGGGCGATTAGTTTTTTTTTTAAATAATTTTTTTTATATAAAAAAAAAACTTATGGTACGATTGACCTGAAACTTGCTGAATATCTTTATTTCGATATGCTTAATCGCCCTGCTAAATTTCGTAAAGATCGGAGAAAAATCGATTTTTTGGTCAAAAAAAGAGCAAAGACTATAGTCTTTGCTTTTTTTTCAAAATTTTTTGAAAAATAGATTTCTTTTAAATTTGGCATGCTAATTAAGCACCTCAAAATTAAGATGTTCAGCAAGTTTCAGGTGAATCGGGCGATTAGTTTTTTTTTAAATAATTTTTTTTAAATAAAAAAAAAAACTTATGGTACGATTGACCTGAAACTTGCTGAATATCTTTATTTCGATATGCTTAATCACCCTGCTAAATTTCGTAAAGATCGGAGAAAAATCGATTTTTTGGTCAAAAAAAGAGCAAAGACTGTCTTTGCTTTTTTTCAAAATTTTTTGAAAAATAGATTTCTTTTAAATTTGGCATGCTAATTAAGCACCTCAAAATTAAGATGTTCAGCAAGTTTCAGGTGAATCGGGCGATTAGTTTTTTTTTTTAATAATTTTTTTTAAATAAAAAAAAAAACTTATGGTACGATTGACCTGAAACTTGCTGAATATCTTTATTTCGATATGCTTAATCACCCTGCTAAATTTCGTAAAGATCGGATAAAAATCGATTTTTTGGTCAAAAAAAGAGCAAAGACTATAGTCTTTGCTTTTTTTCAAAAATTTTTGAAAAATAGATTTCTTTTAAATTTGGCATGCTAATTAAGCACCTCAAAATTAAGATGTTCAGCAAGTTTCAGGTGAATCGGGCGATTAGTTTTTTTTTTAAATAATTTTTTTTAAATAAAAAAAAAACTTATGGTACGATTGACCTGAAACTTGCTGAATATCTTTATTTCGATATGCTTAATCACCCTGCTAAATTTCGTAAAGATCGGAGAAAAATCGATTTTTTGGTCAAAAAAAGAGCAAAGACTATAGTCTTTGCTTTTTTTCAAAATTTTTTGAAAAATAGATTTCTTTTAAATTTGGCATGCTAATTAAGCACCTCAAAATTAAGATGTTCAGCAAGTTTCAGGTGAATCGGGCGATTAGTTTTTTTTTTAAATAATTTTTTTTAAATAAAAAAAAAACTTATGGTACGATTGACCTGAAACTTGCTGAATATCTTTATTTCGATATGCTTAATCACCCTGCTAAATTTCGTAAAGATCGGAGAAAAATCGATTTTTTGGTCAAAAAAAGAGCAAAGACTATAGTCTTTGCTTTTTTTCAAAATTTTTTGAAAAATAGATTTCTTTTAAATTTGGCATGCTAATTAAGCACCTCAAAATTAAGATGTTCAGCAAGTTTCAGGTGAATCGGGCGATTAGTTTTTTTTTTAAATAATTTTTTTTAAATAAAAAAAAAACTTATGGTACGATTGACCTGAAACTTGCTGAATATCTTTATTTCGATATGCTTAATCACCCTGCTAAATTTCGTAAAGATCGGAGAAAAATCGATTTTTTGGTCAAAAAAAGAGCAAAGACTATAGTCTTTGCTTTTTTTCAAAATTTTTTGAAAAATAGATTTCTTTTAAATTTGGCATGCTAATTAAGCACCTCAAAATTAAGATGTTCAGCAAGTTTCAGGTGAATCGGGCGATTAGTTTTTTTTTTAAATAATTTTTTTTAAATAAAAAAAAAACTTATGGTACGATTGACCTGAAACTTGCTGAATATCTTTATTTCGATATGCTTAATCACCCTGCTAAATTTCGTAAAGATCGGAGAAAAATCGATTTTTTGGTCAAAAAAAGAGCAAAGACTATAGTCTTTGCTTTTTTTCAAAAATTTTTGAAAAATAGATTTCTTTTAAATTTGGCATGCTAATTAAGCACCTCAAAATTAAGATGTTCAGCAAGTTTCAGGTGAATCGGGCGATTAGTTTTTTTTTTAAATATTTTTTTTTAAATAAAAAAAAAACTTATGGTACGATTGACCTGAAACTTGCTGAATATCTTTATTTCGATATGCTTAATCACCCTGCTAAATTTCGTAAAGATCGGAGAAAAATCGATTTTTTGGTCAAAAAAAGAGCAAAGACTATAGTCTTTGCTTTTTTTCAAAATTTTTTGAAAAATAGATTTCTTTTAAATTTGGCATGCTAATTAAGCACCTCAAAATTAAGATGTTCAGCAAGTTTCAGGTGAATCGGGCGATTAGTTTTTTTTTTAAATAATTTTTTTTATATAAAAAAAAAACTTATGGTACGATTGACCTGAAACTTGCTGAATATCTTTATTTCGATATGCTTAATCACCCTGCTAAATTTCGTAAAGATCGGATAAAAATCGATTTTTTGGTCAAAAAAAGAGCAAAGACTATAGTCTTTGCTTTTTTTCAAAATTTTTTGAAAAATAGATTTCTTTTAAATTTGGCATGCTAATTAAGCACCTCAAAATTAAGATGTTCAGCAAGTTTCAGGTGAATCGGGCGATTAGTTTTTTTTTTAAATAATTTTTTTTAAATAAAAAAAAAACTTATGGTACGATTGACCTGAAACTTGCTGAATATCTTTATTTCGATATGCTTAATCACCCTGCTAAATTTCGTAAAGATCGGAGAAAAATCGATTTTTTGGTCAAAAAAAGAGCAAAGACTATAGTCTTTGCTTTTTTTCAAAATTTTTTGAAAAATAGATTTCTTTTAAATTTGGCATGCTAATTAAGCACCTCAAAATTAAGATGTTCAGCAAGTTTCAGGTGAATCGGGCGATTAGTTTTTTTTTTAAATAATTTTTTTTAAATAAAAAAAAAACTTATGGTACGATTGACCTGAAACTTGCTGAATATCTTTATTTCGATATGCTTAATCACCCTGCTAAATTTCGTAAAGATCGGAGAAAAATCGATTTTTTGGTCAAAAAAAGAGCAAAGACTATAGTCTTTGCTTTTTTTCAAAATTTTTTGAAAAATAGATTTCTTTTAAATTTGGCATGCTAATTAAGCACCTCAAAATTAAGATGTTCAGCAAGTTTCAGGTGAATCGGGCGATTAGTTTTTTTTTTAAATAATTTTTTTTAAATAAAAAAAAAACTTATGGTACGATTGACCTGAAACTTGCTGAATATCTTTATTTCGATATGCTTAATCACCCTGCTAAATTTCGTAAAGATCGGAGAAAAATCGATTTTTTGGTCAAAAAAAGAGCAAAGACTATAGTCTTTGCTTTTTTTCAAAATTTTTTGAAAAATAGATTTCTTTTAAATTTGGCATGCTAATTAAGCACCTCAAAATTAAGATGTTCAGCAAGTTTCAGGTGAATCGGGCGATTAGTTTTTTTTTTAAATAATTTTTTTTAAATAAAAAAAAAACTTATGGTACGATTGACCTGAAACTTGCTGAATATCTTTATTTCGATATGCTTAATCACCCTGCTAAATTTCGTAAAGATCGGAGAAAAATCGATTTTTTGGTCAAAAAAAGAGCAAAGACTATAGTCTTTGCTTTTTTTCAAAATTTTTTGAAAAATAGATTTCTTTTAAATTTGGCATGCTAATTAAGCACCTCAAAATTAAGATGTTCAGCAAGTTTCAGGTGAATCGGGCGATTAGTTTTTTTTTTAAATAATTTTTTTTATATAAAAAAAAAACTTATGGTACGATTGACCTGAAACTTGCTGAATATCTTTATTTCGATATGCTTAATCACCCTGCTAAATTTCGTAAAGATCGGATAAAAATCGATTTTTTGGTCAAAAAAAGAGCAAAGACTATAGTCTTTGCTTTTTTTCAAAAATTTTTGAAAAATAGATTTCTTTTAAATTTGGCATGCTAATTAAGCACCTCAAAATTAAGATGTTCAGCAAGTTTCAGGTGAATCGGGCGATTAGTTTTTTTTTTAAATATTTTTTTTTAAATAAAAAAAAAACTTATGGTACGATTGACCTGAAACTTGCTGAATATCTTTATTTCGATATGCTTAATCACCCTGCTAAATTTCGTAAAGATCGGAGAAAAATCGATTTTTTGGTCAAAAAAAGAGCAAAGACTATAGTCTTTGCTTTTTTTCAAAATTTTTTGAAAAATAGATTTCTTTTAAATTTGGCATGCTAATTAAGCACCTCAAAATTAAGATGTTCAGCAAGTTTCAGGTGAATCGGGCGATTAGTTTTTTTTTTAAATAATTTTTTTTAAATAAAAAAAAAACTTATGGTACGATTGACCTGAAACTTGCTGAATATCTTTATTTCGATATGCTTAATCACCCTGCTAAATTTCGTAAAGATCGGAGAAAAATCGATTTTTTGGTCAAAAAAAGAGCAAAGACTATAGTCTTTGCTTTTTTTCAAAATTTTTTGAAAAATAGATTTCTTTTAAATTTGGCATGCTAATTAAGCACCTCAAAATTAAGATGTTCAGCAAGTTTCAGGTGAATCGGGCGATTAGTTTTTTTTTTAAATAATTTTTTTTAAATAAAAAAAAAACTTATGGTACGATTGACCTGAAACTTGCTGAATATCTTTATTTCGATATGCTTAATCACCCTGCTAAATTTCGTAAAGATCGGAGAAAAATCGATTTTTTGGTCAAAAAAAGAGCAAAGACTATAGTCTTTGCTTTTTTTCAAAATTTTTTGAAAAATAGATTTCTTTTAAATTTGGCATGCTAATTAAGCACCTCAAAATTAAGATGTTCAGCAAGTTTCAGGTGAATCGGGCGATTAGTTTTTTTTTTAAATAATTTTTTTTAAATAAAAAAAAAACTTATGGTACGATTGACCTGAAACTTGCTGAATATCTTTATTTCGATATGCTTAATCACCCTGCTAAATTTCGTAAAGATCGGAGAAAAATCGATTTTTTGGTCAAAAAAAGAGCAAAGACTATAGTCTTTGCTTTTTTTCAAAATTTTTTGAAAAATAGATTTCTTTTAAATTTGGCATGCTAATTAAGCACCTCAAAATTAAGATGTTCAGCAAGTTTCAGGTGAATCGGGCGATTAGTTTTTTTTTTAAATAATTTTTTTTAAATAAAAAAAAAACTTATGGTACGATTGACCTGAAACTTGCTGAATATCTTTATTTCGATATGCTTAATCACCCTGCTAAATTTCGTAAAGATCGGAGAAAAATCGATTTTTTGGTCAAAAAAAGAGCAAAGACTATAGGCTTTGCTTTTTTTCAAAATTTTTTGAAAAATAGATTTCTTTTAAATTTGGCATGCTAATTAAGCACCTCAAAATTAAGATGTTCAGCAAGTTTCAGGTGAATCGGGCGATTAGTTTTTTTTTTAAATAATTTTTTTTATATAAAAAAAAAACTTATGGTACGATTGACCTGAAACTTGCTGAATATCTTTATTTCGATATGCTTAATCACCCTGCTAAATTTCGTAAAGATCGGATAAAAATCGATTTTTTGGTCAAAAAAAGAGCAAAGACTATAGTCTTTGCTTTTTTTCAAAAATTTTTGAAAAATAGATTTCTTTTAAATTTGGCATGCTAATTAAGCACCTCAAAATTAAGATGTTCAGCAAGTTTCAGGTGAATCGGGCGATTAGTTTTTTTTTTAAATAATTTTTTTTAAATAAAAAAAAAACTTATGGTACGATTGACCTGAAACTTGCTGAATATCTTTATTTCGATATGCTTAATCACCCTGCTAAATTTCGTAAAGATCGGAGAAAAATCGATTTTTTGGTCAAAAAAAGAGCAAAGACTATATAGTCTTTGCTTTTTTTCAAAATTTTTTGAAAAATAGATTTCTTTTAAATTTGGCATGCTAATTAAGCACCTCAAAATTAAGATGTTCAGCAAGTTTCAGGTGAATCGGGCGATTAGTTTTTTTTTTAAATAATTTTTTTTAAATAAAAAAAAAACTTATGGTACGATTGACCTGAAACTTGCTGAATATCTTTATTTCGATATGCTTAATCACCCTGCTAAATTTCGTAAAGATCGGAGAAAAATCGATTTTTTGGTCAAAAAAAGAGCAAAGACTATAGTCTTTGCTTTTTTTCAAAATTTTTTGAAAAATAGATTTCTTTTAAATTTGGCATGCTAATTAAGCACCTCAAAATTAAGATGTTCAGCAAGTTTCAGGTGAATCGGGCGATTAGTTTTTTTTTTAAATAATTTTTTTTAAATAAAAAAAAAACTTATGGTACGATTGACCTGAAACTTGCCGAATATCTTTATTTCGATATGCTTAATCACCCTGCTAAATTTCGTAAAGATCGGAGAAAAATCGATTTTTTGGTCAAAAAAAGAGCAAAGACTATAGTCTTTGCTTTTTTTCAAAATTTTTTGAAAAATAGATTTCTTTTAAATTTGGCATGCTAATTAAGCACCTCAAAATTAAGATGTTCAGCAAGTTTCAGGTGAATCGGGCGATTAGTTTTTTTTTTAAATAATTTTTTTTATATAAAAAAAAAACTTATGGTACGATTGACCTGAAACTTGCTGAATATCTTTATTTCGATATGCTTAATCACCCTGCTAAATTTCGTAAAGATCGGATAAAAATCGATTTTTTGGTCAAAAAAAGAGCAAAGACTATAGTCTTTGCTTTTTTTCAAAAATTTTTGAAAAATAGATTTCTTTTAAATTTGGCATGCTAATTAAGCACCTCAAAATTAAGATGTTCAGCAAGTTTCAGGTGAATCGGGCGATTAGTTTTTTTTTTAAATAATTTTTTTTAAATAAAAAAAAAACTTATGGTACGATTGACCTGAAACTTGCTGAATATCTTTATTTCGATATGCTTAATCACCCTGCTAAATTTCGTAAAGATCGGAGAAAAATCGATTTTTTGGTCAAAAAAAGAGCAAAGACTATAGTCTTTGCTTTTTTTCAAAATTTTTTGAAAAATAGATTTCTTTTAAATTTGGCATGCTAATTAAGCACCTCAAAATTAAGATGTTCAGCAAGTTTCAGGTGAATCGGGCGATTAGTTTTTTTTTTAAATAATTTTTTTTAAATAAAAAAAAAACTTATGGTACGATTGACCTGAAACTTGCCGAATATCTTTATTTCGATATGCTTAATCACCCTGCTAAATTTCGTAAAGATCGGAGAAAAATCGATTTTTTGGTCAAAAAAAGAGCAAAGACTATAGTCTTTGCTTTTTTTCAAAATTTTTTGAAAAATAGATTTCTTTTAAATTTGGCATGCTAATTAAGCACCTCAAAATTAAGATGTTCAGCAAGTTTCAGGTGAATCGGGCGATTAGTTTTTTTTTTAAATAATTTTTTTTAAATAAAAAAAAAACTTATGGTACGATTGACCTGAAACTTGCTGAATATCTTTATTTCGATATGCTTAATCACCCTGCTAAATTTCGTAAAGATCGGAGAAAAATCGATTTTTTGGTCAAAAAAAGAGCAAAGACTATAGTCTTTGCTTTTTTTCAAAATTTTTTGAAAAATAGATTTCTTTTAAATTTGGCATGCTAATTAAGCACCTCAAAATTAAGATGTTCAGCAAGTTTCAGGTGAATCGGGCGATTAGTTTTTTTTTTAAATAATTTTTTTTAAATAAAAAAAAAACTTATGGTACGATTGACCTGAAACTTGCTGAATATCTTTATTTCGATATGCTTAATCACCCTGCTAAATTTCGTAAAGATCGGAGAAAAATCGATTTTTTGGTCAAAAAAAGAGCAAAGACTATAGTCTTTGCTTTTTTTCAAAATTTTTTGAAAAATAGATTTCTTTTAAATTTGGCATGCTAATTAAGCGCCTCAAAATTAAGATGTTCAGCAAGTTTCAGGTGAATCGGGCGATTAGTTTTTTTTTTAAATAATTTTTTTTAAATAAAAAAAAAACTTATGGTACGATTGACCTGAAACTTGCTGAATATCTTTATTTCGATATGCTTAATCACCCTGCTAAATTTCGTAAAGATCGGAGAAAAATCGATTTTTTGGTCAAAAAAAGAGCAAAGACTATAGTCTTTGCTTTTTTTCAAAATTTTTTGAAAAATAGATTTCTTTTAAATTTGGCATGCTAATTAAGCACCTCAAAATTAAGATGTTCAGCAAGTTTCAGGTGAATCGGGCGATTAGTTTTTTTTTTAAATAATTTTTTTTTAAATAAAAAAAAAACTTATGGTACGATTGACCTGAAACTTGCTGAATATCTTTATTTCGATATGCTTAATCACCCTGCTAAATTTCGTAAAGATCGGAGAAAAATCGATTTTTTGGTCAAAAAAAGAGCAAAGACTATAGTCTTTGCTTTTTTTCAAAATTTTTTGAAAAATAGATTTCTTTTAAATTTGGCATGCTAATTAAGCACCTCAAAATTAAGATGTTCAGCAAGTTTCAGGTGAATCGGGCGATTAGTTTTTTTTTTAAATAATTTTTTTTAAATAAAAAAAAAACTTATGGTACGATTGACCTGAAACTTGCTGAATATCTTTATTTCGATATGCTTAATCACCCTGCTAAATTTCGTAAAGATCGGAGAAAAATCGATTTTTTGGTCAAAAAAAGAGCAAAGACTATATAGTCTTTGCTTTTTTTCAAAATTTTTTGAAAAATAGATTTCTTTTAAATTTGGCATGCTAATTAAGCACCTCAAAATTAAGATGTTCAGCAAGTTTCAGGTGAATCGGGCGATTAGTTTTTTTTTTAAATAATTTTTTTTAAATAAAAAAAAAACTTATGGTACGATTGACCTGAAACTTGCTGAATATCTTTATTTCGATATGCTTAATCACCCTGCTAAATTTCATAAAGATCGGAGAAAAATCGATTTTTTGGTCAAAAAAAGAGCAAAGACTATAGTCTTTGCTTTTTTTCAAAAATTTTTGAAAAATAGATTTCTTTTAAATTTGGCATGCTAATTAAGCACCTCAAAATTAAGATGTTCAGCAAGTTTCAGGTGAATCGGGCGATTAGTTTTTTTTTTAAATAATTTTTTTTAAATAATTTTTTTTAAATAAAAAAAAAACTTATGGTACGATTGACCTGAAACTTGCTGAATATCTTTATTTCGATATGCTTAATCACCCTGCTAAATTTCGTAAAGATCGGAGAAAAATCGATTTTTTGGTCAAAAAAAGAGCAAAGACTATAGTCTTTGCTTTTTTTCAAAATTTTTTGAAAAATAGATTTCTTTTAAATTTGGCATGCTAATTAAGCACCTCAAAATTAAGATGTTCAGCAAGTTTCAGGTGAATCGGGCGATTAGTTTTTTTTTTAAATAATTTTTTTTAAATAAAAAAAAAACTTATGGTACGATTGACCTGAAACTTGCTGAATATCTTTATTTCGATATGCTTAATCACCCTGCTAAATTTCGTAAAGATCGGAGAAAAATCGATTTTTTGGTCAAAAAAAGAGCAAAGACTATAGTCTTTGCTTTTTTTCAAAATTTTTTGAAAAATAGATTTCTTTTAAATTTGGCATGCTAATTAAGCACCTCAAAATTAAGATGTTCAGCAAGTTTCAGGTGAATCGGGCGATTAGTTTTTTTTTTAAATAATTTTTTTTATATAAAAAAAAAACTTATGGTACGATTGACCTGAAACTTGCTGAATATCTTTATTTCGATATGCTTAATCACCCTGCTAAATTTCGTAAAGATCGGATAAAAATCGATTTTTTGGTCAAAAAAAGAGCAAAGACTATAGTCTTTGCTTTTTTTCAAAATTTTTTGAAAAATAGATTTCTTTTAAATTTGGCATGCTAATTAAGCACCTCAAAATTAAGATGTTCAGCAAGTTTCAGGTGAATCGGGCGATTAGTTTTTTTTTTAAATAATTTTTTTTAAATAAAAAAAAAACTTATGGTACGATTGACCTGAAACTTGCTGAATATCTTTATTTCGATATGCTTAATCACCCTGCTAAATTTCGTAAAGATCGGAGAAAAATCGATTTTTTGGTCAAAAAAAGAGCAAAGACTATAGTCTTTGCTTTTTTTCAAAATTTTTTGAAAAATAGATTTCTTTTAAATTTGGCATGCTAATTAAGCACCTCAAAATTAAGATGTTCAGCAAGTTTCAGGTGAATCGGGCGATTAGTTTTTTTTTTAAATAATTTTTTTTAAATAAAAAAAAAACTTATGGTACGATTGACCTGAAACTTGCTGAATATCTTTATTTCGATATGCTTAATCACCCTGCTAAATTTCGTAAAGATCGGATAAAAATCGATTTTTTGGTCAAAAAAAGAGCAAAGACTATAGTCTTTGCTTTTTTTCAAAAATTTTTGAAAAATAGATTTCTTTTAAATTTGGCATGCTAATTAAGCACCTCAAAATTAAGATGTTCAGCAAGTTTCAGGTGAATCGGGCGATTAGTTTTTTTTTTAAATAATTTTTTTTAAATAAAAAAAAAACTTATGGTACGATTGACCTGAAACTTGCTGAATATCTTTATTTCGATATGCTTAATCACCCTGCTAAATTTCGTAAAGATCGGAGAAAAATCGATTTTTTGGTCAAAAAAAGAGCAAAGACTATAGTCTTTGCTTTTTTTCAAAATTTTTTGAAAAATAGATTTCTTTTAAATTTGGCATGCTAATTAAGCACCTCAAAATTAAGATGTTCAGCAAGTTTCAGGTGAATCGGGCGATTAGTTTTTTTTTTAAATAATTTTTTTTAAATAAAAAAAAAACTTATGGTACGATTGACCTGAAACTTGCTGAATATCTTTATTTCGATATGCTTAATCACCCTGCTAAATTTCGTAAAGATCGGAGAAAAATCGATTTTTTGGTCAAAAAAAGAGCAAAGACTGTCTTTGCTTTTTTTCAAAATTTTTTGAAAAATAGATTTCTTTTAAATTTGGCATGCTAATTAAGCACCTCAAAATTAAGATGTTCAGCAAGTTTCAGGTGAATCGAGCGATTAGTTTTTTTTTTAAATAATTTTTTTTAAATAAAAAAAAAACTTATGGTACGATTGACCTGAAACTTGCTGAATATCTTTATTTCGATATGCTTAATCACCCTGCTAAATTTCGTAAAGATCGGAGAAAAATCGATTTTTTGGTCAAAAAAAGAGCAAAGACTATAGTCTTTGCTTTTTTTCAAAAATTTTTGAAAAATAGATTTCTTTTAAATTTGGCATGCTAATTAAGCACCTCAAAATTAAGATGTTCAGCAAGTTTCAGGTGAATCGGGCGATTAGTTTTTTTTTTAAATAATTTTTTTTAAATAAAAAAAAAACTTATGGTACGATTGACCTGAAACTTGCTGAATATCTTTATTTCGATATGCTTAATCACCCTGCTAAATTTCGTAAAGATCGGAGAAAAATCGATTTTTTGGTCAAAAAAAGAGCAAAGACTATAGTCTTTGCTTTTTTTCAAAATTTTTTGAAAAATAGATTTCTTTTAAATTTGGCATGCTAATTAAGCACCTCAAAATTAAGATGTTCAGCAAGTTTCAGGTGAATCGGGCGATTAGTTTTTTTTTTAAATAATTTTTTTTATATAAAAAAAAAACTTATGGTACGATTGACCTGAAACTTGCTGAATATCTTTATTTCGATATGCTTAATCACCCTGCTAAATTTCGTAAAGATCGGATAAAAATCGATTTTTTGGTCAAAAAAAGAGCAAAGACTTATAGTCTTTGCTTTTTTTCAAAAATTTTTGAAAAATAGATTTCTTTTAAATTTGGCATGCTAATTAAGCACCTCAAAATTAAGATGTTCAGCAAGTTTCAGGTGAATCGGGCGATTAGTTTTTTTTTTAAATAATTTTTTTTAAATAAAAAAAAAACTTATGGTACGATTGACCTGAAACTTGCTGAATATCTTTATTTCGATATGCTTAATCACCCTGCTAAATTTCGTAAAGATCGGAGAAAAATCGATTTTTTGGTCAAAAAAAGAGCAAAGACTATAGTCTTTGCTTTTTTTCAAAATTTTTTGAAAAATAGATTTCTTTTAAATTTGGCATGCTAATTAAGCACCTCAAAATTAAGATGTTCAGCAAGTTTCAGGTGAATCGGGCGATTAGTTTTTTTTTTAAATAATTTTTTTTAAATAAAAAAAAAACTTATGGTACGATTGACCTGAAACTTGCTGAATATCTTTATTTCGATATGCTTAATCACCCTGCTAAATTTCGTAAAGATCGGAGAAAAATCGATTTTTTGGTCAAAAAAAGAGCAAAGACTATAGTATTTGCTTTTTTTCAAAATTTTTTGAAAAATAGATTTCTTTTAAATTTGGCATGCTAATTAAGCACCTCAAAATTAAGATGTTCAGCAAGTTTCAGGTGAATCGGGCGATTAGTTTTTTTTTTAAATAATTTTTTTTAAATAAAAAAAAAACTTATGGTACGATTGACCTGAAACTTGCTGAATATCTTTATTTCGATATGCTTAATCACCCTGCTAAATTTCGTAAAGATCGGAGAAAAATCGATTTTTTGGTCAAAAAAAGAGCAAAGACTATAGTCTTTGCTTTTTTTCAAAATTTTTTGAAAAATAGATTTCTTTTAAATTTGGCATGCTAATTAAGCACCTCAAAATTAAGATGTTCAGCAAGTTTCAGGTGAATCGGGCGATTAGTTTTTTTTTTAAATAATTTTTTTTAAATAAAAAAAAAACTTATGGTACGATTGACCTGAAACTTGCTGAATATCTTTATTTCGATATGCTTAATCACCCTGCTAAATTTCGTAAAGATCGGAGAAAAATCGATTTTTTGGTCAAAAAAAGAGCAAAGACTATAGTCTTTGCTTTTTTTCAAAATTTTTTGAAAAATAGATTTCTTTTAAATTTGGCATGCTAATTAAGCACCTCAAAATTAAGATGTTCAGCAAGTTTCAGGTGAATCGGGCGATTAGTTTTTTTTTTAAATAATTTTTTTTAAATAAAAAAAAAACTTATGGTACGATTGACCTGAAACTTGCTGAATATCTTTATTTCGATATGCTTAATCACCCTGCTAAATTTCGTAAAGATCGGAGAAAAATCGATTTTTTGGTCAAAAAAAGAGCAAAGACTATAGTCTTTGCTTTTTTTCAAAATTTTTTGAAAAATAGATTTCTTTTAAATTTGGCATGCTAATTAAGCACCTCAAAATTAAGATGTTCAGCAAGTTTCAGGTGAATCGGGCGATTAGTTTTTTTTTTAAATAATTTTTTTTATATAAAAAAAAAACTTATGGTACGATTGACCTGAAACTTGCTGAATATCTTTATTTCGATATGCTTAATCACCCTGCTAAATTTCGTAAAGATCGGATAAAAATCGATTTTTTGGTCAAAAAAAGAGCAAAGACTTATAGTCTTTGCTTTTTTTCAAAAATTTTTGAAAAATAGATTTCTTTTAAATTTGGCATGCTAATTAAGCACCTCAAAATTAAGATGTTCAGCAAGTTTCAGGTGAATCGGGCGATTAGTTTTTTTTTTAAATAATTTTTTTTAAATAAAAAAAAAACTTATGGTACGATTGACCTGAAACTTGCTGAATATCTTTATTTCGATATGCTTAATCACCCTGCTAAATTTCGTAAAGATCGGAGAAAAATCGATTTTTTGGTCAAAAAAAGAGCAAAGACTATAGTCTTTGCTTTTTTTCAAATTTTTTTGAAAAATAGATTTCTTTTAAATTTGGCATGCTAATTAAGCACCTCAAAATTAAGATGTTCAGCAAGTTTCAGGTGAATCGGGCGATTAGTTTTTTTTTTAAATAATTTTTTTTAAATAAAAAAAAAACTTATGGTACGATTGACCTGAAACTTGCTGAATATCTTTATTTCGATATGCTTAATCACCCTGCTAAATTTCGTAAAGATCGGAGAAAAATCGATTTTTTGGTCAAAAAAAGAGCAAAGACTATAGTCTTTGCTTTTTTTCAAAATTTTTTGAAAAATAGATTTCTTTTAAATTTGGCATGCTAATTAAGCACCTCAAAATTAAGATGTTCAGCAAGTTTCAGGTGAATCGGGCGATTAGTTTTTTTTTTAAATAATTTTTTTTAAATAAAAAAAAAACTTATGGTACGATTGACCTGAAACTTGCTGAATATCTTTATTTCGATATGCTTAATCACCCTGCTAAATTTCGTAAAGATCGGAGAAAAATCGATTTTTTGGTCAAAAAAAGAGCAAAGACTATAGTCTTTGCTTTTTTTCAAAATTTTTTGAAAAATAGATTTCTTTTAAATTTGGCATGCTAATTAAGCACCTCAAAATTAAGATGTTCAGCAAGTTTCAGGTGAATCGGGCGATTAGTTTTTTTTTTAAATAATTTTTTTTAAATAAAAAAAAAACTTATGGTACGATTGACCTGAAACTTGCTGAATATCTTTATTTCGATATGCTTAATCACCCTGCTAAATTTCGTAAAGATCGGAGAAAAATCGATTTTTTGGTCAAAAAAAGAGCAAAGACTATAGTCTTTGCTTTTTTTCAAAATTTTTTGAAAAATAGATTTCTTTTAAATTTGGCATGCTAATTAAGCACCTCAAAATTAAGATGTTCAGCAAGTTTCAGGTGAATCGGGCGATTAGTTTTTTTTTTAAATAATTTTTTTTAAATAAAAAAAAAACTTATGGTACGATTGACCTGAAACTTGCTGAATATCTTTATTTCGATATGCTTAATCACCCTGCTAAATTTCGTAAAGATCGGAGAAAAATCGATTTTTTGGTCAAAAAAAGAGCAAAGACTATAGTCTTTGCTTTTTTTCAAAATTTTTTGAAAAATAGATTTCTTTTAAATTTGGCATGCTAATTAAGCACCTCAAAATTAAGATGTTCAGCAAGTTTCAGGTGAATCGGGCGATTAGTTTTTTTTTTAAATAATTTTTTTTAAATAAAAAAAAAACTTATGGTACGATTGACCTGAAACTTGCTGAATATCTTTATTTCGATATGCTTAATCACCCTGCTAAATTTCGTAAAGATCGGAGAAAAATCGATTTTTTGGTCAAAAAAAGAGCAAAGACTATAGTCTTTGCTTTTTTTCAAAATTTTTTGAAAAATAGATTTCTTTTAAATTTGGCATGCTAATTAAGCACCTCAAAATTAAGATGTTCAGCAAGTTTCAGGTGAATCGGGCGATTAGTTTTTTTTTTAAATAATTTTTTTTAAATAAAAAAAAAACTTATGGTACGATTGACCTGAAACTTGCTGAATATCTTTATTTCGATATGCTTAATCACCCTGCTAAATTTCGTAAAGATCGGAGAAAAATCGATTTTTTGGTCAAAAAAAGAGCAAAGACTATAGTCTTTGCTTTTTTTCAAAATTTTTTGAAAAATAGATTTCTTTTAAATTTGGCATGCTAATTAAGCACCACAAAATTAAGATGTTCAGCAAGTTTCAGGTGAATCGGGCGATTAGTTTTTTTTTTTAAATAATTTTTTTTAAATAAAAAAAAAACTTATGGTACGATTGACCTGAAACTTGCTGAATATCTTTATTTCGATATGCTTAATCACCCTGCTAAATTTCGTAAAGATCGGAGAAAAATCGATTTTTTGGTCAAAAAAAGAGCAAAGACTATAGTCTTTGCTTTTTTTCAAAATTTTTTGAAAAATAGATTTCTTTTAAATTTGGCATGCTAATTAAGCACCTCAAAATTAAGATGTTCAGCAAGTTTCAGGTGAATCGGGCGATTAGTTTTTTTTTTAAATAATTTTTTTTAAATAAAAAAAAAACTTATGGTACGATTGACCTGAAACTTGCTGAATATCTTTATTTCGATATGCTTAATCACCCTGCTAAATTTCGTAAAGATCGGAGAAAAATCGATTTTTTGGTCAAAAAAAGAGCAAAGACTATAGTCTTTGCTTTTTTTCAAAATTTTTTGAAAAATAGATTTCTTTTAAATTTGGCATGCTAATTAAGCACCTCAAAATTAAGATGTTCAGCAAGTTTCAGGTGAATCGGGCGATTAGTTTTTTTTTTAAATAATTTTTTTTAAATAAAAAAAAAACTTATGGTACGATTGACCTGAAACTTGCTGAATATCTTTATTTCGATATGCTTAATCACCCTGCTAAATTTCGTAAAGATCGGAGAAAAATCGATTTTTTGGTCAAAAAAAGAGCAAAGACTATAGTCTTTGCTTTTTTTCAAAATTTTTTGAAAAATAGATTTCTTTTAAATTTGGCATGCTAATTAAGCACCTCAAAATTAAGATGTTCAGCAAGTTTCAGGTGAATCGGGCGATTAGTTTTTTTTTTAAATAATTTTTTTTATATAAAAAAAAAACTTATGGTACGATTGACCTGAAACTTGCTGAATATCTTTATTTCGATATGCTTAATCACCCTGCTAAATTTCGTAAAGATCGGATAAAAATCGATTTTTTGGTCAAAAAAAGAGCAAAGACTATAGTCTTTGCTTTTTTTCAAAAATTTTTGAAAAATAGATTTCTTTTAAATTTGGCATGCTAATTAAGCACCTCAAAATTAAGATGTTCAGCAAGTTTCAGGTGAATCGGGCGATTAGTTTTTTTTTTAAATAATTTTTTTTAAATAAAAAAAAAACTTATGGTACGATTGACCTGAAACTTGGTGAATATCTTTATTTCGATATGCTTAATCACCCTGCTAAATTTCGTAAAGATCGGAGAAAAATCGATTTTTTGGTCAAAAAAAGAGCAAAGACTATAGTCTTTGCTTTTTTTCAAAATTTTTTGAAAAATAGATTTCTTTTAAATTTGGCATGCTAATTAAGCACCTCAAAATTAAGATGTTCAGCAAGTTTCAGGTGAATCGGGCGATTAGTTTTTTTTTTAAATAATTTTTTTTAAATAAAAAAAAAACTTATGGTACGATTGACCTGAAACTTGCTGAATATCTTTATTTCGATATGCTTAATCACCCTGCTAAATTTCGTAAAGATCGGAGAAAAATCGATTTTTTGGTCAAAAAAAGAGCAAAGACTATAGTCTTTGCTTTTTTTCAAAATTTTTTGAAAAATAGATTTCTTTTAAATTTGGCATGCTAATTAAGCACCTCAAAATTAAGATGTTCAGCAAGTTTCAGGTGAATCGGGCGATTAGTTTTTTTTTTAAATAATTTTTTTTAAATAAAAAAAAACTTATGGTACGATTGACCTGAAACTTGCTGAATATCTTTATTTCGATATGCTTAATCACCCTGCTAAATTTCGTAAAGATCGGATAAAAATCGATTTTTTGGTCAAAAAAAGAGCAAAGACTATAGTCTTTGCTTTTTTTCAAAATTTTTTGAAAAATAGATTTCTTTTAAATTTGGCATGCTAATTAAGCACCTCAAAATTAAGATGTTCAGCAAGTTTCAGGTGAATCGGGCGATTAGTTTTTTTTTTAAATAATTTTTTTTAAATAAAAAAAAAACTTATGGTACGATTGACCTGAAACTTGCTGAATATCTTTATTTCGATATGCTTAATCACCCTGCTAAATTTCGTAAAGATCGGAGAAAAATCGATTTTTTGGTCAAAAAAAGAGCAAAGACTATAGTCTTTGCTTTTTTTCAAAATTTTTTGAAAAATAGATTTCTTTTAAATTTGGCATGCTAATTAAGCACCTCAAAATTAAGATGTTCAGCAAGTTTCAGGTGAATCGGGCGATTAGTTTTTTTTTTAAATAATTTTTTTTAAATAAAAAAAAAACTTATGGTACGATTGACCTGAAACTTGCTGAATATCTTTATTTCGATATGCTTAATCACCCTGCTAAATTTCGTAAAGATCGGATAAAAATCGATTTTTTGGTCAAAAAAAGAGCAAAGACTATAGTCTTTGCTTTTTTTCAAAATTTTTTGAAAAATAGATTTCTTTTAAATTTGGCATGCTAATTAAGCACCTCAAAATTAAGATGTTCAGCAAGTTTCAGGTGAATCGGGCGATTAGTTTTTTTTTTAAATAATTTTTTTTATATAAAAAAAAAACTTATGGTACGATTGACCTGAAACTTGCTGAATATCTTTATTTCGATATGCTTAATCACCCTGCTAAATTTCGTAAAGATCGGATAAAAATCGATTTTTTGGTCAAAAAAAGCGCAAAGACTATAATAGTCTTTGCTTTTTTTCAAAATTTTTTGAAAAATAGATTTCTTTTAAATTTGGCATGCTAATTAAGCACCTCAAAATTAAGATGTTCAGCAAGTTTCAGGTGAATCGGGCGATTAGTTTTTTTTTTAAATAATTTTTTTTAAATAAAAAAAAAACTTATGGTACGATTGACCTGAAACTTGCTGAATATCTTTATTTCGATATGCTTAATCACCCTGCTAAATTTCGTAAAGATCGGAGAAAAATCGATTTTTTGGTCAAAAAAAGAGCAAAGACTATAGTCTTTGCTTTTTTTCAAAAATTTTTGAAAAATAGATTTCTTTTAAATTTGGCATGCTAATTAAGCACCTCAAAATTAAGATGTTCAGCAAGTTTCAGGTGAATCGGGCGATTAGTTTTTTTTTTAAATAATTTTTTTTAAATAAAAAAAAAACTTATGGTACGATTGACCTGAAACTTGCTGAATATCTTTATTTCGATATGCTTAATCACCCTGCTAAATTTCGTAAAGATCGGAGAAAAATCGATTTTTTGGTCAAAAAAAGAGCAAAGACTATAGTCTTTGCTTTTTTTCAAAATTTTTTGAAAAATAGATTTCTTTTAAATTTGGCATGCTAATTAAGCACCTCAAAATTAAGATGTTCAGCAAGTTTCAGGTGAATCGGGCGATTAGTTTTTTTTTTAAATAATTTTTTTTAAATAAAAAAAAAACTTATGGTACGATTGACCTGAAACTTGCTGAATATCTTTATTTCGATATGCTTAATCACCCTGCTAAATTTCGTAAAGATCGGAGAAAAATCGATTTTTTGGTCAAAAAAAGAGCAAAGACTATAGTCTTTGCTTTTTTTCAAAATTTTTTGAAAAATAGATTTCTTTTAAATTTGGCATGCTAATTAAGCACCTCAAAACTAAGATGTTCAGCAAGTTTCAGGTGAATCGGGCGATTAGTTTTTTTTTTAAATAATTTTTTTTAAATAAAAAAAAAACTTATGGTACGATTGACCTGAAACTTGCTGAATATCTTTATTTCGATATGCTTAATCACCCTGCTAAATTTCGTAAAGATCGGAGAAAAATCGATTTTTTCACCTCAAAATTAAGATGTTCAGCAAGTTTCAGGTGAATCGGGCGATTAGTTTTTTTTTTAAATAATTTTTTTTAAATAAAAAAAAAACTTATGGTACGATTGACCTGAAACTTGCTGAATATCTTTATTTCGATATGCTTAATCACCCTGCTAAATTTCGTAAAGATCGGAGAAAAATCGATTTTTTGGTCAAAAAAAGAGCAAAGACTATAGTCTTTGCTTTTTTTCAAAAATTTTTGAAAAATAGATTTCTTTTAAATTTGGCATGCTAATTAAGCACCTCAAAATTAAGATGTTCAGCAAGTTTCAGGTGAATCGGGCGATTAGTTTTTTTTTTAAATAATTTTTTTTAAATAAAAAAAAAACTTATGGTACGATTGACCTGAAACTTGCTGAATATCTTTATTTCGATATGCTTAATCACCCTGCTAAATTTCGTAAAGATCGGAGAAAAATCGATTTTTTGGTCTTTGCTTTTTTTCAAAATTTTTTGAAAAATAGATTTCTTTTAAATTTGGCATGCTAATTAAGCACCTCAAAATTAAGATGTTCAGCAAGTTTCAGGTGAATCGGGCGATTAGTTTTTTTTTAAATAATTTTTTTTAAATAAAAAAAAAACTTATGGTACGATTGACCTGAAACTTGCTGAATATCTTTATTTCGATATGCTTAATCACCCTGCTAAATTTCGTAAAGATCGGAGAAAAATCGATTTTTTGGTCAAAAAAAGAGCAGACTATAGTCTTTGCTTTTTTTCAAAATTTTTTGAAAAATAGATTTCTTTTAAATTTGGCATGCTAATTAAGCACCTCAAAATTAAGATGTTCAGCAAGTTTCAGGTGAATCGGGCGATTAGTTTTTTTTTTAAATAATTTTTTTTATATAAAAAAAAAACTTATGGTACGATTGACCTGAAACTTGCTGAATATCTTTATTTCGATATGCTTAATCACCCTGCTAAATTTCGTAAAGATCGGAGAAAAATCGATTTTTTGGTCAAAAAAAGAGCAAAGACTATAGTCTTTGCTTTTTTTCAAAAATTTTTGAAAAATAGATTTCTTTTAAATTTGGCATGCTAATTAAGCACGGGCGAATGAATCGGGCGATTAGTTTTTTTTTTAAATAATTTTTTTTAAATAAAAAAAAAACTTATGGTACGATTGACCTGAAACTTGCTGAATATCTTTATTTCGATATGCTTAATCACCCTGCTAAATTTCGTAAAGATCGGAGAAAAATCGATTTTTTGGTCAAAAAAAGAGCAAAGACTATAGTCTTTGCTTTTTTTCAAAAATTTTTGAAAAATAGATTTCTTTTAAATTTGGCATGCTAATTAAGCACCTCAAAATTAAGATGTTCAGCAAGTTTCAGGTGAATCGGGCGATTAGTTTTTTTTTTAAATAATTTTTTTTAAATAAAAAAAAAACTTATGGTACGATTGACCTGAAACTTGCTGAATATCTTTATTTCGATATGCTTAATCACCCTGCTAAATTTCGTAAAGATCGGAGAAAAATCGATTTTTTGGTCAAAAAAAGAGCAAAGACTATAGTCTTTGCTTTTTTTCAAAATTTTTTGAAAAATAGATTTCTTTTAAATTTGGCATGCTAATTAAGCACCTCAAAATTAAGATGTTCAGCAAGTTTCAGGTGAATCGGGCGATTAGTTTTTTTTTTAAATAATTTTTTTTAAATAAAAAAAAAACTTATGGTACGATTGACCTGAAACTTGCTGAATATCTTTATTTCGATATGCTTAATCACCCTGCTAAATTTCGTAAAGATCGGAGAAAAATCGATTTTTTGGTCTTTGCTTTTTTTCAAAATTTTTTGAAAAATAGATTTCTTTTAAATTTGGCATGCTAATTAAGCACCTCAAAATTAAGATGTTCAGCAAGTTTCAGGTGAATCGGGCGATTAGTTTTTTTTTTAAATAATTTTTTTTAAATAAAAAAAAAACTTATGGTTTAACATTGACCTGAAACTTGCTGAATATCTTTATTTCGATATGCTTAATCACCCTGCTAAATTTCGTAAAGATCGGAGAAAAATCGATTTTTTGGTCAAAAAAAGAGCAAAGACTATAGTCTTTGCTTTTTTTCAAAATTTTTTGAAAAATAGATTTCTTTTAAATTTGGCATGCTAATTAAGCACCTCAAAATTAAGATGTTCAGCAAGTTTCAGGTGAATCGGGCGATTAGTTTTTTTTTTAAATAATTTTTTTTATATAAAAAAAAAACTTATGGTACGATTGACCTGAAACTTGCTGAATATCTTTATTTCGATATGCTTAATCACCCTGCTAAATTTCGTAAAGATCGGATAAAAATCGATTTTTTGGTCAAAAAAAGAGCAAAGACTATAGTCTTTGCTTTTTTTCAAAAATTTTTGAAAAATAGATTTCTTTTAAATTTGGCATGCTAATTAAGCACCTCAAAATTAAGATGTTCAGCAAGTTTCAGGTGAATCGGGCGATTAGTTTTTTTTTTAAATAATTTTTTTTAAATAAAAAAAAAACTTATGGTACGATTGACCTGAAACTTGCTGAATATCTTTATTTCGATATGCTTAATCACCCTGCTAAATTTCGTAAAGATCGGAGAAAAATCGATTTTTTGGTCAAAAAAAGAGCAAAGACTATAGTCTTTGCTTTTTTTCAAAATTTTTTGAAAAATAGATTTCTTTTAAATTTGGCATGCTAATTAAGCACCTCAAAATTAAGATGTTCAGCAAGTTTCAGGTGAATCGGGCGATTAGTTTTTTTTTTAAATAATTTTTTTTAAATAAAAAAAAAACTTATGGTACGATTGACCTGAAACTTGCTGAATATCTTTATTTCGATATGCTTAATCACCCTGCTAAATTTCGTAAAGATCGGAGAAAAATCGATTTTTTAGTCAAAAAAAGAGCAAAGACTATAGTCTTTGCTTTTTTTCAAAATTTTTTGAAAAATAGATTTCTTTTAAATTTGGCATGCTAATTAAGCACCTCAAAATTAAGATGTTCAGCAAGTTTCAGGTGAATCGGGCGATTAGTTTTTTTTTTAAATAATTTTTTTTAAATAAAAAAAAAACTTATGGTACGATTGACCTGAAACTTGCTGAATATCTTTATTTCGATATGCTTAATCACCCTGCTAAATTTCGTAAAGATCGGAGAAAAATCGATTTTTTGGTCAAAAAAAGAGCAAAGACTATAGTCTTTGCTTTTTTTCAAAATTTTTTGAAAAATAGATTTCTTTTAAATTTGGCATGCTAATTAAGCACCTCAAAATTAAGATGTTCAGCAAGTTTCAGGTGAATCGGGCGATTAGTTTTTTTTTTAAATAATTTTTTTTAAATAAAAAAAAAACTTATGGTACGATTGACCTGAAACTTGCTGAATATCTTTATTTCGATATGCTTAATCACCCTGCTAAATTTCGTAAAGATCGGAGAAAAATCGATTTTTTGGTCAAAAAAAGAGCAAAGACTATAGTCTTTGCTTTTTTTCAAAATTTTTTGAAAAATAGATTTCTTTTAAATTTGGCATGCTAATTAAGCACCTCAAAATTAAGATGTTCAGCAAGTTTCAGGTGAATCGGGCGATTAGTTTTTTTTTAAATAATTTTTTTTAAATAAAAAAAAAACTTATGGTACGATTGACCTGAAACTTGCTGAATATCTTTATTTCGATATGCTTAATCACCCTGCTAAATTTCGTAAAGATCGGAGAAAAATCGATTTTTTGGTCAAAAAAAGAGCAAAGACTATAGTCTTTGCTTTTTTTCAAAATTTTTTGAAAAATAGATTTCTTTTAAATTTGGCATGCTAATTAAGCACCTCAAAATTAAGATGTTCAGCAAGTTTCAGGTGAATCGGGCGATTAGTTTTTTTTTTAAATAATTTTTTTTATATAAAAAAAAAACTTATGGTACGATTGACCTGAAACTTGCTGAATATCTTTATTTCGATATGCTTAATCACCCTGCTAAATTTCGTAAAGATCGGAGAAAAATCGATTTTTTGGTCAAAAAAAGAGCAAAGACTATAGTCTTTGCTTTTTTTCAAAAATTTTTGAAAAATAGATTTCTTTTAAATTTGGCATGCTAATTAAGCACCTCAAAATTAAGATGTTCAGCAAGTTTCAGGTGAATCGGGCGATTAGTTTTTTTTTTAAATAATTTTTTTTAAATAAAAAAAAAACTTATGGTACGATTGACCTGAAACTTGCTGAATATCTTTATTTCGATATGCTTAATCACCCTGCTAAATTTCGTAAAGATCGGAGAAAAATCGATTTTTTGGTCAAAAAAAGAGCAAAGACTATAGTCTTTGCTTTTTTTCAAAATTTTTTGAAAAATAGATTTCTTTTAAATTTGGCATGCTAATTAAGCACCTCAAAATTAAGATGTTCAGCAAGTTTCAGGTGAATCGGGCGATTAGTTTTTTTTTTAAATAATTTTTTTTAAATAAAAAAAAAACTTATGGTACGATTGACCTGAAACTTGCTGAATATCTTTATTTCGATATGCTTAATCACCCTGCTAAATTTCGTAAAGATCGGAGAAAAATCGATTTTTTGGTCAAAAAAAGAGCAAAGACTATAGTCTTTGCTTTTTTTCAAAATTTTTTGAAAAATAGATTTCTTTTAAATTTGGCATGCTAATTAAGCACCTCAAAATTAAGATGTTCAGCAAGTTTCAGGTGAATCGGGCGATTAGTTTTTTTTTTAAATAATTTTTTTTAAATAAAAAAAAAACTTATGGTACGATTGACCTGAAACTTGCTGAATATCTTTATTTCGATATGCTTAATCACCCTGCTAAATTTCGTAAAGATCGGAGAAAAATCGATTTTTTGGTCAAAAAAAGAGCAAAGACTATAGTCTTTGCTTTTTTTCAAAATTTTTTGAAAAATAGATTTCTTTTAAATTTGGCATGCTAATTAAGCACCTCAAAATTAAGATGTTCAGCAAGTTTCAGGTGAATCGGGCGATTAGTTTTTTTTTTAAATAATTTTTTTTAAATAAAAAAAAAACTTATGGTACGATTGACCTGAAACTTGCTGAATATCTTTATTTCGATATGCTTAATCACCCTGCTAAATTTCGTAAAGATCGGAGAAAAATCGATTTTTTGGTCAAAAAAAGAGCAAAGAGTCTTTGCTTTTTTTCAAAATTTTTTGAAAAATAGATTTCTTTTAAATTTGGCATGCTAATTAAGCACCTCAAAATTAAGATGTTCAGCAAGTTTCAGGTGAATCGGGCGATTAGTTTTTTTTTTAAATAATTTTTTTTATATAAAAAAAAAACTTATGGTACGATTGACCTGAAACTTGCTGAATATCTTTATTTCGATATGCTTAATCACCCTGCTAAATTTCGTAAAGATCGGATAAAAATCGATTTTTTGGTCAAAAAAAGAGCAAAGACTATAGTCTTTGCTTTTTTTCAAAAATTTTTGAAAAATAGATTTCTTTTAAATTTGGCATGCTAATTAAGCACCTCAAAATTAAGATGTTCAGCAAGTTTCAGGTGAATCGGGCGATTAGTTTTTTTTTTAAATAATTTTTTTTAAATAAAAAAAAAACTTATGGTACGATTGACCTGAAACTTGCTGAATATCTTTATTTCGATATGCTTAATCACCCTGCTAAATTTCGTAAAGATCGGAGAAAAATCGATTTTTTGGTCAAAAAAAGAGCAAAGACTATATAGTCTTTGCTTTTTTTCAAAATTTTTTGAAAAATAGATTTCTTTTAAATTTGGCATGCTAATTAAGCACCTCAAAATTAAGATGTTCAGCAAGTTTCAGGTGAATCGGGCGATTAGTTTTTTTTTTAAATAATTTTTTTTAAATAAAAAAAAAACTTATGGTACGATTGACCTGAAACTTGCTGAATATCTTTATTTCGATATGCTTAATCACCCTGCTAAATTTCGTAAAGATCGGAGAAAAATCGATTTTTTGGTCAAAAAAAGAGCAAAGACTATAGTCTTTGCTTTTTTTCAAAATTTTTTGAAAAATAGATTTCTTTTAAATTTGGCATGCTAATTAAGCACCTCAAAATTAAGATGTTCAGCAAGTTTCAGGTGAATCGGGCGATTAGTTTTTTTTTTAAATAATTTTTTTTAAATAAAAAAAAACTTATGGTACGATTGACCTGAAACTTGCTGAATATCTTTATTTCGATATGCTTAATCACCCTGCTAAATTTCGTAAAGATCGGAGAAAAATCGATTTTTTGGTCAAAAAAAGAGCAAAGGTCTTTGCTTTTTTTCAAAATTTTTTGAAAAATAGATTTCTTTTAAATTTGGCATGCTAATTAAGCACCTCAAAATTAAGATGTTCAGCAAGTTTCAGGTGAATCGGGCGATTAGTTTTTTTTTTAAATAATTTTTTTTATATAAAAAAAAAACTTATGGTACGATTGACCTGAAACTTGCTGAATATCTTTATTTCGATATGCTTAATCACCCTGCTAAATTTCGTAAAGATCGGATAAAAATCGATTTTTTGGTCAAAAAAAGAGCAAAGACTATAGTCTTTGCTTTTTTTCAAAAATTTTTGAAAAATAGATTTCTTTTAAATTTGGCATGCTAATTAAGCACCTCAAAATTAAGATGTTCAGCAAGTTTCAGGTGAATCGGGCGATTAGTTTTTTTTTTAAATAATTTTTTTTAAATAAAAAAAAAACTTATGGTACGATTGACCTGAAACTTGCTGAATATCTTTATTTCGATATGCTTAATCACCCTGCTAAATTTCGTAAAGATCGGAGAAAAATCGATTTTTTGGTCAAAAAAAGAGCAAAGACTATAGTCTTTGCTTTTTTTCAAAATTTTTTGAAAAATAGATTTCTTTTAAATTTGGCATGCTAATTAAGCACCTCAAAATTAAGATGTTCAGCAAGTTTCAGGTGAATCGGGCGATTAGTTTTTTTTTTAAATAATTTTTTTTAAATAAAAAAAAAACTTATGGTACGATTGACCTGAAACTTGCTGAATATCTTTATTTCGATATGCTTAATCACCCTGCTAAATTTCGTAAAGATCGGAGAAAAATCGATTTTTTGGTCAAAAAAAGAGCAAAGACTATAGTCTTTGCTTTTTTTCAAAATTTTTTGAAAAATAGATTTCTTTTAAATTTGGCATGCTAATTAAGCACCTCAAAATTAAGATGTTCAGCAAGTTTCAGGTGAATCGGGCGATTAGTTTTTTTTTTAAATAATTTTTTTTAAATAAAAAAAAAACTTATGGTACGATTGACCTGAAACTTGCTGAATATCTTTATTTCGATATGCTTAATCACCCTGCTAAATTTCGTAAAGATCGGAGAAAAATCGATTTTTTGGTCAAAAAAAGAGCAAAGACTATAGTCTTTGCTTTTTTTCAAAATTTTTTGAAAAATAGATTTCTTTTAAATTTGGCATGCTAATTAAGCACCTCAAAATTAAGATGTTCAGCAAGTTTCAGGTGAATCGGGCGATTAGTTTTTTTTTTAAATAATTTTTTTTATATAAAAAAAAAACTTATGGTACGATTGACCTGAAACTTGCTGAATATCTTTATTTCGATATGCTTAATCACCCTGCTAAATTTCGTAAAGATCGGATAAAAATCGATTTTTTGGTCAAAAAAAGAGCAATGACTATAGTCTTTGCTTTTTTTCAAAATTTTTTGAAAAATAGATTTCTTTTAAATTTGGCATGCTAATTAAGCACCTCAAAATTAAGATGTTCAGCAAGTTTCAGGTGAATCGGGCGATTAGTTTTTTTTTTAAATAATTTTTTTTATATAAAAAAAAAACTTATGGTACGATTGACCTGAAACTTGCTGAATATCTTTATTTCGATATGCTTAATCGCCCTGCTAAATTTCGTAAAGATCGGAGAAAAATCGATTTTTTGGTCAAAAAAAGAGCAAAGACTATAGTCTTTGCTTTTTTTCAAAATTTTTTGAAAAATAGATTTCTTTTAAATTTGGCATGCTAATTAAGCACCTCAAAATTAAGATGTTCAGCAAGTTTCAGGTGAATCGGGCGATTAGTTTTTTTTTAAATAATTTTTTTTAAATAAAAAAAAAACTTATGGTACGATTGACCTGAAACTTGCTGAATATCTTTATTTCGATATGCTTAATCACCCTGCTAAATTTCGTAAAGATCGGAGAAAAATCGATTTTTTGGTCAAAAAAAGAGCAAAGACTATAGTCTTTGCTTTTTTTCAAAATTTTTTGAAAAATAGATTTCTTTTAAATTTGGCATGCTAATTAAGCACCTCAAAATTAAGATGTTCAGCAAGTTTCAGGTGAATCGGGCGATTAGTTTTTTTTTTAAATAATTTTTTTTATATAAAAAAAAAACTTATGGTACGATTGACCTGAAACTTGCTGAATATCTTTATTTCGATATGCTTAATCGCCCTGCTAAATTTCGTAAAGATCGGAGAAAAATCGATTTTTTGGTCAAAAAAAGAGCAAAGACTATAGTCTTTGCTTTTTTTCAAAATTTTTTGAAAAATAGATTTCTTTTAAATTTGGCATGCTAATTAAGCACCTCAAAATTAAGATGTTCAGCAAGTTTCAGGTGAATCGGGCGATTAGTTTTTTTTTTAAATAATTTTTTTTAAATAAAAAAAAACTTATGGTACGATTGACCTGAAACTTGCTGAATATCTTTATTTCGATATGCTTAATCACCCTGCTAAATTTCGTAAAGATCGGAGAAAAATCGATTTTTTGGTCAAAAAAAGAGCAAAGACAGTCTTTGCTTTTTTTCAAAATTTTTTGAAAAATAGATTTCTTTTAAATTTGGCATGCTAATTAAGCACCTCAAAATTAAGATGTTCAGCAAGTTTCAGGTGAATCGGGCGATTAGTTTTTTTTTTAAATAATTTTTTTTAAATAAAAAAAAAACTTATGGTACGATTGACCTGAAACTTGCTGAATATCTTTATTTCGATATGCTTAATCACCCTGCTAAATTTCGTAAAGATCGGAGAAAAATCGATTTTTTGGTCAAAAAAAGAGCAAAGACTATAGTCTTTGCTTTTTTTCAAAATTTTTTGAAAAATAGATTTCTTTTAAATTTGGCATGCTAATTAAGCACCTCAAAATTAAGATGTTAAGCAAGTTTCAGGTGAATCGGGCGATTAGTTTTTTTTTTTAATAATTTTTTTTAAATAAAAAAAAAACTTATGGTACGATTGACCTGAAACTTGCTGAATATCTTTATTTCGATATGCTTAATCACCCTGCTAAATTTCGTAAAGATCGGATAAAAATCGATTTTTTGGTCAAAAAAAGAGCAAAGACTATAGTCTTTGCTTTTTTTTCAAAATTTTTTGAAAAATAGATTTCTTTTAAATTTGGCATGCTAATTAAGCACCTCAAAATTAAGATGTTCAGCAAGTTTCAGGTGAATCGGGCGATTAGTTTTTTTTTTAAATAATTTTTTTTAAATAAAAAAAAAAACTTATGGTACGATTGACCTGAAACTTGCTGAATATCTTTATTTCGATATGCTTAATCACCCTGCTAAATTTCGTAAAGATCGGAGAAAAATCGATTTTTTGGTCAAAAAAAGAGCAAAGACTGTCTTTGCTTTTTTTCAAAATTTTTTGAAAAATAGATTTCTTTTAAATTTGGCATGCTAATTAAGCACCTCAAAATTAAGATGTTCAGCAAGTTTCAGGTGAATCGGGCGATTAGTTTTTTTTTTTTAATAATTTTTTTTAAATAAAAAAAAAAACTTATGGTACGATTGACCTGAAACTTGCTGAATATCTTTATTTCGATATGCTTAATCACCCTGCTAAATTTCGTAAAGATCGGAGAAAAATCGATTTTTTGGTCAAAAAAAGAGCAAAGACTATAGTCTTTTCTTTTTTTCAAAATTTTTTGAAAAATAGATTTCTTTTAAATTTGGCATGCTAATTAAGCACCTCAAAATTAAGATGTTCAGCAAGTTTCAGGTGAATCGGGCGATTAGTTTTTTTTTTAAATAATTTTTTTTAAATAAAAAAAAAACTTATGGTACGATTGACCTGAAACTTGCTGAATATCTTTATTTCGATATGCTTAATCACCCTGCTAAATTTCGTAAAGATCGGAGAAAAATCGATTTTTTGGTCAAAAAAAGAGCAAAGACTATAGTCTTTGCTTTTTTTCAAAATTTTTTGAAAAATAGATTTCTTTTAAATTTGGCATGCTAATTAAGCACCTCAAAATTAAGATGTTCAGCAAGTTTCAGGTGAATCGGGCGATTAGTTTTTTTTTTAAATAATTTTTTTTAAATAAAAAAAAAACTTATGGTACGATTGACCTGAAACTTGCTGAATATCTTTATTTCGATATGCTTAATCACCCTGCTAAATTTCGTAAAGATCGGAGAAAAATCGATTTTTTGGTCAAAAAAAGAGCAAAGACTATAGTCTTTGCTTTTTTTCAAAATTTTTTGAAAAATAGATTTCTTTTAAATTTGGCATGCTAATTAAGCACCTCAAAATTAAGATGTTCAGCAAGTTTCAGGTGAATCGGGCGATTAGTTTTTTTTTTAAATAATTTTTTTTAAATAAAAAAAAAACTTATGGTACGATTGACCTGAAACTTGCTGAATATCTTTATTTCGATATGCTTAATCACCCTGCTAAATTTCGTAAAGATCGGAGAAAAATCGATTTTTTGGTCAAAAAAAGAGCAAAGACTATAGTCTTTGCTTTTTTTCAAAATTTTTTGAAAAATAGATTTCTTTTAAATTTGGCATGCTAATTAAGCACCTCAAAATTAAGATGTTCAGCAAGTTTCAGGTGAATCGGGCGATTAGTTTTTTTTTTAAATAATTTTTTTTAAATAAAAAAAAAACTTATGGTACGATTGACCTGAAACTTGCTGAATATCTTTATTTCGATATGCTTAATCACCCTGCTAAATTTCGTAAAGATCGGAGAAAAATCGATTTTTTGGTCAAAAAAAGAGCAAAGACTGTCTTTGCTTTTTTTCAAAATTTTTTGAAAAATAGATTTCTTTTAAATTTGGCATGCTAATTAAGCACCTCAAAATTAAGATGTTCAGCAAGTTTCAGGTGAATCGGGCGATTAGTTTTTTTTTTTTAATAATTTTTTTTAAATAAAAAAAAAAACTTATGGTACGATTGACCTGAAACTTGCTGAATATCTTTATTTCGATATGCTTAATCACCCTGCTAAATTTCGTAAAGATCGGAGAAAAATCGATTTTTTGGTCAAAAAAAGAGCAAAGACTATAGTCTTTTCTTTTTTTCAAAATTTTTTGAAAAATAGATTTCTTTTAAATTTGGCATGCTAATTAAGCACCTCAAAATTAAGATGTTCAGCAAGTTTCAGGTGAATCGGGCGATTAGTTTTTTTTTTAAATAATTTTTTTTAAATAAAAAAAAAACTTATGGTACGATTGACCTGAAACTTGCTGAATATCTTTATTTCGATATGCTTAATCACCCTGCTAAATTTCGTAAAGATCGGAGAAAAATCGATTTTTTGGTCAAAAAAAGAGCAAAGACTATAGTCTTTGCTTTTTTTCAAAATTTTTTGAAAAATAGATTTCTTTTAAATTTGGCATGCTAATTAAGCACCTCAAAATTAAGATGTTCAGCAAGTTTCAGGTGAATCGGGCGATTAGTTTTTTTTTTAAATAATTTTTTTTAAATAAAAAAAAAACTTATGGTACGATTGACCTGAAACTTGCTGAATATCTTTATTTCGATATGCTTAATCACCCTGCTAAATTTCGTAAAGATCGGAGAAAAATCGATTTTTTGGTCAAAAAAAGAGCAAAGACTATAGTCTTTGCTTTTTTTCAAAATTTTTTGAAAAATAGATTTCTTTTAAATTTGGCATGCTAATTAAGCACCTCAAAATTAAGATGTTCAGCAAGTTTCAGGTGAATCGGGCGATTAGTTTTTTTTTTAAATAATTTTTTTTAAATAAAAAAAAAACTTATGGTACGATTGACCTGAAACTTGCTGAATATCTTTATTTCGATATGCTTAATCACCCTGCTAAATTTCGTAAAGATCGGAGAAAAATCGATTTTTTGGTCAAAAAAAGAGCAAAGACTATAGTCTTTGCTTTTTTTCAAAAATTTTTGAAAAATAGATTTCTTTTAAATTTGGCATGCTAATTAAGCACCTCAAAATTAAGATGTTCAGCAAGTTTCAGGTGAATCGGGCGATTAGTTTTTTTTTTAAATAATTTTTTTTAAATAAAAAAAAAACTTATGGTACGATTGACCTGAAACTTGCTGAATATCTTTATTTCGATATGCTTAATCACCCTGCTAAATTTCGTAAAGATCGGAGAAAAATCGATTTTTTGGTCAAAAAAAGAGCAAAGACTATAGTCTTTGCTTTTTTTCAAAATTTTTTGAAAAATAGATTTCTTTTAAATTTGGCATGCTAATTAAGCACCTCAAAATTAAGATGTTCAGCAAGTTTCAGGTGAATCGGGCGATTAGTTTTTTTTTTTAATAATTTTTTTTAAATAAAAAAAAAACTTATGGTACGATTGACCTGAAACTTGCTGAATATCTTTATTTCGATATGCTTAATCACCCTGCTAAATTTCGTAAAGATCGGAGAAAAATCGATTTTTTGGTCAAAAAAAGAGCAAAGACTATAGTCTTTGCTTTTTTTCAAAATTTTTTGAAAAATAGATTTCTTTTAAATTTGGCATGCTAATTAAGCACCTCAAATTTCGTAAAGATCGGAGAAAAATCGATTTTTTGGTCAAAAAAAGAGCAAAGACTATAGTCTTTGCTTTTTTTCAAAAATTTTTGAAAAATAGATTTCTTTTAAATTTGGCATGCTAATTAAGCACCTCAAAATTAAGATGTTCAGCAAGTTTCAGGTGAATCGGGCGATTAGTTTTTTTTTTAAATAATTTTTTTTAAATAAAAAAAAAACTTATGGTACGATTGACCTGAAACTTGCTGAATATCTTTATTTCGATATGCTTAATCACCCTGCTAAATTTCGTAAAGATCGGAGAAAAATCGATTTTTTGGTCAAAAAAAGAGCAAAGACTATAGTCTTTGCTTTTTTTCAAAATTTTTTGAAAAATAGATTTCTTTTAAATTTGGCATGCTAATTAAGCACCTCAAAATTAAGATGTTCAGCAAGTTTCAGGTGAATCGGGCGATTAGTTTTTTTTTTAAATAATTTTTTTTAAATAAAAAAAAAACTTATGGTACGATTGACCTGAAACTTGCTGAATATCTTTATTTCGATATGCTTAATCACCCTGCTAAATTTCGTAAAGATCGGAGAAAAATCGATTTTTTGGTCAAAAAAAGAGCAAAGACTATAGTCTTTGCTTTTTTTCAAAATTTTTTGAAAAATAGATTTCTTTTAAATTTGGCATGCTAATTAAGCACCTCAAAATTAAGATGTTCAGCAAGTTTCAGGTGAATCGGGCGATTAGTTTTTTTTTTAAATAATTTTTTTTATATAAAAAAAAAACTTATGGTACGATTGACCTGAAACTTGCTGAATATCTTTATTTCGATATGCTTAATCACCCTGCTAAATTTCGTAAAGATCGGATAAAAATCGATTTTTTGGTCAAAAAAAGAGCAAAGACTATAGTCTTTGCTTTTTTTCAAAAATTTTTGAAAAATAGATTTCTTTTAAATTTGGCATGCTAATTAAGCACCTCAAAATTAAGATGTTCAGCAAGTTTCAGGTGAATCGGGCGATTAGTTTTTTTTTTAAATAATTTTTTTTAAATAAAAAAAAAACTTATGGTACGATTGACCTGAAACTTGCTGAATATCTTTATTTCGATATGCTTAATCACCCTGCTAAATTTCGTAAAGATCGGAGAAAAATCGATTTTTTGGTCAAAAAAAGAGCAAAGACTATAGTCTTTGCTTTTTTTCAAAATTTTTTGAAAAATAGATTTCTTTTAAATTTGGCATGCTAATTAAGCACCTCAAAATTAAGATGTTCAGCAAGTTTCAGGTGAATCGGGCGATTAGTTTTTTTTTTAAATAATTTTTTTTAAATAAAAAAAAAACTTATGGTACGATTGACCTGAAACTTGCTGAATATCTTTATTTCGATATGCTTAATCACCCTGCTAAATTTCGTAAAGATCGGAGAAAAATCGATTTTTTGGTCAAAAAAAGAGCAAAGACTATAGTCTTTGCTTTTTTTCAAAATTTTTTGAAAAATAGATTTCTTTTAAATTTGGCATGCTAATTAAGCACCTCAAAATTAAGATGTTCAGCAAGTTTCAGGTGAATCGGGCGATTAGTTTTTTTTTTAAATAATTTTTTTTAAATAAAAAAAAAACTTATGGTACGATTGACCTGAAACTTGCTGAATATCTTTATTTCGATATGCTTAATCACCCTGCTAAATTTCGTAAAGATCGGAGAAAAATCGATTTTTTGGTCAAAAAAAGAGCAAAGACTATAGTCTTTGCTTTTTTTCAAAATTTTTTGAAAAATAGATTTCTTTTAAATTTGGCATGCTAATTAAGCACCTCAAAATTAAGATGTTCAGCAAGTTTCAGGTGAATCGGGCGATTAGTTTTTTTTTTAAATAATTTTTTTTAAATAAAAAAAAAACTTATGGTACGATTGACCTGAAACTTGCTGAATATCTTTATTTCGATATGCTTAATCACCCTGCTAAATTTCGTAAAGATCGGAGAAAAATCGATTTTTTGGTCAAAAAAAGAGCAAAGACTATAGTCTTTGCTTTTTTTCAAAATTTTTTGAAAAATGGATTTCTTTTAAATTTGGCATGCTAATTAAGCACCTCAAAATTAAGATGTTCAGCAAGTTTCAGGTGAATCGGGCGATTAGTTTTTTTTTTAAATAATTTTTTTTATATAAAAAAAAAACTTATGGTACGATTGACCTGAAACTTGCTGAATATCTTTATTTCGATATGCTTAATCACCCTGCTAAATTTCGTAAAGATCGGATAAAAATCGATTTTTTGGTCAAAAAAAGAGCAAAGACTATAGTCTTTGCTTTTTTTCAAAAATTTTTGAAAAATAGATTTCTTTTAAATTTGGCATGCTAATTAAGCACCTCAAAATTAAGATGTTCAGCAAGTTTCAGGTGAATCGGGCGATTAGTTTTTTTTTAAATAATTTTTTTTAAATAAAAAAAAAACTTATGGTACGATTGACCTGAAACTTGCTGAATATCTTTATTTCGATATGCTTAATCACCCTGCTAAATTTCGTAAAGATCGGAGAAAAATCGATTTTTTGGTCAAAAAAAGAGCAAAGACTATAGTCTTTGCTTTTTTTCAAAATTTTTTGAAAAATAGATTTCTTTTAAATTTGGCATGCTAATTAAGCACCTCAAAATTAAGATGTTCAGCAAGTTTCAGGTGAATCGGGCGATTAGTTTTTTTTTTAAATAATTTTTTTTAAATAAAAAAAAAACTTATGGTACGATTGACCTGAAACTTGCTGAATATCTTTATTTCGATATGCTTAATCACCCTGCTAAATTTCGTAAAGATCGGAGAAAAATCGATTTTTTGGTCAAAAAAAGAGCAAAGACTATAGTCTTTGCTTTTTTTCAAAATTTTTTGAAAAATAGATTTCTTTTAAATTTGGCATGCTAATTAAGCACCTCAAAATTAAGATGTTCAGCAAGTTTCAGGTGAATCGGGCGATTAGTTTTTTTTTTAAATAATTTTTTTTAAATAAAAAAAAAACTTATGGTACGATTGACCTGAAACTTGCTGAATATCTTTATTTCGATATGCTTAATCACCCTGCTAAATTTCGTAAAGATCGGAGAAAAATCGATTTTTTGGTCAAAAAAAGAGCAAAGACTATAGTCTTTGCTTTTTTTCAAAATTTTTTGAAAAATAGATTTCTTTTAAATTTGGCATGCTAATTAAGCACCTCAAAATTAAGATGTTCAGCAAGTTTCAGGTGAATCGGGCGATTAGTTTTTTTTTTAAATAATTTTTTTTAAATAAAAAAAAAACTTATGGTACGATTGACCTGAAACTTGCTGAATATCTTTATTTCGATATGCTTAATCACCCTGCTAAATTTCGTAAAGATCGGAGAAAAATCGATTTTTTGGTCAAAAAAAGAGCAAAGACTATAGTCTTTGCTTTTTTTCAAAATTTTTTGAAAAATAGATTTCTTTTAAATTTGGCATGCTAATTAAGCACCTCAAAATTAAGATGTTCAGCAAGTTTCAGGTGAATCGGGCGATTAGTTTTTTTTTTAAATATTTTTTTTTAAATAAAAAAAAAACTTATGGTACGATTGACCTGAAACTTGCTGAATATCTTTATTTCGATATGCTTAATCACCCTGCTAAATTTCGTAAAGATCGGAGAAAAATCGATTTTTTGGTCAAAAAAAGAGCAAAGACTATAGTCTTTGCTTTTTTTCAAAATTTTTTGAAAAATAGATTTCTTTTAAATTTGGCATGCTAATTAAGCACCTCAAAATTAAGATGTTCAGCAAGTTTCAGGTGAATCGGGCGATTAGTTTTTTTTTTAAATAATTTTTTTTATATAAAAAAAAAACTTATGGTACGATTGACCTGAAACTTGCTGAATATCTTTATTTCGATATGCTTAATCACCCTGCTAAATTTCGTAAAGATCGGATAAAAATCGATTTTTTGGTCAAAAAAAGAGCAAAGACTATAGTCTTTGCTTTTTTTCAAAATTTTTTGAAAAATAGATTTCTTTTAAATTTGGCATGCTAATTAAGCACCTCAAAATTAAGATGTTCAGCAAGTTTCAGGTGAATCGGGCGATTAGTTTTTTTTTTAAATAATTTTTTTTAAATAAAAAAAAAACTTATGGTACGATTGACCTGAAACTTGCTGAATATCTTTATTTCGATATGCTTAATCACCCTGCTAAATTTCGTAAAGATCGGAGAAAAATCGATTTTTTGGTCAAAAAAAGAGCAAAGACTATAGTCTTTGCTTTTTTTCAAAATTTTTTGAAAAATAGATTTCTTTTAAATTTGGCATGCTAATTAAGCACCTCAAAATTAAGATGTTCAGCAAGTTTCAGGTGAATCGGGCGATTAGTTTTTTTTTTAAATAATTTTTTTTAAATAAAAAAAAAACTTATGGTACGATTGACCTGAAACTTGCTGAATATCTTTATTTCGATATGCTTAATCACCCTGCTAAATTTCGTAAAGATCGGAGAAAAATCGATTTTTTGGTCAAAAAAAGAGCAAAGACTATAGTCTTTGCTTTTTTTCAAAATTTTTTGAAAAATAGATTTCTTTTAAATTTGGCATGCTAATTAAGCACCTCAAAATTAAGATGTTCAGCAAGTTTCAGGTGAATCGGGCGATTAGTTTTTTTTTTAAATAATTTTTTTTAAATAAAAAAAAAACTTATGGTACGATTGACCTGAAACTTGCTGAATATCTTTATTTCGATATGCTTAATCACCCTGCTAAATTTCGTAAAGATCGGAGAAAAATCGATTTTTTGGTCAAAAAAAGAGCAAAGACTATAGTCTTTGCTTTTTTTCAAAATTTTTTGAAAAATAGATTTCTTTTAAATTTGGCATGCTAATTAAGCACCTCAAAATTAAGATGTTCAGCAAGTTTCAGGTGAATCGGGCGATTAGTTTTTTTTTTAAATAATTTTTTTTAAATAAAAAAAAAACTTATGGTACGATTGACCTGAAACTTGCTGAATATCTTTATTTCGATATGCTTAATCACCCTGCTAAATTTCGTAAAGATCGGAGAAAAATCGATTTTTTGGTCAAAAAAAGAGCAAAGACTATAGTCTTTGCTTTTTTTCAAAATTTTTTGAAAAATAGATTTCTTTTAAATTTGGCATGCTAATTAAGCACCTCAAAATTAAGATGTTCAGCAAGTTTCAGGTGAATCGGGCGATTAGTTTTTTTTTTAAATAATTTTTTTTATATAAAAAAAAAACTTATGGTACGATTGACCTGAAACTTGCTGAATATCTTTATTTCGATATGCTTAATCACCCTGCTAAATTTCGTAAAGATCGGATAAAAATCGATTTTTTGGTCAAAAAAAGAGCAAAGACTATAGTCTTTGCTTTTTTTCAAAATTTTTTGAAAAATAGATTTCTTTTAAATTTGGCATGCTAATTAAGCACCTCAAAATTAAGATGTTCAGCAAGTTTCAGGTGAATCGGGCGATTAGTTTTTTTTTTAAATATTTTTTTTTAAATAAAAAAAAAACTTATGGTACGATTGACCTGAAACTTGCTGAATATCTTTATTTCGATATGCTTAATCACCCTGCTAAATTTCGTAAAGATCGGAGAAAAATCGATTTTTTGGTCAAAAAAAGAGCAAAGACTATAGTCTTTGCTTTTTTTCAAAAATTTTTGAAAAATAGATTTCTTTTAAATTTGGCATGCTAATTAAGCACCTCAAAATTAAGATGTTCAGCAAGTTTCAGGTGAATCGGGCGATTAGTTTTTTTTTTAAATAATTTTTTTTAAATAAAAAAAAAACTTATGGTACGATTGACCTGAAACTTGCTGAATATCTTTATTTCGATATGCTTAATCACCCTGCTAAATTTCGTAAAGATCGGAGAAAAATCGATTTTTTGGTCAAAAAAAGAGCAAAGACTATAGTCTTTGCTTTTTTTCAAAATTTTTTGAAAAATAGATTTCTTTTAAATTTGGCATGCTAATTAAGCACCTCAAAATTAAGATGTTCAGCAAGTTTCAGGTGAATCGGGCGATTAGTTTTTTTTTTAAATAATTTTTTTTAAATAAAAAAAAAACTTATGGTACGATTGACCTGAAACTTGCTGAATATCTTTATTTCGATATGCTTAATCACCCTGCTAAATTTCGTAAAGATCGGAGAAAAATCGATTTTTTGGTCAAAAAAAGAGCAAAGACTATAGTCTTTGCTTTTTTTCAAAATTTTTTGAAAAATAGATTTCTTTTAAATTTGGCATGCTAATTAAGCACCTCAAAATTAAGATGTTCAGCAAGTTTCAGGTGAATCGGGCGATTAGTTTTTTTTTTAAATAATTTTTTTTAAATAAAAAAAAAACTTATGGTACGATTGACCTGAAACTTGCTGAATATCTTTATTTCGATATGCTTAATCACCCTGCTAAATTTCGTAAAGATCGGAGAAAAATCGATTTTTTGGTCAAAAAAAGAGCAAAGACTATAGTCTTTGCTTTTTTTCAAAATTTTTTGAAAAATAGATTTCTTTTAAATTTGGCATGCTAATTAAGCACCTCAAAATTAAGATGTTCAGCAAGTTTCAGGTGAATCGGGCGATTAGTTTTTTTTTTAAATAATTTTTTTTAAATAAAAAAAAAACTTATGGTACGATTGACCTGAAACTTGCTGAATATCTTTATTTCGATATGCTTAATCACCCTGCTAAATTTCGTAAAGATCGGAGAAAAATCGATTTTTTGGTCAAAAAAAGAGCAAAGACTATAGTCTTTGCTTTTTTTCAAAATTTTTTGAAAAATGGATTTCTTTTAAATTTGGCATGCTAATTAAGCACCTCAAAATTAAGATGTTCAGCAAGTTTCAGGTGAATCGGGCGATTAGTTTTTTTTTTAAATAATTTTTTTTATATAAAAAAAAAACTTATGGTACGATTGACCTGAAACTTGCTGAATATCTTTATTTCGATATGCTTAATCACCCTGCTAAATTTCGTAAAGATCGGATAAAAATCGATTTTTTGGTCAAAAAAAGAGCAAAGACTATAGTCTTTGCTTTTTTTCAAAAATTTTTGAAAAATAGATTTCTTTTAAATTTGGCATGCTAATTAAGCACCTCAAAATTAAGATGTTCAGCAAGTTTCAGGTGAATCGGGCGATTAGTTTTTTTTTTAAATAATTTTTTTTAAATAAAAAAAAAACTTATGGTACGATTGACCTGAAACTTGCTGAATATCTTTATTTCGATATGCTTAATCACCCTGCTAAATTTCGTAAAGATCGGAGAAAAATCGATTTTTTGGTCAAAAAAAGAGCAAAGACTATAGTCTTTGCTTTTTTTCAAAATTTTTTGAAAAATAGATTTCTTTTAAATTTGGCATGCTAATTAAGCACCTCAAAATTAAGATGTTCAGCAAGTTTCAGGTGAATCGGGCGATTAGTTTTTTTTTTAAATAATTTTTTTTAAATAAAAAAAAAACTTATGGTACGATTGACCTGAAACTTGCTGAATATCTTTATTTCGATATGCTTAATCACCCTGCTAAATTTCGTAAAGATCGGAGAAAAATCGATTTTTTGGTCAAAAAAAGAGCAAAGACTATAGTCTTTGCTTTTTTTCAAAATTTTTTGAAAAATAGATTTCTTTTAAATTTGGCATGCTAATTAAGCACCTCAAAATTAAGATGTTCAGCAAGTTTCAGGTGAATCGGGCGATTAGTTTTTTTTTTAAATAATTTTTTTTAAATAAAAAAAAAACTTATGGTACGATTGACCTGAAACTTGCTGAATATCTTTATTTCGATATGCTTAATCACCCTGCTAAATTTCGTAAAGATCGGAGAAAAATCGATTTTTTGGTCAAAAAAAGAGCAAAGACTATAGTCTTTGCTTTTTTTCAAAATTTTTTGAAAAATAGATTTCTTTTAAATTTGGCATGCTAATTAAGCACCTCAAAATTAAGATGTTCAGCAAGTTTCAGGTGAATCGGGCGATTAGTTTTTTTTTTAAATAATTTTTTTTAAATAAAAAAAAAACTTATGGTACGATTGACCTGAAACTTGCTGAATATCTTTATTTCGATATGCTTAATCACCCTGCTAAATTTCGTAAAGATCGGAGAAAAATCGATTTTTTGGTCAAAAAAAGAGCAAAGACTATAGTCTTTGCTTTTTTTCAAAATTTTTTGAAAAATAGATTTCTTTTAAATTTGGCATGCTAATTAAGCACCTCAAAATTAAGATGTTCAGCAAGTTTCAGGTGAATCGGGCGATTAGTTTTTTTTTTAAATATTTTTTTTTAAATAAAAAAAAAACTTATGGTACGATTGACCTGAAACTTGCTGAATATCTTTATTTCGATATGCTTAATCACCCTGCTAAATTTCGTAAAGATCGGAGAAAAATCGATTTTTTGGTCAAAAAAAGAGCAAAGACTATAGTCTTTGCTTTTTTTCAAAATTTTTTGAAAAATAGATTTCTTTTAAATTTGGCATGCTAATTAAGCACCTCAAAATTAAGATGTTCAGCAAGTTTCAGGTGAATCGGGCGATTAGTTTTTTTTTTAAATAATTTTTTTTATATAAAAAAAAAACTTATGGTACGATTGACCTGAAACTTGCTGAATATCTTTATTTCGATATGCTTAATCACCCTGCTAAATTTCGTAAAGATCGGATAAAAATCGATTTTTTGGTCAAAAAAAGAGCAAAGACTATAGTCTTTGCTTTTTTTCAAAATTTTTTGAAAAATAGATTTCTTTTAAATTTGGCATGCTAATTAAGCACCTCAAAATTAAGATGTTCAGCAAGTTTCAGGTGAATCGGGCGATTAGTTTTTTTTTTAAATAATTTTTTTTAAATAAAAAAAAAACTTATGGTACGATTGACCTGAAACTTGCTGAATATCTTTATTTCGATATGCTTAATCACCCTGCTAAATTTCGTAAAGATCGGAGAAAAATCGATTTTTTGGTCAAAAAAAGAGCAAAGACTATAGTCTTTGCTTTTTTTCAAAATTTTTTGAAAAATAGATTTCTTTTAAATTTGGCATGCTAATTAAGCACCTCAAAATTAAGATGTTCAGCAAGTTTCAGGTGAATCGGGCGATTAGTTTTTTTTTTAAATAATTTTTTTTAAATAAAAAAAAAACTTATGGTACGATTGACCTGAAACTTGCTGAATATCTTTATTTCGATATGCTTAATCACCCTGCTAAATTTCGTAAAGATCGGAGAAAAATCGATTTTTTGGTCAAAAAAAGAGCAAAGACTATAGTCTTTGCTTTTTTTCAAAATTTTTTGAAAAATAGATTTCTTTTAAATTTGGCATGCTAATTAAGCACCTCAAAATTAAGATGTTCAGCAAGTTTCAGGTGAATCGGGCGATTAGTTTTTTTTTTAAATAATTTTTTTTAAATAAAAAAAAAACTTATGGTACGATTGACCTGAAACTTGCTGAATATCTTTATTTCGATATGCTTAATCACCCTGCTAAATTTCGTAAAGATCGGAGAAAAATCGATTTTTTGGTCAAAAAAAGAGCAAAGACTATAGTCTTTGCTTTTTTTCAAAATTTTTTGAAAAATAGATTTCTTTTAAATTTGGCATGCTAATTAAGCACCTCAAAATTAAGATGTTCAGCAAGTTTCAGGTGAATCGGGCGATTAGTTTTTTTTTTAAATAATTTTTTTTAAATAAAAAAAAAACTTATGGTACGATTGACCTGAAACTTGCTGAATATCTTTATTTCGATATGCTTAATCACCCTGCTAAATTTCGTAAAGATCGGAGAAAAATCGATTTTTTGGTCAAAAAAAGAGCAAAGACTATAGTCTTTGCTTTTTTTCAAAATTTTTTGAAAAATAGATTTCTTTTAAATTTGGCATGCTAATTAAGCACCTCAAAATTAAGATGTTCAGCAAGTTTCAGGTGAATCGGGCGATTAGTTTTTTTTTTAAATAATTTTTTTTATATAAAAAAAAAACTTATGGTACGATTGACCTGAAACTTGCTGAATATCTTTATTTCGATATGCTTAATCACCCTGCTAAATTTCGTAAAGATCGGATAAAAATCGATTTTTTGGTCAAAAAAAGAGCAAAGACTATAGTCTTTGCTTTTTTTCAAAAATTTTTGAAAAATAGATTTCTTTTAAATTTGGCATGCTAATTAAGCACCTCAAAATTAAGATGTTCAGCAAGTTTCAGGTGAATCGGGCGATTAGTTTTTTTTTTAAATATTTTTTTTTAAATAAAAAAAAAACTTATGGTACGATTGACCTGAAACTTGCTGAATATCTTTATTTCGATATGCTTAATCACCCTGCTAAATTTCGTAAAGATCGGAGAAAAATCGATTTTTTGGTCAAAAAAAGAGCAAAGACTATAGTCTTTGCTTTTTTTCAAAATTTTTTGAAAAATAGATTTCTTTTAAATTTGGCATGCTAATTAAGCACCTCAAAATTAAGATGTTCAGCAAGTTTCAGGTGAATCGGGCGATTAGTTTTTTTTTTAAATAATTTTTTTTAAATAAAAAAAAAACTTATGGTACGATTGACCTGAAACTTGCTGAATATCTTTATTTCGATATGCTTAATCACCCTGCTAAATTTCGTAAAGATCGGAGAAAAATCGATTTTTTGGTCAAAAAAAGAGCAAAGACTATAGTCTTTGCTTTTTTTCAAAATTTTTTGAAAAATAGATTTCTTTTAAATTTGGCATGCTAATTAAGCACCTCAAAATTAAGATGTTCAGCAAGTTTCAGGTGAATCGGGCGATTAGTTTTTTTTTTAAATAATTTTTTTTAAATAAAAAAAAAACTTATGGTACGATTGACCTGAAACTTGCTGAATATCTTTATTTCGATATGCTTAATCACCCTGCTAAATTTCGTAAAGATCGGAGAAAAATCGATTTTTTGGTCAAAAAAAGAGCAAAGACTATAGTCTTTGCTTTTTTTCAAAATTTTTTGAAAAATAGATTTCTTTTAAATTTGGCATGCTAATTAAGCACCTCAAAATTAAGATGTTCAGCAAGTTTCAGGTGAATCGGGCGATTAGTTTTTTTTTTAAATAATTTTTTTTAAATAAAAAAAAAACTTATGGTACGATTGACCTGAAACTTGCTGAATATCTTTATTTCGATATGCTTAATCACCCTGCTAAATTTCGTAAAGATCGGAGAAAAATCGATTTTTTGGTCAAAAAAAGAGCAAAGACTATAGTCTTTGCTTTTTTTCAAAATTTTTTGAAAAATAGATTTCTTTTAAATTTGGCATGCTAATTAAGCACCTCAAAATTAAGATGTTCAGCAAGTTTCAGGTGAATCGGGCGATTAGTTTTTTTTTTAAATAATTTTTTTTAAATAAAAAAAAAACTTATGGTACGATTGACCTGAAACTTGCTGAATATCTTTATTTCGATATGCTTAATCACCCTGCTAAATTTCGTAAAGATCGGAGAAAAATCGATTTTTTGGTCAAAAAAAGAGCAAAGACTATAGGCTTTGCTTTTTTTCAAAATTTTTTGAAAAATAGATTTCTTTTAAATTTGGCATGCTAATTAAGCACCTCAAAATTAAGATGTTCAGCAAGTTTCAGGTGAATCGGGCGATTAGTTTTTTTTTTAAATAATTTTTTTTATATAAAAAAAAAACTTATGGTACGATTGACCTGAAACTTGCTGAATATCTTTATTTCGATATGCTTAATCACCCTGCTAAATTTCGTAAAGATCGGATAAAAATCGATTTTTTGGTCAAAAAAAGAGCAAAGACTATAGTCTTTGCTTTTTTTCAAAAATTTTTGAAAAATAGATTTCTTTTAAATTTGGCATGCTAATTAAGCACCTCAAAATTAAGATGTTCAGCAAGTTTCAGGTGAATCGGGCGATTAGTTTTTTTTTTAAATAATTTTTTTTAAATAAAAAAAAAACTTATGGTACGATTGACCTGAAACTTGCTGAATATCTTTATTTCGATATGCTTAATCACCCTGCTAAATTTCGTAAAGATCGGAGAAAAATCGATTTTTTGGTCAAAAAAAGAGCAAAGACTATATAGTCTTTGCTTTTTTTCAAAATTTTTTGAAAAATAGATTTCTTTTAAATTTGGCATGCTAATTAAGCACCTCAAAATTAAGATGTTCAGCAAGTTTCAGGTGAATCGGGCGATTAGTTTTTTTTTTAAATAATTTTTTTTAAATAAAAAAAAAACTTATGGTACGATTGACCTGAAACTTGCTGAATATCTTTATTTCGATATGCTTAATCACCCTGCTAAATTTCGTAAAGATCGGAGAAAAATCGATTTTTTGGTCAAAAAAAGAGCAAAGACTATAGTCTTTGCTTTTTTTCAAAATTTTTTGAAAAATAGATTTCTTTTAAATTTGGCATGCTAATTAAGCACCTCAAAATTAAGATGTTCAGCAAGTTTCAGGTGAATCGGGCGATTAGTTTTTTTTTTAAATAATTTTTTTTAAATAAAAAAAAAACTTATGGTACGATTGACCTGAAACTTGCTGAATATCTTTATTTCGATATGCTTAATCACCCTGCTAAATTTCGTAAAGATCGGAGAAAAATCGATTTTTTGGTCAAAAAAAGAGCAAAGACTATAGTCTTTGCTTTTTTTCAAAATTTTTTGAAAAATAGATTTCTTTTAAATTTGGCATGCTAATTAAGCACCTCAAAATTAAGATGTTCAGCAAGTTTCAGGTGAATCGGGCGATTAGTTTTTTTTTTAAATAATTTTTTTTAAATAAAAAAAAAACTTATGGTACGATTGACCTGAAACTTGCTGAATATCTTTATTTCGATATGCTTAATCACCCTGCTAAATTTCGTAAAGATCGGAGAAAAATCGATTTTTTGGTCAAAAAAAGAGCAAAGACTATAGTCTTTGCTTTTTTTCAAAATTTTTTGAAAAATAGATTTCTTTTAAATTTGGCATGCTAATTAAGCACCTCAAAATTAAGATGTTCAGCAAGTTTCAGGTGAATCGGGCGATTAGTTTTTTTTTTAAATATTTTTTTTTAAATAAAAAAAAAACTTATGGTACGATTGACCTGAAACTTGCTGAATATCTTTATTTCGATATGCTTAATCACCCTGCTAAATTTCGTAAAGATCGGAGAAAAATCGATTTTTTGGTCAAAAAAAGAGCAAAGACTATAGTCTTTGCTTTTTTTCAAAATTTTTTGAAAAATAGATTTCTTTTAAATTTGGCATGCTAATTAAGCACCTCAAAATTAAGATGTTCAGCAAGTTTCAGGTGAATCGGGCGATTAGTTTTTTTTTTAAATAATTTTTTTTATATAAAAAAAAAACTTATGGTACGATTGACCTGAAACTTGCTGAATATCTTTATTTCGATATGCTTAATCACCCTGCTAAATTTCGTAAAGATCGGATAAAAATCGATTTTTTGGTCAAAAAAAGAGCAAAGACTATAGTCTTTGCTTTTTTTCAAAATTTTTTGAAAAATAGATTTCTTTTAAATTTGGCATGCTAATTAAGCACCTCAAAATTAAGATGTTCAGCAAGTTTCAGGTGAATCGGGCGATTAGTTTTTTTTTTAAATAATTTTTTTTAAATAAAAAAAAAACTTATGGTACGATTGACCTGAAACTTGCTGAATATCTTTATTTCGATATGCTTAATCACCCTGCTAAATTTCGTAAAGATCGGAGAAAAATCGATTTTTTGGTCAAAAAAAGAGCAAAGACTATAGTCTTTGCTTTTTTTCAAAATTTTTTGAAAAATAGATTTCTTTTAAATTTGGCATGCTAATTAAGCACCTCAAAATTAAGATGTTCAGCAAGTTTCAGGTGAATCGGGCGATTAGTTTTTTTTTTAAATAATTTTTTTTAAATAAAAAAAAAACTTATGGTACGATTGACCTGAAACTTGCTGAATATCTTTATTTCGATATGCTTAATCACCCTGCTAAATTTCGTAAAGATCGGAGAAAAATCGATTTTTTGGTCAAAAAAAGAGCAAAGACTATAGTCTTTGCTTTTTTTCAAAATTTTTTGAAAAATAGATTTCTTTTAAATTTGGCATGCTAATTAAGCACCTCAAAATTAAGATGTTCAGCAAGTTTCAGGTGAATCGGGCGATTAGTTTTTTTTTTAAATAATTTTTTTTAAATAAAAAAAAAACTTATGGTACGATTGACCTGAAACTTGCTGAATATCTTTATTTCGATATGCTTAATCACCCTGCTAAATTTCGTAAAGATCGGAGAAAAATCGATTTTTTGGTCAAAAAAAGAGCAAAGACTATAGTCTTTGCTTTTTTTCAAAATTTTTTGAAAAATAGATTTCTTTTAAATTTGGCATGCTAATTAAGCACCTCAAAATTAAGATGTTCAGCAAGTTTCAGGTGAATCGGGCGATTAGTTTTTTTTTTAAATAATTTTTTTTAAATAAAAAAAAAACTTATGGTACGATTGACCTGAAACTTGCTGAATATCTTTATTTCGATATGCTTAATCACCCTGCTAAATTTCGTAAAGATCGGAGAAAAATCGATTTTTTGGTCAAAAAAAGAGCAAAGACTATAGTCTTTGCTTTTTTTCAAAATTTTTTGAAAAATAGATTTCTTTTAAATTTGGCATGCTAATTAAGCACCTCAAAATTAAGATGTTCAGCAAGTTTCAGGTGAATCGGGCGATTAGTTTTTTTTTTAAATAATTTTTTTTATATAAAAAAAAAACTTATGGTACGATTGACCTGAAACTTGCTGAATATCTTTATTTCGATATGCTTAATCACCCTGCTAAATTTCGTAAAGATCGGATAAAAATCGATTTTTTGGTCAAAAAAAGAGCAAAGACTATAGTCTTTGCTTTTTTTCAAAAATTTTTGAAAAATAGATTTCTTTTAAATTTGGCATGCTAATTAAGCACCTCAAAATTAAGATGTTCAGCAAGTTTCAGGTGAATCGGGCGATTAGTTTTTTTTTTAAATATTTTTTTTTAAATAAAAAAAAAACTTATGGTACGATTGACCTGAAACTTGCTGAATATCTTTATTTCGATATGCTTAATCACCCTGCTAAATTTCGTAAAGATCGGAGAAAAATCGATTTTTTGGTCAAAAAAAGAGCAAAGACTATAGTCTTTGCTTTTTTTCAAAATTTTTTGAAAAATAGATTTCTTTTAAATTTGGCATGCTAATTAAGCACCTCAAAATTAAGATGTTCAGCAAGTTTCAGGTGAATCGGGCGATTAGTTTTTTTTTTAAATAATTTTTTTTAAATAAAAAAAAAACTTATGGTACGATTGACCTGAAACTTGCTGAATATCTTTATTTCGATATGCTTAATCACCCTGCTAAATTTCGTAAAGATCGGAGAAAAATCGATTTTTTGGTCAAAAAAAGAGCAAAGACTATAGTCTTTGCTTTTTTTCAAAATTTTTTGAAAAATAGATTTCTTTTAAATTTGGCATGCTAATTAAGCACCTCAAAATTAAGATGTTCAGCAAGTTTCAGGTGAATCGGGCGATTAGTTTTTTTTTTAAATAATTTTTTTTAAATAAAAAAAAAACTTATGGTACGATTGACCTGAAACTTGCTGAATATCTTTATTTCGATATGCTTAATCACCCTGCTAAATTTCGTAAAGATCGGAGAAAAATCGATTTTTTGGTCAAAAAAAGAGCAAAGACTATAGTCTTTGCTTTTTTTCAAAATTTTTTGAAAAATAGATTTCTTTTAAATTTGGCATGCTAATTAAGCACCTCAAAATTAAGATGTTCAGCAAGTTTCAGGTGAATCGGGCGATTAGTTTTTTTTTTAAATAATTTTTTTTAAATAAAAAAAAAACTTATGGTACGATTGACCTGAAACTTGCTGAATATCTTTATTTCGATATGCTTAATCACCCTGCTAAATTTCGTAAAGATCGGAGAAAAATCGATTTTTTGGTCAAAAAAAGAGCAAAGACTATAGTCTTTGCTTTTTTTCAAAATTTTTTGAAAAATAGATTTCTTTTAAATTTGGCATGCTAATTAAGCACCTCAAAATTAAGATGTTCAGCAAGTTTCAGGTGAATCGGGCGATTAGTTTTTTTTTTAAATAATTTTTTTTAAATAAAAAAAAAACTTATGGTACGATTGACCTGAAACTTGCTGAATATCTTTATTTCGATATGCTTAATCACCCTGCTAAATTTCGTAAAGATCGGAGAAAAATCGATTTTTTGGTCAAAAAAAGAGCAAAGACTATAGGCTTTGCTTTTTTTCAAAATTTTTTGAAAAATAGATTTCTTTTAAATTTGGCATGCTAATTAAGCACCTCAAAATTAAGATGTTCAGCAAGTTTCAGGTGAATCGGGCGATTAGTTTTTTTTTTAAATAATTTTTTTTATATAAAAAAAAAACTTATGGTACGATTGACCTGAAACTTGCTGAATATCTTTATTTCGATATGCTTAATCACCCTGCTAAATTTCGTAAAGATCGGATAAAAATCGATTTTTTGGTCAAAAAAAGAGCAAAGACTATAGTCTTTGCTTTTTTTCAAAAATTTTTGAAAAATAGATTTCTTTTAAATTTGGCATGCTAATTAAGCACCTCAAAATTAAGATGTTCAGCAAGTTTCAGGTGAATCGGGCGATTAGTTTTTTTTTTAAATAATTTTTTTTAAATAAAAAAAAAACTTATGGTACGATTGACCTGAAACTTGCTGAATATCTTTATTTCGATATGCTTAATCACCCTGCTAAATTTCGTAAAGATCGGAGAAAAATCGATTTTTTGGTCAAAAAAAGAGCAAAGACTATATAGTCTTTGCTTTTTTTCAAAATTTTTTGAAAAATAGATTTCTTTTAAATTTGGCATGCTAATTAAGCACCTCAAAATTAAGATGTTCAGCAAGTTTCAGGTGAATCGGGCGATTAGTTTTTTTTTTAAATAATTTTTTTTAAATAAAAAAAAAACTTATGGTACGATTGACCTGAAACTTGCTGAATATCTTTATTTCGATATGCTTAATCACCCTGCTAAATTTCGTAAAGATCGGAGAAAAATCGATTTTTTGGTCAAAAAAAGAGCAAAGACTATAGTCTTTGCTTTTTTTCAAAATTTTTTGAAAAATAGATTTCTTTTAAATTTGGCATGCTAATTAAGCACCTCAAAATTAAGATGTTCAGCAAGTTTCAGGTGAATCGGGCGATTAGTTTTTTTTTTAAATAATTTTTTTTAAATAAAAAAAAAACTTATGGTACGATTGACCTGAAACTTGCTGAATATCTTTATTTCGATATGCTTAATCACCCTGCTAAATTTCGTAAAGATCGGAGAAAAATCGATTTTTTGGTCAAAAAAAGAGCAAAGACTATAGTCTTTGCTTTTTTTCAAAATTTTTTGAAAAATAGATTTCTTTTAAATTTGGCATGCTAATTAAGCACCTCAAAATTAAGATGTTCAGCAAGTTTCAGGTGAATCGGGCGATTAGTTTTTTTTTTAAATAATTTTTTTTAAATAAAAAAAAACTTATGGTACGATTGACCTGAAACTTGCTGAATATCTTTATTTCGATATGCTTAATCACCCTGCTAAATTTCGTAAAGATCGGAGAAAAATCGATTTTTTGGTCAAAAAAAGAGCAAAGACTATAGTCTTTGCTTTTTTTCAAAATTTTTTGAAAAATAGATTTCTTTTAAATTTGGCATGCTAATTAAGCACCTCAAAATTAAGATGTTCAGCAAGTTTCAGGTGAATCGGGCGATTAGTTTTTTTTTTAAATAATTTTTTTTAAATAAAAAAAAAACTTATGGTACGATTGACCTGAAACTTGCTGAATATCTTTATTTCGATATGCTTAATCACCCTGCTAAATTTCGTAAAGATCGGAGAAAAATCGATTTTTTGGTCAAAAAAAGAGCAAAGACTATAGTCTTTGCTTTTTTTCAAAATTTTTTGAAAAATAGATTTCTTTTAAATTTGGCATGCTAATTAAGCACCTCAAAATTAAGATGTTCAGCAAGTTTCAGGTGAATCGGGCGATTAGTTTTTTTTTTAAATAATTTTTTTTAAATAAAAAAAAAACTTATGGTACGATTGACCTGAAACTTGCTGAATATCTTTATTTCGATATGCTTAATCACCCTGCTAAATTTCGTAAAGATCGGAGAAAAATCGATTTTTTGGTCAAAAAAAGAGCAAAGACTATAGTCTTTGCTTTTTTTCAAAATTTTTTGAAAAATAGATTTCTTTTAAATTTGGCATGCTAATTAAGCACCTCAAAATTAAGATGTTCAGCAAGTTTCAGGTGAATCGGGCGATTAGTTTTTTTTTTAAATAATTTTTTTTAAATAAAAAAAAAACTTATGGTACGATTGACCTGAAACTTGCTGAATATCTTTATTTCGATATGCTTAATCACCCTGCTAAATTTCGTAAAGATCGGAGAAAAATCGATTTTTTGGTCAAAAAAAGAGCAAAGACTATAAGTCTTTGCTTTTTTTCAAATTTTTTTGAAAAATAGATTTCTTTTAAATTTGGCATGCTAATTAAGCACCTCAAAATTAAGATGTTCAGCAAGTTTCAGGTGAATCGGGCGATTAGGTTTTTTTTTAAATAATTTTTTTTAAATAAAAAAAAAACTTATGGTACGATTGACCTGAAACTTGCTGAATATCTTTATTTCGATATGCTTAATCACCCTGCTAAATTTCGTAAAGATCGGAGAAAAATCGATTTTTTGGTCAAAAAAAGAGCAAAGACTATAGTCTTTGCTTTTTTTCAAAATTTTTTGAAAAATAGATTTCTTTTAAATTTGGCATGCTAATTAAGCACCTCAAAATTAAGATGTTCAGCAAGTTTCAGGTGAATCGGGCGATTAGTTTTTTTTTTAAATAATTTTTTTTATATAAAAAAAAAACTTATGGTACGATTGACCTGAAACTTGCTGAATATCTTTATTTCGATATGCTTAATCGCCCTGCTAAATTTCGTAAAGATCGGAGAAAAATCGATTTTTTGGTCAAAAAAAGAGCAAAGACTATAGTCTTTGCTTTTTTTCAAAATTTTTTGAAAAATAGATTTCTTTTAAATTTGGCATGCTAATTAAGCACCTCAAAATTAAGATGTTCAGCAAGTTTCAGGTGAATCGGGCGATTAGTTTTTTTTTAAATAATTTTTTTTAAATAAAAAAAAAACTTATGGTACGATTGACCTGAAACTTGCTGAATATCTTTATTTCGATATGCTTAATCACCCTGCTAAATTTCGTAAAGATCGGAGAAAAATCGATTTTTTGGTCAAAAAAAGAGCAAAGACTTAGTCTTTGCTTTTTTTCAAAATTTTTTGAAAAATAGATTTCTTTTAAATTTGGCATGCTAATTAAGCACCTCAAAATTAAGATGTTCAGCAAGTTTCAGGTGAATCGGGCGATTAGTTTTTTTTTTAAATAATTTTTTTTATATAAACAAAAAACTTATGGTACGATTGACCTGAAACTTGCTGAATATCTTTATTTCGATATGCTTAATCGCCCTGCTAAATTTCGTAAAGATCGGAGAAAAATCGATTTTTTGGTCAAAAAAAGAGCAAAGACTATAGTCTTTGCTTTTTTTCAAAATTTTTTGAAAAATAGATTTCTTTTAAATTTGGCATGCTAATTAAGCACCTCAAAATTAAGATGTTCAGCAAGTTTCAGGTGAATCGGGCGATTAGTTTTTTTTTTAAATAATTTTTTTTAAATAAAAAAAAAACTTATGGTACGATTGACCTGAAACTTGCTGAATATCTTTATTTCGATATGCTTAATCACCCTGCTAAATTTCGTAAAGATCGGAGAAAAATCGATTTTTTTGTCAAAAAAAGAGCAAAGACAGTCTTTGCTTTTTTTCAAAATTTTTTGAAAAATAGATTTCTTTTAAATTTGGCATGCTAATTAAGCACCTCAAAATTAAGATGTTCAGCAAGTTTCAGGTGAATCGGGCGATTAGTTTTTTTTTTAAATAATTTTTTTTAAATAAAAAAAAAACTTATGGTACGATTGACCTGAAACTTGCTGAATATCTTTATTTCGATATGCTTAATCACCCTGCTAAATTTCGTAAAGATCGGAGAAAAATCGATTTTTTGGTCAAAAAAAGAGCAAAGACTATAGTCTTTGCTTTTTTTCAAAATTTTTTGAAAAATAGATTTCTTTTAAATTTGGCATGCTAATTAAGCACCTCAAAATTAAGATGTTAAGCAAGTTTCAGGTGAATCGGGCGATTAGTTTTTTTTTTTAATAATTTTTTTTAAATAAAAAAAAAACTTATGGTACGATTGACCTGAAACTTGCTGAATATCTTTATTTCGATATGCTTAATCACCCTGCTAAATTTCGTAAAGATCGGAGAAAAATCGATTTTTTGGTCAAAAAAAGAGCAAAGACTATAGTCTTTGCTTTTTTTCAAAATTTTTTGAAAAATAGATTTCTTTTAAATTTGGCATGCTAATTAAGCACCTCAAAATTAAGATGTTCAGCAAGTTTCAGGTGAATCGGGCGATTAGTTTTTTTTTTAAATAATTTTTTTTAAATAAAAAAAAAACTTATGGTACGATTGACCTGAAACTTGCTGAATATCTTTATTTCGATATGCTTAATCACCCTGCTAAATTTCGTAAAGATCGGAGAAAAATCGATTTTTTGGTCAAAAAAAGAGCAAAGACTGTCTTTGCTTTTTTTCAAAATTTTTTGAAAAATAGATTTCTTTTAAATTTGGCATGCTAATTAAGCACCTCAAAATTAAGATGTTCAGCAAGTTTCAGGTGAATCGGGCGATTAGTTTTTTTTTTTAATAATTTTTTTTAAATAAAAAAAAAACTTATGGTACGATTGACCTGAAACTTGCTGAATATCTTTATTTCGATATGCTTAATCACCCTGCTAAATTTCGTAAAGATCGGAGAAAAATCGATTTTTTGGTCAAAAAAAGAGCAAAGACTATAGTCTTTGCTTTTTTTCAAAATTTTCTGAAAAATAGATTTCTTTTAAATTTGGCATGCTAATTAAGCACCTCAAAATTAAGATATTCAGCAAGTTTCAGGTGAATCGGGCGATTAGTTTTTTTTTTAAATAATTTTTTTTAAATAAAAAAAAAACTTATGGTACGATTGACCTGAAACTTGCTGAATATCTTTATTTCGATATGCTTAATCACCCTGCTAAATTTCGTAAAGATCGGAGAAAAATCGATTTTTTGGTCAAAAAAAGAGCAAAGACATAGTCTTTGCTTTTTTTCAAAATTTTTTGAAAAATAGATTTCTTTTAAATTTGGCATGCTAATTAAGCACCTCAAAATTAAGATGTTCAGCAAGTTTCAGGTGAATCGGGCGATTAGTTTTTTTTTTAAATAATTTTTTTTAAATAAAAAAAAAACTTATGGTACGATTGACCTGAAACTTGCTGAATATCTTTATTTCGATATGCTTAATCACCCTGCTAAATTTCGTAAAGATCGGAGAAAAATCGATTTTTTGGTCAAAAAAAGAGCAAAGACTATAGTCTTTGCTTTTTTTCAAAATTTTTTGAAAAATAGATTTCTTTTAAATTTGGCATGCTAATTAAGCACCTTAAAATTAAGATGTTCAGCAAGTTTCAGGTGAATCGGGCGATTAGTTTTTTTTTTAAATAATTTTTTTTAAATAAAAAAAAAACTTATGGTACGATTGACCTGAAACTTGCTGAATATCTTTATTTCGATATGCTTAATCACCCTGCTAAATTTCGTAAAGATCGGAGAAAAATCGATTTTTTGGTCAAAAAAAGAGCAAAGACTATAGTCTTTGCTTTTTTTCAAAATTTTTTGAAAAATAGATTTCTTTTAAATTTGGCATGCTAATTAAGCACCTCAAAATTAAGATGTTCAGCAAGTTTCAGGTGAATCGGGCGATTAGTTTTTTTTTTAAATAATTTTTTTTAAATAAAAAAAAAACTTATGGTACGATTGACCTGAAACTTGCTGAATATCTTTATTTCGATATGCTTAATCACCCTGCTAAATTTCGTAAAGATCGGAGAAAAATCGATTTTTTGGTCAAAAAAAGAGCAAAGACTATAGTCTTTGCTTTTATTCAAAAATTTTTGAAAAATAGATTTCTTTTAAATTTGGCATGCTAATTAAGCACCTCAAAATTAAGATGTTCAGCAAGTTTCAGGTGAATCGGGCGATTAGTTTTTTTTTTTAATAATTTTTTTTAAATAAAAAAAAAACTTATGGTACGATTGACCTGAAACTTGCTGAATATCTTTATTTCGATATGCTTAATCACCCTGCTAAATTTCGTAAAGATCGGAGAAAAATCGATTTTTTGGTCAAAAAAAGAGCAAAGACTATAGTCTTTGCTTTTTTTCAAAATTTTTTGAAAAATAGATTTCTTTTAAATTTGGCATGCTAATTAAGCACCTCAAAATTAAGATGTTCAGCAAGTTTCAGGTGAATCGGGCGATTAGTTTTTTTTTTAATAATTTTTTTTAAATAAAAAAAAAACTTATGGTACGATTGACCTGAAACTTGCTGAATATCTTTATTTCGATATGCTTAATCGCCCTGCTAAATTTCGTAAAGATCGGAGAAAAATCGATTTTTTGGTCAAAAAAAGAGCAAAGACTATAGTCTTTGCTTTTTTTCAAAATTTTTTGAAAAATAGATTTCTTTTAAATTTGGCATGCTAATTAAGCACCTCAAAATTAAGATGTTCAGCAAGTTTCAGTTGAATCGGGCGATTAGTTTTTTTTTTAAATAATTTTTTTTAAATAAAAAAAAAACTTATGGTACGATTGACCTGAAACTTGCTGAATATCTTTATTTCGATATGCTTAATCACCCTGCTAAATTTCGTAAAGATCGGATAAAAATCGATTTTTTGGTCAAAAAAAGAGCAAAGACTATATATAGTCTTTGCTTTTTTTCAAAATTTTTTGAAAAATAGATTTCTTTTAAATTTGGCATGCTAATTAAGCACCTCAAAATTAAGATGTTCAGCAAGTTTCAGGTGAATCGGGCGATTAGTTTTTTTTTTAAATAATTTTTTTTAAATAAAAAAAAAACTTATGGTACGATTGACCTGAAACTTGCTGAATATCTTTATTTCGATATGCTTAATCACCCTGCTAAATTTCGTAAAGATCGGAGAAAAATCGATTTTTTGGTCAAAAAAAGAGCAAAGACTATAGTCTTTGCTTTTTTTCAAAATTTTTTGAAAAATAGATTTCTTTTAAATTTGGCATGCTAATTAAGCACCTCAAAATTAAGATGTTCAGCAAGTTTCAGGTGAATCGGGCGATTAGTTTTTTTTTTAAAAAATTTTTTTTAAATAAAAAAAAAACTTATGGTACGATTGACCTGAAACTTGCTGAATATCTTTATTTCGATATGCTTAATCACCCTGCTAAATTTCGTAAAGATCGGAGAAAAATCGATTTTTTGGTCAAAAAAAGAGCAAAGACTATAGTCTTTGCTTTTTTTCAAAATTTTTTGAAAAATAGATTTCTTTTAAATTTGGCATGCTAATTAAGCACCTCAAAATTAAGATGTTCAGCAAGTTTCAGGTGAATCGGGCGATTAGTTTTTTTTTTAAATAATTTTTTTTAAATAAAAAAAAAAACTTATGGTACGATTGACCTGAAACTTGCTGAATATCTTTATTTCGATATGCTTAATCACCCTGCTAAATTTCGTAAAGATCGGAGAAAAATCGATTTTTTGGTCAAAAAAAGAGCAAAGACTATAGTCTTTGCTTTTTTTCAAAATTTTTTGAAAAATAGATTTCTTTTAAATTTGGCATGCTAATTAAGCACCTCAAAATTAAGATGTTCAGCAAGTTTCAGGTGAATCGGGCGATTAGTTTTTTTTTTAAAAAATTTTTTTTAAATAAAAAAAAAACTTATGGTACGATTGACCTGAAACTTGCTGAATATCTTTATTTCGATATGCTTAATCACCCTGCTAAATTTCGTAAAGATCGGAGAAAAATCGATTTTTTGGTCAAAAAAAGAGCAAAGACTATAGTCTTTGCTTTTTTTCAAAAATTTTTGAAAAATAGATTTCTTTTAAATTTGGCATGCTAATTAAGCACCTCAAAATTAAGATGTTCAGCAAGTTTCAGGTGAATCGGGCGATTAGTTTTTTTTTTAAATATTTTTTTTTAAATAAAAAAAAAACTTATGGTACGATTGACCTGAAACTTGCTGAATATCTTTATTTCGATATGCTTAATCACCCTGCTAAATTTCGTAAAGATCGGAGAAAAATCGATTTTTTGGTCAAAAAAAGAGCAAAGACTATAGTCTTTGCTTTTTTTCAAAATTTTTTGAAAAATAGATTTCTTTTAAATTTGGCATGCTAATTAAGCACCTCAAAATTAAGATGTTCAGCAAGTTTCAGGTGAATCGGGCGATTAGTTTTTTTTTTAAATAATTTTTTTTAAATAAAAAAAAAACTTATGGTACGATTGACCTGAAACTTGCTGAATATCTTTATTTCGATATGCTTAATCACCCTGCTAAATTTCGTAAAGATCGGAGAAAAATCGATTTTTTGGTCAAAAAAAGAGCAAAGACTATAGTCTTTGCTTTTTTTCAAAATTTTTTGAAAAATAGATTTCTTTTAAATTTGGCATGCTAATTAAGCACCTCAAAATTAAGATGCTCAGCAAGTTTCAGGTGAATCGGGCGATTAGTTTTTTTTTTAAATAATTTTTTTTAAATAAAAAAAAAACTTATGGTACGATTGACCTGAAACTTGCTGAATATCTTTATTTCGATATGCTTAATCACCCTGCTAAATTTCGTAAAGATCGGAGAAAAATCGATTTTTTGGTCAAAAAAAGAGCAAAGACTATAGTCTTTGCTTTTTTTCAAAATTTTTTGAAAAATAGATTTCTTTTAAATTTGGCATGCTAATTAAGCACCTCAAAATTAAGATGTTCAGCAAGTTTCAGGTGAATCGGGCGATTAGTTTTTTTTTTGAATAATTTTTTTTAAATAAAAAAAAACTTATGGTACGATTGACCTGAAACTTGCTGAATATCTTTATTTCGATATGCTTAATCACCCTGCTAAATTTCGTAAAGATCGGAGAAAAATCGATTTTTTGGTCAAAAAAAGAGCAAAGACTATAGTCTTTGCTTTTTTTCAAAATTTTTTGAAAAATAGATTTCTTTTAAATTTGGCATGCTAATTAAGCACCTCAAAATTAAGATGTTCAGCAAGTTTCAGGTGAATCGGGCGATTAGTTTTTTTTTTAAATAATTTTTTTTAAATAAAAAAAAAACTTATGGTACGATTGACCTGAAACTTGCTGAATATCTTTATTTCGATATGCTTAATCACCCTGCTAAATTTCGTAAAGATCGGAGAAAAATCGATTTTTTGGTCAAAAAAAGAGCAAAGACTATATAGTCTTTGCTTTTTTTCAAAATTTTTTGAAAAATAGATTTCTTTTAAATTTGGCATGCTAATTAAGCACCTCAAAATTAAGATGTTCAGCAAGTTTCAGGTGAATCGGGCGATTAGTTTTTTTTTTAAATAATTTTTTTTAAATAAAAAAAAAACTTATGGTACGATTGACCTGAAACTTGCTGAATATCTTTATTTCGATATGCTTAATCACCCTGCTAAATTTCGTAAAGATCGGAGAAAAATCGATTTTTTGGTCAAAAAAAGAGCAAAGAAGTCTTTGCTTTTTTTCAAAAATTTTTGAAAAATAGATTTCTTTTAAATTTGGCATGCTAATTAAGCACCTCAAAATTAAGATGTTCAGCAAGTTTCAGGTGAATCGGGCGATTAGTTTTTTTTTTAATAATTTTTTTTAAATAAAAAAAAAACTTATGGTACGATTGACCTGAAACTTGCTGAATATCTTTATTTCGATATGCTTAATCACCCTGCTAAATTTCGTAAAGATCGGAGAAAAATCGATTTTTTGGTCAAAAAAAGAGCAAAGACTATAGTCTTTGCTTTTTTTCAAAATTTTTTGAAAAATAGATTTCTTTTAAATTTGGCATGCTAATTAAGCACCTCAAAATTAAGATGTTCAGCAAGTTTCAGGTGAATCGGGCGATTAGTTTTTTTTTTTAATAATTTTTTTTAAATAAAAAAAAAACTTATGGTACGATTGACCTGAAACTTGCTGAATATCTTTATTTCGATATGCTTAATCGCCCTGCTAAATTTCGTAAAGATCGGAGAAAAATCGATTTTTTGGTCAAAAAAAGAGCAAAGACTTATAGTCTTTGCTTTTTTTCAAAATTTTTTGAAAAATAGATTTCTTTTAAATTTGGCATGCTAATTAAGCACCTCAAAATTAAGATGTTCAGCAAGTTTCAGGTGAATCGGGCGATTAGTTTTTTTTTTAAATAATTTTTTTTAAATAAAAAAAAAACTTATGGTACGATTGACCTGAAACTTGCTGAATATCTTTATTTCGATATGCTTAATCACCCTGCTAAATTTCGTAAAGATCGGAGAAAAATCGATTTTTTGGTCAAAAAAAGAGCAAAGACTATATATAGTCTTTGCTTTTTTTCAAAATTTTTTGAAAAATAGATTTCTTTTAAATTTGGCATGCTAATTAAGCACCTCAAAATTAAGATGTTCAGCAAGTTTCAGGTGAATCGGGCGATTAGTTTTTTTTTTAAATAATTTTTTTTAAATAAAAAAAAAACTTATGGTACGATTGACCTGAAACTTGCTGAATATCTTTATTTCGATATGCTTAATCACCCTGCTAAATTTCGTAAAGATCGGAGAAAAATCGATTTTTTGGTCAAAAAAAGAGCAAAGACTTATAGTCTTTGCTTTTTTTCAAAAATTTTTGAAAAATAGATTTCTTTTAAATTTGGCATGCTAATTAAGCACCTCAAAATTAAGATGTTCAGCAAGTTTCAGGTGAATCGGGCGATTAGTTTTTTTTTTAAATAATTTTTTTTATATAAAAAAAAAACTTATGGTACGATTGACCTGAAACTTGCTGAATATCTTTATTTCGATATGCTTAATCGCCCTGCTAAATTTCGTAAAGATCGGAGAAAAATCGATTTTTTGGTCAAAAAAAGAGCAAAGACTATATATAGTCTTTGCTTTTTTTCAAAATTTTTTGAAAAATAGATTTCTTTTAAATTTGGCATGCTAATTAAGCACCTCAAAATTAAGATGTTCAGCAAGTTTCAGGTGAATCGGGCGATTAGTTTTTTTTTTAAATAATTTTTTTTAAATAAAAAAAAAACTTATGGTACGATTGACCTGAAACTTGCTGAACATCTTTATTTCGATATGCTTAATCACCCTGCTAAATTTCGTAAAGATCGGAGAAAAATCGATTTTTTGGTCAAAAAAAGAGCAAAGATTATAGTCTTTGCTTTTTTTCAAAATTTTTTGAAAAATAGATTTCTTTTAAATTTGGCATGCTAATTAAGCACCTCAAAATTAAGATGTTCAGCAAGTTTCAGGTGAATCGGGCGATTAGTTTTTTTTTTAAATAATTTTTTTTAAAGAAAAAAAAAACTTATGGTACGATTGACCTGAAACTTGCTGAATATCTTCATTTCGATATGCTTAATCACCCTGCTAAATTTCGTAAAGATCGGAGAAAAATCGATTTTTTGGTCAAAAAAAGAGCAAAGACTATAGTCTTTGCTTTTTTTCAAAAATTTTTGAAAAATAGATTTCTTTTAAATTTGGCATGCTAATTAAGCACCTCAAAATTAAGATGTTCAGCAAGTTTCAGGTGAATCGGGCGATTAGTTTTTTTTTTAATAATTTTTTTTAAATAAAAAAAAAACTTATGGTACGATTGACCTGAAACTTGCTGAATATCTTTATTTCGATATGCTTAATCACCCTGCTCAATTTCGTAAAGATCGGAGAAAAATCGATTTTTTGGTCAAAAAATGAGCAAAGACTATAGTCTTTGCTTTTTTTCAAAATTTTTTGAAAAATAGATTTCTTTTAAATTTGGCATGCTAATTAAGCACCTCAAAATTAAGATGTTCAGCAAGTTTCAGGTGAATCGGGCGATTAGTTTTTTTTTTAAATAATTTTTTTTAAATAAAAAAAAAACTTATGGTACGATTGACCTGAAACTTGCTGAATATCTTTATTTCGATATGCTTAATCACCCTGCTAAATTTCGTAAAGATCGGAGAAAAATCGATTTTTTGGTCAAAAAAAGAGCAAAGACTATAGTCTTTGCTTTTTTTCAAAAATTTTTGAAAAATAGATTTCTTTTAAATTTGGCATGCTAATTAAGCACCTCAAAATTAAGATGTTCAGCAAGTTTCAGGTGAATCGGGCGATTAGTTTTTTTTTTAAATAATTTTTTTTATATAAAAAAAAAACTTATGGTACGATTGACCTGAAACTTGCTGAATATCTTTATTTCGATATGCTTAATCGCCCTGCTAAATTTCGTAAAGATCGGAGAAAAATCGATTTTTTGGTCAAAAAAAGAGCAAAGACTATAGTCTTTGCTTTTTTTCAAATTTTTTTGAAAAATAGATTTCTTTTAAATTTGGCATGCTAATTAAGCACCTCAAAATTAAGATGTTCAGCAAGTTTCAGGTGAATCGGGCGATTAGTTTTTTTTTTAAATAATTTTTTTTAAATAAAAAAAAAACTTATGGTACGATTGACCTGAAACTTGCTGAATATCTTTATTTCGATATGCTTAATCACCCTGCTAAATTTCGTAAAGATCGGAGAAAAATCGATTTTTTGGTCAAAAAAGGAGCAAAGACTATAGTCTTTGCTTTTTTTCAAAATTTTTTGAAAAATAGATTTCTTTTAAATTTGGCATGCTAATTAAGCACCTCAAAATTAAGATGTTCAGCAAGTTTCAGGTGAATCGGGCGATTACTTTTTTTTTTTAATAATTTTTTTTAAATAAAAAAAAAACTTATGGTACGATTGACCTGAAACTTGCTGAATATCTTTATTTCGATATGCTTAATCACCCTGCTAAATTTCGTAAAGATCGGAGAAAAATCGATTTTTTGGTCAAAAAAAGAGCAAAGACTAGTCTTTGCTTTTTTTCAAAATTTTTTGAAAAATAGATTTCTTTTAAATTTGGCATGCTAATTAAGCACCTCAAAATTAAGATGTTCAGCAAGTTTCAGGTGAATCGGGCGATTAGTTTTTTTTTAAATAATTTTTTTTAAATAAAAAAAAAACTTATGGTACGATTGACCTGAAACTTGCTGAATATCTTTATTTCGATATGCTTAATCACCCTGCTAAATTTCGTAAAGATCGGAGAAAAATCGATTTTTTGGTCAAAAAAAGAGCAAAGACTATAGTCTTTGCTTTTTTTCAAAATTTTTTGAAAAATAGATTTCTTTTAAATTTGGCATGCTAATTAAGCACCTCAAAATTAAGATGTTCAGCAAGTTTCAGGTGAATCGGGCGATTAGTTTTTTTTTTTTAATAATTTTTTTTAAATAAAAAAAAAACTTATGGTACGATTGACCTGAAACTTGCTGAATATCTTTATTTCGATATGCTTAATCACCCTGCTAAATTTCGTAAAGATCGGAGAAAAATCGATTTTTTGGTCAAAAAAAGAGCAAAGACTATATAGTCTTTGCTTTTTTTCAAATTTTTTTGAAAAATAGATTTCTTTTAAATTTGGCATGCTAATTAAGCACCTCAAAATTAAGATGTTCAGCAAGTTTCAGGTGAATCGGGCGATTAGTTTTTTTTTTAAATAATTTTTTTTAAATAAAAAAAAAACTTATGGTACGATTGACCTGAAACTTGCTGAATATCTTTATTTCGATATGCTTAATCACCCTGCTAAATTTCGTAAAGATCGGAGAAAAATCGATTTTTTGGTCAAAAAAAGAGCAAAGACTATAGTCTTTGCTTTTTTTCAAATTTTTTTGAAAAATAGATTTCTTTTAAATTTGGCATGCTAATTAAGCACCTCAAAATTAAGATGTTCAGCAAGTTTCAGGTGAATCGGGCGATTAGTTTTTTTTTTAAATAATTTTTTTTATATAAAAAAAAAACTTATGGTACGATTGACCTGAAACTTGCTGAATATCTTTATTTCGATAGGCTTAATCACCCTGCTAAATTTCGTAAAGATCGGAGAAAAATCGATTTTTGGTCAAAAAAAGAGCAAAGACTATAGTCTTTGCTTTTTTTCAAAAATTTTTGAAAAATAGATTTCTTTTAAATTTGGCATGCTAATTAAGCACCTCAAAATTAAGATGTTCAGCAAGTTTCAGGTGAATCGGGCGATTAGTTTTTTTTTTAAATAATTTTTTTTAAATAAAAAAAAAACTTATGGTACGATTGACCTGAAACTTGCTGAATATCTTTATTTCGATATGCTTAATCACCCTGCTAAATTTCGTAAAGATCGGAGAAAAATCGATTTTTTGGTCAAAAAAAGAGCAAAGACTATAGTCTTTGCTTTTTTTCAAAATTTTTTGAAAAATAGATTTCTTTTAAATTTGGCATGCTAATTAAGCACCTCAAAATTAAGATGTTCAGCAAGTTTCAGGTGAATCGGACGATTAGTTTTTTTTTTAAATAATTTTTTTTAAATAAAAAAAAAACTTATGGTACGATTGACCTGAAACTTGCTGAATATCTTTATTTCGATATGCTTAATCACCCTGCTAAATTTCGTAAAGATCGGAGAAAAATCGATTTTTTGGTCAAAAAAAGAGCAAAGACTATAGTCTTTGCTTTTTTTCAAAATTTTTTGAAAAATAGATTTCTTTTAAATTTGGCATGCTAATTAAACACCTCAAAATTAAGATGTTCAGCAAGTTTCAGGTGAATCGGGCGATTAGTTTTTTTTTTAAATAATTTTTTTTATATAAAAAAAAAACTTATGGTACGATTGACCTGAAACTTGCTGAATATCTTTATTTCGATATGCTTAATCACCCTGCTAAATTTCGTAAAGATCGGAGAAAAATCGATTTTTTGGTCAAAAAAAGAGCAAAGACTTTTTTTCAAAAATTTTTGAAAAATAGATTTCTTTTAAATTTGGCATGCTAATTAAGCACCTCAAAATTAAGATGTTCAGCAAGTTTCAGGTGAATCGGGCGATTAGTTTTTTTTTTAAATAATTTTTTTTAAATAAAAAAAAAACTTATGGTACGATTGACCTGAAACTTGCTGAATATCTTTATTTCGATATGCTTAATCACCCTGCTAAATTTCGTAAAGATCGGAGAAAAATCGATTTTTTGGTCAAAAAAAGAGCAAAGACTATAGTCTTTGCTTTTTTTCAAAATTTTTTGAAAAATAGATTTCTTTTAAATTTGGCATGCTAATTAAGCACCTCAAAATTAAGATGTTCAGCAAGTTTCAGGTGAATCGGGCGATTAGTTTTTTTTTTAAATAATTTTTTTTAAATAAAAAAAAAACTTATGGTACGATTGACCTGAAACTTGCTGAATATCTTTATTTCGATATGCTTAATCACCCTGCTAAATTTCGTAAAGATCGGAGAAAAATCGATTTTTTGGTCAAAAAAAGAGCAAAGACAATAGTCTTTGCTTTTTTTCAAAATTTTTTGATAAATAGATTTCTTTTAAATTTGGCATGCTAATTAAGCACCTCAAAATTAAGATGTTCAGCAAGTTTCAGGTGAATCGGGCGATTAGTTTTTTTTTTAAATAATTTTTTTTAAATAAAAAAAAAACTTATGGTACGATTGACCTGAAACTTGCTGAATATCTTTATTTCGATATGCTTAATCACCCTGCTAAATTTCGTAAAGATCGGAGAAAAATCGATTTTTTGGTCAAAAAAAGAGCAAAGACTATAGTCTTTGCTTTTTTTCAAAATTTTTTGAAAAATAGATTTCTTTTAAATTTGGCATGCTAATTAAGCACCTCAAAATTAAGATGTTCAGCAAGTTTCAGGTGAATCGGGCGATTAGTTTTTTTTTTAAATAATTTTTTTTATATAAAAAAAAAACTTATGGTACGATTGACCTGAAACTTGCTGAATATCTTTATTTCGATATGCTTAATCACCCTGCTAAATTTCGTAAAGATCGGAGAAAAATCGATTTTTTGGTCAAAAAAAGAGCAAAGACTATAGTCTTTGCTTTTTTTCAAAAATTTTTGAAAAATAGATTTCTTTTAAATTTGGCATGCTAATTAAGCACCTCAAAATTAAGATGTTCAGCAAGTTTCAGGTGAATCGGGCGATTAGTTTTTTTTTTAAATAATTTTTTTTAAATAAAAAAAAAACTTATGGTACGATTGACCTGAAACTTGCTGAATATCTTTATTTCGATATGCTTAATCACCCTGCTAAATTTCGTAAAGATCGGAGAAAAATCGATTTTTTGGTCAAAAAAAGAGCAAAGACTATAGTCTTTGCTTTTTTTCAAAATTTTTTGAAAAATAGATTTCTTTTAAATTTGGCATGCTAATTAAGCACCTCAAAATTAAGATGTTCAGCAAGTTTCAGGTGAATCGGGCGATTAGTTTTTTTTTTAAATAATTTTTTTTAAATAAAAAAAAAACTTATGGTACGATTGACCTGAAACTTGCTGAATATCTTTATTTCGATATGCTTAATCACCCTGCTAAATTTCGTAAAGATCGGAGAAAAATCGATTTTTTGGTCAAAAAAAGAGCAAAGACTATAGTCTTTGCTTTTTTTCAAAATTTTTTGAAAAATAGATTTCTTTTAAATTTGGCATGCTAATTAAGCACCTCAAAATTAAGATGTTCAGCAAGTTTCAGGTGAATCGGGCGATTAGTTTTTTTTTTAAATAATTTTTTTTATATAAAAAAAAAACTTATGGTACGATTGACCTGAAACTTGCTGAATATCTTTATTTCGATATGCTTAATCACCCTGCTAAATTTCGTAAAGATCGGATAAAAATCGATTTTTTGGTCAAAAAAAGAGCAGACTATAGTCTTTGCTTTTTTTCAAAAATTTTTGAAAAATAGATTTCTTTTAAATTTGGCATGCTAATTAAGCACCTCAAAATTAAGATGTTCAGCAAGTTTCAGGTGAATCGGGCGATTAGTTTTTTTTTTAAATAATTTTTTTTAAATAAAAAAAAAACTTATGGTACGATTGACCTGAAACTTGCTGAATATCTTTATTTCGATATGCTTAATCACCCTGCTAAATTTCGTAAAGATCGGAGAAAAATCGATTTTTTGGTCAAAAAAAGAGCAAAGACTATAGTCTTTGCTTTTTTTCAAAAATTTTTGAAAAATAGATTTCTTTTAAATTTGGCATGCTAATTAAGCACCTCAAAATTAAGATGTTCAGCAAGTTTCAGGTGAATCGGGCGATTAGTTTTTTTTTTAAATAATTTTTTTTAAATAAAAAAAAACTTATGGTACGATTGACCTGAAACTTGCTGAATATCTTTATTTCGATATGCTTAATCACCCTGCTAAATTTCGTAAAGATCGGAGAAAAATCGATTTTTTGGTCAAAAAAAGAGCAAAGACTATAGTCTTTGCTTTTTTTCAAAATTTTTTGAAAAATAGATTTCTTTTAAATTTGGCATGCTAATTAAGCACCTCAAAATTAAGATGTTCAGCAAGTTTCAGGTGAATCGGGCGATTAGTTTTTTTTTTAAATAATTTTTTTTATATAAAAAAAAAACTTATGGTACGATTGACCTGAAACTTGCTGAATATCTTTATTTCGATATGCTTAATCGCCCTGCTAAATTTCGTAAAGATTGGAGAAAAATCGATTTTTTGGACAAAAAAAGAGCAAAGACTATAGTCTTTGCTTTTTTTCAAAAATTTTTGAAAAATAGATTTCTTTTAAATTTGGCATGCTAATTAAGCACCTCAAAATTAAGATGTTCAGCAAGTTTCAGGTGAATCGGGCGATTAGTTTTTTTTTTAAATAATTTTTTTTATATAAAAAAAAAACTTATGGTACGATTGACCTGAAACTTGCTGAATATCTTTATTTCGATATGCTTAATCACCCTGCTAAATTTCGTAAAGATCGGAGAAAAATCGATTTTTTGGTCAAAAAAAGAGCAAAGACTATAGTCTTTGCTTTTTTTCAAAATTTTTTGAAAAATAGATTTCTTTTAAATTTGGCATGCTAATTAAGCACCTCAAAATTAAGATGTTCAGCAAGTTTCAGGTGAATCGGGCGATTAGTTTTTTTTTTAAATAATTTTTTTTATATAAAAAAAAAACTTATGGTACGATTGACCTGAAACTTGCTGAATATCATTATTTCGATATGCTTAATCGCCCTGCTAAATTTCGTAAAGATCGGAGAAAAATCGATTTTTTGGTCAAAAAAAGAGCAAAGACTATAGTCTTTGCTTTTTTTCAAAATTTTTTGAAAAATAGATTTCTTTTAAATTTGGCATGCTAATTAAGCACCTCAAAATTAAGACGTTCAGCAAGTTTCAGGTGAATCGGGCGATTAGTTTTTTTTTTAAATAATTTTTTTTAAATAAAAAAAAAACTTATGGTACGATTGACCTGAAACTTGCTGAATATCATTATTTCGATATGCTTAATCGCCCTGCTAAATTTCGTAAAGATCGGAGAAAAATCGATTTTTTGGTCAAAAAAAGAGCAAAGACTATAGTCTTTGCTTTTTTTCAAAATTTTTTGAAAAATAGATTTCTTTTAAATTTGGCATGCTAATTAAGCACCTCAAAATTAAGACGTTCAGCAAGTTTCAGGTGAATCGGGCGATTAGTTTTTTTTTTAAATAATTTTTTTTAAATAAAAAAAAAACTTATGGTACGATTGACCTGAAACTTGCTGAATATCTTTATTTCGATATGCTTAATCACCCTGCTAAATTTCGTAAAGATCGGAGAAAAATCGATTTTTTGGTCAAAAAAAGAGCAAAGACTATAGTCTTTGCTTTTTTTCAAAATTTTTTGAAAAATAGATTTCTTTTAAATTTGGCATGCTAATTAAGCACCTCAAAATTAAGATGTTCAGCAAGTTTCAGGTGAATCGGGCGATTAGTTTTTTTTTTAAATAATTTTTTTTATATAAAAAAAAAACTTATGGTACGATTGACCTGAAACTTGCTGAATATCTTTATTTCGATATGCTTAATCGCCCTGCTAAATTTCGTAAAGATCGGAGAAAAATCGATTTTTTGGTCAAAAAAAGAGCAAAGACTATAGTCTTTGCTTTTTTTCAAAATTTTTTGAAAAATAGATTTCTTTTAAATTTGGCATGCTAATTAAGCACCTCAAAATTAAGATGTTCAGCAAGTTTCAGGTGAATCGGGCGATTAGTTTTTTTTTTAAATAATTTTTTTTAAATAAAAAAAAACTTATGGTACGATTGACCTGAAACTTGCTGAATATCTTTATTTCGATATGCTTAATCACCCTGCTAAATTTCGTAAAGATCGGAGAAAAATCGATTTTTTGGTCAAAAAAAGAGCAAAGACTATAGTCTTTGCTTTTTTTCAAAATTTTTTGAAAAATAGATTTCTTTTAAATTTGGCATGCTAATTAAGCACCTCAAAATTAAGACGTTCAGCAAGTTTCAGGTGAATCGGGCGATTAGTTTTTTTTTTAAATAATTTTTTTTAAATAAAAAAAAAACTTATGGTACGATTGACCTGAAACTTGCTGAATATCTTTATTTCGATATGCTTAATCACCCTGCTAAATTTCGTAAAGATCGGAGAAAAATCGATTTTTTGGTCAAAAAAAGAGCAAAGACTATAGTCTTTGCTTTTTTTCAAAATTTTTTGAAAAATAGATTTCTTTTAAATTTGGCATGCTAATTAAGCACCTCAAAATTAAGATGTTCAGCAAGTTTCAGGTGAATCGGGCGATTAGTTTTTTTTTTAAATAATTTTTTTTATATAAAAAAAAAACTTATGGTACGATTGACCTGAAACTTGCTGAATATCTTTATTTCGATATGCTTAATCACCCTGCTAAATTTCGTAAAGATCGGAGAAAAATCGATTTTTTGGTCAAAAAAAGAGCAAAGACTATAGTCTTTGCTTTTTTTCAAAATTTTTTGAAAAATAGATTTCTTTTAAATTTGGCATGCTAATTAAGCACCTCAAAATTAAGATGTTCAGCAAGTTTCAGGTGAATCGGGCGATTAGTTTTTTTTTTTTAATAATTTTTTTTAAATAAAAAAAAAACTTATGGTACGATTGACCTGAAACTTGCTGAATATCTTTATTTCGATATGCTTAATCACCCTGCTAAATTTCGTAAAGATCGGAGAAAAATCGATTTTTTGGTCAAAAAAAGAGCAAAGACTATAGTCTTTGCTTTTTTTCAAAATTTTTTGAAAAATAGATTTCTTTTAAATTTGGCATGCTAATTAAGCACCTCAAAATTAAGATGTTCAGCAAGTTTCAGGTGAATCGGGCGATTAGTTTTTTTTTTAAATAATTTTTTTTATATAAAAAAAAACTTATGGTACGATTGACCTGAAACTTGCTGAATATCTTTATTTCGATATGCTTAATCGCCCTGCTAAATTTCGTAAAGATCGGAGAAAAATCGATTTTTTGGTCAAAAAAAGAGCAAAGACTATAGTCTTTGCTTTTTTTCAAAAATTTTTGAAAAATAGATTTCTTTTAAATTTGGCATGCTAATTAAGCACCTCAAAATTAAGATGTTCAGCAAGTTTCAGGTGAATCGGGCGATTAGTTTTTTTTTAAATAATTTTTTTTATATAAAAAAAAAACTTATGGTACGATTGACCTGAAACTTGCTGAATATCTTTATTTCGATATGCTTAATCACCCTGCTAAATTTCGTAAAGATCGGAGAAAAATCGATTTTTTGGTCAAAAAAAGAGCAAAGACTATAGTCTTTGCTTTTTTTCAAACTTTTTTGAAAAATAGATTTCTTTTAAATTTGGCATGCTAATTAAGCACCTCAAAATTAAGATGTTCAGCAAGTTTCAGGTGAATCGGGCGATTAGTTTTTTTTTTAAATAATTTTTTTTAAATAAAAAAAAAACTTATGGTACGATTGACCTGAAACTTGCTGAATATCTTTATTTCGATATGCTTAATCACCCTGCTAAATTTCGTAAAGATCGGAGAAAAATCGATTTTTTGGTCAAAAAAAGAGCAAAGACTATAGTCTTTGCTTTTTTTCAAAATTTTTTGAAAAATAGATTTCTTTTAAATTTGGCATGCTAATTAAGCACCTCAAAATTAAGATGTTCAGCAAGTTTCAGGTGAATCGGGCGATTAGTTTTTTTTTTAAATAATTTTTTTTATATAAAAAAAAAAAACTTATGGTACGATTGACCTGAAACTTGCTGAATATCTTTATTTCGATATGCTTAATCACCCTGCTAAATTTCGTAAAGATCGGAGAAAAATCGATTTTTTGGTCAAAAAAAGAGCAAAGACTAGTCTTTGCTTTTTTTCAAAATTTTTTGAAAAATAGATTTCTTTTAAATTTGGCATGCTAATTAAGCACCTCAAAATTAAGATGTTCAGCAAGTTTCAGGTGAATCGGGCGATTAGTTTTTTTTTAAATAATTTTTTTTAAATAAAAAAAAAACTTATGGTACGATTGACCTGAAACTTGCTGAATATCTTTATTTCGATATGCTTAATCACCCTGCTAAATTTCGTAAAGATCGGAGAAAAATCGATTTTTTGGTCAAAAAAAGAGCAAAGACTATAGTCTTTGCTTTTTTTCAAAATTTTTTGAAAAATAGATTTCTTTTAAATTTGGCATGCTAATTAAGCACCTCAAAATTAAGATGTTCAGCAAGTTTCAGGTGAATCGGGCGATTAGTTTTTTTTTTTTAATAATTTTTTTTAAATAAAAAAAAAACTTATGGTACGATTGACCTGAAACTTGCTGAATATCTTTATTTCGATATGCTTAATCACCCTGCTAAATTTCGTAAAGATCGGAGAAAAATCGATTTTTTGGTCAAAAAAAGAGCAAAGACTATATAGTCTTTGCTTTTTTTCAAATTTTTTTGAAAAATAGATTTCTTTTAAATTTGGCATGCTAATTAAGCACCTCAAAATTAAGATGTTCAGCAAGTTTCAGGTGAATCGGGCGATTAGTTTTTTTTTTAAATAATTTTTTTTAAATAAAAAAAAAACTTATGGTACGATTGACCTGAAACTTGCTGAATATCTTTATTTCGATATGCTTAATCACCCTGCTAAATTTCGTAAAGATCGGAGAAAAATCGATTTTTTGGTCAAAAAAAGAGCAAAGACTATAGTCTTTGCTTTTTTTCAAATTTTTTTGAAAAATAGATTTCTTTTAAATTTGGCATGCTAATTAAGCACCTCAAAATTAAGATGTTCAGCAAGTTTCAGGTGAATCGGGCGATTAGTTTTTTTTTTAAATAATTTTTTTTATATAAAAAAAAAACTTATGGTACGATTGACCTGAAACTTGCTGAATATCTTTATTTCGATAGGCTTAATCACCCTGCTAAATTTCGTAAAGATCGGAGAAAAATCGATTTTTGGTCAAAAAAAGAGCAAAGACTATAGTCTTTGCTTTTTTTCAAAAATTTTTGAAAAATAGATTTCTTTTAAATTTGGCATGCTAATTAAGCACCTCAAAATTAAGATGTTCAGCAAGTTTCAGGTGAATCGGGCGATTAGTTTTTTTTTTAAATAATTTTTTTTAAATAAAAAAAAAACTTATGGTACGATTGACCTGAAACTTGCTGAATATCTTTATTTCGATATGCTTAATCACCCTGCTAAATTTCGTAAAGATCGGAGAAAAATCGATTTTTTGGTCAAAAAAAGAGCAAAGACTATAGTCTTTGCTTTTTTTCAAAATTTTTTGAAAAATAGATTTCTTTTAAATTTGGCATGCTAATTAAGCACCTCAAAATTAAGATGTTCAGCAAGTTTCAGGTGAATCGGACGATTAGTTTTTTTTTTAAATAATTTTTTTTAAATAAAAAAAAAACTTATGGTACGATTGACCTGAAACTTGCTGAATATCTTTATTTCGATATGCTTAATCACCCTGCTAAATTTCGTAAAGATCGGAGAAAAATCGATTTTTTGGTCAAAAAAAGAGCAAAGACTATAGTCTTTGCTTTTTTTCAAAATTTTTTGAAAAATAGATTTCTTTTAAATTTGGCATGCTAATTAAACACCTCAAAATTAAGATGTTCAGCAAGTTTCAGGTGAATCGGGCGATTAGTTTTTTTTTTAAATAATTTTTTTTATATAAAAAAAAAACTTATGGTACGATTGACCTGAAACTTGCTGAATATCTTTATTTCGATATGCTTAATCACCCTGCTAAATTTCGTAAAGATCGGAGAAAAATCGATTTTTTGGTCAAAAAAAGAGCAAAGACTTTTTTTCAAAAATTTTTGAAAAATAGATTTCTTTTAAATTTGGCATGCTAATTAAGCACCTCAAAATTAAGATGTTCAGCAAGTTTCAGGTGAATCGGGCGATTAGTTTTTTTTTTAAATAATTTTTTTTAAATAAAAAAAAAACTTATGGTACGATTGACCTGAAACTTGCTGAATATCTTTATTTCGATATGCTTAATCACCCTGCTAAATTTCGTAAAGATCGGAGAAAAATCGATTTTTTGGTCAAAAAAAGAGCAAAGACTATAGTCTTTGCTTTTTTTCAAAATTTTTTGAAAAATAGATTTCTTTTAAATTTGGCATGCTAATTAAGCACCTCAAAATTAAGATGTTCAGCAAGTTTCAGGTGAATCGGGCGATTAGTTTTTTTTTTAAATAATTTTTTTTAAATAAAAAAAAAACTTATGGTACGATTGACCTGAAACTTGCTGAATATCTTTATTTCGATATGCTTAATCACCCTGCTAAATTTCGTAAAGATCGGAGAAAAATCGATTTTTTGGTCAAAAAAAGAGCAAAGACAATAGTCTTTGCTTTTTTTCAAAATTTTTTGATAAATAGATTTCTTTTAAATTTGGCATGCTAATTAAGCACCTCAAAATTAAGATGTTCAGCAAGTTTCAGGTGAATCGGGCGATTAGTTTTTTTTTTAAATAATTTTTTTTAAATAAAAAAAAAACTTATGGTACGATTGACCTGAAACTTGCTGAATATCTTTATTTCGATATGCTTAATCACCCTGCTAAATTTCGTAAAGATCGGAGAAAAATCGATTTTTTGGTCAAAAAAAGAGCAAAGACTATAGTCTTTGCTTTTTTTCAAAATTTTTTGAAAAATAGATTTCTTTTAAATTTGGCATGCTAATTAAGCACCTCAAAATTAAGATGTTCAGCAAGTTTCAGGTGAATCGGGCGATTAGTTTTTTTTTTAAATAATTTTTTTTATATAAAAAAAAAACTTATGGTACGATTGACCTGAAACTTGCTGAATATCTTTATTTCGATATGCTTAATCACCCTGCTAAATTTCGTAAAGATCGGAGAAAAATCGATTTTTTGGTCAAAAAAAGAGCAAAGACTATAGTCTTTGCTTTTTTTCAAAAATTTTTGAAAAATAGATTTCTTTTAAATTTGGCATGCTAATTAAGCACCTCAAAATTAAGATGTTCAGCAAGTTTCAGGTGAATCGGGCGATTAGTTTTTTTTTTAAATAATTTTTTTTAAATAAAAAAAAAACTTATGGTACGATTGACCTGAAACTTGCTGAATATCTTTATTTCGATATGCTTAATCACCCTGCTAAATTTCGTAAAGATCGGAGAAAAATCGATTTTTTGGTCAAAAAAAGAGCAAAGACTATAGTCTTTGCTTTTTTTCAAAATTTTTTGAAAAATAGATTTCTTTTAAATTTGGCATGCTAATTAAGCACCTCAAAATTAAGATGTTCAGCAAGTTTCAGGTGAATCGGGCGATTAGTTTTTTTTTTAAATAATTTTTTTTAAATAAAAAAAAAACTTATGGTACGATTGACCTGAAACTTGCTGAATATCTTTATTTCGATATGCTTAATCACCCTGCTAAATTTCGTAAAGATCGGAGAAAAATCGATTTTTTGGTCAAAAAAAGAGCAAAGACTATAGTCTTTGCTTTTTTTCAAAATTTTTTGAAAAATAGATTTCTTTTAAATTTGGCATGCTAATTAAGCACCTCAAAATTAAGATGTTCAGCAAGTTTCAGGTGAATCGGGCGATTAGTTTTTTTTTTAAATAATTTTTTTTATATAAAAAAAAAACTTATGGTACGATTGACCTGAAACTTGCTGAATATCTTTATTTCGATATGCTTAATCACCCTGCTAAATTTCGTAAAGATCGGATAAAAATCGATTTTTTGGTCAAAAAAAGAGCAGACTATAGTCTTTGCTTTTTTTCAAAAATTTTTGAAAAATAGATTTCTTTTAAATTTGGCATGCTAATTAAGCACCTCAAAATTAAGATGTTCAGCAAGTTTCAGGTGAATCGGGCGATTAGTTTTTTTTTTAAATAATTTTTTTTAAATAAAAAAAAAACTTATGGTACGATTGACCTGAAACTTGCTGAATATCTTTATTTCGATATGCTTAATCACCCTGCTAAATTTCGTAAAGATCGGAGAAAAATCGATTTTTTGGTCAAAAAAAGAGCAAAGACTATAGTCTTTGCTTTTTTTCAAAAATTTTTGAAAAATAGATTTCTTTTAAATTTGGCATGCTAATTAAGCACCTCAAAATTAAGATGTTCAGCAAGTTTCAGGTGAATCGGGCGATTAGTTTTTTTTTTAAATAATTTTTTTTAAATAAAAAAAAACTTATGGTACGATTGACCTGAAACTTGCTGAATATCTTTATTTCGATATGCTTAATCACCCTGCTAAATTTCGTAAAGATCGGAGAAAAATCGATTTTTTGGTCAAAAAAAGAGCAAAGACTATAGTCTTTGCTTTTTTTCAAAATTTTTTGAAAAATAGATTTCTTTTAAATTTGGCATGCTAATTAAGCACCTCAAAATTAAGATGTTCAGCAAGTTTCAGGTGAATCGGGCGATTAGTTTTTTTTTTAAATAATTTTTTTTATATAAAAAAAAAACTTATGGTACGATTGACCTGAAACTTGCTGAATATCTTTATTTCGATATGCTTAATCGCCCTGCTAAATTTCGTAAAGATTGGAGAAAAATCGATTTTTTGGACAAAAAAAGAGCAAAGACTATAGTCTTTGCTTTTTTTCAAAAATTTTTGAAAAATAGATTTCTTTTAAATTTGGCATGCTAATTAAGCACCTCAAAATTAAGATGTTCAGCAAGTTTCAGGTGAATCGGGCGATTAGTTTTTTTTTTAAATAATTTTTTTTATATAAAAAAAAAACTTATGGTACGATTGACCTGAAACTTGCTGAATATCTTTATTTCGATATGCTTAATCACCCTGCTAAATTTCGTAAAGATCGGAGAAAAATCGATTTTTTGGTCAAAAAAAGAGCAAAGACTATAGTCTTTGCTTTTTTTCAAAATTTTTTGAAAAATAGATTTCTTTTAAATTTGGCATGCTAATTAAGCACCTCAAAATTAAGATGTTCAGCAAGTTTCAGGTGAATCGGGCGATTAGTTTTTTTTTTAAATAATTTTTTTTATATAAAAAAAAAACTTATGGTACGATTGACCTGAAACTTGCTGAATATCATTATTTCGATATGCTTAATCGCCCTGCTAAATTTCGTAAAGATCGGAGAAAAATCGATTTTTTGGTCAAAAAAAGAGCAAAGACTATAGTCTTTGCTTTTTTTCAAAATTTTTTGAAAAATAGATTTCTTTTAAATTTGGCATGCTAATTAAGCACCTCAAAATTAAGACGTTCAGCAAGTTTCAGGTGAATCGGGCGATTAGTTTTTTTTTTAAATAATTTTTTTTAAATAAAAAAAAAACTTATGGTACGATTGACCTGAAACTTGCTGAATATCATTATTTCGATATGCTTAATCGCCCTGCTAAATTTCGTAAAGATCGGAGAAAAATCGATTTTTTGGTCAAAAAAAGAGCAAAGACTATAGTCTTTGCTTTTTTTCAAAATTTTTTGAAAAATAGATTTCTTTTAAATTTGGCATGCTAATTAAGCACCTCAAAATTAAGACGTTCAGCAAGTTTCAGGTGAATCGGGCGATTAGTTTTTTTTTTAAATAATTTTTTTTAAATAAAAAAAAAACTTATGGTACGATTGACCTGAAACTTGCTGAATATCTTTATTTCGATATGCTTAATCACCCTGCTAAATTTCGTAAAGATCGGAGAAAAATCGATTTTTTGGTCAAAAAAAGAGCAAAGACTATAGTCTTTGCTTTTTTTCAAAATTTTTTGAAAAATAGATTTCTTTTAAATTTGGCATGCTAATTAAGCACCTCAAAATTAAGATGTTCAGCAAGTTTCAGGTGAATCGGGCGATTAGTTTTTTTTTTAAATAATTTTTTTTATATAAAAAAAAAACTTATGGTACGATTGACCTGAAACTTGCTGAATATCTTTATTTCGATATGCTTAATCGCCCTGCTAAATTTCGTAAAGATCGGAGAAAAATCGATTTTTTGGTCAAAAAAAGAGCAAAGACTATAGTCTTTGCTTTTTTTCAAAATTTTTTGAAAAATAGATTTCTTTTAAATTTGGCATGCTAATTAAGCACCTCAAAATTAAGATGTTCAGCAAGTTTCAGGTGAATCGGGCGATTAGTTTTTTTTTTAAATAATTTTTTTTAAATAAAAAAAAACTTATGGTACGATTGACCTGAAACTTGCTGAATATCTTTATTTCGATATGCTTAATCACCCTGCTAAATTTCGTAAAGATCGGAGAAAAATCGATTTTTTGGTCAAAAAAAGAGCAAAGATCTTTGCTTTTTTTCAAAATTTTTTGAAAAATAGATTTCTTTTAAATTTGGCATGCTAATTAAGCACCTCAAAATTAAGACGTTCAGCAAGTTTCAGGTGAATCGGGCGATTAGTTTTTTTTTTAAATAATTTTTTTTAAATAAAAAAAAAACTTATGGTACGATTGACCTGAAACTTGCTGAATATCTTTATTTCGATATGCTTAATCACCCTGCTAAATTTCGTAAAGATCGGAGAAAAATCGATTTTTTGGTCAAAAAAAGAGCAAAGACTATAGTCTTTGCTTTTTTTCAAAATTTTTTGAAAAATAGATTTCTTTTAAATTTGGCATGCTAATTAAGCACCTCAAAATTAAGATGTTCAGCAAGTTTCAGGTGAATCGGGCGATTAGTTTTTTTTTTAAATAATTTTTTTTATATAAAAAAAAAACTTATGGTACGATTGACCTGAAACTTGCTGAATATCTTTATTTCGATATGCTTAATCACCCTGCTAAATTTCGTAAAGATCGGAGAAAAATCGATTTTTTGGTCAAAAAAAGAGCAAAGACTATAGTCTTTGCTTTTTTTCAAAATTTTTTGAAAAATAGATTTCTTTTAAATTTGGCATGCTAATTAAGCACCTCAAAATTAAGATGTTCAGCAAGTTTCAGGTGAATCGGGCGATTAGTTTTTTTTTTTTAATAATTTTTTTTAAATAAAAAAAAAACTTATGGTACGATTGACCTGAAACTTGCTGAATATCTTTATTTCGATATGCTTAATCACCCTGCTAAATTTCGTAAAGATCGGAGAAAAATCGATTTTTTGGTCAAAAAAAGAGCAAAGACTATAGTCTTTGCTTTTTTTCAAAATTTTTTGAAAAATAGATTTCTTTTAAATTTGGCATGCTAATTAAGCACCTCAAAATTAAGATGTTCAGCAAGTTTCAGGTGAATCGGGCGATTAGTTTTTTTTTTAAATAATTTTTTTTATATAAAAAAAAACTTATGGTACGATTGACCTGAAACTTGCTGAATATCTTTATTTCGATATGCTTAATCGCCCTGCTAAATTTCGTAAAGATCGGAGAAAAATCGATTTTTTGGTCAAAAAAAGAGCAAAGACTATAGTCTTTGCTTTTTTTCAAAAATTTTTGAAAAATAGATTTCTTTTAAATTTGGCATGCTAATTAAGCACCTCAAAATTAAGATGTTCAGCAAGTTTCAGGTGAATCGGGCGATTAGTTTTTTTTTAAATAATTTTTTTTATATAAAAAAAAAACTTATGGTACGATTGACCTGAAACTTGCTGAATATCTTTATTTCGATATGCTTAATCACCCTGCTAAATTTCGTAAAGATCGGAGAAAAATCGATTTTTTGGTCAAAAAAAGAGCAAAGACTATAGTCTTTGCTTTTTTTCAAACTTTTTTGAAAAATAGATTTCTTTTAAATTTGGCATGCTAATTAAGCACCTCAAAATTAAGATGTTCAGCAAGTTTCAGGTGAATCGGGCGATTAGTTTTTTTTTTAAATAATTTTTTTTAAATAAAAAAAAAACTTATGGTACGATTGACCTGAAACTTGCTGAATATCTTTATTTCGATATGCTTAATCACCCTGCTAAATTTCGTAAAGATCGGAGAAAAATCGATTTTTTGGTCAAAAAAAGAGCAAAGACTATAGTCTTTGCTTTTTTTCAAAATTTTTTGAAAAATAGATTTCTTTTAAATTTGGCATGCTAATTAAGCACCTCAAAATTAAGATGTTCAGCAAGTTTCAGGTGAATCGGGCGATTAGTTTTTTTTTTAAATAATTTTTTTTATATAAAAAAAAAAAACTTATGGTACGATTGACCTGAAACTTGCTGAATATCTTTATTTCGATATGCTTAATCGCCCTGCTAAATTTCGTAAAGATCGGAGAAAAATCGATTTTTTGGTCAAAAAAAGAGCAAAGACTATAGTCTTTGCTTTTTTTCAAAATTTTTTGAAAAATAGATTTCTTTTAAATTTGGCATGCTAATTAAGCACCTCAAAATTAAGATGTTCAGCAAGTTTCAGGTGAATCGGGCGATTAGTTTTTTTTTTAAATAATTTTTTTTAAATAAAAAAAAAACTTATGGTACGATTGACCTGAAACTTGCTGAATATCTTTATTTCGATATGCTTAATCACCCTGCTAAATTTCGTAAAGATCGGAGAAAAATCGATTTTTTGGTCAAAAAAAGAGCAAAGACTATAGTCTTTGCTTTTTTTCAAAATTTTTTGAAAAATAGATTTCTTTTAAATTTGGCATGCTAATTAAGCACCTCAAAATTAAGATGTTCAGCAAGTTTCAGGTGAATCGGGCGATTAGTTTTTTTTTTAAATAATTTTTTTTATATAAAAAAAAAACTTATGGTACGATTGACCTGAAACTTGCTGAATATCTTTATTTCGATATGCTTAATCGCCCTGCTAAATTTCGTAAAGATCGGAGAAAAATCGATTTTTTGGTCAAAAAAAGAGCAAAGACTATAGTCTTTGCTTTTTTTCAAAATTTTTTGAAAAATAGATTTCTTTTAAATTTGGCATGCTAATTAAGCACCTCAAAATTAAGATGTTCAGCAAGTTTCAGGTGAATCGGGCGATTAGTTTTTTTTTTAAATAATTTTTTTTAAATAAAAAAAAAACTTATGGTACGATTGACCTGAAACTTGCTGAATATCTTTATTTCGATATGCTTAATCACCCTGCTAAATTTCGTAAAGATCGGAGAAAAATCGATTTTTTGGTCAAAAAAAGAGCAAAGACTAGTCTTTGCTTTTTTTCAAAATTTTTTGAAAAATAGATTTCTTTTAAATTTGGCATGCTAATTAAGCACCTCAAAATTAAGATGTTCAGCAAGTTTCAGGTGAATCGGGCGATTAGTTTTTTTTTTTAAATAATTTTTTTTATATAAAAAAAAAAACTTATGGTACGATTGACCTGAAACTTGCTGAATATCTTTATTTCGATATGCTTAATCGCCCTGCTAAATTTCGTAAAGATCGGAGAAAAATCGATTTTTTGGTCAAAAAACGAGCAAAGACTATAGTCTTTGCTTTTTTTCAAAATTTTTTGAAAAATAGATTTCTTTTAAATTTGGCATGCTAATTAAGCACCTCAAAATTAAGATGTTCAGCAAGTTTCAGGTGAATCGGGCGATTAGTTTTTTTTTTAAATAATTTTTTTTAAATAAAAAAAAACTTATGGTACGATTGACCTGAAACTTGCTGAATATCTTTATTTCGATATGCTTAATCACCCTGCTAAATTTCGTAAAGATCGGAGAAAAATCGATTTTTTGGTCAAAAAAAGAGCAAAGACTATAGTCTTTGCTTTTTTTCAAAATTTTTTGAAAAATAGATTTCTTTTAAATTTGGCATGCTAATTAAGCACCTCAAAATTAAGATGTTCAGCAAGTTTCAGGTGAATCGGGCGATTAGTTTTTTTTTTAAATAATTTTTTTTAAATAAAAAAAAAACTTATGGTACGATTGACCTGAAACTTGCTGAATATCTTTATTTCGATATGCTTAATCACCCTGCTAAATTTCGTAAAGATCGGAGAAAAATCGATTTTTTGGTCAAAAAAAGAGCAAAGACTATAGTCTTTGCTTTTTTTCAAAATTTTTTGAAAAATAGATTTCTTTTAAATTTGGCATGCTAATTAAGCACCTCAAAATTAAGATGTTCAGCAAGTTTCAGGTGAATCGGGCGATTAGTTTTTTTTTTTAAATAATTTTTTTTATATAAAAAAAAAACTTATGGTACGATTGACCTGAAACTTGCTGAATATCTTTATTTCGATATGCTTAATCGCCCTGCTAAATTTCGTAAAGATCGGAGAAAAATCGATTTTTTGGTCAAAAAAAGAGCAAAGACTATAGTCTTTGCTTTTTTTCAAAATTTTTTGAAAAATAGATTTCTTTTAAATTTGGCATGCTAATTAAGCACCTCAAAATTAAGATGTTCAGCAAGTTTCAGGTGAATCGGGCGATTAGTTTTTTTTTTTTAATAATTTTTTTTAAATAAAAAAAAAACTTATGGTACGATTGACCTGAAACTTGCTGAATATCTTTATTTCGATATGCTTAATCACCCTGCTAAATTTCGTAAAGATCGGAGAAAAATCGATTTTTTGGTCAAAAAAAGAGCAAAGACTATAGTCTTTGCTTTTTTTCAAAATTTTTTGAAAAATAGATTTCTTTTAAATTTGGCATGCTAATTAAGCACCTCAAAATTAAGATGTTCAGCAAGTTTCAGGTGAATCGGGCGATTAGTTTTTATTTTTAAGAATTTTTTTTAAATAAAAAAAAAACTTATGGTACGATTGACCTGAAACTTGCTGAATATCTTTATTTCGATATGCTTAATCACCCTGCTAAATTTCGTAAAGATCGGAGAAAAATCGATTTTTTGGTCAAAAAAAGAGCAAAGACTATATATAGTCTTTGCTTTTTTTCAAAATTTTTTGAAAAATAGATTTCTTTTAAATTTGGCATGCTAATTAAGCACCTCAAAATTAAGATGTTCAGCAAGTTTCAGGTGAATCGGGCGATTAGTTTTTTTTTTAAATAATTTTTTTTAAATAAAAAAAAAACTTATGGTACGATTGACCTGAAACTTGCTGAATATCTTTATTTCGATATGCTTAATCACCCTGCTAAATTTCGTAAAGATCGGAGAAAAATCGATTTTTTGGTCAAAAAAAGAGCAAAGACTTATAGTCTTTGCTTTTTTTCAAAATTTTTTGAAAAATAGATTTCTTTTAAATTTGGCATGCTAATTAAGCACCTCAAAATTAAGATGTTCAGCAAGTTTCAGGTGAATCGGGCGATTAGTTTTTTTTTTAAATAATTTTTTTTATATAAAAAAAAAACTTATGGTACGATTGACCTGAAACTTGCTGAATATCTTTATTTCGATATGCTTAATCGCCCTGCTAAATTTCGTAAAGATCGGAGAAAAATCGATTTTTTGGTCAAAAAAAGAGCAAAGACTATAGTCTTTGCTTTTTTTCAAAATTTTTTGAAAAATAGATTTCTTTTAAATTTGGCATGCTAATTAAGCACCTCAAAATTAAGATGTTCAGCAAGTTTCAGGTGAATCGGGCGATTAGTTTTTTTTTTAAATAATTTTTTTTAAATAAAAAAAAAACTTATGGTACGATTGACCTGAAACTTGCTGAAAGTCTTTATTTCGATATGCTTAATCACCCTGCTAAATTTCGTAAAGATCGGAGAAAAATCGATTTTTTGGTCAAAAAAAGAGCAAAGATTATAGTCTTTGCTTTTTTTCAAATTTTTTTGAAAAATAGATTTCTTTTAAATTTGGCATGCTAATTAAGCACCTCAAAATTAAGATGTTCAGCAAGTTTCAGGTGAATCGGGCGATTAGTTTTTTTTTAAATAATTTTTTTTAAATAAAAAAAAAACTTATGGTACGATTGACCTGAAACTTGCTGAATATCTTTATTTCGATATGCTTAATCACCCTGCTAAATTTCGTAAAGATCGGAGAAAAATCGATTTTTTGGTCAAAAAAAGAGCAAAGACTATAGTCTTTGCTTTTTTTCAAAATTTTTTGAAAAATAGATTTCTTTTAAATTTGGCATGCTAATTAAGCACCTCAAAATTAAGATGTTCAGCAAGTTTCAGGTGAATCGGGCGATTAGTTTTTTTTTTAAATAATTTTTTTTAAATAAAAAAAAAACTTATGGTACGATTGACCTGAAACTTGCTGAATATCTTTATTTCGATATGCTTAATCACCCTGCTAAATTTCGTAAAGATCGTAGAAAAATCGATTTTTTGGTCAAAAAAAGAGCAAAGACTATAGTCTTTGCTTTTTTTCAAAATTTTTTGAAAAATAGATTTCTTTTAAATTTGGATGCTAATTAAGCACCTCAAAATTAAGATGTTCAGCAAGTTTCAGGTGAATCGGGCGATTAGTTTTTTTTTTAAATAATTTTTTTTAAAAAAAAAAAAACTTATGGTACGATTGACCTGAAACTTGCTGAATATCTTTATTTCGATATGCTTAATCACCCTGCTAAATTTCGTAAAGATCGGAGAAAAATCGATTTTTTGGTCAAAAAAAGAGCAAAGACAGTCTTTGCTTTTTTTCAAAATTTTTTGAAAAATAGATTTCTTTTAAATTTGGCATGCTAATTAAGCACCTCAAAATTAAGATGTTCAGCAAGTTTCAGGTGAATCGGGCGATTAGTTTTTTTTTTAATAATTTTTTTTAAATAAAAAAAAAACTTATGGTACGATTGACCTGAAACTTGCTGAATATCTTTATTTCGATATGCTTAATCACCCTGCTAAATTTCGTAAAGATCGGAGAAAAATCGATTTTTTTGTCAAAAAAAGAGCAAAGACTATAGTCTTTGCTTTTTTTCAAAAATTTTTGAAAAATAGATTTCTTTTAAATTTGGCATGCTAATTAAGCACCTCAAAATTAAGATGTTCAGCAAGTTTCAGGTGAATCGGGCGATTAGTTTTTTTTTTAATAATTTTTTTTAAATAAAAAAAAAACTTATGGTACGATTGACCTGAAACTTGCTGAATATCTTTATTTCGATATGCTTAATCACCCTGCTCAATTTCGTAAAGATCGGAGAAAAATCGATTTTTTGGTCAAAAAATGAGCAAAGACTATAGTCTTTGCTTTTTTTCAAAATTTTTTGAAAAATAGATTTCTTTTAAATTTGGCATGCTAATTAAGCACCTCAAAATTAAGATGTTCAGCAAGTTTCAGGTGAATCGGGCGATTAGTTTTTTTTTTAAATAATTTTTTTTAAATAAAAAAAAAACTTATGGTACGATTGACCTGAAACTTGCTGAATATCTTTATTTCGATATGCTTAATCACCCTGCTAAATTTCGTAAAGATCGGAGAAAAATCGATTTTTTGGTCAAAAAAAGAGCAAAGACAGTCTTTGCTTTTTTTCAAAATTTTTTGAAAAATAGATTTCTTTTAAATTTGGCATGCTAATTAAGCACCTCAAAATTAAGATGTTCAGCAAGTTTCAGGTGAATCGGGCGATTAGTTTTTTTTTTAATAATTTTTTTTAAATAAAAAAAAAAACTTATGGTACGATTGACCTGAAACTTGCTGAATATCTTTATTTCGATATGCTTAATCACCCTGCTAAATTTCGTAAAGATCGGAGAAAAATCGATTTTTTTGTCAAAAAAAGAGCAAAGACTATAGTCTTTGCTTTTTTTCAAAAATTTTTGAAAAATAGATTTCTTTTAAATTTGGCATGCTAATTAAGCACCTCAAAATTAAGATGTTCAGCAAGTTTCAGGTGAATCGGGCGATTAGTTTTTTTTTTAATAATTTTTTTTAAATAAAAAAAAAACTTATGGTACGATTGACCTGAAACTTGCTGAATATCTTTATTTCGATATGCTTAATCACCCTGCTCAATTTCGTAAAGATCGGAGAAAAATCGATTTTTTGGTCAAAAAATGAGCAAAGACTATAGTCTTTGCTTTTTTTCAAAATTTTTTGAAAAATAGATTTCTTTTAAATTTGGCATGCTAATTAAGCACCTCAAAATTAAGATGTTCAGCAAGTTTCAGGTGAATCGGGCGATTAGTTTTTTTTTTAAATAATTTTTTTTAAATAAAAAAAAAACTTATGGTACGATTGACCTGAAACTTGCTGAATATCTTTATTTCGATATGCTTAATCACCCTGCTAAATTTCGTAAAGATCGGAGAAAAATCGATTTTTTGGTCAAAAAAAGAGCAAAGACTATATATAGTCTTTGCTTTTTTTCAAAATTTTTTGAAAAATAGATCTCTTTTAAATTTGGCATGCTAATTAAGCACCTCAAAATTAAGATGTTCAGCAAGTTTCAGGTGAATCGGGCGATTAGTTTTTTTTTTAAATAATTTTTTTTAAATAAAAAAAAAACTTATGGTACGATTGACCTGAAACTTGCTGAATATCTTTATTTCGATATGCTTAATCACCCTGCTAAATTTCGTAAAGATCGGAGAAAAATCGATTTTTTGGTCAAAAAAAGAGCAAATACTTTTGCTTTTTTTCAAATTTTTTTGAAAAATAGATTTCTTTTAAATTTGGCATGCTAATTAAGCACCTCAAAATTAAGATGTTCAGCAAGTTTCAGGTGAATCGGGCGATTAGTTTTTTTTTTAAATAATTTTTTTTAAATAAAAAAAAAACTTATGGTACGATTGACCTGAAACTTGCTGAATATCTTTATTTCGATATGCTTAATCACCCTGCTAAATTTCGTAAAGATCGGAGAAAAATCGATTTTTTGGTCAAAAAAAGAGCAAAGACTATAGTCTTTGCTTTTTTTCAAAATTTTTTGAAAAATAGATTTCTTTTAAATTTGGCATGCTAATTAAGCACCTCAAAATTAAGATGTTCAGCAAGTTTCAGGTGAATCGGGCGATTAGTTTTTTTTTTTAATAATTTTTTTTAAATAAAAAAAAAACTTATGGTACGATTGACCTGAAACTTGCTGAATATCTTTATTTCGATATGCTTAATCACCCTGCTAAATTTCGTAAAGATCGGAGAAAAATCGATTTTTTGGTCAAAAAAAGAGCAAAGATATAGTCTTTGCTTTTTTTCAAAATTTTTTGAAAAATAGATTTCTTTTAAATTTGGCATGCTAATTAAGCACCTCAAAATTAAGATGTTCAGCAAGTTTCAGGTGAATCGGGCGATTAGTTTTTTTTTTAAATAATTTTTTTTAAATAAAAAAAAAACTTATGGTACGATTGACCTGAAACTTGCTGAATATCTTTATTTCGATATGCTTAATCACCCTGCTAAATTTCGTAAAGATCGGAGAAAAATCGATTTTTTGGTCAAAAAAAGAGCAAAGACTATAGTCTTTGCTTTTTTTCAAAATTTTTTGAAAAATAGATTTTTCTTTTCAATTTGGCATGCTAATTAAGCACCTCAAAATTAAGATGTTCAGCAAGTTTCAGGTGAATCGGGCGATTAGTTTTTTTTTTTAATAATTTTTTTTAAATAAAAAAAAAACTTATGGTACGATTGACCTGAAACTTGCTGAATATCTTTATTTCGATATGCTTAACCACCCTGCTAAATTTCGTAAAGATCGGGGAAAAATCTATTTTTTTTGTCGAAAAATGAACAAAGACTGTCTTTGTTAATTTTTCAAATTTTTTTCGACACTAATTATTTTTTAAAAAAAAAAACTAACCACACGATTGACCTGAAACTTGCTGAATATCTTCACTTCGATATGCTTAACCACCCTGCTAAATTTCGTAAAGATCGAGAAAAAATCTATTTTTTTGTCGAAAAATGAACAAAGACTATAGTCTTTGTTAATTTTTCAAATTTATTTCGACACTAATTATTTTTTTTAAAAAAAATTAACCACACGATTGACCTGAAACTTGCTGAATATCTTCATTTCGATATGCTTAACCACCCTGCTAAATTTCGTAAAGATCGGAGAAAAATCTCTTTTTTTGTCGAAAAATGAACAAAGACTATAGTCTTTGTTAATTTTTCAAATTTTTTTCGACACTAATTATTTTTTTAAAAAAAAATTAACCACACGATTGACCTGAAACTTGCTGAATATCTTCATTTCGATATGCTTAACCACCCTGCTGAATTTCGTAAAGATCGGAGACAAATCTATTTTTTGGTCGAAAAATGAACAAAGACTATAGTCTTTGTTATTTTTTCAATTTTTTTTCGACACTAATTATTTTTTTAAAAAAAAACTAACCACACGATTGACCTGAAACTTGCTGAATATCTTCACTTCGATATGCTTAACCACCCTGCTAAATTTCGTAAAGATCGGGGAAAAAACTGTTTTTTTGTCGAAAAATAAACAAAGACTATAGTCTTTGTTAATTTTTCAAATTTTTTTCGACACTAATTATTTTTTAAAAAAAAAATTAACCACACGATTGACCTGAAACTTGCTGAATATCTTCATTTCGATATGCTTAACCACCCTGCTGAATTTTGTAAAGATCGGAGAAAAATCTATTTTTTGGTCGAAAAATGAACAAAGACCTTTGTTATTTTTTCAAATTTTTTTCGACACTAATTATTTTTTAAAAAAAAACTAACCACACGATTGACCTGAAACTTGCTGAATATCTTCACTTCGATATGCTTAACCACCCTGCTAAATTTCGTAAAGATCGGGGAAAAATCTATTTTTTTGTCGAAAAATGAACAAAGACTATAGTCTTTGTTAATTTTTCAAATTTTTTTCGACACTAATTATTTTTAAAAAAAAAAATTAACCACACGATTGACCTGAAACTTGCTGAATATCTTCATTTCGATATGCTTAACCACCCTGCTGAATTTCGTAAAGATCGGAGAAAAATCTATTTTTTGGTCGAAGAATGAACAAAAACTATAGTCTTTGTTATTTTTTCAAATTTTTTTCGACACTAATTATTTTTAAAAAAAAAAACTAACCACACAATTGACCTGAAACTTGCTGAATATCTTCATTTCGATATGCTTAATCATCCTGCTAAATTTCATAAAGATCGGAGAAAAATCTATTTTTTGGTCGAAAAATGAACAAAGACTGGTTGTTTTGGTTGTTTTGAAAATTATATAGATACGTTATGCTCTCGCAAACTCAAAAATGTAATGAATTTGGCTGTAAATGTTATACTTTTTTAGTTATAAGCTCTTAAGTTCATATCTTTAAATATTTTATTAAGCGTTGAACTAACAAAAAATTAATTGCATTGTAATTAATAGTCTAAGATATTTTTAAATTGGTTAGATCATAAACATATAATTAATTTATAGTGTTCAATTAAAATTTGCAGCAAATTCTTGTTATTTATTTATGTATTTGTTAAAAAAAATTCATATATTTGAATACTTTATTATGCGTTGAGCTAATAAAAAAATAATTGCATTGTTATTAATTGTGTCAAATTTTTAAAGGTTGGTCAGACTATAAACAAATAAGTAATTTATAGTACAAGTTCATTTATAGTTCAAGTAAAATTTGCAACAAATTCTTATTGTATATTTTTTTTAAATTTGTTTTTCATATACATATTTGATTATTTTGTTATGCGTGGTGCAACTAAAATAATAATTGCATTGTAATTAATTGTCGCAGATATTTGAAAGTTGGTCAGATTATAAACCGGTACTGGTACTCTATAATTACGATTTATTTTACTATAATTTAAAAGCGTAGAACCAAATTGATGCTGGTTAACTAATTGACAAGTTAAATTGAACTTTTGTTTACGCCTAAAATACGCACAAAAAAAATTCCCCGACGATATAACGACGTATTCTCGATGAATATATGCATCTTTAATTAAATTAGTTATAAATGAATTAGATTAATATGCAAATTATTTATTTATTAAATAAAATAGAAAATGCGATTACAAATACAAAACTAAATACTATTTTAGCATGAATCTACTCATCGGATTGGATTGAAAGTTGGTATTTGTCTTAGTAATGATGTAATAAACAATTCTGCCAAGTTTCGTAAAGATCCAACCAGATTGAGCTAAAAAATTTGGCCCAAGATACTTTTTATTATTAATTCATTAAATAATTAATAACTTAAAAACTTCATTTCCTCGAATTAATCTGATATTTTTCTCGGATTCTACGCATTTTTCTACATAAGTGTACCAAATTTCATTGCAATCTGAGTAACTTTCAATCGTGGGAAAATTGCAGTCAGCATGAGAAAGTCCGGTCATTGCCCCCGTGCATCAAACCACTTAAGCGGTGCACCTGCACTGGCCGCCTATTATGTAACCTTATGCAAGCTATTAAAGAAAGGAATGTGCTGGCTATTAAAGGTGATCGATTATTAAAGGGGAACGATCCATTAGACGGAAGTCTCCGAATACATTCGACGAGCGGCCATCATGGATTCAGTTTGACAACTCAGTGCAATGCGAGTGCATGCGTCAACCAGAAAAGTGATAAATAAAATGGGAATGAAGCATTTCTGAATAGTTTTGGAGCCTCAGGATCAAAGAAAACCTTTCTAGGATCTCAAAAACATAAAAGGATTCTGCTGGCCGAATTTATTTGAGGTTAGAATCAACAAACAGCGGCGAATTTATTTGAGGTTAGAATCAACACTACTATTAATTATTACTTAAAAATTAGATAAAGTATTGATCTGATTGAGTTGCAAGTTTGTATTTGTCTTTGAATTGATGTAATAAACAATCTTGCCGAATTTCATAAAGATCGTTGCATCATTGTGTGATTAAAGCCATCATCGTCTTTCTCGATTTTGCAGCGATATCGCTTCGTTTGCTCTGCATCTGCAGTGTTCAAATCTTTTGGCCAGCCGCCCCCAATAATAAGTAAACGAACGATACTACTACCTGGAGTAGTTCATATGTCACAAATCACCATATGTCAAATGCTTTATAATCTCCTGTCAAAACTCCGATCGAAACAAAGTGTTTTTGTGTTTCTTTGCTAATTAATACAGTAAAATGACTACGGCTGCTCGTCCAACTTTCGAACCAGCTCGCGGAGGTTCTGGAAGAAACGAAAAGGATTTGAGTGCCATTTCTAGACAATACTCAAGCAGAGATTTGCCGGGACACACCAAACTAAAATATAGGTTAGTTTAAGCTCAACTTTAAGCCAAATTAACTTTAACAAGCATGCTTATTTGAAATCTAGGGAACATGGTCAAGGAACAGTTGACGAGACGCGTTCTCGAGACTTCCGCAAAGAGCTGGAAGAACGAGAAAAGCGTTCAGGTGGTGGTGCAAGGCCCGCAGATCACATCAGCAAACGGCTCAAATTGGACCAAGTGCCTGCAGCTAGTTTGGATGCAGACGATCCAGTGGACGAAGAGGATTCCGATTCCAGTGAGGATGAAGACGATACTGAAGCACTTTTAGCGGAGTTGAACAGAATCAAGAAAGAACGAGCCATGGATCAAGCGAAAAAGGAGATTGAGAAACGGCAAGAGGAGGAGAGGATACGAATGGAGAATATACTGAGTGGTAATCCTCTGTTGAACCATTATTCTGCGGGGCCTGCGAAAGTAGATCACAAAGTTAAACGTCGATGGGACGATGACGTTGTTTTTAAGAACTGTGCCAAATCTGAACCGGAGAAGAAGGCTAACGTTTTTATTAATGATTCATTGAGATCAGATTTTCATAAGAAATTTATGGAGAAATATGTAAAATAGCTTTTAATTGTAATTTTAGGCTTCTATTGAGAAATATAGGCAACCAATAATACATGTATTCTAATAAATTTAATAAAATCAATACACTTTTTATTATTCATTTTTCTATTGTTAATATTCGAATTATAGTTAATTGTAGTTTTACTGATTATTTAATAAAGTGTTTTATAATTTTGAATCTAGCGCGTTTTCTTGTCCAGTGCAACCAACTAAATCTGGGGTATTGATGAATTTGCTAGTTTACAATTCTTCCACATGAAGTCGCTAGTAGTTTTTACGTAGGTAAGAAATTATGACAAGACATTGAAGTGATTTATCAAAAAAATTGTAAAATAGCCGAAAACTAGAAGAAATAATGATTAATAAGAGTACGTAGATAGTCATACGATTAAGTAAAATCAGCAAACACATTTGCACACGACCGCTCCTACATTAATCCGTTGTGGAACTAAATCGGTGCGTAGGCTGGGCGATGACATTGGTTGGTAAAGTAATATTTTTGTGCAAAATCTCTGTGAATGTGGAGTGCAATTTCGAAGATTTTCACGAAAAACTCTAGTAGTGGTAGTGGTGGAGACGGTGGCGAAAAATCGCTGCACGAAATGGACCGCGGCGAACGCAGGAAGAGTGACATGGATGATACATTCATCACCAAACAGGCGAGTTTATTTTCGATTACTTTAGTCTATTAGGTATTGGGCCACTCAGCTATCAGATTAATTTCCTGTTAATTCGTCCAACTTAAGCGAACATTAGCTGATTCGTCTTCGGATGAATCAGCTGTTTACATTTGAGATAAAGGGTTGCAGGCCCCCGCACTTTAAGATCCGAGCAATTTTCACTTCATTAACGATGAATGATTTTAATATTAAATAGATAGCAGGTTTGCAATGCAATTATAGGTATTATTACGGTTACGGTAATGTGGTGCAATTATAAAATCAAAACAAATTATTGCACTATGTTTTCCTCGCTTATTAATTAATTTCCAACATTTATATGGATTGGACTGCTTTTTTTATTAGCATCCTACATGTGGTTTTTAATAGTGGATACAATCTATTTGACATAATCGCTATAAATACTGTAGTACAAAAGATGTGGCTAATTATATTAATTAATTCATCTTTGCGCTTTTGATTGGTTGAAAAGTGTGGTAAATATACCGGGTGGTTCGTTAGTGGCACGAAAATTAAGGGCATTTATTTGAATATTTTAAGGCAGTCAGGGCTCATGAAAATGGGATTATTGGTTGCTATAGTTTGTGCGAAATTATTATAATAATTTAAAACAAAGTATCAACATTTTTATCAAATTTTAAATAAATATTTCACTTATTTTTAGATGTTTTATCTCAATTCCTGAGTTATTTGCTATTGTTTATTTTTTTTATGCAATTTGTCTGGAAATTGTTATCAATTTTATGCATAATTGATGTCTAGAATAATTTAAATAATTGAATACGCGAGTATGCAACCAACAATACAATTGAACGACCTCATCAAGGACTAATTTTCAAAAAAATTGTTAATTACGCTTATTATTGCCGACAATTATTTCTAATTACATACAAATGCATTTAGATTTGTTGCATTTATTTTTGAATGGAAATTCGAAACAATTGGCAAATAATTGCAGCAGAAATGCACTTTACTAGGTCGTAATTATTATCAATAGAAAGGAATAACACAACACCAAACACAATGTGGGTATATAGATTTTTTTCCATGCCATAAGAAATCCCTAGTATTTTTTGCAATTTAATAATCCACTGCATCTTTTCTAAGGTTTCTGCGCTGCACCTTGTTTTATTTAAATTACACTTTCATCAATTACCAGCCATTTATTTCAACATTATATTTTAAAGGAATGTATAAAACTACTACTACTTCAATTAAACTATTATATTAGTAGGTTACGCATTATTTTATAATTGCCCACGACTAGTAGCAGGTGCACAAAGAATGTCCCTTATTCATATGTGGGTCCATTATCGAAAGTTAATTAACAAAAGATAAATTAATAATTATTGTCTCCCATTTTTTACGTCGTCAAACGCATCTTCAAAACAATTAATATATTTTATTATTATTATTTATGATACGTGTAAGAATTCCCCACTTCCAGCTCCAAAGTCTTGATCTAGTTGAACATTACCTCCTCTACAAAGCTTAAGCTTCCTTTAGCTTCAGCTTTAGTTAGTTAGTTACAAGATTGAATCACGTATACACTCACCACGTACCACAAACTCGGATTTCGAATAATAATTACTAGCCATCATTAATAATGCTGCGTTTTGTGTTAATTAAAATTATTGTGAGTTCTTGTTGTTCAGTGAGCCAGTTCTAGTGTTGTTTTTGAGCCAATTTTTACTAGCCATGGTGCTAACGGTGACAAATGTGGGCTCTTTGCATGGCTTTGGGGGCTTTCATAAAAATGACCAGCAAGGAGTTTCTCTTGTCACATACACTGTAAGTGTTAATTTTAAAATTATTTTTCTTACGTTTTTTGAGTTTTTTTTGACATTAAAGGGCATTTTTGAGAATTTTTGTGATATTTTTATGAAAAACTGAACGAATTTTGCCGTCCAAAATAGGTCGCGGCCAACTTTTCGCAAAAAACAACAAATTATCGATTTCCTGACAAGCTTTTTCGAATTTTGTAGAGCTAATTATAAATTTCTGTGCATTGATTTAAATAATTTAGATTGCAAATTATATATTATTGTAGTAAAAGTGAGATTTTTGTATTGAAATATCTCGATTGTTAATTAATTAATTTCTTTAAACAATCATGCATAGCGTGTTTGGAGTGAAAAATTAATAACATAGTGGTAAAGCTGCACATTCCTCTTCTTGTATGTGACCTTAGAAGAATGTTTAGTCAAGTATTTTCAGTTCAGATGCTATCGTTTAATTGTTTAACTTAAAATCTGATAAATTAATCATAAATCGTCCATATGATAGATGAATGCAAAAAGTGCATTTCTAAATTCCTCGGCTGCAATTCCTGATTTGCGATTTCCTTTCTACTTGCATACTACAAAATTGTTACGTAAATATAAATATGCGATAATTCTTGAGGGGCAAATTACGTTATCGCTTCTTTTATTTGTTTATGCAAATTAATTTTCGACAACTTGCAGCATAAACATTGTGGGCGACAAGTTTCCAGCGATTTCGTAACTTGTCATACAATTCTGGGACGAAATTCTAATTTTAAATGCAGTTCCAACACAAATAAATGCATTTTTAACCAGATCCGTTGAGTATCTCCAATGCAGGTCTGCATTACCTCCCGATAAACAATAAACAATCCGCCATATGTTGTTTTTTTTTTTCATTATTTATTATACAAACAGCGCAAGTCGCCCACACAAAATTTAAACAGAAATAATAATAACATTAGAGTTTCGAACAGAAACTGAAAGCAAATTATTTATTGCACATGAACTGAGCCACACACACGCATATTCTTAATAAATACATGGAGACACCTCTAAATGTACATAATTTTCGAATCGCCCCCGTGCATCAAGGAATTTGTCCTTAGACTTTTTGCTTTAAGTAGGTTGTGGTGTGCCAAATGAAGTCGGTTGATTAATTTTTTCTCGCTGGAAAAATAATCTGGAAATCATTTGGGGGCTATTTTTAGGGTGTAGGAAGGCCCAGCGTTTTTATATATAATTTTGACGAATATTTATAGTCGAGGGAATTTTTAAAAATTAATTATTTGTCTTGGTTTTTATGGCATTAAATTGTAGTGTCCTATTCGCGTTGGTCCGAAGTATACTATTACAGTAAATTATCATTATTATTCGTTTTGTGCAATTTAGCAACCTTGTATTGTAACAATATAACGAAGCACATGTAAATAATTTTAATTGTTAAACAAGTATTGTATAAAATTGTGCGATGTTTAAATTATTTAATTTTGCATCACTCAGTATATGACTTAAGTAACTAAACGGATGATACATCATTGTCATTGTTATATTAAATAATGTGATGTAATGTCGCATGGCGTGCAGTATGAAAATGGCTAAGAGCACGACAAATTCGAAAATAAAACTTATTTTTTTTTTTGGAAAATGAACTTACTTGGCACCGCAGTCTTAAGCTCCTATAATTAAACTGCGGTAGTAGACGTGCTAACCTACATTTAAACTATTGTATTTATTAGTTGCTAAATTACAATGGCCACAAATTAATTAATTCCATTTCAATTAGATAATTAAAGAGATTGCTCTACATTTTGCTAATGAATTATTTTAACATACGTTAATTGTTGCGCTACTGGAATTTATATTTAGTGTGAAAATCGCTTGAGTTTTGAAAAATTGAGGTGATTTTTTCAAATTCTAACGTTACAAGACATAACATGGTTTTATTGTGTTGTAAACGCCTTGTAAAAAAATTCACTCCGAACATGTGCATTTGTTTTGAATTTTTGAATGCTGAACGCTCGTTTTTCTATTTGCTTTCTCAGCCTAAAGACGAGGAACGGAATGTTCAAGTTCTTGAAAGATGTATCGCATTTAATATAAAAGTGTCGGTTTATGTTTGCATTTAATGAGGAAACAAGTTTGTTGCTTCGTGAAAGTATTAAAGGAAACTTCTTGGCCAAGCCTTTTGCTAATAATAATCATGTCGCTTTTTATTCAGCGAAATGCAATTCAACAACACAACAACTGAGGGTTAAGTTATTAATGCACTTAAGCAGAATATAAATCCTTGTAATTGATACTCACGACGATGAGCATTAGATTAATGTCTAAGCGGAAGTTGTCTGGATTCAATTTAATGTAAATCGTTCGTTGCATTTGAATTGTTTTTGAATTTATTCGATATTCGATCAAACAATAAAAAATGCTTCTTCAACGTGAAATTTACATTTCCGCTATTTGATTGCAACTTTATGGGTTTGGGATGTTGGGATAAGTTTACGATGTTTAATTTTAGAAAAGCTACAATTTTTTTCGTTCGTTTTATCTCAACAACGTACAATTGTCATCCAAAAGTGAACGATTTAATTATTAAGCTAGTTTCTAGTTTCGCGCAGCAACAAATCTAAGTATGGGCAATATAGCTTATTAAAGTCGTCAGGATTTATGCGAATGCCCTTGATGATGATTTTCCTTATTTATTTGGCATTGAGGGGAAATTGACAAAGCGAAGAAAATTCATTATGTGTCGTTTTTTCTGTTCCTGCTTTATATGCAAAGACAATTATTTGAATTTAAGCTCCAAGTGGATTTTTCGTTCGTTTTGTTTCGAATCAGCGATGCGTTAACTAAGAATTATATCTTACAAGAAGATATTGACCGTACAACGATAATTTAACTATCTAAGACTGGATTTATAAGTAACATTCTTTCCTGCTCGAATTAATCATTTGTGATGTATGTTATTATTTAGTTGGCCAATGATAAAAAATCTCCTCGTCTTCAGTTGCACTAATTAGCGGCGTTATTTAATAATCTTGAAGCAATCATACCGCATCGTCGTCAAATGTTTGTAGAAACTTTTTCTCACATTATACAACTAGTTTCTCAAAAGTCCATATTTGGTTTTGTAATTTTTAGCCTTCAGGCCACTTGCTGATCCAATTTCCAGGAAAATATTCAATATTCCTCTGTTTAATGTCAACTATTTCGAGGACAATGGAATCGATTCGTTATTTTGGGAACGCGATCTAAACGGTTTCACCGCATGAGATTAAAAATTAAGTTGCGCTCAAGCGTTTCTTGATTTATTCAAAAGCGCGCACAAGTCCATTAATGGATAACCAATTTCTGTTACCTTTGGAAATATGCGAGTGAATAACGTTGGTCATAAAGTTGAAAGACGCGATAAATGTAAACATCATTTGCAAATAAGGAATCGTTGCGAAAAGCGTTTAGCAATCGAGACGTTTTATCTATTGCTAATCTTTAAGTTAAAGCCATTACGTATTCGTCTATTTTTAGTACGTTAATTAATCAACTTTTTATATTCTGGTTTTGCCAATAAATTTCGCTTCGATCGCACGCGATTTAAACCTTTGCAGGGAGAAAATCGGTCAATTTCCCCGCGAAAATTCAACTTAACTTCCAGCAATATTTTTATTACATCGCGAAACTTGTTCAGAATTTTTCTAGCGTAAAGGTGATTCATGCCCTTGCCGTTTGACGTAATTTACGTGCCGCTACACCGATTTCGTTAATAATCTTATTTGCAATCAAATAAACTCGAATAATTTTTCCGTTGCAGGCGAAACAAAGGGCATCCATAAAATGGCTCTTATCGAAAGCCTTTGACAATAACGTTCCTGAAAATTTAAAAGAGCCATTCTATCGAGACCATGAGGTAACGAAATCATGCACATCGTTGCAGCGAAAACTGTACAATTTAATTTTGCAGAATCAAGAACACCTGAAGCCGCAAATTGTGGGCGCCTTAGCCAACGCTGAGATCTATTGCTTTGCACTCGGCAATATTTACTCAGATCCGAACTATCACAATCTGAATCACTGGTCGATTTTGCAAACGTTGGCCAGGAAAGGTGTGAATGAACCGTCCGAGGCGCAATTGACGGAGACGATGCTGATTCAAACGAATCCATTGCGAATGGTGCTGCGATTTGATTACTAACTTTGAATATTTATTTATTGAGGATTTTTTGTAGAGCGCTCACATGACGGTAGTGGAAGCCGTGATGATTTTGTACGCGCGCGAAGTTTTGACGCCCGATCGCGTGCTAGAAGCGGTCCAACGCTTTAGTCATGGCCGACATCCGTCGCCCGCCATGCCGGAAAACCACCACCAGAGTCTACTGGTGTGGGTTGCGCATGCGTGCGACGCGTTACGAAAGCGGATATTGCAGGAAATGGAGAATGGCTTGACGAATGGGGGAGAGGTATGACGATTACCGCTCATATTTCGAGTGGGGGTTGATTTGGTTTGTTTCAGGGCGACAGACTGAAATGTCCGGATTTTCCGCCGATACGGGAATTGAAGGATTTGTGCGATGGCGTCGGTCTAGCCGCGTTAATTTCTTATTATTGCCCCGACGAATTGCATTGGAGTAAAGTGATCGTGTCCGATGTGCCGTCAGTGCAGGAAAGTTTGCACAATTTGCGATTGGTGCAGGATTTTTGCTATCGTTGCCTGCCCGCGCAAATTTTCCATCTGATGCCGGAAGATGTCACTTATATGCGAGAGTAAGTTTTGTGTGTTTTTATTAGTCGCACGGTTTAATATTTATTTGGACTTGCAGCGCAATGAAGCCCAATCTTACAGTGTTTATCGCGGATTTGTTCAATCTGATGGAAATTCATCCGGTGAAATGCGTTCGTTATCCGGGCATGGATAAATATAATAGCGGTAAGTACAGTTTGCAATTTAATTTTGTGTTGCGCTTTGATTTTGTTATATTTTGCGAAACATTGTTCGACGAAAAGATTGAGTCTTGACCTCACCGGCAGGTCGCAGATATTTATTGAATTTTCAGACTGATTTGCATAAGTGTTTTGCGCGCTGTAAATATAGAACAAAATTCTTGTATGTATGTTATTTCGATTTCTTCACTCTTCTACCTAACACTGTTCGTTTATTATTTTTATTTTCCGCTTTTTTTGTTGTGGTAACGATGTGGTGGTGGATTTATTTTGGTAAGAGGAGAATAATCAAAAAAAGTAGCATGTAGACGAATTAAATTAAATGAGTAGAGTAATTTAGTTTAACAAATTAAACAACTATTGCTTCTTGTACATTTGGTGCGTCCGTAGAGGGTTTGCCTTCTCGTAACGCACATGGGGTGGTGCATAAGCGCAACTTGCTACAGACCGTGATGACCCCGATTCCGGATCTGCGAAAGGGCATCGATGACCCTACAAGCCATACCGCTTTCCAAGGTAACAGTAACTGTATTTCCTCATCCCCCTGTTGTTATTGTTGGCTTAGATTACGTTATTCATCATTTATCGCGCTTATTAGATTTTAATTATGCATGTGTGGCGGATTTTATAAAAATACATAATTAACAATTAGATTTAATTCAAAAGCATGGCGCTACTCTTAACATTAACATTAAAATTATTCCGACTTTCTCTTCTTCGGCATCTCTTCCACTCCGGCTAATAAACGTTTCATATTTAGTATCAAGATCGGCACCAGTCCATACAACACTTCGCAAAACGAATTCGCTGCAACAAAGCGTGTCGGAGATGAGCGAGGATAGTTTGCGACGTGGTTCCGAGGACTCGTTTGTCGTGCATCGCGGCAAGAATATTCCCACGTTGCGTACGGTGATTCATGACGAGCCACTAGTGCCCGCTCGCTTGAAAGTCAGCAAGGAGAAGCAGAACCATGATAGTAAGGCGGACGAACGGGGCGAATTGTGCGGGGTGGCGGCGGGCAAGCCGAGCAATTGGGAGGAGAATCGCAAGAGTTCGTTTGCGGGCCGACGCAGTCGACGCAACTCGATGACGGACGATTCGCAACTGACCATCGAGAATTTCGGCGGCAGTCAGGATAATATCAATTTTATTGGACGCAATCCCGATAAGGAAGTAAGTGACTTAAGTCGTATTAAGAGCGTATAATTAATATTAATTTTGTCTAGGTGGGGGCACATACAGGACGCAAAATATCGGCGCCATCCTTTCCGGTGCCGATCGACAACCCAGCGGTGCGATCCTCCTTGCAAGACGCACGCGGCTCAATTCAACTGGGCTACGACAATGGCTGTGAAAAACAAGACGACGGTTCGGAAAAGCTGAAGCTCAAGCGGCAACTGAGTAGCGACGATATTTCGCTGCGCCATAAAGAGAACCTGATCAAGGATCTGGTCGATGGGGAGATTATGAATCGGATGAGTTTCGCCGATTTGGGTAAACAGAAGTTGTTGGGCGAAAGTCGCGGCATCCAGTTGGTTTATATGAACGACAAAGAGGAGTTTCCCTCCAAGTCGGGTTTAGTAGGGAAGTTGGGTAGTACGAATGGGGAGAAGAAGACGACGTTTGCCACCCTTCCGAGTACGACGACGTGGCAGCAGCAGAGTAGCAATCAGCAGCAGGATAGTAATGGGGCTGACGAGAATGTGAGTCCGAATGGTGTGGTGAATGTGCAGTTGAACGACGTGCGGATGAAGTTGGAGGAGAAGCGGCGGCATATTGAGAGCGAAAAGCGGCGGATGGAGATGGCGATGAATAAACAACGGCAGAAGGTTGGCAAAGCGGCGTTTCTTCAAGCTGTTGCTAAGGTTTGTACAATTTGTTTTCGTGTGAATGTTGCATTTTGGTGTGCGCGCTTTCCTTTCTCGTATAATGAATTGAGTGTCTTATTTTAGCTCACTGAGTTGGTAAGGGGTTGCTAAATATTTTATTTCTCTTCATCACTCTTTCGCATATAGTAGCAAGTTTGCATGGTAGCTTAGCGAACGACAATGCAGACATTACACCTAATTTTAAGAGCACTATTACTAACAAATTAATAAGAGGTGATGGTCTGATTGTACTTTCTGAACGTAACTTTCAGGGAAGAGGTAGTATACTAAAATCACCGTCAGATGTTGAGTGTAGTAGCTCGACGACTCAAAGTCCTGCCTCAGAATCCGCTCCTCCTATCAAACCCCAGAGGCCGTTTACTCTGCAGGTATAATTGTTTGGATTTTTTTCGCTCAGGTTTCAGTAGTTTGTAGTATTGGTAGTTTTTTGGGGGGTGGTGTGGGTACTTTTTCCATAAGTTTTGTGGTACTATTTTTGCTTTATTATAGGAAATAAATGACGATGCTTCAACGGTGGAGCGCAAATGGTTGGACGATGGCCAACCGTTTGTGGAGACTCGACGCACTCCCGAGTTGGAGAATATGGATATGGAGCAGTATCAGCAATCTATTGCTCAGTAAGTTAATTAATTTAATTTGTTAAAGTGAGTCGCGGATAGGCAACTTGTCATACGTTGCCGTGTATGACAAGTTGCCTATCTCGCTAACTCGAAACAAATGGTTTGGTTGAAATAATGGCAATCACTTTGCAGAATGAATTCTAGTCTACACGATATACAATCCGATATTCAAAGATTAGCATCGCAACAAAGTCAAATTCAAGCAGCACAACAACAAAGCCTAATCGCTCAACAACAGCGACAAATCCAAGCGTTGCAACAATATCAAACCATCCCGCAACAACAGCAACCAAATCCCCATTATATCAGTCAGCAATCGTACAATCCACAGCTCTACCAGCAACAACAACAACAACCACAAGGTAAGCGATTTCGTTTTTGTTCTAGAAAACATTTAATGTGGTTTGAAATTCAGTGTACACGCCATCATTGCAAACGTCCTCCAGCGCGCCTCACATACCTCAAAGCCTTTTCAATCAGCAAACTCGAATTCCCGACCAGTCGCAGTTTTTCCTCCACGACCATCAAGTCGGCCACATTTCGCCGCAGCCCGTAGCGCCCGTGCGCAGAACGTGGGCGCAGCAACCGCAACACTCGAATGACTCGTACCATCATCATCAGCCGGAGCTGCGAACGTGGGGCAAGCCGCAACAAGCGAACAGTAGCGGTTTCCTATTGCACGATAATTCCGCCGCATCGGATCGTTACATCGACCATCATCGCTATCACGATAATTCGCGATACGCGGAACCGAGCCCGAATAAGTACCAGAACGGTGACGACACCAATGGCATGTTGCAACATTCGAATAGCTTTACATTGAGTCAGCAACATTATGGCACGTCGCATAATACGCCGTCCGCGTCGCCGCAACACCGCAACATCCATCGGCAAATCTCCCAGCTGATGGACGATCACGGCAAACGATCGCCGGTCAGTTTGCAACAGATGGAGCCGATTCGCAAGTCGAGTGTGAGTCATGCGCCGATTCCAGCGCCGCCTGCCGACGATATGGAGCCGCAGAATATTTCCTTTATCGGTGCATCGAATGATGATCAGTTGTTGCGCGAAGGCATCGGACGGTTGAATATCACGTCGGGTAGTCGGACGTATCGGATACCGTCGCCAACGCGGCCGTTGATTACGCGCAACGCATTCCAACCATCGCCGCCACCGTTAACGCAAACAGTGCCTGAAGCCGCGGAGGATACGGACCCTGCAGGTAATCAGAAGGGATTTTATATCAGTTTTGATAATGAGCAGCCGAAACGGCCGAAGCCGCCGTTGCGGACGAAACGGATGTCGCCGAAGAAGGAGCGCAGTTTTGCGGAAACGCCCGATGAGACGTACGATCGTGGTGGGAGGTTGGAGAAGAAGAAGCAGCTGGAGCGGGAGTTGGAGGAGGAGCGGTTGAGGCGCGATGATGAGGAGTTGAGGATGCAGAAGCGTTTGATGGAGCAGGATAAGCGGGTGAAGCGGGAGGCTAGTCAGGAGCGGCAGAAAATTGCTGCGGCTTCGACCATTATTATTGGGAACGATTTGAGCAATCCGGATCCGGTAAGTTTTGTTTAATTTTTATTGTCTATTTGATTTAATTTATGGCGCTCGTTTAGGATTTGGCGGACGAGCGCGAAAAGAAGAAGGAGAAAATTATGTTGCTGTCGTTGCAACGAAGACAAGAGCAAGAGGAGGCGAAAGCGCGGAAGGAACAGGAGACGCATAGTCGACGGGAGAGGGAAAAGGCGAAGGAGGAAGAACGCGCCAGGAAAAAGGAGGAGCAAGCGGCCAGACGTGCGGTGATTTTGGAGCAGCACAGGCTGAAGAAGGCCATCGAGGAAGCTGAACGCGAGGTAATAATATTTATTTTCATTGTAATGCGAGTCGCGCTGCAGATGGTGCGTTTCTATTTTTAAATACTTGTCTCGCTTCGTTTTATTCGAAACTATTTCAAGAGCGCAGGGACATTCACACCGATGCATTGCATTATTAGTCAATATTTACATTTCTACGACGCAGCTATTTCAAATATTGTGTTTTGTGTAATTAAATTCAACTAGCGCTAATTTATCGTAACCTTTAAAGAATGTCGTTTATTTATTGGTCGCTGGTATTTGCGTTCAACAATTTATCTCGTCTGATTGATTGTTTTTGCATTGCAGGGTAAAGTAGTAGATCGATCCGATTTGATGTCGTTGAAACCGACGCCAAAAATGCGACCAAAAGCATCAACCAGACCCCGTCCGAAGACAATACACATTGATAGTGGCTCGGTGCAATTGGCTGAAGGCATGTCCAGTCGAGGCAAGAAAGGATCCACTTCCAATCTAGGTAAGCGCAATTTTAATTAGTAGCCTTTGCATGATATCCAAATCTTTTGTTTATATATTTTTTTTTTGTTTATTTTTCGCGTGGTTTAGCCAATTCTTATGCGCCTTCGTCGATGAAACGGGACTATTATCGTGGCTCGCAAGACAGCCTAGCTGATAGTCGAAGCATGAGCGGTTTGCTTTATAAAGGTGTGTTTATTTATTTCAATTTATTTGCAAGTGTTGTTCCTTTTGTATATTGAATTGCTTGCTTGTTTTAAGATTTAGTGAAAATTCTTAAAGCAAGTATTTTGCTGCAAAACTGTAAAATGCACTTGTTGAAAGCTTGTCGCCAATATTTTTGGGTTGGGTTAAATTGCAGATTCGCCAGATGACAGTCGGGGTATGTCGCCTTGTCATAGTGCCAATCAAACCCTTGGACGTCGCAGCTCTTATAAAACCAGTCGAGGTAATTATTTGTTGAAATGCTAGACGTAATTGTGCGGAACTTAACTGACGAAATTTAGAACGCACGCCAACTGTATTTTATTTTTGGTTTTGCATCCAAAGTTGATTGTATTTTGATACGAAAACATTTTTCCTAATTTATTTAAAGCGAGTGTTAGGGGTGATTATGATTTTTGAGATTCGGTGGCTGGTATCGTAAATTAAAAAGCAATTCGACGAGCAGTAGATATGTACGTAACGATGATTTTTGCAGACCCATCGCCTGCACAGGTGCGTGGCCGCCCTAAGTATTCGGCTTATCAAAACTTTAAAGGCCGCAAGTCTAACTCTATGATGAATTTGTACGGTAAGACTTAGCATTCTCTCTCTAAGTGGACTTGAAGGTGTCTTGTTGATCATATTAATATGTATGGGGCATGTATTCTACTCTTTTCCGTTCGTTATGATTTACATTTAGGTTTTTGGTCTTGACGTAATTTTATTTTAATTTAGGCTTCAAGGATTTTTCGTTGCGTTTCGTTCTGGTGATGGTTATCATATTATTCTCCTTCTGGAATTTTTATTAATACCTACCCCTCCTCAATGTGGGGTGTTAAACACTCTGCATTGAAACCTGCTTGTATTTATGTAACAAAGACAACAATTATTGTAATAAAATTGTACATACGATAGTTTATTATACTTTTATTGATTGATGTTTTGTCTAATGCCTGCAAGTTTAATTACAAATTTTTAAAAAATAATAATAGAATACCAAGTTTCTTAAAAATCGTGCCGAAAATAATTTATTTAGCGCACTTTTGAATTTTAGACTCTTAGCTAAAAAAAATCATTCCATTTTTTAATAAAATTAATAGAGGTGATAGAAAATCGCTCATTAATATTACAGCTTCACTTTAATTAACAAACTAATTTTCGAATATACCTGCGACATTTAATAATATTTTTTCTTAGGCTCAAGTACAGACCAGGATAGTATGGCGTACCGTTTTGGGGATACCGACTCGGGACTGGGTCGAGCAACCCCTCCGCGACGAGTACCGTCCCCAGGAATGGGCAGTTTGCGCCACCTTCCCTCCCCTTCCGGACCCGGCAGCTTACCAGGCCTCATGTCGAAAGGTCGGCGCGTTTTCGACGATGGCTCCAGTGATATTAGTTCGACGAGTAGTATGATGGATTATAATGGTACCTATACGTCAAAATTAATAGCACTTTTAGTAATAAAAAAATTGTAGGACCAAAATTGTATAAGCAACCAGCGACGAAGTCGAATCGCAGCATAATGATGAATGCGGTGGAGTATTGCGTGTTTCCCGGTGTGGTCAATCGGGAAGCCAAGCGACGAGTGATTGAAGAGATGAATCGATCTGAAAGTAAACATTTCCTGATTCTATTCCGGGATGCCGGTTGTCAATTTAGAGCTCTCTATTCGTATTGTCCGGATGGCGAGGAGGTCACTAAGTTGTATGGTACGGGTCCCAAGCAGGTCAACGATAAGATGTATGATAAGTTTTTCAAGTAAGTGGATTTTTATTATAGTTTTTGCGGAATATTTATAGATAGCGTTCACTTTATCGTGTCATTACTCACTTTTTCGTGTCATTTTATGTGGCGCTAAACGTAACACGCGGGGAATAATTTATTAATTTAAATAAAATAATTTTTTCTTAATGGTTTCTAAAGGGTTTATTTAATAATTTTTTTTTATAAATTTTTAGATATAATTCGGGTGGAAAATGCTTTTCAGTAGTCCACACAAAACACCTGACCGTCACGATAGACGCTTTTACGATTCATAATTTATTGTGGCAAGGTAAAAAGGTAAATTTGCCAGCAAAAAAAGACATGACGCTCGTCATTTAAAGTCTTTAGACACTTGTTGTTAAATAGTCATCTAATTATTACTTATTTTGTTAATGCTTTAATAATTCAATGTTGTTTATTTTACATGAGAATTATTCTTTTTGTTAATTCTAGACTAAGTTAATTACGATACATAATCATCTTTTTATTATTAATGTGGAGAGAAATAATTAGTAAGTTAATAAACCATTAATTGGGAAATTAATCATATTTGTGTATTTTAATATTTATAAATATGCCAATGATGCAGTGTCTGAGATATTAGATATATCACTTTTTTTACCGACAAAAAAAGAATATTGTATTCATTTCTTTGTGTATTTTTTACCTTTTTTGTATTATGTGCCTTTTTGTATATGTATATTTAATTAGGTATTTTTTTTGTATTACATATTTTATTAATACTTTAATTTTGTAATACAGGGCGTTCTTTATATATTTTTTTTTTGAAGTTCCTGTATGTGTATAGTTTCTTATTTGTTTGTGCCAATATTTCAAAAATTGAATCCTTGAAAATTCGAGTCATGCACTTGGCTACTTTTCTCCTTCACTCTTTCTTTCTCATATGAGTGCATGATGATTGTCCATAATCAAAGAAATTCATAAATTTATTGATGTCATTCCAGTTGTATTTATAATAACCTAATGTTAGCAACTATTAGAGAAAGGGCTGTTTTTGTTTGGTAACTTCCGAATTAATGGCAGCATTCAATTAAACACACAAAAATCATTAACTATAAGCTATTTTAACTATTTTTAAATACAAGAAGAAATTCGTATATATTTATTTGAAGGCTGCCGTTTACGCTTTACCAAATACCGTAAATTACCTAACTAAGGAAACTTTGTAAATTGTTTGTTTGTGAGGAAGGAAAAGCACTAGCCTTAATAATGCTTGATTATTTTGATTGTCTGTACAAAATATCAGGAAAGTAACTCATTTGACCATCGATTCGTTTGATATTGATTAGAATCAACCACTTTTTCTATGTAAAAGTTTACCAGAATTCACAGTCTTTATTTTTTAATTAATTACGCAATATTATACCGAAACTAATATTCATTATTATTTCTAATTATGTGTAAATATTATGTTTTTATAATATACAAATATTTATTAATTATCACTTATAAGAGTCAACCACACTCAAAACCGTCAAAATAAAATTTAATAACCCACCAGCGCATTTTAATTACTTGTTCAAATTTTATCCTAACCTAAAAAAATTAATTACACACAAAAATAATTAATTACGGCAATTTTAATTAATACGCAACGGTTTTGCGTTAAGCGGATGCGGATAGCGCCCTTTAAATATTTTTAAGTTGGTACTATGGTTGGTACTACTGACTTTCTTTGCAATAATTTGACAGTTGAACTACAAGTAGATAAAAAGCAGTTTTCCAAATAAATAACCTCAAATATGTAGTGGAAATGAGTTCAAGTTCCTCAACTGGTAAGTTTTTCCCTAAATAATCCTTAAATAATTACTTAATCGTGCGTGCAGATCTAACAGATGTCTTGTGCGAATTCTTGCAAGTGGTCCTTCATAATATCCTTTTCATACGCAAATTGTATCCTTCGAGTATCTTTGAACCAAGAAAAAAGTACGGGGTCGTAGTGCAACGATCTATGCACGAAGACGTTAACAATTACATCGATCAGTGTTTAAAGGCCGTTCATTATCATGCTAAGAAAAAGAAGTTGAGGTTTGTGTATTTCTGTATTGAGACTAGTGGTGGTGAAATCGTCGAGAAGTTCGTGTTCGATATTCTCACTGTTACGAACTATTCCGAGTAATATTTAGTTTTAAGTTGATTTAATTGATGCTAATTAGCATTATTGTAGCGATCCGTTTTTGGTTGAATTAGAGCAAGCTTTTCGCAAATTCATTTTGCAGCTGCATGGTTCTTGCAATTATTTACGCGAGCTTTCGGATGATCACACTTTTAGCATTCGGATAGGAACGTCTGCGTATACTAGTTTGGAATTTAACCAAAAGCCCGCAAACGAGGTACAAAGTCACTTATACTTAACTTTAATAGGCTAATTAAAATTGCTGTAGGATTTCCCTTGGATTGAAACGAGCGAAGTCGAAACTTCCGTCAAGGAAGCCGAATTGGTACCAGTTCAAACTGTTGCCACTGATTATTTAACGATCCAATTGTATATTGAAACAGCTACTAGTTAATTAGTATGGCTAGTGAAGGTACGAGTATAAAAACTCGTACGAGTCGATTGGCGGTTTTCGAACATATCGTACAAAAGCCGAAATCGCCGAAGAATAAGCGAAACTACAGGGCGAATTATTCCGACTCTTCCAATTCGGAGTCGGAATTGGTTATCAATGAGTTGGAAGATGATTATCGGCCACCGGTAAGTTTGTCATCTTTGTAAGTAATTTTATAACAATTTATTTATAGGCCAGAAAGAAGAAACGCATTTCGCTAAAGGACGAAATATTAAACTTGGTTTGCTACTGGAACGGATGTCTGCAAAACTACACGGAATATGATTCGTTTTTGATTCACTTAAGCGACCATTTACATTGCCTAGGTAATTTATTTAAATTTTCTACAAATTCCACTAAATAATTAACTAATGAACAGATTTAGACTTGGACGGGCATTGCCTATGGAGAGACTGCACGTGGAAAAACGACTCAAACTTCCTACTCCTGCAACACATTGCCTACCATGGATATTTAATGCGTCTAATCAATCTCGGTAAAAATGTCGTGGAGCGCAATAATTTACCGCCGTGCTTGATAACGGGGACATTTAGTTTCCCCGATAAACCCGATGGATATCGTTGCGAATGGGAGCACTGCTCCGATTGGTTCATCAGCTTGCCGGATATAAGTGCCCATATGCGGATGCATGTCAACAGTCATCCCCGATTGGCTACCGACGAGGAACCCATCATTTGCTTGTGGAAAGGTTAGTCAAAAGTTTTTTATTTCGCGCACAATTTTGGATGTGGGATTTTTTAATAGTTGTTAAATTATAGGGTGTAATTTATCCCTGGTAAATCAGCACAGACTTGGCGAGCACATTCGAACCCACACTGGCGCCAAAGCAATCGGTTGTCCCACTTGCAATAATTTATTTTCGACGAGAGCGAAATTTCTCGACCATCGAATCAGACAAATTAATAAAGATCGTAGGTTTTTCTAATTATCCGTCGAAAGTTTGCTAAACTTTTTAATTGTAGTGCAAAGTTATCAGTGCTCGCAATGTTTGAAGTTGTTCGCCAGCGAAAATATCCTTCGCGAGCATATGCGCTTGCATATCAATTCGTACAAGTGCACGATGTGCAATATGACGTGTGCGAAACCGTCCTTACTCGCCAAACATATGCGCTATCGGCATATTAAAGACAAATTTTACAAATGCGACCAATGCGGCAAAAGGTACGTTAGCTAATTAGCTAATTTTTAAAATATAATAGTAATTCGTTATAGTTTCATTGAGAGCTACACGTTACTAAATCACGTAAAGCGCCATAAAAATGAGAACTCGTTTAAGTGCAACAGCTGCGACGTTTCCTTCCGGACGAATCGCGGATTGTATCGTCACAACATCAAAGAACACAATCAGGTACTATTTCGTCATCTTGTAGTACTACTAGTTGATTTATTTTTCGATTTAAAGGCACCAAGTGTCTACCAATGCCACTGCTGCAAGAAACCGTTCGCCCGCGGCGATTACTTAACCAAGCACTTAATGAAAGTGCACAACTTCCATTGGCCTTCGGGCCATTCGCGATTTCGCTATCGACAAGATCCTGATGGAATTTATCGCTTGCAAACGGTGCGTTACGAAAGTCTGGAGGTGACGCAGGAGATGATCCGTAGCGAATCGAATCCGACTGAAGCTGCAGCTGCGCCGACCGACTTCAAGTTATCGGAGCGGATTGATAACGATATGTTTAATATACGTATTGAAAGTGTGACGGCTGATAATGACAGTAAAGTGACGATTAGTGTGATTGATGAGAGTGCGGGGAGTGAGAATAGCGTGTTGGATAAAACGGTGATGATCACATTGAACGATTTGGATCATGACGGGAATATTGTGAAGACTGAGGTGATTGAATCGACCGCTCTAGTTTGCGATGATAAACAAATTAAGGACGAATAGGATGTTTAAGTTATTCAATAAATATATACAATTATTTATTTTTTGCATATCACAAAAACCTATTATACTTTATAAATAATACAACTTAAATTTATAAAAGATAAAAAACTTGAGCTTAACATATTTAGTCTTATTACATGTAGAGGTAAAGAAAAAATCAAAAGAAAGTATTGCGGCAGTACGTAAATGAGTATTGTTTCCATTTTTTTGGCAGTACGACTAAACAAACCAAGCGACGACTACTTTTTTCCAATTCATCTCACATCCTATTGCTAGTTCCACCCTTCCACGTCACATTATTCCGCGGTTGCATTTGCAGCGAATTCCGACTACCATAAGTCTCCTCCTCGAACGCCTTGTTCACCAATCCGTTCTCAAAAACATCCTTGATTGGAATACTACTAGCTACGCTGTTGCGATGGTTCCTCGGTACCACTATGTTATTATTCCCGTACTCGTTTTTGGCACCCAACGTTTGCATGTGCGACTTGCGGCGTTCAGCCATCACGGAATTCACGCGAACTTCTAACGCTTTCATGGTTTCGCGTCGCATTGTAAGTCTGCGACTCAAAACTGGAGTACCTGGAAGGATAATTAATTTAGGTACCAATTTTGAAGACGATTGAATCCACTTACCACCTTCAGTGTTGGCGTTAAGCTTTGCGAATCGCTTCTTGAACGCCACATCCAGCGTACCAATTTGCCGCTTCTTCTGCGCGGCCCGTTCCAAATTATGTATCGTTTTTCGGCGTCCAATTCGATCAGGACCCGATCCGGAATCGTTATCGTAATCGCCATCGTCGATGCCTTGCAACTTCTGGAGCTGCTTCACGATCTCCACCGCTTGCTTATCCAATAGCGCGTTCGGTGACAGTTCTTCCTTCTTCTTGGTGCAGCACAGATTCAGATCGGTCGATGCCAAAATGTGCGCGATGGTGCCAAACCGATGGAACAACATCGCGGTGAATTGGATGACCAAAATGAGGGCGAAGAAGAATACGAACACTAGACCGATTGGTTCTAGTTGAAGGTATTCCTTCGAAATGTGGACCTATAATTTAGTTGGATTAGAAGGAGTTTGCTACATGTTTTGGTAAGTTTTATGTACAATATGTATAACGGGTGTGTTAAATTTATAATTATTGACAAACAATAAGAGGAAGAAGACATATAAGGAACCAAAAGTGGATAATTTTGAATTTTGATTCGGAACAAAACGCGAAAGACGACGATGTTTTATTACCAAACAGATCAAACGTGTAATTTTGTATGATAATGGATGATAATGATATTATTTCTCGGATTGCTACTTCAAATTTAGTAATTTTGATTGGAATTTACTGGAAGCTCTTCATTTTGAGTACAGCTGTGGAATTATTGGATTAAATTGCTTTAGTGATTAGTGAAAGTGTTAATAACCTGTTAATCAATTAAACCTTAGTGTACTATGTATAAAGTAGTGCTTTAATATTATTGGTTACGAAAAGTGTAGTGTGCGCACCGTCTACCTGATTTAACACCACTAGATCAAGTGTATTAATCACAATAAAAGTGTGTGTTTGTACACCATTGTTATTACAATGTTGGAACAAGAAGCGAATAATTATTATTCGTGTTTGTCCCCCAAAAAACTGAAGAAACAAAAAACCTCCCGGAGAAGGACCTAGAGACTCCATTAGTAAAATAACATCCAAACTCCAAGTAGAAGACTTATTCAGAAAACAAACACCCTGTAAATACCTCGGAGGTTTCCTCAACGTATGTAATATTGGTTTTAACTCCAAATGGCCACTTAACATGGATCTGATCCTTATTAAGTTGCAAGAGGAACACGATTAAGACAAAAAGTGCATTGAACATGAAGAATGCAAAAACCGATTTATTTCGGAGTTCAATCAACTCCTTTGCCACTCTGGCCTGTAAATCAAACAAACACAAATCGAATTAGCAAAATCATTTGAGAGGGCCACATGATTCCTTCGTCGATTTCTGCTAAATACCAAATAACACAAAAATACACCCGTCGAACAAAAAATATCATGTGATCCCTTTATAATTACCTCTTGGGAGCTTTCGTCATAGGTAATATTAGTCTTGACACCGAACGGCCACTTAATGTGCAAATAGTCCTTTTTCAACGTCAGTAAAAACACAATCAGTACGAATAATGCGTTTAGCATAAAGAACGCAAACACTGACTGGTCACGCAACTCTTTTAAGTCTGATGCTATCCTGGCCTATAAATTTCGCACAATTATGGGTAAATGGTTATTATTAAATAATCTCATCATAAATACATTCAATTAAGCCATAACGCTTACCTTCTCCTCTTTATTCTCATCGATCGGATACAAGTACTTCTCCAACAAGTCCTTCCAGAAGGTGATCTCAGCCGTGTTCAAGAACTCGACTTCTCCCTTACCGACATCCGGATCTTCAATCCAATACGGATTGATCAAATCATCGCGTTTATTATGTGGCATTGTGGAAGCCGTCTCGGAATCACTATCATGCTCCGAGTCTTCCATATTTTCTTCGTGGACGGCGCCCAGATGGTGATGGTCTCCTCGGGAGGACGCGGACATGCTTCTTCGGCGCGACGCGTGACCTGGAGGATCTACAACTCTAAATACTGGATTAATATCTTACTTCTTCAAATTCTAGTCCATACTTTTCAATGTGATCCAATCGTTTGGCGAGTAGCTCCAACGAGTCGGCGATATGGATGAGCTGCGCTTTATCATCGCCCGCCTTCTGATGAGTGCAAAGCATACACTTGAACAATCCAGCTAAAGAAATCTCCATACTGCCTTCATCGTCCTCACTAGTACCCCCATTTTGCAGGAAACCAAGCAGACTCTTCTGCTTCGCCTTCTTCTTCGCTTCCTCCGCTTGTTTCTTCTCCTCCTCCATCTCCTTCTTGGTCTTCTTCACCGCGACTTCACGCGTTCCCCAAGACACGACGTTCAGATTGATAATCGAGTACAGAATCAACAGCAAGTACATGGACGGAATGGAGAGCAGATAAATAATTCCGGGGACGATGCACCAAAACTCCTGCGGATGCAAACAAGCGGCTATGAAGAACGACCCCGTCATGGATATCAAGAAGATCGCTGAAGGCGAACCGACTCCGTCTTCGCGCAATTGCAACGCAGTACCCACGATTACCGCCATCATGATGAGTGCGTACCCCGTGGACAATATTTGCGCGATCAGTAATTGAATGTTGGACTTGCACGTGAAGCAGACGATCATGAAGAAGAAAATCGGCAGAATATTGTAGTAGAAACTGGTCCAGTTGTCGATTTGGAAAGCCGCGACAAAGGCTCCCACCAACATGAGGAAAATCGTGCCGGGTCCCAATATGGTACCACCCATCAAGAGGATCTGGTAGCCGATGTACGGCATGGAAATATTATCATTGATCTCGATCGTCTTTTTCGAGTCCATTAGCAGATCTAATATATTGGCCATAGTTGATGGTACCCAACGGCGACGTTGATTGTAGAACTCATTGAAGCCTTCGGGTGCGTGCGTGTAAGCATCGGACGCTGCTGAGTATTCCACACGATATCCGCGCTGCAAGAGCAAAGTGCATAACCATCGATCTTCACCCTGATCGTATTGCACGTAATGTCTTGCTTCGGCCGAACTGTTTAAACCAACCAATTAGTACCGCAAATTATTATTAAATCGACTAACCTTGTGGTGTACTTCTTCATAACGTTGTCGTCCATCAGCGCTTTGCCGCGGAAGAGCGAGAAGCATCCCGGACTACAAAGCACGCAACCAATCACGTGCTCCGTCGCCTTTTGCAGCCAATGTCCGATCGCGTATTCGAACATCTGGTACCACACCATCGGCCCGGATCCTACGGGATGAATGCGACCGCAAGCGGCGCCCAGATTGCGATTCTTCTTCATCAAATCGATCAGCAACAACACGGCGGACGGTTGGAAATCAATGTCGCCATCCAACGTGAGCAGATACGTGTTTTCGGCAATTACGGCTTTGCGGTCCACTGAGATTGGAAGCTCCATGAGGCGATGACCAAGCAAGTAGTACATGTACATCACTTGCGACCAACGTTTCCGGTGGCGGATCTTCATCTTATCTTTGAGATGCGCAATCATCTTCGTTTTTCCGGGAAGTGTCCACGTTAAGCGGCCGCCGTACGGGGTTGGTACTTTCTTGGGAGGACGCACGCGGATGTGGGTTTGATGCACGTCGGATGCGGCTTCGTCGATCGTGGCCACTAGAAGCTTGACGAAGCGGTTGACTTGGGTGTCGTCGTCGTTGTGGTCGGAGATCTCGAACGCGTCGTCGAAGAAAATATGAGCTGGAAGAAACAGGAGTGTTTAGATTGAGGATTTTGAGGGATTGTAAATAAATTACTTTCAAATTCGTAGTAATCCGGGTCGACTACCCGCAAATATTTCTGCGCCACCCGTCGCGCCGATTGATCTTCATCCAAACGCAAGATCGACTTCAAAAACTCGATCATTTCCTCTTTGTTCTCATGCCACATCGTCGCACACGCATAAATCCGGGTGATATGATCGGAATTCTTGATGGTTTTCGGTGACGAGCCATCGGTGTGATTGGAGATCGTCTCGTAGTACTCGTCCGCCTTTTCCTTCTGGATCTCATCCAAGTCTTCCGTCTTCACATCGGCCTCATCATCGCGTCGCCGATTCATTCCCATACTTTGATCGATCAAAAGTCCTTCGTACATGGGTACGACGTACAATTTTTCCGTGCGTGCAAGTCGCTCACATTTCGGTGTCCAAATGTGCAAAGTGATCCAAGTCTGCGATAGCAACCAAAGCAACCAGATCCAAGCGTGTTGGTGCGATATGAAGTCGTTGAGGAACACCACTGGCGGACTCTCGAAGAAGAGGTACCCCGGAAGGGTGTCGTGGAAGAAACAAGGATCGTCGTTGCGAATGCCGCAAGCGGCGATCAAAAACGATATCGAAACGGGAATGGTGAGATTGACGGGGAACGCGTACGAGAATCCTTGGATCATAATCTTGCACGCGAATTTGCCGAAGATGTACGCGAGATAAGACGCGCACACGTTGATGAGAAGGACGTAGATTGGCGTCATGTCGTTGGCGGGGATGACGGTATCGTCGCCGGTTGGGATGATTTCCGAGATGTCCGGCAAGGAAGTGCCGCCAAGGACCGGTTTGATTTCCAGCACGGTTATTTCGTGAGCACCAAAACTGGCGGAGAAGTCGCTGAAGATGAATCCCATCTCGCCTTCGCGTACCAGCGTGATGAAGAGAAGGCACAAGAAGAAGCAGATGATTTTCCACACGGATATGAACATATAAGTGAAGTATCTCGTTTGATCAAAGTGCTCCTTGATTTTGCCGAGCTTCTTGACGAATGGAATGGGCGAATGGCGCGAGATGTAATTTTCCCACCAACCTAACGAGATGAGGAAGATCGTTATGGGGATGATCCAAAGATCGGCTCGTTGCTCGATTATGGGCCAAACTACGAAACCGGTAGCTTGACAAGCGATTGCGAGGAGATCGACGATAACTTTCAGGAATCGCGTCGATTCCTTATTGCTGCGAGATAGCAGTCCCAAGACGCCCGGTACGAAGCACAAGCAATTCGTTAGCATTGCTCCTTTGACCACATCGATCTCCGGCAACACGTAGAAGATCAGCAGAGCGATTCCAATCGTGTGGCCGGTTTCCGCGAGGAAAATGACGAGGAAATGCGAGAAGGGCGGCTTCTTCGAGGACTTGAAGAAGCACATTCGGGTGGATCGGAACAAGGAGCCGAGTTGTGGGGCGCAAAATGCGAAGAACAGGCACCACATCCAAGCCACCCGTTCAATTTGCGGTAATTTGACTATAAATTGCTTATCTCTACCTAAATCTTTGTTACAATACGAGATGACTTTTTCCGCGTTCAATTGCGACGTCATGAACAAAAGGGTGCTTTTCGATAGCACACCCGACGCTAAGACGATTACAAAGGTGGCTAAATAGGCGACTACTTTCAGGATCTTTGCGGAAATTTCGAAGCATTTTTGATTGGCCATCGAGCCGGATTCCTCCTTGGATGGAGGATCCCGGAACACGTCCCATCCCTTCGTTTCGTGCACCGTTCTCGTGCTGCAACGAAGAAATTCATCAAAATGTTAGCTAGGCCCTGACTCGAATTTCCTTCAGGCAATTATTCAAACAAAATTTAGTAACGTGAGTATTTTACTTAGCTAGATTACATTGTTTATTAGCAGTATCATATTTAATTGTTTGTTTAATTGTAAAGAAGGTGTAGTTGTGATGGAGACACCTTGTTTCGTCAAGGTCTTGTTTCTTCGAGTGCCTACACGTCGTATTTCAGGAATTTTCAACTTCAAGAAAGCGTAAATAATTACTTATTTACATTAGAATTTCTTATCTACTGTTACACATAACGCGATAATCATTCAACATCTAATTGGCTCCTTTATATTTATTTAATTCGTCAAACACAACAGAAATGCAGTTTTTGTTGAATAATTTTCAATTACATCACATGCAACCGTTGCATAACAATGGCGTGAAGATGTGCTCAATTCTTGTGCACGTTTATTTCCTGGGTCACCATTTTTTTATAACAAAAAACAATTTTGGTCGGAAGAAACAAATTACCAATGATTTGGTCTTCACACCAAGAATGTCTCCTAGTAATTTTATTCACCTAACTGAAGAAACTACCTTAATACTCGCATGCCAAAATTTTTGCGCAACTAATTTTCCAACCTACATCGCTGATTTTTTTTTCTTGACTTGCTTAATAATAGTGGATTTATAGTCGCAGTGCTAAATTGAATTCTATAGAAAGCTTGCTTTGCCATAAATCTGGATTATCCTATTATTATTGGTCGGTTCTAGCTGTGATATAAATAAATTGAAATTTGAGAGCAACCGGTTGCAAAAGAGGCGAATAAACGTCCTTCTCAACAGCAGGGCTAGGCAGGCAGATTGTTGCCCCCTTAACAAGAGGGCCCATTCTTCAACCACGAACCAAGGCCAATGCAATCCGTTGCTTGCCCAAAGGTCACTGTGCACAAGCCGGATTTAGACGTTCCGACAAAGACTTTTATTTATATTTTATATACAATATAAAATTGTACGCCCACGCCAATGCACTATGTTTATGTTCTACTAACATTTTATATCAGTGTTTTTTTATTGGCGCAAAAAGGGTTGTTTATTTATTTGCTAGAATTTTTTTTGAATTAATTTAGCGACATTTCTAATAACCTTAGGAGTTGTTTTTTGTTCGGGTGAAAAAGCGCGGTAGTGTAATAATAATTAATAAACGAATTTACAATAGCAATAATAATTAATTCAAAAATTGCAAGACACAAAAAAATTGAGCAAGGTCGCTTCCAGATCCAGTTTCAATAAATAAACCTACAACAAAGTGAACGGAACACTTTCTCATTTTAATACAGTTCTTGCAGCTAAGCTACAAGCTAAGTCAGTCTTTGTCTGACTCAAAAACGACCAGATTCTACATCCGCGTGTACAACAAGCCTGACTGAAAATACCAAGTCGTCCTTGGCATTTTAATATTTTTTTTTTTTTCAAAAAATTTAATATTGTTCTTTTATCCGAAAAGTTGCTTGCTTGATGTATATTATGACATAAATTGGCTTAATTTATTTATTTATAGTATTGAAAAGTTATTATTACCTTCCTCCATAGATATTTTCGGTTAAAGGTGAGCTTTCGTCATCTGAGAAATTTTCATCGCTGTAATGGTCATTTCGCAAGCCATTCGATGTCATTTCTGGAAAATAAAAATTTATTTCATTGCAATATTGTTGTTATTGGCTTAGTCAGTAGCTATTGAATCATTATGGTTTCTTGTAACTGAATTTTTTATGTGGGAAAATAGGCATAAGGATGTGAAACAAAATAATTCGACGATTTTATATTATTGAGTGGGATAAGAGGGAGTTAACGCACTCGTGCGCCGGAGTCAGTGGGATAAAGGGCTCATATCTCACGCGCTTAGCTAAATAACATTGATTAGTGGGCAGCGCTTTATCTGGTTGTTGTTGAAAATTACATAAAATTAATCAGACTAGTCACAAAGCAAAATTGCTGGCATTTTCTTTCTTGAGTTAAACTCAAGGAAAGATATTTTTATTAGACCCCACCCAACAATGGAATGATTGATTCCGATGGAGCTAATTATTGTCTTGTATTTTATATCAAGAACGCCAACATTTTTTTTTCTTAAATGCAAGTCACCACTCCTCAAAAATAATCAACCAAAAAATACAGGAAGCGATAGTATGTGCTAAAATAATATTGTGTTACCTAAAGACTCATTGAAATTCAAGTATTTATGGTAAACCTCTTGATTATTGAAAGTCTTTTGTAATTTTTTTGCGTGGCAACAATTAGAGCAATATATTTGTTTGCTTGGCAAATCAATTTAATAATCAAACAAATGATTAAAAATCATAATTCAAGAACAGAAAGTGTAGAAAGCCTATCAAGCCAATGTGAAACTACATTAAACAATATACGAACCGAATTATGTAAGTAATCTAGTTCATATACAATATAAAGTATTTTTCGCTTGTGGGTGTCTTTTGTATCTCTGAAATTCAGTCACGATTTCTGAATAAACGCGAATAATGCACAAATATTAGAATTGCGAAATGATTTTCAGCTGCGGGCGCTGAAAATAAAAATCAATCGAGAAATGTTAAATTCAAAACTGACTTAATTAACAACAAGTTAACATTGAATAAATTTTGGACAAAAATAATTCTGATTCATCAAAATTTGAAACTAATTTGCTTTTGGTTTTATAATTATTTCGAAATAATTACTTTATTAATGTAAAATTATTATTACCTTGTAATTTAATCTGATTTCGTATCCTTGATCCTGATCCACGATCAATAAAATTCTTATTAAATAATTATAATTATGGCTATTTATTTTTTTTGTTGAAAAGAATATAAAAGTAAGCGAATAAAATAGCCATTGTAAATAAACAATGGGGCAACTATAAGAACTTAAGTAGCAACATTATTATAAATTCATGGTAAACATTTATAATACGAAAGAACGCTCATTATCTTAAAGGTAAATAATTATGTACGAATTCGACACACACAATTTTCATTAATTTATTATCCTTATTTGTTGATTGTTCTGACTCATATGTTAATTGAACGTTTTTTTCGATATCAAAGCGAAATATCAAGTCTACTCCACCTTCAAGCAAATTAATCTATAACAAAATGGTTTTGCGTTGTTGTTCAGGTTAGCAACCTTCTAGATTTTATTAAGATTGTTCAGTTTCTTGTAGGCGTGGACAGTTACGAAATTTACATATTCAACTTTTGCATTGCTATAAAAATGTAAATGATTACGCAAAATGTGACTGACTGACGTATGTGGACTATAGCAGGAAATTCTCGAGAAAAATAATTCAAAAATTTTGAACACTGTAATTAGTCGTCGGTCGTCGTATGTGCGAGGAATTTCACTTTCACATGAATACACGGAAATTTTCCGAACTATAATTTGAAAAATACGATAGTCGTTTTCAAATTGCATTCTAATTTGTAGAAAGCGTATTGATTGGGAAAATTAAAAATCAATCTAACAACGTCCTTCAATTTACTAACGATAATAATTTTATTTTAGCTGAAAATTGTGTTAAGCAATTTTTTACAATAATAATAATAGCTGAACTTAAGTAACACTAGGTCTAGCTAGATTTTATGTAATCTATGAAATTATAAGTGCACTTAAATTTTCAAGTCAAGCATAGCATTGGATAATTATTTATAATTTAATATAAAAGTGTTTTATAAATTCTTGATTATAATTTCTGCGTACAAGATAATTTTGTTTATAAAACAGCTTAACATTTGGATTAATCAACTTAGCTAAGCCATGAAATGGACTTAAATTGACCACTGAACCGTGATATTCTTTAATTTAAAAAATATATCTACAATTAATTCGTATCAAAACTTTTACACTTCAAACAATAGGTTTATTTAAATTAAATTATATAAAGAAAGTGCGTGAAAGATATTAAAATATTAATTGCTAATTAATTTCGTCTTCTTTTCGACTACAAATTATTTCCTTCAATAATAGATGAAGACAGTTTAAAAAAAAATCCTGTGATTATATTCGTAATGCAATTGACGGTATATAAAGATAAATTGAATTGTTGCTCCAATTCTCACGTACATCTAAGAATGCATTAAAAGAAGCCATAAGAAGAATCTTCTTATTCTTCATTTGTTCCAGTTTAATGCCCGCCGAAGATTTCTTCAACACTATATTGCATTATTAAATTAGAAATATAAAGCAATTGATGTAAATTACATTTTAATTTAACTGCATGTAAATACTAGATAGATTGTCATTTAAATGAATAATTCCTTTCTAATGGAATAAATATGTGTGCATTTAATACGCAATTCGATTTACTGTTAATTAAAGGTTTCGTCATGAAAGATGAGCTTCAGGCGTAAATACTAAATACATGCGATATTTTGGCATAATATCATATGTGTAAGAATTCATTAATAAAGGTCAGCAGCAAAACAAGATCCTCTAGCTTGGAAAAATATTGCGAAAGTCGAAGTAGAAGAAGAAGGAAATTGCATCAAAATTTCTCGTTTTTCTCGTTCAAACATTTTCGGCCTTGCTGATAAAAATAAGATTGAATTAAAAACAAGAGGTCCGTATCATGCTTGATCTGTATCTAGCTTTGTAGTACCACCAAGTGAAAGTGGGTCACCATCAACAGCTGCATTCTGCTTCTTAAGAAGTAGTACTAAGTCTTACTAATGTCTGGCAAAACAGCCAGACACAAATTTCTGTAGAAATTTCACATAAATATCAATTCAACCAGTTGAACTGGAAAAAGTGCATTTTATGGCGGCCATATGGAACGAGAAACGCGCGCGCTTTTCATGTATGTCTGTCCGTAATTGCGCTCGACTGGTACCTAGTCGCACGATTTTGATCGGACGACTATCAAAAATAATTACATGCATCGTTCCTGTCCAAATTGATTAAAGGATGTCAGTAAGGCATCTCAAGAAATCAATTTTGAATTTACTAGATAAATTAACTTTCTAACTAAGTTAGAAACCGATATAATCCATTTAAATAATACAAAAATAAATAGAAAATATAATTCGTTCTTATAAAAATCGTTTTCTAATATCAAATAAAATTTCACTTTGCTCGTATTTAGCAAAAACTCAAACAAACGTAATTATCCTGCTAGAAAAACTTTTACTCTAGCTAATAATAAAGTTTATGGTTTTAATGAAAAACAACTAGCAATTTTTCAATTTCAAACTTGCTGATTTTCCCATCAAAAAGCCATCGTGACTGCTTTGACTCATTGTTTGTTTATTTGTATTAAAACAAATAATGTATTTTACGTGTGGAGTTTGTATAATGATTCTGGAAAGACGTGCAAAATTAGCGTTATTGCCTTTCACATCCAAAATTTTTCGCTACAAAAACCTTGTCAAATTAAATGTCGCGATCAATTCGACGCGAATTTAGTTATTTAGTCATCCGAAATAATGATGATGCAAATGTTTCAATTGCGAAATTTTTGATACATAGAAGATGAATCAGTCTTAGGTACTTTTGCGTTATGATCTATGAAGTCATAAAAAATGGGTTTAGTACACTATTAGCAGTTAAGTAACTTAATTAGGTTTTTTGAGATGTTACTTAGCAATAATAATTTTGTTAACTAACTTAAGTAACATTGGAATCAGTTTTTTATGTACTTATGGTGTTAAATTACGATAGGTCAAGATAATAATTGAATATTGCACATTTTTAATGGCCAGATAAAATTTTAAATTTTGCTTATTTATTTTTACTATTTTTTAGAACCAAATAAATCCAACTTAATTAACCTAAAATTGTGTCAAATCAAATCAAGGACCTCCTTATAGGAAAAGACCTTTAATCCGAATCGCTTTTGTCTCTTGGCACCTAATTAGCGGGTTAACCAGTCAAATTGACAGGGATCTTTTAAATTAGGTGCGATTTGACCTCCACCTTTTGGTTGAAGGTACTTCTACATCTCCGGTACTCTAAAAATTTTGGTGAGTCAACTCTGCTTCACTTTTAGTCACATTTCGATTAATAATAATGGCCAACTAACCCAATAAACTTAAGTGTGTAACCAAATCAAAGTGCAATAATATCAGTTCCAGTTCTTTCGTTCTAAATACTAGTACTATTCGAATAGTCGAAATAATCAGTAGGCCATAACGTTATTGCAAGGTTGAAAAAGTACCTCTAGCTTTATAATATTGTGTATGGATATTTTTATAGCACATATTAATAATGTACAGTTAACTGTTTAAATAATTGTTTTATGCGCGAGTACCCATTCATAAAATCGTATCATTCGAACGAACACTAGGACTACTGTTATGTGTTGTCGATCTTAATTACACACATTTATTTATTTTAATAGGTGATGATGGTTTTGTTAAATATGCGAATATTGTTTAAATTAATAACAACAATTTATCACCTTGACATTTTCATCAGAATGGCTTAAAACACTTTTCTATTCGAGTGCCTATTAATATTAATAGCATAATATAGGAAGGAAAATATATCTAGTTGAATTTCTTTTTATATTTATTTTTCTAATGAATTATTGTAATTAATTCCTTTCCATAATAATGCAGCCACAAACAAAATAAAAGAAAGTTTCACCTATTAACACATTACATCTATTTTATACATGTTTAGAAACTTTCAAATAATTCGCATACTAGCCAAATATATTTTATTTGATAATTAAATTGGGAGTCTTCTTTGGCATTTAAATGTTAAATGAAGACTTTTTCAAAATTGACCGCAGTACAGTATTACGTCAAACCGTACTTCTTAAGGTGCACCACCAGCATACCAATTAATAAAAAGTCTACTTACTGTCGCTGCAGCAGTAATTGCGCTCCGAAAAAACGTTCGAATTCAATTATCAACTAGAAACCTACACTACCGAGAAAAAAATAGATTCAAAAAAAAACTATCAGTTACACTTTCACTATTTTTTTGTAGCGCATTTTTGTTATAAACCACCAAAAAGTTTTTGGCGACTTTTCATCGCGTGTTCAAATCAGTGAATTCGAATTTCAGTACCGCAGCAGTCTTGCAGGATTTTTGGCCAACAACTGACAGCCTGAAGAAAGCAAGAAGTAAAATCCTCTTACTTTGAAAAAGTAAGTGATACACGCGTGCGCATTGCGTGTGGGTGAATGTCTTGCGGAAGGTGTGTGGCTGTCGAAGACCTCCAGGTAAGGTAATGAGCCTCCTTAGGCGGAGATTTTTGAGAGATTTCCAAGCTTAGGCAACTATTCAATCATTCGGTGTCAAAATTTTGAGAAGTGGAGGACACTTTTAAATGGTACAATTAATTTTGAATTAGTTGCAGCGTTTTATCTGGTGGTCGCATCTGATAATGATGAAGGTGTTGGTGGAGACCCAGTTGCTCGCTAATTGTAGGAGATCAAGCGAGTAACCTTGCTGATAAAATATCGCAACATTTAAGGATTACGAAATTGCTGCTGTGTTTTTGCTTATCAGGATCGAGATGTTCGATGATGCACTTTACGATGCCTTTCATAAATAAATAAAGGTATGAATATATTATATAATAAATATTTCAATTGAATTTATTGCTATCCTGCAAATATTGTTGCAACGGTGTGTGATTTTTTTCAATAATAGTAGGTTTTGATCAAGTAATCATAAATTTTTCGAAAAAGCGACCCTTTACTGGCTCAAATACCGTAATTTTGGATTTACTGGACCCAAATTAGAGCTAAGGGTATTCAAAATCGTATGAAATAAATAATATTACTGGTTGCCTAAATATAAATCATAGGTGCTGCTATCTATTCGTTAGTAGATTAATCTTTATCTTGCACAATTATAAAAAACAGCTGATTAGTGAATGATTTCATATTAATTAATTATTGTTTAAGTTGATTAATACGCATACTACAAAGCAATATGTATATTTAACAATCTACTATCTTTTCTAATATTTTTTATCACTAGTTATTAAATATCTAAAGTACTTGTAATAATTAATAACAAAAATAATTACTGCGTGGAGTGTTCTACTAAATAATTAAATGACTATGAACCCAGACAACAAAAGATCTAATAAAAGCTGACTACAGAATTTAGTCTATTATCGTTAATTGTCCACAATGGAGGGTGGTCCAAGTATACAGGAGCGCGATTCAGCCCAATTTTCCAGCTCCGAAAATCTTCTGACCAACGAGGAAAATGTTAAGGGTTGTGGCAACTTATTTTGCCATCCACGTGGTAAAATGCATCGATTCGTTGCACTTATTTTCATGTGCTTCTTAGGCTTCGGTAAGCAAATATATTTACCACTGCAACAAATTAATTAATAATTAATTTCCAGGCTCGTATTTTTGTTTCGACAATCCCGCAGCTTTACAGAACTATCTGGAGGATGATTTGGGTTTGACCGTTTCGGAGTATACAATGCTGTATTCGATCTATTCCTGGCCGAATGTAATCATGTGCTTTTTGGGCGGATTTCTATGCGATCGATATTTTGGAATTCGTCTAGGGACCAATATTTATATGGGTTTAACGCTGGTGGGACAATTAATTTTCGCTTGGGGAGTTTATATGAATCTGTATTGGTTGATGATTGTTGGTCGGTTTGTGTTCGGGTGAGTTCGTTGACGTTCGATTAAAAATTTGGCCTCCTAGCATTAATTATTTCTAAGTAGTACATACACTTGAGATCTCAAAAGTACACATGACGGTTCAAACGATAATCGCAAGTGCGTCTACTTGTGAAGCAATTCTAAAAAACAATTTACAGAATTGGCGCCGAATCTCTGGCCGTCACCCAAAACAACTATGCAGTCCTTTGGTTCAAAGGCAAAGAGCTCAACATGGTCTTCGGATTGCAACTCAGCTTTGCTCGACTTGGCAGTTCCGTAAACTTCCTCATAATGGAAAAAATATACGATTGGGTTTCGGAGGCCTATTCGGGAGCGCATGCTTTAGGCATCATCCTATTTATCGGTAATTAAATTCTACCACCAATACGCCCCCTCAATGTAACTAATTTTGCAGCGACATCTACATGCGTCCTATCAATGGTATGTGCATTGATCCTCGGCGTTTTCGATAAGCGCGCCGAACGGATCCTGAACCGAAACGCGAATGCGAGCACCGATATTGTCCGATTGCAGGACGTGAAAGATTTCCGCGCCACCTTTTGGATAGTGACCGTAATCTGTGTCGCTTATTATGTGGCGATATTTCCGTTCATCACTATCGCGAAATCGTTCTTTATAGACGAGTTTCATATGAGTGACGAAGCTGCCAATCAAATTAGTGGTATTGTGTATTTGATATCCGCAGGGGCTTCCCCGGTTTTAGGATTGCTGATCGATAAGGCTGGCAAGAATGTTACATGGATTTTGGTGGCAACTGCCTGTACTATCTTAGCGCATTGTTTACTGGCATTTACTCACGTCGAACCCTATGTGGCAATGGTACTAATTAATTAAATATTTAATTCAAATTAAATATTAATGGTAACTATTTTTTTTTAGTCGATTATGGGACTTGCGTATTCAACATTAGCGAGTAGTTTATGGCCTTTAGTTTCGCTATTAATTCCAGACTATCAATTAGGGACTGCTTATGGAGTGTAAGCAATTTTCTACTAATTATTTCGGGTTAATTAATTGGATTTTTAGTTGCCAATCGGTGCAAAATTTAGGATTGGCCATCGCTCCATTGATTACCGGACCAATTGTGGATAACTATGGATATCTCCAAGTGGAAATCTTTTTTATCGGCAGTTTAGTCGGTAAATATTTTAAATTTGCGTTGAAAAATTCCGGTTACTAAATAAGATTTTTTCTAGTGGCCCTCGCAAGTACAGCTCTATTGTACGTGCTCGACAAATCCGATACAGGAGTCTTAAATATGACGCCTGGTGATCGACTGATTCATCTAGGCTTAACGTAAGTCACTATTTATCTTAATTTGTTGTATATTAAATATAATTTATTTAGTGTTCCTTTAACCGATGATGATAAATCGGTAGAACCATCTAGCGATCCCGCTCTACCGATTTCCGAACCGGAACATATATAAATTGATTTAAATAAATTGTAAATATCATTGGAATATTCGACGGACCCAAAATGTGATAGACAATCCCGTGGGAGGTGTACATTTTTGATTAATTATTAAGTTACTATAACTAAGGGCAATTTGAATTTAATCTGTATATTTTCTATTATTATTATTAATACATTTTTATAAAAGTGTTTAAATTTTTCTCCTCAAAACTGAAGGTCAAATGTACCAAGCAACACCTTACTTAATCTTATCTACAAGTACCTCAAATATTTATACCCAAATCTAAAAACAATTCCTCAAACCGATTCAGTCAAACGAAAATAATGGATCTAGAACAAATAGTGCCCGATTGTTTGGACGTTGCTCCACGGGAGCAACTAACCGTAATTTACAATACCAAGTTGGTAAAATTAGGGGTGGAATTCGCCCCAATGGAAGTGAAAGACGTACCTGAAATCCATTGGAATGCTGATCCAAGCAAATTCTACACATTAATGATGGTGGATCCAGACGCGCCCAGCCAATTTTGCGAAGTGAATCATTGGCTTGTTGTGAATATTCCGGGTAATGATTGGCGAGCTGGTGAAGAAATTACTTCGTATATTGGAGCAGGCCCGATAAAACAAACAGGATTGCATCGCTATATTTTCCTGGTGTTCGAGCAAGTGTCCGGAAAGCAGGAATTTGAAAAAGATGTTCCTAGAAGAAAATTTTCGATTAGAGAATTTGCAAAGAAAAATCGTTTGGGTAATGCTGGATGGATTAATTTCTTTAAAGCGCAATGGGATCCGTCTGTGGATGAGTTGAGACGGAAGATGGAGCAGAAATCGCAGCCGCCACAAAGATATTAATTAAATTATTGTTGGCGCTTATTAATGAGCGATTTGTCGATAATAAATTTTGTGTTGTTCTAGAATTGTGATTTTTGAAAGCGTAATATGTTAGTGAACTTTAAACCATGAATGACTGAGATGACTTTGAATTCTGCGTAAACAAATTGCATTTTTATTAATTGGGGATATGTAGTAAATTTATCTCTTTATTTTTGTTTGATACCAGCATTAAATATATATTTTTTTAGGGGGTGAGAAATAATATTTTCTAAAAAAAAAATGCTATACGACTTCTTCAATTTTCAAATTTTTAAAAGTACTTGATTAAATTTTTCAAAAAAAATTCACGCTATTATGGCGCTAAGTATATTTATAGATTAACTTAAATATGCTTTAAATTTTATCACGTCGTTATCATTTATTAAACAATAAATCGTCTTGTATTAGTGTTATCGTCTGACTGGCCTTTCAAATGGCTTAGAATGACCCAATCGTTAATCAAAATTGAACAAAAATCATGCCCTTTTGATACAGGATATAAATTTATTTTAAAAATAAATTTATTTTAAAAATAAATTTATGAGAATTTTGAGGGGATGTGAATAGTATATAAATCCAAATTTCAATAAGTACTAGTTTTTAGTGCATAATAATTTTCTTGCATACTTTTATAATTGCGGGATACTCTTTGAAGTGGAACATATATTATTATAATTAAAATGTGAGTTAAAAAAAGATGGATTAATTTATATCCCATCAAGGTTTTTATATTTATTCTTTTTTTATTAATAACAATATTTTTTATCGTTGCGGCCTCTATTGATAAAAATAAACTAATTTGTCAGTCTAGACAGTCTATAGTACTGAATCTCCAAAAATTACATATTTTTTATAATAAAAGTAAATTATTGCACAAAAAATATAAATAAATTGATAAATTGGATATTTGGTTTTGTTATCCAAAAATAATAATTGTAAAAACGTAACTTTAATGAACTTTTAACCATGAATGACTGAGACGACTTTGAATTTAATATAAACAATTTAATTTGCAGTTTTATTAATTATTGTAGTGTAGTAAATTTATCTCTTTTTATGCTTGCCACTATTATTGGTGGATCGCTGTACAATTATTTTATAAATTGTATTGATTTCTAATTTATATATTTTCAATTCGAATATTATAGACTTTGTATCGCAAGTTTTATCTTATAGACATAATAATTATAAACGTTTTAATCTTCTAAGAATAATTCATATTAACATAAATAAATACCGATCCAGGATGTTTTTTTTGGTAACATTAATTGTAGACCTTTTTTATTAATATTACTATTATTTTTTTTTTGCCACAAATAATATAATATTTTTTTATTTATATTAAAATGTACCTAATTAATTTGTTGTCCAAAATTAAAATTCGATTATGTAACGGATTTAATTATCAAAAGAAAAACTTGTGTCAATATCGGTTATGGCCTCATTTTAATTAAAACGATAATTATTTTCGTTCAATTAATCAATCAAAATAATTATGCAGACCGATCCAAAATTTTGAATTTTTTTATCAGTCAATTTAATGCTGAAATTTTAAATTGGTGATTTAATTAGAACATTTAATTAATTTAACACACGCTCAATTTGTTACTAAGTAACATTGCAGCCGATAAGTTTCAAAAAGCGGATATAAATTTAATATTAGATTCCAATAAAATAATCTCTCAAGGATTTAATTCGCAATTGCAAACATAAAATAAAAATTCTCCTTGATTTCTTATAGCAACGTCCCCAATTTTTTAAACAACCGCAAACATTTAAATATTTCTATATTAAAACACTTAATTTCAAGAAAATTCTAGACAGTTAATTTGCACGCGCGTTCAAACGTAACCGAAAACACATCATCAGCAGTTCGCATATTCCAGATCCAGACAATAACATATATCATCATTAAACAATTTTTATCAGCAATGCAAATTAGTAACAAGGTCCAACCAATGTCTATAAACAATCTTAATTACCAAGTTGCTTGTACAACTTGGGCACATAATCATCATACTCGGCCAAAAAAAAGCTGCCAGCCACCGGCTTCCCCAACTTGTACTTCTTCGCAAACTTGCGAATCGAAAAACCACCACGAGCGTTTCCAGACCGATTGGTCAAAACCGTCTCATCGAAATCCACTCGAGCGGGTTGCTTGTACAAAGCGAACACATAGCGATGCAATCCCGTCCCTTTCGGGGGGCCCGCTCCAATATACTCCGACAACGTGTCCCCATTGTCAATCTCGTTTTCGAAAATGTTGCCAACCAACCAATGATGCCACTCGCGATATTTCGGGTTTTGGCGACTTGGTGCATCCGGATCCGTCATGCAGAGCGTGTAAAACGCGCCGGATTCAACATTCCATTCGACATTTGGTTGACTTTTTACTTGGGTAGGGGTTAGAGTGGAACCTTCTTGTACCACCAAGTTGCCGTAGGCGATGTTGAGGGATTCTTTTGGGGGCTCGTCCAGGACGTCGGGGACAACTTGCTGCTTCTTCATATGTTCGCCGATTTTCACGAAAGGATGCAGGAAACGTGTAGTGGAAATAGGATGGAGACTTTGACATAATTTGAATGCGCTTGATTTAGCCATTTTGTTTTTTGGTTGCTAGGATATAAATTCGGTTGCTAGGTTACTTGATTTGATTTAATTATTTAAATTAATTAAATGTGCAGTTTGTTCAACTGGAGTTAATTTATGGATGAACAAACCGGATTGAAAGCCAGTTCAGAATTTTTTGTTTGGTAAAAACATGTTTGCTAATGGAATTTAATAAGAAGAGAAAATTAAGCGTATTTAATTTCGTAGAACCAATATGATTATTTGCAATGCGAAATTGGAATCAATTAATTTAACAAAACAAAATATGTTTATCGTTTTAAGGAAACGAGACGGATTTTTAAAATACCAAGAACCTGCCGCGAAAAAAATCACAAAATCAATATTTACGTATTATTCATAATAAGCTTATCTAGGAATATTTTCGAAAAAGAAAAGCTTATACTAAGGAAAACAAGATTAGAAGCAAAATATATTCGTAATTAACGGTTAATTTAAATTGCATATTTTATCTGCTTAAAGGAAATTAATTAAACATACTAATTTCTAAAAATATTCTACAACTTTATAAATAGCCAATCAATTGATGATTTATTAGAAAAAAGTACCCTTGACCCAAAAGTCATTACCATTCGAATAATAAAAATAAAATTCGCTCATCTAACTAGCAACTTCCCTGACAAATACACATCTTAAATAAACAATAAACATTAAATCGAATCAAGCGACCGCAAATTATCAGCTAAAAAACATTTTTATTTTGCTGTTTAATTAGTGTTGCGATAAGCGCGAAAAAACAAATCCTAAAAGCCAAGTTGTTTATGCAAAGCTGGCACTGAATCGTCGTACTGAGCCTGGAAGAAATTCCCAGCAACCGGCACCCCTAGCTCATATTTGTCCACAAATTTCTGAGCCGAAAATTTCGCACGATTGCCATCGGTATTGCTATGATGAGGCTCACCCACTGTCAATTTGCTCTTTTGCTTGTAAAGTAAAAAGACATAGCGATGCAAACCGGTGTCTTTCGGCGGTCCAGAACCCACATACTCCGATATCACTTCGCCCTTTTTAATATCGCTTCCAGGAATGTTAACGACAATCCAGTGCTGGAATTCTCGGCGAATCGGGTTTTTGCGACTGGGAGCGTCTGGATCAACCATCAGCAACGTGTACAATTCATCGCTTTTTGCGTTTTTGTATGAGATTTCTGGAATGGCTCGCACATTGGTTGGTGTCAATTCGTTGCCTAAATTCGCTTGAATTTTATTGGCGTATTTGACGGCGAGAAGATGATGCGGGGGTGTAGGGATTACATCGGGCACTACAGCGTTCGCTTTGAAGGCCTAGTAGACATTTAAAAAAATATATCACCCTGTATAGTAATAAAGCGCGAGGGGCGAACAAATAATAAGTGAATTTTTACAAAATATGCAGCAAAATTATATCACTTGTTGTTATCTTTTAGTAAACAATAATAATACTCATGCATTAATGTTATCGATTGTTTGGCCTTCTATACGGCGTAGAATGACCCCAGCTTCAATTAAAATACAACAAAAATCGTGCCCTTTTGATAGTAATTAATCAAAAAAAAATAATATTGCTTTTATGGGAATTATGACTGACTGATGTGTATATAAATCCAAATCTGAACCGATACTTGTTATTATAGTGCATTATCTCTGTACTGTTCACATCATTACTACTCTGTGATACTTAAATATTTTACTACCGCAAAACAATTAAACGTAAGTAAAACCAACTCACTTTAGCAACTTCTTCACTAGCCAACGCTGCATTTGCAGCGATAGCAACAATTAGCAAGCATTTTATTGCAAACATTGTGTTACGTTCAACTTGCAAAGTCAAACTGCAGAACAAACCAAACTCAAAATAATTGTCAAATCATATTATTCTCTGCAATTAAGTGGGCAGAGATTAATTTAAATAAAAAAAATCTTACCTTGGCATCATAATGAGCTTTCTAATTTGCAGCTTGAATAAATTCAAATCATTCAGTTGGTGCACCTGGACACGTCGAAAATTACTACTATCCACAATCAGAAAAGATGGCAGCCGTCATACCTGCAGTCACAAAATTGTCCTCAAGAATTATTCGAGTTCTAGGATGCAATCCTGGACATATGACGTTGCAAGGCACTAACACCTACATCATTGGCACTGGAAAAAGGTAAAAAAACAATTTTACTTAATTATAAACACCAATTAAAATTAAGACGCAGTTAGAAACGAATGTATTACTGGTTGCCTACCCGCAAAATTTTGCGAAAGCCGTTTTAATATAATTTTGGCCTTAAATGCTACATTTTAAATATCCCTGGTTGATTCTGCCGGTAGGCATATATATTAATATTCTTACAACTATTAATACATACCTCATAATAGAATAATTCGATTCCAGGCGAATTTTAATCGATACGGGCGATTCCGATGTGCCCCAATACATCAACCACTTAACCACAGTGCTGAAGCATGAAAACATTGATCTTGCACACATTTTAATCTCGCATTGGCACCAAGACCACATCGGCGGCTTAAGTGATGTCCTGGAAATCAACGACAGAACCAGTTAGTAACAATATTTATTTAAATCACACAAATTAATTAACTAAAATGATAATTTAGAGCACTGTCAAATCTGGAAGTTTCCCCGAAAAGAAGATGCTGAAATCGTTCCAAATAATGTGAACCTGGAACAGTTAAAGGATGGACAGGAGTTTTCCGTCGAAGGAGCTACGGTGCGAATTGTGCACACGCCAGGTCACACGACCGATCACGTCTCGTTCCATCTGATCGAGGAGAATGCGGTCTTTACTGGGGATTGCATTTTGGGTGAAGGTACTGCGGTTTTTGAGGACTTGCACGATTACATGAACTCATTAAAAGACATCTGCGATTTGGGGGCAAGTGTGGTGTACCCAGGACATGGTAACATCATCACCAATCCAAAGGAGAAGATTCTGTTCTATATCGAGCATCGTAATGAACGGGAGAAGCAGATTATCGATGTGCTGAGTAACAACCGAAAAGAGCAGTTCAAAGAGAACGATTTGGTTGAAATGATTTATATCGATTTGCCGGATAAATTAGCGAAAGCTGCCGAGAATAATGTAAATCATCATTTGCACAAATTGCTGAAGGAGAATCGAGTTATACGAAAAAATAATATGTGGCAGTACAATGATTATTAAAAGGATCGTTGTATTTTCAGTATTATTCGTTATATTTATTATTAGGTTATATCTTAAATAAAAGGCAAGGCTGTTATTATATCAAATGAAAATATTTAGTGCGATTCATCGCAATGTTACATTTCTTCTTCTTCTAGCAATAATAAAGTATTCCTCTTTAAATAAATTTAAATGTATTTTTATTTCAAATATACAGACGAGTCGCCGGTTCTTAAATCCTTCCATAAAATGATAAAATACAACTTTTATATTCAGAAGAAAGTCATTTATTGCTTTTTGTATAAAGAAACTTTCTTTGTTTTGCTCTGGTTGCATCAATCGAGATAACAATATTATAATAAATTATAGACAAAACAAATAATAAAGTTTGAGTGGTTGTAGCAGAAAGACTTCGGTTGATAAAAAAAAAATGATTGATAACGTAACATTTAAATTATATTATCATCTTCGTATCTTTGTCGGCGGTGGCATTATTTCTGTATCATCATCGAAACGGTATTGATCGATATATGCTAACAATTTCTCTTTAGTTATAGGATTTTGAATGCTGCCACAAACAGCTACAAAAACAAGCAATTAAATTTTATTCGCCGAATAAACAAATTTAATTGCAAATACCTTTTGCTGTATTGTAACTATTGGGGAATGATTTATCTGTTCGCTCCCTCATAAATTTCCATTGATTATCCTCAAACTTGCACTCAATTATTTTGTTATCCATTTCTTTTAACGTTTTTGTAAATTTTATTTTCGCAAAAGGTTGATCCATTTGACCTACGTACAAGTACCCAACTTTCCTTGCAACAATTCTGCAATTACACAAAACCCAAATGCACTATTTTATCGTAAACAGTTATTTAATAGCCTTCAAATATTTTAATAATTGGATTATTTAATCTCAACCATTAAATTAATATAGCCATTAAACCGCTATAGCGCATTGTTATAATTTAATTCTTTCGCACACAATTCCTTCATTAAATCCAAGCCAAAATTTACAGCGCATTTAAATAAATCCCAATCTAAATGCTACTACATACCCTTCGCCTTCTTCTTTAATAATCTTCAGCCGAAAATCAACCGAATTCATATCGATCGGCTTCCACTTCAAAACATCATCACACCGACCAGCAACATACGGTTCCTTGGCCGGTTGAAAAATCAAACCGTCCGGCTCGTGCGACAAAGTCCTCGCAAACTTTTCACCCAGTAAACTAGCTGCCTGTGTAATCTGCCAGAAATCCTTTTTCCTCACACTAAACGGTTCCGAATTCTTATTTATCAAACCGTTCTCCATTGCAGCATAGCGCGGCTTTATAATTTCATTTTCTAAACATTGCAGTCGCGTTGGAAAGAACGGCATCTTGCCAACATCCTGCGACTCGAACTTAATTATATCGTAAGCTAAATAACGGGGAATTTCATCGCCGTTCACTTTATCTATCACCATTTCCTAATTAATGAATAATAATTTAATAAATATAGTTATAGTTAGTGAGCGAGCTAACCCCATCGAGTAAAGTATTCTGCAAATGCTTCCTTAAATCTTTCCTCTGCAAAAATCGTAGACCATCCACTTGGAAAATATTGTGATCCCTATCGAAAAAATATACCTCGTCTTCTCCATCAATCAGCATCATGTACCGCATACCGTCGGCCTTCCAGGACACGCGGTACGGTTTCTGATGCAACAATGCTATATTATTAACGTCCATACTAACTGGTTGACTACCAGGAAAGCCTTTGGTTCGCCAACCGCACATTGCTTGGACTTTTCGTTGTAATTGATGCGCTTTCGGCTGTTCATCAAACATATTCACACCGGGAACACCTTCCATGAACTGTATACGTTTTCTGTGGTTTTTACTGTACTTGTTAGGTTTATTATTCGTGCTTGTATGACTGTAAAATAGAAAATGGTTATGCCTATCCAAATCGCGCGGTTATAAGTAATTTACTTGGCCGACGTCGATGCACTCAACAGATCATCATCATGGTTAAAATTCGAGTTCGAATCATCGCTCTCGTTACACCAATCGGGCAGAATCGGCGGTGGCGGTGCATCGTTTTCATCGTCGTACCTTCGATACAACTCCTCGATATAATCACTCTTGTAAATTCCAATAGGTCTGGCTTTCGCAAACATCTCCAAAGCAATCTCCAAACTGCAATCCATTTTCTCTACCAAGTACGAAACAATCAGAAATCCAGTCCGATTGAAGCCGTGCGTGCAATGCACTGCTATACTCTCCAGAGGATTCTTGCAGATGAAATTATGTACGAGTTGAATGAAAATGTTCGTTTGTTCAATGGATGGCGTTTCGCCATGACCGCGACATTGCAACTTGACATACTTGCAATCAAAGTCTTCGACAAGGTCCTTGTCGTAGAACCGAGACGTGTTGGTCAAATCTATCCACAAGCCGAATTTAATCTGCTCGAAATGGGTTTTACAACTTGTTTGCGATTGGGGTTTAGTTTTCTTACCTTTTTCAGTTTGCAAAAGTCGAAGAGCATCTTTGGGGGAAATCGACAATCGGGCGGAACTTGCGAGTCGAATTTTTCACTTAAAGGTGTTTTGAAAGCGAGGAATTTGCCTATGATTAAGTTATCCGATTTCCTTGGACAGTGCAACCAACGGTTTGGCACTGGACCGGGATTTCGCTGTCGGCTCATATTTATTTACAAATTTCATCAACAACTTTTTTTGTTAGGTTAGCTTTGCAGTGCGAATTTTTACGGAACCACTTGTGCACTGATTAGTTGTTGCTTGCTTGTCTTCAGACCAATTTTCAGTGATCGGTTTTTTAATAAATCACCCACAAATTTGCAACAACATATTAAAGTTACAAGCTGTCAGAATAGCGGAATTTACTTGCTTTGACTGAAGTTAGCTGTCAGTTCTTCTTCGTCTCCATTCTCCATTATTAAATATATTTTTTTTTTATAGAATATATTTAATTAATTTATAGTATTATGATTTAATATTAAATTTGATTAATTTTTGGGTAGTATTTCTACTAAGTTCGATTTAAATTAAATCGGAGAGTATAATGTATTACTGGTTGCGTCACAAATAATTTAGTTCAAATTTTCCGGTGTATTACTAGTTGCCTAGATAATATTTTTGAAAATCTATCAAAATCTAGCAAAAATAAGATAAAATGACGCATATTGTCATTAATTGGTTAGATAGAAATGTCATTTCAACTGCAACGATCGGTAAAAAACGCAAGTAGAGCAAATGCACCCGTATTGATTAGTTTAGTAAAAAAATAATCAATAATTAAGCGGTATTTCAGAAAATAAATAACAACGTAGACAATGAAATCGTTCTACGAGCAGCCAAAACGAAAAACTAGTGCAGAAATAATTAACGAAGCTCGGGTTGCAATACAAGGTAAAAAAATCGTTATTCAAAAATGCAAGAATTAGAATGCATTTTTTGCAGAATCGCAATTAAAAGAAAAATCTTTCGTATCCACCGTTGTCAAGCCTGTACAAACGCATCGACCTTTTACACCCCGAAACAAGGAACGACTACTTTTTGGCAAAAAATGCAGCACTAATCGACCACCAAGTGCAATCAGGTACAATTAAATTAATATTTATTTTATTTGTCCCTTTTAAAATATTCAAATTAAAATAAATCATTAATTTAGCTTGCGTGATTTGCAACATGATTCAAACAACATTGCACCACCCAAAACGCTATCGGAAATCAATGAGCATATTTTCAACATCGATGTCAAAGAACCAATTTATAAAATTAAATTACCTTCGTTAGATGCACCATCATCCACTTTGAAGCAGAAAAAACCAGCCAGCAAAACCTTTTCTCTCGGTAATTGTAAGTAGTTAATTTTCAAATTTGCCGCGCCGCTCAACTCCGGATTGCCAACTGTAAAATACAAAATTCAAATTATTTCAAAATAATGCAACAAAATGTAATTTCGATCTATTTTTTTAGTGCCGGAAGAAAACGATACCGAAGATGTACCAAGATTCTTCCGCAAATCTTACAGTTCGCCACAAGAAAGCACAAAATCCGATTTGGAGTCGCCTTTTGGGCGACCATCCAAAAAGCAAGCCTTTTCCTCGCAATGCATTCTTTTGGAACCGCAAAATTTGACAAAAATTCTCAAAAACCGAGAAATTGTTCGAAGCTCTGACACATTGTTTGCTAAATCCAATTATTTTTTGGATAACGCCAAGACAAGAAGCGCTAAAGATGTTCTGTTGGAGCTTTCGAAGGAAAACGCGAGCGATTATAATGAAGTACGAGTGATCAACTTGTTGAATGACTTATTAGTTTGTTTGGAAAATGAGAAATTGCTGGATGGAAAAATTAATTCCAAGTTGAAGATGCAAATATTGAAATCGGTTTATGAGTTTGTCGAGTCAAAGAATGAGCAGCTTTTGATTAATATTGCTAAAATTATTCTGGCGGTAAGTAGAAATTTTATATTTGCCCTTTTAGGTAATATTTATTCTTTATTATTAGTTAAGAGTAACTGGTAATAATTTGAGCGGAGTTTGTAAGTTGGTTTTCAAAATATCGAAAAAAGATAAGAACGACTACTTGTTCTTTCAAAAAAATGTTTTGGGTAAGTGTAAAAATTCTTTTATAGAAATTTGTGACGTCTAAATATTTTCTTGTACGTTTAGAATTATTTCTGGACGCTTTGGGTCGCTCCAGCCCTTTGGAAGACGCAGAAGCTTGCGTTTATGGATACGGAGCCATCAAATTCCTAACAATGAACGCAAAATTATTAAATTATATTCTCTCGTTGGGAATATTGCAGTTGATGGTTTTGCACATGAAAATCATCAACAGCATTAAACTGGATAAGAAAAAAATTCCAGAGCAAACCAACCATGCACTTTATCAATTAACTGGAGCTTTGCGTAATGTGGTATCAGAAGATTGCATTCCAGAGGAATTTGTATCATGTGGAGCTGTGCAACAATTGTGTGAGACTATGGAGCTTTTCGTTGCGGATTTGGATAGCATTTCGAATGTTTCGCGAACTTTAAGGTTTATTTTGTTTATATTATTTATTTTAAATTATTAAAAAAAAAATTCGTAGTATAATTTCAACTGACGATTCGTGCTGCGAGATTCTAATTGAGAAGAAAAATTTCCACAGAGTTCTAATACAGCTTTTTGAAAAGTATCCTGGAAATGAAGAGATTATTGTACGACTGACTTTTACTTTAGGAAATATTCTTGCGAAAAATGATGCATCGCGCGTCGAGGTTTGTATTTGTTAAAATTTTACTAAATTTTTCTTGTAATACTTTTATGCAGTTTTATAACGAAAAACATTCGATGGAAAGCTTGCTGAGATTGTGGAAAATCTACTTGGACTGCACTCTTCGAAATTATTCCCTAAAAGCCGACAATGGCGATTTTAAGCAGCATGAAAAAACGACGGATGTTATGATTAAAGTATTTTGTTTGCTTATAATTAAATTGCAAATTTATTTGATTGAATTTTAGATCGTTCGTGTGATTGCTAACATGCTAATAAATCCCGAAATAGGAAAACGAATGAATAAATCGCACGGTAACAAATTAACGGAAGAATTTTTAAAGGTGCTCATAAGCAACCCGTTTAAATCCAACGAAGAATTAGAGCTAAGTTTGCTTAGCACTTTGAATAATTTATCCTATTATTTTCTGAACGACACAGAATCTAAGAATGTGTTTCAAGTGAATGAAGTTAACTTGATTGAAGGCATTAAAGAGCATTTTCACTCAAAAAATAAAGAATGTCTCATCGAATCTATACGAATTTTGGGCAACTTATCGCGCTCAAAACACACTCAATCGATGATCGTCAGTCAATCCGACGAAATATTCAAAATATTAATCAACCTTTTAGATACCAGTACGTAATTTAAATTTCTAATATTCCAACTAATTTTTTTTTCATTAATTACAGCGGATTTGACGCTTTTGAAAACCACGATTGGCGTCTTCATCAATTTAATGTCGTCAAACAAATTACGAATCATGTTCCAAAGTCACGGAGGGATGAAAAAACTGATTCAAGTTTTAGTTAATTATTGTGAACATGATTGGTTTTTGGGCAATTTAGTGTGTCAAGTCTTGTGGAATTATTGCATCGATACAGTGGACTTGTACGAGCTGTTAACAGACTCGGAAATCCATCAGTTGTTGCAATTGTTGGCCGATTATTTAGGTAGAATTAATTTCAATTGGAATGTAATTTAAAAGTACTAAATTATTTTTTGTAGATGAAGAAAAGCTGTTTGGCATTAGTGAGAATGCCGAGGATGTTGATATTTATGTAACGCAGGAGTATTTAATTTGGGAAGAGTTTGCGAATGTGGCTACAAGTCTTTTGGAGAAAATCGAATATTGTTTAGAAGTTTACGAACTCACAAAAGATAAAAATAATGTAATCAATTCGAGCACAAATATTACTTATTCAACTTGTTAGATTATCAAATATATATTGTAGATGCTTATACATAATATAAAAACTATATACATTTTTTAAGTTTGAAATTCGCGCGAGCGTAGGCAGCACACAATACACATCGATGTTTAAATAGTTGCATAAACTAAAAGAATTATTATTCAAATTATTATTAATTATAAATTATTTAATAAAGATAGAAGGCCCAAAAATACATTTTCGACATAAAATTATTAAACTAAAATCGGCCTTATAAAAAATAATACATTTTTAAGTAAATTCTTGTGGCATTGATTGAATAATATTGCGAATTCGCTCTAATATTACAGTACTATTACAAATGCAATTATCAGGACCATATGGTGGCACAATAACTAAATGATTGTCAATTTTCAAACAATCGCCACTTTCTTCAATATCAGTGATAAGTTGGTGCTTCAACCATTTCTTCAATTTTATTTTCATTTCACTTGCATCGCGAACTGGTTGCACATTATTTATGAAAAGACTAACCTCTTTTAGTTCGTTTGAAGTAATATTTATCGATTTCACAGCATGTATTAATATTATTGTTGTATTTTTCTTCTCCGCGGAATCTTCGCATAAAACTATCGTCTTAGAAATTGGATCTATTACGTAAACTATACCGCAAATACATTTTCCATCAATTGTAATTACTTTCGCAGTTTTCCCAATTAAACTTTTAAGGAAAACTGAATCATTTTGAGTTAAATTAGATAAAATATCATTATTTTCTGACATGTTGCTGAAATTCTAACCTCACTAACAATTTTAAGTGACAGTAAAATTTAGGAGATTTTGATTGGTCTGATGCACGTGGTTGCCATGTGGTTGCGCATGACGTCATAATTATTAAATAAATATGATTATTTTTAAATACGTTTAAAAAAACCATGAATAATGAAGAATGCTATATTATTAATAACACAGTATTAAATTTCAACTGAAATGTAATTAAATTGCAAATTTAATTTTATCGGTTGCTGATTACCAGCTCAGCTTTCAACCAAAAGTCATCATAAATTCATAACCTAAAACAACATTTAAAAATGGCAAGTTCAACAAACACCGCTGAAATCGACGAGCCAGATGTAGAAAGCCTTACAACAATATTCAAGAAGAATCTAGACTCCTACAACCAAATAATCAACAATCAAGCTCCAACCAACTGCCCCGAAGTTCAAGTAAGTTTACAACCCCACTAAAAAAAAGTACAATCAATCAAACTGAAAATTCCAGCTTGCAATCAAAAAATGTATGCAACAACTGGAACAAACCACCCGCCTAGTCTCAATCGCGGGTATCTTCAGCAGCAATGAAGAAATTGAAGAAGTGCCAACCAATAATCTGCAATATTTCCTGCTACCTGCACTTTTGGGCTCCTTAACATTAAAACTAACCAAAGGCGATCGCAAGGAAATCGTGGACGTGGCCGAGATCTACTTCAAGGACTTTTTAACCCGCTGCCAGGATTACGGCCTGTGCAACTACGACAGTTCAAAATCGGATAAAGTCGCAACAGTCGCCCCACAGAACCAAATGCAGGACATTGCCGCTTCAATCAACACACGCGCTAATAAAATCCAGCGATTCAAAGAGCAGAAGGAGCTGAAAGCGCAACTTGCAGATTTGAAAACCAACATGGAAAACGAGCACGTAGACGAAGAGATCAAACGCAACTATTTCTTAACTATGCTCAAGCTCTACATCCACGAAGCGTTGGATGAAATCAGCAGTATCAACATGGAAAAGCCGATTCTCGAGCATATCGCTGAACTGCGGCACGATGATAAGCCGAAGGCTTTACCCAAACGGCCGCATGCCCCGTTAAAACCGATCATTATCACGAAGGACGAGTTGCAGAAGGCAGTGTATGGGGCCGGGTATCCGTCGTTGCCCACAATGACGGTACAGGAGTTCTATGACAAACGAGTGGCTGATGGGGTTTTCCCCGATCCGAATAAAGCAAGGGATGTGAACAAGCCATTGAGTTTGCAAGAGGCTGCTTTGGCGGGCTTGGATATCAATGATTCCGATGAGGAAGATGCTCAAAATGAGAAGTTGGTAGAGAATGATGATGACGAGAATTTGGCCAGGCTGCGAGCGAAAGATGACTATAAGGATGAGCATCGGAGAGGATGGGGCAATCGTATGAATCGGAGTTAAGTATTTGTTTTTTGGCCGGTTGATTGATTGTATCTCGAAATTATTTAATATTAAAAAATATATAGTTGCTTAACATTTTTGATTGGATTTGAAATTTTGTATTAATTAATTGTTATTATTTAGAATATTGAACCCTTAATTTATTATGGGGTTGTAAAAATGTATTGCGTTTTCTCTCTATTGAAAAGTCAATAGCAAATGTATTGTTGGTTGCATACGTAGAAAAATTATTTAATCAGTGGCGTAGTGCTTTGCATTTATTAAGCCCATAAAAAGCAAAGTGGGCTTAATAAAAACAAGGGTATTTTAGTATTTATAATTAATAACAAAGTTGTGCCAATTAATATGTTTAAATTAATTTCCAAAATATAATAAATAGACTAAAATATTAATTTTGGACACCTTTAGTTTTTTCCCTAAACGAAAATCGAATTTTGATTTAAATTTTCAATCGAATATAATGTAATAGATAGCCGAGAAAAGTATACAGAGCATAATATTACATAAATCCTTTAAGCAATTATGTAATATCCTTTCAAAGTGATTATAAAATCAGAGAATTTGCACATGTGTTATATTTATCTATTGCAGCAGGAATTATTGCAATATACCCAAATAAAAATCATCAACAAATAATCGTAATATACGCGATAATAAAATTAATATTTCATTATACAAAAATCGTTGGTTCATTCAATTCAATGTCAAGAAATTATGTATAGTATTTAATTAGCGTACGTACAAACAAACAAGACGCAATCTACATCATTATTAATTATATTAAAAATAATAAATACTGCGCGATCGAAATAAAAAAAAAATTAACTAGGAGCATAGTACCAGCGCGGAAAATTTAAAAGTCCGTTCCCAAATTTGAATGAACCTGTATGGAAGTAATGAGCAAAATCCAAAACGAAAAGGTTATCATTAAACACTCATATTGTGCAATTTATGCGGCGAAATAGATATAGACGCGTGATGAATTATATTAAGCTTATAAATGTGTATAATAAATTAATTGTGCAACTCGTATGAAAAGCAGATCATTCTCGCATGTCTCACTCGAATGATGACTATTTCATTTATCGCCCTAATATAATCATTCACCATTCCGTTTGACTTGCAAATCGATTTTGCAACACTCAAATCAAATTTATTAATTTCGTCCAATTTTTTTTTTGCACTGCACTCGATCTTAAAATGCATATGGATAAAACACACTGTGCATTTCATGTGTTGCACAATCTGAAAAGCAGGACTGCAGTTTATGTTGCGTCAGGGAATAAAATTACATCGATATTTTGCATTGAGCAATGGATATACAATTTAATACCTGGCAAGGTCAAAAAAATCGCACTTTTTTTTATCTCATACGAAAAAATCATTTACAGATTATCGTCACACCAAATTCGCAAAACAATTGTTCAATTTTGTACCAATCATCTGCTTAATGGCAGATAGCAAATTTGAATATATTGATTCAATTGTTTTTAGAACAAAGTATCTGCAAACAATTCTTATTTTTTTTTATAGCGCGCTATTGTTGCTGGAATTATCTCATTTAATGTTTATACGCTTGTTGCATAATTAATTATTGTTAAGGCGGCAATCTAATTTTTTTTGTCGCTAAGGTCCATATTTTAAAATCGTCCAATAATTTTTAATCGTCAATAATAAAGTAAATCACCTTCAATCTTCAATGAAATTTGACCAAGCATTAAAGTTGATGGTCTTATGCAAATAATTTTCACGACCATTTAAGCAAAAAATATTAATTATCTACTCAAACATAAAATTCGGCCCTCAAAAAACATATTGCGTGCAATATTTCACAATATTATGACAAAGAAAAGCTGAATGAATTTTTTTGCGCTCAATATTTGCTTGAAACGTCTCTTATTTCAAACGTTCCTATAGAAACCATTTCAATAATATTTTGCACATCCACTATTAAATCAATAAGCCCATAGCAACTTCTGTTTGACATCTGAGAGTTCATCAAAACAGAAAATGTGCGAGAACAAAAAGTCGCTGCTATCATCGTACGAAATACCGATTCAGCATCTCGACTTCCACTATGTGGAGAAATGCGAGAACGCATTCGAGGTGGAGAAAATCCTGCGTGTCCTGCGATCGGGCGAAGAAGGATTCTACCCGGAATTGACAAAAGCGACCGAAGAACGACTCGCAGTGCTCCAACCAAACAGTAAGCTATTGCGTGTTTTTACAACACCAGTTCTAAACAAACACGACTTAAACAATGAAACATTGCAAGATCTAACGCAAGATTTGAACAACTTTTTAACAAACATTTCGAAAAGCCATAAAGAGCTGGCGAGCAGAAAATGCAATGCGAGCTACAATAATGCAACGCAGGTGCGCCAAGTCGTCGCAACCGCCCCAGCAGCGAAATTCGTGCAAAACCGGATTAAATCCACGGATTATAGCGCGTGGGATAAATACGACCCCGATACCGAACTATTAAAAATCGATCTGGATGAAGAGCGATTACGGAAAGAGGCTCGAACAGCGGCGAAAAAGCAGGCTAATCTGGAGCAACCGCGAATTGTTGGTCATTTTGCTACCAAAACTGAAGCGGAATTTATCGCTAACCACGAACGGGAAAAAGGCGACGAATTTTTCAAAACCGCCGATTATCAACCGGCTTTAATTTATTACACAAACAGCATTACAGCTAAACGTACAGTTAGCAATTTGAATAAGCGAATGGCCACTTTGACGAAACTGCAAAGGTACGACGAAGCTTTGGAGGATTGCAATGCAGTTCTCGAGATAGATCCCATGGATTTTGCGGCGAATTTCGGTAAAGCTTACAATTTCGAGCAATTTAAGAATTATAAGAGAGCTCTGTTCTTTGCTGAACGTGCTATTAAAATTGATCCGAACCGAATCGATGTGCAAGAATTGGCTGATCGAGTTGGGCGCTTTTGTGTGGAGGAAAATAAAATAAACAACAGTCATCGAATGAAAATTGTGGAAATCGATTAAGTGTTGTGCAATGTTGTTTTATAATGTGGCTGCTTTTAGAATACGTTATTATTGTGAAATTTGTTCAGAGTAAATATTTTGTTTGTACTAAAATCTTCGAGAAAATCTTTGAGTTTTGGATGAAAACATTTACATAAGACCTGGACGAAAAGCTCAATGCTAAATTAGACATTATTGGTTTTCAATTCCAATAATATTGTTCGCCAAATCATATCTCTACCGCATTATGAGTAAACAAAATAAGTATTCATTAACAAATTGGGATGTGACGTAACACAAAGGAAGTTACCTTAAAACTCTTTAGCATCAACATTTAAAGGTCATGTTTGAAGGTTTCGTTCCATCTAATCTTAATTCGTGTTTGTGAATCAACAAAGCAAAATTCGTTTGGTCAAAATTTTTGACTTCCTGCTCAAAAGCTATAAATAAAATTGATTCGAAAATGATGATTATTCACCCTCTTGTTGTTGTGTTGTGAAGCAAAACTTTTGTGGGAGTCTTGATTTGATGTAAAAAATCAGAGTCTAGTTCATTAAATGGGCCTTGAACATAAATGTGGATTTTCGCAATACAATATTATATTGCGCGCACAATCTTTTTGGCGTCATTTTTATTTATGCGTCCCACACACACAGACGCGATTTGAACGAAAACTGCTAAATTTGGTTTAGTGATTGCATCATTGTAATCTCGACAAGCGGATGAAATCCAAATTCTAACAAAAAATTGGAGTTTTTGAAATATATTTTTGCGTTTTATTAATCATATTAGGTCCTTGACCTGCCCAACAACAAAACAGACATTAGATAACCAAGCTCATTAGTGTACTACAGTCCGCCCTAATCAGTTTGATCCTTTTGGGCCGAATTATCAGCTAATCGGAAATTCTTTGAAAATACAACTAAAGCACTTTGGCCTTTAAAGTCCAGACACTCCGGTTAAAGACCTTTTATGAAGAAAAGTTTCGAATTTATAATTTGAACGAGCGTCCAAGAACGCGACAATTTTGCGAAAAAATAGACCCTCAACAGTGCCAACAAATACCTTCCGATTTGTACATAGGACCGAAAATAAATGTCCTGATGCAATATTTATGTTTCCAAACCGCAGCAACCTTTTCCAATTGGAACGAAAAATCGTAAAAAGACAGATGCAAGCGAGAAGATCAACTATTTTGATCAAAAATACCCAAAATAAAAAAGTGCATCTGCGTAAGGTCTTTTGTTCGAGCGATTGAGATGAAGACGAGTGGGTGGCAAGCTGCACCATCCGATCCGAACGCACCACCTTGCCTTTCGGGCGTTCCAGGTAGAAAATCAAAGCGTCCCAACATCCCTTCTTCAAACATAAAGGGAAGAAATGATTTGAGTGCAGTTTCGAAAAGCGCATGTGCAACTCGCTTGGCTTTCCAAGTCCGCGCGACTAGCGCTCCTCGAGGAAACACACATTTTTTGATTCAGTGACGCGATGACTTCGTTGTTGTGTGCACGGTCATAATTTTAAGTACATCTAATTAATTTATTTCGTAAAATCCACAAAAACACAGCGATTTCTCACCGAATTATGAACAAACAGTTCAATTTGTCCGAACAGCAATTTTAATTCGTGCATTTGACAAGCGCCCAAAATTTAAAGTAAAAGTTTTTGTAATAAAATTAGTAAAATTTGTGATAATGAAGCGAAACGCGCAAGAATTCGTGCTGTCCTCATCAGCAGCGCGATTTGGTGGTGCAAATAATGACAAATCGGTCGTGGAAGTGCAATCATCACCTGCTGGAAGTGGTGGTGAACTTGTGAAAAAGTGTCGCGTTTCCCATCCCCAGGATATCGAGTACCGCGTGCCTCGGGTCACTTCCGACCACCCATCGCCACTAAGTCCCAACAATCAGAGCAGCAATTCCCATTTCCAGACATCCCTCGTGGCCGACAAGTACCAACTATTCGAGCAAGTTGAAGGGAGCTCTTTGTATCGATGTGTGGATATCAATACGCAAGAGGAACTCGTCTGCAAGGTACTATTATTACTTCACCCTTGCACTAGGGGTGCTTTATTGTTATTGAAGGGTGCATTTTAAATTCAATTAATCAGCGTTTAGAATAGTATAAAGTTCTCACAGTGAGATGACCAGCTAACGCGAATGCAAATTAGATGATGGACCAGTTTGGCGATGATGGAAAACTATAGGGGATTTATTTTCCTGTGAGAAAAATTATGCGCCCCTGACATAGAATTCAAGGAAATATTCTAATTAGAGTTTTATTGAAAAAAAATTAAATTACTCAATGAGGCAATGATGTAACGCAATTATTACAAGGTTTACTTTTCAATAATGGAAATTAAATGCTACAAAATCGAGATAAATTTCTATAAGCTGTTCAAATAAAATTCGTCAAGTCGGTAACTATTTCAAAAAATTGGGAGTCAAATAGGTTTAATTTTTGATAAATTTAAGTAAGTCAGTCAGTAGCATTTAATAAAATAACGCAAAAAAAAAAGGTTTAATAAAGTAACTGATTATAAATTAGACCTTATATAGACACGAGGAATTTGATTACTGCATTATGAGCCAAACCTTTCGATCCAAGTGTGTGTAAATAAATGTGTTTCGAAACTCCCCTTACAGTACAGCAACAAGTTTTATTTCCACAATAGCTATTTACAAAACACATTATTAATAAATTGAATTGCATTTCAAATAAATATCTATCTCGTTAAATTGATTTCAAATTGCTGAAAAAAGTCGTGTCTAGGTGACAATCGAATTAATATGACAAAATGCAGTCAGTGAGTGAATTTAAATATATTCCAAGGCTGCTATAATTTATTTGTTATACACTCATTAATAAATTTTAATAGAAAAACGATTATGAACTTGGAAGCGGTTCCAAAATTTGCTATTTCAAGGTTTACAAGGCCTTTTACCATCGCAAACAAAAATTCTATTTCAATGAAATATGACCTCGTTTATTATATATTTTTATACCTACGTATTAAATACCATAAAGTTTGTATTTTAATTTACAACATTTCTGTAATATTATTATTATGCGCTTATATACACACACAAACTGTTGCAATATTGCATTTAAGGGTGTGTAATACACATTTCACTGGGAAATATTTAATTAATTGACAGAATTAATTGCGACATTTACTTTATTATTGGGTACATGCGCTGAAATGACAAAGCTCTCATTATGATTATGGCAATACGCATACTTTTTTATCAGCACACTTGAAATTAGGGACATCTACGTGAATCATATGTAGAATTCTAAATGGTATTTAAATAGTCAGCCTTGAAATTACAAATTTAAATGTCAACTTGAGTAAATAATAACACAAAACGAATAACAGTTCATTGAATGATCGATGTCGATAAAATAGGATGCATAAATAATTTACCTAACTAAATCCCGAATTAAGTTAAGCTCTAAGAGAGCTTATAGAACGTAAGAAAATAGGGGGATTAAGCTAACGTATTTTAAAATTGGGTAATGTTACCTAAAATAGGGTAATATTGAGTAATTCCAAGTATAATGGTCGAATGTTCTAATAAACTGAAATATTGGGTAATATTGTCTAAGTAACTTTGTAAGATTGGGTAATATTACTTAAGTAACTTATCTTAAAAAATTAAAATACCGTGTTTAAGTCGTCTAATATTACCAAAACTATGTGAGATATTATTGAGTAAAATATATTTTAGCCTACTTAAGTCAAATATGAATGACTTAAGTGTCCAATAAGATGACTTAAGATTGCAGTACCTTCTTCACAATCTTGTAATAAACACTTGTTTAATTTAAATCCTGTTCAAAGAGGATTTAAAAGTATAGATTACAAGCTCGCATACAAATTAATTACCATAATACTCAATAATACTCATATTAATTTAACCTTGCCGAAGTTTTTCGCAAAGCATTATTTATAATAGCGAATAAAATGTCAAAACCCGCGCGCGTGATAAAACAAGGCACTTTGCACAAGAACGAATCAAATAGCTACGAAAGCAAATCACGACTTATTCTCTCTCACTTTTCCAACCAAACGAATGATAAATAAATAAATAAAATTTTGGATTTATTTTTCAGATTGTATCGCGTGATAGTCATTCCTTGGTCTCGGCCCATTATCGATTGGAGGCCCACCAACGAGTCGCATCCTTGCATGAAGTCCTAGTGGGCAATCGTTACTTGTACCTAGTGTTCCCTAAAGCTCATGGTGATTTACATTCGTATGTCCGATCGCGGAAACGTTTGCGCGAATCCGAAGCCAAGAAACTGTTCCGACAAATCGCTGAAGCTGTGCAAGTTTGCCATGAGAATGGAATCGTTTTGCGCGATCTCAAACTGAGGAAATTCGTTTTTGCCGACACTGAAAGGTAAGCCTCCTCCACTTACAAAGAACTACATTTGATAATACGAAATCGATTATTGATTGGATTTGAAGAAGAACAAGTCCATGCAAGCGCATAAATATTGTTACAAGTTTGAGCTGGTTATTTGAGCGAAAAAAGGAAAGCCTCAGGTAGAAATTGTAGTCTTTCATTGTGGCACATCCGCTCGATGGGATTAGATCCGTGCCAAAAGTTTGAAAAATGCTTTTGGCAGATCCCACTTCCGCTTTCGGCTAAATTGACGCACACGTGTTGTGGATGTGCGTCAGTTTCGCTCTTTTTCTCCATACGAATCCTCGACATCGTAATTAAACGCTACAAGATAAAATGCATTTCCGGCGCGACCACTTAATTTATGTGCAAAGAGTTAATGATGCGGATATCTCGTCATTTGTCATTTATTTCGGTACCAACAGCTATGAGTCTTATAATAATCTAACGCAATTAGTCAGATATTAGTAAGAAGTTCAATAGTCATAGGAATTATTTTTAATAATAATTTAAATCAATTTATCAACAAATTAAAAATAATTTATCTATATTTAATGAATCGCCCGGAGAATATTCAAATACTTATGGTTAAATCCTTGGTTAATGTCGAGTATTATCAAAGTTAAGTTGAACTAACTTTCGGTAATCCTCAAAAGTTTTCGGTGCATTTGCATATAAAATGGATTATCGGTTGCAGAAATTTTCTACGAGATGCTTTTGTACAGATAATAGAGTCGAGCTCAATAACCTACCAAACCCTTTTAATTTCCTATTTTGTAATGCAATAATAATAAAAGGAAATTGTGGCAACATTTGAACTTTAAAGGGTAGCTCGCATTATAAAAAGAAAAGAAACCCTAAAACCGAAAATATAACATTTAGCAATAATTTTTCCTCACTTAATGCGAGATAATTAGTTTGCTCAATGCGTGCAAACTGGTTAATATCAGTTAATGTTGAACTTAAAACCGTTTTCGAGTTCATATATATTTATAGATACAGTGGCTTAAAACTCAATCGCAACTCGACGGCGATATTGCAATAGTGTAAAAGCGATTGATGTCATGTTTGGAAATGTTCGTTAAGTAATTTCCATTGTTTTAGCTTGTTTAAATAATAAGCCTTACAAAAGTGTGAGCCGCACAAGAAATTGCGGATTTTTCCGCGACTAATTAAATTTATTTATCGATTTGCGATAGTGACCTCTTGCGCTTGACCCTTTTCGGGGCGTCGAGCACTTCTGGCTGCGAGCCATCACAAAAACAATAATATATTGTATTTTTCTGAGTGATGAAGAAATTTGAATATTTTTTTTTAGTGTCAAGGTTCCAACAAAGCTATGAATTACACAATATGCACAACATGTACTACGATGATCGTGACCTTTTTGATATACCTATACCTCCGTTTTAATCAACTGTTTAGTTGTTTGTGCTTTATTCGCATCCGGTACGGAATAATATCGTTAATTAAATTAATTAAGAAAAGAATTTTGTTTGTCATTATCTGAAACGGAATTCGTGACCTTTTGACTTGCTGCTACATTTCTTATATATTTCGATTTTTGTTGATCATTTCAACACTCGCTATTATAACAATCAATTTATAATATACTAGTTGTAATAATGAAACAAAATCATATTGTAACCGATTTGTAAATATACATGTAATAATGTATGTTGAAATGCTTCTTGCAAAACCTTGCAAATGAAGGTCGTCTGGTCATTTAAAATTTCAGTAGTATATCGAAAATAGATAATTGTTTATAAAATGTTTTACGAGGAGAGCGCTAAAAGAAAATCTCTGTCTTATCAGACGCGAGTGAAAAAATACGCGAGATAAATTCAATCTTGAGCATACATTTTGCAACCAATAAATAAACAAAAAATTTCGAGTGGCCAAAAAAGTGTGCTAATGTACACATGGAATTAAGCAATTGCATTTTGGTGCTTACATTTTAATAATAAACGACTTTTAATACTGCAACCGAGTCGTTTCAAAATTGAATTTAGCACATTGCTCAAAAGAATAAATCCTTTGGCACAATTTTCTTAATTAAATCTGTCTCTGACACAACGTTGTAGTGTTTTTATATTTCTAACTATAGTTTCAAATCGGATCCATTCAGAAAGCTGGCCACCACGCTTCTCTACAAATAATGATTTATTACACATTCTACAACAGAAGCTAAAACTAGTTTTTTTTCCTTGTACAATGTAATTTTGAAAGGTTCACAGGTGTCCACCTACATAAAAGGTCCTTTTAACTAGGTATTGCATAAAAGAATTTTTTTCGCAGATGTTGCATGGTAAATAAATATTCTACTTTGACCATTTTCAATAAAAGCAACTCCGAAAATCAAACAACAACAGTGAACCACTTGATATTTTTTCTTTTGACACCTGAGAAAGCTTTTGGGCCACATCTGCCATAAATATCCTGATCCTGGCATTTGCTGTGACAAAAGCGAAGCAATATCGACGCTTTTTTTCTATTTTTTATGAAGGTACAATTTTATTGGGATGCTGAGAGCAAAAAATTATTATGTGATGTTTATTATGTTACGGAGTATAAATTAATTATATAATATAATTTGTAGCAATAAACGCTTCTCGGAAGGGTTCAAAGAATTCACCAAAATATTTTAAAGTCTATCAAGTGTTCCAGAAAAATTGAATAATTTCTTGGAAACTATAAATTATTTCGGTAATCTCTCAAGAAGTCTAAAATTTATTTAGATACCAGCAGGAGCGTTTTAAATTTGCCGCCCTAAATCCCAAACTAATAATTGGTTAATCCACCCCGTAACCATGGTTACGCAATTAGCGCTTTGGAATTTGGCGCGGCAAATTTAAAACGCTCTTCCTAGTTATAAAATATGTTTACTAGAATAGTAAAATATAAAGAAATTTTGTGAAATTCAATAGAATAAAATGAAAGTAGAAATTAGCAACTTTCAGATCATCACAGAACAATAGAAGAATTATCTAGTGCTTTGTTGCTTATGATATTAATTCGATGAAAGATCAATTTGAAAACAATGTTTTTGATGGAACTATAATAAAAGTTGCTCTTTTTCGTCATTTTTTAAAAGGAAATTGCATTATTACTTCACTTAATCGTAAAAGCATCTGCTAAAATTGAAATTGCACGAGTTTTAAAGAAAGAATGGAAATTAAAGGAATCAAATTACAGGGGGGTTCGTAATATAATGGCACATACTCGATTACAAGCTGCTGCTGGCTTTCGTATAAAAAGCATCCTCACGCGACTTTTTGGTCGCGTGGCAGATGTTCCAAGAACACTTATCTAAACAAAGCGATTCATTCGAAAAAGAAGGCTTTACAAAAAAAAAAACAATAATTACGAGCCACATCTCAGGTAAAAATCTTTTAGAGGCAGATGTAGAGCGATCGAAGAGGACTTTTTTAAATGTTCGGCCGGAAACATTCTATCTTAATTTTTTTACTTTGATAGAGGAAACATTTTGGTTGTTAAAGTAGGAGCGTTTAGTAATAATGGTTTAATAAAAAAGATTTAAGTAAAATGACCTTATAATAATAAATTTTGATGTGGAAAAAAGAAGGCCAAGACTAAATAAAATGCAAGTTAGTTCTCACACAAGTGGGTTAAGGACCAGGCGCAAGGTTTTGCCACAACACATCAGCATTGAAAGTTACTGCACGTCTCTTTGGAACAAAAGCGGAAAAACAGTTGCATTTTTGCGTGCTGCAGACAAAGATGCAACAATTTCCGATTTTTGCACGAAATTATCTGGTCCAAGTTACATTATTTATTTATTATAGTTTATTGAATTTATATTTCAAGATTTCATCCTTGATCTGATTTATTAAAATTGCTAATTTCTACCCATGACACTGTTTGCATTAAGCATACAATAAATTGGCATATAATGCAAATAGAACGCATTTTTCTTTTGTTACATATTATTTGTAGGAGGCTGGATCGGAATGAAAAAGCGCTCGCTGCAGCAGTGAGAAAAGTCGAGCTCGTAGACAATACATAAATCGATAAATATTATAAATGTATAAATAGAGATAAGATGGATAAATAACGCAATATCACGTGTAGTCACAATGAATTTATAATGTCCCCAGAGAGCAGAGGAAAATAGTCGAAAAAAATATCAACGTCGTTCCGGAGACCCTGATAACGACACACTATTTACACAATAAGTGGATTATTGGTAAATAGCTAGTGTTATTTACATTAAATGTATTATTGGTAGGTATACTACACAAATAAATAAACAAATCTAGAAAAGCGATTGCAATTTTAATAAAATAACACGCCCATGAAATAAAACCCACACCTTACTAAAGATAATACCACGACTGAACATTATTATGCTTTATCTTGTACTACGTTTACTTTATTATAATAATAATAATGTAATCTCAAATTTAATTGATGCACCAGGAAGATGGAGCGAAAGAGCGATCTTAAGTAGGAAAACATAAATTATCTCAGCTAATCTTATCATTTTTTTTTCTTCTAAATAAACTAATTTATTATGAAACAAACTAAAGTGGTTTGAATCAATTTTAAGATGAATTTATTTTCCAAGAAATCAAATCGTATCTGAGCTGAATTTCCTCGAGTAAGTTTAAGAGAAACGCGGAAATTGTAGCTTTTCATATGCAACATATAATGGAATGAGTAAATAAATAAATGCACTTGTGCTGCAATAGAGTAAAATGTGGGAGGATTGCATACTATATCAAGGTTGCAGTGAATGAAAATGTTACGATTTTTCTATAACGAGGAAATAGTACAAAATTTCGAATATATCAGGATCAATGCACTATTCAGGAAGTGAACTTGCTAAAAACTAGCCACTTATCAAATCAAATATCGGTCAAGTGAACTCTGAAAAATGTGTTGTTCAACTCGCATATTAATTGATCGTCTCATTATAATTATAACGCGACTGTGGGTTATGAGAATGAAGTGAATAACGGAATAAAATGTTTTTTGATTGCACAAATGTGTGTCTGAAAGATTGAGAAAGGGGGCCTAGAATGTGTTACAAATATAACACTATTACAGTAGAGTGTTGTGTCAACGAACCTACTAGCTAACTTTCATTCTGCTAATATTTTTCGCATTTCTTTTTCCGTTACACGAACTGGCGGCGGAGGCCAACTTTCTTCTCAATTTGCAAATCATCCAATCTAATCCTAATCAAACAAGTTAGTGCTCCGGGAAGTGTAATCATCTGGCGATTGCATTTCCTGGATCTGGACGACTTATGATTTCAAACCAGAAGGGTCAAGGATCTTTAACGTGAAAGAAAACAAAATTGCACAAGATTTTCCGGGGCCTTTGCCTTCTCACCAAACGTTCAACGAACTTGTGTGTGTGTGTGTGTGTGTTTGCTTACCGGAGAAAGCAAATTGTTTACTACCTATATAGAAATATATGTGAATTATTAAACACAAATGAAAGTCCATTTCACTTTGCGTTTGATTATTGCAAAAGCACTTTAATGTCTATGTGCAATATTAAATGAAATATTAAGGGATTTGTCAATAAGCGCTCCTTATTATTAATTTCGCAAAAATTAAGATAACTGAAATTTGTAGTAAATTGTAATATTCCTACTATAAAATGAAATGACGCAAATATTCGCTCAAATTTCCAAGTAATTAATTTGATATTTGTTTACAAAGTACTTTCAAGAAAATCTAAATTTTTTTCAGTTGATTTATCGCTGACCTTTAATGAATTTATATGTATATTTCGACAAAATCTATACGGAGTGTTGCTGTTGCAACCGCAACGCAACTTACCCAATAAGTTGTTTCAAACTATGACGTTGCATATACATACTACAATTACAAAATATCTCAAATAACTAATTTGTTGCAGAACCGAATTGAAATTAGAATCGCTCGAAGATGCCGTGGTATTGGAGGAACCCGACAGCGATCTGCTGCACGACAAACGCGGATGTCCTGCCTACGTGAGTCCTGAAATTCTGAAACCTGGAGCTCATTATTCCGGGAAAGCGGCCGATATGTGGTCGTTGGGGGTTATTTTGTACACGATGCTGGTCGGAAGGTATGTATCGTCAGATAAATATATAAAATTCTTGCACCACGCACCTGCTCATATTAATTAAAGAGCAACAGTAGATAAACCCTTAAAAATCTGCACCTGCTCTTAGAATTTCGTAATAAGAAGAAGAAATCAGGTATAGCTGTGGGGCTGGCTACGAAAAAGAAATTCACCTGCTCACCCTTTTTGCTTTTTTATATTATGATGATGACCAGATTAGATTGACGGGCAGCTGGCTGGCCCACATACGAATATAAGGGTTGCAATTAAGTGGTGTTCGTCTAGCAACAGGTGAATTTCTATTTTATAAATAGAAATTTTTCTATCCGCGAATGGTGTTGTGAAATCCGGGTGCAAAAAACTCGTCGTCGAAAAGTATCAGGTTCACGGTCTCAATTCCCGATTATGATATAAATTCAAAACAATTCCTCGAGCGTGACTAAGAGATCATATAATAATAATAAAAAAGTCAGCGACTGTGGTAAAGTGCATAAATAGTTGAAGCAAAGTCATCGCCGTAAATGTTAAACGATGCATGAACGTGTGCGATAGTGAACTCGATTTTGGATTTGTCGATCAAAGTAAACTTGACTTTAAAAATTCAACAACAACTGTACGTTTAGCTTTACCCTTGTTTTATTATTTTAATGGACAACACCACCAACTGTTCGGATAAGAATTTTATTGTTAAGAAAAAGAGTTCACCTGTGTGTGTAGGTTTTTATTTTTCATTGGCATATGGTGCATCCGTTACGCATCGCAACAGCTTGTGGGAAATAAAACCGAAATAAGAACGAATAACGTTTTTGATTACTCGTAAATTATGTATAAGCAATAAACAGGAAGTCAACTTCTTTGTATTTTGCATACTTATAGAAAATTTACCAAGCACCGAAAGGTGTTGCATTTTTCAAACAGGTCGATAGACTCGCGTCAATTTTTTTTCGTCTGTCGGTCCGTCCGTCCGTCTATTAATCAAAAAAGTTATTTGCAATAATATGAACTTATTTCGAGCTTTACTAATGAATGCTTCAATTTTTTTGCAGATACCCGTTCAATGATTCCGAGCACGCTTCGCTGTTTGCCAAAATAGCCCGTGGTAATTTTGTGATACCTGAATGTCTTTCACCTCGAGCACGATGTTTAATCCGTTCGCTATTGCGTCGCGAACCAACCGAACGAATCACATCCGAAGATATCTTATATCATCCATGGTTAGCAAAACAAGACAGAGATTGGACGTCACGTTCCTGTGATCAATTAGTTCCAGAATCTAGTTTCTACGATGACTAGATTCGCATATATGTTTTATTTTCGTGTCTATTAATTAGACAGAAATAATAATGATTTGTCGTGCAAAAAAGTTCTGTGCTGTGTTTCTAGATTTATAAGCAAATTCAAAGTGTCATTTATTTAGTTTTAGATTTGTTGATTGTTATTTCTCTTGTTTCGAATCGAGTAGTATTTCCTTTTTTTTTCTGTTGCATCGTTCAATAGTGAATCATTAAAAGTTTGGGATTGACGTCATGCCGTTGTCGTCATGTCGAAAGCTCGAAATTTACTCGAAATTTATGCGCTTTCAGATTTTCAAAAACCTATGATTGAGTAGCTAAGATTTCTCACCTAATTATTTTGGCGATTATTGAACTTGTGTGCCCAAAAACGGGTTATTTCATCAATCCTATTAGCGCGATCGAAATTTTTAGTTTCTCTTGATTATTTATTCTACTTATTTTGTTTTGTTGTTAGTTAATTTTATTTTCTCATCCATTCTGAAAGTAGAAATTTCGATTGTCGCTGATGCGCTACAAATTCGACTTCTGATTAATATTTGTCTTAATGTTCGTTTAATCTCAACACGCATTCGAAAAAAGGATCAATTAACTCGTTTCTAAAAGGGTGTCAGCCAATCTGACACCAATCACATCACAAGAATGATTTTGATTTTCAAAAGACTGAATTTGTAATTTTATTTGCAATCAGCGATGTTTTTCATTTTTGAGGATGAAATTCGTTTTTAAATAAGCTCGTTTGTAGTTCTTGAAAACGTTGCACTCACAATTGTTTTAGGAAATGTGGCAATGTGATTGCAACCCCAACCTAATAAATAACAAATTGTGATCTCGACCAAATAAATATTTGGCCAATTTGAACTGATTCATATTGTATATATAGTTTCCTAATTTCCGAAATTTGTATAAAATGCTGTTATGTTCATATTATTACAAATAAAACTTAAATTATTTATATAAACTGCTTTTATGTTTAATTTCCTGCTCCAACATTAAATTGCTCGACTCGTATCAAATAAATTTCCATTGAGCAACGCAATTATTTTAATCTGCTTGAAAATATAATATTTCCATATAATTGCAAACGAAATAAAAATATTGTTTAAAAACAGTGGCGATTTCCACACCCTCGCAATTAAAATGCAACAAACAAATTTCGACTGCACACCAAGTAAACAATAATTTATCTAGTCATAAAGAAGGTCAGTGATCGATAGGAATATTAATGTTGTAAACAACAACAAAAATACCATCTAACAAAGTAAATTGTCTTAAATTAATAAAAACAAATTTTCGTTCGTCAGATAAAACACGAAAATGTTATCAGTGTCCCATTGAAATATTTTGCAATAACACGCGCGATTAACTATAAAAATTTCAGCGTTTATCTCGCCGTTTATTGTTACAATTTCAATTTTTTTTTTTATTATACATTTAAAAATAAATTTGCAAACAAAAAAGTGTTGCAATTTTTTTCGTTATCGACTTGGCAAGAATTTAAGTGGTAAATTATAGTATTGCAAAATCTGTACACACATGCACGCGCTTACGCACACACTCTCAATGTGAAGCTGATGCTGATAAAAATTTTAATTGATGCTTCATTAAAATTCATAAACATTTTGATCCCGGAAAGTTTTATTTGAACACATTGCTAAATTTTTTGTTTTGATCAAAGGTCCAATTTGTCCGATATAAACAAAATACTAATGCAACATGATATTATCATTATATTTCAATTTAAAAAATTATTTTTTGACAAAAAATGACTTTGCTTGCACGCATTCACTCGAATTTAGCATAAATTCAGCCCCGACCTGATTTTAATTGATGCCCGACCTTGTTTGATGCTAAAGTCACCTATAATCTAGTTATACTTGACCTAACATAATAATCTAGAAAAAAATATTTTTTTATTATTATTGTCTTTATTGAATTATTCGTGCTAATTGCAGTCAAGTGGACAGTTTTTGTATCACACGCCCGAATAATACGTGGAAGGACAAATCATGCAGGCTTGCGAATTTTTTCTCTGCATTTTTATCCCGTTTCGTTTGCAATAATAAAAGTGACTCATTCGCAAATCTTGGAAATTACTGCGCAGGGAATTAATTAATTGTTATGAATAATTAAGTTTATTAACATTGGTGTTTACGTATTTTAAATTTCCCACTCATTATTTTTACGTCGAATCAATTTCATTTAATTAACAACTTATTGTATTATCTCATTAGTCTGCGATTTGAAACAATATTATTGTTATTTATTGATGTGTCAATTAATATTCGCCGAAATTGTTAAATATCCTGAAACTTTAATGTTCATTTCGTCATTCTTATTAGAATGCATATTATTTATAAAAACTATTATTCATTATATATTAATTTAATTATCACTGCATTTAGTGGAAAAATAATTTATCACAGTAGTGACGAAAAATCTAATCTATTATTTAAATATTTTTTTGGGATTTTTAAGTCAGTAGATACAGAGAAGAAGATTCAAAATAATGATAGTGATAAGACCACTAATTCGATCTAAACCAATAAAAGTGTAAATATTTGTTTCCCATACTAACTGATTATTTTTTCTACAGGAAACATTCACAAAGAAGAAAAAAATAAAAAATAAAAAGAGTCCGCGATGAGTGTTTTAGAATCCACAAAGCCATTGGAAAAAATTCTTTTGTGATTCTAATTTTGAAATAAAAAAAAATTACAACAATTTTGTAATAAATTTCCATACAATCCCAAAATTGGCTTAATTAAATTTAATGTTCTAAATGCGATATTTGCATAAATTAAACAATTTTCCACGTAATTTCGAGACATAAATATAATTCCGTAAATGCTGGTTTAAAAGCAACAATTAAATACTAAATATAATTTGCCTGGTAATTAAAATAAATACAAAACCCGTGTAATTTGCCTTGTCCTTCAGAATTATTTTTTATATTCACGTGGAGAATCGTTGACGTGGTATGGCGCAGGTTAAGCTTTAATACGCTGTTGAAATGGTATTTCCGTAGCAAAACGCAAAATTACGCAATGCATTGTTCACAAATTTGTCATTCAATATTTTTACCACCAATGCTAAGGCAACCAGCAATACAACTAAACGAGAAATAAAATTGGCACCCCTTAATGTATGCGACCAACAATACACCTTGTACTACTAAATTCAAAAATAAAATTTGCACCCTTGAACGTACGCACCCAACAATACACGTTGTACTTAAAAATTAAAAGAAAATACTTTTAGGTTATCCTAACCATGTCAAATTTATCCTTTACAAACAATAATCCGGGAGCCACAAAACATGGGAATTTTATTAATTATTACACATTCCATTCGCCAGAAGAGCGAATTAATTTATTATCGAAAAGTACTATATGGCAGAAGATCGCAAATACCAAAAATATGTTTATAATGGACGTGGGCTGCAATAGTGGGGTCAGTCCAATGGTCGCAATATTGTGTATGTCTGTCCTTACGGACGGAATTACATCTCAAACTAAATTTAATAATTTAATTTGCAGGACTTATCGATAAAACTCTGCGAATTCCTTCAAACAAATGTAACAGAAAACTGCCACTGCCTTGCCATTGATATAGACCCGATTTTAATTGAACGAGCGAAAGAACACGATGCAAAAAACATCGATTTTGAATGCATGGACTTTATGTGCCCCGACAAACGCACTGCCATAATTAATAAATATCTGCATGATAATGAAACTGACGAATTCGACGCGATTTTCTGTTTTTCCATCACAATGTGGATACATTTGAATCATGGCGATGAAGGCTTGCGGGCTTTTCTAAAAGAGCTAAGCTCCAAAACGAAACTACTAATAATCGAGCCTCAACCGTGGAAGTGCTATAAAGCTGCAATTAAACGAATGGGGAAGCAAAATGCATTTCCACTGTTCAAGGAATTAAGGCTGACGAACAACATTGAAAGGGAGATTGAAACTATGCTGGTTGCCGAATGTGGAATGAAAAAGTTAGATGAAAGCGCTCCAAGTAGTTGGAAAAGAACATTATATTATTTTAGTCGATGATGATGTACATTTAAGTTTTTATACAATTAATAATTAAAATTCCGCAATTAGATCCATCAAATATTAGAACATTGAACTACACTATGAAACGGTGCAAACTTTTGTTTTGATTAACTAATAAATATTTGCATACTATCACAAGTGTAATTATTGTTCATTAAAATTAAAAACTGCCTAACTTACGATGAGACTTCCTCGTTGCCCGCGTCGAAATCCAACTTGACCTCAGTATGCAGACTTTCGACGTCGACTTCCGATTCGGCTGCCGCGTTCAACATATTCAACGTAACTTCTGATTTGATTAGAGGTGATTGTTGGTTTTGTGATGAAACCGGAGTGCCGATTTGGCGTACCGGTAGACCCGCATCTTCAAACGCCTTCTTCTTCAAAGCGGTCCTAATTTGTGATCTAATTTATTAGAAAGGTTAGAAATGATGATGAATCGCTGAAGAAATTGCGACTTACACTGTGCGTTTCTTAATGTGCTCGCTAATTTGATTTAAACCGCCTGAGAATTGCGTCACAACTTGTCTTAACATCTCAATTTCTTCATCGGTCCATTTTCTGAACAGCGAAATTGTTTGTTTAATTGTTGTTTTGGGTTTTTTAAAGAAAATGTTGCTTACCCAGTGGGAGATTCAGCGTTGGGATGCAATTGCATTGTTAGATCGCCAAGACGGTTAAATGCTTGGCCAGCCGCAGTGAATATCTCACCCACCTAATTAACAATTATATTAGATAAGTTTACATTGAATTATTAGATTAATTACCTTATTTGCTGAACTCATCGTTGAAATGTATCTATTTGCGGCTTTTTGGATACAAGCTAACCTTCAACGTTCGAAAATTTGTCAACTGATGTGAAGCTAGCCTTTAGCCTTGAATTTTAGTCGATTCCACCATGGAAAATGGATTAATTGTTTTAATCTGTAATAAAATTAGAGAAAATAATTAATAAAACGGTTAAGGTTACAAACAATATGAGTTTTCTTTTAAATATTTGAATATCTGACTATTTTGTATTCTGGCCCAGTAGCGCACATTTTATATATTTATAATTTTAATATTGCATACTGACATAATTATTACTAAATTTATTGTTAATTAATCTATAATAATTTACGTATTATTCAAAAAATTAAAGCCAAAGAAAAAATGGTTTATTTAAATTCATTTTGCTATTTTGAAGATAAAATTTTTCCTCGGATTGGTAGTAGTGTGTATAGGCAAACCAAAATACACAAGTGCAAACATTTTGCATAATGTGCAATTATTTTGTACATTTAAATTTACCTCGAAATTTACTATGCGTTTGTAAACGCATAATTCTAATTTTATTTATACAATATCGTCTAATAAAAATTATATTAATAATTTTTTCCAACTTAGCCAAACAACCCCCTATCCCCAACCCAAAAGAATAATTTAAATTGGGATGGTACTTAAACTTAAACGCATTTTTAATTTTCGGATGCAAATTTCATCCTAATTCTAGTGCCCACCAAAAATTTCTCAATCAGACTAATAAAAAAAATTGGCAAGAAAGAAGAAAGCTGTGCAGCAATATCGCAAAATCCGGTTTTAAAGAGCAAAATGATGATCGATGCAAAATTTCGTTTATGGGTAGAAAAGCGGGTTGGTCAGACATCCACGTGTCGGTCGGTCTTCGACCTAACGACCCAGTAACGCATTGCTTTAGCTTTGCGATCTGTTGGCACTCTACAGAATGAATATTCTACCACGCACCTCACCATTGCAACTTATCTCACAATCGCTCCGCCTTTAGCTCAATATGTTCTTGATTGTCATTGCCAAATTAGCATTTTCCGCTACCACTTAAAGCAAGTGAACTATAATTTACAAACACTGGGAAATAATTTGCTAAAGCGCCATCTGGAAATGCGCTTTTAAATTTTTAATGATTTCGTAGAGGAAGTCGGTCTGTCCGCCGGTCGGTCTGTCTGTTGACTTTTTCAAAATCATTTATCTCAAAATCTACTTAACGGATCTCAAAGAAAATTGAATAAAACAAAAATTATTAACAAATATCTATAAATAATAAATACTTAAAATTAATCAACATAAACAATAAATACTTCTAATCTAATGTTTAAGTTAGCCTCTAAATGGTTCAAATTAATATGAAAGAAGTATAAAAAAATGATAACAAAGTCACTTATCAATTGAATGATTGATTAATTTTTTTTTTGTTTGGCCTTCCATCCAATCAAAATTAAACACATTTTTGATTCATAAAAAAAATATTTAAGCGGATAACAATTTATAAATAATTAATTCCTAGTATTTCGACGTCAAATCCCAAATAACAATAACAATATTAAAACGAATTTTCCAAAATCCAAACAGCTCAAAAAAATTCCCACAACAAAACCTAAGCCTCAAACTAAAAAAAACGATCTACCAATTAATTAAGCTGGTGCATACTACATAAGTTGAAGAAAAAAGCATTGACCCCTTGCAAGCAGACGCGATAAACACAAAAACGAAAATAAATCTCAACAAGCAAGCCAAGTATTTGGGATGGACCACCATCAACTCAAATTGTGTCGAAATCGAAACAAGCGGGTTCAAAGACCCCCATACCATAATCTTACTCAAATTGGACTTGGTAGGCCTTAGCAACCCCCCAAAAATTTTCGGCATACGAGTATTGATCATCCGCACCGCAGGAAAAGCGAGCAGGAAGGACCCTTCGAAAAATTTTGGTCGGTTCAATGACATTGCACTAGTGCACGTGGAATTGTTCTTACACGTGCCGTACCCGGCCATAGCTCCAATGCTTACCCTAGTTTTGGATGCCAAACGCATTTAAGCCTTCGGGTTCAACCTCCTCTATATAGGCATCGATGGACGCACTGAATTTTGTTGTCTTTTCAACACGAAGATGCGTTTCGAATTTTTCAAAATGTGGACTATTTGTTGCTGTTCAATATTGACAGGAAATTTTAATTAAAAAGATAACGTATCGGTGCGTTCCCAATTTTTGAAATTAAATAAACAAGAATATCTTGTAAGGGTTCAAATTTCAACAAAGAAGTTTTGAATAGTTGATAACTTCCTGGTGGATTTTTATGAATATTAACAAAAGCGCATTTGTAGAGGGCGCTTTCGTAAATATTCTAATAACAGAATACGACAACATGAAAGTTGTTACAAACAATTATCGCATTTGTTATCTAATAAACAGCAATTGCCTCATAGTGAAACGTAATTTATTGAGCGATAATGTTGATAGAAAATTTTTGGGCGCGCTTTATATTATGTTAATTGAATTTTCAACAAGGATGCAAGGTGCAAGATGCATATCTAAAAAGTACATTTTAATACTATATGAATAACCGGTCAATGATCTTCTTATGCACGTGGTGGCGTTGCACAAGAATCGAGTTCATTTTGGACCAGCCAAATAAGCTTCGACGTCGTTGACTCGACAGAAAAAAAACATATTTTTTCTTGTTATTTATTTGATGCCATCAGAAGAAAAAGAATAATAAGCATCAGACTGGAGATAGCGTCGTTGTTTAAGTTCAAACTGAATGTTGTCAGGTTATTATCAAGTACAAGCACGTATTTATGGTTTATGATGAGACGATCATTAGTTGGGCGAAGCATTATTGTTTCCATTTGGGAAATAAGAACAAATACATGCCAATATTAAAATTGTTAAGCTGGCTGGCGGTTCTTCAAGGAAAGAGAAACTTCACTATGTGCGTTGTTGCACTTTCTAAAATATACGAGTTTTTCTTAATTTGTGCAACACTTTGTCTACAATGGTAAATTAGGCGGTCTTTAAAGCAGACAAGTTCAATGCGACCTAGATTTTAGTTAAAATTTGGTTTATTTCCAATTATTTTTCTTCGCCCTCCAATAAATTCTTTGATATTTGTGATCGCTCTCAGCATCGAATTGTGACGATATTAAATTTTTTTAATACTCACTAATAAATATTTATTGCATCCCATGCAATATCAATTTCAATTCTATCTTAGCAGAACAAAGAATCTTATTAGATTCTGAACCACCCCAGCAGAAGTCTTGAAATTCAGCACTGCTTTTCTTAGGGGAGAAAATTAACGACTCTTGGCAATAAAATTTAGTTTCTCCTAAGCCTGGACAAACAATTTGTTATTATTGGTAGAAAATATTCCCTAAATAGAGGCTCTATTAAATTCATGCATCATAAATATTGAAAGTAGGGTGATTTTAGTCGAACCAAAACGAAAACCCGTGGTACATATTTAATCATGCAATAAGGGATGGCATCCGTTTGATGTCCACACATTAAATAAATTCCATCACCCCAAAATCCAATTACCAAAATGTAAATACAAATTCAACGAATCAACATTTTGATGCTTATTCTTCCACATCCTCAAGCATTCGAAGAAAACTCAACGACCTCACATCGACATCCAAACTATCCGCCCTTGATGAAGGCAAAAGAGAAAGTTTAATCTCGTCGTACACTCTCGATTTCAGTAGCGAGGGCGTAGTTTCACCCGCGTTAGGGTAGGGTTCATCCAGCTAGGGAGGCTCTACCACGTGGCGCAATGGGATGAGGTTATTGAACTATGGTGGCATTCCCCTAGGAGCAAACCAGGCTACGCAGCCCCGAATATTCGGGTCGAAAAGTGCGTATATTGCGTACTGCGCCTCTCTCGCTATATTTGGGGAATTGATTTTATGTAATGTTTGTTTAGTCGTCTTGCCCGATTCTAAAACTGGAAGGGTGGCGACCCTCTGCTATTGATTTTACCTACATATTTTATTTATACACGCATACGGCCTTTTTTTAAAGTGGGAGCAATTATAAATTCAAGCAGGTCATTGGGCTACATAACGCGCTTCATGGGTGCTAACTCGGGTGCTAAGTCGAGTAAAAAAAATTAAATATTTATGAAAGTCTAGTTCCCATATTTCGATTTTTGTTTTGGTAATAAATCACTCGCTCAAAAGGAAATCAAAATAATTAATTTGTTTAAACTTTTATGGCTTGCCATGTCGGAGAGGCCCTTCAGATGAGAACGCTATAATAACACCATTTATATGGCAGTAAATCTGTAAAGGAAAATAGTTTTTATGTTTTCCACTCTCATTTCGGAGAAGATTGATTTTTCTCGCGACAAAGAAACGTAGCATCATCTAAAGTTCATTCAACTTTTTTTGTAAACTTATATAAGTTCGATAATTAATTACCCACTTTGTAACAGATATTCATTAAATATTATCCAAATGCAATTTGTTTTGGTTGGATATTAATAGAATTTGTTTTCTATTTAACCTTGTTGTTAAGTCCAATTTTTTCCTCTTTTCAAAACGATTGTATTTGTTTTATCGGACCTTGAATATTGTTTGTTATTAATTTTCACCTTTTTTTTCGTAACTAATTTATAGTGATGGCATCAATATTTGCAAAAAGAATCCGCGCATCCGCTATATTTAAATTATTTTCGAAAATCGGTGTATAGAAGTCATGAACCTGCCAAAATTAGAACGAATTGCGTCAACAACTGTTTTGCTAATTTTAAAATAATATCAGTTATTAGTTTGCAATTATATTAACAATGCGACTTTGATAAATATATATTTATTTTAGTTGCACGAGGCATAATTGAGTAATTAATTAAAACGTTTTTCTAATCACATTAGCTAATAACGCACTACAATTTATATTCAATGAAATATTACACTATTTTTTATAAATAATTAAATAATATAAAAAAATCTATTGAATATTAAAAATAGATTCGAACAACGCGAGTGTAACCTTTTGATTTCATTTTTATTCAAATTATATATCATATTTTGTATTTTCCTTGACCTAAAAAAAATTGTTTATTGTATCTATTTGTTTACAAAAATGATTTAGATTTCAAATGAGCTTGCCAAATTTCAATGTTATAAGTACACGCACTTCTGCAATATATCTAATCTTTTTTTCGTCTACATTTAATTACTTTCCTTCACATAATATTATTTTGTGCTAAATAATTTCGAAACTCATTATACAAGGTGTTCAACAATTCGGTGTCAAGCAAAAACTTTCATTTATTTTAGATTTCTCACAAAAATTTAATTTACAAAAATGGATTTGCATGTTTAGAAAATAATTGGTCTCTCAAAAAATTCCAATAATAATTTTTCTAAGCCCAGTAAAAATTTGAATGTTAAAATTTTGGGCAAGACGACCAAACAAGTCCCACAAAACCAATTCGTTGCAAACATAACGCATTATAATAGATTGCATAACAAATTATTGGCGTAATAAATTTCATGGACAAGAAACTCTGTATTAGAAGTCTGAATTCCCACGAGCGAAAAACGAGGCACACTTAAGTTACGTTGAGATTGGTCAAGGTGGCCCTGACAATCGCTTGCGTTCGACGCACCAATCGGCCATCCTCGACATATCGAAAAGCTCCCCAATACAATAGCCGAAAAACTTTCCCTTTCGAAAATAGCCTGCATCGCAAAATGGTTATCACTTCAATATCGAAAAACAAACACACGTGTGTGTGCAATTTTCCTCGTGTAATATAAAAAATAATCGCTGTTAATGATTCGCTGGAAAAACAGTGGAAAAAACGAAGCAAAACGATCAATGTTTGTCTTGAAAGCCCGATAAAGGGGGGATATTAATGTACATTGGCCTCGATAGAACAGCATGCGGAGGTTCAGGACTACGTCGTTTCAATTTGGTACACGTGGAGAGGTTAATGCCCAATTTGTTAACGCATATTTTTTTCAGTCCGTTCTTTCTTTCATCATCATCGTTCGAAACTGATAAGGTTTCAATTTGTTGTTAAGATAGGCTCAGTCATTGTACTGGCTTCTGACGAGGTCAAATTTCGTTGGCTCAAAAATTGATGCTGTGTTGAACCCGTATAGGGCATTTAAATTGCTGCGGTGGACAAATAAGGCACTAAGTCAACGATTTTTGAATCGTCAATACAATTGGAATGTAAAAGACAAGTGCACAATAGCTCTTTTTTTTTCTTGTCAATTCTATAAAGAAAATTTTGACTTTTTTGTACTAAACAAAATTTTAAAAAATATTCTGGAGTTTTCTTAAGTAATTCTAGTTAATCTTTAACGCGGCAAAATCTTTAAAAAATAAATTGATCACTTCAGTTACGTTATGATAGGTTAATGATTTAGCAAAATAATTACTTTTCGTTATCTTAATATAATAAACATCGACCTAAATAAAATAAATCTAAAAATAGCCAAAAGTCGCAAGCAATAAAAATTAAAATTATTGAAAAGCTCGATTGAAAAAAAAGAATCGCAAGTCATTTTCTTGCAATAATTGCGCAATTAATTACTAATTATAAATGAAAGAATCCTGACCCATACTACATGCCAATTATTAAATCCTTCCAACAAATTACCGCGCCAGCAAACCCCAAATGAGAAATAATTTCGAAATCAAGTCAAATTAATAAACAAACAAAAACAAAGAAATCCAACCGTTTTATCAGCCTTATCAGTTCACATTTCGATTTATTATTACTAACAATAAATAAAAGTCGGAATGATAAATAAAGTTGAAAAAATACAATGCGATCGGACGCGAAATGAAACTACATAGTACTGTGCCTCCACGTGCCCGTTCTACACGAGCCAGACTTCAACCAGCACCAGGACAAGGGGGGACAAGGGGAGCACCAACAACAAGCATCGTCATAACTCGGAGCCTATCGCAACACCCCGAACATGTAGGAGGTAAACATTTTAGTTTGATTTTAGCCCAACGTAAAGGTGGTTCCTAAATTATTTCAAAGCTCATTTCAATACTAAAAACACATCAATCTATACAATCCTAATTACAATTAGTGCAACGATTCTATTCGTACAAACTTTTCATTCAACAATTATGACTAGCTGTCTGAAATTCGAAGAAAACTGACGAACTGAGGATAGGTCATGTAAGTAATATTTTGCTATTTAATTTTGGGGTTGCGCAATTTGGGCTCGATAGCTAATTTATGGCACTATTACGAATATTAAGGCTTTAAAGTTTTATAATTAAAGTTTTCGTCTTTTTGGTAAATTTGTTTCTTAAGTCTATTGTCAAATTAAATAAATCACCTAAAAAAGTCGAGCTTTTTCTACGAAAAAATAATTGTCGGTTGGGTTAGGACCAGTGCGGCGGTGTGCGGGTAGGCGAGGGGGTTCCAACTCACGACCTACGTCTCTTCGGATTGTCGAGGTCGGTGATCGTTGTAAAAAGCCAAGTGAGGAACTCCACGTGGAGGCGAATGACTATGTATCGAAAGCTCGTGCGACCTCTAATGCTTTTGCCCGGACTAAAACGAATGCACACATCGAAATCCACTAGTCATTCGCCTCAATGCATCATTCCTCGTGTCGCACAATTTGTAGGGCCCCCTGTCTATATATATTGATAAACATTCATTATTCACCACCAAATGTTTAAATATAGAAAAGTTATAATTTTATTGTTGAAATAATTTTCGACTGATTTTCTTCTTCCACCATCAACATTGTTGCGTTCATTGACTTGGCTTTTTCGGGTTCAAAAACCGACCCAAAGAGCAATCATAAATTTGGTGGTAAGTTCGATGGTTGGATTCCAAAAAGTCCCCCTCCCCTCACTGCTCCTACGCAATGCACACGCATAGGGCGGAGCTTGTTGAACCCCATCGTGCATTGTTATGGTGCACTTTCCATCACTTGTACGCAGCTTTACGCACATTTAGTGCCTTTCTGACCATCGTCGAGTCAACACTACCTCATCATCAGTGCTACTTAAAAACAAAAAATTGTACAATGGCCCACAGTGGTCCTAGCGCGGTTAAAGTTAACGAGGTCCAAGAGGCTTATATTAAAAGTCTGATTTTGAAATGCAAGACTGAACGAGAAGGTATTCATTTTTAAATTATCTAGTAACTTGTTTTTTATTTTTATAAAAACTTGTTTTTGTTTTGAGGGGTTGTTGTCAGTGTCGGTCATCCAAAAAATCGTTAAATATTTCGTCGTAGAATAAATTATTTTGTTGGATATTTAATTTTTTTATTGCATAAAAATTAATTAATTTGCTAATTTTTCAAACAATTAAAATAGTGAGAAATTTATCGTTAAAAAAATTCTTATCAATTTTAATAAAATATTTACATAAATACTGATTAGTTTATCAATATTTAACTTATCAATTAGAACACACACAACTTAAATAAAATTGTGGCCAACAAAAATTCTACAATCAAAAATTTGAATTGCAGATTCGAATTGCGAAGAGCCGGAGATGGTTGGATATTACAGCGAAGCTCAAATGCCAATCGCCCATCCCGTCCAAGTATCAACCGCTGAAGAAAACCGCATCAAAAAGTTGGTCTGCAGTCCTGATTTGCCAATCGCTGAATTCCCAGCGAAACTGTCCACTAGCGCACCAATCGAACAACATCAACCAGCCACGAACCAGTGTCTGATTTGCAATAAAATGTATTCGTCCAAATCGGCGTTCCAAGCGCATCAACGCACCCACACTAAAGAAACGGAGGACCCGTACAGATGCAACATATGCTCGAAAACATTCGCGGTGCCTGCTCGCCTAACGCGTCACTATCGCACGCACACCGGCGAAAAGCCATTCCGTTGCGAGTTCTGCAACAAGAGCTTCAGCGTCAAGGAAAACCTAAGCGTACATCGACGTATCCACACCAAAGAACGGCCGTACAAATGTGAAGTCTGCTCGCGAGCATTCGAACATTCAGGTAAACTGCACCGACACATGCGCATCCACACCGGCGAACGTCCGCATAAATGCAACGTATGCTCGAAGACGTTCATCCAAAGCGGCCAATTGGTGATCCACATGCGCACACACACCGGCGAAAAACCGTACGTCTGCACCGTGTGCCAGAAAGGCTTCACTTGCAGCAAACAACTGAAAGTGCATTCGCGCACGCACACCGGCGAAAAGCCCTATTCGTGCGAAATCTGCGGCAAATCCTTTGGCTACAATCACGTTTTGAAGTTGCATCAAGTCGCGCATTACGGCGAAAAGGTCTACAAATGCACGATTTGCAACGACACGTTCAACTCGAAGAAAAGCATGGAAGCGCATATTAAGAGCCATTCGGACGCACCGACTGCGCCAACGCCGCCCGCATCGAGCGCGAGCGATTCGTCGTCTTGCTCAAGCAGCGGAAGCGACAAAGAGAATTCGTCGCTTAGTCCAGCGCTGCCTTTAATCCAAGAGCAGCCAGCTTCGCTCACTTCGTACGAGTCCGACTTGCGTTATTATCTCTACGCACGCGATCGACTCACTCCGACGTATTCGCCGCACAGCTATCCCAATAACGGAGTTGAGTTGCTCGCCGCTGCAGCGTCCGCTGCGACTGAGCGCGATGAACGTCTCCGAAATTCTCAGGAAGTTGTTTTATACAACATTATCTCAAAAACGCCGGCTTATTTCACATCGCCGGTTCAGTATAAGCCGCTGAATGCTGGTGATGATATACGAAGGCGTGTGGAAGCGGCGCTTGCTGTTGAAGAGGAGAGTCATGTCGAAGCGGCGATTATTACGCCGCCCAGTTCGAATCCGGTGTCGCCGGCGCCGTCTGTTTCGCCGCCGGTGTCGCCCGATCCGGAGCTGAGTTTGCCGCCTCGCAAGAGGTCGAAGATGATTTTGAAGTCGATGGAGGAGAGCATTGATTTGTCGCCGGTGAGGTACAGTTCGGTGATACACTATGCGCGAGCCTCGTAATTTACTTACCAAAAATTTTGGATTTTCTAACTAGGCTTTATTTTTTTAAGTTTGTCTGTTTAATTTATTATTTGGTGCGCGCAAGACTTTTTTCAAGAAATTTGTTTCAGTAGGATTATAAGTAACTTTTATTTTTTCTGTGATAAAAGACTGTATGTAAATCAACGTTTTACCTCATGGCAGTGCCTAAAATTGATGGCTTTTGGCCTGTTGCAATATTTGCATATATTGTGTGTTATGTGCGTGTTTTATGTTTGGTTTATTTGTCGGAAGCATAGAACACCAATCAAAACATAGCATCTCATTTATTATTATTATTAATTTTTAATTAAAATTTGTGTAATATTAATTGTATTTTGATTTTTAATTCCAATGTTTGATTGGAAGAATAATTATTTAGCGTGGAAAAAATGTTGTAGGCGTGTTTTATATTAAATCTATAATATATTGTTTATATATTTCTAATTGTTTACTTTCCATTATGTAAAAGTGTACTGTATTCTCTAAGTCTGAACCGTTTGAAAATAATGGTATAAATAAATTATTGTATTCCTTATCATCAATGTAATTGTATATGGATAAATCAATTCACAAAAAAATTAAAATGTATATTAACTATTTCTCCAGAGTACTTATTTCTACCCACAAACCCCAGATAAATTATTAATAAATAAAAATTTAAAATATATTAATAAAAATCGAATAAAAAAATTAATTAATAATATAAATAAAAATGCTATTTTTGACTTTAAAATTTAAACAAAGTATTAAAGTAATTTAATGGGTAAATATCGAGGTAAATATGCAATATTTTATGATTATTAATACTTGAATTTATATATATTTTTTTTAAAAAAGTCATCAGTCTCCATCTATCGGGCAATAGCCTTAATATTTTTAGATACTGAAACGAATTGGCGCGAAATCTTTTACCAATTAATTTCTCAATCTATCTAATTTATTTGGAATAAATATTCAACTACAAAAAAAAAACCACTAAACTGTCTAACAAAATTTAATATTCCAAAATGAAGACATCACCAACCACAACAACAATTACAAAGAAACACTTTTTGCATCCTCCTCCTCTCGAAGCCGCTTCAAAAAAGTCTCATCATCCACATAACTGCAAACCAGCTTCTGCAAACCAAGTTTGGGCGAATGATTCTCCGCTTCCGTAAACGTTTCGCCATCTAAGCACCCCAACACACCCTTATACTCGCCGGGTAACAAACTCTTAACCATATAAGGCCCCTCCAGCTCATATCCCAACTTCCTATAATAATTCCTCGTCCCAACTCCGGAAATCACCGCAATCTTCTTCGACCCGTGCTCTTTCATCGCTATATCTTCCGCCGTTTGCATCAACAGCCCCCCATACCCTTGATGCTGAAACTTCTTCTCGTCTCTGCCACTCACAGGCACCACGCTACCATAAACGTGCAACTCCCGCACAATCGAACAGCCTCCCAATAACTCCGGCCGATACGTATACTCTTCCGAGCACTTTCGCAAACGTAGCAATCCAATCAAAATATCCTGCGTTGGGTCCTCGTAACTTAAGAAAGTCTCCCATCCACCATTCGCATAGTAATCCCGCCGAACAGGCTCGACGTCATTCGGGCGAATCTTTTCGTGGATCTCGGTAATCCCAACTTCGCGCGTTCGAACATCCCGACATTTTAATCCCAGATCTTTCATTCTAGCCAAAGCTAATTCGCGCAAGTTGCCGTGCTCTACACCAGAGCTTACTAGCGGCATTGGGATGTCGCGTTGGACGCGGTAGACTCGCGTCCATGGAGGTACCAAAGCCAGAATCTTGGCGATTAAATCTACTAGTACTGATGGGGGGTAGCTTTTGTATCTACCACTTTTCCATAGTTCGTATAAGCCAGTACCACGGATTACTAGTGTGGGGTAGATTTTTAAACCGTCAGCTCTGAATGCTGGGTTTTCGAAAAATTCCTTGTAGAGAATAAATAAATTCAAATTTAATTAAATTAACTGTTACGATTAAATTAATGTCAATAATTCTAATTCGTTAGTCTTTGAGTTAAGCGTGCAATTAATAGTAGCGATTTACAAGCACCTAAGCAATATTTCCGAGCACTAAATATATCTAGATACTCACAATAAATTGTTCGATATCGCGCTCCAAATCAACATTGGGCAAATCAGGCATCATATGTGCCACCACTTTAAATCCAGCATCTTTCGCAATACTAAAAGTCTCGCAGACAGCTTCAACCGTATGCCCCCTATTCGTATCAAGCGCTACATCTTCGTAGACAGATTGCACCCCTTTAAAATCAATTTATAATACTCCGACTACCATAAAAAAAAAATAAAAAATACCAATTTCCAACCTAGTACATCCATACTTCAGCATATCAGACAAATGCCGCTCCAAACAATAATCAGGCCTAGTTTCAATCGTAATTCCAATACATTTAACATTCGAGCGTTCAGAATACTTAACCGCCTCTTCAACGGAGCTACTTTTATGCCCTGAGAGCGCATCGTGCAGATTGCGAATGAAATAATCACGATACTCTTCCGGCAAGCTCATAAAAGTGCCCCCCATAACAATAAATTCGACTTTGTCGACCGAATGGCCGAGTTGTTTCAATTGCTCGACGCGATGGCGAGTTTGTAAGTAAGGATCGTACCTGGCGCGAATCGCTCGCATTGAAGTCGGTTCGTATCCGGTGTAACTTTGGGTAGAGTATTCGAAATCGGAATCGGGCCCGCCTGGACAATAAACGCAAATGTTTCCGGTCATGTTGATGTGTGGGCAACGATGTGGTTTGCACATAACCGCCACAACTGCAATCTGTATACAGAACATTTTAAATTTTTGTTGCAACCCAAGAAAATTTGTATTTTGATGACATTAGTCATGAAACAATTGAAGAATGAAAACGCACCCCACTCGCAGTTCGAATCGGCTTTGCAAGCAGCTTGGGGACGAGGATTTTCTTGTAATCTATAGGCACAGCTGCGATGATGTCCACTAAACGTGGTGAAGATTCTAAGCCATATTTGGAAGCTACTCTATGTTTGAGAGCGTTTAGGTTTACATCTTTTTTGTCTTCGTGAGCTTTTATTAGCTGCTGAACCACTTCGGCCACGGTGATTACTCGCTTTTCTTCCAAAGTCAAATGGGAAAATTCTGCAATTACAAACCATGTTGTACAACCATATTTTGAATATTAGGCAACGATCCATGATATTTAATCGTTCTAATTGTTAGTAAAACGTTCTAAAACCAATATTTGCGTACCATTTTTCTTTTTTCCCATGTTTTCCACCAGTATTTCCTAATTTATTTAGAAAAGCCTTTTCAAGTTCACAAGTGACAGTGACACTTTGAGGTTATGTCACGTTAATTCTTTTTCTTCATTCATTTAGATTCAATTATAAATTGTTCATATTATTAATAAATAATGCTATTAATATACTAAATAATGCGATACAGCAATAAATACCAACATTTAAAGCTTAATTTAAATAAAAACAAAATGTTGTGCAATAAAACGCTTTCCATTGAACTGCACCAGCGTCATGTATTTTCTGACTACAAATTAATTTAACTTTTTGAAACGTAGTGTTAATAAATTAATTATCCTTATACTGCCTATTCTATTCAATAGCCACATAAAAACGTGTATAATACAACAGAAAAGCTATTAAACTTCAAATCGTTTTGCACTATTCGAAAGCACTTTTTAGTTCCCAATCAGCCCACTAGTATACAACGGCGTAAATCTCGATAATGTTTGGCATTTTTCTCAGTCAGCAAATGGCGTCAAGGCGGAGGTGTACTAAAATTTTCTGCGTAAATAATGAATGAATCGTATTCAACCACAACAAAACACCACCAAACCGGTACAAATCGATCAAATCTGGTATGTTACTAATACACACCGCCAACTTACACTATTCTCACGTAGTGTCAAAAACCACCCCGAAACAATGAACGAAGAAGTTGATGTTAAACTTGAAGGGAAGCTGGAAGAGCCGCAAATCTGGCCTCCGCTGGATAGTGCAAATGTAAGCCCTCTAGCAACTCAACACCTAACAATCGCAATGCCCACAACTCCACAGGGTGCACCACTGGTGAATCAAGGCGTCGAATACGACTTGCCGTTCGAACTGACTCAACAAGGCTGGCGAAAGTTCTGGTCGAAACGCGAGAATCGCCCCTACTTCTGGAACAAACTGACTGGTGAGAGTTTGTGGGAAATGCCGATGCTTAAACCCCACTTTGATCCGATCACGGATCCGCTGGGTATCTGCGCCGCGCCGCCCGCCGTGCTGTTGCCCAACGGACCGCTTCCCGTTGCTAAGCGACGCGCTTCCGAGGACCTCAGCAGTCCCCAACAGGCGAAAAAGTTTATTTTGGCAGGCCCATGGGATTTGGATGTGATGACCAATGTGATAATTCCGGAACGGAATCCGTGTAGTTTTATGCATTCGCATCCGGAAGTGGAGACTTATAGGTGTAGTTTGTTAGCGAAATTGAGACAGTGCTATCAAGAATTGTGCCATTCGAGACTTTCCATTGATGCGCCGAAGGATTCCTTCAATCGGTGGCTCATGGAACGCAAAGTTGTGGATGCAGGTAAAATTTGTCTTCCAAATTATTATTTACCATCTTCAATTTTATCTTGATTGTAGGTTTCGATCCGCTTCTGCCGAGTATGTGTTTCCCTGAAATCTCACCCTGCATGTACAATGAAATTATGAATGATATTCCGATCAAGTTGATGCGTCCGAAGTTTACCGGTGATGCCCGAAAGCAGTTGTCGCGCTATGCGGAAGCGGCGAAGAAAATTATGGAGTCCGGCAATGCTGAGGCGGAAAGTCGCAAAGTGGTGAAATGGAATGTTGATGAGACTTTCCAGTGGTTGAGGAAAACGTTGGGTGCCACTTACGATGATTTCCAGGACCGATTAGCACATTTAAAGCAACAATGTCAGCCGCATCTCACCGAAACTGTAAGTAAGGAATGCTTCACATTATAGATAGATTTATTTTCCTTCGGAATAAATATAAGTATGCAACCAAATATTCATTGTATCTTGTTAATCCATTGAAAATCCATAAACTAATTACGATTGTTGGTTTTAAAGGTGAAAACATCAGTCGAAGGTATTTGTCTGAAAATCTACAATTTATCTTGTGATTATACGAAGAAGGTGAAAGACAAAACCGATGCAATACTAAAAGAGCAAGGATTGGAACTTCCACCGCCGATATCTATGGCGAATACGCGAAAAGTGTGGTGCTACCCCGTGCAATTTTCCATTGTATGTCCTCGACTACCGGTAGTCGAGTATCTGCCAGATCGCGATCAGGTTCTGTTGCGATTTCAAGGCGACACCCTTGCCATCAATAGCACGCATTTACAAAAATTGGTAAGCAATTAATGTACAAAATAAATTAAATTTCACTAAATTCGAAATTATTTATAGGAGCATTTGTACCGACATAGTTGCTTCGACGACAAAAAATTCGAGGTGTTCATCCCGCGAGTTTGGGTGATGTTGAAGCGCTATGCCACTTATGTGGGCGTAAATCCATCATCGAATGCAGCTGCGAATATGGATATTAAAGATGTCCAAGCATCCTTACCCGTTACAGTATTCGAGTGTCTTAATCGAACGTTTGGTGTAACGTTTGAGTGCTTTGCTTCTCCTTTGAATTGTTACTTCAAGCAATATTGTTCTGCGTTTGCGGACTGCGACTCGTACTTTGGAAGCCGAGGGTACGCTTTTACCCTTAATTATAAATACATTATAATAACAATTCCAATTTGTTAGGCCGTTTCTTCAACTGCGCGCTGTTTCGGGTTCGTTCGAAGCGCATCCTCCGTTCAGCGAGGAATTGATGGAAGCGTCCGTTAATCATATGGAACGCCTACTTAGCGAAAGCCCGGAACCCTTAAGTTTCATAGTATTCATGCCCGATTATAGAGAACCGACGCCGACTGCTTTAATGCGATTGGAATCCAGCCAGTTCAAAAGGAAACAAGTCACAATCCCGGCGTTCGAGCATGAGTTCCGGCACGGCTTCCAACATGTTCTCAACAGGTAATTATTCGATTTTTCTAGTTGACCCATATATAAATAATGTTGCTAGGTCGGAGCTGAATGTGCGATCCGTGCATGGAACGGTAATGGTGTGGCTGCAGAATTCATCGGGCCATCAACGATGGGAACCATCAGAAGATCGAGTGCAAGCAGTGCTGGAAGCGTTCAGGCCGGGTCGAGAACGCGAACGTGATAGACAGGAGTTATTAAGTCCGACAAGACAAGGCAGTACATCGGACACTAAAGATGTGCTAGTACATTAAATCAATTTGTGAATTCTAATTTTTCGATTCGAAATTAATGGCATTTATATTTTTATTTCCTCAAGTAAGTCGGTTTTTTATACGTTGAGTTGAGTGGTTCGAACTTTTACACTTCAGCTTAACTTCAGTTTATTTCTTAAGTTGACTCTCGGATCGCTCGTTAATTGTATATTGTTATCACTTATAACGAAAGTACCTGAAATTTGTTTCTTCTATGTAATTGAGTCTTTGTCTTGTGTTTTATGAATAATTGAGTGAGTAACTAAATTGTAAATACCTATAAATAAAACTATTTATATTAAGAGAATTTTTATGCAGAACGAGTTCTTATATTATTCGAATTTTTTTGTATTATAATACACCATAGAGATTATTTTATTAACAATAGTATGCTTTTGTACAGTATAGAAAACAAACTTAAGGCAGCAGCACTACGTAGTTTTTCGTTTGTTTTTTTGATATATTTAATATATGAGATACAATAATAAAACCATAAGAATTCGAACCAGTCTTCTTTCTCATCCTAGTTTTGCTCATCCAGGAATTTCTGCAGCAAAGCATTAGCTAACGGAATCTGCAGCTGCTCGGTACCATCAGCCGACCTCTTCAGCTTCACCATCTTATGATCGACAAACTCCGTGAGTTGCGCTCGCAAAGCCAAATCCGAACTGACAATAAACGCCTCTCGACAAGCCATGTACAAATCCTTGAAAGCAATTCCTTGATAATATTTACTTGAATTCTCAAGCTGGTGTTTCACAATCAGCAAATAAATGCTCTTCGAATTGGTAGTGAGTGATAGAAAAACATTTCTCAATGAGCTTAGAGCCAAATTGCCAGTCTTCTGGACCATCATCGACCGTTCGAAGGAAGTCTCTTCCAAATAAGGCAAGAACGAAGTGACATCAAACCAAATATAGTTGAATTTGCTCAATTTATTGTGGTCCCAAATTATCGGCGCGTTAATGTGATCGATCGAAGCGATTAGATGAATGTTTCGGACGGCGGCCAAGCGAGCTAAAACATTCTGCGCTTTGCTATTGCGAATCATATCGCCTTCAATGTTGTGCACAATTAAATATAAGTGAGATTCTGGAATGCGGTTGAATTCCTGCTCGATTAAATCGCAGGCTTCGAAAATATTTCCGGGATTTTCCTTGAGTTCTAGCAAATCGACGATAATACTGTCTAGGATGTTTTTAATTGATAAAGTTGGAAAGAATCCATTTACTACAATTACTGGCAGGTCTTTCAAGTAATCCATGTGGAAGCTTTTAAGTATATTCCGCTTTGAACCCAAGCCAAATAAAAGTATGTTGAAATTTTCGTTCAATAAGTAGAGCCATTTTTTAAATTGGTTCTTGTTCGATTGAGTGAGAGAACTAATAGCTTTTTGGTGCGACTTAGTGAGTTGCATGTTCGCCAAAAGTGCTTGCAATTGATATTGCGGCAAACGCGGTGTTTCCAATTTCTCAAGCGTGTTGTTCGAAGTGCAAATTTTCGAAGATGCACTGTTCGAAAAGTACTCATCAGTCATTATAGTGTACTTATTACTGGCCACTTTACGAGGTCTTAATTTAATGTTCGAAAGCTTGCTTGCGGTAATTTTCCCAACTTGTTTTGCCAGTGGTTCTTCATCTTCGCTGCTACTTTTCTCGCTTTCTTCTGCATCATCCTCGCTGCTGCTACTATTCGAGCATTCGTACTCACTTTCGCTATCGTCTTCCATCATCTTCATAGCGATAGTTTTCTTCATTTTATCGCGCTTTTTCAGACTACATGCTTCAACCACTTTGCGCGCCAAACCGTCGCGCTTTTTGCTACTGCGAATCTGGAAGATTTCTTCGCCATGAACCAGTTCATTATCGTGGAATAGTTTCGGCTTTTCTATGTTATCGGTAGATTTGTCTTCATTATCGTCGCTCGATAAGAATGGTTGTTCGTCATCACTTTCAATGTTGGCTACGTATCCTGACGTTTTTAGTTTACTTGTGTAGAGAGATTCTAGTGCTTTTAAACTTGGTTTCTTCATTCTCCGGCCTTTTCGAATCACAGGAGATTCATTTTCGAAACTTGAATTTAAATCGCTCATTGTTAATCCTATTTGTTTTTGTTGATGTGCACTTGTTTATCACTTTTTGGGGTTAGAATATTTGAATGAACTATTGCAGCGCTCTCTATATGAACTAATATAAAACTTGTAATTTTAAATGTATTGTTGGTTGTCTAAGCAGCAAGATAATCATTGTAAATTTGTAAATTTTGTAAATAATTGTAAATTTATATTGAACATAATTATTTAAGTTGGGACTAAATAACTTATTTTATATTTAGATCATATGTATTTAATTCCTCAAAATTACCGATAAATTAGATTTCAATAAATACCAATTAGACATTGTATTAATAATAATAAATTCAAGTGTTGCTTTGTCATTCGTTAGTTGTATTTGTACTATTGCAATGTATTGTGTATGTATTTATTGCAAAAATTAGAAAATCCAATTTGAATTTAGCGCCTAAAGTTTTCGCGGTGGCATCTTCAACAGTGGGCGGAGCTTTGTAAAAGGCGCGAGAAATGGCCGTAGCTTGTCATTTGAGAAGAACAATTTCGAAAAAACAATTTAAATATGAATAATGAACTAACCATTTTATCCTTGTTAGTTGTTTTCCCTCGCAGATGGAATTATTCCGTTATTCGTCTTCACTATTCACTATCACTACACAATTTCACACTGCACTGCACGATTATCACACTTTTTTCACAAATCACAATCTTTATATTTACTTCCTCACCGCCGAAGAGGAAGTAAGGTGTATTATTATTAATTGAAACTCTACTATAAAAAATGATGTCAATTGACAACAATCAACATCAGGAGCGATCCGTACTGCTCCACAAGAAAACGACAACTGACCGGATGGATGCGCCGCGCAGCTATTTATAAACTTTTCCAAAAATGCAGAAAAATCCCTAGATTTTGAAAATTAATTAGCTGTTTGATTATAAAAATGTAAATTAACAATACTTGAGGCTCCCTATTAACTATGTTTGCATTTTAAAAGTATTTGGAAGCCAATTCAAAGCGTAATTAACATTTTAGAAAATTTTAGTAACTATTGAAATCACTAGATTTTCCCCTGATTTTTCCAACATTTTAAAGCTGTCAAAATTTGATATTATTTTAATTGATTTCTTAATAAATACAGCGTTTATCCCTGATTTGACTGCTTCGTTTTAATTTCCTTGTCCTAAACTACCCCCCAACAGCTTTTGGGTCCGATCGAAAACCAAAAAAAATCAATCTTTTAATGAAAAAATTGGGACTCTGGGGCCTTAATCCTCCAATTTCTTAACGTATATACATAATTATATAAATAATTTAGGATTAGATAAACTCCCGTATTGTACCAAATCATGGATGCCCACCGAAATAAATTCAAATTTTGGCATAGAAGTTTTGTTGCGAACATAGGTTAAAACCAAGTCCAATTTTGAGCCAAACCGTACAAATTGCCCCACAAATGGAATCACATTCTTGTGTACAGTGCCGTTGCGAACCTTTCTGAGCTTAATTGTAGCGGTCCCACCCTGGAAATTATGAAATATTCCCTAAAAGCGTACGCAATGTAAACAACGGGCCCGAAAGTGCTCCAAACTCTTTGTCAAAGACAGCCCCACTAATTTACCTATGCAAACTGTAGTTGATACACAATATCGAAGCTGGTAACAGAAAAGGATTCATGATTGCAAGTTTTGAATTGTCCCAACTCAACTTCAAGTGTTGAGGTTAAACCCGCAAAGCAATTCGTGTCAAATCAAGGGGGCCCCGAGCAAAAGATTCACTGGCAAGTCGATTTTTAGAAGCCCAACAATGCCTCGATAGCAGAAAAGAAGCGGAGGAGCATTCTGGGGAATTCAGCGGATGCAAACCAAATAAAGTGGAGGATAACTGAGAATTTTTGAGGCCTAGGACGAAATTCAAGGACCAAGCTGCTGCGATTTGATTCGGAAAGGTAAGGAGCACGATGTGCTACATATATTTGATAATTTGGCTGTAATATTTTCGCACAATCCGCTTTTCGGTTTTTTTCTCGGAAGCGCAACACGGGATTTCGGGTCCGCAAGTGGTCAGTGGGTTTGAAAAACTGGGAACCGATGAAGGGAAGGCGAAATTGTCTGCAGATATACTTATAGCCAAATATTTGCATTTATTTTGAACTAATATTATTTTTTATTGCAGGCGCAAGAATATGCGGCGAAGAATGGGCGGGGAATTTTCTTGGACCAACAATTTGGTCAATTTGTATAAGGAATTGTTGCTGGTGACTGGATAGTGGGACTAAGGAATTAATTGAACACTTCAGCTCCAACAAAATTATTTATTTTTAATAGAAAATAGGTAGGTATCAAATTATAGTTTATTTGTTTGCCAAAAATATTTGAATTTCTTACTGGAAACTCTTCTGAAAATTTCAAATTCGAGTATGTTCAAAAATTTGGGAATTTTTTTCAAAAATTTATACGCGGATTTCGAAATTTTCCAGATAGTTTCTTGGAAATTCTTAAAATTCTTCGAAAAATTATTGTCCCCATCGAGATTAATGCAACCCCTCATATAAGTCACCCCACCTTGCTGTACCTGGACATGTTCTGGGTACGCCTCTTATACCTGCGGCTGCAGGTTCAAACTTTTACCCTCCATCTAATTTCTTTTTGGTTGCAGCGTAGAAGGTGTATCCAAATGAGGGCCGCAGCTTTTATTTGTCGCCGGTTTATAAGTATATGGGGCCCTTTTTGACCAATCAGCCAGTTCAGAAGTTGGGATTTTGAAAAAAGGGGCCTATTGCAGAATTATACTGGTTAGTGCTATTCCGATAGATGGAGCGCTTCTCGACTCGATGTTCGTATATAATCGGAACATTTGAATGAAAATTTTTAGGAAAGAAATACTTTAGGGGGTTGCGACGCCGAGCACCGTTCAGACTTTTCAAGCTTTTGTAAGACAATTTTAGAAAAAATAGTTATTGAAAAAAATTAATGAACAAATTAATTATAAACTTTAATTAGTAATAATTTATTTATATAAAAGTCGTCAACCAGCAATACACCTTTTGAAACTAGAAATGAAATAATTTCTCGATGTCCCTGATTGATATATTTTGATTGATGTGTGACAAGTTACTTTGGGAAAGTCTGAACTTAGACTAATTTGGAGAAAACGTTCTACTTTTATTTTACGATCTGTTTAAAAATTAAATAATAAATTATTTGGCGCTCAACAATAAGACTGTATAATTGTTTATTTAATAGCAGCCTTGTTTAAAAACCTTGTTTACCAGAGGAAATTAAATTATTCCTGATATGATAGTTAAATAAATAAATATTCCGACAAAGAAAATATTAGGTAAAATTATTTAAAATCATTTGAACTAGTCGCGAGTGCTGAAATAATTTTAAATTCCCAATACACACAGCATACTATAATTAAACAAAAATATTCCCCCCTATCCCGATCTATATTAAAATGCATCCGAAATGCATTCACTGCACATGCACATCCGCTCAGCCAAAAAGAAAGGGGGTAGTTATTTCGGGACTAGTAAAATAAATAAAAACAATCTAGACTGGCATGGAGAAACCGCGACGATAGTGGGGCAACCTCATGTAGAAGGCTGCGAAATTCAGATCGAACGTCAACCAATTTATGTCCGATTCAATTTCATAACAAACAAACTATTCGATTTCATGTATAAATTCTAAGTCTGGTTCGGGTTGATTTTTTGAACGGAAGCGGAAAAAATGTGCACACTAAACTGTTCGAACGAATCGGGGCCTTACGATTTGGCCTGCCAAGCCCCAGTTGGTGCGGGAATATGCGGCGAAACAAAAACCTTGCACATCATCAACGAATTCAAGCGTTTGTACGAAGAGAAAATGCACCAGATCGACGTCCAATCGGCTGGCGATCACATGGAGGTAAATTTCGAATTTTTTCTATTTTTTTCTCAATCCACTTGAACTCGTCTGAAATTAAAATGTGGTGGGTGCGGCTTGGTGACGTCGCACCCGAACTTGACCGATCATTTTGGCGCCAAATTCAAACTCTTTTTGTTGCAGCAAAAGCTGAAATTGCAGCAGGAATGGATCGGCGATTTGACCGAGCAAAACGAAATGCTGGTCAAAGCCGTCGAGGAATTGGAATACGAAGCCACCGAACGCGTGCAACTGCTCGAAGACAAGCTGCAGCAGAGTGCCAAATGTATTTGTGAGGTAAGTGCCCCAAAAATGCCGCCAAACTAAGCGCTTTTATTTAATCGGGTTCGCAATTAATTTTAATGAGCCGCGAAAAAAGTGCACCGCTACTTGCACAAAACATTTTTCCTCGCCTCCAGTGAAAATCCTTTTGTTCCGCTCCTATCCAAACCGTAAGTTTCAATTCGTTCGCATTGTTGAATTTAATACTGGCAAAATATTTTCGGGCTGCAGGTGATGAAAAAATACAGGGAGCACGACGTTACTGACGATTTACTGCGCGAACCTTTGCAGAAATTGTTTTATCTGGAGAACGATCAGAAGAACCTGCTGGAGTTTATCCGCCGCATTCGGGAGCGGCAAGATTGGAGTTTGAATGGGCTGAAGTTTTATGATGTGTCGCAGAATGATTTGTTGGGCGAAAGCAATGCTGCTAATAAGTATGAATTTAATTTTGCTAAACTTTGGCTACATTTGGATTTTTTTTTAGTTACTTAATGAAGTCTGATGACAAATTAAATAAAGCGCCTTTGGAGGTAGGCAAGGTGAAGGTTTCCTTTTCGGTTAGAAAAAATTTAGTAGCTGCTAAACCTAGTACCAATTAATTGTTTAATTAATTAACAGTCTTGTACACCGCTTTCGTTAATCAAAAAAATCTAATCCTAATTGGGCATTTCATTTCTTTAAAATAAGATGCTTACAGCAATTTGCCATACGATTTTATTTAAATAATAATTTATTTTATAGGCCGAGAAGAGTGCAATCCAAAAAGAAACGTATGTAAAGCAACACGAAAATATTTTCCATTATTAAAATGTGCTTTTTTCCATACAGGGAAGTGTGCGATTTGAAATGCAAAATCGACCACTTGAATTCGTTCGGAGATGTCGAAAATATGTCGAAGGAACTTGCCCATAAGCGCGAAGAATGCGAAGTTATCAAACAGGTAAATTGCTTATTTTTCTAATTAATATATTGCGTTTAATTAAAATGGTAAAAAAGCTGTACGTATGTTCGTAAACATTGATATGCCATTAATTAAAATTTGCATTACTAATTTGAATGGTTTGTTTACCATTAAAATGCATTTTAATATCGTTAGTGCGTTTATGATAGGCAACTTGCCATACACATAATTCAATAATCGTCAAATATGTTGGAAATTAGAAAATATTTTTCAAATTTTCGTGGAGAAGATTTGAGTTGGTTACTTTAATGTCAACATATTAAAAATTCAGACACTTCTGTTGAAAATTGTTTGAATTATCGAGGTTTATTGAATTTATGTGTATGACAAGTTGCCTATCACTTTAATAGTTGAATAGTGCGCTAAGACATTTTTTCGTCGCTTTTTCGCAATTAAAAATTAATTATTATTATTTAATATTTATTAAAATCAATACCGTCGCAAATTAATTTCTAAAAGAATATTGAAATAATTTAAAATATTTGGACAATTATGATATTTTTTTATAAATTTAATATTTTATTTTAAGTAACAAAAATATTTCTCAGTAAAATGGGCAGATAAAATTCAATAATAAAATAGACTCACAGTTTCATCCCAAATCCACGTACTTTTCCATTTTCGTTACGAAATATACATTCGCTACATCTCCGCCTTCAAGATTTATCTCTGCAAAATTCAAACATTCCAAGTAACACTATTAATAATAATTAAATTAAAAATACATACCATAACTATCAAAAATATTCCTAGGAATGATTTCGTATTCACTCACAGTAAACCCAGTAGTAACTTCAGTACCTTCCACTTTCGAAACCATTTTCACAGACCAACAAACGGGATTCAACCTAAAACTTCAAATGAACACCCTTTTCTAGCAAACTTTAATTATTACACTTACTCAGACACTAAACGATAATCCTCCTTATCCAATTTAAACGAAAAATCGCACAACTGTTTCTGTCTTGTAAAATTCTGACCGCTACTTTTACCCAAATATGTTGCAGAAATTTGCTCGTAAAACTGATCTGCACTGGCGCTCGATAGTTTATTCGAACTATTGTTCAGTAAATTGACCAGTTCGGTGGCGGTATGCAATTGGTGGATGTATGAAAGCTTCTTTGCATTTTGCGGTAGATTTTTGTTGGACAATTTTGCGCTAATGCTTACGCGCGATACGCGTTTCGATAAGTTTTCCACTGCGAAATCGTCACACAAATTTCTAAAAGAATAATTTTAATACTAGTAATAATAATTAATCGTAAAACTTACGTCCAGGTTCCGGCAATCGCCCGTTTGGCGTACGAATAATAATAGCTCAAAATGCGCGAGTAGTTATTCATCAAACATTCCACACTGAGTTCGAATAATAATTGCAAAGCGTTCGAAAAATTAATTGTGGGAATCGCCACTTTTCCATCAATAATGCCAGTAATAATTTTACCGATTGTCGAATTACTTTCGATTGGCTGAAATATTTTTTTCTAAAATTCTAAACGCTATAATATTAATGCAAAGTGGCTTACCGGAATATGAACTTCGGTGTCTGCCAGACTTTCGAAGAAAAATATAAGCGAATCTCTTAAGCTAGCCAAATTTTCGCAATCTACAAACATATTAATTACATTTTTGTTTTATAACTAATTTACGATAATAATACGTTTTAAAATGTCCCACAATTTGTCGAGCCAACTGCATTGCAGCAACTGCGTTAAATCGACACTTGCTGTCGAAACATTTCGTTCCGAAATTGTGCGAAACAATTCGGCGATTCGTTCGTTGATTGTTTCCTCGTCGAGTGGCTCTTGAGCGATTTCGGTCTCGGGTTCGTTGCACAAGCTCGAGTTCGATAAAGTGTCGAGATAGTTTTGCAACAAGCATAATTGGCGCCATAGGAAATTTAGAGGCGATAGTGAGTGACCGACGATCGCTTGTAAATTCATTGTCACTTTTGCATTGACCGGTATCTTTGAAACGCCGGTATTCCACGTAGCTTTAACTACAATGCTTTCGAAATGCGACGTGCATTCCAAGTTTGAGTTTGTAAGGTCGTAGTTTAGTATGTTGTACTCGCTCGTAACTAAATAATCAATCTAAAACCATATACTTATTTATAAGGCGCTTATTTAATATTAATAATGATTACTTTTAACTCTGGCAAATTTGCGAGATGCTCTTTTATCATATATTCAAGTTTGGTGTATTTATGATGATCAGGGAAAAATCCCAGAACATAAATCGCAACAGACATTTGTAAATAGCTGCTCAATCTCTGCCCGCCAATGATTACGGTTTTCGGGCTGTCTTCGCCGTAGCAAATTGCATAGATTGGTTTTTGACCGCGCTCAGTTTTCTCGTTAATCAAACTGTTTAGAATCTTTCTGGAATTTTATTCCATGCACCCCAAATTGCTTTGATTCAATTGTAAAGGTACTTACCTTGCTGCGTTGATGGGTAGTGGGTAATGTGTGCTTTCTTCAAACGTCCAGTTGTCTGGTTTTTTAATCGAAGTCACTTGCCCGAAGGATTCGTCGCCCCCGAGATCGACGACTAGCGGGGTGCCCGTTAAATCCAAATCGTCTTTCGATTTGTTGTTGTGTGGTCGATTTGTGAATGGTATGGCATTCGGTTGGTTGTTTTGCATGGGGGCATCCTAAACATTTCATTTTAGATTGCTATAATTGAGTTGATTTGAATTGTAATTACCTTTAGGTAAATCAGTATGATTTCGGAATCCTCAATGAAGTGTTTGGTTAGGTACGTTGGGATGTCGGTTGTGAGTTGAATTAATTGTTCCATTCCGCACTTTAATTGTTATTAACACACAAATAAATAAATTCACTTGCAGCACAATCAAAAGTTTGATTACTTTTGACAGCCGGTTCAAAATACAACGGTTGAGAAGATTACTCAGTGTTGCCACTTGTAAAAAAACTAAAACATTTTATTAAATTTTATTAATTAGTTATGAATATTAGCAAATACGCATATAGAAGTATTAATTGAGCTGCTTTACGTATTTTTGATTAATTTTAAGTAATTTGTAAATTAATTATAAAAGTTATGAAGAAAATTGTTGACCAAGTTTGTAGCTAACTTCATGTCGATAAGTTTGTTGAAATAGTTGCACGTGTTTTAAATTTTTAAGCGCTATTTTATTAATTTCTGTTTAATTTAAACTCTTATTAAAAGAAAATAGTTAGATTAGTATTTGTAATTTACTTTTCAAGTTAAAATAAAGCAGTGCAGTGAAATTTTAAGTGTATAACATTTTTATACTGAAATTTGCGAGAGGTAAAAGAAGTGAAGAACCGCAAAGGCAATATTAACCAATTTTTTCCCATTTTCAGTCCATGATGGATATGAGAGAAGTCTTAACTGAAGAAGTGGCTTCGAAACACGATATGATGCTTGCCATTAAACGAGACTGTCTCGAATTGGAAGAACGATGCCAACAAGCCGACAAACAGCTTGCCTTTAAAGATGACATTATCAAGGAATTACGCAAAGAAATTAAACAACTTAAAGTACAGGTAAATTAAATCTATTACTTTGAAAATGCGCTAATTGTTGAGGCTGAGCCAAACGGAGCGCGCAACGCGCGCCCGCGTTCCGCAGCCTTAAGCCAATTAGCGGCATTACGTTTTGCATGATATAATTTTTGAAATAGAATAACAATGGTTCAAAGACCATCGAAATGCCTGAAAAGTCTGTTAGTCTCTCTAAATCGAAATCTTATCAAGACACGCGCTTTTTAACGGTGAATTATGGCAAGTCCGCTGTAAGGCCGTCAAAATCAAACAGCAAAGTAATTTACATGGATCAGAGTTCGAATCCCGATTATGTGGTGCTTTGCGCGAAATGCAACAAACCACTCACAGGAGAAGCGGCTGAAATTGAGCAGATTTACAAAAAAGTCACGCAAAAGCCGTTTTCGCATGTTTGCAAATCGCTAAGCGATTTGAATTTGTCGGTGAAAGGACAATTGAATAATGAGCCGGTGAAAGAGCGATCGAGATTCACTAATAGTGATCGTTTGGATTTTATTAGGCGACAAAGTATTGGGGAATCCCCCGATTATTTGAAAAGTATGGATCGGGACGAAGCGGTTGTTAAAATTCCGAATCATATTGCAGTTAAAAAATATGTCAATCATATTGAAGGCAAAAGGGCATAAGTATTTTGTGTGTCGATATTTTATTTAGTTATTTTATTTAATTATTTAATTTAATTTATGAGTTTATTATTTAATTAATTATTGATAATAAAATAAGGTGTTTGCGAGTCATTTATTTGAATATGACAACTATTTTTGTCATTTTAATTGAGGCTCAATTTTAAGAGCTTTTTAAATCATTTTTTTAATTTATTTGGTAAGAAAGTTAATTTAAAATAATTTTGGCAATTTAGCAATTGATTGAATTTTAGACTAAGTCGCACGAATTTGTCCAAGAAATGAACTACGAAGAAGTCTCGAGTAAAATTGCACTTCTTAAAGAGCATTGTGCAATTAAAGACAAACGATTACGTGAACAACTCGACTTAATTAAATTTCTGGTTCAGAAACTTTTTCTTATCCATAATACAGCTTTGGAGCCAAAACCAATTTCTCTCGTAAGATTTAATCAATTAATAAAGTTTGCATTTTCTGCTCTAGTGTGTTTTTAATTCATTTAGAAAAAACATTTTTGATGCAATTATATTAATTATTTTTACAGAAATGTACAAATTACAATTGTAAAATTGCAGCGTTAGAGGAAAAGGTTGGTTAATTATAATTAATATAAATTAACAATAAATAATAATAATGATGGATAATTAGGTGGAGGAATTGGAAGCTAAAAATGTTGATCTAAAAAGTTTATTAGCGGAAGATAAAAAAGCGCTGAAAAAAGTTGGGGAAGAGTTTCAGTTAATTGTAGGTTTCAGGGTGTCTCAGATTATTAAAAAAATAATCTGGGACCCTTCGGCTTCGAACTTTTAATTTAACTTAGCGTCTTCAGATAAAAGATAAAGAGGAGTTGAAATTAAAATGCAAGGCATTTGATTCGGATAGTAAAGACACCAAAGAAGAACTGACAAAATTTAAAAACGAAAATGTAAGTTTTGCCAAATTTTTGCTAATTTTTTTATAATTATTTTTGGAAAATTATTAGAGCAATCTTAAAAAGGAAAATACATGCTTGCAAGAAAATACTGTAAGCCCGATATTTGAAATTAAATTAGAAAATTAATTTAGAGGATTTCTTGTAGGAACATTGCACGTGCAGAATTAAAAAATTAATCGACGAAAATAAGGGTTTGCTTCAGCAAGTTGTAGATTTGAATAATGAGGTATTAAATTAATTTAAACGAATTTAAATTGATAGCGATTTTTATTAGAACCGCGACTTATCGACAAATATTGATAAATTACGAAAACAATTAGAAAATTCGCTGGAAATGAGATTCCACAGTACTTCTCTCGTTTATATACTAAAATTTAAATAAATCTGACAATTCTAACTATGAGGGGGGTATTAGGGGTTACAATTGTAAAATGTAGGTCTAGCCTAATTTCAATTAAATTAACTAAGTAATGATAAGTTAAATATGTTAAAATTACTACTACCAAATTTGAAAAAAATTCGAGCATTTTGACTGTAAAGGGTATGTTAAGGGTTGAAGTTGTAAAATAAGGGTCGCATATTATTTTTAATTAGATTATTCGTAAATCTGTTTTAAATGTATAGTAGAAATCTAATATGAAGAAAATCCGATCCATATAACTCAAACTGTATATTTGGGGGGTGGGGGGTGTGTAGTTAGGGTCGTAAATTATTTTTAGTCACTCAATATGTGAATATATATAAAATTACTGACGGAAAATGGTGAGTTTTGCTGACATATAAGAATAAAAACACCGCCAATTCTTGAACAATTAATTTAAAGACCCAACAGGCCACTAGGGTTCATTTTTAGGGGATGAAACTTTTACCAGCATTTTCTTCAATGTATTCCTAATATGTATGCCAAATTTGATTCAAATAAAATATTCCTCCTGGCAGGTATTCACGTTACAACTTATGCATTTTTACAACTTTTTGACCCTTCAACCCCTAATAAAAAGTCAACCCTTAAAAAAACTACAGATTTTTTGAAAGCATTCACCACTTGGGGTATACACGAAACATATGTTCAATATTTGGTCAAAATCGGTCTGCAACTTTAGAAGATTAAGTGGATGCACCGATTTTGCTGTTTTTGGCATGTTTTTGGCCAATAATGCGCAGGTCCTTGAGAATTTCCTAACTTTTTTTTCTTTGACCTAATCAATGGGCAGGTAGAAAAAAAGGACGCAAATTTTGCTTTAATCGGATCAGTAGATTCCGAAATATATCGGTTTAAAGAAACGAACAGACCGACAGACAGACCGACAGACCGACAGACAGACCGACAGACGGAAATTAGTGAATATGATTTTCGTAATCTACGCATTCTATAAAGTAGAAAAAAGTGAAATTTGGAGTAATTTTTTTTTTCATGAATACAATACTTCCTCTACGAGAGAAGTAATACGCGTCAAGTGAGTGTCTTATTTTTATGTTTAAATAGTTTTATTTATTTAATTAATTTGTTAATAATTTTTTTAATTGTTTAGGTAACTCAAGATGAAGTGGGGAAGCTGAATGCCACCATCCATGAACTTAAGGACAATTTACAGTCGTGCAAGAGCGAAAAGGACGATGAAGTTAAGGTAACTTTAATTTATTATTATTTTATTTAGTACTTGAATTGTTCATAAATATTGTAGACTTATCAAGCGCAATTAAGTCAGCTGAATAATGTGGTTAATGATTTACAAGAACATTTGCAAATCAGTCAAGATAAATATGAGAAAAATACTAAAGTTCGTTGATTTGTTTGCAGAATTTTAAATTATTATTATTATTGTTTTATTTTGTATATAGATTTGCAAAATTTGTAAAGGCAGATTGAAAGTTGGATTTAGTGAAAATCCACAAGTATGTTCTTCAAACAATTTTTTTTTTTTAAATTAATCCATGATAGGAAGGAGCGCTTTTTATTCTTCTAATCATGGACGCAGTAATTTAAATTAATTTAATTTAATTTTCACAGGATTCGAATAGTAGTACCATTAATAGCAAGGATGGCGCAACTGAAATGACGGAACTCGAAAAACAATTGACTACTGTAAGTCGATTTATAATTATTACTTAAACAATTCAATTATTGAGGGTAGGATAAATTTTTTTGTATTTTTTGCGCGCAGATTAGTAACAAAGAGGAAATCATTAAAATCCAAAACGAGACAATAAACATTTTGAACATTGAATTACAGGCTTTGAGAGAGAAAACTTTGGAAATCCAATCGGAACGCGATAAACGGTGCCACAACGTCTTATTGTACAAATCCAAAATTAGCGAACTTGAGGATGCACTCCAAGAGTCGCAAAGTCGCGCCTGTAATTTGCAATCGGCCGTAAGTACCTTCAAAACTTATTACTATCTATAAAACGCTTATTTTTGTTGCTTACTCTCTTTATTTTTTTTTATTATACCTCCTAAATCTAAATATAATCAGATTGACCACAATTTAAATTCTATAAACGTCCTCGAAGCTTCTGAAGAAAGATCCAGAATTCAGGTACTATTTTTGGCGGCAAAAATTTAGCTGAACTTCTAACCGGATTTATTTTAGCTTGAGCAGCAGAAAATGACTATAGTGAATTTGCAAGAAGCACTGGTGATTGTGAAGCAAGAACTGGAGGATTTACGTCATAAAACTGAAGAAAATGTGAGTCAAAGTTGGACAAGTCGTTGGTTCGGTGGTTCTACCATCACTACCGATTCGAAAACCAGTGCTAGCAATAATAACAAGTTTGTGCATGATGTGTGACATCTAACTAATTAATTTAAGTCAAAAATGCAGCTTTGCTTTGTTAGATATCTCGTAGCGGGACAGTAGGTATATTTGCGTTACTGTACTTAAGTAGTACAAAAGTGCCGTTTGTACTTAATATTATTTATTTGTGAATAAACTTATTTTTTCCTAGTTTGGCATGTTTTTTTCTGATTCCAAGCTGCATGATCTATTTGTGGTTTTTCGCTGGTACTTGTAATTTCATTGAGTTTCAGATAACTGAGCAAAGTGGGACGATTAGTATTTTGTATGTGCTTCTATTGGATTCGGACGAAGACAAGCAGATCGTTCAAAGATATGTAATTTTTAGATAATATTTATTTGGAGATGGATAATACGTGTTGGTTTTAGTTGGACGAAGTTGTAGAGCAATACAATTACTTGCAAAATTCGAAGTACGACTTGGAAGTCGAGTACTGCAATAGAATCCAAGATATCGCAATATTGGATGGACTAGTTAGCAAATATCAAAGTATTTTGAAATCGGCCGAGGTACCCCGTTTTCTCTTAATCGCTTATCTGCATGCTTGATAGCTTTCCCAATTTAAATCGTCAACCAAATAATTCCTCCCAAAATAATATTTCCAGGCGGAAAACGTATCGCTCAAGTTCCATCGCGAGCAAATCCAAAAAATGAACGAAGGCTGCAAGAAAATGGCGCGAATCTACCAGAACGAACTGGACAAATGTGGTTGTGCCATCAAGCAATTAGACACAGAAATGGTAAGTTCAAAAATCCAGGAAAATAAACGCCTCCCAAATGAAAAACGAGTTTTAATCTACTTAAGTCCAAAAGTTTCAAATCCGCGCCAAGTATCTCAACGACCAAAAGATATTAATCGCGTATCTTCTATTACAGCAAAATATTCATGACGTAGGAGCTAAGGAAAACGCTAAACTAAATGCAACTTTATCGGCCGTCCAGACCAGACACGACATCCTTGTCAAAAAACTATCAACTGCCGAGCAGAAAGTGAAGCTGGAGAAGGATTTGAATGAAGCCCGATTAGTCCGACTTCACGAAATCATCGGCGAGAAGGATTTGAGTTTGAAGAAGCACGACCAAGCAATTGCTGGTATCCGAAATAGTTTGCAAACGACGCTTCAGCAAAATAAAGAATTGCAAGCCACCATAACGGAATTGAATGAAACCATTGATCAGATGCAAAACGCTTTGAAGAGATATGAAACTGACCATTGCAGATGGAAGGATAATGTGAAGACGTGCAAGTCGCAGACTTCGACTTGCGAAAAGCGTTTGGCTGAACTTACGGTCGACTTGGACAAGAAGACGTCTGAATTGCGGAAGATGGAGACGGCTTATAATTGTCAGTATAAAACGTTGCAGAGTACTCAGAGTGAGTTGCACGAGTTGAAGGAGAAGCAGAAGGAAAAGAAATGCGTGATGCAATGCCACATCGACGAGTTGGCGGACAGATTGATTGAGAGCGACCGGAAGCATATGGAAATGTCGGATAAATTTGAAAGCGTTCAGAAACAACTTGCTGGGGTTGCGCGAAGGGAAGCTGTTAAGGATATGGAGGTGAAACGCTATCAGAAAATTTTCGCGGAGATTCGAACTATGGTGAGTAAAATATTTGGACCACTAACTGTATTTTACTATATTTTCCTTTTAGTTGGAAGACTTGAACAAAACCCTCTTCAACAAAAACTTGAAAAAGAACTGGCACAGTGAGGAATGCCAGAAAAATCTTCAATTAATCGACCAATCCAATGAGGAGAACTTTGTTCATTGCCAGTGCGAAATCGACATGTACAAAGACATGATCGAAGCATTGGGCAAATCTATAGTTGACTTGAAGAAGCAATTGTCGGACACCACATCGAAGTTGGAGAAACAAACTGATGATGCAAATACGGAAAAGGAGCTGTTGCAGATAAAGCTAACAGCGGCGCTTAACAAGGCTCAAAAGGACGACTTGCGCTATAAGGAAATGAGTCGAAACTTTGAGCAGGAATTGGCCAAAATTCGGCGGGAATTGCATGAAGCGTCCTTCTCACAGCAAAATGTGTCCAGTTCTACATGTCTTCAATTGCAATGCGCTCAAGAGGAACTCGGTTCAGTTAAATGTGAACTGAACAGGGTGCTCAAAAAGCAGTACAATCTCAACCAAGAGGTACCACTTTGCAAACATTATTTCTCCCGCCAAAATTTTTATTACTTTTCTTCCAGAACGAGAAGCTTCACAACCAAAGCGTCCAGTTGCAAAGCAACTTGTCCACGATGGAGCAAAGGAGCCACATGATGAAGGAGCAGCTGGATGAGCATCTGATGCAGTTGCGACACTTGGAAAAGGAGAAGGAGCATTTGCTGCAGAAGAATCGCGAATTGCTGAGTGAATTGAGATCTATACAATATTCGTATGGATCGATGAATCGGCAACACAGGTATACGAATGATTCGTTCAAACATTTAGAAGCGGAGTTGGATGACGTGCGGGCCAATCGGGAGGAGATTTGCGATGAGAGTAAAAATGTGGTGAATTATGTGAGAGCGTGGTTGCAGGAGCAAAGGAGGATTAATGAGCATATCGCTAGGAAGGAGCGGGATTATTGTGATGCGATTCGAAAGTTGAGGGAGGAAAATGAGTATGTTGAGATATTTTTGTTTGATTTCTTTTGGGAAGTAAAATAATGATTGAGATTCTGTTTGGAGCAACTAATATATGAATGTATGCAAGATGTTTTGGCGCTTTTTTGATTTGGAGAGGATTTCTAGGTCGCTATCATCCAGCAGTCAAGGTTTAAAGTCTTCGATGAAGAAACCATCGTCGAGCAAATATCAAACGCAGCCAAGAGCTACGGTTACTTGTCAATCGCCGTACAGTTTGGGATCGCATGGATCTGGGCAGGAGTATGAGAGTCCTTGCGGAAGTCCATCGCGTAATGATTGGTATGCCAGCAATTTTAGGGTATGTATTAAAAATATTTTGGTACTCGTATTATGGGTCTATATATTTTTAGAATGATGAAACGGATGATGAGGATGATGAATACACTAGTAATTCAGAAAAGCACTTTGCGTGTGTGGTGGATAATATAGCAGCTGGAGTGGAAGATGAGAAGAAAATGTGGCAAGCTGGAAGAAATCGGGATAAGATGACTAATTCCGAATCCTGCGTGTCGCGAGATATGAAGAAATGATTTTATTTTGTGAGTTTATATTTATATTTACACCGTTGTATTAATATTTTACAATTTGTTTTGTGAACTTGATTGGGATTTTCTACTTTTATATTTATTGACGATTTTGTGCCAATTTTTTTATGAATAAAATGTACTTAAAACTACGCATCAAGTTTCTTCCGAATCGGGACACGTAATACGGTTCCGTTAAAGTACCAATTAAATTCCAAAGAGATACACAAGCCATAAAGCACTTATATTTCAAAAGAAATACACGAACTAAAATTAAGTTCGTAGAAATACGATTTATGAAAATGAGAAACTCTTTAATAAAAAAATACGCCAAAAATAGACAAAAATCAATTTATTGTATCGTTTATAACATGATTGAATAAATTTCAAAACGCTAACAATAATTAGAAGAGAAAACATGTAGACAAAAATAGTTTTATTATAATGAATGTCACCTAAATGGAAAAAAAATATTATCACATACATAAAGTTTGCAAAAACTGCCTATATACAGATTTAGGATAGAAAAAATATAACTTAGTCAATAAATACCTCAAATATAGGTAAAAATTTGGTAAAAAAGTCCTAATTGAAACACGTTAAATAAAACCTGGAGTCATAGATACTCAACTAAAATATTTACGACCTTTTTTTCTTATGATCTGATGTTTATTTAAATATATATCTATTTTGTTTGAAGAAAGCAAATACATAATTAATAAACTCGAATTACTTTTTTCTGCTTAAAAATTGTTAACTAAGACGTGGATGGTGGCGTATGCAAAGCTGTATGTAATGCTTGTTGCAGTTCGGGCTCAAGCCCTTGAACTACGCTTTGGAAAAACGCCTCATTGCTCTGCACTTGTCTGATTATGTTGAGCATTCGAACGCCTTCCGGTTTTCCAGCTTCAATTACATCGGCGTAAAATGCCTCGGTGATTATTGATATTATTCGCGGAATATTAGAATTGTTATCGCCTGCAAAACCAATCAATAAAACTCATCCCAAAATAAAAATCATCCAAACCAACTCACCTAAGATTATTTGATTATTCTGTTCTATAAGATCACATAAATATCCATAAATATGAACGGCCTCATCCAAATCTTCCAACACTGGCAACCAACTGAACCAAATCGGCAACATTTCATTCACATTGATCGCAGACGAATTATACTTCATAATCTTCGTGGTCGCCGAAATAACATTCTCCGTCGGTCCTATATTTTTCGATTCGCGTGCCCCTGGCTCGTTGACAATGCCCACCAAAATCGGCAAGACTTTCGCCAACTCTCCAGCGAATTGCGGCCCACCAAACTGCGCCAACACCCCCCAACCGTAAGCGGCCGCTTGTCGCACCTCCGCACTCTTGTCTTTCACATACACAACCATCGGTTGTAAAAAGTATCCTTGATATTTGGCACACGCTGGTCCAGAGAATTCAATCACATCGTCAAACACACAAAGTCCCCATTGATGGTCCGCCCAATTTCGATTCGGCTGCAACAGCCCCACGAAATGGTTGAGGATTTGATCGAAGAATGGTAGAAAGTTTTCGCGATAGACCACGAAAAACGAGTGGATCACATCAGCGATTTTACTCAACACGAAAATGTCATCGGACTCTTCGTCTTCTAATTGCTCTTGTACCTCCTAACAATAATTATATTTAAAATAAATTGCTGAAGATTATTAACAATAAGTTACCTCGTCATAATCTTCATCTAAATGTTGCTTATGCCGTTCATTAGCGCGTTCGAAATGCTCCTTAAGGAACTTGTCAAGGATTCGAAGTATTTCGGTCATCGATGGTTGATCGATGTAAGACGGCCCTAATTTCTGAACGCATCTAGCCAACGAGTCCAACATGACAACAATCACCTCGTTCTCCGGTTCAGTGTCTAGAGCTTTCAATAATTCGGGACAAATGAATCGCCACATGTCGCCTACAAATACTGGCCCTTTACAACTGGCACTTTCCAACAGCCATGGTAAAGATTCGGCAGCTGCATTTCGTACGCTGTCGTGGAAGTAGAATTTTAGCATAGGCACCATTAATTTTACAGTTTCTTCCGCGTAATTGGCGAACCCTTCTTTCAGTTCTTTCGCGTAGCAAACCAACATCATGCAAGCTGATGCCTTGTCTTCCAAACCTAATGATTCAAAATTGGTTCAGGTCAGGACTTTTCCAGTTGAAAACTTGTGCATTTAATTTAATGGAAAAAAAATTACTCACCGGCCGTGCGTATTCCAAAGTTCTTCTGCTCGCCAAGAGAAACAAACTGCCACTCATCATCCTTCTGTTCGATATCTTCCATGTCTTCGTTGTCCAAAACAGCGACATCTGGCTTCATTGCCGCGGTTCGCATCACCGGACCCATAACCACTGGTAAGTATGGCTCGAAATTCTTACCAAGTACCTAATAAAACACCCGAAAATTAAACAATGCCCTCAATATAATTTTTCCTTACAAACCTTACAAATCCGGGTCCACGCCGAAATCAAATAACTAGTCTCCGGATCATCGTCGGGCAAAGACACTCCATCGCCATGCGTTTTGAGCAACATATTCATAATATCGATAGCGTCCGCTGAAAATTTCTCCTGTCCCACAGCCACCCCAATCAAAGTAACACACTCAATCGTTTTACCCCGCAACAACTTCAACTGCGGGGTGTTCGCATGCTGTATGATATACTTCAAAGGATGCATCATTCGGTCGTAATATGCAATAAACTCGTTTTCAGCGGTATCAGCGACACTTGCAATCGTAGTAACAACCTGCTCAAGAACCAACTTTGTGCCCACTTCCAACATTTCCTTGAACTTCCCCGTCAAAATCCCTTCCAACTTCGCCATCAAACCATCCAGATACCCGGTAAGTATATGCTTGGGACAATCCTCCGCAAAATTCACCAAAGCCGCCCCAGCATGTGCTTGCACTCGCGGATTCTCATTATCATCCAGCAACATCAACAGACCGGGGAACACTTTATCGTGGAACTTCTTCTCGAAAACGGGCTCGAAGTCCGCTGCCATTTGGCCGACGGCATTGCAAGCGGCGTATCGAACACGCGGATGCGGATCTTGCAAGTACTGCAACACCCCATTCATCACATTCGGCACACCTTCCATAATCTGCGGCAACATGCCCTCCATCTGCTTGTGACAACCCTCGCCGATCGCACTAAGCGCCATCAACGCGGCATGCCGCTGCTTCCAATCCTGACTAGCCAACATTGCCGGGATGCTCAACGTGATGATCGGCAGAATTATTTTGCCGCCCAATCCGCAAGCTAAACGATCCAACGCGGCCTCGGCCACCACATTATTGCAATCGTTATCTTCATCGAGCAACTCGTCCGACTTCGACCAGTTGTCTTCCTCCTCCAAATCGGCCATAAATTGCAATATGACGGGAATCAACTGCTCGATGTATTTGCCGGTGTTTTTGCGCACCATCGCTGGCGCCATCTCTGCCAAAGTGACCATCACTTCCAGAGACAGCTGGCGCCAACTATCCAGCGCGCCGGGATCGCTGAACACTTTCATGCAGAGATCGAAAACGGGCACTAATTGCGGCCGCAAGTATTTCGGGGTGTTTTCAGCGAGATCGATTAGGACTTTGAGTAGTGCATCGTCGTCTTGGTGCTGGACACTTTCAGCAGTCACTTGTAAAACAGGCACAAGCAGATCGGCGAAATGTTTTAGAATTTGCGTTTCTTTGTCGTTGATTAGAATGAAAGCGCCGACTGCGCGGACGGCTTGAAAGCGAACTTCGTACGCTTCGGTCGGTTGCAAGCTGCGGAGCAGCATTTGCTTGATCAGATCGAGATAGTTGTTTTGCTCGTTGCCGAACACGCCGGGCACGCTCGTAAACATTTGCAAAGCCGCTTCTTTGATAACGGCGTTCGAATCGTTTGCGCAATGGAACAGAAACTGGAACGGAATGTTTAGGGTGGTTTCATTAGGGGATTAATATATTTACCTGTAGAAATTCGGGCCACTGATTGTTGCCCTCATCGTCGATCAAGTTCCGTGCGATTTCAGCGACGATTTCGCACACTTTGTGCCGGAGCTGGTCAGTTTGATTTTGATGAATGGCAGTAAGAACGCGTTCCTTCAATTGGATTTGATTTTCAGGCGACAATTTCGGATAGAAGTCCGGAAAATCGCTGGAGAACAAGCGGCGCAGCAATACAGCTGAGATTTGTCGGGATTCTTCGTCCAAGTTGCCATTGTGAATCGCGCTCAACAAAAACGTCACTTTTGTTTCGATTGGCAAATTGTTGTAGATTTCCTAAGAAGTTGACATTGAACATTAAAATGTAGTGCCAACAATTTACGACAAAATGCACTTGTATTGATTAGATCATTGCACGCCACTTTACTAGTAAAATAAACAAACGGCGGCTTCCAAGAATACATGGAAATTGGTCATAATATTGTTTAAATAATATGCACATATTTGGCGCGTCTTTAATCTAAAAATAGCCATAATCGTTGCAGCAAATTAACAAGGTTTATTTCCACCACGTTGTACATTAACCACAATTAAATAGATAAATAGTTTGGTTAAATAGCATGGCGGTGAGTCATTGGGACGAGAATTGCTACGAAAACTTGACCATGCTGCTAATGCGGTACACGTTGTTGCCCGTGAAAAAGTACGATTTAAATGCGAAATTACTAATCTATGTCGTGCTGCGATTTTACGCTCAAATTGAAGCTGACGATAAATAGAATGGAACACTTACCTCGGCACTATTTCGGGTGGTATTATCCGTGGATAAAAGTGTTTTTAGCAACTGATAAAACTGCTGCTCTTGATCGGCAGCCATGGCGCCTTCACATAAAAAGAAATGCAGTTTATGGCGCAGTGCAGCCAACGCTATTGTCCCTCCCGATTTTAGTTAATTATTCACTTAATTTGATTAATAGGTAGTATTACTTATCACTTGCAATTTTGTATGATTGTAGTATCGAAAATTTCGTATGGAGAGTAATTTAGATGGATATTTACTGAATTATGAGTTGCTTGTGTCACATCATGTTGGTGCACCTGTATGTGACGTTTTAAAATTAAATACCAAATAATACTTAATAATTTATTTATTGCTATAATATAGTATTGTAGTACAATTTCTTTTTAATATTAATTAATATTTGTAATTGTTAAATGTGAATAACATAAATTAATTAAAATAAAAAAAGAAGAAGAAGACGTCAGATTAGTCAATATATTTGACATTTATCTGACAGATGTCAGATAATTCAAACCAAAACACGTGTTTTTTAATTATTAAATAAAAGTTCGGACTTATTAAACTACAGGGTAATAATAACACTAATTAATAATATATTTTAATTTATTAAACTAAATCTCTCGACTTAAACTCAGTGGACATTTAAAATTACTTGCGTTTAACCTACAAATAATTTTTCAATTGCAGATGCCTAAAGTCAGCTCAATCGGGGGCGCCCCCCGTAAACAGGGCTTCAACAGATCGAACCACTCAATGAACCCGGAACGTCCAACAGCAGGTTTAAAAGGCGTCGCAAAGGTGCGTACAAAAGGCACAATCAAACGTCTGCAAATGTACCGAAATTTCAAAGCCAAGCGCGACAAAACCGGCAGAATCATAACGCCTGCCCCGTTTCAAGGGTGGCTAGCTCCAGGTACACAAGCTCGTGTCGAACCAAGCCAGCGATGGTTCGGCAATAGCCGAGTCATCTCGCAAAACGCGCTCCAGAAGTTCCAATCCGAATTAGGGGCTGCAATCAAAAACCCCTACCAAATGGTAATGAAACCAACCACTCTCCCTATAACCCTCCTGAACGAAAAAGCGAAAAACGCACGTGTTCACCTCCTGGACACTGAAAGCTTCCAGAGCGTATTCGGGCCGAAGAAGAGCCGCAAGCGTCCGAACATCATCGTGAAAGGCTTGGACGAACTGACGGAAATGGCCGAGAAAAACTTCAGCGAATACAGCAACGAAAAGGACTCGAACATCGTGCGAGACGACGGCGGCGTGCGAGATATGCCGCGCGACTGGGTGATGGCTGCTGGCGGTTCCAGACGGATTTGGAACGAATTGTACAAAGTGGTTGATAGCTCTGACGTTCTGCTACAAGTATTAGACGCGCGCGATCCAATGGGCACGCGATCTTCGTATCTAGAAAAATATCTACGCACCGAAAAAACGCACAAACATTTAATCTTCATCTTGAACAAAGTGGATCTAGTTCCGAATTGGGTGACGCAACGATGGGTCGCTATCTTGAGCAAAGAGTACCCAACTGTGGCGTTCCATGCAAGTATCACGCATCCGTTCGGTAAGGGCTCTTTAATTAATTTATTGCGACAGTTTGGTAAGTTGCATATCGACAAAAAGCAGATTTCCGTTGGCTTTATTGGATACCCAAATGTGGGAAAGTCGTCTGTAATTAATACATTGCGTAGTAAAAAAGTGTGCAAGGTCGCGCCGATTGCGGGCGAGACAAAAGTCTGGCAATATATCACATTAATGCGTCGCATTTATTTGATTGATTGTCCCGGGGTGGTTTATCCGTCGGCGGAGACCGATACGGAGAAGGTGTTGAAAGGGGTGGTCCGAGTTGAGCTGGTCAACAATCCGGAGGATTATATTGCTCCCCTTTTGGAGCGCGTTAAAAAAGAGTACATGATTAAAACGTATAAAGTGGAGGGTTGGAACGATTCGATTGAGTTTTTGGAGAAGTTGGCGTACAGGTCGGGGAAATTATTGAAGAAAGGGGAGCCGGATATTTCCAGTGTGGCGAAGATGGTGTTGAACGATTGGCAACGCGGTAAGTTGCCGTTTTTCGTCTGTCCGCCAGGTTTCGAGAAAACGTTGAACGAAATCGCGAAAGTCGAAGACGAGAATACGTTGAATGTCGTGCAGGATTTCCGCAAGATTCGCGTGGTTTTGGATTACGAAGGGGATGATGTGAAAACGTTGGAGCCGATTGAGAACGTTGAACTTTTGGATGCCAGTGTGGTTGAAGCGGAGGAATCGAGTAAAATCGAAGACGATTCGGCAGACGATTCTTCGGACATTAGTAATTTTTATTCGGATATGGATCCGAGTGACGATGAGCGGGATTTGAAGGAGTATGCGATTTCGAGTAGTGGTGCGTTTGTGGTCGAAAGCACGAAGGGTGGAAGGGGTAGTAAGAAGAAGGGACGTAAAGTGGATGACGAGTTGGAGAAGCCAGCTGGGAAGAAATTGACTAGTAAGCAGAAACGAGCGCTGGATCGGGCGAAGAAGCGCAGGAAGATTGGTAGCGATTTCTATGAAGTGACGAACGTGAAGAATAGGAATCGGAATAAGAAGAAGGTTTGATTTATTTTATTTTGCTAAGGAAATATATATTTGTGCAAGTCGAACATTTTTGCTGTCGCCCAATTTAATTAGCTAAATTAACGAACGGTTCCGAAATAAAACCACGAAATATAATACTGCTCTTAAAATATATTCGTATAATTAATGATTATTATAATTAAGATTGAGATAACATTTGTGTGGCTTCGGGCGACGTAACAACCATCAACCCTTGCAGCCACACAGTCAATTTGTAAATGCAATCGTGATACCGCTTCGGTTTATTTTTCCATTTAATGCAAACGTAATACACTGGAACTCCTAGAAAAAAATGATAAAAATTTGCCTCCCTTATTTTAAAGCAAAACTTACCAGATAGGGTAATTGCTACCCCAATGATTGTATTCACCGGTTGTGTGGGTATGGGAAAAACCACCAAAAAAGCGCAGCAAATCAAAAATATTACTGGAATGGCGGTATTCACCCGAATGGGTCTTGGCATGTCTGGTTGGGTATGTCGCAACCAAAGCATCCCGCCAATACTGGCCGCCACACTGAACCATAATACTTGGCCATAATAATTAATCAGCGCGAGTACATCGCTCACTAAAAGCGTTGCCAACGAGGCCACGCACTAAACAATCAATCATTATTAATTAATATTTAATTTATTTATCGAGCTTACTGTAAAAATCAAACTAGGTATCGGTGTGTTTCTTTTCACGTGTATAAATGAGAAAAGGTCCGGTAAATGGCCTTCTTGAGATCCAGTGAGAAATAGTCTTGCAGAGGTGAAGAGGATGCCGTTAACACCTCCGAAGGTTGAAAGTGCCACGAAGATTGGTACCAACCAGTGGAGACCGCCGAACATTTTTGCTCCAAATGTCTAAGCGAAATTTAAATATTTAGCGAGGAAATTTTGGCGGGAAAAATATTTAAGTTACCAAAGCCACTGCGGCGGAGCTTTCCATTTCGACCCCGGAAAGTACAGCAAAGTAAGCGACGTTTGCTAGGACGTAGACTCCGGTCACCATTGGCATTGCTATCCAAATTGCTCTCGGAAGATTTCTGCGAGAAAAAAAAATTATTAAAATTCCGAATTTTATTTTGCTCGTAAAAAATCCATTTTTTTGCGAAAATATGTATTTTTATGAGTTTCTATACAACTTCTAATATCCTATATTTTTTATTAAATTGAAAAAGCATCAATAACGTCTCATAAAATTTAATTCGATTAAATTTCGCTGCAAAATTGACTTAGAGCGCATATATTCGTACGAAAATTGAATAAAGCGCACTAGTCTGGGAAGAATTGTTAACTCAATTAAACCCAATGACATTTCGTCGAAAATCTGACTTAATTACACCATTAATAACATTTTTATTAGGTCGAATCAATTAAGTAGGTACGTTATTTATTGTTATGATTAAATTAGCGTCCTTAATAAATAAACAATAAAGCTAATGGAAGCGATACATAAAGAGAAAAGTAAACCATACATAAATGCATGAAAGTCGAGCAGCATTTCGTGAATTAAACATACGAATTAAACATACAAATTTCATTAGAATTGCCAAACAGACGAGCAGCAAAATAAAAAGCTTTTCTCGGTATTTTCCGACGTATTTCCTCTCTTCACATAGATGTCGATTGAACGTGATTTTCTACTGATTGATATACTTAGAGAGAAACTTCGCAGCGAGCATGTTTTTAAAGGGAAAAAAATAATCACCTGTAAGGGTCTTGTAGTTCTTCTGTGACGAAATTGAGGAAGTTCCAGCCTCCGAAGGCAAACAAGCCAGAGTAAAATCCTAGAGCCACTTGAGTGATTTCATAATTTCCGTCAAATGCATTATTGAAGTTTTCAGTGTGACCTGAAAAGCCAGAAAGAATTGAAAAAAAAATTATAGTGTTTGGTAATCAATGAATATAAATGCGCAAAAACCTGATTGGCAATAATTTTATTTTGTATTTATTGTGTGTATAAACAGCATTGCAATTTATGTTCATAATAATTTACATTCGTGAGGAGAAAATAAGGTCAATAACAAAACGAGAAATACACGAGAGTATTTAATTTCATTTTTAATTTAAAAGTAGGTGGAATTGAAGTTCTATAAATAATATATCGAGTTTAGAAAAGAAGTTAGTATTGATTTTGTTATTAATTAATTAGTAAACTTGTTTACTATTCTCTTTAAAAAAAAATAGTATTTTACGATTGATAGTAAAATTAAATATTTATTGCGCTTTTGTTATTTTAAAAATGGTTTATTACTGCTTTAGAATTTTTTCTTCTATAACTTTTTAGCTAATTAGTAACTCTTCTAAAATGTCCAACTTACCGCCAGATAAATGCACCACCCCCGCTAAAATAATAGCGATAAGGGCGAAAAGTTTCGCAGCAGTGAATATGCTTTGTATCCGCATAGCCCATCGTACACTCAAGCAATTGATTGCAGTAAGCAGACCTGAAACAAAGAAACAATAGGCTTTTATTCCAATCTTGATTACCCAATTGTTCGAGTTTCTATAAGACTATTCATTCGAAACATCTACAATTAACAAGAGAGAATCTCGTCCTAGACCAAATATTTTAAAAACAAGTTTTGAATTAAATTAAATTTAATTCGCTCTTTATGAATCAATTTGCTCTCTTTTTAAAATCACTTGTCGCGCAATCAAAAAGTGCATCCCATTCAAATCTAATATAAATTTAAATCCCGATCGCAAATTTAAAATTTTCCCGACCTCAAAATAATTTAAATCCGAGCAATCAAAATCCCGCCCTCAAAATTCAAACTCATCCACCCGCCATCTACCATCCCACCCCCACACTGTTCAAAAATTCAAAAATACTCACACAAACAAATCGCCGCCAAAAGCCGGATGGCATTCTCCGGTGGTTTGCATTCTTGGAAAAACGGCTTAGCCGCATATTCAGCAAACGTGATAGCGACAATCGCTTGTGTGGTCGGTCGAATAATCAGCAAAGCGACCCACAAACGAAGAAATGCTGCAAGGGGCCCGAAGGCGACGTAAATGTAGGCATAATCGCCGCCGGAGCGCGTCACCGACGTCCCCAATTCCGCATAGCACAAAGCGCCCAAAGTCGAAAACAATCCAGACAGACACCACACGATTATGGATAATCCCACTGATTTCGTGCTGATGTAGACTCCGGTTGGCGATATGAAAATTCCGCTCCCTATGATTGTGCCGATGATCAGCGCGACCCCATTCATAAGGGTGATTTTGCGCTTCAGCTTCAGTGAGTCATCTGCGACCGCGTTTTCCGAATTTTCCGCTTTGCCCATTTTTTGGGAATTATTCGTAGGTGGGATAATTAGTTACGTTACACTTTTCACTTCTTGCATCATGCACCAATGCACGTGTGCGGCTTTTTGTGCGCGACGACTGTAGCACGACCGGTGCACTTTTCGTTCTGAACGAGTCAGTGTCGCCGGATACACGTTTATAGTAAAGTATTACAAAATAGAATACTAGTACGTTATGGGACTTGCGCGTTATGGGTTTGGGAGCTTTTTCAATGGGGATGGCCAGACGCTAATATAAGGGTAGGGTGCCGGGTGGTTGCCTTTCTTGGGGAACATTTTAGGCAGAAATATTCTTTCTTAGAATTGCTGGATGATTTTTTTTATTATAGTAATAAGGGATGGTCATTAGGGGTGGTTGGTCACTAGTCCCGAAGTTGTTAACATATTTTTTGGTCCTGTCTAAGAAGCGGTCAAATTTAGAAATATTAGTTTTGGCAGACAGAAAGTGAGAGGGTGCATATTTTGTAGCTTATGGTATTTTAATTAGCAAATATTTAAATGGTAATTTAATTATTATGGTAATTACCAGAATTGTTTATTGATTTTGTTGATTTTTCTGTACCTACTTAATTATTCTTTTTATGGACCGTATTTAATAAATTTTATATTATAATTTAATATAAAATATAGTAATAATTAATTGTCTGTCTGTCTAAACAAAATTAATAAATCTCCCCGTATCAACAAGTACTAGGTAAATCTGCAAATAATTTATGCCTTTAATAAATATTTTTTATATGCCACTGTAAATTAATTTTCAACCTACTCGTAGTATTATTATTATTACCAGCATTTAATGTTTCATATTAAATTATTATGTGTTAAATAATTTTGTTTCAGTCTTAGAGCATAAATATCAAATTTCAAACATACCAATTAATCAATAATTCAATACCAACACCATAAATGTAATCCTATAAAAATAAGTCTACAACATACAATATTTATACAAATACTGATAAATAAACAATATTATAAGGTGTGAAAAATTCTATTAATAATACTAGCTATCATATAACATTGTACGGGGTGTCTTAGAAATTCATATCGTTATTTGTTTGTTTAAATAAATATTTATAAACTCGCGCAATAATTTTTCTTAGTTAGTTTTGCTCATAGGAGCTTTGTTTTTCAAAATCCAAAACCTTTCGGTATTAATAATTTATTATGTTTTTGATTTTCTTGAGTTTTTCCAAAAGAAAAAAAATTGTTTCATATTAAAAAATTAGTTTTATGAATGATTTATATAATATTTAATAAAATATTGTGAATAAATAAATTAATATTGAGTTTTCTTTGTAAATTAATTTTTTTATTACCTATCCTATGTCCCCAATTTTTTTACAGCGATATTAATTTTTCTTTCGTCTTAGAAAGGGTCAAAAATATTTTAATTCTTCACAAATCTTAACTTTTTTAATATTTTAATATGAAAATATATTTTTAAAAAATAAATAAATCTGTAACGTAATAATTTTCAGCCAATAAAAATTTAATAATTAAATACTACCTAAATTAGCGACTAATTTACTAATTAAATCGCACTTAATATGAATCGTACTTATGCAAATTAGTTTTAAAAGTGTGATCTACCGAAATTGAAGTGAAATAGAACAATTATAAAAAAACACGACGCGGGAGACTGAATGATCTGAAAATAAAACAGCATTTAGATGTCCCCAGATTGTGTAAGTTCTCATGTTCAGTTTACCTCAAACTTTAATAGTGAACAATTTCCAAAAGCTCAACTACAATTAATTCCAAATCAATCCACATTCACCTACAGGTAAATATGAGATGCTTATAATATTTCCTTCTTGATAATTTTGCGATACCGCATCGTACGTATTTATTTACAGCATACACGTTTCGTTTTATAGTCATGTTTTTCAGGACGATAAAATATCGCTCTTGTTTTACCAGAATTAATCAACACGTTCGCTTTAAATCTACCACGTTTTAACACCAAATTAAAAACCCGTTCAAATTACATATCGAGCAATTAAAAGCGACCTGAAAAACTCGCTAAATACATCAAAAACAATAATTACAAGTTATGGGAGCAACCATCTTGTGTTTGACTGTTATCCAACAGAAGTTCTATTTTTGGACAAACTTTTCACAAACCAAATGACATTTTTTTTATTGTTTAGAAATTTCATCTGAAATTCATGGAGCCGACGAGGAATGCATCACGACGACCAATTCGCAGCAAACGCTACAGCAGGTCTGAAAATTGTTCCCCAAAATTTCCAACTCACCCAAAAAATTCTATTTAAACAGGAAAGCTTTCGGTGAGGACAAGAAGCCGCCCAAGCGACTTTTCACGCCTGAAATCAAGCGCTTCCTGAAGGACTGGTTGGTAAGACGTCGCGAAAATCCTTATCCCAATCGCGACGAGAAGAAAGTGCTGGCAATTGAAACGGGACTAACTTACATACAGGTAAGTTTTTTTGGGGGATCTTTAGTTCGAGTTAAACCTGAAGGAAAATTAATTTTGAGTTTCTTCCTGCAGGTCTGCAATTGGTTCGCAAATTGGCGCCGCAAGTTGAAGAACGCGGGTAAAGAGCCCCAGCGCAAAACGTGGGGCGATTTGATCAAGACCTACAATAGCCAAGTGCAAGGCAATGTTGAGCATTTCAGCATTTGTTCGGAAGACAGCATTTGGGAAGAAATGGAGACGAGTTACGATGAAAATGAAACGGATTCCTTTTCGGGCGATTTTGAGTGCAAAAAGGAAGATCATAGCTACACCTACCAAGAAGAAGACAATAACAATTCCGAGTTGCAAAATCAATGCTTTTATGTTAGTTCTACGACTGAGACTGATTTAAACAATCCGTTTGCTCAAAGCAAATATAAGAACCACATTATGGAGAAGTATTTGCGCGATTGTCATCATCAGAAGCCGGATTTTGAGAAGAATAATGGGAATAAAGCGGGTTCGATGATTAGCAAGTGGCTGGAAAGTGCGGCTAATTTTAAACCGAGTGAGAATAGTTATTTAGATTGGACTTTTGAGAAGAATTCGAAGAAGATGAAGAAGGCGAGCTTTGGGGAGATTCATGGACGCGAAGAATTGGACGCCGCTGAAGCGCTCACCACTTTGGCGAATGCTCGTTCGGGGCAAAGGAACTAGAATTGTTGTTAATTATTTTTGAAGGTAGTAAGTAAGTTAGAGCTCAATTTATTAAGTACGCGCCGGTAATTAAATTGACTGAATTTTGTTTTTAATTAATTTTTGACGAATGGTTTGGATTCCTAAAATATTTATGGATGTATTTAGACTAAAATTTATTTATTTATCTTGTTATATATTATGCTGTGATTTAAATACTAACATCTATTTTTATTTTGTCACTTTGTGAGATTGTTAAACCATTTTTCTTTTTGATAATCTAACCGCGATAGTTTTTGTTACATAGATTTATTTTATAGACTGAATTTTATTGTTATTACGTGTATTTTTGAATAAAATTTTTGTCTATACTTGCACAAGTTATTGTTTGCCGGAAATTTTGAGTTTTCCAAAAAAAAAAATGGGGTTATTTCCTTAGCACCGCAGATTTTTTCGAAAAAATTGTTGTACTAATAAATAGTGACTTACCTAACTAAATATCCATTCCATGGCGTTGTAATATCCAATATTCTAATTAATAGTACACTTTTAATTAGTTTAAACGTTAATTAATGCACATTCACTCAAAGTGTCACTAAAACTAATTGATTTTGAAAATTACTGTGGTATTGTTGGTTGCCTAATAATAGAGCCATCCATCTATGGTTATTTGTCCGAACTAAATTTGAAGTTGGCTTTTGTTTTAAATATTAATTATAAAAATTATGTAATTATTTAAATAAACAAACATTAATATTTCTTATTTAATTAATTTAAAACAAATTTGATAAATTATAATAATTAAAAACAATAAACATGAACACAGCCAATCACATTGTAAATAAAGCAATGTCATCTGACTATATTTGTCAATAGAGTTATGAGTTGATTTTTCCACTAGTTTTCAATATGCTGGCAGTTTTCGTGTCCAAATCTACACCAAAATAACAATTATCTATTCATTATCACTAGGCAAACAATCTCCAAATTAAATTGCTTCAATTTCAACAGGTAATTTGCATTTTCCACGTAATATCAAAAGATAACCTCTACACAATTTATTGATTAACTTGTTAAATTATTTATAGAACGAAATGAATTTCCTCTAATATCCAACAAGTGAAACTGAACAATGGGAACGAACAGCAGCAAGAAACTTGCGGCGAAATGTTCATTTCTATCCAAAGACGAACAGCTAATCGTCAGCAACTCATTTAAATTAGCCAGCAAGAATTCGGAACGGATCAAAGAAGAGGAATTAACCGTAAGTTGCTTAAATTGCTATTTAAACCGAAATTGAGTTTATGTTTAGATAAGCTAACGAAAATATATTTAATTAACACTCTGAATATTGAAGGTTATATTTAATTAAGCAATTGTCACACACAAAGCTTGTCCAACTTGTTAACAAACTGTTTAATTATTTCAGAAATTATGGGGCGGGCAAATGGACGCACGCTTGCTGCAATACATCAACAACTACTTATTCGGAATCGGCGAGTTACGTGTGGCTTCGGTGGATTTGGAGCGATTCGCTGAGCTTTTCGTGTTCTGCACCAGAGGCACTGTCGACGAAAAAGTCAAAGTCTTGCTGACATCCCTGGGAAAGTCCGAAAGCGACAGCAGCGACATTTCCTACGTACTAGTCAAAGAGGTTTGTGACTTCCGAATTTACTCTCGCAATCGCTAATTTATTTATTCCGACAGTACGTGGAAAGCATCGTAGCCTCCTACATGAAAATCCAGAAGCTCAGCAGCACGAAACAGTTCAAAAGCTGGTTTTCCCGCGGTTGTTTCACCTCCGCGCAAAACATCCAACGTTTGGCTGAAAGCTTAACGCACGAACTCGCTTTAGGCGAGTCGATTACCCGCCGAGCTTTGGAAGTCTGGCTGCAAGGCTCGACCGTACTCGGCCAATTGCTTCTATTCGTTTTCATGCACCTTTACAACATATCCCACAAAGACAAAACGGTCGTTCAGCAAACGGACGAACCGATCCACACGCAAGACGATCGAGACCGAGATCGCAGTTTGGTTCCGTTTTGCAAAGGCTTAGACTTAATACCCTCATATCCTAGTCGCTTAGATTTAAACCAGATAGTTTTTATTAACGCACATTTACCTCAGCAATACCAAGTTGAATGGCGATTTCTCTTCAGCTCCGAGATTCATGGCGAGTCCTTTTCGACGCTTATTGGTAGAATAGTGAATCAAGGGCCGTCGGTTTTGGTCGTCGAGGATCGGAACGGGTACATGTTTGGTGGGTTTGCGCCGGCCAATTGGGAATTGGGGCCCAGCTTTTATGGGGATGATAGCAGTTTTCTTTTTACGCTGGCGCCGCGGATGAGGATAGCGCCTTCCACGGGGTATAATCAGCATTTTCAGTATTTGAATTTGCATCAGCAGACTATGCCGAATGGATTGGTGAGTTGATTTTAATTTAGTTAGTCGTTTTAATATTTTTAATTGACAAAATAATATTTCCGCAATTTAATATTAACAAATAAAACAATTAAATATTATAAAAATGCCAGTCACTGTAATATTAATCAAAATAAATTCGAATACTGATAAAAATATTGATAAAGTGGCACAAAATAAATTAATTATCTAGGCTATGGGAGGGCAGCACGAATACTGCGGCTTATGGTTGGATAGCGAGTACGGAAAAGGCCATAGCAGCGAATCCTGTACAACCTACACAAGTTACCAACAAATGTCTGCAAATAAGTTGTTCGAATTCAGACATTTGGAGGTGTGGGGGTTGGGTTTGCCGCCGCCGACGCCGCAGGAAAAAGGCGAACGCGTCGGTATGAGCATTCTCGATGGCAATTCGGAAGGTAAAGCCATGCTGAAGATGGTTGGACGTACGATACACAGTGAGGGTTTAAGGGAATCACCACCACCGACTTAATTTTAATTTTTCGATTAATTTTGTGCTACAATGCCTTGAAACTTATCGTCTCCACTAGTCATAAACTGTTAAGGAAATTTAGTGTTTATATGCTATAATTTTACGTGAGCCATATCGCAATGGATTTATTGGAATATTTTCATTGCAACATTTGAATGTCGAGTGTTTTTAATGCGGGACGAGTTGCCCGCACTGCACTGTTTGCAGATTGTTATTATTTGTGTTGGAATTAACTTACTAAAGTAAAGTAAAAATATTTTAAGGCACTTTAAAGATTTTTTGGAAGACTTCTTCATCAATTCTTTCACGCATATTCATTTACGTCCATACACCAAACGCCAAAACTGCTTTACCATCAGATTTCCAGGAAATGGAATTTAAAATGTACAAATTGAATTTTGATATGAAATTTTGAATTTGAAAGCGCACAATTTGTCTGATGAAATAAAACTGAACAAGAGACCAATGTGCCAAAGCTTAGCACACTTTAATTTAATTGTTTGTCAAAAATCTAATTGTTATCCTATTTGAAGATTAATATATTTGTTTAGCGTAATTTATATTATTTATGTTAAATAATATAACTATATTGATTTATTAGAAGAATATATATATCAAATCACAAATGTTTTTGGTTTTCCGTTACCGTTTGCATCCAATTTCGCTTGCATAAAAAATGAATGCGATCTCGAATTCCAAATTCAAATTGAAAACGGGATTTGCAGCAAAGCTTTGCATTAGAATATCGAATATCAAACAAATGTTTTCGCAACACAAAAATTACACACAATTAAATACAAATTGAGTTATTCAAAACTCGCTATATATTTTCCCGCCAAAAAAATCCCAACTAATGATAAAATTACTTCGACACAAATAGAAATCCTACATTTAATTAACTGAAGGATATTTATAGAGAGATGAAAGCTGCGGCTGATAGAGATCTAAAGCCTTAATGTGATGCACAGGAGTCGTCACTTAATCCTGGACGAAGAAAACAATTTTATTGGCTTCTCAAATCTCAAACGATAAAAAATTGCTACTAGATTAATGTGCACGAACACGAACAAACAATAAAATTTAATTTACTTGATCCTTCTTGAGCACCTACAGCCTCCAGGATGAATGATGCAGGATCGTATTGTCTTCGGAAAAATATTCTGGACGGCTATTTGGACACCGAAAATTAGAATTGCAGATTGTTAATTAATTAGTGGAGAGACACTCTATAATTTCACCTGAAAAGATTTAATTTGCTAATTAGTCTATTATCATGTGAAAGATTTAATCTTGACTGACACGTTCCATTAGAGGTGTTTGGAGTTGAAGCAGATGCTGCAAATAAACACATAATTTAATTATCTTTGCTTTAATGATATTATTCAATAAAAAAATCGTTTAGCCCCACTATAAAATTAATTTCCTCGTTTTCCGACTGCTGAAGCGCATGTTTTTCGCAATCCCGTAAAACGCAATGAAAATGCTACATTCAATTCAAATGTCCTCAACTAGTAAAGTAATGATTATCACTTTGATTCATCTGCTACTAGTTTGCGTTTTCGTTTCTTCGAATAATTGTAAGTTTTGAAAATAAGTGACTCCCTCAAATAAATATAAAAAAAATATTAAATTTAAGTGGATTATCAATCGGAAGTCTCCACCTGGTTGAAATCCATCGAGGAAGACTTGAGCGAATTCAACTCTTTGGCGGCTAAATTAACCTGGGACTTATCTACCAATCCGGATGAAATTTCCGCGGAAAATGCGAAGAAAATTGCAATAGCGCGAAATAAATGGAAAAATACTATCTGCGAATCGAAAATACAAACTAACTATTTAAACGCGGAACAACAACGCAAACTGTACCTGTTTTGTAGGGGACCTAAATTTTCCGACGATATGGTCATGTAATATTTAGAAAAAATTAATTTAGAAAATTTGTTCTGATTGAGAAAAATTCTAGACCGTTTTTGAATACTTTAGCTACATTGTCGGGGGAATATAATGCCAAAATTTGTTTGAATAACTCGAATATGGAAAATTTGAGCGGGAAATGTTTGAATGGGGAACCGGATTTAGAAGGACTTTTGAAGCAGGATTTAAGTGCGGAAAAATTGGAGGAAATTTGGAATTTATGGCATGATAGTGTGGGTCCCAGAATTAAGGAGCCGTTCTATGGATTGATTTTTTTGGAAAACGTTGCGGCCAAAAATAACGGTGAGTTAATTATTTTTTGAAAAAATTTTAATCAAAATAACGAAAATTTAGAAGATTTAAATTGAAAGTATCGGATTTATTTATTCAGTTACTTTATATTCCCAACACATTCGTTTTCCTAATTTAATTAAAATCCCCCTTTCGACCCTCAATTAAATGCTCCCCCAGGATACCACGACATAAGCGAAACCTGGCAAGAAGAACTAGAAATCCCAAACCTGGAAAACTTCGTCGACGAGCTTTACGAAGAAATCCAACCCTTATACGTGGCATTGCACGCTGTAATTAGACACAAACTATTCCTGAAACACGGTCCTGAACAAATCGATCTGAAAGGACCGATTCCTATTCATTTGCTTGGTAATGCCTGGGGACAAGATTGGACACCCTTAATGAATTTATTCGTGTCGGACGGGTTGAATTTGGAGGAGAAATTAAACAATCGCAAATTGTCTGTTACGGATCTAGTGCGGCAAGCTGAAGACTTTTATGTGAGCTTAGGGCTGCCGAGGATGACGGAGAAATTTTGGAAAAACTCGATCTTCGAGCAGAATTTGAACAGCAGTGTTTGTCATGGAACCGCTGCGAATTTGTATTCGCCCGGCGATTACAGGTCCAGGAATAGAACCAAATTAATAAATTTATTTATAAGTTTGTTTGTAGGATGCTGATGTGTGGGAAGGTCGCCATGGAGGATTTCTACGTGATCCATCACGAAATGGGACATATTGAGTATTATATGGCGTACGAAGAGCAGTCGCCGATTTTCCGGGAAGGCTCCAACACCGCAATCCATGAAAGTCTAGGGGATGCTGTTATGCATGGCGTGATGACTCCGCAGCATCTCAATCGGATTGGATTGCTGACTGACGAGGAATTGTTCGACACTTCGATAGACTTGTATTTGCTGTTTCAGCAAGCGCTATCGAAGATACCGGAAATTCCGTTTTCGCTGTTGGTGGATAAATATCGGTGGAGTATTTTTCGGGGGGAGATCGATTATGAGGACTTTAATCGGGAGTATTGGAGATTGAATTTGCAGTATCGCGGAATTGTTCCTCCGGGTGATAGACGGGCGGATAAATATTTTGACGCTGCTACGAAATTTCATGTTCCTGATAACACTCCGTATATTAGGTGGGGGAAGTTACTTAGTAATTAATTTATTTTGATTGTTGGAATTTTTTTGGTAGGTATTTTTTGAGTAGCATTATTCAGATGGATATTTTCAAGAGTTTTTGTCAACTAGCCATTGCGGGGAGCGTGGAGGAAGTCGATGGGAAAATACCACTTCATCGGTGCGATATTTATGGGACCAAAAAAATTGGGAAAACTTTGACGTAAGTTGAATTTTAAAAAGCCATAGTACACTTTTGCTTTGAAAATCGATAAGTTATTTATACATAAGGGTGGCAACCCCTAAATAGTATGCAAAATATTTAATTGAATGTTTCCCCTTTAAAATAAATTTTACATTCATAGCAAGATGATGAAAAAAGGCGCCAGCATCCACTGGACCGAAGCAATGCAAATCGTGACTGGACACAACTTCATCACAACTGTACCCTTTTTGGAATATTACGCTCCGGTTTACGCCCAGCTATTAAAGTACATTAAAGAGAATCAGATTTATGTTGGATGGTAAAAAATAATTGATATGTTGATGGGTCTTTAATTAAATAAAAGCGTCATACTGTATTTGTTAAAACGTGTTTTTATTATTATTTCTATCGTGTATAATATAAGTCGAAGAAAATCGTACATACAACATTCCTTCAATAATTGGAAAACAATATGATTATAAAATTATATATTTTTTAGGCACTAATTAAGTCTTGTTATTCAACTTTCTCAATCAATAGAAACCAATAAGCTAAGCACAGGCACTTATTTTGTCAATTTGTCATCATCTCGGTTAATAAATCAATTAATATAATAAACTTCTATAAAAGCTTGGCACATATAATTAATAACATTTCTCTACAAACACAATATACATTAATCTGATTAAAACAATTAAGTAGAATGAATTAAGTTCTAACACTAAAATAGCACCGTATTAATTAAACTTTAATAAAGGACACTTTACACAATTAAAACGGGCCGCAATTAAAGCAGCCCTCCGAAAACAAAACTTACAAATAAATAAAAAGCAAAAATTTGGCATATTTCCATTTGTTAATATTATTCAAACCGAAAACTTTTGCTACTAGACTCTTGCTTGCTGGATTTAGTAGTCGAAACCGTCTTCTTCTCAATAATCTGCTTAGTGACCGATTTTTTCAGCATCTTCTGCTCCAACGTGTCATCGTCTCTCAACACTGGAGGCTCATTAATATACTCCACATTACTCGAATACGAACTTTGGAACTGCGAATCCGATCCATTCAAACCACCGTCAATAAACGTCTTCTTCTCAATCGGACTCAACTGCAAGTGCATCTTACTCGCCGGCGTGCTCGTATAAAACTTTTCGGTAGTCTGACTAAAAATCGGCTGCGGATTCGACTTGAATGTTTCGTACTTGTACGAATCGGTCCGATAACCACCAGGCGTCTTAAACGTATTCGTACTAAACTCCGACGTGGAATAACCTTCGCTATCCGATGACTTGAAGGCAGATGTCGCTGCTGGCGGCTTAAACAGTTCCGGTTTCGCTTTCGTCGTAGCATGGTCACTGTAATCGAATGTGGTGGCAGCACTAGCAAAGGGGCGAGGCGAAGTGTTCAAAGTAGCATAGGGATTGGTCGGACTTTTCGGCTGAACTCGATTGGCATCGTAATCCAGGGTTGAGGAGAAATTGGGTGCGTTTTTCGAGAACGAATTGTAAGTGTTTTGATTGTAGCTGTTCCCATAAACAGCCGAATCCAAATCATTGATTTGCGATTGCAGAATATTGTTAGTGTAGCTTTTGTTACGGTCCAATGACGAACTGTCTACAGCATAACTTTGATTGTACCTGCAATTATTGCGCCAGTTAATTATTTTGCAGTTCGCTTAACGTGATTGTTAGATCACTTACCACTAGAGCTACGTCTTCATGCGATAAATTAGAAATGAAATCAAAATGTGTTAGTAAAGTTGGAAAATTCGTAAAATTAGGCGCACACGAAACGTAAAAACTAAACTAAGCGACAAGTAGGCAACCAACAATACAAACATGTAATGCTGGTTGCATAAAAATCAACCCTTACAAGAAACAAGCGCAAAATTCACCACTAAATCTAACAAATAAGGGTGAAAACAATACATCGATCAACTAAAAACACAAAAGCCAACAGATTTAGTAAGGTTATAGACACACACCTTCAACTCACCCCATTGACTTGTCTTCACTATCCGAGCCGCCCTCCTTCAATTTATACTTGGCTTGTCGGATGACATTCAATCGATTCCTTGCTTCTTCCAATTCGCGTTCGATGCGACACACTTCGGAACGCGCATCGATTTCCTGCGCGATCCCGCCCACCATGCACGTGTTCAGCACCAAATAGCGCTCTTCCTCCACGCTTTTAGCCTGTTGCGCTGCACGCACCAAATTATCGGTCGATCGCAAAACCGCGTTGCCCGCAGCGTTTAGTCTGCGTGTGGCTTCAGTGTCGCCTTCGGCTTTCACTTTGCACGCGACTAGAAGCTGGGCGGTTGAGGATGCTACTTGTTTGGCGGCTGCGATTAATTTATCTTCGCTGCCCAAACCTAAAGAAAATTAGTAGTAATTAGTTTCCCTTAAAATATGGTTTTTGGCGATTAGTACCTTGAACTAACGCGTTAGCGCTCTCGACAAAGCTGTGCGTCGCAGCTGCGACTAGTCGCGCAGCTGAAATTAAGCCTTCCGACCATTGTCCGTCATCCGACGAAGAAATCGGCGTACGCGAAACTTTGCCGCTATCAATCAGTTCGCGTTGTGCGGCACTTGCAGCTTTAATTAGCGCCGATGTGGCAGCCGTTAGTGATTTGGCCGATTCGAGGATCATTTCGTCAAAGTTCAACGTTTCGTCCAAATCTTGCGTCTGCAAACCATCAAACTTTTATTATAAAATATTTTTTATATCAAAAAATTGTTAAACTGGATGCGTCTTCTTCTTCATGTTGATATGTGCAACCGCTGTAATAATATGTTTGACTCCTGGGTGTTTTTCGAACGACAACCAAGAATATCAAACATATCTTACAGCAATCCACTCGAAACTCGTCGCCCCCCTTCTGCAATTAAATTCCATTTACCTTAATCTGTTGTCTCGGCCGCAAACTAGCAAGTTTCTTCGCAGCTGCATCGATCGAAGCTGCAGCTCCCAGCAGCTCATTCTCAGCAATCACAGTCGGATCGTCTGGATCGACCCAATCCGAACCCTTCAAGCGCTTTCCGACGCTCACCAGTTCGGTGACCGCTTTCGCGATGTTGCGCGATATTAGCGGCAATGTGTGACGGACGTCTGAAGAACCGCTACTTTGAAGAATGGCGATCAAAAGCTCGCGGAATTGCTTGGCGCATTCGAAACCGTACGTGAGGGTTTCCTCGCGGAGCTCTTTGGTTTCGGCGAGGGTGAATGCAGCGCTCTAGAATTAATTTGTTAAATAATTGTATCACATTCTGTAGCATGTTAAGTACCTTGCATAGGATTAGCATATCGGAGATGGATTTGCGAGCCAGATTCGCAGCGGCAATAATATCGTCCTGTTTATTGCTGATGCCGGCGGCGACTGCTTTAGCGGTGGCATTAGTGATGGATTTAGTGCATCGCACTAAATCTTCGGCAGTGACGCCTTGTTTACAGCCTTCGCTCGATCGTAAAGTCTAATAAAAGTCGTCAATAAACTAAAGCGGGAAATCGTATAAAAGAAGACTTACCCGCATTTCTTGGCCAATAGCTTCAACTGTGGCTTCCAAAGCGCGCGTGCCTCTCGTGTGTTCGTCTTCGACTGCTTTTACGGTCTTCAAAAGCGATGTCACATTCGTTACCATTACCTGTAATAAAGCGGAAATCGATGTTAGTACAAGTCGATTTCGGTCGGAAGGCAAATAACAAACATGCGTTTAGAAAATCCATTTAAGCTGAAAATTTACAAAGGAATAGTGCTGTATGTCGTGTGATACAGCCGCTATTTGTTAGTGGTACAAATCATACTTTTTGAATACAAGAATAAAGAATAGTAGGCCACCAGTAAAAAAACAAAAACAAATACATACCGATTTGATTTTGAAAAAATATAGTAAATAATTGTGACCAAAATTATTGCATTGCAACACACTGTATATTTATTCGATAAATATGATAAGAAAATAGAGTATAAGAAAATAAAATCACAATTTTAGAAAAGTTAAGCTATTAAATAAATTTCGCTTTGAAACACACAAAAAATAAATTAAGATGAAGCGGAAACCGACGCAAGACATTGCACAATATCCGATTGCAAGTCGTTATTAACGTTTTCTTTACTGTCGCTTAACAAGCGCAACAGTTCCTCTTCTTGATCGGAAATCCACCAATCGGTATCAGAATCGAACACCTGTTTGGGATCAAAACATGTGCTGTTAAACTAGTACAACCCACCACCAGTGTTAATTAATTACACATTCTTCACATCCAGAGGTAGACTTTAAGTAATCACATGTTTTGATTTTTTGATCGCAGTGTTATGTGTTGGTTATAGTAGTGTATTAGGAATTTTGTGTGTATTATTAATCAAATTTCAATAATTAACTCATATTATAATATTATTTAAAGTCCACCGCAAAATAATTGATTAGTAGTCAAATAACTAACACACACAAAATTCATGCGCGTTAAAAAAAATATAATTTGCATCAAATACATTAATTTTCGTTAACCTGAATCCCAATTAAATCATAATCAAGTCTGTACTTACCAAATAAAAAACAAATCGTGCGCTTTCAAACAAAAGTGCGCCAATAAAATTAAATCAAACAAACAAAAACACAATGTTAATTAATAAAAGAATATAATTAGCAACATAAATCCAAAAAAAAACAAACAAAATTAACTAAAATCGTACCTTAGCACTATCTTTCAGATGCGTCATTGCCGGATCGTTGATCGGCTTGCCACTGGCTGCTTTGGTTGCATGAATCAGATCGCCCAGCGCACTAGCGACATCTCGCACCGCATTGATGAGCATCACTTGCGAATCGGGATTGTCCGATCCAAGACTGGCCGCTCCGAATTTAACCACCTCGGCTAGCTTAACTATACCCCAAAATAATTAATAAACAATTCCCACTCAAAAAAAAACTACTCACCAATAGTTGCGACAGAATTCTGCGCCGCGACCGCCAGCTGCTCTTGACTCGAAGCCGCCCCCGCCACCAAAGTCTTGGTATCCTCCACCAGCGCTTTGGCCGTCTTCAAAATATTCTCGCGATGATCCGCGAACGATTCATGCTCGTTCTCCGGATTTAAATTGCCAGCGGTCGCAAACATGATCGTCGTCTCCAAATCGCCGATAATCCCCGACACCGTCGACGCGGCATTAATACAAGCTTGCGTTCCCCTCGACCCAGACTGCAACGTCGCCAAGACACGCGACACTTTCTCCGTAACATTGCGACTGGCATCGCCCACATCACGCAAGATAACATCATCCTTGCGGATCAAACATTGCCCGCCCGCTTGCACCAACTCCACGCAAGCTCCGCCCAGTTGTTGCACCACTTCGCGCAAGCGCATCGCAACATCGTCGTTTGTAGCTGACGCAGCTGCGCCAATGCTATCATTCGACAGCTGCGTGAACTTATGCGCCAGCTCGGCCGATAGTGGCGCTAGCTTTTGCGTATCGGTTGAAGCTTTCGCAGACATCTCGCCGGCAAGTTTGGCGATTTCTTTAGCGCAATCAACCATGCGGGTTTGGTAGTCGACATAACCGTCGTTATCGGAGATGATAAACGATGACCGATTATCAGACAGGCGAGTTATAGCACGTGTTAAATTGTCTACGACGCCCGAAACAATTCCGCTTTGCGTTGCGATGGCTTCGAGGCTACTGACTAGGTCGTGCAGGGCATCGCGCGTGCAGTTCGCGCATTCGTCCAGCTCCGAATGCAAGTTTTCGGCCTGAAAAACACAATTAAATTTTCTAACTCATTTAATAGTTTTTAATATTCTTACTTTGGGATTGCCGCCGCAATCTTTCGTCGCATAAATGAACTCCAACGCCGATTGCGTTACCGATTTCGCCTCATCCAGCAATTGCGTCTGTTGTTTAGAACTACTAATGTTTGAAACGGCACCGACAGTGCTCTGCACTAACGGCTCGAAGAACTGCACCAATTGGTGCACCGAATGACCGATGTTTTCCGCTTCATACTTGGCAGCATGCCGAAGTGGCTCGATCGTATCCGCCAATCCCGCGCCCGCTCGCTCAACTTGTTGACTAAACACCGGCAAAGTGGCCGATTGCCTTGGCGACAACGTTTGCGAAACGGCATCCATATAAGCGGCGTCCAATGTGCGCAGATGGTTGTTCAGAATGGCAGCGGCTTGTTCGCATTCGTTCTTACCGGGTGCGCTTTCGCTGCAAAACATAATTAGCTAACTAAATCTAATTTGCGTTAGTAGTCTTACCGAATATTAGCGACCAATGTCTTGATCGAATCGGAAACATGTTTGGAACTGCTGGCGAATTGCTGCCAGGTCGACGGATCTTTCGGCATGATAATCAGATTTTTCGTCGAATTAATAACACTGCATGAAACCTCCAGCAAAGTGCGACCGGCATCAATAATCGGCTGCTGACCTTTGCGCGCTTGCGACGAAATCTTCGCCGGAATGGTCACAAACTCGCTCGAACTGGCGTAGACACACAAATTCTCAACCGCATCTAAACGAAACGCAAATCATTAAAATTGCAGTGCGTCCAAATTAAACCAGGAATTTTATTCGAGTACTCGGACAAATACTTCCACAAACTTTCGAATACAACATATTTAAATATTAACTTACCAAGTAACGGACGTGTTGCTTCCGCACACCGATGCCGATTCTCATGCGAATAATCCAAATCCAAATTCTTAATCTCCTTGACTAAAGCCGCTGTCGAATTAGCGACCGCTTTCGCACTCTGCACGAATTGCCGCTTAGCCACCGGATTATTCGTCTTCGAACTCGCTAATCGACACGAATTACAAAGCGCACTCGTATGCTTCGCAATCAACGTCGCCGCTTCGAGCACCTGCTTTTGCGGACTGGACGGCGACACCAAAGCCGCACATCCTTGCCGAATCGCTTGCGAAGCGCGTGCGAATTGCGCTTGATCCACCAATCCTGGCCGTCCGGCAATACTAGTCGGATCTGAAACGCCAACCAAGTAGGCGCTTTGCGCCGATGCTTCAATCATGGAGCAAATCGCGCCACTGAAGCTGTTAACGTGTTCGATAAACTTCTCCGGCTCGGATTGCTTGGCACTTTGCGTGATACCCGTCATGCCTTCACCCAGCACTTTACTGCGATCGATAACCAGATCAAGCGCATCGTAATACGACGAGTCGTTAATCGGCTCGGTCGGATTATCGAGCAAATATTGCATGGCTTTGATTTGGCGCACGGCATTATCGCATTCGTTTTGCCCAGGCGCAGCTGAAGTGCAAACGTTAACCAAATGATTGATGCTTTCGGTCACCGCGCGTGCAGCTGCAGCCAGCTGGTTCTTCCCATTCGGCAAATACGGATCGGCTGACAGCGACTTGGCGGTGGTCAGCAAAGCGCTGCTGCTCGTCGACACACTCTTCAGCGAATGCACCATTTCGCCGCGTACTTGCGTATCGGGTGTCTGTCCCGCCATTTCCAGCGAAACACCCAGCAATTCGTAAAACGCCGACGAGAAGTCCTTGGAAGTCGAAGCCAGCTGCACGGGATTCGCCACGGATGTGATCACACTGGAGCTAGCTTCGTTCAAATTCGCAGCTGCGGTGTTCAACTCATGCTGCAGCTCGCCGTAGCTTTTATTAGTCTGCGGGAACCGACCGGTCTCGATTTTTGAGGACCACTCGATAATGCTAGTGATCGCCGTATCGACATCTTTCTGACCCGGCAAACAGCCCATTGTGCGATGGAGCGCAGCTGTTATATCTTTAGCGGCAACCTGTAAGCCGGGCGTCACACCAACCGTCTGCAAGCTGCGTTGCGCCTCCTCGACCAGCTTCACCGAATGCAACAGAACATCTTGCCCGGAATGAATGATGCGTCTTTGCACTTCCGGATTGTTGCTGGTCGCTGCAACCGTGCGAACGGCGCTCGTTAAATTGCGCAAGCTATGCGCTGTGTCTCTTGCAGCTTGCGACGTGTAATTCTCGTTGCCTTGCGCAGCTGCGCTCAGCAATTGTGCTACGCCTTGATTGACTAGTTTACTGCTCGCAGCTAATTGCTGCGCACCTCGATCGGGCGTGTCGCCCGGTAGCGGCGTTAGTCGATGCGCGTCGACAGTGCGTTCGAATTCGCGCAACTCGTCTTGCAGATCGTTTATCAATTGCGCAGCTGCATCGATGCCGAGGCCTTGACAGGCTGGCTTTGCGCGGCTGATTGCTGAGCGCAGCTCGCTCAAATCGCTGCTCAATTGGTGCGAAGTGTAGGAGAGTTGTTCGGTGATTGCTTGGTCGTCGAGCGTTGGTAAGACTTGGCGGGAAGAGTGTAAGAAATGTGTGGCAGGCTAGATATTAAAATAATTTGGTTGGTTAATTAATTTGGTTTGTCTAAAGTGTCCTTTTGGTTAATAATTTTGTTTAAAAATATAAATCGAAAGGTGACTCAGTTTCACTCAGACTTTCGTAACTCCAATACAGTTCGTCTTCTTGGTATTGAATTTTATAAATGTCTGTAGTCTGTAACAGGAATAAAATCGACGTTCATTATAGTGAATCATTAATTTTAATGGTCGCTGTAAATGGTAAGTAATAATTTGTTATTACAATCAGAATGATGATTAGCTACGACATAATTAAATCCAATACCAAGTGCGTTAAGTAACAGAATTAATAACCAAAACGACCGCTTCGTCCACTTGCGACCAACTTACATGCAAAAACACTTCAGCAATGTACATAAGTTGGACTTGACTATGCGCATCTTCTTGCTGCGCCGCATTCGTTCGGATCGACTCCACCAGGGGTGGAATTTGCTCAGCAAGATCGTGACTATCTTGCGTTAGCGCTTCACGCGTTGCCGCATTCGTATTATGCGGATGACTGGATTGCGCAGCTGTAATACATTGCGAAGCTGACGAAACCGCTTTCTTTGCGCAAACCTTCAATAACAAAAAAATGCAATCAGCTTCATTGAATTGCGCTGTAATTAAATATATTTACTTGCACTCGATCGACGAGTTTCGCTCTTAGCGCCGGCGTAGTAGCCGCAACTGTGGTAACATCCCGCAAATCCTCAGCAGTCCGACGCAACGCGTTCTGACAATCCACATCGTGCGGATAGCTCGCACATTGTCGCGCAGCTTCCACCATTTTCGCCGTCGCATCCGCTAAAGTTTTCGCCGCAGCCAGCAAACGTCGCTGTATGTCCGAATCGTTCAGCTTCTCAGCTTCGCCTTTAATGCTCTGAATCAGCTGAGCGGTCGCTTGGCCCAATCGCCGCGCTTGTCGAATCATTTCGTTCGCATCGCCCGATGCAGCTGACAACTTATCAGTTGCCGTGTAGATTTCCTCAACGCTATGCTCTTGCACGGAAACTTGCGCGCGTTCAGTCGACGCCAACTTAATGTGATTCAACAGATCGTTCAACGTGCGTGTGACTTCAGCTGCAGCTGCTTTGAGCTGGTTGTTCAAATCATCGCTTGGGCAAGACTCGCTGCAAACAGCTGCAAGGTTCTCAACAGCTTTCGCAACTTCGCGCACTGCGTTCGTCAATTGCTCTTGGCACGCTTGCGAATGCAGCGTTGGCGCTATAACTTTAGCGCAAGCAACCAACTGCGATGTCGCTAAGGCACATTGCGTAGCTGCGCCGATTACGCGATTCTGCGTCGGCTGATCCTCGCAAGTCGACGCGATATTCTTCGCTTTCAAAACGAGCGCAGCTGTGGTATTCGCAACAGCTTTCGCAAGCGATAGCAACATGTCTTGCAGCTCTTTATTCTCCGCAGTATCTTCGCCAATTGTTGCCAAAACTTGCGTGCTGGCCTCGCCCACTCTCGAAGCCGCATTGAGCAGATTCTGCCGCGGTTCTTTCGATTCCGGCTCAGCTGCTTTGAGCAAATCGCTAAAAGCGCTGCACAATTTGCGCGTAGCGTCCAGCAATTTCTCGCCCATATTCGTATCGTCCATTAAGGCCGCAATCATCTTCACATCTTTCGTCATTTCAGGCAAATTACTGCCAATCGTCGTAATTGCTGCACCAACCGCACTGTGGTCGACCTCATCGTGCGTGGCGGACGTGAGAGTGACCACATGTGCAGTAGCTGCATTCATCGCAGCAATTTGCGAGCCGACATTCTGTTTGCGGGTGTCGAGTGTGACTTGTTTCCATTTCTTGGCGGCCGGATCGTTGCCCAATAGGGGGATTTGAGCGCGACCTTCAAGGTCGAGTTCGGATTCGCGGATTTTCGTTTGCGTGCTCGAAATCGTCGAAATTAACGCTCGTTGCGGTTCAGACAGAACGGACGTTACTTTTGTTTGTTGAATCTTGAAGGAGATTTGTTTGGGTTTAGTTTTGGGGTGGTTTAGATGATTGGGTGAGTGATTATGGGGATGAAAATGACCCACCCAATTTTGAATTAGTAGAAGATTGCATGCATTATAAATGAGGCTGATCATTGGTAAAATATTTTTCTATAATAATTTGCTTCGCAAAATTTTGGGCAAACGTTTGGCGAGCGGGAAAAATTCTGGCGGGCTCCAAAAAAATTTTTGAGCAATTCTAAAATTAACTACTTTACTTCTAAACCACGTTTCTAATCAAAAATAAATTGGATCAGCCTCATTAAACGAAATAATAGTCAAAAAATGGCGTATGTACAAAATGAAAGAAAAGTTACTATGTACCTACTCTGGAGGCTGTTCCATAATAAAGACATGAAACAAATGTACGAATAATTAGCGTTTTAATAAGCGTTAAAAAGATTACGTGCTACCGCAGGTTAATAATTGGTTACGATATGCAGCAAATAATTCTTACCGTTGGTGGTGCATGCCCCAAATTAACAGATCCACTTATAGTGGTACGTTGAGCCCCACCCATTACCCCCAAACTATATGACTTCTCTCCTAATTTTCAAATAACAAAAATCATAAAATCATAAAACCGCTTCTAACGTAAATTCTAAGTTGGATAATTTTGAGACACTTACCGTCTGAGCCGGCCCGGATGATGGCTGGTTTCGCCACGGATTCGGTGTTGATTTTTCCGATTTTGCTCGTTTCGTGTTGTAAAATTGTCGCTCTAAATAATAAAAATAAAAAAATATATTTTAAGTAAATTACTTGGATTTTAATTAATAACTTACTTATGAGGGGCAACGCTCTCTTCAAACATCGTCGACCCTTCATCCCCCTCAATCCCAAAATGATCCTTCGCTTTTTGCTAAATAAAAAACCAAAATAAACCCAAAAAATAAATCATCTCGCAATAAATTACTTTTTTCAAAATGATGTCAATATATCCCGCGATAAGCTGCTGAATTTGCTCAGCATCGGTCGTTTGCATCGAATAGTATTGATCAGCATAATCGCCAAAATCCAAAGTGAACGTGTTCGGACTAGCACCCCAACGCCGCACTTTCGTCAACGGCCAAGTCTCCATAATAACTTTCGTGTTCTCATCCAATCGCAATACCGAATCCTTCGTAACACCCAATAATCTCGGCACCAGTTTATTTTTCCCATTCATTTTCTCCTTGACCAAAAAGAACGTCACCCCGTAAGTTGGTAAAGCACGCGCGTTCTTCGTATAACGCACTTTCGCCTCAAGTTCCGACAAACCCATTTGCTTCTTGTGCTCCGCGAAGATTTTCTTCTCAATCGCTTTGATTTTCGCGTAGGATTGCGGCAAGAATTCCTTCAAACTACGTTCCGATTTAGTATGCAGCTTATATTTAGCGGGAGTACTTACTCAAAAAGGCCAGGCTTGTGCTTGTTCTCCATATGGTCACCAAATTGAATCTGGCATTGAATCCCGGCAAATTCGCAAGCTTTATCCTGCGTAATTGGATGAGTCCCATTCAAAATAGCGTCACGAGCCTGAACGTACAGCAGATTTAATTGAACCGGATCGCGCGAATCGATATTACGATCGGAAAAGAAGAACTTTCGCCGCAAAATCACCGTCTGCTTCTCATCAATACCCTGCTCCCGCAACGTCTTCCCCGGATCCAACCAATTCACCTCGCCATCGGTGTTCAATTTCTTGCGCAACGATTCCATCTTCGCATCGCGATCGCGCTCTTCCTTCTTGCGCTTCAACGTCAACGTGCCGTAATTGCGATTATCGATATTTTCCTGGTTTTCCACGTCTTCGAATACTAGCGAGTACTCGTCGTGATTGGTGATGCACAGTTTCGTGCAGATCACCACCATTAAGTTGGCGACGATTTGCGAATCGTCGACGATCATCGTTTTAATCGCACCTAAATAGAGTTAAGTTAAATATGGTGCGGGGTAGTTTTGGGGCAAATATTACCGTCCAGCATTTTGACGCGAAGTGTGCGAATTTTTTTGCGGTACTCCAAAACGTCCTGGTTTCTTAAGAGGTAGTACTCAAGAGTGCGCGCGGGTTCCAGCCAAACTCCGGTCTTGTTATCCTCGTCGGTGAGGAACAACCCGTAATCTTTGGCTACAGTTAATTGACGAGTACATTAATTCGGGGTATTAAGAAATTAAACTGTGTATTTTTAGCTTGAGCTCGAATTTCTAATACTAAACAGCTCTTTTGAGCCATTATACTTAACAAAATAAACAGAGTTTGCTCGAAATGATTCTCGACACCCCCTATTTGAAGAGTAACCAGATCGCGTGGCATTAAAAGTGAATTCGGCGTAAAAAGCGTCGCAAAAATTGAGTCATAACTAGACAACTTGTTGATTTATTGCGGCTACAAAACTAAAAGCGCCATATCATAAAATAAAATTGTGACTTACGTTGTCCCAGCGCTTCTGTACATTTATCTTTGATGCTGCGACAGGCATCATGTACGGTGGTCGTAGGTGTAAACACAATCGTTTTCGTGACATTGCTCTCGACAATGTTGATTCGTAACGACAATGACATTGTTGCAGTCTGGATTTACTGCAAATAAATTCGAAAAACTATTTAGACGAAAACTTTCACTTTCGTGCATTAAAAAGTCAATCAACCCCTTTAGTGGCAACTTACCCCAGTTTTAGCGTGCGCACACCCACCCTACTAAAGCAATCTGCAAAAGTATGGCTGATGATTTTTCGCGTTAAAATTCGTCGTCTAAAATTGCACAGCCAATCAATTGCGATACACTCTCATACTTTTTCTATAAGGAAAATAAGTCAATAAACTGTTAGAGAAGTGGAACATGTTCCATAATTGAATCAAAAGCACGACGACGTCGACGACGATGATGAGGACGAAAGGGAGAATGGGATGACTTAAAATACAAAGTGGGGATGCTGCGTTGCCGGGCAACTAACACGACGACGACGACTAGCCGGCGTCGGTCGGCGTACATCTCCGGCGTCGTGTCGCTCGCTCGTTCGCTGATGTGTAGGAACTTTTCGCTTTCCAATCGATATATGCAATATTCGCTCGTATAATGGGCAAACACGTGCTTAAACTGTACCAATGAATTGTGCTTTTTGCGATCGTCGAGGGGTTAAACTCACGTGGCTAACTATTAAATGAAGTGGCCAGTTTATGGACATTTTATGGAACGCGGACTTCATTCACACTCTCGATCGCCATAAAAGCAACGTCGTCGTCTTTTATTTTATTGTCGCAGGCAATTATTTTATGGCGAAGAGAATTTTGAGGACTCGACTTTTTCCACCCCCCCTATTGTTAGAGTAACCTGATCTTCTACGCCAAGAGCATAACATTGCACTATTGATTCAATTTCATAATCAATCTCCGAGCCTATTCAATTAAAAGTCGCCGTCAAAGGTTTGAATAATTCAATTTAGTCACAAACCAGTTAATGTAGTAATAAAACCCCCCAAAAATATGTTAAAATTAAATTCCGGCCTTCATATTAAAGATATTTTACGAGCGTTTAAACACGACGATAAAACGCCAAAAATATTACCATATTTGTGGCACCCTTTGTTGGACCGAGACAAATACTAATCAACGCAACGTGCAAACAAAAAACTTTGGACTAGTACTTACATCATTGTCGTTTCGTCGCAACTTATTGTATCAATGTGGAAAAAGAGGTGTTTGGAGCTTTTGCGGACCAAACACGATTCTTTTGGTGGAACAAACCGCACACTGAGCTGTTCAAAGTTAGAATGAGGCAAGTTTATGTTACAAAAGGGTATCTCTAACCCTGCTATAATACAATAACCCTCAAAGAGGCTGGATTGGTGGTGAGTTTGTGGTGGGGGGCTGGAAAAGCGCTTGTGGTGGGGGCATTCGCACGACAAGGGTTGATTTACCAATAGGAATTGTTCGGAAAATCGGCGCCAAAGTGGCGCGTCACTTAAAACATTTTCCAAAACTAGCCATTTGGAGATTTCGAATAAAAAACATTGATTATTCGCCGCTGGATGGTCGAAGACAACTGACACCGTTTTAATTAGCCCTTCGCTAATGGATAAAAATATATAAGGGGATCGAAAGTCGATTCATTCAGTCGCAACATAAATAATATAATATTTCACGGAAAATTGACAAATAACATCAAGCAATTTTCCTTTTAGGGGCTCTTTCTAAGGCGGATAAGTATAAAAAAGTGGAAGAAATCTTTTCGCATCTAGTGCGAAGAGAAGTTTGGTTGTCATCAGAGGCGGTGGTTGGGAAGCCGCCAGTCGGGCGCCGGACGATCCACTTCCTCCCACTGTGACTTCGCGAGCATAACAACATACATCCCCGAGCTTACAACCACCCCAATAACACACCCTACTTGCTTTTGTCAGAACGATCTTGATCATCAGCTGCGATATCTTTCTTTATACAAATTTTCTTTCCACTATATACGAAAATTATGTAACTCTTACAATATATCCTTTTATTGTATTAATTCCGCTACTAATCCCGACTGGGGTTGGATAAGCTCGTAATTAGAGCTTTTGACGGTTAAACAGAAATTGGATGATTATATTGATCATTGGATAAGTGTTTGCCTTTTTTCTGATGAGATAATGACTCTTAAAAATGGGGCGGTCGGTAGTTTGCATCTTTAACTCAAAATTACTCGAAAATTATTAAAAATTCACCTTTTTTTAAATCTATTACATTTTGTTAATTATTTTATACGGCCTATTTTCTTCAAATTTAAATGGAATATGTTTCTCCTTTCAATCATTTCGCGGTTCATTTATAAACATGCTCTCAATATTTGCTCATACACTTTCTTGGTATTTTCTCATCTATTTGTACACCATATTTCCCTTACAATTTATAAATACATCGAATATAAAACGGTTTAATCGCCGAAGAAAATTGCATTGTGCACTCACAATGCATTTCTACGTAGTATTTTATTTTTCGGACAAATTTAGCCAATGTTTCAGCTAATCGACTCGGATTCATAAAACATTATTATGTGACCAAATTGCGAATATAATTCTCATGAATGTGCGTCTGCCGTTTGAGCTTTTTATGTCCATTATTAAATATAGGGCTTATTACGTGCAATCAAGTGATCTTTCAATATTTTTAATAACAACAAATTGCTAAACTGAAAATATCCACAAACCATTTCGTTTTGTTTGAATACTAATTGGCCTATTTTTGACTATATGCATCACAGTCGGTATACAAACATCGAACGTGTGCCAAAACCGACGACTATTCAAAAGCATACCTACGATTTTTCATCTCGGAAAAATCGAATCATTCATGAATTAAAATAAAAATGGTAATAATTATAAAGTTAATTCGAAACTTGGTGACTTCCTTGTTGCAGCTCCAAGTTCTACAATTACTTCGTCATAATCTAACAATAACTATACAAGTGTATGCAGATGAAAGCGCAAAGTTTTTCTTGGCATTTAAAAGAAAAGTTTCGCAAAGTTAATTACATCACAGAGCCAAAAGCATTTACGCTAAATTTCCTCTCCTGCAGATTAAATAAAACCGATCCAATAAATATATTCGAACATGTTGTTGATTGACAATTCGATCAGGGCTCAAATTAAGGGCTGAGCATAAACGAAATTTATGCACATATACAACTATAGGGTACAAGATGTTAATTTTCCGGATAAACAATAGGGTGTTAATTCGTGATCCCTCTGCAAGGAAGAGCTTTGCTAGACATAGTCATTAATTCTTTCAAAACGAGTGAGGCGGAGATCTAGACTACTCTTCGCTACTAATACATTTCGCAAAGATTAAGCATTTACAGTATAAGTTATGTGTTTTCGCTGTTTGAATAATGGTCCAGGCTACGCAATTCAAAAGAAAGATGATGTTTGCTGTTTGTTTTTTTTTAGTGGCGAACGGAAATGCATGACAATTAATTGTAAAAATTAATTCCAAGTTGATCCTTTTTTTTTGAAAAATTCCTACAGGGGTTAAAATATTAAGTGGTTTCTTAAATAGTCGATAGATTAAGTAATTAGAAATTGCCTGCGTTAACTTTGCAGGTATGCAAATTCAGCAAGAAATTATTTATGAATCAATCCCTCGAAAAGTTGCTTAATTGTATAATTATGAGCAACTTCAAAAGGACCAACTGATTATTCATGCATATTTTTGGAATTTTATCGCGTAATGTTAGAGGCTTAAGGTAATCTAATCTTACTAATTAAAAACCTTCCCAAATTTTAATTTAAAAATTGAAAGTAAGGATATTTTTCATAATATACCGTACACCCTGTATAATTCAATAAACAAGTCGTCATATTATTGATCAGCAAATAAATCAAAGGTACAATTAGTTGTATTATTGACTGACAATAGAGAAGTCAATTATGTCAGAAAAACGAATAGAAAGTAGAATTCTTGTTCTATTCCAAGCGTTTTGAGTAAATTAATTTCTTCTCCTTCGCATTCTTCTTACATTTAACATTGCAATTAAATTCCAAATGTATTTTCAAATAAGCAATAATTTAATAAACAAAATAAACAAACAACAAGGTCAAACAATCAAAGAATCCTTACAACAAATTTCAATAAGTAGATATATTTAAAAGCGACTATTTTCGAGAATCGAGACACGTTTTCATGTTTACCTTGCTAATGTAAACGAATCTGATGCGGTTTACCAAAGGAAGTGATAAGATTTTGACTGGCAACTTTAAATATATTTAGAATACTTGAAAACGATAAATTCAACGCGCACAAAAATAAAAATCATCCCTTAGCGAAATACGTGAGTTACGCCACTGGGGCCCCAAAGCTTGCTGCAAGCTAAATGTATTAATATACATGTCAGAATTATTGATTAAAATAAATTGCAACTTTTCTGTAACTTCATTGCTGATCAATTTACGACATATACAATAAAATGCCAACAATTTTATGCGTTGGATTTAGTCGGTGATGGTTTGTTGATATTGATTTTAGCCTAACCTTTAAAAAATCAATGTTTAAAGAGCATCTGTCAAAAAGGGCTTTATTTCGGCTGTAAAATAAATAATTGGCTTTCGAAAACGAAATCGACCACGTAAACTCGTCTAGTAAATCTATTAAAAACAAGGAAGTACATTCTGGCGATATATTTTTAACTATATTGTAGAAATCGCTCCCGAAAAACAGATGCAACTTTAACCGCATAGAATTCGCTCGATTCAATAAATATCAGCAAAGCTTTCAATGACAATGGTTAATTAAACAATAGAAAAAATTATTAAATACCTTAAATTCTTATCCGATAGTCACATATCTAAAAAACACTCACTTAATTTCGCAGATTTGATAATCTATACACGCCCAACTTACTTAGTTTTCGACTGGTAGCTACGGTGGCGCCATCGGCCGCTTTAAGAGATGAACTCATATTCCAATGGCGTAACATGCATATAATTAATTTGTAATTAATCGCTAATTAACCTTATGAAAATTTGTAACAAAATTATTTTGTTGCTATAAAATTTATTCGGTTGCTAAAAAAAAATCTGCAAAAATCATTTGTGTGTATTTTTAATATATTTGGTAATTTGGCAGGCCATATGTCATTATATCTCTTGTATTTTCACTATTTTCTTGGTTTTTTCAAAATATGTTTAGTAGTAGAAAATAGCTAGATTTGTGGATGGCCTATTTCAATCCACCAACGTAGCTTTCCGTGATTGTGGGTTGTTTATCGGACAATTTCATTTCATTGGTATTTGACACCTACTTAGTTTGTGTAATATGCACTTGTTTTATGGTAGCATTGTGAATAAATATAATTTCGACAAATATGGGCATGTAGCTTTAAATTTCAAAATATAGAAATTTATTCATAGGAAAGTTGCATTCGCTCGGATTTATACGAAAGGAGAAACTGATTGAAATTGTTTACATTTAATTCAAAAAAAAAAATACGAAGAGAAATGCATGTAAGTATTTTTAAAATATTTTTTATCGCATTGTTGATAATAAAGCGTAAACAATAATTATTATTGGCAGAGTGCCACGCCAAAAAATGATCACAATTGATTTCCTCTACAGTTCCCCATAATATTAAATCAGAGTTCTATATATAATTGTTCCAAAAATATCGTTCGTTGAAATTTCGACTCGATTGATCTGAAAACGTTCCCAATAGAAGAATATTTGCACTTAGGAGCTTTTTCAGTCAATCCGCCAAAGATAAATGATGCAGTCACGTGGCATTTAATGTACTGCATGATTTGTACAAATTAAGCTACAAAAGCTCTCATTTATGTTTACAAAACGATAAAAAAAAATACTTGAGGCAAACAAAAATATGAACAAGCTGCTTTATTCATGAAGACACACCTTTCAGTCTTAACTGAGCCACGATCCATTTTAATTACTCCAATTTCCTAATTGAAATACTAAACAGCAACTCGTTCATAAATCTCGAGCCATAATTAAATCATCCTCGAATTGCTAGATACATCTTTATTTTGGACCCCAGAAAAAGTGCGCCTGTCGTCCAGGATAAGTATGGGGTCCAAGGCAATAATTATACATCCCCAGAAAAGTGCACCTATACAAAGTGATACAATTATGAAGCACCATTAAATTTTGCCGCCAAAATTGTTTGCTGGACGCGGAATGCGCTTTTTAGTGCCAAATTTATGTGATGCGCCCCTCAAAAAATGGCCAAGAATGTGGAATCTTGTGGTGGTCAATAAATGAATCACCCTGTGTATCATTCGAGTATGAATTTGTGACCATAAATATCCCATTAGGGATGTGCGGATATGTGTGCAACAACCCTCTCCCGATACACAACTTTGACAAACGGGGTCGCATAGATGCCCTTCGGGACCACTCATGGGGAAACATTGAGCAACTAGACTTTCTGATATGTTTTTATTGTCGGCGAATCGTAAAAATAGATGTGCGTTAATGATAACTGTGATTTATGCGAAAATGTGGGAGATTCGGCTTGATTGGATGCGCACCGAGTTTAATTGCGCGAATTAAGATAGAAATCTGCAATTATGGTTGACCTTTATAATTTTATTCGAGGAATTGGGATTTTTATTTTTGGTTTGGATTTTGTTTGGTAGAAAAAGAATTTTGACTTATTTTATAGAAATTATTAGAAATGTGGTGGGTTTTGAAATTTTGGCGGAGGCGTATGGATTTCGTTAAGGATTGCGAATTTTTCACGTTTATAAATTACTATTAATATTTATTTATTTATTTTATAAATTAATTTTTCTCAAGAAATTGATAAAATTATTTATGTAATTTAAAGTTTGATTATAATGTATCTGGTTTCTGTATCCTGTTTATGATATTTAACAACAGGATGTGTGAATAGACAGCCAGAGAATGTTTTATACCATACAAATACATCAAATATTTTATTTGTTTATTTAAAAAATTAATTTATATTTAAATAAATTGTAATTAAAAGTCTATCTATTAAATTTTGCTTTTAAATAATTTTTTAATATTTTTTAAAAATACTTTAAAATATATTTGATTAACTTTTCTATAAGAAAATCTTTAAAATTAGAAAACAGCGTTTATTAATATTTTTTTTTGCTTCTTTTATACAATTAGAATATTTTTTTAATTTATTTTACAGCCATCCTGCTGAAAGCTCCTACACTTTAAACTACTACACATTTTAACTAATTTATATCGCACTACAAAATAGCATTTGAAAATTTTAATTGCAAAACTCAAAGAAAACACACACATCGAGAATGCAGTTAACAAGAAGGCTTATTAATTGGTGGCATGTTATCTTTCCCAATAGACAAATAAACAAACCGGGATTGAAAAGGCGCAAGTATGGTGTCAAGTGTGAAAATAGCATTTCATATAGAATATGAATAGTGGTTTCTCTTATTTCTAATGATGTTTCGGCTTAACGACTCTATAATTATTATGAGTTGAGTTGTTAATGTAATAAAGCGACCCCAGCAATATCGTTAAGTATAGCGAAACCCTTATGAAAAACGGCCCTCGCTATCACTACTAAAAAGCTCCCTTCTATTTAATATACCGAATAGTAAAGCAGTGTGTTAGATTATTATTCATAATTTCTTGGATGGGATGTAAAAGTTTTGTTGGAAATTTATGAAGCGACTATTCAAAACATTTCTGCCTCATTTCTTCCTGAACAATTTTTCGTTCAGTTCTATAGTTGCAGAAATGGTGAAATATTATCGCAATTTGCACTGATTTATTCAATATTATATTCGACAAGCATTTTTTAAAGAATTGTTTTTTTACTTCTTATTACATTTGATGAAAATCGTAAGAAATAAAAAAATTTGATTATAATCGTCTGCTAGATTTAACGATATCAAAGTTGTGGAAGAAAAATGAAGCCCTATAGAACTGGACCCTTTACTATACCATCTAGTAAACAAAACTATAAAAGAAATATCGTTAAAGGAAATTTCGGGCGAGGGGATTAGAACGAAGCAGAACTTTACAATAAACAGATATTTATTTTTGTAGGGATGACATTAACTTTATTCACTTGTTTCTGCTGAACTTCCGACTTGCTGACGCATTTCCGAAAGAGATGTTGAGAGCTAGTGAACCATGAATTCGCATCTATGGATGGACGCTTGAAAGCGCACCGCGCGAAAAGCAGGAAAATCTCTCAAAATATATCTGATATGCTAATAATTTTTGAATCCATTCATTTTGCATTTTGACGGATTGATTTATGGCAAATTTATGGAAATATTCAATATTTTCCTGTATGGTGCATTAAGAAAATTGAGCGCAATCTAGTAATCCTCACCCTAAACTATTCGAATCTGCACCATAAATAATCTTTATCGTTTTGGCAATCTTTCGTATTTGTCGCACAATACACAAAATTACTTCGATATGTATATGTGTTTTTATCATCGCTTTCGGAAAATGAAGTATTACTTAGACCCCCCTTAAAGATATCGCATGAAATAAACTGTATCTGTATCAATAAATCCGACAAATCCACTTGTCTACAAGAAGAATCTCACACACACCCCAAATTACAGATATATTAAATTGTTTTTCCTCCCCAACTAGATTAAAATCAATTGAATTTATTTATTTATTAAAATTTTCAAAAGAATATCAATTTGGCAGCTTCCAACAGATCCTGAGCTTAACTATGGAGCGTCGCGGCGCCTTGCGATCGGCGCCAATAAACTTCCAACTAGATATGTATCCTCAGCATTAGTAACTGTTCCATTCCAGTTTTGGGCATAGTTCTTCTATTCGCCAGTCTCCTCCACCAATGATTCCATCACGATTTTATTTACTTTATTTATGGATGTTTTCATGCTTTGGAAAAATGACATTTGTCAAAATAACAAAAGAACAGGCGGCGTGGGAATGGGGATGTAGAGACGGTTTTGTTTTACAGCTTGCCACTTCTTTTTTGTTATCTTGCTTAATTTTTGTTTTTGTTGCGGGGTAGAACGGCGGAGGAAAATTGTCAATAGATTTTAAGTTTGATATTTGGCGGTCTTTTGTTTGGTGCTAGAATATTTTTTAACCAAGGAAAATATTTTTCTTGGTTTGGTTTAAAGCAATTATATTATTCTATTTACTTTTACTTTAAAAATAATTTTTTTATTGGTCAAAAACTATCAAAATAATTTTGAACTTTGAAAAAACTCAAACAATTTTTCAAATAAAAGTTTCTAGTATTTAAAAATTTTTACGAACTAGAAAAAAAAATATTAAAAAATTTGTTACATAGTTTTTTATAGAGCATTGTACTTATTTTATTTTTGAAAAATATATTTTTGTATCTTGATCTACGAGAAAAGCTACACAATTAATTCAAGTCGGAAAATTGGTAGAAGATAAATAAGTGCAGGAGTGCGGTGATAAATAAGATATGAATTAAATGGAATGTGCTTTTTTAGTTTCCGCATTTGAAAGATACATTTCGGCGTCGTTTGCCGGGCCAAATAGTGGCGCCGTTCCCACCCCCAATGCACCATTCGTGGCGACTTGCAGCTTCCAACCAACTCCGACAATCCGACAGTAAAATAACAAATTGTTATTATATCTATAGCAAAAAGGGGCAAAGTTTTTTTGGCAATCGTCCCAGCGTTTTTGCAGAGCGGCGATGTTGCACTTTCAATAGAAAATAGTGGCGCTTTTTAAGGGTGGATATTGATGAATTTGCTGGGAACACTCTGGTGCTAGTCGCTTTTTCAGGCTGGTTTCCAAGTTTTATTTTCGGAATTTTGTACAAGAAAATTTATTTTAAATTTTACTAGATAGATTTAATTTTTGAGTTTCTATTTAATAATTAATTATATAATTTTTTTATTTAGTTAGCGTTATACTTATTTTATAAGTTATTCTAATTTGCATATGTTATATAATTTTTAAACACAATAAAATTATTGTTTATTAAGTAATATTTAAATATTGCTACTATAATAAATACCTATACATGCTTGGGGCCTATTTTTTTTTAAATAATTAATAATACGTTTGAATCAGCTACCTTTTATAAATATTTCAAATAAATCGCAATTTTTTTCTTATAAAGAATTTTCCTTTTTATACTTTTACATATTTCTATATGCAGTTATTTTATAATGGGCTGCTTGCATTTCAAAAAAGTTGCGCTATTTGTCACACGACTATAAATTATAAACCATCGTAAGAATTTTAATTTTGCGTATTTTTTTGAATCATCATTAATTTATAAATAGCAACAATTTGCAAGTTAGCAAGAAAATTGCATTAATATAGAAAAATATGTGTAAATTAACACATATCGTACAGAAGCCATCAATAACTATATTATTTTATCAACAAATAATTTGTTAAACTTTTAATCTATTTACAAAATTGTTTATTTATTTAACGGAACCGATAGATTTTTCATATCCAAAAATAATGTTCTATACAAATAATGTCGCTTTTAGATAATTATTACTATAAATAATTGTTATAATTAAATTCGTACCAACTATAATTTGAATTCAATTTGAGTTCAAACTAATTTTCGAGCGAACCAACTACAATACAAAATAGATTTTAATACTTCAATTAATTTTAATAAATGCTGTGAGTTTTAATGGGTAACATTAAATTTTATGATTTATTTGTATGCCTAATAATAAACATTTATTAAAATAATTTAATGTTTAATAATAGGCTGAATGATATTAAATTCAGAGATGAACTTACATTTGCACATTAAAATCCAAAGCAATAAAATTAATTATTTAAATAAATAAATTATTTAAATTTAAATGTATTATACTTTTTGATACAATATAGTATCAACAAATCTGTATTTGTTATATTGTATTGTATGGCTTAAGTACTTTGCAAATTGAAATTAATTCATCTCTTCAAGTGGGGTGGATTGGATTTCTCAATGGGTAGTCAGTCATCCTCTGAAAAGTTCTTACTGCTAATTATCTGCTAATTCAATTAGTTACTTAAACTTGATTTATTTCTATATTGATACATTTAAATCTAAATGATAAATAATTCGGAATGACAGATAGAAAACTATTTTTTAAATTTAATTAAACTTTACTAACATTTAAAAAATCATTAATAATAATTTATTGAATAAAAAATATAATATATATTTTTATCAATAATGTATAAGCAAATTTTTCTAAATTATTGTTGTAATATTATTATACCGTATTATTTGCCGCACATTTTTTGAAAATTAATTTATAAATTATTTAATCAAATTTTTATGGATCGCATTTCACAGAAAAGATATAATTTGTTTATTAAATGCAATTATTCACTAAAAGTATTAATTTTATTCTATTAGGCACTATAAAAGAATAAAATTCCAATTACACAACGGAATGCATTTCGAATATAAAATAATTTAATCCTCGTTTATTTTCGACTATAAAAAACTTGTTTAATAAACTCAGCTATTAACTTATTTATTAACGTGTATCATATTATAAAAATAGTTTATTACTTTTCAAATTGTTCATCAAATCAATATTTCCCACCCTTTAGAGTGCCATCTATACCTTTTCCGCTACACTTTCCCAAACGTTAAAACAGAAATTTAATTTTCACCTTAAAACTAATTAGAATCTCCACCAGATGTCGGCAGATAAAATAAAATTTCGAAAATCCGAGAATATGGCGCCAGTCTGAATAGATTCTTGTAATTAGCAATTTTTGGCCACCGCGCTATACCATTAAATTTAATTACATCCAAATGAATGTTCGCAATTTTATTTAGTATTCAAGACAGGAAATTTTCTACCTTTTTATGGAACCCACGCAGTCAAAGACCTTTTTCTTCCTTATTTCTATCCTCAAATCCTTTTACATTTATTTGTCTTCAATTGAGTTTCAATTGAATTGACTTAAACTAAAGTACTACTATACGGACGAATCATTAATCCCAGTATTAATTAATTCATATTAAAAATAAGTTTTAGTTCAGAAAGACTTCGTGTAGAATTAGAAAGTTGTTCTTGAAGAGTGCCAACCAACTCGAAACTTTGTTCCATTCTTCTACCTTGGCTGAAGGTAAAAGTTTCTTGACTTGTTATACACCTAAATGATTCATTCGTTAAATGAATGACAAAATGTGAATAAAATCTGTTAACTAAAAAACTGTAAATAGTGTAAATGTGTTCATTAGATAGTTTTCCAAATAAATTACTAACATGCTCAAAAAAGTGCTACAATTTTAAATAAAGAAAAGTAAGTCAGTATGTCAGCAGTTTGTTTATAGAAAATATAAAAAAAATGAGAGAATTTATCAAATAACGAGAAAAAGTTCGAACGCTCTGAATTTTATTTAAAATCAAAAAATGTTTCAAAATTTGCATAATAAATATTTGCAGCAAACTTTCGACAATGCATTGCACAGCTCTATTAGCTTTGGGACTAGTCGGCAGTATATTTGCTGGCTACATCCCTCCAGGACCACAATACCGCTGCCCCAAGGAGAAATTACTGTTGCACCCTTGCACTTGCGACGTGGAATCTGATCAAGGAATTTACGTTAGTTGCAACAACACCAACATTGCCAGTATGAGTGTGGCTTTGAATAATTTAGCCACATTTCAACTACCTATTGAGAAGTTGACGATTTACAAATGCAATCTAGGTAAATTTATTTGAATTTTTTGGCGCCAATTAGTAAATTGGAATTTTAGCGCGACTTTACGGGAGTTTGCTCTATAAGCTGCAACTTCGGATTCTGGAGATTAGAGACGTTCCTATTGAGAGCATCGAGGAGCACAGCTTTCTAGGAGTTAATAGCACTTTGAATGAGCTGAGAATTTTTAATTCGAGTTTAAAGGAGTTTCCAACCCTTGCCTTCAAGGTTTATATTTGTTTAAATTTTGTCGCTTTAGTAAAATTAGTTATTTTTTAGATATTAGGTAATTTAACAATTTTGGTAATTGATGGACACCAAATGACGTCATTGCCAAAAGACGCGTTTGGGCTAAGCGACATGACAGGACGCCTTTTGCGGCTGCACCTGCCAAATGGCAATTTAACCACTCCGCCAATTGAAAGCTTACAGCCGCTCCGTAAGCTGAAAACTTTGGACTTGCATGGCAATGAAATTGGCGAGCTGAAAAGGAACCAGTTTAAAGGATTGCGCGATGTTGAAGTGCTTGATTTGAGTTTTAATAAGATCGCTAAAGTTGATTCCAGTCATTTGGCGGATTTAACCAAAATGTCCTGGTTTAATGTCTCCAACAATGGAATTACCGAACTAGCGCGGTGAGTATTCTTTTTACGGGCGCGTCCAGGTTTGGTCTGAAAAATGTGCTTTCAGCGGAGCGTTCGCAAGAAATACGGTGCTGCGAGTGCTGAACATGTCTTTCAATAAAATAAAACGACTTGACTCAAATTCCTTTCGGGGAATGCGATTTTTAAGACGTCTGTACTTATCGGATAATGCCATTTCTGATGTGGCCCGTGGCACTTTTGGATCGTTGCAACGCATCGGCACTATCGATTTGGCGCGAAATTTCATCAAGAAAATCGATTACCAAATGTTTTTCCAACTGAATTTTATTGAGGTATAATTTAATTGGTGATGGATTTATATATTAATTTAATTTTAGATTCTAGATGTTTCGGAGAATAATGTGACGGAGATACAAAAGTTGGCTTTTAAGGATATTTACTTAACAACAATTAATTTATCGAGAAATAATATTAGTAAAATTGAATCGGGGGCTTTTGTGAACTGCGCCAACATCACCAAATTGGATTTGTCTCGCAATTCCTTGACGAATTTACCTAAAAGGTCTTTTGATGAGACGACGTATGCGACGGAGTTGCAGTTCTCCTTCAACTACTTCACCCAACTAGACCAAGTACGCGTTAAAAAAATTATTTAAATATTTTTTTTAGTAACAATTTCCTTCCAGATTCCCCTTCACAACATGAGCGGCGTGAAAATCCTCAACGTCTCCCACAACCTCATTAACTCGATCCCCAAGAAAACGTTCCCCAAACTCTACGAGCTCCACACCATCGACTTATCCCACAACAACTTATCCGACATCTTCAACGCAGTTTTCCAGCCACTTTTCTCCTTAAGACTGCTCGACTTAAGCCACAATTCGCTGAACCGCATCAAACCGGGCACGTTTGGCACCCTGCCAACCCTCCTTGAGCTGGACATGAGTTACAACAATTTGGAAAGCATGTCCAAAGGCGCACTGACGCGTTTAGCGAGCGCCCGCAGGATCACATTGAAGGGCAACAAATTAAACTCCTTATTCACGTTGCCGATTTCCACCTCGCATTTGGATTTGTCGTACAATGAGTTCGAGGAATTGCCGCCGAAATTGTGGCCGTCGATGAATTCCTTGCTGTCGCTCGATTTGAGCCATAATCGAATCGGCGACAGTTTGGTGCAAGGAAGTTTCGCTAGTTTATTAACGTTGCAACGGTTGCATTTGAATTGGAATGGCATGACGAATCCTCCTTGGGCGGCAATCAGCGAATTGACGTCGTTGCAGTATTTGCATTTGGAAGGGAATAATTTCACCAAGTTGGAACGAAACGCATTTGGCCGGTTACCGGTGATATTCGAATTGAACTTGGCACAAAACAATTTGCAGAATATTAGTTCGCGAGCGTTTGAAGGACTCTTACAGGTGCTTGTGCTCAATTTGACGAACAATAATCTGACTCACATCCCCAATGGAGCTTTTCAGGGTATTTCGCGCGATATTGTATTAAATTCAAATTTAATTTGCAATTTCCAGGTTTGGTGTCGTTGACGACGCTCGATTTGTCTTTCAATAAAATTACGAAACTGGATAATAAAACGCATGGCTTAATCGACGACTGTCTTTCATTAGAACGCGTAAGTTTACTTTGGTCGTATGGGGGCGAGATAAAGTTTGATTTGCTTTTAGTTGAATCTAAGCCACAACAAAATCAGTTTTCTGTCGAGAAAATCGTTTCCCAGTAATCCGTATATTCCATATAAATTAAAAGAAATCGATTTGAGCTACAATATCATGCCGGTTATCACGTTTGATCTTGTTTTTGGGACGGCGAAATTGGAAAAGTTGAATCTCTCTCATAACGCTATCGCGGATGTGCGCAAAGGTACGTTCGAATTTTTTTTACAACTTTTCTCTTACAAAATAGGAAAATGTTTTGATTGGTTGTTAAAAGGGATAGTTGAGCTTTTCGAAAACATTTTTTTAACCAAAAAATTACGTTAATTTGAAGTAAATTTCGATGCCTGAAAATTGCCTACCGGCTCCTTCGCCAAAAATCAAATTTCGCTTTGTTGTAGCCGTAATTGGAAATTTAACAAGCCTGCAGACAATAGACCTGTCGCATAATAAATTGCATGACATTACAAGCGACCAAGAGTTTTTCCGTTTACCAAATAACCTGAGCGTGATAGATTTATCAAACAATCAACTACACGATCTGCCCTGGAATCATTTGATGAATGTGTCTCGCCTCAATGTGCTCGACATCAGACACAACAGCATTGCTGCTATCAATACCGACCTCACCAAGCTGATTACGAATGGCACGGATGTTTATTTCGAAGGTAACACACCGCAAATAAAAAATTCGAAACCCTTTAGAATCAATTTGTATCCAGGAAATCCTTTGAACTGCGATTGCTTCCTGCGACCATTGAGTCGCTACTTCACACAGCAATTATTTTTGAAATCGTTCTACAAGAAAATCGAATGTGTTAGTCCACCCTACTTGGCAAATGCAACGCTCTACCAGCTTCCCGAAGACAGATTGAACTGCCCGTTAAATGTTAACACCTCGAAGGAGTTGGAGCGGCATGCCGCGGATTTTGGAGTCACTCCCGACTTGCAAATTCGCGAACTCAAAATGTAAGCGATTCCTATATTTAGTAAATCGATTTGTTGATTAAATTTTTGAAAGGGTGAAGAAGGAGTTGCTGGTAAAGTGGCGGGTGATGAAAAACGTCGATGTGGCCGACACTTACATCTTCATCAGGAGCGTTAAAAGTCCGGATGTGATTGTGTTCGAAGCGACACTGCCTTATTTTAAAAGGAGTTTGAAAATTGAGCCGGCTAGCTATTTAAAGAAAGCTGTTGAATATCAAATTTGTTTACTGGCGAAGAACAGTAAAAGTTTGGTGCGCGGTTTCTATAAGGAACAATGCCGCACCTTGTCCGCTTGGGTTTCCAGTAAAGCGAATTTCAATTTGAATGACAAATCTGTGATGTTTTCTCTTGTAGGCTTTGTGATCTTCAATTGTCTTGTTTAAGTTTAATTTGTGCAATAAATTTACTATAAATTGTTTCAGTTTCTTATTTATAAAATTCCTTATAAAAGGTCCTTCAAATTTATTTTAAAGTTAGTTAGTTAATTAAATAAATTATTATTTAGGTGTGGTTTAAAATTAATTATGTTTTCGGTGCAAGTGTATAATTAAAAGTTTCAAATTATTGTTTTCTTGTAGTGTGTATTTTCTTTGAAAGTCGCCGGAGGATATCTGTGTTCCTATATTACAAAAAGCATTTACTTTACCGAACAATTTTCGTTCAAGTTTATGTTTCCAAGTATGGATGTTAATTAAATTTTTATTTATAAAGAAATAGGCACACTTTAATGTTAATATAATTATAAAACTTTAAATGGGTTATATAACTATACTTAATTTTTTCAAAGTAAATAAGTTAGCATTTTTTTAATCAACAAACTTACAGCTATTAAAAAAACATACGTAGCTAATTTTTTTCGTCGGTTAAGTAAGCGAAATAAATTTCGATTGGAAATAAATTGCTTTATAAACTAATAATTGAAATTGATAGAATTAGAGAAAAAGTGTAATCGAAAACAGAGGAGATTGAATTAGTTGAAATAATAGCAGAAAGTTTCGTTCAGCTCGCACATAAAACCAAATAAATTCCAAAAAATCGATTTAATAATACCTCACGTTTATTACTAATTAAAAAAGTCATTTAAATCGTTCGCATTTCAAAGCTGTTATTTATAAAATATTAAATAAACTAATTAACTAGCGCTTGGGTGGTCCTGCTGAAAAAAGCACATTAATAAAACCCGCGAATAACTATGCCAAAATTTCGAAAGGAACCACTTAATAATTTTTAATACTAATAAATAATTTTGAAATTTAAATTGGAAATACATCGCGCAATTAGCTATAGCAAAATTTAAGAGTAATCAAATTATATTCCGAGCGAACTTAAATTGTTTTTGGATTGCGCATTAATTTCCTGAAAAGTTCAGTTTCACCTAATAAATTATTTAAAATCCGAAATAATTTTCCTACAAAATATTCTTGATGCATTTTTTTGTAGCCAAGTACACAAACGAAATGCCTATTTAAACTTCACCAAATAAGAACAATACACTTTTGAAATAATACAGCAATTTCTAAAATAAACTTTTATGAATGGTTCCTATTGTTCCCCAAAAATTGCATGAGAAAAACATGATGGATAATGAAAAAGTTGTGTAGGCATTAAACTTTTGTTCGTTTTTTACGTACTAGCTACGATTTAAAATGCATTTTCATTCTAATGGTATTTTGCATTTCATTATATAACGTGCATATATTTCTGACTGGATTCTTGAGTTATCTGCAATATTAATAAACAGTTTAATAGAACAGCGCAAGTTAAACTATTATTAACATATTATTTCCCGAAGAAATAATCAATCATGTAAAACTTCGAGACTCGTTTCAGTTCAAATTGCAATAGCCTTATAAGTTTAGCAATTAAACCAGAAACTATTATTATTATTTTGTGCTAAAATTTGCGTTAAGTATTAATTCAAAAATTTAATCTGGCGGAAAAATCTGAAATTTTATATCGACACCAAAATTTAAAAAATTCCCAAATAAATTATCGAACTTTATTATGTATAAGAGTTTATTATAGTTTTGACACTTTAATGTTGTTGTTTTTTATAATAACAAATAGGTGTTAAAAATTAACCTTTACTGCCGTTAAGCTACAATAAAAATATTAATTATCGTAAATTTACTAATTTATTTTTTTCGGCTGAATAAGAAAATATTACAGTTAACTATTAAATAGTTAAACAATTATTGTCTTAGAATTATTGACAAAAACTGGAAAATTGCAACCTATTAATATAAAATAAATAGTAAAAAAATTAAAATTGATAATTATTCTACTTAAGAAGTACGAGTGAGTTAAAAATGATTTTTCCCATTATGTATGTTAATTGGCAATAAGTGAAGCCATCTAATTAACATTTGGTCAGTAATTCAAGTGGTGTGGATGCACACATATTTAACGGCACATATCAAAAACCTGATATTAAATAAGCAATTCTCGTTTTTAGTCTGTTCCCAGGAGCATCAAAGATCGCCTGATCAAAATCAAATTATTACATGAATAACAAAACAAGTTATTGTACACATTACACTATAGATACTAATAATGTCACACAATTATGAAATTAATTACGCCATTCTTTCGGTATATCATTATCCGTATTGTTTGATTTAATTATCCTGTCTAAAGAGAGAATCGTTTTCCATCTTATATAATGATAATAATACGAAAATTTTAATTATTTTTTCCCGTTCGGTAATTAAATTACGAGAATTCATTTTACTACGTGACAATGCACTTTACTTTTGAAAAATGTGTTTATTTTATTACACACAACAGCAGAGTAATCGTAACTTCTTTTTTTTATTAATGTTCCATCCAATAAAAAGCAACATTTAGTTGTTTGGAAGCTAACACAAATCGGGCATTTGGAAAAAATATTGCCAAATTAAGTCAGACTTCAGGCCAAACGAGCTAAAGGGTCACTACCTAACCAGCCCTTCAACATTATGGGATCCTTTAATGTCCGTTTTTCAGACACGTTTCAGATCTGCCAGTTTTGGTCGATATCTCGGACTTTGGAGAAGCACGTAGCAATTAGCAATAAAAAAAATATTTTGATGACTAAACAATGCATAAAAAATAATTAATTAAAAGCATTCTTCAAGTAATTTATACTTTAACAACTAAAATAAACCATCATTAAAATTTTCAGCTTTGTACGCCAATTATAAGTAGCAAAAATTGAACACTTTTCAGTTGACTATTTTAATATTTAATTTTTTTATTTAAAAAAATTCCAATAAAGATACACTCTTGAAATTTAAAACACCCCGATTAAATAATATTCTTTACCTATATTCCAAATTTCAAAGCTCTACGACAATTGGAAGTATTTTTTCTAGCGGAGACCCTCGAGCATTTAACGGGTAGTCAAGCGAGTAACCCCTACTTCAAAAAGTTGTTAAAAACTGCGCTAGATTTTTTAAATCTGGAATGGTGGTACCTATATACTAACTAAACGATATACAAAAATTTCATCATCCTACGATAATGACAACTGTCAAAATTTTGAAAACTTGAAAATATTTTTACTAAAAGTTACCGATTCTTTAATAATTTTTCCTTCAATTATAAACAGATTTTTATTTAATTTTTTTTGTCAAAATTGGTTCACATATTTTTCCTCATCTTATATAGCTATTTAAAATGTTATTGTAAGGATTATTATTAAGGTGCGGAATTTATTTCTAATGTTAATTTGCAAAGTAACGTTTGCAACTGTACCTAAATTGTTAATACTCATTCAAAGTACGGCAAAAAGTTGAAAAATATTGGAAATAATTTGCGTTTACAATAATTACTTTTCCACATTTAATTATTAAGATGCTGGTTGTAATAATAGCGCATGTTAAAATTCTGCATATATGTACTTGTGAACTTGTAACATAAATTCTACATAAAATTTTTGTTTGTAATTCTAATCTGAATGAGTGCTAATAATTAATGCCTGAACATTGATTAAGAAGATCTCGGATATTGGATATCTATTTTGCACCAGCACCATCGACAAGAGATTTAATAGTCGGCTAGGAACTGATGATGTGTCATTTATCAATAAAGTTGATACTGGCCATTAAGTAGCATAATTTCTAGACCAAGCTTTATTTTTCCGATATTGATTGCCCCCGTTTATTTTGCTTAAACATAAATTGATAATAAAAAATAAACAAGCTCAGGGAAAATTAGCCAATCAAAAATTAATGCGAGTATTGGCGACTGTACAAATTTATATGTGATTAGTTTACAGTATATATCAATTTAATTTCATAAATATCTGCAGGCATTAAAAATAATTAATAAATACTATATTTGATCGTGTTTGTTCAGGCAATGCTCAGTTAAGCAGTCAATTACCAAACTACCGCTTTTTAAATTATGGCAACGTTAATTATTTATGTTAAATTAATTGATTTTTTATAAATAAATGCAGGATTGCTATACTGTTAGAAATTTTCATTATAGGAAGATTCCTGAAATTTTTATAAAATATTTGCAAATAATAATTGGCTCGTTTATGGAATAAAAAATATAAGAAGTTAGTTTGTTAAATGTTGCAAATTGTTTAGAAACATGATATGCAGGATGTCCTTACGGAATTACATAATTAGTTACTAAGAAGTGTGTTCAATCGTATAATAATTTTTTTTTGCTTTAATAATTCGCGATTAAAATTATTAACAACAAAAATAATTTTTTCCACTTTAAAGCAACAGTACATTTTTAATCTAGATTTAAATCAACACGCAAATATTAAACTAAAAAATTTATAAAATATTCCGTATTATTTATTTACACAATATTAAGATTATTATTTATTAAAAATTATTTTATACCTAATATTTTGTCGATAAGTAGTCCAAAAAAGTATTGCAAAACACTAAGTCAATATTTAATAATTCTCACTAACAAATAATAATCGATTGTTCCAAATAATCTCTAAAATTTAAATTAACATAGTACCTTGTCTTAAATTAAATCCCAATCAAGATATAACGATGATAAAAAACATGTGAAGATAACTGTTCCCAGAGAAAAATTTTCAACTCATTCTACTAAGTCTAGAAAATTACTTACTTAGATCTTGATTAGTTGAGTAATTAAAATGCTATCGAAAAAAAAATATTTACATGTTAGTTTTTGTGTAAGATAACTTTGAATTTTTGCACCTAAATATAAAATTCTACAAATTATTATAATTCAATTAAAAAATATTTGAAAAGATTATATAATATTAGTAATTATAATAATTTATCAAGTAATTCATACTTAAACAACTAAAATAAACCATCGTTAAAAATTTCAACATTGAACGCCAATTATAAGTAGCAAAAGTTGGACACTTTTCAGTTGACTATTTTAATATTTAATTTTTTAATTTAAAAATAGTTCCAATAAAGTTACACTCTCGAAACTTAAAACAGCTTCATTAAATGATATTCTTTACATACATTTCAAATTTCAAGATTCTAGGATCATTGGAAGTATTTTTTCTAGTGGAGACTCAAGAGCATTAACGGGGAGTCAAGCGAGTAACCCCTAGTTCAAAAAATTGTGTTAGAATTTTGAACTTTTTTATGCTAGTACTAATTGATTAACTAAGCCATAATTCCAAATTTTAGCATTCTACCCTAAAGACAACTGTCAAAAATTTGACACTTTTTACTGAAAATATATATATTTCTTTAATAATTTTTCTTTCACTTATAAATCAATTTTTATTGAATTTTTTTTGTTAAAATTGGTCTACATATTTTGCCATATCTTAATTTTTTAATTTTGGCGCGGCATTCAAGCTGGTGGTACTCCTCGAGCTGGTGCATACATTCTGACGAAGTACCTCAGGTATACGCAACCAAGCAATCAAGGTGCATAATAACTTGATAAAAAGAGAAAACCACTTGTTATGGTAAAAAGAAAAAGGACAAGAAGAGATGGAATTGCCCACCAGACCAGCTAAACAGCTAAAACATACCAACTATACACTCAGTTTGGTCTCAGATGGTACCCATGACCATCAACATATAAGAGAGCGGAGCCCATTTGGTTCGCCACTAAGAAATGACATTCGACTTTTATCGTAATTAACAACAAATCATTCACTTTTGTTTATAGTTTGATGATCGAATTCGTGCGACCAGTAGTGATATTAATTTTTGTAGTGAAAACTATTTAGCGAATTAATTATGTTTTTGTTGTGGCGGAATGGGATTTGTGTATTGATGGTGGTTGTTGCAATCACATCAGCCAAAGGTATGATTAAAATCAATTAATAATTAAATTATTAAGCTTTAATCGGTTTTTAAATCGGAAAGCTCCCCCATTTAGCGCGTAGGCTTAACTATGATAATAAAATACCTCCAATGACGTCCTCCTACATGTGAATTTCGAAAAAAATTCTATTTACTTCATTATAAAATGTGAAGGACGTGTGTATGTTGGATTTAATTATTCTTCAAACATTGTACATTGTACTTAACAGCAATAAATTAATAATAAACTTTGAAGAGAATTTTTGAAAATAATTTAATAGAAACGCAAACACACAATCAATTGCAAATTTAATTATTAATCCACAATTAATCATTTAAACAAATTACTTTCAAGTCCCTGAGCGCTTTGCTGCAGAAAATGCGCTAAATTCAAACAATAAATTAAATTTCGAAAAGCGCAACTAATTAATAGCTATATTAGTAAGACACTAACTCGAAAAAATCTAATTATGCAAAATTGCTGAAAAAATTTCGTTGTATCACACTTGTAGTACCAAATTATCGCCGTGGGTTAATTTTACAGTTAGAGTCAAGGCATTGTATTTAATTAAAATCTACCGCGGGCTGAATGTGTAGATATAAAATTATAAACTCGGTTGACAGTTTACATCACTCTTTTGCATGCATCCCAAAAGATTTATTCCTGTAAATAATAATGTTCGTCTAGTAAATTAATTTCGTTCAATTATTAGCAATTCTATTCAGCGAATCAGTGGGAGGGACTGTGTTCTGTATAGCAAATTGATTTGATGGAATAATTTTTCAATAACAAATTATTCAAATTATCTACAATTGATGGATAATTATTTGTGATTTTTTTGGCGGTCATTCTATCAATTGAATTTAAGCTTTTGAATTTAATCGGAAGAAAATAACAATTTGTCGCTCTAAGGACGAAAAGTAGAAGTTTGCGCCCTCAGGGAGGAAAGGTCGAACTTTCCGCCCTTTAAATAAAAGAGGACAATGTTTCGATAGGGACTGAAAATAATTCCAGGGACAATGATGTAATTTGAGAAGCAAAATATGCTTGACACAGATAATTAAATCGATCAGACGTAATGCAGTTTGGTAAATTGAAAACCTGTTCGACAATTTATACAAGTTGTGCATGTTGCAGGAAGTCTGGCTAATTGAAAATGGGCCATTTGTTTTAATATGTTCCATATTATAGAATAGAACGTGGACGGTTATTATAATAATTAACATCCGATTTTGATAAAAAATAATTAAAATCAAATTTGCAAGCACTTTGAGAGAAATAGTATAAAGATTGCATAATTACTCAACAGTCAAGTCGGAAGTTGTTCAAGACAATGAATGCAAAGTTGGCTGGCAAATTGGAAAGATGCTTTTATGAGAACGGTTAATTAAGAGTTTGAAGATTTTTATTGTTTCGAAACAGGTGAATCAAGTTTTAATTTCGTTGGAAAATTGTGTGTTTTTTTTCTTCTTCATCCAGCTTTTTGAACATTGAACGATCGTCATAAAAGCTCGGCGCAAGCTCCACCACCGCAATAACAATTTATCAATTTGAAAACGGTGGTGCTAACGACGGACCGGCCCATTAGCACCTAATTTGAAAAGCACGTAACAAACAATGAATTTCGCATTAAAGAAAATACAAGTTCCCATATTAAAATCGAGTAAAGCACCGAGATGATGATAAGAAACGCGACTTGTTCCATCTTTATCGGCGACGTTTTCTTTAATCATCGCCCAACAGAGAGAAAAAACAAAATGCGTTCTGTAGCATGCAGCCAGCACGATGAGATGAGATGAGGTGCAACACACATCTCTTGTGACCGTCTGGTTTTTCAAGTTTCACATATATGCCAATAAAATGACGAACAAAACCAAAAGGGTTCGTTCTACCAGCGATGATGATGATGGTCGATAATTCCATATTAATGCTTTTCGCAGACTTATTCGATATTTATTCGCTTGATGGCATAATCATGGAAAATCATACGCTATTGATTTATTATGCAGATTCTTTCAACAGTGAGAAAATTATTATGGCAAAAGACTTACTTTTGCTTTGTGAAGTAAATAGATCAAATATTTCGCTATCTATATCGACTCATTTGGTGCTCATTTATTTATGGGATCATTAAAATTATCCGACAAGTGTTTGAAATTCTACTACTTGAAGAATTCTCTGAGGGGTAATTTCGAAGGGGATTCTTAATCAGTTCCTTTCTAGCATGTTGGGATTTCTTGGGAATTATTTTCTATTGGATGGATTTATTTATGTCTAACCAATCCTTATAGTTTTTGAGACAATTTTTGACCAAATTATACGACATGCGCGTTGGAGTAATTTAATTAAAAATAATTACGCAATTGTTTCACATTCTGTAACATATTCGCTTTAATTGAGCTTTTCGTTAGGTAATTATGTAATTTTTTTTATGAAATTTTACCAGTTGGTTCATTAAGGCATTTTAAACAAACTGCAAAAATTTCAGGTAATTTGGACTATTAGTTTAGGAGAAATTAATTTTTTTCGCTATTAATGACTTTTCTGTTTTGTTGCGCGGCGCCTTCGCCAATTTTAAATTCCCCCAAAAAATAGAAAAATGCGCTTTTTTCTCAAAAAAATTATACCAACGTCTTAATAAATCTTCAATCTGCTATAATTACTGAAGAATCCTCAAAAAAGTCACCAGAAAATCCAACTTTGAAGACAAAGAAGACAAAAAGCTCCCCTATCCGTTCCGTCACAGAGAGCTTTACCTCATTATCCCTCATTATTTCTGGAAATTTGATCTCCTCCCAGATTTTTCTTCGGTTGAGAACAATATCAACATGTGTGACAAGATAATTAAACGGTTTCAGCAAATACCTTTGATACTAATCAGGTCTGAATTGCAATAAAATCATATGTGGTATGCAGACTTTGTAACACTTGTTCGCACTGATGATGATGATGATAGTAAACACAGTGTATGTAAATCAAAAAATAGAACTCGGTGACGGATACGAAGAAGAAGAAGGCACAAATAAAGGACTCGCAACTTGTTATGCATGTTTTTGTTTATTGCATTTGCTTATTTATATGCAGTTGGCACAAAAGTTCCATCTACTTCTGACTGATGCTACATTTATGTGTTCTTGGAAGAAATTTTATTATACATGGCTAATTACTATTACGATGTCGAGTGTGTTTGGTTTGTCTACTAGGTAGTCATTTTCTACGTTCTGTTTTGTTATAATACGAGGATGACATATTTAGCTTTATTTTTTTTTTTTGCTTTGCTTTTGATGATGAAGACGTATAATTACGCTTTGAATTAATTTTGATTTAATTACGGTCAATATTTTATTTTGCAAGCTCAGTATAACTTGATTACAGTCAATATCCAATTAAGCACCGTTCCAAAAGAAATCCAAATAAATTAATTAGATCATTTTCTGTAACCAGTATTTTATTTTCAATTCGAATTAATTATATTGCACCAGCAGCTACTTAATTAACGCGATTTAATTAAAGCTTACCTCTTGGAAAAAGAGGATATTCGCCTATTTCCCAAAATTATATCTAATTATCGATTCTGGATGGGTTTGGGAAATTTTTAGTTCACACGATTCTTTTATTTCAAAATACACTAATTTTTCTATTTTAGTCTGACGACTCCTTTATTTCCAACAATTGATATTTTCTTGGGGTAATTTTTTTTTGATTGAAAATTGATCGCTTTACGAGAATGATTCTCGATCGGACTGATTGATATTAATTTTTTCGGAATAAAGTGGTCGTGTTATAATAGAAAAGCATTACCATATACATTTCGAATGTCAGCCTCATACATAGGCAATTCATATAAAACTGTATAAATAATATCTTATTTACATGAGCCTACATCGACTATTTATACATGGATATGCCATATTTGTCCATAGAGCCATACGTCTAATAAATTGCGGACTATCGGAAAATACGACGAAGTACGTGTGATTGATCTAATGATATGTTAAATAATTGAACTATCGATCAATAATATATTAAATTATTGATCAGTTTATAAATCATACAGGAACGGTTTCTCTAATTATGATGCGGCTAAGCGAAAAAATCATCGAATATAATTGCATAATGTATTTAATTACTGGAAATTCGAAAATTGCACTTTGCATAGAACTTCTGAAAAGTGAAATATATATTATTAAATATGCGGAAGTGTATGAAAATATTTCCTTGAGACTTATAATGTTTTTTCCGAATTTAATGACTTCATAAAAATAATTTCTATTGCAAAATGTGCAAGTCCGGTGCAGCATAAAGTGCATTTTGCATGCTCGTACCCGCATATAATGCACGTGGAATTATCATATAGTGTGTAATCACTAAGGAAAACTAATAAAATGCGTTTTCATAAATTATAGAGCCGCCGCCGTATTTTTCAATTTCGAAGGACCCCCTTTTTGCGCAACACAAAACCGCCCTGCTCGTTATTCGCGGCGTTACTTGATTAAATAAACTTCTTAATTTATCTAGTTTTATTTCGTCGTACACGAACTTAAGCTGCGCTCAAAAGCTCAACAAAGTGCAAGGAGATATATGAAAAAGTTTGAACCCGCGAACGCCGCCAATAAATCAACATAATATTATATTATACAACCACAAAGTCTTTAAGTATCTGCCGTTTTTATTATTATCAGATTATCGTGAGGCGCTTAAATGTCACTTTTGCTCAATAAATTTGCTCAATATGGAATGTCGAGTCTGAACAGGGATTTATATATAGATTAATTTCCACTATACATACACCATTTATTTTTATCGATCGCAAAAAAATGGATAAACAACAATTTATGGCATCAACAACCAGCCAATTTTCTGATAAAATTAACTAGCATTTAATTTTAAATAAAATAGCGCGTTTTTCAGCGCGTTGCGTTATGCAACAAGTTGATCAACATTGTTACATATTTTTTTAAAGAAGAAAAAAATTAATATAAATATTAAAATATAAAAGAAACTTAAAATTTAATTAAATTATTTAATAACAGTATAAAAGCTCCTTTATTTGCATATGGTAAGCGCCCAGGATAATAAAGATGTCGCCATTTAAATAAAGATTATCAATATTCAATCAATTTCAAAATTAATTAATTAATTATAAAACACCATCGATTAATTGATTACCAGCTAATTAAATGTGTAAATTCGCATTCAGTTTGCTACAGAACACAATTTGTCATTAATTTTCTAACGGATCGCTCTCATCAATGTTGTTTGAAAAATGATTATCATATACAACCGCTTTTGTTGTTGTAAAATTGTCTTGAAAAGGTGCGTCCGAAACCAGCTTGCCGATTCCGACAAGAACAAGGAAAAAATGACCTAATAATTAACGAGAGCAACTTGTCGTTTCGTTAATGTATCCTTAAGCATACGAAGAGAAACTGTAACGGTGCCTTTTTTCTTGCGGATCAAGATACTATGGGGTTTGTGTAAGAACTTCTTTTTGTTGTCTTCGCATTTTCTGTAGCGGGATTTAATTTAAGTTTGGCCAGAGAAAATTAATTTGTGATCAGATAATTAATTAAATTAATAAAAAATGTTTATATTTCTAGTTTTAAAAGAGCGAGCTTTTCTGAAAGCTCGCTCCTCGTAATTTATTAAATAATTCTAACTGTGCTTGCTCGTCATTAATTTTTACCTCGCTCGAAAAATCGATCACATTCCTTTTGACTAATTAATTATCGCATTCTATATCTCCGATGCAAAAAAATTCGCACACCTCGAAATCAAACTAGTAATTATATTAAATTACAAGAAACGGTAACAGATAACAACATATTCTAACTAAAAGCCTTGCACACCTCCACAAGACGAAACATATTAAGAGAATAACTTTCCTCTCCAACATAGTGTGACATTTACTGCACCATTTGATTCTGCTTCGTGTGTTTTACAAACGAACGTTTCGTCAGTTAATGTCAAGGAGTATAAACCGTTTTAATGCCACATGCCCATTTTAATTACGAGACTTTGTATGATTTGTATAAGCAAATCGCACCTTCGCTTTTAAAATTATTTTCCTTTAAGAAATTGAGGCAAAAAATGGATTTGGGAAGCTAAATAGTTGCCCGTTCATTTACAAGTTAATTAAAAGTTATGCAAATTTTCTAGTAGTTGTTGAAAATGAGCAAACTGCTTCTTTAATTATGCGCTTTCAATTTTACGTTGTCATCAATGTTTATTTGCATACAATTGTTAATTCCTTATTATTAAAATTTATTTCCAGCCTTCATTTAATTTTATTGGCGATAAAAATTTATTATTTCATAGTTTTGTATATTTTTGAAATATTTTTGGACACCAAAGTACAAATTAACAAGAGACGAGTGGAACGAATGGAAATAAGACCTCAAAGACTGGGTGTAGTCAGTTGTATCGGATTCGATCAATTACAAGAAGGAAAGTTGGCTCCCATGGTGCTAATTGTACGAACAATGCTTTCCATTTAGACTGACAAATTTCATCAAAGTTTGCTGAAACCCTAACTGCAAAGTTATTGACACCACGAACGAAAAAAAGAGGTGCGAGATAAAATCTGTTAGAGAGAAGAAGAGAAGATAATTAGAACCTTAGTATGAATGTGTGTGTGTGTTTTGTGCTTGTATAAATTATATAGATAAAATTTTGAGATATTGACCCGAATGATAAATGATGTAGTTGTTTCTGTTGTCCTGCACCTGTACCATTATTGTACGAACATCGAAGGGAATGTGTGGTGTGTGTGTTATATAAGTTTGATTTACGTTTTGCATTGTCATAGAGCGTGCTTCGAATAAGGGTTACGATCTTTTGCTTCCTTGCAAATAAATTGCATTTCTATGCCAAGGCAGATAATTCAACAAGCGTACGGTAATGAAGTTCTAGTTTCCTGCAAGCACTCTGAGTGCCTGGACGGCACAACATGTTTAGTCCTTTAAAAACTAATTAATTTATTTACAGTATGATGATTATTTTATTTTGTTACGTCACAATGACGTCACTTTTTCTTGCAGGATTAGAATGAGATAAGGAATGGCTCATTTCTTGTATTGTTGTTGTAAATTCAAGACGATCTAATAAGCATTTATAAATTATTCACAAGTTCCTTAATAATAGTGCAAGAAAGGCCGACATACACACTAATTAGCATTAATTTCAATTTATAGATACACACACTCGGTACGTCATCCCAGCATCTCTAACTGCTTCTAATGCATACAATAATTAATTACAAGCTCCTCATCAACATACTCGTTCGTATAGCATATGAAATAAAATATTTTTTTCGAGGATGAAGAAGATCCATACATGGATCGTATATACTACTTATCGCTTTTGTGTTTTGCGCGGCTTATCTTCGCTTAGCTACCGCTACATTGATGATAAACAAGTTATTTTTGCTATTTCATCGTTGGTGTGTTTAGATTTGTGAAAGAAACCTCTTGGACACTGTCGACATGTACATACAGTTAACAGATGAAGAGCGATAATGCTGGTATTCCATCATTGATGAGTATAAATTATATTTATTTGTAACAAATATTTTGTTTTCGAACTTAAAACATGTGCAGGAAACGATTAACCACATTACAACTTAAGATAAATGCATTTGCTATATGTTTTTAATTAAGAAAAAATAAGCGAATGCAATAAATTGACATCCTTTATTGCATTTGCGGTGCGCGCAATTTATTTTAATTTTCGAAAAATTCCTTAAAATTTGCTTGAAAGTTTGAAGAAACGCCTTCTACATGCAATATTATGCTAATTTGATGACTCTTGACAAGCTAGCCGGATGGCGCTTTTTCTTGGTCGAAGGTGTTTTTAATGCCAAGAACCTTGGATGTTCACATTTCAAAACAACCAATTTATATTTAGAAATATTGCACATTTCAATGTGCATCAAGGAGAAATATTATCGTATTTAATAATCTTATAGCAAAATGCAAATAAATTTATTTATTTTTTGAAGGATTTTTTGAATTTTGGAGGATGCGCCAGAAATTCGCCTTTGACGCCAAAAAAATTAAATCTATTTGCGGAATAACATAAAATTTGTCCACGTGTTTGCTTTAGCATTGTTCCAAACATTTGTCAAAAAAATCCTTTTGCTTCGCATTAAAAAAGTGCGTGAAAGATTTAATTTTGAAGCAATTTTTGCTTACATATAATAGAATTACGAATAATCAATAGTAATTTGGGACAATTTGCACAACCATTGAGTCGGAAAGGATCTTCATGGTTCGTGATTATGATTTTAAGGAAGGTGATAAATAATTGCTGAAGTAAAGTGATGCATTCAAAAGAGAAAATTAATACTATATTTCAACCTAGATATCATTATAAAATTGCTAGAAAGCTAGTTTTAATTAATCCCTACAATTTGCAACAAAATCCTCTATAGGAAAAAATATTTTACCATTGGACTAATTTTATAATTACTAGTTTATTATTGCAAATTAGAATTATTTCCATCTGATGATGTATTTGTGGTAAATTGGAAATTGCAATCGAAATCCTGCCGTGATGTTGCAAATGTTTTGCTACCACATTCATTAGATTTCAGAGCATGGCCTGTAGGAACAAATCCCCTAAAAGTAATTACCGCTCTGAGACATACAACGAAAACTCAAAGTGGTATTGTGTGCCGAAAGAGACCAGGACATTCCGACTAATATTGCACTTGCCATGAGATGCGGTTTATTCTAATTGTTTAGCATTTTACTTTCACTTCATTCTCCTCCAGTCCTACGCCATACAATGCGGTAGCCCTATTCTACTTTCATATACAAGAATTACAGCCACACAATTGAACTGGGAATCTGAAAACAGATGGACATTTCGACCATTCGACAGGATAATTTAATTTTCATTAAAGAAAATAAATTTTAGGTACTTCTGGAATTAAAAATATTCTTATATCTTCAATAAACCTCGGAGAGTTCATACTACAAGAATCGATGACCAGAATATAGCGCGCTGCAAACCAGACAAGTTCATCGATAAAAATGGTAAAAAAGCCGTTTGATATTTTATTGATGACGCATTATAAACCATGGTGGGTGTGTGAATGGTCTTACCATTTTTGGAAGCCACCGGTTGTTCTTCCCACAACACCACCAGTCCAGCAGCTCACATTTGCATAAGTTTGGTTCGGCAGAAAAATCTTGATCATGCACTCACTTGGCTTTGTGTGTGTCTGGCTAACGGCTTTATGATTTTTGCAAGCTGCATAATTTGTGGCTATAATGTTAATTTACTGACGAATAAATATTGGGATTTTCGATCCTTGACGGAAGTCATGATGCGACATACGAAGTTCGTCGTCCCCTTTATTCGAATAATTCGATGGATTAGTCATTTTAGCGATTTAGCGATTTTGATCAAATATAATAATGGAACGATGGAGTGATGGATGTGCAATTAATCTTCGAGCGTATAAGAAACAACAGTTAGATGGAAGGTGTACTGGGTACATCATCCATACATTAAAAGCGGCTTGCTGCTGTGTAATGAAAGTGAACATTTCTGCTTCTGCTATGGGAAGATATGAATATACATATTTAAGCTCATGCTCACTTTCCTCTGTCGTCTGGTAATTTATTCATTCGACTTCGAAAGGAAAAGAAAGCAACCTAGTTCATCACTTTACTAAATAAATAATAGATTAAAAATTATTAAAAATAGCTAATAAAATAAGAAATTATCCTTTTTTCTGCTCTACCTTGAATATTTTCAACTGGATCATCTTGAAGAGAATTATTCAGTCTCGTTTGATTTATTGCAGCTAAATATTCCAAACAATTTGCTGGAAATTAAATAATTTTCGTCGAAAATAGTTTTTTGAAAATTGTAGTAATTTGCATTTTAAACGAAGTGCCTCATTAAATGCTCGTTTCAGCCACTGGGCATTGAAAATGCCTAAAATAAAACTATTATACATCTTTGCTACTTAATGTTAAACATTGGCTATATTTTGATTATAGGTCTCAAATTTACAGGAAATACTAATTGCCGGTTGAATTCTTCGTTCTATATAGTTAATAATTTTAAAGCGTTTTTTATACTTGCGAAGAAAAAATTGATATAATTTTATTATATAATTTATAGCTGCAGTTTTTGAAGCTTCGAGTTGATTAATAGCTATTATGGGTACGTTCGATCCGACCATAGGAAATGTTAATTGGTGGCGAGTTTTTTAATTGCCAATGTTGTAATAAATTGGATATTTCCTTCGAAATGATATATTATTGTGCTCGTATGCGAAATAAACCATAAGTTAGTGCCCGTGCTTTATATATTGCTAATAAATTATTCGCAAACATTGAAGCTTAATTTTTTTGGCGCTCGTCGTAATTTTCGAATTTATCTCATCGATCCTCGAAGGATTTAATAATGAAGTAATAATTCGAGGGATTTCCTGATTCCATTACAATTGCACCTCAATAAATTGTACTATTATTGTCCAAGTCTGAGTGAGGTCTCAATTTGAAATTCAAATTAGATTAAATATTTCGTTTGTAACGGTTTTGGTTGCTGTTGATTGTGCACTAGCTACAACACCAGTTTTGGATTAGCTTGCATTGTACATTTGTGGTCTTGTCAATGGTTTGTTGTATAAATCCAATATTCTAATGTAGCGACTTTTGAAGAAATCCGTTTCGACCATGCGGATTTTGTTAATTGGCAATTCGCCATTTAATTAGTCTGCGAATTATACGCTTCTAATCAATTTAAACTGTAAATCTTAAATATTAAACAGCATTTCGACTAATTTATGATAATGAGGGAATTCATTAGTTTGCAACAGAATATTTTCGAAAACTTTTGTCAGTACAGTTAGATTCGCTGCGATGCAGGAATAATTAACATATAGTATGCAATTTTAGTTTGTACGTTCAACAAACACTTAAACGAATAAAATTCGAAATAAAAGTGAAATGCATTTCAATTGTGTTTGCTGAACAAAAAGTAACAGTTATTAGTCGTGCTCGTTTGCAAATTGATTAGCTGTGTATTTTCGCATGGATGGCAAACGGCTAATTTTTCGTAAATAAATTTAATAGACACACTTTTTGGCATTTTTCGGAAAATTAAATAATAGAGCTCCACAGTTAACGTTCAAAAAATTATTTAGTTCTTCAAGAAGTTCAAAAGAATATCCAAAACAAGCTTTTTTAAATTTTGGCGGAGGGCACCGGGAAAACTTTTAAGATTGCTGCCAAAAATTAGCTTTTTCTAGGAGAGGTTTAATTTTTTTTTAGAAATTTAGTAAATTACTTTAACCTCAAGTTCGCTATTAATTAATTTAAATATTATATCGACTTGGATGCAAAATTAATTAACATATTACGTCTTGGTGTAGTTTAGTATGTAAGCTGAACAAACACATATACAACACACAGAAATAAACTAAAGAAGCAAAATAAAAGTGAAATGCATTCAATTGTGTTTGCTAAGCAAAAAGTAACAGTCATTAGTCGTGCCAGTTTTCCAACTGATTAGCAATAGTCTCTTGAACAGCATATGGTCGAAACTATTTCTTTGCACCAACCGGCCGACCAACCAGTTGACTAATGATTTTTATTTTAAAAATTAACTATTAAGTGAAAGTGATTATGGCGAGCAACAAAAGGATCGAGTAGTTTCAACAATAAAAATATCATTCTACAAAACTAAAGTACACTTTAAAATAAATAAATTAATATGACGGTCATTAATCATTCTCAATGTATCCAAACGTCACAACAAGATTCATACATTTGACCTGCGAATCATTTATTTAAGTGTCACTGAGATTATACCGATATATTAAATTTTCCTATTTTTCTGTACCGTTAGATTTGCGAAATATTGCCACGAAATAAAACGCATTAATTATGGCATATGGGTTTTTTAAATTGCATTATTATTGCAATTGCGCTTTGGCTTGGGATTAACCATTCATATGCGCGTTGAGAACAATTGAATATAAATACTTTTTTTTCTTATTTCCTCTTATAATCTATACGATATTAATTAAATAAAATGTGTGTTGGCACGCCTTTGGAAACAATGGACAATATACTACAGACATATGCACATAATTCTCTACGCAATGTGGTTTTGTTTTACCACGGATCGAGTTTTCAGTTTTGACGAACTTAGTTAGGAATAGTTTCTAAACACCGCCTTAATGTTACTAATTATCCGACGAGCACTGGCACAATTATGCCACATAAACATTAAATTCAACTACCTGAAATTATTCGACGTACGACGTGCATTCATTTTTCTAGGGTTCAAGAACCATTTAACATCTAATAGGAATTCTTGATGAGAAAGCGCGTCCGCCAAAAAAATAAAATAGATTTATTTTTTTTGCAAGAATTTGTAACAAATCTTTACTGAATATATTTGTAGATGTAAAATAGTCAATTCAAGAAAATGCTAATTTCGGGAATTCAACCCCTAAAAGGACAAATAAATATATTGCAAAAATATTCCGTTTTTCAATCGAGTGTATAAAATGTTTTTTCTCAGTAGATAGATTTATTTACGAAAAAATCCCAAAACAATCAAAATACAAAAATTCCTTTGTTGATTAAGAAAATAACTTACAAATTAGATGATTCATCGGCAAGGTCTTTTAATTCCTTTATAATAAATAGCATATTTGTGATAAACAAACGACAATAAAATTATTTTTTATGGGAATATTGTGCTTTATGAAAAATAGCGTAATTATATTACTTCAATCTTGCAATACTAATTAAGTAATAAATTTTACCGTAAATGTATATGATGTTTAAATCATTATACTACATAGTTGTAGCACTTCAACGTATAAAAGAAGTAAAAGTAAAAATATTTTTCAAAGAATATCGATAGAATCAATTTTATCCAAGAAGATTCTCAAGAATCTTCGATGGAATCTTATTTGTTTGAATAACTGAGAAATGTTCTACATAAGCGGGCCATAGACGCACATTTATAACCGCAATTAAAATTCTGTCGAAAAAAATCGTCTGATAGTCAGTTTTGAAAGTTCGTCGAAAATTTCTTAATTTTTTTTTTCAAAAGTGTCTTAAAAATGATTTAAATACGGCAAATCACTTTAGATTGACATATTTTTTAAAAAAATTAATATTTTTTCTATTCAAAACGACGTTTGTTCAAATTTTGGTGGAAGCACTGGTCGCTTTCAGTAATAATAAAACTAGCGTAGATAAAGATGGATCTATGGCTCGCTTTACCATTGGCTTTGTTTTATGGAAAAGAATAGAAGACGGTGAGTTAGTTGTGTTCGCATGAGTTGGGCAGGAAACACACCATATGAGTAAAACATTTAATTTGTATGCATTTCAAGGAGGACTTCATTCAGTCCATCTTTTTTTTTCCTTACATCGTACGTATATATAAATATGTTGTTAGCCACGTTTACATAAGGCATAATAAATTATTACATATAGTAGAGGTACAATACGTGTTCATTATTCTTTTCTTCGAGCTGCATATATGTGCACTGAAGAATAATTGCACTTGCTATGCATTTATATACATATTGTATTTGCAACTAATTTATTTTGTGCTTTTTTATTTATTTTTCTTATTAGTTTTACTGTTGTTCAATTCTAAATCGCATTTAATTAATTATTAGTTCGTCGAGTTCTTTATTTTTTCCAATGGCTTTTTAGAAAACTTCTTCAGTTACACGCATAGCTCTCAACGGCTGGTTAAGCATGGACATAGTGAATTACATTATTTTAGAACTTGTTAAAAGGGCATTGTTCTTATATTTCGTGTTTTTCAAGGAAGTTAAACAAAACAGCTATGTATATGTTTATAAAAGAGGAAGTACTTATTAATTAACGTGATATAGTAAATTTAACGTCATCATCAAGATCGGATCAAATTATTCGCCTATAAAAAATTTACATAATTTCTATGCATAAATTACTAGTTCATATTGCATTTAAAAAATCTATAAGGTTCAAACCGGCAAATTTACTGGCCGTTTCATTGATCCTTAATTTTTAAAAAATATAATACACTTCAAAATAAAGCACCTTTACTTAATTTTATTACCCAATTGCGCTAATGCATTACACAAAGAATTGAGTACAAAAGAAAGAAAAAAAGGTGCTCCATAACAATGAAATGTAACCCATTTAATGGGAAGCGATCTAATGAATGATATGCATTATAAATTGCTCTCATTCCCAATGTTTTGGTTGCAATAATTTTTTTATTGTCCTAATTACCACATTTTATATAAATAGAAAACGGAAAAGAAAATTAACGGGTCTTTAATGCTGGAGTGTTAATTACGCGTTAATAATGCAACAATAACGATAGTAATTAACATTGTATAACCATGTTAACCATCATGCGAAGTCTCAAAAATGTGCATTGGCTATATCTGATCTGCATATGCAATTAAATAATTTAACTATCATTTAAATAATGTATCTTGGTAGATGAGGCACTTTGACCTCAATAATTAGAGGAGCGATGCTGAAATGATCTTCATTATTACAACACCACAATTTTAATTGAAATGCATCCAGTCTTGATAAGAACCCATTAAAGTACCGTTAAAAATGCACCGAATACTTTGGCGGCAAAGGCGCTTTAACGGAAACCGGAAAACTATATGGGCCTCTTTTTAATTTTTATATTATTTATTATCCAATTTCACACTTGACGTGCTTCTTTATTCTTGCTTGAATCTATCAATTACACTACTAGACTGATATTGGATAAATAAATATCAACAAAGTGCCATAATGTACTCTATGTGTTTATGAGTCCTTTATTTCTATCACTCCAGGACAAACTATTTAATCGTCCTATAAAACAAATGAATTTTTAGATTAATTACAAAATTAAGCACCGATATTTAAGCAGCTGTTAGGTAATAAATTATTTTTTAAGCGTTGCACAATTTTCATTGTAATAGTAAAATCTAATAAGGAAGGAGCCGGTGTCGCAATTTCAGGATTTTTTTTTAAAGTCCGGCAAAGATTAATTTGGAATTTTTTTTTGCAGGAATAAAATTAGAGATTTGTGTTTCTGGAAGCAATTTAAATTTTTAAAGTGCGTCTAGTAGTTTTTGAGAAATTTTGGCACTTAGTTCAAAGTGATTTTGCGCATAAAAATAGCAGTTTTCGGAAATTTTACTAAAAGTCCTGAAAAAACTGAAATATAAATAATATTTTCATGCAGTATATTTTGTTTAATATTTATAATCATTTTATTGAACTACATTTGAAGCTAGTTTATCGACAAATTAACGTAATATAGAAAATTTATGTAATTCATTTGAATATTGATGAATATTTAACATCAAATTTAAAATTAGTTTATTGCTATATTATTATGACTTAAGTGGTTTTCACATATTAAATTAATATCCTATTACGCTAAAAAAACTAATTTTTGTTTAAAATATTCTTCTGTCGTATATAACTCGTTCTATTTAAGTATTTTGTTTATATTTTTTGTTAATTTAAATATTTATTTATGTTATTTATTATTATAATTGTTCATCGTTAATCGACTTATAATAAAACACTCAGTATATCGGCAATAAAGTTTGGGAAAATGGGTTTGTGTGACGTCAAGTCTACTAGTTGACAAATTTAATCGGCAATAACAATAAACGAATTTACGATTATTGATTCTAACTGTTTTTTTGTTGCTATTTATTTCGAAATGTCTATGCATAAAATGCGACTTTCCGCATAATATAAGAATGTAACGTCCCTATATATGCCTATAAAACAAGCTATCAGACATCAACTAAGTCAGAATGTAAAATATTTATATGGACAAGAAAAGCAAGCACAAGAAATGTTGCAAAAATGGTCGTGTTTGTTTCAGCCTTTAACCTTAGCGGGACTGAAAGCCTGGTTCTGGAACACACACACAAATGCGTTTGACAAATTTATTAGTTGCAGATTATTAGATATACATTACGAAATATAAAAAAATATTTTGCGCCAGAGGGTTTACACCGCAACAAGCAAAGCAAAACGAAAACTAAAACTACAGCGTTCGCTTTAAAGTTAATTTCCAATTTAAAACACTTGTTTCTAAAAATATGCCCCCTCTTTCCAAAAGTGCCATAAGATATTTTTTGTGTGGCTTATTAAGGAAGTTATGTGCTTTGGTAAGTTAGCCCCGCAGAGCTTTTGAGCGCCAGTCGACCGCCTTGCGCCCTTAAGCGAGCTTTAAGCGTATTTTTATTTAATAATGGGAGCTTTATTATAAATTTTGCACAGCCTAGTTTTACAATGTAATAATGAAGTCGAAGGCGAAAGTTACAACTAGCGATTAAATCAAACTGCCTGCTGTTAAACGTTATTTATTTGTTTCCAATAGGAAAAATCATAATTCTGACCCACTTAAAAGACAATGATACTGACCTAAAAAGCACTGCATGCATGATGTGCAAATCAGCAAGACTAAATGGTAAATAACCGTTATTGCGATTTTAAATAGTACTAAATAATAATAAAATGCATCTATTGTATTAAAGTTTTCCCGTCGACGATAATTCTATTTATAAGCAATTACTCAGCAAATGTTTTTTCAATATTAACTAAATAATACCATTAATGGCATAATAAAAAAGTAAATTAAGAAAATAAGCTGGTCATTGAGTTGCTTAAATGATCCCATGAAAGGCATCATCTTTTTCGATTATCGTTTGACTTTTTCTTCCAATCTAATGTAGATGTTGTAATTGTATGATGAGCCTGTCAAGGAATTTCATTTCATTCAATGCATTAATATATAATTAATTGTTTAAGTATGCACATGTAGATTTTTACATGTCATCTCTAATTTGAATCTCTATTTATAGAGCTTGTTTTTCACTAATTTTATTCCGAGCCCAGATTTTTCCGATTAATCTATTTCACCGTTAGCAATTAGGGGCTTTAGTTCAGTACGATAAGCTTATATATTTTCTGGATTCGTCTACAATGAAATTTATGAGCCAAAAAGTATACAAAGGAACAAAGGTTTTTTTTTTTCGAAACAAAAAGAGGATATGTACTTTAAACGCTATAGAATGCAACCCCTTGTCTAGTAAAAAGCAAAAAGGTTTCAGTCATTTATACGGACTGAAATTTTATTATGCACCTACCGAAACGTAAAAGTATTTCTGCTGAAATGCAGAAAAGACTTTCAAAATGCAATTTTACCATTTAATTTAATTTCAAATATTTTAATTCGGCTTTTATGAATTAAACCAGAAAGTCGCTATTTTAAATAATGAGGTTGAAATTAAATTCCTTTATATTTAAAAATATAATCACAAGGATTGTAATAGTAAATACTTGTTCAATTACATTTATTAAATCTCGTGTTGGCAGAATTAATTAAAATTTAGAGATTTAATTTTGTTAGAATTGTATGTAGTACGAGTACTTTCCGAGATCAGTTAAATTGCTAATAACTTTCGTGACATATTTTACAAATACGTGGTGAAACATTTTATAAAGAGTAAAATAATTGAATTTTAATTGAAGCTTTGAAAGCATGTTAAAATTTTTCTTTGTGTACGAAAAATTAATTTAATTCCGATAAATACATGAAAGCGAAATAAGCAAATATTTCATCAGCAGGAATTGTGCTGTAAATTTAAATATTGCGCATAATTTTTAATAATTCTGCTAATCCATAACAAATAATCTATGCAAATAATACTCTTTAAACAATATAGTTCTTAATTAAATAAAACAATTAGAAAGTTAAAAAATATAAACCAAGGCGTACAACTTTTACTGTGCAATTCAAGCAATACTTTTAATTTAATTCGACTGAAATCTTTTATAAAACAACACCCAACATAAATACCTAGAGGCCTATTAACCCAACAAGGGTTGCCTTTGTACCATCTACACCTACTACACAAACACCAAACCATTTGAATTCTAATCAGGGAATAATCGAGCCAGATACTTCCGCAACTATAGCGCAAACAATTTCTAATCCTGCTGATCCTTGAGTTGCATCCTTGAAATTTACCACATACGTAACAAATACCTATTGTCACACATGTATGAAATTTCAATACTCTATCTTTAAAAGAACTATTTTTAAACCGGAAAAATAAATGTGAAACTTTTTAATTAAAAAGTGTCAAAATTTTGACAGTTGCAATTGAGGTAGAATTATAAAATTTTGCAGGGTGGTTTAAGTCGTCAATTTAAATATTTGATCCAAATTTCAAGATCCTAGCACTATTTTTAAAGAAGTTAGGAATTTGCGGGGTTACTCGCCTGACCACTCGTTGAATGCACTTGAGTCTCCACTAGAAAAAATACTTCCAGTGGTCCTAAATTATTGAAATTTGGACCATAGGTCAATAGTACTATTTAATGGGGGTGTGTTAAGTTTCAAGACTGTATCTTTACTAGAACCATTTTTAATTATTTTGTTTAAAAAAAATTGGAAACGTATAAAAATACGAAATTTGTTTTCTAAACTTAATGATTTTTTTGCAGTATCACCGAAGGTAAAATGTACAGCGAACGAAATGCGAGTCGAGGTGCCAATGACACCGACGACGAAGAGCATCCACATTCAGGGATTGCGAGATTATCCTGATCCTGCTTGCAGGCCGCATACAGATCCCTCGGGAACTTTGGCTGTTCTCGAATTCGACCTGCGGGATGTATATAGATGTGCCGTCACCAGAGCTGTCAACAAACAAACGGTATGTGCGCTCATGGAGCAATGTTTCCATGATGATGATCATATCAAATGATATCATTTTTATGAGCTGGTTGTTATCGTAACGAACTTTCTTCCTTGTATGTACATTTGGTGCAGGGGAGCGTTTTGTCATCCTGATGGGAAAAACTTTACATTGTATGCGGACAAATTTGAATTTCTTCATTCAGGAAAAGTGAACTATTTGAGATGAGTTATTGATTATGTAGGTGACAGAATGATTCATCTAGATTTTTTATAAAAAATATGAGAAAGTTTGTTAGTCATTTTAGGAGCTTGTAGGCGGATTAATATTTTGCAAGTGCCACAAATAGAGTGATGATTATTTTGGGTGGGTTTAACTTTAATTGCACCTTGAAGTTGAGTTTTAATTTATTTTTCTTATTAAATATTTTTTTAAAAATATAAATATTTACCAATTAAAATACATAATGGTTTTAAACTTGGCCTAACTTTGGCGCGAATTTCTTCCCATGCACCAATTACTTTTAATTCAAATACAAATTGTAGGATAAAACTTAATAACTTAATTATTAATTTTTTGCTGGGAAAATTTTGATGATGCAAAAATTGCGTATTTAATCTTGAAGAAAATGAGCTGATTGCAGGTGAAGAACCTCCAATTATTTACACTAATAATTAGCAACCTGTGGGTTTGTGATCATAATTGATTTGTAAGCAAATGATTGGTTTCAGGGTAAACAAATTTTCTACCAAACGATAATAATAGACCATATGGAAGATGCCAAAAACGAAACGCAAGAAACAATTCACGTAAAATGCTCAATTTTGCCGGTAAAAAACCATACAATTACCAGGAGAAATGTACTGCCTGCGGGATTCCAAGAACCGGAGTAAGTTCAATTTCATATTATACTCCCTAATAATAAACGTAAAACTAAGTAAGTAATAGTGCCAATTTCCATTCCCTTTACACACAAATTCTACCTCCATTTGAATATAGGATAAGCCCCAATTCGATAAAGCTCGAATTAAATAAACTATACAGGATAATAAAAGGGAAGCTCATTTTTTTTCTTTCTGTTCATTTAATATAGAGAACTAGAAATAACGACTAGCTTGACAGAAAAAGCTCCGGAGCCCGTGTTGGGGGTGGGTGTAAGACAAGCCGGCAAATTGGTAACAGGCGAGTTGAATGTGTCTCCAGGAACTCCACTACAAATGGAAATCTTCCTCGACAAGGATTCGGCTCCAATCTACGGCCTTCTAGTGACACACATGCAAGTGACTGACATGAAAGCTCAAGAGGAAACGATCATATATAACGGGTAGGATTTGAAGAGATTCATTAATAAAAAATGCTGTTCTTATCGCACAAAAGCGCTAATTATTATCTATTCAATCATTCATTATAAAATTATGTATGTAGCGACAACAAAAAATACGAGTTTGGTGTGGGAGAGCTTTTACACTCGCATGCATAAAAACAAAGAGAAAAGTTTATCAATTTATCATTCTGCTGCGTAAAATTTGTTCCGTGCAAAAAACATTTCCAGGCAATCGATAAATTATGCGATTCATTATTTTAAACTTTGATCAAATTAATTTTATTTTCGAAAATGTATCAAGGCTCATCTAACTCGCTAATTAATTGTGAAATTTCCAGTTGTTCAGTGGATCCGTACTTGTTCGAGAACTTCAACACAGTGGACGGTGACTTTTTGGCTGCAAAGTTCCGGGCTTTCAAATTTCCGGAATCGACCTATGTTCAATTTAAGGGTACAGTAAACGTGTGCCTGGATAAATGCAAGGGCGTAAGTGCAATTTATTTCGGTAGAACGGTCGAGCGGCAATTAATTAATTTACTTAACAGGTTGAATGCAGTGACGGTCAAATCGGATTTGGACGTCGTCGGCGTCGGGCCATTCCCACATTGCCCGCCGATCCGAACAAGATTTTCGAAATCACAATCACGTCGTTTATTAAGGTGAATTATGACGAGGATTCGGAGAATTTCGAGGAAGTGATTAAAAATCAAACGAAAATTTATAATAATAAGAAATTGATTGTCGGCAATCAGATGACGGACGATAAGCGATTTTATAAGACGGTCGACGATCATACGGAATTGGTGGAGACGAAGGACGAATTGAAGTACACGTCGATTGTCGCTGAAAGTTCGGCCAATTTTATTAACGCTCAATTTATATTAGTGCTTGTAGCTTTCGTCAAATTGATTTTGTAAATAATCGGAAGGAATTTATTTCGTGACCAGTGCAGGCAAAACAAAATAAAATAATGTATATATGTCTGTGATAATAACATTTATATCTCTTGTCGTCGTGTCTCTTGAAATTTCTTTGTGATTTTGCATATAATTTTTTATTCGATTTTTTTTGTATAAAGTCTGGTTGGTTTGTTTGCTGAAATTTAGTTAGTGCGATATAAATATAAATTCTCTTCGCAATTTAATTACTACAATAAAATTTAGCGTCGTCTTAAATTTAAACGGCGCGTTGCAAATGGATTTTGCAAATAGTTACTAATTAATTTTAATGATATATTAATTAAATAAAAATACTATTAATATACTGCCAATTTAAATATGTAATTTAATTTTAAAAGCCATCGAAGACTTAATGTGTACATTTTAAAATTATTCATATTTTATTACAATGTTTCAAAATAGTATATTAAATTAAGTGACTAACGAAAATGTTGGTTGAATCTTTTTTTGACTAGACATTTTAATTACTCTACATAAATATTTAATTTTTAATTAACTAGTCTGCATTCACAATTAATTTAATATGATGTATAATTAATAATAAATTTATTGTAACAATCATTTCCATGTCTTATTCATCATACAAACCCCCGACGTATATTTTAATAATTTTCTTCTATTAATTTTATTTCAGTAATTAATTAAAAACGAAATAAATTAAATTATATTAATAACTTTTTGCGAATTTAAATTAAAGCCCAAAAAGCTCGCCGATCATTTATTCACAAATTAAATTTGCTATACAAAATAATTTTTATGAAATGTAATAACATATCGAGTAAAATTCAAAAAGCTGAAATAATTTAATTAATTTGTCGCAAAAGTGGAAGAAGCCTTTAAAGCGAATTTCCAGTATAAAGTGTATCTTGCTTTTAGCATATTCGTCTCATACACACACACACATATGTTGAAAATTAAATTTTCCACACATTTACATGTTTACCGTATTATTAAATTATCATAAATTAATGCAGAAGCATGATATGACATATCCACCGCAGACATACAAGATATTGTTCAACGAAATCCCGAGTATGTCTCTAACAATCTATTTAAGCCGGTATTGCACTGATTATACATAAATGAACGCAAATTAATTAGTTGTATGTTGCGCTAACAATGTTAAGAATATATTAAACAATATTTTTAATTTACATCCAAGAACTTATTAAAATTATTTGAAGTATTTTGCGAAGAGCATATTTAGTACGCAAACATATTAATTTGAATGGTTTTGATGCTAATTAATAATTAGCAATTTGTAAAGTTAGTTTCGCTTCACTACACACATAAAAGGGTTTAACATTATAATTTCGGGTATAAATAAAGAGTCTCACCAAAGTAAAACTATTTCAATTAAATATTGAACACGCGGCATGGTGCAAACACAGTAATTAAATCGATTGGACATTTTCGAATAAAAGTGGATAGCTGCGGAGAATGGAAACACAAGTCGAAAAGTTTTATTTTTATAGAAGCGAAAAAAATTCAACTTATTTCAAATGACAGGTTGCGAGCGAAATAAATCTAACTTTAGCCACAAACTCCACTTCTTATTAAATAAATCACCATCAAACGGGAGATAAATTGCATTTTGCCTCAAAATTGCTGAAAGATTTTAATAACGTTTAAGTTAGGTATTGAAATTGACTAAAAGCTCTTTCGCATCTTCCATTCACATATACACCCGACACCCTGCTTCGATTTCGCTAAGCTAGAATTAATGTATCAAAATTTAAATATAGATGTTTAGTAAATTATACTTTAAACTTAGTACAATTATAAAATAATACCCATTAATTTTAAATTATAATTTGAATAGGGTAAAATACAGACAAAGCGATTAAAAAGTATCTTAGACGATCAATAATTTTGTTAAACAAAGACAAATTAAATTATAAAAATTTTAAATGAACTAATTTTGAAATTCTATAATATAGTAAAAGTTTTATGCGTACACCGCTGGGTTTAATAATAAAAAGGATATATTAAACTGAGATTTATTAAAGGAGACTTTGGCTTACGCTAAGGAGCTTTTAGTAAATTATTAATGAACCATTTCAGTCAGTTAAAAATTAACAATCCAATAAAGAACTAAATATTTAATTTTGTTTAAAATAACGAATGCGAGTTTTCTTGGAATTAAATTTTTCATTTTTCGAGTTATTAATAATTTAATATTGCTTTTAATTTTTTATGTAAGTTTTATATTAGAATTTGTCAGATTTAATTTAAAACTAATCTTGGAAGCAAATTTATAAATTAATTTTAGCTTACGAAATATTCGGAAAATGTTATTAATAACATTTTCCCAATATTGCGTCAATTATTAATAATTACTATTATAATTAAAATTATAACGTTAATGAGTTTTAGAGCACTTTCGATTTTGCGCTTTAAATTCAGCGACTAGAAGAAATTTTAATTAAAATAAAAAATATACATCTTTCTAATTCTTTTCAATGCGATCTTTAATTGCACGAATAAAATTTAACTGAATTTAATTTAAGCATACTAAAAATAATGATGTTTTTTAAGGATATTTAGAAACTGGCATGGAACAAGGGTCCAATTAAAATTTAAGTAAAAGAAGCTTAAAATCTTACAAGAGTGCCAAGAAAACGAAAGACGGTCTTGTTGTTGTTGTTTCTAGTTAATTAAGAAAATTAATAATTAATTTTATAAATATATTATTACTAATTAAATAAATATCCTGAATGCCAGTTGTTCAATAACATTTACCGTCAATATAATAAAGCTCTAAATAAATGTGTATAAAGGATAGAGGAACAAACACATTAAACTGTAAGAGGATTGTAATTGTTTTTCCGGCAAACAACCATGTGATTGTCCAAACAATCTTTTTTTTTTAATTTGTTGAGTTCATCTAAAAGCAAATTAAGTTTTTCTTTATCCTGCATAAGCGATTTTTGGCTCCTTTGATCCTTACACGTACAAATAGTTGCGTTATTTTTACAAATCGATTTCTCACTCAAATAAATTCACTGTCAACATTTAAATAAATTATTTTCTAAATATAAACTAATCCCACTACAACAATAATTGAATTGGACATACTACTTGAATATGCAATTTAATTTATTTAAGCCTCATTTTTGTAATCGAATTAAATATAGTGCTTAATAATTTGATTGTTTGTAATAAATTTCGCACTCGTGCATTGCTCGAAAAACATTTGATTGAACACTCGGATAAAATAGTCCATTACCTCGACTCAATTATAAATTAAAGATTCCGATTAATGATAAGCATTTTCCACAATAAATTGAACTATTTTCTATTGATATTCGTGCAGCTCGAAAATTTTTGAACCGCATTAATTAATTAATTAATTGGATCCCCTGCAAATTTTACTTCACTTAGCACAATAATTAAGCTTAATTAAAATCCTGCAATTATTGGAAAAGTTGCATCAATTAAACAAATGCATCTGATTGCATTGTTTATTGACACTCGGAAAAGGCCACCTATGGCTTACAATATAGTGGCCCGGAAGAAGGATGAGGGAAATTTTAGGATCACTGTTAAAAGCGCGACCTAACCCGGAGAAATCCGATATACTTCGCAGGAGGACTCAAAAAGCTCGCACGCAGAAGATTGAAGCTCAGTTTCATCTGGGAATCCGCATCTAGGTGCTACGCAGAGCTTTTGCCGATACGCCCACGCGTTTGCCAAAACAGCGCGACAATTTATTAAAAACAATTTGATTTCATGTGAAAATAATTTCACTAATTAATGACATTCGAGAAGTCGATTAATTTTTTTTGAGCGACGAGCTTTCATAATTACTAGAGGTAAGTTATTTTTCTTTAAGAATATTTATTTATTTATGGGTAGAATAGAGTTGCATGTATATCAATAAATAAAATGGAAAGTTTAATTTTGGGGATGACAAAAGTAGCGCCGAATTGAAAAATTGCGGACCATCAATCTTGGTGCAAAGTGAAGGGTACAAGGCTGTTGGTGTTTTTGCAATTGGTAAAGTTAATCCCGCAGAATCACTAGCGTAATCTGGCCTTAGATGTTTTGGAGGCATACACAACATATATTTCCGCCGAATTTAACAATCACAAAGCTGAATCTATTTATTGAGTTCAAAAGCTCTCTCTTGTCTTAAATTATCCCGTCAAAAGTAAAAATGTACCACTTGAATTCAATTAAATCTGATAAGGAGCTTTCAGTAGTATGAAAGCTCGCTTATTTACAGCGCGCTGAAATAAATATTTGCAAACCGTACGATTTTTCAATGTCCTCCTCGAATGGGCAAAGAAATTAAATACAATTTGTATGTATAGCATCTTTTTCGTTCATAGCCAATTTCAATTCAAACGAGATGAAGCTGAGCATAAAGTCGAATTGCCCGTCTTTGTATTTTTTTCGGGCATCGATTTCATTTGCTTCGCCAATCAGTATTTATTTTATTCAAACACAATTTTTTTTAGCGGCGATATGAATTAATTAAGCGAGTGTGTCGTTCAAATTAAAATGAATATGATATTTGAAGCAAACAAGTGCACTTTGTAATTGGCTTGACTATTTTAACTGGAATCATTAGTATCGAATTTAAATTGCAACAGCATTTTCTTGTTTCTGTCGCTCTACAGTTTAATGCTTTACGCCTTTGATTAGTTAATTACAAAATTAATTGCAATTTATTTTGAACGTTATAAATAAAAGTTATAGAGGAATATAAATTTGCCGTTCCTTAATTTGTTGTCGTATAAATTTAAAAAAAAAATACAGCCAGATGTTAACTATTATTATTGTTGATTGGGTTTATAGCCATATAAATATGGCATGGAAAAAATTGACAACAAGGATGCGGATGCTGCAATCAATACCTGTTCAGGAAAATATTGTAGAGTTTTTGTATATTACCTTTTAAGCCTGCAGATTTATTCGAAATGAACAATAAAATTTATGCGAATGGAAGATAAATATTTAAAATTATGAGCTTTAGGCTAGCTTTCAAAGTTTCGTCCTAAAATGTTGTAAGCGAACACGCTTACAACATTTTATAAATTAATTTTGTATATTACATTGTAGTTAATACGACAATAAAATGCACTTGGAATGCAATTTGCATTTATTTTTGTATTTTTAACATGCGCTTTAATGTAAATTTAGAATTGTCCACAATAAAAATAAGCATAATAATAAAACACCACGCTATCTATTTTATTGCATAATGCGCTGAATGCTTTTGATACGCCAATAAATCGCAAGTTCTAATTTTTTTTCTCATTTTATTATAAAATCTGTATAATATAAAAATAAAATTGCAACTAAAGAACGCTGCCACCGCAAAATTAACGGCAAAGTTTCCGTCCTGCTTAAAAAATTGCCAAGATTAGGCGAATCTATGTGGGTTAGATAAGTTCAAATGCTATTATTCTTCGTGAGAAATTCGCAAAGTTCTTGTCTTGCATGCGCAAAATATTTCAAAGTCGATGAATTTTGTCTAATAAAGAATGATAAGGGTCGATGAAGTCTTTCGCACTTTTATTCAAATTCGGTCGAAATGAACAGAATAAGAAAGCAGGACTAATTAAACTGTGGCAAATGGAAAATCCAGGCAAATAGTATCGAGCTGAATAAAAATACATTTTAATAATTAAATTAAAATTGCGCAACAAAAAAATTTAAAAATGAATACAAGTTAATCCTGAAAGAAAGCTAGCTTCATCATGTTTTTTCTTGCCATTTTCCCATCTTGCAATTTCAATCTTATAAATTCGTGTATAGAAGAATCTATTAAAACTGCATTAAAGCGCTCTTCGACTAAAATTAATTTTCTTAAAAGATAGTTCGTAATTTTCGAAAGTTAAACATCCTTTCTTCATTATTACATTCATCAAAATAAAATATTACTTCGAGCATATATTTCGAATAACTGAAACTTTTATCGTCTTTAAACTTGATATACCCAAAACTTAATAAACTTGCGAGTAGAATCTCATGTGAGCAGTCTCATGAAATTATCATTTAAATTGTTTTACGAGCAATGAATGGAAACTATATACATACGGTGTGGTCACAATAAACTGATATATAGCAATTCACTAGAGAAATTAAATTCTCCTAAATGTTTGCTCTCAATTTTCCGTCGAGGAAGTTTGTTTGGTTTCTTGCACCATTCCTTGGTTTTTGATGCAAAAAAATATTTTTAGCTCAAAAAGTAGTAGGTATTAGAGTTCGCGCAATATCTGATGACATATGGCCTTGGATAAAGCGGCGCACGCATTAAAAGTATTTTTTTTTTAATTTTCTAGCGACATTGTAAAATGATTTAACAATTTTGTGAGTACTTTATACCAATATTGATTAAATGCGAATTTTTTATCGCATATTGTAAATAATGCAAATAAAAAAAAAAATGCTTTTGAGCGAAGCTTTTATCCCATTCGCAGAAAGGGTAATTTAATTTGTTTATTGGGCAGCGACAATGCTGTAGTTCTTTTGAGTGTGTACTTTGTTATATTTGCGTAATAAATTGCATTCTCCAATCATTTTCCATTTATTAGAAAATAAACATTCTGGTTCTAGGATTCCTTTTTAGTGCTGGCCTTTTATCTGTTCTTGACAGGTAATTTTCTAGCTTCAACCGATTTTTATACTGCTTTACATATACTTTTTCACTTGGTAACATATGGCATACTTGGGGGATGCAAAACTAATTTACGACCCATATGTACATGTTCGTTTATACCGGTCGGCAAAAATGGATAATATATTGACGCTTCTGCTTTGGTCGCTTATATTTATTTATTTTTTTAATTATTTGGGATTACACCGCTAATTGAAAGTGTATTATTGGTTTGTGTGGCCGAAGAAAGGATGCATTTTTTTCGAAATAAAAGGTTTTTGATTTCGGCGGAAATTGAAATGAACGTTCGTGTTTCCTTTAGACTTTTATAGAAAACGGAGGCGGTTTTTTTATAATAGAGTACCGCCCTTTGCTATTATCAAGATGAATAGAAAAGGTTAGAAGGATACAAGGAAATATGTAAAGTTTGTTTGGATTTATGAAAAAAGTTTTGAATTTTCAAGTTTTACATTTAAAAGCTTTTGTCGTAAATATAAACTATTAAATTATCATTAGTGTAGGCAACGGACTTTGCATTCATCCTTTATGTTGTCCTTTTGCGTCTAACATGGATTACATTTAGGCGCTTAATTAAAATTTAATTAAATAATGAGATCATTTTAAATAAGATAGAATAAGAGCATAATGCCGGTACATCAAAGAAATTTACTTCCTCCGGCAAAAGCAATAATTTTATTAATTTAATTTCAGTTTATTACTAAATAAAATGCAACTTGTCCAATAGTGAGCTTTTAGAAAAGCTGTTTAGAGTCTAATATCCAGTTGCTTTCAAGATGCGACAAATAAAGGAAATTTGTTACTCGGAAATCATAATAGAAACGAGACACATTCCTAAAGGACCACTATTATTTGAAGAGAAAAGAAAATATTAATTTAGAAGACATGTTCAAGAGAAAATTAATAGTAGTCATTTCAGGAGGACGTCATTACTTTTTCTAAAATAAATTGTCTATTATTTTATTTTATATATATTAAAAAATTATATTTATTAAATAAAGTTTTCAGAAATCTAAGCGCAGATTTTATTCCCTAAATAATTGGGGCTATTGGAAATTTTTATCTGAATATAAATGAAAAGGGTTTATTTTTAAAATGTAATCCCATATTGAATCTTTTTATATGGGCTTTATACATTACAGTAAATAAATAGTTTACTGCAAATTTTACGAAGTCGCCGACATAAGCTGGGAAGCGGAAATTAGATTTTTTCAGGCTCTATCGAATTATAAAAAGGAGCTTATAAATAAAGTTTGTGTACAACCCACAACTGCACAACATTGCCTAAGCCCACTCTATATTTCATTTAATCAAAAGTAAAAAAACTTTTTAATTTAATTAGAAAAATTATTAGAAAAACTACTTATAATTGTTCTAGATCCTTGAAACTTGGAACATATATAAAAAACATCTGTCTCTTATAGTATTGTAACTTTAAAAATTGTATCTTATTTAGAACCATTTTTAATTCAAAAGCGACTAATTTTTAATTAAAAATTTTCAAAATTTTAGTTTCCGACTGAAAAAAAAAATACTTCTAATGGTGCTAGTGCTTTGAAATTTGGAACATATATAGAAAATCTTACATAATATTGGCGTGTTAAGTTTGAATGTTGTATCATTTATAGTTTTTTTGTTACAATTTTTTTTCTAAAAATCCTTTCGCCTCCGCCATTTTTCATCCCACTTTCCAAATCTTTCATACGACTGCTCTTTACATATATTTCTAATTTTATGAATAAACTACAACTTTATTCAAATAATACTAGTGTTGTTTTTCGAATTGGAACTTAGCATTTGTGCTAAAAACATGTTTCAGTATTGTTTGCACTCATACGTATAGTGAGTAACAATATGAAGCCAGAATGTGGAACGGAACCAAAATGTCCTTCGTCCTGCAGGCATTAGAATTGGCGACAGAGGCTCTGTGGGCGACATGTTGCTTTCAGTTTATGTGCCAACACACATTATTCAATGGTTTATTTCTATTTAGAACATTTTCCAGCAATAAATAAATAAACCTGTTGGTTTCAAAGGTGTAGACATAAAGAAGAAGAAGAGGACGAAGACTTTGCAAGGAACCGAAAGTTTTAAGTAATTCATTCGACATGTATAAGCAAACTTTGTCAATGTATATGTATACATGTGTTGAAAACTAATGGCCTGAAAAGGTTGACTATAGTGTGAAATTCGAACATGGTAAATATTTCAGAACTTTTCTAAAATGCAAAGCTCTTGCTATTTTATGGTGACAGCGTGAGAAGTTTTCAAACACTCTCTTATCTCCACTCTTGCAGATTTTTCCCTCTCAAATTGCTAAATTAACATTTTGTAAGCAGCATGTAAGGGTTGTATTTTACGACCAAAACCAATTCACTTTCAGACAAAATAAAAATCAACTTTTTCTATCAAATAGAAATATTTTCAATTTTTTGTGCAAAATTGCTTCATAATAACATATTGTCCTATTATAAAAGATCGTATATTTCTATTGGGCAACCCTAAGGGCGCTTTATGTCCATCTACCATCTCTCTCCCACCCATTACGTCAAATGCGTAAAAGAGAGATGGAAGACGGAATCTGTTTGGAATATTTCAGACAACAGCAATTGTCCTAGATGGAACGTGCATCCAGATAATAGATACGTATAAGCAAAGTGCATCCTACTCAGATAAATTCAAATTCGCATCTCGAAACCCTGAATTCGGATAGTGTTAGAACAATGGACCACTGCAAGCTCTCACACTTATAAAATGAATATGAAGGCGATTTTGCCATCAGCTATACGTTCTTTCAGAAGTGAAGCACACTTGAAAACTCAAGTATGTTTCCGATCCTACTTATACGACTAAATATGAACGCTTTTGCCAAACTCGAATGCTTGTTGCATTGCTGCGAAATTGCTCTTTCATCGATGTACTCTATAATCTTTTTCAAAATAGATTTTATGGGTCAGTAAGGTACATATTCAGTTATTGAAAAACATAAATCTTGCCTCGAAAAAAATCTTATTTATTGACAGGTCACAAATTCCATTTTTACGGAGCTTTTTCCCATATATTTGCAGGATTTTTATGTTTCAGCGAATCACTTTTTTCGATTCAACTTAATGGACTTTTCACATCGTTCCTGCTGAGCTTTATGTTTTGCCTTTAAGTAAATTTACCTTACAAGGTTGTTGCAAAATTTACCTAGTAGCATAGTTTACAATTCCAGATTGTATAATTAGTGTTTGGGTGTATGTTTATTTAACAGGGCTTGAATAAATGTTCTTGTCTAAATTTTGACGTAATTTATTATTGAGCCCTGTGAACTAATGATGTGGTAAATCTACCCTTAATTTATAGGGTCAGGCAAATTTATGGGAAATGTTTTTCTCGTGTTTTTTGGCGCTTTTTGAAAATTTGGCTATTACTCAGTGCATTTGCATGATGTCTAGATAAATATGCAAAATTCTCGTGAAAAGCGCATAATGTGTGTGAAAGCTCACATTACTATTGATGGTTTATTTCAATTTTTAATTTTCAGCTTGCGGGAATATTTTTCTTGCACTGGTGCACTATGCAGATTTTGATAATTAATTTTTAGCTGGAAGGAGTATTTTATTTTAATTTAAATTAAAATGTATTTCTAATTTAGAGGAATTATTATTTTATATAAATTTATTTCGGTAGTTGTTATTATTATTTTGCGCTAGATTTATATTTAAACTAATATTTATGTGGATTTTAATTAATCGCTGCGTTTCTAGATATGAGTAGATTTATGTTCAGGTTTGTACGTTTTGAACAACACAAAATAAATTTTTCATAATATTAATTAATCTCCATCATTTTTGTTGCACTTTTAAATCAACTTAAATTACTCTGAAATTCTACTAAAAAAAATTGTATTTTATCGGAATTTTCGCAATAATGTTTTTCCTGAAACTTCCTGAAACAAGTAAAATCAAAACGATGTGCACTCAACTGAAATTCTGACTAGACCAAATAGTAAGATTCAACTAAACATGGCTTAAGCTGCATAAACCAAACAAGTTTCTTAAAAGTTAACCAAAGCTCCTGAATTTATCCTAAGCCCCTTTTCGAGCATCTTGCTTCACTTTTTGATTTTACTTAACTTAAATAAAGCAATAAGAAAATATTATATAATCTCGTTGTTTGTTTCGGACAAAAAAAAAAAACATCTTACAAAATCCAGTATAAATGTAAATATTTTTACGATGTCAGTTTATATTAAAGAATACAAAAAGCATATTTTTTATTTTAATGAAGCTTTTACTGTAAATATTCAAGTGAAGCTGAAAAATAAAAGCGGAAGCTTTTCGTCGAGCAACTTTTTGTATGCAAAAAATCAATTAACTTGGCAAAAATGACTGTAATGTTAATTAGCGTTCGCTTAGTGTTGATCTGATATTCAACAAAATTGGTGCGTTTTATGTTGAATCCGAAAGTTTTACCCTTTCATGAGTCATTAACACCCCAATTAAATATCAAACACAAAGTTAAATATTTAGCAACATTAAATCCTTGGGATGGCTAAATAACAATTAAACTATATTCACAAAGGATTATGGTATAGCTCAACTACCCTTGTTCAAATTGACAATTTTCGTATTAAATTGAAATACTTTTTGCTGGCAAATTGCATCAAAAATTGGACAACGGGTTCAAAATGGCAAGAAATTTGATCAGCGTTTTTGCAATAAAAGCTCTTATGTGCAAAATAAAATCCAAAATAAATATTAACCGAATGAAATATACAGCAAATCAAATAATATATAAAACAAACGTGGAATTGGACGGAAACAAAACTGTAAAATGTAACTTTTTGAATGATTTGTTACACAGTGTGTACAACTGGTGTGTGAACAATAAATAAAACCACCCCTTTTAAATTATAGATGTACATAAAACATTTATATTCGTTTAGCACATTTTATTGATTGCCGCATTTTGTATTATTATATATTTTTGTCATTAATACCCGTCTCGTTTTAAATTATTGACAAACAGCGAATTTACATTTTGCCTTTTTTCTGTTGTCTATGATTTATATATGCGATACGAAATGAATGAATCTCGACGGCAATCTTTATCCTATTTAGATTGATATGTTTTCATCCATTATGAGCGGATTTAAAATGCAGCATTTAAAGTGGTCCATGGACGCACATTTTTCTCCGCGCATTTATTATTGATTGCAGACGAAGAAAAATAGCGTCCCTTAATAGTGGAAAAATCTTTACTGCTTTTTTCTTTATGTGTACGTATACATAATAACTTTTTGTGTTTGGTTTTTATAAAGACGTTTTTATGTGTCTCTGATGGCAAACGAAGTAAATTTTTGCCATATAGAAACAAAGGAGTAGAAAATATTTTTTCCTCTCCAAGGCAAAAACGAAGTGTCTATTTTATTTGTGTTAATAGCACTGGAAAAAGCTCGATAACAATACGGCTATCTTGGGACTTGATTCCACATAATAAATATGTTTGTTATCAAACGGTGAAGTGTAGGTATTTAATGGGCGGCAGAATGTTTTTGTCTTCCTATATATTAGAAAATGTTTGCTAAATTTTTTCCTTTTACCATCCTATTATTTCGGGCTTACATTTGTTTTATTATCGCATAATATAAATTGTATTATGCTTTTGTCAATAATGCTCGAAGGCATTAAAAGCCTTATTGTGAAGAATGATCATAAATTTTCTTTATGTTTATATGAGCGCTCTTATTTCAAATTTGATTCATATTTAACCGAAAATTGCTTCCCATATAGTCTGCCATAATCATGTTTAAATAAAAAAATAAATAAAAATACTGGAAGTACTCTAAAAGTACTAAAGAAGTGCTAAACTGGCGCCGCCGCCAAAATTTCAAATTGTTAACCGCTAAGAAATTTCAACTTAGCGGTAATATTTATTAGAATAAATTATCTCACTAATAGTGGAATAAATTATGATTTATTTTACTAGCCCCGAGGCTAGCACCTTTTAGTAAACCGAGCTAAAAGCCCCATTTAGCCGATTTTATCGCATACATAATATTTTGCCAAGATAATTTGACCTCGACTTATTAACTCTTTGAATGCAAATTGGCGTTGCATTTTGTGAGCCATGATTTTGCATATAGATATTTCGCACAATAAAAGGAACTTTATACCAACTCATCCACTTTAATAATGAGCGAAAATTTGTGTAATCATGATTCCATCTGACTTGTAGCGATACTAATTAGGAACATTTCGCTTTGTTAAACACATCGAGCCATTCATCTTACAAGCACTTATCCTCCACAATGTAGCATATTTTGCTTTTCGCGTAAAATGTGAAATATAATAATCACGTAGGCATGTACGCAAGTTCGGGTATAAATATTCGATGCTTGTAAAACAGGAATGACGAAGACGCAGACTAATGACGTCAAAGAATCAAAAGATGAATTATTTTCGTATATACTTGCAATTTTCCTATATTATTATTATTATTACATTCTTCCCGAAATGATGTCGGGAAATTATGAGCTTTTCAAAATTTACATTTTAAAATTAACCAATCTCACGGTTCAACTATGTTAATTGGATGCTGTATTATTCACCAGCCAAGATGTATAGGCTTTAGACTTTATTTAAGATCCCTTCAAATCCGAACTATTAATATTTTAAATTAGTAAAGAAAAATCTACTATTTTTTTTCTGGAGCCATATAAGATTTATATACACAGGAATTTAATTATTGAGCGAAACCCTTGTGAAGTAAACAAACACGAGCATCAAAGAAAATTCATCCGGCTTAAATCTAACACCTTAAAACAAATCATCATCTCTTAATGCCTCTGCCTAAGTAATTGTAAAACAACTCTCATGTATTTTGGGCTTTGCCATCACACAGTTTTCAATACATATTTATTTAATAATAAGCTTATCAAGTGAAAATGTCACTAACTTTAAGCAAATTCGCATAAAGCAAAGTGGTGTCGTGCATTAAATATGAGACTGTTCTTAGCGGTTGGGAAATTTAATTAAATTTGAGGCTTTTTCCTTATAAATATTTTTTTAAGGTATTTTATAGTTTTATTAATTTGTAATTAAGAAGAAAATTGCACTCTAAAATTGCCGTATGCGTAAAAATTCGATCAAAATAAAGAATTTTCAAAATAGTATAGAAACTGAAATTTTTGATAATGAAAATATTGTCGAAGAATCCCTTTCAAACTTCCTTTGCTTTTGTTACATCGTACATGTGGAGGTGAACATAAATCCAGAGCTTTGCTAATACTATTTTAAGTGAAGTGTGGTGTCTTTTTAAAAAAAAAAAAGCTCCAAGCGATCGCTTTGAGATAAATAAGAATAATCGTAATCTCTATAGCGAATTGAGCCTGGTTCCATTATCTTTAACTTGAATGATTTCACAGCGTTGGAAATTAAGATAACGGAAGCTGCTTGATGAATGATGGAATAAATCGCAATCTAAAAGACGCAATACTAGAAAAGCTCGCTTCTTCAACTTTTTTTTTTCAAGAGCGCTATGCTACAAATTTAACAATACTGATCTAATAATTAATGTTATCCAAATAAGGATTAATAATTAATATTATAATACGGATTAATAATCCTAGTTAAGCTCGACTAAATTATTTAGCGCAAACATGATAAAAATTCCACTTGATCATTAATTTCCGTTTTATTAATAAAGTCGCTTTTTTATCTGTCGGAGGAAAATTTACACAAGTTTTTGTTGAACCACATTTTCTCCTCCAGTTAATGATGCGTGCCTATATCATCATGTATTTTCTTGCGTTTCGCCTGGGTAGAATATTGTTTTTTTTGTATCAGATAACAATGTACTATCCTCTTTTTCACACTTGTATTCGCGACTCCTACTACTTGGAAATGAAGCGAAAAAATATGATTGATGAACGTCGTCCTCAAAAAAAAAAGACATTTTCCGTTCAATATATCGAAATTATTGACCTATATTACTATTGCTTTTTGAAAAGTATAATTCTTCACGGAGTTATTCAATTTCTTGCACCTCAATTCCCGAGGCGCATAGTAAACAATTAAAAAGCCAATTTATTCTTGCGGAATTTATCGTTCTCATTTAGGAGCTTAAAGGATTCCCGGCAGATCTGTGTATTTTCTTTTCAAATACAAGAACAAAGATTCGTTTGTTTTTATGCGGCTTCAAATTCACTTTCAATGCGGGCCTTAATCTTGCCACCAACGCACAACTTTCACTTATATAATACAAATTTAATTTTGGTGCTATTTTTAAACAAAAAATTTCAACCATTTGTTATATTGAATGATTTATAATACGCCCTAGCAGTTTCGAACATCAAAAAGTTTAAATTGTATTTTGTTGGATGGTGCAAGCAAAATGTTCGTTATATAATAAAAAGTTTTTGCTCTAATTATAAACTTCTTGCTGAGATATCACATCAGAGGAAATGTTTATCTCTCTACTTGTCTTGTAAATGGATATTATATTTAATGTTAGCCCAAAATGCAACTACTATAGATTATTTGGCGAATGCGCTGAGAGCATCAATGATCAAAGACACAAATGCTATTGCTCTAACTTGGAATTAATTAATCGCGTTTTCTAATTACCCCAAAATTGCATACTACAACGTTTCAAACTAATAATTCACCATTATTGGCAACTAAACTAAAATAAAGTCCATTTATTATTAAATTAAAATTGAAATATTGATAAATGTGTGGCGGTGTCTCTCTTGGGGGACATCTCCAGAGCTGTATGCAGCTAAAAAATTCTAATTTAAATTGATGGCATCTAGATTTCAATACATATTAAGCGAACAAAAGCGGTAATTAATATTTTTCAAAATAAAAAACAAATTGCTTTTAGAAAAGCGAATGTTATTTGTCTCGGAGATATTTTTATATATCAGAAAACTGTCTCAGGTTTCAAATGGCATATTGATATTATTACTATTATTATTATGAAACCTTTGCAAAATCAAAACAATATAAAAAAGAGCGAAATGAATTTCTTCGGAGTTATTTATTTACTTTATTCACGTTTCAAATCAAATTCTAAAGCTCAAAAGCACTTGGTTTCATATTGATTCTCTTGCATTTAATTTTAGTTATTGCAGAATAGTAAATAAAAGTCTACAGTGTGTCCCGATAAAGATTTTATTTTATTTAAGTCAAAATTTTTCGCGCAACTGTCACAAATAATTTTCTTTCGATTGAACGTCCAAATTAAAAATGAACATAAATCTCTGGTTAATCAGCAAACAATGTTGGGATGTGTTGTGTGTCACAGAGAGCCGTTTGCACATTGCAAATCCACCGCATTTATTGGATTTATTTCAAAGTATCTTCAACATTTACCCAAACCTGAACGAAACCGATTTCGAAATATACTGGCAATACGCTTTTGATAAATATTTGAAAATCCACGACTATTTCACATTCAGCACAATAGTAAACGCTATGGTGAAAAACGATATATTAATCCTGCTAAAGGATGCAGACGATGCGAATTGCACCAACGAAATGCTATTTTTCCTGAAGCAATTAGATCGGCAGGAAGTCGAAATTGAAAACGAGAAAAAGCGCAGCAAATATGATGTTAAGCTGCGGGACTATACGAATATATTAGACGAGGTTAGTCAAGTTAAATAAATTGTACTTTTAATTAAATGAACAAGGGAGTTATATGCATTTGGGATGCTGAAAAATCCATCATCTGTCTGAAAAGTACATAATACGAAATTTCCCAGCAGGAAAACGCGGAAACTGTTCCGGATGAAAATACGGACACAAAAATATTAACTTATGCTCTGAGGAAGTCGCCTGAAGAAATATGCTACACAGCCGACTTGCTTATAAGATCCAACATGATTAATTGTCTCAAGAAAGGTACAAAAGGTTTTCATTAAAATTCTATTAGCTTTTTATTCTCACAGAAATTGACTGTACAAATTAAATTTTTCCACCAAACTAAATACTACGTATGCAACCTAAAATACATAACTGTTTTTGTAGTTGCATACTTAATATTTTGACATTTTCCTGTTTAATGTTAATTTGTACAGACACTAGAGAAATATTGACCGAATATTTTTATTTAATTATTAAAATAATATATTTATTTAATTTAATAGTAATTCTGTCCAAATGACAAAAGATGTGCATCCCTTAGCAATATTTGTCATGCACAGAAGGGAAAAAGGTCATGATAGACTGTGCAAAGTTTGCTTGTTTGCCATTAAATTTATCTCAACTTTGAACTATTAATGGTATAACATATTGTTACATTTTCAGCAATATTGTTTACACTCGCTAAAATTTCGGTTGCAATTAAATGGCAATATTGTTAAAGTCACCTATAGGATAAACTTTCGCGTCGCAAAAATTATTACCGCAATTCTATAGAGCCATATAATGAACAAATATTTATTTGGACAAATTTGAAACAATATTAAATGGCAATATTAAAGCTAATGTTATTTCAATGCAGCATGAAAACACAAAGCACAATAGAAATAATTGTACATTGTGCAACCGACATTTAGTTGATATGAATGCGTTCCATAATTTTATGCATTTGGACACGTGGATCAGTATTATTTCAGAAAGCGCGCTTAAAAGCTCCCAATTTTTATAGCGCTCAAGAATTAAAATCCATCCAATTTTCTGCGATAATCAAAACGTAATTAAGACAACACCAAGAAAAACAGCCAATTTATCCCGTTAAAGTAAACTTCACGCGTTATTCAATTAAGCAACTATAGCCAATCCGCAGTGTTAAAATTATATAAGAACAAAATTGTAATTGATCTGGTTCTTCGGTCCAATAATCCACTGCCGACTGACTAAAGTTGGCCTTTTGGGAAATTTCTTTGCGATAAAATTTCTAAAACGGCAACTTGGATAATGCACCTTAATGAACATTTGCAGGTCGTAATGAACCCTTTAAGAGTTAGAGCGAAGCTCCAGTCTCTTAGTGAGATGCTTGGAAGGAAGATGGTGATATTTTGATGGTGGCAGGATTTTCAAATGTTACAGCTCTGATTAAATGCTGACGACTAAGTGATTTTTGCCGCAGATTTTCTCCTGCTCTTGCAGAGAGATGTAATTTAATTGCACCAGATTAGGATAATCTTCAAGTTGCTGAATTTATTTGACGGCCAGATAATGTACCTACGATTTATGCCTATTCGCAATTCGAAAAAAAATTAGTTGAGAAAATTTAATAGGGCTTGTAAAATAATCAATACTAGGCACTTTTGATTAAGCGCTCGAAATAAAATTAGCTTAATAATTAAGCTAATTAGTTCACATATAAATACGCAATTAGATGCTTAATTGAACTGTGGCGGCTGTTTAATTAATATTGTTCTATCCTTTGTAGATTCAATGATTGGCAATAAGGCATGCATTAAAATAAAATTAATGGTTGTTGCATGTGTATGTGACTAAAGATCAATATCCAATAAAATTACTAATTGTTTATAGTAGGTTAGGCAATTATTAATTATTCCAGGTAATATTCAAGCTCAAACGAGCGCACAAATTTCCAGACAAAATTTCTAAACAAAAATCAATTTGGATTGATTTCTATCGGAAGACGATTGATGGTAGAAATTTAAAATATTCAAAAATTTAATGGAACTCGTCAGGATCAGGACCTTTTCGGCTTGCCGTAACAGCGGAATAAGTTCGAGCTATAAATACAAGAATTTGCATTCGCACTGTCTCATTTGATATATTGCAATAATACGAAATTATGTGACACAATATTTCACTGTGACATGAAATCAAAAATAAAAGCGGCGGCAAAAATAGCGGCCAACATGAAAGGCGTTTGTTTTCAGGCTGCATTTGAAATATGGACCTGAAGAGAATTTGTCAAGGTATAAAGCATCTCTATTTGGATGCTTTTGTCGGTTTTTTCGAAATGAAGTGGAGTATAAATTCTATTTCCTATATGCACCACGCTCTTAAATAAACAAATTATGTTGGCCCCATTTATAAGGGAAAGTTAAACCGGAAAGGATGAGCCGCTGAACAACTACCAACAAATGGCCATTTCTTGGACTGTAAAGGACACCATACAGTTGGCAATGTAATAAAATAACTGGAAATCACGGATTTGGTCGTTGGCCAAATGGAATTTTCATAATATAGATATTCATACATTTTCCGGCAAAATCAAACAGCAAAATGCATTTTCGCTTAGTTTCAGCATCGCTGAAAAATACGCGCATTTAATTAAATTAAGTCTATTGTCGTTAAATATTTAATATACTGGAGATTAAATTAAATTATCCAGAAAATTATCAGCAACACGGAATTATTTTCATCATACATCAGTCAATTAGTTGACTGTTGACTTGTTGTTCTGACAATCCAATTAATATATTATTGATTTATATCGCTAGCGAGAATTTATTCAACCCATCGACGGCTGAATTAATAAAAATGAGTGAAAGTCAAGGAGGTGGAATGGAATTACATCCGACCAAATAAGATTTTCCGATTTTATTAGCGCAGTGAATGAAATTCTAATCTTCCACCAGCTAAATACGGAATTTAAGAGGTTGCAATCAAATATTTCTATTAAATACCTTTCTACGGATATTTTGCTAGCACAATATAAATGAATAGTTTAAGGGTTGTAATTTAAATACTTGTTTACCGGCACCTTCGCCAATTTTTGGAATTTTAGAGAGAAATTTTAAATATTTTATTAATTATTTTATAAAAGGCAAATATTTTGGTTTGTGTAGATTCATATTAAAAATATTGACCTATTCTGAATAAATTTCAAGCTTTTTTCGCATTCAAATTAAGACTTTTAAATTTAAATAGAAGACGTGCACAAATCCTTATAAAAATCCATTTATATTCGAACCGGAAGAGGTATAATGTGATGGTTTTCGTCCTCAATGCTGTAATATCTTGAGCATTAAAAATTGACGTGGTTCTACATTATGCATTTGCGGGAGAAAAAAGATCTAGGTCTCCCTGGATGGCTATCAACTCTCGGTGAAGCCAAAGTCGGAATGGATGTAGCAATTGAAAAGCGGCATTGTAAAAAGCATCGCCCAAGCACATATATCACCATTTAGCAAAATAAATATCTTCCAAGTGGGCGATATTTCACTGTCGGTCAGCTTTCATATTAAAAAGAAGCCAAAATGTTTTGATATTTATTAATGCCCGTTTCGATCTCTCGCTGCACTAAATGATGGCATTGGGGGATAATATTTCGTGATGATAGAGCCATGTGGCTTTTGCTCCACTATAACAACATTAATGGCCCCAAATACAAACCATACATAAGTGCATAACTTTCTCAATATGTCAAACTTCTTAAGTTTAATCATCGTTTTCAAACTTGAATGAGCAAAAGCAAACTGTCGCAGTCTGACCTCAATGAAAATAAAACTTTTCGAATTACTGGGCCAGTTACAACAACTTTAGCACGACTACTAGTTCTTCGAAATTTAAACAGCAAACAGAGTGAATTTTTAATTAAGCCAACATGCATTGTACATTCAACCACATTTTAATTAAATGCGGCTGTAATATCAATATCCTTCCAACAATCTGGTGCCGTTAATTATTTATCGTCAAAAAATTACTGTTATCAGAAACTAACAAATTGTTTATCCATCATGGTTCGGTATTTATCTAGCATTATGCTAAAATTTTGGGAGCGTGGAATATTAATAGTGGAAAGCACTAAATAGATTAATTAAATTGATGAAAATTAATTGGAAAAATTATTTAGGCAATAAATTAATCTAAATTTAAGGATTTGTTAACTCTTCCATAAAAAAGTTTCTGCCACAATTTTTAAGTTTTCCTTGCACCATTCTGTCGGCTTCACATCGTCTATTAATAAAAGTGTAGTCTCGGCGAGAAAACCACATTTAACATTCCGTTCGTGAAATATACTGTATAAAGAAAAAGTAAATGACACCAAATAAATTCCAGGTTGGTTGAAATTAAAAAACAAGCTGACTCCACCGCCAGACGAAGTTATTGAAAGAGCCAAGCCCAAAGAGAAAAAGACCAAGAAAGATAAGAAAGCAAAAGTGAAAAAGCCCAAGAAAAAGAAGCCACACAAAAAGAAGTAAATTGCTCGGATTTGAAGCATTATAATTACACACTATGGATTTTTTTTTACCATCGCAGAGATTAATTATTGAAATACACCAAATTTTTTAGTAAAGCTGCTTTTTATTTGCCGGGAAAAAAAAACTAAACGCATATTAAAGTTGTAGCAACGCGGAGATGATTCGAGATGAAGGAGAAGCTGCATGCCAGGCACATAATAAGCGTTCATTGTTGTAAACTTTACTCATTCTCATTCATAATGCGCCCATATTTTTTTTCATTACTTCTCTCGTAGAGGAAGTATTGTATTCATGAAAAAAAAAATTTCTCCAAATTTCACTTTTTTCTACATTATAGAATGCGTAGATTACGAAAATCATATTCACTAATTTCCGTCTGTCGGTCTGTCGGTCTGTCGGTCTGTCGGTCTGTCGGTCTGTCGGTCTGTCGGTCTGTCGGTCTGTCGGTCTGTGCAATTCTTTAAACCACTATATTTCGGAATCTACTGACCCGATTAAAGCAAAATTTGCGTCCTTTTTTTCTACCTGCCCATAGATGATATCGAAGAAAAAAAGTTTATAAAATTCTCAAAGACCTGCGCGTTATAGGCCAAAAACATGCTAAAAATGGCAAAATCGGTAGATCCACTTAATCTTCTAAAGTTGCTGACCGATTTTGACCAAATATTGAACATATGTTTCGTATATACCCCAAGTGGTGAATGCTCTCAAAAAATCTTGAGTTTATTATAGGGTTGAATTTTTATTAAGGGTTGAAGGGTCAAAAAGTTGTAAAAATGAATAAGTTGTAACGTGAATACCTGCCAGGAGGAATATTTGATTTGGACCAAATTTGGTATACATATCAGGGATACATTGAAGAAAATGCTGGTAAAAGTTTCATCCCCTAAAAATGAGCCCCTACGAACCATTTGCCATTTAAGTTAATTGTTCAAAAATTGCCGGTGTTGTGATTCTTATGTGGCAGCATTACCCACACTTTTCCATCAGTTATTTTAGTAATATTTACATAAAAAGTGAGTAAAAATAATTTTCGACCCTTAACACACACCCCCACCCCTCCAATATAGAGTTTGAGTCATATGGTTCGGATTTTCTTCATATTCGATTTCTACTATACATTTTAAACATATTTACGAATAATATAATTTAAAATAGTATGCGACCCTTATTTTGCAATTTCAACCCTTAACATACCATGTACAGTCAAAATGCTCGGATTTCTTTCAAATTTGGATCCTAGTAGTAATTTAACTTACTTAACTTATCATTATTTAGTTAATTAAATTAAAATTAGGGTAGGACCTACATATTACAATTGTAACCCCTAATGCACCCCTTACAGTTGGATTTGTCAGATTTCTTTTAAATTTGTTTTCTAATAATAAATTGAAATATAATTTAAACTAGTTTAATCAAAAATGTCCTAGAATCCTCAATTCATGTTTTTAACCCTTAACACACCCCTTACACTGATAGCGCTAGGATTTACTTCAAACATTAATTTATATTGGTAATTTTAAATCTAGCTTCAAATAGTTTCATTAAATTAGAGTACCTACAACAAATTTTTCACTTTTTAATCTTTTCATACACACGTTTCAACTTTATCGCTTAAATTGGTTTAAAATTTTGTTCCTAGTTAAAATTTAAAAAGCATTTTTAAATACCCGATAAAATTTTTCAGTAAAAGATGCCTCAAAATTCTAAAGATTTGAATAACAAATTTTAATATAGCAACGAGAGAAGTACTGTGGAATCTCATTTCCAGCGAATTTCTTTTGGATGCCATAAGATATTACACACCAAGAAGAAAGGGCCCGCTTTGAGTGGAGCTCATTTCCAGTTGTGTTTCTGCATTATAGAGTCGAGCCAAAAAAAATTGCTTTCCTCCTTGTAGGGAAAACTTCTTTGTGTATTTATTCCATTCATTTGTCTTTGGGCTTTTTTAGATAATCTGCATTACACGCTTTCTTAAGATTTTTGTTTCCTTTGGCGTTAAATTTAATATTGAACTCAAATATTTGTAGTAAATTGCTAAGCCAGATGGACAATATGATTTATTTATGAGGACAGTTTCTATTATGTACAATTCAGGAGTCACAACTGGTTATAATGTTGTATTATCGTCCTGCCTAATGTTTATGTAACGCCTGATGGTGTAAATGTCGTTTGATGGTTGAACATTATCTGTGAATGTTTGAATTAATTAATTTTGATAACGAGAACTGCAATTCCGAATGGGCACCAATATTTTATTCCAACTGCATGAAATATTTATGTGCATTGGAAGAAAGGCGAAGGCGCAAGTACTCATTCAGCCTAATAAACTGAAACTATTCAACTCGGTAATTTTCAAAGTGCTCCCTTCATTACGACATAAAAGATTGCCTCTGTTTTACTTTATACATGCGAAGCGTACCAGTCTGGCAAAACTCCAAAAACTTGGAAATAATTTAAATTTCCTTCAAACAAAAATTTTCCCGCCCAAAAACAAATTCGGGTCTTTGATTTTAAAAGCTTGACAAGTAGGTGGTAAAAATTTAATTTTAGCTGCACCAAAACTTGAATTAACAGAATCACTTTATTGCTGCTAGACTTTATAGCAGTAAAAATAGCGGTTTATCGTAATCCGGTTGACGTTGCTGCTCGAAATAAAGATTCTGTTGCAGGATTATGTGTGACATGAGGCAAAAAGGAAAGAGACTAGTTGGAAAAGTACAATTTTATGACTCGGTGCGATAAATACAGTTCAAATCATTAATCCGCATTTGGAATTCGAATCTTCTCTCTCTTTCACGTCGTTTAAAATTTAGCCAACTGTGAAAATGTTTTTGGGTCGTCAGTTTCTGGATTTTTATTCTCGTTTGCTCTCTGAACTAAATTTCCAGATAAGAGACCATTGAAAGGGCCGCTTCAATCTCTGTTTTTATTTGGCGATAATGCCATTTCCGTTTGATGAAAGTTATCTTCTTATTTATTGGTAAATGCAGTTAATTATTTAGAATATGAAGCTTTTGCGGTTCTCCGGGCGCGCGGACCAAAATTTTAATATTCAAAAATATATTCTAATTGTAAGGTTTGTTGTATGATCTCTAATTGGCCAATTTCGTTCGTTAAATAAATATTATCGAGTATATACAAATATGTTTGTTATTCACTAATGCATACGAGCTTTTTTCCAATAATCGTCAAATTTGCATATTGAATGGACGTATAACTGTGAAACACATTTTCATTATGTATCTCCACTCCCGCAATTTTAATTAATAAACACTTATGCTATAAGGGTTCAATAAACAAAATTCTAATTATTCGAAAAAGATATTCAAATATTCGGCAAATAAGCTCGCAAATAAGAGTTGGGGACACAATTGTGATTAATAATAGCAAAATTCGGCGGACTATCTTATTTTTACTTTGCATAATACGCAAATCTTTATAATACATGTAAAACCACTTGCATCAAGCCCAAACGAGCTCGAAATAAGATAGTTTTTCAAAGTGTCGCAAAAAGAAAATAAAATGTTTGATTCTAACCTCAAAATAAATCCGCGACGCGCTGATGTTTCCGATCGGCTCTATTTTGCACTTCACATATCCACAGGGGATTATTTTCGTCTTGTACAGGTTTCTTGGCATAATGAGGACTAAAACCACCCCAAAAATCACCACTAATCACAATTTATCACCGTATTTATCACTCAAGTTAAACAATTAGCAACATGACAGCTCTAGTTTTCAAATGCACTGAATTTGGTCGCGCATGCGCACTGAACGTCTTTATGGTTGAAATTCGTTTAACGGTGTATGATGTAATACTATTAAGTGGTGGTAGTGTGTCAGTGGGAGTACCGTGCGAACCGTTTAGCATTGGAATGTGCACATGCACTAGGAAATGCGTGAATGCGTCTACGGGTGAATGACCGGTTAATAGTTCTGATGCACTTACTCTTGGGCAAACTAAATATGCGCCGATTTTGACGAAATTTGGCACAAAATTGTAGAAAAATGCGTAGAATCTAACAGGACAATCAGTTTTAGGATAAGGTGTATAGTTTTTAAGTTATTTATGGTTTTATAAATTAATGATAAAATGTTCGTAAAACTATTATTTTTTGAAATTAAAAGAAGAATCGATTGATTTTGATAAGAAACTTTTAAATATTTTTTTAATAATAATGCGCAATCTAATACCAACGACAATTGATCAAATTATTCATTATTGATTGAAAATATTTGTGAGGCGCAGAAAATTTTTAAGCTAAATAAATTTAATCATAAATTAGGAAAGCAATATTCTTGTGCGTCCATGCATGATTTTTAATTCCAGTAGACTAATTATTTTAATGAAGTATTTTCGTTTGACAAAAAAGGTACAACATATAGCAAATCTAATTAAAATTATCATACAAATTCCAATTACAATTTAAAGGAATAAATACGTTTTCAGTGTAGGTAACGAACATTTCAGTCAAATAAAAAGCACATACTATATTTTATAGCGCTTAAACATTATGTCTTATGTGATATGATATATCCACTGGCTGTCTGTTTCAGTGCGAAATAATCTTTTGTTCTTTTCCGCTGTTAAATTATTCGCTTTGTACCTATACACAAACGGAACTCTTGCTTAATGCGAAAACATTGTCAAAATTTTTATCTGCGCTGTTTATTTTATACGAGTTCAAATTGAGTCGCTCTATTTTTAATGCAGTCGCATAGTGTTTTGTAATTTTATTGAAAATTAAAAAGTTGTGCAATTTTAATTAGCGCATACGAAAGATGCGAAAAAGTATTGTGCCAAGGATGAACTTTCCTGAAAGTTTGAGTGCCTAATACATTATGCACGAGCACGACGCAAAAAGTATGTTTTTTAGTTGCATATTTGCTCTAATTAGGTTTCTATTTTTATATACAAAAAATAATGCGAATACGAATTTTTTTCAAACAAATCTAGTCGAACAAAAAATAAAAACGTAGGTAGTGCACAAAGGACTTTGATATTTTGACGAACATTATTCGTACATGCATGCAAAGAGTCATTATAATTATACGGCAAAATATTATTTTCATTTTAATCAGCTTTTCTGTATTCTGGGAAAATTCGTAATTCAGTTCATTGAAATTTCTCGTATTAGTAATTAAATATCGCTAGATATTTTGTATTTCTAGTCTAAAAATGCAAAATACTTGTTTCAAAATAAATTTCTTTAAGCCAACAAATTTTTCTTAATTAGAAAAATCTTAACTCAACCTAAAAATTCATTTCCTTTTCCACTCTCATTCTCCCGAAACGAAAAAATACTTTTTAGCCTAGCTTTCCTTTTTCGCTTTCCGCTTAATAAACCAAAAGGGTATTAAGTTCTTAATTTTCCCCTAATGAATGCGGAACCGTAATTAACAACCAAACACACACCAAAAAAAAAATCACCATACTTTTTGCGGATCAGCGAGATAATGAATATGGGGCACCGTGAAAGCATCTGCCAATAATTTAATATTGACATTAACATGTGGAGCTTTATTGCTAGAGCCGAATAATTAATATTGGCACTTTTCACGCTCTAGCATAAATTTTTTGTTTGTTTGCTTGAGGGTTGGAATAAGTAGGCCTCGGCTCGTAGAGTCCATAACAAACTAGGTCCATTAAGAAAGCACAGCGTGGAATCGATTAAAGCTCGTTTGTATGTGAAATCAAGGCGTCGGGGGCTCTAGCAAACGACTGTTCGCAATCTTTTACACCACTCTATTTAATTAATGAGCGAGCAATGTCAGGAGCAACGTCGCCAACGACCAAGCTTCACGAAAAAACGGCCCTTTTTTCCTTTCATAATAAATCAAATTTACTATAAAAAAATAGCGCTTTTAAATAAGTCGCTTTCAATTTGAGGTATCCGTAGAAGGATCGGGGCTCTTGGTCAATTACCAGGCACGTCCAGCGGTCGGCCCAGGCAGTCAAATAGGGTAGACGCCTTGTACCCCTCGTCATCCCGTTTATCGCTTCCTTTCAACCGTGATGAATATCTTTAACCGACTAGTAGCTTAGCCCCCCTTTGGGCCCATTGCGTGCACCCCATTTACACACATAACCCTTCTCCATTTCCGCGTCATTGCTTTGCAAGGGGTTGAATATGCTTTCGCAAGAATTACGGCCGATTGGCGTAATTGCTAATTAGGACTCACAACAAAAAAGTGCACTTGAGATGGGACTTTGGAAAAAGTAATCGGATATTTTATATCGGACGAAAATTACTTTAGTAAGTAATAATTGTGCTCCGTAATTTATGGATCCAAGTGTAATCTAATCTAGTCGTATCTATTGCGATTTGGAGCTATTGTTCGTGCGGGCCAAAATTAGAGCAAAATCCTGCTCCTATTTATTTAAAATTAAATTCAATTTTTTTTAAAGCAATTTCGATAATGTATAGTTGCAATCATGGATCCCTACTGCTTGATATACATCTGGCAATAAATTAGTGGACTTGCCTAGCATTCCTGCGAGACGCCAAAGCCCACCATTTACGATACGAAGCATCTACTAATTACTTCTAATGGTAGTCTAATTAAGGTCCTTAATCAAAGACTTTGTTACATAAATTAACACATCTCGTTAGAAACAATGATGCATTCTTCGAAAAGATAAGGAAAGAAAAAATTAGCGTGCCTCCAATGAATTAATCTCATTTGTACCTGTTTGTACTATCGATGCAGCGGTTTTTTTTCCTCCCCAGTTCATTATTTGTATTTTTCTTTTTGGTTCACGGTTTAACAATAGCATTAAATCTTTGTGTTTGTTTCAGCTATGAAGGGGGAAATAATAAACTGTTCAGCACACAAGGATATTTACTTTTTGGAGACCAACACGAAAAATGAGGTAACTAGCGTGCGGCTGCTTTGCACAACTAATTGCTTCTGTTTCCAATTAAGGAGGTTTTTTTTCAGTGTTGTATATATTTCAGCTTTCTTTTGTTAATTTACTTTATTTATTTTTCAGGGGAAACTTCTAAAAATAAATATTTAAATTCATTAATTTATATTCAATCCTGAAAAAATAATAATGCTAATATTTATTTGGCGCTTTAAATTAATATTTTAGAGCTTGCAGTTTTTAAAGCTAATTATTTAGCAGTAACTGTGATAAAGTACGAATAAGGCAAATTAATTTTAATAATAATAAACTGCGAATAATTGGAAATAAATCCCGTTTGGCTTTTCCATTGCAAAATGTAATTTTGCTCGCTCCTGCAAAACAATATTCGTAATGTTTATTGTTTAGATTGAATGATTGTTTTGCAGAGTAGAGCAAAATTCGCTTTGTCTGCAATGTTTGTCGAGTTTGCAACAATATTTTATTAACTTTGTACCATGTTTGTTTCAGAGCACAGATTTAGCCAATTTATTCGCCTCTCCGGCTGGTAGAGAAATGTTCAAATATAAGCCAAGGCCTAAACTTAAACACAAACTTAATCCGGCACTAGAAGTAAGTCAAGAAAATATAATTAACAAAATCATATTATTGATAGACAATTATCCGCAATAAGCGTTTCAGGATGCGCTCCGCTTTCAGCGGTAGAAATATATGAAAATTATTTTTCGTATTTTTCTGTGGAATGCTCGACGACGGAATTGATGAAGTATTTTATTTTTATTGTCTATAAAAATATTGGATCACTCAATTTCGCCTCTAAATATATTTTATTTCCTTTAAACAATTCGTTATTTATTGGGCGGGAAGTATTTAAGTCCTTGGTGTATTTTTCACCAGTTTCCAATTTTTACTATTCGTAATGAAAATTTATATTTGTCGAAATTGGACCACTGAATTCTTTTTTTATTGTCCCTAAAAATATTGCTCCATTTTTCGTTAAACAATCCATCTCAATAAATTCGAGGAAAGTTTTATGGGCTTCATCGGAACGGAACACCGCGATTATTTTAACAAGTTTACTTGTGTTTCTCCTTTTCCGGATGGGCAAAATGTTGCGCTAGGACATTTTCACAGCCAGGACTTTCTCACAAGTTATTCCCCAATGTACCAAGTGTGGGCGAGAAAGGACCAAATAAAAGCATGCAGCAAATCTAACTGGACGTGAAAACCAAAATTAGATATATACTTGTTCTTTCTATAGAAAACGTATAAAATTTATTTTTCTTTTGCTACGAAAAGTTTGTCGTCAAACTATTATTGACAATTTTGCGGGTAATAATTTTTTTGAGGACTTTTTTTAAATTGTTTTGGCTGAACAACATTCGCTATCCCCCATTTGTTTTGGCGCTTCCACATTACCATAAAGGTATTGAAAACATATTTCATCTTCTCGTGAAATATGAATTTCTATCGCTTGTCGTTATTATTGTTCGCAGACTAATATTTATTGCGTCTAAGATATGTTGCTGGATGTGCAAAAGCATTCGGTTTGCTCCCCATACACTATGCGTACGTGACAAGAAATACCTAATCTAACTTATTGCCAAATCCAATTTTTATTACTTTTCTGCGACACATTTTTAAAAAGCGAATTCGTTTACAGTTTTTCATACAAAACACGGCGCCAGCATCCAGGACGACTTCAGCTCAAGAGGATTCAACTAGTACCACAAATATTTGTGAGGACCATAGTAGTAAAAGTTCGACGTCTACTTCAACCCCGAATAGTACAGCATTAGAAACTAACCGAAGTAGAAGAAGTAGTATAGATTTGTATGAAGAAGCTGCGTCGATATTAGGACTCACTTGTGCTCAGACTGATAATTGTAAATGCTTGGAATGTCAGGTAATTATTTAAATTATTTAAAAGATTTCAAAAGCGCGCGAAAGCTCCATTATTCCGTAGTCGATAAATAAAAGCATCATTTTTATTGAATTGCTTTTAAATTAGATGCAAGCTACCTCTTTATTGAAAGAGATGTATTTGTGGAAGTTGAACACAAAAAGTCTGCCATTCGTCAAAGTCAATATGACCTCAACGTTTTCAATAGACCCGAATTGAATCAATTCCCTTTTTTCAAATCCACCTCTCCCCGAAAGTCTAAAGTAAACATTTTATGGGCTTAAAAGAAATGAGAAATGAAATCTCATCTACAACACCGATTTTCAATCAAACATGTCGTGAAAGCGGAGCAGCAAAGTTTTCTATTTCTGTTCTTGTAGTTGGGTGTCATCCGACACAACTTTAGCACTCATTGTTAATGTCTGAAACACACGTCTTGTCTGATGCTGAAACTGCACATATATAATCAGGAAAGCTTCTCATCCACACGCACCCTTCATCCGAACAAATATATTTGCCATTCAATGTAATTTATTTCCGTATGCAAATTAAACCCGAAAATACCAATCCTCTTCAACACCAAACCGAGATAAGACACACTATATTACTAGTTATGCGAATTAATTTTAGATAAGGCGAAATAGTGCAGAAATAAAATCTTTCAGAAAGAATTAGGATGCTTAATCCGATATATAATGTGGAAACGCGATTTATCATTGGGGAAATCTCTTAAGCCCATCCGCAAAATTTACAGCTATGAAAACATGGTGTAACTCATTTCCAGTTCAAATTGACTTAATTTTTTGGGCTAATTGTGAATGTAAGAAGAAATTCAATTTATTAAAATAAATTGAAGAAAGCACTAACAGAAGTCAAAGAACAAAAATTAAAAAAATTATTTTGCCCCTCAAGAGTGAGAGCTTTAAGCTCTTAGAACTCTATTAAATAATAAAAAATAGATTTTAAAGTTGGTAATCTAGGATCAGACTAATGAGAGTGTTTTGCTTTCGGTTGAACTTGTATCTATTAAAAGCGTGTACATTTTAATTTTTGAACTAATTCCTTGCAGGAATAATTTTCAATTCCCGTTTCACTTTGTGCAAAATTTACATTTGCCTAAAACTAAAATAAAAAGTCTTAAAATCTATGCAAATTCGGAATGGGATCTAATGCATATTAAACATGTTTTTCAACACATATTTTAAAGAGCCTGCCTAAAACTAAGTTTGTAAATATTTGCTGCACTCTTCCTTAACGTCCATAAATTATCCTAAATTGAAAAGTTCAAATTCGAAATTATTATCGTACTACAGTTTCATTTCGCTTAAGATGCATTTTATAGTGCTACATAAAAAAACAAATCCCGTATTGATGCTTGAGCTTTTGTTAAATTTCGAAAGTACATACATACGATAAAAAGTGTTGCAAAACTTCTCCAACTTGAACACTTGAATCAAACCAACTCAAAGCGGATCAGAAAAGAAAAGCTTTTCTCTACATGTTACAATGCTTGACGTTCAACTTACATTCCCGATCTGGTAATATGTATTATTGACTTGGAAAATAAAGTGCAACCCCACAATTTAATAAATTAAAAAGTAAAATAAAGCCAAAAGCTCTCCAATTTTTTGTATTGATAGATAATCCCAATTTTTAGTATAAAGTTGCACATTGACCTTTAATGGTCATTGATTGAAAGTTCAAAGAATTAATGATGTACTTTTTGCAGTGCCACTATTTTGATTTCGAAGAGGAAATTGATTTCCCAAACGGAAACGACTACGTTGTGGATCACGGCTCATCCTGCGTCATTCAATAACGAACCCGTGAAGGCTGAACTTTTTTAATTCGAACAAACGGATTTCTTTTTGTATATAAATTATTATTAATAAATTTTTCAGCCGTTGGAAATCATTGATTACAGGGTGGCCTATACGAATAATTGTATTGTAATTTTGAAAGCTGTAGATCACCCTGTAGATTACACTTTTAAGCTAATCTTATAATAATTATAAATTAATAAGTGTGAGATTTGTTTCAATCCAAATGTGTTAATAAGCACAATAAGTATTTGTAATGAAAGTCTTTCTAATCACTCACAGAAAATGTATTTTAATTTTTTTCTGTAAATAAATTTCATCTAAAGTCATTCTAAACAAATATACGAATATTCTAAAAATTATTAATAATTATAAGAAACTGTTTGTTATGTTAATAAAACTTATTTTCGATGTACCTCCGATGTGATTTATTTCGTTCCCTTTCCAAAAACTACCCCGTTATAAATTATCCAAAATCCTATTCGTATTATCTATTCAGTATCTAATCGAATGCAAAGAAAGTGGGTGCGTGTCTTTCTTCCAACACGCACTTTCGTAAATGAACTGATTAATATTAATCCATTAATTTTCTTCCACTATGGGAGCGCCTATCTGCAATTATTCCTATTTCTATCATATCAATCAAAAAACCTAAACTAGCTTGTGGCAATTTTTGAGTGGAAGTTAAATTAATTTTGAATTCGCACCTCAAATCAAATCCTATCAATAATAGATTGACTACTGGAAATTCAAGTAATTTCGAACAAAGAGCACGTCTATTAATACCCATTGTTCAATACAAGCTGCCTATAATTATCCTTCAATAGAGTATAATGAGAGCAGGATAATTTATCGGTGATTTTTCGTTTGGAGCTAAATTCGTTTACTATGCAAGATTTGCATTTAAACATTTGTTTTTCGCCTCATTTACATAAAATACATATTCAATGGTAAATTTAAAGGTACACATTGAATGTTAAGTTGCAAATTTACTGAGGCAAATACAATAAGACTAAAGCAGATTTTTCATTTTGCAAATTTAGTTTTTGTTTGCGCAAAATGCGGCGGGAATAGCAATTTTATAGTGTTAAGCCTTACAGGGATTAAAAGTCGCATTTTTAATAATTAAATGCACTTAGAATTTTACTTCTCTCGTAGAGGAAGTATTGTATTCATGAAAAAAAAAATTTCTCCAAATTTCACTTTTTTCTACTTTATTGAATGCGTAGATTACGAAAATCATATTCACTAATTTCCGTCTGTCGGTCTGTCGGTCTGTCGGTCTGTCGGTCTGTCGGTCTGTCGGTCTGTCGGTCTGTCTGTCGGTCTGTTCGTTTCTTTAAACCGCTATATTTCGGAATCTACTGACCCGATTAAAGCAAAATTTGCGTCCTTTTTTTCTACCTGCCCATTGATTAGGTCAAAGAAAAAAAAGTTAGGAAATTCTCAAGGACCTGCGCATTATTGACCAAAAACATGCCAAAAACAGCAAAATCGGTGCATCCACTTAATCTTCTAAAGTTGCAGACCGATTTTGACCAAATATTGAACATATGTTTCGTGTATACCCCAAGTGGTGAATGCTTTCAAAAAATCTGTAGTTTTTTTAAGGGTTGACTTTTTATTAAGGGTTGAAGGGTCAAAAAGTTGTAAAAATGCATAAGTTGTAACGTAAATACCTGCCAGGAGGAAGATTTTATTTGAACCAAATTTGGCATACATATTAGGAATACATTGAAGAAAATGCTGGTAAAAGTTTCATCCCCTAAAAATAAACCCTAGTGGCCTGTTGGGTCTTTAAATTAATTGTTCAAAAATTGGCGGTGTTTTTATTCTTATATGTCAGCATAACTCACCATTTTCCGTCAGTAATTTTATATATTTTCACATATTGAGTGACTAAAAATAATTTACGACCCTAACTACACCCCCCCCCCCCAAATATACAGTTTGAGTTATATGAATCGGATTTTCTTCATATTAGATTTCTACTATACATTTAAAACAGATTTACGAATAATCTAATTAAAAATAATATGCGACCCTTATTTTACAACTTCAACCCTTAACATACCCTTTACAGTCAAAATGCTCGGATTTCTTTCAAATTTGGTAGTAGTAATTTTAACATATTTAACTTATCATTACTTAGTTAATTTAATTGAAATTAGGCGAGACCTACATTTTACAATTGTAACCCCTAATACCCCCCTCATAGTTAGAATTGTCAGATTTATTTAAATTTTAGTATATAAACGAGAGAAGTACTGTGGAATCTCATTTCCAGCGAATTTTTATCAGGCACTATAGAAAAATGGATAAAAAAATACGCGCATATTTTCTCGTAAAAGTGTCCATGCATACTTTAGTAAGGTAAACCATAAATATTTTTACTTTACTTAGATAAACGATAAATATTTTTGCGTATAAACCTATTTTATGTACCAAAACATGTGCCCTATCGAAAAATAAAATTTAAATAGCGACAAGGTAGCTTTTATAATAAGACAAAATTTTTGAAACATTTTATTTCTGGTTAAAACATATCGATACAATATTCCTAAGAATAATAATTAATTTAATTAATATGTAGATAAAATATCACACAATCATTTGCTATCGATTTATATTAATATAATTTATATACATAGAAAATATAAGTGCCAAGAATAGTATTTATTTTGCTTTTTAATTTGGTGCTTCATTAATTGTTCACAAACACATTAATTACATAAGTATGCTAAGAATAGGCCTAAATTCCAAGCGAATATTACTTTTAATTACACAAATATATTTTTGTACACTGAGGATGAACATTATTTAATTAAATTCATTTTTTTGATTGCATTTGGAGCACTTATAGACGAGTACAAGCTTAAGCAATTATAAAATGTCCTTACAAAAGGATGTCAAATATTTTTTTCTTTCCTTTTATAATTACGATCTTAATATCTAAATCAGCTACATTAAAATTTCAGTTCTTTGACACCCTGTTTATTAATATATTTTGAAAAAACGACCTGGGTACGGTTCAACACTATTGAAAATTTTCTGCACGATTAGTTGTTTTTTTTTTTGTGAAGAACAAATGTACATAATTAATGGTAATATTTAATAATAACATTTACACATGTGAGAGTACGAAAATAGTTAAGTTTTTGATAAACACCGAATTAATTACTAATTACACACATTTTAATTGATTATAGTAAAATATTACTCTGAAAATTTCGAACTAACAAGTTCATTATCGGCTAAGAATATACGAACTTCTTGATTTAAAAGTGTTATTTTCAGAATTAATACATATTAATTAGTGCATAATAATTAGTTTCAGCAATGAAGCCGAATTTTCTTAAAAGTACTTTTTAAATGCAGTTTGGTACGATTTTAAAAATTCATATTTACATGATTTCATTGGTTTTGGAAAGCCACGTTCTCATTTTGCTAAAAAAAAATTAATAATAATAATTAAAAAATTTAATAATAATTTAAATAATAGGGCAAAGAATAATAATTTAATTTTGACCATTAAATTATAAAATTAAATGTTATTAACTCAATTACTAATTTTTCTAAGTGAAAATAATTATTAATTTAAAGTAAAATAATTTATTAACAATAAAAAAATATTGACATATTTTTAATTAAATCATTTTTAGTTTAACATAATTATTAAGAAGAGAACGCAGCCTTCTTTTTCAATAAAAATTAATTTCTGATACCTCCAATTTTTTTTACAACTGATTGTACACTTTAGTAAAAATAATAATTTACTCTTAATTAGTTATTAAAAATATTCAATATCTTTCAAGTTTTTAATTTGTTTTTAAGTTTGTTCCAATCTTATCACTGATATTTTTGGAAAGTTATCCAAAGGCATTGGTTTTCCAAGAAAACGCTTTTTGTAGTCAATTTGTAATACTACTCGAATTAATTTTGAAAAAAAAAAAACATAGGCCGCACTACTAGCAATATCATTTTTACACAACTTAAGAGATCTTTGAGAAAGCACCTAAATTATGTATACTACAATAATTAATTTATTATTTTACAGGATTTGTATACAATTTCTATGCTATTATATAATATATTTACAAAAGCTTAGTAGAAAATATAAATCGAACACGAATCAATTAAATTCAAATTGCGCGCCCTCTTATCCTTTACACCCCAATCAAAAAATGGCGCCACATTCAAATTTAATTACCTTTCATGTTCGCTTAATTACTGTGCACGTCCTAATTTCTTTTACTTCAAAAATAATTAATTACAATATTGTACAAGCCGATCCATGCATTACCTCGGATATAAACATAGGAGTGCCAGCTCCGAGACCTCCATCAGTCTTTTCATGTTCATTCTGATCATATTCACAATCAAAATAGTGACTTTGACAGTCAAAGCATCGACATTGATCTGACATTTTGCAAGTGATGCCAAATTGTTTAGCGACCGCCCGATATAATTCCTTACTGGACTTGTGCATTATTTCCGGCCGGCTCGTGGGGTTGGTCGGTGACGAACTATCCGACGCTTGTGCTTTTAATCTAGTCTGCAAAATTAAATGTTTGCAAAATATTTTTGGTCGAAGGGATCGTTTTACCTCTTCGAGAACAAACTCGTAGGAGGGCGGCGGACTCGAAGGCATAATTTCTTGGCCTTCCGCAGATTCCATTATCGCATCAGGAACATTGCTTTGAGGACTATTCAAATCGCTCTCGCTCTCGCCAGGAGTCTCCACCGAATTGCTTCTGGTCGAAGAATTCGATTTCGACATCCTGCTGAATTTCAATTTGAACGGCGCCACGATTCCGATTTCTCCTGATTAATATTTACTCAATGGTGTTGTTATTCATTTCAATAGCGTCAGTCTTGTAGCAGAAACATTAATAAAAAAATCTGGAACGGAAATGTTGCAATTTAGCAAAACGCTGGGCTTTTGGAAATAAGAGGCAAAACTATCACGTGCCGAGCGAAGCGTATTGATCCTGCCAAAAGGGTGTCTCGCTTTCTGGATAAAACGGACAACATCCCGTGTAACCATGGTGATTCACTTAAATTAACAACATTGTAAAGACACCCCTAGATCGACACGGACTTGACATGCGATCCAATAACAATAATAAAGCAACATGCATACATTCGGATTGAAAATAATTTTCAAAATTACTTACACTCGCAGAGATTAACAACGAAAAACGCAGTTTAATTAGTTATTGGCGGATTTAATTAGTAGACACATATTTTAAGTGATTTGGAGAAGTAATAGCGTTGTGTAGATGATTGTGTTCTAGATAAATCATTAGGCCAGTAGAAATGTATGAAGTGTAGCACCTTTATCGGCGGCGTCGTTGCAATGGCGTCCGTCGCGGCGCTGGTTTGTTTAGGCGCCGACGATTGTGTGCAGTAAACTCGATGACACATACAGGGCGATGCGCTTTCACCCCAAGTTTGACAAGTTTTTCGAAAAAAATATATTGCGCTAACAAGTTTAAGAAAAATTGATTTTTTGGATTTTTTTTAGTCGAAAATTCGCATAATTTTTGGCCCCAAATGAGAAATTTTATTTTTAAAAAATATATTTTAGTTTGTCCAAAATTTTTCTAGATACCAAATGTCTTAAGTGGCTTTTGTTATCACACCCTGTGCAAGGAAAAGCTTGTGCGGCCTTTCTCACAAAGCTTTTAGCCATCAGAAAAAAGCTTTATTTACATTGTAATTGAATAACCGGAATTAAATTACAATTGATTTTTTTCCTGAGAAGTTTTGCGTCAGCTTTTTTTAACGAACTTAATAATGGTCAATTAGCGTTTAAGTACTAGTGATACATATTTTTAGCAACTTAATTACCTTCAATGCAAATTTGAATTACCATACATGGCTTATCCATTAATAATGACAAAATAATATAAAAGGAAAGCACTATATAGTTAAAATTGGGCTGTAATTAAGCAGGAAAACGAAGTACCTATTGTCATAATGACCATGAAAAAACTACTCGTTATAGCGCTATTTTTGCTGCACCATAAATGCATTGCTTGCTTTACCAATAATGTTTGCACAAGTTATACGGGATATATTTTTAGCTTTCTTGGTCCATTCGCAGGCTGCCATCACGATCCTGATGTTTTCTCAACTACTGTAAGTAAAGCGCCAAAAACTCCCGTAAATTTAATAATTTTTGTAGATTGAAATCTTGGAGCGACATACTGAAAAATACGAAACCCATCGGGTTAGTACTGAAGATGGATATATTTTGACGCTTTTCCGCATTCCCAAAGCAAACCCGAAAGGGGTAATAATCCTGCAACATCCAGTGACTTCGGATTCCATTATATGGATCGGACAAAGCAACCAATCCTTTGGTAAACTAACTAAATCCTGATTGGTTTAACTTATTTAGTAATTTCCTGCAGCTTTCTTATTATCGGACGAAGGCTACGATGTCTGGCTACCAAATAACCGAGGCACTTTTTACTCCATGCAGCACAAAACCATGTCTTCCGACGATTTTAAATTCTGGGATTTCAGCTTCCATGAAATCGGGATCTACGATTATTCGGCGATCATAAAATATATTCAAAAAATCACCGCGCGAAATGATTTGGTTTTTATTGGGCATTCTATGTCCACTACAGCCTCTTTTATTTATTCTTCCTTAAAGCCAGATGAGGCTAAAAGTGCCATCAAACTGTTCATCGAAATGAGTCCAGTGGCTTCTACCACAAATGTTAGAACTCCTGCTAGATTTTTGGCGCCCATCGAGCCGTTTCTTAGAGTAAGCGCTTTAACGGCAAATAATTGACATTTTAAATCAAAATTATTATTTCAGGCCGTTTGCCATTTTCTGCAAATCGGACGATCAATAGAATATTACTCAGTAATTTCCCTAATTTACAAAATATTAGTCTTCTACCCGTTTAAGATATTTATGGTTTGGACGATAGCGTTCGCATCCGGTTGGACCCCAGAAGAATTTGACGTCGTAATAATATTGTTTGACTTTTGCATCCTTATAAGACTAAATTTTTTTTGTCCTATAGGAGTTGATAAATTTGCTAGCGTCGCTGAATCCCCGAGGAGCGGCCCTTAAAATTGGTTACCACTATGCACAAATTGTGAACGCTGGAGGCCGGTTCCAAATGTTTGATTATGGGCCAGAAAATTTGGAGCGCTATAAATCTGTAGCTCCTCCTGAATATCCGATAGCTGATATTTCGGTGCCAATTTATTTGATTACTAGCACTCATGATAGTTGTGCAACAGTTGAAGTAATAATAACATTAATACGATTGGTAATTAATTTAATAATTAATTTTATATAGGACGCTCAAGATTTGTTTGATAAGTTAAGGCCCGAGGTGAAAATTTATGGACAGTCAATTATCAGCAATTTGAATCATTTAGATTTTCATTTTGGGAAAAGCAGGAAAGTAAAAGTTTATGATGATATTTTTAGATTGTTAAAAGAAGTATTTTAAATCGAATATTAATTTAAAAATGTATTGTTGGTTGCCTATACGTTAATAATTAATTTGTTAAATAAATAATATAATTAAGCGCTAATTGAATATTTTTAATAATCATGGTTCCTTAAAACCAAATTTTTAATCTAAATAAATAATAAACAAAATAATTCGGTAAATATATCACACGAAAAATAATTTTTTATCAAAGTTTAAAATAAATTCGTCTGAAAAACTCCTGTAATTGTCCATGTAGAGCCTAAAAATACCAAAAAAAAAATAGTATTCTAATACCCAGGTGCATTTTCTCAACCTTATTAATAAATTATTGCATATTACTTGCAAAAGAAAATATTAAATAATAATAAATCTGCATTGCGTGCATTATAAATTGCATTTTTTCCATCAACATCGATTGTTCGCTTATTTCTTCAGGTGGAATAAATCGCAGTAATATTTTTTTCTGATTATGAAACGATTAAAAAATTAAATGCATTGACCTCGTGTAATCTACTCGACATAAATCAAAATTGCGAATTTCTTAAAATGTCAATAAAATCACGAATTCTGAACAAATACCAAACCGTATGAAATTACTGAGAAAAACCAAGGTACATATCGCTGATAATTTAATAATGAAATGGTAGTGCAGGTAATCAATCATACTGAATTAGGTATTAACGAGTGCCTTTTCTCATCAAGCGATGTGCAAATTACGGTCAAGTTTAATGTATTTATTCATATATCCTCAAATAAATTCTCTCTTCTTTAGTTCTTTTCTTATATTAATAAAAATCCTTAATTGGATTCGTTTTCCATTATTTTCTAAATCAGCCAAGGACTTGTGCATGTTAATTCTATTGTATTTCGAATTACATCTTTTTTTTTCTACCAGAAAAATAAATCCTGCAAACAAAAATTCCATCCGTCCCGCTATTTTGCATTCATTCGCAATTATTTCGACTAACATTTAATTGTATTTAAATTTTATGTCAAATATGTGTAATAAACAATATAAGTGAATTTATTTACAAATTTTTATTAAATTATTTTATTACTGCTTATAATAATTAAGCATTTTCTATTTGGTATGTCAAGGCAATTGCTAATTTTATAGGAAATTTATGCAATATGGTAAAAATCTGCCGTATGGGATTTTATTTGCATTAAATGGAAATTACTATTTGCAATTTAATTTATTGTATTTGTAGATAATTTATCGACTAAAAAAATATTTAAAATTCTGGCGGGTTCGCTGGGACAAGAAAGAAACAAAAATTTGGCGCCAAAATCTTGAACTCAAAAATTATTTATTGCGTAAAATATTAATTCTCGGCTAAATCATTAGCGTAATAATTAAACTCATCAATTATCTTCACATCTATTGTGTAAAATATATTAAATAATAAAAAATAATGGGTTTTGTATGCAATAAAATACAATAAATAAAAGAATAGTAATACAAACATAGTTCTAGCGGCAGAATAAAAATAATGAATCGTTTTGGTTTGAGTGCAAAAGCGTGAAGGAAATTTGAATGGCTTATAGAATCTTGGTGCATCGTTTGAAATTACGCAAACACTTTCAAAGTGGGTCAGCCATTTACACATACAACCGATAAGTCGATAAGATGGTGTTAAGTACAGACTTACAGATCATAGCAACATGTTGTCTCGTTTGGCCTTCCGCTGCAGATTCCCATCATTATGGTTATTAATCCAAAGGAGTCATGACTTGTACATCCTTTTGTTCACATCTTTCGCTACTACTTGCTTCAAATTTGTGTAGATAAAAAAAATAGCGCACTTATAAGTGCAGCCTTGTGAGCAAATTATTATAAATTCAAGTAAATAGTTATTATCGCTCGATCGAGGTTGCCAATTTAAAACAAATATACTAAATAAGTTTAATTAGGTGTAAAGTTGATGATGATGATGATTTTTTTTCTCTCTGTCGTCGTGTGTGATTATTCGAAATCCTTGCTCTAATCCTGAGATGTTACTTACTCTCCTTGCATCGTTGCTAATTGGTTTAGTTGATTTTATAAACAAGGTTGAAAATGTGTGTGCATCACTTAAATATTCTAATTACGATTATTTAATATATTATTGAATCTGGCCAAATCACGTTCTGCTTTTGACCTTTTTTGATGCTCAAAAATGTCACATATGAATATTTATAGCACATTATTGGAATTATTGACGAATATGCGGATACATTTTTGGAATAGTGTCCAGTCAAGGCGACCAAATTTTTGTTTGTTGTAGAAATTATTATTTAAATTCATAAATTAAATTTAAATGTCTTTAAATTTAACGCACCCTCAGGAAAGAAATTTTCAGGAAACCGATTTTAAACAATGATGACAAACTATCTAATTAAAATAATTATTTTGTTTTAAGATTTAAAAATAGATTAACATTCACTTGTACCATCATTACTTTTCGTGTTTATTATTCTTATTTGCTTTTCAACTTATGTGGTTACATAATAATTGTCAACCTTCCGGGACATTATTATTTGCAGAATTAAATTGTTTATGTACAGTTCAATTTATGCGTCACTAATTACCAATTTGACAAAATATATGAACTTTCGATGCAAATGTTGCATGGGATTTTACATTTTTATAATGTGTTTTACCTTAAACTTTATAGATGATTTAAAATACTGCATGTTTCGCTCATTTATGGATTTTTTCTTAATTTAATTTTGTATATATTACTTAAGTCGTGGTATTTTTCAAAAAAATAATTAATATGTTTAAAAAGAAAATTTTTATAGAGAAAAACTTAATAGACAAACGATAGCGCTCGATAATTCGACCAAACCGAATATTCACGAAATTTAAAGCGCGCGAAATTCAAATTTAAATCATATTTTCAGCGAATTTTAACATGCTGGATCTTCTGGATCAATTTTTAAAGTCTCTTTGATTATTTTAAACACAGTTTGCACTTTTCATCAATTACACATTATCATCAATAATTTTTATTCACATTATTCTCGTGTGATTACGTAAGACTCTACAGTATTTGCACGATAAAATATGAGCATGTATCATACATCAACCACCGCCGCCTTCTCCATAAATAAGAAAATTTGAAAACGCAAAAAAATTAAGAAGAATTTTAATAAAGTTGCCTTATTGACATTATCGATGATGCTGATGTCATAGACGTGCGTGCCAAAGGGGCTTCACGTGCTAGTTAAATTAATTCGCAATCAAGGCTATTATGGATTTTCATTTTTATTAAAAAAAAATCCTCAAAATTAATTATTAATAAATTAAATAGAAAAAATAAAGATGCGGCCGCATAAACGCCCACAAAATAAACCGATCAAAGAGCGCAGTAATTAAATGCCACCTTGATTTTGTCATACCAACGTAAATCATAATTAATACACATTATGTACATATTTAGCTGGAGCCTTTTACGAACAGGATCTAATTTTTATCTAATATTATGTGCACTTTAATGATCACAGGTTTTGTCAGCCTCCAGGATGCGAACAGATGGAAATTTAAGTAGTTTTATAAATTAAGCAATCTGAAAGAGAATCTTAATAATCATCGGACACTAGCTAGGGGTCAAGGATTTAAAAACAATCTTAAATAGAAAATATTTGATAATTTTATAATATTTTTTTTTAAATAATTCTACCTGAAAAATGACCGTCAAAATTACGGGAACAAATAAGATTGTAATCATTATTTATTTATTAATTAAAAAAAAGTTTCGTGGGTCGCTAACAAATATAATAATTGTTTTTATAGTATTTTTTAAGTGGACAAAGAAATTAGCATAGCAGTGGCTAATCAAACAGCGAGAATCTTGTTCAATGAAATTAGTAATTAATTTGTTTTATTATTATTACAATATGTAATGTAATGTAATGCTGATTTTAGAGTACGTTACCCATGAAAAATTCTCACCTTGAAGCTATTATAATAAAATAATCAAAAACCATTAATATACTAGCAAAAGATTTTTTTATACAGAAAATGCTAATTGCCTTCAGAGGAATATTAATTATTATTATTAAACAAGCTATGGAAGTGCGATTTTTTGCATTTTATCATAGATCCTGTATATCGATAAATAAATAAATGGTTATTAAGGATTTTTCAGAAAAATATTGTTTGTCGTCATTTTTATTTAAAATATTTATTAATGTTGCTTACTGGAAACTCGTTTATTTATCGATAAACTAATAAATAACGGTAATAATTGGATAATCGAATTTATAGCTAGTGCATTAATAATTTTTATTTACAAGAATATTTTTTTCCTTCAAAAAAAATTACAAAATTAATCCAAAAAAGATGCTTATCATTTGAATTCCAAAAAGAAACTTTACCAATCAAGCTCACAATGATCAATAATTCATGTCGTCTTCAAAATGATTTACAATCCTATTAAAGTCGAAAAACCCCTCTGGCATTTGTTTCAAGTGGACAATAACCTTTAGGACGATTCAAAAAAGAGGCAAAACTAGAAATCCAATTAATTCGAAAAATGTAATCAAAATCCTCAAGCATTTGATACTTTTGCTAAAATACATTTTATATAATGATTGACCCTGAAGATGAATCACTTTCACTTAATGCCTGGATGGAAAGTCAATGTCAGGAAGATCGTTTCTGATCATCAGCAGCAGCATCATCGTGCATTTTCTAAATAAATTCTTCTATCATTTATTGAAAAATTATTTCGAAAAGTTTCTAATAAAATAGTAATATAAACAAATAAATAAATGGCTCTCAAGTACACCAGCATCGTTTAAACTTTTACTCACACATGTAATTAGGTTTGTAGTCTGACGTTATATTGAAATTTAATTCAATATAAAATAATACTTTCTCGCAAATATTTAATCGAATTAATTAAACAACTGTTAATTAGAACTGTATCTGATTAGCATAGATAGATGCACCAATTAAACAATTAATTAAGCGTATTGATTTGCACTTGTGAGAAGCCGCTTATTGGATGATGGGAAAAAAATCATTTTTTTTTCTTCGTCAGTGGTTGTTGGGGGATAAACGTGAAAAGAAGTCAAGAAATTTTTTATCCCCCCATAATGAAACTTGCGATCTTATGACCAAATATAAAGACGACTCTCACTCTCATAGGCGAGATTCAGTGTTTAGTTTGCCATAAGAACACGCAAGGTAAGACTTCATATACTTCTAATGTGGATGTGTGTGTAGGTGCAATTCTGTCTTATATAAGTTTTTAATTAAATATATTGGATTATTTACGGTGAGTTATATTTGTGAGTTATTTGACGGGAAGGCTAAACCAGAAGAAGAAAAATAATTAATAGGATTCCGTTGCATAATTTTTGAATTAACGTCTGTATTTAAAGTATAAATAGAAAAGGAAGAGTTTCTAATATAAAAAATGTTGGGAATTTAGCAATGAAACTATAGATAATTAGAAATAAATTAAATTCTAGGTATTTTCTATAATTAATTATATTTTTAGAATAACACCTAATTAAATATTTTTTTAATTTTTATAGTAGTTAGTAGAAGATCTTAAATTAAAAATAATATAAAACAAAATATCATCCAGAAGAATTTAATTAATTAAAATATTTTTTATCAATATAAAAATAAAAGTAATTGTATTTTTGAAAATTAAATAGTTTTAATATTTTTTTTTTAATATCTAAATTTTTTGAAAGCAGTTTTTAAAAAGTTTATCATCTTAAACTTTCAATATGAAAAAACTTGTTCCTAAGAAGATTTATTTAATTTTAATTACTTTTTTGAATGTCAAAAATAATGTTAATTGATGGCCCCCCATTACGAATAGCTAGTTTTAAATATGCAAGATTAAAATCATCTTATAAAATAATAATATAATTTTTTTTATTTGATTTATTCAAAAGAGAACTCAAAATTTAATCAACAACTATCTCTGAATTTTTCAAATCGAATTTAATTTGCCTATTGGATCTTATATAAATAATTCCCAAAATAGATGCCAATTAAATTTTAATTGCTGCATAACCGATGATTCAAAAATTTGAATATTGATTTCTATGTAATACTAGATGGAAGAGAAATCTTTTTCCAATTTTTTTTTTCATTTAGTCATTTGTCAAGATTTTTTTTTCATACGTAACCTTTTCTTTGACCCACTAAACTTATATGCTAAAATTGTTACGTATTAAAAAATGTTTCCATATCATTATTATTAATATATTGTAATGTTTGTTATTTTTGGATGAAGTTTGTTATGAGAGTCAAAATAACACAATTATATAATTTTTTTCATGTCGACTAAATTAATAAATGTATTTCACTGATGAAAATTGGATCAGTAGAATAGTTGTTTTGCCCAAAAATGCCGCACAAAATTAAATATTAAGCGAATCAAAATATTTGTGTGATCTAGTTCTTAGTTGCTTTCTCCTTAAGTGAAACAAAATTGCATTCCAAAAAAATATTAAACTGACTTATGCTAATCCACCTTAATTTAATCCAAGCTACTTAACCCCGATAATATTTTATTGCATAACTAAAAAATATATTTGTTTTGCTTGCAGATGAAGATTGCGTTCTTATTGCTGGCTGCTTATTGTGCAGCAGCAGTGGCCACTCCTGCCATCAACGAGATCAGGCCAGTCTCCAATCGACCAGGAAGATTCCTCTCACTGCCAAATGCACAGAAATGTGCAAACAGTACGTAATTATTATTTGTTTTTAAAATGTATACTGACAAGCATATCTTTCAACACGAAAGCGCCATCGGAATAAATGAGAGAAATTTGCTCATTATTTTATTTTCTGGCAGAGAAACTTATTTTCTGCTCGTTTTAATCAAGAAGATTGATCAATTTGATTGCGGTTAATGGATGAGAGCAAAAGTACAGAATTTGTGCAAAAAATTACAATAAAAAAAATTGTAGAAAATTATTAAACAAGTTTTATTTTAAAAATGTATTTTTTATTAAATTGCACAAATATTTCTTTATTAAAAAATTTAAATAATTGCATAGTTAAACGAAAAAAATTGCAATAAATTAATTAATTCAATAAATTGTTGAAATAATACAAAAAAAATTTAAATAATTGCCCAATTAATTATTTACAAAAAATTCTATAGTGAAATTAGCAATAAATAATAGAAAATAGTAAAATGCATTGGAATTGTTCGAGTTTCGAGAACTAAGTCATGAGAAGAACATAAGAAATGATTGCACAGAGCATTGAAAATTGAAATCGGTTCTCAATCTGCAACTTTCCACGCTGTATGCAAATCATTGTTCTAAACATGCATATGACACATATTGCAAGCCTAAGAAGAAAATAAATATCCACAGTGAGAGAGAAGATTATTTAAATTGTATTGAAAAAGCAGTGAAGCAGCACAAAGTTCGTGTTTCACAAATTACGTGATGATTTCGTAAAGTTTAAGAGGTCATAAATAAACAACAAGATGTACTTGTACTTGTATTCTATTCAATCACAAAATTATTGTGCAAAACGCAACTTACTTCTTTATTTAATTTAATTATAGATTCCAATCATAAGAATATTAATTTAAAACCAAAAGCAACTTTCATAAAAAATACATTTTCGTAGCAGGAATTTTAATTTAATGGCTCGCAATGGCCGGAATACAAATCCGTTTGTAAAATTCGTTTATTTTTTTTTGAGCACTAGTATGTGATAATAGCTAGTCCATCAAGCTTTCTCTCAATTTACGACTCTTTCAGTCAGATGACAATAACGAGTTTCCTTAATTTTTCAACAGCGCGTTATATAATTGATAATTAATTATTAAAAACTTATATTTAGCTATAAGGTCACAATTTCCATAATTACAATATAATAATTCAACAATTGAAAGTGTAAACAATTCGATATTCTTTTTTTAAATAAATAAATAGGCAATTTAAACAATAATTTAAAAATAAAAAACGTTTCGTGACATGACATGCAATTATTCATAAGATAATTTATTTTTAGCAATTACGAATTTTCGCGGATGTGTGCAGACGGTCAATTAGCATTTTCTGCATTGTTAATTAATTTACTGTAAAAATTATTCATTTTATATTCATAAAAATTAATTAATTATTTTCGTCCCGCAGGACCAAAGCAGTTCTTCTTCAAAGGCCACAACTACTTCTTCACCGGCCACGTGCCCGAATTGGCCAACCGAAAATTCGATTGGCTAGATGGTAGAAATATCTGCCGAGAATATTGCATGGACTTAGCATCCATCGAAACCCAAGAAGAGAACAACATGATTTTCCGAGTGATCCAACAAAGTAAGTACAAAATTGCAAAATCCATTCAATCAACGTTTTCTTATTGAGGACAAAGGTTTTATTAGTTTTTTCTAATTGAATTGGCGTGTTTTAATTTATTATTTAATTATTATTAATCGAATATTTTGCAAATGTTTGCCATTTGCCAATCGTTCATTAATTAACGCACGAATGCATGGGTTTCTCAATTAGATGGATTTAATTAGTTTTTAATTTACTGGGATTAAAGTTGTAGCGATCAGATGGAATAAATGCCAAAATTGTGGCGCAATCGTTAATTAAAAGCGAAATAAATTTAAAAGGCGCTACTTTAGACTTTTATCTACAAATTTACATAATTGTTTCACATTCTGTATCATTTTATATTTTTAAAAATTAGTTTTTCCAAATTCGCTTCCAGTAAAATCGTTAAAAATGTTTGTTCCGCGCCGCTTATTAACGAAATAATAATAATAATAAAAATTACTCACTTTTCAGACGACGTCCCCTACATCTGGACCTCCGGCCGTTTGTGCGACTTCAAAGGCTGCGAAAACCGCCAAGATCTCGAACCGAAATCCGTGTACGGTTGGTTCTGGTCCGCGAATCGCGAGAAGATGCCACCCACCAACCAAGTGCCCAACGGTTGGGGTTACAACCCCTGGTCGTCCACCGGTCACAAGAAACAACGTCAGCCCGATAATGCCGAATTCGATATCAACGGTACCACCGAATCCTGTCTCTCGATTTTGAACAATGTCTACAACGATGGCATCGCATGGCACGATGTGGCATGCTACCACGAAAAGCCGGTGATATGCGAGGATTCCGAAGAGCTTCTCAATTATATCGCGTCCACAAATCGCGGCATTCGTTTGTAGGCGGATTTATTTATAAGCTGAGAAGAGATTTCTTTGTAATATTAGTGACTTTATTTACTGTACCATATATTTTATTTTTGTAATTTAGTTTTGTCATTTTTTGATGTATATTTATTATTTTTTTTTTGATATAATATCGCGAGTTGTAACCGATTTTTATCAGGTACCTAATAAATTTATGTTACTAGTTTATGTTTGCGGTTTTCTCTAAAAGGGTGGACGAAAGAATGAGCGAGTAAAGAAACAATTATTACTGTGTATTTTTGCAAGAAGGACACTATGTGTTTATGTACACAAAACTAGAGTTATATATAAACTTAAATACGTAAATCTAACCAGTAAAAAAAATTCTGTACACATAAAGACCTTAAGACTACATGAGATTTATATGAAAAATAATTATACATATCTTATCCTAAATATCTAACAATATATATATTTATTATAGACCCTAAGAAAAAGCTTACAAGCATACTTTTTTCAGTAATTCACATACAAATCAAATTCCGTGGAATTTGTTTCAAAAATTTGGTAGGACAAAAGTATCTGCAAAACAGCACTTTTTATATGGTTTAGATACTGTTGTCTTATTTGTTTAAATAAACGGAAAATTAAATAATAAATTTATTGCACTAGAATATTTATCAAAAACGTTTTTAGCAAAAATGAAAAAGTATACGTGAAATACCTGAGGTAGTATATATTATTCGTGAGACACAATAATGTTGAATTTGAATGCATAAGTCGAATCGAAGCCAATGTAATTTTGTTTGTTTTATAATTAGACATTAAAACGATGGAAGACTTCCTAAATTAAAGGAGCAAATAAATAAAATCACAAAGTTACAAAAAAAAAACGTATAATCTATTAAAAAATAAAATACTAGTGATATGTTGCGACAAACATCAATATAATAATAAATAAACAAGTAAAAAAAGGAGTATCATGACAAGCTTGTATAATTGTTTAAAAGTATACTTCTAGATTTAATATAAAAATTCAAACATCACTATTTAAAACAACAAGTCTTTTGTTTGCATTATTCTGTTCAATACCACAGTATAGACATTTATTTTATTTGTTGGTAGATTCAAAATCTATTATTTACAACGTTCACCATTTTTTTCCCATTAATTAAAATCATACTCAAAAAATTGCATTCTTTGATTTATGTTCAAATAAAAAGTACCAATCAGTACGGATTAATTTTTTTTTGGCACAAATGGAAATTAAAAATGTTTCTAATTAAAATCATAATTGTAGCCGATTTTACAAAGTTTGTAAAATTCGAAAAATCACTGTTGCAATAATACAAAATAATTAAAAATAAAAAGTATACCTTTTTGCTTAAAAAATATTTTTAATTATTGAAAATTAAAAAAACATATTTTTGGGTATTTAAAAATTAAAAATGTATTTAAATAAATTAATTAAAAATCTATTTTCAAATAAGTTAATTAAAAATCCATTTTTAATAAATTAATTAAAAGTCCAGATAATATTTTTTTGTACTTAAATTAAATTATGCATGATTTAATTTTACTAAAACATAAAAAATAAATCGAAACCATAATTAGAACTGTACGTCAACCCCTATCAACATTAATTATCGCTTAAACCTAAAGTACATGTTTAATAAATAATTAATTAAAAATTTTCTTCCAAGTTGCAATAAAAAATTGCTAAAAAATAAATAGTATACACATTTGCGCTCATAAATTTATACAAAACTAACATAATAAAACCGCGCCTCCATCCCAAACTCTACCAACAAATAAAACGCATCATAAAAGTCAGTCAGTAAACCGACTAAAAAAGTAGAAAATAATAAACCTACCGTATAAAGCATGTACGACACAACTTATTGGGTCCAATACAATCATCATGACAGAATGCCCCGCACTTTTTACAAACCACCATCGCCTTCAAGCTGCACGCACACGACGCCGCATCCGACGTCGTACGACTACTCGCCTTCGCTTGCAGCACCATCTGTTGCGGCTGCATCGCCGCCGCCGCCGGATGATCAGCCATCACATTCTCGCCAATAATCGTGTAGGCATTATGCATCGGACTACCCACACTCACATCGCCATACACGACACCTGGTGGCAGCCGTTGGCGACGGGTCACCGCTTGCGTGCCCGGATTCGGACACTGCACCACAAAGTCATTATTGGAGGGCTGTGATTGGATGGTGGTGGCTGGATGATGCTGCTGCTCGATATCGACACTAGCCGGACGGCCACGAGGCACGCCGATCGAAACTAGTTGCGATACGCCGCCAGTGTTGATAGCGCCACCGCCAAGTGGCTGTTGCGACGGTGGCGCGCTGGAGGATCGTGGAATGTTGTGATGATCATTGATGCCCGCTCGTTGTACTAGAATATATTGACCCACTGTGCCCATTGGGTTTTGACCTTCAACCACCTGCATCGACAATTTAAAATTAAATAAGAAAACTTATAAATTAATTGAGTAAAAAGTGTACTCACACTGACATCCGGACTGAGCGCCGAAGCTTGCGGCAGGACCGCCATCGTCACGGGAATCCCTTGGCCCGACGTGAAAACGTGCCGCACCATGACCGGCGGGCTCGCTTGCCTCTGCTGCTGCTGATAGCCCACCGGCCTCGGTTTCTGCCCCAACACACTTTTCACCCCATTACTCTGCTGCTGCACGATCTGGAACCCGCCCACTGTTGGCGGCGGGGCCGGTAACGGCGGCGTAAAAGTCTTATTCGCACTACGCGACGACGTCACCGAACTGTACTGCGTCTGCCGATTCGCATCCGGCTTCTTGCCTCCAGTGGCCGTCGTCAACAGCGACGGGGGCGGCTTCAACTGACATCGCAACTGATCGCGATTCGGACTGTTTTGAATGACCGCTTGGCAAATCTGATAGCTGCGCTCCAAATTGACCGCGCCTGGCGGCGGTTTGTTATTATTGCTACGATTTCGATTAGTCGACGTTCCCGGCGCACTCTTTGGTTTCGTTTTGCTGCTATGTGTCGGAACGGCACGAAGTGGTTGACTGGTGCTCAAAGCAAGATACGGCAAGGCACTCGAACTTTGTACCATTCCAGCGCGTGGACATTGCGCCACTTCGTTGACGATCGAGTTCAACATCGGTGCCGTGCTCACCATCGACGGCAAACAGACAATCGTCGTCGGCGGGATTACAGTGGTCACCGTTTTGCTGATAGATGGCGTGACAGTCGGACTCGATCCATTATTGCTTGTGTTGACTGTACTGGTTATCAGACTGTCCGAACTGACGATTTCCGGGGTGAGAGTGACTTCCAGCTCGAGCTTCACTTGATTGCCACTGTATTCGGCTTTCGGTTTGTCGTCATCGTCGACGTTCGGACTGGTGCCCAGCGCCGCCGCCACCATATCCGAATCCATTTTGACGTCATAGGGCCAATCGGGTGGCACTGGGAAATTGCCCTCTTCTAAGCGCACTTCGAGTTCTTCTTGCATGGGAATGACTTCGACGTGATCGCTGGGATCGAGTTGATTGACCAAGTCGGAGTCGAGATGCAATGGGGACACGTGGAGCATTTTCTCCGTACTGGAATCGACCAAACCCCAAACGCATTCCTCGGCTGGAAAATAAATTTTGTTTTTTGGTTGGTCGTTTATTGTGCACACAAACAGCATGTGAAGGTGTTGATAGTAGAAGATACTTGATACATTTGTGACTAATTCAATAACATTATGGGAGGTCTTGGAATGCAATGTTTTATATTTTATATTATGCGCTATTTATAAATTGCGATGGCTAGAATTGTATCAACAATATTATTATTATTGTTTTCTTGTGCATTTATCGGTTGCTATAGCGATCTTTGTTAAATTCTTCTGCAAGAATTGTTTTGTCTGCCGGTTGATTTATTTGCAACGCGCGCTTTTAGTGCATTTTTATGTAGTATGAGAATTTTTTAAACGACAAAATTTTTTTGTTTATAAAAATTAAGATGTAAAGCAGGTTGGTATTTTTTCTAAACTTACGTTTCACTTGCGAACATTTTAAACTTTTAGTTGAAATTGCTGAATGAATTATAGTTAGATAAGATTAGGTTTAATTTTTCTTCTACTTGAATAATGTAAATAATTTCTTCAACAGCTTTCGTCCATTTTATATGAAATGTCGCCATGTTCACGAAATCGGCGTCTTGTGGTGTTGCCACCTTAATATGTAGACAGCCATTCTTTCGGGATGGTTTTAAAACAAATTATCCCTAAGATCAAAAAGTAGAATGACGTATTGGAATATTTTTCATACTCACATTTCTTTTTTTGAAATTAATTATTTATAGTGTAAACTAAACATTTATGTTTTTAATTAAATATTTATAATTATTATTATTTGGTCTCGTATTTAGTACACTAGCAAAATAATTTTCAAGTTTTTCGCATCTAACTAATTTAAATTAATTTTAAAAATAAATCATTAATTTTGTATACCTCGTCTAATATTATAATATTTATATTTATGTCTAATATTATTATTAATTGCAACCCTTAAAAAAATCCAATAACTTCAAAACTCCCGCCACAAAAATTCTGCAGCAAAACCGCCTCAACAAACCGATATCGAACGACAAAAATGTTAAATTTACACTCAAAAATACTCAAAAATAAATTACCTCGAGCCACAGTAGCGCCAAACAGCGTCGCCTCAATATCCACCTCACTCCGATCCTTCTCAATCTTCTCCGTCGTACTAACCGAAATCTGCCCCGACTCCAACACATAATTCTCCGCATCAATAAACCGATCCTCATTCGCAATATCGTCCCCGATCGCGCCCGCATTTTCAAATCCACTCTCCGCCAATTGCGCCATCACCAAATCCGACTCCTCCACACTCGCCTCCAACTTCTCCGCCGAATTCTCCACCAACAAGCAAACTTTATCTAACACAATCGGTTCCTGTTGCAAAATCAACGTGTCGGGCAACATCGGAAACCCGTCGACAGTCGAATCCTGCTGCGAACTTTCCGATGAGGCGAGAATTAAATCGGGCATAAATGCATCGTCCGCTTCGTCCGATTTCAAGTCGGTCGTAGTAGTAGTCGATCCCGAGGACGAGTTTTCATTCTCTTGCTCATTTTCCTGCTCGGGCTCTTGCTCTTTATAATCCATATGCAGCTGCAACGAATCGACCGTCTCGATCGTAGCATTACTCGATATATCCTCGATATGATGCGCTGTTTCGCAACTGGAGCTACTCGACTCGTCCACTTCGCTCTTCGGACTCACCGACCGTCGTTTCACCGACGACTTCTCCTCCGAATCCGAGCTGCTAAGCGATCGCCTTCGTTTTTCTTGCGTATTACTACTAATATTACAAATAATGATTGCCTCTGGGTTCGTTTCGTTAATATTTACAAGCGAATCAATCGGCAACAAATCGGGTATTGTCGACTTGACTTCGTCGTCGCACTCTTTCATACTAGTGCACGAGCGCGTCATCGCGCCGACGGTGCGTAGGCGTTTCACCACCGGCGGCGCTTTCATTTTAGTAGTGCACACATTCTGCCGCAATTTGATCGTGGTCTTAATTGGCGGCCGGATGGGGTCGCGACTGCCCCAAAACGGCTCGAAATGCTTCAACTTCCACGGATCCAACTTGCTACGCTCTTTATCAGCTTCGAGTTTAAGCTTTTGCTGGTTTTCCGGGGTGAATTCGCCTTCGGCCAGTCGGTCTTGCCATTCCACACAAGCGCGAGCGAAGAACTCGTTGTTTAAACCCGAATTGTTGATTTCGAGCGTGCTCGAGTCAGTACGGTCGACGCTCGGCAGAAGTTGCACCAGTTTGTTCTGGTAGAGAAGCGGTAAAGAAGCGAACGTACCTTTATTGAGCAGCAATCGCAGATGAGTGTTGACCAGAATGGAGTCCGGCGTTTCCAAATCAATGCAGCCTTCCTTCGTTTGCTCCAATTGAGCGGCGGTCGACAGTTTCTTGTTGGTTCGTTTGCGCGGTTTCATGCTGAAACCGGGGATGGATGCTAAGACTTCTCGCATTGTTGGTGTGCGACCGGTCGGAGTCGGGATGGCGGTCGGTTCGAGTGGCGGCGGCGGCAGCGGTTTGACGATGATGCGCGGAAGGTTGGCGGAATTGCCGGAGGCGATTGTTGTGTTTTTTCGGCGACGTTTCGCTTGCTGTCGCAAGGCATGTTTGATGGTTTTCTTCGCTTCGGCGATCGGTTCTGGTTTTGGCGGGGCAGGATCGGGTTGGTGGTGGTCCGAGCAGCTCGGCTTTTCTGCGATACCATCTGGAGTGACGTCTATTTCCATTACGCACGCTGGAGTGGTGCATTAAATGCGGTTTTCGTTGATGGGCAAGTTTTTGAGACACTTACTGAAACAAAGCGCTTTCCCAACCAACAAAAAAAACACCAAGCGATTTGGTGTTCAGCCCATTTTATGGTTGGTTTGGTTCGCTCGATTTGAATGCGGAGTTGATTGTTGGATTCGAAATAAACGTAGCATTTAGATTGTTGACTGTTGTTTTGTTGTTAGGTTTTGTAAATAGCACTAATTACTTTGACAATAAAATGCCATCCGCCATTTCATAACTGGGCCTTATATAAACAGGGAAATGTTTTGTTCCCAGATTTCCACTATGTAGGCAACCAGTAATACATTCAAACTACGATTTATGACTATTTTAAGAGAATTAGCTATTAATTTACAATAAAATTTTCTAAAACGTATTAATTGAATTGAATATTTATTATAAATAAATGTACATTAATTTCTATAGACGATTTGAATAAAAATTGTTCATCTCAAAACTCTACAGTTGGCAACATTGATTTAATTAATTTATATTATATTTGAAATATATTTTATATTGTTGTTTGTACCAATAGTAAAATTACAGGCACATATTGATTCAACAAAATTAATTAAAAATAAACAAAGATTATTTGATCATTAAATAAATATTTAAATTTGAAAAGGTTGCACTATAGGCAGCCAAGCATACAGTCAATGCTTTGTTAAATTCTAATATTTTTATGATATAATAAATAGAATAATTATTAATTATTATAGACAAATTAAACTTTATATTTTATTTAATTAAATATATATTAATTAATATACAAATCAGAGTTCCCTATCAGTTGGCACCTGCCTGAAGTTGAAGTGTTGTCAAAAACATGACAATTTAATCTGACAGATGTCTTAAGTAGTTGTTTTAATAGACTTCAATGGAACTAGTTCTAGTTTAATTACAAAAAACTCATCATCCAGTTATGTGAAACGTTTCACCTGAAATTCGAACGAATAAATTTGCATCTAACTGCAATAATTCATCACAATGTGCCAAAGGACCGGCTGATCTTGTTGCGAAGGCGTACCAGTGTTATTTAGTGGGTGTACACAAAATATCCATTGTGCGGTGTATTTTCTTTTGATAATACTCATTATCTTTACGGCTAAGATAAGCTTATGAATTTACAAATAATTATAAAGTGGCTTCATAAAAATGTGTAGTGAGAATCAACAATCCATAATAAAAATCAGTTAATTTCGATTTTGGCCCGCTAATCGCCGAAAATGGGGAACAAACTAAGCTGCTGTTCGTATTCAAGTCCGCAATCCACTCGCCGAGAAATCCCCACATTCCCAACAATCGACGGCCAAGGATTCGACTTTAAAGGTATCAACTATTCGACGAACAATTTGCAACACATCAGCGAGCGCGAAGGCGACGATGGCGATATGGACCCATCCCAAGACCCGACTGCCAAAACCATCTTCATCGAACGTTCGAAAACGTCGATCGAAAATGGAATGATCCGTCGCAAAAGCCAACACCAAATCGCCGATTTGCGTCCTCTGAAAAAGAGCAGCTCTTGCTCGACGATTTATTTAGATGATAGCACGGTTTCGCAGCCGAATTTGAAGAACACAGTGAAATGTGTGGCTTTAGCGATTTATTACCACATTAAGAACCGAGTATCGCAACGCGAGATTGACATCTTCGACGAGATGCTGCATCCTTTGACGAGGGATGGCGTGATTCTGGATTATGACAAACATAATCCGGAACATCGACAGATCTACAAGTTTGTGAGGACTTTGTTTAATGCAGCACAACTGACTGCGGAATGTGCCATTATTACGTTAGTGTATTTAGAGCGACTGTTGACTTATGCGGAGCTTGATATCCAGCCATCCAACTGGAAACGTATTGTTTTAGGTCAGTATTATCTCAATCTAAATTATTTAAAACTAAAAATCGTAATATTCCAGGCGCAATTCTGCTGGCGTCCAAAGTGTGGGACGATCAAGCGGTTTGGAACGTCGACTATTGCCAAATATTGAAAGACATAACCGTCGAAGACATGAACGAGTTGGAGCGGCAATTTTTGGAGCTGCTGCAATTCAACATTAACGTACCATCGAGCGTTTACGCCAAATATTACTTTGACTTGAGGACATTAGCGGAAGCGAACGATCTAACTTTCCCGAGTGAGCCTTTGAGCAAGGATCGAGCACAACGATTGGAAGCGATGTCGCGGGTGATGGAGGATAAATATACCGCGGAAGCGATGAAGACTGGTTCGAAGAAGTGGTCGAGTTTAGATAATATTAATAATGGGGCCAATGCGTTGAGGAGGAGTGTCGCGATTTTGTCGTGATTGGAACTTGTTTATCAGGTATTTCGATTGTTTCATTTGAACGTAGCTTTATATTATGCATGATTTTTTAATACCAAAGTTTTAGCGGTATAATTATTCTATTAATGGTGTCTCTAATTTTTTTTGTATATATACAAGTTGAATTTAAATCGTGGTAGCACTATTATAGCGCGATTCCTTTTACTTCTACTTATTTATTTATTATTTATACAGCATAATTATTTTTGCTATCGCTACTAGTTTGTATGGATTAATTTTTCTCTTAGGTTTAGGATTGAAATTATGAATAGTGAGCCAATTTTTTATGTACATAATAATCTGTACTTCCTAATTTAGAGATAAGCTAGGTAGATTTATTCATTCCAAATAAAATTATTATGTAAGGATTAATTGATTTGAATTTCAGACTATTTGTTGTCTATTATATTAATTGCAATTTTGTATAGTTGGGAGAATTTATAAGTGATAATTGCACAACCCTGCTTTTATAATACACGTCCATTTATACAAGAATATTTTGGTAATTAATTCGAGGACAATCCTTTAGGATTTTTAAGTAATTTTATACTTATTATAAGCTTTGTCTATAAATACATAATTTGTAAAAAAAATAATGATATTATTTAAATCTTAGTTTACTAACTATTATTTTAAAAATAGCAGCATTTTAAATTATTTTTAATTATGTGACAAAATTGATTTTTAAAATGTGTATTACTGGTTGCATCACGGAAAACGGGGAACTGCCAGTAGTTCCCCGTTTTTCGAACAGATGTCATTGACCCCAGTTCCGCGGCCATTGACCTGTATGCAAGCATGGAAAAGTTAGGTTATAATTTAAATAACAAACATGAAAATACAAAGATACAAAAAAGTGAATAAACACATCAGCTTCTACACAAACAACTATGGATTTCGACAACCATATCAATTACTGTTGGATGGAACCTTTTGCTTTGTCGCATTAAATGTAAGCATCCAAAATCTTGCATTAATTCACTAATTAACAATCAACCAATTTAGAACCAAGTGAACATCTCCGACATCATCCCCAAATACTTGCAAGGCGATGTCAAACTCCTCACCACACAATGCGCCGTCCTTGAAATGGAAAAATTGGGGTACAAATTGAACGGGGCCCTACTCATCCTGAAAAAGTTCGCCACACATAAATGCGGCCACGAAGGCAAACCGATTGCTGCTTCGAAATGCCTCTACTCCATGCTGGGCAAAAAGAACGAGAACCACTACGTTATTGCGACGCAAGATCGCGATTTGCAAGAACGACTGCGAAAAGTACCGGGGGTCCCATTGCTGTACTTGCACATGAAAACGCCGAACTTAGAGGCGCCTTCGGAAGTCTCCGTCAAATATGCGAAGGAGAAGTTGAGTGGTTTGGGCGATTACGAGAAGAGAGCTCTCGAGGAGTTGAAGAAGCAAAGTGGGTTGGCGGAGGATGCGAATAAGGTGCGGAGGAAGAAGAAGAAGAAGGGGGCGAATCCGTTGTCGTGTAAGAAGAAGAAAAAGAAGGTGGTAGGGGGTGTTAGTAAAAGCGGAGCTGATAAGGGTGATATTGAGAAGAAGAAACGGAAGCGGGTGCGAATAGCGCAGCACGTTAAAGAAGAAATATTGAAGAAGGCAAATAAAACTGCTGAGTAAGGTTGTTACATGTTTTTATCTTGTTCATTATTATTGTTATATGTAATAGGAATATTTTTTAACACTGTGGTTAATACACGTACATACTATGTTCATCCCGCGAGCTTCAACCCGCTTGAAATTTAAATTTTCATAAGGGAATTAACTTTTTTATGACTTCCAAAAATTACTACACAAGCGAATTGAAGCCGCAAAAGGGATACACGTAGTCTCTACACTTTCTTTATATAATACATCGTTTGTTTACAATTCTCTACCTACAACTCACAGATAGACCCGTTAATAAATTAATAATTCTACTACTTAATTTGCAAGCGAGCAATTAAATGCTGCCTGCAAATACAACACTGTTCAATCAATTTCTACAGGGTGAATCGTATACTGAGCGTTTGAACAATTTATTTTTGCGCTGAGACACCCTGTATATCTAGTATTAACATCACATTAAAATATTATTCAAAAATACTAGTACTACGAAATTAAATCAGTCAATGGAAGAAGTATTTTAACAAGCGTGAATCAATTAAATGTGGTTCAGTTCAGTCTCTCGGTAATTCTGCAGCAAAAAGGCGAATGGATCGCATATTATATTTAATTTAATTTTGAAAAATAATTTATTGACTAGAATTGAAGAAAATTGGCTCCGTATCGGAGTTTGATTTGGTGGTTTTAATGCAATGCGATCCAATAAGTGTATTATAATTATTTCCTGACAAATGTAAATAATTAAAAAATCTAAAATAAATTATATTACATTAATATTGTCAAAATTGTAGCTTACTTAAATAAATTACTGAATTTTGATTCGTTTCGTTCATATTAGACCAATATATTAGTAACTTAATAATAATATTTATATTTCTCTTAACGTCTAGATATTTTCATATTTATAGTATTTTAATATATGTATAATAAATGAGCACCTTTTTATAAAATTCTAAATTGCTATCTAATTGTACAATTAAAGCTTAAACTTTTTTATACACACGACCTAAACGATTTTGATTAACCAAAATTTTTTTTGGTGTTGGAGGTTCTTTTTGGTTGCTTTTTTAGCGAAAACGTACAATAATACCAATTTTGATATGTAAACCAAAAAAAAAAAACAAAACCAAAAATCACACTACTGGACAAAAGAAACTGCGAGAAAATTTAACCGACTAGAACTTTTACTACACATTCCAACAACAAAAAAACGCATCTCGCAGTTTCTTCGCTTAAAACAAACTAAATATTTACAAAACTTTGATCACAATAATTACACTTCAGTTTCAACCTTCAAATTACAATACTTATCAGCCATCGCCGACAAAATCTTCTCAAACTTAAAATGCCGCTCGTCCGCTTTGACTAAAGCCCCCCGACTTCCCCAAAGGAACTTCAACTGGAACTCCGTCTTGAAAATATCCACCGTCAATTCGTCCATCCGGGCACCGCCCAAGACAATCTCCGCATTTCGCTGATAAGTCGCACTCAAATTCACGTACTTTCTGGCAGTTTCCATGTGCGTTAGAATCGTACTAAGGCCAAAGTCTTGTGTGTTCGTCTCCCAGAGTCCGAGACAACTATGGGAGAGTTGGTTTTGGTCGTTTGGCGCAAGGAAGTCGTCCAAGTTGCGCTCGAGGAGCAAAATTATGGGTAGCAAATGGGGTATGGTGGTGTTGGGTGCTTGCGGGTTTGAGCAACTGTTCATATTTTTAAGGGTGGGTCGTAGCTTTGCTTCGAAATTGAAAGCGGAGTCGGTGTATTTTTGGCGCAGCATGTGCCACGTCGTGTCCAGTCGTTCGATCTGCAAGAATTAACCAACAACATTTTTTTTAACGCCAAGAAATAATATTTACCTGTGGCAAACATAATCCCAGCATAATCCCACAGAATCCAAACAGATTCCCTAAAGCCGTCTTCGTATCAATCGCGATCTCGATCCATTTGTTGAGCGTGTCCGTCCGCTCCACTTCATCCGAACAAGTGAGAATTGTAACCGCCACTAGAAGCTTCAAGCATTCGATCCTGCAACCAAAAAAAAATTACAACACCCTCTAAAAAGAAAATATTAAAACCCTTACCTCTCAATAAGATCCATCCGAAACTGATGCCCATTCGGCAACGTGACCAATTCGATCCCACTCACCAATTTCGCTTCGAAAAATCGCTCCATATCCTTGGCGGAAAAAATCAAATCCAAATCGGTGCGCGTAATATGATTGGCCAAAATCCGCGGCCCCGATTCCATAAGCGTCATTTTAATCCGTCGCAACGCCTGTGCGTCCAACGGCTTATTATCATTCGCTGGCAACAGTAACGTTTGGAAATTCTCCAAATCGAACCGACTTGAATTATTCGCATCGGGCTGCACCATCGCCATCAACTTCTCCTCCGCCTCCACATAATCGAACTGGAAGTTCTTCAACGTAATCGACGATTCGGACGACGACATATTATACCGCGGATTCTTAATCACCACCCCCGTGCATTTCGGGTTGATCTCATTCGAATCTCCCGCCGCCGAACTGAGCGCCGAATCCCCACTCCCATTCCCCGAATCGGATCCGGACGCATGATACGACGTGACACGTTGCAACGTGCCATGCTGCACGAAGCCACTATCCGAACTATTCCGATTATCCGTCACATCGGACGAATCGGTTCGTATTAAGCTGGGCACACGCGACGGTTTCGGCGGCGGCGAATCCGGCTCGCTCTCGTTGAAACAGCGCCGCTCCGCGCACGGCGACAAAGTCGAATCGCTCGAGATGCGACAATTGCGACCGAGCGTGTTCGAACTGGCCGACAAACTCAGTTTATTATGCGAGTTGCGCGGCAACGAATGCGTGGAGAATTTCATATTCGCGGTGTGCGTGTCAGCGCCCGCGGATCGCGTCATTAGCGGCGACTGAATCACTCCGTCCGCACTATTGCACTTCTCCTGCGATATCCGGTTGACTTCGGATGGGGTGAGCGATTGGGAGCGTTGCTTCTTGGAAGGCAATCGAGGGGGTGGCCGTGTCGGCGAACTAGACGGCGGCCGCAACGGGTGATGACGGTATTGCGTGCTGATGGGAGTCGAAGCCGGTGACGTCATCCGACTTGGAGGTAGCGGCGTTGGATATTTCGAGGCGTAGAACGACAGCGGATACATGCGATTCTTCGGGATTTGAATGCGCGCGCCGGACGCGACCGTAATCGTCTTGCCGGACCCGACGTAGAAGGTGATCAGGTCCGGCACGGTGTCGAAGGCCTCGTCTTCGAATTGGAACTGGACGCGTTCGTAGACCGTGTCGGGTTGGAGGACGATTTTGCTGATGACGAAATGTAAGGATTGCATTTTGGTGCGGCATGTGAGGACGTAGTTGCCGGGTTGTGATGTGCAGTCGCGCACTAGGAAGCCGCCTTCTTCGCGGACGATGTCTTCAGCGCGCGGGCGAGGGATCGCGCCATGGTACCAAGCGTGCGAGCGCAAGTCGCGACTGTCGAGGGATAGTTCCCACTCGAGGGCTTTTTTTAGTTCCATGGAGTTCATGGAGGGGTCTGCCATTGGTTCCTGCAAAGTAGATGGAAATGTTTAATTAAAAAAGGGTCCGGCTGCGATCAGCCGTTTTAATTAATAGTAGTGGTCATTGAAAACTTGATTTGTATTCTAGCTAGCGAGTGTTTATTTTTGCAGTAAACATATTATGTAGGGTTGTAAAATAAACCAACAGAATCCTGGTGGAGTTTTCCAATTTCGCTTTCTTCCCTTTTTCGTAAATAAATACTAGTTTCGTTTTGTTTGTCACTATTTGTTCCTTTATTTCGACAATATACATTTTGTCCTCGAGGAGATTTAATGTTCAGGATTTTATAACCGACTATAAGGAAGGATAAATCGTGTCAAAGACACATTGTGCATTTTTTTTATTTCGAATGGAACCTAATATATTATTTAGAAGGCTTAAATTGTTGGGAGAGCTTTTGAATGGGAAAGAAAGAGCGTAGGATTTTCTGCATTGTTTCCAGAAGGTTTAAAAGCTTTAAAGTAATGCGGCATTAACTTTCGAGTGAATTCATCATTCATTCGCATTTACATTATCTTGCACTAGATGGTGAATCTGTGCTGTTCTTCAACCAGGAAATTGTGGCCGTAGATATCGACGATTTTAATGAAAAAAGTTTAAATCGACGAAATGATTAAAAAAAATTGTGTTTGACAATTTTTTAGGAGTTTTATGAAAGCGAATTTTTTAAAATAAAATAGCCTATATTTTAATCTAGCATATCCCCTATTATTGTGTATTTTTTGAAAAAAAATTGGTGCAATGGTTTGGACGTGATGAATTAACAAACATACCGCGCACCATGACGCTCTTTCCGCGCGCGCTAATTCTCTTTGTTTTTGATCCGCGTTTTCAGCTCTCCTTATCTCCCCTTATTATTCGAAATATTTTGTAACAAGTAGGTAGGGAGACAAGGTAAATACGCACTTTAACGTAATATTGATAAAGATTTATTTTGAAATAATAGTGAAAGAGTAATAAAAAAGATAACTAATTCGCTAATCTATTTATGGTGCCACTTGTCTAAAAACCCGGATTATTTTAAATTTATAGTCGACCAAAGCACAAGTGATTTCAAAAACGCATAAATAAATCAAAAATGTCTCATTTAGTGAAATTTACAGAAGCAAATCAAGAAGGTAAGCTCTTATTATTATTTATACAACATTTACTTGCGACAAAATAATCCCGCTTTCATGTGATAATTTTCACAAGCACTTTAAATCTCCGAAATAAATATTTTCGAGACAGTGCGAGTGAAAATGGTGAACCTAGGTAATTATCCAGCAACGCAAAAACACACTAATTAAATTAATTATTAATCGAATCGCCTCTTTCAGACGATGAAATCGAAATTAAAGCGGACACGAAGCCGTGTCTCCAGAAACTGCAAATCGTATTCGGCGAATACCTTGGCACGCTCCTGCTGGTATTCATAACATGCATGGGATGCACTTTAGGAATGCAATCGAATGGCACTTCACTGCAATTCAATTTGAACGGCGGTTTGGCGGTGATGGCTGCCATTCATGTGAGCGCGTTATATTTTCGAAATTGAATTTCAATTCTATAATGCACTTTTTCAGATTTTCGGCCACGTTTCGGGGGCGCATGTAAATCCAGCTGTTACGTTAGCTGCTTTAATTATGGATGAAATTTCATTAAGCGCCGTTCCAATTTATGTAGGATCACAAATCGCTGGTGCTGCGACTGGATATGCAATTTTAATGGTCGCAAACATTTCCTTCACTCGAATAAAAAATTATAATAATTTTCTTTTAGGTTTTGACCCCCAAAGATTTACTCAATCACCAAGACGACTTGATTGGTAATTGCGTTACGCATCCACACGGTAATCTATCAGGATTGCAGGTAATCCAATTTTTTTTTATTAATTTAAATACTAATTAGCCAATTAGGCAATGTTCGTCGAGATGATCCTGACGATGGTCCTGGTTTTTGCGGTTTGTGCAACTTGGGATCGCAAGAATAGGAACAAGTTGGATTCGGTAGCTCTGCGAATTGGCCTTATTGTCGCAATGTTGGGATTGGCAGGGGTAAGTCAATTAATTTTGAAACTATTGGTCAATAATTTAATTTAATTTTGAGAGCTAGTTAATTTAGTTATTGATATGTTTAATTAGGGTCCGTATACGGGCGCTAGTATGAATCCAGCCCGAAGTTTTGGTCCAGCTTTGATACAGAACAAGTTCGATATGCATTTGGTAAGTTTATAAAAATTTTTTTTTTAATTTAATTAAAATTAATAATATCTTAGAGAAGAAAATTAAAATTAGTTCTCCGAAGTTTCAACTTGGAAAATCCTTTTATATTTTCTCAATGACTTTGAAGGATAAGTCTACTTAAGTTGACTTAATCAAACTTGCCCGGCATAAGCTGATTAAATTCAAATTATTCTCATAAAACAAAATGTTTAAAATTGCATAAATTAATTTAAATTCGAGAATACGATAATTTAGTAAAATATACAAAAAGCTACTAAATAAAACATAAGACGATCCAAATTTATGGCCAATCGGAGGAGTTAATACATTATTCTAATTCTTTCGACTGATTTATTGCACTTATTGATTTCTTTAATTTTTTTTTATACAAAAAAATTACAAATCTAATAAAAATGTAATCTACCTATCAAAAAATAAATTTTATCTTATAGGTTTACTGGCTTGGACCAATTTTAGGAGCACTCCTATCATCCATATTTTACAAACGAATATTCATACGATCGAAAGCTCAATAAAATGTACATTTAATTTAAATAAAAGTAAACTTACCATAATGAGATTGTTGAGACTTTTGCTTTGAAGAGCGTCGGAAACGATTCGCAAATCTGATCTGCAAAATGGAAAATTCTATAAGAAGTCGTTTCGATATGTCCTCGAATGCAACTGCAAATGTGCGATAACACTGTTTGTGTTATTGCATTTTCGACTAACATTTGCATGTTTGCATTTCTCTAAGTCTAGTCTATACATTCGAATTTGTCAATTGAACTGAAAACTGACTAGGACTTCGACTGTTTAAATGAGAACATACAATAAATTAGTGGTACTAAGGATGCATCTACCATCATAAAGGCTTCATTAAAGCAGCCTGCAGTTTCGTTTGAGAATGCATAGTAATTATTACCAGTCTGCAAATGAGGGAACAAAAAAAAGGGCTTTGAAAAAAGGGAAATATTATGCCTGTGGTTTTGTTTCGTTTATAATAGTGGAACGGAAAAATAAAGCTTTAATAGAGCTTTTATTATGCAGTTTGTCATTTGCGAGGCTTGTCGTTGTTATATATTTTAAAGCAATTATAATTGTTGTTTTACGTTTTGTATATTTTTTTATGGGGGTAATTAGGTAGATTTTAAATTATTCGGCTATTTTTTGGTTTACCTTTCAAAAAAATCCAATATTTATTTATTTATGTAAAGTAAAACCGCCAACTTTTATCGAAAGCAATATTTTTCAAATAATCATTCATTTTTCACATGAAAGAATTCCAATATACTTTATAAAAATATAATTTTAAAGAATTCCTTCTACAGTTGATGATTTCAGAAAATATTTTACGTAATTACATTTCTGTAGAAGATTTAATTATTGAACATAATTAAAATTCTCTGCAAATTTTAATTATTTATAAAAGAAGATGACACAAGTATTTAATTTACGGATTCTTCGGAAGTAAAACTAATTAAAAAAAAATATAATAAAAAATCAGAAATGCTAAAAACTTGCAAGCAAATATAATTAAAAAATAATTGTATTAAAATTCAATCAATTCCTGAATTTTTAAATAAATATAAAATATTTTCAAGCAGACAGTTTATCAACAGTTGAGAAATCCTATTCAATTCTGTCATATATTTGATTTCCAGCTAAAATATCTTAATCTAAACAAATAAAACCGTCTTATCTCTGTCGTAACATTCCATCATAAAAATCTAGCACTTTAGTTCCTAATCCCAATAATTTAATCAATAGATAAACCCAAGTGTGTGACCACTTTTATTATCACATATCATGTTTCATTCCACATTTTCCAAAGATAAAAGAGCAAACTCGTCATTTTCTGAAGACGCAACCCCTGTTTTGCATTAGGGGATGAGTCATCATAATCATAAAAAACGCGTCGACAATGTAATGTTCTATGGATGGACCCCCTTCGATGTCATATTCATTTTTATGACGTTCCAAATGAAGGTAATTTATAGAGTTTAACAAAAGGGTGCTTGGCTGCTTATGACGACGAGTGAAGTGTAACAAAGTCATTACTGGATTGTCAAGATTATATCTTCTTGCCAAGTAATTGCATTTGCGAATTAATTCATTTTGCATAGCGGATTCAAATTGAGAATGGAGTGTTTCATGAACAGACTAAAAATGGAAACATATTTAACTATGAAGCGAAATTGAGTTAATTATTTTAATGTTTGGTAGCCGAACATAAAATAGTTCCAGGAATCGCATTTAATTCACTATTGCGGATGCTCTTTGGTATAAACTATGAAATTAATTGCAATAAAATCTTGGATTTATTGAATGTATGCGCCATTTACTTAATTGCAACTTTTGCATACCGAATTTAATTTATTTTAACTGATATACAAGGTATTCCGCAATGATGAAGAGATTTGGTCAGTTAAAAGAGTCTAGTGGACCGAATGGAACCAAACTTGGTACATATATTTTAATTTCAACCTTTAAAAATGTAGAAGAAGAAACTGACTGAAGATCTTTGAAGAATATAAGTTCAAAGAGCCCAAAATTAATTTTCTAGAATATTATCCTTTCATAGATCACATTTGAACTAATCAATCAATCACAATGTTGGTTAAGATTAGGGAAGCTTGATACTAATCCTACTAATTAGTCGATTAATTATTAATTTGTAGGTTTACCGATCTAGTCGTAAATCTACCAAGTTCAAAATATTACATGCAGGATTCAATTTCCTATTTTAATTTCATACCAGATAATTTTTGCAAATTGAGCAGGATATTTAAATAAACTCTTCTTTCTACAAATTTAAATCCTTTCTACGCAAAATTCACTTACAACTAAATATTTTCAATTACAATTCAATTACATTTTAAGTTTTTGCACAATACGCTTCTATGAAACGCAATTCGCCAGATTAGATAATAAATAATCAAACATCCTTTAAAGATATTAAGAAATCTGTATGTACTTTGCAGAAAATGTTTGTTTATTTATTTTTTGCGCTTCCTTCATTTCCTTTGTCACATTTATTTACTATTCGCAAACACAAATTCCTGTTCATTCTTTCAATGCAATAATAAAGAAACGTCTTACCCAAAAACGGGGAAAAAATACGGCGCTACCCAATCATTCTATTGAAAGTTGCACCCTGCCTAAATACACCCCGGGGAACCAAAACAGTATTATGCAATCCATCCACTGTAAAATTACATTATCCCTACATGGTGCACAAAATCCAAAAAAACACTGTATAATATATATTTGTATCAAAAATGTTGTTTCGTTGCACTCGTAATAAATTTCCAAAATTGGCTGGCAGCAAAAATGTTCGAAGAACACACTCGTATGGTCGTTGATGGCGTGTGATTAATCGTCTGCCCGTTGCATGACAATTTTAATTGAAACCGGCATTAATGAGTTCTTATAAAACCAAAACAACATCATCGTCGCTCCGGAGCGGCGTCGAAAGAGGCCAAAGGCGGCAGTGGTGGTTGTTTTATCTTTGATTTTCTCGATCATAGTCCTCACGGTTCCCAAACACACCCCCACCGTGTGTATTTTCACTATACTACCCTGTAATTTATTGATTTCTACCCCTAGCGCAGTCGCTCTCCTATTCTATAACACTACACTGGTGGAGCAAATAAAAAAAAAAATATAGGGATCTATATAGTATGCACACTTCTATTTTATTATAATAAGCAAGATTTTTTTTTCGACTATTTAGTTGATGGGAAATAGTTGGAATAGTTCCGACGTAGGTAGAAAAATGCAAACATAATGCGGTTTGGTTCCACTATGGGGCTAAGAAGGCGCAGAGCCGGCCTTGCAATTTTTGGCTCAAAGGAGAAGCGTGCGGAAAATCTAGCATTACAGCACTAGTACAGTAATTGAATCATTTAACGCACTAGTGCTAAAATAATTATTTTGCCACTATTTGGGTGTTTTGAGTAAATAAATGAATTAAACAAAAATTCGAAATTTGGGGCTGGGGTCGGTTCTGTCCGTTGTAATTTTCAAGTGGCTCATTCATAGATTGGGGTCGATATACACACAAGTCTCGTATTGTCAGACCGGGGGAAGCCATGTGGGGGCCCCTACTATTTTTTTCTTAGGGCACAATGATAAGCATGGTGTGTGAGGGTTACTCTATCAGATAGAAATAAATGCTAGCCGAACAAATTCGCCTGCTTCAGGGGTGAAAATTCAAAATATGAACGCATATGTCTGTGCTTGACATCACACTGATAGAGCACGTGTGCTTTTGTTCTTGCCGATGGATAATCGCGGCTAATTAACTTTTTTTGAGTATTGACAAATCAAATTGTGTAACACTCTAGGCGAGTTTAATTTCAAATAACCAGGAAAATTGTATCGATTGAATAAATATTGGCGCGATAAGCAACTTTAAGCTTAAGGATATCAATTTTTCCTTGTTCGGTCTAATCAAATATTATTAACTCGTTCTCATAAATTGTTGAACATTCTTCTTGCGGTGTGCCGCAAGGTATATGCTTTTGTACAGCAAGATTGTCGGCATCATCTTCATCATCAAGGTCTCAAGAGGCTAGAATGTTGTATTAAATACCTGTTAAGCATACACCGCGAGTTCTAAATTACAAATTGCTCAACTATACCAGGCGCTCCAATATTTAAGTCACTTATAATGACAATAATTTAAAAATAGTACTTACAAACTATCATCCTGCTTATTGTTGCGACAATCAGGAGCCACGCTGTACCGAACGGCCGGCAGCGGTCTTCGATAATAATCTAATCAAAAACGAATTTTAATTAAAAATATACAATCAATTTTGCAAACAATAACGTACCGTGATACTTTGCTCTTAGACAAGTGAGACTGGTGACGATTAAAGAGCGATGCGACGATTTTTTCACACCGAGATCCTTAATCTCCGCTTCGCTAAAGTCCAGTAGATCTTCAACACCTTGAAACTTTTCGAAAATGTTGCGATACTGCTCCAAATCCAATTCCCTGAGCCATACATCAATGTCTTTGTGTTTGCTGTGCTTGAAACTGTTGGACGGTTTTTCCGCCGGCTCTTCATAGTTTTCCGGATTGTTGATGGTCCTTAGTTTGGTGCGAGAGGGCAAGGATCCGAATCGGGCAAACGAAAGATCTGAAAATAATAAGGCGTTTTGAAATTAATTTAAGGGGAGGCTAAATTTGAGAGATTTCTTTATTAAAATTAAATGGTCAGGAAGAAAATTTCTTTATCCTTTAGAATTAAATGCGAAGGGATTCCTAAAGGCTTTTTACGAATTTATTATATTGTAATCTTCAAAATTGTATTACGTAATTTATTTTAAATTTTTATTTTTTAAAAAATGATCCTTCTGACTATTTAATTAATTTATTTATTTCAAATTAGAAAGTTTACGTACTTGCAAAACTCGATCGTTTCTTTAATTTACTGGCACCTTTGCCCATTATGCACTCTTAATTATATTTAACGTATTTCCTAAATTTATATAAATGGAATCAATATTTTTGTATCTGATTAGATAAAGTGTGTTCGGCTTTCGAAATTTCAAATTAAATATTGGAGAAGATAGAGCAAAACTATTCGAACACTATATTTAATAAATCAGAATGAAGCATTCCAATTAATTAGACACTTGGCTTTGTAAATAGATATTAGCAATTTAACCTTTTATTGACATTGGTCGTCAATTACAGATGCTAAATTATTCTGTTGTGCTATTTTGTATTATACATTTTTATTTATAGACGAAATATTATTCTACACTATAATTATTGTGCAACTTTTTAGAATTTCTCAAAATATATTACAATTAAATAACTTTAATGATTTGTTTATGGCTAAGCGAAGTTTACTTAAGTAATTCCGTCGATTTTATTAGAAAATTGTGTAATGTTTAGAATTTATCAATTTTCAAGTAGGTTGCTCCATAATGTAGTAGTATAATAAATCCACAAACAATGTGGGTATTGTATTACTATACTTTTCTATTATTATTTTTTATTTATTTTCGTTTGCTCGTCGAACGAAGCTGATATTTAATTTTCTATTATATTATATAACGTTCAGTTTATTATGCATATAGACTTGACATACATGATAAATCCAATTGTTATAATTACACGTATAGAGTTACATATATGCATGACAATTTAATCCTCGTACCACTAACGCAAATGACATCTGTATATTATTATAATATTCTTTATAAGGAAAATCGTAGTAGCAGCTCGCTTTTATATCCAAAACTTTCAAGTCGTATTTCAATTGTACCGTAAAGTTAGAAGTTTATATTGTTTTAAGTTTCCAATTGCAATATAAAATTTTATTAAAATAATTATTTTGGTGAATTTTTTTGATTCAAAAATTTAATAGACAATTTATTTATTCAAATTAGAAACTTATATTTAAAATTTTGAGTAATTTTTAGAAGAGTTAACATTTGCGCGGTCGTTCACCCTGCAGTTCAAATATTGGTGGCAGTTGTGGGACTACTCTTGCGCTATCTTGTAAATCCTGATTTTTTATCGAATTGTGTGAATGAGATAATAAATTAGAACAAAATAAATCTTTATTATCTAGAACTTAATGAATAGATACTTCAAAAATTGAAAAAATAATGCGGGTTGTATAAAATATATGAAACAAATAGCAATAAATAATAAAGTAGGTTTTAAAATTGTTCATTAATCAACAAAATTATAAGAAAAGAAGTTGTTTGTACACGTTTATTTATGAGCAATCGTTCTAGAAATTCCTCCCACATACTATAATTTTAAAGTTAGGTAAGGTTAAGAAAATTTTAGATAATTTAGGAATTTGTGCATTGTAAAATTGTGACAATCTAGCAAAAATGTGGAAAAATATTTTTAAATAAATGATTAATTTTTGGCTGAGCTTATTTCAAGGACTACTAAATTTAATATTAATCATAATGTACTTAATATATTAATTTAATTTAATTTTTTTATAAATAAATACGTGTAATTATTAAAAGAACTCTAGACTGTCTATTATTTCTCTTACATAACCGCAAATAAATATATTATAATTTTGTTTGTTCTTTGCTAATTTATAATATTATCATAAATCTATAAATAAAGTAATAAATAACAATAATAGATATATAATTTCAATGTAAACTTCACAATAGAATTTTACTAAGTAGGCCAAAGTAGTGCCAAGAATTGATTTTATCAATTACACAATGCATTTTCTAAGAAATAGAAAATAATCATAAAAAATTATTATTCAAAATTGTATATTTCTGATTTGTCTTTATCAATTAAATTCTAATCGAGATTTGGACCCTTAAATGTTTCCTTTTATGAGATTATCATCTTAGCTACCGTACAATTTAAAAATCTACCAAGCGTTCAAAAATCTTTTAGACCCATTATAAAATTTGAAAAAATAGAAAGCACTTCACACTTTTTTCTGTCTAATTTCCTCACTAATTTCTTACACCAACAACAAAATTCCCCACTGTTGAATCATTTGAAAAAACTAAAAACCAAACGTAATCCAATCCGAAAATATTTACGAAAAATTAAAATATTTTTGAAAAAACAAATGCACTCGTAATAATTAATTCACAAGAGCACTTAATGCACTTAAACAAAAACTAGTATTTTTTTCTCAAATTGTTACAGAACAAGCTTTGGGAAACATTGAAATGTTACAGAACGGATGATGCACATTTGACTGACGCAAAACTGTTAGACACATCTGCAGACCGACCAACGAACCGGACTAAGTTTGACTTAATGGAAATGGCTTAAGTTACTACAATACGAGTATCATGTTTATTTTCTACAATGTAGTACCACCTCAATGGTTCAGTAAATATTTTAGCAAGGCCGAATGCTAAGTTAATAATGTAAAACCGTACCATAGAGTTTGAACCTAGAATGTAAAATAGGTATGTTTTTCATTCTTATCTCAACAGCATCCTAAATTTATCATTATGTATTTAAATTGTAAATGATATTAAATCAACATGAAACCGCTGATAAAAAATGAAGAACATGCATTTGAACAAATATGACTACACACTTTTGTTCAGCTGTGCTTATGGTTTAGTATTTCGAATTTTTGGGAAATTAACTGACGCATATTTGCATAATTTATCACAGCAATTGTGCAATTTGTGGCTAGGAATTTTTTTAAACAATAAAAATTATTAAAATAATTTTCCAAGCTTATAAAAAATAATAAACAATTTTTAATATTACTCACTAAAAAATATTCGCGCACAAATTATCTGATAATTAAATTAAATTTGTCACTGCTATTTAAATTAAAATTGTATTGTATGGTAATTTTCATTTATATTTTTTTGCGCTATCATGTTGCTATCTAAATTAAATCTCTCGGCTCGTTTATGATATTTAATTACGTTAATGGTGGCGCTTTTATGTGCTTAACTACTTTATTCATCCCATAAACAACTTTTGATTTCTATTTTGCAATCGTAAGTTTTCAACTCACCTTCATTAGAAAAATGATGCATTTCAGCAAAGTGCATCAACAAAAAAAAAATTGCTGACTATCGACTAATGCAGCTGCACTAAAACTGCGTGTTTGTTTGAATTTGTTATCATCAGCATTCTATTGATTAATAATTTGAGTTATCAGAAGAAACATTTTATGGATTTTCTTTGTTTATTTATTAATTTAATTATTTACTAAAAATTCTAAATGATTCAAAAATAAATCACCCGGTATTATTTTTCCCTATGCTGAGCACTTCCTCTTGAAAGTTGAATGTATGCCAAGTTCCTGGAAAATGGGCCAGCACATACATATAAAAGAGCAAAGAACCATAAAGTACCCAGGAAACAATAAAATTTAACACCTTATTGACACCGAAGACAAATTCATCTGCGTCCTTTTATATAACTTTGTTTACGCTCTTTGTATACAAGTGTTGCACAGATTTTCCAGGCGATATTCTAAATATGGAAAGGCGAAAAGTTGAAAGCAATAACAGTTGAATTATTGAAGGTAGCGGCATTTCTAGTACAATTTGTTAATATTTCGAAAAAAGTTTTTCATAAAACAGAGTGTAGGTGTTTCGCTGATTTACAACCTTTAATCCTTTTACAGGTAATTCTTAATTACTGCTTTAATTTGAATGGTGGTTTGAAAGTCATAACGTCTACGCACTTTCTGCACAAACGACTCAATAAAAAGCCACTTAAATATCATAATTCATTTCACAAGAAATAATCCGCATATCATGCCTTTTATGGAATCGGTTGATTTATTTCGAATTGGATTTTCTTTCGTTTTTCTTAGCTGCACAGGTGACAAAAGATAATGCGGCAATGTATTCATTTATATATTTTTAGCTTATGGTATTTTGCAACTGGATAGTAAATTATTTATATGATTATTAATTATATAATCTGTTATTATAATTTTTTTTGTCATTAAATTATTCAAGGATTCGCTGAACATCTATTGTTTAAAATTTATTGTCCTGGATATTTAAATAATTATAGAAGGCTAATGACTTATTTATTTATTTAGTTACCTTTTTAAAACAAAGAAGAATTAAAATTTGTTGTCGGATGATTTTGCAACAAAGTATCAAGTTTTATCTTAATCTATTCAAGTAGAATTTCAATGGAATATATTTAAATAAAATAATAATAAAATAATGGATTGAGATAGCTTAATTTAAAAATCTGGTTTTATAAAAAATGACCAAAAAAAGATTTGTTTCTTCTAAAGAATAATTCACATATTTTTAATATTTATTAAATATTTTTTTAATTTAAATAAATTTAAATAATAATACAAATAATTTTTTTATTTGTCTTTAAATTTTAAATTCCCAAAGATAATAATTATTTATTAATTTATTTAAGTGTATCACTAACAGTAAACTAAAGCAAAATTATAATTCGTTTCAAGGATTCTTTTTAAACTGCATTATATTAATGAAATAAAACTTGCTCAACAGGTTCTTCGTTTGGATAAATTTCAAACTGCACCTTTTCCTATATGAACAATTTACATGCAATTGATCCTAATAAGGCAATATAATAATGTACAGTTAAGATATTTCCTGATTTATTAATTACCATTAACCGGCCGACATTCTTTCATTTGGCTTGCATTTCTTCTCCTTGTATAAACCAATTATTCATTAATTACATAGTCTGCACTTTTAATTGAATTCCTTTTGCTTTTATAATAAAGCCATTACAAAGAAATATTTGTATAGCAGTCTAAAGCGATTAAATGCATTTGGTAAACCCAAAACTTAAAAAAATAGAAAACTGTCAAATTTTGACAGTTTTCATTGACGCAAATTTCTGAAAATTTTACCCGTAATTTATTTAGCTAATTCATACATCCATTCCAAATTTAAAAATTCTAGCATTATTTTTAACACTTTTTTGAATAAAAAGGTTCATTTTCTGACCACTCGTTGAAATTCGGTCTCCACCGAGGTCTCCTCTAGAAAACAGACTTCCCATGGTCCTAGAACCTTGAAATTTGGAACATACACGCAAAATATCATTTAATGAAGACAAATTAAATTTCAAAGCTCTATCTCAATTAGAACAATTTTTAATTAATTAATTAAATAAAATATGTTAAATTATTGATAGTTGTAATTGGCACAGAATGCTGAATTTTTGAATTAAGGTTTATTTAGGCGATTAATGTGTTCGTTTCAAATTTGAGCTTTCTAGCTTTATTTTTAACAATTTTTTGGGAGTTAGACTATTCTTCTTTTCTTCTTTTCTTTAAAAAATATAAAAATATACTTCCAATCGTGCTAAATCATTGAAATTTGGACCATAAGTAAAAAAGATTATTTATTAAAGGTATATTTACTTTCAAGACCCTATCTAAATTAGAACTACCCTTAAATCGATTTTTTAAAAAAAGTTACCCTCAAGCCCCTGACAAAAATACTAAATGCTGTAGTAAAATGCAGATAGCGTCTGTATAGAAAGTAATAGAACCATACATTGTTCGTGTTTGCATAAAAATAAAGCTATCTTGTCTGGATATAATGTAATGCGAATAAATTTTTGCCATTTCTAAACGCCCTTGCATACTCAATTTATTACATCACCACACTATTATATCTAACTCCGTTCTTTTCGAAGAGAGCAAAGGTAAGCACAATATAATCGACCTCCGCTCGATTTCGAATGCAAATTTCGAAACTGTATCTATTCGAAATAAAAAACAGACAAAACAAGAATACCCAGTAGCGCGTATTTGAACATTAAAGCATCCATATAGAGAAAGAAAAGATCACTCGTACCCGATAAGGAAATGTCTGGAAGATGATCGTGATGGTGCTGATTTGGTGAGCGGGAAAATGCCCACGTGCTTCTTCGAACTCCCACGTACTTCCAGAAGTCATGCACGCCACTGTCTCTTCTGCCACTCCTGCAACCACAAATCACGATTAATTGATGTCAGCGCTTCAGTTTTGCTTACAGATCAATTATATAAGAAAATAGGATTTAAGTCTCAATGGACCATCGTCACTGAAGTTTTAATTTTCGTTAACTAAAATAAAAAGATAATCTGGAGACTTTGGTAAGTATATAAAGTTCAGTTCGGGGAAGTAATTGAAAAAGTTTTCGGGAAGATACAATCCTATAGGAAAAGTCCTTTAAAGAATTGATTTTTCAAAGCGCGTCTTAATATTGACTCAAAATTAAAGTCAATTTTTGTGATGAAGGGGAGCAACAAGTGCATTTCCACGAGTGGCAGAGTAAAAATTCTATACTATCGTGGAACAGAGTGTAGTATTATATTTTAATAATTTGTTACTAATTTAATTTAATTGCCATATTTTTGAATCTTCAGTTTCCGGTTAGTAATTAATTTTCCGAAATTTTTGTAAGCGAAACCTTTTTGCCCTGCTTCGTACTTGCGCTATCTAATTTTCTGCATCAGTTAATTTCACATAAATCAAAACCGGCTTCGGATACCTTATTACATTAATCTTTAAATTAAACATTAATCAACAAAGCCTGGTTTAATCCAACAAACATAACACCGTTCACTTTTGGATGGCAACTACTGTACGTGCTGAGATTTTATTAATATTTGTAATTATAATTTTTAATTATTACTAGCAGTCATATTTTTTAATAATCGCCTATTAATATACCATTTGAAATATCCAATAAAACCGAGGATCAAAACTTGTTTTCCTATTCGAAAATAATCGACAAATGCAGCAATTAATTTAATGGATTTGTAAAATACAGTTGCGTTTAAATAAATCAAGACACTGTATGCACATGCAACTTGTTCGTTTGATTTATGAACTTGTAAACACTAATCAACATAATCAACTAATATTTTATTGAATGATTAGCATATTCGTAATAAATATTCCCGGCCAGCCGAGCACCTTTCTATAGCGCGACTCTAATTACAAATTCCGCGAGAAAACTAATTAATCCAAATCGATCGTGGGATGATTAAAAATTGTGACTCAAAAAATGACTAGCTCCTGCAAAATCGTAACAACACTCACATTTCATTGTGTTGATTTTTTTCCTTGGACTCAACACAAATACATCACGAACTGGCTGGTGGCATAATTCAAATTCAAAGAACATACACACTCGTCTACGTGCTTTTGAATTATTATTATTTAGTTTATAAAAATACGACGAGTAAGGCCAAAGGCGCTTCGTCGGCGAATTCGCACAGAAAGCCAAGACGGTTTCGGAAAGATTGCAAAAAAATTCGCTCGCAACTTGCAAGACTTGGCACTTAGAGAATTCCACACAGTCATACACACGAGACACCGCAACAACTTATAAACTACTGCACATCCATGAGATTATATTCGCTGGAAGCATCTGCAAGCGATGCCACTGACCATGCCATCTTAAGAAGTACTTTCAAGACGCTTTTATTTGCTTTTGCCTTTTTTGAAAAAACATTTAGATAGACTAGACTGAAATAGATCGGACTTCAGGGAATCATTCTATGCCAAAAGTGTAGAAAAATAAGTTAAATACAAGCAGATTAAAACTAACTATAATTAACTGAAAAAACCCTAAAGGAAAAACTAGTAATTGTTCAAAAAATTTGAGTTGCGCGCCAACATTCAAGGACAAAGCTCTCGCGAAACTGTATCAACCCTACGCTACCGACTCCTGAAATTTTGCGCAAAGCGACTTTTTAAATTACATCTCCATACTTATTTGCGTAGGTATATCTAATCAAACATCAAAGCTTATTTCATTTTGCATAATTCCAAATAATTTCAAGAAAAATATTCCTCATTTTGGATCCTTTTCGCTTTGAAATGCGAGTGGATCAATTTTAGCTTCGCTAGAAAATATTTTTATCAAATTGTTGCATGCAGATTTGATTATACTTAAACATATGCACTGCTACCCACGGATAAAGGATTAAATTGCAACACAGACTTATCAAATTAATTTAGAGAAATACCCGAAGCCAGACTAAATAAAAAACAAGGACAATGTGGTTCTTTTGATTTTTATTGCACGGTTTGTGACTTGAAATTGTAATGTAATCTCGAAAATACTTTTGTAAAGGTGATAATTAAAGTCGCAGGAAAAATTATATGGTGCAGGTATTATTTTGCTTCGCACCGGGAATAATTACTAGTTTATATGCAAATTTGAAAAATTGATCGATCATTTACTAGTAGCTAATAAATCACTAAGGAAATTGTATGTTATTACTGGGATAGAGGGATTACATTGTTAATTAACCCTTTTTTATTAAGATCGATACGTTTTTTAATTTATTTAGATTGTTTTTTCGTTTAAAAAGCATACAATTAAAAATTTAAATAATTTATTAGCTCTGCCAAATTTAAAAAATTGTGTTGGGTAAGGTTAGGTAAAAATTCCCGCCAAAAATAAAAGTAGCAGCTTAACAAAGATATAGCGCCATCTAAAGGAAGCTTTGAAAGCTTTTCAAAGTTCGAGGCAGGATTCTAGTTACTTAAACTTGATGAATAAAATCAATACAAATATTTTTAGTATTTAAATATAATAATAATTATTATATTAAATCTTGCAAATATATTATTAATAAATTAAGCCTAAAACATTGTTATAAAATAAAATACAGATAATAAAAAATATCTATTACAACTTTGGCTTATATCCCTCAGATGGCACTAGTAGTCTAGACTGCCTCCTTAATTTAAATATTTCAAAAGCTCAATATTAATCCTTTTTCAACTTAAAATTAATAGTATTTAGTTTTAATTCTTTAAATGGCACCTCATTGATTTTTTATGACTAAATTATATTTTTCTATCTTAAATATAGTGCTTTGTTAAAAAAAAGAAGAGTAAAGTTTAATTAAAATTAAAGCGCAAATCATGAAAAAAATTAAGTTTGACAGGCGCACCATTTAAACATTCAGCATTTCCCACGCCATCAACTCAGTGTTGTTGCTTTAGTTAATTAGCAATTAACACTCTGACTTTATCCCAACGTTAATTGTTGTAATAGATTTCACACACTGAGGTCACATTTATTTATTTAGTTTCCGCTCTACTTTATAATCCAACAAACAAACCAACTGACCTCCAAGTTTTCAGTCAATTTTGAAATTCAGCTTCACTGTATTTTTCAGCAATTTATTGGCGAATAAATAATGACTATTTTTTGAAAAAGCCATCGAGATAAAATGGATAGTTTGCACTGAATGGCAAAATCAAATTAGGCACAATGGATCGAAAAGATTAAAGCTGTTTTGTTCGGTGATTTTGCGAAAGTGGACTTGCATTGGACTCCGGATTGCACTCCGGTTAAAAGCTCCGCTTTTTCTCGCACCTGCTACTTATAAACGAGGCTCAGCTGCTGAATCTCGACGATACAGTCTACCTATTCAATTAGAGCAAAAGTTCAGAGAAAGAACGATATCAATTTGAAGTTGGAGGAGTTGCAGATCGAATCTTGAGAGATTAATTAATTAAATTAGCGTAGAATTGTGTGTTTTTCTGCTTGATTTTTGCGTTGAGCCATTATGAATCACTACTGCTTGAAACGATGAGATGAGCTCATAAGGTTGAAAGATCGTGCGAATATTCTGAAGATTTACTCTGTAGCATATGGTCTAATTGACCACTGTAATAGAATCGTTAAATTAATCATCTTGGAAATATAATAATTAATATACACATTCATTGATGAAATACAAAGCTAGATCTGTGCAATAAAATTAACTTCTTCATTAATTATTTTTGTCCTATATGAAATTAAAAATAGTTCCAAATGTCCTAGATCCTTGAAACTTGGAACATATAGAGAAAATAGCATCTAATAACAGTGTGTTAAATTTCAAGATTGTATCTTCACCCAATCTTCTTATATCTTCACCAATTTAGAAAATAACGCCTTAAAATTGGAAGATCTTTCAAATTCGGATTTTCGAAATATTTTTTTTTAAATATTTGCATAGTTGTCTGATTAATTAAGGTCTTGGAATTCAAATGATGAATGATTATTATTAAATAGTAGTGAGTCATTTTGATACTGAAATAAATCTGTACACATATAATCAATTGATACAATTGACCCTATATTATGTACAACCCAATAAAATAAACTCATCTCATTAGTTCGATGAGATACAACATGATTGAAGCTGCTTGCTCTCATTTACTCATATAAAAAGAAATGATCTAATCAATAAATTCACCCGAGTAATTATTTCATTAACAAAAATAAAATTATTTTCATTCTACTAATTTGATGAGGTTCAAATTGCTTTTAGTCGCCGTATAATGAGCGACCGTAATCTGCAGATTGCTTTTAAGATATACTGTAATTTCTGAATGGATTTTTTTCCCTGATTTTAATTATGAAATGCTAGCCCTCAATTCAATTACCGATGGAAATATGCTCTCTTGCTTTGTTCACTCAACAGAACACTCTTTCATAATCACATTACGCTATTTGTTTCATTTTTTCAAAACACAAACAACATAATTACGACCATCAAATATTTACCCGACGAAATCTATTAACGAGGAAAAAATTATCCTGATGCTATCGGAAAAAAATTCGCACATGGTCCGAGGATTCAGTTTGTGGCAAACAACTTCGGACAATAGCAAGTTCACTATACTGAAAATTAATCGTAGACTTGAGTGGCAGACTGGGTTCTAACAACAGGTTAATGTCGCGTGAAGCCAGCATCCACTTGTTTCATTTGTCCAGAAGCACCCACCCCCTAGCAATTTTGTAAACTTTTATTTCATCCAATCCTCCACTATAAAAATCTTCAACCTATTTGATTAAACTTGTTTGTATAAACTCCTACAGGGTGTCTCAGACTTTCAGGAATTGGAAGCTCCGGAGGAGCTTTTCTAAGAATAAAAAGTGTGGACCAGACCAGTCGTTCCGTTTGGTCTTACTTCCAATTTTTGGAAGCTGTGCCACCCTGCAGATGGCTTTATCCAAAAAGTATGTGTCTGAGATGTTCGAAATATAAATTCCGAATTTAATATTGGCAGTGTGCTTTGGTTGGCAGAAATGTGTCGTAGAGGGCGGGTGATGTGCGTTTCAAAAGTCATTTGCAAATATAGAATTGGACGGGCATATCCGCACATATCCCATCGTATTGTCGATTTGCGATCTTTTGCTTTTCATTTGCATTGCAAAGTAAGCCGCAATTCGGCGCCCCGACACCAGAACGTATAAAACTTCTCCCGGAAACGGCGCCCATGGGACCATGGAATCGGTTTCCGGGTTTAGATTGAGTGAATTTCCCCACATCCCGCATGATGATATTACCTATACACGCTCTCTTGTTTAATTCCATTGAAATCTTTAAAGCGGCGGTCGGGAGATTGCTATTTCTATTGCTTGTGTGTCCGGCACACCTACCATCAGATTATATATTTACCATTTCCTCTCTATCGCAAAAAAAACTGACTATTTGTCTACAAAAATGTAGTAGACAAAATTAATTTGCCCAATAATTGTATAATAAACCCTCTACGACACTTCTGGAATTTTTCCTAGAATTATTTATATTAAAATTAATTAATTTTTGATAGTTTTAATTAGCTCAGATTGTTGAAATTTGGAACAATGATTTATTAAGCCAATTGGTACAATCGTTCCAAATTTGAAAGTTGTAACATAATTTTTAACAATTTTATCAAGTTTAGGATACTCTTCTAACACCCCGTCCACAAAAAAATACTTCCAAATGTCCTAGAAGCTTGAAACTTAGAACACATAGAAAAAGCGTTATCTATTGAAGGTATGTTAAGTTTCAAGTTTGTAACTTCATCCAAACTTCTTATATCTTCATTACAATACACATCAATTTTGTCAATTTGTTAAAAATTTATTTTATTGGTTGAAAATCAATTTTATTTGTTAAAATTTTGCTCTTATAGTGGTCGAGCCATTCTAAATTTCCATTCCTGTGCAATTTAGAGTATCCTTGTATCCCAAACTATTATTGTTTCAGTGTTTCAGTTTTCGACCGCAATCCAAAATCTCATAAATAACGTCTCTGATTATACGGATATTTCATGCACCCCTCGCTCGCAGCATTTTACATTTTTCTTTTGGGAGTAGAATGGCTCTTAATTTGGGCAACATATGCTTGCTCATCGCCCACCCTTTGACCAAAAGAAGAGGACGTTGGTTTGGTGATGATGTGCAGTGGCCTCGAATGAAACATGGCCTTAGCTTTTAATTAAGAACCCACTAAATTGTAACATATTTAACTTGGAATCACATGAGTGACTTGCTTTTATATGCTTGCGTTAGTGCAGCAATGTGTATTTTTGGTGTACTTATCCTTTACACCGAACAGGATAACTGTCTAAATTTAACTTAATTAAAAGATATATTGGCCAAGCACCAGTCTCTTCTATTTTCCGCATAATTGCATTTCGACCAAAAGGTTCTTGTTGATTTTCCACTCGCAAGAATATACATTTATGGATGAAGGAAATTCAAATTACAAGGAAAATAGTGCCAAATTAAATAAGTCAAAATTTTAATCCAATTTCTGCCTTATTCGATGATTTTTTTAGAAAATTATCATTATCTTGTTTATCAAGTCAAGTCGAATGGTTGAAGGCAAAAGGACGAAATGTTTGTTATGACGACGATAAAGACAGGAATCAAAGTGAATCCGAAATTGGTCAAAGCTATTGCATTTTCCAGTTATTGAATCTTGGATATACAATCATTGGTAAAATCACTTTTACGATTTCCTTTTCGCTAAATTATCTCCTCATCGGTTAAATGAGACAAAAATTGTAACTAGTGAAAAGTTTCTCTACGGGAAGCCAAAACAGAATTAATCCAATTGGAATCTAATAGCCTTTTCCTTTATTTTTAAAATAAATATTAATCGCTTTTAAATTGATTTATAGTAAGTCATTGCTAAATTAATTGTCATTTTTACTCTTCAATATATTTATTTGAGAAGATAATCGATACTAAACCCTTATGATCATCGCACCAATGCAATATTAAGCTGACAATAAAATAATTTCGATGCAGTAGATCAGATTATAATGATAACAGGGCTTGATTTATATCAGTGATAATCCAATATATTTATTAGCTTGAAAACAAGAGGATTAAACAATAATTTCCGAGAAACATTTTTTCAATTTTGATAAAAACAAAAATCAATTGAAAGATTTTCTAATTAACTTAGATACCTATAGATTAAATCATTTGGAGTATTACGGATAATTATACGTATCGCATCAGGTAGCTTTCATGCAATCCTCCAGAGGAACGCCATGAAATGCACCCCTATCGCTATGCTTCTAAATTAACACTCCGTCATTCATTAGCAACATATTTGCGTTAATTAAAAAAAAATATATATAAAAAAGTTTTATTTTATTACTGTACGAATCAAGATAGATTATTCCTTGTAAATATAAATGTATACTAGTTAGTTTATAACTACAAAACAAACTTTTAAAGTAAATATTGGTGTGTGTGCTACCCCTAATCTGACCTGGCATAATATTTAAGACCCTTATCGTAAAGCCACTATCATCAAGTAAACGCATAACACGCCATATGTGTGTTTATATATTTTAACCCTTCTTTTATATGTACATGGATAACGTGCATTTCATTTGGAAAATGCATTTTGTTTCAATTTTAATAATGCTGATTGTAGAATCAAGGAATTATATCACTTTTTTGAATCGAATGACAATAAAGAAATATTTAAAGGGGTTAAATAAAATTTATTTCTATTCAAATTGCTTTAAAATGGATGAAACTATTAATTTTTTATATATTTAATATTATTCTGGTTAACAAACAATTAATTTATGCGCTTTTAAAAAAATATATCACGGTGCTCCAAACAAATTTATTTAAATATTAATTTATTTAAATAAATATCTGATTTAAATACAAAATATTCTATTGTCAAATGATGTTGCTATAATAATATAAAACTTAAATTATTATTATTATTATTATTGTAATTAGTTACTCATAAATGCATACGAAAACGGAAGCGCTCAATGTCAAAAAAATCGCTATATAAATAATAAATAAGCAAATCATTTCAGTTATTTGACTAATCTGGAGCAATGTTACAATGGAGCATATTTCTTTTAATTGGTAATAATTTTATACCGTAAAATAATTCAACTAAAAATATTTTTTCAGGTGCGTTTGGAGTATCGTCCTTAGCTCAACCAGCATTACCACCAACTGTAGCAGGAGTCGACACATCCCGTCTTAAGGCGATGGCCAAAGAAATAGCTCTAGAGTGTCAAAATAGCACCGGAGCTTCAGATGAGGACTTAAGGGCGATTAAAAATCGAAAACTCCCAACTAGTCGTGCAGGTTTATGCATGTTGGAGTGCTTCTTTAATAAAGCCAAAATAATGCAGAATGGTAAATTTTATAAAGCCGGTATGATTAAGACGTTCGAACCAATAATGTTGTGGAATCCGCCAAAAATGAAGAGATTTATCGAATTGGCCGATCAATGTGAAGGTGAAATTGGTGATGGTGATGCGGATAAATGCAAGAATGCTAAATTGGTGGTGGAGTGCATCACGAAAAATGCGAATACTTTTGGGTTTACTTTGCCAAAAGTAGCTTAATGTTATCTGCCTATCAAAAATTTTATTTTAGATGAGTTTAGATTTTTCTAGTTGATGATAAAATTTTATATTGGAGGATTAAATAATTTTTACAGCTTCAAAATTAGATAATTCTTGTTATCCATTCCTATAATATAAAATTAAATATCTTAAGAATCTACAATTTTATTAATTTTCTTTTAAAAGACAATCATTTTAAATAAGCGTATATTTAAATTTCCATGAAAAAATATTGCAATTACAAACTGAAGAGTATTTGGAACGAAAAAGCTCCTTTAAGCACAAGTTAAAAATTGCAAAGCTAGCGACGTGCAATAAAAGGCGAAATCAAGAGGTGTTAAACTTTTCTTTTTGAAGCTTTAGAAGGATTTGTTTGAGACGGAAATTTTAAGCGTTCACTAAAGAATAAAATACATATTTCACTTTCTTTCAGATAAATCTAAAAATATCAAAGCTTTTACGTTTTTCATTAAAAAGTTGTTTTAATTGTCTCATCCTTCGCTCCATGGAAGGATAATATTTCTGTAGCGAGATAATAATTTTCCATTTTGCCTGTCTATTTAGATCCCTTTCTTTCTTTTCGGTATACTACTATAATATAAGCGTAATTATTTGCAAGAATTCCGTATCTTTATGCAATGAAAGTATGACATTTATGACATTTTATGTGTAAGAATGCATTAACTAGCTGCTTTTGTATGCTCGATGACAGTTTTGATGATATTTTGGTTGGGCTGAAGACAATAATGGGGATTAAAAGACAACAATTAGACGGTTATGGAGTGAGATAGACAAAGGGCACACTGGTGTCGTTTCCCACAGGATTACATGCTGATTCACGACGTCACAACTCGGCGCCAGGGATTAGCGCGGATATACCACCACAAAACCATTATTATTATATAGGAACAGATATTTCATCTAATTCGCGTTTCTTATTTATTTATTTGGCTGATTATTTTATTTTTGTAATATAAAAAGATATTTATTGAAAAAAGCTATAAATAATTAAAGCTGTTAATTTCTAAAAATGCACTTTTTTGTACGTTATAAATAATTAGATTAATTTTAAAATAGCATTTTAAAAATTAATTCAAGATGATGAAACATCTGAGCCTATCTCATGTACTTATCTATATTTTTTCAAAATAAAAATTATATTTATCAAAATTTTATTACAAAATGTTATGAGGATAATAAAAATAATCAAATAAGTAAAATAACTTAAATTGCAATTATTTATTTTTAGATTTCTTAGAACTATGCAATTAATTCCTCTTCATCAAGATTTATCGATAATATCCCCCCCAAAAAATAATTATCTGATTATTTTAATTACAAAATAAAATATGTATTGAAAATCACATTCGATTTCCAAACTAATGGATATTATTCATCGAAGTTGAGTATAGAGCGCTCGGGTTAAATTCAGGCGAGCTTTCAAATAAGAAATCAATGCAAATTCGCCATCTAGTCAACTCGAAAGCTACCACTAGAATATATAGCCGCAAGGACTCAAGGACTAAATTCTAAACTTCAAACATTTTAGCGGGTTTCTCATAAAAGGCGTGTTCAGGATTTCATCCAATCACAAATTGTGTTTCTCCCCACTTCAAAACCAATTCTATCTATTGAAGATGAAGTATAGCTGAAAGCTCAAGCTGTATACTGAACTGAAGAAGTCGAAGCTCAAGCTGTATGTATTGAGAATTTTAACAGTATAGAAAAATGTTGAGAAAATCCGTTTAAATGAAAATATGCAGTTTTTTTAAAAATAAATGAACTCAAATTAATATTAAAATTATTTAAAAAAAATATTTACATGTTTTTTTATATGTTTTAAGTTTCTTTAGAAAGTTAGAAGCCTCAGAATTATTTTTATAAATTTTTTTATTAATTTATTTAATAAATAATCCAAATTTTTTGGCAGGACATGCAAATTTTGCCTAATTTTTCCCTGAAAAATAATCCTAAAATTTTCTCTCCGTATCTAAAATAAAAATCCGTTTAAAAAACATTTACAATTTCATTCATTGATTCAATTGTTCCGACTAGGCGGTGCTTTATTTGAAATACCCGCCCGCATTTTCCCTATCACACGTGTCCTTAAAGGATCTTATCGCTTGAATGACAAAAAGATCCTCCCCTAACTCGAAAGCTCTAAGCTTATCACTTAAAGTGTTCCAGTATCAAACAGTTGTCTCCCGGTTCTATGTTCGTCAACACATACACACACACACACACACACATGCAAACAAAATCTTCCATCTAAATGCATATTTTACATTTGCTACCCTTAACTAAAAATTATCAAAGTTAAATTATTAGTGACGAAAAACTAAACAATTTTTGGAAGTGTGCCGGATTTTGAGTGATGATAACTTTAGAGTAGTTTTGGAAAAAGCGCAAAAATGGCATTGGAATTAAGTACGCATGCAATGCCTTTGGACTATAGCAGTGGCTCGAATAGAGAAAGCTCCGGGAGTCCGGTGAACGTTTCCGGTTCTGCTCCTTCAAGTCCGCCGGGCCATAGTGCTTTCACTATCGTCACGCCGAAAGGACGAGAAGGTAAACTTAAATAATTTTTAGTTGATAGTATTTTGCAAAATCATTTCAAATATTAAATTTTGTCATTTTATTGAGGATAATATAAAAACAGGCGATTATTGTGCATGATGCTCCATTTTTTCCTTATCAATATCGGTCAATAAAGTTGCCAATATTTTTATGACAGTTTTGGATTTTCAGGTGTAAATCATTTTATATAATAGATAAACCATAATTATTAATCCGATCGGAATGCGTTTATTTTTCGATTTTAAATCCTATACGCGTTAATTTTTTTCTGTACGATAGGATTGGATAAAATACCATTCTTTTATTCCTCAGCCATTAAATATTGAAAGCTATATACCAGTTAAAGCGATTTATTCGATGTAGGTACATAAAGTTGAATCTTTTACTAATTCATTTATTGCTCAAAAAGAAAAGGGCAAAAACGAGAAATCTATACAATAATAATAAATCCAATATTGGCAAAAGTCGACGGGCATGCTGTTCGAATCCCACAGGAGTATCGCATATCACCTGACACCAAATCATAATTACGCTCAACTCAAATCCAAGACGAAGAAAAAAAATCCAAAAACTTATTCTCATGTATACAGAAATTACTATTTAATTTTTCTAATTTGTCAAATATTATAGGGGACAATTTGTTTGAATTAATTCGGCCCAGAATTTTGATGCCGTCAAAGGATTTATCCCATTTTCGACAATTAAGCTCGTACACCGGCTTAATTGATAGTGTGCCTAGTCATCTTTTGATTTTCCGACAAATTCATTTTAATGGACCGTTCTATTAAGATTATGCAAAAGAAGATGACAAATTTTGATTGTAAATAATTTTCTGAACAACTTAAATAATTTTTCTGAGTGATAATTTGGTCCGCTGTGCAAATAAAATTTATTGATGGTGTTTTTGTTGATTTTATCAAATTGATTATTTGGCAAATGTGTGGCAAAGGCGGGTTTTCAATTTAATCAAACAAATGCGCGATAGGACAAATTTTCATATCAAATAAGCGCCATCATCATAAATCGGCAAATCAGCCCATATGTTGTATATTATCTAAAAATAATTTAATATGCATAACTGCATTTTATTCAGGCTGTCGCAAAATATCTGAAACAATTCTCAATAAATCTAGAAACACCTTCAAAAAAATTAAAATCAAAATATACATTCGAGCGATTTTTCAAAAAGCTCCAAAAAGCTCCCGTTAATTTTCAGTTTGCATTATTTGGGACTGCTCGTATAATATTTTTGTGCAAATTTGATTTGAGTTTTAATAATCCAAATGATGGACTGAAAAAGAGCGAGGCAATGTGGAAAACTAATTATTTTTTCGTCAATTTCAATTAACGCCAACAAAATGCAATCTAGCGCTTCACTTCAAAGAGAATTCGATATAGAAATCAAATTATTTCAGCACTCAACTCTCGGAATGATCTGCTTTATCTCTTCATTTATCATTTTTGTAATCGGTGCGCGTTCATCCCATTTACTTCGATGATGATGATGATTTCAATTCGAAATATTTGACGCCTATTTTTCGATTTAAATTCTGCATGAAATTTTTAAAAAGTTGTTTTCTAATTCGCTGGAAACGCGACAACAATTAATTATTAATTGAATATTTCCGGTGACGCACATATTTATATTTAAATGAACTACAAAAAATTCGGTTCGAGCGTCGACTAGACGTATAGAAAAATTAAATCTTTTTCCGTTTTTTTTTTGGTCTTAAGTTTATCATATTAGTTGTAAGATATACGGAGCTCATCCGCCGGGAACAATGACTTATGCGAGACATATGCATTAAGTACAATTTTTTGCTACATTTACAACACAACAAATCCTGTAATGTATAGTATATATATTTTTTTCAGTTACAAATAATATGTGTAACTGTAATTTGAACATCTGTAGTTACTTTTTCGAAATGCGTATACTCGCATGTAATTTGATCACTAATAATATAGGCATATGGGAAACACTCTCATTAAACATTAAGATTTATTTTTATTTGTTTATTTGGTGGAGGAATCTTTTCCAGTTGTTTCAATTGTGCAATGTATCAAATATTAAATATTGCTGAAAGAATAAAAAAATCTTGAAATAGTGGTTTTTGAATTATTTTGACTTTAAAGTCGAACTAATATTTTTTTGCATTTAAATCTTAGATAGCTGGATTAGTAATCTCGGTACAGAAAACTCTTATCAGATTTTATTGCTTTGTTTTAGCTATTTTATCGGTACTTCAATAAACCACATTAATGCAATTTCTATGTGTCATATCGTTTGATTTTAAGACCTTCTAAAAATAGGTTTGTTTGATGATTTGATATTAATAATGACTATCGAGAAAGGAAAATAATAAACTATTTATAGCTCTTCCTCAGTCAGGGTCCTCATTTAATACTATTACCACAGATATACATTACGAGTGGTCATTTAACAGATAATCCTCTTTCAATTTCCCATCCCGGATTTATATTATGCTCCTCGATTATTTACAACAATAAATAATAAATGTCGCGTTCTTTTCGATTTAATCAATAATATTCTGATTGCATTTTCAGCTGATCGAAATGGATCTGCACCGCATCTACCACAACCATTCCCATCATCTGCAGATATTGCAACTTATTGCAGGAACTTATGGGGGACACCGATTATACCTGGCGGACCACGATTTTTGTCCTCGTTGGCTCATTCGTCCGAACAATTGCGAATCAAAGCAGCAGGTAACATTTTTATTTATTAAATATATATGAAGCAAATAAATAGATTAGCAAATTGTGTATTGGCCCATACGCATGTTATGCCAATATATTCTGTTCTTTTAAAGCAACAATCAAATAATAATTTATGTTAGATTAAATGTGATTTACAATCCGTAAAGCAATCCATCATTATGACATCGATATCTGAAAATCCCTGCATTATCGGTCCTTTCAACAAAACCGCTATCTGGAATAACGTCTGGTTGGATAATCCTTCAGCATACATCATATCCTCTCAAAAATCCAACATTACAACAAACTTGTTTAATATTTTATTACTCCGAGCATATACTTTGATATTTTATAACAACAAACCATCAGCTGCTGTATAAGATGTAATTTTTATAAATTTACATTATTTTTATTTAATAATAATAGTCAAACAAGATAACAAATATTTGTTCATCGATCGCGCAACAGTTTTCTTTTTAATTGATCGATTGCATTTTCACATAAAATCATCAAAAATATTTAAAAATAAATTGTAAGCTAGCTTATAAAAATTATGATCGTATTGTGGATAAGTGTTTATAACTAAAAAGTGAAAAATACGATAGAGATTTATTGGTTTTCCTACTATCTTTTCCAAATATGCTTTTATTTGCAAAACGCAATACAAATAGGCCAATAAAATAACGGTTACTTCAAAAAGGTAATCTATTTACGACCTGATTAATCTTAATCTGGCTATTTTTGATAAAATACTAACAATCATAAAAAAGATTTGGCCCACAAATTGCGCTATAAAATAGAACCTTGTAGCACACCTTGTAGACAAACAAACTAATGAGGAAGATTACGATTAAAACCAAAAAACTATTAATCAATCATGATCTAATTAATGCATCCGATTTGTTAAATACTGATTAAGCAACAAATTTCAGCAAATCATAGCCACTCATATATTTTGTTATATCGGGAAAACAATTTATCGAAAAAATCATTTTGACTTTCTCAAAAAAGTCTTAGGAGGCTCCCAATATCTTATGGTACTTGAACGGAGCTGCGCGAAAGTTTGAAGAAAGAAAGGGCCACACAAGTCGCGATCATTACGTCATTTCCGAACCGGTGCTTCGCGGTGACCCCTTTATTAGCCCTCAATGCGTTTAATTAATTGTTTGAATAGTGACCTAAGTGCCTTCAACGAGACAGCTGACAAACAGCAGAGCGCCACGATTTACTTTACTCAATCAAGATAATTTCTATGATGTATACATCATGAACTCTTCGATTAATTGAAAAACATCAGACTGAAGATTTTATTAAGTCATCTATTAAATCTATGATCGTTAATTATATCTAGTGAAATTAATTGATTCAACTTGTCAGAAACAATTGCGCTTGGAAAGTTGGAACTTTTCAAAGCGCAATTTATTTAATTCGTCTTAATTACAAAGATAAGTTTACTTTATTTAAGTCAAAAAATTATTAAATAAAATTAAAATGACAAATATCCAATATTTTAGGTTTTTTTGATTTTTTTTTGTAATAAATTTATAGTTTTTTAATAGTTTGTTCAAGAAAAATGACTAATATGATAATAGAGCGCGTTTTATTCGATATACGACAAAATCAAATGATTAATGTTTTAATCCAAAGCCACCTCTATTTATATTTCAATTTCCATTATGTGATTGATTATATTTACTTAATTAGTTGAAACGTGTAACGATGTAATAAAAGGGAAAATTATAAGTCTCGCTTAAATGTTAAATTATTTGTTTCGATAATTCACTTCGCTGGCACCGTTTATTCAATAGAGTAATGAAGTATAATATATTCTTTTGATAGGTTTCACGAATCATTAAGTTATGACCGAATAGTTTAACAGGGGTAATTCTTAAGGGTAGTTACCCCCTTGTTCAATGTAAATAGTATACATGCCCTTGTTCATTTATTCCAACACGATACGCGCGCGTACCAACATAAAGAATGGGGGTGTAATGTGTACAAGGGGTGGCTTTGAATAATTCATCGCCTTCGATGCACTGTGACAGCTGTTACTTTAACTTCTCTATATTATACCTATATCTTTATAATGCATCTTGCTCTATGCTTTTTTAAATTTATTTTTGCCGCCAAAATAAATTTATAATTCCAAGTCTAATTACTTAACACAATTCAAATTCGAGTAGTGAGGCTTAAACTTAAATCCTTTGAACTTATTGTGCATTCGAGGGATAATCTTAAAATTACAGTGAAAAGATATGTAATTTGATTTCTGATTAGGCAAAGCTTAATCATAAAGTAGAAAAGAAAAAAACTATTTTCTCTATGGGGGTGATAATAAATTGTATAAATCAAATATTCCACAATTCTATGTTTGTTGTGTTCTCGTGATGTTATTATATGCATTCATGTCCAATGCCAAGTAATCAAAAATTCCCACTGTGACAAATAAACAAAACAAAAGTAAACAAAAATGGCATTTTTCAAACAGTGATTAAATAAAAACATAGTTAGAATTCACATTTGTGGTTATTTGCTCGAAATGTTTGTATACTGAGACGGAAAAATTATCATTTGCTTTAACACAAAAAAATCGAAAATTATGGTACAATATCTCATGAACTCTGGCCTTGAGCGCTCTATGTTAATTTACGTTACAAATATAATTAAAAAAATTATAAAGCAGAATCCACGTACATGCACCTAATGAAATGGTGAGCAATGAACTGAATCCCGAATCCCACGTGTTTTGCAAAGTGTAAATTGCTTGTGCCCTGGGGGTACGCGCAGCAATCCAGCCCTCTCAATTAATGCGACAATGTTAAAACCCGCCCCCTTCATCTCGCTTGTGACACTCGACCGCGGTTATTACCGTCATTTATTAACACACTGATAAATGTCTCGCATAAACATTTTGATTAATTTTTTGATTTAATTTCCCTAGATCCAATTAAGTTTGGCATTAGTCGACTGGTGTCCAAATCGGACGATGAAGAAGACCGCACCGACAACAACAACCTGAAACGCTACCAACATGAAGAAACCTCGACTTGTTACAGTGGTGACGAATTGATGTCACCAAAGTACAGTAGTGAGAACCGATGGGAATCTTCGTCACCAAACCGACCAACTCCTAGTACTTCACCGGAATTGGAAGTCGACTCCCCGCCGCATTCGCGCACCAACTCCCCATCCCCACGACCATCGCCTGTCACCACCGAAATCCAGAAGAACGAGCAGCAAAGCAAAAAATCTGAAGCGTTCTCCGTCAGTGCGCTCTTGAGGCCGGATAATCCGAAGAGCAAATCCGACACTCCTTGTTACCAAGAAACCATTTCAGTTACCAGATCTTACTTGTATCCGCCCTTAGCGGATTTGGTGAAAGAGCAACCAAGCAATCATCTGTTTCCAAGGAGTTTTGTGCATCCCAGCTTTTTCCCACCAAGTCTCTATCCACCCAAAGATGGAGATGAGCGGAGTTTTCTACCGACATCTACTTCTTTGTACTTCAGTGCAATGGCAGCTGCGATGGCCAGCAATCAAGCGGCCGCTGCAACTCCTGGTCAATATCCACAACCACCTACCACCGAAGAATTGTACAGGTTACGACATCATTTCATGAATAGTCCTGTTTCTGGCGGTGTCCATCCGCATCATCATCATTTACTGATGCGACCGGGGATGATGCCGTTGGGTGATGTTTACTCTTGTATAAAATGCGAGAAGATGTTTTCCACGCCGCATGGCTTGGAAGTGCATGCCAGAAGGTCGCATAATGGGAAGCGACCTTTTGCTTGTGAATTGTGCAATAAGACTTTTGGGCATGAGATTAGTTTGAGTCAACATAGGTGAGAATTCTCTTCCTAGCTTTTGGGCAACAAAATTATCTCTTCTTCTTGATCAAATTTTGACTAATTTGGTTTAAATTGTTGCAGAGCTGTGCATAACGTAGAAAAGGTATTCGAATGTAAGCAATGCGGCAAATCTTTCAAAAGATCCTCGACTTTATCCACACATTTGTTGATACATTCAGATACCAGACCGTATCCTTGCCAATACTGCGGGAAACGGTTCCATCAGAAATCCGACATGAAGAAGCACACCTACATCCATACTGGTGAGTAAAAAAAGCATTATAGATGATAATTTGCTGTTGGTAGCATGTGGCGTAATCCTGGTTTTCGATATAAGAGCGCGACCATTTGTTGTTCTAATTTTATTAGCACCCCAACAGACTGGCTACTTGCAGTTAGAGCAATCCCCCTTTAGCACACTGACGAACCCTCATATCAAGTAGCAAATTATAAGAGTATCTTGTCCCAAATGGGATTTGAAAAATAATATTAATTCAAACGCGAGCGTAGTTTAGACTTCCATCCAATCCGCAATACAATAAAATAGAATGGTCCAGTTTAAAAATGTACCATAAATATTATGCGAGGTCTCGGCGGATGGAAAGCAAAGTTGGTGCTAAAACAATGTATAGAGAAATAGTAGTAAGACTAAAGCCAGACAGGGTTTATAGTCTCTTAGGGTCTGTCTTGAATTTCTTCCTTTTTCCTATACGCGATGGAGCGAAAGTAAAACAAATACGAGACACGTTAACTGAAACGGAAATTGACGTTCATTAAGTATAAATTTTAATATCGAGTTATAAATTAACAGCACGGAAGCAATATTGGTGTTTATATTTGATGCTATGCTACAACCCCTTGTCTCCTTCACCAAGCAACCCTTTCAGCAGCGTCTTAGTGCGCTAAGCGCGTTATTAATTGCCGACGTGGCTTACCAGTGAATTATTTACTAATTAGACAAGGCACGGGGCTATAACTTAGCACTTGTTAACAACCCTTGCGGCTTTAGATCTACGACTATATGTTGTGACTATTATTATACAACAAAATTGGTTCAGGCGCATTATTTCGACCTGAAAGATTCTCGGAACCCAAAAATTAATTTCGTTAAACTGTTTGGTTTTGTTGATTGTCACAGTTGGCTGCTGCAAATGTGGAGTCAGTGATGACTCTCCAGCCCATTACTGGCACGCTCCCACAAACAAAAGAGCATCGGGTGATGGCCTGAGGGTCCTCCGGTGTCGAGTTACCGATAGGATCAGCAGGCCCCCCAAAAACATTAGCTGTCGGGATTAGGAAAGCCAATAATGATAATTCTATTAGTATTGAATTGTAATCTTGCCGCAGCTGATTCTCACGCTTCACTTCAATTAGTTAGTAGCATCCAGGATCGATAGAATTTAATAAAATCGCCATGCCGGCGATTGCCATTTTACAATCAGCCCTTGGGAAGCGATTAAACAGATTTTGCGCCTGCCCCGGAAATTAACAACTATAACAATAAAAACAAGGGCTCCGCCGACTGCTAGGAAAAAAGAAACCATCCACTCCGGCTCTCGGAAAAATACGTGCCAGGAAAGTAATTAGCGATATAAAAATCCGCCGAGACTCAGAAACAAATGAAAGTGTACGCCCTTCGAAATTGGCCAGGGAATGGGAGCCTCACTGACAGAAAAAAGTGACACTTTCCATGCAGGGCTTTTGCAATTAAACAGGACGAAGTGCAAAAAAAAACGGAAGAAAACGAACGCAGAAATTCCAAAGTGCGATTCATGCTTGTATTAATTTGCCGGGCGTCCTGATGTTATTTTTTTCCCTCTGGCTGGATGGAGAAGACACAATCAAAATTACCCTTCGAGAGATGCCAAGGCAATTTTTAAAATGGACTTTTCCTTAATTACGCTTTTGGACAAAGAGAGGAGGCGGCAAAAAAAGTGTCTAATTATATGAAACACGCGGAGAAAAGGACGTTAATTGATTTGGTAACGAGGAAAGAATGCGGAATAATTTTCATTTGACTCGCAGAGCGCTTATTTATTATTTTGATGAGGCAAGGACGATTTGGAAGCTTGAGAGTCGGATGGAAATCATACATTTGAAGCTAATTAAATTATTATATTCGATTGCAGGGACTTTTTATGAAATTGAATTTTAAAAAATATTTTTTAGACTTTAGATAAAATATTGAAGACTTAGGGAAAACAGGACGATATGCATGACAAACCTTAATATCCCTAAGTATTTTTAAGGAAAATCAATGTAATATTTTCACTCCCGAATCAGACATATGACGTACTCTGTATTATTACATATATGACGTCGTTGCTTCACGGTAGCGCGATTCCCTCAGGAATCGTGACAATTAGAGAGTTCGTTTAGGGACCACTAGGAAATATTTATGAAGGACAGAACGTGAGAAAACACTCCATATCGTATAAAATACAATACATGTGCGGAAAAAAAATCTTTATCTATGTATTTTGTTATTATTTGTTGTGTTCCGAATTCGTCTGTTGTTTTAAAAAGCCCGACGTCGCCTCCACCACCAACAAGCCGGGGTTCGGGGTGAGTGTTATTTTTAAAAACTTCACCAACCTGTACAGAATCAACAGAAGAATAACACTTGTTGTATATCGACTACAGTTCGAGCAAGTGCACATCTGCCTTTATAGGGGAAGCTGTGAACTAAACAAAACAGAAAACACCCTTTTTGTTATATTACTACCCTTCAATTCACGCTCTACGTTCTTTTTCGCGTCACATTTATTATCCGCAATAGAAATGCAATTTATATTAATTGTTAACGGATTAGAAAAATTATTCACGGATCGAAATCGTGTCGGAGCATATTCATACGGCATTATCCAGGAATTCCAATTCAGCCTTCGAAACTATTCCGTCCATTTGATTTATGGAGCGCAATAATTAATAATGATCGAGTTACATTTTGAATCCTCACGTAGAGATTTGCGAAATGAGCGAAATATTCGTTGGGATTTTTATGGCAAATGCGGTCGAAGCACAAAGTAGGAGTGGTTCCCGAATCCAATATCCTGGGGAATCTTGAACATTCCATTCCACAGTGTTTTCTGTCCGCACGACCCGCAATCCTGGAACTATGTGCCAGCCAAAGTCTGTTCTCAAGAATGTGTCCTCTCTGTGATATTTGGCACCGAACATTACTCAAACCCCGAAAACTAGATTTACTTGGACAGAATTTTAAATACCTCTCATGAACTTATTACTTCGCCAAGAATTCCTCGAAGCAATCGATCAATCTTCGAAGATCCTGTCGTTAAGTCAAATGTGAATTTTAATCTATCATCATTGATTACGGGGGAAAATCGTGCGATTTTTCGTGATCTAATAATGTGACTATTGAATCTAAAAAACTGTTGAAAAGTGTCTCGTCCTTCAAAGTTCTGAGAAGAAGTGGATTTGTTGACAAAATAGAAGAAATAATATTGTAGAGTACATGGTGTAATAAGTAGTTAAATGGAGCTAAAATCTGCCAGAGGCCCTTTCCGGCGTTCAACCCTCTTAGAGTAATAATCGTAAATTCTATTAAAACATAACCACGGCGCGCGAAATCTGCCGCCATTACTGGCGATGGTTCTATCTTAGAAGAGTCATCTGTTTTATATCCCCAGACATGCGGAAGCGCATATTGCACAAGTTAATATAGACCATTATATCCTTGCAGGATGGAAGCGGCGCAAGGATCTGCTCTCCTATAGTCAATCTTACTGAAAGCTTTCCCAAAAAGCCATAATGTTCAATTATTAAAGTCTATAGCTCATAGAAGTCGTTTTTAAGAAATTATTGCATCATCTTATCATCCTTTTGTGACCCCGAAATGTATTTTTGATTTTTTTCCCTGCTTTGGCTCATGCATGTCTTATTCCTTTTTTCTTATTACTCCCAGTGCTTTTTGAGATTTATTACCAAGTGTTTATGAGCCACATAAAAGCTAAATTGAATTCAACAGTCTACAATCTCATACCAATCAAAAATAGTTTATTTCCTCTCTTCTACTCTCTCTTAATGATATTTTTGACTCAACTCAATCATTTCGACCACTTTGCCCAAATAGTATCTATTTTATTAGAGTTTTTTTTTGCAACATATTGCTCAAAGGTAAAAGTTGTAAAAAAGTAATCTGTGAGGTCATTCAAGATGACCATAACCCAAAATCAGCAGCGTTCTCCCAAAGGAAACATAAAATTTATGGCTGATTTGACATTTCCTTGAGGATGGACGCTGAAAATCACGTCAACACTATATCTCATATATATCATCCCTACAATTCTTATAGTTGACCATCTACACTTCGTAGACCCAACATAAAATCTCCAGAAAAATGATTTTATCTGGACGACCTCGTTTCGGAAAAAGGAAAAACCTTCCATGATTTATTGGGAAAAATAATTGATGTTCCGTTCAAAAAAGGGAAATAATTGAATTGTTCGAAAGCAATCCAGCAGGAATAACACTTGAACGAGACGCTCTCGATACGACCAATCAGGCCTGCACAACACTTGAAGCACCAAATTTAGATTGGCCTCTGGCTAAATATTTTCTTTACTAACACCGGGATCAAAGTTTGGATAAGCGTGGAGCGCGCTTCGAACCACATCTACAATAATGGATTTGTTTTCCTTTCTTTTCCTCACCTTACAAATTATAAACTCCATCGGGATTGGAGCGCAACTATAAAATCTTGGCAACGGAAAAAGCTGATTAATTTTGCGCAACGAGCGCGCTATACCGAATCTCAATCGTTTGTCGATAATCTTACGACGTGTGGTGTTCTTCATCTTAAAGAGCTTTCTATAACTTACGTGTTATCGATTACTATCAGTTTGCGGCAACCGTGATTCGTTCAGTCAGTTCAACAGAGGCCCCGCCCGTGCCCTCGTGTTGCTATAGGAACCAGCAGGTCCTCTCCTCGACGCGCAAGATATATAAAAAGCTCGAAAGCTCGCATGCCACTCTGATTCCTTTCTAATGATGTTCTCGTTTGTTTCAGGTGAAAAGCCGCACAAATGCACGGTGTGCGGCAAGGCTTTCAGCCAGTCCTCGAACTTGATCACCCATTCGAGGAAGCACACCGGCTTCAAGCCGTTCGCTTGCGACCTTTGCGGTCGAGCTTTTCAGCGAAAAGTCGATCTCAGAAGGCACAAGGAGACTCAGCACACCGAACTGCGACCAATTGTCACATAGTGTCAGCAGCCCTATGGCGGAAGCAGCTTGATTCCTCCATGCTCCAAAGATAATGTACAAAATCATAGTTTACTAGTTGATGGTAAGGCAGGATTTGCGGTCGGCGGCACTAATATGGACCAAATGATGAAAATGCATCCGGCGACGCCGTCGGTGTTTAGCAATCATTGTTGGACGAATTGATTTGGCAAACCAAAGACTCGGTTATAGATTAGAATATTATTATAGACGTTTCATCTGTGATTTCTAGCCATCATATAAAATATGGTGCTATAACTCTAATTTTTAAGTTTGTTTTGAATATGACAAAACAAATCCTGTACTATATATTTATATACTATGAATGTTAATTAGGTAAGATCCATGTGCAATTAATCATAATATTCAATTCATACAATTTGTTTTAATTGGAAATTGAATAAACGCGAACACATATCATTAGACTAGCAAAGTGCGAATATTTCACTAAATTGAATTGTATGAAGACGAAGAAAAAATGGAATAAATTCCAAATTGCTGCAATGCTGTGGGCAAAATCTCGCTGTTTCCTTCCTGCAAAACAGAAACGACGATGATTTCAATCCGGATATAGTTCGAGGCGCAACTCTGGTTAAAAATCAAGTTGCTCAATCAAGGAAACCTACTTTATATTCCAGTCGCATTCTGCACTGTTGTAAATAAAGATATGGTCTCTACGCGACTTCTTCATCATTCTTCTTCTCTCATTCCATTACATATACACGAAGAGCTTTCGTTTCTGGATTCAATTTAAATATCCACCCCGACTAGAAACAAAGTAGATATTTGCAATTTGGAATAGTGGTAAAAATCCGCCAAAAATGGAAAATAATTGTTGTCGAAACGAAAGCTCTATATTAAATTATTTAAAATGCGCAAAGTGTGATGTCAATGTAATTGGATATTCCCAAAGCGGATGAAGGAAGAAGAGATCCCGACATTGGAACGCCAGGTTTCTGGTTACAGGAGTGTCGACATCAGCATCTCCCCACTTTGTCGTCGTCATAGACGCTGGGTTGCTCTCTGAAGCCTCCTTCTGAAACCCCACAACTGTCAGCTTGTATTCTCTTAACCATGTGATTTGCGCTCTCAGTTTGCTAGATTTTGCCACGAAAGCTCAGCAGCAAAATGGATTTTTTCCTCCTTTCCTCCTCCGTTTTTTTTCTTCTCTATTTACTTTTTTTAAAACTAGGAAGCCATAATAACACGAGATTATATCATCATCCAGTCATCGACAAATTCTATCGTTGTACATATTATTATTATTATTGATACTAATAAGAGCTTTAAATGTTTTCTATTTTGGGAAAATATTTTTATATGTTACTAAAGCTAATAATTTATTATTATACACCCACCATGTTTAAGTTCCTTTTTTTTTAAACCAATGATATTACAATGAAATAGAATTATATTATATTATTGAGAAATATTGTTATTTTATACTGTATGTATTATAAATAGGCGTTAGTAAGTGTTAAATGTATTATATGATGAAAAATACCTAAATGACTAAGCAACATGCTAACAAAATTAATAAAATGATTAAATGAATATTTGTAATAAGGCACATTTTATGTAATTAATTGTAATTCAGCTTTGTGAATGTTTCACACGGAAACTTTTATTCTTTAATCTATTACACATATTGATGAAAATAAAAATTATGTGATGCTAATGTGTTATTTTACTGAAGTATTTCTCATAATCCCTCAAAAAATTAATTCAAAACTCAATCAGAAATTTGATACCTGGAGCCTGTTAATCAAATAAAATATCAAGTAACACCAGATATAAAAGAAACACAGCTACTAGAATAGATATGCCAAAAAAAATTGCATCTACCAATTAAAATCAAAATTTGAGGACCAAAATGATGAACATTAACCAAAAAGACGACCAGAACTTTAGAGGAGATTTTAAATAATTTTGAATAAAGGACTAAACACTTATTAGACTTTAGATTTTCTAAAATATGATCTTGTAACCATCTTAAGATCTGAAAAACCCCTAAGCAGACCCTTGAGAAAAATCCTGAACTTTATTTCAATTCTCTTAATATCCGGTTGGTCCTTCATCCTTTAGATGCCTTTTGGCACAGAAGGAAAAAGGTATAGAAGCCAGCGAATTTGAGTGAAGTAATGATGACAATTACGGGTCACGTGACCTATAATTATCACTCAACGGTCGCAGTGTTATAGCACTCGAGGGAGTCACTCGCCGAGGCCCCAACAGAGGCTCCATAAGACACGGCATCACGCAATATACCGTGTCGATTCTCTCAACCCGCAACTAGTTTTTCCTTTTGCTCCTCGATGATGATCCTATCCTCTCTATAAAAAGAAAACTTTATCGCCCACATAGACACAGAGACGACCAATTGATACGAGTAATATCTTATGATTTAATTGGATTAGCTCTGGATGGAAGCGAATTTATTCAGTAGAAAGTGAAGTGAAGACATGCAGAGGCAAATTGAATTCAGTTGTTGGAAATATTTAAGGGTGTGGTGGTGTGGTGTAATTTGCGAGAGGCAATGCAATGCGAATTTTGACGCTTAACGTCCAGCAGATTGACCGTCGGGCCAGACTCGTTGATTGTATTTCCCCGGGGAGCGGGCCCAGGCCACTGGCCAGTAGCACCACACACACACAACACACACAAAGCGAGCCTTCGATGATATGATTTGGAAAATCCTGACGAATTAGAGTCTCTGCTCATCCCCAAAAGGTTTACATTTTTCCGTTGAATCGCTGAAACTCTCTGTCAGTTTCCAATACTTTATCTCTTTTGATGATCCGTTTCGATTAGAAGCAGGATTTTTACGTGGAATCGAATTTCGCTATGCTAAACATGGAATAGTATTTGTTTTATTTTCGGAATTGAACGACTTGCAAATCAAATTGCTTATATTAGATCTGCTGAACTTTAACAGTTAACTTATATCAATATTCAAAGGCTTTCTGGCTCAAGACATTTGCAGGGAGCAACTTTTGCAGATTCAATTTATTCTTTTACATAAAGTTACTAACTCGATTATTTCAAGCCAAAAGTATTCTAGCTACTTTAAATTTTCATTTAACTCCTCCACTTTCATTCCAAAAAAATTGGACATGAAGAAGAATGTTTGAAATTATAAAAGTCCTGCTGAAATATTAATTGGAACAGTGATTGTGAGTTATGTGGTAAAAGCAGCTACATGACCACGCCAAGTGGAATCCAGTTTGACCAAAACGACAAAGTGTTGGATCTCACGCAACCACATGGATTGGATTTTCGTCCAACTTTTTGACAAATGGAGTCGGATAATTTTCTTGCATAGTTAAAAAATTGATGAGATCGCGAAGGTAAAATATCGTTTACGAGCAGTGCGTTGATAATATTGATGGTTTATTTTGTCTAGTAATGTTAATTGATCAATAAATGTGGGGCCGTTAAGTTTTACTGCTGGAACTAAAGAATCGTTAGTCAAGCCATCATCCGCACCACCACATCACATATATGTCAATATCATGGATTATTTAAAGCAAACGTTATAGTTATACGATCTGTAAATGTTGCTTAGAACTTTTATATGCTATAATGACCGTCTAGCGATCTATGAACTTTTTAATGGGAAGGAAAAGCTTTTTCAATAAATTATCAACTCTTCAGGAAGAGTTGAAATTTTAATCAAAGTGCTATTGGAGGAGGAATCGAGATGGTAATGGAATACTGTGCCATAAATTTTAATGCAAATCATATTCGCATTAATGTAAATGAGATTAGAGATCATTTAGTGGAGAGAGTCAGTTAGTGAGAATAAATTGATAGGACACGAAGGTATAAGTAAATTGTAAACAGAAGCAACTCAGCATCATAGCGACATTCGAGATGCTAATAGAAGACGGATCACATCTTCACTCCAGCATCCGAACCAACCCCTCTCTATCTCGAGCGAGATGTCGCAGCGTAGCGAAAGGCGGACTTTAAAACTCCCTTATATACATTTTAACATCCCCTTCGCGTTCGGCTTGCTTGCTGAACACACCGCGGAGACAGATCGCCGTTCACTATTCTCAAATTATATTACCACAACTCCAGATGTACGTGAGCCTATTGTCAAATAAACAAATAAAATTTGTATAATGTTACACATTTTAAAATACACTTTGCATAATGCACTCTTCTTCACCCACACCAACGTCTTGGCTCTAACGTTTTACCGAGAATGTGATCTGGTTTATAAGCAGTTTTCTCTTCTACTTCTGTCAAAAAAAAATTTTTTTTTTGAAAAAAAAACCACCAACAAGCTACTACTTCACTAAAAATACCGCAAATTAATTATAAAATGCGTTAAATAATTTATGTTTTATATTTTTTGAATTAGAAAATTCTACATATTTTTACCATAACTTTCAAATACCAAAACCATGTTGTGACATGTTAAACAAATGAAGACACATATGTTTCTAATGTTTTCAACATTCTTTATCAGATGATACGAATTTCATTAATTTCCCCAAATATAGACACGCAACTAGCAAAAGTGACACATTTTTCGAAACCATTTGCATAACGCCCTTAACAATAATATTATAAAACTATCAACCAGAAATCCCAGCGGTACATAAAAACACAATTTTACAACTACGAGTATATAAATGAATAAAAAAATAATAAACAACCGACACCGCCTTCACACCTAGCTAAATGATATTTTAATTAAAGCAAATTAACAGGATGGCCAAAATATTGGGACCGGAACGTATAGGGCCAAATCGCATGCTACAATATTTATGTCGGAATAGATATTCGGAATTGAAGGAGCAATTTTGAAAACACGCGTACAAAATATTAGTGTCTCCAAGGACTTGGTACACCATAAAATATGAAACAAAATTCATAAAATTACCAATCCTGTGCATCTCATCAAGTGCTATGCTTTTCTGATGGGTTTCAATCATCGATATTATTCAGCCGTATCAACTGGAATGATATCTCTCCATTGGCGTCCACCAAAAAATTAGTTTTTAATTTTTATTGAAGATAAGTAACAAAATTTGTTTGGGACAGTTATAAATCTTATACCTTGAATAAATATTAATTAATTTTGAAATTGATAATTTGAAATACGCCACTGGTATGAGACATTTTATCATTCTAAAATAAGATGTAATACGCGCGACAGAGTTTCGCTTTTAGAGTTATTGAAAAGCTCGATCGCATATCTCGGGTTGATAGTAAAATGGGCGGCTGTCCTTACCAGTGCCAGCGATGTCCCAAGAGAACATAAAAGCTCGTCATATTCTTATTTGGACATCATCCCTCAAGCACATCAACTTTTTCTCCACTTCTCGTCAAATACTTTATATACAAGGTAAATTTACCTACTCGCCAAAATTTCAGTCTACTGACAACCCTTTTCAGTTTCTGTAATTTTTTTTACTAATGACAGAGCTTTTTCAATTTTATGCCAATTTTTCTAAAAGCTTTAAAACTAATATTGTTTAAAATATTTTTGTTTCAGTAATTTTCAGTAATGAAACCTTATATTTTATTTTATCATTCTAGGGCTTTTTTAACACTAAAGCACTTTTCCAAAAAATGCAAAACTCTTTTGGAACAACTCGAACTCCAGACTGTATGAAAATATTTGCATAAAACTAGTGCGCTCCTAAATAATTTGCCCTTTTCAGTATTTTTCAGCTTTAGAATTTGGTAGCTATTTTCCATGAAAACGCGTTTTCAGACGACGGCCTCTGAAATATAGCAGCATAATAATCTTGGCTAGATATGGCCACATATTTATAAGGTCGCCACTTTGTCATGCCTGAAGTTTAGATTGGATTTTATAATAAATGTGCTCTTCTGCACGCCTGAATATATATTTTGGCAGCCGCAAATTTACTCTCCACTCAGAAACAACCCCAATGACAGATTTAAAATGCGATATTTATTTATTAACCGTTGCAAGCGAAATGGCTCCTCAACAAAGAGCGGAAAAGGTCAAACAATAATTGGTCACTGAAGGACTATTAGAACATGTTGGCAACCGGAAAAGATTCCACCCCTGCGACCTGTTAAAGAAGTACATCCGGGCAGTTTAAGTGCCACATTCTTCCTCCGCAATTTCACCTTTTCGTCTACTGGTCTTTTCGCATTTTAAACGGGGAGCGAAATTTTGGGCACAAAGGGCGCTCCATGGCAAGTATTTTCATTGGATTGTATTTTGCAAGCATTAATGTGTGGTGGGCAAATGTGGCGTGGTAATTTGTTTTTGAAAATGTACCCTTACGAAACAAATTTGATTTTTCTAACGGACATTAAAATAGCTACAAAACTGCTATCTTTAATCATTGGTTGATGGCCAATTGTAAACATATAATTATCCTTAATCCGTATAGTCCTGCGAGATTAGCATTACTCCTCGTTAAAATTCCAATTTACGATGAAATGTTGAACAAGTACGATCTGGTAGATCAAACATCAAAAGTCACTCAAGTTAATAAAAAAACATCGAGCAAAACATAAACAAAATATTTATAAATGAAAGCCTCTAATTAATAAATCGCATAGTGACAAATTATACCCCAATATTTCATGTCAACGGTATGACACCACTGGGAGATGGCATGTACATCTGAAAAGCGGAAGGGTTAGGCCGAACTCCAAAGAGACCCTCCTATTGGCATTTAATCTCAAAAGTTTTTTTTTTTATTTTAAACACGAAAGGTTCTACCTATTTAATAAATTATTAGAAAGAATAGCGCTGGAACGGAAAAGAGACAAATCCTCTACCATTATGTAATTTGTATTTTTTTTAACAGTATTGGATAGGAAATATTATAATGGTTTTGAATTTAATCAGGACGTAAAACGCATCGTATGTGAATGTGTGTGATAACGTGCTGTCATTCGAAAAGAACGATAGGGCCTACGGGATGTGCTTGTTTTCCCAATAGAAATATTGTAAATTTATTCGCGTATTTCTATTATAATGTTATTTTCAGCTACATTATATAATACGACACACTGCATGATATTTCCGCACAAGCTTATTGTATTAGACAATAATATCAGAAATTTAATATGAAAAATCCCATGTGTGAACAACATCCTTGTAATTTTCTTCCTCTCATCTTATATGGGGAAATATTGCGGAAAATGAGCCACCTTACATTTTTCCGCAATACTTTGCTCCAATAAGAGAAAATCTTTAATATCACAAGAAATTAGATTCATTATATAAGATGCTGTTCAAAAAATTAGATATTTTAGAAGAAAATTAACGGAAAAAAATTTATTTCTTTCAGGAAAAGTTTAGATTTTAAATGAAGACAAATATGAGAAGAAGAACAAAACCAAAATCAAGTCCAGGATTTTTCATTACAAACCAGAAAATTAATTTCAATCATATAAATTAAAATAAAACGTATATTTACATATTTATGTGCAATATAAATACATAAAATTTCCATTTGGAAAATGGGCTTCATAATAAATGCAAAACCGGACAGTCAAAAGGAAGAAGAGAGTTGGATGCATATGTAGTAAGTTGCTGGTCAAAAAAACTAGGCAAATATACAGAAACCACCCCCATACCATTCGAAAATGGACCCCAGGACGAGATGTTGAGCCTCTTGGACGTGACAAAATCTCCACAGGGAGTTTAAAACTGTTCTTTTTTGGACGAGGGCTGCTTCCACTTTGTATTATACAGAAGGGCGGATTATCATCATGCAAAATATATTTAGATGCATGTCATAGGAATTTATACAAATCATTTGTTCCATTCCTTTATTTTATTTTCGAATGCATTACATTCGAGTGGCAAAGTACATCAAAACTGGCTGAAGAGGACATTAAGAGGTAAACTTATTTTAAAAGTATATACTCAGTATAAAAGTGATAATAAAATAAAATTGTGCGGCCAAATATATTGGTCGTATATGTCACATATGCCGATAAAATGCAATAAAACACACGACCAACTCAGATGGAACTTAAATATTTGATGAAATTAGATTTGGAGTTTAATATTCTCGAAAGCCAGCCGCCGTAATCATTCTAATACGCACACGTGCGGAATTTCACATAATTGCTGCTAGAATCTACATAAAAGCAAAATATCGCTAAAAACATGATCCAGATTTTGAACTGGAGCGAAATCATGTAATATTAAAATAATTTAAAGCAGCGACGGTGGCTGGCTGAACAGCCATAAGTAATGCATGAAAGCTCGCGACATAAAATATGTCTCCGTTTATGCAGAAGAGGTGGTGGCTTAGGGGTGGAATTCTCCAGTAAGCTTTCTAAGCACGCGGGATTTGTCATAAAACGTTTTGGTATGGCACCGAAATGTTTTGCAGAGGTCAGCAAATTTCCTTTCCAAATACACTCACTCCATCATTTCGAAAAGTTGTGTCTGTTCAATATATTAAAAGCTCCTATCAAAAAGTTGTCATATCTTTGTATATCGCAAAATATCTATTTAGGAAAAGAGAGCGTCCCAAATGGCCTGTTTACCAGTGGGACATGTATCGGTTTGCCTGATATAGGTTTAGCTCCACTGAATATGTCATGAAGTAAAATGACAGACGCAAAACTTATATACATATGGATTACAGCTACGTGATAGACTCGTATTTATGAATATTCTATGTTAGTTCAAAAATATCCGTTTTCTTTGACGACTGCCGAAGAATACCTGAGCGACATTACTTTTGGAAAGATATCGAAATCATAAACTGTGTATTTTATCAATTCGCTATCCTAATCTTAGAGGAAACTTTTTTATATCTTCCACAAATTTAATAATTAAAAAGAGAAAAATTCTAGTATTTTGATCATTTTTGAAACTCCAATAAATTCAAAACCATATCCATTGTTTATTTAAGAGCATATGGAAATAAATTCCCAAAAAATAATGATACTATTAAATTAAATGCACAAATCGATTAACGACAATAAAATTGCATTTTCCATTCATCTATAAAGCCCCAGCTTCATTTCGCCCGGAGCGCAAATAATTAATGATCCCCATTACACATTACACCATATATATTTATAAACAAACAATAAATAAAGAAGCATGTATACAGTGTGTAAATGCAGCTTTTGGTTCACACTATGCTCCAACAAAAGACCCCCGTGATTGCCGAAACGGATAATCCCATGGCTTACAAGAACGATTGACAGCGGATCCAGGGCATTTCACCGCAACAACAACAACATACACACTCCCTTTCAAATCGCTTACACTTATTCTTTCGCTTATCCACCCACAGGCTCGTCAATATTTACAAGGTGTAATTTTTTTTCTTCCTCCATAAATAACTGGATTTCAGACTAATTTTAATTAATAAACATGCGTTCTATGACACCCATTAATCATTGTATCAATATGGGGTGGGTGGCCGTAAGGGACATTCGGTATACAAATACAATATGGGCACGGATATTTATGAACAGTCACTGAGGTATGTAATAATCTGAGGCTGGATTTAATTTGGCGTACTGATTTCACACTGCCTCTGCAGAACAGTAGTTAATCACTCTCCCAGTTTCCCCGTACGACTTTACTCGCCCATCCAAATGGCAGTGCAGTACGATCATTATTTTCGAAAATCTACTAGAATTTCAGCTTCAAAATTTTATAAGAAACGACTCAAAAAACCATCAAAAAAGAATCCAAAAGAATTTTAAATTTAACAATTTGCAGGAAATACTGATCTAAGATTATTTACAAATTTGTACAATTTTTTTGCGGACTACATTTCTGAGCAATGAACGGAATTTTGTGATAAAATAAAATTTGCAGTCAACATTTTATGAAATACTTGAGAAAATCCCTGCAAAATTGCAGTTTTGTCCAACATTTTATGTCTTGTATATTTTTTTTCCGGCCTTTAATAATTTTTTTGCGGAGCAATGCTAATAAAATCTTGTTATATTAGAAATATAATTCTATAGAATCATCAAACACATCCAAAAATATTTTTTAGTCGGCTAAATTCTGCCCGAATGAAGCGCTCCAAGCAAAAGCTCACATTGGAGCTTTTGCAAGATATAGCGAATTACATAGTTCTGATGGAACATTTGCTTGATTTAAATTGATACGAATTTCTTTCAGTAATTTAACCTCAGTTATCCAAGCGAAAGCTTCATTAAGATTTTGCAGGATGCGTATTTCAACGTGCCGCCCCTGTTCATTTGAGCATTTCTGTTCCGATGGGAGTCTGCATACCTCCCGGAGATAACTAGCTTCATAAACAGCTCCTGATAAATGGGAATTCTAGCATGTACATTCCCTGCAAATTGCATCCCAGTATTGCATAAATTGAACCCGATAAACTATCCTAACGACTGCCACCGTCTCTTTCTCTATATGACTCTCTCAAAACCCCATATCCCAAAAACCCATCAATTATTTCGGACACTAATATAATCATTAATTCGAATTATTTTGGTGGACGAAAAAAATTGAAAGGACTTTCCACAGCTTAATGATATGTTGTTTATATTTTAGTTGCAAGGCAATCAATATGGGAAAGTTAGCGTGAGTGTCAAAGGTTTTATAATTAATATGTTTGGATTGTTTAATGTAAACAGAAACGGTTAAATGTAAGAATAGGTGAGGTAATAATTATACGAGAAATATAAATTTTTAATTATTTTGTGTCATGGAAAAGCTATATTTTTATGGCTTATTCTTTGTATTATTTTCTATAGAGCAAACTAATATGCTGAACAAATATTGTACGAGCGGGTAATTATGTCGTTTTTGAACTGTTTGATTCAACCCTTACACTGACCATACGCACAGTAATTAAATTCCACAATTATATGAGGAAACTTATTTAGCAATTATAATATTTTCCTACTCTAATCGTAATAATGATAATGCGAGGATATGCATATGCTGAAAGATTATTATAGTTGGGTGTATTATGAAATGGGGCAATTTTCAGGAAAAGCCAAACATTTTACTCGGTTTGCTTCAGCAGCAATGCCGACCAGCAGCCAACGCCAAACAAAGTAAACAAAAGTAAATGAGGAAATGTTTGAAAATGAAGTGGCTTAATGCGAAGTAATCATAATAATCAACAGTAAAATAACACTTAGTTTTAGGGAAATTATAATAATAAAACACACAGTATATATTTAAAGGGCCCTCTTTCAATTAGCAAACGTGTATGCAATTATTATTTCGTCTTCTCCAAAAAGGGTTATGCGTAATAAAAAAAGGAGCTTTCATAATTATACGCGTTTCTAAGTCAACTCAAACCATTTCACTATTAAGTAAAATTTGCATCATTACTTAAATTAATTAAATATTTAAATAAAAATTTGGAGCAATATGACTTATAGAATAAAAATCAAAATTTTGAATTTCCTCTCAAATAAAATATCCAAGCTCATTTGCCTAATTTCTTTTAATAAATCCAACGGTCGTTGGTTGAATATGTGATAATGAATGGACGAAATAAATGTGCCTTGTGAAAAATAGATGAAGGCAAATCCAGAACACGGTGTATAAAATATACACAATTAAACAAAGCAAACGAGTTGGATTTCTTCCGTTTTTCGGGGAGTAATTGCTCTGGCCGTAATTCCTGCATCATGCATATAAATTTGTATTTTAACAGGCGGCGGACAATTAGAATTTTAGAGATACTATAACACGTATATGATTTGCAGTTGGCAAAATGTTTGCTTGATTAATTCTTTACTATATTACTTGGTACGCTTTTCCACTCGAAAACTGACATAAAATTTTACACATCCATTTTAAACGTGTTTCGCTCCTCGTTCTATTTTATCCTCTTATATACTACTGTGCGGCACCTTTCCATTTTTGCACCCGAAACTGTCTAGAGAATAATTAAAATTTGCATATATTTGATACACCTATTTATATTTTAAACATCGAGAAACTAATTAGAAAAGGTACACAAAACTAGTTGCGAGAAATAAAGAAACTAACTAATGGGCACACGTTTTATATTTTCATCTACATTTAATTCTGCCATTTTTTTATCAAATTTTTGACCGTGTGCTAAGCCACTAATTTTACTGCCAAAAGGCTTTGGATGGAAAAATCAGCATATTTAAATAATTCAAAGCGCGCACGTCTTGTACTATTACAAATACGAACATTACAAACCCCTTGACTCTTTGACAGAACATATAAGTTCCAGTCCAACAACAAAACGCAATATAAAGATTCTGAAAGATTGCTTGCCATTTTTTTCCGCAGCATCAGTCTACCGAATTGACTTTTGAAAAGTTGCATCAAGACATTGCAAAAAATACAAAAGAAGTTTTAGAGCTAAAAAACTTTTCATTGATAGTCGAATATTTTTATAGGATTAATATAATAAAGCAAATTTGGAATAATCAATGAGAATGATGCGAATCGAAGGGGTGCTAAATAAAGTCCACACAGTTGGGACAGTAAAAGTTAAGACGTTATACATATTGATAGATCAATTGGATTCGAAACGATTACTCGATAAAGACAGCCCCCGGGGAAACAGTTTTGTATAGCATAGAGGTATATAACCAGGGTGCGCAGTCTATTGGGGTGATCCATGGGATATTCCCCTGTTCTCTCCCAAAGCATTTGTATTCGCCCTTTAGCTGCCCCGGAAAATCTATTACATGGCCCAGTCTATCTAAGTAGGTGTATGGGTTTTCTTCCTTTTTTTTTCATTGAAATATTGCGAAAAAAGTGCGTGGATAAAGACCGTGAAAAAGACAAATGATGCATTTATATTGGGGCATTAATAATAATTTTTTAACACGTTTGAAATAGTAAAAAAATTATTAGTACCCATTAAAATTAATTAAATCGACTCGAGTATTAATTAATAGGAATTAAATTGGTTTATTAGTGGTTTCAGCTGTTTTATTTTTATTAGTAAAATAGTTAGCTAAGCTTTCCCGCATATTGCTTTTTTTTTGTTTTGATTATGGTGGTAGATAGGATGATAGCACAAACATGACGGAGTTTGCCTATGCGCTTGTTCTCATCAAATAATTTCATTAGAGTTACTAATTAATTTAATTCACAAACCCGTATATACATATTGTTTCGATTTCACCACCACCAAACAACGACTCATCAAAAAGTTGTCTTTGATTCTATAAGCAAAGCTCAAAAATAATTTTTTAGATAATTTTAATTAAGATCTAAGTCGTAGAAAAAATAAAATTTGAATTACTTTTATAAGAAGTTAATTTTGAGCAAGAAAAAAATATCCCATCGACTTCACCAAATATTTAAAAAATATTGTTACTGAAATAATTTGGTGCAGCGCGATATTTTTGTCAGTTTTCTAAAAAATATTTATTTTCAAATATTTGAAATATATTGAACCCTCCAATTTAATTTTTTAATTGCACGATTAAAGTGATAAAAAATATTGTGCAAAGTAAAGAGACGATAGATGGTTTTCACAATGTACGAAAGTAATCATGTAATGAGTCGAATCAATCGTAACTCGACACCAATCAGTTAATAATCCTGATAATGCGTAAACAAGCCGAAGCCACCCCCGGGTGTCGAGTTTATTAGGTTAGGCTCTCCACATATCCACCTTTTGTTGAATTACCTGATGCACGAGCGTTAATGAAATGAACAATCTATTAATGGCTTGCCACTCACAATGCAATCCATTTCTATATATTGGCTATTTGTTTTTAATTTTTATAAGTCCAGCGCCAATAAATCAAAAATGTTATGCGGTCATTTAAAAAATGATCGGCCGCCAATAGCGTGAGGAATCTCTTGTTGCATTAATTTTATTAGGATGGGCCTTTTCCAATTTAAATATCCCATTAAGCAGATTGCCAGAGTCTGATATCTGGCGTGCCTATCTGTTGTAGAACAATACTGACGTGTGGCACTATATGCAAATATAAGAAGATCCCCTTCATAATTTTTTTAATGATGTGTTCAATATTTATATATCACGAAAAACACTCACACGAAGTTAGTTTAACTTTAAGGACATTTCTCTTAATTTGGTCCAAGTTCTACCAACTGGACAGTCTCTAAGGACATCTAGTAGTTTTCTGCACGCAAAATTCGAATACTGTGTAATCTTATAAGGGTGCGAAATGGTACCATTAACTTCGCAAAAAAATTAAACTGCAATGAAATCCTTCTGGCATAAAATAATAATAGTAGTCATAGCTTATAAAAGTATGTCCTTTCACAAGCACAGGACAGAACCGATCCCCAGATCTTTGAGAACAGACAGATGCTAGTGTGGAGGCTGTCTGTAGCTTGTTCATAGTACTTCGTATATGCAATAGCAATCGAGCTGTAACCCAGTGCAATGATACGTGCCGCCCTAGTTGGCAATTCTCCCCGGTGTGTTTATTCCAACAGCACCCCCTCAACTCTACACAATGTCTATAATTATGTCCTAATTATTGTTATGGAATCATAAGAGTTGTTAGTCAACAACGCACGCTTGTCACTTCTTCTTTTATAGATGATCTGGATTTATGATTCTATGGCATTATATTTTTGTGCGAAATTTACCATATGCAGTTTAGTCGTCTTAATAGCGATTTAACAACTGTTAAAAAATATGCAGAGTGCCAATTTGCTAATTAAATAATTTAATGCACGGAAAGGGTGCTGCCTGTTTATAATTTCAATATACAAATAAATAAGCGTGGTGCATGCAAGATCTATATTAGAGTGTATGTCTGTCTGTCCTTGTGTTTTGATATTAATTTACTCGTATAGTCAATCTGTCAATTTTTGTGTAACATTTGGCTCTATTATTATTGGTAATGCCCATAAAGATGATAATCTGCGCTATTGAAAGTGGTTGCTTATCTAAAAGGGTTGCAAAAAGCCACCACCAGATACGCCCAGCAAAATTGCTGAATGGCATTGTGAAGCTTTTGCAACTTAACCACAATATAAATATTTTGAAAGTACAAAGACAAAACTTGGATGGAATATTTCGACTCCACCTCTTCCATTATACAACCCCTTTAACGATGTAAATGCGTACATCGCCATAGGCTGCTCTTTGCAATATATATATCATATATCTGAACTAAGCTGTATTTTGTAAGCCATCTGGCCGACATCAAACGATTTTATGTAGATTTGCAGTTAAGAAAATAAAAAGTTTAAAACAGTGCTTAATTTGAATTGAAGCATATAAAGAAACCCAAATATATACAAGAACTTGAATAAATAGGTAGCGATGCTGAAAAAACATAGCGAACGCCAAATTTCGTCCATATTTATGAATGAATGAGCAAATTGCTGTTTCAAATAATATTTACGACAAAAAAAAATCTAAGCAAAAACAATTCATTCGCTCTAAAACGTGCATTTCCTGCAATCTTACACATCCTGCGAATAAAAGGATTTTAAAGTGGTCAACAATCTTTATAAATATGATTATAATCGAGATTTCCTCAACAGCGGCGCCAATAAAATGAGTAAAGATGAGATCATGCCGGATCGTGACTAGCATCTAAAACTCCTTTTAATCAAGCAAGCTCCAGCAGCAGCATCCGATTTCAAACGACACCGGAACACATCTGCCTGCAGAGTTCACTCTACAAATTACTTCAATCTCCAAATTTACAATTTGCTTTAATTTAGACTACTTAAGTTAAGTGGGAGTTGCAAATGCGAGGGAGCGTGAGAAATTTCTCAAGTTTCCAATAGTTTGGGAAATTATCAAACATAAAATCCAAATGGAGCCGCAGTAAAAAAGAAATGTGTATCACAAATCAGTGATTATTGCAGGATTGAACTCACTCAGTATGTTGTGATAAGCGTTTCGAAGGAGAAGCTCGAAAAAATAGAAGTAATCCTAGGACGTCAAGGAAAGCGATAGATGATCTAAACAGCTGCAGGAGCGTCGATTCTTCACACGCAGCTTCAAAATAACACTTTCTTCATCCTGCAAAGAGAAAATAAATCTATATTTCCAAAAACTATTCAAGTATCCAAATGAGTTAAGATTGGGCTTATTAAGAAAAAAAGCAAAAGTCGAGTTTGTCACTCAATTAGCGTTAACTCAAATATGGTAAACAATGATTTTGTTTTACTACAGACTGGAGGCTGACGTCATTAATAAAATGGCACTGTTTAACAATAAAGTAGGCGCCATCTCAATTGACGAGCATTTGTTTTTATTTCCAGCGTGCCTGGTTCGCTCTTTCAAATGTATAGTATTTACCACTTGATTTATAGTGAGGGAGTTAATTAAAATTGATACTTCCTGACCGCAGGAAGACGAGTAGTCTCGTTTAAAAAGAAACAATATAAACGATTATGGAGCGTTTTTATTGTTTTTCTGTTTTCATTTTTTATGGCAATGGAAATAAAAGTTTTCGTCATTAACGACGTTATTTTGCCCACATACGGTTTTTTCCTTCTTGTCATTTCGTTTTTGATGCGCCATAAAAATCATTTAAAATTATGTGGGGTTTTTAAGGAGTTGTAATGATTTTTAAATCGTTGATGAGACCCACATCATTATCGCATCGCTCTCTGTGCGCTTCTAATTGGGAGCTTTTTTAATTTTTTAATAGTTTTCGTTTAATTTATTGTTGCTTTGATACTGGAAATCTCTTTTAACAATTTGGGATCGTGTGGGTCGATTAATTTAAACAATAAACATAAAAGACGAAAAAGAAAAGCTAAAATAGGGGTATATATTTTGAATGAGCTATAAACAAGAAAGCACAGTGTTGGAAATTGTAAAATCTTAGAGCTGAGGTTTGTCTGGAAATGGTGTGAATGTACAGGTGCTATTTTCTTAGGTCCTTCTACTGTCGACCTGCCAAACGCACTCTCAGACAAACGCCCGCAGATTTATTATTGTTCTCTTCTGCATTTTGGAATCGGAAGAATTTTTGCAATTTAGAAAATAGAAACTATACTGTTTAATTTAACACTAATTTTTTAAACAAGGACAATCGTTAATATTTTGAACTTTGTCTTTTAAGCTATTAGCGATAGCGATACAAAAAAATATATTATTAATTATACAAAATCTGTAAAGTACTCTAATACCCAATAAATATTATACTTATGTTGTTCCTTGTAGAATTATAAAAAAAAACCATTTGCTTTGTTTCTAAAATTAATTAAACCAGCTAATTGTAGCCGCAACATAACCAAAAAAAAAAAAAAAATTAAATTTAGCGGCGGACCGATTTTGTACAGAATATCAAAACGAATACATATTATACGTAAAACGATTCTCAAAAATCTAAATAATACATGTAATTGTTAATTATCTACTAATATTAACAACAAACTCAATTCTTTCGCTACTGAACTGAATTATAATCATACTTTACCTAAATTAATGATTCCGCGAATTTTCTATGTCATTCACACAACACTTATATTAAACATTAATTAATCACACTAACTAGCACAATTTAATTACTATTCACCGGATTATACTTAATTTTGTTATTAATAATTGGCTTTTAATTATACTGACGCCGCTAAACTTAAAACTTCAAATAAAAATGGACGTTCACTCACAGTGGCGACATCAACAAACCAATAGCTGAACTATAAAACTACCCCAAAAGCGACATCTGCATTTTTGACAGGTCAAAGTTCATCAAACTGAACGTAAACATAATTAACCCCAAAGTTGAAAGTCGATTTTAATTAACAAATTTATCTGAATGTGTTTTTGTTTACGAAATATAAACATGTGCTGATTATTATTATAGATAGATAAAGTAGCCATCACATGTTCGTAGTTGTTTATTAGAACAAAGACATTTGCATATAATTATTATAAGTTAAAATTAATTAATATAAGTTAATTAATCTATTATTAAGTTTAAATGTTTACATAATGAAGTGTTTAAATAATATAAATTCATTGTTGGTGCTAATCATATTGGCTGTGATTTATCCATGTCTACTTGCGTACAAACCCGTAATTTTGCTCCATGGGATCATGACAGGCTATGAAAGCATGGAGCTAATTAAAGCACGCATTCAAGAGGTACATAATGCCAAAATAATTTAAAATATTTAACTAATTCATTAATTTGCAGAAACATCCTGGCACCGAAGTGTACAACATAGAAAACTTCGGAGGATGGTCCAGTTTGGACAACATGTGGTACCAAGTTTCTGGAATCAGTGAAGTATTAGCTAATATAAGTGCCTATCATCCTGAAGGAGTCAATCTTTTAGGTAATTATGAAATTATGATTAAATTCGCCAACAATTGAATTTTAGGCAACCACCAATACAATCAGGTGTGTTGCGAGTTGCTCATTTTAATTTATAATTAATTATTTCGTAATTAAAACATTTTCAGGGTATTCTCAAGGAGCACTTTTGGCTCGAACTCTGCTCCAAGCCAATCCGAACCATACAGTACACAATTTCATCTCATTAAGTGGACCACAAGCCGGTCAATACGGAAGTAAGTGGCATTTAATTTCAATTTCAAATCGAATCAACTTATTGTGTTATTTCAGCGCAATTTTTGCATATGTATTTCCCCGGGATAGCATTAAAAACTGCCTTTGAATTATTTTATTCCAGAGTTGGGCAACATACGTCGATAGGGAATTATTGGAACGATCCGTATCATCGTTCCTTGTATTTTAATTATTCACAATTTTTGCCGTTTGTTAATAATGAATTAACATCGAGCAGAAGTCGAGAGTTTAAAGAAGCGCTTACTAAGCTTAATTTAATGGTTCTTATTGGAGGGCCTGATGATAATGTCATCACTCCATGGGAATCTAGGTGAGTTTGAAATCCAATTTATTGGCGGGATTGAGATTTGAATTTTGCTGGCGCCATCTATAACATTTCAAAGGAACTATGTCGTTAATTAATTAATTTATTATTATTTGTTAGTCAATTTGGATATTATAATGAGAATGGAACAGTAATCAACTTTATGAATCGAAAAATCTACAAAGACGACTCAATCGGATTGAAAACGCTAGACTCTAAAGGAAAATTAAAAATTGTTACTGTACCTGGGATAAATCATTTCATGTGGCATTTAAATATGTCTATTACGGATAATTATATTTTGCCTTATTTAGATTAATTAAATTAATTATACGAATTAAAAATACTCAATAGGAAATACCAAAAAAAAACTTGGAATGTTTACAAAGTTTTTGATTTTACTTTAAGGCTTTAGCAGAATTACCAATAAACGATTTATTACTATCTTATGATTAATTGTTAATATTTCTTTTCAAATTAAAACATTTATTAAGAATAATTTAAATTGAATAGCAAGGAATCTATAATAAAGTTAAGTGATTCAACTCTAGAGGGCTCCACGTGTTGCTAGTTGTTGCGATTTGTGAACGTCAATGTCAAATGTGCTTGCTAAAAAAATAAAAACCCGGCGTCTTCGAGTAATTTACATTTAAATTACTCACAAATGAACTAAATTTCAGTGCACTTTTTACATTTGTTACATTTTTATATGTAAGTACCAAATGTACTATCCATTCCACGGAATATTCCATCCAGTAACAAAATCTAACCTCACTTTTACTAACTAACTAAAAAACTAAACGATTTATAGGATCCAATCATGTCTTCACCGCATCTAGGCCCAAAAGTTGACTTAATCCAAACAATGTAAGCCTTCTAGCACCTATTTGTTATCCTAAAAAAATAATTTCCAACTTTGTAGCAAATCCAATAAATCGGAGTCGGAATATTCGGCAAAAATTGTCGGCCAAACTGTGAACGTTGTCTGCAGTTCGGAGACTCATGATCGAAGCAGTTCGAAGGTAAAACTCACAAATCGCAGCGATTACAACTGGGAATTCAAATATTATTATGGGAGCTTAGTCGCGGCCCATCTCAGCGGCAAAATAATTGCTTACGCCATGAAAGGCAAAGACGGTGGAATGGTGCGAGTTTCGAATCTCGAATGCGACAAACGAGCGATAATCAAAAACCTCAAAGACGACATCAAAGACGTTTCTTTTTCGTATTCGCGAACGGACATCGTTCTAGGCATCGTCGACTGCGAGGGTAATATTTTAGTATATAGAATCCACGATCACCCCCAAGCAATCACTTACACTTTACTGCTCCACGTATTCCACCATGAAATCACTAGTAGATCAAAAGTGAACTATCGTTTGATTTGGTGCCCGTATTTGCAAAGTGGCGACGATAGCGCCGAGTCGAGCGACGATCCGGAGAAAATGTTTGTCGTCTTGAACGGCCCCCAAGCACAAGTGTACAATGTCACAATTTTGAGCCAAAAGTATCCGGTGCAAACGGTTTATCCGGACGATAATTACGAAGGGTACATCAACATTGAGCATTCGGACGATATCATCGATGCAGCGTTTTCTCCAGACGGCACTGCGATCGCTATCGCTTCTACCAATGGCTTTGTAAAATTCTTCCAGGTAAATATATCAATTAAAAATTAATTGGCGCATGTTTTAAATATATCTGATTGCAGTTATACATGGTAGACAGCGAGAAACAGAAATGTCTGCACGAATGGCGCCCCCACGAAGGTAAACCGCTCTCATCCATCAACTTCATCGACAACGTGCTCGAATACAGTTCGGAATGTTGGAAGTTCACAATAACCGGCGCTAATCACAACTCGGAAATCAAACTGTGGTCCTGCGAAACCTGGACCTGTTTGCAAACGTTCAATTTCAACGTGGATCCAACTTGCAGGATACTAAACGTATTCCTCAACATCTCCATCGACCACACCGGTCAATATCTAGTGATGTCTGATGTGAACAATCGAATTTTGTACGTATTGCAATTAGAGCGCAACGATAAGGAGCAAATCGTGCACGTTACCACTTTATCGCAATTTCTGCTTCCCAACACGTTCCTTAGTTTCCATATCCTGGAAGCGCAAAAGCGCACGATTCCATTCTCTTTTAATAATAGCAATGACGATTTGTACGACGATGACGAGGATCGCGACGATTTCGAAGAGGAGGATTTAGAAACCGTCAGTTTGCGTATGCTTGTCATCCAGCCGAAGAAGTTCCAAGAATGCAACATTGCATTCAAGCCTGATCTGCTGTACAGCAACACAATCACTCAATTAACGGACGAAACGGTTGCATCCGATCACGAGGTGGAAAAGCTGCCGAAACTCAACGACTTGCAATCGTCCGTCACGCTTTTAATCCAGCAGCAACAAAGTAGCATGACACTAATGACGCCCGAAAATTTCACGGCTAATAATTCCCGACCAAGTAGCGAATTAATAGTGAACGATAAATCGAGCGGCGACGATGAACCGGCGGTTGAGAGCATCCTGGAATTCCAGCGCCCGCAGAAGGACACGTTCGCAAGTGGCGGGTCCAGTCCAAGTCGCGAGGTACAAGAAATCCTGTCGCTTAATAATTCGACGTACAGCACGCAGGATTATTTTGATAATCTCGCGAAGATTAAGGACGATGCTGATATTGAGCCGCAGATTGAAGACGAGGAAGCGATGAGTATGATTTACAGCAACGCGATGGCGGACGAGCAATGGGAGAATGACAAGATTGCGGTTAAGGCGTCGGACGAGCAAAGCGACTTGAATAAGTCGCATTTGGAAGGGCTGAATTTCCGCTTGAATAGCTTGGAGAATACGATTCGCGAGCAGAATATTATGATGCAAAAATTGCAGCAGGAGTTTAGTGTGGAGAAAAAGTTGGATTTCGCGGCGGAGTTGGATAACGCAATGTCGAAGCAATACATTCAGATTGCGAAGATGCTGGAGAGTTGGATGACTGTGCAGAAAACGAACGAGCGAACGCTGCAAGAGCAGATTGTGGCCGGTGTGGGCCAACTGCTCAGTAAGTCGCTCAATGAAAAATTGCAGGTGATTATTTCGCAGGAGTACAAGCATGTCGTGGTGCCGGCGATTCGGACGATGGTGGACAACTATAGGCAGCAAGTCGATAAGCAGAATGTACAACGATTGGGGAATATTGATATTATGTTGAGGGAGAATATTAATAAAGCGTTTAATAGCAAGATGCTGATTGATTCGCTTAGTCATTCGGTGGTGAATATTGTTGGACCTAGTTTGGAGAATTGTTACCGCGATATTATTGTGTCCACGTTGATTCCATCGTGGGAGAAGATTTGTGGTAATATGTTTCAGCAGATCAATGACACGTTTACTAAGGGTACTAAAGAATGTAAGTAGCAAGTTTACAGTGAGTATTGACTTATTGTTTGTTTGAAAATAAATTTAAATTGCTTCTCCGTTGAATTAATATTTAATAAATAATTAGTTGTCGTTTTGATTTTTGCCATTGCAGATACGGTTTGTGTAGAAAACTACATGGATCGCCAAAGGCGCGTTCAAGACAAGGGTAAGGATTTAATAACTCAAATGCACGCTATTTCCGAAGGGATGAAATTGAGTTCCGACAATCTTACCGTCACTTTAACGACGGAAATTAACAAACAGTTTAATACGGTTTTTAAAGGGTGAGCAATAATATTTTTTGGGGGGGAATTAATTTATTTATGACTTGTTGATATAGACTGCAGGACAAATTAACAAGTAATGTGAAAGAGGTGATCAACGAGCAAGTGAAGCAAGGCTTCAAAAATCATGCAGCCGTACTTGAAGATAGTGTAATAAATGCTGTGCGATCTCGAGCCGTTTCGCCATCGCCGCATGTTGACTCACAAGTACGTTATAAACAATATAGACCGCATAATTTTGCAAAATTTCGACGTAGTTAATTCTTTTTTTGAATCGTTACATTTTTTGGAATTTTTATATTTTGATAAGAAATTTTTATTATTATTTTTTGCGCATAATAAAGTTGATTTTATTTTTCTGTTATCATAACTCTTTACTTTTATTTACAAAAACACCTAAATAAGTAAAACACTTCTACAAAAATAAAATCGACTTTTTTGCTGTTAATTTTTTGCAATTTTTTTCGCAGGTGACCCTCAACAGCATCCAAATGAACTTGAACAAAGGCCACTACGATGAAGCTTTTCAATTGGCCTTATCCGCCGAAAATCTGGCGTTTGTGATTTACGTGTGTGAGAGTGTGGATAGCAATGTGATTTTCGGCACTGACTGCCTGTTGCAGCAAAGTTGCCTTTTAGCTTTGATCCAGCAACTCAGCATGGAACTTCACAAACACACCGACTTGAAAATCACGTAAGTTTCAATTTGCTTTGATTCTCGATTAGGTGTTAAGTTTTGTATTATGTGGTCCAGATTCATTCGAAGTGCATTCCTGGCGCTGCTTCCAGACCACCCGAATACCAAACAATTCGTGCAGAAAGTTCTGTTCGAACTGTTGAAGCAATTGAATAGTTTTATACAAGCCAATCCACCAATGGCGCAATTGACGCAAGCGAAAGTGCTGAAAATGGCTGTGGATAGTATGTTCAACCAGAAAAGTGGTCGAATTAATTGATTTGCTAGTGAAGTATTAATAAATGTTTGATTTTATTTTTTTATTTGTTTAATTATGTGTTATTAGTAAACATTTGTAATATATGTTTAGGTTTATAGATTAGTTTTTAAACTTTACTTTTTAATTTTTATTATGAACACTGCCGCCGCGAAATTTCTTTTTTAAAACTCTTTTTGCTTTGTTTCGTTCAATTTTTGAATTTCAGCGGCTGGTAGAAACTGATTTTAAATTAAGTGTACATTTATTTTTATTAATTCAATAAACGTATGATTATTTCTTTTTTGGCTTTTCCTGGTTGGTAATTCGATTATGACTTGTAAAGGGTAATGCATGCATTAGGAGCGCAGAAGTGCATCGAGGTACCAAGGAGGGAGTGCATCGCGGTGAAAAGTGCATCTGGGATTTTTTTAAGAAATTCAAGTCTACAAAATTCGGCTAAACTGTAAGTTTTTAATTTTTGTAATTTATTAATTTTTTATTTTACAAAAAAAATAATTATTTTATTATATTTTTTTTATTTGTAAAAATTAATTTATTATATTTTCAAAATATTATTCCTCGTCTTCCTATTTCAATTTGACTAAAGTACCATGAGATATTGCGCGACAAATTATCACTTGCGCAATTTAAATGCGGCGCGAAATTCAAATTTCCACTAATTTAAATCGCGTACGCCGCTGGATTAGCGTATCACGTTTTTCAATGTGCTGTTTGTTTATCTTAAACCCATGTTTTGGGATTAACGTCCACGTGTCTCATTTGACACCATACACACTTAAGTCAGAGAGATGCTGAGATGGAAATGCTGCTTAGCTTAAATTAAAGTGCACACAGTTGGCCGCAAACCTCTCTTAGACTAATCTCGCTCGCACATCTTAACAGTATTGTTTCCACCGATTTGATTGTTTATCTTATAATTTAGACTGTTATGTTAAGGAAATCTAAACAATACGGGCATCAAACGTAACCAATTCTAATTTTGCGTTGGCATTCTTTTAAATTGGAATAAACACGCTCCATTTAAATTTAATCAGAAAAATAAATATGTTTTTCCTGGGTTTGGCTCTTTGAAATTAATACGATAAGGCTTAAGGAATTAATTAGATTTTTATTGCTATAAAACACTTTATTCTGAGTGTTTGAAAACACATCTGTTGTTTATAAATAAATTATAGCACAAAATATGTATATTTTTTCGTACGATGCTTTTTCGAGTAATTTTCACAATTTTTCGGCTAAATAAATATTTTTTCAGTTTAAAAATAAGGTGCATTTTTATAGCTATACATTTTATTCATTCGCACATCTGTTGTTTATTGAATTTTTGGAAAACAGCTTAAAAATTTATTACTAAAGGTCAGCTATATTTTTACGGCTGAAATTCAAAAATTGCGGAAATACAATAGATTGAAATTCAGGAAGCAAATTTGAATAGAATACAATACATACATCATTATTTATATGCAGTATACCCGAGGGACACAATTATATTTCTAGATAGTGAAAAATATATAAACGTCTTGCCTTTATGTAATAATACTTAATATTATAGGCCAAGAAATTGGATCCCATACAGAAATAAATTAAATAAATTCAAACGTCTGGCGTTTTAATAAAAGTTTTAATGGAATTACACATTTTTATAAAGGCCAACATTGAAAAAGTTCTCCAAACAAAATTCAGAGGAATTCTTCGCACTCTACAGGGTGTTCCAGCTGAAATATTAATTTTTCAAGAACACATCAAATTTTATTTCTATTCAAAATTATTATGAAAAAAATTTCTAAAAGGTTTTTAAATTTTAAAACATTTTTTAAACACCCTGTAGTAGATTATGAATAATATCTTGTTTGTTTCTAATACCGAGAAATGGGCTAAAATAATTAATATTTCTAACGAAATATTTTTATTGTGCATCGACTTTTTTCTACCGAAGCGTTTTTCAAGCATGAAAATGTAATTTAATATGTGGGTTTCAGATTTTATAAATTCACAAACAAAATGTTGATTGGCTTTTATAATTCTGCTCTAGTAAACAACATTTTGTTTCAGAATAATTTATACTGTTTCAGGTTGTTTTTTTTTCTGTTTGTAGCCTGAAATTAAAATGAACAATAAGGGAACTTTGTAGCGAGACGTTTGGATTTTATTTTAATAGGACATCATCCTCGTAAATCTCCGAGATAACATTTAGTTAGGTAAAACAAAACCGAATTGATAAATAACATTGAAGCTGTAAAAAATTGATTAAATGGCATTAATAGGCTTTGAGTTATTACGAGTGGGCTATCTCGTCGAAAAATACGACTAATTAATTTTCTGACAAATTATTTCGTCAGATTAATGCAGCAACAAATTTAAATTATCAATAAAATTCGAATTGAACAATAAAATATTTATTTATGTTCACCTGCCCGAAGAATTTAATTCCACCAATAAAAGCGTATTTTTTTTATTGGGCTGCAATTTGAATTAATTTTGATTCAATTTATTAGCGATTTTGTAATTAAAATTTGATTTTAAATTAATTTGTTAGTTTATTATAATGTGGATGGTAATTTGCTGTTTAATTACTGTAAATCTATTTAGTGGCAATTAATTTTAATATTTAAAACAATTTATTTTATCCATTAAAGCGAATTTCGAGCGCATTTTTAACTTAGTAACTCCGCGGTTCTTCCCAAATTGAACGGCCTCTACCGATATATATTTAATGAGCCAATAATTTATTAAAATAATGTCTTCAGCCTCGACATAATCAAAAATCCGTTAATTATAAATAGTAAACTAGCCTTGTGCATAGTTTCCATATTAAGATAATGGAAAGTATCTTATGCATGAAGGTGTGAAAATAACTAATAAATATGTGAGCTTGAAAAAGTAAACCTGAAATAATTACAAATTACGCCGTAAAGCACTTTGTGTTTGAATTTAAAGCAACAACAATTTAGAAAACGAGCGCCTTAAGAAGAATGCTTCTAATATATGTAAAATCCATCTAAGGAAACTGTAAGAAATAATGACTATTTCATTGTATGCTAAATATCGCCGTCGAGCTGCCTACCTGCAGATCTAACTAACATTTTCAAATCGTGACTTGCCTATATCTATTATTTATCTTATTTTAAATCATCATCGATGGATGGATTTCTTCATTCCATCACCAAGAGCGACAAGGGGCCTCAACTTAAGACGGCTTACGGCTTACTTTTTTTCCTCTAATTTCAATCCACATAATAAATCAACTACGACGAGCTTTTACGTATTCAATTAAACAACGCTATACTTAATGCTTTGTGTTTCTCTTCTTGTACGTTATCATCGCGGAGATTTAATTTACAACCATCTGCTTGAGTTACGAGACTTTTTGCATGCATTGTAGTACCGCAGGTTGATTAATACGGATGTCAATTTGTGGTTTGCCAATTAGCATTGCGAAAATCGATGCGAGATTCGATTATTTCGCAGTTTAGCGAAAAAATAAACGGATTGGCCATATGGGAAAATATTTTTAGATTGGTGATTGATTTGGATGTACCTGTTGGATTCATTTATTGGTTTTAATTTATTATAGGCAGACTAAATATTTTTTTCGTAGAGTTCTTTAGCCCAAAGAAAAATTGTAGAACTCTAATTATTATTTATTTGATTATTAATTTGATTTTTGTAACGAAATTATATATTAATATAATTATTATTTAGAAAATAATTCATAAAGTTTATTGAAACTAAAATAATAGAGTAAAAGGAAATAATTGATAATCAGATAAAATTAAATTTGGTAATTGCGGAAAACAGCCGATAGCCAAAACATGTGGGCGAAGATAATTGTAAATAAAATAGAATAAAGGTACAAATATTGTAAAACAAGTTTGATTTTGAAAATAATTCTGTAAAATATATACAATTAAAATATAGACTAAAAACTCGACCAAAAAAATATTATTAAAGTTAAAATTATATTTTATCTTAGCGTCCAAATAATAAATTTATAGCCAATCCATATTTAATCCCAATCAAAGATTTACATTTAATACGTCTAACTTCGATAAGATTTAATTTGTTTACTCGTAGAATAAAAATACAAATGAAATCATTTCGTTAGTGCCATTAAAATTTTAACAGCTTAATTTACGACCATACAGTAAATATTTAACAATAAATTATTTTTTATTATTACCTATAGGCACCAATCAATATTACTAATAAAAATAAGAACAACATTTACCATAAAATATATTTGAACTAATTAAATTGGCTTTAGCCTTTTACGAAATGCTCCTCCAATACAATTTTATTTCAATTAGAAATTAATTTAAAAAAAAATGGGATTTCTAATTAAGTTTTTGTACGTAGAAATAGGAATGCTTTTCTCGGTAGAAATTTTATTATTGCAATTCCTTTATATATTATTATCCTTTATATGTGATTATCCTATTTTACCGAGTATGTGGAAATTTAAAATCTGCAGAGCTGATTGATGTATAATTAATTAAATAAATTTTAATTATTATGGGAATGTAGTTTGATTTAGTTTGCGTTTTAATTTGCACTCTATGGTTTTTGGCATAGCTTTTAAAATATTAATAATTAATTTATTTATTTAATAATTAAATTTCATAATTTCTGTTTGATTTATTTATACCTCTACCTAACTATTTTATAATGCAACTTTAATATTGTTACATTAATTTCGAAATTCAACACACAATGTAAAATAGCTTCTTAATTTCTCTGTAAAATTAATTTGTTTACTTAAATGACAATAGTATTTATTTTTAGTCTTAAAATGAAAATGGACCTTTGCATTCTCTATTGTCATGCAGTAAAGTAATTGCATTTTATGTATACCTTCAATTCCCATCTAACGAAATAAATTCTGAACTTTCTGATTAAACTTCAAACGGATTAATGCTTTTGTAGTTGCAAATATCACCATCCAACACATTTATTTATTTCGCTTTCAGATGAATTTCAGGTTTTTCTATATATTTTAAAAATATATTTAATAATGTAAAGTTAAATATTAGTTACTATAAAAATAATTTTCTAATATAAATATTTACATACGATAAATCTTCCCAAACTAAATTTATAAAAGTGATTTATTTCTATTTGGAAACAACTTCTATTGTATAATTATAAACTAATTTCTTAAAATGCTCGTTTTTTCTCTACACAATTGTTGCATTTAAAGACGTTAAACATTCTAAGTAAAGATGCGTGTTAAAAGGATGGTGAGGTGCTAACCATTTAATTGTAAATCAATATTAGTTTGTAATATTTTGATGAATTCAGGAAAAATTTCAAGAAAAGTTTTAACAAGTACTTGGATTTGGCGAGACGGTTTTTTCAACCGAAAATTTTCGAAACCAATAAAAATATTAAGAGGCATAAAAATAAGTTAGTTCGAACGTGTATAAATAATTGATTTGCTTAGGTATATTTTTAGAGCAAGATAATTAAATTAAATTTATCCGTTTATTCGATATTGTTCAACAAGATGCGCTGATTTCATCGCCGCTTTGCAGCTTATAAAATAAAATATTTCTAAACATTTAAAACACCATAAAAGGCATATAAAACACCACATGAATCCACTATATTATAATAATGCCCACATAAAATTTCTATAAAAGAGAATCAATGGTGTGTAATGTAATACATTGCAAGTACACGTTTTAAAACTGACTACACTACAATATCTTCACTTTTTTCTCTTTCTTCATCATACATTTACGATTATTAATGGTGACATTTCGTTAATTTATTCTCACTTGTTACTATGTACGATATTGAACAAAAAATTGTTAAACAAAATAAAACACTCGAGAAAGTTCAAAGCTCCAAAAAAAATTATTAGCGTCAATCCGATTCAAACCCTTTACGCCCGTAATTAATTTATTCGAGATTCAGCTCTTAGAGTCCCACGATCGATCTCCCTAAAAGCGATCGAGCGCTTAATCTCCACAATACTCGTTCAAATTAAATCCCATCGAATGCTGATAACAGTAAATGAGTATTTTGGTATCAACATGATAGTGTTGAACAGAAACCGTCAGTTAGCAGAAGCCCTATCTGAGTCTGAGAGAGTGCCCGAGTGGGAGCTCCAATATAATCCATGGTTGCGATGCTGTCACTCGCACGCTAGTATGTTTAATGCTTTCATCCTGAAAAGCTCTCCTGAAATACTGCTCGCTTTTCAGCCGTTGAATTTGCGCGAGCTTTTTACGACACCAGGCGCTAATAATAATAATAAGAGTTTTGATAAAAGTGGAGTGATTTATTTGTGCGTGGTGAATTATTGTCATAACTTTTTCTGATTTGGATAAATTTTTTTTTGGAATGAAACGCAGAAGATTGTCGCGGAAAAGAGCGATTGAAAAAATGGATGATGGTAAGTTTTTTAAAAATTGGTAACAAGATACTTTTGTGAGGATATTGTTTCAAATCTTGAAGGAGAGGAACTTTTTTGGGTTCTTTATACGAATTTAAATTGATTTATAGCTTCTTGAAATTCTTCCTTATCGTCTTTTCGAATAATTAAATATTTTTCGTCGAATTTAGATACGAAATAAATTGGAAATATGTTGTTTATTTGATTTTTGATAATTTTAAAAAAATAACTAGTAATTTATTTAGCGTTGGATATTTTTCTTAGCGAGATGAACTTTTGCTTGATGGTAACTTCTACGAGTTCTGGATTTAAATTATCCAAATTGTGATATTCTAGACTTGAATTCCTTTAATTATCATTTGAAATTCAGCTCAATTTTGACTTGATCTAATTTGCAACTAAGTTTTATTATAATTGGCGCGAATTATTTACATAGCGCTAATTAAATTGTAAAGAGTAGAGGTGCAATACAATTTGATTGGTTTTATTTTGCCAAATTCGCGAAACAAGTGAAGTATAAAACTTCAGTAGTTGAATAGTTTTTCCGCAAGCAATTAAATACAAAGTTTCGAAGGAGGAAATAATTCAACTGAATTAATTGGAGTAAATTAATTTAAGTACAATTCTTCGCAAATAAATAAATACCTCGAATTTTCAACAATTAATTACGCGGAGCAAGATTATTAGAGAAAATACAATTATAATTTTGAAGGGCTTAAAGTTTATAAAATATCCATTTCTTGGTATCGCACAATTAACAAAAAGATTAAAATAATTCCCGAAAAGTGGCTTCATTAGCGAATTTGTGCCTCATCATCCGAAAATATGGTACATCTTGAGTTTTGAGTTCCTGCATTAATTTTTATCACTAAGTATACCATATTATCATAATTAACATTGTTTATCGCGATCGGGGACTTTTTGCGAATTTTTTCGGAAAAGCTAGATAAAAGAACAAAACCCGTCATCAACTTATCGATTAATGTTAATAACGCCATCAACAAGTAAACATAAATGCACCTCAACTTTTAACGATATGCAATTTAACAACAGAAAAACACCTGAACATTACCGCTGCCAGTCAAATGTAAATTTACACATCAATCCAAGCAAAACCATTATTATTTGCATTTGAAGTAGGTCTAGCTAGGATCGTTATTTCGAAAATTCTTGTTTTCTCGCACAATATATTGATTAAGCGATTTTAATGCGAATAGGAAAAATCGAGTGTAGGCATCAAAGGGATATTTGCTCCATTTTTTAATAATGCATTGAATTGTGAATCGATTGAGCTGATCCGAGGAATTATATATTTATTCCACTCAAAGCGCATTTTAATCAGCCAAACTCAGATATAAATTTAATGGCTAAGGAAACAATAGTATTACGTCTATGCCTTCTAAACCAAATGACCCATTTGCAGGAATTCCTAGTAATCACACGTTTTACTGCCTAGTAAGGCAAAAATATGTATTTGAATGATATAATAAATTTCCCTTGGAGCGTAATTATAATTGTTGAGCTTTATGAAGGAGCGCTTTTGCGGATAGAACTTTGTTAGGCGCATATTTGTACAAGGACTTCAAAGATCGCTATAAAATATTTTTATTTCATAGAAAGCCACATTGAGCAACTGTATACATTTATATAAACTGTCTTTCATGATGAAGAGAAAAGATCACCATATACTTTTCAAGTGACCCGTTTCGATTGTATGCGGTCAAAGGTCCAACCGCAATATACAATTTCCAGAAGATAAACAAAATCCAATTTCTAAACGATTTTTATTATCGCTTCACAAAAATCGGTTATCACTTTTCTCATTTTCGAAACTGTTCGGAAGTTGTTTGTTGTTGCTGTATTAATTGGTGTTTGCGTATTAATATTCTAACTAAGGTGTACGCTAATCGGTTTCGATATTGGATTTATTAATTCGTGTTGCGAGTTAATTGACCATACAAATTGAATGACAAACATAATTTATTTTATCGAATATTAGAATATAAGTGTCGAAAGTAGGTGACTGTTATGGAACTGGTGTAATAAAGTTGGTTGCACATGCAAATTTTATGATCTGGCCATTTGCGCGAACTAATTAATATTTAATCAATTTGTAAATATTTTTAATAAATCTCACCTTCAACAAATTTCAATTTAAAACTTTGCTATAACTTATAAGCTTCTATACCAAATACTAATTTGAAAAATTGACAGTTCCCGCAGACTGTTTAGAAGAAACTTTTCAGACTTTCTATAATTTCTCTATGCACTTAAAACTTTAAGGATTTCAAATTTGTAACAAACTTTTTAACAATCAAAACAATATAGTAGTAAAATAAAAAGTTATTAATTCATTAATTCGCAGAAGAATATTGTAAAAGGTGTCTTTGTAACGAGGACATCAACAGAACTATTAAATTTTTATTAATTCATTCCTGAGCTTATTTATAACAAATTATAGTTATTATGAATGGAGAAAGGCACATTAAGTGCCCTATGACGGAATCCTTCAGCTTTAGCAAAGAAAAATGTAATCCAGGAAATATTTAGCTCATTAAAATTCTGAAAGCTCAAATGTCTATACACGTTCTTTTATGTTGCAAATTATAATTTAAAATTGCCAGATTTAAAACTATATTCAAACCGTTTAAAAAATCTCAAAGTAGGAAAGATTATTTCTACAAATTAAAAAAGATTCTAAAGATTTTTGTATCAAAGCTGGAGCTTTTAAGCCAATATCGCTCTTTTTATCTTGAAATTAAATTACTTTTTTTTAATATGAAAACAAAATATCACTTTAAACAATTAAATTTACTAGAACTTGTTCAACAATTTGAATTTAACTATTTGAATTAATTTCCACTAGCTAGAACACTAATTTAATTAAACGTCGAATTAAACAGATCGAAAATAGTATTCGATAGACGTCTCATATTGCTTTGGATAATAGAATTCTCCAGCTATTCTATTATAAAGCAGCTATATTCAATTCTAATAGAAATTGAATAGTGAAATACTTTGAGATGAAACATTCCAGTAGCAATAAAGAGTAATATATTCGAATGCATTGCAGTACAATACAAAATGCAATCCTGCTGCAAGTGCGTTTTTTTTTTCGCACAAAAATCAGAATCACGATCGCAGCAAATGCATTATTCAAAAACCTAAAAACAAGTAACTACTAGCTACACCGAGTGCAAAAAGTTATTTACGATTATGAGAAGGATTCTTTTTCTAAGAAAACACGAAGCCGCTTCTTCACAAACACACACACATACATCATCAATTTTTTTTATAATAATCATAAATTATGAACAAACCTTTAAATTACATCATATTTTAAACGTTTAGTGCGAGAATTAATATTCATAAGATATTGTGTGCAAATTTGCCTGGGAAATTTAACAGAGGGTAATTTAACAGCTTTTTATTTTTTAAAAAAAAATTTAGGCGTTCTTTAGAAGTTTCAGATTATTTAAAAAATTATTCAGCTTTTGTAAAGGCAATTTAGAATTTTTTAAAAATTATTTAGCCTTCCTAAAGAAGCTCCAGATTTTTTAAAAAATTAATTGGCCGCGTTAAAGACGATCTAAATTTGTTAAAGATTTTTTTTTTAAATTGAGCTTTTGTGTTGTACATACACGTGCTGGAAAAGCTACAATGACTAAATTTTGAACATTAATTCCATTATTGAAAAGCGCCAGAATATCTGTGATTCTCATATAATTATTTGTAATTTTCAGAATTTTCTTTATGTAGTTGAAAAGCGCTCTGAAGCAGAATCGCTGAAACAAAATATAATATACATTTCACCGAATTTCCACATGAAATGAAATATCGCTTATATGTTTGTTTCGGTGATAATTTTAAATAGAATGTGATGTATTGGCGAAATGGTTACTTAAAGAGGCTGTAAATCAATTTTCAATTTCGATTTGGAATTTATCGACGTGGATGCTCTTGAAAAGCAAAAGCCTTTCTAATTATAGAAACATAATATGTTGTAAAATTGTTATAGTTGCTAGTTAAACCATCATTTCCTCATTCTGATATTAATGTTTTGTTGTTATTCGCATACAGCATTAAATAAATAAATTACATAACAAAATATTTTTCAGACTTTTTTGACTTTTTGTAGCGTAAACGATAATAATAAATCGTAATTTGTCAAATGAAGTGCCCCAGCTTGAAATAGAAGAGGAACAAAAATATGTAGTAAATTGTTGTTTAAAAAAAAAATAAGAACCAGTAACCACAGCAGGTTTTGGTAATTTGACACCCCCTCAAAGTTTGTTAGACGAAGTGCATCACCACGAATACAATACGTATTGTCTACTTTTGGTTTCAATAACGACTTTTCGAAATCCCACAGTCTAAAATTAATCATTCTTTTTATACAACATTTTTTTTATAGCTTAAAGGAACACTTTTTGATCCTCGAAATTTAAATAATTCTTCAACCTATTTAATTTAATTTCAGTAGACCATTTCCTTCATCATTCAGAAGCTTGAAAAAATATAACAAATGATGTTTTCTTATAATTATTATCACCTACAGCATTGAAAACCTATCCATCGAGCATATAAAGTAAAATTAATGATAGGCAGTGTTGGCAACATTTATTATTAATTTTTTTCCATGTAGCTCCCGAGGCTGTATTAAATATTTATCATCACACCTGAAAATGCGTGGCTCCAGTTTTTAATATGCAACTATTCTAAACCAATAAATTATATTCATTTTTAATAACTATCTATCAGATCAATCAGGTTATCGGCGATTATTTATTGTACCTGTAGACATCTATAAATATCTCTTTAATCATTCGCTCCAGAGCTATTATTTTAATATAGTTAATTAAAAATTATGCCATAAATTTATTGATTAATTGTTGCAGATTTATTCCTTCAATAATTAAATAAAATTGTTTCTTTGTTGCAGATACCAATAACGCATTTTCCGACGCAGGTATGTTGTCTTTAATTTCCAAATATTTTCCTCGCGGTATTTTTTTTTTTAAATGCATTCATTTATTTTTGTCTGGTAGAGCGACAATTAAGGTAGAAAGTTTGACAACAACCAAACACGAAACACCTTAGAATAATACTGTGAAAAACACTTAGGTATATGAAAATATCGGATTCGGTAAGCATTGCAGTTTGTTATTTTAGGAAGCTTAAAGATATGGTACATCTTGTGAGCGCATCCTTTCAAAAAGCTCTTATTTCCTTTAAAGTCATCACACTAAGAAAGCGACTTTTCTATTTCGAATTGTTTACATGGGAATTATGGCTTTCGTATACAACAATTTGTTTGTAATTAAATGTATGGCATGCTTCACAAGCTTTAAGCTCTGATGATTTTACACTTAAATTAAGTGTAGCAGGAATAATTAAATTTCTAGCAAAAATAAATTCGCGCCATATAAAAATAAAATTGTTGCGAAATAAAGTTTTAACGAAAAAATATTGCAAATTTAATTGGATGCTGAAAGTAGTTAGCTACAACTGAATCATACTTTTTAAATCCTTTATTGTCGGGTACAAATTTTGATGACAATCTAATCTAAATAAATATAACTTTTCGCTACTATAAAATTTCTAATTAAAAGAGCATCGTGATATTATTACAACCAGTACCGACTTTCTGTTAATTTGAATGAATGCATCTCTTATAAGAACAGTTCAAGCAGAAACTTTATGGTTTTTATCACTGTTTCTGTTTTATACACTCTCAATCTCAATATGATAATTTTAAACGAAAAGGTCTGCAATTAAATTGCCAACAAGCTTAATTAAATTTTAGTTCAAAAGCATCATGTGTTAAGTTAATTTAGCTTTTAGCCATTTATTAGAAATCAGGGTAAGTGACTTAGTTGTACAATATTTCTCTTTAAGAAATAACAAATTAAAGAAAATTATTTGTTTTCTCGATTTATTATTTAATTAATGTTATACAATTTTTAATTACTATTTTATTCCAACTTGATTGAAATACTAATTAATTTTCTATTAAAAGAGTTGAATGCATTTGAATTCATAAAGGAAAATTTGTTCATATGCTTTCCTAGTAAAAAAATTAAATTTTTGCGGAGGCAAAATGAATTCTTTGTCCACGATTCACGCAGATGAAGTCGAAATTAAACCTCGCTCTCTATTTATCAACATCGTAATATACAGAAGGATAATAAAATTATCTGGATGACCCCCATTGGAATTTTTGTCGAATGCATAATATTTATTCATATTATTACTATTAATATTTAATATTATTGTCAAGAATTTTAATTGCTTATTTTATTATTGTTTACTGAGTTTGCTAGTTCTTTGCTCTTCTGATGATTACTTTATTGTACTTTTCAAACAATTTGTCCACACTTTATGCATTATTTTGCAAGAAGTCACTTTACAATTTACAAGTGGTTAAAAGTTGAGATTTATTTGCGTTAAGCGGTTGTTGAAAGAGGAGGATTGTATTTTTGATCTGACTTGTCATTAAGTCAGATTGTCGGCTTGTTTGATTGCAAATAAAAAAATATTAAAATATATACAAAGAAGGTTTAGTATGTTATAGCATTTGGAAAATCAAATTAAAAATATTGTGACAAAATTATGTTGCATCAAAATTTTGCGCCAAAAAGCTCGCAAAACACAAGCTCCGGTTGCAGCAATCACAATTTAATAAATTATTATATTATTAATAAATTTAATTCGCGGTATTCCTATTCGATTTAGTTCAAAGAGAAATTATAATCAAAAGGAAATTTTACTCCTACGTAAATTTCGATATTAAACGCCTCGATTATAAACAACAATGATCAACACTTTAATAATGTTGTTATGTACTCTTAAAGTTCGCAAACTTTTCAACTAAGAAAAGTTATTGACCAATGAAACTTTAGAGGACAATAAAATCGTTATTGTTAGATTTAATTATAGGTTCTTTGGATATTTTTGTAGTGTTTTGGATATTTTTTGGCCTATTTAAAATTTAATGTTACAATAAGTTAAATAATTTAGTATTTAATAGTCTGCAAACTTTAAATTGATTTGCATTTAGGTTGACTAAGGAACAATTAAGTCACTTATTTATTTAATTATTAATTTATAACTTTTTAGTGTGAAAAGATAGTTTATTAAATTTAAATTGAGTCTAGGAAATTTATTATAAGGTAACTAAATTGCTATACATTTTGATATAATGACCAACTTCTCTAACTTTAATTTTATATTAATAATAATTAATATTAAATATTATGATGGGCCTGGAATTGATTTTAGTCGAATTTTGACTACCAAGTCGCTGAAACTCGAATCTTACTAGATTTTGAGAAGCACATAAACCACTTGTTGCTTCAAAAATCTGCACAATTTTTATTTTTTGATTAAAAATACCTCTGGCAATTGTTTTTGGGTTTTCTTTGAACTGTTCTAAATTTTCTCTATTTTTTTTCCAGATGAAAGAAAACAGGTAATAAGCAATGGAACGTGTGCAATGGGAGTGTGTGGTGAAGAAGCTGCATGTAAAGAATATGAGAACAACACGTACACTTGTGTATGCACACATGATTCACAACCACCTACTTCAAAAGGAACCTGCCCGAGGAGAATAGGTAGCCTATTAATTATATTACACTTAATTCCATTTCCGCCTACACCTTTTCCAATTTGAATACAATTAATGGTGTGGTGTGGTGCTTGCGTTAGATTGTTTAACATAAAAATGCGATATTTATTATTTTTAAAGGATCGTTCGCCTCCTGTACCATCTAGTTGGTTTGTTATCACTAGACAATTGATCTAAGTGTTTAAGAAGTTTGTTATTGTATTTAGCCATTGACAGATGTTTGCAGCCTCCGTTAAATTTAATGCTTATGTAGCGAACCGTTATTTCTAGCAGCCGTTTTTCACTCGATTGTTGTAACACTATTCTATTCCGAGAAGAACATTTACATACAAAATAATTCAGGAAATACTACGGAATAGTTTTAGAAACAACGCTATTCCAATTAAATTGGGCGCTGTATTTAATGTAAAGCACTGCTAAAAAAATTAAAAATTTACCCCTGAAGGGAGCTTTCCGAGCGGTGAAATCGGAAATGCGGTGGACTTACAATGTCCTAAAAATGTTGTTTATACAAGTGTAGAAAATAGAAATTAAATTCCATTCGATGAACATTATCAGATATAATCAAAAAATAAAACCTGCAGGCTGCTGTATGAATGATATTTGCTCTCCATCAATCATTTTCGATACGAAACATCAAACAAGTGAAGTATGCCGAACGAATTTTCAATTCAGCGGAGCTGAACTAAAAGATCGTCGAAACTTTTCCCAGTTGAAAAAATAAATGCGAAATAAAAGGCATTTATTATTTGGAGCCGAGATATGTGAAAGATTTAATGGTTCCAATTGTTTTGCAGTTGTTGTAGAGCCAGGACGAATCCCGAACGTGCAACCCCCTTCGAATAAACTGCACGTCTATAAGGGCAACAATTTGCAAATAAGCACTATAGCACCCTCTTCGGTACGTATAGAATTTTTTTCCGGGTTCAAAAATAGGTGAACTAATTTTTGGAATTTATTTCAGGCTTCTACTAAAGTGCTGATTCCAGAAAACACTCAAAATTATATTTTTATGATGGGAGTTGGCGGAGTTGCAGTGCTAGCCATTGTTATTGTTGTTGCTATCGCTTTCAGGATTTTTCACAGCAGGAATAATATTGTGGTGAGTGATTTGTGTTGCTCATTAGGCAGCTCTATATACTTTGAACTGTATTTTACTTAGTGGTTTTAATTAATCAAATATTTCTGTTTTGCAAACTTATTTAAGAATAACGTTAAATGAAAATAAATTAAATAAATAAAGGATAAAATTGAGTTCTTGTAGTTGATAGCTGCTGATTAAATTATTTTGCACTACTCATCATAAACTAAACTATAATCTCAAATTAATTAAACAACTTTGTTATTTTATTATAATTACGAATTAACTTATTTTTCTGTGTGCAGAAAAATAATTGAAATAACTTATTGGATTTGAAATGTCGATTAAAATTAATAGAAAAATTCAATTACATTTTCAGGCGTCGCCCAGAAAGTTAAAACAAAGTTTGCTGGTGTCGGAGCGCTATGCTCCAAATCCGCAATACTCGCAATGCTCCTTTTCGGATGATGTCCCTATTTTACGCAAAGAAACGCTCACTTTTATGAATGAAATTGGCGAGGGTTGTTTCGGCAAAGTCTTCAAAGGTGAGTTAATTTCTCGTTATATTTCTTTCATTCAGTCAAATATATTTTCGACTGAACTTGACTGCAATATTTATTGAAATTTTATGTGATTCGTGTTGATATTTGCAAATGATTCGCGGAAAATCAACAAAAGTGTAGAATTTCTTTGAATATGAAATTATAATTAAGTAAATCGAGCAATCGAGCTGATTTTATTTAATATTTACGCGAATTTTGATTACAAAAATATTTTTTTAAAGTATTTTGAATTAATTTTGGAAACGTATCTGGTGATAGACAAGACAACCTTGTAGGTATTAAATTTTCTGATAGGATTAATAGTTCAAACAAAATAATCCAGACTAATGGGTCCTTTAACCCGAATAACTTCAACTCGCCCTTAACCCGAATATTCCAATTACTATTAATGGCTTTCCTTACGTAACAAATATTATATTTGAGAGCAAAATAAATTCGAAACCAATTGGAAAGATTACTAGTATATTGATGTTTCGTTTGGCTTTTCCATTACGAAATAAAACCAAAATGAAATAAGCGGCTTATTTGTCTCGTGATTGAGAGTTAAAGTTTTCCTTTCAGTTGGAATCATATAATTTATTTCGCGAAAAATGGATAAAATATTTTTACTAACTAAAATATTATACTAAGTACTTTTTTCTATTTGAGCTTATTTTAATGACGAATGGAACTTTGTTAACATATTTATTTTGGTTTAGAAATTGAGCTTCTGATAAGCTTCGATAAATTGGTGCTATTGTTTACATTTTGGATTTATTTTTATTATTTTTTCAATTTATAATTCGCTGAAACAATTTGATTTGCGATTTAATTAATCAGTTTTAATTAATTTGGACACAAAAAAGTGGCTGCTAATAATTCGTTTGATCTTGTTCCATATTGATTTTATGGAAATTAATTTTCCAAACAAAGAATTTAATTAATTTAAATTTTATTTACAAAAAAATTATATAAACAAATAGTTGTACGTTTGTTTAGTCTAATCGCTTGTTTCGCAATAGTTTTACTATTTTTAAATTAATTATTTATATTTCCGATTAAAAAATAAATTAGAAGGTTAAACTTTAAATAGCTAATTAAAATAATAATTTGAATTTATTAAAAATTATTTTTTCGTTTGAATACGGTCCTGCAACGCTGAAAATACCACACAAAGTACAATGTCATCATCTTAATGTAAATATAAAAATAAGTATGTAGAGTCATATCAACCGTCATATCTCCTCATTAAAACCAAATGTGAGCGAGAAAAAAAACGCGCACGCAAAAAAAAATCATTGTCAATTGCAGAACAACAAAGCATTGCGAACGAGCGCGTTGCTTCCTCACTCAATCAAAACTATTCCATAGAATAATCGCCATTAGATTATAGTTTATAGTAAAAAGTGCCGTTAGAACTTTATATATGTATACATCGGTCGCAGGTCACTGTTTAGTTTGATTAGAAAAGAATGCTGTGCCGACAACAACACCACATAATTAACGCGCTCTTCAGAAAATGTTCGACAACGATAGTGCAAGATTTTCAAAAAATGCCGCAGCCGAAAGGGTTGCCATTTATTGGCACCACTTTGTCCCTTTTGGCTGCTGGCTCCACACCGAAACTGCATCGCTATGTCGACAAAAGGCATAAGGAATTGGGGAATATTTTCAAAGAGAATATTGGTCCAGTTAGTGCCGTTTTTATGTCCGATCCGAATCACATGCGAGCCGTTTTCGCCCAAGAAGGTAAGTCGATTGTAATTAACTCAAAAATAAGTAGTAAAATAGCGAGCAGCGTTTTTATTCCTAAATATTCAACAATTTTCTACAAAATAATTTTTAAAAATCACTCCATCCAGGGAAATATCCGGTTCACATCCTCCCGGAATCCTGGATGGTCTACAACGACTTATACGGCTGCTCGCGCGGCCTCTTCTTCATGGACGGCGAAGAATGGTTGCACTTTCGTCGCATAATGAACAAACTGCTCCTCAAAGGCGACCTCACTTACATCGAAAACGCCTGCAATGCAGTCAACTCGAACCTCCTCCACCGCATCCACCAATATAAAAATCAAGAGTACCCAAATCTGGATGGCGAGCTGTACAAATGGTCCTTAGACATCCTTGTGGCCATCCTCCTCGGCGCCGACACTTATAAACTGACTTCCAAAGATCTAGAACCACTGGTCCAACGATTGGCTAGCACTGTTCACCTAGTTTTCCACACAAGTGCTAAACTTTCTTTAATTAGTGCGAAGTTTGCGTCGAAATATAAAATACCACGTTGGAGGAAATTCGTGAAGTCGATCGATGATGCGCTTTTGGCGGCAAACGAATTAGTGGAGCACTTGAAGGTTTACAAGGAGAGTGATGGATTATTGGCGAAGATGCAAGCGGAAGGAATGGATGAAGCGATAATCCAGCGGATTGTCGCCGATCTGGTGCTGGCGGCTGGAGATACGACTGCTTACTCCATGCAATGGATGCTGCTCCTCATCGCCAAGAATAAACTCATCCAGACTCAGCTTCGCCAAGAGTTATTAAAGGAAGCTCATCCCGCTTTGCTGAAAAACGTGATGCGGGAAAGTTTGCGCCTGTATCCAGTCGCTCCGTTCCTCACGCGAATTTTACCAGAAGCTGCCAGCATCGCAGGATTTAACATTCCAGCAGGAACGCTTATTGTGCTTTCGGTATTCAGTAGTGGACGGGATGTCCGTTTCTATGCCGATCCGGAAACGTTTAATCCGGACCGTTGGTTGCGTATTCAAGGGAACAATAGTGCAGCATCCGCGGCCAGTTTACCGTTTGCAATTGGCGCGCGTTCTTGTATTGGCAAAAAAATTGCGGAAATGCAACTGCAACTCACACTTGCGATGATTGTGAGGAATTTTCAAGTGGAATTGTTGAATGATGCGAAGGATGATATTGATGTTGTTTTGAAAATGGTTGCTGTGCCGGATAAACCGATAAGGCTGAATTTTGGGGACTTTTGAAATGTATTTAATTAATAAAAATATATCGCTGAGTATTAAAATATTAAAGCGCTAATTTTCTATTCAATTCCCTTCAAAATCTGGTTCAAAAGTTTCCTCGAATGATTTTAATTATTTTTCAAATGATTTAAAGAAATAACATATTTTTGCGACAGCTTTGAAACGTTCATTAAATCGAATCGCAGGCAGAAAATATTTGCAAACTCATTTCCGCAACACTTTTCTCGATATGACAGTTTAGTTATTAGAAACCTGCTATGATATTTTCCAAGTTTGTTAAACAACAAATTTTATTTAATTGGATGGATTTGCATATTGCAATTCTGCGAACCTAAAAACTTTTATCGGATTGAATTGGATTTGTATCAATAAATCCAGTAATGCATTCTAGAGTTAATTAAAAATTGAGAGCACAAAGCGCAAATTTCTAGTATGCCAATCTCATAATAACACATAATTTTTGCTGATTAATACTTGATTGGAAACTGGAGCCACTAAATTGGATATATCATAATTCATACGTTAGAACGAATGCTAAGTAATTTTGAGAGACAAAACGCCATCCTTTTGAAATCTATTCTGAGCTTTTAGGGACAGATAATTTTTGAATGGCATAATATTTCATGAAAAAAAATCTCCAGTGGGTTTTGCATTTACAAAATTGTTGCGGTTGCTTCATTAGTTGATATTAGAATTAGAATAAAGGATTCATTCATTTGAAATCCGGTTGAGATCTAAGATGAATAGTCGGATGAAATTAATCCTCCTATAGTCTAGCCTCTAGCTACTAATTAGTATCTAAATAATATGAATAGAATTGAATATTGAGACATTCGAAATTGCTTGACATTCGAAATTGTGGAACAGGAATTATTTTTTGAAGAAATATTATAGTGAAAAATAAAACTATGCAATTAAAACTTTTTCATTAAAGCCCAGTGTACTTGCATTTGCATAAAAACTTGAGCGGACTCCCCAAAAATCAATCTGTACATTTTTAATTAAAAATGAACCTTCTAATTTATTCTTTAAACTATCATATGGTAATAAGTAAATTTGCATAATTGGATTGTTCAATATTGAAAACTATTGGAATATATAAATATATATTACATTTAATTTTGCAAATCATTAATTTGCTACCCCTTAATTAATATTGTTGCAATTCTAGGTGAACTACTGATAGAAGAAACCAATCAAAAAAACATCGTCGCCATCAAGGTGCTGAAAAAATCAGCAACCCGTGAATCGGAAGAGGATTTCCTGAGAGAAGTGGAAATAATGAGCGCCTTTCGTCATCCTAATATTCTGTCGCTTTTGGGGGTCGTTTTGAGAGGTTTGTAAGACTTATTATTTTTATATAATCTTCCCAACTTTATCAATCAAACTTTGAGGAAGCTGCTACTAATTAGCGCCATCGAAATCATTCAAATTAATTTTAATGAGCTTTTGCAACAAAGCCCTCACCAAAAAAACAAATTAATTAGTAGGCAATAATTTCTTCCCCCAGGAAAAATCTCTCATAAATCGGATTGTTCCGTTTCAGAAGACACTGTCAGCCCAATGATGGTCTTCGAATACATGCCCCTTGGCGATTTAGCCGAACTTTTACGCCTACAACGCAAAGCCGCCGAAAATGAAACCACTCAACTCACCAATAAGGACCTCTTCTCCATCGCCTTGCAAATCGCCAACGGGATGAAATATCTGGCAGCTCAGCGATTTGTCCATCGCGATCTCGCGTGTCGAAATTGCTTGGTTGCCGAAGGCCCTATTGTGAAAATCGCCGATTTCGGGATGAGTCGCGACGTCTACACGTGCGACTACTACAAAATCGGCGGCAAAACGATGCTTCCATTGCGATGGATGTCGCCGGAAAGCGTCGTCTATGGCCGCTTCACGTTGGAGTCCGATATTTGGTCTTACGGAGTGGTCCTTTGGGAGATCTACAGCTTTGCAAAGCAACCCTATTACGGTCACTCCAATGAAGAAGTGGTGCGTTTGATCCTTGATGGCATCATGCTGATCCCTCCGGAAGACTGTCCGTCACTCATCTGCGATCTGATGAAGAATTGCTGGAAGACTGAACCGAAACATCGGATTACGTTCCCAAATATTTGCGATAAGCTCGAAGTGGCGTTCGAGAATTGCGCGGAGAAGATTGTGAACGATTCGATGTTTCGGTATGAGAACGAGGTGCGAAAGTTGAATAGTAAGAGTTTGCCGCGACCGCCGCCGTTGCCGATGTTGGAGGCGGCTTGCTTGGATGCTCAAGGCTATTTATTGCCGAATGAGATCAAAGAACCAGTGCAATATTTGGAGACTTTGTTGCCCGACTGACCAGATATTACTACTAAGCAGCATCATGTTGTGTGGACCATAAAGAAGAAGCTGAAGGGAGTCAACTTATAGAGTAATTTTTATACATGATGAGGATGCTTCTCGCAAGGCTGATGTTTAATGTTTTAAGAGGAATATTTATGTTATTGTCATTTTTGTCTATATAGGTGTACAGGGTGATGATGATGAAACAGGGTAGCGAATAACAGAGTGCCTTTTATATAAATGATCAATTAGAAAAAAGGGTTTTTTTAATAAAACATACTCAATAACAGTTATTTAGGATGCAATAGAGCGCAAGATGAAGATATTTTATTGTGTATAAAATTAGTTTCTAATTGTACATATCGATAAATGTAAATAATTTAATTTTATGCCAAAAACTTGTTAAGATTAGTAATTAATTATCTAATGTTGTATGTGGAGAGTTGTTTTGCCAAAGAATTTTTGGGCAATGAATGTTATGAACAAACTTGTTTATATGATATATAATAAAATTATATCAATTGTAAATTTGTTTTAATTTCCATAGAACAATTGTTTTTTCCCATCAGAGCCTTCAATATTTTCGAATGAAGTCAAAAAACCTGACCAAACTCGTAAGAGCCTTAGCAAAGCACCAAAAACCCGATCCAAGTACCAAAATAAAATACGGCAAACCCGTCTACGAAGTATCCTTCAATTCCATCAAAACCATCTCAACAATTGCTGCAATTTTACTATTAATTAACCTGCTGTTCGCCATCGAGCTTTTCGCATCGTCCGTGAGCATTCGCAACGATCTCGGCTACTTTATCAACATGATTGCGGGTTCCGAGGGCGATATCCTGCCCTGCCTTCAAGCCCTACCCGTGCTCTTCTTCACCCTCATCAACATCTGCACTGCAGTTGCCCTATACAAAATTTTCGAAAGCGAAAAACAACCGATGCTCAATTGCTGGTTTTTCCTGTTCATAGCGCTCGCTGGCATCATGCTCGCGATCACGCTCATTCTGCTCATTGTAATTTTGACGCACGTTTATGGGATTCACGAGAAGTTGCATAATGGAATTGTCGACGCTATGAACAACTATTCGAGCAATTCGATGGTCAAAATGCAAATCGATCGATTGCAGATTGAGTTCCAATGTTGCGGGAGTAAAAAGTACGACGAATGGTACTCGATTAAATGGTTCGATGATAGTTTGGTCCGCAAAGGTGTTTCGTACGTATTATTTAATTGCAGATTATTTTGAGAGCAAAATTTTAGGGCTACTTCCGAAGGCAATACTCCGTTCAGTTGCTGTTCAATGTCGTCAATATTTCCGTGCATTCATCACGATATCGAAACGAGCGGAAAGGTTTATCTTTACACCCCCGAGTATAATTTGAGCATTTCCACGGAGGGTTGCTACAAGAAGATTCGAAAGAAGAAGCAAGCAGTTGGTTGGAAAATTATTGGCAATTTGGTGCTGTTTGTTCTTGTAGAGGTACTTTTATGCATTGTGAAGATTTCTTGGTAGTTTGATGTTGTAGGTTGGTTTGATGATTTGTTTGCGATTTTTGCAAACTGGGCATTACGAAAAGTCGAGATTCTATGATAGTAAGAAGAGCTACACGATTTGGTTGTTCGGATATTATATTGGATCTACTGAAACCGGACCGCCTGAACCCCCACCAGTACCACCAGAACTAATGGATTAATTATTGTTATAATTGAATATTGTTAATATATCGTATTGAAATTTAAAATATATTTTTTATATATGTACCAAGTTTCAAGAATGTTGGACAATTGGAAGTATTATGATTTCCTTAACTATCTGGAGTATTCAACAAGTGGTTGAACGAAAATGGTCAATATTCACAGTTTAAAATCTCTTTAACCAATTTTCATCAATTTTATTTTATATTTTTGAACCTTATTGTCAATACTAATTAATCTTACTTATATTGCACTTGCTATACATCTATCAATAATAGTTTAAAAAAGATGATGGATCGATTTTGGCTTCTATGTTACACAACTTTGCAGGACAAACTAAATTAAGATTGAAGACTTTGCAAATGGAAAATATATCTTACCACCTTTATAATTGTCATTGCAAAAAAAATGTATGAAGGTACAGCATAAATTACATAAGTTTTTAATAGACAATCTGTCCTAGACGGTAAAGGAATAAGCTCAAAGGATCAAACAAATCCTAATTAGAAATTTATGGAATAGATGAAAACGTAATTTCCCTCGAGTTTATAAAATTAGTTATCGAGTAACTAATTTATATGCGAGGGCTAACCAAGTAACATTTTTGTGTACATCAGATTTCTTTTGAGTAAAACTTCTTAAGATTTCTTGAGATTTTTCGGAAGATTTCTCGGGATTTCTTAAGATTTCTCGAGATATCATAAGATTTCTCCGGATTTCTTGAGATTTCTTGGGATTTCTTGAGATTTCTTGAGATTTCTTGGGATTTCTTGGGATTTGTTGAGATTTCTTGAAATTTCTTGAGATTTCTTGGGATTTCTTGAGATTTCATGAGATTTCTTGAGATTTCTTGGGATTTCTTGAGATTTCTTGAGATTTCTTAAAATTTCTTGGGATTTCTTGAGATTTCTTAAGATTTCTCCGGATTTCTTGAGATTTCGACGAAGATTTCATGAGATTTCTTGAGATTACATAAGATTTCTTGGAATTACATGAGATTTCTTCGGATTTCTTGGAATTTCTTAAGATTTTTTAAAGATTTCTTGGCGGTTGTAGTACATCAGAGTAGTTAGCCCCTCGTATATTTGACTTATACAACCACTTTTTTCGGATTAGTACTTTGCCAAAATACCCTGCCAAAAAAATTAAATATCCTTTATTTAATTTCAAAAATCTAAAATTTTGATTTTTCGGTCTAGGAAAGATTGTAAAAAGAGATAATAATTTTAGGAGAAAAGTATTGTAGAATATTTTTGTTAATTTAATTATGATTTATTTATTTAGTTAATTTAATTATTTTATTAGTGCTAGACGTAATATATTTTATACTACTTGTATCGCTGGTTGCATGTTAAATAAATTTCAAATTTATTTTCTAGTATTTTATATCTGGTTCAATAATTGCCATTACTTGGTATTTTTTTAGAACTCCTATTTCTACTTAAATTTTCTTTTAGTATCATATTAAATCATTATCCACTCTCTAATAGCTAGTTTCTACATTTAGCTAATTAGCATTTTGATTACATTTTTAAAATCATACAGGACAAATAAACATCGTCAAAATAAATTGCAGAAATTATTTTCAAAGGCGCTAGTAAATATCCGAGTAAATATCTAAAAATATTTTTAAGGAAATTAAAATAAAATAATTAATTTGTTACTATATTTTTGCCTAAGAAAAAAAATTAGCAGGTCTTGTTTAAAAATTAGTAATTTTCGTTCAACTTGCACAATTATTTTTTTTTTTTTGCTTTTTTTTACTTTTGTTATAAAATTCTCTCCTGTCGCTGATAATTACGTAACTCAAAGAGATGCTTAAATAATTTAAATCCATTATAATTCAACCAAAACTGCTGAAGGCCCTTAATTAAACCCACCCCTTGTTAACAAACAATATCAACCTCAGCTAGAACAAATAAAAGTATAATTGAGTGTAAATTTCTAGCTTTGCACCATGGGTTTCTATTTCCTACAATATCCAAATGGATAATGATTATACACCAACAGCAGCTCACCTTGCAAGCAAAAGCACAAACCGAAACCGCACATTAATTTCCATTCAGTCGTTGACGATGATTTGAACTAAAATCGCCAAGAAAAAGCGTGCAGATAATTTCAATTTAAATGTGACAACCATAGAAGAAGGCTAAATGAGCGTCTTATTATTATCTCAGTAGCAGAGAAATTCGCAATAATGTTGCAAGAAAAAGTGCATCACATTGACATTAAACTTGCTGAAAAAGGTACTAGTTCAAAAGTTTCGCAATTTTTAATTATTAAATTATTTTTTTAAAATAGATAACAAGTTTTCTGTCGATAAATTTCTCGATAATTTAATTAATGTGGGTGGTAAAACGCCTTGTGATGATTTGCTCGATGGCTTTAATTGTGTAAGTGAAAATTTGCCGCCGTTTTACAACGCAACTGCATTTAAAAAGTGAGTGCAATTTCTCCAGTGCAGTTACGCTCTGGTAAACTTTACGCTTGATAATTTTAATTTCTTCCTCAAATTATTGTAAACAATCGAAACGACATTAGTAACTAATTTTTTACGCGATCCATATTTTTGCTAATTATTATTATGTATATCTAACTGTATGATGAACGTTTGACATACTTTATTGCAATTTTTTTGCCATATAAATGTATCTAGATAAAAATAATTGTTGCAGATCATTATATAATATTATAATATTTTTTAACTTAGCTATAAGGAGTAATTTTGGATATTTGGAGCAAAGCGTGAGTAATAAGAATTATTATACACGCGTTGAATAATGCACCATTATTTTATGATTCAATAATTTTTTTTATTTAATTAATTAAATGTAGCTAAATTAATTTTCAAATTAAAAATGATTATTGCCTATAAATAACGTCCCTGAATAGAAATTGACTAAAAAACCATAATTAAACTTTAAGACTTCACCATAAAATCAGTTTCTATCATCAAGTCCACCATAAAACAATACATTTAATGATCCATTGTCAATAAAAACATGTCCTCGTTTATTAATTATCTAAATAACTTTTTTACAAAATAAATTTCAGAGGCCAGGACTTTTTCCATCGACACATTTTCGCGATATTTCTAAGCAAACTTTTAGGCCTACTAACCGTCCTATCCATACCATCTCTTAAAATTTTAATGCTCACAAAAATGTCGGGCACAAATCTAACGGCATATAAGCGATACATGAGTACGATTTTCCACATGATTATTTGGTACGACAATAATTTTACTCCCGGATCAAAATTATGGGATTCCATGAAGTATGTTAAAAAGCGGCACAATTCGGCTAGCAAAATGAGCATTTGTGCTGGCTTAGGTGCAATCAACCAAAGAGATATGGCTTTTACCCAATTTGGCTTTATGGGGTATGCACTTGTGCGAAGTGAGCGAATTGGCGTTTTTAACGCAACTGACGAAGATTGGTACAATTTCATCCACGTTTGGAGAGTTATAGGAAGTGTTATGGGTATTGAAGATAGGTAGGTCCAAATATATAAAATCCTGAAGACAAATTAATGTAATATATATTGAAGATTCAACATTTGTCGGGAATCCGTATGGGAAACCAGAATGATTTGCAACAAATTGATTGAAGTCGTATTTCGACCAGCTGTCGAGAAGAAGGAGGAAGACTTCTTGAAGATGTCTTCGTACATGGTGAATGGGATGTGGGCAATGAATCCCGTTCTGGAGCATAGCGTTTTCATGTCGTTCTTGTACTTGGTGCTAAATAATAGCACTTATGATAAACAATCGAAGAATTCGTACCTGGAGCTCAGTAAAAGCGGCGAAATGAAATTAACTCTAATTGCGTACACAATTAAGACGTTACGCTTTACTATTTCGAGGATCTATCACAATCTTATTCAATACTTGGCCTTGTGGTTGATGAAGGTCTGCCCCTTCTTAGCCTATTATAAATATGGAAAAGACAATTCGCATGTTAACATGTTTTCTTAATTGAATTTATTAATTGTATCGTTTAGAATAAATTTATTTAAAGTTCATCTAGTAGTTCGTCGAACTCGTCAAAATTGAATCCTTCAATTTCCTTGTCCACTACTTCAACTGGTTTGGGCATTTCGGGTAAACTTGCAGGAGTTGGAGGAGCAACAAAAAATTCATGCTCTAGAATCTAAATTAATCTACTTAGTAATTATTTGTGCAATTAGGTTTAGTAAAGTGCTAAATCGAATACACTACTTACTTCACTGGCGCTTAGTCTTTTTGCATGATCGTAGATCAAAATTTTTGATATTAATTTCAAAGTGGAGTGATCACCTTTCGGGATCAATTTCCTCCACCGCTTTCCACGAGAGCTTTTGAAGGAAATTTTGTTGTAATCAGGAAGAGTTTCCAAATCAGGCCAGGATTCTTTAGTTGGAGTGCCAAGCATTGATAGCACTAGTGCTAATTGTTTGATATCGTTTTCACCCTTAATAAAATAATTCGTCAATATATTTTTTAACTATTAATTAAAAGGTGGCTACTTGAAAAAGTGGTTTCTTATTAATCATTTCGGCCAAAATGCAGCCAGCTGCCCAAATGTCGACAGACTGATTGTAGGTTTTGGAGCCGTACAGCAATTCTGGAGCGCGGTACCATCGAGTGGCTACTTGGTGCGAATATGTGCGATTATTGTTTTGTTTAAAAATGCGGGCCAAGCCAAAATCCGCTATTTTTAATTGACCTTCATTATTTATTAGCAAATTTGAAGGTTTCAAATCCTATAAAATAATTTGCATAACTTTGTATATATGTATTTGTTTTTTCGCTAAAATTTTGCTAAATAAATAAATTTGTTTGGTTTTTTATAAATTTGTCTAGCCATTTTTTGATAAACAAATTATAATTGTTTTCAATTTTATTAAGTTGTTTGTTATCCAATTTTAATGTAATTGAATAACAAATAAATTTGTTTGTATTTGTTTTATAATATTAATTTTTAAATATATTTTTTTCCCTCGATGCATAGCACCAGAAATCATATAATTAACCTTAAGCCGTAAACTCAATTATTTAAATTACCATTCATATGCAATACACTTTTTTCCACCGCACAATTATAAAATAATAATTCCACACAATTAATAAATACTAAGCTACCTTGTAACTTAGTTAACATATTATTTAAATTGCGCAAAAAATAGCATTGTATATTAAAAAAAATACTAACCCGATGCATAATTGACAGACTGTGCATGTAATCAATACCTTGAAAAAGCATTAAAGCATACCCTTTAACTTGCGACAAACTAAGCTCAGTGCATTTTAAAATTTGTGTCAAACTGCATGGCAGAAACTCCATCACCAACACCACATTACTACCCATACTTGTCACTTCTTGCAAATGCACAATCTAAAATCGCACCAATTAATTATTAATTGCTGCTGAAATTAATGTGAATTTACGTGTTTGCATTGCAGGACTCGCAAAGCACACATTTCTCGCATCGTATTTTTCGGTATCGGCATATCGGGATTTACTGCGATTTTTTTAACAGCCACCAATTTGCTGGATCGCAGATCCACAGCTTTGAAGACGTATCCGTGGGCACCTTCGCCAGCACGGCCAATTAATTTGTAATTATCCATTATTTTGCGCGAATTGAATATTGTCAGTAAAAATGTCGCACAACATTTGTTTGTTTACAAACAAGCGCTTTGCGTTGCTATAGAAACGTATACGGTTGCTGGATTATTAGAAAGGAAGGTCAAAAACCTCAAACTTTTATATACCAATTAATTAATCAATTATTATTGCATAATATAAAGCAAAAAATATTTTGCCGCCTTAAAAAAAATATAAACAATTCCCCAACCCCCCAATTCGAACAAACGAATTAAAAATCTAAAACTAAATTAACAAAATAAACAAATTAATCTTGATGGGGTGAATAAAATTTACTTGGCGATATAACATCACTGCCAAACTTATCGGTGAACGATCGCCCATGCGAGTTCAACTTCGTCTCAATGACTTTATCAAAAAATCGCGACAATTTTACAGCATTCGAGGTACCAGCCGCTAAATATCTGGCTTGGCGACAATCTAGAAATATCTCATCCGTCGTAAACTGACTGGCAAATTTACTGCTGATGTTCGCTTTGTGAATGTCGATTAGATCGAATTTCGTGCCGATAACCAGAATAGGCAGTTGCGAGGTGCCTAGGAAGTTCTCCGAATCAAATTCGTCTAAACTAGTAATACTTGTGTAAGGTGAATGATTGGCGGTGGAGTTCATATCGCGTTGGATCAACTCTTGGAGCCATTTGTGCAAATTCTCTTCGGACTTTCGATTGCTTAAATCGTGAACCAATATCACTCCATGGCAAGAATTGTAAAAGATGTCTCTTGCATTGCGATGATTATTGCTACCGCCAACGTCCCATAGTTCGATGAAGTAGGTGTTCTGATCTTTGGTGGCTTCTTTGTATTCGTGGAGCTTCACTTCCACGGAGCAACCAACGGTCCAACTCGGACTACGAATTGGCTCATTGTTTGCTGCTAAAGATACGAACGATGTTTTTCCGGTTCCTGAATCACCCAGCACTAATATTTTAACACTATCTATTGCCGTCATTGTTGTTATAAATAAATTGCAAACAAAACAAATTTTAGGTTATGTTGCATTGGTTTTTGTTTTGACATTTCCGACTGTTTTACTGGTTGCATAACGTCTAATAAGATTTTATGTTTAATTTTAAAAGTTTAAAAAGATTTATGAGTTTTGTAAATAGGGAACAACTCAAACCGCCTTTAACACATAGAAACAATAAACAAATAAATGCACTTACCCAAATCCAACTGATCCAAGTCCAAATCCAATAGTTTGAAATAATCCTTTACTCCATAGCTGAAGCTGCCCGCCATTTTCACTATTCATTTTTCACAAAATTTATATTTACTTCTCTCCACCGTAGAGGAAGTAATGTAACTTATTATTAAACACTAACAGGCCATACATCACTATTCCAAAAAAACGAACCAATTTGCACTTTCACCACTCACAACACAAAAGCACACTTTTTATATTTACTTCGCTCTGTCTCGATACCGTAGAGCGAAGTAAAGTTTTATTATTATTAAATGAAGGTATACTAGCCCAATTGGAAAATAAAGCCAGGAGCAACACAGACTGCTCCTGATCTGATCCACAAGAAAACGGCAACTGATAGTACCAAGGGCTGCCACTTCTATTTATAGATTTTTCAAAAATAACAAGAAAATCCCTAGATTAACCATTTTATGTTGCAATTTGTTTATAAAATTATAAATAAACAGTATATGAGGCTCCTAATTGGCATTATTGAACATTTAACATTTTAAGCGACAACAAAAGTTCAATTTAACTTGTCAATTAGTTATCCTGCATCAATTTGGTTCTGCGCTTCTAAATTATAGTAAAATAAATCGTAATTGTAGAGTACTAGTACGTGTTTCTAATCTGACCAAGTTTCAAATATCTAAGACTATTAATTACAATGCAATTAATTTTTTAGTTGCTCAGCGCGAAATAAAATATTCAAATATACAAAAAAAATTAAAAAAAAAAATTAATAATGCGAAATGGTTGCAAATTTTAACTAAACACTATAAATTAATTATTTGTTTATAATCTGACCAACTTTCAAATATCTGAGACTATTAATTACAAATGCAATTAATTTTTGAGGTGCACAGCGCATAATAAAATATTCAAATATATGAAAAAAAAATACAAATTTTTTTTTTGATAAGAATTTGTTGCAAATTTTAAGTGAACACTATAGTTTACTCATTTGTTTATAATCTGACCAACTTTCAAATGTCTGAGACTTTTAATTACAGTGCAATTATTTTTTAGTTGCTCAGTGCATAATAAAATATTCAAATTTATGAAAAAAATATTAATAATAAGAATTTGTTGCAAATTTTAAGTGAACACTATAAATTAATTATTTGTTTACAATCTGACTATTATAAAAATATCTGAGACTATTAATTACAATGCAATTAATTTTTATTAGCTCAACGCTTAATGAAATATTCAAATATATGAAATTTTTTTAAAAAAAATGTAAATAATAAGAAGTTGTTGCAAATTTTGATTCAACACTATAAATTAATCATTTGTTTATAATCTAACTATTTTTAAAATATCTGAGACTATTAATTACATTGCAATTAATTTTTTATAACTTTAATAAAATGTTTTTATAATAATTCATTAATTGGCTCAAAAATTAGCCAAACTAATAAATTGATTAGCTCACAATTTAATTTCGGTTAGTAAATTGACGTAACAAACAATTCTGTCAAGTTTCATAAAGATCAAACTATTTTAATATTAATTAATTAAATAATTAATAACTTAGAAACTAAACGTCTGAGAATTAATCTGATAATTTTCTCGGATTCTACGTATTTTTCTACGTGTACCTACAAAATTTCATCGAAATCGGTTAAACTTTCGATTTACGAGAACGAGGGAATTCCCGGTGCACCCTCCAGTGCATCAAAACACTTAACGAAGAATTTGCTGACGCGTGCACATTCCAATGCAAGCTATTAAAACGCATCCCCACTTGAACTTGACCCACATATGCACTCGCCATATAAGGTGCGATTCGACATTCCTTTAGTAAATAGTAGGGACTATAGACTAGGGATATTTTGTCAACTTCAGTTTGCCAACTTGAGTGCAATGGAAATGTCAAGTTTCAATTTAAAAAGTGATTATAAAGTGGAAATAAAACATTTGTGGGTTATTTTGGGGCCCCATTATAAAAGAAACTTTCTCTACGAACTCAAAAACAAAACAACCCTTTCTGGTTATGTAAAAGTGAAACGCAAAATATAGCAGGCCCAAAACTGTGACAAAAATATTTAAGGTTAGAATCAACCATTCTAGAATTTAAAATTTAAATTAATCAAAACATTTATTGCAGCAATTTGTTGTTGCGAACATGCTACCCACTTCTAATGGAAGCCACCCCCAGGGTTGGTTCTCGTGTGCTTTTGTGTTGTGAAGAGTGAAAGTGCAAATCGGTTCGTTTTTTTGAATCTGTGTTTAATAATAAGTTACATTGCTTCCTCTACGGTGGAGAGAAGCGAATATAAATCTTGTGAAATGTGAATACTGAAACCGGCGGGCAACTTCAGCTATCGAGTACAGGATTATTTCAAACTTTTGGATTTGGACTTGGGTAAGTGCATTATTTATTTCTTAATTATTTCTATGTAAGAGCGGTTTGAGTTCGACATGTTACCTACCAGCTACAAATGTAGCCTGTTACCAACAAAAACCGCGGATGATAGTTTTCTGTAATATGACTTGGTTATGGCTAGTTAAGGTATATTTAAACACAGTTCGAATTATAAAATTAGGTACTTGTTCGGAACTTAAATTGTTAATTAAGAAGTTTCTGATTTATTTCTTCAATTAATTGAAAATGTTCAATTTGGATACTGCATAGGCAACCAGCAATACATTTTTATAATTAATTTTCAAACCTAAAGGAGATAATATTAAATAATCTGCATTTTTAAGTTTATTAGAATATATTCAATAGATATAAATGCTAAAGCCGGGCCATTCCTGCATAATTAACTTAATATATAAGTTTAATTGAAACTTGCGCTCAAATTTTAGCTCAATCTAAGTTCGATCTTTTTTATTTTTGGGAAATAAAATAAAAAAACGTTTTTAAAAAATTGTCAATATTTTATTGACTATTTATATACACATCGTTTTTATATATATATAATCTAAAATACATAGTACATATTCAACGTAGACCTGCATCTAATTACATTTATAATTAACTTTGTACAAAACATTCTAAAATGTCTAAAAAACTACTTTTGATTCCAATTTATTTTTCTTGTCTTTTTCATCTGTGTATAAAAAATTCTAGCATCTTCGGTAATAATATAATACTCTAATCATACAATTATGAATAGTACAATGGATTATAGTATCAGATTCTACTCCAATTCGATTATCTTGTTTTGGTGTGCCTCAACAGCATACTAAGCATCATCAATCAACAATAAAAAAATCATTTCCTCAATATAAATAAATTTAAAATCTTCCACAATTGCACAAACATCATCATTTTTTTTCGGCCCGTTCTCTAAAAGCGGACACTCAACTCACATCATCATTTTTACAAATATAACAACTTAATATATAATAAAAATAATTTTATATCAATCATTTACATATAAATATAGTTAAATATAATTTTCTCCGAACAAAAACGGTCCACTTACGCGACTCGAACAAAGCAGACAGAAAAGCCATCCATATTTACAACACAAAAAAAAAACGAATTACAACCAATTAGGCCCCAAACATGTATCCAACACAGTCACAGCATCAAACCGATCCATATCGCTAAAGATCTGTTTCAATTCAGTCAAGGCATTACTTCCGCGATTCCTCGCCTCCCACAGATCCAGAATGCAGTCGGAAGGCGACGGTTTCGTCGCGAAAAAATTAATATATCGATCGACATGCAAAGCGTGTGCCAACATCCGCCAATCGTTGCCGCGCGAAGTCGGCGGATCCAAACATTGGCACAACTGCTTCCGGATCGCTCTCGACAATCTGAACGTAAAGTCGTCGCAAGTCGACACTCCTCGATCCGTCACGATCAAATTCTTCGCCAACTTCAAACTATCGCTTTTATTATTGGCACTTTTCGCATAATCAAGCGACTTGGACTTGGTCTCGCAAATTTTTGGCACTAGTTCATTGTGATTCAGCTTCCCCAAACTGGTTCCATGATCGGCCGCCGTCTCGGCACTGCCATCATCTCGACACAAGATCTCGAACACCTGATGGTGGTCGAAACCCTTTTGGTTTACGCCTATTTTAAAACTAAGATTGCGACTGATCTCGCACGATTCCAACGTGAAGGAACAATGCAAACTGTTGCTGTTCGCTTGCCACAAATGCCGGAATGGAATCTCCTGGTAATTCGACGACGGTTTCGCTTTCCAGCCTTCGCTCACACACTCGAGCGTCAAGCATAAATTATTCCCGCCATCCTGGAACGTGATACTTTTTGGTTCGTCTAGTAAATAGCCACCCAGTCTTTTCTCCTGCCCGAAAACCGTCTCCATCGAGCTGTCAGTGTCTTCCAACACGTAGACGCGGATGTTAAAATCGACGGTCGATTGGAAGCAGAGTTTTGGCGCAAAAACGGCCAATTTTAGACGTTTGATCGCATTGCCATTAATCGACCGGCCGACGATTACAAAGCGCGATAAACAATCTGTGACTAAATAGGCCGCATCTTTATCCAATTGGCAGAAGACCGAAGTGTTGATAGTTTCCTGGCCGAGCGTGACTGCATTCTGCCATTGCGAGTCACTGCAATCGCTCTGCAAAACCGAAATCGACCAGTTATTGCGGATTAATTCGGCGCAATGCGGCACTTTCAATACGGCCGACTTATTAAGTGCTACATTAGGCCCGCAGGAAACCACCGGACTAAGTTGAGTCAAATTCTCCGCCAATTTCGGTCGGAAACAGTCTTCGTTCAAGATCGATAGGAACAGCTCCTGTTTGCGCGATCGGCTTACAGCACCCTCTGGAATTACGAGACTCACTCCGGATTCGGCCAGGTTCAGAAACGCCCCCGTATGAGTCACCGTGGAGCTAGTGTAGTTCCCGCTAGTGGTGGGAGTCACTGCATAGGCCGCAGGAAGTCCTGCTAAAGGAATAGTGACTGATTCGGTCGCTACTTCATAGGTGGAGTCAGCTGAAACGGAATAGAGCTTTTAGATCGATTGCTGGATGGGGGGTTTAGACCACTTACAGTTGTTCGTAAAGCCGCTGAGTTGGGAGCGCTTTCCGCTAGAGGACTCCAAAGTGGAGCTCGTCGCAGGAGACATTTGAATATCGCTTCCAGATGCGAGATGAGGGACGTCGTAGTGATGCTCCGAGACGGATCTGGTCACAGATGTTGCAGGAGTGGTGAATGGGTATTCGTAGCAGGGTGGCACTGTTTGAGTTAAGTCGGGTTGGAGGCTTAGCGATTTCTTGTCGTGTTCGGGGAAGAATTCTGGATGGTATTCTGGAAGAGATAAGTTTATTAAAAAATTGTCTATAATTTTGGATTGATTAACAGACAATTAACAAATTTAAATATCTCAAACATTTTAGCCCAAAAAGATAATAATGAAAAATGATTTTTTCGATTGGAATTGAAGTAACAGGAACCCGTAAGCGCCTTAGCCTTATTTATTGATGAGGCAATATGATTGATTCCCCAAAGAGAATTTAAAATTGCAATCAGGTTTCTATTCCTTCAATCCATCAATAATATCGCTCCCAATATAAAAATGTTTAATGGAAACAAAACAATTGGTTTATTTGATCTGAATAGTGCATTTTATGGCACCGAAATTATTCATGCGACCATAAATTGTATCTATCTGGTGGAAGTGAGCAAGAAAAATAAAACATGAGCTCATCTAATCCTTGTCGTTTGGCATTTATAAATAATTTATAAAAGAGTGCTGTGTTTGTTTTCAATAATATCCGAGTGACATCTTAAAACACATGAACACGACGACGAGAGGTCTTTAAAAAAGAACCCATCGAGCCGTAAAATCGACGATCTAAAAACATCGTTAATCTTGCAAGATGTCTAAATTGAAACCGAAGACTATTTTCACATTTACATTTTTCCTATTTGGAAATCTATTTCGGTTTCAGCGAATTAGTTTCGTTGCAAAATTGGCGTAGTACAAATGATGGATTATGCAACAACATGACTTATCGTATTCAAACTTCATTCATCACAATGCGCTCCTTTAAGTTATTAATGACTCGCTTTTATTCCTTGCTAATTGTCTGCTCTGTCTTCCTAAATAAATATTAAATTAAAAATTATTTATTTTTCAAAAACAATTTCAATTTCAAAAAATTCTTAATTTTTCAGGGGAATCTAAAATTGCAGTTCTTTTTGAAATTTGAAGGAAGCAGTAAATTTAACTAGTTTTTAATTTAGTAATTATTTAAATTTTCAGGAAGTTGATGTAGTAGATCATTGAAAAAAAAAATGGTAACAGTTAGAAATATTTTTTTTCGCCGGTAGCATTTCAGCGCTTCAAGAAAAATTAAAATTGCTTTTATATGCAGCCGAGAGTATTATTATTCATAGCTGGTAATGACAATAAAGTAGTTCAACAAGTTTTCAAGAGAGATAAGGGAAATGGAATTTGCATAAATATTAATAAAATCCTACGCAACGTTTTTATCGTTTCTTTTTAAAATCAACTCTGAAAGCTGATCATTTATGATTATCCTGCACTAAAACACCTTTCAACTATCTCATAAAACTACATTTTGTTAAGTCACTAAGATTACAAAGTAACTTGAAATATTTAATCCTCGTTATGTGCTTTTTCCATTTTTTAAAAAAATATTAAAAATAATAAAAAAGTATAATTCTAATAAATAAAAATTAAAAATAAAATATAATTCTAGTTTCCACTTTATAGACAATTTGATATCTCCATTAATTTATTGTATTAATAATAATAATAATTTACATTCGACTATAAAGTATTACGACTGCTACTTTCAGTGCAATAATAACTTTATTTTATCATCTACGAGAAAAATAAACTCGCTCAAATAAATTTGTAGCAAAATTATTTATCGACAAGTACACTTCGTAATAAAATAAATTATCCAAGTTTGAACTGATCTGATTTAATTTCCGGCTAAAATGTTTGCCAGCGAAAATACTTTTTCGAATAATTCATTTGCTTGAATAATCATGATTTCGATTTGCTTGAACAAAAGCATAAAAGAGAGTCCTGGCACCTGCTCTCTTTGCATTAGTTTTGACTGCAATTTGTTTGAAGTTTGAAACCGATTAAGCGGCTATCTAATTGCAAAATTGCATATTTATTTGCAAGCGAACTAATCACCTGGTTGGTTTTCCTGTTTGTGAAAAAATGTGCATATCCGCATTTTTATGCAGACGAAACAAAAAAGACACGCAACAACGCAACACAACATCTGTCTGTATTCAAAAATGCCTCGATAAATAATCAGGAACCGTGTAAATATACTAATTAAATCAAACTATGCTACAAATGCTGCACATAAATATCGTACGAAAAAAAAACAACAAGCATGTGGTGCATATACATGCACAACACAAAAATATTCAGAAAATTATGATAAATAAGTTGCGCTTGGTCAATTAAAGAAACTTTTACGATGGCTTTAATGAGCCACATGTGGTTTTAACTAAATATTTTTTTAAGCGATTTTGAAACGAAACGAAAAAGCTCCAAGCATTAAAATAGCAAATTTTATGCTTTTTTTGCTCTCGAGCAATAATCATAATAATGTGAAAAATATTTGAAATTTTATTCGTTCAATGCTTGACTGCACATGTCGTAATAAAAGTCTCTAATTGGCCGGCTCGCCACGAAGCCAAGAAAGCCATCACCATCACTAATATTTCATCTCATTCTTCGTTCGATCCTCACCAACAACATTGTCCGTGTGCGAATCGATTATGTAAACATTGGCGGTATAAATATCCGCTATTTGCTTTCCTTTATTTGATTTTCATTTGTTTTCTTATTTTCCTCTAGCCCACAAAATTCCGCCAGAAAGAAGAAAAAGGTCAATTGAGTTATATGTGACCCACAAAAAGTTCTCTTTTTTTTCCTTATCGTGTTGCTACATAAATTCCAGCGACAATTTAATTAAAATTTAGATTGTCACGTTGCTTTTTTAATTCAAGTGAAATGTTGCTGCTTTCCTGACCTGTCGTCGTCTTCTAGACGAAAATCTTCACTAATTGATTGCTTATTTTTTGCCGACTTATTTTCGTACTTAAATTTAATTGAAAATAAATTATTGATCGATCGCAAGAGGGCGCGCAATGTTCTGATATAAATATATGGAGCGCATAGCTCAAATGAGATGCGCGACGATTTTTTAAAACCACATAACTTTTATAAAATAAACCATACACAATATATCATGAGATTTTTGGTAACAGGGAATATATATCTATAAACAAGTGTTTTTAATTATAGAAAAAAACTCATTTAAACCGACTTTTTGAGCATAATATTCGATTTAATTTGCATCTCGAATTCGTCTTGTTTAATAGTTAAATAATAAATAAAATTAATTACCGTTTGAGGCCATATTGTAGAGACTTTGATGTTGGCCCTTCTTCTTGTAAAATCGCACAATAAAAAAGGAGAAAAGACACACCAAGAAAATTGCCACAGTTAGGGTGATGTACAGCAGAATATCGTTTTGCGTCGTCTCAATGTTTGCTGAAACAAAAAAATTAAACTTTATTGCAATTAAATTATTTATTGGAGAAAAATCCTAGCTGCAAGCAATTGCAATTTCGAAGTCGTGCGTATTTACACATAAATATCGCCATCGAATTTTGAGAAAGGCGCCTTCTTGTATACAAAGAGCGAACATGTTTCAGTTCGAAATCCGGGGTGTTTAGATTTCAGTTAGTAAGTAGACCGACGGCTATATTACTTCCGGTTGACCGCACGGGACTGCACAGAGCAAATAAATGAATCAGGGGGGTGGAATTTGGGTTAAATATAGTGGTTTTAGGTGAAAGGGGTTGTACTCTAGCCGCCTCTTCGAGAGCCTAACTAATAGCTTCGTTTGCGCTCTGCTGATGACATACAACTACTAGCAACTATTCTACACGCAGATTTATGGCACTGCTCCCAAAATCATCATAACTCATTTTTTATTTATAATTTCTAGGTGGAAATTAAATTTTCATCCAAGAACAAGTTAAATGCATTAAAGTTTTGGGTCAGGCGAATTATTTGTGCAAGAGGGTCGCTCGTCTTAGCACTCCCTATGCGGAAAAACAGATGTTCACTTAATTAATACATTAAGACATCGTCACGGCGGCTTAATTACACTGTTTTAATTAATTCAGCGGTTTGCTACACGCAATACTTAGTGCGCAGCGCTTTGCGCAGTAATTTACGCGCGCAATTTAAATAGGTACTAATTAAAAGGGGTTTTAGAGGCACTTTTGAGCAGATTTAAATGTTGAACGTTGTCGATTACGTATTCAAGAATGGTAATGCACATAAAACTTGCTCTTTACCCCCTTCACAGGTCACGTAATACACATTTCCGAAATTTCGTATTCAATTCCAATAACCATACGGATTTCTCTCCGGCAACTGTTCTTTCGAACATGCATAAAGATCAATATACACTTCTGTTATTCCAATCTCAACATTGATAGGTTCATTTTCTTAAACTACTATTTCACATTATTTTATAGAAGTTTCTAGTATTAATATTTGCATGATGGTCTTCTCATCTCGTTAATAGTTTACGCTGATGCAAATTTGTTTTGCCATTCAGCAGGAAAAGTTTCTAAATCTAAAATTTTCCGGCAGCATCGCATTGATACAAACATGAAAGTTTTCAACTGAATATTTAAAGGTATCAATATAAGCTGAACTGAGTAGTAGAATAGGGCCGGGAGTTGCAGGAATTCCTGAATAGATCTTTGTCAGTGATTTCGAAAAGGATGCATTGAATGGCCTTCCTTTAGATTTCCGACCGATACATGTACTTAATAGCCAGGACTAAGAAGATTGCCACTGTTTGGCCAAGATTGCTTGTAGCTGAATTGACGATTGCTACCCTCTCGGAACTTTGATGTGTGCCTCTCTTTATATTCAATTCGATGTATGTACATAGGCAGCCCTTGATTGGTTTCAGATTTATTACATCAGGTAATGGATATTTTATTTACATAAGGCTCTAAGTGGTGGAAATTCAGTTTCATGTGGGCTTGGAACTTTGCTGAAATTTTTTGAGGGTTTTAGGATCTTGTCACAAATATACAATGTTGCGTCTATTTTTTGAAGATTTTTGGGTGGTCCCAAAAAGTAATAAATTACTTTTAATTAAGCAAACACTAATTTGTGGTTTCTGCCTACAAGAAGAAAGAGAAGAAGGAAAAAGAGCATGGTAATAAAAAAGTAAATAGTTAATTTTACGCTCTATTCTATTCTATATTTAGTTCCAACAATACAACTGTCATCGCGTTAAGACGTTAATTATACCAGCACATACAAGCCAACCATGTTCAGGAAACACAAATTGGTTCCAGGTGAAGTGAAGATATTACCGACTAAAGTATCGTCGTTGCGAGGCATTGAGAAATAATCCTTATCAATTCTATTCAAATTTCAATAATAAGAGGAAGCTTAATTCTAAATATAGGCACGAGTGCCTATTGTGCTTAGAGACGAAGATATATATAAAAAAAAATTGAGAGATAACAAAAATTTTGCACTATGGAGTGACATCATAGAAGTTTGCAGTTGACGGTTCTTTAAGAAGGCTTTTTTGCTAATTGCACCGAGTATTCTTCCACTTCTTCTTTTACCTTTTGCTGTTCCGTTCCATTCTGTTTGTTAATATTACAAGACATGTGTATTCGCATTGCAATTTGCAGGGACGGGTCCAACACCAATTAAAATGTCGATAAAGGATTTATTGCTATTTATTTTCTGGAGATTTAAAAATAGAGAAGGAGCTTTTTATATAAGCCAACTTTTAAGTGTCTTTGAAAGTTCAGTTAGGTGTATGCTTCAATGCACTGAAATATGGATTTTTATCAGGAAATTCTAGTTTGCGAAAAAATTATCAAAATGAGCTTATTTATAGTTAATTGGTTAAGTTTCTGCAATTTGCTTGAGAACTTCACACTTTTAATTATCTCAGTTTTAATGGATTTTATTCTAATTTTGGTTGAGAAGTTTTTACTATGACCGACTTAGAAATCAGTTTCTTGCGGAAAAATATTCGAAAAAGCTTTTGTAGCAAGAGCTTTTTCCTGAAAAATGCCGAAAAAGCGTAAATCGCCCCCGAAAAAGTAACTTTACCGAGATAAAATAGTAGAACTTCCTGAATGCAGTCCTGGTTAAATGAGCAAGCAAAAAGGATGCGTGGGCAAAAGTGCAATTGCAATTGAATGAGAGAAAAAAAAGTTCTCTTCACACAAGTCAAGTGCATATAGAGGAATATAATATATGCTTGTAATGCATAACTCAAGTCTTGATAGTACAAAGGTTAGCAAATTACTGGCTTTAATATGTGTCGTCTTGTGTTGGCTTGTCCTTTCACAGGACATGACAGCCAGCTTCCTACTACAGCATTTGACAGGAGACAAGTTGAACGGTTTTAGGTTTTCTTTTGTTTCGCATTTCGCAAAATCTAGTCGCTGACCTGCCTCGCAGCTTATTTGGTCCCCAATGAATGATGCTCCTTTGCACATTTTGTATGTTTACACCTTTCTATAAATATACGACACCGGATAAATATATTAAATTCTGGTTTTATTCACCAAAACCCCGTAAATTTGCTTGTCATAATAAAATGGATAATGTTTATTTAACAGCGATCAAATAGACTTATAGTGCCCAAGTTAAATTGTGCCGACATGCTTGAAAATAAACCAAATTCCGCAAAACAATTTTTATTTAATCCGAATTACTTTTGGTCACGTTCGCCACCCTTAACTAAGCAATTAGTTGCAAGAATAATCCGAAAATAATTAGCCACGATGAGGCAATAAATTAATCCATCATTGGATGCTAGAATTCGATACATGCACACAAAGAATTAGAAATTTCAGTCAAACGCACACATTTTCAGGGATGGGGGCGGCAATTAGCTGGGGATAAGGGAATGTTGGCGAATTCCGGGCCGGAAATGCTGCACATCGACATTGCCTTCTATATAATAAGTGTGAGCTTTTCCCTCGATTATAAAATAGGTAGGGGAGCTTTCGATAGGGGATGACTTTTTTCTTGATGACATTTTTTATTCTATTTTTATATTTAGTTTATTTTTTTGTAGTTTGAAGTCTTCAAATATTTTTTTTATTTATTTCTAGTCGGTCGATTATCTTGAAACTTGGCACACGCACGCATTAGGGATAATAATTTATAATATTAAAAGTTTAACCCCATAAGTTTTAATATGGAGCCAAAAAAAAATTAAAATTCAAAATAATTGAGCTCGCTTTTAATTTTTCACCAATATTTTAGAGAACTAAATTTTATAAAAATATTTTCTACTATTTTAATTTTTTTTTTAACAATTTAAACTATAATTGACCTAAAAAAAATAATTTGTAAACGGTGGGGCACTACCTATATAAAAAATAATGATTCTAAATTTATTTCTGCCGTCTAACTCAAAGCTAAAAAAGTGTCCTCTATTTATTTTGCCCATAATTTGCACACGCACAGTGCAACGTATAATTCGAACATAAATAACGTAAAAAGCACCTTGTATACCACTAGGAAAAGAAAAATAAAGAAAAAACGTTTTCAATTCAATATTCTCCTCACCATACAGTTTTCACCATATACTATAGTTAGGTCTACATCGATAGTCTCACGGTTTCTTTGGCTTTTGCTTTCAATATTTACACCCCGTAGAGCAAGCAAGCCGACCTCTGACCCGAAACTCTGTAGCCCCCACGTCGTATAATGTCCCTATCTGCAGCACCCCTCACGTGCCTGTACAGCACATGTGCCCACCGGAGTGAGCCTTTATGGCACATATATATTTATAAAAGGTTAGCCTTAGATTTATGTACACAATACCACCAACTATTCGCTAAATAAATGCTTTATTCAAATATATTATACTTCCTGCAAATCATTTGCAGTTTCATATTTTACTATGTCTATAAATTAATATTTTATTGTAATTTTGTCGTGGAGCTCTTTTGTGATTTAATTTATTTTCGAAAATTATTTGCCTTCAGAAAAAAAAAATAGTTTCCTCAAGGAAATAAATTTTCCGTGTTTTCCAAGCTATAGAAACAATTTTTATTATTTTCTCATAGTCCCCTAAAGCAGTATCAAAATATCTTATTAAGATGTGGTTCATATTTTTTTCTTGGAGCCCTCAAGCAATATTTCGACCCTTTGCGATATGGATTTTGAAAAGTGACAATATAAGTTATAATAAAATATTTTTACGCCTACAGGCAACAATCGAAAAACAAGAGAAAGAATATTGGTTCGGTTGTGAAACATATTGACTAAAATGTATTGCAATCTTTTCAGTTTGATTTAGCGCCAGACTAGAGGGCAAATAGTATTAAAGCTACAAATTGCACAAGTACGATATTTTATTATTGTATCCCTTAACAATTTTCGTGTACAATAATTGGATTTGCATACAAAATAAATTCAGTTTCAATTAAATTTAAACAAGTTGAAAGTTATTTCCCAATTAGGGTGAATCTAATTGTTAAATTGCATCTGTAGTATAAATAGATCGAGGCATTTTAAGAAGAGGCGAGCGAGGTAGAATAAAATTCATTTCGCTGTAAAAGTGCGCTTTTATAAGTGTACAATCTCAATCTTTGCTCATAAATTGTGAAAATCACTTAAAACAGCTGCTCTTTAATAAGCCACAACGGGGTTTCGAATATAGTATGTATGTGCAATTTATGATAGATCAATCTTTTAGCTCGCCAATCGATGCGGTTTCTATGCACTTGAATTTACTAGGAGATTCATAAAAAACGCGCGAGGCTCACAGGCTATGCAATAATTTATTATACGAGATAATATCTTTGAAATACTCGTATGTAGATAGGATGATGTTGATGTTGGACTTCTAGTACATGTTTCTCTATAATGAAACAAGAAACTTGCAAAAATGCTTGTTTACTTAAATAAGTAATGTTTCATACAATTTGCATTGCAAATTTCCTGCTGACGCTCCAACATATTTTTCCTCAAATTCCGCATATTTACAGTTGCAACGGAATTAAACACATTAAATTAAAAATCAAATTTTTAAAAAATAATTTAGACTAAAAATAAATATCTACACGTTCAAATTGTTCAAGGAGCTTGAAAGCTCAGTGCGAGATAATAAAATCGTCCTGACACAAATAGTAAGTAAAAACTGCTCCCATCTTAACCTTACCCAATTAAGTTAATCTGAAGTAAAGTTGTGTGCACGTTGAAGATCGTAAATTAGAGGCAACGAGAAAAAAGTACACGACATTAAAAGATTGTTGGAAGAATTTGAAATGTAATTAAATTAATCCGAGTCTATCTATAAGAAGAAGTGTTGAATACATTTATTTCTGAATAGAAAACATGCACAGCAATTTATTTGGTTATTTACGTTTATTAGCCTTTGAAAGTTTCTATTATTAACCCCGCGCGTAGAAACCTTTGATTATTTGTTAAATAGAACCACATTTATTTCGCAGGATATGCAGCGGAATTTAATGAAGCAAGCTTTCAGCAGAAGTGATTCGCGTTTTCATCATTCACTTACATGCGTACCAAAACGATTTTAATTAGTGTTTGGCGAGTTTAAGTAGTCGCTGCTCGCATTTTGGCACAATCTCAGAACTTCGACTACTTCAGATATCATCGAATCTTTTCCTAATTAAATTTCGTTTCGATTTTTCAAATCTCGCTCTCGCATTTTGAGCCAGAAATAAATAAGCCGAGTGCAGGCGGAAGTGGCAGTGGAGTCTGCAGACACCGGAAACACGAGCCTGTCTTCTGATTATTTATTATTATGTGCATTGTAAAAGGGGACTCATTGTATTCCTCCAAAAAAAACCCGAAAAAACTTTTTGTGTGTGTCTTTTATTACGTTTTTATTATACCTAGATTGTATTCGGCTAATGCGAGTTAATAACCAATTTCAAATTATTATATGGTCTCACAAACAGCTATTAATTCTCTTTTACAACGGCTCAACTTTTGTTGTTTTTATTTTCATTTTGGAAAATATAATTATTTCGTATAGCCAAAGTTTCCACGAAAGCGAACAATGCAGTCTAAATTTAAATTATTTATTACATACCAGCTTTTTCCTATATAGTACTAGTACCACTACTATATGCAATTATGAAATTAATAATTATTGGTTTGCTCTTTTATACTTTTCCTCCTCTTTATGTACTATGTATAGACCATGGAATTAATTTAAGTATATGTTCGATGCATAATAAAATTGCACACGATACGTGAAACACTATAATTTCACTACAAATAAATTATTTTCGTAGCCAACTTTTCAAAAGTCAAAACTGAACAGAAATACAATATAATAGATTATATCCCACATAAAAAATAAACTTTTTCAACTACAAAAAAGGGTATATATAATTATACCCCACAAATAAATTCGTGGTCTAAAGTTAGAGGGAACATTTAAATTCAATATTTTTTAGCAGGAAAATTAATTCTTTGTTTGATCATCTCATATCTGGAGTAGGCCATCAATCTCGAGCCATGTTCCCATTTAATCCACCCTTTCTTTATCACACATATACATGCATTGTACCCTTATTTTTAATTTGCTTTCGCTTCTGGTCGTGATGTGTGTATCAAATAAAGATGATCCTAATTCGGGCGCATAATCAATGCAGATTGAACATTTGCCTAGCGAAACGCATAAACTAGTTTACCTACCCTCATACTGTCGAAACTTCCCCTTTGTAACCTGTGCAAATTTTTTATCGACTACTATAGGGGTGATTATGTATCGATTAGGTTGTCGAAGTGGGCTATTAATTAATAAGACTGCTCGGGGAGGGCATTTTTTACTTTACATTCGGAGGGTGAATGCACAATTGGTTAATTTGTGACGATTTCACTCCCATGTTAAATAAAGTCTCTATTAATTTACGAGCAGCTCAGCTGCAGCTACTATTTTCTATTTAATAATAAGAGCAGCAGCAATTGTTTCAAGAGGCCGAAAGCTGAAGAGCTGAACGCTGACTCTGATAGTAAGAATGATTCATACTATGACAGAAAAGACACTTGAATAAATCCCATGGCTTAATCACTTTGTTGTGGGATGGTTTCTATTCTTGGAATAGTTTTTCCTCGTTTTGCTACTTCTAGTGAATCAGTTCGACTTCCCCCATCATCATCATCATCATTCCTGCACTTCAGCAACTCGTAAATTTATTCAATGACTCGAATATTCTTTTAATAATTCTCCTGCTGGGGTAGTTTCGAATTTATGGCCTAGTCGGACTAGCCCGGGGCGGACCAAACATTTTTTGTGGGACCGTATTGTGCTGGCGACAGCAGGAGGGTGGCTTTTGAAGGCTACGCGGAAGAGGTAGTAGTATTTAAAAAACAATGGGATAAAAAATCTTGGAATGTGAGAACTTGGTGTTTGGATCACAGTTCACGGTGGAAGCTCATTTATTCCTTTGTTTTTTCCACCTCTCCACTGTCATGCGGACAGATTACATGGTTATTTTTCTCGACATCTCGAAGTAGACAAATTGCAATACGTGTTTGTCTCTAACAACAACTAATAGACTTTGTTTCTTGTATCCACGCTGAGAACTTGGAGAGTCGCTTTTTCCATAATAAATAAGCCGCATGTGGGACCGAGATAAAAATGGGGCGCAAGGATGAATGTAATTGGGTTATTTTTATCTTGTTTTGCATTATTCGTGACCTGAAATCAATGTCGTTATTTTTTCCATTTCGAGACGAAAAAATCCTTTAATCAAAATTTTGTTTGGCTTCGTTAAACGGTGATTAACATCCTGATAATTATCTGGACGCTATTAAGTTAATGTAGCTACTAGACTTGTTTGGTTAATTAAATTAAATTAAGCGAGGCTCGTGTTTGCGTCTAGTCGAACAAAATTTTATTCAAACCGGTCAAAAATGATCAAAACAAAAAAATCAATTAAATCTCGTATCCTGGTTCCTGCTGGCGCCTTTCTCGCTGCATTAAAATGCAAGTAGCCAAAGAGTGAAGGCGTGAGTGCGTTCTCAAGCGCTTCTCAACATCATACCACACACAAGCTCTTCGAGGGTTCGTATGTTTCAACCGGAAGTAGGTTCTGCAATTAACATGAGAGGCTACAGCACGTGCTTGGTTCCCTAAAAAAATGCCGACGATTATTTGCTTTTACTTTCCCGTCTTCTTCGTCTCATACGAGTCAACAACATCACACTTCGATTAAACTACGACCCGCATTCACAATGATGGACAAAACAGCAACAAATGCTCGCGATAACCGTAAAAGTTTCAGAACTAGAGGGGTCCGCCACTATTTAACTGATAACATCTTACACTTCGTAAAACCGTTTTACCTCGCTTAGCATTTAGCCAAAAGGTCTGTTTACATTCACATTATCGCTGGGAATTGAAATAAACTGGAAGGAAGTTTTTGGACAGATGTTTTGGATTTGGTGATCCTTCAGTAGGATTTTTACTCGATTTTGGAACTTGTTTGACTGTAATATCGGACTAGAGCTTCCGACAAAAGCTTCCCTTCCCCACAGGACTATAAAAACTTTAAGACCAAAACTATGATTCATGTTCGTCCCTATAAAAAATAATCTTCCAAGAATCTGCTCAATAAAATCTTTGTATTTTGTTTGTCTACATTCATTCAGTGGTATTTAAGTGATTTACAACCCCCTGTTCTTTGAATAATATTAAACCGCCAACTGTAATTTACTCCCTTCGAAAAAATGCTCCATGATTTATTTGCTTGCTTCTTATAAAACAGAAACAATACAAACGAAATCCCTTGTTTGTCAAGTTTCAACCCTTAGGAAATTATGAAAGCCACAAATGATGGAATATAAAATGCAAGTCGTCTACATCAAACACGAATGACCTTTTCGTAAATTAATTAAACAAGCCACGTCTGGTCGTATTAATCAAGCACTTATTCGTTTCTTTTGAGTGTTGGTGTAACATTAAGTTAATAGCGCGGAGCCCGATAATTATCATAATGTTAATTACCATTTAACGAAGAACGCAAAAACCAACTCGATTTAAAACAATATTGATTTATTGCTAAGCTACACTTTTTATTTGTATTGTATACTAATTGATTTTTGAAGGCAATTGCACCGTTCTTTGTACTCGACGAGGTGTCAATTTCCTCTAGTGATTTTGGAGCTAACACATTTACGTCCACCATAGTGTAACTAATGTAAATGAGCTAGCTGCTTAAATTATGGCTCCAGCCAGGCATTTAGTTAATAGTCCGATTCGATGCACTGCACAATGATTTCGATTTCAAACGAAATCATCATCATCATATTCTAATTAACTTGATCAGCAAATGAGGAATTGATCGACTTAGTATTCGAATTCCACCGGGTCGACGCGGTATTTCGTTAAGATTTAAATAAAGCATCCCCTAGAGTGAAGGGTGGCGGCGCTTTGAGAGCGCTACGAACATTTCCATATGTGACAAGGGTGAATACTTATGGCATATAGTACCATTACCGTTCGGTATGAAAGCGAAGAATGACTGCATAAAAGCAATGGATTATTCTTTTCCAAAATAAAAAACTACTTCTTGCACTGACATATTTCATTTTAATATCCAACTGTTATTTTAGTTTCTCTGAGAGAGGAGCAAAAAACGGAGATAATTAAATATCGATGGAGTGCGATAAATCAGTGCACTCTTGACGCTTTTCAAATGCACTGAGCGTATGTATTTTATTACCTGAACGCTTTGGAAATATTCCAAACAGCTCTTGCGGTAAGTGCGATATTTTCGAAGACTTGCTGAAATTGCAATTTAGGAAGCGATTTTCAATTTAACACATATGCATCAAATTAATTCTAATGAAAGGAAGTGCGCGAAATAAGTCGTCCCGAATTTTGTCACGCAAAATATGAGCCTCTTTAATATTCCGACTGGTGCCCGTTGAAGATTTGTTATGAAAACAACCCTGTCGCGTTTAAATCGACTTAAACGTTTGTCGAGCGTTACTATGTAATTTTCTTGCAACACGTGTTGAATTTATTATGAAAATATTATGACTATTAAAGTTGTTGCTGGTTGGAGGAAAAAAAGTTTCGACAATTATAGAAACAGTGTTAAACTGTTGGAAGGGAAAAAGTTTTGCCGAAGCGTCATGCTGCTCCTCCAACTAGTATAAGGGTGCATTTATAATTGCCGAGTTGTCTGAAGGACACCAAGAGGGCTCTTTATTCGACAATTTCGCAACAACTAACAGGTTCTAAAGGAAACTCACAAGTTAAATCAAGGATATTTGCATTATCCTCAACAAAGATATTTCCTTATACACAATTTGTGACGTTTAGCTCCTTAACAACTTTGCTAAACACCCAAGACAATCTACTTAGCTGCATCAGAATGAATCGATAAAGCTAGGACGTTAAAAAAGGGTGTAATTACGAGATAGAGCATCCCTTAATCTGTATGCGCTTTTGACTTTGGACCACCGCAACGGACATAACTCCGGATTATCGACGACAATTTAGTGGGTTGGTTATGACGCCTAGAAATGTTAATATTGACTGCCAAACGGATTACGGAGTCAACCCCTTATGGCCGTCATCAAAATGAACACTCGCACTAATTGCAAGTGGAAACTGGAATTATCCATCAGCAAAACTCGAAAATAAACACAAAACCGAACGGAAAAATCGTCCTGTTCATTTCGCGAGCTGAGCTCTGAGTAATAACTTCGTAAGCCGCATGGAATTATCTGCATATTGCGAAGACCAAAATTTATCAAAAGCAAATTTGCATTTTTCAACTTGGGAGGAAAATATTACGTTCGGGCTAAGCCTCCCAGTTTTATGTTTATTACAAAACGAGTTAGTGCTGCGGAAAATATGATTCGACTCACCTTCACGCACCCTCGTCGTGTCCATGGAGCGACATTGTTCGGAGAGACAGGACATACTTTGCACATCCTTGCCGCTGCAACTCCTTCGTCCTTGTCCATTGCCGACGATGCATTGGCGTTTCCTCGTTTTGGTGCAATCACTGCTACATTCCGACCAATCGGACCACGCTGACCATCTGGTCGGCTCGACTATCAATTCAGCGGAAGTACAAATTTATTAAAATTTAAACAAAATACGCAAGCTTACCAAAGTGATTATCGTTAATATCATAGTCGTAAGTGGTATCCACAACCAGCTCTTCTACGCAAGCATAACAGAGAAAGGAATCGAGGTTCAAGAGTAAGTTAATTTATACTAAACAGCCTAAAGCTCGTGTTATTAGAATTTAAGCGAATTGGTTTACCTGGCGGACATGGCACGCATTCGTTCGTCCTGCGAGTGCTTAATCCTTGACACGTTTTGCCGCCGTTGCTCGGCGGTGGATTAGTGCAGGTCCTGGTGCTCATTTTGCCGGCGCTCAATGTCGCACCGGAACATCGGCATTCGGACCACGACGACCATGGAGACCATCCACCGTTCACTGCAAGGAATTAATTGTTAAACGACTGAGCGAACGAAGATTCGACTAAACGTAATAGTATTATAAAACAAAGGGCGAAATTTACTTAGTCCAATATGTGTTTGTTTGTGTTTGAACAACGTTGTAAATTCCCATTTCAATTTACGAAATTGCGGTTCACGGAATCAAAGCAAGCGCTTTCGTTGGAATTAAACTCCGTTACAACTATGTCTTTATTTCGTTTATTTTTGGGTGATTTTCAAGTAAAGAGTGAAACCTTAGAAGCGCATTTTACCACACACTTGACAACTTTTTCACGATTGTTTTATTTCCTTAAAAATATCGTCATCGCATGTAATTCAATCCCGAATTTCTAATATTAAGTTACACCGACTGTCTCTAGTTGATCAGATTACCTCTTCTTGTGCGCTTTCTCTTTTTCTATTCAATTTTTCTCAAAAATAAAATATTGTCTAGTTTTTTTGCCTTCAGTTGTCATCAACGTTGTTCATAAATCTTTGTAGAGATAAATGGTTGCAAGATACCTTAGAAAAACATTTAAAAACTTTCTAAGCCCCATAATAAACAAACGACCTGAAAATTTACATAGAAAAAACAAGAAGCGCATAGGAGAGAGATTAGGATGTTTAATCTGGTAAGATCAGAACCAACATTCCCTATTTAAGTTAAAATATTTGAAATATATGTGACTATATTATAAAGAGAGGAGGAGGACGGATTCTTGCGTGATACTTATCAACATATTTTCCAGGGGCTTCCGAAAATTCCCGTATAATATTTCGAATTAATTAAGTGCGCTCTTCATAAATTCAACAATACACCACAATTAAAACAGAATAAGTATTTAGGCTTTAATCAAGTCGTTTAATTAATAATGATGCTCGTCGGGAATTCTCCTCCTCTCGCTTTGACCAAGACGAAGATATTTTTGGTAACGATTTTTCTAATCTGGCTCTCTACTTATTATTAAAGATTGGGCCCTTTGTGTCTAGTTCAAAGCGAAACGGAATTAATTTATATTCATATTGTGTTTTAATTTAATTTAGTGCGATTATAAGTTTGTGGGATTTCGCTCTCTTTGTAATAAATAATCGCACTAATCTGATTCGACTTTATGAGACTAATTAAAATGCACTTTTTGATCGGGAGAGTAATCTATTTGTATGTAAGTGGTAATTTGTATTTTACGATGCGACTTCTTTGGCATTAAATAAAATCGAATATTTATGATACAGTTTCGAAGCGAATAAAATTTTACGATAGTGCTGGTGGTAATGATATCGATATTTTACTGATCTTCTCCACCTACAATTTATTTTCGACTTGAGACAATGGGTGACTAAAAAAAACCGAAAATTGACAGACAGATATTTAACCAAAGCGGTTACAAAAAAAAAAAAAAACGTACAAGAAGACGAAGAAAAACGCCTGCTTGTCGGTATATTTATATTTAATGACCTGGTCGTATTTATTTATTATCCTTTTGTATCTACAATGCGTAGGTGGCCCCACAATATTCACCTCAAATATTTGCTAGTCACTTAAAAACCATTATGATGTCATAATTTACTATATAACCTTTCATAAAAAGATCATTTGTGGCTTACATAAAATTATTTATACCCCCAATAACTCTCAGCTCTGCGGATATATTTTAATACATTTCATTGTCCTGATTTATCACCAACAGATTTAATTGTTTTCCTTTACGAATCTCGACGAAATAAATACAGCCGTAAAAATTAATCTCATTAGATAAATTATTCATCATCGAGAAGATTGAGTGTGAAACATGACTTGGTGTAAACGAAAATTAATACTCCGACTCATGAGAATCAATTTAAGCATAATTTATTTCATAATGTTTTGAACTCCGTGACTCTGCAATGTGGATGTATGTAAAATGAAAAGATCATAAAATTCTGACATAGGTTAATTAAGAAACAGGAAATTGATTCAATTTTTTCTCCTCTACAGATAGATTTTTGATATGTGAAAGTTGGAAATTATTTATTACAGAGTAAATGTTTTATTGTTATGATTTATTGCACTGCATGTTCATTTTTTTGCCGTCTAAAAACAAACAAGATATTCTATGATTTATTACATGCTGGACCACGACTTTAATAATTTTTGATTAATAGACATGTTTCTTTACTTCGCTTCTCTTTTATTGCGGATTAAATAAATAGAAAACAAAATTAAAATCCCGCCATCATTGATTGAGATAAAACATCTAGGAAGCATTGATAAATTACGCTCAAAACAAATCAAGTCGTCTCAAATCAAGTTAAAATTTTTGGACAATGTTCAGCTGGTTGAGTAAAACGCCAGAGGTGCACCACGAATGTTTCGCAACAGTCGTCGAAGGCCTGAAAAGCCTCTACAAAAATAAGCTGTTACCCCTCGAACAACACTATCAATTCCACGAATTCCATTCACCGCCATTGAACGACGCCGATTTCGATGCCAAACCACTCATCCTGCTTGTCGGCCAATATTCCACCGGCAAGACGACTTTCATCAAATATCTGCTGGAGCGGGACTTCCCCGGAATGCGAATCGGTCCGGAGCCTACAACTGATAGATTTATCGCGGTGATGTATGGCGAGGAAAATGAAGGTGTAATTCCGGGCAATGCACTTGTAGTGGATGCGAAAAAACAATTCCGACCCCTCTCGGTGTTCGGCAACGCTTTCCTGAACCGATTCCAATGCTCCGTGGTGAATTCGCCGGTCCTTAAAGGCATGTCCATTATCGACACTCCGGGGATCCTTGCAGGTAAATCGCTCAGTCCTGCTAACAAATCTTCTCTTTATGCACCACTTTTCAGGTGAAAAACAGCGGATTGATCGAGGATACGATTTTACTGGCGTTTTGGAGTGGTTTGGTGAACGAGTCGATCGCATCATCCTGCTATTCGACGCTCATAAACTTGACATTTCGGATGAGTTTCGTCGATCGATTGAAGCACTGCGTGGCCACGACGATAAAATTCGCATTGTTTTAAACAAAGCCGACATGATTGACCATCAGCAACTGATGCGAGTTTACGGGGCATTGATGTGGTCCTTGGGGAAAGTTCTGCAAATGCCAGAAGTTGTACGAGTTTATATTGGAACGTTTTGGGACCAGCCACTTCGCTTCGATGTTAATCGCAGATTGTTTGAAGACGAATCGCAAGATCTGTTCAAAGACTTGCAAAGTTTGCCAAAGAATTCGGCACTGAGGAAATTGAACGATTTAATCAAGCGTGCTCGCTTGGCCAAAGGACATGCCCTTATTATATCCGAGCTGAAGAATCAGATGCCGCCGGTTTTTGGTAAAGGGTCGAAGAAGAAGGCGCTCATTAAATGTTTGCCGGCGATTTATGAGAAGGTTCAGCGGGACCAATCGATGACTCCGGGCGATTTCCCGGAGATCACTAAGATGCAGGAGTTGTTGCTCGGGCAGGACTTTGGTAAGTTCCGGGGGATGAAGTCGAAACTGTTGGAAGACGTCGATCAGTTCCTGTTCGAAGACATCGCGCAAATTATGGCGATGGTGCCCAACGACAAAAGTCCGTACACTCAAGTGAAAATACGTGGAGGCGCTTTCGAGAATGTGGAGGATAAGGTTTCACCGTTTGGGTACAAACAGGGTGAGGGTTGCAATGCTGGGTTTGGGGAAGCCGATTGGATTGTCAATAAGGAACGTACGGTTTACGATGCGGTGTTTGCGAAATTAGAGCCAGTTGATGGGAAAGTTTCGGGCGCCATTGCCAAACAGGAATTGCTCAAGTCCAAACTGCCGAATGTGATTTTGGGCAAAATTTGGAAACTTGCCGATGTCGATCGAGATGGATATTTGGATGGGGATGAATTCGCGTTGGCCATGCATTTGATCAATGTGAAACTGGACGGTAATGAGATTCCTTTGGAATTACCGGAACATTTAATGCCACCGAAAATGCGGGCTCGACTTTTGTGTGCACCTGCACGCACCAACATTTCTCAATAGTTTTGTTGTTCTTAATCCGATTAAAGGTCGACTTTATAATAAACGCACCTTAAGAGAGTCGAGTTTTTTTTTACGGAGGGGTAACAAAAGTTTGTATAGGAGTGATCGATTTGTTCAGGTTTAATCAACGTAGAAGGGTAAAAACATTAATTGAAACGAATCACTTTGTGTGAGAGAACAGAGCAGAAAGCAGAGAAACAGAAAGCGACATTCGGAATCGGAAAATGGTCCTCTTTAGACAGCTGCAGGCCACACTAAACCAATTAAAACAAAGAACAACCAAAGGCTTTTGTTCTAATTGTATCTGTATTAGCTCTTGCGTTTCAATGATGGCAGTTTTTAGTTTTTGGTGGAGGACCGCTATTATTATTTAGGTTGTACTAATAGTAACGGCTTCACACATGGTAAATTAAATAATATAGCTGAGGTAAATATATTATGGATAAAAAAAGCGTGTATGCATTTTCAAAGTAAATATTATTTCAAATACGTGATGGGACAATGTAAATCCATCTGCTGTGAATGTCAACAGTCGACTAGATAATATTTGTTGTAAATTTTAATTAATCATCAAAATTCCGCATTGTCCCTATTTATGGCGTTAATTACAATTATACATCAATTTAATTTAAATTCGAAAACATGCTGCAAATAAAACGTTATAAAAATGAGCTTAGAAAGTTGAAGTTACGAGTTCTAGAAGCTGGAATTTATCGTCAAACGTATTTAGGGGTAATAAAATCCAAACCACTACTACGTACATAATTAATCATAAAATAATCCCAGGATCTCTAAGTACTAAGTTACACCTTAAGTTTCTCGCACTTACAAGACATGATTATTGATAAGTGCGGCTTGATTTAAGGATTTCCTGTCGGATGGGAAAAGTTTCTCCTCGAGCTGGACGATTTTATTGCAACTATAAAGCAAATTTGACTTGCATAATCAAACAAGATCCTTCTTATGAAGTTAAAACGGCGATAAATGCAACGCAAACATTTACCGATCCAACTAAAAATACCACCAAGAAATACGACGTGCACAGAATTTTCGTGTTTGTACAAGAACAATAACAACAGAGCGACAGTTTTAAATTTCACCTGTCGCAGATGTTCACAGAAATAATTTATTATTAAATATATCGGCGAATAAAAGGTCGAACACCTGTATCCTCCAGATTCGATTATTAGAGCTCATCTTTTAATATTCTATTCTCATCCAAATTTTACCAACTTAATGATGATTTATCGCCCTTATTTTTTTCCCCGTAGGAAAAATATACAAGCACCAATTTAATGAATACAGGTAATTTAGTTTGCTGTATAATTACCAAGACGGTTTTCTAAATATAGTCCGCTCATAATTGCACCCTTTGCATTTTCGGTTATTTTTAAAAAATAATTAGTTTCGGAAGCTGGTGCTGCATCAGTGATGCAAGACACATTATATTGTAAGCCATTCGAAGACGAATGGCATTTTAAAGTTCATCATTAACATCGCATTTTATCCACGTCGATTGCAATTAAAACTAGTCCATTAGTGCGTTTTTAAATTAGCTCGTCTTATATAGACAAAAGGAAATCTACGTCGGTGCGAATAAAAATATAATTAATGACTCGCTGGAGAACAATTTAGGTCATTTACCTGAACGATTCCGATCCGCCTTTTGTTTACATTTCCATGAGATAAATTAATTACCGTAATTAATAATAATAACTTACCGAATACGAGGATTTGCGAGGTGGGAGCCATCCGTTTGGCGGCGATATTTTCCGCGACACACGTGTAATTTCCCGTGTCCTGGGTCCTGGCTTGACCGATAAGTAGATGGCCCTCGCTGGTCACCAAAACCGAGGTGTCCGACTGAAGGACCTGGTTGCCCCTCAGCCAATACACCCGGGGTGGCGGCATGCCAAGAGGGGCCACACATTTCAGTTCCATCTGATGGCCGATTTCCACCTTGTGAGTGGTGTCTGGAATCACCTCGAATTGCTTCTTCAAATCTGGAAGCAAATAAAATAATAATAATTATAAAAGCGAGCTTTTCTTTTGTGACGCCCGAAATAAATTTCAAAGGATTTGGTATAGTGGAAGCGTGAACATTCGTCGTCGTAAAGACGTGTTGAACGTTACGCCACGAATTTCTTCATTTTCTATTGTTGCCTCTTGTTTTCTCGAATCTTTTATATTTATAGGACGCGCAACTATTTTTGGCAGCTCTATTTCCATTTGGATTTTTGAGGTAATTCGAGAGGCCTTCAAGGAGCGCGTCTTCGTCCTGATTCAAAGTGCCTTGATGGCACGAATGCAAACTAGATGGTAAAATCTATTTGCAAGCGTGTTTAAGATAAGGTTACTCTGTTTAGTTAGTGACTAACGTGAGAACAGAGTGTTAGGCGAACCGGCGGTGTTTCAAGCCACTTTACGTGTATTAAAGGCAGATGCACCCTGATGGCAAAACTCACCCCCATATCTTTGACAACAACTTAATAATTGACACTAAAACTAAATTAAATTTTCTTTGCACCTCGAGACGTGGGTGATGTCTATTACACATCCGCGCTTCGAGTTAATTATAGACATAACAATACTAGTAGTATTACCTTCTTCTAGTTTCTTAATAATCTGTTGACGACTCGATTTAATTACCATTATATTCAATTGCATTGTTCCGCATTTAATTATTGTTAATTAGTTTTTATTTAAAGCTCTATTTTAGTTTGCTTAATTAATTTAATTAGTGCCATTAAGTCTACTAAATATAAATAGACAAAAATATCGAAGAAAGCGCCATGACTGCCAAATTTATTTTCCATTATACAAAGGATGCCACTTAAATGAATTTGATTGCCGAATTTAATTTGATTTCCTGTTGAGAATTCTCTTTTAGATTGCCATCATCGATCGCACAAGTTTAAAACAAACCCAAATTTAATTAAACGAAAAGTTAAGCTCAAGAAAAAAATCGAAACTAATATTATTAATATAGTAGGAATAAAAAATCGGAAAAAAGTCGTACAAGTTGAAGTTAATAAGATATATTTGAAAGGAAACTAATAAGTGATATTCGATATGGCTTTAAGAATAAGACGTCGGTCATCCAATTACTGTGAAGAGTGAGACACCAACGTGAGCGCTTGAGGGTGGGTTTCTCGGGGTTACGAACCCCGCAACCCTAATCCGGCCATAGAGGCTTCTTTAGACATGTAATCTAACGACCTACAATGAGCAAGAGCGTTTTCTTCTCTCGCCCAACACCGATTCATATATTAACTTATCACAACGTTATAAATTATTTCTTATACTTCTGTTGCCTTTTAATTAGTCTATTATTATTATAGTTGTTGCGCTTCCGTTAACTTACGAAAGCATGCTAATTACACACAGTTTTCACTTTATATACCTTTTTGATTTATTGCATTGTTTCCCAAAATTAAAATACAATCATTAATAAATCGGTTCCCACGTAACCGGGGTGTCTTGTTGACTCAGTCGGGCCCATATGATGACTAACGCAATATAATTTAAATTAACGATATCCAGGTACGTTGCAGGATGAATCATTCATGTAATATGAGCGATTTTTTTAGCCGTACGTACTCATCCTGCAAACTTTAAGTGTTGGTTTACGAGCGGACTATAATACTCCTGCAAGTGCTATTTACTTAGTACATAATTATCAAGTTTTAGAGAGGCAAACTTCCACACATTGCTTGCCAACTTCACACAATTTTCGCGTTTTTTTTTTCGAGGCACTTCCTGGTTTAATTAAAAGTAAACGCAGATTTTGCGAAAGTTCGTTTTAAGCGGGTAATATTACGCGGAAGGTAATTTAGTAACTATTATATTGTAGTTAAAGAGATAAAAAATATTGCTTTAAATATTCCCAGATCCTTCGCCAAATTTTTAAAAATCTTTTTGACCAACAGTTAATTGAGAAATAATTTTTTTGAGAAACATGCAGAAAGTAGCAGTAAATTGGAGATAGTTCTGTTGAAAGCAGGATTGTTTAAATGCAAGAGAGTGCCTGTCTGGTTGTTATTGGATTTGAAAGCATAAACGACTGAAACAATAACAAAAGTGTGCATATAATTTTCCAGCGTATGGTTCGAAAACATCAGCCACCATACATTTCCACTAGGATAATCCCAGAGTCCCCAGCTTCATCTTTCCATATCTGGCGAGTGGCTGTCTCTGTTCCATGCGTTGTATATGGATATCCTTCCACATCCAGGCATGAATATGTAGGCTAGGCTTAAATAATTCACAGTACTTGTTTAAATTTACATATAACTGTGAGATCGGGATTTATGCCTTCATAATACTGCAAGTCTTTCCCTAGTGTAATATTAAAGTGCTCTTTCCATTTGGAATTCTCTTAAATATTGTAAAAACTTTAGAATCTAGCGCACCATGCACGTTATTTAGAAATATAACGAAATGTTCGTTCGTTCGTTGTGCTTGGAATAAAACTGTCACAATTTCGAGTCAGCTTTTTTGTGTTTGTTAGACAATTTTACTTTTCCTCTTTAACTCCTTAGAATGAAAGCTTAAAAAGTCGACGATTCTTCTCTTGCATTCTCTAACAAATATAAAGCCAGCACAAAACGATTCTTTTTGCACAGCTTACAGACAATGTTATTGTTCAGTTTTTCACAATAAGTCGTCAACTTATTGCAATTAATTAAAGTTTTAAAGCAAAACCGATTTCTTTCGAGACAAATAAAAAACAAATTCAAAGTTTAGTTAAAAATAAATTTGCCGCCTGGCATTATGCAAAGCTCTTACATTTGTAGCCCGATTCAATTTGCATTACAATTAATAATAAATATCTCGATTTGTGAAACACTAGAACGAAGAGAGCGACAATTTAATTTGAGCGACACGATTTAAATTGTTCGAACAAACAAACTACAAACAAATTCGTATTATTTTTATGTCGTAAATAAAAATAAAATCGAGCTGCATGATTAGAGGCGAAAAACGGTTGTTTGAGATTCTAAATAAATCAAATCAATCTGCATTGCGCATTGTAAATGAATGCATTTTCTCATTCTTCTTCCCTGTTGTTGCGTTTTGTGTGCGTGTTATTTGCGCCTCGCTGTTTTCATAATTTATAGGAAATTTGAGGGGGCTGTTTCCCTCGGGCTTCATCAGTGCTTAAGTTTTATAATGGTTTCTTGAATGATGCATAGCGAAACGCTGAGCGTCCATCCTCGCTCGCTATTTTCTCCGATATTAAAATTTTAACGCCCTTTCAACCGTTTCTTATTAAATTTAATTAATGTAGTGTACAACGTGAATTATGCTAAACAAATCCAAATCACACAGAGCTTAATGTTTCGAAACTACTTAAAATATTTCATTAACCGAAAATTCCGGTAAAACTGCGACGCGACTTAATTTGAATGTTTGATGAATAATTCATTCGGCTTTATAATAAAATCACATTTTTATAATTTCGTCCTCCCCGAATATCTTTCAGCAATAAAACTACATTACTTGGAACTTTATAAATTAATATGCAAACTCTTAAGGACCACGAGCATAAAATCGACTAATGAATTTTTATTCGTGCTTCTTTATTTAAGTTTCCTTAAAGGAAGAGCACGATTAATGACTGCAGACGCTTCAAATATGCATAAAATGCTAATTGTCGCTTCACATATCTGCATATTTTTTATCTCTAATTATGATTTTATGACGTTCAAATCGTCTTCTTCCGCATAATCGCACCGTTTCCAGTCATAAACAAAAATATATAAATATAACGAACTGGTTTTTCGAATTTTAGAACTCTTCGGGGACTCACCAATGCAGATTAGTTGCATCTGTCATCGATAACAAAACGCTGCAAACGAGGTATTCAATCCGCACGAAGGCAATATGTAACGTTACATGCGGTATGTTAACCATGGTAATTAACAGGACTGATCTGTCGGGTGTCATTAAAAACCGATTACATTCAGCACAAAATCTGCATTTGAATTACACCTATATATAGAAACCGCATGCATCGGGCTCGTCTTTTTCTCTTTCACCAAGAAAAATTATGCGCATCCATAAATAATATTCAAAATGCAGTATGCGAATTTTTTTCCCATCGATTCGTTTATTTTTTGCATTAAAAGAGCGATAAAAAAATTATTTTACGGCTATTTTGAGCTTTGTAAATAATTTTTCGCTGCGCGCGTGCGATAATCGGTTTGTGCGTGGGATAAGAGTCATTTATCTCACTCATTTGCGTGGGATAAGAGTCTTTTATCGCACTCCTTGGGCTTTTCTCAGTAAATAATTCGAAAAACTAATAATTTTTACTATTTTTCGAATATTTTGAGACATTTTTCTGAAAGACTATATTACTTTCTTCCTATTGAAAAGAAATGTTATTAAAAAAGATGCAAATCGCACTGTATAGAGGCGAAGAAGCGCCAAATCTGCAATTCGGAATTTCATATTCCACCTCACGTTTTCTTTGTCCTCTTAAGGCCATACGTCTTGACTAACATAGAGGCCTTTGCACACACATGATAAATTTCTTTCGCTATCACATCGTACCATCACCATGTCCTACATTTAATCTGATAGTTTGCGATGTCCTCTGACACATAAAATCGGCGTGGAAAATTGTTTTCCGATCAAACAATATTATTTGAAAATAAATTTGCACAAAAATTATTGCACTATAATATAGGAAAGCACTGGTTCCCCTTTTCGAAGCGGAATTATCCGAAATAGCGGAAGTTGGTGTAGAAAGCGGTGAAGGATAACGAATAGCGTTCGCGATTAATAGTAAGTAAGCATAGCACTTTGCTGCAGACAATCCGACAAACATAAATATATCAAACATCACTAGCAAATGACAAATAGTTGCGGGGGTGGCAAGTCGTTTTGCTCCCCCTAAAATGCATCCATCGGCGGCCACCCCTCGCCAGTGTTATGGAGCTGAATACAATAGCGTTGAATGTAACCCACCCCCGTCAACTTCTGCCTGCACTTTGTACAAGATTTGTTTTTCTTAAGATGACATTTTGATGATATGACTCAAGTTTGCCTTATCTGTACACACAAAATATCGCATGTATTGATTTTTTTTCGACAACGACAACGAAGGGGGCGCAAAATTAAATGGTGTGGATGTATTTAAATAGTATCGCGTTTCGAGTGCTTTCAGCTTTGCCTACTATTCAATTGTTGATTTAATTTCCATTAAGTACACATTTTTCGTTGATTCAGCGAATTCGAATTGAAATAAAAGTTCCGGCGAAAGTTTGTTTTTCTTATCAAAACTAAAACCTAGTCGGGATAACTTTTCTCATAGAATGGGGCGCATTGTGCGAAATAAACCACATTTTACAAAAACCGTTTTCAATTAATGAGCGCTGCAAAAGTAATTTTAAATGGAGAGGATTTGATGCGGAGGAAAAACAAAAATGACGCTCTTTTCGACGTCTGGAGATGCTTTGTATGGCAAATATCTTGTCAATTGTACTCAAAACTTGTGGACAATTGGGAAGTTTTCAAGGAGCGCTTCATTGATTAATCTTGGAAAGTTGAAAAGACATTCTTCAATTTTTTGGACCAATTTCCTAAGATCTCATACAAGCTCCTGAATTTTTGATGTTAACTGAAATTGATATGTTAATCGAGCTTCAAGCCTAAAACGGCATTCAAATAACATACATCACGAAGGGATCGCGAGGTCCATCAATTATTTAAGACAGCCTTGGGTACATTTGACATGGAATATAAAGTCATTAGTGTATTGCCTCGTAAACAACATTAAGAACCCCATTATCCTTGCAACGTCTCTCAGTCAATCATCAGCTTATATAGGCAAATTTTTGCAATTGATGCAATGAAAACCTCTATCGTCACAAAGGAAGCACGTGCTCCTGAAGACATAAACACTTCTTGTCAACGGCGTATAGAAAGTGTTAACAATTGCGATTTATTTTTCGATGATGGAGCATTAAAAAGAAAAATCGTTTTTGTGGTTCGTGTTGCTATATTACGGCGAATGCATTATTGAAATATTACTTGTCATGAACTCATTCAGCAACTACCTGAATTATAACAGGCTTATATACACGACAATATGTTTAAATAAATGTACTCTCATTCACGTACAAAGGCTTAGAATGTGATCCGATTTATTTCTCCGGTGTCATATCTGCTGCATCTGGAGGCTGGAGCAAATGCTAGAACAAATACCATCGCTCTATATGTGGATGGAAATTATTACGAATAGTATTGTGTTCCAGGTGTTTTTGTCTGACGCCCAAATAGTAATTATTTTCGAAAATTTCCCTTCAAGTTTTAGTTCTTGTGTATTATATTATTATTATCTGCTCGAAACTACTCGAATGCAATTATATCTCGAATCGATCCGCAACCCTTTTGCAACCGCTCGTAAACTTTACTAATAATAATAAATGTCTTACATTAGTTTTTATTACCTCGCTCCAGTGGAGGAACTATTTTCTTCGTCTTGGTTTTGGATATTATTTAGGACATTGTAAGCGCTGTACACATTTATATGTACGTAGAAAACTATTTCCATGAAAGTAAATGAACCTGAAAGCTGGATCATAAATTTTCTTGTTTGTTTCGAATTTTTCAAAAATTGAAAACATCAAAACTTTTGTGGATTTGAATTAGCAGCTTTTTCGCTTAGCAACTCGACTCAATCTAAAGCTCTAACGATCCTTCAGGATTAATGTAGCTGTTAAAGCGGTTTATTTTCGAGGTTTATGTTAACAGCAGATTGTTAATAATAAATAAAAGCATTATGGCTAGTAATGCTACTTTGAAAATTCCATAAAAATCGTTTTATTCTATGCAAATTACACAAGTCGTACATACAACAAACTTTTCCACATACGACCGTAAAAGAGTGTAATAAGAACAAATGTGCTATTATTTTAAATTACACGCAGAGTCAGTATGTGTCCTCTGGAGCCACACAACGCCATCGTAGGTAGTGCTGCTCCTTTTTCAAGTGCAAATTGATTTTTTATTTTATTTATTTTGAATAATAAATTGGTAGTTTTGATGCTAAGTAGTAGAGGTCGTAATTTTCAAAGAGCAGGAGGAGGACGAACTTTCAGCTGCACATGTGACAATCCCGCAGTAATTAACTTTAGAATGCGGTTGACGGATAAATAAAATGACAAATGACTGTCGAGTTAAATTGAGTTTTCTATCGAGATAAGGCCAACTTGGAAATTATTAAACTTGACTCTAGGCTGATTGCATAACGCCTCTAGCTGCACTTCAATAATATACTGAAGCAATTATAAATTTACAAATTGCTCTTGAATTTTTCAGCCATCAATATTTATTTATTGCTTTATTTATTTGTCCGATAGAAAAGTAAATAATTAAGATTTCAATCGCGAGATTGTTTTATTTCTTCGATTTTAATTAAGGCGAAGAACGATTGCAATAAATTTTGTTTTTATATTTAAAATCAGATTAAAGTCATTATATTCCGTACCGTACATGAATCAGTTTGGTCTGGCTTGTTAAATAGAACGAAATAATTCGAAATTGTCTTGCATCGGGAATTAATGTCTTCAGATAAGTCAAAAATTCGAAAACAAGTATTAAGATGTTAACGAATATGTATAATGAAGCTGGTGCTAACGACTTACATTTATATAATAAGCTTAATTGAAAACGGGTATTTTATAATTTACATCACACAATATGTAAATTATACAAATCAACTTGACGTTATCATATAAATTGCATTTTTATATGTTTATAAATATTATTATTTTATTGATTTTATTTGACAATAATGTCGTTTGGTTGAGCAATTTCGTTTATATTATTCAAGATTACTTCATTAAAAAAAATCTATAAGTTAATTAACGCTTTCTGTACAATTCATTCGGTGCATAAATGTTTTAATCAGGGATTACTAAAATTTTAATCAACAACTCGAAATTAAATTAATTTCCTAACTGTAAATATCCCGCACTATTAAATTAATTCGACGTAGTATAATATTTCATTATAAAATAGTATCAGTTAATCTGAGATTTAAAAAAAGATTTCGGTCAATAGGAAAAGGATTATTACATTTTTTTTTTGTATTAAATTCCCAAGAGTAATTTTCTATTCTATAGTTGGACAAATTGAGAAATTTATTTTATCCAATTCTAAAGGAATAGTCTGATTATTTCGTTAAGTAGCCTACAAGGGGATGGATTAAGGGTGCAATTACGATATCACATTTATTGATGATAAAATGAGGTAATAAAAAATAAATTGGATTGCTAAATTATTGCTGGCGGTTTAATGCAACTCTTTTATATAGGACGATCTTAAAAGTGTTCTCATTAAGTTAGATAATTATTTGAATCAACAACTTTTTGGATAAAAAATTGTAAAATACGAATTTTTCAAAAACAAACATAAGGGCTTGTCGCCGAGCGAAAGGGTGGCAATTTCGAATGTTTTGATTTATCTGGAGCATTTAATGTGGGTCTGACAAGGGCTCCGGTAAAGGCTTATAAAGGGGGCTCATGTTTATCATACGTGTTGAATTTGGAAGGCAGTTGTTACACTAGATCCATAATATTAATCTTCCTCACTCCTGCTGCACTCTCCTGCCTAGGTACCTACTACATATTACACAAAGTCCGATGTCTGATTAGTGATGTGATTATGCATCTTGTGTAATACATGGGTTTGGCTTGATCGAATTAGTTTAGCATTAAGGTGTAAATGGACAATGATGTATTTCATTTCTTAGCTCTATATATCTACGACCACGCGTATTGTCTGGGAGTCTCCTTCCCCGATAAAAACAGCCCACTAGAATTATGATGGTCAACTACCACTAATCTAATTTCACGATTTATGCTCGTATTCGATAAAAGTAAATTAAATTTACAGTATTTTACAGTGGGCTATAAATATTGTGAGAGAGTACAGTTTTAAAACGCAACTGGTATTATTAAAATACCGCATTCGTAATGAACTTAATAACACTATATCTTCTTTTGCTTGAACGAAATTTAATAAAGCCCACAAAATTTTATTTATTACTATGTGTATGTTGTTACGCACAGCTTTTCAATTTCTATAAACCACACCTACGGAAGATAGAAAAATTAACTAACCGATAAACAATCTTATTTCTTTTTCAGCATTATTCATTCTATGCAATGCAATTACTTTCACTGTTGGGTATTATTTATTCCCATTGTGGAAATAATGCCTTTTATTAACAATGTCTTATTCATTATCAGTTTGGAGTTGTGCTCTGATTGCAAAATAATTTTTAAAAATAAATTTAAAATAAATTTTGCAATTAATTGTTTAAATAATTTTCCATCCCCTATAAATTACTCCATTTCTGTGCTAATTGCACTTGCAAATAAAATTATGATGTACGTTCTAAAATAGAACGGTTTTGAAGTGCATTCATTCCCCGAGATTGCATTTTCTCGTTGCTTTATTTTGACACATGTCTTTTAAATTGCTGAAAACATAACACATTGCAATTAAAATTAGATAAGTGTATAACGAGTTTCCACTTTAAATTTTGTTGTTGTTGCAAATATGTGCAAAACTAAACTAGTAATTGTATTTTCGAACTTTGCGCGCATATTAGTTCGAATCGAATTTAATTAGTTGAAAACGCGCATATTTTTTCCATACGACTATTTACAATTGGAAATTATATACGCTACAGACATTTTAATTTCGGAATCTTTCAGGTTTAATCTTGAAAAGTAATTTCGCAAATATATATATTGCAGAGAGCGCTCTTTTATATAATATAAAAGTCTATGGGAATAATGTGACCTGAATCAATCGTGTTTCGGGGGGTTTAAAATATAAAAATATAAAGTAGACGCGAATAAATTCAGGCAAAGCTTTCAGTACGGTTCAGGAACTCTTTAGAATGGAAATCCATCTTTCAGATTTTAATTTTGAAAAAATGCCTGCACGCGGTTGAGAGTCTTCTCTCAATTTATCATGATAGGGGTCCTTTATAATTAAAACTAATTCTCATTTTTGATAATATTATTCAAACTTTGTTTTTTATTTAATAAATTTATATAAAATTCGTTCACAAGTTCAAAATAAATTGTGACCTGAATAATCCGTCAAGGGTGTAAAAAATATAATATTATTAAGAATAGAGGTGGATAAATTCATGCAAAGCACTTCTACACGGTTCAGAAACTCTTTAGAATAAAAATCCATCTCAGATTTTAATTTTGAAAAAATGCCTGCACGCTGCAGGACGTCCCCAATTTATCATGAACAGTGGTGTGTCCACGTCATTTATACAGCCGAATTTTTGAAGGGGATGTATTTCCATACCATCCACTCCGATATGAAAACGAAAAATCATGCGAGTATTGTTTTTTATTCTTTGATAAATCAGCCCTTCGATATAAATCTCAATTAGGAACGAGTAGATTAAAAACGTTTTTCTATTTTCGCTTTTCAACGTATTTACAACAGCACCGAGCTATCAGAAAATGCACATTTGATCTTTTAGCTCCATTTAGTTAATTTGATGATGTACATGTAGAATTTTGTATGCATACATTTATTTCAGCTATAAAAAAATGCAAGGAATAAATATTTTATGTGAATTTCAATGTTTTATGTGTGCAACTGCGATTTTTTTTTTGTCGTTCGTGTCGTCCTGAGAGCCGTAAAGCAAATATATGGTGAGAGAAAAAAATCACAACGGTATTTTGCCATTTATCTGGGTTATAGTTAATTCCTATAAAGCATAAAAGTTTGCATAATTTATCATTTACAAATATTATCATTCATATTATCATTTACCAACTAAAAAATCCCCGTTTGGCGTAAATTTGCAGGAATAAAGTCGATTTGTGCGAAACATTATACCTGCCATAAAATCGCTGATTTGGTTGGAAATTCATCGATGTGTGTTTATTATTATTTTTGTTAGTGGTGATTCGATTTAATTGGCTGCATAAAAACACGCAGGTCTGAAATGAGTTGACACCACAAATAGGATGTGGAAATTGCAATTTATTAATTACAGTCGTCATCACCATAAAATCGAATATTATTATGATTTCCGAATTGTATAAAATATAATTGACACAAGAGTCGCAAAACAGGAATTGGCAAATGTATTTCGATATTCAATTTGCATTGAAATTTTAAATAGATGTAATTAATAGGTAGGAACTACAATTAGTTGAAAACAATTAATTAACATAGTAACAGACCGTTTAATCTCCCAGTTTGCGTATATTATTATGTATATATAGAATTTATGCACAGTAAACTCGAAAATTGTTTGCTAGAAATCATGGTACAATAATTATCCTTTGTAATGATTTCTGGCTGCTGGAAATTTAACGGTGTGAAAGCGGTTCAAAACAATAGAAATTCACATGTACCCCCTGAAAATGGGGTTGTTCGGAACGGAACGGAAACACCACTGGGTATGAGTGACATGAATTATGGCCATTGCTCTTGCTTGTTTTAATATCTCTTCTTCAGGCTGCACTAATATGAATCTATAGTGCACCTTTACAATTATTAAAGTAAAGGAACGGACAAGAATTTCTGGCTTACACGACGACGACGATAGTTAGTGTACGAATCTCCGATTTTATTATTGAGTGCTTGTCATGCTTTGTGAACTTTAATTAATATCAAAGGTGTGGAAACATTAATCAAATATTTTCTCTTGTCTTTTATCATGTTGACGATGTCTATAACACTTACCATTCAAGTGGCATCATAAACAATAAAACTTTTATTCATTATTTTTCTAGGACTACCGCAATAAAATTATTTCAATCAATTTTTTTCTCAAAATAAAAATCAATATCTACTTCCCAAAAAGCGGTCGCAACAACTGCATTCTAAAATGTTCTTTTAATAAATTGAAATTTATAACCCGGTATTGCGCCCTGCTGCTTTACATTCCATTGCTTTTGTTTTTACTATAGATTAATGGTCGGTTCACATATAAAACGATTCCTTTTTATTTTTTGTTTGGTGCGGTTCCCGAAAATGCTGCAACAAAAGAGCCTCAGCAATGACAAATTTTCCCGCTAATCGTATATTATCTTACAAATTCCGCACAGGTTTATCTCTCTCCTGCAAAATAATAATAATAATAAAATTACACGCGATCGAAATAATGAAATTGCATCGTCGAAAAGTTATATCTCCACTTCTTCTTTCAATTGAAAATTGTTATTATTATATGTGTATAATGGGTTTGCGAATGGGGCTCTCTCTCGCCGGTTGGAGTTTTGTTAAGTTTTGAACAATGCTCTTTTTAGCGTATATGAATTATTGCACAGTCAAAAACCCGGTCGTTTGTGTTTTTGATAATAAATAGCCTCCCTACTTTTTACGGACGTGCAAATGCTTTTGTCATTTTTACTTTTTCCTACCATTCTTTTGCTCCATGCAAGAGACAAATCCACAATACCTGATGGATCTATGCATGAGCGCATATTCTTTTCTTTCGTCAAAAAATTCGTCATAATTTCAACAAAAGGGCGCATTTTTCACTTAATTAGGACAATAGACTGGAAAAACTATTTTTTTTTGCTACTAAGAATAAATTTTCATTAATATTTTCGCTTAATTTCAATATTTTTCCGATTTTTAAATTTTGCGCAATTCCTGCAAACGTCTTATCTTCTAAAAATATTTTTTTCAAACTCAATAGCAGCTTGTGAACCCAGATTCTCGATAAACTTGTCAATTATCCCGAGTTTTGATTTATTCCTGCAAACTAGTTTCTTGTCAGATTTCTTTGTGCTAAAAGTTTCTATTCCAAGAATGGTTTAAAAAGCCATAGTTTAAATCCGAATTGAGCATCAGCAACAGTTGGCTCCAATATCGGAAGCACGTAAACTAACCAACTATAGAAGATGCGCTTTTGTTGTTGTTGTTGTTGCAGCAGGAGCAGCAGCAGCAGCAACAACAGTAAAGAAATTGATATTCGCATTCATATATCACACGATCACATACATTTCTAAACCGGTTCTCTATTTATTGAAATACTATTTCCTGCAAGAATTCATAAACTTCTTTCTTACAGTTGAAGGCATTTCTGATAAAAGATGCACATAAATTTGTAGAAAAATCGAAACATGGGGCGAATCGTTTTTGATGAATGCCGTTGAGACGATTTCTCAGCTGTGCACCTTCTTCATTCAATTCGATGAATTCCTCCTTCTTAAACAACAACTGTTGAGCGATATATTTTTATATATTTTTCTATAGCATCAAACATTTTTAAAATACATGCGCTCGCAGCGACGACGACGAGAAGTATTGTCGCTTGTTGTTTTTTTTTATATTTTTTTCTCATGCTGCTGATGTGGGTGGTATATTTTTGTACACCCTGCTAGTTGGCATGTACAAGCGGAAACACGGCGCTGCACTTAAACTACTTTATATATGGGAGAAAAAACGAAGGAAAAATGCAGCATCGAACGCTTGAATTTAAATCTCGAGTAAATAATTATTTTTAAGCGACTTAATTGATATCACATGTGTTTGCACCGTGAAGAACATCGAACAAATTTGCTTCGGATGTCCTTTATTTCGCTTTTTTTGTGAGTCTACTAGATGAAAAGGGTCGATTATTTATAACGGTAGGCCAATGACGCATAAATTCAATTTGCGTCTACAAGACAAGCTTAATGACACGATTATAATTTGAATTTCATACAAAACGGATTTTCTGCAATGTGCCTTTTACAGCGCCGAAAAACTAACAATATAATTTATCAATTCCGTCGCGCTTTTAACTGGCAATAAAGCTCAAAATTTTATCAACTTATTAATCGACCTGAATATTATGTAGAGCAGTGAAAAAGCGCTTTTACGACTTGTTGCCACATAAAAGTAAGTCTAGTTGTGTTTCACCGGCGCCAAAATATATATTTTAATGTTGTTCAACACCGGTTCGGAAAATGAAAATTGTTATGTTTTTGAGCAGCCGTTAAAGTCGCATTAAAAACTTTGTTAGTCGTCGCTTTCTGGCAAGAATGAACGCAAGGATGGGGTGGTAAACAAGTGAAATCCCCAGTGGGTGTTAATGCAGTTCAATGAACATGTCCAAGTTGATCCTCTGGCATTTAGCTGGCGATTTTCTAAATCTCTTAACGATCTGGTAATCCGGCCCGTCTTAGCGTTTATCAGGCAAAAGGAGGCGAGAGTGGTGGACAGGAATCCTTCGCAAGCAAAAGGATCAATACCCATGACAAGAGTCCTTTACAATTGAATTGAAGGATCCTTAATTGAATTCGTTTTATTGCGTATATCTGCTGGCAACTATCTCGCATTTTCTTGTAGGAATTTGCGCTCGAAATAAAAATTATTCTTCTTCAATAAATACATTCCGCCTGCAAACTCGGATTTGTACTGATGTAATAAGCAATCCTACCAAATTTCATAAATATCGAAGTAGATTTAAGCAACATTTGGCTCAAAATACACTTTTCAATATTAATTAATTAAACAATTAATAACTTAAAAACCATACCTCTAATGGAACATCTGATGGCATTTTCGGATTCTACGGATTTTTCTACATACGTGTACCAATTTTCAATGAAATCGGTGAAAGTTTAGAATTGCGGGGGCGAAAAGCAATTAAGGTGCATCGCCGGATGCATAACAACATTGCGATGCGCACATTCCATTGCAACGATTAACGCGCAATGCGTTGCACTTGACCCACTTTTCTATAATCGCATACCAGGGAAACCCTGTGTTATTCTGGTGGGGAAATAAATTGTAAACACTGCGCGCGCCACCTTCAGTGCAATCCGTACGTCAAAATTGTGATTTGAAAAGCAGAAATAATTGCGCTATTTAAAAGAAAGTGATAACGTGGAAATGATGCATTTGTGGACAGTTGTGAAAGAAAATTGTGAAAGAAAATCCCTCTAAAACCATGTGGAAATGCGAGGAATAAAATATAGCGGACCCGAAACAGCAACGAAAAAATTTAAGGTTAGAAACACATTACTATATTTTAAACGCGGTTCTCTTATGGTTCTGATGGTTCTTCTACTTGTTTCGTCTTTAATTATTCTAGTTCAATAACTGCATTTCCGTTAATTAAAAAGTTCGATAGGATTTTTTGATGAATAAATTATTTAAAATAATAATTCTCTAGTTAGGATTGAAATATGAAAATTTATTCCAATTCAAACACAAAGAGTATTGCTGTATGCAATTGACATTTAGCAAATTAGAGTAGTTAAAACAATTGCCATGCCATTATTACCTTGCATAATAATCAAATTAAAACCGCCGCACTTAATTAAATTAACTTAATCAGTTCACTTCTGCCAGACACTATTAAATTAATAACCGTTTTATTTTAAACTGTATTTAAGATAAGCCTCATTTCCATATAAATATTCGTTGGACACAAAAGCGTATTAATTTTATAGCACGCACATGTAATTTTAAATACTTGGACTAAATTGTGTTGATTAATTTCACTAAATTACGGCAAATGCAATAAAATTGTTGCATTATTATTATGATGTGCATTGAATTTTAATGGGCCCGTTTTTTTTTCGGATATTGATGGCATTTTTTTACTGCACGCTGCTGCATCATCGACATGCATATTAAGTTGTTGTAATAAATAATAAATATTGTAATAACTATAAAAATAAAAAAATATGCGATTACAACGTCTACTGCATTATTAATGACGGTTATAAAAAAAACGTATCTACTAAATTGAATATCAAATAGTACTTCGAATCGCATCAAAAGCCGTTAATTTATAGCATGATGATGCTCAAACACTCTACATAAATTAGCTAAGCCTTTGAAACGAATAATGAACTACACAGGGTGAATCATTTACTATCAAAGTTTGTTTGCCATCTAATTTTAGTGCGCGCAATATCTTATGGTCACTGGGTTTCAGTTTCCAAAATTAATTACGTCTGGAGCGCTCAAATTGTAAAAAAAATATTAATTGTATCAGTTGTTTGAATAATTATGAGTTGTTTGAATTAAGACACTCGGTATGTCAATATAGAGACATTACAACGTAACCAGTTCTTTTTGAATGGAGTAATTACGTTGCATTTGCAACAATGGTGCATGTTTATGCACTCTCCAGAATTTGTAATGTTCATTGACATGCAGTGCAATATAACACTTTGCCTAGTCAATTTCAATTCTGTAAACGGCTTGTACTATCTAAAACAGTTGTTATAACATGTAATTCATCATAATGTTATCAAGCCATATACACAAACGAGATGGGTACAATCCAAGTCAAATTTGGAATTAATTCAAATCGTTGCCTCAATATGCAATTTGGACCAGAAAATGCATTAGTCGAAAGTTTATGCGTTTGCATCGCTAATTATTATTGTTTTAGATAGACATTTTTGGGATGAAGGATATATATATTTTCAAAGCTTTTTAAAAATTGGTGGGTGCGCGGGTTGGTCACTTCTATTTTTAATAATTTTAAATTACCCAAATAAATATTTTAAAAAATTATTTCTAAGCTGCAAATGAATCCGTTGCATCAATATGCAATTTGCCTTAGAAAATACATTAGCCCAAACTTTTTGGCAAAGTCTCCTCATTTGCATCGCTAATTCATCAAAATTTATCACTTTTTGAACGGTTGAAAGGTGTTTTCCCCTATGTGGAAAAACAGAAATATTTACACAAAACTTTTCCTGCTGCTTAACTTTAGCGTGGTGTAAACTTTGGCGTGGAAAATTCCTAGCAGCAAAGTAGTTTTCTTAGTATAGGAGGAAGCTTTCCTGTGCGGTAACAGTAGTGGTAGGTTCTTATCAGTTTATATAAAGAGCAAGCTCAAAAGGGGATGTTGTAGCTGAAGCTGGCAGTGTGGAACTTGGTTTTGGGAGTGTACGAAGTGAAGCCAGCGGTTAGGTTGAGTTTACTGTTGCATAAACCATTTAACATGCATCTATGACAAAGTTAGCTGGCTCGGTATTCAAATGTGGTGCACAGTACCGTGGTTATCCCTAATATTCCCACTCCTGTTCTATACGTTTTCCACAGAGTCCCTAACATTATGACGCTTTACACACTCAAAAACAGTTATATGCACTTTGAAATGCTCCGAAACAGTAACACACGTCTGAAAGCAACACTATACTGCAACTTTTACTATATAAATGCTAATATACGGTTTAGTAGCTTCAAAATATTAATACATCATGCACATGAAAGTTAATTCTAGAAATTATTCAGTTGCTAATTATATTTCAACAAGTTTTTTAGTAGGTGCGGAAATAGAGTAGACTCAATATCGGGTGAACTGTGGCCTTCAGCGCTCAAATTTAAGGAAAAATTAATTTTTTATTGAAAAAACTTCAATAATAATTTAATTGCACTTTATATAATTTCCCCACCGAACCCAATTGACCCATCTAATCTTTATCGATGCAGTATCAATTAAAAAAAATAATATAAACGGTAATTAAAATTTATGGCATGTTCCAGAAGGAAGTCGAGCAAAAATTAGTTCATTGGCCTTCTCTCTTAACAATTAATTGTTTGTGCATACAAATATAGAGATTAGAAGCCTACTGTTTAGTTTCAATTTGAAAACTACTTGAACTGGTACATAAGAGCAATTTTAATGTGGTTTTGTATGTGTGTGGGCGTTTAATTTAGAGAAATGATGATCCAGAAATGTTGATGCATGTGTGATGGCCTCGAGGCCTTTTGCTTTTTAAACGAGAAAATTAACAATGCATTATGTATAGTGATGATCATGTCAAGAGATGTGAGCTTTCACACACAAGCAATTAAAAGAAAAATGTTACTATTTAATTTAAGGTGCGGTCGTCGCTCTTCTTGGTAATTTAAATTGTAACAGTTGTTGATGGCAAAAATGTAATAAATTTGTCGATGAAGAATTGACCACTTTTATAAATAGACAACTTTTTGTGATCATACAAAAAATTGTGGGCTTAATAAAAAATTAATCATCTAGTTAGATATTCTTTATGTCGTTAGATAATTATTATAATCAATTATTAAGCAGATGAAATTCTATTAGGATAGATAAATGCGTGACGACTTTAGTTTGCTTTCAACCAGTAATTTTCCCAGAATTAATAATCAATTTTTATTACGTCTGCCATATCGGTAATAAAATAAATAAATAAACTGATTTTCGAAAAATCCGGTATGTTTAATGCGCGGCGCCCATAGAAAATAGAAATTTCGTTGAATAAATAATTCTATAAAATAAAAAGATGCCAGTAATGATATCGTATAATTTAGTTATTAAATAAATTACAATATAATTGATTAATAAAAAAAAAATAATTGGACACGATAGAAAATGCATCAAATTCTTCATAGCTAAAGATTTTTTTTCTAGGGTCGTACATAATGTAGTGAAAATAATTACGGAGCATTAAAATAGTAATCTATAATTACAGGAGAGTGTAGAGGCTATTATCGAGAGATATCCATCATGCAATTAAGGTTATGCCAGCCGCACACACGTACCGCATATACATGCGTGATGTCTCGCCGGGGCCCCCCCATATGGGGGGCTATCATCCACTAATGAAGCTGTTGGCCGCTATCAATAGAGAAACGCAAATAGTTGCTTATTATAGTCGAGATTAATCCCCAACCCCCTTGATGCACCACCTAAACGGGATTTAGAGGGTGATCGGTCTGTCTCTGCACTAACTTGCTCTTTGTACTTTGACACATTTCATAGCCAACCAATTAGAGGGACACGCGGCGATAAAAACCCACCCCTATATTGAATTGTTTAGTTGGGTTTAGTCAAATGCATTTTTCTACAATCAATGGATCAATATTGACTTTGACTCGATAATGTTACAATGTGACCGTATAATTTCAACCAATTTATTTAATAGCAGCTGTATTTAGTCAATTTTCGAATTTATTTCAGTAAATTAATCAAAAAAATCATATTGTTTTGTTGGATAGTTATAAAATTGACACTTTCCTCCTTCTTTTACTGCGCTGAAAGCTTATTTCTGCAAAGTCAAATACTATTGGTCGAATAGTGGCCCGAGGCGTGGTCAAACTATGACGTCACATCACTTTAAAATTAAAATTTCAGGAGATTTCGATTTCAAAAAAATTGCAAAAAAATATATTCGTGTGTAACTTTTTGTACTCTATATTAAAAAAATTAGTGGATATTATATATCATTCATATAACAGAAATAAACCCGGTATTTCGACATGTGCGCCTATAATTTGCCATAATTTGATTCATTTATTTACAAAACAATCATCGAGGTCCTTAAAAATCTTCGATCAATATTGACTATAGCGAGTAACGAAAATTGGTGTGCAATTTGATGTAGAAATTTTACGTTTAAAGATCATTATCGACTGTGGGAATTGTAATTTTTGCAGCAGGCGCATAATTTGCAGCAATTTTCTATAATAAACAAAAATAAGTGTGAGAAATGAGGAGGCGTGTAGAGCAAAGAAGATGTGGAGTTTTAGTTGTCAGAGGCAAATTGGGAGTGATGAAATCTAAGAGCGTTTGAAATATAACCGCGCTGCTCAATTTTAAATGAATTTGAAAGAATTATTAGCCGGGTATCTTGAAGGACGAGCTTTTTATTAGACGCGACATAAATAATATGCAACGAGTAATAATATCTTTTAATTTTCGAGTCGGTATAATTTTTGCCGCTCGTCTCGTCTTGCCTTATATGTGCGCGTAATGGTGCAACATTATCTTTATTAGAAATTTCTAATCTAAATTCCCAATAAACACACCTTTTAACATACATTAAACTAATCGTATTATTTAGCTTGGCAAAATACTTACATGCAACTTCAACAGTGGCTGGCTGACTTTTAATGTTGCCTCTGCCGCTCCAGGCGTAGCACTCGCATTTGAACTTTTCCTTGCCGAAGAATTCCTCCACCTTATCTCGGGTGATGTTCGCCTCAGCCTCCACGATGCGAACGCCCGTTTGTGGATCCACAAACTCAAATTCCGCGGTCTCAATGTTACGAGCCCCGTTGCATTTGAAGTACACCCTCAAAGCGTGTGCGGCGCGACAATGCAAAGTTGCCGGCTTATTTTTCACCACAAACGAATTTTGGGGCTCGGCAAGAAAAATCGGCAAATCCGTGTTCAGTAATAAGGATTCGTCCTGTTCGGATGTCGGTTTCGTGGTGGATCCGTCTTCCAGCAATGCACCATCTGAAACCAAATCGATTTCATCATTAAATTTTAAGGACTATTTATAAGTCAAGGGTGTTTCGGCGAATTGGGGCAAGTCCGGGGGGATGTTATTATTTCTATTGATTATTATTTGGACAAGATTCAATTGGAATTAATTTTAGCAGTTTTTGAGAATTTAGTTCATATTTTTTCAGCATACTATCGCAATTTTGCACATTTCGTACATCCTTGATGTTTGTGCAAACAGAGACAATGTAGACATAGAATAATTTTGCGCTTAATTAAAAGATAAATTTGAATTCGTCTGAAAGTATAATGAACCTGCAGATTTATTTTATTCAAAGGTTTTATCCATCTCGGAAAGAGTAAATAAATAATCTGTCATGCGGATTGTCTGTTAAAACATAATATGTAGATTTCGGCAAAGCGAGCCTGATGGATGGATGAATTGAATTTGTACGCGTGATGCTGTGGAATAAAGTTGCGCTTAATATTGTTGCATACGAAATTTATTTTTTTTATTTATTTAGCACCACGTAGTAGTACTAGAGCCATATAAAAATCAAAGTCTATGACAATAAAACATATGTTAAAACGTAATAAAACCAAAATAAAATGCTAAATGGATATTATGCATGTATCTTGTCAAAATGTTTCATGTGTACCGGTTATTCAGCATGTAAATTTATGTAAAATTGCTCGGTTTTTGTAATGCGAGCTGTAAGTTAATTGTTATATATTCTCGGAGACCAGCGCCATGGGATTTACTACATAAAATGACCATGGCGATGGTTAAGCGCCGAGGCTTACCACATACATTTCATAAATCCCAGCACCAGCCCATTTTATTTATTTTATATATTAATTTAGAAACAAAACATAAAAAAACCAACAACTGGCTTGCATTTCATTAGTCCGCTATATTATTATTATTATTATTAAAAACCAGAAATCTTAATCCCCATATGCTTTGTGAGACAGCTTTACAATCCAATTACATTATAAATTTTCATTAAATGGAAAAAATTAATTTCTATGCATTTGCATAATAATACTCGTACTAAAGGTAGACAGGTTTATTTCCATTATTGAATTCTGAATGTTTAGGTGGAGAAATTTGCATTTGATATCACAGAGAGAAGGCGAATTAGTCATTTGTGCAACTTACCGGAAACTTGCTCTTATCTTAACTGTGTACATTGTTATCTAACACTTACTATGCTTGGTGGACCAAGCATACACATTTCTGTCTTCGAGTATGTATAGTTCTTAATAAGGTCTTATTTACACCCTGTAATTCGATAACTGTTTGTATCTCGTCTCTCTAATCTTATTTCCAACCCACTATCATTATTCTCTTTGAAAACACTCGAAGCTTTTCCAAAATGAGATTTATTTTCAAACAATTAATAATTTTGAACTAAAAAAAATCATATCCTTTGATAAAATTAGTTATTTTGTTGAAAAACAAACTTATTAGACTTAATTCAGCAATTCCTGAAATGTTTTTCAGGAATTTTTCAGCAAACCGAAAAATATTTTCATACAAATATTCGCTATAAAATAAGTTTTTCAATATTTCAGCCGTCAATCGTTTTTCAATTACAAAAATGTGCAGTTCGATCAAAGTATATCGAAAATTGAATTTTTATCTAGCGATTTTTATTTTTAGGCGCAAAATGCTTTTCTTTGTAGCTGTAAAGGAAAACAGCTCTTTTTTAAAATCTCGACGTTTACGATTTGCTATGATAACAATTCGATTATAACTTTATGTGTGCGGAGCATAAAATGTATCATCGTAAAAGTCAATTAAAAATGCAATATATCAATTAAAGAAATATAAATTCGATTACTCGAGTAATGATATTTGTGCCTATTGTGTGTTTATCATGGCAAATAAAACGTTTAATAAAGTTATAAACTTGTATGCGATAATTTAAAATTAGATTGGAATATGAGAGCTTTGAGCTTTTTTGGAAAATTTATTTATTTAATTAAATAATATAATTAAAGGAAAATAGTTCGAATCTATTTTTTGTGGACGTAGTTTGCATCAAACAAACCAATTAATAAATTTATAAACTAAACGTACTATAATTTAAAATTCGATTTGACTGAAAAGTTTGCGCGCTGAAAATGAAAACCAAACATTTGTTCAAACGGCATCCAATGCATTTAAAAGATCTTTTTAAAAAAGTTTTATATAGCGAATCATTACACAGTTAGTAGCTTTACACAATTATTCAAATTCCAAAAAACTAATTAAATTTCAAAGCAAATAAATAATAAAAGTTTGTTGAGATAGAGATGTCTTCTTGTTCGCACTAAAGTGTGTGTGTAAGATGAGCGCAATAAAAACTTATTCCCATTTAAAAAGTTTTCAATAATTAATGAAAGATAAAGTTGTAATCATGTTTAAGGATGCCGCTTCATGCACTTTTATGGTCTAATTGCTTTTATGTTGTAGTAAAATGCCTCCAATTTCACGTGCATTTAGCATGATTGATACAGTGGCTGCTGCGATACATAACAACCATAGCCTCCAGTTAAAAACCGTCAGAATGCAGTGGAAAAAAGGAAAAACAACCACTTGCAGTGTATATATGTTGCAAATTGCTTGTTACCATTTTAATTTACCACCAAGATGTATCATTTGCAATTATTTACAGTAGTAAATTAGCATGTATGCCATTTTTAACTGTTGCTTTAAATTTACATTATCTAGTCAGCATATTTTCCGTATATTATAAAAATGCGGCGGTTCATCTTAATTTGCATTTTTATTACGGCCTAAACAAAAGACTGTGCTCGATGGAACAAAAGGGAAAAACGCACAACATTAGCAGACTTGAATTTTAATTTTTCGAATAAAAAAAAATCCTTCTAGAATGCAACTTAATGTTATGTGTTGTAGTAGTACGAAATTTTTTTAATCCTGTTGTTTAAGTTGCCCCCTTGCGATCGTCATTATGGCTACTGTTTTCGAGTGCATTATAAATAATAAAAATTGCGTGAGAAACATAATGGAATTGAAACAATGAAAATTAAACTCAAGCGCTTGCGACTTTTAATTTATTTTCGTTTTGTTTACATTTTTAATGAAATTATGTAAAACTGATTGAATCAGTGTCTCATACATCATAAATACCACTTATAATGAATTGCATTTGGCGCGCGCGATATTTTATTTATCAAACAAGGAATTATCGTAGTAGTACTTTTCAATTAGCGCAAAATATTCTTGTCCAATTTGTACAAATGCTTGTTTAATTTTATTATGAAACTCGTAGTAATATTGTAGTAGCATTATAATGATGTTGTAAATGGCTCATTAATATTAGATCAGACATTGTAATGAACGGAATGTGTATGATGGTATAAATCAATGTTTGGAGACGATAAAATTGCCGTTTACAAATTGAATTTGGATATAAATTAGACCGAAATAGATTCGACGATTTAGTCAAATATTTTAAGAATTAGAATTTTTTTTTCAAACCAATAGGCTTTTAAAAATATAATAAAATACAGAATGCCAGATAAAAATAACTCAAATTTGCAAATCCGAAAAAAAAAAATCCAAAAAGCTGCAAATTTTTTTTCCAAAATATTTGAAACTGAACATGAGAAACTCCGTATTGATCCCGTATAGTTGAAATATGCACAAATTGCATTAAATCCGTTGTGTATAGAATTAAAATGGATTTTCCTTTAAGCCATTATAGTACTAGAACATAATAGCTTTCTCTCAATGGCATTAATTAAATGAAAAATGTCTTAAGCAAATAGCAGAGTGCTTGCTTATATGCATGCAGATTAGGAAACGTCAATATTAATATTTCATCTTGTTAACAACTTATTCAGGCGACGAGGCATTCAAGAATAAAATTCAAATAAAATCCCCAAGAGAGAAGAGGAGTTATCGGATTTGTGTCCATAAAATGATTTTTTTCTCGTCTTCTTCATCATCATTGAATTGAATTGAAATTACGCAACCGTAGAAGATTAGCTTTATACCATTAAAGTTGTACAAGTAAAGTAAGTTTAACGGTTCAACTATTATCGGGGAGACCTATTTGAAGAAACGCGCGCCCACGATGGCTCGAAAGTGGTAAAACACTTATAGAAAAGCAAACAGTAAACAAGAAGTTGCAAATGGTAGTAAATACTTCAATGTAATCTTGATGGAAAAAATGCGCATAGATAATACACGCAAAGGCAAAATGCTTAGGCTTTTATATGTTGCTGCTGCTGTTGGTTGCTGGTTCCGCTGGAGCCAAAGAAGAAAGTATACAACGTTGATTTATCGACAAAGATCTTCAAGTTACCGACCACGCGATTGCCAGAGGGTCCAACATATAAACAAGTTTATACCATCCACTAACATATTCACAAACGTTCAAGTTGTTAGTTAACTATCAGCTTAGCAATCTCGTAAAATAAATTAAGGTAATTAAGAGAATCATGTCACTAGATTCCACTTTAATGATATGTTGGACCAGATGAATCTTAGTCCCTTAATTATTCAGAAATCGCTCCGACGTTAAATTAACTCGCTTAATACATTTTCCTCTTGACAATTATTACCGCACCAGATTTTTCTCTATTGCATACGAAAAATGCAACAATTGCATTTTATATTCGCCCATCTGCGAGTTTTAATTAGTAGAAAACTTTACGACTTTTAGTATAACGCACACATTTAATGAAAATAAAATGCGCTCTTTGAATTATTTTTAGATTCAATTAAAAATCGATTACTATTTGAATTAAAATTGCCCGCCAATTAATAAAATGTACCGGTATAGAGGTCAGTTTACTATGGCTGTTGAATAATAAATAGACATTGCATTTGAAATCCAATTCCACAAGGTAACATCTTCATCGGTAAATGTAATGAAGATCTAAAAGACTGAATGGTATTAAATTGTTAAGTGATTAGACATTAGACAAAATGCTTCTTAATGGCCTTCATTAAACTGCAATATATTTTCAGGCGCTCTTTAGTTCTTTATGGACTCTTGGCTACGCATTATTTCCAAAACGGAAATGATATTGAAGATATTCTAAATGACTCATTCAATCATGATTAAAAAATAAAGATATTTTTGAATTAAATAGAATTTTTTTATGTTTAGAAAATTTATTATTTTCTTTGGTAGAAAATTAATTAATTAAGGTATTATTTTGCTAGCAAATAAAATAATTCTGAAGTTTTCGGATAGCTAAATAAATAAGGTTTATATTTAATTTCTAAAATATTTTGAAAAAAAATTATAAAAGAAAGATTTTGAAACATACTATGCACTTATATAAATTAAAAATATTTAAAATACATTTCCCATTAAATAATAACAAATATTATTTTTTATTAATTAAAAACACTCTTCTAAAAAATATTTAAAAGACTTTAAGTTCATATTATTATTTAAATAATTGATCTTTCCGATTAATTATCGCATTCAATCAAATGAAACTTTTTTTTCAGTAAAATCTCTCTATTTCACATAAAAATAAAACTTCCGGGTTCAAATAAATATTACAATGTGTGAAAATATTTACATTCATGTGAAAAGTTCCCTCACCTTTCCCATCGCAATATTTCCACATATTTTTTTATTTCGGGTGTATGCTTGACATAGCATGATGCGTATAAATGAAAATATACTAGATAGGTTCATCTATTATTATTATCATTATTATTATTCCTATAAATCCGACAAAAACAAATAATTCGAAAACTAGCTGGACGAAATTAAATGCAAACAACATAAATATCACTCCTGGATGGCAAATGAAAATTATGTATTAAAATTTTGTTGTAAATAATTCGAAATTAATTATTGCTGTTTGTTTTAATGGCATTCATGTAATTTATTCTAAATTCAATTTATACTGTCATATTGTAGTATTAATAATGTTGTTTGCTTTAAATTTATAATTATTTCTATATCGCACACTAAATTGGCAAAATAATGTTTTTCAAAAGGATGGACGTCCTTTCTTTCAGCCGTCGATATAAAACAAAGATCCTTCGGAAGTTTCTTAAAGAAAAATGTCATTTTTAATGATGACAATAAGATTTAGTCGCCGAGCAAATTTCCTCCTGGCGAACAAATTGTTATATTATTGTATTTTTTTTCTTGTTCCGGGAGTTAAACTTTTGCTCTTTGTCGTTTATTATATTTTTCTGCACTTTTGTCAGCAACGGATGTTAACCATTCTTTATATAGATTACTTTATTCGCCGACAAAACTAATAATCCGTATTAAATTTATGTCATGCAATTTTTTTCCTTTTTCTTCCTCGACTACTTTTTGAAATTTGCTTCTCCCGTGTGACGATAATAATAATTTAGCAAACCCGCAAAAAACTAGTTGAAATTAATTTGCAAAAGGGGACCGTAATTTTTCCTAAAGCTCCCTAGTGCATTAATCAACAGAAAAAGGTAGTTACATGGCTTGTTTTGAATCGGCGAATAATTTTGCAATAAACAATTGTCCATGTATTTTCTATAAACATAGCAAAGTGCAATAAAGGTAGACGCGTCCGAGTGATTTCTGATTTTTGCGGTTCTACAAGCATGTTAAGCCTACACAAATGTGGTTCAATAGTGACCATTTGGGACATCGCTTTATCCCACAGAATAAATAAATGTAACAGTGTCCCGCCTTCTGCATGTCCCTAAGTGACAGATTACTCCCGCCAGGACTACAGCGATTGTTTACAGAGAAATGCCATTAGGGAAATTTCAATTAGGACTATCGCATCGATTTTGCCCCATTGCGAGCGATACTTCATATCGAGACTATTTTCGAGTTTTGATATATCACCTTTTCGAATTTATGTGGACTCATAAAATAGAAAGGGGACAATGGCCAGTCAAAACTGATTCGCCTCTACTGATTATTGTGTCCCTGTCCAAATTATGCAATCGCAGGATAATTGAATGTTTCATAACAAAAGCGATTCGACATAAACACGGTCGGTGCAATTTATTTATTGTTTCGTTATTCATTTTTACGAATTTTTATACGTCACAGTGTGATGGGAAAAACGCGCCCCTATATTCGGGAATATTTACACATGCTTCGATTTATTATATACATATTCCGAAAATCACAAGCTAATCCCGATAACAACCCCTATTCAAATATATTTTGATAAATCCAATTTTTCTTTTGTTTGTCTATTTATTGGAAATCACAATTCCTTTTTTGTTCGGCACACATTGGTTTTTCTCACCGGATTATTTGTTGAAACATCACGGGGTTCACTTCAGATAAACAATTAACTCGAACTAGTCGAAATAATTGACTTATTTTTAATGAGGCACAAATCTTGAACGGCGCATGCTTAGACACGCCTACTCAGTGGCGTATCCAAGCAACTTTTGATACGCTGACCAAATATTCTTGTTCTATAGCAATATTTCTATACAATTGAATTGAGATCTCGTTCCTTGAATGAAACTCTTCATATTTTCACACTCCAGTGATATTATATTTATGTGAATGTTTTTGTGTTCGCATATTCAAAGAATCCTTTCAACGGACGACGCCTATTCAAGATTTCACCCTTCTGACCCCATTGTGCCCAGATATTCATATTGCTAATCAAAAAGTTGTAGAATCTTAACTGTAAGTTGTTGTTGATATTTTTAGTCAGCTGGTAGACACAAAAACAAAACAAACATTTAATTTCCTATTCGATGCAACAGTGCAGTGAAGACTTACATGCCTGCATAGACAAAACATACGACAATAAAATGAATCCCGACTTTTTCAAGTAACATATGGCTGGGAGTGTAGTGTTATTTTTCACCTTACACCTCAATAATCAATTTCGTTCGTTTTTTTCTCAACATGCACACACCACGATGAAAATATAATGAGTATAATAAAAAAGGGAAATAATATAAATCAATCTTTGTCGGCGAAAGGGCTCTAAAATAGCTCATTAGTTTCATTAGGCCTGCATATATAACCTAACGGGTTTGAAATACAAATTATCAATAAATTACCAATCAAATTATCGGGCTCTTGTAAAAGCAACAATTACCATGCAATATTTTACAATTAGACTGTGCGTCAGCATCGGGAAAAAATAATTTACATTATGCTAAGCTCATCATCATGATCGAAGTGCTTTCAAGCTTGATTTATACTTATCGCAATAATTTTATTAATTTTTTGCAATTTGTTTATCATTATTATTGCATTGTTGTCGCATCAGTCCAGCAGACGAATACAATTATTTTATTCTTCGTGACTCAAGACCACCACCGGAAATCGTCAGTTTTCCGGTGTGAAATTTCATTAAACATTTAAATGGTATTTAAATTCATTCCAATGTGGAGAAGAGAGGAAAAATTTACGAACGCGGTTGTTTATTTATTTCGAGAATTTAATATTTAACAGATAGAAATTGAAATTTTAATTTCCTCATTAGCATGACATTAAAATGAGAATTTATTTTTCTCACCCATTAGTATTCACACATTCTCACCATGGCTTGGGAAAGTCTGCTGGCCGAACAGCTACCAATAAATTTTGCAGAACAAGTTAATTTTATTCAGATGCACGTAGAAAATCTGAGGATCCGATATTTTTTAAAAAATATTTTATCCTTGCCAAATAAATTGAATATTATTTTGGTCGATTGGCCAAAAAGCTTTGGCGCTTGAATTCCTAACGTAAAATAAACCAGCGAAATTAAACAAAAATACCAATGTATATTATTGGTTGATAAAAAGAAACGCGAAGAATAATATTTATTCAGCAATAAGATCATGTAACCGTAAGAGTTTTAAGACAAATAAATAGTAAACCGTATAAGATGCAATGTTTATTATTCAAACACTATACGCATATAGGTTAATTGATTATTTAATTACGAGCCAAGTCCAAACAGTCTGGAAATAGCTTTTGCCACACAAAAAGCACTCATCAATTACATAAAAGCTGGTGGCATTGCGGCAATAATGACAGTTTTCTCTTATAATAATAATAAAATAAAAAAAGCTATATGATATTATATTATACGAACCTTGGTTGGATTGCACAAAATAGGCCGATATTAAGAGCAAAAGCAAGATTGACATGCCATAACAATTGAATTGGGGATGATGCGACTCCATAGTTACTTGCAGGGTGAAACCCGGACTCTAGGGGGGCAGCTTCTCACTGGCACCCCATCTACAGAGCGGCTGTCTATCTGTCTGTCACATAGCTTCTGACACTTCACTTATTAGATGCGCTTCCACTATCTGAAACAACCAGAAAAATACATAATATATAAATGCATTCGAACCACTTCTAATTTCTCTCTTTAGGGGATTTTCTACCACAGTTTTCACTCGTTTAAAGCGACAACCCCTATTTTCTTGGAAATATACAGGGTGGAAAAATAGGCGCCTAAGAATATCACAATTTTTTTAGAATTTTGAAACTACATATTTCGAATCTTAGCGGACGCATGAAAATTCCCTTTAAAAAATGAGTCATAAACCGTAGCGAGCTTTTTGAAATATCTCTCTTGTGTAGTATTTTTAAGGGTTGTCCCAATTTTTTTCTAAATCACAGAATGGCACAAAATAAGTTTATAAATAAGTTTTCCGAAAAACACTTTCAGTTTACCAGAAAATATTAAATATTGCGCTAAAATTCCTTTAAAAATTAACATTGCGAGCTTTTTCTAATATCTCCTTAAAGGTTCCATTTTAAAGGCTGTCCCATTTTTTTTCAAGTATACAAAGGAACCCAAAATATATGTATAACCGAATTTTTGCACAAAATTTCTTGTAAATCCTCTAATTATTTTATTGTTTAGCGCCACGCACTAAAATTCTCTCTAAAATTGAACCATTGGGAGCTTTTTCGAATGTGTCGCTCGAAATGTCCCTCGAAATGTCTTAAGGGTAGTTTCACCATATTTTCCATTAAAGGAATTTTTTTTGCCTTAAATACAATTTTTTCCACATGTTGAACAAATCATTGTTTTGTTTATTGATTTAATTCGACCGCTAGCATAAATAAAAATAAATGCTATTGGAATGCAGATGGATAATTGCAGATTAAAATATAAACAGGAAAGATGTATCCGTTTTGTATTTAGTTTTGTGGTGGTGTATACTCCAATCAATTATTTTAATTAGTAATAAAGGCAAACATAAACCAATGGAATTGAAATTAATCTGGTTGTTTTCTCTATACTATCTATCGGATGTCATTGCGTATTCACAAATATATATTTGTGACATTTAAAATTTAAATCCATTAATTTAATTAAATTGACACAAAAAATGCGTCTGCTAATAAACTAATATAATAATAATTAAAATGTATGTGTAAAACAAATTGTTTACATTTAGCATTGATACCCTTTTAATCGCATTACAGTGCATAATAAAATCATTTGTCATGAAATAGGCCACATAAATTATCAGTAATTAATTCCTGGCACAAGAAACATTCAATTATGACGACAGCATTATTTACACAGATTCTGCAAAACAATAATATTATTATTAACAAACACGCGAAAGTTTTTTATGGGTAGGATAAGTGATACTTAAGAATAATTCCAAGAAAGCGGTAAATTAATTTTACTAATAATGTATTAAGCAACTTTTCTATGAATTTTAAATCGGAGAATTATTTTTATTATGTCATTATTTATGCAGGAAAATGCAACGGAATTAAATTCTGCAACAAAAAAAAATTCTCATCAAGCAGAAATTTAGTGAAACTGTTCATGAGAGACAACCCTGTAGCAATAAAAGCTCGTCTACTATTTTAATGGTTGGGCAAGGACTAATTTTCGAAAAAGAAAAAGAACAAACACTGAAAGAATCGACTGATTTCTCAGAAAGGAATTATAATAAATATCGTGTTTTTATCCATTTTCAGGCCATTATCACATGGTTAAAAACAAATATAAAAGCATTAGGCAATAAATGGGGCACAGAAAATTCAAAAAATGTACACATGTTCCTCAAACCCATCATATGGATATTTATGTTCATACAGAAACAGAAACCTTTTAAAATGTTGTACTGTTAAGTGCTTTTTAATGTACTTAGACATCTTCCTTTAAAACTACTAAACATATATTTGAGATAAACAAAAATGTGTGCCCCTAAACATCAGGTAAAAACAGTGGTGCCGGATATTTTAAGTGCTACCCTAGTAATAAGTTTGTTTGCCTTTTGCATCACATTTTGGTCTGAGGGTAAAAAGGGGTTGCTCGTAAATTGGGAAAAAAGGGCTTCAAGAATTATTTGAATAGCCGATAAAGCAATATTTATCGAATCGATAGTCAATAAATTATTATCATCGAATAGTATTTGAATTGAATTGAATTTGTAATTACTATAAATTTGCAGATTACTCGTGCAATCTCATTAAAATATCTCGACTCGCTGTATTATAATAGCAAAGTGCTAATTATTAATTGATCTTTCTAATCAATTAAAATATCTGAAATTTATCACCGCTTAATTATAGCGTACAAGCGAAGGACTTGATTATGTTACAAGCCCGACATTCTAATTTATTATTTTGTTGCTTGCTCTCCTCTATATGTACCCACTTTTATTATTTTTTATTATAATAAATATAAATCTAAATCTAAAAGTTGCAGTCAGTATACAGATAAATATTTACTTTGGTTTGGTAGCTGCATTTTCGAAAAATAAATTATTCAAAATTAATTATAAATATTACTTCTCCCGGAGAGGAAATATTTGTTTGTTGCACTTGTGCATAATTTATGCAAAATCAACAAAATCTTCTCGCAGCTCAGTTTCTCATGCGTTTTTTTTTTCGGTGTTGTTTTGTTTAAATAAGCCGTAGTGTATTTAGTTCAGTTTATCTAAGCAGAAATTGATTGATAAATCTTTTATTTCGTGATGTTGATAAATGACAACTAGTTTATACTATGTAGTTGTATAAACAGCGGTTTTATCAGTAAAAGCTTAACCGGGATTTGAATTAATTTCACACGAAAGCGCATAATAAGCGCATTAATAATTTTCTCCACAAAAAATTGAATAATGATACGCGCATAAATTATTTCGACGATTTTCTCGAATTAAATTCAATCAAATGATTTATTTCTTTTCAGAAAATTATATTTTTAGTTAAAAGTTAAAAATTAATTAATCTTTTAATAAAATGCAACAAATCAAGCAATAATAATTATTAATTAGTATAAAAAAATTCTAAAGTGACATAAAATAAACACTGATGAAGTACCATTAAACATGTGCATAAATTTAATTATCAAATAGCGCACACAGGCCAGCATAAATTATTGAGATGGATTTAAGATTCTTTAGGCACTTGTAAAATGATTTATTTAATTTTAAACACCAAACAGAATGAAGTACGCGCGGATGGCTTTGTGTGAAGGGGAATAATAATAAAGCTCCTAACAAAAGTTGTATGTAAGAATTCAAAGCCCGAAAACACTTGTTAAATCACTTGAGAATTTTTTCGAGAGTCCTTCCTACGCGCGACTTAAAAATTTCTTTATATGTGCATATCTTAAGACGGTGAGGAATTATTTTAGATTTTCCTATTTGGGCACTTTTCTCGATTTTTTTCAATACTATAGTGTAGTGAGTAATGTTTCGGAAAAAAAATTGTATTGACGTCTAAAGTTACTTTGGAACATTGTAGACAAGTTGAACTGAAATATCGAATTACTCCCTTGTTATCTTGAAGAAGAAGAAAAAAAAATGCAGCATCTGTTCTTTAACTTTATCCAAGAGTTTTGTTACTATCGTGTGTTTTGCTTTTTGATATCTAGATTTATGTGACTTATAGCATTATTTTTTATGGCCATAAATTCCATTAGATTGATAAGCTACAATATTTCATCGGGTCAACTAAAATTAATTATTATATTAACAGAACAATTAAATTGAAATAACATCATCGTTGTGGAGCAATTAAATCTTTTACTGTTTGATAACAATAATAATAATACTATGTGTAATAAAAAATCCTTTTTTTTATCAGAATCATATAAAGCGACTTTTATTGTAACAATATTTTATCATAAAAGTTTGTTGGATATGCATTCGACTCAAGTATAATTCAGTTTGAGACCATTAAGTTTGTTTCAAAAAGATATTAAATTGTTTGGCTTGAATGTTGAAACCTGAATTTAATAGCAAACGATATAAACTTAACTAAATCAATTTTCATAAATTATTGTTTTATGGACTTATCAAACTGTACACATTGAATACGGTTTCGCATAAAAACTTAATCAAAATTAATAATTACAAATAAAAATATTATTTATTTTCTGTATTAAGATCCATGAAATTTCGTAAAAACTCATTAAATCTACAAATTCCCATGAAATCTCCGTTTCTCGTAAAGTTCCATGAAATTTCTTCATATATAATAGAAAAAAGTCTCTCGATAAACATTAAGCAAATATTAAAACATAGAAAATTAAAATCGTTAAACAAATGTGGAGAGAAGACGAGGAAAAGCAAACAATCTTGGAATATTATTTATTTTTCTCCGATTTTATCAATAGCACAGTTGTATTTAAATTAGATAAATTATGTAAACAAATGATTGAATTAAATGGATCATATCAATTTTTTAATGAATTAAAATTGTTTATCTAAACAATATCTAGGAGGTTTTTCAATTGGGAGCTTTGGGAAAGCTCTCGCCGCGCGCCCAACTGTTCATTTCCTTCTGCAGATGTTTCCAATGTAGATGGAAAAACGGGAAAATAAATCTATTCATTCCATTATAGACAGTTATAAGTGTACATGTAGAGTAAAACAATATTATCAAGCAGAGATAACTGAGCACCCGTAGACACATCAATTTAGAACTTTACGTTTGTGGGTAGAATTGTGGCGACTATAGCATTAGTTTTTATCTCGCAACAAAAATAAAATAATAAAGTGTTCAAAGACAAAATAAATTCCCATTTATTTTTGGTAGATATTGCATTATTCAAATTGGCTGCATAATGATTAAATTGAAATACAATAAGGCACACACGAAGAAAGACCGGTTTATTGCAAACAATAGTTAATCAGTCCATTGAACGTTTTTCCATCCACTTGATTTTTCGTTTTGTATAATATGAAAGAAAACAATGTATAATTTACAATTCTATTTCAGATATTTTTATATGTAAATTCGATACTAATAATAATAGCCTGTTGTTGCGCTTATTGCTATTTTCCAAGCCAACATTATTAAGAAGACATATTCCGCTCTATAAACTATAAATAATACAACGATTATCTCTTCTTATACGAAAATAAATAAATAAAAAAAGCGCACACCAACTTAATTATAGATTCCCGCACTAATGCAATTGAAATTATTGTAATCGAGCATCGTATACGAAACCGATAAGAACGTGATTTATTTATTTATTGTTTATTTACTGGTTGGAATTTTAAATTCCGAACGAAGGCCATCAATAAATTAATCAAAACACTGACTCTGTTATTATTATAAACATAGATGAAAATTAAAACTAATTAAAATGAAAAGTGCATCGCATAATTAGTGCCAGTCGCTAGACTGAGACAATTAGAACGTTTAATGAGCATGAGATTTTAATAATTGCCTTGCAAACTTATAATTACATCGAAATATGCAAAATAGTTTTGCCATAGAAAAATCGCACCGAAATTTAATTAACTACAACAAGCTCGAAGACAATAAATTCCGAACTGCCAACATGAATCACGTTGGGCCATCAATAATTCTTTGGGGCCCCAAACGAATCTCATGTAGGTATGTTTGTCAACTAGAAAGACATCTCATTGTCTGCACCGCAATCGAAATGCCTCCCAGTAATTCATAGTCCACTCTGACAGCTTAAATAGGCCGAGCAAAAAGACTGGTCCACGCGAGTCCACCAAAAACGAAAGAAACAAAACCGCCCAGGTAGAGATTTTGACGATCTGATCAAAATACTGTACGAAACGAAAGTCGATTTTAATTGATGTTTATTTTACTGTCAATTAAGATGTGATGGCTTTTTCGGTAGGATCTTCATTATTTTCGCAGGAACGGGTTTCGTTCATTTTTTTGGCGCAATTTATGGCGTCTAGAGAGAAAAATATGATAATAGTATTGCAATTTAATCGATACTTTAATGTGCCATTAATAATTTTTCTAGCAAAGTTGCAGCACCATTCATTAGTTGCTAACGATTCCAATTTTACGAGCAAACTGCAGCAGCACCAAGTAAAAGAATCATTATCCTTCTAGTTTTTGTGTGAGGAAAAAAGTTGAGTGTTTATTACTTTAAACTGTCATGAAAATCTGTCTTCGTTTATTAGAAAATAAGACGATAAATATTTCGTATGGTAATTTTCATGAAAAAGCATTTTGATGATGGTTCGTTTTGGTCGTGTAAAAATTATACGTTTCGAAAACCTGTTCTTGTATGTGGCGTAGGCTTATAATTAAAATAATAATGTAAGCTCTTCGTCTGGTCAGCATTTATGCAAAGTCATTAACAAGCTAGGCGAAAAAAAAGTCCATCAGAGTTCTGAAAATTGCCAAATTGAGCTTGAATAATCCGCGCGCGTACTGCGATTGGATTTCAATGTTTCTTTAGTCGGCTAAAAAAATGCAGTTTAATTAAATTGAATTTACAGTGAGTGATTTTTGACGAAATAAATTAAATTTTATCGTGCGATGTTATCATTGAGAAACAGTAGTATAAAATCTGACCGTGGAATAAATTACATAAAAGGCCTAAACGGCATTTTTTCGTATCTACATTGCATTTTAAAGAGGTGAAAATTTCCGTATATTAAATTATACGCAAGATAAAGGCGCACAAAACATACAAAAAGCACTTATCTCCTTCTGGGAGAATTGGTACAAAAGTCGTTATATGGAGGTCCTAATTGTAAGTTTTCAATGTTCACCCATTCATCTTTATGAAGTTAACAACTTTGGGGTACCGAAAATCCATTTAAAAACTACCTGCTTTTGCACCCCCTAACTCGATCTGCTGCTTATCATATTATCTGTTTGTGGGACACCCCTCCAGTACGGAGCGAAGCTGAGAAAAAGCTCGTCTTGATGGGGCTCTTACGTATTTCTTAAATAATTCAAAAGCTACACGACGATGCATCTTGACTGTCATCGTCTATATGCCTACAAAACAAACTCGAAACTCGAACAATAGGCCACAATAAAAACTAAACTGAAACTGTTTTGTATGGGTGTTTTTCTTTTTTTCATAATCGGACGTTTGGGTATTAAGGAAACAACTTATTTTTTTGGATGGCAACATTTATTTGTTGAGTAATATTAATGTAGTTACATAAAAACGTTTAAGAACTAGAGAATACCCAGTTCTAGAATTTTTAAATAATTCCTAAAGCTCAATTTTTGATTCTATGTATCTGGTTGCAGGTCTGAAGAAAAGATATCTCGCAAATATTTTATCGTACATCTAAATAGTCTCAAAGACTACCCAAAAAATGTCCATTATCTGAAGACCACCCAGGCGCCCTACATCCAAATGACTTCTCCGACTTGCTAGATCATCCCGGGAGATTCCACACCAAGGAATACCCAAAAAATTCCCAATTGATTGACGAAAAAACGACTAAAAGAGCTCGCGATCCTCAGAAGTCGTTTGGTTAGATGGTAATAAATGTTAATGTGGAATTTGATGAACAGAGGAAAATATTCTTTTAAACTGAGCAGTTTATGGAGGAATGAAACCTTCCGGGCATCTGATGATGGTATTTTTAGCGCTCATAATAATAAACAAAACAATATTCTTTCTAGGTTTTCGTTTTAGTAATTTCTCAGTAGCGAGAGGAGACTGTAATATGATTGCGGTTACGTTATAAAACTTATAAATATATCTAGCAAGAAACAAGTCATAAGAAAGTTATTATTCTTGAGAATATAATAGGAAATAAATAAAATAAAACGTGTATGAGTGTGTAGACTATAATGCCACATATAAAGTCTGTGTAATTTGTTCAGTTCTGTACAGTTTTGTTTTTCCGTATTCCTTTTTCCCTCTACGTCCTTTTAATACACGTGTATTATTGCACGCACTGTTAAGATCCTTTATTACTTCTTTATTTTAGGATTTATCGTATTGTTCGTTCAAAGGCAAGCGATCACGTACCTATTGGTGATTTCATTGATTTTCCGCTTAGACTCGACAATAATAATGATAATTAAATTGATAATTTATTGCACCACACACATCGAGACCGAATTGCGAATTATTGATAGGTACAGCAACACATACAATTAATTTTTTTCGCTTTTCCAAGCGAACATTTTTAATTAACTGTAAAGATTGTTGAGCAATTAATAGGATATCATGTGGAAGAATGTCTATGTGTATGCTGTTTGCAATTTATTGTTAGATTTATATCGTGTCGTAAAGAAAATTAATAACTTCCTTGAAACAAAGACATCAGACTTTAAAATTATGTTATTACTTATTAGAAAATTCTTGTTACCACTTCTTTTGCCGACGAATATGATGTTCATCATCACGGGAATATTAATTAATCACCCATCCACTGTTTACATAATGTATAAGAGAGGAACAATAGATTCTTATTTTGGGGGAAGAGCAAAATTCGCGCGGCGCGTTAATTACGAAAAAACTCTATTGTCACGCGCTTTCAATTGATAGTGCGCCGCGTTCGCCAACAATATAAGAATCCTTTTGGCAGGACCAATAGAGGAACGCGTATATCCTTGTCAGACACCCCACTATGCGAAACAATGCGACTTGCCTTAATTTATCACCCAGTGGGACTATTTCCTTCCTCACAATCGAAGTCGCCTTTTAGATTGAACTCTCAGATACTTGTCATCGCTCTTCTTCCTCTCAGGCGTCACGTATCCTTTTCCCTGCTTTGCACAAAGCTGGGGATGATGGAAAAGACGCGCGTCATTCTTTTCTCTTCCATACACTCATCGTGTGTGTGTTATCCAGGTACTTAACTGTTGAATCTTTCATGAAACCATGAAACGATTTTATGTCTATATCTATTCGACATACAAGGAAATTCTTATCATAGAGTTGCTTATCCATTTTAATAGTAAAATATCTAAAAAAGCCGCATTAATAGGAAACATGTAATATTTATGTAAATGCATGTCTGATGTTGAAAAATGGTAGTATTATGGGCGGTAATCAGCTTTGATCAGAAGCTTAAGTAGCTTTTATTTCGCCACCCCCTCGACGGCAATAAAGCCCATGTTTTCGGTGTGATTAATTCAAAATAAACTTGTAGCAATTTATAATTCGCACCACCTTTATTCGTCAGTGAAAATCGCGCCGAGTGCAGCACGCAATTCCGGTGTAAAAACGAATCGCAAAATTAGGGCGCCACGTATTAGAACACGAATATAAGGAACGATGATGATGATGGTGAAGAGGCAGTGATATATAAACCAATTAAAAGTCAGCGGTGCTTAATGTAATACCACGGCATCCGCAAACACGCGTTCTTCTGTTGAAATAATAGTTGGCGCGATATCATCTTCTCCCGGAGAGCTTTGAGGGCCAAGACTTGGTTGGTGGCGTGCTCGAGGCTCATTCTTAATGCCGCGGCCCTGTCCACGCATTTGCTGCTTAATGCAGACATGAACAAAACCACCACACTCATCAGACGGGCTGCCAGACTTACTTGGTGGAGCACTAAACCAAAAACCACCATCGACAACTAAATCAGACGTGGAGGATTAATCGGAATAGCCATCCATAAAAATGGGCAACGGTTTCATTTCGCGACGATATTTATTATTATTCAATTATTTTATAATTACATGCTAGTTTTTATTTTCTAGACATGAACATTTAATTATAGGTGTAACTGATACTTTTGATTGCTTTGGATGAGAAACTTTGCCAAGATTATATAGTGTCTAAGTTGTCTGAAGATGATTAATTAATTTTGTATCCATGGGTAGGTTTTTGTGAGGTTTTTACAGTTGGTAAATGTAAAAAATCATCATGAAAGCTCAAGATCTTGAGGAATAAAGTCTAGAAGATCTACAAAACTCACTATAAGATCTCAAAAAACTCCAGAAAAATCACATAAGATCTCTTTCTCATCTCCTTTGCATATTCTTCTAAGTGATTCATCATGTAAAATGTGGAAATAATAATTTAAAGCATCCCTTTCTCCCAGCTTTAAATAGAACATAATTTAAATGGTGCCCGAAACCAGAACGGTTCTTTCCTGCGTCTTGTCTAGTATAAGGAGGAGATAATTTCGGTTCTGAGTTATTTATGATTTATGAGTGGCCCTTTGCACATAACCGAATTGCATCATCGGTATGCTTGTTCTCACAAAGAGAGCTGGAGGAGGGTTGCTTTATGGTCAAGATTGAAAAGGGAGGGTTTGTCAGTTGGAGCTTAAGGCATATGGTCATTCTAACTAAGAGGATGCTGCTCTTAAATGTAGTTCTTCTGACCCACTTATCTTTAAGATGCCACAAGCCTAATTAAGTTTGGACCAAAGGAGCATATACGCACTTTTTAATTTATCAAAGTTTGACAAGTTTACATTGTCGTGAATGAGTATTCAATTAAAATGAAAAGATTTTACGTCAGCGTCAGCACTAAAACTTGAAAGTAAAGTGCTTTAAGATTTAACTTTATGACAAAAACTATTAAATCTATATACAACTATATTTCACAAGCTATTAATTTAAAGAAACTTTCCTTCATGAGTTTTTTCTTTTTTATTTTCTGGATGTCGCTGTGTTTATTTTACTCTCGGCTTAAATAATTGTTTCCAGATTGCGCTCCGAACAATTTAATCAAAATTTTAGAACGATGACCTACTACTAGTCGAGAAAAAAAGTTTCAAAATTGAAAAACACAATAACTAACAGCGTTAAATTGGTATTTAAAATTGGAATTTCATGCGACACGCTTTTCGATATCCCACGTCCTGTTGGCATTTAAAGGTTAGATCGATGGGGTTAAAGTGGATCAGAATTTTTTTCGTGGAAAACAAGCAAAAAATCGCACATGGGAGAAAACAATCGAGTGAATTGTTGTTCGTCGAAGGAAATAATAACAATAATGGCCAAAGAGTTTCACTTAAATGGTGTTGCGTGTTGAACGATTCCTGTGTTAAAAACTACGGCTCTAAGTAAACGTGGTCAATAAATGAGCCTGAAAGCGGTCATGTTGTCATTTTTCCTCGTCCTTTTTTGCATGCCGTAATTTCCTGTACACATTTTTTTCTCGGCCATCTAATGGATTGTCTACAAGTTTGTAAATTAAATGAAAAAAAAAAATACAGTCTTGATCGTTCTAAACAGCAATTACTAGAAGCGTATCAATCTTGAGCTTTTTCATCTTGACAACTATGTTATTAAATAATTTAAGCTATAATTAAAATTAAATTTCAACAATCAATAATTAATAAAATATTTTCGGCCATCAACAATTAAAATAAAATAATAGTTGTAGCATTTACTAATTGAATTAAATTTTTAATTAATCAATTAAAGCATAATTATTTTATTGCAGACAAGGACTTTATTGAAGCACTAATTGCTTGATTCAATAATAAAAATACAATTAAGGCTTCCACTCTAGGGGTCAATCAAAAATATAAACAACATTCTTTATTATTTATCCCGTATGAAAATTTAACGGAGCGCTCGCTCGCTGATTTTATTAGTTTGATTTTTGCGCGCTGCTGAAAAATTTCAATTCTGAAAAGTTTAATTGACAAAATAAATGCGATACAAAGTTTATCGACTCTAGGTATAAATATTCGTAGATGGCAATCTGGAATACGAAGAGAATCAAAAAAAAGTGGTTTTGAAGAGACTTTCTAAGAGTGGCATGGCGAGAGAGACTTCATGAAAGATTAAAATTTTTAATTACGAGCATAATGAAAGTTTTATTAAAAGTTTCACATAAAAAAAAAAGTGTACCTTTCTTAGGATTCGAGGATGGTCGAAATTAGAAAAAAGTAAAATCCAAATATTTGCACAAATCAACAACAAATCAAATAGTTAACCGAAAACCGAAAAAAAGTTGGTGAAAGAGCGTTTTGTTTATGTTTATATCACCCACGTTCGTAGCGTACGTAAAAGTTGGAGCCCGGAGCCGACGATCGACCGTAGTGCTACTAACACGACGGTATCCAACGAACTGAAGTCAGTGAAGTTCAGTCTGACTGCTGGAAGCTCCAACTCGTCGCCGTAGTCTAGGTCGGAGTTTGTCACAGTCTTCTACTATGTTCCCTCTTAACAAATGCGCATGCAAGAACCGGAGGGGTCTTCGAAAATCGAAGGGCCACAAATTTTCGAAAAAAAATCGTTTACGATAGTTTTATGATTGACAAAAGATTTACGCTACTATTAAATTTTTCAACAGCTTTGGGTCTAAAAATAAGTTGCTTTAATCGTATTTTTTTAGGAAAGCTCAACTTTGATGAGCTTTTAATTATTGTAGACTTATTTATAGACCTTTTGGGAGAGTTGTGAATTTCTTGGCACAATCAATTTCAATTTCCAATAGTTGGACATTTTGCATGTTTTATTAAGGTAGGGCTTTCGATGTAGTCACGAGAAACGCTAAGTTTAAGTCTGATATTAATCCGAATAACTTTAGGGATTGATTACACCTACAGAAAGGAAATAGTAGAACAAAACTACATTTCCCTTCAGGGGCTAGTTCACTAACTCAAATATTCGCGCTCATTAATTGATGAGAAGACATATCAAAAATCTAAAAACGTAGTTTTATCAATTTATGGTTTCTCTTTCCAAAACTGCAATAAATTTTCGTCTATAGTTTTTCTGAAAAAAATTATGTGCTTTCAAAATTTGACCCCGCTGACGATTTCAGCATTGAGCTGGCCCTCTTAAATTTGCAGCATTCATTTAATGATGCCAACACGTTGTAAGTCATAAACAGCTTTTTCAATTACAATTAAATTAAATGCAACTTTTAATATGCGCTGCATTTTATAAATAGAATGGAAATGGAATACGTACAACAAAGTAAAATATAATTTAGATTAGAATTTATTGAATATTTAAAGTGTGCACACGAGGCCACACGGATTGTATCAATATTAAATTATTTTGTAAATAACATCTGCAAATGTAGCAAGCCAACATATATCCATTTGATTTGAACTTTGCTGAATTCCTGAAACATATGCGCTCGCTGAAATGCAATTTCAGTAAATATGAACAAGTTTCCAAGGAAATTCCTTAATTAATTTAAATATGTAATAATTATTAAAATTTAGTTGTATAATTAGGAAAATTAATAATGCAATTGAACGCTGATAAATTTGTAATAAATAACAATCTAGTGTTTGTCAATCATCTATCCAGAAAACACTCTTGTATTTCATTATTAATTTGCCATCAATATATAACATGCAGACAGGTAATTTTGTATAGCTGTACAAGCAATATTACATGTGTACTCATATATCGAAGGAAAACTTGATAAATTATTTAAACATTTAATTATTTAGTTTGGAAAATTATACAGGTAGCAAATTGTTTAAAAGCATACCAAAAAAAATATCAACTAATGCTAGCAAATATTTATTTTTAATTTATCCGCGTCCTATTCTGATTTGTTTGTTTGTTTGCAATGGATTTTTCTGCATACAACAATTTTGATTGATAATTAAATTTATACGTTTAGTATTGAAATTATAAAAGCTCCTCGTAACTTTTATTATTAGCAGCGAGATGTTTGATTGTCGGACGTGAAAAGCGCACCACAATTCCAGCCATCAAGATATAAGATTTAAGAATTTAATCTTGTAAGTATAAGGGATTTGAAATACATCTCCTCTCCACTGTTGAATCCGCACAACCGGGAGTGAGGTAAGTGATATAGATCTTTTTCACTTTGTGTGGATCCCCACATATCTGTGTGATTTTCTGGAATTTTTATGGAGCAGTTTATTTCGCTTCGTCGGAACTGCGGCGCCGATAAGTTTTTAAAAAGTTCCATAAAAATTTTCAAATCGTCCATCGCGTACATTTCAAATTAACTATGTGCAACTATTTTGTAATAAGACAATCAAATTTTATGGTATCCTGTGGGACATTGTTAATTTCTATTTATTTATTTATGCAAAGTAGTAAAATTAATTCGTGATAAGTATAGTCGAATTTTAATTAATTATTTATTACGAGCCGCAGTAAAGCAATTTTGCTAATTATGTAACAATGTATTTTATGGAATTAATTATAGAGATTGAATTTAGTTAGTGCATCTAAAAAATTATACAGTTACGTGAAGCACTTTCTGATTTAGCAAAAGTGCGGAAAAAGTTTAATTGCAAATAAATTAACTCACAATTACTTTCAATATATTTTATTGCATTATAACAACAGTTCACTTAATTATAAAAAGTTAATTGCTAATAATTTTATTAGACATGAAAAAAATTATTGTTTTAACGGGAGATATTATTTAACCGTACACTAAACCCGAATAAAATATTCTACGGTAATTAATAATAATTTCTGGCAATTAAAAATTTTCTAGATAGATATTTAATTTAAGTATCTAAAATAGAAAAAAGACGAGGGATCGACTATAACAGTATAAATAATTAAATTTCGTGTACTTTACCGAAAAACGGAGTTTTTGATAAAAGCTCTTGCGTATTCTAAAAGCTCGAATTTTTGCTATTAATTATAAATACCCAAAAAAATTTTAATAGTTGACAAAATTATATATTTTTATTAACACTTCTCTAAATAAAATGATTTCTCTTTGCAGACCTATAATTTTCATTTCTCTATAATTTCAATTAAATCTGAAACAATTGAAATAATAAATGTTCGTTATTGAATTATTGAAGAGCAATTTAAATATTTTAATAATCGCTTGCCACCAATTATAGGATTTTCGTGTATCGGCGTAAATCCCAATTTCCACCATATAGTGAACGGGGGCATATTACATAAAGGCTTTCGTTTCAGGGGTCGATGTGCGGCTCGGAAATACCATACCGTAAAAGCTTTTGTTTCAGTTGCTTATGAATAACTTATGTAGGAATTGTCAGATGCCTAATTCTTCCATTAATCCATACACTTTTATTATAACCGTGTATATGTTGTTCGTCTGATAGTCTTCGTCTTACCAGCGACTCCACCCTATTCTTTACGTTAGATTTACATAAATAAATAAAAATATTTAAATATAATGTAAACCGATAAACATAATTACTTTGTAACTTATTAATCTGCAATAAAATTTTTGAAATATTTTTTTTAATAAATAATTGAGCCTTTTTCAATCATCTTCATCCACCCGCCGTTCATTTTCCCATGATTGCGCTTAGGAGGTATTAAAAAAATTGAATCGATTGTTCTCTTATTCTCAAAAGGGGTTTATAAAAAGCGTACAAAGGTTATAGAGATGAAATTTGGTATTTTACCACAGGACGTATCGAGTTACTTTCAATATCTTTTCAGCTTCACTCAAATCTAATACACGATGCAATCTTAATAGTCCGGATGAGGGTATATAGAAGATATTTAAATTTAAATTGGAAAATTATTAGGTATCAAATTTCTGTCTGTTTATTTTTTGCATCGCTGCCCATATATGAGGGCGTGATGAATAATGAAGTGATGACAAATTTAAAACACATAGTACGATTAGCATTTTATTAAAATATGATTATTTTACGTAGAATTAAATTAAATATAAATCAGTTCGGCTTAGCTCATTTATATACCTTAAACTCGCGGTAGGAAATAATTTATCGTTACGTAAATAGCTATTTACATTTATATTCAATAAAATATTCAGTGATTAGTTGGTAAAGTTTATAAACTATGTAAAACATCCGATTACGAATATATGCGCATTTTATACAGTTTACAAAAGTTGCGCTAGATAAAAGTTTATTTGGAAAAAATATGAACCAAAATTATGCTGTCATGTTGATAGATGCAATAAATATTATTAAAAGTTCGATGTGTAAGTAGCTATTTGTTGGAAGTATCAAACTTATGCAAATTACAGTTGACAAAAATATTTTCAGGGAAAGTTTCAGCGTTTGAATTTATTTGTTTGCTTTTGTAAAGATGCGACTTTTGTGGTTTGACTGCAATATTGAATAATTTTTTCATAAAGAAATACAATTTTCGCTCTATTTTGTCAAAATTGGTTCAAATTTATGGCAACAAAAATATCTTTTTAATTTATTCGCGACTACAGTGATTTTATAATTGCATGCATGTTTAAGCACGCATTATTCCGCAAAATATAATAAATTAATTTATAATGAATTGATGGAGGAAACTAAATTTATGATACTGTCACAATTTGCATTTTCAATTAAATTGAATGATTTAATTGGTGATTATGTTGTATTTGAATGGCTAAATAGTAAATAGCCTCCATAATATCAATATTATCATTATTCTATACTATTATCAAAACTATTTCTAATTATATAATAAATCAATCAAAAAAAAATATTGTATTAAACATGTGCTACTTGAAAGATTTCGGTTTAATTTGGTATATAATATTAAATTACATGCAGTAAATAATCTGTCAAGTGTGTGTTTAGATTTTCGACTTCATTAAAATATCTGGCGGCTTTTACATGTGTTCTCATAGGTTCATATTTAAATTTTAAAATAGATAAGAAGAGACATTTCCAGATAATTCATAAAATCAAAAAATGTGTGTGTGACTTGTTAGTTTCCCAAACTTATTATATTATAAGATGCCGAATGTTGAATTTTAAATGTACATTTAATCGTTGTGTGGGCTTCTAAAGAAGTGAAGAATTTTTCTAATTTTCTCCATCCATAAATCATAAATGTATTTTTGAACGGGAAAAATCTGTTTTTTAGTTAAATATAAACGAAATAAATTTTATATGAATTATCGTCGCCTATCAGAAGCATTTATCAAATTAACTACTACTAAATTTCATAGTGTTTTGATTTCCAATCATTTTAATTTAATATGTGCGGGATTTTTATTTTTTTTCTCTGAACGCGTTGCGCTAAAAATAACCAGATTTTTCGTGTTGATTAATAAGTGTGAGAATGTGTTTTCCATGGACAGGCATAATGATTGATGGATCATTTACGAACGATGTCAATTTTTGGATAAAATCCTCATTATCCCCTTAGCATGTTAGAGATAAAAGCGACATTAAATGCAGCACCTTGATTTCGAAAATCTCGTATAAGCTATACTACGCATCTTAATTAAGCTCAGTTAAGATAAGAATATGTTAAAATAATATTCCTAGTTAAATTGATATAAATCATGCTATAGGTTTGAAAATAAAAAGGAAAGAGGAAGAAACATTTTCACATCATGTAAGGGGACAGATGTGTCGTGGGCGCACAGCTGAAACAAGCTAAAAGACAACCGACTTAAAAGTGTTTTGAATTAATAAGAAAAATGGCTTGTTTCAATTTTAAGTGCCACACAATATTCAAGCAAAAGGAAAAGGAAGTACAGTCATGGCACGTTTACATCGACCGAAACCGAAATTAAATTTTTATAGCGCGTATCTACAGAGTGTCCCAAAAATGAACCAAAAGGTCATCAAAAATAATTTTTTAAAAAATATATTAAACTTGGATCCCCAATAAAATTAATGCAGCAAAAAAAAATTGTAATTTTTTAGCGTAAATCAAAGATTTTTGCGATGCCCGGTATAGGCGACTTCTCGATTTGGTGGGCGTCTAAGTACACTTGGCTTAAATCGAACTTACTTAACGTATACATGGATGGCTATTTTTAAAGGTGGTTCCAGGCCATTGCTTGAGTGAGTTATCGTCAAAACGCCAGTTTAAAATCATAATATTTACGTTTTGTAAAATATATAACTGTCCATGGCAATTGCATGTTTATGATTATTATTATTGCAAATAGCGAAATTAGTAATGGTTGCCCCTACTTGATGATAATCATGATTTATTACGCATCTTGCTTTATAAATCTATTCGATTCCAAATCGAAAATTAATTTATCAATAATAAAATCACAATATTTACGTTAAAATATGACTCAATCGCATGTTAACTCACTGTAAAATAAATACAGGCGCCATTTAAATCCGCATCAATAAAACAACAAGCAAATCGAATTAAAATTATTTATTATTCAAAAGAAAGTGCGTCAGTGAGATAATTTAATAAGTTCCTGGAGCTGGAGCGGTGTTGATGTGATGGCTGAAGGCGAATGGACCTTCTGGGAGTGGAGCAGTGTGGACGGATCCTCGAGTGGCGGCTACATATCTGTTATTTTTTTCAACAACACAAACTTTACAATCTTGGATTTTGAATAATTTAAGGGAGAAGAACTTACCCAGATTGGACAGCAGCTACTGGAGCGGCATGGTAAGCGATTGGAGCAATGTTGTAGTTGTATGCCAAAGGCGACGCATAGCCTAAGCCTAATCCATAACCGTAGGTTTGGGGCAGGACGACTCCTGCGGAAGCTACTGCTACCAAAGCGAAAAGAGCAACAAATACGGCCTGGGAAATAATTTATTTATATAGTATTTTCAAAAATATTTTTTTGAATATTTACCTTCATTGTAAGAGTTGGTTTACCTATTTCGAAGCAATCGAAAAACTGTATGCTATTCTGGGTGCTTTTGCAAGTTTATATACGAAAATTAATTGGAATAAAAAATAGCTTCAATGCAAACCTCTATAAGAAGCGAACTGGAGGAACCTTGATTTTTTTTTCTATAAATTTAAGTACAATCTGGTTTATAATTTTGGGGCGTGGTGCTTTTATTAACAATGTTTATTAAAAAGTCGATTTTTTGACTTTATCAAATTTTTTATCAGATTGACTAATTAATTATAATGAAAGTCGAGTAAAGATAAGTCAAGTTAATTATGGTAACCTTAGTGAACCGTTAGATTATTGAGTTAGGCGGGTAATAAAAATTATTTAGTTCAGAATTTCGGAAATTGTGGAATCAAAATTTATATTTTATTTTTAAAAATTAATAACACTAATTAATTCCAATATTTTCGAATAAAAACTCCAATTTTTATCCAGCTTGACTTGTCCAGTAATTAAACACTTATTCAATTAATTATTAAAGAAATAACTTTTTCAGAAGTTTATGAAAAGCAAACTTTTACGATTATTCCTACCCTTATTTTATATAAGTTATAAAAGTACGTAAATTACATACAATTAGTAACTAAAATTCTAGTTAACAGTTGCATAATTGCCTCGTCGTCTATAAATAAATAATATGCGTAACTTTTATTGATCGTTGATAGGTATTTAAAAATAGATGCAAATTACCAATAAAACATTAATTGCAAATTTATGTTTGCGCATACATTAATTTACTATGTATAGGATGGAAAATATCATTTACGATTTAAGTCATCCATCGACTTAATTAGCGGTAAAGCAACTTAACATCGAAATAAATGATTGTGGAAGCTTTTCCTGCATCGGAAAAGGACTAAAAAGATAAAAGTGCTTTTAGCTTTGATTAAATAAAATTAGCTTAGGCATAATGACGGCATAATAAACCATCTCGTTGTCAGCTTGTTTAATCTGGGATGATTTTAGCGGCACCGGCTCTGCGCTTCTACACAAACACACACAGCATGAAATAGTTTTTATGAGAAAACACAGATCAGCACTTGAGCCTCTCATATCAGAAGAAGGTCTGCATAGCAATATGCATTATGCACCGGCCTTAAAAGCATTTTTAAGTAACCCGAAACACTTTTAACAGATACACACCACATATACTGCAGACTTATTTTTAAGTCAAGTGTGCGCGCTTTCGAATACGAGCATGTGGTTGGTTGGTTGGTTAATGTAATATTTTTACGAGAAAAGACAATAAATTCATAAACGCACAGATGCTCGCTTTGTAATACATGGATAGATTCATTCATGAAAATGAAAATAAGTTGAATTTCGCCTTTGAAGTGTTTATTGCCTTCAGGTTTACACGTTTTAAGTAGGTTTTATTATATTTGTACAACTTAACACCTACGAATTTTTCGTTTCGACCAAACTTGGAAAGTGATTTATTTTATTTATGTTGTTTATTGATTCTTGTACGGTGTGTGCATTCATTCAGTAATTGAAAAGTTTACAAATATTTTCAGGCGAAATGTAAAAATTATTAGCATTTACGCAAGGATCAATTTTAATTTAATTTATTAATTTTTAAAAATTCTATGAATGTAAAATTTAATAATGCAACTACCAATTTGCATAGTAAAACGTTCAAATTTTTTCTATCTACAAACTTGAGCGAAAGCTTTCATCATTTTGCAGCGAAAAAAAAATTGAAATTCTACACTAACTACATAATTACAAGAAAGACTTGCATATACATAAATAAATGCTTAATATATCCACTTAATTGCATGCCTCGTGAAAATACTATGTACTTATAAGTTAAATATCCTACAGGTATACATTAAAACACGGCGACATGTGCTCCGTCGTCTAAAACCAAAAAAAGTGCTTCCACTCGAAATAATAATAATAAAAATAGTACATAGCAGGATGCATTATTTAATGTTCGTCTAAAAAAAACGATTCGTCGTATCGCAAGATTGTGTCATAATGTCAAGTGACATAATGTTGTTTTATAGCTTAACATGTAGACCCACACAGAACGTCATTAGACCTTTCAACACCCAAACGCCAGTTTAATTCAACGAATTTATGAATTTTTAACGCTGATAAACGTCTTTTTATTTAACACACAATTGAATAATGTTTATAATAATGATACAAAACCATATGGCTCGGAACGTAAAAATGTTTTTCTTGCAGCGGCATTGTTTTATTATTTTTCTAGTACTACATACAGCAACATCAAACGATTATGTTTGCATTTATAATTGGGTTCAAAGGCAACCAGTAAATGTGTATGTAAATATCGTAATTTGTCTATCAAAATATTTATGATTACTTAATTTTCTACACTTGCCGAAATTTATTTAGCGCAATTTATTAAAAAAAAAATCTTTAAGGAACTCTTCCTTCTTCTTAAGCTAGATAAATATAATTTCCTTTATAAAATATAAATTGTTGAACAATTTCTAAAAAAAAATATCAAATTTCCCATGTAAATGAATCCAAACTTTAATTCCTTAACGGTCTTCTTAAATATATATTACCCGATCAAAATTTTAATAAAAAAATATTTTAACAATGTAATTTAATCTAACAACAACAACAAGTTTTAATATAAACTTGGTCTTATAAATATTGATTGAGTTGTCTATGCAAGCAGAAAATGGTGCAATAAAGGCAAAAATACCGATTCTATATGTACTGCATGTTGTTCTTTTTTATGGCCATCGAATGAAAGATAAACACGTATGACTCGATGCAAAAGGGAATTCATGAAACTGACACCGAAAAACTATTGAATAAACCTGAAGATCTTGTATATACGATCAACACAATAGAGTCCTTCAAACACACCAAAAGCAAACATGTCTGGGTCCATTGATGAGCATCCCTCCGCATTTTATTACTATCTCGACTAGCAGATCAGAAAATTATTTAATATTTAATTGTTGCACGATCAGCGCAAAACTACACGATGGCAAAAAGTTGCACAAGTGTTATGTTCACAAAGCGTACTTTAAAATCGTCCCCATTTAATCCTTAAAGTGGATTTAAATCCGACCAAGTAATTCCTCGCCGGCCTCATCTTCACTGTGCTCCTCGACAAGGAGGAAGGGCATCAGTCGAGAGAAAAACAAATACTCAAAGTGCATGTATAGATGGAATCGAGGAAAATCCGTACTACATGCAGCCCAGCAATTGATGCTAAGCTGCTCCGATCTTTGTAACTTTCGAGTCGAGTGCATTTTTTTCGTCATCTATTTTAATGATTTTCCGAACGATGATGGTAACCGAAGAATGGTTGAAAGGCAATTTGGATTTAGAACGTATATCGAAGATCCTTAATCAGAAACACCTGGTGTCGCGGGCAAAATGCAAGAGTGCGGGTCTCGAAATCTGTATTTTTAGTTACACGAACGAGACGACACTTTGACAGGACCGTATGGCTGTGTTACGCTCTTTTAAAAGTACAAAATATGCTGTCACTCAACCGGATAACGAGCCAGACGAAACAAGAAAGTTAACAAAATATCCTCACAATCACTTATTTCCACTACGAGCAGGATTTTATCTCTCTGTTGCTCCTGCTGATGGGGCAATTTAAATTAGTTGAATTTATTCTCTCGATTTCTCACAAGTCAATCCAAACAGGCCTCTAAGAGTTTCCCTGGAGAACTCATTATTTTTTAATTAACATCACTGTTTAACTCGATTTTAATTAATCTCAAACACATGCACACAATAAGCGAGCAGGCCAACGAAATGACAACGTCGGTGAAAAAAGCTAATTTTTCCCCCTTTTTCTTTACGTCTGGAATTTTTATATTTTAATTAAGCAATTATTTCATCAATTTCGTAACTTTTCTGCCTTATCCTTGCGGCAGAAGCGCTCAATTTTTTTAACGATTGCGATAATAAAGTGGCCACAAAGTTAATACACAAAAAAAGATCATCTTACCCAAAAACTGAACGGACAATTATATCTTGTGTTGCTCCGCATCCCATTGTCCTGCAAAATATCATCTGTCAGCTTATAGAAGCCGAAATTGCTTAAGGGTCGATTTTCCGCTGCCTGAAAGTCAGTCGCCGTGTTCTGGTTTGTGTCGCGTCCGATGATGACCATTTGAGAGGATCGGGAAGAAAAGATTTCAATACCGGATTCTCTCCATCTAACGATGCAAAACCTAATTGTTCTGCGCCCCAGACGTTTTCCCCCTCAGTGGATCAAACCGAATCGAAAGGAAATCACTGGGAAAAATTCGTTGAGCTGCAACAGTACTTTGGGCCCTCTTCAACGAGCCACAAGAGGGCTGATTGCGGATTTATGTGGTATTCACAATACATAATGACAAGATAGCTATCCGATTGGTAGCTGGATGCTTGAAAATGCATAGGCCATAATTACAGACAGAGTCTATGCTGATGATGATGTTCCTGTAATTTATGGTCGCAGAACAAAGACATCGTTACGATATTTCGAGCATAATTTCATGTGCGAATGCGGATTGGAGACTTTGTTTAATCAAGCCATTGAAAAATTATAATCCACATTAAATAGAAAAATACATTAATTATTGGCTTGGGAGCTTTGATGTATTTTGCGCGACGAGTTTTATCAATACAACAATCAAACATTTAAATTAATCAATCCGGAGAGAATTCCAATCAGTTAACACTTCAGAAACTCAAACCGGAGTTTATATCCTTTTGATGAAATTCAACGTGTGTGTGCTTTGAGCGGGAAATATTTTATCACCGGAGGAATATTTTTTTCCATGTGGAGTAGTTTATATAATTAAGTTTGAGTGCTAAAAATCGACAAGATAAGACTACTATTTGAAGGCATGTCACACTAATTCTCATTAAATGGTAGTTGCATCACCTGCCCGTACATATATTCCCATATACTTAGAGGAGAAAGAAGAGATTATTATCGTACAAAAGAGCACTAGTCTATTGTGTACATGTGCCTTGTGCACCGACTTCTGTAACATTATCGCAATAAACATAAAGAAACTGTAAAGCCATTGTAAGACGCTATGTATATACAGGCAAGGTCCTTATATGCTGAAGAAGTGAATAAGGCCATTGAAAAAAATCTATGCTTACAAACGAATTTGTTACCGTTTAGTTTCTTCAATAAACTAGACCAAGACTATTTTCATACATGATGTTTACAAGGAAATCACAATAAGGGAGGAAAATGCATCTGCACTTGGAATTTCTTTATCTATTCATAGAAGAAGAAAAATTGGTCCATTGTTCATCCGGAAGGTATTTTTCGGAATTTATTAGAAGTGGCGAAAGAAGAAAAGTTGACCAAATAATTAATTGGAGAAGAAAAAAGGGGAATTTCGACCTTTGAAGGAAAGATTTGAATTTTTAAAAATCCCAGAACTCCCGCCAAATTTATTTCGCTCTTCAATATAAAGTTATTAAATTCAATTGACAAATTAAAATAGTATTCGATCGTTAAATAATTTTTTTGTAATTTTTGAAGCTTTCAAACATTAATAAAAAAATTCCAAAAAATAGTATTGAGCTTTTAGATTTATATTACTGCAATTTAATTATTTCTCACAGTACTATTATTACTGCCATAAAAATCCAAGAAGACTAAATATTTACACTAATCCGAACATTAATTAAACAAATCCCATGCATGGACGTGAACGCTCAACAAAGCGCTCTATTGTTGCTAGAAAAACAATGACAATAATAAGCAAATTGAAATTGTTTCGCCCGCGTATTATAAGTTTAATTAGAAATTTTAATTAATCCATGTCGATTGAATAAAATATCCAACGTCGAAATGTAAAACAAGTTTGCGACATTTTAAACAAAGTTGAGCGTATAGAGAGCGAAATCCTTGTTTAATGACGGCTAAATTGAATGAGCGAACGTCTGTATGCAAGGGTCATTTGTGACGGTGACCACTTGACAAAATTAATTGTAATCAAATCTAATTAACATTAACAATAGATTTAAACCTACATCTAATTCGAAATATAAACATTTGGCTGATGATGATGATGGTTCGACTCCGAATGGATTAATTAAAATCGCTTTTTGTATTGCGGAATATTTCTGCTTCATTTAAATACTAATTTCAAGTGGTCTGCAATTGGCAATTCGGAAAAAACTAAATTGTAGCACCGCGTTGAATTTCCGATATAATGGCCAATTATATTTTCAACACGCGTTCGCCCGAAATTTAATTGAAATAAAGCTAGATTCTATAAGATATGAAATTAACGTAATAAAGCGGCGGCTGGATGTATGGGTATGGAGGGTTTCCGATTTCCGAATGCTTGGATGTGTATAGAGTAGTCCAGGGAAACGAATTTTAACTATGCCGAAGCTGATTCGGATACCTGAACGCCATCAGTCCCTTAATTAAAAGGTCAACAGATACGCTCTCCAGGTTAATTAGTGTGCAGTCCTGCAAATAAATACCCATACAGATTCTATTACATCATGTAATTGCGATTTTCTTCATATAAGGGCACCTAAATTTGGAAAACACCGCCTACACTAAGCAGAAAACAAAGTATTTTTAAAATTGAAGATGTGTTCAAAAAAATTAATTTTTTAAAGGCATTTTGTTGAAGAAAATTATTTTTGAAGTTATTTTTTTATTGTAAAATAACTTCAAAAGTAAGCCCCCAATCGACAAACTGATTGCCTTGTTGGAATCTACGGATTTTTCTTTAATTTTCCACCAAATTTCGTCGAAATCGGAGCATTTTGAAATCCCACAAGTATAAGTGCACCTGCACCGTTCACCGCCAAGTGTCATTCACCCCGAGCTGCACTGACGCATTTGTCAGTTGCATACGCGCATTCCAGTGCATCGTAAATAGCACGCGTCTTGCACTGTCCCACTACCTATTAAGTATGACACAATACAAGTTAGGCGAATTTCGACCATAATGACTACGTCAACTTCAAATGCGCTCGCGCAGTCGCATTCCAGTGCAATAAAACCAAAGCACCCGTGTACATGTTTGTTGTTTAACCTGGAGTGAAAAACACGTAAAAAACTAGGAATAAAGCCGTTTTGGGGTGGTTTTTGGCCCCCATTATGTAAGAAAACGTCTACAATTCGAAAATAATCATCGTTGGATGTGTGAAGCCGCAAAATAGTGCCGATCGGGAATCGTAACTTCGCCGCGGACTTATTTGAGGTTAGAATCAACTACTTTATTTTACTTTTGCGGGCACTTGCATACGCTAAGCATACAATGACCGTACGTCCTATACGAAAAGTAATTTTAATAATTTTATCTTCGTGGTGTGTATTTTAAGAAGAAAATAATTTATTTATATTTTCTATAAGAAGCATTATAAGTTCTAGTTTTAGCATAATCTAAGCCTGGCATTGTTTAACTTTTTAAGCCTCATTTCCGCAATTACACCACTCCATAAGTCTTGTCTAAGACATATTGTATGGCTTTATTAAATTCCAAACTTTGCATAATCCACACGACAGAAGAAAAAAAACTAGGAACAATGACATGCCAATTTTGTGTAAATATTTTATTATGAAATTTGCGGCAACGAAGAAAAAACGACTATTAAGTCGTGCATCTGGTGGCGGTGGTATAATATATATTAAACCGAAATTAAACGTCTGTAATCGTCCTTAATCCCTCATATTAAACGATAGCAGCCTAAGTAGTAGCAATATGCGGTTTAATATCTGTTAGCATGCCGCATAATATTAGTATTTAGAGTCAGATGGATAATATTGGGGAGGAGAGCTTTTAAGGTACTTCAAGGTAGAGGGTCCTTTTTAGCCATGTATTCCTTGTCGTATATGTAATAGTTAACACGATCCATTGAGCGATTAAGAAGCGCGACTGCAATCTTGTTTTGCACCCCTTAAATATCAGAGCTTTAAGCTATACCCGCAAAACCGCCACCAGCACTAGGCATTGTCAAGTTAGCACCCTTTTATCTATAGCCTTTGGCCAGTATTTAAATAAATCCTTGCAGGAGCTACATCTAGATTAAATGCCCGCTCACAAGAATATTATACGGTTTTTTTTGTTTGTGGTGTCGCTGTTTTAATATAGAGTGCTTTTTTAATTATGAGGAAAAATAGTGGGAGCTTTATAAATAAAGCTCAAAATATTTAGTAAATTAAAGAATATATTTTGCAAAAGTCTGAATATTTTCTTGATTTAATAATAAATTATTATTATTTTGCCGCACTTTATTTAAAAATACAAAAATTACTCTACAGCAATAAAATGATGTTTTTCCGTCTCTAAAAACATATAAACTTTATCTACCTATGCAATAGTAAAAATGTTCCTAAATTTTCACCTTTGCGTGTTTCTTCATGCAATAATTTATTCATTACAACCATTTATTATTCCATTACCCAGATGTTTATCATAGAACAAAATTCATATCACGTTCAACCTACCAGAAAACATCCCTTCTACATTTTTATCAATCTCCTGTAATTTTTTTAATTATCCTTATCACGCGTTAATTATATTTTAATCAACAAAGTTTCTGTTCCTAATTAAAAATGACAATGGCAATAATGAAGTTGTGATTTTCTGTTCGGTGCCCTATTAATCCTCTTGGCAAACGTTCAAAGCGAAATTAATTTCTAAAATTAAAATACACATTTAAATATAATACATCATTTAAATTGTTCGTTGTCGCGACTTAATCATCCTGTTTTGCGGAAAGTTTAATTCATAAATTCGACAATAATAAATCTGCAGCCAAAAATGCATTCGCTTTGCACATTTTAATATTATTTCAGTCCAAAATTCTAAAACGTCCGAAATAAATATTAAAGCACCATCAGCATGTTTTTGGCAAACATCTTCATTCATCCAGCTTCATTATGTTCTGTCCCTACTGGATCAATACCACATAGGATGGGTTTAGTCCACTAATCCCAAGTATTAGAAATATGAATCGTCATCGAATTTCCCTACAGATATAATGATGCAAATTTGACTCATCAAATTTCCGCATATAATTAACAATAACGATTAAATTCGTTCATCTGTAACCACCTGTAACCTTCTCATAATTTATGTGAAGAAAATCATCACCGATTTTTCCTTCATAATGTAGCCTAGTGTTTAACGAGCCATTGCAAACAAGATTCTACTAGAAATTACTTCAATAATAAAATTTGTTGGTAGTTGGAGAGGAGAGTGGAAGAGTCTCCAGCTCCGCTGGACCGTATCGACGGATGCTACACTTGAAAAGTTCCATTGTAAGTCTTCTGAAATTAGTCGAATTGAAAGAAGACAGTTAGCAGAGATCACACGAGGCCCCCTTTTGTTGCTACATTGATTTGAAATGCTTTTTAATGATGCATTTTCCATTCTATGCATCCGCATCCTTTGCAGCGAACGTTCTGATTAAATTTCACGTTTATAGATTGAAACATTATCCATTATAGTGTGAGTTCGAATTCAATAAGAAGTTTCAATTACCGTCTTCAAAGAAATTTTGGAAATTAATCAGTCCGAATTTGAACAAATCAACGAACTCGAATTGAAGTTCTAGTAATGTCGACTTATATGTATTGAAATTTGAATTAGCAATTCGCTATGTAGTCGCGCATCTCGCACAACGAAAGACAATATAACTTCCTATCAGATAAGGATAATTGAAATGTTCCAGAGCGATTCTATTACATTATTACTACTACTACTATTCGCTGAAATTAATACCCACCAGCGGCTCAAATAAAAAGGATATTTTCCGGCTGCATTATTCTTTTCAATCATTTTTACCAACAATATCGCAAAAGATTAAAAAAAAACGCCTTTACAATTTTAAAACTAGTTAAAAAAGAGTTATCAGTCTAGGGGTATTTTTTAAAAATTAAAAAATATATTTTTTAAGAAGTTTTCTCGGTTTTTTGGCAGTACGCGCAATATAAAGCTCGAGGCACGTAGATATTTAGCTGAGCGGGATATAATCACATGTACAGGAGTATAATCGCCGGATTTTTTTTCCTGACTACTACAGCATGTAATACACTAGAAAAAAATTCAAGCACATAATTTTGATCAACCCTTGTTGCATGGCACCGAAACAAAAGCTCCGCCACTCGACTCTAAGTATGCCTTTAGGGAATTTTGATACTTACCGATTTTGTTTGGCGGTTTTTCTAACATGTGTTTAAGTATTATTGCATACAATTGTTGCGTGCATTCAATATCAATTTAATCATTACAAATCGCATTGTTTTCGCTGGTTTTTTCCCGCGACTATTATTCGCTTTGTAATTTGTTTTTTGAAAATTAGCTATAACAACATGTTATTATACGAGTAGCACAATTGCGTTCTCGAATTTTAAATTGCATTCAGGGAAAAGTTGCAGATGTTTTAAATGTCTAAATAAACATTATTCAGTTCGTCGTGTTTGATGTTGCATTTTTGCGTGTCTTCGTTTTTTCTTTCTGAACTGTCTACGACATAATTCTATGTGTTTATCTTGAAAATGCTTGTTTAATTTAATTTGGTAGTTTTTTTTGCGACTAAGTGGTTAAATGTGGATCGTCCACGGAGAGTGTTCTTTGTAAATTTGTCGCTCTGATGAATGCGGAGCAAATTAAACGTCCGGCGATGGATGATGCTGCGCTGCCTGCACCATATGAATTATTCACAGTCGCTTTTGAAGTCTAATAGAGAGGACTAATTATTAAAAATAAATAGCTGCTTGCTTGAACTGCATGGAGAAGAAAAGAATGGTTGTGAAAATCATAAAAGTCAATCCCCCACATAACGAGACACGCGACAGGCGCCTGTCAAATATGGCACCCCTTTAAACATAAAGCGGACTTAAAAGCCCTGAAATAATTGTCACTTCGTAAATTGCCTCAATTCTATTTAAACATGTCGCGGCGCTGCATTTTTGGACTGATGCAACTCCATCCGTACAAAAGAGAAAAACGTTTTTGGTGTGGTCTAAGAAACATGGTCGAAACAATGACAATACAACTGGTGGTTAATTAATCTCTGCCATGCGGAGGGATTCATTAAGAAATAAAAAATATCGGCCTGCGACGCGGTGGTCCATCTAAATTTAGAAAATTTATCTTATCCTTGTATTAAGTGCTACGCAGAATGGCTATATTGTCGAAAAACCGGACACATTTTATAAATCTCGAAAGTCTTCTTCTTTGTTTGTGCCAGTAGAGGTTTGCTGCTCTTTTTCCCAAATTCGGACCTTGTCAGCAGAAAATGCACAGACATGTTTTTGTTATACGACGACTATATAAGAGCCAGAAGAAGAAAAGGAAGAAGAAAAAATCGACGTGGAATAAAAACAAAAAGCGGAAACTAAAACCGCTTACCGAACATGCATCAAAAGAATGTGCTGGAATTGTTGGGGCGGTTGTAACGAATAAATCTAGAATGCAAGGATTTGTTTACATTCTATTGTTCAAACTCGACTTAACTATAAGTTTTCTTTAAGAGCATTTCGGTTTTATGCAGTTTCGATTTAATTGTTTCAGAACTTCGCTTATCTGCGTCTGCAGATTTGATTATAATGGGAAAATTTAATTATGGCATCATTTTGGACAAAAACTTATTTAAAACATAATTAAAAAGATTACAAAATTGACTATTTTCCAAAAAAAGCTCACGTTTGATTAAAAGCAATAATTAATTACGGAAAAACTTCCTTCATCTCCATTGTTGCTCTGTATATTTTTCTTATGATTTATGAGTTGACAGTTCAGATTTATCAACCTGGATCAACTAAAAGAAATTCCCTCATATCCGCAATGAAATAAAATATGCACACTTTTTTTGCTTCATTTTATTTCATAAAGTTTGCACAATAAAATGGTTTGGAAAATATCTACATACTTTGCAATCTTGCCGATGCAAAGCAATTTGTCCGCAGCCCAAACAAAAGTATCAAAACCGCTTTTAAGAAATATTAGATACATGTAATCCATTTGGCGTTAATCCAAAAGGACCGGGGGAAGAAGAGCCTGTGGACATGGCATACGCCGCATGCATTATCTCGATCTCTTTGTCATCGTTTGTTATCGCAGCTCAACATCTCAAGTTTTGACAAATTTCTATTAAAACTGGACTAGTGGTGTAGCAGCCTGGCTGTTGGGAACGTCTTCTTTTCATCAGAAAATTATTGTTGCATTGTTGAATATGATTCTCTCGCCTCGGTTTCGTCTCAGCTGCTGGCAAAAGATTAAACTCAACTGATTGTGCCACGGATTTTTACAAACAAACAAAAGTAAATTAATACCGCTCCCCATCAGATCAGATTTTAATCTCCTGCTATACCACCATGAGAATTATAATTGTATGGGACTAAATGCTTTGATGGTCATGCTTTTCAACACATTGCTGACATTTTATTCAATTACTTCATTCCTATTTAATTCGAATAGTTATTTTCCGTTAGAATGATTATTTCCCGCAATTATACTATTGAGATAATTAAGAAAAATATTTTGCACCAGATTTCCAATTATTTCCCTCCAACTAGCAATTATTTTCCGAATTAAAATTTTATTTCTTCCTTTAGTAATTATTTTCTGGAAAGTATTTTTTTAAAGGTTTTATTTGTGTACTAAAAATGTAAATGGCTCTGCCTAGATTGATGACATTCGATATTATAGATTGGTTCGTGGAATATGAGCGAAAATAAGGGAGCGAAATGTCTCCGAGTGATATTTCGCTGTTGTTTTGACATAATATTTAAATTTCTGTTCATGGATCAGTAGTTGTAATTTTAGGGTCTGCTATTTAAACGTCAGTAAATGTGATGTGACAATGTTTTTCGAGACGCTTATTTCTACCAGCATCATGGAACAAGCGACGCTCGCTCGGAAAATGTAATTTAATTTGCTTGCAATGATGTGCCATGCCATATAATTGCTTTATTTCAACTTGTTTGGGTGTGTTATTTTGATATTGTTCAATTTGATGTTTAATAAACTTTTAGACATTTGCTATGCATATATTAACAAGAAAAAATTTCCAAACACGATTCGACCTCTCTCTACTTACCACAGCGGGAATGATTTCATTATTTTTTTCTCATTACAATCAGCTAGACAGCTTTGCAAAAAATTTGTAAAAATATCCGGACCCTAGACAAATTAAACTGTCAAAAGTTTGGATTGGAAATAGAAGTGGCTAGAGAGCCATCATATCCTTTTGTTGAAAGGTGCGAACCAAGATGTGTTTTTATTTCCGCCCGACCAAAAACTCGCACGTAATCTCGGCATGTGTACAAAATGTATAAACTGTCACCAGCAGGTTCAATATAATATAATATTACAAGCGTTTTCGTATCCGAGCTGAGCATTTCAACAAGATTGACAGACAAAATTGAACATTTTATAAAACAGATTTGATTTTTTATTTCCGTCTGTTTGCAAACCAGCGAAGAGTTTTCTTCTGCTTAACCACATCGCACCAAGGCTCCTTCACCACATGCTTGTGCCTCTTATGCAAAACACTCGCTTTCAATCGCTTATTGTAACTGTGGAACGCCGCATAGGTGCTATCATTAACGGCTGGATGGATCTGCAACATAAAAGGATGAGTCAAAAATTTGGCGGATGCGCCGGCCAATAAAATGAGTCATAAGATTGTAAGAAGTTTACGAGGCGGGCATTGAAAAAGTCACAACTAATAGACTTTACTATAAACATATCCATAAAGCGAGAAACAGTTCGGCAAAGTAATATAAAGTGCGATTCTCGTCTTTGTGTCATTAGAACCGAAAGAAACTGCGACAAAAAGTGTGTTTATCGGCTGTAACAAATCGCTGAGGGGTGGATGAGCCAGTGGTTCAATCAAATAGACCACCATCAATCTATGGAGCCCTTGCACTATTTCTTTGTCTTGCCAGAACGAGCGAAAGTTTCTTGTGAAAGTTTCAGATGGACCATGAATTTATCTTCCTTCTTAGAGCAATATCAATTGAAAAGCGTTTTTGTCGTCGCATTTTTTCACACAATGTTTTATGTATTAAATAGGCTATTTATTATGTAGATATTCTATTGATCGACCGAAGGGAAAAAAATGCACCAACCTCACGCATCGCATCTTTTCAAGAAAAAACTCTCCACCTATAGTTTAACAGCTTTTTCCACTTATCGAAGAGGAAAATACGACGTCTCGGATAATGTCTTACTTTTCCGGGGTTTTGGTTTCTCCATCAAACTCACACATGCAGCAAAAGAGGGACGGTTACACTTAAATGTTAATGAGACACGCAATATTTAAGGAAACCCACCAGTAAAATTGTATTAAAGTATTAATAAATAAGCAATTCGGAAAATGGCCCATGCGGAAAATGAGAACATCTGTATATACATCACGCAGCAATTTTCCTAAGAATGGAAATTATTTAGTGAATATGTTCCAGAAATTTGAAAAACTATCCATAAATAACTAACCAAGTCGAAAATTTCGACTTCGTGCCACACATGGCAAACAACTGATGTCGTTGTTTAAGATGTACAATTAAATTTTGCAGTAAAGTGGCACAAATCCCACAAACTGATGCTGAATTAGGCCGTTTGGTGCCGCAAGGCAAAGATGACGAACGTGGAGACGAAATGGTTGCACGTGCTTGTTTCTTGGTCTCATTTAAAAGCCGTTCTGCTCATTCCATCGTTTACTCAGTAAGCACTAAAATCAACATTGCAGACTGTTTCTAATACTAATTCTACAAACCGCATCAAAACTTCAACTCCTTGTTCGGTTGTTATTCTGGAACCGAAATTATTTGCTTGCAATTTCGGGACTTAATCTATAATACACACTATTTGGCTTTATTTTGATATCTTCAAGTCAAATTTAAATTTGAACCAAAAAAAAGTCAAAATTGTTTCAAATTTATCTTCAATTTTGTGATTTTCCTGCAATGCTTCTTCTTTCCCATAACTTTGAAGTAGATCCTGGCACAGTGAACCGAATCTGCGGTTGAAAGCTGTAAATTGAGAGGAATAGCTGTGTGATTTTTATTCGAGGTCCCCAAAGTCGACAATTGCGGGTAACTGCTATTGGCATTCACATTTATCAACCTCATGATGGCAAATCTATGAATTATCACCGACCGTCTTTTTGTTTATTTCACTTTCATACAGAGAGTTCTTTCATAGTCGCATCTAAAATTCCACAACTGCGGCGCTTAAATGCAAGCTGCACCCATATAATCGTGCCAATTGCATTGTTCTTTCATCATAGTTATGTTAATGGATTACCATAAATCTGGTTTAGAATTGCTGACATCAAAAACGGCTTTATTGGATAATACGCGCTGGATTTATATTCGCTCGCTTTTTCGGCCGTACAATATTTTTCACTCACACGAAAAATATTTCAGAGACTACTTCGATTGTGCTAAATGGACTAAAAACTAGCGGATTTTTCCGCCAATAATTCGTATTTCAGCCACAATTGGAAATAGTCACTCCACACAAAGTTATCTCCGCACTTAACACAAGTCGCATAAAAATCGACTGCACTTTGTTAATAAATCAGTATTTTTTTAAAACCTCACTCACACACTTCTCTCGACTTTAAACTAGTCGATATATATATTATTGAAGTTGAGCGAAGTTGGTGATAAAGTTTAACTGCACCACACCACTTGAGCGATCATATAAAGAGCACTTCCGGCCGATAAAATCAATTGCATTTCCGATTTGCTGCCCACAATCAAAACTAATGCGATCATATCCAATGCCTGAATCTAATTTCCTACCTTTACTAATAGCATTACCATCCAACTTTGTAAGCAAAAAAGTTTTCCAACCGTCTCGAACCAATCTAGTTAGGTGCCAAGGAGACTAGCCTTCTTACAATGGGAAAATATTTAGTATGAAAAAATATATAAAAAAAACAAATGACATTTTTGGAAAGAGTAATAATCAAGCTACAAATATGTGCAATTATTTTTTTTAAAATATTGCGACTAATTAGTGAAATTAATTAAGGAAAGTAGCGAACCGGCTCCGCCACCAAAAGTCTAATTTTCTCTTATTGCAACTATTGCGATTAAAGGGCGATAAAATAATGATTTCAATGTTGGCTTCAGTGCTTGCAGTATTTAACTCGATGCAGGACATAGAGTTTAACTGATTTATGCTGGAGTGCATGTGACATTTGATATATAAGGATGACTCACACACACATATATGATCCAGATGCCTTTGAAATTGGAAAAACTTTTTCCACAGACATGTTAAGATGCTTTTTATCATTGATTTCTTCAAGATACTTACCATATAATAAGCAGGACCCGGTGTGCCTATTTCTTCGTCCTTAAATCTCGCTGAAACCGGAATGGTAAGGCTGCGACATTCAATGTGGCTTTGACTAATATAATCCGCGGGTCCTGAAAAATATATCAAATAATAAGAAAATAGCTTACTAGACAAAATTGTTTACCAGGATTCATTATTGTTACATCAAACACATTTTTTCTTGCTTCAATTCCGCTGAATGGAGTTTGGGCAATATTATGCGAAAGTGGATTACGCACTTTTTTGAAACTTTCAGAAACATTGTAGATTGGATAATTCTGCAAAAACAATTTCTTTTAATTGTGCTTAAGTAAGTAATGATTATTAAGTCGAGTTGATTTGCTGTCATATGCACCTATATTTAATTTACATGCACGTGCATGTATGGAAGTGTAAGTGAAGTATTGACCAGTTCAATTAGTTTCACATGATTTATTTTCGTAGAGGAAATTTATTTGTTTGCGTAAAGTAAAAATTATCAATTTTATTTGCAACAAAAAAATTATTTTCTATTTAAATAATTGTGGTGTCGCATTTTTTGAAATTAAATTGTTACTTTGTGCTAATGCATCACAGTTTAAACTAAGTTTTAGATGTAACAAGTAAAAGAGCGCTGATTAAGATGAATCACCACGCGCGTCTAAATGATTGATTTCAAGCCTTCTTTTCGGATAATAAAAATAGATTTCTCTTTTATTCAAATTGTAATATGTCTCCAAATTGACTGAAAATAATATAGCTCTACATTTCCACCCTTAGCACTAAAACAATCATAACAACGAGAAAGCGTTTTGCAATTTAAGTTATAAAACCATATAGAATAATGGGTAAAGGGGTGGCAAATGAAAGGCACCCCGCCGTCGGTTGACAACCAGTAAGTTGGAGACTGTTTATATATTGGGGGGTGTAAATAACAAACAAGTAGCTAAGTGACAGTGGTGCTAGTAGTGTTGGCTGAGAGAACGGGGACGTTAATTGAAATATATTGTGTGAGCGCTGATTGTTTAGCGGTGCCAACGTTTTGATCAGTGTTTTAGCATGACATTTGCTAACCACTTCACACTTTGGGACAGACATACACTTGATTCATGTATACGATATAGTTTCGAATTTTCTGCGAGCTTTTCCTTCCCCCACATCCCTCCTGCTGCGCGCCCGATAATTAAATATTTACCGATTTATTTGCCACGGTATTGCAGTATCTCGAAACTTGCGATTTGAAAATACTGTTTTCATTTTGATGATTACAGGCATAAATGCAATCCACATTGTAATCTGCCGCAGATGGTGTAAATGCCGAACATTTATCAATTTGCACCGTCTCTCTTTCAGTGGTCGTATTAAAGGGTGGCTCTATTAAAGCAAACTCGTTTTTTTTGCTCTGCAATTTTTCAGTTAGTGCACTTTTGATGCAGTAACTTGCAGGTCCTGCAATAATTCATTTCAAAACTATTTTAATATGATTTAAAATTTTACCAGGCATTTCTTGCAGAGCTTTTTCAGGAAATCTTCTGGATCGCGTAGAAAAGGCGCAATACCTGTCTTTGTGAATTATTTTTCCAGGAGTGACTTCGTACAAATTAGGCGAAGGATTGCCGACGCATTGGCCAGATTTAAATCGCTTAGCACCACTAATAAACGGGGTGGGATAAATGCTGGCCGAACGGCAGCATCTGATTTTTTCCGGGGTATATGTACCTGGTCCTGGAAGGTTCTATTAAAATACTATTAGGACAAGAAACTAAATTAATTCGTCCTTAGTTACTTCTCTCATAGTTTTCAAACTCTCCGCTTCGGAAAATCGCGGTAAAAACGTGAACAATCGCGCCATCTCTCGGTATTCCTCATCTTTACTGCATGTTTTCGCTGCAGTATTTTCCTGCAAATTGTAGGTCGCAGGACCGGGAGTTTTGAGGTGGCAGTCGTAGGTAGATCGCTTTGCTGAGCGCTTGGACCATCGGCAACCTTTATAACTTTCGCATTGCAAATTTTGTTTCTACAAGACAAAATTATTTTCTCGCGAAATATAATTTATTTAATTATTTTACGATGTTGTAATATCCGGGCCCAACTAGATCATCATTAGTCTTCGTTAATTTGGCCTCAAGTCTTCCATTAGGACGAATATTATAGCCCACGCATCTTTTCGAGGGGATGGATGGCGTGTTGGTACTTGCATGTGGAACTTTGCACAGATATAATTTTCCTCTACCTATTTTCTTTTTTGGATCGACATCTTCCTCTTCGGATAATTCAGACGAGCATTCTTCAGTTTTGTAGAAGCTTCTTGGAGCTTTATTTCTTAAAGTGGAGCCACCCTAATTTTTTGTAGTACCTATACGAAAATAAATTAGATTTGCTTACTTTTATATTTTCGTCGGCAAAGCTTTTTAAATTGTAGTAGTTTTCGTTGTAGCATTTTGGAGATTTTGGCAGTCGTTTATCGCTGCTCAAAAATGGGATGCAATTAACTAGAAAAATTGGATTCAAGAGAGTTTTAATTTTTTGGGGTAGTTATTAGAGTACCTTTTTGGTCAGCATCGCAGATTGTGTAAGTGTTTGGTGCTAAAGTGCTAGGGGTGCGTGTTAGAACCTTAACCAATCTGGGTGAGTTGTTGTACATTTTTGGGAATTGACATTGCCAATTTTTGATGGCAATAAAAATCAAATTGTATTTTTGATAGGCTTGCTGAGATTATAAGAAATTTTTGAAATCTATTTTTAAAATTGATATTTAAATAAAAAAGATTTCTACTTATAAGAAATCTTGTAGTAAATGCGCAATCCAACAGAGGGGTTGTATTTTGTATTTAATTTCAAATTTGTTGTATTGTTGGTTGCGTGACATCGACTAATTAACCCTTAATTAATTGTTTTAAATAATATTCTAATCTAAATTAATTATAATCTAATAAATTACACCCAATTTCAATTCTAATTTTACAAAAATTATTTCTTTGCTGTATTGGAATTGCTCCTAAATCTAATCAACCGATTTTGGTTTTCTAGAAAGAGCTTTCTCGGATCCAAATTTTCATATTTTACAAAATCGCGCCTAATCACTTGCTGCTTCTCAATTCGATTATTTTTTGCAGTATCGGCGATTAATCGTATGGTAAAAAAGTACAATAACTCTATTAACGAGATGAAACTAAAACCTACGAATAGTCCCATTAAACCGCCGTAATACGCTAGAAAAAATTTAATTAGTCCAATTTAAATCGATATATAAATCACCTACCAAATAATGTGGGCCAACTGAAAATTAAATCTCGCCGATTGCGAACTGCAACCAAATCATTAAAAAACACCCTCATCACGCTTTGGTTCCGAACCGCCATCCCGCCACTAAAAAAAGGAACCTCTAGTAGATTTAAAAAAATTGGGGAAAAAACTTACTATAAATTTTGTTGATTGTATGAAAAATCGCGGTTTAAGCTGCCGATTGAAGTCTCAATATTATATAAAACATCGTCACAATCTGGTAAGCAATGATTCCAACATTCGCTATTTTCGCTTCCGTACTTATAATCCTTCGGTAATAAATTGTAATTAAATCCAGGCATCGAACTAAAAATTGCACCTAAAAGAAATAATTAATTTACAAATTTCAATCTGTTTATAAAATTAAAATGAGCACTTTGATATTCATCCAAGCATGCTAGATCCCGAAGATTGCAGATTCGGTGGCTGTGATAAGTACCATTCGGATTGTGGAATATAAATGGCACACAATTGCACATTGCTTTGCTCACATTTATGCGACATTCCACTATGCAATTATGAAAATTATATTCTTGAAAATGAAATAGATTTTTTTCATGTGGGAAATAGCAATATCGTTTCGAAATTTCCATCTCTTTAATATTGTCCGTCGAATAGGTCAAACTCGGGGAAACCCCGGTTAAGATTAAGGATTTCATATCGATTAGCACCACTTGGGCAGTCCAATCGATATAATAGAACGGATGCGACACCATCATCTACAAAAATAAATTAAATTACTAAATAATTAAAATCAATAATTACTTTATGTCCAAAAGAAGCGATTTGAGTAGCTAAATAATCATCCGGCTCATTCCGAAGCATGACTTCCAATCCGGTCTGGTACCCACATCCTGAAACTTTTCGTGGCACTTTTGGGGCCTTATTCCTAAACGCCCCTGTAAAATTGTGGTTCTTCCAGGCGAACGTGTTAAAGCTACAGCACCATCCTGCAGACGTTAGAATAAGCTCGAAAAGCGTCTCGCATCTTTTATCGTCCCCCTTCCACTTGCATTTTAGGAGGTATTCGTTGCAGGATGGTGCGAGAGCTTTCAGAGCTTTTTCCACGGTTATTCCATTCAAATCTAGCAAATCTTGCAGACGGTCGTATTTTTGACGGGGAATTGTTGGGTCGTCGTTGTAGATTAATTGAATGAGGATTTGTAGGTCTTTTACCAGTTCGTCCACTGATTGGTTAACAGGTTTTATGTCCCTATAAATAATATTAGAGTACTAGTAATTAATTTTAATTTTATTGGCGGGTACTTACAAGTTTTCCGCCAGAGTATAAGCTTTTTTCTTAGATATTATGTTGTAATTGCAGAACGTGATGGACGGGAATGGATAGAACCAAATCGGGTTCCTTGTGGAATCCGTTACGAGACTTGTGGGGTTTTCCTGGAAGGTGTTCCAAACTACTAGTACTAAGGTTAGTCCTGTAGTTAGTGCTGTTATTACCGTAATCACCCAAATTACCCTAAAATACTCTAAATTGGTACCTTATTGGAATATTTTCTAAAGGAGTACCTTTCTAAAAGTATGCGCTTTGGCAGGATAATGTATCGATATCCATGCAAAGCTGTATTGAAGCAGAATTGCTTAGCTTCATGCTTCAGTATTTCGACAAACGATTTTTTTCTCCAATTTTTAATCATTTTTATGTGAAAGTTAACTCTTTAATGTGCGACTAACGCGTTTTAAAATTAATTTCCGCTGTAATTTTGATTTATATATTATTTATTAGCATCCGGTGCTTTATGATTTGACGCATATTTTACGGGTTTTATATTTAATTATTTTATGTTTATTGATTGTTCGGAAAAGCGTGTGTACATTTATTTATTTATTGCGTGCATAATTTAAAAACTAATTTTATTTAGGATTGTGAATTTTTTCTAAGCCTAATTTGAGTGTGCTGAGGCGCCCTAAGATTCAAAACTTGGATTTCTTCAATTTTCTTTTTCTTTGCGTTAATTTTTTGGGGTGCTATAATTTTTGTAGCATCAGCAATTAATCTTATAGTGAAGAAGTAAATTAGTTCAAATAAGGAAACAAAGCTGAAGCCTACAAACAGGCCCATTGAGCCACCATAATATCCTGCAATAAGCAAATTAGTATTTTTTAATTTAATAATTTGAGTAGAAACCTAATAATGTTTGCCAGGACGAGTTTACCGAATGTCTGTTCTTCTTAGCATTGAGATCGGTAAAGAAGACTTTTACAAGACTATGATTTTTTATCGTAATACCATTGCTAAAAATATTTCTCAATCATAAAAATTAAAATCCATAAAATCATAATAAATAAATACAATAAACTTATCCTTTTCGAAAAACTAGTATTAAAATGTCCTTTAGACGCTTTAACAGAATATTCTACGTCTTCACAATCGGGCATACAATCACAACCGCCGTTTTCTGTCCCGTACACAAAATTTTTGGGAAGTTTTTCATAATTAAATCCGGGTAAGCCGCTGGTAATTTCACCTAAAAGTTCAATTTGATAATATTATAGACAAAAGAATATTTGTCTACTGAAGACAAACTATTATATTCAGCAATGCAAGACAAATCCCTCGGAGCGCAAATTTTATGATTGCGAAAAATTCCTGCAAATCGCTCGTAATTAATTTATAATTTTACAATCTTCAATTTACCAGATCTATTAATATTCGTAGTGTTATAAAAAAAGGGAACACACCCGCATCGAGCCCGCGAAATATTCATCCGACACTCAATAATGCAATTATCATAAGTGTAGTGTGCAAAATTCAACAACTTCCGTTCATTAAAAAACAAACATTTTCTACCCTCAATTGGATACGTTTTCAATCGAGGGGTAGCTTGAGTTAAACTTGGATTCACGTATGTCATCACATAAGCTTTCATTGGAATGGTAACCATGCGGGTAGACCAATCGACGTAATTGTACGGATTTGACACAAACATCTGAAAATAATTAAAATTAAGCTAGTTAATTTGGATTAGTTGACTTAAGTGTACATTGTGCCCATAAGAGGTGAAATAAGCAGCCAAATAGTCGCTGGGGTCCGTATTTAAGAGGACTTCCAAGCCCGTATAGTATCCGCATCCTGAAATCCTGCGGGGTTTCTTTTTGCGCCTACTATTACTAATTAAATAAAATAAGTAAATACTACATATTTTTTTGGCTGTTATATAAACCTCAAATAATTATGATTTTCCAAGGCAAAATAATTAAAACTGCAACACCATCCATTGCTGGTCAAAACCCGCTCAAAAAGCGTATTGCATGGTCTATCCTCCCCTTTCCATTTGCATCTTTGAATTATTTTGCTGCAAGGTACGCTCAAAAAATCCATCGCTTTCTCAATGGAAATATCATTCATTTCGAGCAAATCTTGCAATCTTGTATAATTGCGACTAGGAATGGTAAAATCGAAATGGTACATTAACTGGGTGAGCAATCTTAGATCCCAAACCACTTCTTCAGTTGAGGAGCCATACGCTCTTATAGTCCTAGAAGGTACATCTAAATGAAAGCAGATCGAAATATTGGACTTACATATTTTTTGCCAGCTCATAAGCTTTCGATTTGGAGATGAAGTTGAAGCTGCAAAAAGTTAAGGCGGGAAAAGGATAGAACCAAATGGGATGATGATTGCTGTCTGTTACCAAACTGATGGGATGCGCTTCGTTTGTGAAAACTGCATGAGTTAGAAGAGTTAAAGCTGTAGCTAGTGCAGTCAAAACCACGATAATCCAAGTGGCTCTAAAATAGATTAGCGCTAAATATATTTGCTTTTTGGGAAATTGTTTTACCTCTCCAGAAGCATTCTTCTCGGTAAAATAATATGACGATACCCATGTAGACCTGTTTTGGAGCAGAATTGTTTGGCCTCATATTTAAGCATCTGCTTGAAAGTTCGAGGCTTAATTTGCTGTTTCATTGCGGGATTATTTGTAAAACAATGAGTTTGAAATTGCTGCTAGCAGGATTAAATATGTATGACATCCGTCTAATTCTAATTGTACTGGAATAGTTTATGATTTATGACGGCAATTAGATATTATAATAATATACGAAATGAATAATAGAAGCTTGAAATTATTTAGGAAAATTTTATTATATTTTCCGGTTGACATAAAGCTTTCCAGGATTTAATTCCTGATACTGAAAGGCTGGTTGAACTTTAATATTTTTAGTCTTTATATTTAAAGCTTTTGCATCGGCAATTAATCGGAAAGTGAAGAAGTAAATCATCTCGAATAAGGACACAAAACTGAATCCTACAAAAAGGCCCAATAAACCACCATAATATCCTGCAAAAAAATATTAATTATTTATTTGAATAATTTATTATAAGGCAACCGAAAACTGTGTGCCAAGTGTAGACAACATCTCTCCTATTTTGGATAGACGTCAAATCATTGAAGTAAACTCTCATAACGCTCTGATTTTTTATGGATATTCCTGCACTAGAATATAATCTATAGGAAAAAAATATTTTGACTCTTATATTTTATTTACAATAAATCAATGTTGCTACTGGAAAAAGAGCGCTTCAAGACACCACTCGAAGGTACCATTGAGTACTCAACGTCTTCACAATCCTGCAGACAATCGCATTCGCTAACTTCCGCCCCAAATTTATGATCTTTTGGTATCTCATTGAAATTAAATCCGAGTACCGAACTGAAAATCTCACTATAATGCTCGTCCAAGCAGAAGAAATCTCTTGGAGCGCACACTTTATGACTATGGAAAGTTTCTGCAATTTGGAAGAAGATTAATTAAATTTAAAAAATGTTAAATTGTACCATTAGGGCTTTGTGTAAGATTGTGGTAGTAAAACGGGATGCATCCACACAATCGCTGAGTGACATTCATCCTGCATTCGACAATGCAATTATGGTGCGTATAATGCGCAAAGTTCGATAATTTGCGTTCGTGATGAAGCAAACATTTTCTTTCGTCAATCTTCAACTCCTTTAAGCTTTCAGTTGCTTCAGTTAAAGTGGGAATTATACCGACAAATGTTAATTCCTTCATTTCAATGAAGAACATCGGCGAGTTCTTGTCGATGTAGTTGAAAGGATTTGTCACAAACATCTATAAAAAAAATTATTAAAATAATTTTGAAGGGATTTTTTAGACTTATACTTTGTGCCCAAAAGACGCCAAATGCGAGGCCAAATAGGCGCTAGTATTGGTGTTCAAAATCACCTCCAATCCGGTTCTATAACCGCAACCCGCGACTCTTCGCGGCTTTTTCGGAATTCTAATATTTTTACCTCTACAACAAATTATGAAATAAATTTTAAAAGTGGAAGAATCAGCTTAGCTACCGAGGAATCGCATGAATATCCTGCGCGTAATAATTAAAACTGCAGCACCATCCATCACTTGTAAGGATTTTTTCAAAAATACTCTCGCACGGCATTTCTTGTCCTTTCCATTTGCATTTTTGTATAAGCTTTTTGCAGGACGGGGCTAAGTTTTTTATGGCTACATCTATAGAAATATCGTTCATTTCGAGGATGTCCTGCAATCTTGTGTAGTTGAGTTTTGGTACTGAAGGATCATTGTGGTAACTTAACTGGCTTAGTAGTCGAAGGTCCCATACGATGTCGTCCAGCGTTGTATCGAAGGTTCTTAAGGTGCTAGAAGAAGAGGAATTTATGTAGAAAAGTTGGTGTATGTAGTTTTGGGAGCGTACAGGGTTCTAGCAAGAGCATACGCTTTAGATTTGGATATCATATTGTAACTGCAAAAAGTAACTGCAGGAAATGGATAGAACCAAATGGGATGATGATGGCTATCTGTTACAAGAATCGTAGGATTATCTTGCAGATGGAACCAAGTTATTAGTAGAAGAGTTAGGACTGATGCTATTGCGACCAAAATAATCAAAATCCAAACCACCCTATAAAAGATAATTTTGCTCTAAAAAGTTCTTAAGAAAATATGTCGGGAAACAACTTTTCAAGAAGTATCCGTTTTGGTAAAATAATATAACGGTAGCCATGAAGACTTGTATTGTAGCAAAACTGTTTGGCTTCGAACTGAACCATTTGCCAAAATTTTCGTTGCTTAAGTTCATTTGGTTGCTTCATTGTCGATGCGTATTTTTCTACTGCAATTAATAAGTATTTTTAATGAGGATTTTTTATATTGCGGATAAAACTCATGCTGCATGCAAGTGAACCAGAAATTCCTGCAGTGCAGATAAATTCCAGATCTAATCAAAAACACACAATTTTTTTCATAATTTATTAATCAAAGCACACGTAGAAATAAAATATTTAAAAATATTAACTAATATCACAAAAGGAGACCAATCGAGTAACTCGAAATAGAAATCATTCCGAATGCTCCTTCATCGCATTCAGGCGTTTTTGCAAACCATCATAATTCTGGAAGAAAAAAATTACAAAACATTAAGAAAACTCCTCCAACATTTTTTTTTAAAATATTACCTTTTTCGCTATAGACACCAAATGCTCAGAAGTGGCCCCACCAGTTTGCTTCACCAACTTGGAAAAAATCCCATCAGCATTTTGCAGCAACAAAAACGGATGATTGAATTCAACGGCAGATCCTTCATCCATCACCAAAACCTTATCGGAATCCATAACAGTATGCAATCGATGGGCGATCGTAAGCACCGTACATTTAGCAAAATTGGTCCGAATAGTGGTCTGGATCAAAGCATCAGTTTTTGGATCCACATTGGCCGTTGCTTCATCCAACACAAGAATTTTATTGTTGCGCACAATTGCTCTTGCCAAGCAAACCAATTGCCGTTGGCCCAAACTGAGATTAGTACCACCTTCATTCATCTTGCTGTCCAATCCATGAAAAGCGCTTTTTAACTCCACTTGCTCAATGGCCTTCCATAAATGACTGTCTTCGTATTCGTTGAACGGGTCCAAATTGGAGCGAAGAGTTCCGGAAAATATAATCGGTTCTTGTGGGATGATCGAAATTTTTGATCGCATACTTCGTAGCGGGATATCTTTAGTGTTGAGACCGTCGATTAAAATTTTCCCTTCAGTTGTAGCCAAACGGAAAAGCGCTTGGATCAAGGAAGATTTTCCGGCACCAGTCCGGCCAACGATTCCCACTTTCTCCATTGGATGGATTTTGAAGCTTAGATTATTTAAGACGTAAGGCTCGTTTGGAGCATATCGAAGATAGACGGATTGGAACTCGAGGCAGCCTTGTTCCGGCCACACTTTATGCGGCTTCTTCTTATCTCCCGTTTCTTCCTGTTCGATGTCGGTGTATTCCACCACTCTTTCCACTGAAGTCATCGAGTTCTCCAGCTCGCTCCATTGCCGCATCCCCCATTGGAACATTCCGGTCAAGCTCATCGCTTGCGTGATTGCTAGTCCAACGTTTCCTCCATAATTTTCTACAGTCAACTAAATTTAGAGCGTTCAGAGAAATTTTAGATGTTCTTACCATGTCCCATGAAGAAGAAGCTAAGAGTTACTAGAGCAATGTAGAAGACGCAATGGAAGTCCAACCAAAATCCAAACGTGCGATTGCATCCCACAAACATGTAGAAGGCAGAACTGTGGAGATCTTGATGGTTGTCGAATTCTTTTCGCAGGATTTCTTCAGCGCCAAAGGCGCGGATGGTTGTTAGGCCTTGTAATGAAGCTCCAATGTGGGAAAAAACTGGACTTCTTGCTAAAATAAATTAATTAAGCAAATTGCCATACAAAATATAATAAACGTACTGATAGATTCTATCCGTTTAACATTCCTGCTGGTCGCCAAATAAATGGTTCTATAAATATAGAACAAAACCGCGATTATACCAGTTGGTACTAAAATCCATGGATTAATACTAGCAATAATAACATTAACTGCAAGCACATTTAAAGCAATTTGAATAGTGTCTATTAAAACGTAAGGACAAACTTCGTCGACAGCTCCCATATCCTTGGAGAACCGATTAAGGATCCGTCCAGCCGGATTGCTGCTGAAGAACGGCATGCTACTGTTGATGATTTTTGAAAACATCCGGTTGTGCAATTTAATCGAAGCATTCATGCAGAATTTGTAGAAGGAAATTGATCGTATGACTGTACTGAAGACTATAAAAACTATAATTCCCGAATAGATGTAGAAGCAATTCGTGGTGGTGAAGAAACTCTCATCTTCATCCGCTTCTATTCCGCTAGCCATAATCGCCCCATATTCTTCCTCAAGTAAATAATCATCGAAGTAGGATTTATAAAAGGACGAATTCAAGTATCTATTTTCTTCCTTCGCTTGTTCTAAATTGACCCAGAAGGAGATGAAGAAATCGGCGCCGGATGAAACCAACTGCGTTAAGAAGAAGCTGATTAACACGGCTATAGACATACACCAGCCGCCACCCGCTTTAAGGTAGCTTTTATAAACCCTTGAAGAAATAGTGCCAGTACTACGAAGCTCCTTAATTTCCGAAGGCTCATCCGTCATTTCCTCCGTATCTTCAAACTTCAGCTCTTCTTCGCTAATAGTATCATCGTTTTCGTCTTCAAGTTGGTCCTTGAACAGCTTAGCGAAATCTTTCCCCGAATTCTGGATTTCTTGATAGTTTCCGGTAGAAGCTATATTTCCATTCTCCATTAAATAAATTTTATCTACAGCTCGCAAATATTGCAATTGATGGGTGACTAGAATGGTGCATTTATTCTTCAAATATCCGCAAATGCAATCCTTGAATAATTGTTTGCCAACATGCGTATCAACCGCCGATAAAGGATCATCCAGTAAATAAATATCAGCATCTTTGTAAATCGCTCTAGCTAAATTTATCCGCGCTTTTTGGCCACCACTTAGCGTCACTCCTCGATCACCAACAATACTGCGATCACCATACGGCAAGATAATCAAATCCCGCTCCAAAGCGCACACTTTAATTATTTGCTCGTATTTCTTCTTATCCCATTCCTGCCCAAAAATGATATTCTGCTTGATGGTACCGGCGAACAACCACGGTTCTTGCGACGCATACGAAATGCTCCCGACAATATCCTTGTGTCCCTTCAATAACGGCAACTCCTTCAGGATGACGTGGAGCAAACTGGTCTTCCCGCTTCCGACCGATCCTACAATAGCGGCCAACTCTTTTTCCCTCACTTGCAAGTTCAAGTTATTTAAGGAATAATCCGGTTGGGAATTGCTCCATTTAGCCGAAGCGTTCACCAAATTAACGCCAATCGGTTTAACATTACCGGAAGCTATCGACGACTTGCTTTGCATCTTATAGCTACTTCCATGCTTCCGAATTTCGTCAAACATCAAAAACTGCTCGATCCGTTCCATGGAGACGAGCGTCTCCGCAAGAGACGCAACAGCTTGCGGGAAATTCGTGGTGATCGCTTGCTTCAGGATGTTGTAAAAGGACGAGACAACGTAGACGTATTCGGCGTTTGGTGTTAAGCCGGTGAGAGCGTAGGCGAGGATGCAGATGAAGACGGAGATTCTCGTGATGAATTTGCTGAAGGAGACGTGGAGCGCTCGGATGTAGGACGCGTTGCGGATTTGCTTCACTTCCAATCTGCAATCCAATTAATCTAATTTAAGTAGATGAAGATGGTTGGATGGGTAATTTACCTTCTTATGGTTTCAACTATGGAAGAGAAGGTTTTCTCCCATGTGTACATTTTGATGACGTGGATGCCAGAGATCATTTCGTTCATCAGCCGAACGCGCTCATCCGTCTTGATCGCCGTCTTCAATCGGTAGATCGACGTTAACTTTCCCATCACCACTAAAATTCGAAGTTATCATACAGTTTGGAAGAATATAATATAAATACTTTGCAAAGGGATGAATATAATTAATAGTCCAAATCCGGCGACCGCCGTAATCCCAAGCACATGATACAAGAGATACATGATAATGCAGCTCTCTAATGGAGCTGCCCACAAATAATGGAAATTCCGGCCGGCTTCATCAAAGCGATTAACATCGTTCGATAGCAGGTTGATCATTTGACCAATTGTGGTCTCCACTAAAGCGCCTCTGCTTAGTTTCAGTGATTTTCGGTAAATTAATGAGCAACAAGCTACTCGCATTTTGATGCCGAGATCTTGCAGACCGAGCATGTAAGAATGATTGACTATCACGTACAGGAAGGAAGTCACCACAATCGATCCTGCATAAATGTAAGCTTCCTGGATGCTGACTGATGTCTGATTTGGCGCGTAAAAGTCCATCAGTTTGCCGATGGCTAGTGGTTGCGATAATCTACGAAAAATAAATTAACTATTTTAAATTTGCCGCGCCAAATTTGGGCGCGGCAAATTCAAAACGTCCCTCCTATTTGTAAAATAAACTGAATAAATTTTGTACCGTAAAATAAATTCCAATACGAATAAAACAAATCCATAAGCAATGATTTCGAGTTTAAAGAGTCGCCATAAAGCTCTCCATAATTTCGGATGATCGTGAGACATTTTCTCCAGTTTCCATGCTTCCTCCAGTTTATCGCCCAATTTATGCGATTCGTGCTCCTTTAGTGGCTTGTACAAATCGTCTTCATCTAGATGCTTATGCCATCCTTTGTAGAACAATGGCAAACCCCAACTGGAATAGAATTGTTAATTAAAATTTCAGATGCAGGACTGTGATGGAATATTTGCCAGAAAAATAGATTTGATAAAAAATTGGCGTTTTGTTTTGGATGGGAATTCTTATTTTTTAAGTCCTCGAAACTGCTGCTATCATCCATTCTATGCCTTCGCTAATCTGCAAGGAGCTAATTAGCGGTTTGTTTAATAGTTTAGCAAACTTTATACTTACAGTAAATTAAACACAATAATTAAAATAAATTAATTACGAAATTAAAAATCAGTACCGACGGTAGTTTAATAATCTTGGTATAAAATGCGCTTTATATTTTTAACATATCATTATAACTACTATTTTATAAAAAATATAATTGGACACGTTCAGTTTACTGATTGATTGAATTTGAAATGGGAGTTTAAAAGGCAACCAGCAACGAATATAGTCGTATCAATAAAAAATGCAAAAAATCTTGTAGGGAATTCAATTTCAAAGAAATAATCGTCAGTAATATCCTTGAATGTGTTCTAAAGGATCAAACGTTTCTTGGTAGCAATAAATTTAATCTAACATATTTTATTTGAAAAAATTGTTGCACTAGCACTTTAACACTTCAAAATCGACTAGAAAATAAATTTACAGTTCAATTTTAAGGATGAATTCGATATTATTGTGTAAATAATTAAAGGTGATAAATATTTATTAGGTGGGTGAAAAAAATACATTACTAACAAAATATTATGCTTAAAAGTAAGTTTAAATATTTCTATTAATTATGTAGTAATTTTTAAAATTTTCTACATGATTTATTCCATTCGAAAAAAGTTTATAAACCGTTCAGTCAATTTTGAAGCATTTCTACATATAAAACTTTGTCAATAAAAATAAATGAAATTGAAAGTTTCTTTGTGAACAAAGGATGAATACTTCAAAGCAAATCTGACATTACTAATCTGGATAAAAGTTTGTTCGCATTTTCTCTGGAAACGCGAATTTAATTTTTAGCTTCAAATTAAATTAGTTAAAAGAATTCATTTATTTCGGCTAATTAAACGAAATATAATACCATTTATTTTTATCCTAATTGGTAGAAAATACGACACGAAATTTTGTATGCACTTTAATTTATTTAATTATATTTTCGATAATGATTTAATTACATCATTGAATGGCTTAGAAAAGCATATATACAGCGGGATTGGTTTCGACGTAACATTTGTGGGTGAGCCAGGCGGAGTCGCAAGGATTCGCTCCAACTGCATAACACAATAAATGCAACATTAAATTAATTAATTAATTTATAATTGAAAAAATTACTTTTAGCTCCACAACTTCTAATAACTGGAGTCGTATCAGCCTTAACTTCTTCAGACATCAGTTCTACCACAGCGTCCACATCAATCACTCCATCATCTGAAATCTTTAGTGACAAAATTTTAGAAAGATAATGTATCAAAGTGCAATTACTAAAGTACCGATCCGGTGTTGCTCATAAGGCATTTCAAGTAGCATTTCAGCTTTTCATCGTCGACCATCACTTTTTCAGTGTTTACTCGCACGATAACAGCTTGAAATAAATAAATAAAATATTAACAAAATAATTTAATAAAATATTAACAAGATAAATGAATTAATATTTAAATTAATTAATTTTTGTACCTTCGTCGACTCCGGTTTCCTCAACGCAAGCCTTATGTAGCGAGTCAACTAATTCCTGCATTTCTTCCGATAAGCACTTGAAAAATAATTAATTAATTTTTTTTATAAGAGTTTTGGACTAGTTACCAAAACTGTTGGAATTGCAAGACACACAAAAAGTACAGCAACAAACACTTGCATTTTTGGAATAGTATTTTTTAGTTCTATACGAAATAAAAATGAAACTGTAAACAATTTACATAAAATCGTGTATTTATACTAGTTGTGCTTCCTTTCTGATAGTAATTGAATAATTATATATTGAACATATTGTTGCTTTGATGTTTAATTAAATCGCAATTGTTTGCAATTTAATTTTTTTGGGTAATTGATGGGTTGCTTGCATATTTACGAAAGAAGTAAAACCGCTTGACTAATAGTTTTTAATTATATTTATTAGTTTAACAATCATTTTATTTAAGGTATTTTAGTAGAGTGTCGTCATATTGATCTAAACCAAAAAGTAATCCTGAAAATAAACCAAATTTAATATGACTTGGAGCTAATACGGTCAAAGTACGCACTGAAGGGTTTTCCTTTTGATAGCAAATATGAGTTTTCCATGCATTTTCGCAAGGCGAAACACCCTCTGTAAATAAAATAGCGACAAATTTCATAAAATTCAAATCAACGTGAATAACAACATACTTTGAGTGCCACATTTTTTAATTGTCTCTCCACCCTTTGCACGCATTTTTTCAGGAAGTGCAGCAATCGCTGCATCTTCATCTACAATTCCTTCGTCGTTCATCTAGACAAAATTTTGCAAACAAAAATAAATTTTCATATTTCATAAATTATTCAAGGTAACTGCAATGCAATTTATATTTAAGCAGCACACCGTTATGCTGCTGTATTATTGATTTGCGAACTTTAGTGTCTATGAGTGTATTATCATAAACTTTGCATTATTCTCGTTAGAGCATTGTTCAGTCACTTTTGCATTACCTGAAATAATACGGAATTTCAACCAGCAGGATTTGTAAAAATATTCCTGAGAGCTTATTGTTAGGAGCGAAAAAAAATATTGCATTCGATATTTTTGCGGTATAAATGCATTTTTACTCACACTTTTCGTATCCATCATAAGGCACTTGAAATAGCATTTGAATAATTCGTCGTCGGCAAAAGTGCCAATTCTTGCATTTTGGATTTGAACTAAGAAACAATAAATAAATAATTTAATTGAATTTTTATTTAAATCTAATACATACTTTCAGTTGCACCACTTTTCTCTACGCATTTCTTGTGGAGCGCTTCTCCAGCTTCAGTGTTGCACTGCCGTTAATTAATTCGTTAAATAATTGCTCTTCAAAATTAATTTAAGTTACTTACCAGGGTGAATGGGATTGCTGTTGAGAGCACAACAAGAATTATTAAACACAACATTATATTTAGTTACTGATGATTTTCCGAGGCAGTGAACGACTTTTATATTGCATTTTTCTGTCAATAGATTAGTGTTATTTTTAATCATTTTATTTTTCACATTCGCGTAATTGAGGAAGCATTTTTTTTATCGCATAATAATGCATCTTTTTTAATTGCTTTATTCAACTATAATTGGTCACATTATTTATATTTAAAACTTAACAATATTTTTACAATTAATAATTAAGAGACGTAGTTATTTATGGCAAAAAATATTCCTAGAAATTTAATTACATGAATTAAAATTATAAATTATAAAAAGCACTTACTGTTGGGCATTCCTTGAACCAGCATTGGTTTGTCAGCCAAGCATTCTCACAGGGCGACTTTCCAACTGAAAAATTCAAATTAAATATTTTGGCGCTCTTAAAAAAAATAAAAAACCTACCCTTTGTGCCACATTTCACCACAGCCTTACCCAAGTTGGCTTTGTCATCAGGCAATAAAGCAGTGACTCCTTCAATATCCACAATTCCATCATCGTCGATCTGCAAAACTTCCCTTAAGAAACTCCCAACAATTATTTATATTTAACTCACACAAGCCATTTGGTCCATAATGCATTTGATGTAGCATTTAAGATTTTCGTCATCGGCAAAGTTGCCGATTTTAGCTGCAGCTATCAGATCTATTTAAAATTAATTTAATAGTAAATTAATTAATTAGATTAATTTGCTTTTGATTTACCTTCAGCAGCCCCCGTTTCCTCCACACAAGTTTTGTGCAAATTATCAATTAAATCCTGCATGTCATCAGCTTGGATCTAAATTGGATTTTTTTAATTTTTACGTAAAAGGCAATAAAATAGTTACCTCTAAGCTAATTAGAGCAAATAGTAATCCACAAAGGAGCGTTTTACTATTCAAACGAAACATCTTTGCAGCCGAACTTAATATTCATGAATGGAAATTCGTAACTTGTATATTTTTGCATTTTAATATATTTATATAGGTTTTATAGATTGCATGTATTTTCATTGATAAATAAGAAATACTGTAATTGAATAAAATCCAAAATACAATGTTTAAAATTTAAATGGCTATTAAACTATAATTCGCAATGAATTGGCGTGTAATTTAGTCAAATAATCGCATTGTTTATGAGCTTTTAAAAAATAAGCGAGCTTTATTCGATCAGATTTGCTTGTCAAGTACCCATTTCAGTAATTAGCAGTTCTAGTTAAATTAGTTTGCACCATTATCCTAGAAAACTAGATCCTATCTTTTAATTAAATTTAAGATGCATGTAGTGAGCAGTTTAAATCTTTGTAAGGACTAAGCTTTCCCGCGTTCATTTTTCATCATCGTGTGCAAAATTACCAGATTTAATTCATTAAAAAGTTTAAATCCAACTAAGTATTGATTGTGCGAGAATTACAGCTGCATTATCTGATTCTGCAACCTTCGATAAATATATGAATAGGATTAAGTTTAAGGATTTAACTCCTTTCATTCGGGGAAGTTAATTAGTTCTATCAAATTTTTAAAAGATGCAGGAGATTGAGAATTAAAAAAAATATTTTATTTATTGAAGTCCATCAAGAAATAATTATTTTCGTTTCAGTCGAAGCGAAATTACGTCTGTAGGAAAATTTAATATTAAAATAAAGTTAAACGCTCCCATTTATAAACTAAATCGCATTATGAGCTATTAAAAACTTAAATAAGCAAATTTTCTTTCGTATCCTACGAGGCTTTCATTAATTTTTGCGAGGAAGAAAAATAAAGGCCATTTTTCATTAGAGAAACATGTTTAACTAATCAACAGTTTATTCAGATTAAGTACACCAAGGTATCATAAAATTGCTTTCATTATCCTGATTTTTAACGTTTCGGCTGCTATTAATTTAATTATGGGAGAATATAGATCTAGAAAAAATGTTAATTAAAAATAATTCGCACAAAGCTATAAAAAAAATTGCGAAAATAATACCGAAGGATTGGTTTCGTAATAGCATTTCTGGGTTAGCCACACATTGTCGGATGGACTGATTCCAACTGCGAACAAGACAATAATTAATTAATTCCATCAAATAATTGGCCAAACTTACCTTTAGTGCCGCATGCTTTGACCACCACTTTCGCCTCTTCTCTCATTCCTTCGTGGTGCTTGGCGATCAAAGCTTCTTGATCCATTATTCCATCGTCACCCACCTGTTTGAATATTATTAAAGCTTTTAGCAAAAAAAGTTATAAAGGATATTCAAAAAAAAATACTTAGCACTTAGCCCTTATTAAATTTTAATCAACTTACAACTCCTATTGTTTTAAAAACGCAATGCATGTAAGACTTTAACTTTTCGTCTTCCACGAAATTGCCTTTGTTGGCCTCGACAATAAATTCTATACAAAGCACAAAAACAGATTTTAATTATTGAATGCGTTTTGAATTTGAATTACCTTCATTTACGCCAGTTGAAGCGACACAAGATTCATGAAGTTTCGCCAAGTCCATCTCGTTACTTAGCACCTAAAATAACTTATTTAGTAAAAGTTGTTGTTCTGAAATTTTTCAGGATTCTTACAAGATTTATTGCAGCACCAAAAATGAGAACAACAATTTTCAAGTTGAACATATTGTTTTGATATTTTATTATTTATCGCTTACGTATTGATTTATATAAAGACATCCTGGATTCGGATCAACGTTTAAATGATTCTCCCACTGATATATGCAGAATTATCGAATGCAGTAATTTGCATTCAAATGTCCGTTATTATCAAGCAATTTAATATTATTGCGACTATTTTTGTTATAATTGCGTTAATGTCGCTATTAATGAACGATTGAAATATTCAAATATTGAATCAATCAATTAAGTTAATGTATATGTAAATGCCGACTAAAAGTTGAGAACATGAACAAACATTTACTCACATTCGCAAGTGTTTGCACTTTGTATCTTTGCTCCATTTCTCACCTCACTAACTTTGTAATCGCTTAACGTTTAATGGATTGGCTAAGGTGAATTAATAATATGTTTTCTAAATATTATATAACGCTAAAGTTCAAAATTTAAAACGATAAAATAAAAAAAAATAATAATTTGGGGGTAAAACGCTAAAAATTACGCATTTTTAATTTTTTTAAATTAGTTCTAATTAAGATAGAGTCTTCAAATTTTTCACAGCGTCATTAAATGATACTTTCTATATATGTTCTAAATTTCAAGGATCTTCGACCATTGGAAGTGTGTTTTCTAGTGGAGACTCAAGAGCATTTAACGAGCGGTCAGAACAGTAACCCCAAGTTCAAAACGGGGTTAAAAAAGAATGCTGGAAATTTGAAATTTGGTACGATAGTAGTAAATGGATAAATAAGCCATAATGTAAAGTTTCAATCTTTTACGTCAATCGTAACTGTCAAAATTTTGAAAAATTTGACATTTTTTTCTTAAATTTAAAATGTTTATATTGCAAAATAACGCATTATTGTTGAGGGTCATCATGATTAAATCGCAAATTGTTGTCAACAAATAGTAGTAACAAAATAAAATACGAACAAACAAAATTAACTATAATAAATTGTGATTTTAGATTATATTAAGAGAACGTCATATACTAATTAGCATATAAACAGATGATGTAATATGAGTGTCTGTACTCTACCGGATTATTACCGTAATTGATCTAAAACAAATTCATAGAAAAGCAATAATTATTTAACATCCTTTCGTCAAGGTTTCGTCGAAACAACAAAAATTACAACTTATGCTTGACCGATTTCCGCGTGCAACTACATATTATATTGATTCTTTTACCATATGTGCAATTATGATCATAATTTTACTATAAACAAATACTGTTTTGCGTAATAATAATTTTAATTGCTCCAATAAATTGTGATCCATTAATGGAAGTTTACCCGTTGCGCTAGTGCGAAGCATATTAATGGCTTTTGCAAACATTAACTTATGGGGTAGGTCCTGATGTTTGCCATATCGCCATAATACGCGAGTATTGTGCATGTTTCGATTTTAAACTGCCTATTACGCAATTTGCATATTATTGGAATATTAAATGCAATTTTGTGTATACCATCGCTCGGAAGAGACTTGCCTGTCAAACGCATAAGGGTTTTTCATTTTCTATTTTAGACACTTTATAAATTTTGATAAATCGCCTAACATATTTGAGTATTGTAGTGGAAAATGTTTGATAAATTGAGTGCAATTTCAGACTACAATGCATATAGCTTCTCTGAAATTTGAACTACTTTAAACATGCATATGTAAATTATTTGTCAAACGGAAGTATTTATTTAAATTAGCTTTAGAAATGTTGATGCAAGACATTTTTCGCATCAATTGAAAGTTAAAATAGCGGAAAAATTAATTAAAATGTATTTTAAAAATTAAATAAATTGATAATCTATAAGAAAGTTGTCAAAATAAAATTATTTTCGGGTTTTAGAATTTTTTTTATGAGGCAATTTGATTCAAATATTTTGAAGCGCTCTATATTTCTTCAATTTCATTGAACGAATAGTTCAAAAGGGGTTTGTTTGGCACAAGTTTTGGTAAACTTGATCCTTTGACTAAACTTGAAACTAACAAATTCGCGTATGTGCCATTGTTATATTTATCAACAAGTTGCATCTAACGAATTCGCTTCCTTAATCCTTGTGATCCCGAAATTAAATTAAACTCCTTTTTTTACATTAATTATTTTATTTTACATTCAGTATATTTACATTAAACATTAATTCTTACAAATATCCAGAGTGCATTTACATTTATTTCAAAAAATTTGCTATAGTATATTTACGGAGCATAAGCGTCTTAGATTCTCCCTTTTTGTTTCATGATGAAAAATAATAATCTGCCTTAATTAAAAGTCTACCTTACATTTAAGTTTAAATATTTACATTAATGTTGCCTTTAATTAACATTACTATACCTAAATATGTTTGAACATCGACATCGATAATATAGTATGAAAATAGAAAACAAATAAATAACGTTCATATTTTAATTGGATGGTCTGCATAATTGCCAATCAACTCTACTAATTGATAAACGAGAAAAAATATTCCAGGGAATGAAATGTAGTGTGATATGTGCTTCTTTTGATGCTGAACGATTTTTTTCCAGAAGCAGATAAATAGTAATTCTATTGTTAGCAATAATTAATTTGTTTTGTTGGTTGCCGGCAATAGTATTTAAATATAAAATCTAAGTAAAAAAAATTACAGTCATACAGTTGTTGTGGATTTCCGATGGAGCGACAATAGTGCCATATTATGACTATGACTATTTCCATTAACGACATACACTCCAGCACTATCAACAGCACCCGTATAATGATAGTTGCTCCATCTGGAGTTACGGTAAATTTTGCGATGAATAAACCCCCGGATGGCTTGATGGACGTCTTGATTAGAGAAGCAGAATAAGCAGGACACGCACAACCCCTGAAAATGTTCCAAAAACTAATCAATTCGCTCTTTGTGCATTTAAAACGCTTTTGTTCGCATACAACAAATCTCTAAAGGAATCTGACAACAACAAAATAATAATAATAGGAGCTAACGGAATATTTTGTCCGTTTGTTACTTAATGGGTCAAATCCTGAAATATTTTTTGTTCGATTTTCTTGAAATTTGACACATAGAACTAAAAAAAATTAATCAAACTTACCTGAAAAGGTGTGATAACGACTGAAAAATACGCGTAAAACTTATAAAGCGGATGAGTCGTTTCCGGTATGATTGGAATTAAAATGTACTGGATGCCAAAAAGTGGTGTTAAAATGAAGGCAGCCCTTGCAGCTCTTCGTATGCCCAACGGTGCCGGATTTGGCGAATTGGGGTGCATAATGGTCAACAGCACACGCAACACATTACTTAAAATAACTGCAAAAAAATTGCCATCACATAATTAAAGGAACATTAAAACTTACCAGCAGATGCTATCAAGGTAAGACAAACTGGAACGGCGAGGAACCAAGTGCTGAAAGTTTTCTCGTACATCCAGCAACTGAAACAAAAAATAATTAACAATAAGTTTGGTATACGAACAGCCCGCAAAATCCATCCATGTCATAAATTATTAGAAATAGCTTTCTGTAGAAGACTACTAAGCATAATCTTATTAACTTTTATGTTTATTGTTTCGTTGTGATGGCATGACAGCAGAACATCAGTCTTACTCGAAAAAACTTACAATTCCGTATTGTCTCGAAAAATACGTATCAGGCTATGGTTGAGGACAATTAGTGTCGGACCACCCCAACCGATTCCATAGAACCACCGCATCATCACTTCCTCCCTTACAAAAACGACGACGAGCGCCAAATGTAAATGAAGCGCCTCGCAAAACATCCACATGTAATTAGCGACCATAAAATACTCCTTTAATATGTGATGCATTTGGCACCAGTACTAAAAATAAACCAACAAAATAAATTTATTATTGCAAAAAATAAATTACTACCGAATTGTTAGACGTGAGGAAAATATCGGGCACAACGAGCTCGTACCAAATGAGCCACATAATATTGTTCAATGCGAAGGAAACAAATAGCTGAACGTGGATTCGGATCCTTGTACATCTAAGCGTCCTGAAAAAAAGTTAATTAGCAACAAAAAAAAAATTCAGCGAAGATTTGTGTTACTTAAAAGTGAGGAAAATCCAAAGCGAGGCGATTAGCGCGGCTAAAGAGATCGAATATCCCACTACATAAATTTTATTAATAAATTCATTGAACTGCAAAACAAAAACGCTAATTAACTAATTAATAAATTAGGCAAACAGCTCCAACTTCATAAGCTTCATGATCCAGACATTGAGTGTAATTGGCCCATCCCATCGAAGTGTTATCATTATGGATATTATGATTAATGAACCAAGTGCCATTACTCCAGCATTCCTTGAAGGCAAATTTTTCCACGTTGTAGCCGACGTTCTTCGGGCACGTGTGATTCACGGTGACTCCTGGAGGTGTTTCCGGCCAACATAGGTAAAAGTCTTTCACTTCCGGACAGTAACCTGAAACGTTGTTTTAGTCGAAGTAAAGTAAAACATCGCGACGAAAAATAAATATTGTGGCGGGAATATTGTTTTCTTACTTACCAGGAGTTGTCGGTTTTTCACCGCAGAGCGTTTCATTTTTCAGCACCTCGTATCTGAAAGTTACAAATTTTTTTTCAGGTCGTTTAATCTACTAGATGAATTAAGTTTGTTTGCAAAGTAATTATTCTTAGATAGTGTATCGATTGCCGGCTGCAGGTAATAAAAACAATGATTGCGTTTTTGAGTAATTAATTAAAAGTCCTGTAGCATGAAATGATACTTGCTAAGAATGTTTGCGTAACTAAAAATAAATTTTAATCTTCAATTTGCTTGTTATTTTAAATCAAATATTAATTTTAGGTGTAAATATGTTTATTCTGCAGCCAGATATTGTTTATTATTTCTAAAGTTTATGGTGCGCTCGTGTCTACACCAGCTATTTACTCACAATTTTTCAGGAAATTACTATTACGCATTTTTTCTCAGTGAAAGTGAATTAAATTTCGACAGAAAAACGTGCCAAATATCAATACGGTTTGATTAATTTTCGATTGTAATTATTTTTCAGATATTGACTCGCTGAAAGTGCATGATGCGGTTCTCGGGAATTAATTTTCTGTTTGCTCGCATCTTCGACAATAGCGTCTTGACTTTGTTTAATTAACAAAAATTTAATGGCACATTTTTTGTAAAGTTAGTTAAAGTTAAAAATATTTGGCGCACTTAAAATTTAATTTAAATAATAGAGAAATGCGCTGGAATTAAGCATCCTTGAAGGATATTAATCAATAAATTACGAATGGAATTAGAACTTTTCAGATAGCTTTTCATCTTTTGCATTATTCGTCTAGTAGCATTTGATTTATGACTTTCGATATTTAAGTGGATATTTTAAAAATAGGTTGCACAAGATGTTTTCAAGTTTTTTCCTGAAAACCTCCTCCATATAAACAGTTCGGGAAAGTGATATGATATGTGCGATGTATAAATATTTAGAAATGAATCATCAAATCTACATTGCAGCTAAAAAAATGATTTAGCTATTTTTTGAATTACACTCGTCCTGAATTTATAACTTCTGAATTATCCGGCACAAAGAGTTCTTTTGTTTTAGAACCGCAATTGCGTCATTAAATCTGCACAAATTTTCATTCTGGAATTTTCAAATAATGAAAAAGATATTTATTACACGTTATGTAAATTAATACTTTGTATTTAAAAATAGGTTTATATTCTCTGTAAACAAGTACATTTTTTCAGCATTAAAGATTAATAAAAGCTGCAAAAGTTATTTTCTAAAAATAAATTTGCAAATAGGATTAAGTCGCTCTTTTATGTATCCAATCTTCTATTATTCACGATTTTTCAGGAATTCAATTTGAAACTTGTCTAAGACATCGTTGATCAAATTAAATTGGGAGTCTTCAAGGAAATCCGTATCATTTTTAAATTATATTCAATTTATTATAATTAAGTGTCCCATATTTTATTGAACAATCATTAAAAGTTACGGCAATTTTATTCAATAGACGAGAAATAAATTACTTTTCTATGAAATTATTCGCTATTGAGAAATAATTGCTTGCTTAGAAGTCGCAGGACGCATTTTTTTAAAACATTGCATCAGTACACATAAAACTTCTCAAAGTAATTTTAGTTTAGAGTAGTTTAGCGCAATATTAATTAAATATATTTAGCTTAACGATTATCTTCCGTATTTATAGCATACAATTTATTTTGATGGACAGGCTGCATAAAATCAAATTACTGCAAACGCTTTCAAAAAAGTGATAAACGCTAAAACTTTAAATGACACCATTTATTAAAACTTTACTAGTATGCTTTTGAATTTACTTTTCGGAAGTTTCTTATGCATTTCAAAGCTTTGTTTCATTATCTTTTATTTAACTTTTATGCCATTATTTAGCTTGCTATTTTTTTATTCAAATTAAATATATGTTTAGCTATCCTACCCTTAGGGTTCTCATAACATTGGCTTGAATGTGATATTATGGATTTTGCATAATGCCTGAAATACATACCATAAATGCCTCATGATGGCATTTGCATAAACATTGAAAATTTATTATGTTTTATCAGTTTGAATATTACTTATTTCAAAATATATTCTGCTTTGACATAAAAGCAAACTTTATTTCATTACTGATTTACAAGTTATACGCTAAATATTAATATTAAATATTAATTTTAACCTTAGAGAAAATTTATTGCATTTTCACTTATATTAAAATATACAGGGTGATTATATTTAATTAATTAAATTTTTTCTATTAGATCAAATGTTAGACTAATTTAATAAATTATTATTGCTATTAAAAATAGTAGTTTGGAATAATTAATATAATTTTTAGTTTTTAATGAAACATACTGTATATAGGCTTGACATGAAACCCACAATATTACAAAAGAAATTAATATGTTTCAGATTCGCCCTTATTTCGTTGCTGAACAAACAGGCAAATCAAACATTTTACCAGAAAATCAAATTTCACCCAAAAAGTATTAAATATTTCCTGAAAATGTTGTACATCAAAAGAACATAGTTTTAAATAAAATATATAATTTAATTTTCAACTAAGTAATAAAACTCAAGCAATTTATTAAAGTAATTACAAGTTTGTTAAATATTTATTTTCAAATTAAAGCGTATTTTTTAAAAATTCCTGTTTTAAGTAGCAACTCGTAGCTAATTACTTTATTTTATAAATAAATTATTTTTCGTATTTTTGATTAATATTTAGAAAATAATTCTATTTACTTTCACTCCGCTTATTAGTAATTAGTGTCAATTACCGTTTCAGCAATAAAATAATAAGTGTGATTAATTCGGTTATTTTGTTCGTAATTTGTTTACAATTGGTAAATAATAGTGTTTATTTAAACAAAGTGTTAAACACGTATTGTTATTGCTAGAAAGTTTTAAAAATTAAACAAATTTGAATGCAAAATGAATGGGTTTAGCCCGATTTCATAAACATATACAATTCTTCAGTGATTTATTATGCTTGTTTGATATTTCATGTATATGCAGATTTTAAGGCCGGGTTTCCTTGCTGCTAAATAAAGTCCGGGTGCTAAATAAAATTAGGTGATGTAAGCCACATTTGTCGTTCGCAAGGTGTATAAATGTATACTTTAGAAAATAAATTGTCTGTGTAAATAGCTTATAATAGAATTAATGGCTTGACTCCGTTCGCTCCAATCGACATAAATTCTAATCCGAAAAAATAATGATCAATAATGTATAAAATAGCACCAAAAAAAATTTATCACCAATTGGCAAATAAATTCACTTAATTCAAATATCATTAATACGTCTAGTGATTGCGCCATAAATTTAATTAATATTTTTTTTGAACTAACCCGACTGGATGGCTGGAAAAATTTTCAGCAGCTTGATCATTCATAGTGCGCTTTTCCACGAACCAGTTAAAATTCCAACTTGCACATTGATAATTATTTTACGTAATTAATGGTAGATTAATGATATTTTTACTAATCACTACACTGCATTAGAATATGCCGCCTTTCGTTTATAATTAATTATACAAACAAAATTGCGCTTACACACAACACTCGTCGTACTAATTATTAACACAGATTTTACGACAAGTACATACAAATATTTACAAAACTAGATTTTTATGATTTGGTCGGCAAATATGTTCATCGTTTTAGTTTGCGCCAAGTTTTGAGAAATTGCGACCGATGATGGTGTTTTGAACGCGCCTGAAGGAAAACTGTTCAGCGGCAAAGCACGGAGCTTTCAAGTTTTCGGCGGACGAAGCGAGTGCGGCGCGTTTAACAGCATCTCGTCGTCGTCGTCAATGAAATTCGTCCTATCTTATTTTATATCTTTGCAAATAGTCATAAACGGCACAAATATTTATTCGGAAATATTGAGGGATGCAGCTATATTTAGCATTTATATAGAAGAATTATGAAAATCTTGCAAGCACTTATTGACGCTCAAAATGCAGTTTGAGAGCTAGAAATTTAATAAAGCATTTGTCGGCTGTGTAGAATTTTTAATAGCTGCAAATGTAATTTTCAGAAAATTTATTAAATTCTATCAAACGCAATAATAAAAATTATTTTCGAAATTCACTAAATTTAGTAAGAAATATTTAATTTTAATACGAAAAGTTCGAGTTTATATTTTTTCGGGGTAAACTTCTACATGTAATGGGCTATTGAAAACCACTGAAATAAAGTAGATATCGCTGCGGTAACATCCTGAAAAAAATTCATTAAGGGTGAAGGAATTGAGGGAACTCCGAAAACTTTTTTTTACTGAACTTATGGAAGATTTGGTAAAAGTTTAGCAGATGTAAAAAAAATGTGCTAAATTCATTTATCTAATAAATGTTAGCAAATAAATTATTTAATTAGATTTGACAAATTTCTTGTAGTTTTAAAGTCGTCAGTAAAATGTCCATATAGCGTGCTTCTAAATTTAACACTTTGTTGCATAAGGGAATTATGGAAATTTACATGCACTTTAAAGCTCTCAAAATGCATTATCTGATTCTGAAATTTAATATGGCACTTGGACCGCGGATATACCTCATTTAATTTTTATAGCAAAGAACGTGATTAAAAAATCAATCATAACAATATCAGATTTTTCCTAAATTTGCTCCATTTTTAGTGAACTAATTTATTAACTCTTTAATATAATTAGTGCTGGAAATTAATTTACTCGACAAACAAATTTTATTCCTAATTTGGCTGTATTGAAAACAAATCCGCTGTATTGTGTGTTTACAATAATTCGCTTTACATAAATTTTAAATTAAATTGGATCGATCGATATATACATAAAATCGAGCTTTTATTTAATTTTAATAGGTACAAACAAAATGCTCGTCATTAAATAGTTTATGAGGCTTTTTGTTGATTTATCAACGGAAATTAAATATTTTTGACAAACTTTTGCACGAAACTTTTTAATAAACAAATAGCACTTGCATATAGATTTATATCGGAACAGAAATGCATATTTTTTAGCTGGAAAAAGTGCATTCATTAATATGCGACTAAGGTCGAACTGAAAAGGATAACGAAGATCCTGTAACTTCCAAAATATTATAATAACTTTCCCTCGGCTTTATGTTACGATAACTAAAGCTCAAAGCTGTAATTATTTATTTTACAAAATGAAAAGCGAACTACAAGAAGCGCATTCGAAATATTCTTCAATATTTTATCATTGCTGTTAAGAAAACTTTTTTCTAAATCGGATTTTTGCCGTATTTTTGTTCCTTTGAAGGAATTCGTTCTTGCCAGTCATACTCAATAAAGCATTTGGCGTATTGAGCTTTGGAAATCGCATTTATTATTCAAATTATGGGCAATCGCGCTCAGAAATGCGACATGCAGGATTTATATAAACCACGATTAAAGTTCGTCGGATATTAAAAAGATCAAATAGTTGTTCCAAAAATACCTGATACGACTTTAAAGCAAGCAAATGTGTCTAACATCATTTTAATAGCTGATTTGTTTATGACAGGTTTAGTGCAGTCTGCATTTTAAAGTTTGATTGTTTATTTAATAAAAAACGGGGCCTTTTCGAAATTATTTATTGTATAACAATTAATTACAAAAACAACTAAACGACTAATTAATTAGTTAGTATGATTAGTAGCTAATAATATAGATTAAAATATTCAATTAAATAATATATTACAATATGTACAAGAAAATATAAATATAGAAAAATACTTAAAGGTTTAAAAATCACGTTCGCGCGCTTTTCATCGTTTAAAATTTAAAATTGAGATTCTTTCAGAATTTTATCCTTTAAATTGCATTTTATAGAATCCCATAATTTCACTAAATGGCTTTTACAGTTTGATACACATTCGATGCGATTTAAAAAAGACCATTTCGGACAAAATAGCCAAAACCACACAAACTAAATAGGTACAGGCCAATATCATTCCGTTCGTTTTCGACAAGCGGAACTTACTTAAGTACAAAGTTAAATACAAAATAATGGCAACTGCAACGAGCGCTAATATCGTGTACTCAATTGAACCGGATTCAATTTCAATAAAAGCATTATTGTTCGTGCCTTTCATTATGGTTTTGAAAAACCAGGGCATTCCGAGTGATAATAGAATATTCATGGTGTTGGCCCCCAGCGAATTCGATACCCCCATCGAACCCTCACCTGCAACAATCATCGCTTTTCAATTTAAACAAATACTACTACTAGTAGGTACAGATTTATAAATAAACAATTACTTTATTGAGTGTCGAGCGAAAATTTATTTTATGATTTTTATTCTGTTTGTCGGCACAATTCTATTTACTTACTGGAGACAAGGGAAACGTTTGATTGATTTTCTTCGACATGTTTGTAGTTTATAACAGTAATTTGCAAAAAAAATATTGGAAAATTATTTTCTTTGGAAAATACACTTCAAAAGAATATGTAAGGGATGCATTTGACGTATTTCAGCACTGATTATATATCGCTATAGAAATCAAATATATGTGAACGGGATTATTATATTTTAAAATTTCTGAGTAGTTGAAATTTTTGTATATAAAGGACGTTTAACTAAGTTCTATTCGACCGAATTTATTATTTTGTTGGCAAAAAATGAAAAAAGTTTCCAATGAATAGTTGGCGAATAACTTAATTTCCGAACTTTTCTCGACAAAATTGCTTCATAGAGATTTGGCGAAGGCGAGGGTGAAAGCTTATTAATTTCCTTCGATTTTTGATTCTATTTTAAGATTTTAGTAACAATATATAAATTTAAAAATATAAAAAACTATATTTAAGACTGAAAAATTAGCTCAATATTTTTTGTCTGAATTTTTCTACTTAAAACTTATAACTTAAACCATAATTACCTCTCCTCGACATAATGGTGATGGAGATTGACTCTGGTAAACATCCGCCCGCCGCTAAAAATGTCAATCCTAGCACCGCGTCTGGTATGTGAAAAACAGCGCCTGAAAAATATGATGATGTAGACTTAATGATAAATAAATGTAAAATTTTATATACCAATGATTGATATCATCCAAGAAATTAAATAGGAATTGGAACCGATCCAAAGTATGCACATAACAAATGTAACTGGAAACAATTTCGGATGCTTTTTCGGATCCGGAATCGTGCAGAACAACACAAATCGAATCGGCCACGTATAGACGAAGAAAATCTTTTTCCACGTTTTGCCTTGTGGCATCGCGAAAATTGACTTCAATTGTTCTACAAAAAAAATATAAATAATCGATATAAAAGTAGCTAAAAGTTACCATTAGTCGCGTCCTGATCATCGCCATCCTTGGAATCTCTGCAAATTTCCGCCGAGGATTTCCCCGAATCCTCCATATAGGATCCATAATGCGATGGAGTGGAATGTCGAGATCCACTATGCAAATCATCTCTGGAAGGCAGCTCCAATTGCTTCCCACTATTGCTCTTCGCCTCCACCGTCGACACGATAATTTTACTCGGCGATTTAATATCCGTTACTTTATTCGTGGTAAAGACTCTTCGCACAAATTTGGAAATGCGCACATTTTGGAACATGACAGTGAAATAAACAAAATAGACGACGAACAGAATGAGACCTTCGTACCAATAGATTACATTGTCCCAGGAAATTATTACCAGAAGACTTACGGCGAAGACGTAAATTATCACGTCTCGAGTCACAGGCCACCAGTCCAACTGAATGGGCTAAAATAATTCACACCAGTAATTATATGCAAACTAACTATCGGGGAAGTTTACTTTTGCGGCTGCCAATCCACCTATTGAAGCCACTCCTAAAGCGTTGAATAATGAGGAACCAACAATGGTTCCGATACCTATATCGGATTCGGTGATAAATGTACCAATTATGTTGGTGAACAATTCAGGACACGATGTAGCTACGGACATGAAAGTAGCTGCTGTAACATCCTGAAAGAATTTCATTACGTTTTATTAATCGGCCCAAAATTTTTCGCGTTTCAATCCTTTTTACTCACTTGCGACAAATTGAGCGCCTCGCAAATCCGTTCGACACACGGCAAAAAGTAGTTATCACAAATAATGGCCAGCAATGTGAAACAATAGATACCAATGATAATACTTAAAATCACTCCACCATTTACGTTTTCTTCCGGCGTAAAGAAGGGTGGAAAATCGTCGGCCGAATCTGTGCATGTCTCGTTCAAATTGGAAGTTCTCACAGTTGGTCGGGCAAACGGAATAAAGCGACGATGTCTTTTATAATTATCGAGCACTATTGTTTCTTTAATGTGGTTGGACTCATTGAGATTTTTTTCCAAACTGGTCGAAGTCAATTGGAGCGGACTAATTGTGGCTGAAAAATCCATACGATTACTGGGATAATTTATTTAGTTTGTACGAAGGATTGGGGACGAATTGAGGGGTAATTATTGTTCGGGATTGTTCAATTGAATTATTTATAGTTGAGGAAAGTGTTTTCTTACAACAGTTTCACATATTAATTTTCGATGACCAATCAATAGCAACAATAACTGCTTTTTCATTATTAATTTAATAATTGTTGCATATAATAGTTACGAAAAATATATTTTTTAATTTTGCGCGTATTATTTAAAATTATGCAAGCATTCGGTTTACCGCACGCAATTAAATTCATTTATTCAAAATATTTGCGGTGCATTTCAAAACAAATTATGCGAATACGTAACGAAATAAATAAATAATAACGAAATTCTTGCAGCGGATAATTCTCTGAAAAACCTGAACAATATTCCGCACCTTAAATAAACAATAATTTACTGTTCAGTAATTTCTCTGTCATATAGATATCGCTTATCATCACATTTTATTAAGCTACCATGAAGTTCAGTAAAATTATTGTTGTTCGGCCAATTTAAATAAACAATTAGTTTACGAACTTGAAGGTAAACTTATCTATTAAAAAACTAAGTCCTATGTAATTTTATTGGCAATTCACTAATACTTTAAAACAATAAAACTTTTCGAGGATACATAAGTGGTAAACGTGATCCAGATTGCAATAAAAGATTAATTAAATTATTTTTCTACAGCAAAACTAAATATATTTTTAACGATACCGCAAACTAAATAATTTTTCTTATTATTAATCAACTGTTTGGATAATAAAAACGTTTATTACCTAAATGATATGATGATGGCATGTTAGAATAATAAAAGTTTCTACATTTGAAAATTTAAATACACACAATAAAAAAAAATTGCGATGCAGCACAACAAATAAGTTTGATTGAAAATTGTACATACCAGCAGTACTAATGCAAGTCGCTCTAAATCAATAAATATTGCAATAACATCAGTTGATATCATAGCCAATCGAATTTTGTACTAAGAAAAATATTGTTACTTTGTTGTTTTACGATATTAATATTTTACAAAACGCCTGCGCGTATTGCCTATTAATATTATGGTAATTAAAAGAATATAGACGAAAAATGTCGTAATTATCGTATTTCGATTAGAAATATATCGAGGACTACGTTTTTGTATCTACCACGTGGATGGAATTAATATTTCAGTGGATCTTGATAGATTTCTTTATCTTATTCAATAAAGTAATTGAGCAATTTTTTATTTGTCTCTCCTCGCAAATCATAATCGCTGTTCAAATACTAATTCAGAAAGAATGGAAATTAATCTGGAATTATAAAGTAGACAAACATCCGCATTTTATAACAAAACAATTTGAATCCAGGGGATTATTGTCTGAACCGTGCAAATATTTTAATTAAAAAATTGTCGCTGCACTACACAAGTATTTTTTTTTAATTTTCAGCCGCCAAGCTTTATAATTTTAAATAACTAACTTCTTACGGAATAATGTGGTAGCATTAGTATAAAATCCATAGCTGATTAATAATTGATATTATTCTCGATGATCATTTATAAATTAAATTGTAGTTTGTGCATAATAAAAATTTCTATTATTAATCCTGACTTACCATTATTTGTGTCTATTCTGAAAGAGCTCGCTGTCAGGATAATGTAGGAACAAGTACAAAGAAAAACTTTAGTCCTCATTTCACCTTAATTATAAATAAATGCAATTTAAAATTCAAAAGTTGATCACAGCACAGCTTTTTATGTTAGAAAATTGTCACAGCACTGATAATTCATCGTGCAGATAAGTCGATCATGATGGATGCTCATAATCTGAACCTGAAATTAAAAAATTAAATTATATATTACCAAATATATTTGAAGAAAAAAAAATAATTTTCCTCATAAATTGTAATCCATTACAATTTATGTAATCAAAGTGTATTTGATTACATCTAATGTTTGTTTATGAATTATTGAATTCATAGAATACTTATTGAATGAAATAAATCTTCAATAGTAATTATTTATTAAAATTAGAAATTTCTTCTTAAAGCATTGTGTAAGCGATTTGGATTTTAAACGGTGTAATTATGATAATTTTTCGGAAAAGCCTTAATTAAGTTTATTGTTTAAATTAACTATTAGCAATATTTCTGTTTAAAATATTTAGCAAATCATTTTCAGAATATTTTCTTGCACGTGTATTTATATTTACACAATATTTATTTATTTTGTACTTGAAACTATTTTTTTTGACCTTTATAAAATTTTAAAAAATAATTATAATTTATTTTTGAGTTTAATAATAAATAAAATATTAATATAAATTTTATTTTCGCTAAATTTTGTTGCCAAATCAAATAATATTTTTTTTATAACACAATGCGAGGACATTATTTGTAAATAATTGTATTTTTCTTAAATGATTGCTAATATCATTAGCCTTGTTTTGTTATTGTTGGAGTTCCAAAAATATGTGAATCACCTGTTTATTGTCTAGGCTTAGTTTGATTAAATAGGAAAAATAAATTGTTGATTTAAGATTAACGCTCTAGGTGAGGTATTTCCAAATAAGTGTCTAATTAATTTATAGCAAAGACTGCGCACTTTTTATTAAATTATTACAAAATAATACAAAATTTTATATTCAAAATTATTTGATCGAAGATCATTAAGCTTTACGCGACAAATAAATTAATAAATGATGGTAATGTGAAAGCTTAGCGGAAGCTCGATTCGTATAATGTTTTGTATAATATTGATACAAATTAAATATTTATTAATCGACTAGCTTTAAAGACATTTTCAAATAGAATTTTCCTACTGGCAATTTAATAAATAAATTATGAAAACAATTGGATTTTATAAACAATTAGTTCATTGTCAATCAGTATAAATAAAATGTTATCAAAAAATTCTTGTTTTGATATTGTAAGATTAAATAAAGATTACAATAAATAAAAGTATCATTTGTATGACACTGAATAAGAAATATTTTATGCAATAACTTTAAAACAATAGTAATGTTCTTGAGAAATTTCCAAATTGAACCTGTTCGCTGATGTCGCTTTTGAAATTGATTATAAATTTTTAAAATACTAGTCGCATCAAGATAATTATCTACATTCGTTATAAATTTCTTTTGATCTAGGTGAACTTGCCTTATTCATAAAATGTATATTCTAAAGATGCGACGAGAAAGCTTATTAAAAGCGGGCGGGCGCAAAACGGAACAAAAGCTCACATTAAAAATTTCGACGAAACTAAAACATAATGTCGCTTTCATATACTAGTTAACTATTTCAATTTATTATATAACTAAATAAATAAATATTTATTTAAACCACAGAAAAATAAAATAAACAATATTCTCTAGGTGTTATTTTAATCAACTTTTATTTACTATTAATATTAATAGCGACCTTCATCCTTAGCGTCTGCAATTTGAATTTTCAAATATTTCGTATATGCAATTTTCTACTTACGTTCGTTAATTGAAGCAGAAGCTAATTATCTTGATGGTGAGAGAAAACGTGATGAGAGGTTGATCGATGGATGTTGATTTGAAACTAACTACACAATGATAAAAGTATTTCCTCAGCGAATTTTATATAGCGGACTTATGATAATAAAATCATTAAATATAATACTTGAGATTTACCTGTTGTTGGTTTTTTCTAGACGAGATTAGAAATTATTGGAATACAAGATGCTACAATTAATATTATTGCAGAAATTTAGTTTTTCCCAGTGCAACGTTATAAATAAACAATAAAATGCAAATTAAAAAAGTTGCACGATTTTTAAATTATTCAATTAATCGCTATCGATTACTGTTATTAATGTTTACTGAACTAATTATAACATTCTTGGTTTACATGGAGCGATTTTATTGCAAAATTATATTTTTTTTCGCACAATAGTCTAAGAATTTTCCTTTAAATCATCATTAGGACGTCATAGTGGAGTTGTTTGGGTGTGAATTATTTAAAGTAATTATCGGGCACGAAGTAGAATGGTTTCGAAGCTATAGTTGGAAATGTGCTAATTTGCGTAAATTATGATCAAATATTATTTATTTGTATTTACAAGAATTAAATATTGTAATTGAAATTTTATTTTTGACAATATTTGTTTGGAAATGTATATTCCTTCATATTTAAAAATTTATAAAATATATTTTAGTCATAAATTGTTCTTAATTTTGAATGAAACAATTTTTACTACGCAAAACCTTTTATATTCAACTTTCAAAGTTTGTATCTAGACAAACTCGTATTCGAATAGTAGAATCGTAGATGCAGAACTTTTGTTGAACTGCATTTTATTCCATAAATTTAATATAAAATATAAGCTCCGAGCATTGCGAGATTATGTCTCGACACTTTTATATAAACTTAAACACAACTAGTCTACAGCTGGATTTAATCTCATTCAGAATATTAATATTTTTTACGCTTCCAGAATTTTTCAAAATTTTGTCGCTCATATATAAAACTTTGTGAAAGCTCTGAAAGCTCCTCCATAAGTGCGTACTATGTATAAAAGGAAAATAAAGCGACGGTATCGGTTCAATAAATCAGACAACAAGAAAAACCATGCATATGATAAATGTATTTGCTTGGTAAAAGTATCGTTTTTTAAAACCTTGGTGCTTACATAACTTTATGATATAGTTTTATAGGCTGCCCTTTTATAATATATAAAATTGAATAACGAAATAACATATAAAAAAAAATTGTGCAGAACGCTGGGTCATCGATCACACGTTGGTAAATTGACTGGGAAGAAGACATTCAGTTCGATAAGGGAGGCAAACGTAAGAAAAGCGATATACATCAATAAACATGTCAAACCGACTTTCCAATCCAATCTGCGAATAAACAAAATTACAAATAACCATTTATATATCGGAAATATATTTACCTAAATTTATTGAACGCTATGCTTGCATAGAACAAAAATAGGGTACTTAATAGCGATATCGCACTGTAATTAATTCCGGACGAATTAATTTTAATCCAGTGGTTTCCGGGCACTTTCGGGTAAAAAGCTGCTTTAATAAGCCAGGGTATTCCAAGGCAGAGGAGGATGTCGAAGGTATTCGATCCTATGGAGCTGCTTAGACCCATAGAACCATGTCCTGAAAAAGTAATTCGAATTTTATTTTTGGCGAAGGCGCCAAGTGCATTTTAAGGCGCGAAATTCCTATTCATCCCCGAAATAAGACGTTTACAATAATTAATTTAACCCACCTTGATTTGTGACTATTACACTTGACACCGCTTCCGGGACACTTGTTCCAGCGGCTAGAAATGTGAGTCCCATTACAGAGTCGGGAATTCTCAACGTATCTCCTGAAAACGAAATTATCACAAACGCTTACAAAAATTATTTAAAAATTACCTATAACCGTAATGAGCCAAGCGACCATATAAGAAGTGGTCCCAATCCAGAAAATGCACATAATAAACGTAATTACGTACAAACTGGGATACTTCCGACAATCGGGTGTCGTCATGTATAAAATAAAGGAAATCGGCCAAGTGCAGACCCACCAAACTTGGCCCTTGGCCGGCTCGTCGCTGGGCCATTCCCAGATTTTCGTCGACTCCTCTGCAAGGATAATTAGCTAATTAGAAAAGCGCGCTAAATTTGATCAAATAATAGATTTTATTAAATTTGTACCTAAATCTTCGCAATCCTTGAGGGTCAATTCGGTATCAAGGATTTCATGCACCCCATTCATTTTCCCATTCGTGTGTAATAAGGGCTGCGTCTCGCCGATCACTTCCTTATAATAGCTCCGTCTTCTAAATTTGGCCACCAATTTATGTGCGGCCGAACTGAGCGTCCCATTAAAGGACATCACTAACGAAATTTTTTTTATATAAGTCTTAAATAAATTTATAAAAGCAATATACTCACGCATTATGTACAAACTATAAACCAGAACTAGTGTTAAAGCCTCGTATAAGTAGATTTTGCCATCCTGCAGGAAAGCAATAAGCAGAATAACTGAAATTCCGTACATCACGCTGTCACGACTGATTGGCCACCATTCGATATCTAGAACCTACATATTTTCCTTAAGCTTTGAAAAATACGCTTTAAAAATAAGCTGTATAAATTAAATTGGTTTTTACCATATTGCCGAAAAGGCCGCAACATGCGGGTACCGCCAACACATTAAATACTGCAGATCCAACGATGGTACCGACGCCCAAATCGCCTTCCGTCACAAAGGTACCGACGCAATTAATAAATAATTCGGGACTAGAACTGGCGGTTGCCATGAAAGTTGCGCCGGCAATATCTTCCTTCATATGCAACCCTTAAATCAATTAATTACAAACAATTTTAATTAATTATTAATAATTTTTACATACTATCACAAAACATTTTGATTGCCGGCACGAAATAATCGTCGCAAACAATTGCTAATAAAATAAAAAGGTAGCATGCGAAGAAGGCATGGATGAGGACCCAGCCACTTTGCCGCTGCTCGCGGGTAAGCCCATCGGGGGGAAACTCGTGGATGGCTGCTGGGGTGCAGTTGGGGTTGGAGACGTTCGAGACGCTTAGGAGATGACGTCCACGATGTGATGTAATGCCTTGAAAAAGTATTGCAAATTATTTATTATGCGCTCGCTATCGGAATATTATGCTAATCAATTTTAATGATTTGTTTTGATGGTTTGTCATTTTAATTTCGATGATTAATTATTTGTTTAATTAAATTTTTATTTTGTAAATAAATAATATTGCAAACAAATTTTAAAATAGCTGGTTTAGCATAAAAATGCTGCTGTAGATTTAATTCAAATTCAATTTAAAGGAGCTTTTCAAATATCCTTCTATTACACAATTCAAAGTTTATTGATTTATTTATTTATTATTTTCTATCTGACTAAAACAAATTTAAACGCAATATTTTAAATAGTATGAATGGCTTACCATTATTCTTGGATGATGGTCCAGCAGATGCAGCATCACTTGAAAGTGCACTTATAATTACATAGGTGAAGGTCACTGATAAAATACAAATTATTCTAAGCCCTAGGGCAACATGATTTTTTCTAGTCCTAAATAACATGGCCATACTACGAATTAGCGCAGTTTAATAATATTAATTAATCATATAAATGCACATGCACACTTTGGCGATTTTATTTGTTCGACCTTTAAACCGGCACTAAAAATCAATTAAAATTCAATAAGAATGTTGATCAGGAGCATGACCAATTTTCACGTATTAGATAGTATGATTCTAAAACCAACAACTACGAGAACTGATTAGATTCGATTTGATCGAAAGTTTATTGACAAGTAAACTGAAGCCCTGGGATCTTTTCAAATTTATACTTAGCTCTCTTGGCTTATCTTTCGCTGATGGCACCTCACTACCTTCTCTATCAGTAGTGGAAAATTATAAAAACACAAATAAATACGACTATATATACTCACTATGTGATTGATTGGGAATATCGCTCTTTTTATATACAAAGTGTTTCAAGGATTACTAAAAATCCGGATCAAAATTATTATTGCTGCAGAAAATTGATTTTTGGGACACCCGGTATTTAATTTGAAGATATTTAATGTAATAAACAAAATTGATTACTTTGTGCGGTTAATTATCTATTTTTGTATTTAATTTGCAATTGAAAAAATAGTAACAATTTTTTTTAAATATTTTGAAAATTAAATTTAAAGAAAATTCGATATTTTGAAAAATAATAAAGAATCTCATATTTAAAACATTTAATTTACAATAATTATTGTCATTCTACGGAAATAAACTCTGGCTAGCTGATGACAAAATTTATTATTAATAGTGTCCACAAAGTTGTTGTTCCATTCCAATATTATTGAGCTCTAACATTAATCAAACACTTTGCATGGCTATTAAACTGTATCCTACAATATTTACTATTCAAATTGTGGAATTGACACATTATCACTCACTTGTAACGTAATAATTATTGCGTCTAATTTCGATTTGTATTTTAAAAAAATATCTATCAATATTTTTCGATAAGTAATAGAGAGAAAAGTTTATCACTTTTGCAGTCTCGTAACAAAATATTTAATAGTTTCATCAAGATAACGAAAAAAACATAAGATTGTTTAAGTTTTTGAATAAAAATTATAAACAATGAACGTAACAGTTTTTATCTCGTAGTCAAATTGGATGTCTACGTACACAATCACGTGTATTTTTTTTTAATTATATAAGTAAACAAAACGAGGTGATTTTATATAAAAAATAAGTACTTGTACTAGAGTAATATTAATTTTTAAAAAAGCCAAATTTAGCTCAACTGGATTAATTAATATGTCAAAATTAATTAAATTAAAATTCGCTCCCTCAAATATTTTTAACAAGTATCAAAAATAGAAAGCAATCTATAAATTCTATTTTTAAACCGAAATCAATCAATTTAATTACAGGACTAATATACCCTCGATGAAATAGGAGCGGATTCGATTTATTACACCCGTAATTACAGTCTGTAAAAAAATCGAATCCATTAAAATTTCCTTACTTGAACAATAATGCTTAACTGATAATACTGTTTGCATTTCGTTTGTGTTACGGTTGGATATTATTTATTTATTTATATACATAGAGTCTGGATGAACATTACTAGTATTTAATTCTTTAGTAATTTTCCATTGAAACATTTATTCTTATTATTGAGAAAAAAATAAAAATGTTCCGTATAGAGTGAACTGAAGTGATCCGTGATGCAATGATGGCATTGAGTGTTTATATTCCAATCAAACAGTATCCAGTAATTGTTATAAATAACTAAATAAAAATAATGCCATTTATTTATATACATGTGATACTTGAATGGTTAATTGTTGTTTTATTTTAAGCATCTTTTTGAACTACATATACAGGGTGGCTCAGATTTAATCCTATTTTTGAATGCATTTTCGAAAAAGCTCCAAAGCTCTTTGATATTCGAATTTTTTAAACAAAATTTGCAACTTACCTTGTCATCGAAATATATTTTGTTTAAATTAATTTATATAACAAGCTATTATTATTTGAACTTATTATTAATTCTATTATCAAGATCAAAACTGGATCACCCTGTAATTTATCTATTTTTTTATTATACACTACGACGACATTGAAATAGGAAATAACAATTTTAGAATCTTGTTTACCAACAATTTTTAATTTAATTTTTAAGTTTACAATGCTAGTTTTCAATAAAATAAAAAATTAATTATTTTCTAATCTTTTGCCAATTAATATAATTATGCATTTTAAGAATTTTAACATCAAAGTTGCATTGTCAGCAAACGCTATTTTTGTTTACATACAACTAATTAAATGCAAGATTACACTAAAGCTTTGAACTATTTATGCAACCAAATAATCGTGCAAGCAATTGTTTATTTAATGTTGCTCTAACTATGCATGTTAATTTAAAATAAAATAATATTTTGAATTTTTTTTTGGTTTTTGGAAAATATTATCGTTTACATAATGCAATTATTGTGCGGTATTTTAAAATAATAAACAAAAATTAATATAAATATTTTTTTATATCTACTATTTTTCAAAATTAAGCAAATTTTTTAGTTACAATTTTTTTGGACGACTTTTTTTTAAATTTTATTGTTTAATAAATATTTCTGCAAAAGTCAAACAAAAAACCAAATTGATATTGCCACCCGTTTCGAAATGATACCAATTTTAACAAAAGTGTGCTTTTTGAATTCTGGCGGACGCGCCAGTACTTCCGCCAAACTGACGCAATATAAACAATTTTTCTAATTACCTTATGACACTAATTTGCAAAATAATTCATAAACGTTCTAATAACTCCAGAAATGACGGGAAAATAAACTGGCTTTAATTTTCCACAAAAGTGCACAATTTTAACGAGAAAACTTTGCTACCCACATCGTAATAATATCGTCGTTTGATTTGAAAATGTCGTCGCAATATTTAAATTTTGAATTGACAGAACGAAAAATAAATAAGTAAACGTAATGTGTCAAACAACAGAAAGAATAAAAAATAAATTGAAAATGTGTCGGTAGTTTACGGTTGCATTGTCGTTGTTGATGCTGCACAGACAATAAATTTAGTTGGCCTATAGTGATTACCAGCATTAGGTACATCATATCCAGTTTAATACATTTAGTAAGTGGTGTATGATAATAGTGTCCAGTCGAGCCGATGATTGTGAATGACAGTGTCATCATCGTCAAGTGTAACGGGGCGGGGGTCAAATCAGTGAGTCAAGAAGCGCATCTGAAGCACCAGATACAACATGGACTTCGAAACTTTGGCAGCAGGTAAATCCAATCGAAGGCGAATCCTAAAAAACGCCCCGTTATTTTCGACTTTTTAACGACATTTTCCTCTTGCATTTATTCATTGTGTTGCTTTGGTTATATAGTCAAGATGAATTAACTTATTAAATTGTGGATTAAGTGAATGATTGTTCGCCTTGTATACCGTATAGTATAGCACAACAATAGTCTACGTCTTTCTTTGTAAATTAAAAATGAACTTTTTTGATTTCGAGTTCCTCTCGAATTTTCTGAAATTGTTACGATCCAAAAATGTCGTGCATCCTGCGCTAATTATTTTGTTCAAATTACGTTTATAAGGAAGCGCTTAATTTAAGACGCTATTTTTATTTTTAAAGCTACGCTCAAAATGATAAATTATTGACGAAAAAATAAAATATATGGACAATAGAATGGAAATTATTTAAAATTCGTTTAATTTAAATTGTAATTTATTATAGAATTGAATTAATGATGATCAAATAGTTGTATAGAAAATTTGTATATCCGTTCAACGGTTTACAAAGCTCGAAGTAGCTTTCAATTATAAACTGATTTTTTTAATGAAGCAAATTTTATTATAAAATTGATGCTTTCGAATTATTCAGGCATGCAATAAATTTAAGTGCACGTTTTAATTATTCAAAATTAAATTGTTTATTATTGTTAACATTGATAACGCGTTCATGTACAAGAGGTAGCTTTGTGCGTTAATTAGCGAACTAAATTTTAATCGTCAAAGCTATGTTATAATGTGCAATTATTACAGTTCAAAATTGAAAATTGAATATTTAAGTTTATTATCAATACATATTATAAATACTCTAATTAAGCGACAATGAACCGAATTTTTTATATATTTTGAAAATGAATCAAAATATTTATTAAATATTTCCTATAGCAAAATAGCGAAAAAAATTTAATTAGCCTTACATGTTCACTAATTCAATAAATTTTCGAAAATGACCGTCTATTATTGAAAAAATAAATGGCTCAATAATTGTTACACATTTGTTTACAAATGAACAAACAATAATTATATAATAAAATTATTATAGTACAGCAAAAATTAATTAACGACCATTCTTGAAGTGAGTAACTAATTTACTTACATAATTAACGACTGTTAATTATTTTTATAATTTAACAACACCACATTAGCATTTAACAAAATCCATAATTATTATAAAATAATGTTTAGAATGTATAAACAAACATAGGTATGTACATTAATTCTCAACAATTCTCTCGCACAATTAAATAAATATACAGAAACCACAAGATGCGCTAAGAGGTTTATTGTTCAACATCAATTAATTAACAAGTAAATGAAAATTAATTTAAAATACTAGAGAACTAAAATAAGTACTATCACAGTTAATTCGGAAGTGCGTGATGCTTCATTAACAATAATTGGTGGTAAATAGTGTAAAGTGCAATCAAAAAATAAATTTCAAAATTATCATTATGAGTAAGACTGTTACGAATTTAATTTACCTTTTTAATTAATTATGAACAAAAGTCGCAGCATAGAAAAAAATGTGCAATTATTCAACACGAATAACATAAAAGTTAATTTATTGTGATTGCAATGGGAGCGTCACGAGACCAACAATGAATTTCAATTTACTATTTCTCCTGTTTCCCTCCAATAATACGAAACTAATTGTTTATTGTATAATTTATTTATTTATTTATTGAAATAAAAACTCTCCGTTCGTACAACCGTCATGATTGTTTACTTAATTAGAATTCCGGTAGTATCTGATTAAATTATCGTTACATTGTGTCTTTAGATTTCTTTATATTGTATTGATGCCCTCTCGCTTTTGACCTCTGAATAGCGAGTTGAACTTGCACTTAAAGAATTAGTGTCAAATTCAATTATGTTTAATAAAAACGCGCACTTTTTAATACCAAACATGTATGTAGAAAATTTTAAAAAATATATAAAAACAATTACCATTTGAAATAAATGCGCGGAGCGCGAAAATCTTTCCGTTATTTAATTCATTTAAATTATTTCTATAAAATTAAACAATAATTTTAATTTTTTTTTATACTTTCCAGGACTTAATTGCACACCACCAGCAATCGACGATTTTCCACGGGACTTTTTTTCGGAAAAACAAAGACAGGATGGTGCGGTCGTGGTGCACGTTCTTGTGTCGCTATACCTCTTTGTCGCCTTGGCAGTAGTCTGTGATAAATTTTTTGTACCCGCTGTCGAAAAAATATGCCATGGTACCCAAAAATAATTGAAACCCTCAAATTTTCATTAAAAAATAATTTTTTCTAGCATTAAATATGTCGGCAGACGTTGCAGGAGCGACTTTCATGGCCGCCGCAACGTCGGCTCCCGAGCTTTTCGTCAATGTCATTGGTACCTTTATTACGGAAGGAGATATTGGTGTCGGTACCATTGTGGGTTCGGCCGTTTTTAATATTCTAGCCGTTGCTGCGTGTTGCGGAATTGGGGCGGGAATGGTAAACTTTTGGTTTAGTGGGAGTGACTTAATTTAGTCACGTAGAGAAACTTAAGTCACTTGAAGTGACTTAAGTCGCTTTTAGTGACTTAATAAGTCACTTTAAGTAACTTAAGTCGCTTGAAGTGACTTAATTAAGTCACTTAAAGTAACTTAAGTCACTTGGAATGACTTACCTGACTTAAAAATGTTGTTTAATTGAATTTAGTGTGGAGTTCAAGTGGTGCCATTGGATTGGTGGCCCTTAACTCGGGATTGTCTGGCCTATGGCATAACAGTCTCGATCCTAATTTGCATAATCCATGATGAAAGAGTGGAATGGTACGAAGCCCTCATCCTAGTACTACTTTACACCGTTTATATCCTAATTATGTACTTTGATAAATCCATCCAGAAGTTGGCCAGGGGTTTGTCTATCTCTATTTTTTTTTCTCTAATTTTTTTTCTGAATGTCGCACAATTTTCTTAGGTGGTGTAAGACACGCACAAAAGCACCACGCAACTAGATCAGCTAGCACTAAATCACGAGCACAGTCTGTAGGTGAGTTCACTTTTTGGGACTTTGAGGAAAATTTTGGATGTTAAATATTTTTGGATTTTTTCCCAGAGGCGGCTGAGGCGCATTTACCACTGCAGCCGAACAAGAAGGTGGAAATTGTTCCGGCGAATAACTCAGAGCAGCCGGTGCATCAGAATGGGTCGCTGAAAGTTATAGTGGCCGCTGCTGAAATTCAAGAAATTGATGAGATGAATAATAAAGTTACGGAAGTGGCAGCGGTTGAGGATGAACATCGGCATTCATTGTGGAAGTGGCCAGCTGGGCGCAGCAAATTTACTCAAGTAATTACAGCGTTTAATTAAGTTCTTAAGAAATAGAGAAAAATCTCATTTTTCGAAAAGACAAATTTGAGGAACTATTTTTTTTTTTTGAGCTGAAAATCAGCTACAAAATTTTTTTATGGCATATTTTCAGGTAACTTGGATATTAACCTGGCCAATTCACCTGGTTTTCCTATTCACCATCCCCGATTGCGAAAAACCGCGATTCAAAAAGTGGTTTCCCCTAACATTCATCATGTGCATTGTTTGGATTGGATCGCTATCATACGTGGTGGCGTGGATGATTACAATTATTGGTAAATATATTTATTTTCCCGATAAATAAACATTTACTATTTTTTATATTTTTTTTACAAGGCGATACTTTAAAAATTCCCGATTCGGTGATGGGGATCACATTTTTGGCCGCTGGCACTAGTATACCGGAGGCGGTGTCGAGTGTTATTGTTTCGAAACAAGGTTGGTTTTATTTGTTTTTTTTTTAATTGGAAAGTACGAGTTTATTTTATTTATTGCAGGACATGGTTCAATGGGTATCAGTAATTCGATTGGATCGAATACTTTTGATATTCTGCTGTGTTTGGGCTTGCCTTGGTTCATAAAGGCCACTTTCATGCCGACTATTGCGGGCAAGCATTGGGTATGTTTTAGATTTTAAATTTAATTTTTATATTATTTTATTTAATTTTTTTTTCTAATTTTTTTTAGGTGGGAATCAATTCGGCCGGCATAGAATACAGCGCGATTTCGCTTCTCTCCTCCTTATTGATACTTTACGTGACTTTTGCATTGAATAAGTTCCAACTGGATAAACGTGTCGGTCGTGTTTGCCTGTTGATGTATGCCGTATTTCTGATACTGGCCAGTTTAATTGAGCTTAACGCCTTCTTCCGAGTGAATCTACCAACTTGTGGACGGTGAAAAACTTTGGTTTGATTTTTTATAATAGAAAGTTTGTGTGCGGTGTAAATAATTTGCAAATTTTGTTATTTTAAGTACAATCATTTACAAAAATCATATTTATATGCAGGATGCATTTTACTTACTGTTAGATAATTTTTTTCATTTTATAAAAAAATAATTAAGCTTTGCATATATAGATTTCAGATCTCTCTTGTTAGTTGAAACAATTACATAATTAGTAACAATTGATCATTATTTTGTTTTAATATTTTCTGTACATAGAGCATTGTATTTTGAATAACTATTTAATTTTAATCGTATTAATGTTTTAGAATTATTGTATTGTAAATTATACTCAGTACACCAGTATAAATAAATTTAGATACCTACTAGATTTTTTTTCATTGCTTAAAATATTTAAAAAAAATTGTGAAGCTAAAATTTAGGTAATTTAAAATCCTTTAATATTTTAATTTCATCATTTTATTGTTCGTCCAATATCGGAATGTGCAAATAATATCTCAGGTGTCTATAAATTAAATATTTCACAGCATGTTACACATAAATTTAAAATCATTTGACCAAGCACCTCATTATTACTCGGGAATGCTTGATCACAACTCCTCAAACAAATTACAATGGCGTTACAGCATAATCACAAAATACATTCAAACTACTAGAGGTAGCGATAATGAAGCTGACGATTAGAAATATATAAAAAGCCGCTTTGAATAAATAAATATTATGCTTAGCGGTAAAATTTAACTTCAGTTTCCACGCAATCTTTGAGCAACTCATCGAATTCAGACAAATCCTCACCAACATGTTCGAGAACCGATTCCAATTCCTCCACACAATCCACCTCCATATTCCGCAACAGCGTATTCACCTCGTTGCCCTTTCGCACAGCCTCGGATTGCAGCAAATACAAAGTGTGTGGTCCCTGATCCTCAGGGCACTTAGTGTGTTTGGAAATCACGGCATTCGGAGTGAAAATAAACGGCTTGAAAACCGATTTCGAAGGATCAGGAGTCGCAGTGAACCAATGCACGCTTGGTCGAGTTGAGCTTAAAACAGAAACCTAAAACAGAAAAATAAATTAGATCGTTATATAATCTGCTTTGGGATTTAATTACTTGACTGCCTTGAGTTGGAAAAGCCGCAAAACAAGGTCGGCAGATTTCTGAGTGCGTGTCTCTTAGAATTTTGAACATGTGCGTTTCTTTGAAGTTGTTATCGGATGAGAGCTTCTTTAGCAAGTTTTCACCAGCTAAGTAGCGTTTATCGCCCGGTTTCTTTTCGCCGCTGAATGCTTCGCAGAAATTGAACTCACCCTGCAAACCGGAATTATTATAAATTGTTATTGTAGGGTTTCTGGTTTTGTACCTGTCCATCCCAAAGGCCTTTAGATTTGGCATAATCTTCTATGCCCTCCGATTTTTTGTCTATTTGAGTTGTAATTGTTAGCACGTTCGATATATTTCTATATCCACCTAAAATAAATTCGAAACCAATTATTTCCCCAAATAATAGTAAAGAAAAAATACTTATAAATTAAAGATTAACTCACTGGTAACTTTTACAGCAGCCCAATGCTTCCCCGAAGTCTCCAAAACCCAAGCAATCGAATTATCCGCAATTATAAACGAGTTGTGATAGCAAAAACTTTCGTCGTCGCTAGAGCAAGGCCCACCTTGCCCATACTTGCTCAATAATTCGGTGATTACGTCTAAGGCTTCATTTGCATTTGAACTGCGTTCTAATCCCAATCTATTCAACATTACAATAGCAATTTAAAATACAAATAATCTGCTTTATATCTACCTAACTAAATCCATCCCAAGCAACCGCTTCACACTCGGATCATGCTCGCCCTCATTATCATTAGTCCAAATCGCCTCGTTGCCAATTGCCACCCCGCATTCATTGGCCCCCATTTCGGCCCCCCACATCCAAACCGGCTTACTGAGAATCACAGCTTTTGTCGAGCCGCTCGATGCGACTTCGATGTAAGTGCACTGCAACCGTAAAACAAATACTATAGTCCTATTAAGAAGGGTTGTACTATTTGACATACTTTAACAGGATCGGAGGATTCCGTGGCTGGCAGGTAGACGACTTCCTGGATCTCACCTTGCGGCCGATCGGAATTCTTACCGAAAACCACCCCTTGCTGGGTTAACGGCGGCAGCACGACGAAAGTATCACAAGATTGGGGTTTCTCCATCTGGAAACAACGCCATACATATGTTAAAGGTTAATGAGATTAGCGTTGTAACCTAAGATTTTTGCACCGAAAGTCCAGACGTTCAGATAGCGATTTTTGGATGGAATTTTTTACATGTGGATATTCGATATTAAATTTTAACTTACTTTAGAATGGTGCTGGGTACTTTAATTGGTTTTAGGCCGGGGTCACCGACTGGAATCTCGATCGACTGACTCACTTCGAGTTGATGTAATATTCTGGAGCAAGAATGGACAAGAAGTCGATTAGTTTTCTTTGTCTGGATCGTTGCGAATATTATCAATTCTAGGTTAGGATTGTTTATGCGAGGCAGTGGCGTAGAAATCGAAGCACTAATTAAAATTATTTAACTAATTGAACAATTAATTAAAAATCAAATCACACACTTTTTAAAAACAATGGCGAACTGACAGTAGTTTGACAATTACACTGACAATTGATTTGAAAATGTGGGCACTTGAACTACTGCAACTGCATTTGAACGACTGAATTTGAAGGTATGATTGCGTTTAATAATTAATAAAACGTGTTTTTAATAAGTTCAGTAGTAGCAATTAATAATAAAAATATTAATTAATAGTAATATTAATTAATTACAGCAAATTTCTAAAAAGAAGAAGAAGAACAGTCACGTGGTTGACGTAACTCCTAACCTCAAAAAGGTATCCAAACTGTCAGATGGAATTAGGCACGTGTGTAATCAATCTTTATACTCAATTTCCAAAGAAATTAAAGTTTAAAAATATAATTCCCACACTCAGGATAAGATAACGAGTCGGAAACACTCAGTATAAAGCTTGTCCTTGTTGGAAATGGTAAAAACGATGCGCATGTCCTCAATAAAGGTCTGTTCCACTTCGTTTTCTGAATCGACGAGCTTGTGTGATTCCTTTAACTGAGGCATCGTTGTCCCGGTGACATAAGCAAGCACGGTAAAGTGAGTGATTAGTCTTCATTCGAACTGAACAACTGCAGCACCAGTGTGGAAAATGGCATTATTTCGCATAACTCCAAGCAAATTGGCCGATTTGCAGGTATGTTTCTATTTTCACTAATAATCTCGTGATTCTCGCATTTGGAGAAACGCGCGATTCGTTCAAGTCATCGCATCGCTAAATTATTACCATGCGGTTTTGCTTTTTAATTTATTCATCTATTCTAACGATTTTCGTTTTTCATTTCATTCATCAATAAAGTTGAAAGAAAATGAATTAGAAAGTAGCTGTTTGGTTGGCGCCCGCAGCTTTTTCGAGTCACGTGTTTGGGAATGATGAGCGTCCGAAAAGCGGGGCTGTTTTTCGAAAATTATTGCGGAATTGGAACTTGCACGGACGAGATTATCCGAAACAGTTACGTAAGATAGATAATAAGACCGCGAGTCATTTGAGGAAGGTTATAAGGACGATGTTTGAAACCTTCTAATGTCAATTTTGCAGCTATTTTTAAACATATTGCATAAAAAATATCAAAAACAAAATGTTCCGCCAATATCATAAATTGACGATAATTTCGCCAATTTATATTTGCGCGAATAATAATTTTCGAATTGTACGTTTATGAACATGGTACATTGCATGATGAAAAAAACGATAAAATAATTGTTAAGGTCAACCACTAACTAATTTCTATATCATTATCTATAAGTATTTTTATGTGTATTAATTATATTATTCACGTAATACTCGTTAAACAATACGACCAGATAAATGTAACACTTTTCCTTTCAGGCAGAATTTAATTACGTGGAAGTTTTAATAGGCTGTTTGTTGGATTTGAAGTTCAATGACTTAAACTTGAAATTCTTCAAAAGTTGTATTTTTGAGTTCATAGTATTTGGAAGAACCGGTTATTAAAATTCAAATCAATATTTTTATTTAATTTATGAAGTGTGATAATTATAGCTAATTTATTCTAGTCATAGTTTATTCAAATATCCCGTAATTATTGCACAAATGCAGATTTTATTCGCAATGCATTATTTATGGATGCAACCAGCAATACACTAACCTACTTATTTATTTAAAAAAATGTTAAACTTTTACCTTAGTTAATTTATTATGTTGACAAACGTTAAAGTTCTAGTCAATATTTATGAGGTGTGATAATTATAGCTAATTTATAGCCATATATTACAGAAATGTCAGTAATTATTGCACAAATGCACATTTTATTCGAGGTGCATTATTTAAGGATGCAACCAGCAATACACTAGCACACTTATTTTTTCCAAAAAATCGGCTAGACTTATAATTAATTTATTATATTGATAGACTATTAATTAAACAAAGCAAATTTACTTGGATAATTATTTACAATGGGCTTTTGTTTTTCTTATCTTATCAGCCGTACTATTATTTGTGTTGCAAATTACGGTTACATATTGCAGTAATAAATTCACTTTATATTTTAATTACGTAAAAGCGAACGCAAAAATATGTTTCTGGCAACTTTATCTTTAAGATGCATGTTTCAAAGGTCCATTCCTAAATGACGTTCCATCGTTCTATTTTAAATCGAACATGTTTATTCTGTATAAAATCGCTTCTAAAAATACTGAACAAGAAATATTCGAAATTTACGACTATTATGCTTTGAAATTGAATTTTTCTGGCCTCAAACTAGTGGCTAATAATACTTGTTTATTTAATTTCAATTAACACTTCACTAGAAATGAATCGTGAAGGTGCAAAGATTAATGAAAATTTAAATAGCGGATTGGCGCCTCATTGCGGCGAAATATTGCAATACTTTTTGCACAGTGATTGATTGATATTTTCTGTGTGCAGAAATTCGCTCCTCTTATCAGACAACTCAGCGATGCTTCAACAGATCTCAAAGCCGTCCTGGCCGCACAAATTCCCAAGGAACAGGAACGTGTGAAGAATTTCCGCAAAAATTATGGCAACCAAAAAGTGGGCGAAGTTACTGTTGATATGGTAAGACTTGTTATTCTAAATTAGAGGTCAGGCTGCATTTTTATAAAACACCCATCATTATCACTAGAGTTTGTTTTAAATTTAATATTTCTTATCAAAGTTCTGCAAGAAATTTATTCATCTTTAGTGCTAGTTAATTTATTTTGGTCAATTTATAGTTGAAGGAAATTTAAAATATATTTTTTGGGGATTTTAATATGGGAAAAATATTCCAAATATTATTTAAAATAATTAATTGTTTTATTTACGAAAAAATAAAATTTTAATAATTTAAAGATTTTAATAATTTTTAACATAATTTTAAACAAAATTCGAAACTTCTCTTATCTCCCCATACATAATAAATGATGATAACCAATAATACACAACTAACCTTGACTTATCGCCAGATGTATGGCGGTATGCGTGGAATCAAAGGTCTAGTATGCGAGACTTCAGTCCTTGATGCGGATGAAGGGATCAGATTTCGAGGCTACTCAATTCCAGAATGCCAAAAACTGTTGCCAAAAGCACCAGGCGGTAAAGAACCATTGCCAGAGGGTTTGTTCTGGTTGCTTTGCACTGGTCAAGTGCCTACCGAAGCTCAAGTTAAAGCCATTTCCAAAGAATGGGCCGAACGGGCCGAATTACCCGCGCATGTTGTCACTCTCCTCAACAACATTCCCTCAACAGTTCATCCAATGTCGCAACTGGCGGCGGCCGTCACCGTTTTGAACAGCGAGAGCAAGTTCGCTAAGGCTTATTCGAGTGGGGTCCACAAATCGAAATACTGGGAGGTAATAATTTTTCATATAAAAAATTCTTTAAAACTTTTATCTTTAATTTTTTGAATTTTTAGTCGACTTATGAAGACTCAATGGACTTAATCGCCAAGCTCCCAGTAGTAGCTGCAACGATCTACCGGAACACCTACAAAGACGGCTCCGGAATTGGTGCTATCGATACATCGAAGGATTGGAGTTACAATTTCACTCAAATGTTGGGCTTCGACGAAGCGCAATTCATCGAACTTATGCGATTGTATCTTACAATTCACAGGTAATTTAACCACATAATTACTTAATTAATTTTAATATTAATTACATTTCTAGTGATCACGAAGGTGGAAATGTTTCGGCTCACACCGTCCATTTGGTTGGTTCCGCACTGAGCGATCCTTACTTAAGCTTTGCTGCTGGTATGAATGGATTGGCTGGTCCACTTCACGGTCTTGCCAACCAAGAAGTAAGTCGTTAATTTAATTTAAAAATATTTAATCCAATGCTCGTTATTGACTGCTATCGCTCAATGAAGTTGTCATCTCCATAACATTGGGAAATTAATTATAAATCACTTATGTAGCTAAAACGGAAAAGTTTTAGCTTAACGTGGCTTATCGAACACTTCGCTTTTTATCGCATTTTGTTTGCGTATTAATTGAGTGGTTTTTCTTCTACTAATTAGGTACTTGTGTGGTTGAAAAAAATCCTTCAACAAATCGGTGACAAAGCCACCGAAGACGAGTTGAAGGAATTCATCTGGAAAACGTTGAAATCGGGACAAGTCGTGCCCGGCTACGGACACGCTGTGTTGCGTAAAACGGATCCACGTTACACTTGCCAGCGAGAGTTTGCTTTGAAGCATTTGCCCAACGATCCACTCTTCCAGTTGGTATCCAACATTTACAAAGTAGTGCCTCCAATTCTGTTGGAGCTTGGCAAAGTGAAGAACCCATGGCCTAATGTAGACGCTCATTCTGGTGTTCTGTTGCAGGTAATTTAATTATTTGCTTAAGGAGCTATTAAGTAATACTAATTAATTATTTTGCAGTATTATGGACTTAAAGAGATGAACTACTACACAGTTCTGTTCGGCGTGTCGCGAGCTCTTGGTGTGTTGGCATCGTTGGTGTGGGATCGCGCTCTTGGCTTGCCAATCGAGCGACCGAAATCCTTGTCGACTGACGGTCTCATGAAAGCTCTTAAAGCTGCTTAAGTTAGATCTAGTTGAATCAGAATCAAAGGAAAGTCTAGTGTTTGACCAATCAATTCTAATACTATCGCGCTTGTGGCGGGGAGTGAATTCTTATTTTTGTAAGAGCGCATTATACTTAACACGACAATACTACCTCATCACAAGTGTTCATTTTCTAACGTAAATCTAAGGGTGACTTATTATTACTGGCTTTGGATGTTGGTCGGACATGGATTTTCTTTATCAGCGTGTTTGTGAGAATGTGATTTATTTGCTCATCTCGTCATTTTTCCGGGTTACCGTTAATTTTATCTAGTTTTTCCCTAATTTTTTTTGCAATCACTATCAGTTGCAGTAACAATGTTTCTTATATATATATTTAATATATATTGTTTTATTTATTTATACATATTTAATTTATAATAGTGTAACAATCGATGATATATATTGTATTGTTTATTTATTTTGAGATTGTACATTTTATTTCCAAGAAGATTTTTTAGTCGAAATTACAAAACCTAGTTCGATTTTCCTAGTTTAGCTAAGTAGTGCCTAAGTATATTTTGTGCTACAAATACAATAAAGGCCAATTTAATTTTATCCATTAATAATATGTAGAGTACAAATTATCTGTATAAACACCTGAATTTTATCAACATACTTATTACATCAATAAATCTGTTTGTTATGTTAATTTTATGCTTTTATTTTTAGATAACCCGTCAATTAAGCAATCTGTATTTAAGTAGCAGCACGATACGGAAAAAAACACAATTTCCTGTATAAAAAAATGGATAATTGTTTCACATTCTGTAGCATATATTTTTTTGCGAAATTTTATTTTGTCATACACAATATTTTTATGTCTCTCTTAATTTTTTTTTCATATTTTTTTGTTATTAAGCGTTGAGCTAGTAAAAAATTAATTGCATTGCAATTAATAGTGTCAGATACTTAAAAGTTGGTCAGACTATAAACAAATAAGTAATTTATAAGGTTCAGTTAAAATTTGCAACAAATTCTTATTGTTTATATTTTTTTTATTTATTTTTTCATATACTTGAATATTTTGTTATGCGTGGTGCAATTTAAAAAATAATTGCATTGTAATTAATTGTCGCAGATATTTGAAATTTGATCAGATTATAAACACGTACTGGTACTCTACAATTACGATTTATTTTACTATAATTTAGAAGCGCAGAACCAAATTAGTGCTGGTTAACTAATTGACAAGTTAAATTGAACTTTTGTTTACGCTTACAATATACACAAAAAAAAATTCCCGTCGATATAACGACGTATTCTCGTTACATATATGCACCTTCAAGTAAATTAGTTATAAATAAATTACATTAATATGCACATTATTTATTTATTAAATAAAATAGAAAATGCAATTACAAATGCAAAACTAAATACTATTTTGGCATAAAACTACTCATCGGATTGCATTGAAAGTTGGTATTTGTCTTAGTAATGAAATAATAAACAATCCTGCCAAGTTTCATAAAGATCCAACCATATTGAGCCAAAAAATCTGGCATAAGATACTTTTTATTAATAATTCATTAAATAATTAATAACTTCAAAACTATAATCCCAAGAATTAATCTGATATTTTTCTCGAATTCTACGCATTTTTCTACATACGTATGCCAAATTTCATTGATATCGGTGAAACTTTCAATTTTGCGAGCACGTGGTCAGCACGGTCATTGCCCCCGTGCATCAAACCACTTAAGCGGTGCACCTGCACCGCCGCCTATTATGTAACCTTATGCAAGCTATTAAAGAAAGGAATTTGCAGGCTATTAAAGGTGAGCGATTATTAAAGGGGAACGATCCATTGAACGGTAGTTCCCGAATAAATACGACGAGCGGCCATCATGGATTCAGTTTGACAACTCAGTGCAATGCGAGTGCATGTATCTACAAGGAAAGTGATAAATAAAGTGAGAATGAAGCATTTATGAATAGTTTTGGAGCCCCAGGATCAAAGAAAACCTTTCTAGGATCTCAAAAACATAAAAGGATCCTGCTGGGCGAATTTATTTGGGGTTAGAATCAACACGAAACAGCGGCGAATTTATTTGAGGTTAGAATAAACACTACTATTATATATTAGATAAAATATTGATCTGATTGAGTTGCAATTTTGTATTTATCTTTGGATCGATGTAGTAAACTGCAATCTTTGCCCACTTTCCCATAAAAAAACTCTCAATGGTGCGAAAATATTTTATTAATCAATTAATTGATGATTGGCAGTGATACATAATTTTATTTAGCAATATTGGCCTCGAGAACCGGCAGCGACTCATTGAAATTACACGTATTGAGGCAGTAATTTTTATTAACATCAATCCTATCGAATAAAATCGTTTTGCCTTTCAGTATACTAACAGTGTCCTTTTCCCAAAAAGTCTGCCTACTTGGCAACACTCGATTCATATCCTCATTGCCACCATTATTCCAATTCAGCAAGCCACTCAAATAACTACAACTACTGCTAATATTTAACTGCGTGCTACATTTTTCTTTTACGTTTCGTTTTCTGTAGACAAAATGATTTTTAAAACTAAGTTGCGGATTTGGTCTAAACTTTGCTACCCGTTCGCCTTTAACCACTTGGTTGATCTTCTTCTTCACCAACACTTTGGCGTCCAAAGCTGGCACGAAATCAACGCCGCTATCATCCGTATTGTACGACTTTTGCAATTCTTCAATCAGATCTTCAATAACTGGACCTTTGTACAAATCGGCTGCATACAATTTGGGCAACATACGATTAAGCGAGGTGGTTTTCAAAAATTCGGTTTTCGCCAAATCGTGTCGCTTCAAACGCATAGCGTATTTATTTTCGATTTTTTCGCGCTCGCTTACATTCAACTGCTTGGTGCGTTTGAAGATCTTCCGACCACGCACTTGCAAATTAATTCCCAAGTATGGAGGCACTTTTGGTAACGTTTGCCTGTAAATCAAGTCGAATAGGCCTGTGTGCGATTTTGGGTCGCGTTTTTTGTCTAGCACCACTAAAAAAAATTTGCCAAAATTTATTCAGAAGGGAGAAGTGTAGGAAATTACCTTTCAGGACGTCTTCCATGCATTGAGGGCATAATCGGCTGGTTACTGTGGTCGAATAAGACATATCTGGACTGCAATTAATTTCGATAAGCCAAGGTTTGAAATCTTCCGACAGCATGAAATCTGCTCCGTAGACTTCGAAGGTGTTTTGACGGCGATCCATGGTGTCTTGGCTGGCTAGCATTGCGCAAATTATGGCTTGTCTCATTCCTGGAAGGAAAAAATTAGTTTTATGGCTTTTTTTGCTATAAAAAATAAATTACCTGGAAAAATAACTTCATCCCACTTCTCCATAAACCCCAACTCCTTAAGATAGGCCTTAAACGTGTGACAATCCCACATATTATCCTCTGGCAAATTTTCGTCGCGTTCCTGCATATTGGCGTATTTACACTGAACTGCGTGATTCGTCAAATGCAAGCTCTCATGGAAATTATTCAAACTAAAAATTTGACTACTAAACCGCAAATAAGAGTCCCTAAAAGCACAACAATTAATATACCCCCCAAATTTTGACCACACGACATACCGATACATCCAAATAGTCAAAGGTTGCGCACTAGTCACCATAAACCACTGCCTTATATCAAACTTCGTCTGATAAATAATCAGCGGCCTTTCTGAAAATACCTAAAGAGTATCAGTCTCTTCCAAAATTCAAAAAAGCGTCAAAAATCCCTTACCAATGTACTTCTGCACCACATACTTGAGCTTCAACCCCATCGCTTTATCCACCTCCGCGATATTTTTAATCAACTGTATCCCTCGACCTCTACATTTATTCCCCGGCTTCAAAATCCAAATATTCTTCATCCCATCGATATCATACTCCGGCCAAAATTTCGCCATCTCCATCAACGTCGACGTGGCGTTCGCAAAAAGGGTCAAGGAATCTGGAAAATCATGAAAGCTCCCTTTATGGTGCACTATCGAATAGTAAGCCGACAAAAAGTCGTCCCATTCATGGTCCCAAATCCTCGGCAAGTCCTTATCGATATCCACATGTTTTCGACCGCCGATGTAATCCTCGCATCGATCCAGGGCGAATTGGATGGCCGAATGGGGCACTTCGCCCTCGAGGGATAGCAGCTCGCATTTCTGCTTGGTGTCGTATTTTTCGGTGTAGAATTTCAGCAAGCCCAAGCAAGCAGTCATTCGGAAATCGTCGACGAATAAATTGTAGTGATCTGGAAAACCTGATGGGACAAATTTTTCGTTTGCTAAAATATCTGTAGTACAAACCAAGAACGTAGCACCGAGGAAAATTGATGCCAGCGACGCCAGGCTCCGTATGCCAATAGGCTTGTTGCAAAAGCAACGCAAGTCCTTCTTTGGATGAGAATAAGGATCGGCTGAAGCGATTAATTAGCTTGTAGGAGTTGGAGCGATGTCGTATATCGTTTGGCTCCTTTTTCATGCTCCAGTAGAAGTCCACGTCGTAATTTTGGAGCATACGGGAAATTATGGTCTTTTCGCATTTCTCGGCATAAGCTGTCGTGCTTTCCCAATCTTGCTTCGCTGGAAGATTGCTGACCAAATCGTCGGAGTTGATATTTTGGTTGGCCAAAACGTGCTTTTTGCCGGGAACTGGCTCGTATTTTTCCAACCAGTTGCGTTTCAGGAGTTCTCGACGAATTACGGGCCATCCGCCTTTAATTACCAATTTTTTATTAATTAAGTGGGGTGTTTTAAATTTGCCGCGCGAAATTTCTAACTTCTAATTGGTTAATCGGCCGAGTAACCAATTAGAACGTCAGAATTTCTCGCGGCAATTTAAAAAACTAGTACCTTTAATGGTGAAGATTTTGTGATCCCTCAAAGCGACTTCCACAATTCTTCGCAATTGTGCCAGACGATCTGAAGTGATGGTGCATTTGAATTTGCCTTCGTGGCAACTATTCGGCCTTTTGGAGCTGTGGTTGGTGTCGTGATGGGTTTCGGCGTGATTTTTGGATGGAGGAGCGCTGGCCGTGTTATTTTTGGTAACACTTGGCTCCATGATAGGATGACAGTTTTTTTGAGTGGTTGTCACTGAAACGCCACTTTTCCTGGGCAACCGTTTTAAAGTGCCCAGGGACTTTTCTCATGAGATCATTATGGTTGCGGGGTGATTTTTTGGCGGGTCTATTAGTAGAGCGACAATTTTTAAATTTTTATCGAATTGGTGATGGTTTATTGGCGAGGGTGGATTTGATACTACTGATATAAAGCAACAGTCTATCGGTTTTAGATTGGCCTAGTTGCAGGAATTTGGGTCTTGCTGCCTTGCACTGCTTGGTACCAAGGGAATGCAATCATGACGCCCTTCTGGTACCATGCGAAAAGCTGGCATTGACGTCATTGGTTAACACCTATTCAATTTTCTTATAGGAGGGATGTTATCTGAGACCTATAATTAAATCAGGGTGGATTTATATTTAGAGTAGACGTTATGATATGACAATTATGGGATTTAAGTGGATATTTACACGAATTCCTACAAATGCAGGATATTAATACATTCAAAAATAATTACTATATTAATAAATAAGACAAAATAATTTAAAATTAAAGTTTTATTGCGATAATTTAAATTAATTAATATTTTTATTTGCTTGAAAAATTAATTTAAATTGTTTTTACAAATACAATCCATCGAATAACTATTTATCCGTACAAAAAAATTATTATAATGAATAATATCGTTCTGTAAATAATTTAAAATAATTATTTACCATATTTTTAAACTTCTAGTGTGCGCGCCAATTTATATCTATGCAACCAACCATACACAATCATGTAACGCAAGTTGCCATACTTAAATTCAAATTTGAATATAATTTATAGTCAAATAAACCTACTCCCACACCATAATTCACAATTTAATTACACTAAGCATTTATAAAACAAATTAAACTATCTGAAATCAAATAAAATAGTTAATAAAAGTATATTTAAATATAAACAATAAAATGCAATGACGCACTTGCAGCCAAAAAAACCAGCGATTAAATAACATAATTACAAACGTTTTTTTAGCCATACCAAGCAGTTTAATTCTATTTTTAATTATTTATTTAATTACCGAAAAAAAGTATCGTGTTTAATTCGAACGATTCGTGCGCCTCCGTCGAAATATCGGTAAAGTTTTGACATCAATGCAATATGGCGGCCGGCTGTTGGCTGGTACATCAGATATGTGTGCAAATAATCGAAATTTGAAATTATTAAAGTGCAATTAAGTGTAAATTAATGGACAATCGAATAAACTAAAGTATCAGCAATCATAGCAAGTTGTGTTCGGTTCGTTTCGACTGCGTCAAACTAGTGCAAAATCCACCTATCCCACCTGAGGAATGTAATTTTTTTGTTATATTATTTAATTTATTAACAAATTGGGGGGCTGCATCGCATCGACGCTGATAATAATTAACGATCGGATGATTCATTAAAAGCAAGTGTCGATAAACTTTTTATCTGGTTTCGATTGATTGGAAAACAATATTTGTTGTGGCAGAGTGGCGAAGAGTTGTTGTCATCTTACAGGTGAACTACCTTCAGGATGGCCTTAAATGAGGTACGTTTCAGTCTTTTGCCTAATCGTGCATTGTGCTCTTTATATGATTCACGAAAAGTCTGCAAAGCAATGCGAAATGCAATTCGTCGAGGCAGGTTTTTTAGCTTTTGTTTATTAGATCGCCAAGTACCACGTATTCCAGTTTAAGTAAAGTACTACTCGGGCTAGTGCGAGTACAGTTGAAATGCCTTATTTGGTGCAGCTAGTTTTTTCTTTTTTCGATTATTTTGTTTGGAGAATAGAAGAATTGCGGCTGCGACTTATCAGTTCGATTTGAGGTTGATTAGAATCGTGCCTCACGATTCGGAGATTTATTAATGTAATTATTGCATAATTATTCGATTCGGAGAAAGTTTTATTAGTAGGCAAATCGGTGTTGCCAGAGGGATTTAAAAAAACCACTAAAAAATTTAAAAGGACAAAGTTGTGCACGTCAAAAATTCGAATCACTGACAGATTATTTTACATTTGCGCAAAACTGCCATAGAACTCCAAAAGAGTTCCATGCTAGACGAAGAGTTTGCAAAAAAATTGTCGAAATGCCAAAAACGAGACCGAAAACTTTTAGCGAATACCAAAGATTCTAAAAAAATTCTAAGAACTTTTGTTTTTTTGATTAATAATTAATTTTTGACCATAATTTGCAACGCGTAATTTCGTCTTATCATTATCAACACTGAACTAGTTCATTTGACTTGACTAAATTGAACTAGAAATGTTTATTTTATGTAGGACGATTCATTTACCTACATTAGCTTTATGCAAATAAACATCATTCGGCTCGGCTTTTAGGATTAATAAATTTTTCATTTTTGTAATCCCCATATGTAGTTTCAGTTTTCAACTTTTGTATTCGAGTCAATAACCCATTGATACCACCTGCTTACAAAGTTATTTTTCATTATACAAATGCATTTAAAATATATAGTGCATTGTTGCACTTAGTGTTTTTTTTTTGCTTTATGTAGGTAATTAACATGCATACGAATTAATCGTCTAATCAAGAATCACTTAATTTCACGTACACTTTGGGAATTTTTCTGACTGAACAACAGTTAAATGGTTAACGGTTTTACTTGTACGTTTATTTATTGGGCATTTTTATTGCGAGATTCACACTGAATGTTAATAGTAAATGCTCGAGTAAATGAATAAATTATTTAAATAATCGTACTATTTAAATAATCTTAAAATTACTACTTGTTACATTCTTTTTAAGAGATTTGGTGATTTAAACTAATTATTTCTTAAATTATTTGACAAAATAATTCAAGAGAGAATCAACTTCTATTTAGTTTGTTTATTGAGTAAATAATTATTTTTTTCAACCACTCAATAATGATATTAAAGATTCAAATTTGATTATCAAAGGCAAACAAGCCGATAATTTGCTATATCTTTTATGATTCACTAATTATCTTCTTCTAAACTAATATAAAACACTCAATTTGTCGTATAACAATCTTGAAAATTAAGTACAGTTTCCCATCCATAATGTAAGGTATCTTAAAACTTGGATGAAACTTTTCACCAGATTGTCTAGCGATTACAAATTTCTCATAAAATAATAATATTTGCAAATACAAATTAATTTTATATAATATTTAATTAAATTTCGTTTTAATTGCAGATGCTGAAAGCCGAACAAATGGAAGAAGCAAAGGTAAGCGTTCATTTAAATTTAATTTTCTATGTTTTAAAAGTATTTATTACTCATTCAAATTGGATTTGTATTCAACAATTGTAAAAGTTGTTAATTCGCAATGCATATTGTAAGTTCAAGGTTTGTTTATACATAAATAACGTATGAACGCTGTTTGAAATGCACAATGATGTGCAGTTTTATTAAACATACTCAATAGCTAAGTACCTCATGTCGAATATGCATGTTTCCGCTTTTTTTTTACGATTATGATAGAGCTTTTATAATAAATTCACTATTGACATTAATAGGCCTCTCTAAAGGAATGTACATTTTGCTTTGATTGTGACCAACAACATGCATTGAACTGCAATTATGATAATTCGAGTGCAATTGTTTGACGACGATAATAGAAAATATTTCAGTTGCCAAATCGTATAAATTTATAGTCTTCTTTCATACGAGTGGCATTTAACAATAACAAATGATAGAATATCGTGCCAAACGGGAATCAATACCAAATTTACATGCTGTGAAAAATACATTATGGAGCTTTCATCTGAATAACAAGGAAGTAACCCAGATAGTATATAGTTCGATAAATTCAAAAGGGGCTATTTTTACTTTTAATTGTTACCAATGCATTGTAATTGAAACATTGCCCTTTTAAGGGAGGGGTGCATTAATATAGACAGTCATTCTGATGGGCTTTAAATATTTGAGGCAATCGTCCCTCAGGAAATGCCAGGAATTTTAGAGAGTCTTGAGTCAATTTGATTAATAAATTATTGGGAAATTTTGGGTAATTTTGCGAAACGGGGTTAAAAAATCGCTTCTATAAAATTTCTTCTTAAACGTTTAACTCTTCATGTTGCAATAATTGCAGCCAATTTAAAGAATCTCCATTATTCTAATTATGGAAGAATACCTCAAGCAACCTATCAGTTAATTAAGCACTAATAGCTAAATTTCTAAAACAACATATTTGATATTTCAAAATATTTGTGTGTATTTACTTAATATCATCAAGGCTACGAAAATAACTTAATTAAATACGCTGGTAATCTGTTTTTGTTATGAAGGATTTCAGAAAGTTTAGCCACATAAATAATAAATACCTCGCTGTAATTAGGAAAATGGCTCGGAAAAGTCCACGCGAGAGAAAGGTCCCATCAACCATTTCATTGTTTCGTAAAATGCAAAAGGTAAAAGTACGTCATTGCATATTACACGTTTAATAACAAACAATAACAACCTGATGCCGCACGTGCGGCTTGTAGATGATGGCATTTGTAATCAAATGTTAATCAAAAAATTGTTTATGCGACAATTCTAATTTGATATTGATAATAAAATGTTATGTGACATTAATGTTTATTCGGAATAGTGCAATAGGTGAGATGAAACGCAATGGGAAATTGTATAGGCGTAATTACCCCGAGGTTAATTGGTCTGGGTTGATGTGCTATAAAGCAACATTGAATTGCTAATGTGGCTTTAACTAGTTTTTTTTTTGCGTTCATACATCTACTAATTGAAATGTTTTGTCACTTTGATGGTCCATGTCCCAAATTTGCATCATTTGTACTACGTTCCAATTCAATTCCGATTTGCTCAAATATTTTTTCGGTGATTTATTATAAAACGTTTAATCAATTACTAGAGCTCAATGCAATGAATAATTACCGAATGATTTTTATTCGGAGTGAAATTTGCTAATTAACTGTCTGCCTTCGTTCTCGTCGCAATCAATTTGAGGATATTGGAAATTTAAGAGATTTATCGTGGTAGACGAGTTTGTACGCTTTTTGCCCGATTTGTTTTAAAGCGATTTGTGTGATATTTTAGATTACAATTGATTGTTAATATTAAAATAGACGTTATCAATAAAAATTGTCTGATAGCAATAATCGATCAATCAACATCAGAGGATATGGTGGACTTTTAGCATGGAAAATTTTAATTTAAGCTCCATCTGGATAGAAGTAATTTTGGATGCACTTTTCTCGAGACTAGATAAACAAAATCCGGAATTTGAGCAATAAAAGTTATTTGGATTTAAAAGTAGCAAATAAAAATCGTTCGTGAAATTTATGTCCATCGTGCATATGTCAAATACATGACTAAGTGCAAAGAAGTGCGGTTTCAAGTACAATCGACATGAAATGTGTTGCAATAAATGCAGAGATATATGCTATTGTTGTCGAAGATATGGAGTTTCATAGAAAAGCCTGCACATTTTCTATATGTGCATTTAAATGCCATATATTATTGCATCTATTATCCCGTGGACAGACTAATTAATAGCCGAGAGAGGCATATTATGAAATCTGCGGCTAATTATAAAATCGATAAAATGAGGACATCTCATACGAGTCGAGTGATTAATTAAATGAAACGTTTAGTGAATGAGATATATTTCACAAAAACTACATAAAATTGCTCTCGTATTGTTTACATTGTTTCCAGCAACATTTTGAAATACATTCACACAGTGTTGGAAATGCAGATATTTTTTGCGTTTTGAAAACCTTGGCTTAATTACCATATGCAGTAAAAGTTTACGGCCAATTTTTCCATTCAAAATACTAGTAGCAGGTCACGTAAAGCAATCCTGATGGCATGGACGTGATATAGGTTTGCTTTATTTTTATGATCGTTGTTGGAAACATCAGGCTTTCCAAACTGGTGACGCTTTCCACTATTAAAGTAAACGATAAGTTTTCCGACTGTGCTAAGCGAAAACTTTCCCAATACTATTTACTTCTCCAATAATAAATTGGGTACGGGAACAAAGTGAATTTATTCTGCTTACTTAGTGGGGTAGAGGAACCGATTGTATGCTAAGTAGGAGGATAGTGCATTTCCGGTACACCATCACTTTATGCCCGAATAAATTTCTCGATCTTCTATGATAAGAAATCGAGAAGGAAAGCCTAATAAATTGCGAGATCGAGAATGGATTTCCTTTAGGCAGCAATAAGACGAGCTGCACCACATTTTCACCGGCGCGATTTATTTCGTCCTTATGGGACGGATTTATCGGAGAATTTAAAATTCGGCACAAAAAGAACATCAAATTCTAAATGGTTTTAATTTGTCATGCATGTTTATTGTATATATTTAGCACTCTGATGGGGACGCCGCGAGACTGTGTAATTTTTAAGTGCCTCAAATAACAGTCTTCCGTTTCCGTGTATTCTCTCAGCATCAACTTTGGAGAAAATTAGCGTTAATTAAGCAATGCAAAATGCATCGGGTTTGTCGGTTTTTTTGCTCGACCAAGAATAGTTGCATGCGATAGTGCGGACTATAAATAAAAGTCGCGATATCGTGGTAATATTTATTGGAATCGACGTCGCGCCGCTCTTTTGAATCGCGCACAACATCGAATATATTTGCAATGAGCCATAAAATGCAAAGCCATATGGGTGCGATGTATGTAGTCGTAATTTTGAAACAATTTTATTGTTTTGCATGTCATAGAACTTTATGTAATCACGTGTCCAATCAGGCGCGGGCAAAACCGAAAGAGCCAAAGTGGGTGGAACAAATTCCAAGGATTATGATGGAATTGCTAAGACATGACAAAGAGTAGTATATCGGTCATTAATTAACCTTCAACTGGGTTAGCAGTAAAGCTATCGAGCCTACACGTTAAATGTTATTTATTTTGTTTTGGCATGTGAATGAATAAATTAATTCCGATTGGAATTTGGCAGGATTTACGCAAACATCTTATGCTTGAATGAATAACGAAACTCGTTTTTCTGAATATCAATTTTAAATTCACAGTTAAATTGACTCATAAAACGAATCTGGTAATCTTATCTTTTATCACACAATAGAAAAAGGGATTAAATGGAAATTGCTCGGATTCATTTTGCGGATTAGAATTTTCGCCGAAAGGCTCAATTGCAATTTAGATGCCGCTGATGAAAGACAATCTTCTATGCCTGGTCATTTACCTAACCATCTTCTAAAGGATGGATAATTAAATCAACCTTTATGGATTTCTTCTCTATCATATTTAATTACAATACAATGTCAATGAACGGGTACATCGAGATGAATCATGACTCCTTAAAAAGGAGTGTTTTGTTGTTCGAGCCTCTATTATTAATAATGATGGAGCCTACACAAGAAGCTATTGGATGACAAAAATGCTTGAAAATTGGATTTTTTGAAAGTAAATTTGAAGCATTTGATTGATGCTCATTTAAGAAAAATTGGTTGCGAATATTTCTATAGAATATTTATCCAGGTGTTTAAAAATTCGACTCATTAATGATAATAAATGTATGCAAATATTATTCAAAATTGCTTTTGCATTTCACAAAAATTTTATTTCATACTATCGCATTTTACTTTCCTGAACTTCTATTGTATGTAAATATTAAGACGAATTGAACGTAATCAAGTGTTGACATAAAGTGTTTCAAGACATTAATATTAATGTAAGCTATTTTCAAAAAATGACCCAATTTTGGTAAATAATAGAAGAAAAGCTTGAAAATTATAAGAAATAAAAGCAAAAATTTGACAATTTCATGACAAATTACAATCATTGCTATTATTTAACCATATTTAACCGCCACTCGCCATCAACATTAGAAAAAAATAAAACCGGAAACCCGCACCGGAAACAAAAATGTCAATAAAAATAGTGCCATTAATTAATTAGCTACAATATCAAAAACTACCTTAACACCGACCACAATTTTTTTGTCAGCTAAATATGGCGTAGCAAAAGAGACTACAAGAGAGTGAGTGAAGTATAAGTGAAAGGTAGTAGGTAAGGTAAGTTTAGGTAATGCTGTTTTATTATCCATCGTGTTGTTTAGTTTGTTACTATACACCTGAGAGATTAGTAGAGTGCCAACGTTGTTCCTCTACAGGTCTCGAAACAATATGAAAAGTTGACGCGATTAATTTACGGATTGTCGTTGCATCAGGAAAATGACGACAAATTAATTCGGTCAAGTGCAGTGCGATTTTAGTGACCAGGTGCGCTTTTCGCGGGCGAATTTCAAAGGCGCTCTTCGCGTTTGAAATCCAAAGAGCCGTATAATTCAAAGCAAAGTGTAGGTGTACCATAAACAACCAACTTCTCATAAAATTAAACTGGTTTCGCTGAAAACGCACCGATAATTATATTTTGTAAACAACTGCGTAACTTGATCACTTATTCACACCTAAGTAGTATTTACAAAGTGCGCATGTATTCCATTAATCATAAATAGTTTGTTTAATTAATAGATAAAAGTTGGTTCGCTGATATCATGCATACTATAGCGCGGTAATATTTTCTACGCCAGAAAAGAATAAGCGGAAAAAATGGAAAAGTGTGCAGCGTTTAGTTCAACATAAAGGAACGACAAACTGATATCAAACAACTACCTGTTTATTTTTGATAACACAATTCCGTGTGTGTGTGTGTAGTTTAACAGTGTTAGTGTTCAATCTAAAATACAACCGAAAGTTTGTGCTTTGAAAATGTGGGGTTCTTCGGCAACCGCACAACAACCATCCCGTAACAATATTCTTCGCCACCCTTCGGCGATTGAATCCAAAGGTTTCCTTAACAGCAACAAAAAGTGGAATAATCGGCCAGCCTCTTGGGCTGCACCACCCAATATTAACATTTTGCCCGAACGCCATCCACCACCTAGTCGCAGTGTCATTCCTTCAGTAAGTCACTTAATTGTCGTCATAGCTCTGGGCTTATCAATTCAAGAATTTTATCTCATTTTATATTAGTTTATTTGCTATTGTTGTATGTCGAGTTTTTTACATTTCGTCTAATTGTGACTAATCAGCGAGCGATTAATCAATAATAAATATATTTCGTACGTGACATTGGCTTTCAGAGGTTTCCTAAGAGCATTGATTTTTGGATTGAAGTCAAGAGAGCTTTAAAATCAGGGGTGAAAATATTTTCTAAATGTGGGGAATATTCACACATTTTCTCGAAACAATGAAATTTATTTCTACGAAGTGGTAGTCGAAATTATAGCGTCTGGGCGACCAGGTAAAAAACTACCCTAAAGTGCCTTAAAGCCAAATGTAAATTTGCTTTCTCATTCAACGAAACAAAATTAATTGCTACAAATCTAAGGACCACTAATTCCAGCACTAATTGTCTTGAATAATCAATTTTAATGAGCGAATTTATTTTGCTAGTGATTAATTAATTTAACTAAATGACTTAATTATTGCAAAATTGATCGAAAATAAAATTTGGGTGTTTTAATTTAGTTGGTCGAATTTTGTTGGGTTTGGTAGTCAATTAACGGATTTACCTTTAGAAGAATTCGAGCTTCATTGTGTTTACCATTCTTTTGATATGCCATGGAGGTGAATAAACGCACGTAGACATAACAGGACAGGGCTGAATACATATACAGGATATACATTTTCATTTTATGCTAATTAGCCACCAGTTAGTCACTCATAAACCACCTGCCAGTTATTATATTGCGAATTTCGAATAGCAAACTATTTTTCTAATAAAGTCATAAATTCCCCATAAATTTGTCGCTCAATAAAAAGGTGTGATATACTTTGATGGAACATGATAGACGATCTTAATCTTTACTGGCTATCGAGCAATTAGTGTAATATTACGATGGCCAAAGAAAATTTTGGAGAATGTTTGTTGGATTTTCCTGGGGATTCCCCTAAAGTATGAGTATTTCAAAAAATTCTATCCAAAGATTCAGCGAGCTCAAACAGTTCTTCGGAGTTTTGCTTAGTTCGACGACTCTTTAGAAAATATTTGAAGAGGTATTAGTGCATAAAATTAATTAATTAGCGAAGAATTCTGAGAGAATCCGGAAGAAACGTCCAATTTCTAAGAACCTTCATAAATTTTTAAATAATTTGGGAAGTCTTCCGAAAAGATCTTCTCCAAATTTTTTAATGCTCCATGGGATTTCTCAATTAATAATTATCCTTAAAAGTGGTTGAAAATCTGATTACGAAACTTAAAGGTCGATTTTTTTGCAGCTTTGAACTATGCATGCTAAATGCAAATGAAATCTTAGATCTAACATCAAAATCTTGACACAATTCAAGTTAATTTAAGTGTTACTTATATTTAAAGGTCGCGTTTTAATCGTTTTATTAAGATTTATCAACAATATAAATCTTTGTCGCTGTGCCTCTTTCTATTCTAATTAATGTACGACCATTAAACGGTTTTAATACAATTGCAGCGTTTTTCCTAATAATAAATCCAATTTCTTTCACATAAAAAAACGTTGGTGTTATAAACTAAGTACTTTCACATCTTGCATACAAAGACTCACATAATGATCATTAAAATGAAATTTTTGCATAAACTTTATTGCACGTCCTTCGCAAGTTTTTTTAAAATGAAATTTGATTTGTTGCAGAAGGTCGATCCGGAGCTGATTTTCACGAAACAAGAACGAATTGGTAAAGGTTCCTTCGGCGAGGTGTTCAAAGGCATCGATAACCGGACGACGCAAGTCGTTGCTATCAAAATTATAGACTTGGAAGAGGCTGAAGATGAGATCGAAGATATCCAGCAGGAAATTATGGTGCTGTCCCAATGCGACAGTCCGTTCGTTACGAAATATTACGGATCCTATCTTAAGGTTAGTCGGAAATTTAATTTAATTATAATTTATATTATTACTTCATTCGGCTATTTTACTTTCACCTTCATGGGCTCTTTACATAATGGAATATTATATTGTGCTCTAGTTACGTTCGTTCGTTCATTCAGTAGACGAAATTTAAAAGTCTGTCACGCATTCGATTTTATTTCGAAAAAATTGATTGTTTTTCAATACTATGTAATTAGTATAAATTTTGGATTGCGCTTTTTACGAAAATTTGACACGACTTTCTCTCGAGTATAATTTTAGGTTGTTGATATTAATAGCATTGAGTAGTAATTAAATTTAAATATTACTTTCCGCATTGAATAATCAGTATGCAATGGTTTATTCTAGTTAGGCTTACGTCATTTTAGGCTCGGTCGCCTGCAACTGCAATGCAACCGTATGGATTGGTTTTTCATTTTAAAGGACAAATTCAAATATTTGTTTGGTGTTGCTGCTGCCGCCGCAGCAAAAGAAAAACCGATTACATAACGTCGAGAATGTGTGCATTGCATTGCAGTAGGCGTTTTTCTCTGTAGTATGTAGGTGTGTAAGAGTCGATATAGATTCAATGTTGTCTTATATTTATTGTTTGGAGAATTTGTCTACAAAGCGAAGCGTGTAAAGGTCGAATCTTTTATCATGTCGCAAACAAAAAGTCGCGCGATTTCTGCTTGATTGGTGCGCAACGCTCCCCGATTAATTAAATATGTAATTCATGACTCGACTTTATGGCTGTGGTCCTTAGCGTTAGTCATATCGAATATATTTTCTTGTTTATTACCATTGATAGTAATAATAATTATGTCGTAATTGTTTGGATTACAAAATACAGCACATAGACTATAAGAAACACAAATATTTATCTTCGTTTTTTCCGCATGTTTACGATTTAATAAATTATCCATTATATAAATATTGACGTTTATTGTCTTTCGTTTATAATAATATTAATATTTTTTGGAATCAATCTCTATTCGATTTTTATTCTTATTTTAAGGCTGCGTCTTTCATCATCCATTGTATAATTTGAAGAATAAATATTTGCGTTAGCATGTAGGTGTTAGAATTTTGCTTTTAATTTTGAATTTTATGCTTTATAAACATAATTATGCGAAAACAGATTCCGTTTCCAGTTGAATATAAATAGTAGAGGATCATTAATTTTGTGTTGATAGAAAAAATGATCGCGATGTCATAAGATTTTTTTTATTGAATAAAGTCAGTAATTTATATGTTTGATTTGCTTTCAGCAATGTTAAAAGGGTTCTTTAAAACTGTTGGAAAACAAAAGTTTTTTATTACATTCTACGCGTATTTTCCGCTCGAAGATTATAGTTTACTGTTCTTAAAAGTGCTTGTCAATATTTAATGCATCCATATAAAATAGATAAGCCGAACTATTCAAACATACAATTTTAAATAAATTTCTAAGGCTTCTTTTTGTGTTAAAAAAAAATTGAGAAAATGTGGAACTTGATTTTTTAAGATATTTTATAGACTTTTAATGAACTCGCGGGATTTTTGTAGAGTTCTGAAAATTTTGAAAAAAATATATGTGATGTGTGTCAAACATTTTTTATTATTTATAAGCAAAAACAGAAAAATCTTGATCTTCCTTTTTTGGAATTGATTCTTTAACGGCTTTAGCATTTCCTCTTTGAACAGCTACTTTTCAAACGTAGAATCTATTTTATTGGAAACTAAATCAATTATTTTATCGGAAAGATTTATCTTGGAATTGCTTCCAATGCGAGAAAAAATTCTCCTAAGTAAAAAAACCAATACTATGAATTTTCTAAAATTTTTAACTCTTTAAATAAATATTCAACAAAAATTTAAAATCACGTAAACGCAATTAGAATGTTGTGTAAAGCAACTTAGTTCATTTTTCTGCTGCATTTTCCTTTCTTTCAGATACATAATACTTATTATTGTCGCTTGTCGTATTCGTTTACATACACTTGTACTTATTCCATATGCATATCTAAGCAACTTTCCTTTTTCTAAACTTATTAGCAGTAAACCCAATTACTAGCAAATATTAATTAATTCTTGTCTTAATTTTTATTAAAACCCTAACACTCTAACAGCGCAATGCGCTGTAATTTTTTTTATTTCATTATCCAACAAGGAACTGCAATAAACTTTACTTTTACTGCCACATCATTATTTTGTACAAACAATAAGCGCCACGACGACTAGACTGTGTCTTGTTCTGACCTATGTCCGATGTTGCAAGAAAAAAAACCTCATAGGTCACATTTACCTTTTATTTTATTTATTAAATATTCTTTATTCAATTGTGCGACAGCAGATTCGAGCCAGAAATTTATTATTAAATCGATCTGTTGTTTGGAAACTGCCTCGTCCTATTTTCTAACCAGATTTTGTTTGTGATCCACATTATTAAGTCACGAATTTCGCTTTTTATTATTTAGTATCTAGTTTGCTAACAATAGAAAAGAATAATGGTTGTTGTTTCGTATAAAAAGCGAAACAGTAGAAGCCGACCGACCGCCGTTCGTTTTTTTTTTAATGAACTGCTTTATTTAAATAAATTAAAATTCTTATGCAATGCAAATTTGGAAAGTTGAATTATTATTTAAATGAAGTCACGTATTTAATGGTCTTGCAGGGGACGAAATTATGGATCATTATGGAGTACTTGGGCGGCGGATCCGCCTTGGATCTGATGAAAGCCGGTAATTTCGAGGAGATGCATATAGCGATCATTCTGCGCGAGGTGCTAAAAGGCTTGGACTATCTGCATAGCGAGCGCAAGCTGCATCGCGATATCAAAGCGGCGAACGTTTTGCTGAGCGAAATGGGTGATGTGAAGCTGGCGGATTTTGGGGTTGCGGGTCAACTGACGAATACGACGAGCAAACGCAACACTTTTGTCGGCACGCCGTTCTGGATGGCGCCGGAAGTGATCAAGCAATCGGCGTACGATGCGAAAGCGGATATTTGGAGTTTGGGAATCACGGCGATTGAATTGGCGAAAGGTGAACCGCCCAATAGTGAGTTGCATCCGATGCGAGTTTTGTTCCTGATTCCCAAGAATAATCCGCCACAATTGACTGGCAACTATACGAAACAGTTTAAGGATTTCGTGGAGGCCTGTTTGAATAAGGATCCGGATAATGTATGTTTGCTGCGATTTTTTAGAGGGGGTCTGATTTTATTGTGTGGTTTTTGCAGAGACCTACCGCCAAAGAGTTGCTCAAATACCAGTTTATCAGAAAAGCCAAGAAGAATTCCTATTTAATAGATCTAATTGACAGGTACAAGAAGTGGAGGATTACTAGGAACGATGAGAGCGAAACCGAATCTGAGAATTCCGATTCGTAAGTGTATTTAATATTCTTGATTTTTTTATTTTAATTATTTATTGCGATTTTATAGCGAGGAGCCGAAACAAGATAGCGATTTAGTAGATCCGTGGATTATGACAGTGAAAGGCAATCATTCAATGAAAATACCTCAAGAAGAACAACAACAACATATTTCAATTCATAAAATTACTAACAAAGTACAGAATGGTTCGTCATCACCAACGGTTGCAAAATCACCACCCAAGGATTCAAATTTGAATCATTATCGACACGAAAAACCGACACCTGTGAGTATTTTTTGCTATTCAGTCTTTTCCGTTTTATCAACAAGTGTCATATTTATCATCATGATATCATAATGTAGGAAATACACAACAATGAATGCTGCAAGCAATTTATTTTGTGGGAACAAATAAAAAAATTCTCTAAGGCAACTGTTGAATATTTGAGAAATTGTTAAATAAATATATTATTATATTATATATTTTTTTTAGTCGTCAAAATCGCAGTACGTCGTCCAATCCCCATCGGACAATCGAAAGGACCGCGAGCGCGACCGAGACCGGGAAAGAGAACGCGAGTCGAAAGACCGAGAGAAGCGCATTTCACGCGAACTCAGCCCGCTCGACCATCGAGGAGATGTGGAAATTGAAAAGAAAACGGACAGGAATCGACGATCGCTTTCCCGCGAACATTCGAATGTTGGTGGTAAAATTGATGGTCGATCGCCTTGTCTGTCATCGTTTATTTATCCACTTATTTCGGACGTATGTTATTATTGATTATGCTGCGTTTTAGCAAAGAGGTTCATTGTTGTTTGCTTTTTAGTTGCAAAGGAAGCATCATTACAATGGACGGGCGGCAGACACGTCACACAAATCGAACGATGCCATCGATGAACTTAAGAATGCTTTTGAAATTGCAGAACGGACGAGTCCTGGGATAAGTGAGGCGTTTATTTGCGAACTGGTGCAGAAGTTAGTGCCATCTATGACCGATCAGAGGCTGAAAGGTGTTTTAGATAAAGTAACAAGGTATTGATTACTGAGCGAATTTATTTTAGTACTGGAAACCTATACTATGTGAATTTTTTTGTTGTAGAGATTCGTCGTAGAATATAATCAAGATATATAAAATTCAAGTTAGATGTTTAATTATCGAAGTTGTTAGAAATAAAAAACAATATCTAAAAATTTGTCCTACATGTTAACTTACTGATTACATGACAATATCGTATCGTATATCTCTTGAGCTTAACACATACATAGCACTGGTAGCATAAGAGTTTTTCAAACATTTCCCAGCTAAGTTTGGTTGGCTTGAGGAAGGAAACTATTTAAACATTTAAAACTACTACAGAAAAGTAAAATTAATACAACTTTATGTTATTGCCAATATCCCTGGGATAAATTTGTATATATGTATATCTAGAATCCACTTTATAATATCATTAAGATAATATTTTTTCTTGCAATGTATTTTTTTAGATATGTACATACATAATATTATTATGAATAGAAAACGGTTGGAACTGTCTTTAATTTCTGTCTGTTCAAATTTCTGTCGTCCAGGCTTTTGTAGATTTAATCCGATTGTTTGTACTTATGAATTTAACTGAAAAAAAGTGGCAATGAATTTGATGGTACAAAACGAAAAAACATAGTGCATTAAGTACAAACTGGTTGATTGGTTGAAACTTGAAATATAAAAGCGTCTTTTTATTATTTTAGACACACAACGTAATAATAATATAGTAAGACTCCCATTTTTAACTGCTGTTTATTTTGTTTAGATTTAATTTTGTTATTACTTGTGTTTTGTTTTATTTTGTGGGGGGGAATTTTTTAATTGGCGCGCTAATTAAGCAGCGCGCTTGACTTGTTGATGAGGAGATTTTTATTCAGTATTACTGTGCGAGAGACAAAAGGGAAATCGGAATACTGTGATAACGAGTGAAGAAACAGAATCAAATCCGATCGGGTGGACGTTTTTGTGTATCAACTAAACTAATAGTTATTTGTTGATTTAAATTGTTGTATTATTTAGTTAGTTTACCGCATAGTTAATACTGTACAGTCAATTAAACGTGACTATGTATTTTAGACTAACATGTAATTTACCACATTTTAATTACAATATTATTACTACTATTAAAATTAAAAAACCGATGATTTCAAATTATTGTTGTCTTATTTCATTAATTTACTGCAACGTTAATTATGCACAAAATGAAAATGGGTAGAAATATAGATGTTAGTCATCACTTGGATTTTTTTTATTATTTACTAGCATTTTTATGCAACCAACTAAACTCCAAAGTGTGAACTAGTACATTTTAGGGTAGCTTTTGCTCAATAATAAATTTATTAACAATTTTAATTGCTTACGCAATAAAACAAAGTGGTGATCAATATTTATATTACAGTTGTACATTAATTAATTAATAAAAGTTATTGCAATTTATAATTGTTTTTATTTAGGATCTGGAACCATTATATTAAAATAGATGGAATATTTTGACTGAAATATTTAGTGGGCGGAATTGTTCAAATATGGATTAAAACAATTAATGAAAATTAATTCCAGTTTACTCGATGCAAAATTTAGTTTTGAATTTGTTCGGTTGGAAACTTAGCTGTCGGGTGTTTAAGGTAAGTGGATTTCATAGACTATCTTGTTTTTTGTTAAATTTGAAGATTACACTCAGAAAATAAATAATTTAATTTTTTTTATTAACTAATTTAACTCATAAAATATCCTAGAACAAAAAAAAAAAAATATTATTTATCGATTCTACTTTGCATCACCGCATTGCGCGATCTAAACCGAAATATAAATTTGCGCACTTAAAATCAAAGACCATGAGATATTGCGTTGCGTTTACTTCTACTTCGTATCTTGAAAGTAAATCGATCTTTTTGGGTCTAACAAATGTAAACCCTGATTATACTTTCCTACAAGTTTATATCTTACTTGAAACTAGAATAAATAAATGTTTTCTTAAAAAGTCCTTAATCTTTTTCAGAGGAGTCTAAACTTTTTATCCTGTAACAAGACAAGACATGCACTTAGAATGTCACGTAAGCTATCACAGACTTTTTATAGTTTCCGTAGAATTATTTATTCCATTTTCATCGCAAACTCTCAAAAGTATTTCAACCATAAATTTGGAGTATAGCCAACACAGCTCGACTATTTCATTTTATTTTATTTCAAAGATCAATATTTGCTGGAAATTTAAGGTAATTCTGGCAAACAGATCGAATTAGTAGTAGATGTTTGAAAGTTTGCTTTTGAAACTGAACTGAAGAGGAAATTAAATGCGAACGCTAATATTCAAACAATATTTGACTTTTTTTCTCTACTCAAACTTTTCAATATACTATTTGCAAAAAGTCCGGTTCGAGTGGAATTAAACAATTTCCAAACAACAAACATTCATTATTTGTTGTTATTAGATTTGAAAAAGCAACCGAGAAACTTTTAATGTCTTTAGTTTCTGTAGTTCTATCATTATCTATTGAATCAAAACTTTTGCTACTCTTTGGTTTGGGACGCAGACATCGAAATTGCGTTCTACATAAAATGTACATCATGCACATTCGGAACAATTATTAATGAAACTTTTAGTGCACAATTAATTACAATTATTCTGTGCATTTATGAGCTTTACAGCTTGTGAACAATAATAATAATAAGCTTTGTTCCAAATAATATTGCTTTGAAATCCAAGGATGTGGTTTAATAATAAAAGTTGTACTGTTTGCTTTTCGAAAACAAAAAATGTTAATAAGGTTCAAAAAATAAACGACAATTTTAGAAACTGAAATTATGGCTTTATGAGTCATTTAGATATTTTACAGCTTTGACTTAAAATTTAAATGCACTCACCCGGAAAATTGCTTTACTGTGCATATGTGTGTATAATTTGTCAAAAGAAAGTTAATTAAAGGAGCGACAATAATTTTTTATCAAAACTATAGACACTCGACTATTTTAAAAAAATTCTAAATTTATTTCCGCGACATTGTTGACTTTTTTGAAGAGTAAATCTTGAGTTTCTAAAATATGGTTTAATAAATACCGCACAGGTAAAATAAAAATATAAAAGCTCCTTAATAGATTGCCCAATAATAATTGTACCGCAGGTGTTTGGAATTAATATTGGTCCCATTAAAAAGATTACACTGCATAATTTATGAGCGAGCTAGTAGATTCTTATTAGAAAAACAACCGCGCGATAAATTCTTATATTTTTAATTGCAAACTTTACAGGTAGTTGCTGAAAAGCGGATAACGATGTGCGGAGAGCATGCGTCTGAAAGTGACGGTAACTGTGGGTGGTCTTCACCATCAACTGAAAAGAAGCTTCAGTAGTCGCGTGGGGCGCTTTTGTTACGATCAAAGTGTCGGTCAGTGGCTTTTAAGCTCCGATAAAAATCACGTGCAAACATGTCGATCGAACAACTTTCTTCGCCACAAAGAAATTAACTTTTCCACTATTTTTTTCTCCAAAGCGCGATACATTCCAAAACTTGTAAGTTTCTTTGCTGCGACTTTCTAATAAAATAAAAAAGTTGAGCTTTTGTCGAAAGTTTTCCCGTTTTTATGTTTGCAGGCGCTGAAAAATGGACACATTATACACCGCACATTTCCACAGTTTTCCGAATTTAAGTAGGACCGCAATGGAGCCAGCTTTCACCGAGGAAAGCATGCTGTCCCTGCTGATTATCCTGGGCAGCAGTGTTTCCTTGGTGGCCCTTGTCTTTGCTTTCATCACCTATAGGTGAGCGAGTTGATGAATTATTAATATAAATTAAATAAATTCACAAGGAGCGCAAAAATTCGACGTAATTAAAGCGCGTCTGAGCGTCATTAAGTTTGTCATTAATCTCTCTTTTGATGCAAAATCTTGCTAATCAAATCCGTCTTGCCATTCTTGAAATTCCGCAATTTTTCGCACAAAATATTGCTTGCAAAATTGTAATTTAATTAGCAATGCTAATTGTGTGTTTTTTTTTCATGGCAGTGCTTTGAGGTTCAAAGTGTTTTTCATGCGGCGAGTGTTTGTTTTAATTGAAACTGTCTACAACAACTGCGTGAAACTTATGCAATGTTTTGAAAGCTCCCCAATGATTGATTGCGATTTTTATTATTATTCCTTGTCGAATATTTATCCAGCCAATGTTTGATCATGTGGATTAGCATGCTTGACGAAATTGAGTTTCGATTGTTCGGGTGTTTGATATTTGGCGGAATTTGGGGAGCTTTTTGTGGAAGCACAAAATTATTTTGAATGATAGAAATTGTGTAAATTGGCCAAACATTTTTACTTATTCATTTATTGCAAATCTACGATACATGTTTGTTAAAACATTTATCAATTCCCCAATGCGTCGATCACTTCAAAGCGATTGATATAATTATGTCAGATATTTGGTTTTGAAATTGCACAAGTGGCCAGGTGTCCACTGAATTGGACAAAATTGGAATTAATTATATACTTTGTGTTGTCAGCACTTCTGCAATGTGCAGTGTCGATTATATATTATTGACAGCACGGTTTACGGATTATATAAATAGACAAGCATCGATTTCATGCAGCTCCGGATATTGCCAACAGTTTGTATAATCAAGTTTCAGCAATTTTAAATTCATCGCTCTATTGAGAAAAAGGAGCTTTCGTTTAATTACTTGTGCTTTGCTGAAATATAATAGACCTTTTGCTAATGGCTTCAGCTGGCGAACAGTGATAGTGATAATCTAGCTAGTAATTAAAAAGATTTAGCGTCGCGACACTTTTTGATTTATGACTTTGAATTTCAAAAAGGAAAAGATTCAAAAATTGTGTTTTTTGGCGGGAATTTTCTAATCCTGCTAAAACATGGGTTGTTACCCCTCATCATGCTATACACCCTCCGGTTTAATAAACACTTAAAAGGGTTAAACACCTACACCTACTCCAATATGGAATTTTAGTGCGCTTCTATTAAATTTCAGTCAAATGTGATTTATTATGACAGCTGCTATTAATAATTCAGGAGCTAAGCAGCAATTAACAATAAATTACATACAGGATGACTAAGTCAAAAAATATGCTTTTGGGTAGTTGAAACAATTTTTTTATTAATTTTTGTGCGATGGTAAATAGTTTATTAATTTTGAAATTAAATAAAAATTGCTAGGGGCTGAAGTTGAAGGATCATGTAATTTTTTTTTATGAATTTGATAAAGGAATTAATATTCTCGATATTTTGCTTATAAAAAATTGTTTCTTGTTTCATTTTGCTTCGCGATCATCGCTTATTGAGAGAGATAAATCAATGTTATTAATTTATGAAGCTCTGCGAAGGATAATCTGAAAATATGATATTGTGATCGTTTTACAAATATGGAAAAATATTGTTTTTATACAAAATTGAACGTTTATTTTTAATAAATTGAAATTAAATCAACAGGACTCTTGAAATAAATTTCATATGGACCAAAATAAATTTGTTTCCTATTTTTAAATGATTGCAAACATTAATTAATTAATCGCCTGCATATAAATTTCAAATATAACAATCTAAAAATTGGAAGTAAAAATAAATTATCAATTAAACGCTCATAATCCCAAAACGTGTTTTATTAATAATGCACACGTAAATCCTGGAAAAGGATATAAATGCTTTTAGCATAATATGCGATATTAATTAGTTCGTTGGTTTGAATATTGAGGTAGATGAGTTTTTATTTGGACTTCAAAAGGCCTTTATATCGATGCAATTAGCACATCAGAATTTGATCTTACCCGGGCACAAGCCCTTTAATTGCGCGTATGTAGGATTTGTAGCCACGTATGGGGGATTAGAGAATTAGAGCAAATACGTGAGGATAACAAACACATTTATTAGAGTTTCCTTTATGTAGGAACAAGTTATATTTCTCTTGAACCTACATCGGTAACATGTCATCAATAGTTAAGATTTATTAGTGGCAATGTCAGACTACAATAGACAATGCTGCTGCCATTTATTAACTATGATAGTTACAAATGAAGGCTTTATGGAAATTCGAGCTGTTTAGAGGAGACTATCGGGGAAATCGTTATGTTAGAATCTCCAAGAAAAAATTAATTACAATAAAAAATACAATACTTTGAAAAAGACAACTTTTTAATTAGAAAAAAAATTCCTGGAAGCACAAAAAGCTCCATAAGCATAATAAATTTTGCTAACAATTGTACTAATAAATAATGAAATTAATTAAGGAATGATTTTAAAATATTCAGAGATTTGAATTTTAGATGGTCTTGTTTTGTTTTGGGATAACATGAACAAAAGCTCCTGAATGTAAGCTTGAATTAGTTAGGAAAACAAGTTAAACTCTTTGTATCCAGATTGTAAATAGCTGCTAAATCTGGCGATAATAAAATCTTAAAAGACGTACTACGCGCGATACGCTTCTTCTCTTTGCTTGAAGATGATTGATGCTGGGCGCAACTGAGGTAATTGCATTTTCAGATAGATAAAATGAGTATAATTTCATCGTGCCTGCAAAATTGAATTTCTTTCGTCGAGTATAACCGAGTAGAAATATATTACAGGACCCAGCGATATCTGGGAAGATAAAACCCTATCAAAAGAGTCTTGCTATAATGGCAAGATTTTATATGCTTTATAAATATGATAGTATATGAAGGATATCCGATACTTTGGCCTCGATCTGTTTCGCTCACATAAATTTCCAACCAAATCTATACGCATCATTTACATATTTTTTCAGCACGCTGAAATTTAAACAAGTGTTTAGGAAATGTATTTATTTACCTGGCATGTGAAATTTTATGTATATTAGGAGTAGCGAGGCCACGAATTTGAATTTTCAGACTGAAAAGATGAAATGTAAATGTTACCTTTCCATAAAGCACAATAATGTAGTACCCTCTTCTATACAAGGGTCTCCAACCAAAAAGGACATCTGAATAAATAGAAAAATGCTTGTTGGAAAAATTATAGCGTCTGAATTATTTCGACTCACAATTTAGAAGCTTTTAATTTTTCGTAATTAATTCAAACTTTGATGAATGGTAAATTAATGAGCTATCGCGTTTTAATGTAAATCTCTTCTTTAATCGAATTACGCAATGAATTGAGTTTACTTCAATAATTAAATGCTGTGCGTATTTTTAAATAATTTATTTATTTATCATTATTGCGTTTTTTCGTCCGTCTATCCGATTGTCCGTCCTTCGCCCGACATAAAATATCATTGCATTGAAAATAGATAGTAGACTTTGTGGTTGCGAAGAATTGTTTGCAAACTTTCTCAGTTCGATTTATTTTCCATTTGGAAATAAAATAAATAAATAAACAAAAGTTAAAGGTAACGTCGGATGGCACTCAAACCTCTCTTGTAAAATGTAAAGCAAAGCGTAAAATGTTAACATTATTACCGAATGTTTGTTGGAGTAAAATAGAAACGCACTTATGAAAGTAAACAATATAACAGTAACTTTTTGTGTGCATTGCAATTTCGAAACAAAAATACATCATACAAATATTAAATATGATTGATGTGAAACAAACTGAAATTGAATCAATGTTTACATTCATTATGCCGTTTGTACATTCGTTATTCATTTAAAAAATAAATTATTAATACGCATCACTGGCTTTACGTCCAATTATATGCTAATTAATTATTTTGCATGTTAACAATTGAAATTCAGAAATAAAAAAATAAATAAATTGTTTAATTAATAATTTTAATTGTTTCATATTTATCTTTCCATATTTACTTCAGAAAACGACCTCCTATTACATTTAAATCCGAAAACTAAGTAAACCAGTTAGTTAGTTAAGCGCAAAGCTCTTGGAGCTTCCACATTGGTATCAAAGGTAAACTTTTCGAAACAGAACTTTTTTAATTTAACATACACTCGTCGTTTAATTTAAAGACGAGCCAATTCGTTTAAAATCCTTTCGGAAAAGTATCTAGGCAAACCAAAGTTGTGACCGACAACGCTGATTGAAATAATTGGTCGGGGACGATTAATTTGTTTGGTGCGCGCTATAATCGGAAATTAAATTACGACTGCTCCAAACATATTTTCATCAGACTTTTGCTTAAAACCACAGTGCGGCTTTCTGCCACTTAAGATTATAGAAAGTTTGGTGCAAAAGGGGTTATTAAAACTTTTTCTATCAGCCGCACCGGCCGAAACTTTTCGTATTTCTATCATTGGCTCAATTTGTCGGATTTTCGGCTTACAATTATAACACCGCATTTGAGCCACAAATTACTAGTCGCATTCAATTCGAAAAAAGTGTCGATAGAAATATCAATCAAAGCGAATTAGATGTGCAGGGCGCGTTTTTTGTCGCGCCCGCAGGTCAACATTACCGGAGCTCCATGCAGGGGTGTCAATGGCAGTGACAGGACCAAGGGTTGTTGATGTCGTTGCCGCAGCGCGAATCTTCAAAGGATAATACGATTCGTGCCTTTTGCACGTCAACACCCACTCCACCTTCTTCTTGCTGAAAAAAAAAAGTCAATATTAGACACGTATGGCATTATTTTGAAATTAAAGCGGAAATTTCGCTTGTGATGTGGTTCGATGCAATTTTAATTATCTGGGGGGAATAAGTTTGAGTGACTTTGGAAATTGAAACTTTAATGGGTAGGAATAATTTAATCAATGGGGCTAATAGATTTTCCATTATATGTGCTTGTTTGAGGAAGGTAAAGGTCAAGAAAATATTTTAGTAGATATGAAAATTATTTTGAGGGCTAAAAAAAATTATAATAAAGGAAAATGTATACATATGATACTAAATATTTTTCAGCTGTAATTTAATATTTGTGGTAGGAAATTTTTCTTGTTGCATTTTTTTTAAGCAACAAAGACTCATATAACAAGAGACTATAACAATATTACTTCTCTCGTAGAGGAAGTATTGTATTCATGAAAAAAAAAATTTCTCCAAATTTCACTTTTTTCTACTTTATAGAATGCGTAAATTACGAAAATCATATTCACTAATTTCCGTCTGTCGGTCTGTCTGTCGGTCTGTCTGTCGGTCTGTCTGTCGGTCTGTCTGTCGGTCTGTCTGTCGGTCTGTCTGTCGGTCTGTTCGTTTCTTTAAACCGCTATATTTCGGAATCTACTGAACCGATTAAAGCAAAATTTGCGTCCTTTTTTTCTACCTGCTCATTGATTAGGTCAAAGAAAAAAACGTTAGGAAATTCTTAAGGACCTGCGCATTATTGGCCAAAAACATGCCAAAAACAGCAAAATCGGTGCATCCACTTAATCTTCTAAAGTTGCAGACCGATTTCGACCAAATATTGAAAATATGTTTTGTGTATACCCCAAGTGGTGAATGCTTTCAAAAAATCTGTAGTTTTTTTAAGGGTTGACTTTTTATTAAGGGTTGAAGGGTCAAAAAGTTGTAAAAATGCATAAGTTGTAACGTGAATACCTGCCAGGAGAAATATTTTATTTGAACCAAATTTGGCATACATATTAGGAATACATTGACGAAAATGCTGGTAGAAGTTTCATCCCTTATAAATGAACCCTAGTGGCCTGTTGGGTCTTTAAATTAATTGTTCAAAAATTGGCAGTGTTTTTATTCTTATATGTCAGCATAACTGACCATTTTCCGTCAGTAATTTTATATATATTCACATATTGAGTGACTAAAAATAATTTACGACCCTAACTACACACCCCCCACCCCCCAAATATACAGTTTAAGTAATACGGATCGGATTTTCTTCATATTAGATTTCTACTATACATTTAAAACAGATTTACGAATAATCTAATTAAAAATAATATGCGACCCTTATTTTACAACTTCAACCCTTAACATACCCTTTACAGTCAAAATGCTCGGATTTCTTTCAAATTTGGTACTTAGTAGTAATTTTAACATATTTAACTTATCATTACTTAGTTAATTTAATTGAAATTAGGCTAGACCTACATTTTACAATTGTAACCCCTAATACCCCCCTCATAGTTATAATTGTCAGATTTATTTAAATGTTAGTATATAAACGAGAGAAGTACTGTGGAATCTCATTTCCAGCGAATTTTTTGAACACTATTCATGTATGCTAATTATTTTGCAGTGCCTAAACAAAATTCGCTATTAAAACCGTTCTTGCGAATTACGGGCAAAATAAACACGTCGTGCGTATTTTAATTAAAATTCTACATTAAATAAATATATTTCTGCATGAAAAATTGTCATTACTTTAAATTACCAGGTGCAAGTATTGACTTTCAAGCACACCCGCGGCGTTCCATAAAAATTACTTTATTTCATATACTACACCTCAGATGTATAGATTTTCCAGTTTAATGAAAATGGATTTTTTTCAGGGCAACCGCGCATCATAATAAATTTATTTTTAATATGTGTAATAAACCAACTGTAATGCAAATTGTTTTACATTAATATTTGAAGCTATTTACACCATAGAGCCAATTTGGAAATTATTAAAAATGCATTCCAAGTGGAAATGCACACGAACGAAATGAAATGAAATCGATTGAAATGTGCATGTAGCAGATCGTAATTTTCTATTTAAATTAAAATTAGTATATTATGTAAAATCGGGGCAAATGAATTGGAACAAGCTTAGCTTGATGTATGCCATGCTACACAGTTGAAATGATATTTATATGTAGTTGGGTAGAAAAGGGTGACAGAATGCTGTACAAACGTTGAGCTAATGAACAATTAGCAACAACCTGCTGGGGTAGCGATGAGGCACCGTCTGCTCCAAAGCTCGTCTATTTAATATTGCATTTCTCTCGAAAGCTCCTATTTTTCAGCTAAATAGTACTGATATCATCATCCGAAAGAGGTATTATCCTCTTGTTCTTAAAACCTCGTAAAAAGTTTATTTTTTTGTTGTGCTTTGATGGCCCATAATAATTTTTTTCCCAAAAGTGTGCTTTATTTCTACAGTGCGGATCTTAAAAATACATTACGGGCTGCTACCCCTAAGAGCATTAGTTTAATTATGTGCCATTATTATAATCACCCTATTAGTATGTTGGAATTTTGCAAAAGCTTGCAACAAATTGCTACTGTTATCGACCAAAATAGAACAAGGCTAAACTCGATTGATATCATAAATCTCAACCTCTAAATGTTTGCGTATTACGTTTTATTATGGAGGTAAATAATCAATATGCTACCCCATATTCGAAACATCATGTTTAAACAACAGCAATAAATATTGGAAATTTATTTACACCAGCGGCATTGATTAAAAGGTGCAATCATGAACTTAATTAATTAATTTTAAACGTTTAACTCAAAAAGTTTGTACGGTATTTATGCACTTTGTAGAATATTTTCTCTTTAAAATATTGAATATGTTTACGACAATTTTATGAGCTGCTTTATTACATCTTTACTCCAAATGATTTTTTTCCGCTAAAATATTAAAATTACACAAATGGAATTGAAATATACATCAAACGAAAACTAGTCAAAGCTCGAAGCGATATTTTTCAATGCATTTTATTAATTATAAAAGGAGAAAAATCGATAGAACATCGCAAATATTTATTTTATCTTACATAAAGACCTAAAAGCATGTCATATCGTATATCAAATCGCATGTCAATTTTTCAAAGGGCTTCTTGTCACTTGAATCGGGTTAGAAGGCCACAAACTGATTCTAGTGTTTATGAAGGAAGGAGCTTTTATAAAGCAATACATCACACTTGCTTAAAAGCATTTAAGGGAGTGACATTGAGGAGCTTTTAGTTAGTGAAATATTTGTCAAATTCATAAAGTTTTGTAATAATTAATGCTCATCAAAACGAAAATATTTATGCAATTAATGGCATTTCAGATATTGTGCGATTGAAATGCCAAATTTACATGATAAATTGTTTAATATAAGACAAAGATAATTCATTTTAGATTAAATTATACGGAAATTTTCTTCATTTATTCGATGCGCTTTCGAGATTACCGTCTATAGATCAAGTTGTCCCTGAACTTTTTAACTTTTCTTAACTGTGAAAACGGATGACCACAAAAGTTAAAGCTTTCCAGACTTGCTGAACAAGACAAGAAGGATCTCGAACAAACAAGGATGCACATTTTTCTTTTAAAATAATGTTCAACGTCTTCGCAGTGCACAAACATTACTTTTGCTTTGAATTAATGGTATATTAAGCCGAAATCTAGAGACAACTTTAACAATTTGACAATCCAATTAACTTGTCTCAAGATTACAACAAACTCCTTGCTCTGAACTGAAGAAGGCCAATTTACACAAAATGTTTCAGAATTAATTACTTTGTAGATTATTACTATTTTTCAGTAGCAAGAAAATTATAGTTTCAGTTGTTATGCTTTATGAAGCTCAATATTATTTGTTTTTCAGTTAAACGTGTTTTAATAATTACTAATGAATGTTATTGTTTCAGTCTATTCTCGGATCTTCGCAATTTGTCAGGAACAACTTTGATGAACCTGCTGGCAGCTCTTTTTATGACCCAACTCCTTTACGTCGTCGGCGTTGGAGGCGTTACAGTAAGTGACTTGAACTATCCGGATATTGTCCTGTTTTTATTTCGATAAAGTGTCCTTTTTATTGGCGTTAAATAAATATCTAGCAGAAGCAGGTATTTAATTTAGCACTTTGCAAATACTCTTCGTACGAAAGCAAATAACACTTTAATACGTCACATTTAATTTAAATAATTAATATTGAAACCCCAAACCATAATGTAATTAATTATCTCCGCAGGAATGACAACACATATTGCATGGACAATTGCTTGATTGCCAATTTGAAATTAGCATAAACAATATTGTTGCATTTGCAACCGCACACATTCAGTGCAAATTAAACAGCTCATTAACATTCAGATTTATTGTGCGCGATAGTTTTTATTTCCATCAGTGATTGATTGATGCTGAATTTTCAGCCAGAAATTAATGATCAACAAAAAGTAATCCAATCATTATTTTTCCACCAAACGAAGAAAACAAAAATGATTGAGTATTGCGTAGTCCAGACTCGCAAAAAGCAATTCCAAATAAATGTACATTTAACCTCTTCATCTGAATGTTGCGGCTTTTTAAGTGGTCGCAGATGATATAATAAAGATAGTAAAATGGGCCAAAGGTCGACCTATTTTCCGCGAAGAAAACCCTCTTGAGACACACACATTCATCAACCCTGACGTGTGAATTATAATCCCCACATGTTCGAGTATTTTCATGCATGGCAAGCTTAGCAGTGAAAAATTGACACTCATCTGGAGCTTTTATAAATTATCCGCATTGGGAAATTTGAGCGGGAATTTTTCGGAGGCTCCAGCTTTCTTTGAAAAGCTCTGTTGCATATATTTTCAAAAATTGGAACTAATTTATATTTTTCTAAATATTTTGGGACTCGAGCTTTTGCTGAAAAACTCGCTGCATCACTTGCCGCATAGAAGTGGAATTAACCCCTATAAAACACCCTTCCGTTGTTTGTCGCATAGATTCGAGTTTCTCAGAGTAAATGTATCATTCCTCGCAAATTCCGCAAAAATATTTGCTATAATTTAGTTTCCAACTCCAATATCACAAGGATCAAACTCGTACTTCGAAGCACATTCATTATATTGGATTAGGATGATGTACGAGTTACAAAGGTTAACTTTGAGTTAGGTATAGATTAGGTCAGATTCAAATCTCTCTGGAAACTCCACTAACTATTATTCCATTTGTTCAACGAGATGAAAGTGCAAAGCACAAGAAAAGTTTACTCTAATTTATGTATACGCTCGAAACAATTTGCTAGTATTTTAATGAGTGTGGTTTTATGGTTGTTGTGTATGAAATTTACAAAGACAATTTTATAAATTCAACTCTTTTATAAATTTGTTTCCAGTGGTTTCGGTCCAATCCATCTGGACCACATTATATTATTGATTTTCTGTTTAAGAAGTACTGGACCAAAAGAACGTGCCTTTGTTTTTATTGCAACGTTTGCTTTAATTTTCTATGCCCGGATTAGTATTGCTAAATCAAAAAAAGTATTCGGTAATAATATTAATACATGGTAAAAGCTCCAACCACTCAAAGGAATTTTCCTTTTAGTAGAAAGTGGATCATGCAACAGGCGAGGATTTTTCTGAATAGATTTTCATACAATCAAGAATGAGCTTTTTCAAAGCGCAATGCACATAGTTCTAACTTTAACAAAGCTTTAGCATATTTAAATAAAATAGAGCAATCGAAATTTCGCCACAAATGCGATCTTAGAAAATTGCATTCGATTAGTTGTGGAAGCTCAAAATGCAAATGTGTACCTACTAATTTATTAATAAATCAATTAAACCAATAGTTGAAACTGGAAATTCTTGCTGGAGCTTAAAGTGTTCTATTCGATTAGCAGTTTATCGTGACATTTCCAGTCATTTCCATCGGGAAAATCAAGTTTCAAAGCGAGCATCCACTCGCAAATTATTCCAGCATTAAGAGGAAAATTAACTTATTTATTGAAGATGTTCCACCTTATGTTAAAATTTCCTTAATGTAATTACGCATGCGTAAGGAATATCCCAATTGTAGTTGAGAATTATTTCGCTAGAGGCACATTTGGCGCGAAATTAAAATATTATATCGGCGGATAAATTGAGATTCAGGAGTTTAAATTAATTTAGTAAAGTTTGACTATTGTTTAGGATACAAATTCTCTTCTCATGTAATTAAAATTAAACCGAGCGAAACTTAAATTTGTTAAGAGAAAACCGCCTGATTTAGCAATTCTCATGGGAAAACAAGTAAACTTCTTTTCAAGCAAGTTAACTCATTAATTTTTCAACTATGTTTCATCGAGCTTGTCAACAAAATTTAAATTTTCCGCCGCACATAAAAATATATTTTAGCTCAAATTCGAATTGATTAATTGAATTTTCTTGTAGTGGGTGTTGAATGGTTTCCCATTTGAATACTACTTTGAGCTGCTACATAAAACAGATTCAAAGATATATATTGCGGATTTGGTTTTTTTTGTGAAGAATTAATCCGACCTATTCAAACGTAAAAATTCCCCACACGTTTACAGAGAAAGCGACAGCGCAATTTATATTAAGGTTCTTTATGTGTGGTTTTATTCAGTCCTTGATCCTTTGATTGTCCATCCGAACCATCAAAATGCTTGGATTATGATTATGCCCCATATAAATAAAGTCGAGTTGACTTAACGAGCGCCCATTGAAAATATTACTTATTTTTTATTGGCCGCTTATTAAATGTGTTTTTATTCCGAACGTAAAATAATCGGATTTTTATTGGCGTGTCGCGAAATTTTAATTAAACACCAAATTAATAAATAATTGCCAATTAAATTTTAATATGGTGTTTATTGGAAATTTATTTTTCATTATTGATGCTGTGAATATTATCAGCTTGATTAAATTTTGAAATATAATGTTTATTATTATGAAATAACAGGACAGTAAAAAATTCTGTTTAGGGCTTACAAAATAATCCATTTATATTAAAGTGTTTTTTTGTTTTATATTTCGCTAATATGTAAATGCAAACAATGATAAATATACTGGAGAAGCTTAAAAGAGCTTTTAATTAAGCTTAGTAGTACTGTTTTTATATTTCAGCAAAAAGCTCATTATACGGGGTGATCTATAAGTTTATTAAAAATGCACTTCTACTAATGAAGCGAATATCAAAATTGTGTCCACTCAAAATAATTCCCTTGAACACTTAATTCTTCTTCAGTGAATAAATTCACTTGGCGCATAACTAATTGACTTAACTAATGAATTTATTAAATGTCTTTGGATCAAAAGCACCCTTGATCACACACACATATAGAAGAGGGTAATAATAAATTGTGTGAAGCGATTCTTGGCAGATGCACGAACTGAATACGCGCCAGTAAAAACTTTTATGGGGCACGTGGAGAGTGGAGCAGCATAAAAGCTCTGGTGAAAATAACAAATGGCCTGAAAGCTTCCGGTTGCAAACTCTTTTTGGTGAAAGGCCGCTCGACCATCATCACCACCGAAGGAGCAACATTGCTAATTAAAAGTTTCGGTGTTGTACCTGGTTGACTTATTGAAGAAGCTTTTGCCTTCAAAAAATACAAACAAAGTCGCTGAACTTTCGCAGGATAATTTAATTTGCGGACTTGCGAAGCAAATTTAATAAACTTACATTGTAATAACAATGGTAACTTGATAAAGCCAAAAATAATAGGCTATGCTCGGTCAGAGCTTTTCGAAGGGTTCGATAAATTAGTTTTTTCGGCTCGATCTTGCAAATAATATAAATAAAATAACGCATGACGAATGGAAAGCATTTTTTGTGAAGCTTTCTTTTGCCAAACTCTACTTGGATAAGCTGTGAATGATTTATAAGATTGCCTTGAAAAGCTGCAGCAAAAATCAAAGACAGAAGCTCACTTAATTAAAAGCTTCTTAAAGTGCTGGTCGTTTGTGCTGAAAACTTTTATCATATATTTACGTTGAAATTTATGGCGGGTTTCAGTCGCACACTTTCACATGAATTAATTATTACCCGTTTTAAATAGTTTTTAATTTATAGAAGTATTTGCCCAAAACCGCAAAGCATATCATTAAAAAATTCAAATAGAAAACCCGCCGCCAAATTTCCAAACTGTCCAATTTTTATTAATTCCCATTTTCATGAAACCATTCTATTTTTTCAGGATTCAGAATTATGTATAGCATTGGCTTTTTCATTACAATATCTCCGCCTGTGTGTTTTTTGCTGGATGCTCGTAATGACCCATCATATGTACGTCCAATTCAGGTCAGGCCTGCATTTCATCCCTATTGTGGAGAATCAAATTGGCAAGAATTTTTTGTGGTAAGAATAAGTGCTTTATTTTCAATTTAGGTGGCATTTTTCTATACATATTTTGCGTGTAAAGTGGATCATCTGAAATAATAAACTCGTCACTGGAATGGTAGAAATTCTGCTGAATAATAAAACCGTTGACGGCTAGGATGGTTCTCGGGGGTGCAATTTTTGCGCTACTGAAATTTTTCTGTTCTACATCAAATAATTTATTTTGATAATCTGCACGTTAAACATTATTTTATAGCTAAAAAAATTGATAGTCAATATTATTTTGCGGCTAAATGAAATATGAAATTTACTGATGAAATACGTAATTAGCGTGGAATTAGTAAATAAACAATTACGGTGGGTTGCAATAATAATTCCATTCGGTTGCTAGTTTTCAAAATCAACAAATATTATCTAGCTTTGCATTGTACTGCAAACATCATCGTATATTTTATTCGATTTTAATCTGCAAATTGAACTGTCACACACAGTGTATCCTGTGCTATACTTTTTCAAATATTCATTTTTATCCTTGCCAACAATCTATGTGCGAACCACTTCAATCGGCATAAATATTAAATTCAATCACATTTTATTTCATTTTACCAAATGAAACTAATTTACGTTCGTTGCGAATTGAAACAGCAATTTTTTTCATCGATAAACGATATTTTGGTTGCGAATATAATTGAATTCGATCAAATTTTAATTATATTTTTATTGGATAGTTAAGTAGATTTATTAAAATTGAATAAAATTTGCGAAATTAATTTAATTTGTCCTGGAAAATTAATTTAATTGCAATTTAGATGGATAAACATTTTCGCGACAAACACAGCGAGTTAAATAAATCTTGTTAAACGGATTTAAATATATGGAATTTAATTAAAAGTGGTAATAAATTCAAAAATAAAACTTTTGTAGCTCAACTTACTGTTTAAATAAAAATAAATAGGATACTTAAATTTGCAAGTCTATTAGTATTCTTAAATTTAAATATCCTTAAGCGTATTTAAAGTGCGGGAAAACTTTATTTATTTTGACCTCCAAAGTAAAATTGACTGAAAAATATTCCAATATAAAACCGCAAGTAACTAATTAAATTTATGGTTTGATTAATAAGCTAAGTTGTTTTTATCCACATTGCGGGATATTACTCGGGTAAATATTTACTTTGTCCTAAATCATATTACATATCCACAATACTGTTCAAACATCCTGATACTGCAATTTGCAAGTTCATCATTATGGCAAACACAAATCCCAATCGAATAGTATCTAAATATCGGAGCAAAAAATTTAATTATTGAGCGAAATTGCTTATATTTTTTAAAATAAAAATATTGACTCTACTTTTAGAATCCTTATTGCATGATTGCTGATGTATAGAAAATCAAACATCGAAGGAAGACTATTTTTAGTTTCAATAACTACATTTCCTTTAGAAAGAAAAAATTGCACTCCTGAAAAAGAATTCGATTTCAGGTCGCTCGTAATTAAATTTCATATAAGCTAAGCTAATGATTCCCAAGGAAATAAAAGCTCCTGTAGATATTTAGAAATAAATAATTACAAATGTGGCGAGCCTGAATAGTACGGAATCAATAATATGAAATCTGTTTCAGTTATTCTTTATTCGGATGGGGTTTGCCATCGATTTTGCTTGGAGCCAGCATGTTCCTACAAAATCACGATAAGGCGGGCAAGCTCCTCGATACCGCAAGTCTAAAAGGACAAAATTGCTGGTAAGTAATTAGTTCCCGATTCGCTAAACCCAATCGCACGTTTTTTATCAGCCGCATGATTTAAGCCGATTAAAATATAGAGCGAAGAAAAAAAAGCTCCAATTTGGATCCGTTAAAAAGGATTACATGCGTATTTATTTACGAGGCTCGCGAATCGATTTGCAATTTAATTTGCATTTATTGTTTTCCACTGAGAATTAATTAGCGGATTTTACCTTGCAAAATGGAAAAGACTTTTTCTATTGAGTGAATGTATACTTAGAGTAAGAGTAATTAAATCGTTGTACAACAAGTTGAAACGGAAACTTTGTGTGGATGGTGAAAATTTCAATTGGAAATTGATTTTTAAAGGTATTTCTAATGAATAGCTGCAAATTATGCTTCACAACTGTTTTAATCAAACAATAATTCAAACTAATCGAATATTCGCACTTTAACTGCCACATGCAGAAATTTATTGTACTCATACATTATTCTGATAGACAGAAATATTTTTCTTATTGCCACGCAATTTTTGTAATTAATATATCGCGCGTTAATTAAAAAATGCGCTTGTTAGTTTTTTCCCTTTCTGTTAGGTAATAATATCCGCAAGCCTTTTTAAATTTCGCATGTTTGGCTATACACGTCGGTAAATAAAATTTTCCCGGTTCAAGTAAAATGTAACATTCGTTTATTTCAGAGCAATTTCAAAACTCAAATATTCCAACTAATTAACATTTTGCGGCCTTCTGTTTGCTTAATTCGGAAAAATTAAATTAGTTTGATGAGCAAAAGTTTTGTTTTATAGGTTTTTGGACAAAAACGCCTTCGTTTATGGTTTGGTCGCACCCAGTTGCCTTTTGGTAGCAATCACCCTCTATTATTTGGTGCGATCGGCCGTTTTGGCACGATACATTATCAACATGCAGCCCGATCGACGAGTACGTGAGAAGATGCGGCGCAAACAGACCCTGCAAATTCTCCTCTTTTTGAAGGTAAGACGACTCAAACAGAATCTTAAGTCATCCTGTAAACCACGTGTGGACGTGGCGGGAAATTTATTGCAGGATAAATTTAGTGCAGCATAAAAAAGAATTTTTTATCGCCTTCTTTTTAAAGTAGAAAATTAATTATCGTCCTTTAAAGACTGCTCAGTACATTAAGGATTCTCCTTAACTTAGCTGTAATGAATTAAATTTGTCAGGGATACTTTTTAATTTAGCATATTAATTCTGGATTGAAGTATAATGGTTGAAGCAATTTACAGCACTTTTACGTAAACCTATAAAAGTACAGATTGCTTTGAATAAAAAATTAGGACATTTACAACAGACTTTTTTAAGTACCCTCATTAAGTACAAGTTTGTATAATGAAAAAATGACGACTGAGCGAAAAGGCTAATTTTAATTTTGCATTCTTAAGGGATGCTAATAAAAATACTTTACGGCAATATTAAATCAAACTTTCTTCATTCAATAAGAAATATAATAGTGCACATTCTTAATGCGCTATTCGTAAATCAAAAGATATAAAAATGTAATTTATGACGAACTTATACAGACATAAAGTTTTAAGTTCTGAAACTTCGCATCTTGAAAATATTTTCTAAATTATTGCGAATGGTACATTCAAATATTGTCGACTGGTAAAAATGTAAAAATCAATTAAAAGTAGTCGCGAAATGCTTCAGGACAAAATCTTGATTGCATTTTTGAAGTGTTTCGTTTGGTAGAAAAATAGCATACACTTCCTTAATAAGACTATATAAAAATGCAGCGGAAATGTAATAAAGCAAAATTACTTTTACAATATTGCATTTTTAAGCAAAAGTCGCGTTTGCATTTAAATTTACGAAACGAACTTTTCAGGGAAAAAAGCTTCGGTGACCACTTATGAAATTACATCATTTTATTAATTCCGCGAAGGATAATATTAAAATGAAAACAAAATTGGCGTTAATAGAATGTTGAAAAAATTGTCGTACATCCTGAAGACTCGCACAAAAAATAGAATTCAATAAATCTTTATGTTATTTATATAAAGAAATATTTCGTAATACGAATATTTGTCCTCCTTCTGCGAGTTTCTTTTGAAATCCTGACAGAAAAGCAAATATCATTGGTGAAATTATCATCAAACTGTTACATATAAAGCAACAGCTGACACTTTTTCAATACTCAAACTTAATGTTGACAAGAACATGAAGGGCGAGCTTAATCGCAAAGAAACGACCCTTATCACGAAGCATTACATTTCGAAATGTGTCTGTGTTGCAGATTACCATGGTTCTGAGTTTGGTGCTAATCCTGAGCACCGTCTCGAGACTCACCAAATCTGAGACGGCCTGGATATCCTTTCACGTAGTTCAAGGACTACAAGGAATCCTGGTTGCTATTCTAGTCACCTGCAATTGCCAGGTGCTCAAATTGTACACACGGAATATTCGGTCACGTGCGTCGAGACAAATGAGCAGCTTTGCGAGCAAAAATATCGCAACCACTTCGTTGACGAAATCCACCAGTTTGCAAGTGCTAACTTGGGAGCCAGCTCCCGATTCGGTTTAGATTCGTTCTTTTGTATGTTAATTAAGTTGTTTGATGGAGCAGAAGTATCAAATATTTGTCGTGAAATTTATACTCGAATTATTGGGTACAATAGGCGAACTTAATCGCATTAAGCAGCTTGAATAAATAAATAACAATTTATGTTAACAATGGTGCGCTTGACGCAAATAGATAGTGTTCTTGGAGGCGGCTGTGTAAAGGAAGAGGCGCTTGCAGTCAATTAGGTGGCGGCATCTGGCCTCCTTTGCCGCCCCCTTTCTCTCTGTCCATCGCTTTTAAACTTCAACCCTCACATCGTTCATATAAAGCCAAAATTTGCTATCACTGGAATTTCAAACTTGAATTTTGCCGCCAAAGTTTCTTAACTAAATAAAATTCTTAGAAACGCTCTTTAACACCAGAAATGGATCAAATAATGATTTGGAGTATTTATTCAGTAAGTAACTTTTTAAATTATAATTTTAATTTAAGTTTCTCAGTTGTTTAAGAGAAATAAAACTTTCCTGGTGGCGAAATTGAACTTTTTTGTAAATGATACGGATTTAAAGTGGACGTGCTTTAATAAATCTCTCATATTAAGCCGAAAAATCTTGGGATCTTATATTTCACAGCGATATGTATACAAGAAAATTAAATTCAATTTTATTTTTAATGGCATTTATAAGAACTGGGATACCGTCCAGTATAGATTGAAGGAATCCCAACCCCCGATTGCAATTTCCAGGCTCTACGTGCAGGGATTTATATTATGTAGTAAAAATGGAGAGAGAATACGAATAAAATAAAGCGTTGCAAATCTGGACAAAAAGCTTTCGCCTCTAAGAGATAACGACTTTTCCAAATGCAACATTTCGGGAACCACGAGTTGATATTTTGCAACTATCGACAACTTTGATAATAATAATATGTAATATGAGTGCGTTTAAAATTACACCCTCTTATTGCAAAGTCTAGAACTTGATGGGAGGTGGAGATGTTGTACCGGAAAATTACTACCACCAATTTAGATTAACTTTACTAGTTCACAAGGGATTATTGCCACAGACTTTACGTCATGATAGAATTAATGGATCGCTTGATGACGAGAACACGTTTATAACATTATTGTCGTTCCATCTTCATTTTCCACTCATATACTGGACAATTTCAATTCCATTAGCCAAACAAACATTATTAATTAATAAAGCAAGTTATTTGAACTTCAAGTGTTAAGTGCAAGTGAGGTCAAAAAATTTGCAAAGTTAACTTAAAAAATTAACTGAATTATGTGTCTTGATTCAAGCTGCTGTACTAATTTTTTTAATTAACCAGACATAACACTAATTATGAAAGTTGGTTGTAGAAAGGGAACGTGACGTCTTGTAAATTATGCGAATACGTATTTGGCAAACCAAATGTTCACACAATAGTAGAAATTAAAATTTGCAATTCGAATGGCATGAAAATTTGAACTTCTTCTGCACAATTTGCGTGTTAACATTTCAACCCAATTCCCTGAGACAATTTCCTTTTTCCATTCGGTCAGAAATTGATAGTATGCAATTGGGAGCAATTTGGGAGGCTTTCCAGCAAATTTCTCCGTTCCTTTAAGATCATGAAAAATAACAAGCTTTCATTGGACAAATATATGATACTTTTTCCATCGCTTAGACTTGAATTCAATGTAACCATCAATCATTTTAGGAATGTAACAATAAAGGGCTTTTTACAGAGAAATTTAGAGCACCTTTGAGTTTATGTGGTATAAAATTAATTATTTTTGTAAAATAAAGTGTACATAATCCATTTGAATTGTACTATCAATACATACATATCTATAATCATTTTATTTCGTTTTAATTGAGATCCTTATCGACTACCCAGTTAATTAAAGCATGCATCAAAGTAACCGCATCATTTAATTAGCTGCAACGTCTTTGAAGCTGAAACAATCTACCATCATGCAAAGTTATTCCCAATTTCTTACCGCAACTTAACCACTTCTCTATAAACTTTAATTAAAATCTCATTTTATAGATTCGCGCTTTTTAAATAATTTAAAATTACCGCCTACGCAAACATGTTATTAAATTTAGTTTCTCTCTAATTTCCTTGATTAAAAACTAATTTGTTTTGGTAGCCAAAAGGTCAAATGTTTAGCTGCTAGCCTAGCACCACAAAACCACATTTGAACTGTTAAATCATAAAATAAGACACTAATCCCCCAAACGCATAGCCATAAAATATTCTCTCATTCCATACTCCTATAGTTATGTATCCAAGCCTTTAGGGAATTTTCCACGTAGTTCCATTATTTATTGAAGCTCGCTAAACTTTTCGAAACAAAAGTAGAACTTTAATTGCAATATATTATATTAGGTAAGTGGAGAATACGTTTCTTCAAGGAGTGCTCCATTGTTAGGTATGTTTTCTATCTAGTAATAATTATCCCAACTCAACGTTTCACTTATATTCTTGTAAGGTAAGTTAATCTACAAAATGCACTTTCAACGGATTAATTTTGGATTTACGAAGCGAAATTAAGCAACTTTGAATTTAATATTATAATTAGTAATATAAATTATTTATAGAGCGTAAGCTAGAATTGTAAGTTTATCGTTTAAAAACAAAATTGATCCTTACAAAATCCTGCAAACTTTTACCAGAGATTCCTGAACATATTAATTTCTTGCACAATTATTTGCACTATTTCCCACAAATCACCCTCAGGCAATATCATGTTATTGACTTAGTGTATCAGCACTATCATATTACCCTTAATTAATTACACCGCACGATAAACCTGCAGTAAGTATCTATTTTTTGTGCAATTTGTGTGGTTTCCTAAATCCTAAACCCAAGAGACCCTTTGATAAGATTTAGGTGCGACAAATAAGGGATGCTTGTAATTATTTGCTTCACTTCATCAATCAATGGATTGACACCAAGCCTGCAACTATGGAAGCGCGAAGAATCAATAAACTGTTTAATTTCAATTTAATTAAAGCGGTCGGTGCTTTAAAAAGCAATGAATAATTCCGAAACTGAAATAGTTTAATGTACTGTCCACTAGCTAGATCAAAGAACATGGAAATCCTGGAATGGAAAACAATGTGCTTTGTACTTCAAAGTTTATGTTTATGCATAGAAATTTGTCATACAGCTCGTTTTTCACTGCATACTTTGTCAATTCGATTGAAGTATACTTAAATGAATTGGAGCTAAGCTAATATGTTAACAATAAAAGTGTAGATGACGATTTTGAGTTTGCTCCGACCGAAAGAAATGCAATAAGTCTCGTTTCGAATTTTCGATAGGTCTATAAAGGTAAAAGTATTTCTTTCTAGTCATCTCGCATTCCCACTTGCCATTAAAGCAGGAAAAAGAGGAGAAGAGGAAAAAGTTGTGCACTTTCCTTAAAAGCCTGGCTGGCATTATTGGAGAGAAAGAAACTTCTCTGTGTCAGAAGAAAAACATGAATGAGGAACGACATGTAAATTAAACGCAAAGGGAAAATGTTGGTTCTTAGCGAAAATGTAGCCATAGACAGAAAGAAAATTAAATATCCGTGACATGGAAGGTGAATTTCCGCCACAATTCGATAAAAGCCAATATACAATATATTGCTTCGAAGAATGAAAAGTGGGTATCGAATAAGCAAAAGAATACTTCCACGAATTCACCTTCGAGCCTTTTACCTCAACTTAGATACACTTTTTTCGTATTGCAATATCAAACTCATATATTCATTAATATTTAATTTAAAAATTCTGGGAATGTTGTGAAGCTGACAAACTTGAATATATCTGCCGAAACGAATGCGAGTTTTCAGCTGCGAGCGTCGCAGGACAAATTAGAAAACGTTTAGGAAAATTCTTGAATACGTGCTCCAGAAAAGATTACACTTTATGTTACCTATATCAGCATAAATTCTAAAAGAAACTCATTTATTTAAAAAAATATGCTATGATGATGAAAGTATATCTTTTAACAAGCGCGAGCGATATTCCTGCGAAATTTTATTATCTGCTTGGATAAATTTATCTTGATGCGGGCATAATTTTAAACGGAGTTTTACGAATTTGAAAATAACGATGCAATTCAAACAGTATTCTAGCGTAATAACATTTGCAATCATAAATCAGGTGCAATAAATGTTAATTGCGGGCTAATTAATTTGATCGACCAAAAATTTTCAATACAATCAAATTTAATGTCCCCAGATAAAGAAATGTTCTACTCACATTGTTTGAACCCATTTTTGCTAATTATATCGCACTATTTCACTAATTACACTTTAATTTATTTAAATAATTATAAACTTGACGGTAGGCAACCATTTTTGTACTAAAAATGGCTGCCGACAGTGAGGATTTTATTTCTTCTATTGGCAACACTGAATCTGTCAGTAAAGAAAACATAACCTCAAAAAACCATGTCCAAATGTTTTGTTTTTGTGCGATAACTTAATTTCTACAATATAATGGATGATTTCACGTGCCCAAGATGCAGAACATCGAAATTCCAAAACCCGTCGCTGAAAATGCTGGTAAACGTCTGCGGACATGGATTATGCGAAAGTTGCGTTGAACTTCTATTTTTGAAAGGTAACTACATCAAAACTACCCTTAAAACCCCCATTTAAATGAACCCTTATTGTTCCAGGCTCAGGATCATGTCCAGAATGCCGCATTCCCCTCAGACGTGGCAATTTCCGCGTGCAACTATTCGAAGATCCAGGAGTCGAAAAAGAAGTCGACATCCGCAAACGCGTCCTTAAAGACTTCAACAAAAAGGAAGAAGATTTCAACAGCTTGAAAGAATTCAACGATTACCTCGAAGAAGTCGAAACCATCATCTACAACCTCTGCAACGACATCGAAGTGGTCGAGACCAACAAACGCATCGAGCAATACAAACGCGAGAACAAAGATCTTATAATGAAGAATAAAGGCAAGCTTGGCAAAGAAGAATACGAGCTGGAAGAAATGCTGGAGATCGAGAAGCACATCCAAGAAGCGCGCAAGCAGGAACTCAAACAAGAAGAAGTCGAAGCCAAGAAGAAAAAGATCCGCGAAAAAGAAGCGCTAATCGATGAGCTAATGTTTTCGAACGCAAACGCAGCGAACATCGTCGAAACGTTTGCACAACAGGCCAAAGAAGCGAAGGAAGAAGCGGCTAAAGTGGCGCCAGTCAAAGTCGCGCAGTTTTCGACTGGTATTAAGTTCGGGCGGCAAAATCAGTCGACTTTCTTGCCCGTTCCCATGGATGAAGGTCCGATGTATACGTATAAACCTTGCGTGTTGACGACGGAAGGGCCCGAGCCTCCGAATGCAGCCGAACTGGTCGAAAAGGGATATATTAGTCATGTTCGGAGCGAGTCGGAGCAAGAACGCGCCGGTGGATTCAAATCGAACATTGCTTGTATGCGAGCTTTGCAGGATGCTTTGATGGGGTTGTATTATAGTAAGAAGACGACTGTAGTTTAGGATGTTGCGAGTATATTTTTAAATTATTTTCTATAGAATTAGTTTGTTAAGTTGTTCCCTTTTCCGTACGGTGGCGATATAGAAAGTCAAATATAGCTTAGTATAATGTATATTGAATACTATAAATTAGTTTCTACATGAATAGTACTTGTATTTGATACCTAAATCTAATTAAGTGCTGTAGAAGTTAATAGCGCAACACCGCGCTCATAAAAGCTATGCGCATCCTGGCCAGGTGCAATATTCAAATCCACTGTGTAAAGCAGCTCAGTACGAGTCGAATTCAAATAAATCGGAAGCGACAGCTTCGATCCAGACACTTTTTCTTCGCCCACAACTCGCACCCATCGCAACAAAGTAATCGGCAATTCCAACATAATACTCGATGTCAATAGTAGCTGGTTGTTCTTGCACTGTGCGCCTTGCAATTTCATTCCTACAAACGAAAATTAATACCAGCGCTAATTAGAAAATAAAAAACTCACCAATAACCGCAAAGCAATCGCTCGGAATCGTATTCTTATCACTCAAATCCGTAATCGTAACATCCAAATGCAGCTCCTCCAACGGCCAACTATTCGCTTGAGCGACACACTGCCTGGTCGCTGTAATATACGCCTCGGAATTCAGCAAACCACCCATCCAAACCGGGAAACTCTGCAACTCCTTCGCGCCAGCCGACGAAACAACTTGCGACACTTTCTGCAACTGCTTGACCCTCTGGCTGAAGTCCGTAATCCATTGAATCACCGTACAGCCTTTCGGCACGGTGTACCGATGCCAATTATCCGGAATAATCCCTCGCACCAACTCGCTCAACATCGTGCGATGATAATTCGTCTGCTTCTTATCACCCTGACAAATCAAAAGCACATCGTTCAAATCGTGCACGACATCCGTCAACAATTTCGAAGCCGAATTGACTTCCCGCTCAAAGTAGCGATACAACGGATCCTTGATATTCTCCACTGTACGCTTGAGCGTCTGCAACGACTTGGGCAAAAGCTGCAACCAAGTCAGCGCCGAATTATGCAACGTCTTCATCCACGACGGGCGACCATCAATTTCGGCCAACTCAGTCGGCAGTGCTTCATCCATTGAATAGGCCAACTCATCGTCGTCTTCCAATTGCTGCATCTTCAACAACTTCCCGATCAAATCAGTGCATCGCGTCGTCAAAAGCACCTTCTCCGCATTATTCGGCAATCCTAACCAGGCCGGCGTTTGCCGATCGGCCAAACTTTCAATCCACTTCAGGAAATGATCGCGTCTAGTACCATCCGGCATCGTAATATGCCGATTGCCGCCCGGTCCGTTATCAATATTCGCCACCAATGCGAAATCGCCTTCGAAACTCTTCGGCGTAAACAGCTTATTCAAAAAGGAATGCAGCAAGCGCTGATCGAAATCGTTGTCAATCTTGCCACCATAAATAGATTGCGACAGCAAAGTGACCAACGCGTCCCATGGCACTTTCTCCGGCGGTAAATTAGTGCGACCCATCGCCGTAGCATCGATCCAAGTGTCCAAAGTGTCGCAAGCGACCCGCAAATCGGACTCGCTGAACTCGTAATGCTTGGCCCAACCTAGTGGTACATATCGCAAGCGTTCTTGTACGATTGCATGGAACCAGGCGAGTAGGAAGTAGAGTCGCGCACGTTCGCTTGGCGCTTTCATCATGCGATTTGGTGGTACAGTGCTGAATGTACGCAACAGATTAGCGCGGATGCCTGGTGGGGGTTCGAATACGAAGATTCGGCCTGCCCGCAGTAGATTTACTGGTAGTTTCGGGTTGATTTCCATCGTGAGGAACAGGCGGAAGCCTGCGTGGGGTTGTAAGGAGTGGAGCTTCTTTTCTAGTTGGACCAACCATTGAGGGGCCAAGTGGACGTTCTTCAGCATAACCCATCTAAACAAAAATTAGTTAAATAATTCCGAAAACTAATTAAGAATCGAATAGTCACCTTCCGGATTTGCAAGCCATATTAATAGCGCGCTCAGCTTGATTGAACCCTTCAGCCGAACCAATCGCAATGCTAGAAATCTGCTTGTTCAACTCGGTGGCTAAATCATCAACTCGACTTGAAGCGTCAAAACCGGGCACGGAGCATAATAGCGCCGGTACATTCGAACGGATCTCCTTATCAACGCACGCCGCCAAATCCAATTCCTTCTCAGCGCTTGGCATAAAGTCAATTCCGAGCACTGCTGCCACATAAAGCGAAGCGGCTGCTATAACTCGATCGGGTCTGAAAGCTTGGATCACCAAAAGCTGGTACATGGAAGTACCAATCGGACTGAGTTGCTTCTCTTCGATCCACAATCTTGGTACACATTGCTCCGGCGCGCTTTGCTGCAACCACGCTCCGAATTCCGGCATTTCGCGGATTTTTTCGGACAGTTTTTTGAAGGCTGGCAATCTATAATTATATTGAATTAATATTAGAAGTTGTCGATTAAAGATAAACTCACTTTGAGGATAAGCGCAGCATCGCCTCCTGTTGGTCGCTATTCAAACCATCCAAGTCCAACGGCGCGTTATTCTGCAAAACGCCTTCCTTACCACGCAGGAAGAAGTTAAACTCCTGATCCAGGTTCAATTCGCTTGGAACACCTTTCAAATGGATGCGACAAAGAAGAATTGCGAAAGTCAATCGGTCATTATGCAACATTCCACGCGCCACTCGTTCATAGCAAACCTAAAACTACAGTTTTACCAATTTTACTTAAACTACTGAAGAAGTTCTTACCGAAAACAAATCAGTGGTGATAATATTAAGCCTGGCTTGATGATCCGTGATGCCATCCAACTTCGAATTACTCAACAAAACGCTACTAAACATATCCAAGAACATCTTCAACGAGTACTGGTACAAGAAATGCACTTGATTCAAGCTATCCATCGTAAAGTAGGTGTTACTGCAAGCTTGCGACAGCGGCAAATACTGCTGCGACACACTATCGATCTCCGAAATAACTTTATCCGTCTCCTCCACCTTCTGCCCAATTTCTGCGGCCTCGCGCTTCAACGTCTCCAACGTCGTAATCACACTATCATCATCCAAAATCTTCCCTTTCGCATCATTCAACGCTTGCAACAGCGATTTCTCCAACTGCCTCAATCGCAAATGGAACTCGCCTTGCAACTTCAACAAATCGGACCGCTTCGTATCAATATCCGGCCGTTCGGCCTTCAACACTTGATTTAAACATTGACTCTGCAACGAGCTGCGAGTCACTGTAAAGTTGACGAAAGTCACCCTGGAGCAAATATCCGGCGGGAACTCAACTGTCGGATCTCTGGTTGAGAGGAAAATCACAAAGGACGGCGACAAATCGATATCCTGATCGCCAAGCGTGATCAAAACGCGACCACCAGTTCGCCGCAGTTCGCGATTCAGCACCGGATTCAAAATCGGATCGTAGTTCTCCACATCTTGCACCAACAAGGGATTACCAAACCGCAGCGCCGACTCCAGGTTCTTACGGAAGGAGTCGTCCAAGAAGCTGGTCTTCGTAATTTTCTTATCCTTGAACTCGTTCATGATGTACTCGGTCGCTTGACCAGACGGATCGATGACCAACGGATAGCGATTGAATCGCTTCAACATGATCGCATTCTCCGTGCACAAATCGTCCGACGGTAGCGCGTTCTCTTGCCATCTCAATCGCTCGTCCGGATTCGATAGATATTCGGTCCGAGCGATATCCATGCGATATTGAATAGCGGCTTGCGTTAAATGCTGGCACCAAGTGGTGAACAAATTCTGCCGGTAATGCTGATCAAAGTAGCCGCCATACGCGATAAACGCCGCCGATAGAAGCACATCGCCGATGATCGTCGACATCTGCGAGCGGAACGTCTCACTAGTCGCCTCCCATCGCTCCCGTTCAATAACCAACGACTTCAACAGTGCAATGGATCGATCGACTTTTCCTTGCACGTTTTCCAAGTCGGTTTTGATCGCTTGGGCTTGCGCGATTAATTGCGCGTACTCTTCCTTGTAGGAAGCGATACTTTGCTCCAACTGGCTGATCAAGTTCTTCATTTCATCGCCACGCACTTTATTCGTCTCCGCTTGGCGTTCGAGTGAGTTTAATTCTTCGCGGAGCGGTTCGACTTTCTTCAACATATCAGCGTACAGGATTTGAGCCATTGCCCACTTCACTAGCGGCCCGCAAGCGTTACTTGCATGGTTCACCTTTTCGAAATTGTAATCGGGGTTGTTCAAATAGCGGCTCCGCATTTTATCGCGTACATCGTCACTAATTTGATAAATAAATTAATTAATTGCCGCAACTATGCAACTTGTCATACACATAATTGAATTACATGTATGACAAGTTGCCTATCAACTGGCGTAAAGTAATAAAAGCTCAGTACAAATGCAATTAGAGAAGGATCTAAAGGAGAAATCAATAAACATAGCCATGCATACCTAATGTCTTCGGTACTGAAATTGCTGACAATTGTATTGATGAAGTTATCACGCATGATGACGGCCCGAATCGACTTCCAATCGTTTGCATTTTCGCCGAGCAACAAGCAAATCGATTCTAAAGCCAACTTTACAATGGCTGGTGGATTTGACATTGTACGGATTTCGACCAACTGGGTCTTTTTGATCGACTTAACGGCTGTGCACAGAAAAAAAAAGGAAAATAACCGCAAGTTCAAAATCATAAGAGAAAAAAAACCACTAAACCAATCAGTCAACCTTCCGATTGACTAATTGTACTAAACTAAAACTAGCAACAATCATTATCGATAAACATGCTCCATAATATATTGCGTTTTGGTAACAGGCAACATTGAGGTCGTGTTTTTGAGGCGAGAACGCTTACGTTAATTTATCACTGCTAAAGTTGACAATAGTCGCAATGAAGTTCTCCCGCATAATAACGGACCGAATCGAACGCCAGTCGTTCGCATTCTCATGGAGCAACAGACAAACTGACTCCAATGCCATTTTAACGCTATTTGGAGGATTCGCCATTGAGCGCACCTCAACCAAATGCTGCTTCTTAATTGACTTAACCGCTAATAATTCAACACTTAACTAATAACCATCAAGAAAAAAGCGAAAAACTTACCAACTTGTGCGTCGAACACGGCCGGTTCCACTTGCGCCAAATCGGCCACCACCTCCTTCCGCTTCTCCTCAATATGCACAGTTTGCTCAGCCAATTGCTGCTGAATCTCCTGACTCTGCACCTTCTTCTTCTCCGCCTCCTGCTGATCCTTGACCATTTGCTTCAACTTCGCATTGGCCGCTTCATTCTTCGCTTGCAACTCCTGCGATTTGACCGCTAAACTCTTCTGCATTTCTTCGACTTGCTCCACAGTTTCCGCGATCTTACTCAAACCCACATTCAAATGCAATTGCTGTTCCTCCAAATCGGACCGTTTCTCATTATGCAACTTGACGAAATGATGAATGAAATCGAGATAATGTCGCGGCGTAATCGCCATTGTACGACCACCGCGTTTTGCCAGTCTAGCATTCGCTTTGTGCAGCGTTTGATGGACGTAAACGCAAGCGTTAATCACGGCTTCGCGATGCATCACCGTGCTAGAGATCAAGGAGCAAACGGCTGGGAAGAAATCAGGCGCTTTCCAACTAGTGCGATCCAAGTCCAAGCGATTAGTGAACTCTTTGCCCACTTGGAACAACGCGCCATCCGACCAATCGCCGAACCAATTCAAGACGCAGCGATTAAACAAGGCGGGCGACGTCGCCGCGCGATCTTTCAATCCGTCCGTCGACGGATTCATCGTGAAGACCACATGCAAATTGCGCATCACTTGCTGAGTGAACCACTTGTAAAGCTCATCGTTCGAATCCAGCATTAAACCTTCACGCTGCGCGCCTTCCTTGCATTGCGTCATCAACGTAGTATACTCATCGCCTTCGAACAATCCAGGCACTTCGCCATTCGCCAAAAGCGTGTTCATCCGCTCCAAGAAACTCGAATCCAACATATTACTCTCATCAAGAATGAATGCGATCTTCTCATCTTTGCAACCGCTGCGACGCAACACTAACCGCAAATCCTCATCGAAATCTTCAGCCGTATATTTGTTATGCACCTTAATCTGGAAGATGGACAGCCCGTTCATCCAGGCGACGAAGCGCGACAGCGTTGTCTTACCCGCGCCCGACACACCAATCAACAGCAAATGTCCTTGCGGCTGCCGGAAAATCCGATCGATCCTCAAAACGTGATCCAGCACTTCATCAAACAGCACCAAAGGCACATCCAGCTCCTCCTCATAGAACACCTTCAGTCTAGCTTTAACGTATTCGCGCAACTGCTCCCGCTCCACCGGAACGTAATCCTTCGACAACCAATTGCTGTACAAAATCGGCCGCTCCAGCGCTTTCTCGCAATTGGCTGACGGGAAATGCTTCAAAGCTACCGCGTCAATATTCTCATTAGTCCAGCGACGTTCCGTATCTTCAACTAACCGATCCTGGAACAAACGGAGCGCTTCATGCGCCCACAATCGCACCAATCCCTCAACCGGAAGAATATCGAGCGGTCGGATTGCTTCGCAAATACCGCGCACCCATCGCGTCATTTCACGCGGCGAATACACGTAATGCGGCTGCATGTCTTGCGTGAAGCGATCTTGCGACGCCAAATAAAATTCGACCATCGCATTGGTCAATGGTTCGGCGTATCCGCGGAGCGCTGGCGTTAAACGCAACATCGCGCGCGTAAACGTGCCATAGATCTGTTTCAAGGACGTCTCGCCGGGGTAATCGACGTAGATCACGGGAACGTGTCGCAAGAAGCGATGCGAAAGCGGTTTACGGCCCGGATCCGTCGGCGGATTACAAGCGCCCACGAATTGGATGCGTTCCAAAGCCACCCAGCTTTGATCGGACGCGCGATAGAAGCCTTTCTGCTCGACTATTTGACGGAGGAACATTATCACACGTTGAGTGCCGTAGTTGTCCATATCGGGCAAGTTAATTTCATCGCAGAAGAGAACCAACCATTTGCCTAGTTGGATTGGCGCCAGTACTACGCCGTTTGGTGTCTTGCGGTACTCGCAGTAGTGATCAAAGGTTTTCAGTAAGAGTTCGGGCGTGGTGGCGGATGAGAAGTTAAGACCTACCACTTCCATGTCGGGTAGGGCGCGCAATGCAGAGAAGAGCGTCATTGTTTTACCGGAACCAGGCGGGCCGCAAAGTACTATAATATTAATTTGAAGTTAAAAATTGTTGGGGTTGAGTGGGGGAAAAGCTTACCAAGCGGTTTGTGTTCCGCTAACCAAGTGTATAAAAGCGACTCATGCCTAACGGTGTCCAAAGTGGGTACTACTATATCGGGCGAGGCGACTTTGTGAGTTTCGACTTCGATTTGTGGTACCTTATTGGACCACGGTGACCATTCACCGTCGATATTCACTTCGTAATCGATAATTGGGGTGCTATTATTACTGGGCGGTAAAGTAACTGTGGCCACTGATCGTATAAAGTCGCCCAAATCGGAGCGCACTTTCAATTTAGCATCGCCCGCAAAACTCCAAAGTAGCGAGTAGACTAAACATTTGGGGATGTAGCGCTCGAGCGATTCGCTCGACAGTGGAAAGTCGGAGTGGCTGTGATTGTACATCAGCACGTTCCTTCATTGAATAAAAAAAATGTTTTCCCTCAAGACAAAAATTAAACTAAATTAAAATCACTTACCGAACCGATTGATTGATCATGGAAAACAACGAACTCAACGCCCGCAATCGCGTGAAATCCATAATATGCTCCTGCTCCATCGCATGCTCCAAACAGCGAATCACCAAACCGTCCGGCGCCAAAAACGGCTGCAACAAATTAGCAACATCCACTTGAATTTGCATAGTTGGCGACAACAAATCCTCCTTATTCTCCGATTTCTGCTTAGCAAAGCTGTCATCATCGCCCTCTTCCAGCGGAATGCTCTTCAAACGCAACATAAAGTTCTCGAAGATCATCTCCGTCGATAGTACGTCTTCCGAGAACCAAACCATCCCGCAACGCGACACCGTCGCCAACGTCGCATACTTCAAATCCTGCACTTCGAACATAACGCGCACGTTCGGCGGCAAAGACAATCGTTCGCCATTCGGCAAAGTCAGCAATTTATTATCATCGAGGACGGAATTCAAATTTTCAACCCATTCGGGATCGACATCACCATCGAAGATAATCCATTGTCGCTTGTTAATTTCCCCGCGGACGTTATCGATGATTTTGCGGAGGATGTGCGTGAACAGACCGTCCGTCCATTCGCGAGTGTTCGGATCGAGCACTCCGTACAAGGCTTCCTTACTGATCGCTTTCGGATCGATTACATGCGCTACACCTTCCGTGCCTTCGAAACGCTCCAAAGCGCGGAGCAATACGCGCCATGCGGTACTTTTACCAGAACCGCTGGGACCCACCATCATTAAACCGTGATTCAAGTTCGAAATTTGGTACAATTGTAGTACCTATCGGAAAATATATCGTTTCAAAATTTAAACAAATAAATTAAACACAAAAGCTAGTGCAAACTTTTTACAAACAAATAAATGAATGAACCCTGATAATGTTTACCTTTGCAACCCAGGTATCGCCTCCCGGCTAATTAAAGCAGCATGAAATTAAATGTGTGCAATAAAACAGTCACAAAAAAATCGAAATAAAATCCTACCTTCTCCATCCAAGCCGATCCCGTCTCATCGCCTTCGCCACAAACCAAATACTCTTCAGCGCACACTTTACGAATCTCATCCTTCAACCCCTTCATCTCCGCGCGCGTGTACTGCACATTCGGGAACACATCGTTCAACAAACTGAACAACAACGGAATATCTTCAGCCACCAATTTCGGTACCATCGTCTCGCAAACCGATTGAATCAAAATCTCCTGCTCGGGCAGATTCTCCGCAATACTAGCCTCATCGATATTCGTCTCACCGCGTTGCGTCATGCCTTCTTTGATGCGTTGGATGCGATCGCGCTTAACATTACCGGCCGATATAAGTACGGATTTCAACGCGCGCAAACCGAAATCGTAATGCGATTGGTTGGACAGTTGTTCGTCGCACAGCTTGAAGAACGGCACGATTTTGCAAGCCAATTTCTCAGCCGTGCGGAAACCTTGCGAGAAAAGCATGACTTCGGCGATTAGCTGGCGATCGGGCGTCGTCATCGCAAGCGAACGGAAGAGTTTCTTCAAGTTATCTGGCAGATTGGAGCGACCAGCGTAGCCTGGATTCATTGTGATGAAGATTGCCATGTCTGGTGAGACACGTACTTGTTTTCCCACCAGCTCAACACTTATACCTTAAATAAAATTGCCGCTATAAATTTAAATAAATTATTTTTAGTAATAAAGTACTTTTAACTTGAGCGCCTTCACTGCTCGCTTCCTTCTGCGACTTGAGCGCCTCTTGAATCGTCTGCACTTGTTGCGAAACGGCCGACAACATTCGCTCCTCCAATCGATTGAACTCATCGAAACAACCCCAAGCGCCCACTTGACAAAGACCGACGAAAATTCGACCCATTGCTTGGAAATCGAACGTCTCATCGCAATTGAACACAAGGACAAATCGACCCAATTGGTTGCCGAGGGCTTTAACCGACTCGGTTTTTCCGGTACCAGCAGGTCCTAATAAATTACCAAACAATTAGAAACCATAAAATCAAAGGTGGATCAAAAAGTAAACACAACCAACAATACACCAAATTTAATTCTAAGTAAATTTGGTGTATTGCTGGTTGCGTTTACTTTCTGATCCACCCTTAAAGCGAATTTCGGACATACCGAAAGGCGATCCACCCAATCGAGCTTCCAAAGCTTGAGTCATAGTCAAATAACAGCGATCGGTGAGTGGCGTTTGCACCAAACGGTCTTGCACGCCCAAATACTCGAACCCATAATAAAATCGCGCATTCGCCATATGAATAGTCAACTGCTTCAACACTTCCGTTTGTCTCGGATCGAAATAAAATCGCATCTCACTCAACCATTCAAACGCTTTACTGCTACAAACTCCATTCGCAATCAATCGCCGCGTAACCGTGCGCTTATGCACAAACTCATTGATCAAATGCTCCAACTTCTTCCTACGCAATTGCGGTTGCTCTTGCAACACCGAATCCGCCAGCACATTCAAAGTGCTCTCGACCTGCTGCAACACCTTCTCCAAAACGCCTTTCTGTGGGTCGCCGTTCATCTTCTGCAAAGCCGCCTCCACATCTTCGCTCCACAGGATCTGAGCGGCAAGCACGACGATTTGCGCTTGGTACTTATCCACCCATTGCATGTACAACTTCGAATCGATTCCGTCCTTGAACTGTTTGATATCCTGCACGGCATCGGCGAGACTCGACGCCAAAGTCACCCGCATCTCACTCTCGACCATCGACAGCCACTCGTTGATCTTCGGATGTTCCGTCGTGGAAACCGCTTTGCGGAACACCACTTCTTCACCTTCACGCGATGCGATTCCAGTAATAACTGTGTTGTCTTCGTTCAGCAAAATCGAAGCGACTCCTGCAAACATTTTCTTGAAATGCTTCTGCAGGCGGGCAATGTTCTTGCTATTGCCGATGATTTCGAGGAGATCTTCATCACCAACGAAGTAGAATCGCGGGAAAGATGTACGTTCCCTTTCCAGGTATTCACCAAGCGCCTTTTGGATTTTGCCCAATAAATCGGCGAGACGTTCAAGGGCTCTTTGCACCCCTGGGATGTTCAACACGTCCATCACCATCGGCGATTTGCTGACTTTCTTCATTAGCCCCAAGAATTCCGAACTGATGCTTTGAAAACGCGAAGTCTCGACGGGTAGCAGTACCTTAATATCGGCACTGCCCGAAAATATCCCTTCCAAGTAAACCCAGCGCCTTTGCACATCGATCCAAACATCGAACAAGGCGTTGATGCGATTCAGCTTCTCTTCCCAAGTGAGTGTCTCCTCTTCAAACACTTTATAGTACGGCGACAACTTCATCGCGGCCACCGAATTGATATTCTCCTTGACTTTATTGAACAGCTCATCCCAACCGCGGATAATCTTGCACTTGTTCTGATAATTAATCAAATCCAACTCGTACGTTTGCCACGTTTCGCGCACTTGCTTCAAGAACTCCTCGAGCGCCATCTCGCCCTGCGCCACCAAAATGATATCCTTAACAACCGACTCGTTCTTCTGCAAATTGACGTCCCAAACTTGCCCCAAAGTCAAATCGGACAGCACCCAATTCACCCTTAACTGCTTCATCAGATACTTCCAATGTCGCTCCTTCAACGCGTCCGACTTCAACTCAACAATCATCATATTGACCTTCGTATACGTCTGCAACGTCTTCTTCACATACTCGTACGAAGCATACTGGCGCAACCTGGCGGGCAATTCCTTCAATTGCGCCGACATCGCATCGAGTTGCTGGCGCAACTTGCGCGGCTGCACCGACAACCACGGTTTCTCCCTGGTTTCATCGATCTGCGTCCAAATGCGCGACAGCTCGGACCAAACGCCACGCAAATCCTGCAACTCTTCATACACGACTTGCATGCGATCTTCACTCGTACCAATACCGCCCGGTTCTTGCAACTCGAGCGCTTCCTTCGCCTTCGCCACATTATCGCGCTCCTCTTTCAACCGCGCAAACTTGCTCTCAAACAGCTGCAGCTGCGACAACGCCTCATCCGGTCGCAAATGACCTTCAACCGGCTTACTGCGCTCCCAATCGCCGAGGAAATCATTCGTACGACTTTCAACCGCTTTGTCTTCCGACACGATTTTCTGCTGTAATGTAGCGACCTGCGATTGAATCGAACTATCCTTGCGCTTGATGATTTCATTGAACGCGCCCCATTCGCCTTCAAGGTTCTCGACATGCAACCAAGCCGTTGGGAACTGGAACCGCTGCCGTTCGAGGATTCGCTGACCTTCGCGATACACTTCCACCTGTTTCTCCCAGGCTTTCATGCTGCGCTTTAGCTGCTGGACGTACGTGATGAAGCTGACCGCATCGGACGTACTCGCCGCTTCAATGCTTTGCAGCTCCAAATCGGATCGCGACTTGGAAACGTTCGTGTGGAAGGTTGCCATCTCGTTACCGAGCAACGAGCCGAATTTGCTGAGCGTTTCCTTGTGCCACGAGTCGTATTTAAGCGACACTTTACTTTGGACCTTCGCAAAGTCGATGACGACTGGTCCGAACTCGCGACGCGTGTCCGACGTGTCGAAAGTCGTACGAGTTTTCTTGATATCGTTCAAGCATTCCATCCATTTGCTGATGTCTTCGCCTAAGCTGCCGTACAAATTGTCCGCTTGCAGATCCCACAACGATTGGTAAGTCAACCATTCGTTCACATACTCTTGCACTTGCTTAACTTTCCCGGAAATCGCGCTGTAGGCGTTATTCAACGGATCGGGACCTGCGGGAAGTTTCGTCAAAATTTTCCGGTAGGTTTCAACGACGGGTTTATCGACGCCGACTTGATAGCGACTGCTTTGCAAACGTTGCTGCGACGTGACAATCGCCTGCCAGGCGAACAATTGCTGCATAATCTGGAAGCGCGCTTCCTCGATGCTCGGATACAAATACATGGTTTGATTGGTGATGCGCACTTCGTGGATCACCGTTTTAATGTGTGGATCGCCACCCAGTTTGTGTGTGGGCTGCGTTGGAGCGTCAGTATCCATACTGTGATCGATCTCTTTTTTCTGGCCGTTCAATGAGTCGGTCCACGCTTCAATTCCAGCTTGTAGACGACGCGCTAAATTCTTCTCGACTTCCTCGTCCAATCTGGTCACCCAGATGTGCAAGTTGGAATATTGCTTCAACGATAGATCGTCAACTGCGTGCTGGATTTTCGATAAAATATCTGCAAAAGTGTTCGCGGAGTACGGGCAAGTTTCAAGTGAGCGCACATCAACTTCAAGCTGTTCGCCGACGATTACGAGTTCCTCAACTCGCTCTTGGAACCCGACAACGGTATCGGAGAGTTTTTGAACGTACGGGTCGAGTTTGTAGCTTTCCCACACTAATTGGATGCCTTCAGCTATTAGAAGTTGTACTTCTTTGCGCATTCCGGCCACTAGTGGAATGATGCTCGCTTTATCTTCAATCTATAAGATAAATTCGAGTTTTACTCTAAAATCGCGCAAGAAGACACTAACATGCGCCAATTTTATACACCTGAAAATAGATAGCATAGCAACTTGCAGAAATACAAGCATGCAATAATTATATTCGCATGCGATTTGGTCCCACGAATATTTACTACATTTATAAATATAGAGATAATTCTCTACCTTGATACCACTTTGTACACTAGTCCGATTTGTCAGCTATTAAAAAATCTCACATAATTCTAAAATCTTTCCTGATAGGGGCACATCAACGAATAGCGGGAAGAAAACGCAACCAACAATACATCAAAATGATTATTTGATTTATTGTTAAATAAATATTAATAATTAATTGCTAATTCTTGACATATACGTCTTGCATTTAATTAAATAAAATTTTAAAAAAAAATCTAAAAATTTTTTTTTTAAAAAATTAATAATTTTTTTTTTCAAAATAAATTAAATAAAAAAAAAATAAAAAATTAGATAATAAATAATAATTAATCAACTAAATAATTATTAAATTAAATTTTACAAATTAATTTAATTTCAATAGAAATAAATTTGATGTATTGCTGGTTGCGTTTACTCCCTGCTAACCATTGATCACCCTCAATTCAATTAAATAATACTAGATCACACTTCACCTCAACTCAATTCAATATTGCTATTGAAGCAAAGTGAGATACTTCTTTCCTATCCAAAACTACAACTAGATAAATAAAACATCCTACCTTTTCCAAAGTCATCTCATAGGTCCGCACGCTCTCGATCAAAGAAATCGCAAACGGATAAAGCTGATTGGCCTGATGCGCCTTGTTGACAATCGCCAACGGCACTCGGAATCCCAGACATTTCAAATTACGCACTTCCTTAGCCAGTGTTATAATTTCCGGCAAGAAATTCACCTTCAGCTTCAACACATTACCCCGTCCACTCCTCGATCGCACAGCATCGATTGTAAAAATTCGGCCCGATACGCCAAGATTACGCTGTTGAACTGTCCGCGCCCAATCATCGAAGATTTCCTGCGTGTTGAGCTTCAAGCGGAAGCTATCACCATCCGCCTTGAGCTTTTGCCCATCGATATGGTTCTCCCACCCTTTGCCTAATCAAAACAATTAATTCCAAACTTAAATTGCGGTAAAGTGGAACATACCTAAAACATCTTCAACCCGCCGCAAATACGTCGTCAACTGATGATCAATCTGCTTGGCCCACACAATCGAACCAGCAACCGGCGGCAAATCGCGTACGCGACTAATCTTCGCACTATTACTCTGCGGATACTGCACTTTAAACTTCTCATGCAACGCTTCAATATCGTCCTTCACACGCTGGATCAAATGCGTCTGATATTGACTGATCGCTCCACGAATATGCGGACGTACAAACAACGCATTAAACCTCGAGAAAATCCGGAACATCTCGTTCGCATTCTTCGCCGTTCCCAACTGATCGCGCAAATGTGCCGTAATTCTCGTCTCAACGCGATCAATGCGTTCCTCATATCGCTGCACCGCTGCATCCCAAGCATCTTGGCCCTCTTTAGTAATATCCAAGCAATCCACTTCCTTAACGTTCTCATACGCCAAGTTGACCTCTTCCATTGCGTTTGCATCGGCCGCATCCAGCGAGAACGTCGCTTTAGTGGGCTCCAAATCCTCAGCATCGCCCGCAGCTGCAGTATCGCGCACTGACGGACGCAAAACACGTACGATCACCGAGCGAAGTTGCTCGTGTTGTCTGCGGAACTTGCGCATCTGCTCCATACGGCTTTGAAGCTTCTTATGCTGCGCGGAAATGCGCCACACCATCTTCATATTCTCATCGCGCTTCTTTTTGATGATATCGCGCAGTAACGCTTGGAGCTTCTCGTACTCGTCTTCCCAAATTGCAAACACATCGAAGCATTGTGTCATCACTTTCTCGAACTCGTCGAACGGGATGTGCATTAAGCGACGAGTACCCAAGACTTTAAGCAGCTGCGCGCCCAAATCGCGACTGATTGCCTCGACTAGACGCAAGCAGCGTTGAATTGGGTATTTCGTAGCGCGGACTTTCTTCAAGTGAGCGAAAATCAGCTGCACAGCCGCGCGAATTCGGTCCAACTCCGTCGCGGACAGCAAATCGTTGATCGGGAAGTCTTTCATCAGCGGGTTGTAATCGTTAACGATCGCTATTGCTTGCTTCAAACCCGTATCGGTATCAAACGATACAGTCGCATGGAAACGCTTGCCGTGTTTAAGAATGTCTAAAGTGCTAGCCACTTCAATGCTTTCGCGTTTTTCCTGAATGCGATGTAACGCGCGTTCCAAATTCAACCAGAAGCTGATTTCTTGTAACGCAGTGCCCGATGAAGGATCGCGGTCGAGTTTTGTGACCTTTTGGATTTCTTTGATCCAGCGATTGACGCCGTGTTGCAATTGGTTGAGGAAGTTCGAGTCCTCGACGCGGTCGCTGAAGTCCGCCACTTTCGGCTTGCGGCCTTCATCGGCGCATTGTTTAATTACGCTAGCGACGTAAGCGTGGATTTGTAGGGAAATTTCGGGGATGTCGATGTTTTGTTGGAGATGGAGGAGACCCATTTCGAGTTCGGCGATGGTTTTTTCGACAGCTGGCGCCATCTTATCGCCATCGCTGCAGATTTTTGGAAATAAGGATTTATTCGAATAGACGAACATTCGCGAACAATTCAAATATTTGTCGAAATGCATGCGCGATTATTTGCATACATTATTTATAAAATTTCCGCCAGATTAAGTTAATTAAAAAGTTTCTTTACTTACCGATCGGCGCGGCCGGATTCCTTCACATACGACTTGAAGAACGGAGCCACAGTTTTGCTGACATACGAATGCAGAATCTCATACGGCGATCCATCGCTGAAGTTCATCATTCGAACTTGCGCTCGTATACTTTTATCGGCTTCAACGACGGCGCCCCGCTTGATGCAAACCAAACTCGACATTTTCGAGTTAGAATAATGTACCTCATTCGTAATATAATAAGTGACCGGTTCCTTTTCCTCCTCGCCTTCAGGCGGTTGATCACTATCGTCATCTAAACACAATCAATCAATGATATAAACGAGGGGCGGCGGGGTGATAGTTACCTTTAGACGAGTTTCTCTGTATATACAAAGTGGTGATTTGCGGATCGCTGAGGAATTTCTTGATGGTTTCTTGATGGATTTTATCATCTAAAGCTGCACTTAAGTTGGTCGGTTCGGCTTGGCCCTCATCTTCAGGCAGCAGTACGGTCGCCGCCTTCAGGATGAAGTTCGAGAAAGCAGTTAAATCGACGATTGCCACGTTTTGAGTGTCTGGAGCACTTTCAGTCGCTTCTAGCGAGTCTCCCATGCTAGAGACAGCAATTTACACTTAAAATATCTATAAATCACTTAGAATTAACACGTATATTAAATTTTACACTTTTTTTTCACTGACAATGACATTCATATGATTTTGACGTTTATGGTAGAGGGCGCCACGTGTTCACTTAAAATCTTTAATTATTTACAAATTAATTAGAATTGGCTTATTAAAATAATACGTAGGCTTTATCACATTATTAAGCATATATTATAAAGTCAATAAATTAAGCAAAATTAGAATACACAAATTATATAAAATAAATAAGAAGAAGAAGAGCAAAACTTGACAGTTGCCACATAACCTCAAATTATTCTAGTGATAAATTGCCAAAGAAGTCAAATTAATATCATAATTACGCATTATCATGCAGTAATTAAAATGTCGGCGACTAAGATAGAGTTTGCAGTTCAAATGACTTGCGATTCCTGCGTTGAAGCCGTAGAAAAAGCATTGAAAGCCACACCGAACATCAAAAGTTACGACATAAATCTAGCAAATGGTTCTGTCGTTGTAGAATCAATTCTTCCAACCTTAGAAGTGCAGAAACGAATCGAAACCAGCGGTCGTAAAGTGGTAATCAAAGGATACGCTGGTAGTATAGCAGGTGTGAGCATTTTGGATGCGGGCCAACCAAATGTACAAGGGGTCGTCCGATTTGTACAAGTAACCCCTGAGGCTTGCATTATCGATGGAACAATTGATGGACTAGCGCCTGGCGATTACCGAATTGCGATACATGAATGCGGCGATTTATCGCAAGGTTGTAAAAGTGTAGGCAATGTATTCAATCCTCGGAATGGGAATGATGAGAGTAAAAATTATGGTGGCTTAGGGACAATTATTGCAGAAGAAAACGGCCGGGCGTCGTTTCGATTCGAAAATAATAAAGTTGAATTGTCGAGGGTGATTGGACGGTCGTTTGTCGTGTCGGAAAAATCGGAGGAAAATAAAGTGGTATGTGGAATTATTGCTAGATCAGCGGGGTTGTTTCAAAATCCCAAAATGATTTGCGCTTGTGATGGCATTTCTATTTGGGATGAAACAGTGAATCCCCAACTTAAAGCTAAACAGTAACATTTATTTATCGCAACATTCCTTGGTTTTTCGAGTGTTTTATATATTTTTTTAAATTAGGAAATAATATGTTTGTTTTAAATAAATACATTACTCGATAAATTAATATATAAACCCTATATAATATTTAACAATTTGAATACTACATAAAGTTCTGCTCCAACGCACAAAAATTAATATTAATTATTTAAAAGAGCCATAAAACTTAATTTACATAATACATTTACTTATGTAAATTTAAACTTGCCCTTATGATGGTCAGATTACAAGTTCAATAACTCGATCTTACAATATTTGAACTACCAGCATAACACACAAATAACTGTTCTTATAAACCCTATAAAATCTTTGCACATTCCCAAAATTGAGCAGTAACAATCCGAAAATGTTAGTTAACAATTTAATTGCGCTCCTACTTTGTATTTGCATTATCAACCCAAATAATGCATTTGAAATCGAATCCTTACACGATTGGATGACCGAACCAGAATTAGCGTACCATTTCCAAACATCCGATCGCAAAAGTGTACCAGTTTACGAATTAATTTATTTACCAGTGCTACAAGATTTAAATAAAATCGCAAACGTTGAAGCGCTTGTAGAAGGCGATGACGAAATTGATTATAGCTTTTCGGCTTTTAATCAACCGATCAATTTAAAACTGAAGCGAAATAATGGAATTTTTGGCTCCAGTTTTAAATCATATTTCCACGACGAAAATGGGGCTACTTTATTGAACCACTCGCCGGAAAATTGCCACTATTTGCACAGAGGCTTAGATTCTGTCGCTGCTGTTAGTATATGTGAACCGCAAAGAGTTGTAAGTAAAATTAAACGCTCTAGTACCGCCACCAAAAGTACCCGTAATTTTTTTTTAAAAGCAAGGATTAATATTTCTAAACAACTCGACCTACGAAATTCATCCCCTATCCGACCGACTGCAACGATTAATAAAAAGAAACAGGGTAGCACTTCATGAAGATCATTTAAAAACGCCTCATATTATCAAAAGAGCGCAATTTGCACACGATTTTGAACATAATGGTGTTTTTCCCATTGCGGGAAATATATTCGACAGTAATGAAATAATTCGGGAAGCTGCGAGTAATCGTCCAGTTGGTGGCATGACGGTGGAATTAGCACTATTTTTTGATGAGGCTGCTTATAAAATATTTGCTCCGTTTATGAAGTACGATACGAACAAGTTGCAAGATATGATTTTGGCTTATATGAATGGAGTAAGAATCTTTTGTAGTGATTAATTAATTTTGGGAACGAAGTAATTGGGTGCGAGTATTAATTTTTTATCGATCTATCACAAAAAATATGCAAATTTGGATGCAGTTTTCAAATAAGTTCAAAATTTGGATTCTGTGGAGAGAGAAATTTATTGTGAAAGTATGGTTGGTTGCATAAATTTCGAGCATACCGATTAATAATTTAAATTAGCAAATTACTCCAGAAGGAAATTAGTGGATTCCCAAAATTAATCTTATGGAAAACGATATCTTTAATCCGAAAAAAAATTAATACATACCAAAACTTAATTTTTTTGAAAAACTAATTTTTTAAAATTTTTATTTTTGACTCTTTTTTTGACTCTTTTTGAGAAAAAAAATTTTGTATTTGAAAATTGCACTTTTTGCAAAATTTCATCTCTAATCCACTAAAAAACAAATTCAGGTCCAAGCTCTGTACCACCATCCAAGCCTAGGCACCACTTTAGAACTGGTACTAGTCCGCCTGGATATAATGAAAACGCAAGCCGCAGACATGCCGCATTACGATGGAGAAAGATCCAAACTTTTAGACTCATTTTGCGCCTACCAAGCAGATATAAATCCAAGCGATGATGCTACTAATCCAGATCATTGGGATATGGCCCTTTACGTATCTGGATTAGATTTCTACGCTTACGAAAAGGGGCGCAAAAGTGGAGTCACTATGGGATTAGCTACTGTGGGTGGCGTCTGCTTTGATAAATATGCTTGCGTGATTGCTGAATTGGGTACTACTAATGTTTTTGGGAAGCCGTATCCTAGTGCCGGGTTTACTAGCGTTTATATTTTGGCGCACGAAATTGGACACAAGTAATTACCATTAAGAAAAAAAAAATATTCCTACATTAAATTTGTTACTTAATAGTTTGGGGATGCATCACGATAATAGTGGCAATAATTGTCCCAAAGAAGGGTACATAATGTCACCATCCAGAGGTACTAACGGGGAGACGCAATGGTCCACTTGCAGTGCTGATATTATGTCCCAATTGAGGTATAAATGGTACCCTTAATTTTGAGGAAGAAAAGCTGATAAATTAAATTCTAGTTGGGCGAAATGTCTGCAAGACTCAGCGTTCCCAAAAAAACAAATGGACCACTCCAAATATCTGGACAGTCCAGGTCAAATTTACACAGCAAAACAGCAATGCGAAATCTTGCTACGTGATGCTGACGCACTAGTCGCTCCCAATCAGCAAATCTCGACGATTTGCTACAATTTACAATGCAAAACACCGAATCGCAGTGGGTACTACTTTTCTGGACCGGCTTTGGATGGTACTAGTTGCGGCAAGAAACAGGTGAATTTTTTTTAGCAACCTTGGAGCAATTTTGTATGTAATTTATTGTAGTACTGCTTTGGGGGTGAATGCGTTTCGAAAGCGCCACCCAAACCAGTCAATAAAGTCGTAGGGGGTTGGAGTAAATGGATGGAAGGAAAATGCAGTTCTGGCTGCTTGGAGAAATCGCAAGGGTTCCAGACGAAACGGAGATTCTGCAATAATCCTAGTCCGGTTAACACGGATGAGGGATGTGAGGGGTCTAGTGTCGAATTTGGGCTTTGCAAGGATGATAAAGTAAACTAGCTTTCTTTCCACAATTTTTTTTTACTAGGAATATATTTTAGTACTGCAAATCTAAACGACTAAGCGTCGTGGATCACGCTTCCCAAAAATGCAAGGAATTTTCTCGACTGCTCCCCGAGTTGGACCCTAAAGGGTCAGGCTTACAAGCTCCACATGAAGACGGTACTACTTCATTATTTCTACCAAAGAAATTTAAATTGAAAAAAATATTTTTATAGCGAGAGTCTGGATGGGTTGCGCGATTTTCTGCCGCCGAGCAGACTCCGGTACTTTCTATACTCCCCGAATTGAGTTAAACGACTTGGGAGTCTCCGCCTATTTTCCAGATGGTACCTGGTGCCACCGCGCAGGATCCTTGAATTATTACTGCTTGCACCATCATTGCCTCCCCGAGAATTTTAAATTCACCAAATCAGTACTACTTTATGGAATGGGAGAAGATGTGCCTATTTCGCAGAATGCGCACCCATTCGATATAGTACCACCGGGGATGAAAAGCTATCTATCGCTGGGTTCGGATGGGAAGGCTTTAAGGACGAAATTGAAGCCTAGCGATTCGAAGCATCGCAATGAGGAAGGGTGGGAGACGGATGACTATGTTGTGGTACCGGGATTGCGGAGGAGTTTGGAAAATGATGTTGTTTGAATATGTGGAAGGTAAAAAAATGTTTTGTTTGGCATTTTTCGTAGAGAAAGTATTTTTTTTTGTAGTGAAATAAAAATATTTAAGAAAAAAAATATTTTATTGGAGAATTTTGATTTTTAATTTGAATTTAAAAATTGAGAAAAATTTATATAGGTATTTTAATTTTGAAAAATATGCTAAAAGGTGTTAAATAAAATGCATATAATTATGAACGTCTATCAAATCTGGCCTTGCATGAAGAATTAGTGATCGTTATTAGTCGTCTTCAATAACAATTATTGAAATTAAATTCTCGTGCCGCACGTTTTGATTTTCCTGCTACATTATTGCCATAAATGAATCAGATACAAATAATTGCACAGTCGCTCCGAATATTTCGGTCACGACTTCCACCACACCTCTTCGTCCAAATGTTAAATGAAATAAAACAAAAAGCCCAACAGTATTGCACCTGTATTCTACATTATTTTGCATAATAATTGATAATTAACAGTCATAGTTATAAATTATCCGCGGAATGGTTTAGCATTGGAACCACCATCATCCTCTTCCGGATGAGCGGCGTTCCATTCGAGCGATCGCAGGATTGCTGCTGGTATTGGGGGTGCGACTGGTAGATGCGCTCCTTGCGGTTGAAATCCTAACTCATTTGCGATGTATTGCAATTGGATTGGTGTGCCATCGGGAGCGGTGTATTGAAAGGAGCCTTGAGCTTCTTCGATTGGATCCGCGGAGTTTGCGTTCTTCAGTTGGCCTTGTTCTTGAGCGGATATGCCGTTTTCGGTTTCGTAACTAAATTAATTTTTGTGGGAAAAATATTAATGGTAATTTTTATAATTAAAAAATAATAGAATTAATTTATAAACGAATTAATTACGTTAGAAAATAATTTAACTACAAGAAAAAAAATTCCAAAAGACGAAAACTTTATTTTCTTGAAGTTTTTTATTTTAAATTATTTAATAAGTAAAATTATTTAGTAAAATAATTACCTCCACTGATAAGATCCATCGAAATTAACATTCTGCTCTTGTTTCAAGATGCGAATTTGCTGGCCGGAAGAAATAGGTGCCGGTCGAAATTGCGCCAAACTTGCACCAAAAATTGTCGCCAATAACAATATCTAACAATAATAAATTATTTAAGAAATAACTAAAATTATTAAACAAACTTACTTCGTATTTCATGATTATTCGATGCCGGGGTTATAGTTTAAACTGAGGTATAAAACGAAGATCATGATCAATTTATAGGAAAATTAGTAATTGCGTCACTGAAGTATAGAAGAATTTTTTCCGCATTTTCTGGGATGCATTATTTGTGAGAAAAGGTCAAACATGTTTCAAATTTTATGATAGGCTGCAAGATTGGCGAACCTTCACCCACTGCTTGACCAGGATGGGTACCCCGGTACCCACACATATCGGATTTCAATTTTAATACTAGTAATTGGTTAATTAGTTTTCTCTATCTAAAGGTGCAATTATGTTTTTATGCGATTATAGTCATTGGTTCGAATGATTATTTTATTGCTTGTATTTATCGAGTACTATTTAAATTTAATTGATTTGATTATTTTTGTGGCATTTTAGAATTTTAATTGTTTGAATTATTTGCAGGAATAGTTGTGTGGTAATAAATAATGGAGAAAATAAAACTGAAGGTATTAAGAAGAAAGGAGATGAAGTGGAAATTTGGTGGGCTAGTGGAGGCATCAATGGTGAGTGATTTTTTATTTTTTAATTAAATAAGCAATATTTTTTATTTTGTGGTGATTTATTTATTTTGGTAAATTAATGTTAACTCAACATAATTAATTTATGAATTTTATTGCAATTTTTTTACTTTTTTGTGAACTGACAATTTTTGAGAAATCTATTTATTTATTATTTATCAAAAAAATATTAAAAATCTGATTAAATATTACGGAAAAAATGTAATGTATTTAACTAATTGGGTCGGATAAAAAAACAATCGTAAATTGTTTAATTATAAATAGAAATATTTTTTAATTTTGTTTTAATTTCTAATTTAAAAAAAATAATTAATTTTTTTATTAGAAATTTATTTATTGCTACATACTACGTATAAAAATAAAAATTATAAAAATCGTGTATAAAAAAAAGATTAAATTGTTTAATCAAAATATTATGCAACAATTTATTTAAAACATATATAATAATATTATTAGTATTTATCTGGAATGTAGAGATGACCAAGAGGCAACATTTTAAAATGTTAAATGTCAGAAAATGGCATTTATATGCAGTTATGTATAAAATGAGATGAACAACTATACTAGATTTCAATTAAATAATTGAACAATATTGAAAATGAATGAAGCAATCGTAATAATACTCATTAATTTTTTATAGAGCTATAAATCATAAGTTCAATAGCAAAACAATCATAAATCTTCCACATTCATTTCTGGAAAAGGCAGATCTGAGTGACCATGCCTTAAAAAATACTCGATATTTTATGTAGATCCTTGAAATTATTTTTAAAATTTTTTTAAAGGGTTTTCGGATTTTTTTTGAGAAAAATAATATTTGATATGTAATTGGAAGCGATGTATGTTTACGATTAATGCAAATAATCGATGATAACAAATGCTCTTTACAATTATTACAATGCTGAAATTAATACCCTTTCACTGAACTTTGTAAGGAAAATTTTTTCAGCTCTTTTACACATCATCATCATCACATTTTGCGCGTAAATGTTTCAGATTGAAATTTTTCAAAAGTCGTGTTCTCGCTCTGAGCACTTTACTTATTATCGCAGACAGGAAAATTAATAACTCTTCATCTACACAACTAATTTGTTTTTCATATATTTTACAAAATTACACGGCAATTAAACTAATTTACATAATTACGACGTCGATGCTGCTGGTGGTTCGCTTGCATTGCGATTCAACAGATAATCCAAATCTAATCCGATCCGATCCAACATGCCGTCCATATTATCGCTTTCATCACTCTCCTCCTTCACCTCATCAATTTTGTTCAACTCATGCCGAATGGTCGTCTCCACTAATTGCTCCGCTTTATCAAAATAATGTTCATCATCCTGCTGCGAACCCGTCGCATTTTTCACCGACGCAACCAAATCCAGCTCGACGCATAATTTCGACGTCAAAATATCCGGCGAACTTTTATTACACAAATATTTAATGTACTGTTGAGGACTGCTACTGTACAGCTCCAAATTGTCCGGATCGCGATTTATATTGCAGGGCGACTCTTTGTACAATTTTTCGCAACAACTGGCACGTGCCTGATCGGCATTGTTCAATCCTGCTGATGCAGGAGTTGCGCCGGGTTTCCGAAGAATGCTTTTCTTATTCGACGACTCTTCCTTGATATTTAACTGCGGCTCCTGCTTTTTTACAACTGCAAACAATTAAATCAAGTCAAATTTGCTTAAGTCAAAGGCTTTAGGGCTATTACTTAAGTTAAGTTAGTTTGACTTAAGTTAAGTAATAAATTTCCAAGTGACTGGACGACTCCTTTTCGAAAAAGCAACTGTGCGCTAGTTTTATTTATAATTAGTCTAACATTCAATTTAAAAATAAAAGCAGCAATAGAAAAAGCATGACAATAAAAGTTTGATACTTACTTATCTATTGATTCAAATTATCTGTAACGAAAATAAAATAAAAAATTACAAAAGCAACGAAAAAATAAACGAAACCTAAAAAGGCGCATTTAAGTCACTTACAGCTTAGCGGACTGCTCGTCGAGTCCATGGTGATGAATTTGTTGTCGATTTGCGACGATTTGCAAAAGAGATTATAAAATTCGGATTCGCTGCGAATTACGTAACAAATTAAAAGTAGAAGTCCCTAGAAAAAAAATTTGTTAAGACGAGAAAAAAATATTTTTCTAATTTTGGCATGTAAAATGTGACTTTTCAAAATCGATTGTAGTTGGCAAACGGCACATTTTACGCAACTGGTGATGTAATGAAAAATATTTCACAACTGGTGATGAAAAGTTCCGAATAAAGCCTACTTGTTTTGATAAAATTCACTAAATTATTAATATCATAAGTTTAAAAAACTCTTTTTTGAGAAGGTTCTTGTAAAAATTAGAAAAAATCTTGTATGCAACATGTTAGGAAATGCTATTTTGTGTAACTCGCGTTATTTTGCAGAACTCGCTGCGCTCGTCCCGCAGAAATCCGCTCGTTACACAAAAAAATGCATTTCCTAACTGGTTGCATAAATAGCTATTATTGGATAAATACCACAAGGATGTTGCTGATGCTGAATTGGTACAGCGCCCACATGGAGTTAGGGAGATTGATATAAATTAGGCTGCTTAAGGACCAAAGGACATTCGCAGCGAAAACTGCGCCGGATCGTCTTAAGAAAGCAATCCTAAAAAAATTATTAAAAAAATTATTTAATTAATTTTTTTCCTGAGCGACCGATTATTGCCCTCAGTAAATATTTACCGTTTGGTGAGAAGTTTCGCTTGGATGACATGCAGCTGCGTCAATTCCTTCAACTTCTTCATCACATTGATGTACAAAAAGATGAACAGAAAGCAAATAACCACACTAACAGTCACATAGATGTTAAATGTTAGAGTATTGACCAGCATCCACCACGATTCTAATTGGATTTCCATCGTTCGATGCGCTAAATAATTACCGCAAACTGTAATTATCGGGACCCCTTCAAAATGAAACGCACAGGAATTAAATCGCAATTAAAATTAATTTCTCCAAATCACCTGAAATAATTCCGATAACGATTTGCTTCGATGTTACCGGCTTATTGACCTGCACTAATTCGGTGTAAACAATTAAAATTTTGCTCAAATGGCTCGACATGCCCATCAGGAAGAATAATTCGAGTGCTGAGTTTAGCACCAAAAAATAATTCTACAAAAAAATTGGCACTTGTACAATTTCAAATGGATTTAATTAATTTACTTTTTGTGGTCCAGTAATGGTAGCGATGGTAAATAATAGCGCAGTACCAAAAAGTGAAATGGAACATTGCAATTTCAGGATTATTTGATAGGACCGTTTTGGTACCCAACACGAAGTTCCCAGACAAATTGTCGTAAATAAAGTCAACATCATACATAAGGAGCAACCAGATACGAGGATTAGTCGTTGGAAGTTATTTTGACCCTTGGAGCTCTAGAAAAAAAATTGGTAGTACCGTTGGAGTGACTTAAATTAAGTTTGGCAGACTTAAGACTCAAGAATAATTAAATTAGTCCGCTAAAATTACTGTGGGGTAATTTTAGAATTTTTTTTCGAGAAGATTTAAGTAGTACTTAAGTAAAATTGAAGAATTCCCATTAGTGGTACTTTTTTTGGCACACCCGTATTACACCATTAGTCGAGGCATATAATCACTTATTAAATTTACCTTAAAAGGAGTGACTGTTAGAAGTAAGGAGAAGATTTTCTGCTGGGGACAAACGCATCTCGTTTCAATGTGACTTAATTCGATAGTTTGACAACTGTGAATGTCCCACGTATCAGGAAAAGTCGACACGGTGGCAGATGCACATTGAAAATTTGTCTCGTAATTGCTATTATTCAAATCGTATTGCGATTTGGAAACATGTTGAAAGTTGATTATATAAGAATCCGACTTTGACGAGTACTGATGATGAGTGGAAAATATGTTAATTATATGCGAATAAATTCTATATTCAATTTCAGATCCGTCTCTGTAACAAATCGCGATTTTTTACTCATTAATGCAAATTTCAATATTTTATTGCATTCATACCTTTCACGTAGAAACAAGCGCGCTGGCAGGAACGACGAGAGGTTTTTGAAAATCACCATTGTGAAATTGCCATTGTCTCTGGTCGCAGTCGATTTATTTTCAAACAGGTTCGTCGTGAATTTATTTCTACTACACACAAGAAAAAAAATTCAGTCACCAAACGATTGCCAAAATTTTTGACTTACATTTCCGACCAGAACGGCACGTAAAACTGCCCGTTAACGCTGTTTATATTACTGATATCGATCGTCTTGTAATTCAAATGGAATGGCACTGGTTTGCTGGGAAGCATGAATTTTTTCTGCGGCTCCAAATGCATGCTTACCAATTCTTCCAGCATCTGTACGTGCTGCAACATAGAGGAAAATATTACAAATTCAATGTAGCGGTTTTTTTCTTGTGTAAACTCACCGATTGATTCGTAAACGAGTTACGGTTCATTAACAGTCCATCAATTGCCGCAAACAATGTTTTCGTTACATTCCTTTGTGAGACTTCCACTTTTGAATTATTTATGAAATACAAAACGGATTTCAGCAGAGCTAAAATTCGCGCTCCCTCACCCGGAAGAATTTCAGTTTGATTATTTTTTATATAATTCAGGAAGCTTTGCATCAATTTTTCCGGAGTGGAAACTTCATAGCCGAGCGTTAATTGATGGATCTAAAAAAATACAATCAACACCAAACATACAATAAAAGCAAAAGCAAGACCATGTACTCCAAATTTTGGAGCGCGCCACTAGTGCACTCGGAATAATCTGGAGTGACCCAGACGGGCTTCAAACCATCGCGCAAAGCGCAATATCTAGTCGCTATTCCTTCATATCCTTGAGGACACTCCACGAAACTATTGGTATTTGGAGCAGTTTCCGGCCAGTGCAATTTCGTATGGAAATTCTTCGGACAAGTGAAGACGCCATCCACTACGTGGATCGTCACCAATTTCTCGCTATGTCGCGTTTCTTCTTGCACCAAACAGGAATACTGGACGTCTTTCTAAAGGGGCGAAAATATTAGTGGAGAATTTTATTTTGGGGGAGTTTTTACTTCAATGTTGAATATTTTGAGAATGGTACCACTTGGATAGAGGATGTCGTAACTCTCCGATTGGGATTTGACGCGCAATAGTTCCTTATTTTTCGTCCAGCTGTAAGTGTATTTTTTTAAGGAGTTGTGGTCGTCCAATGCGAAGCATTTTACCGAGAAATTGTCGCCCTAAAATAGAGTTTTATAGACGAGGAAAATAGAGCAAAAAATTCTACCTTCCGAGCAGTCAACGTAATTGGCTCAATCTTAATGACCGGCCGCTGAATATCCAACTCAATCCGATACGACAAACATTGATGATCAGTCGAATCTTCCACTTGGCACGTAAAAGTTCCTTCATCCTCCTTCTGGGAGCGCTCAACTCCCAAGAACCCAGTCGCTTGGTCCTGGTAATCCGGATCCTGTCGCACTTGACTCCACTTGTTGCTACAAGACAAAATAAATCAAGCAGTTGTTGGATTTGCAATCGAATGGAATTCACTTGGTTAGAGAAACATTTATTGGCGCGCCATCCTTGAACCATTTGAAATTCAGATTGGTTGAGCCTTTGGCTAAACAAGCGAAGATGATTTCGTCGTTTTCGCGGATGGGGCCGGCGTGGTTGATGGAGAGACTCTGCGGGAAGGTTTTTATTTATTGTGATTTTTGACGAAGGAGCGTTTACCTCGATTGATAGGGAGCTGCTTCCGGTTTTTGATAGGGTCATGTTTCCGATGCGTTCCTGCTTTCGGAAGTTTTCCAGGATGGGGTTGAGGCGTCTTTCGTCCTTTCGTTTGTAGTAGATGTGGATGGTTGCGCGGGTGTCCGAAACTAAATGACTAAGAAGGAGTTTTGGAGTGTTAAAAATGTTTCAGCAATTTTATTGACTTACATTAATTTTTCTACCGTCACATCGATGCTGGAATTAAATCGCACGGCCGCCAAAATCTGCAAAAACGCACCAAATTTCAATTTAATCGGCTTGATGATTTATTACGGACTTACTTGTTTCTTGATATAAATATTCAAATTCGATTTGCTCAGATTTGGCAAGTTCCTCAAATGGATCACCGTCGATATTTTGCCGTCTAGAAAAAAGTTTGTTTGAGAAACTTCTGAAAGAATGTTCAAACAGCAAAACTTTACTTGATGTATTTGTTTTGTTTTTGGAATCAGGACATTGGCAAGTGTATCCAATTCGTCCTTGAATTGGACACATTTTGCGACATGAATCGCAATCTGGAAGTAAACATTTGTGTCGGGTGTATTTGTCTAGGATGCAATTATCTTACCAGCATGCGGGGCGAGTGCCGTTTCGCACGTTTTTCCGGAAAATCCTTTCGGACATTGGCATTTCACTGCAGAGACACCCACATGCCTACAAAGAAAATTATCGAATGGTGTTAGATTACAACGTTACACATCATAACACATTTGTAAATAATCAGTTTTATTATGGTAGTAAAATGATGCCCATAAACCCGAATTAACAGACTGCATTATTGTGAAAATGCATCGTAAGACAAGTTTATTTCGAAACGTTATGGGAGACGTAAATAAAAGCTTCTTAAACTTGGAGCAAATATTTATTTTATTGAATTGTTATCTTGGTTTTTTAAAGTTTATTGGATTTTCCTACAAAGTTGCCACTAAATGGCGCCAAAATTTTCAAAGTACCACTTTGACCGATCTTATCGGAAATTGCTCATCATTATAAATGCAAATATTTGCGGTAAAAAAGCCCTTGACTTTTGCCATGAAGAAACATTTCATAAATCAGCGCACCTTTGCAAGAAGAGATCTTTAACTAGCCTAGAAATTAGCATAAAAATGCAACTTACGTGCAGGTACCACCATTCTTGCAGGAGGGAATGCCATCCAAGTAGCACAAACTCAACGGCCCATCCGAGCATTTCTTCCCCTCATATCCCGGGAAGCATTCGCAACTGAAATCTCTGAAATCATAAATTAGATGGGAAAAGCCGGGTGGTGGGAATTGAATAATTTACGTGAAATGATCATAGCAGACGCCGGTGAAGCCGCAATCCATCATCGTGCAAGAATCATTCCGCACATTAGCATTGGTAATTTCATACGTAATGTTAAAGCCATCAACGTCCAGAAAGCGATCAAAAACGCGTAAATGCGCCACATCGGCCGATTCCAATTTCAATTTGATGACCAAAAAGTCCTGGTACGTTTGGATCCATCGCACCTTTTTGATGTTGGTCTCGTTCACCTGATGGATAACGTGTCCATTGACTTTGTAGTCGCGACCATACACTTGCCATTCGGTAAATGTGAGTCCTTCAAATAGGAACAATTGTGTCAAGTAGACGATAATTGATTTGTTGCTGAACTGGTAATTTTGAGCGTCGATTATCCATTTGCATTCTAATGGCACCGGAAAGGGTTTTGGGAAATTTGGAGTTTGCAAAACGCCCTTTGGCTCCGTGTATGTGCCACCGCAAATTTCCCGGCACGATATCAAAGGGAAAATTAACGCGACTAGTAGTTGGAATAATTCCGTTGCTCGCATTTTAGTCCAAACAATTATTGCTGCAAAAAAATTCATTTCGTGTTATATTCGATGGAAAAGTTTTCGAGCAATATTTTTCTTCGAAATTATATTGTTTTTCTGGGTTGTTCCAAAACTTTTGCCAATTTTCACGCATCAATAGCTTCAATATTGAATTTTGCGCAATTCAATGCAAACATCAATATTGTTATTAATTATTAATCAACTGTTGTGGTTGGAATTGTAGCTTTAATGCTTGTTAATTTTAATTTGCGATAATATGGTTTGAAATTGGAGAACAAAAGCTGGATTTAAATTAGTGTTGCCAAATTAAGTCTTTTCGAAATTAATATTTCGACCTTTTTATACAAAATTTAAATTAAATTTGAAAACTTTTGTCATGTAATTTGAATATTTAGAAAATTATTTGCGCGTAACGAATTTCTTTCATAACGACTAACGAATTGAAATGAAGAGAAAACTTTTTTAATACTACTTCGATTTTTTCGACAAAGAAATACTAAAGCATTAAATAAATATCTTGAAAAGTTTTCTAATATTGGTCAAGACTTGCAGATTTAATCCAAATTTCTACAAATCGAAAAATAGTCTTATTGACAAAAATGCTCAACAATTTTTAACGAGCCCTAAGAGGAAACTTTCAAAGCTTCATCTCTTACAAAATGATTTAAAATTGTAAGTAAAAGATTAACGTTGCTATTATTAACTTGTTTGAGTAGTTCAAGACTTTTGAAAGATTAATATTTTGTCCTTTCTTCAAATGAAAGCTTTATTATTATCTAAAGCTCAACTCTTAAAGTTGCTTGTGAAAAGTTATTCGATACATTATGAATAAATTTATCGTTTACTTTTTTCGTAATTTAAAGCGGAATATTTTCCGGATTTTTGCCAAATAAACCGGAGTTCAAGTAGTTTGTTTAACATAATAAACTTCATATCGTAACTTTTTACGAAATTTCCTGCAATTTTACTTCAAAGCTCCCCAGCGCAGTAAAAGAAAATTAAAATTGCGTTTTCTAAGTTTTGCAATATAAAAACTAGCGTTTTCATTAAATATTTCTAAATTACTTTTATATCAAAAGCTCTAGAGGTAAAAATTTGGTGAAAGCTTTTTACATATTAATAAATTCTTTCGAAAACCAATCGGCTAGTTAAAATTTGTTCTGCAGTTTAATTTGAAAAACTACAAAGGTTGTTTAATAAAACGTTAAAATTGGCCTAGTTTTTCCAATAAGTAATTTTCTTTGCTAGATTCAATTTACAGTGCTAAATGAAATATAAATAAATAAAACTTTACGAGATGGAAAATTGAATTTAGCCACTCGATATACACTAATTTAATTAAAAATCGCAGGTCGTTCTTTAACGATTAAAAAATTAGTGAATTGATATTTAAATACTTGCAAATTTATTCAAATAAAAGAGTAGATTTTAATTCAATGTAAAAGATCAAAAGTAGTGTAAGATGTGAGTTCTGGAACACAAAGGGATGCCGCCGTTCAATGTAAACAAATGAGTAGCGTTATCATGTATATTTCTGAGAATTTTGTGTGATAAATGTCGGCATCGATTGTAATAATTGTAATCATATGTGATAACACATGTATAAATGTGTGATAAGTAACTGACCATTTTAAGCCATGGGGATTCTGAAACAATGACGTCATTGTATAAAAAAATTGTAGCCAGAACGTATATACGGATACTGGAACAAAATGCTGACATAGCGTTAAAGACCCTGGGGATACTAGAACAGCGCAGTGCATGACAAAATCTGTGTTTAGCAGCGCAATTTTATTTTCTACATGTACGCTTATGAGGGGTACTGAAACACTACATTTTTTGCTGTGCAAATATTTGCCGACTTAGCAAAAACTGTATACGACATTTCTGAAACAACACGGTGACGTCAGCATAGTAAAATAATACATATCACAGATAGAGATAAAGACTGGAAAAAAAAACATTTTTAAAACAACGCATTATTATAAAACACATTCTGTGTTTATAGTTGTGCAATATTATTTTCTACTTATGTTACGGTACTGGAACACTTCATATTTTATTGTACAGTTATTTGCTGACTTAGCAAAGGTACGAAATTTCAGAAACAACAACAGAAGCTAAAATATAATTCATACAATTGCGCAGTGGTTGGAAAATATCATTATAAATAATATTTATTCTATCCTGCAATTGAAATCTAACTCTTGTAAAAGAAGGTAGTGTAATTAAAGTTGTGTACTTTGGTGAGTATTTACTTTTATTATCTCAATAAATAACTTAAATACACGTTTGTTTCAATTTTTTATCCATTTAATTTCAATTTTGTTTTAAGAAAACAACAATGAACAATTTTCCATCTGACATTTTTGACACCGATTTGCTCTCCTATGGAGGGTTGTTAAATCAACCACCACCACCATCACACCCCCCAGCATCATCTAATAAGCGCAAAAGAGCAGCTACCACCATTACAAATTCTTCTGCTAACTCTCAAATGGTTATTCCATCAACAGGTGGTAAAGGAAAACAAATTCGAATGGATATAGCAGCCGATATTCAAAACCTTGAAGATGATATCAATGGAGCGTTTGAAGATTTATTTTCAAATGTTGAAGCTAGTGTTATTCCATTAACATCAACGCTCTCAAGAAAAATCAACAATGGTCTTATTACAATAACCTCACCAGGTTCATCAGATGCTACACATATGGTAAAAATAGAAATCTATGATATGAAAGACATTGCAGGAATACCAGCCAGTGATATTTGGAAAAAAAGTATCACTCGTGCTAAAGTTTTCATTGAGAAAAAGGAACACCGACAAATGTTTGATACATTGAATTCTATTACACTTGATGTGGCAAAGAAAATGAAGGCAGCAAAAGGATCAGAAAGTAAATTTTCCAAATATTAAGTGCTTTTTTTATATGTAATAATTTTATGTGGAATTTATAATCAGATACTTATAATTATTATTTACCAATAAATATTTTAAATCAATAATAAAACAAATTTATTTTAAATATTTTTCAAAAATGTGGATTCTAGAACAGCGCATTGTATCACAAATTCTGTGTTTAGTTGCGCATATATAAATATTTTGTGATGTAAATTCAAATTGTGTAATATTATTCAAAATAATATTCATTCAACGATTGAACTCCATCAAAGAATAAACTCAATAAAAGTTGACGTGCTTTGGTAAGTATATTTATTTTGCTATTTTCATTTTTTTTTATTATTTTATAATATAGTAAAAACAATGTGGACTTGCTATGCGTTGGATAATCTAAATAAAGAGCATGACGGTGAACAGGATACGTTTGAAAATAAAGTGAGACATCATATGGGAGTTCTAAATATTCTAGCTATGGAGTATTGCCTCGAACAAAATAGGTTGAATCCAATTCTGGAACCTGAAGAATGTGCAAAGAAAGAATTGGATTGCCACAACGCTATTGAAGCATGTGAATACTACTTAGATGGAAAAATTGATAAGACGCGTCTGAGTTTTCTACTATCTAAATTTAAACAACCGATGAAAAACTCTAGTGATACTGTTGATAATAATTAGTGTATTGTTTAAATAAAATAAATGTATTAATAAAGAAAAAAAAAATATTTATATATTTTATTTGAATGATTTTTTTAACTACATTTTTTATTACAAATTGTTTAATATAATTTATTACATATTATTTTTTTTGATCCAAGAATTATGAGAGCTGTCAAATCCTAACCATTTGACTAATAAATTGTCACCGCGTCTTTTAATTATTTTTTCCACTAGATAGATGTCGGGATTTTTAACTTTCAATAATTCTTGTTCGTAAAAACACCCCTCAATTTTGTTGTTTTGATAGTCTTTGATTCTATATGTCTTCGGATTAGTAAGCAAAATTTTGTCGATAGTAAATATTTCTGTAGACCAATTCGGTGTGTATCCTTTTTCAAATACCTCCTTATATTTACTAACGCGTACTTGTTCACCCAATCTGAATTTTGACTTAGTAGAATCAACCATTTTTATACGATTGAATGATTTTCTGAGAACATCTTTTTCATTTTTACTGTTTACATCTGTAGGTTTCATTCCGATGGTGCGATGTATTGAATTATTATAGTCTTCCAATAATGATGGAAGGATGTTTATCCATTTATATGATCCTTGTAAGCTAAATCTTTTCCACATTTTCTGTTTCAGGGTGCGATTAAATCTTTCACATATACTCGCCTTTAAATTGCTATACGTTGAATAATGATTTACTTGGTATGTGGTTAAGAGAGCTTTAAATTTGGAGTTATAGAATTCTTTACCATGATCAGTTTGCAAGTTTTGAGGACTTCGTCCACTAGATAATATTTTTGTCATAGCTTGAACTACATCCCCAGCTGATTTTCGTTTTAAAGGAACAGCCCATGCATATTTTGAAAAATTATCAATAACGGTTAGCATGTAATTGTAACCTTTGTTTACTTTTGCATATGGAATCATTTCGACCAAATCTGCTTGCCATGATTCATCCAAACCTTTGATAATTACGTGCCTTCTACGATAATTTCTTCTGGCAGGAGCGTGCAATTCTTTTACTAATTGTTCTTTTGCTTCACTCATCTTGATATATTATTTAATAATGTGATAAGATCAAAATAATTTATGTATATAAAGATTTTTTATATTTATATTTAATTATATATTCTTAAGTTGGGATTTTAATAAAGTTATCTGAGCTTCTAAATAAATAATATGTTTACTGGTTTGCTCGATAAGACTTTGATATTCTTTAAAATTGTTTTCTGATAGTGTTGCTGTTGTTTCATTTTTATTCATGATAACTAATAGCATATTGTTTATATCCATTACATCGTTTTTTAGTTGAGTCATATCGTTATCGATTTTTTGTATGTTTTTATTAATATTTTGGGTTGTATTGTCTACATAATTTTTATTGGTAGCATCATTTTCAGCTTCTGGATTTGCTACATTTCGTAAGAGTTTATTATTAATGTTAAAATGTTCATCATTTGTTAAAAGAAATCCAACTCCAGGAGGACCGTGTGGTAGAATGCTGCTGCGTATGCTTTTATCAGTTTTATCATTTATCCAATGATTACCAAACTTATCAACACTCATGTTAAACGATCTTGAGTTTAAAAATGCAACTAAGCAATTAGTTTAAATTGTTATTAATATATAATACCCGCTTCTCGTAACTCTTCGACTATTGATATTATTTCATTTTGATGATTGTTGTTTCCAGCTGCTTGCGATGCAATTAATAATCTTAAACGATCGACTAATTCATTTGGATCATCCCAATATGCATAATCTATACTTGGAGGCAAACCTTCTATTTTCATACTTTTAGGTAAACCAAAACCCTGCGCATTCTCTAATTTGATCGATGATCTTCTTTTTGATCTACCACTTTTATCATCTTCAAATAGTTTTGATATATATTTGCGATATTTCTCTCCTCTGGATGCGGAAATTTTACCGCTAGATTTGTATTTTTGCTTATGACCGTTAGATGTTATCAATATTTCCTTGTAATTAACATAGTCATTTTCAGTAATAATATGATCATTAGGTAACTTCTTAAATAGTAACTCTAGTAAACCCTCAGAAATCGGACAATTAAAATCTTTTACAGTGATTTTACCATCATGGAAATATATTGGACTGTCACCAATCATTTGTGTATTGTTTACCACTCTTACACCATAAACATGATCAAGATTTGGAATTTCACCTTTTATCGTTGAAAGTTTTTCATATTTACTAATAATGTTTCTGTTATCATTATCCTCTTTAATGTTATTAACTTCTAATTGTTTTATTCGGTTGGTGCTTTTTGTCACTTCAATTAGTTCGTTTAATGGGTTAGTAACTGAACTTAATTTATAGTTCAACTCGTCATCCGACATCATTTTTCCCAATTTTAATAGTCGATGTTTTCTTCGTATGGCATTACTAGTTGATACAATTTTTCGCAAAATATTTCTTTTATCTTTGCTTTCTATTAACGACATTTTTGGGTAAGTTTGTTATCAAGTTGTAAATTCACTTCAAATATCTAAGTCAAGTTCAACGTCAAGTTAAACGATTTAAGTTAAGTTTGAGGTCAAGTTGTAAGTCAAGTTCATACGTTTAAGTTAAGTTCAACGTCAAGTTAAGCGATTTAAGTTAAGTTTGAGGTCAAGTTGTATGTTAAGTTCATACGTTTAAGTTAAGTTCAACTTCAACTTAAATGATTTAAGTTAAGTTGGAGGTCAAGTTGTAGGTTAAGTTCCTACGTTTCAGTTAAGTTAGATGTCAAGTTATTACATATTATTAGATATGTTATTACATATTATATGATAAGTTATTACATATTAAAGTTATTACATATTTAAGATTGAAGTTAAGTTTTGCAGAAAGTTAAGTTATTAATCAATTAAACTGTGTAACTGCCAATGATGGAATGATAGATATATCTTTATATTCTCATATTTAAAGAACTTTTGTTTTCTCTTCGAATATGTCAGTTATTTACTTATATTAACAAAACAATCAAACCCCTGACGATAGCGCCCGATATTAACATCTCTGTCTTTGTCTATAACTAAGAAACCAAATTTGTCTTTCCAACAGAACCTACACAAGTTCTGAAATTTATCATATTTCATGTCTGTATTAACATGATCGTCATATACATGTCGCAGATTTAAATCATCTTGTTTAAAAATAATTATTAAATTTGTGTTATCTCTGATGAGATGTTTAGGGATACGACTATATGTTTGACATAAATAAAAACTATCAACATCTTTGTGACGTCCCATACTAAAATACTCTCTTATATGGTTTTGTTTTTCACAAGCAACATCGTCAAATACGAATATAGAATTTGTTTTAGCTTCATTTGGAGGTATAATACTTTCATTTTCCGAAAATGTAAAATATCCAATATTTTCGATCGGTTCTAATACTTTTCGCAGCAATTCATACTTAGGTTGATATAAAGATTTTGAATAAATGTAAACATTTTCAAAACGAAGACCATTTATATGCATAAGTAATGATAATAAAACATTCGTTTTTCCACAATTTGAAGGTCCACAAATTATGCATCTTATCGTGTTTGGTAATAATTCCCCGTGTCTTTTATTTATAGACGTTTTATTGTCTGTTAACAAATCGTAGTTTGTAATTTTCAGACTATCTTGTTGTTTATTGAATCGCATCTTGATGATAACTTGCTTATATACAGCATTACACAATACAATTATAATCAATTGATTAGTGAAGGTTAATGGGTAAAGATGGATCGTAAGAATAAGAAAAAAACTACTAAACGCAAGGCAGTCAAAGGAAAAGGGGTACTTAATTGGGCAATTAATAATCTTCCTTTCGAAATGCATATACCAGGATATCAGTACTGTGGCCCAGGCACTAAATTAGCAAAGCGCTTACAAAATGGAGATCCTGGTATAAATCCTCTTGATGCCTCATGTAAGGAGCATGATATTGCATATTCACAAAACAAAGATAACCTTGCCAATCGACATAAAGCTGATAAAATATTAGCCGAAAAAGCATGGAAGCGAGTTTTTGCAAAAGACGCAAAGATGGGTGAGAAAGTAATAGCATGGTCTGTGGCAAATGCAATGAAAGCAAAATCTAAACTTGGTATGGGACAGAGCTTTTCTGAAAATACAAATAAAAAATTAAAAACAACATTCAAAAAGAAACAGAAACTTTTGTCTCTAAAGAAACTTATAAGCATGTCGAAGAAAGCAGTTAAAGATGCAAAAATAACCGATTCAAAAACCGCAATAAAATGTGCGATGAATACTGTTCATGCTTTAGTAAAAAATGTTGGTGGAAAGCATAATATAAAAAAGTCTAGAATTATATCAATTCCTAAAACTGGAGGATTTTTACCAATGCTTGTTCCTATTTTTGCGGGATTAAGTGCGATTGGAGCACTAGCTGGAGGGGCTGCTGGTATTGCTAAAGCTGTTAACGATGCCGGTGCAGCAAAAAAGTTATTCGAAGAAAACCAACGCCATAATAAAGCTATGGAAGCAGTAAAAGTTGGTGGTCATGGTTTATATATGCAACCTTATAAGAAAGGCTATGGTTTATATATTTCACCACCTAAAAATAACTCAAAAAATTCAAAAAACTAATTGATAAGCTACCCGATAGAGCGTTAACCGATAGTGAGCTTTACTGCTATGCAAAACAGCTTAAAATAAAACATTTTCGTGGAGTGTTTATGAGAAACGATCTGCCAAAGAAAGTTAATAAGAACGAGTGTGGGATTGTAAATTTAGATGATAAGAACGGTCCTGGTACCCATTGGGTATGCTACAGAAAGCTAGGAAGTAATGTTATGTATTTTGATAGCTTTGGAAATCTTCGACCACCAGCGGAAGTTGTTAAATATCTAGGAGGTAGCGTTAATTATAACTATGAAACTTTTCAAAACTATAACACATTTGTGTGTGGTCACTTATGTTTAAAATTTCTCTGTAATCAATTATATCAATGATAAATAAATATCAGTTGTTTGAAAATTGTTCATTTGATATCCAACCATACAACGATGTCGTTTACCCTTTCACTGTCTGGTAACGGATCAGTGTTATCTACAAATTATTTTCCTCCAATACAGCTATCCGAAAGTGAAAATTATGAATTAGGTTTGGTTAATTTTCAAACTTTTAATTCCATTCCGAATATAGATGTGGATCATAACAAAATGTACATAGATGATTTTATTGTTACTTTGCCTGTGGGTTCGTATGAGTTAACAGATATTGCTGAATATATAAAGAGTGAAGTAGAGAGCAAAGGAATCGTTTTTGAAATGAAAGCTAATAATAATACTTTAAAGTGTTTGTTAAAATGCAATCGAACCATAAACTTTACTCCTAAAAATTCAATCTATAAATTATTGGGATTTAAAAACGATGTTTTGCAGCCAAATATTCAACATGAATCTGATCTGCCGGTTGATATTCTTAAAATTAATTCAATACGAATCGAATGCAATATTATTAGCGGTGCATATTTAAATGACCATCAAGCACATACGTTATATGAGTTTTTCCCAATTGTTCCACCTGGTTATAAAATAGTTCAAGAACCTGTAAACGTTATCTATTTACCAATAAACACACGTTCAATAGATAATATAACTCTTCAAATACTCGATCAAGATAATAATTTGGTCAATTTTAGAGGTGAAGTGATTACGATAAGGTTGCACGTAAGAAAATATTGAAAATGGGAATTGTTTACAACGGAAATAATGATGTTAGTTCTCTAAAAAGAATTGTCAAAACATATTTTAAAGAAGAACAATGCAAGAAGATGGTCACTCGTGCACCACAAATCAAAGCACTCACATCTGCAAGCAGAGCAACATTGGAGAGTCTAAATCTTATAGTTGCCCCCATCAAAACGAAGATACCACCAGCTGTAAAATAAAATTTAATTGTACTAAAGTGATTTCCAAACATTTACGCTTGTTTTTTGTAAAGTCCTTTCGAGTTACATTAGCGCTATCAATACGTATTAAAAAAAGATTCAATGATGGCTAATATGCTAAATATTCATGCAAATGTAGAGTTCGATGATTCGATATCTAATAATGAAATTCATGCACATCAACCATATGCATCGTCTACATTTAACAACAATGATGAAATTCGTATAACAATTCAAAATCAAGATTTATATGTCAGACCCAACAAAAGCTGTTTGCATATTTTCGGTCGATTGTTAAAAGAAGATGGTACTGCTGTAGCACACACAAAAATTATCAACAATGGATTATGCCATTTATTTGATGAAATTCGTTACGAATTAAACGGTGTAGAAATAGATAGATGTAAAAATGTTGGAATTACATCAACGATAAAAGGATATTTTTCTGTTAATGTAAACAAAAGTCAAATGTTAGAAAATGCTGGATGGAAACCTAAGCCTGATACTAACATTACCGATGCTGAAGGATACTTTGATGTAGTTATACCGCTTAATATGCTGTTGGGTTTTGCTGAAGATTATCTAAAAGTTATTGTTAATGTTAAGCATGAACTTATCCTTGTTAGGTCAAGAACTGATTTAAATGCTATTATCCAAACAGAAGCTGAACCATTTAAGTTTATTTTAAATAAAATTGAGTGGAGAGTTCCATATATTACACTTGCCGACAAACATAAGGTTGAAATGTTACATTTTATTGAAAAAGATCCAACAATTTCCATGAGTTTTCGAACATGGGAGTTATATGAATATCCTATGCTTCAAACAACAGAAAAACAAATTTGGACAATAAAAACTACTACTCAATTAGAAAAACCTCGGTTTGTAATTCTAGGTTTTCAAACTGGTCGTAAAAATAATGCTGCAATGGATATCAGTAAGTTCGATCATTGTCGGCTTAATAATGTTAAGTTGTATTTAAATTCCCAATCATATCCATATGGAAATTTGAATTTAGACTTAGAGCACAACCAATATGCTTTACTGTATGAGATGTATGTAGGATTTCAAAGTGCTTATTATTTACATGAAAGCGAACCGTTGTTAAGCAAATCTGATTTTATAAATATTGCTCCGCTTATTCTAATAGATTGTTCTCAACAAAACGAATCTCTTAAATCTGCCCCTGTTGATATTCGTTTAGAATTTGAATCAAAGGAAAGGTTTCCTCGAAATACAACGGCCTACTGTTTAATTTTGCATGATCGAATAGTTGAGTATAAACCAATTAGCGGTAGAGTACAGAAGTTAGTGTAACATTTTCTTTCAAATGATGGAGTTCATTGCAGATTTTCAAGGTTTTATGAAAAAAACCGAATTTATTTTTAAAGAAGTAGCATTAATATCAATTGATGATCCTAAAAATACAAAAGTATTTGTATTTAGTGCTCCAAATGATTGGGAATATTTATGTTCTGAAAAACCATCAAAGAATTGGCTTCTGAATCATCATCATGGTATACATTGGCAAACTGTTGGAATTCCATACAAAAATTTAAACAATGTGCTTCATGATGCATTGAATGGGGCTATGACAATTTATGTAAAAGGGTTAGATAAACAACAATGGTTGGAGAAGTGTGGCTTTTCTAATGTTGAGAACTTAGAAAATATGGGGTGCCCTGCTCTGAAGCTACTACAAAAAGAAAAAATAGTACTCCAAAAATGCTCTTCAGCACATTTGAATGCAAATATTAATTATTGTGCTTTTAAAAATGCCCAACTCTTACAAAAATGGTTTATATCAAATCGAAAACCCACAATAGGTCAAGCAATTTCATCGTTTTACCAAAAGAAGCAACTTGCGTTAATGACAGTTCAAGAAATTGAGTGTTTACCAATAGAATTTTTGACCACATTTGCCGCTGATTGTATAGAATCTGTTTGGGAAAAATTATCAAACAATTTGAAGCTTAATCCAAATATTTATTACTGTAGGCGTTGTTTTCAACATTATAATACATCCAGTCGAGATCAGATTGATGGTCCTCCACCGATGATACGTAACTGCCCAGAATGTTCATTCAAATAATAAACTTATTAAGAAATGAATTCGGACAATAGTGCAAATAAAATCCACGTTCGCTTTGACCTAAATCAAAACAAAATTTACCCAATGGTGCAATGGTCATTTGCTTATCAAACAGCGAGAAAAGGACCTTGGGAAGAGTTTGCAAGGGATCGAAGCAGATTTAAAAACCGAATTGGACATGTTGAAAATAAAATAAAATCGATTTTCAATACAGACGATCGTCAAAGAATATTTGAGCAACGCTTTGTTCAAAATATAATAAATTAAATATATTAATGATTGGTCATTGATTGATATATGATTTCGGAAGATGTTCAATAAACAAAAATTAGTTTTTAGTAACTATAGTTTATTATATACATGTTAGAATATATTTTGTATTAAAAATTAAATATATTATAGAGAATATTACATTGTTTAACATATTGAATATTATTATAAAATTCTTGTAATATACATTTTATTTATAGTACCTTAATCTTGTTAGTATTAGTATATTTATTTCTCGGTATTTATATCTGTGTTTATTTAATAAAAATAAAACTAGAAATATGTTTATACTTTTTTATTTACACACACTCATTATCGACAAAAAAAATATCAACACAAATCTTATTAAACATTTTTTTTTATCCAAAAGTACATTATATAAAAAAAAAAACAAAATAAAACAAAATTAAATACAAAAACAACTTAATATCTATACTTACTTAAAATTAGAATACAACAATTTTAACTAGCCTATAATTGTATAGAATAATGACCCCACGGCAAGGTATCGATATTATTTTCTTGAATATATCTCTTATCATCAAAAGCACTTAATGCGATTTTATTTTGTTTAACAGTATTAACTTCATGTAGCTTTGATAATATTCTATGTTGTGATTTATATAAACTAGCTTGTTCAAATAAACAATTCTTATATTCATCGAAAGTCAGCTTTTGAACAACCGATTTACCTATTCCTTTAGCTTTATTAATATCTTTATTATTTATCGAATATGAATACATTTTAGATCGCAAACCCACAAACTTATCCATAATTTGACCACTCAATTCGTCTTTGAATAGTCCTAAAACTTTTTTATTAATTCTGGGGAAATTATAACAATTGTTCTCAGCATAATCAGACGTATCAAACCATTGTTTTAAGTCTGGAAATATATCTTCATAAAAGTTATTTGTTATTATGGAATAAATTAATGAATCCGTGTCTGTATATAAAAGTTTTAAGCTTGCTGATTCATATTTATTTTTCATATATTCATAGTGAAACTTATATATTAAACATTTGCTAATATCCAAAATAGCCATTCCTACATATAGAGGCTTATTAAATTTTATTTTTAATCTATTTAATTCAATTGCTGCAAAATCTTCATCAAATATTACCCTATCTTTAAAGTTTGGTTTACCCATGAATTTTCCAGCCCCATAACTACCTTCCCATTCCGAAACTAATTTTATATCACGCATTTTCCTAACATTTTGCATGCTTTTACCAAAAACACTATTATTTTTCAATTTATAATAACTTTTCTCAAACTCGTTAGTTGATTCCATTCGCAATTTTGTATTTTTGAGAATGTATGGACGCATCCAAGCTGATTGATCAAATTCTAATATACGATGAATTTTGGTAATAATTAAGCCATGATTAAGACACTGCTTCAAATTTCTATAATGAATAATATATTTGCTTTTTGATTCTAAAGTTGTTAAAAGTTTTGGGTGTTTTCCATTAATTGGAGTTTTATTTTCTGGACAAAATGGAAAATCCCTATGAAAATCATGTAAATTTTCAGGGTAGTTTAAATCAACTTCTAATATATACCCTTTTTTATAATCATCTTGAATTTGCAATACATTGAAGTGTTTACATTTGTTTTCATTAAGCCATTTAAAATTTCCGGTAGGAAGGCATTGACACATTGCCCATCCATATAAATTCACTGCATCTAAATAAATGAGGTATGATTCTGGTTGAGATTCGTCAAAAGTTGGCATGTATCGATTATTAGCAACAGCATATCGATTACAACATTGACTAATACCACCACGAATACCTCTCTCTATAAACAATAACATATCAATGTCTGTCATCAATTCAAGTTTAATTTTTGTTGATTTTAATAAACTGTCCCAAGATAGTGCGGGAGCGGTAATATAATTAGCGGGATCTAGATCATAGGTTTTTTTACATAAAAGACGAAATTCTTCAAATACATCCGCTAGCAAAAGAACGTCAGTTTTTAAATATATGTCTGTGTACTCTCCTAAGTTTTTACAATCAAATTCTGAATACACTTTTTGAGCATGAGCATATTCATCATCTTTAATATCAGTCTGAGTTAAGTTATTAAAAAATATTTTCTATCAGGTAATGATTTTTCTTCAAAACGCTTAAAGCTGTCTAAGTAGGTATATGGAAGTACGCCTTTTCTAAGTAAGAGAGCTAATTTTGAGTCTGCCACATTTTTAAAATATTCTTTGGTAATATTATATTCTTTTAGGTATGACGACAATTTATCTAAAGATGAAGCCATAAAATTAAAAGAATCTATGAATCTTAGTTTCATTGTATTAGAACAATTATATTTAGTAAAACACTTGTATTTCTCTTTATTTATAGGAATTGCTTTAATTATCCCTGGATTTTTAATATGCACTTCACCATTACGATCTTTGATTTTTTTTTCATGCAATTCTCGAATAATAAAATGTGCATCATAACCTTGAAGATTATGAAAAACTACAACTATATCTGATGGAAGTTTATAATTAAGGTTACAACTAACATGAGAAGCTCCTCTAAATTTACCAGTCAAATGACAATGATCTTTAACTTTGGTTAATAAATCTTCTTCCTCTCCTTCTAATGCATAATCTGAAGGTGGTATAAATGGTCCTTCACAAATATGACAAATATTGGCATGTTCAAACTCATCCAATTCCACTTGTGATAGTGTTAGCATTTCTTTTTTATCTGCATAAATGGCTGCTACTTTCTCTGTAATTGTATTTAGTTTATCTACAAACCATTCAATACAATTTTCACCTCTGAATAATTCTAATTCTGAATATCCGTCATCAAAATTACATTTTAAATAATAAGAAATGCTACATGGTACGTGTTTTTGGTATGCATTTGTATAACTTTGAGAGTTAGTAGGTTCGCATGTATCAATAGGTAAAATAAGACATTCTAAATCTGCATAAATTATAAAAGGAAGCATTTCCTTATTTTTATGATTTTTGAAATAAAGCCACTTAGTAGATTCAGTTGGCATGACACATTTTGCGGGAGCCGCCTTTGAACAATCAATTTTATGTTGCTTAAATTTAGATTCCTGATAAAAATAACATAAACATTTATCACATAACCAGCGAGAGCCGCGATGCTGACTTGTCATTTGACTACTCACTAATCTAGATAAATTCTTAATCCAACAGAAATGATATTTTGGTGTATGTTCTTCTACTATATTTTTTTCGGGAATCTCTGCCATTAATAAATTAATATGTACATTTTTATGATTATTTGATATATATACAGGCAATATCTCATATTTAACATTTGTATTTTCTTTTCTATTTATTGATTCAATTTCACATACATCATCATCACCACAATCAGTTAAGATAAGCCAATCGCTGTAATTTTTCAACGCGTATACATTAATAGACATATTATTTTGTTCTTCAAATTTTGGAATTTGAGTCAAATCCATGGGAAATGAAATTTTATCTAAATTAAGAATGTCTCTAAAGTGTGGATAAGACAAAACTCTGTGTGGGTTATGTTTAGCTGGTCGAAGGGCTGAAACTATAGCCCAGGCAAAGCAACATTCATCGTTGGATTGTACATTTATTACCGCTTTTTTAGCCTGAACATATTTAGGCAAAGTATAAAAATTACTGCCCACAGTAAAAGGAACATATTTATTAACATTTAAATTAACCTGTATAATGTTGTGTAGGGCCCAACCACTATCTCGCTCTTGATATTCTTGCAGCTTTGTTAAAATTTTTTCATTGGCTTCATCGTACCATTTCTTCAGTTCATTGTTCTGATAAATCACTTCATATTTTGAATTAAAATAAATTGTCTTTACCTCTTCGGTTTTTGGAAGAATCATTTCACAAACTAAACATAATTGTGCTTTAATCGGTGCTATATTTCTAAGTTCATTTAATTTTGTTTGAATTAAATTAAATGTTGTTTGCAAAAAACGCTTTGGGTCTAATACTTTATTAGTGTTTAATATTGTACTTGTTAGCATTCGCCGTTGGAAAGCTGATTCTGTTTGAATTAATTCCAATTCCTTATCGGAAACATTTGTTTGATGCACATTTTTATTTACAACTTTATTTAACACTGTATTTATATAACTAGAGTATTTGTTATTATCACTTATTTTTTTGTATTTAATTTGTGGTTCGTTAATTTCCACTATAGACCGATTATTATTCTGGTTTAACACTGGATTTATAAATTCACCCCGAACATTTCGTTTTCTAATTTGTTGTTGCTGTGGACGATTTACTTTTTCTAACACAGACTGTATGTATGATTGGTACGAATTTTCCATCTGCAAAACACTTGGTCGCATAAGAAAAAACAAGAAAAAAAAAAAAAAAAGTTTATAGCCTACGTACTTTGATGATGATGATGAATGTGATGAATAAAGTTGATTAACTGAGATAACTGAGTTTTATTTATTTAACACTTTTACATATAAAATTAATTTTTTTTTTTGTGTGTTTTTAAACATTAGAAACCTACAAATGTAAAGTCTTGGTTTATTATTAAAAATTCTTAATGGGCACAGCAAAAAATGTAGTGTTTCAGTACCTCTCATAAGCGTACATGTAGAAAATAAAATTGCGCTGCTAAACACAGATTTTGTCATGCACTGCGCTGTTCTAGTATTCCCAGGGTCTTTAACGCTATGTCAGCATTTTGTTCCAGTATCCGTATATACGTTCTGGCTACAATTTTTTTATACAATGACGTCATTGTTTCAGAATCCCCATGGCTTAAAATGGTCAGTTACTTATCACACATTTATACATGTGTTATCACATATGATTACAATTATTACAATCGATGCCGACATTTATCACACAAAATTCTCAGAAATATACATGATAACGCTACTCATTTGTTTACATTGAACGGCGGCATCCCTTTGTGTTCCAGAACTCACATCTTACACTACTATCAAAGTTGGATTTTATCTATGATTTTGTAATTTTATTTTTAAATTCTACTAAAAATAGCTTTTCGGGTGATTATAAAAATTAGTTTAATTATTAAAAAGCTTTTTAATCAAAAAATCAAAAGGAATTCTTAAAGAAAAATATTCAAAAATAGTAATTGACGCAGTTTTTAAAGTTCCTCAAAAATAATAGAATTTATTATCAAATTGAAAAGCTGGAAATTAATTTATGAAAATAGTATTTAATTTATGGAATATTAAAATAGCAAAATTAACAATTTAATAATAATTGCAATTTTATGCTAAATTAAATAAACCAATTTTAGCAATTTTCTGTGCCGCTTTGATAAGTTTGTTTAAAAATCGATTTTGCAAAAATGTATTTATTCAAAAGCTCACATAAAATGTACAAATATGCATATTAAAAGAGCTTTCCTAACAAAAGCATTGTTTTCATACAAAATAACTCGCAAAATAACAAAACTTTCGAAATTCTCTACGATGCAAATAAGCCATTTGTTGACTTTTCTTTTTTACCACCAATTAATTTGCGCAAAAGCTTTTGTCAAACAAAAATCGAATTAATTTCGCTTTTCAATCAATTTGCCTAAAAATCAACCAAATAGAAAAAAAATAATTCAAATCAAATGCGTAGGTATTCTCTAGTCTACAAAAATCTGACTCAACAGAAATATGACTCGGTTACAGTGAACCCATTATATTTCTATAACGTACGTGCGATAATCATAATATAATAATTATTTAAACAATTAAAATAATAATAATTACATACATATTGAAGATGATATAAATAATTAATAAGACCCTACCTTAAGAATACCATCGAATTGCCAAAAAAAAAATGGACCGAAACAAACAACACGTGCACAGAATCGCAAACTTTTTGCCAATTCGCTATTGTTAATAAAAATGAGGGACTTTACGCGACAACAAAAGATTCGGATCGAAAGAGCAGCGCAATGCAGATGGAAGGGATGGGAAAACGAAATTTTTGCATCGAACTGTTTGGCAAGGGCGCTGGCGTCAGAATGGTCCTGCTGCTCCAGGATGAACTGAAAAGCTCCAAACAGCATCTGCGCCAGGACGCGACGCTCTCCTCTCAGACTCAGTCCCACAGGATGCACAGTTGTATCGACAATATACTTGCATAGCAATACCCTATTATTTACATATTTAAAATGTTTTATTTTCGTCGAGAGAATAAGGATTATTTTTATATAAGTTTAGAAGATTAAGCTCGAGGGCTTTTAAATTTTCATCCGGCAATCGGGCTGCTGGCTGGCTATTTTCAGGAAATTGCGTTACAGGAAGCTTTATTTTTATTAAGGCTCTTACAAGTCTGGGTCAGGCAAAACTTTACGATTAGATTTGCTTTTGGGCGTGCAATTTTTTATCATTATACTGGCGGTCTCAAAAAACGAATTGTTTGATGTCTTAATGAGTTTTTGTGAAGCATTAATGAAGAAGTTTCATATTCCTTATTCAATTCAAGCAGTTTATTTTTGAGTTTAATTAAAACTGGCGTAAAATGCCAGCTTTCTAAGAGAAGATTGAATATAATACGAGCAGATTAGACAATACGCTTTGAAAACTAAAATAGTTTGAGTAAATTAATGTAAAAGCATTTTCTATTTACCTTTTGCTGAATAAATCTCAAGTAATTAAGTAAAAGGTTTAATTTCTTTGGTAGCTGTGTATAAATTCCGTTGAGCAAATTAGCTCAAACTTTATATAAATTTGCATCACAAAAGAATATTTCACTGCTTTTTGCATCTTGATGATAACTCTCTATGTAGTATTTGAAAATTACTGAAACTCAAGCCAAATAAATGTCTGATGTCTTCAGTTCAATTTAAAGAAACACTTTTTAATTTAGATTCCACTATTTGATAACTGAAGCATTTTGTTGATTGCAATTTATTTCCGCATCGCATTGCAAATGCCAATACTTAGTCAAGATATATTAGGATCAGCTCGAAATTAATTTACGAAAAAATCGAAGCTATTTCTTCAAATTAAATATTTTACCTCGAAAATAAATAGTTTTGGAGAACGGCACATATTCACATATTATTATAAATTGTTTTTAATTAGTACAAAATTAACTTTCTAGCAAGTAGGATTTTTCAGGAGTCTCTTGAATAGTCGCGCGGCGTGATTACGGCTCGTAAACAGCTCGTAGAATTTTAGTTTACGCGAGAATTAATTTCGGATTAATTTAGGATGATAGCTAAAGGATAAATCTATCCAAGTGTATTAAAATTTTGTTATAAATATTAATCAAAAAGGCTTAAAAATTGAAAAAACCACGATTCCGCCACTTTTAGGCAACACACAATACACCACTCAAGGACTTACTTTTCTAGACAATTTGCTTATTTTCTTCAATAAAAATTAATATTATATGCTGGTGACACTAAATTATACTCAAATCCATTGATTGACATACATTTATTAGGGAATGACCCAAATAATATTTATAACTGGCCAGAAATAGATTTTACTATCAAATATTGACAAATGCGTCAGTCTTCATTTGGCCAAAAATACTCCAAATGTTAATAATTAGATAGAAAATACCAAATTAGATTCTCGATAATATTACAAAGCAATTTTCAACAGACAATAAATTTTTTTGTCAAATACAATATTAAAAAATTAATTTTTTATAAAGTTTTGTTGCGAAAGCTTCCACCAAAAATATTTGCATAATTTTTTTAGACGCGGAAATAAATTTATAATCCTATCTAGTTAATTTATATTACATGATATATCTTGTTTATATTTAATTATTGAACAGTAACCTTTAGAAAAAAAATTGTGAAATTTTCGATGAGGAAAACTCGTTGGAAAAGCGGCGGCAATTGAAATTTGATTGGCGCATACTTGAAAAGTGCTCTGTCACGTTTATGAAAACTAATTTTTCCACAACCACTAATGGTTTGTGCTGTTACCATTTGAGAGAAGAATAATGATGTTATATCATCATCAATGTTTTTGCATGTAATCTTTTATTCTATTTTCCGAAACAGCGTCGTGAGTATCAGAAAATGCAGCAGAGCAAATGCGGATATTGTATAAAGTGCATTCTTTTTAGCATCATCGTAAAAATAGCAGTGTCGTTTTTTTATATTTATATGAAAGCATTTTGCTTTCTATTCATATTTTTTTAAGTAAACAATAATATGCTGAATAGGTACTATATTTTAATTAATTATTATAATTATTTATTATCGACCGCTAATATGAAGAAAATACGCTAAACTTTGAGGAAGATTTAATTTGTTGCTAGGTACTTGACAAAACTTTGCGTATTAATTATTAATTTCAATACTAACTATATGATTATCAAACAGGATTATGATTAAATTATCAATTAAATTCAGTTAAGTTTGCTTGTAAACTTTGTTCAAATGTTAAGCACATATAGTTCAACATTATCGGTGATTGATATTGAGTTGACAATTTGACATGTGAAACGAATCGTTTTTTCAGCAATAAAATCCTGAAATCGTCATTAAAAAAAATATGTATCTGGATAGGGCTTTTAACTACCTAATGTTGATTGAAATTTTTATTATTAATACCAAATAGACCGAGATAAAAATTATCTTGCTAGAATAATAAATTTTTCTGTTATGATTTTTGAAAATGTTTTTGAACAGCGCAATATTTTAGAGAAAAAATTGTAGACGAGCTTTTTCATCACAAAAGCTCCTAATCTAATAGTTGCCATATTTCTCAAACCAAAAGAAGATCATAAAATAAAAATGATAGCTTTATTCATTTGTAAAATATTCAAAGAAAAGTCCATTATTTGCACACCCTCAATTTCCGCTCTCTTGGCTTAGATACATCATATAATGCGTATATTTTCGTTTGAGCTTGAAAGAATAAGTTATACGTGATTTTTGAGCTTCCCTTATGAAAATCTACAACAGTCTTCTTTCACATCATTGCAGCTTGTGACCTTTTGGGTCATTACTTATTCAGACCCTTTTGGAAAAGTCCCTCTACTATAGATTGCTTAGCAAGCCAGAAGCGACAAATTTCCTTTTAACTTAACCCGTCCAATCTTTCTATCAATTTTCTACTATACTAAATACTTTGTTTATATAACGAAATTAAAATTAAATAATACTAAAAAAATTAATGGCATATTAGACTTTGTGTTTGTCGCTTTCGCCAGATGTGTGCCAGTCTTATTCTTCTATTATAAATTGGATGATGTGAAAGACGCCTGTGTTAGTTGGGTCAATGACGTAATTAATTTATTATAGTAGTACGCTTTTTATGTAAAATAATGTAGTAGTTCATTAGTAGCATTCGAGGATTTAATTAATTTTTTAAGCTAGACGCATTATTTTCTGAGGAATTAACTAATGAGGCTTAACGCTCCATCAATTCATTGCTATCTCAAAAATTTTGACAACTTTCTAGTCAAGAATTTTACTAGACGTTATTTATTTTGAATTATAAATGAATTTACTATGCATAGCTTGGCATTGTTCCATAATAGTATTTCTAAAGATTCTCACAGAAATAGACGACTTTTTTCGTTACCTTTAAATATTTAAATGCATTGCATAATTTAAATTTAAAAAAATGGTTTTAATTTGAATTAAATTTATGATTGTTTTGGGAGATAAATTTTAAAAGTGTATTTTGGGTGGAGTATTTTTAGCATTTTTTTTTAATCTGGTGTAAAGATTCTTAAAATATTAATTTTTAGTCATTTATTTTAATTAATTATTTAATATTAATTTATTGTGATAAATATACTTTTAAAAAATAAATAATTAACGCTATCATTCCGCAATAATTTTTTTAGACATCTAAAAATATCTTCCATTAATAATTCGCATTTATAAATAAACCTTCTCAACATAAACAATTCCAAAATATTTAAATCAAATTATTTGCACTAATATAGTAATCGCTCATAAATTGCATTAATTGGTTTACATTTACAAAAATAGCATTAAGTTTGTTTACAGTATCAAAGAACACCCTTAAAATAACATTTGAATTCTGAAGAGATGAAGAACACAGCTTCATCTGCGCATAATGGTGTTATTTTATTTTTATTGCCTTTATTCATTTTGATAATAACACTCGTGCGTTAACCAATCTTTAGTTGTCCTCTTGACTCGGGTGCTACGCACAATTATTATTTAAAATTAAATTAGTGCATGACAACAAAATTAAATTAACTTCTTTTGGTAATTAATTAATTTGTTATTAAAAGTGCGCAAGGTCGCACCAATAAATTAAAAGCAAATGTATTTTTAAAAATACAAAAGTGAAGAACGCGCTCTACGAAATAAATTTGCATGTATTATTTTTCTTTTAAATATTACGTGCCGCTTTTATTAATTGCAAAAGAAAATCATTGTTGACTTAAGGTTAATGAATCGAACAAGAACAATGTTTTTTTCATTTAATCGCGATAATTAATAGCGCGCCGTTCATCGATCTAATCATATATTTTTCTCTTCTCAGACACTCGCAAATCACAATAATGCACTTCTATTTAATTAAAATTGCAATTATCGTCACTTCAATAGCAGGTAATAATTTTCGGAAAATAAAATCCAGTTAATTAACCCGTCAGTTTCAGCTTCAGCTTTACATGAACAGTGTGCGTCTGATAAAGATTGCGGAACGTTTGATACATTTTGCAGGAATAACGTTTGCAAATGCAAAGAAACTTTCGCAGTATTCGCCGACTCCTGCATTCAATGTAAGTGCATTTTATTTATATTTCTATTCAAATTAATTAATTAAAAAAAAATTATAAACATGCTTAGCTAGTTAGTTATCGAAAAATGTTTGTCCCATTTGTCTTTTTTTAATGGCCCTTAAAGTAACATCTTTATTACAATATTTTTGTCGTATAAATTATTAATTAACTAGATTAGTTTGTATGATTAATGTTTAGGCCACCCAACGTTTATTATTATTAATGATTTTTTTGTAGTTTTAATTTTTCGTTCTATGCGCGTCTAAATGAGTTTGTTAGCTTTCAATTAAATCTAAATTGAAAAAAACCATTCATTATTTTTATTATCGCATTTTATTATTATTATTGTCTTTGATTAGAGTTCAATAGGTTGGCATGTCGCTTCAAAACATTTTAATTTGGCGTTTAATAATTTAATTAGCACTTTTATTCGAATACTTACAGAAAATGGGTGCTAAAAATGGATTATCTACTATATTGTTGTTAATAAATTAGCACTTGTATAATAACTCAATATTTTTTTTGGAGACTTGATAACAAAATCATCTGAATGAATGAACATTATTATTTTATTATTATTGTTCTGTGGTTGGGGTCACGCACAAAGTCGCCACAATTTTTAATCCCAAAAAAGTATTATCGGGACGATGTCAAAAATGCTATCAAATAATCCGTTAATCGTCATATGTATCTAAAGTTATTTAAACTTTCACATTTCCAAACAAATATTATTTAGCTTAGAAGAAGAGGGTGGTAATAAAAGTGCAAGTTTTAATAAGTCAGCCGGATGCTGGCACTTAAAATGATTAAAACTAATTCGAGTGTTGATGAATATTTTTTTTTGCTAATATGGTAGTTTGTTTATATTATTTTTTTAGTGAGCAGCCCGAAAATAGGATGTAGTGGTAAAAGGGATCGGAGTTGTCAACAAAGTTTGGGGGTGCGAAGCGTATGCACCAAAAATATGCAATGCGCCTGCAAACCTTTTCATCATCTGCACAAGGGACAGTGCATAAAAAATCGAGGTAGGTTTTGAATTTTATTTTCTAAAAAAAAATAGATATAACGCTCTCGTTAAAATTAGATAATGATCCGCTTCAATTAATTTAAATAATTACGCAAAGCTCTTTTATGATTCCAATTAGAGCTTTAACGACAATAATGCTTTGGAAAAAAAATTGGCTTGGTCATGAATTTATAATTCCACCATCAAAGAACGTGCTATACTGAGTGTTTTACGAAAATCGATACGAAAATGAGCTTTTCCGCTTTTCCAATTATTTTCCATGGAGAAATTGATAAAAACGCGACGAAACTCAATTATTTTCGTGTGCATGCGAATTTTTAATAGCGACCGTATTGATTGTTTGTATGCATTTTTGCAGATCTGTATGATATTTGCGAATTTGATTATCAATGCTATTGTGGAAAGGATTGCCAGGATAAAATAGCGTGCATTGGAAACAACTGCACTTGCACTGCAGGAAATATTGCATACCGAAGCAGACAATGCATTTGTAAGACTCCTTTTTTTTTCGTCAAATGTTTTGTTCATTTTGTCCTTTTTCGCGTTTCAGCGTTCCAGTTGCAGAAAACAAACGATGCTAACAAGATATTCAATTCCACGCTTTTTCCCGCTTTCATTATTTTCTACTTAATTTATAAATAAACAATATGCGTGCGTTAAAAGCTTTTTATTTATTATTTACACCAAAATATACAAAAGTAAACTATTAAATTAAGGATTCGTATGGTCAATCGCCAAATCCTTCATCCAAGCCAAAACCGTATTGACCAAATCCACTTGTTTCTTCACATGCTCGTTTTCCTCATTTTTCGTATGGAAAATATACATCGCACTCGCATTAAGAATATTTTCATTATCGTCCTTGTAGCTCTCCAGATTATTGTTCAAAATTTCCAATTTATTCTCCAGGTTGCTTTTTATATCTTTGAACTTGTATTGATCCTTGATTGCTGTCTTTGCATCATCCTGTTCATTACTCGCATCTCCCACTGCGTTATTCTTAATTGTGTTTTTTATCGTGGTGAAATTGCCTACCGACCGTTTGGACACTTCGTGCTCTTGTTTGGTCTCATCCAAAGAACTTAATTCGTTTTTCAGTTCAGCCTCCTTTTCCAGGATGGTTCCCACCGTTTCTTCAATGTTGTGGTTTTTAGGGCAAGTGCTATTTTTGCAACTGCACAATTTCTCAATGTCCACGGTTAAATCGACTGTTCCATCCAAGTTGTGGTGGAGATGAAGGGGTAGTTTTATTCCGTTTCCGATGAAGTAGGCTTTGGCTGGTTGCATGGAGTTGCCGTTCAAGGAATTAGCTGAAGAAAAAAAGTTTTAACAATTTATTTATTAAGATTTTAAATATTACCTTCAGCTGGTACAATTTTGCCGAAATTATCCGAGATTTCTTCATTCATTTTCACGGTTTCTTCGTTAAAGCTTCCTCTAGCTTCCACATTTTCGGGATCCGGGTTTTGTAAAGGTGCGCCTAAATTGGAATCTATTCCAATTTCTTCTACATTCTTAAGAGAATCATCTTTAACAATCTTATCTTCTACAATTTCTTCATTTTGACCAGAATTTTCCTTCCTGCTACTTCCTAGAATGTCCTGCACTTCACCATTGTCTACCACTTCTTCATTATTAGCGCTTCTCAACTCATTATTCTGTTCCGCTTCCGCTTTTGCAGCTTCTGGATTAACAGCGTCTGGTTCCTGCCCTCTAGTCTTCAATTGCGGCTGAAGATACTTCGGCAAAACTTTCCTATTCCTAGCGTCTTGCAAGGCTTGCAATCGTTCCTTAATACTTCCAAGTCGTGACTCATAAGGCCTTCTCGTAGGAATATTATAAACCCTTGGAACTCTTGTCGGTCGTAATGCTGCAAGATGTTGTCGTGGAACTACCGCTCTTCTTGGTGGCTCCAAGTTAAGCTTTCTGGGTGCTTTTAGAACTCCAAAACGCGGCTGCTTCAATTTATTTTTATCGATAAACGATTTAACATTGTCTTGGGAGGTTTTTATTTGCGAGTCTACGATGTTCATTATATTTTTTGCGACGTCCATCACACTTTCTTCTTGGTTTTCTGGTTGGGAGTCGCCGACAGTTGGATTTGGGACTGCTGGGTCAATATTTGGAGCGCCAACTCTTGAATCAAGATTAGTACGATCTGATGTATTAATTTGATCCTGAAGGTTTGGGGCAATATTTTGAGTGGTTGAGTCGAAAGCTGAGCCAAGAATCTTCGCCGTATTTTGGTCTTCATTTGGTGTTGGTTCGGAATACAGATTATTTGGTTCAACAATTATTTGATCCGAAGCTAGTCTTGACTCCAAGTTGGTTTGGGTCGTCAAATCTAAATTAGAACCCAATTTATCTTGATTTGAAGATTCTTCAATATTCAAAACAGTTTGAGTAGAAGATTCCAAACTGGCACCTAAATTATTTGGGTTAATTTCTTCCGTCTCCGCTTCTGTATTTTGCAAATTATTATTGTTTGAGCCAACATTCACTCTTGGTTCCTTATCGATATCGTCAGCTTTTGGTTCTTCAGAAAATATAAATTGCGTAGGCTCCACAATAATCCCACTATTCTCAACCGGACGATTTTCTTCCTTATTTTGCAGCATATCTATAGGCTCTTCTTCAGTTTTCTCTTGAATGGATTGATGCTCACCTAAATCGGAAGCACCGTTTTCAATCCCGCCAACATTTTCCGTTAAATCGAATACGTCTTCTTCAATACCTCCAACTTTTTCCGCCTGAGAATTTGCATCTTGGACTAAAGTGTCTTCATTATTGTTATTGTCTATCAAGTCGGGAAATAAAGAAGGTTCTGCCACTTTGTCTTCTTCTGGAATTTTAATGTCATCGGCAATATTTTGAATTTCTTCTGCAATTGCTTCCAATTTAGCGTTATTGTTAGTTAGGTTTTCTTCTTCATCTGAAACTTCAGCTTCTCTGGTGCTTCCAACTAAAGAGTCATTTGGATTGGTTTCTTCATTTATTTTAGTGCTTTCATCCGAAGCTGGTTGGTCTTTAACTTGTGATAAAGAAGAAATATTTTCTTCTTTATTTAAATCGGGAATTTGAGGCAGTCCAACTTCTTCTATTTTATCTTCATTTTGGGTTGGATTTTCCACGTCATTAGTAGCTCCGACAATATTTTGAGATTCTTCTTGAGGTAGAACTTCTTCAACTGCTTCTAAATTATCTTCATTTTGATTTAAAGTTTGCCCATTATTTGTTGCTTCTACCATCAACTCTTCTGGCGCTGCATTTTCTTCAGCTGCTCCTAAATTATCTTCATTTTCCTTTGCTTCTTCCACATGAGTAGCTTCCACAATATTCTTCGCTTCTTCTGTCGGCAGATCTTCTGCAATAACTCCCAATTTATCTACATTTTCTTCCCCCAAATGGTTCCTTTTCTGCCCATCTTGAAACGTTCCAAGAATATTCTTCAATTTCTCAGCTGGCTTAGACCTATCCAACCAATGATTGGGTTCCGAATATTCCTCTTCCTTGATTTCAATAACCGAAGGCTGTTCAGTAACAGGATTGCTTGCCAAAATTGTCCTATCCGTAGACTCCGGATCAGCAATGGCGCCCAATCTATTTTCCAAACTTCCATTATTTCCCTTTCGAATCTAAAATTTCCCAATTAGTTTAGTACGCGATTGTCGAATTAGTTGGACTTACCTTAGCTAAAGCGGAGTCGAGCGCCTCATTGATTTCCCCATTCGATAGAACATTGTCGACGGTTTTTCCTCTCATTTTTTCGTCCAATTGTTCATTCAATGTTGAAGTTAATTGGCTCGCCTCATCACTCGTCAGACCTTTTATATTCGAATAAAAAGCCGGCAAACTATTCGAATGTGTTTTTGCAATCACAATGATCTCGTCAATTTCTCTGTCTTCCTTCACTCCCAGCATCTTGCAAATTAATCGTATCTCGTTACGAGTCTTTAATTTGCCCAACGTAAATATTTTCCTTTCATTATCATCATCAGCGAATCTTGATTCGAGCGGAGGCGGCGGATTTTCACCAGCAGGCATTTGCGAATTTTCCGCAACTCCACCACCACCACACCATCTTTCACAGGATAAGCAATTTCCATGCACTCGACATTGCGGATTATTTCGACATGTTTCGCATAACTTTTCGTTAATTGTGGAGTGCAATTCTCGAGTGGCCAAAGCGGCTCCAACATTTCTGGAAGAAATCAAAACATATCGCGGTTTGAATCGTAATTTTATTTCTGCGCTAAATTTTTGAAATTAATGAATGGATTTGCAGAAGAGATTTTCTTTTTGGTCTTACATATTGTAACAACGTTTTTGTTTAATACCAAATTCTGTATCGGATTTTCCCGCGACATCCGCAGGTAACAGAAGAATTTTTGCGTCATTATAACTTCTGCAAATTTTAGAAAATCCAACATAAACTCTACGGTCGCAGTAATTTCGAATTGATTGACTTAATTGGTAATTAATTACTTACCGTTTTGTTAGATGATTTAGGGAAAAACTTTGGCAATTTGGAAGAATAATATAGATGATCAAAACGAGTCCCGCACTTAATTTCATTTTATTTATTTAATTATTACAGCAAATTTATTATCATAGTAGACTAATTGCTAAATGGTTATTTGACGCTTAAAGCTAACGCAAAACTGATGATTTTTAATTAACGATTAAATTAAAGTTGCGTATAATTAGGTCAATTAATATTTTTATATATTGTCATCGAATTTTTATGTTGAAATAGTCGAACAATTTACTTGGTAGTCTTTTATTAATTAAGTATTATTACTTAATTATTTACACACAAAAAAATATATTTTGCAAAAATATAATTCGCGAGAAAAATTAAAAAATAAATAAATAAACTTTTATTATACATTTAGCGTAGCACAAGCAGTTTAAAATTATTAAATTAGTTCCTAAAAGCTTTTATATAAAGTTAAAAGTACTTGAAATTATAATAAACTAAATAATCAACCACCAGTTAATTTTAATTGGCTTTACAGTGGCGGCTCGTCGATTTTTCGCATGGTGAAGCACAACGTAATTTAAACACAAAATTAGTGTTTTGACGCGGACATTATTAATTTAATTAAACACAAATTTATTCAAATTTACAGGGTTTAAAAACTTAAATTTTGAATTGATTTATTCATAAACACACAATCCTGAAAATATAAAAAAGTCGCTTTTAAGAAAGTTCTACTTAAATTTAATTTACACACTTGTATTGTTATAACAAATTTTATTACCATAAAAGCCATAATTATAAATAAAAATTGTAATAAAAATTTACCTTACCTACCTACCCCACGAGCCGCCACTGGACTACTTGAACTTTGCATTTTAGGTGCTTGATGATATTACGGCCAAAGTTTATCTTATATATTTTCCTTCTTATTAAATCTGGAAACATAACTTTTGCTTGGTTGGCTAGAAAAATTTCATACTACATTGTATAATAAAATTTATTTACCCGAAATCGGCAGTAAAGTACTCAACAATCGGCACTAAAGTAGAAAAAATAACGTGTCTAGAATTATTTATTATTTAATAAGAAGTTTTTACTGTTAAATTGTATTATTAATACCATTATTACCATTAATAATGAATAAAAATAATTAATAATTCATTTTATTAATAATTTATTAAACCATTAATAACTTCAAAACCAAATCCCCAATTAAAATGCTGATGGCTCGGTTGGATTCTACGAATTTTTCTCTATCTGTGTTCCAAATTTCATCAAGATCGGTTGAACTTTAGAATTTGAAGGGGCGAGGGATTTCCCAACCGTTTAAGAGATGCATCGCCGCATTCCTCAGTTACATAATGCACCTGCGTTAAACGATGCGTCCGCCGCACATTCCAATGCAGCCCCCACATGGCTATTAATGCAAGTCGTGCGCATAGGTCAATGGCCGAGTGACTGCCACCGCTTCAGCGAATTGTATTCCGAAAGGTGCCGACGAGTGCCGAGCGATAGGCAACGTCAGTGCATGAAAGCTACAAACGGGAACTGTCATATTATTTCGTTTAAAAAGTGAAAAAATGTGAATAAAACAATTGTGAAAGACTTTAGTGCTTCTACTATGAAACTAAAACATTTCTACGATGGAAAAAGACTTTTCTTGGGTATTTGAAGCTGGAAGCGGAAAATAGAGCCGGTCCGAATTCCGAAACAACCGCGGATATATTTGAGGTTAGAATTTTCTATTCAATAACAATAGCTCGATTGTTTAATGTTTCTTTATTAAATGCTACTTTACATAATGTATAAAAAGCTACAAAACGATCCTAATTAGGTGCACAATTTTGTTTAAAAATTTATTTAGTTTTTCAAGTACATATATCATATTTAATTTTTGAGATGGAAAGACAAAAATATGCATTTTTGGAAAGAGGACACTAAAATACATCGATCTGTGTAGTAATATTTTAATTAGATTGTAATGTTTTTAGAATAATTAATGATTATTGTTGATATAATTAATGCGATAGTTCTCAGCTATAAGTTTTTCAAATATGAGCTTAGAATGTTATATGATACATTTCTGTAAAGAAATTCGCTGGAAATGAGATTCCACAGTACTTCTCTCGTTGCTATATTAAAATTTGTTATTCAAATTTTTAGAATTTTGAGGCATCTTTTACTGAAAAAAATTATCGGGTATTTAAAAATGCTTTTTAAATTTTAACTAGGAACAAAATTTTAAACCAATTTAAGCGATAAAGTTGAAACGTGTGTATGAAAAGATTAAAAAGTGAAAAATTTGTTGTAGGTACTCTAAATTAATGAAACTATTTGAACCTAGATTTAAAATTACTAATTTAAATCAATGTTTGAAGTAAATCCTAGCACTATCAGTGTAAGGGGTGTGTTAAGGGTCAAAAACATGAATTGAGGATTCTAGGACATTTTTGATTAAACTAGTTTAAATTATATTTCAATTTATTATTAGAAAACAAATTTAAAAGAAATCTGACTAATCCAACTGTAAGGGGTGCATTAGGGGTTACAATTGTAATATATAGGTCCTACCCTAATTTTAATTTAATTAACTAAATAATGATAAGTTAAGTAAGTTAAATTACTACTAGGATCCAAATTTGAAAGAAATCCGAGCAATTTGACTGTACATGGTATTAAGGGTTGAAATTGCAAAATAAGGGTCGTATACTATTTTAAATTATATTATTCGTAAATATGTTTAAAATGTATAGTAGAAATCGAATATGAAGAAAATCCGAACCATATGACTCAAACTCTATATTGGAGGGGTGGGGGTGTGTGGTAAGGGTCGAAAATTATTTTTACTCACTCTTTATGTAAATATTACTAAAATAACTGATGGAAAAGTGTGGGTAATGCTGCCATATAAGAATCACAACACCGGCAATTTTTGAACAATTAACTTAAATGGGAAATGGGTCGTAGGGGCTTATTTTTAGGGGATGAAACTTTTACCAGCATTTTCTTCAATGTATCCCTAATATGTATACCAAATTTGGTCCAAATCAAATATTCCTTCTGGCAGATATTCACGTTACAACTTATTCATTTTTACAACTTTTTGACCCTTCAACCCTTAATAAAAATTCAACCCTATAATAAACTCCAGATTTTTTGAGAGCATTTACCACTTGGGGTATACACGAAACATATGTTCAATACTTGGTTAAAATCGGTCAGCAACTTTAGAAGATTAAGTGGATCTACCGATTTTGCCATTTTTAGCATGTTTTTGGCCTATAACGCGCAGGTCTTTGAGAATTTTGTAAACTTTTTTTCTTCGATATCATCTATGGGCAGGTAGAAAAAAAGGACGCAAATTTTGCTTTAATCGGTTCGGTAGATTCCGAAATATAGTGTTTTAAAGAATTGCACAGACCGACCGACAGACCGACAGACCGACAGACCGACAGACCGACAGACGGAAATTAGTGAATATGATTTTCGTAATCTACGCATTCTATAATGTAGAAAAAAGTGAAATTTGGAGAAATTTTTTTTTTCATGAATACAATACTTCCTCTACGAGAGAAGTAAAAATTACATTTTATTAGATAGTTACTAAGCTTATTAGTAATTAACGCCTAGTCCATTTTTAATTAATTTAATATTCAAAAAAATATCAAAAAAATATTTAAAATTTATTTATCAGCATAAAGCTATTAAAAGCCGTCTACAATAATAAATTGCACTTTTACAAACATATTTTCATCCCTAAATTAAGTGCATACTAATTTATAATTTAAATACGCAAAATTTGAATTTCCCGCGCCATCTATCTGACTTTTGACGTCGCCATTTTTGACATTTGACCAGTGGAGTCGATTGTGTAGGTTGGTTACGCAGAAAAACAAATGTTTTCCGATTAAATTAAACTGGCCCCAGCCTAAAACTCAACCAGAATGGATGCACAACTATTAGATTTAAGCACGATTTGTCGGACATGCAAAGGTGTCACCGATAATATGCTGTGTTTGTTTGAAAGTGACGAAAGTTCGAAAGAAAATCCCCGTATTGACGAGATGCTAATGGCCTGTGCTTCCATCCAAGTAACACATCAATTATTCAAAAATATTACTAGAATAGAACTGAATGTCCTTTAGGTGTCAAGCACAGACGGATTGCCAGCTTTAATTTGCGAACAATGCATCGCACAATTGCGGAAAGCCTTTATTTTCAAAAATCAATGCGAAAAAGTTGACGCCAGTTTTAGGGAACATGCGAAAGTCGATCGGATCAAGGAGGAATTGCAGAATACGGAGTTTATAGGTGAGTTTTTCTTGAGTACAACATTTGACGTGAATTCTACGGGTTTTCCTACTTGTGGAACGTTTTCCGCACTTTCCAAGATTATGCAACCAGGCATACATCACCCGAACTAAATTTGAAATCAATCTCTCGATAATTTCTGTCTCAAGCGAATTTAAGTTAGGATTTTACTTGCTCCAGAATCCCTGAACGTTCTACTAAACGATGATTTTACACCCGCCCCAAAAACCGTCGAAGATCCCTTACCAACCAACCAAATACCCACCGATTACATCCAAATCATGGACAACAATCAAATGATCCTCACATGCCACGAATGCTGCAAAGTGTTCACCACCCTCGAAGGCTTACGATGCCACAAACGAATCCACAGCGGCGTGCTCTTCAAATGCAAACAATGCGACAAAGAGTACACGCGATTGAACCACTTGCAGCGCCACGAACAATCGCACGGCCGCCGAAAAGTGCACGTTTGCCGCATCTGCAACAAAACCCTGACGCGAATGGAGCATTTAAAGCGCCATTTAGTGACGCATTTACGCGAAAAGCCGTTTGCTTGTAAAACGTGCAATCGCGGCTTTAGTCGCATCGAGCATTTAAATAATCACACGCCGCGTTGCAAAGGCGACAACGCCTTCATTTGCAACATCTGCAACAAAGCGTTCAATCGCGCAGACAGTCTCGAAGTGCATAAGAAATTGCACGAAAATATCAATCCGAATTTGCCGACTTTGGATAATCTGGATAGCATTGATCAGCATTATTACGAGATCGATTACGATGAGGAAACGGAGTTGCCGTTTACGGATACGTCGGATGAGGAGGAGGAGAGTGAAATGCCTGAGGCCGAAGCGGAAATTACCGAAGCGGGTAATACTATTGTTTACGAGGAGCAACTTAGTGATCCAGAGGGCGATTTATTGGAATCGAAGTTCAAAGTGGAAGTGGAGATTTTGGGCGATAATTTGGGAAATACGAATACGATGCAAGTTAGTAATTACGAGGCGGGTGCTGGCGAGAGTACGAAATTAGGTAAGTTTTTTTTAAAATTAATTTCTTTTCAATAAATTAAATATTTTGTTTCAAAGAAAAAGACCGCGAATCGGACAGCGCCGATTCGGAATACCTCCCGAAAAAGCTGCCGAAACGCGGCCGAGGCCGTCCGAGAAAAACGATTGGCCAAAAACGTCGCTTCTCCAACCGAGTGTTCGACGAAGACGATTTTGGTGAGGTAACTTGCACAGTTTGTAAAAAACTTTTTTCAAATATAATGCAGTTAGATAAACACGCTCGCATAGAGCATGTCGGTTTAAAAGTGCATAAATGCAACGTATGCGAGAAAGAATTTATAAGAGCCAATCATTTAAAACGCCACATGCTATCGCATTCTATTAATAAACCGTATCGTTGCGGCACTTGCACCAAAAGCTTCAGCAGAAGAGATCATTTGTCGCAGCATCAGAAATTGCATAGTCGGATTTCTGCCGATTGTGAGTGCGAGATTTGCTTCAAGACTTTTAATCGCGCTGATCATTTGGCGAAACATAAAGCGTGCAAGCATGGTATTGGCGAAAAGGTAGCTCGACCCACGAATTCATTAGAATTACATAATTTTTTTTGTCTATTATTTACAAGGTGATCTCAGAGAAAAAGTTCGAATGCAGCATATGCAACAAAGCCTTCACTACCGAAAAGTATCGCGACGTCCACGTGAAAGGACACAGTGGCGAGAAGAAATACCGATGCAAAACGTGCGACAAAAGCTTCTTATCGAAATCTCATTTAACTGAACATATGAAATTCCATAACGACCATTCCAAGAAGTTTTTGTGTTCCGAGTGTGGCCAGCGATTTATTCGCAACGATTATTTGATTATACATATGCGGAGGCATCGCGGCGAAAAACCATTCAAATGCAAGTTCTGCGGCAAAGGTACTTCTTCGATATTAATTTAAATCGATATTTATATATGTTTGTTGAAAGGTTTCCCGCGGACGACCGATTTAACTGTGCACGAGCGGTACCACACTGGCGAGAAGACTCATTTGTGTACGATTTGCGGGCGAGGATTCGGCCGGTAATTTATTAATTATTTTATCTAGTGGGAAATTAATTAATTATTTTAGAGCGTATAATTTAACGGTGCATATGCGAACGCATACAGGAGAAAAACCGTATCAATGCACGTATTGCGATGCGGCGTTCGCGCAAGGGAACGATTTGAAGGCGCATGTTAGACGACATACGGGCGAGCGATTCCAATGCGAGTTGTGCACGGAGAGTTTCTTGATGGGGTATTTGTTGACGCAACATAAACGGAGCGTTCATGGTAGATATTAATTAAATTTCGTAAAGTACCCTTATAGAGTAATTATTTTTTTAGGATTGAATGTAGTGAGCAATATAAGAAGATTGCAGCCCGTTCAAAAATATGACAAAGATGAAAAGCCACCGATTGAGATTCCGTTACCAAAACCGGTCGTGCCTGATGTGTATAATAATATACAAGCCCATTTAACAGCCCAAATGTTGCGCGATAATTGAGAGCTTTCTGACGATAAGTAATTTTTATATTTTGATTGTTATACATAATTCAATTGTACATAGTTTAAAAGTTATTGACTTAATATTCTGAGTTTGAATACTTCAAATACTAATTAATTATCGAATAAAACTAATTTTTTTCTATTAGTTAGTTTATTACATTGGTACTGAAATCGGGTAACAATATCAATTATCACGGTTTATTTTTCACCATTTAGAAATAATACAATTAAGTCCTATACGTAAATATACAGTGTGTCTCAGAGATACTACTGATAAGAAATAGTTTATGACTAAGCACTACATATTTATAAAATTATCAAGCTGATGATGGGTTTTAGTTTGTGCATTAGTTAAAATAGATTGCAATTTGTTTATGCGTTATAAGAAATTGTTTCTATTGATGCATAAACAGAGAACATTTTATGTATTGTACAATAACGAGAGTTATTTTTATTTGAGTTGTGTAACATTTATTTTGAATCAACGACTTTTAGGTTTAGTAGCAAATGTTGCTAGAAATATTGTTGCCAATTGATAAAAGGTTTAAATATCGTCTTTACAAATTAACAATTGCCGCCAAAAGTCAGATATTTTTCAACCGAAATAAATTTTTTGACGGCGAAAAATTAATTTCTAGAGTCGATAATTCCGACTAATCTATAGAAAAACATTTAAGCTATACGTAATTAAGTTGCGTTTTAAAAAGTATTAGATTTGTTACGACAAATTAAACCGGAGTACCAAAATCCGGATCGCCCACTCCATCCGCATTAATCGAATTCGCATTATAAACATACCGCGCCAACAACTTCTCCTTCTTATTCTGCTCCTGCTCCATAGTGCTATCCTCATTCGGACAAAGTCGCAAAGCTTTCCCCACTCTCAAATTAGTACCATGCAGACTAAAATACTTCCTAGTCCCCGTCCCTTTATTCAAAATCTTATTAACCCCCGGACTTGCCCCTTCCGATGCGAAATTCTTCACGAAAATATCCTGCAGAAAGCTGTGAATGTTCTCCTCAAATTGCGTACTGGTCTCCGCTGGATAACTAACCACATTACTGGCCTTCGGCTCTTCAATCGGGTCGAGTACCAATTCCTCGCCCACTTCCGAAGCGGTAGTCGAAACATCCGAATAGCCTGCGTTCTTATTAAAAATGCTCTGCAAAGTTTTCACTCCAAAGTACTTTTTCCGGTGCTTCCGGATTTTCTTGTAGTCGCGGTTCACTTTGTGGTACGGCGAACTTTCATCGCCGCTATCAGAGTTTAACAAACTCTGATCGCTTTTAATATTCGAAAGCGAATCATTCGAAGCGGTGATTTGAGCGGCTGCGATGATCGGTTCTTCACTAGTTTCGAGTTTGTCGTAGTTGAAGGTGTTCTTCAGCTTGAGTAGCGTTTGCAGATTTTTGGGCGATTGCGAGTCGTTCGAAGCGGCATCCGTGGACAGGATTTCCGAGTCCAAGTAGACGTCAGTGCTGGTTTGCATCGGCGACGACAGATTCTCGGAGTTCAGTGAGTTCGAGGAGCATTTGAAGTTGTCGCTGTCCGTATTGAAGAGCATGTCGACTTTCTTGTAGTTTTCCAACTGGATCACTTTGTTGGTCGCATTGTCGATTAGAACCACATCGTCGAATTCGGTTTTAGTTTTAATAGTCAGCGATTCGGCTGCGATGTTCAGATTGATGTCGCTGTCTTTATTTTCGACCGTGTTAATGTTGTTAAAATTATTCAAATTGTGATTGTAGTTATCTTGCGAAATGTTAATATTTTCCGGTATTAATAAGTTCGATTTGGTTTGAATTAGATTTTCGGTGCTATTAGTTCTTGATATTCTAAAAGCAAAATGCATTTGTCGATCTAATAATGCGCGATTCAAATAATATAACGTTTATTAAATAATAATAATAATAATAAATGTGGAACATTACAATAAAGTCATGCAGATGCAATAAATTTTTGGAAATAATAACAATAAGGAAAATAAAATTTTGGCTTAACAATAATAAATCACTGATGGCACTTAAGTGGGGACTCACCGACTGGCCAATGGTTCGGGGGTCCGCGGCGCTGTGGGCGTATGAATCATTTCTTTCGACGTGTTTCTCGAATGTGGTTCATTCGAATTTAACGCACAAATGTCGTTATCGAAAAATCTACAAAATAACTAATAATAAAACAAACTAAAAAAATATTGGTAGTACCTAAAATTGTACCCCTCCTCTTCTAACGAATTATCACTATCATCCGCAGCGATATACTGCACTTGCAACGTGCAATCCCCAGTTTGCTGCTGCAAAATCGCCACAGCTTCCCGATGACACGTCTGCCTCAAATCCTTATCATTCACATACAGAATGGCATCGCCGATATATAATTGTTCCGACAACGCTGCCGGCCCATTCGCCTCCAATTCGGATATAAGGATCGGTACTCCATGCTCCCTACCACCCTAAAAAAATTCGCTCATTAATTTTAAATAATTTACGAAAATTAAATTCGTACAGTAATACTGATCCCCAACCCTTGCCCCATTTTCCGCTTCACCACCACCGTCCTCGTATCACCAAAATGTTCAGTCTTTTCGTCCAGCTCCACCGGTTTCTGACACGGCTTTTGCGAATTGTTGATCATGCTGTTCCTCCGACACGCTCTGACCACTGTTTTGTGTCTTTGCAGCAGAATTTCCGACTCCAATTGGCGCCAAAGTTTGTCTCGCACATCGCCGCGCATTTCGCGCCCTGCAAACAAATCCTTACAGATTTAAATAATAAAATAAATTAGACAAACCTAAAAGCTGCAACTGCTGTATCCGCCCCGCTAATTCTTTGTCTAAATATTTAGCCGCTAGTTTCGCGCCGTAGACTTCGCTATTGAGCGCTAGGATCGATTCCCTCAATGCGGCGTTTTCGCTCAAAAGCTGTGCGTTTTCCAGCTTGTATTGTGATGATTCTAGCGATTTCAATTCCTCTAGTTTATTATCTAAATAGTAACATATTAGTACATAAAAATTCGAAGCGCAATAAAATACTTCTACTATGTAAAGGACTCTGTTTGATTTCAGCTTCCAGTTTCTTCTTGATAACATTCACGTCGGGCTTCAGATATGGATCGTATTTTTTGTAACTTAAATTATCAGGTAATTGAGACAGTTGACTCGAATGCAAATGCAACAGCAAATTGTGCAATTCATGTTCTAGCGTCTCCTTTTTCGATTTGCTCTCAACCAGCTCAGTTCGCATGTGAATTAATTCCGCCTGCAAACAATTCGAATTTTAATGACGCGATAATTTTCCGCAATTATTTGTCGATCTACACTTCATAAAACTGCAACAAATTGATACAAAAAACCGACAACATGACATCATTGCGAAAAATTCCTTCCCACGAATTAAAAATATTGCAATTAAATATTGACACAAACCAGATCATTGCGAATTCCTATAAAAATAATGCACTTAATTTTTTTCGAAAACAAGGATACATTTTTACGCCTTATTCCAAGTCTAGCTACATATTTAAATAGATTGATAAGCGACTGGGAGAGGGTTGCAGGTAAATATTTGTTTGCCGCCTCGTAAATTAAATAATGCGCCTCTTGATAGCGACAACGATTATAAAATATTTTTTCGTCATCTCGCTGCAAAGCAGATGGTCGTTTGCTTTCGCTTTGTTCTTTGTTCGAATTGAAATGGGCAATCGAGAGACGCATGTCTTAGCTCTCCAAATGATATCTTGTATATAAATACAGAACCTACCATAATAAGTCTCTTTAAAGTGGACTGAGTGTCAACAATGTGGTTGTTGCTGATGGTTTTTGTGTGGTTTGTTGCGGTTACCGCATCGCCGACAGTGAAGAATCTCGACCACACTGCCCAGGTAAATTTAATTACTGCCCGAACTTTTGGGTCGAAACCCTTTCTACCAAATTAATTTAAATTCGCATTCTACAAATATTTCAGCTGGAAAAAATCCTCACTTCCATCAACAACCGACTAAAATCGGTCGAAACTTTGCTACCCCTTGTTCAAGCGCAAAATGACAAACTCGACACCCTCGAATCGAATTACAGAGACTTCGAAGAGGAAATGACCCGCAAATTTAATTTCCTAAGCAAGCGGAATGAACAGTACTTTGATGAACTTAAGGTTTGAATTTAAGTGGCGCCATAAAATATTTTATTTGAAATTTAATTCCAGACGCATTTCGTGCGCAAAATCGAAGAAATGTTAACGAAACGCGAATCGCTGGAAGTGGAATTATCGGACGCAATTTACGCAATGGACGAATTAAAATCCACGCAATTATTGATGCAGGAAAATTTGACAAAATTAATTCTGCAACAATGTGGCAATAATTTGACGAGGAGCATTAACAAAACTGTTTCGGAAACGCTGCCTGTAATTATAAAAGATAACCGAAAAGCATTAATCAGCCTACGCGAACAAATTAATGAAGATATGAACGCTTATGCAAACAAGGTAAATTAATACAATCTTAATTTGACATAAGCGACTGAAATTAATCTGTTAGGTGGCGGACATGAATGCTGATGTATGGAAATTTAATGACAAAATCAACAACGTTTTAACGGATTTTAGATGGAGTGCCACTTTGCTACATTGCGGTAAATATTTATTAACTAAATAAATTAAAATAAGCATGCTATTTCAAAAAATGTAATTATGAGTGTATTGTTGGTTGCCTACAAACATTCAAATTTGCGCGCACTGATTTTAATTAATTTTTCTGATGTCTAGAAGAACTGAACACAAGATTCGATGAATACTTTAGCAGAATAATTGCCAATCAGAAAACCTTCTTCGAAAATTGCCATCGTTTGCAGATGGACGAGCCGCAAATTGAGCATGAAATTAGTGATATCTTGAAGAAGCTGATCCACATGATTGACGACGTGTAAGTGAATTAAATTCAAGTCAAATAGACAATTAATTAGACGTAATATGCAGACAAACCACAAACAAAAACGAGATACGCCGTTTCGAAAATCTGGTAACAACGCACGATCGCAACATTTTCCGCAATTTGAATCAAATCAGCTTGAACACACTTTCGCTGTTCGAACGCAATAAGAAAATTGATGACGGATTTGAGGAGTATTTTAAGAAGATTGTGAGGCAATTGGATGAGATTTGCATGTCGATTGATAAGAGCAAGTCGGATGTTCAATGGAACATCATCGCAAGTCGACAGGTAATTTTTTGCAATAAAACAAAGTAAATCTAAAAATCAATTTGCAGTTTCTGGAGCACGAATTGAAAAGCTTGAACAACACATTGATTTCTCAACTGAGGGAAATTAATAGTAACAGCAGTGAACAAACGAAGCAAGTGATACTCGCAATTCAAACGCTGAACAATAATGAAACTGTTACGAAAGGAAACAACGTCAGTTCAAATGATACAGAAAATATGGATGCGTTAATCCATCAGATATTTATCGTAGACAATCCGTACTTAAATGCAACAATGGGCAAGCAAAATTATTCGAGTTTAATTACAATAAGGGGCAACCTTGAGAATAATAGCACTCAACTCGAAGACGATACAAAAGCAGAAATACCCACAGATTAATTGACTTATTTTATAACGTATTGTAGAATAAACAATCTTGTATGCTAATTAATATATTTACCTCAATCTTCGCACTGTTCTGAAAGATCGTCTGGGCTTTATGGGTGAGCTGAGCGAAACACGAACTTAAGGTGCACAATTTTTGTCTTACATTAAACACAACATCTGGTTCTTCGGATTCTAATTCACCTGCAAGCAAATACAAGGATTTAATTCAATGAAACATTGAGGAACATATTTCATGCGAAAATCATGTGGTGCAATTCTAACGAAACTAGTAAGAAATTTTTAAGTAAAACGTACCTATTGATAAATCTAGGTCTACGAACGCCTTATCGAACTCTTTTTCTAATATATCGAGCCATCTAAAGCCAATACTAGCCATATTTGCTAATACAAAAATGATTTGTTTGCCAAAACTGACATTTGGTCGCGTACTGTCAATCACTTTGATTTGACAACTACAGCAGTGCCCTCTATAATAATTAAATTCGCATATTAATTGTGTTTAAATTTAAATAGAAATTAAACAATGCGTTAAATAGAGTTTGCTTTAGTTTACAGTATTTTATTAATATCATTAATAAGTTGTTAATAATAATTATTAAATATAAATCGCCATCTAGCGCTGCTAATACAAATCAATTCGATTGTCAATATTGACATTTAGAACTGTCAGTTGTAGTGCTCTGTTTTCAATTCATATTGTTTAAAACTGTTTAATTATTAATAATGCTCATTAATTAACTCGCGAATATAATTAATAGTTGTGCATATAAAACAAGTGAGTGCGGAAAAAGAATAATAATAAGGCAACAACGCTTTCTACGAGTCGCGCACCTTGACCAGTGCTAACATTCTTCCGACTTCCACTTCCAAATCCAATTTCCAGTCAGTGTTGCATGGAATTGCGTTGCGGCGTGTGTAGAACAAAACAAAAGTTAAATAAACAAATCTAACTAATGAATGTGTGTGAAATCTAAGCGGACAAAATATGCTGAGAGTAATGAGAGTGAAAATCTTCTTATACGTGTGTGCCATTCTATCAATAACTGCATTAATCGCATGTTATAACAAATCACTTTCACAAGTGGACGATTTGCAAAAAGTAAATGTAGTGTGCCAAGAACAGGAGGAAAACTTGTCTACACAACTACAAGGTACTTTAAAAATCCTAATTCAACATTGTAACAAAATACTAACCACATTCTTCTGATGTAGTGATATCCGATTACAAATTAGGTTTGGAGAAGCTGTTACGGATTGAGAAAGATGAACATCAACAATCGAAAACAATTTGGGAACAGAAACTTAACGAGGAAAAGCTGAGGTTTGAAAAGACGAATAATGAAGCGCAGATTAAATTCAACTCGTTGCAGCAGCATTATAAATTGCTACAAGTGAGATAATTGGTAATTGGGGTCTAGTTGGCGGTGCTAATAATTGTTTTTTCTGTATTAGACGCAACATGACGATTTTAAAGAAGAAGCCAGTAAAGTACAGCAAAAGCAGCTGAGCGTTATCAACGATTTGCAATCTAAGTTGAAGGAAGTGCAGGAGCAAGTTAAGAAAATTGAAGGTGTTAAGGAGAATCTGAAGGTTCGTTGCTATTATATTTAATTATAAAAATTAAAAAAAATAATTTCTAAGCAAAGTTCAGCTATTTGAATAATTTTAAATTAATGTCTCATTCCAAATTAATTTCGTTGAAAAAATATAAAATGTTTGCTTTGGCTTAACACAATAGAATAGTTGCCTTATCTACAATTAAATGCCTTTGGCGATAACAAACAATGGACAATTAAAGTAACAATAGTTGATTAAACAATGAAGATATTTTAAATCCAGCTGACTAATTGATTTATATTTTTTGCAGTCTCAAATATTGGAACTTCAAATGATGAAGGAAAACATGGAATCTCAATTAAAGGGAACAAACGATGAAAAAACGCAAAACGAAAGCAAGGTAAATCACGTATTGATGGTAAATCAGCAACTGCAGAGACAGATCGATGCTCTCAAGGTACTTAAGCTCGAAATTTCAACTCAATTTAGCTTTGTTTTGGTTTTGTTGGGGTGTTTGCCTAAACTTACATGCATTTATAATTTACTAGCTGAAGTACCCGGCATTGTCCGGAAGATGTGTTTTTAGTATGTGGAAGTGGAATGTGCATTTTAAAGGCTTAAAATAATATTTCCGCTCAGATCTAGGCAACCAGCAATACACATAATTTAATATTTATTTAATTTCAAACGCTTTGAATATTATTTTAAGCCATTTAATTGTTTTATGGCGCTCATTAATACTTCCTCAATTAATTAATCTTAACAAACGTTTAGGAAAATTGCGACAAAGAGCTGGAAAACGCCGCAAACCAAGACGCACCTATACTTTTCAAACCAGAACCAAGCAGCACCGCTAAAACAATCCCTAAAAAACCAGAAAACAACGAATTAAAACTACAAGACATGAACGTACTTGCAAAGCCAAATAACAAAAGAGCCAGTGGTTCAAGCACGACTTCCACCACCACCGCCTCCGGCATTCTTCGCGCCATATCTGTAGGCAAACTAAACAACGCGCGACCCCTTCTATTACCAACTGTTACTCCTTCGTCCACTAAAAAAACCATCAGTGCGGAATTTGAAAACGACAAAGTGCCAGAAGGAGTGGTGCCAGTTCCGGCGGAGCAGAATCCGGTGGAAATTTCGAATAATCGCTATCAAGATAAAATTAATAAAGCGGATGATGTGGATAAGGATAATGGCGCAAGGGAGGTATTTGGCGGGAATGCTTATGATACGGGGTTGGTTTTTGGTGGGGATAAGAATGAGCCGCAGGAGAAGCAGCATATTGATGCTTTGAGGGTGGATGATCATGATGCGAAGCATCAGGATTATAAGGATGTGCAGAATAATGATATTCCGTTGGAGGAGCCTGACGAAGATGGTAATTATTTGTTATAATTATTTTTTTTATTTTGTTCTTAATTTATTTTTGTTTTAGATGATCCGGATGTGTACGATAATTTGAGGAAGGATCCACCAGCTATTAGGAACTAAGATAAGTGGCCATTAATTTTAAGTGTTTTAGTAAACTTTGCTACAAAATTGTTTAGCAATTTTACTAAAACTGGAATGATTTGAGTGATTTAGCAATATTACATGTGCGGGCATGTTTGTTAATTGTTTTTCTGTTCAATTAAGATCTGTTTTATACGTTTTTTATTATTTTAATTAATTTAGAATATTGTGTTTTTTACAATAAAAATAATACTGACTTAAGTTGCGAAAGGTTTAAACTGCACATGAAATATTTCGACTATTTTATATTCGACTCGATAAAAGTTTGACTTTAATTTAAAAGGATTTGGCATTTAATTGAAGCGAACCATTTAGTGTTTTAATATTTTATTAAATACGAAAATCGTCATTCATCAAATAAATATAAAAAATATTTACAAAATTTAATTTAATATAAATTAGATAAAATATTTACATAAATATAAAAACATACATTTAAAATGGCACAATAAAATAGTCAAATCGTAAAAGTTCGCCTAACATATCAACAAATCAGATGAATTTAAAACACTTTTGTTTATCATGTGGTATTCGAGTCTTAAACAATATCGAATCGGCGCGATACTGCGTATTCAACAACGGCGTATATCCAAAAACCTGCAAACAAAAAACCAAATCAATCACACAACAAACTCAACCACTAAAAACAAACCTTCGAAAAGAAATTAATACACTTATGCCGCTCCTGGAAATGCGTATCATCCTCGGACAAACTCTGCGGACATCCAGGACACCTAAAAGTCCACCGCGAAGTCACCTTAACGGGCGGCTGCCGCGTAATATGACTGACCAAGAAATTCATAGCGATATCCTCACAATTCATGTACTCGTCGACTTTGTCGCGAATCGCTTGCGGCAACCACTTCCAATACAAATGCAAGTAATGCCGATGCAGAAACGCAGCGCCCGTTAGCACCATACTCAACTCGCAACTATAATTCGAATTGTACAACCAGCTATTCTGCGTGTTCACATCCCAAGCGTGAAATCGGCCAGGAAATCCGACGATTCGGTCGCGATGTTCGCGCCACACTCGAAATCCGAATAAGATCTCGTCGTGGCGCAAATGCGCGTCGTCGTCCACCGATAAAATCGCTTCCGTCCGAAGATTATCGAGTGGCAGAAAGCGATTGTTTAACGAGTTCCGAGCTGCTTTCACGATGTGAACGGGTATTCCAATGTCGGGCCATTTGAGTTCCGCACTGGGTGGCTTCGGCGAGTTCCAAACAACCACCACGGAGTTCAAATAGGGAAGTCCGCGTAGGCGAGCGATTGAATCGAGCAGAACTTGTTCTCGTTCGTACGTTAGAATTAAGACGGTGAATTGCTCGCGCGGGTTGTTGCCGCCGAGGGCTTCTGAGAATTCTTTACCGGCGCCTGGAATGGATTATTATACAACTGGAAATATAAAAGCAGACAAAAATTGCACTTACCACCCTGTCCTTGCCCGATCGGACGAAACCCAATCCCACTGCCTATAAATTTCGCGTCGGACGGCAGAAACGGATCGGTCGGAAGCGCCGGATACAACCGGAACGGATCGCCCCAATCGTTCCACAACTCATGTCCTTGCGTCAACTGCAAACTATAATTGCGGCGAAACGCCGGACTGTCGTACGGCGGCTCCAGCGGCCCCAAACTCTCCTCCTGCTCGGTATCCGACACGGCAGGCGTCTGAATCGGCTGGAAAGTCTCATTAAAAACGCTCAACGCCGCTACAGTTTCAGCGGGCAACGCTGGAATATTCAACCGATTCCGCAAGACGGCAACGATCGTATCCAAAGTCGTCTGCACGGACGCCAAGAATCGCTCCCAAATCAGTCGGCCTTGTCTGCGCATCAGCAAAACGTCTTCGTCCGCGTCCGGAATCGCACGAAGCATGAAATGTAGTTCGGTCACGCGAGCGCGTGGGAGGAATACCGTGACGCGGCGCCACTGTATTACTTCGCTATACGCCAACTCGACTTGATCCCCGCCTAGAATCACAGGAATCGCACCGGATCGTAACGCTTCGTAGATCCTGGCTTGCAGCAAAGTAGTCGATACGAGATCCACGACGCCCGGCGCAAGAACCAGCACGAAAGTCGACTCTTTCAGCACCGTTCTGCGAGAACTGTCCGTACCACAAAGCGCCCAGTCTTGGCCGCTTGCACTCAAATTGTCATCGCTCGCCGGCACGCATTCGAAATCAAACCGGAAACTGTCGGCGGTTGTCGTTTTCGCCAAGTCTTTCAAATGCGCGATTATAAAGCCGTCCAAATTCGTATTATTGTTTACGAATTTAATTTCGCCTTGGAAGGAGAGTAGATATTTACGACGCGATGGCAGCATTGGAGCGCATTCTTGCCAGACATCGCCGCCAGGCGGCCCGAGCACCGGCGACACGATCAAATCGAATCCAGTGCGAAATTGCTTGAAGCTGAAAGTGCTTTGTACTAAAATAGCGCGTCCGGTGTCCACTGTTGAGAATATATCGCCCGACGTTGCAGTCAAGTCGCGACGGGCTAGATTTAGTAGTACGTGATTGCGGCCGTCGCCGCCCCAATACGGAAGCCGTCGCAGCGCTCCGGAGTCTAAGGGTGGCAGGTTGATGTAATCGTCGGTATCTACGTCTTTCAGAGCTTCGCCGACGAGCACCAGATAGATGCAAGCTTCTTTCGGCTCGTTTGTTAAATGCGGATTGTAGCCTAACGTTTGCTTGAGGGTGGTTTTAAGGAACCCGTCCACATCCCAGCCGAGATGCATGACAGGGTGCTGGTCGGGGTCGTATAGGTAGACTGGAAAGCCGGAAGTTAACGAGCAACGAGAGTGGTCGAAGCACGAGAACATGCGGCAGTTTTGAGATAGGTTGTAGGAGAGTGGAGGAAATATCTCGGGGAGGTTGTTGGCGATCAGTCGACGGGGTAGAGCCAGTTCCGGCGTGTTCTGTTGCAAGGCTTCGCGTTGGGCGACTTGCGCCTGTTCCACGGAGATTTTCAAGCGATTTAAAATGTTTTGCTGGTGGCCTAGTTCCTGTTTGAGTTGCTCGATGTTCTTCGCGTAACTTTGGATTTCTTCGAGAAGTTTCGACCGCTTCCGCTCCATGTCTCGCAGCTCGCTTAAGACGGAGCCGCGAATTCGAATCAATTCGTCGGCGCCTACTCGAAGATCGGTTTCGTCCATTGAAGTGAGATCTTCGGGCAGGTCGATGTGCGAGTGCGAGTTGTGGAAGTTGCGGTTGGAGTTCCGTTCGAGGCGTGAGAGCAGAAAGTGCGTGACTAATGGAGTTATTAGAAGAATGGCGAAGACTGTTAGGACTATTTTCGAGAGCTTCATTTGGTTGAACCATTGGCAAGGGTTTTCCATGTTGATTAACACCATAATTTTAATTATTAACCTTACTTTTTATTAATTTTGCACTTATTGGTTATACACTACATTTTAATCAACTATATTTACACACACTGACTGTTGAGCACATTTTTAATCTTATCTTTTATTTAATTAATCCATTTTAGGAGGATTAACTTTTATTTGGTTTGTTTAGTATCAATATTTGACATTTAATTCGATGTTGCATGTTCGATGCAGAATTCGATGTTCGAGGTTTTGGGAGCTTGGGATCTACTCCACCATGGAAAATCGTTCATGTTTTCGATTTAAATGTGTGCTTTTTATTTTAGGGGCATTTTTAATTATTCACTCTCTAATTAGTTTTTTGCAATAGCCTATGGCGCTCTAAAAACAATGCCGTACAAATTAGAATTTATTTACAAAAAATTTACATAAATTGTATCAAAAATATTTTTTATCCAATCAGAGCGTTGAGTCAGTTGAAGCCGAATGGCTAGGGGTGGTTTCTTCTCTTCGGGGGCGCAAATTTGTATGGCGCCCACGTCTGCGGTGTGATGAATCGACTCGTTTCAAGTACCTAAAACGTTGACCTTCCCTTGCAGCTGCAGGACGTTGACATTGGCACTTTGGCTCTAAAATAAATCGTTTAAATCAAATTTAGAGTTCCAGCTAATAAGTCATTATACTTCGGAAATATATCGGAAAGTATGCGCCACCACGTCGTGCCTGCCTTCGATATCTTTGTTTCATGCGGGCTGCAGCTACTAAAATATCGGCAAATCAGAAAATATGTCAAATTTTTGAATTATATTTTGATTACATCTTCCCAATCTATAAATTCTTTGGTCAACCTTTCGATACCATCGCTCGACCAAATAGACTATGAGGACCAAAGCGCATAGAGAAACAATGCTGAAGTACCCTAAGCCAAGGTCTTCTGCGACTGAGACAGGTTCTTGCAGAACTCGCAAATACTGGAACAACTTATCCATTTTGGATATTTCAGTAAGTGTCACGTTTAGAGATTTTTGTTTCATGGTAAATTGATTTTATGTACAATATTTAAAACTGAGATAGTTTGCGCGCATTTCAAATTTACCGCTCATTTTTTAGAGGCGGAAACGCGGCCATTTTTGTTTCAAAAATATAAAAAAGAGTTTTTATAAAAATCGTAAATTATTTTTAAACAAAATATTAGTATTTATTTACAAAAAATTTACAATAACAATTCGCATTAAAAAAAAAATAAGAATTTTTCATTCCATTGAACGTTCAGTGGTCTGAAGACCAATCATGTTGTTAAAAGCATCAGGATGGACCTCTTCTGCTGCGGCTGGCTGGACCAAATTCGCAGGGTACTCGTGTCCGTAGTGCTGGAGTATTTCCTCTTCTTGCAAGTACCTAAAAAAATCCTCATCCAGTGCGCCGGTAATTCCAGAAACAGAGGCTAATAGTTCCATTAGTTCGTCTTGCATTCGAAAAGATCTCATGCGCTCTAGAAGTATTTGCAATATTTGTCGATCTTCCTCTGCAGTCACTAGAAATGTAGAAAGTATGAGAATATTTCAAAATTTTAAATTATGATTTGATTACATTCCTGTCTTTGGGCCTGACTGTCACCATACAATCGATACCATCGAAAAACGAAATAGTTGAACAGCAGAAAACAAATTAAATAAATAATCCAGAGTATTACAGAGATCTGGCCGTCGTTGGTTGAAAAAAGCTCTTGCAGGAATGGCAGATATTTTAACACATTCATTTTGGATCAATGCGATATTTGAAATAAGTGTCAATTATTTAATGACAACAAAATATTTTTTGTTTCACGGGTAAATTGATTTATGATCACTTTTGATCGTAACGTTTCACGGTAAATTGATTTATGATCACATGAATTCCATCCTCTAAAATCCCCTGGATTCCATTCATTTTTTTTTACTATGGATGGATTGGTTCACCTCCAAGGATCGTACTCAAGGCAGAATTTCAGTTAGGGGGACACTCAATCTTGCGCAACCCCAAAAACAAAAATCGAAAAACCGATTCTGCAAATACCTCGCAGTCAAATTTTGAAATCTAAGCCACCCATAGTACTCCTTATCTTTCCGTACTAAATCGCAGCAGTTTAGTCCTGCAAATTCATCCTGGGCCTCCAAAATTCTCAAATATGGTCCCGCGGCTTCGGTTTTCATCCCCTGAATTTACCAGGATTCTTCTCGCTTGTTTTCTGCTGCCGAAGCGTTGTTGAGCTTCTAAAAATCGGCCTGCCAGTACATCTTTTGCTCGAGGGCCCTTTAATTTGCCAGGAATTGCCTCGTAATTGAGGTTAAACACTTGAATGTTGAGTTGGGCAATTCAAAACTTGCAATCATGAATCCTTTTATGTTACCAGCTTCCTTATTGTGTGTCAACTACAATTTGCATATGCATATTAGTGGGGCTGTCTTTGACTAAGAGTTTGGAGCACTTTCTAAGCCATTGTTTACATTGCGTACGCTTTTACGAAATATTTCATAATTTCCAGGGTGGGACCGCTACATTTAAGCTCAGAAAGGTTCGCAACGGCACTGTACACAAGAATGTGAACCTATTCGTGGCGCAATTTGTACGATTCGGCTCAAAATCGGATTTGATTTAACCTCTATGTTCGCAACGAAACTTCTTTGCCAAAATTTGAATTTATTTCGGTGGGCATCCATGATTTGGTACGATACGAAAGTTTATCTAATCTTAAATTAGGTATATGCGTTAGAAAATTGAAGGATAAAGGCCCCAGAGTCCTAATTTTTTCATTAAAAGATGATTTTTTTTTTGGTTTTTGATCGGGCCCAAAAGCTGTTGAGGGGTAGTTTAGGACAAGGAAATTAAAACACAGTAGTCAAATTAGGGATAAAACTTGTATTTATTAAGAAATCAATTAAAATAAGATCAAATTTTGACAGCCTTAAAATCTTGGGAAAAATCTAGTGATTTTAATAGTTACTAAAATTTTCTAAAAAGTTAATTACGCTTTGAATTGTCCTGCAAATACTTTTAAAATGCAAATATAGTTAATAAGAAGCCTCAAGCATTGTTAATTTTAATTTTTATAATCAAACAGCTAATTAATTTCCAAAATCTAGGGATTTTTGAAAAGTTAATAAATAGCTGCGCGGCGCATTCATCCGGTCAGTTGTCGTTTTCTTGTCGAGCAGTGCGGATCGCTCTTGATGTTGATTGTTGTCAATTGACATCTTTTCTTATAGTAGAGTTTCATTTAATAATAAAACACCTTACTTCCTCATCGGCTACGAGGAAGTAAATATAAAGATTGTGATTTTGTGAAAAAAGTGTAATAATCGTGCAGTATGCATCGCGAAATGAGGTGCTACTTGGTGAATAGTCAAGACGAATATTGGAATCATTCAATTATTGAGGGAAATGAAGAATAAGGATAAAAGAGGGTTAGTTTATTATTCATTTTTAAATTGTTTTTTCCTAAATTGTTCTCAAATGACATTACAGCTGCTTCTCACGCCATTTACAGAGTCCGTCCCGGTATAGAAAGTGCGACGGCGCGTGAACACATTGATACCAACCCAATCTACCTAAAAGCCATCTAGATATATTTTATGTTACTTTGAGGTTACAAATTGAGAATTCGGAAGTTTCTGGCTGAAGTTTATTAACTGACTACAAGAAAGAAAAGGTAAGCAAATAGTATTAATAACTTTATTAAATGTATTAATTATAAAAATTATTTGTTAGTTGGTGTGGAATAATTTGCGCAAAGATACCATTTAAGCGCAATAAGTCCGGCAGTTATTGTGCGTTTTGACGCGAAATAAGAAAGAAATTTTAATCTTGATGATTTGCTTCTTGGCAGAATTGAATTTGCTTAAAGAATAATTGAACGATCAACGTCGTTTCACCATAATATTTTTCTGTAGTTATAGTGTAGTTAGTTTTCAGCGTAGTGAGTAGTATTAATCATTGCATGCGCTTTGTGGTCTCTGCTTTTAGGGTTCAGTATGAGTTCATGGAGCGACTCAGATGTATGTCCCAAAGAAAAAAAAAGTAAGAAAATAAAATTAATAACTTAACATTAAATGTATTAATTATAATTATTTTTTAGATATTTGCGATCATAGTTTAATTTATTAGTTGGCAAAAAGAAAGTTTTGAACTTGATGACTTATTTCATGGATGAATTAAGTTTTGCTTAAAAAGAATCGCTGATGGATCAATGTCATTTCACTATAATATTTTTTGAGTAGTTAGTGTAGTTAGTTTTCAGCGTAGTGAGTAGTATTAATCTTTGCATGCGCTTTGTGGTCTCTGCTTTTAGGGTTCAGTATGAGTTCATGGAGCGACTCAGATGTATGTCCCAAAGAAAGAAAAAGTAAGAAAATAAAATTATTAACTTTAACATTAAATGTATTAATTATAATTATTTTTTAGATATTTGCGATTATAGTTTAATTTATTAGTTGGCAAAAAGAAAGTTTTGATCTTGATGACTTATTTCATGGAAGAATTAAGTTTTGCTTAAAAAGACTCGCTGATGGATCAACGTCATTTAACCATAATATTTTTTGAGTAGTTAGTGTAGTTAGTTTTCAGCGTAGTGAGTAGTATTAATCTTTGCATGCGCTTTGCGGTCTCTGCTTTTAGGGTTCAGTATGAGTTCATGGAGCGACTCAGATGTATGTCCCAAAGAAAAAAAAAGTAAGAAAATAAAATTATTAACTTTAACATTAAATGTATTAATTATAATTATTTTTTAGATATTCGCGATCATGGTTTAATTTATTAGTTGGCAAAAAGAAAGTTTTGAACTTGATGACTTATTTCATGGATGAATTAAGTTTTGCTTACAAAGAATCGCTGATGGATCAACGTCATTTAACCATAATATTTTTTGAGTAGTTAGTGTAGTTAGTTTTCAGCGTAGTGAGTAGTATTAATCTTTGCATGCGCTTTGCGGTCTCTGCTTTTAGGGTTCAGTATGAGTTCATGGAGCGACTCAGATGTATGTCCCAAAGAAAAAAAAAGTAAGAAAATAAAATTAATAACTTAACATTAAATGTATTAATTATAATTATTTTTTAGATATTTGCGATCATAGTTTAATTTATTAGTTGGCAAAAAGAAAGTTTTGATCTTGATGACTTATTTCATGGATGAATTAAGTTTTGCTTAAAAAGAATCGCTGATGGATCAACGTCATTTAACCATAATATTTTTTGAGTAGTTAGTGTAGTTAGTTTTCAGCGTAGTGAGTAGTATTAATCTTTGCATGCGCTTTGTGGTCTCTGCTTTTAGGGTTCAGTATGAGTTCATGGAGCGACTCAGATGTATGTCCCAAAGAAAAAAAAAGTAAGAAAATAAAATTATTAACTTTAACATTAAATGTATTAATTATAATTATTTTTTAGATATTCGCGATCATGGTTTAATTTATTAGTTGGCAAAAAGAAAGTTTTGAACTTGATGACTTATTTCATGGATGAATTAAGTTTTGCTTAAAAAGAATCGCTGATGGATCAACGTCATTTAACCATAATATTTTTTGAGTAGTTAGTGTAGTTAGTTTTCAGCGTAGTGAGTAGTATTAATCTTTGCATGCGCTTTGTGGTCTCTGCTTTTAGGGTTCAGTATGAGTTCATGGAGCGACTCAGATGTATGTCCCAAAGAAAAAAAAAGTAAGAAAATAAAATTATTAACTTTAACATTAAATGTATTAATTATAATTATTTTTTAGATATTCGCGATCATGGTTTAATTTATTAGTTGGCAAAAAGAAAGTTTTGAACTTGATGACTTATTTCATGGATGAATTAAGTTTTGCTTAAAAAGAATCGCTGATGGATCAACGTCATTTAACCATAATATTTTTTGAGTAGTTAGTGTAGTTAGTTTTCAGCGTAGTGAGTAGTATTAATCTTTGCATGCGCTTTGTGGTCTCTGCTTTTAGGGTTCAGTATGAGTTCATGGAGCGACTCAGATGTATGTCCCAAAGAAAAAAAAAGTAAGAAAATAAAATTATTAACTTTAACATTAAATGTATTAATTATAATTATTTTTTAGATATTCGCGATCATGGTTTAATTTATTAGTTGGCAAAAAGAAAGTTTTGAACTTGATGACTTATTTCATGGATGAATTAAGTTTTGCTTAAAAAGAATCGCTGATGGATCAACGTCATTTAACCATAATATTTTTTGAGTAGTTAGTGTAGTTAGTTTTCAGCGTAGTGAGTAGTATTAATCTTTGCATGCGCTTTGTGGTCTCTGCTTTTAGGGTTCAGTATGAGTTCATGGAGCGACTCAGATGTATGTCCCAAAGAAAAAAAAAGTAAGAAAATAAAATTAATAACTTAACATTAAATGTATTAATTATAATTATTTTTTAGATATTTGCGATCATAGTTTAATTTATTAGTTGGCAAAAAGAAAGTTTTGATCTTGATGACTTATTTCATGGAAGAATTAAGTTTTGCTTAAAAAGACTCGCTGATGGATCAACGTCATTTAACCATAATATTTTTTGAGTAGTTAGTGTAGTTAGTTTTCAGCGTAGTGAGTAGTATTAATCTTTGCATGCGCTTTGCGGTCTCTGCTTTTAGGGTTCAGTATGAGTTCATGGAGCGACTCAGATGTATGTCCCAAAGAAAAAAAAAGTAAGAAAATAAAATTAATAACTTAACATTAAATGTATTAATTAAAAAAATTATTTTTTAGACATTCGCGATCGTGGTTTAATTAATTAGGCAAAAGAATCTAATTAATTAGGCAAAAGATCTTGATGGCTTGCTTCTTGGAAGAATTAAGTTTGGCTTAAGGAATCGCTGAAGGATGAATCATAAGGTCCTGACCTTTGGGCCAGAGCCAAAGCCTTTGGCTCTGTGGTAGGTCGTTGGGTGGGCTCACTTGGAAAGGGTGCATAGGATTACAATATTCGGTGGAATTTGTATCCGGTGTGCGGGTGGAAACGGCACGCGTGTCACAGAGTTTGGAAGGTAGAGGGGTCATTGAAGCGACACAGGTGGCACTTACTCGCTGATTTGAAACCGCTACTTCGGCTCCGTGAAGGGGATGGAAAACGCGCGTGTCGCGGAGTCTTGAGGCAGAGGCGGTGTATGCGGCACTAGGTGGCACTAGAGCCAAGTACACCGCTCCCTCGGCTCTGAGGGGGTATGCGGTAGGCGTGGAGCTTCGTAGGGAGGGGGTGTACGGGCTAGCGACCCTAGGTGGCACTAGGTCGTAGGAAATTACACCCCTCTCCCGGCTCTGTAAGGTTGGAGGCCGGCACGCATGCCGTGGAGTCTAATAGATAGGGGGTGTATGGGCTTGCGACGCTAGGAGGCACTAGGTCGTAGGAAAAAAACCCGCTTCCAACGCGCGAAGGGGGTAACGGCACGCGTCGCACGGTCTTAGATTGAAAGGGGAGTAAACCCTCCTTTCAATTTATTACCACGCGGCGCGTGGTGCCACCACTCATCAGAGTTGTAAGCGAGTGCAATATCTTACGGCGTAGAGACACCCATGGCCTGGCAAAGCCCACCCACCCTTTTCTTGCCAGACTGAACTGCAAGCAGGCCGCCCTCTCCACCTGTCAACCCGGAGGAGGTAGATTTCCCATGATCCGTGACCCACTAGCTCATATGATCCTCTCCCGCGGCTCAAAAACAGGAATTGTTAAGCGGGCACGCGTGCCACGCTCTCTGGCAGGGAGAGGTGTTAGACCCCGCGCGACGGTCGGTGGCACTACCCCACACGAACTTACACCTGCTTCCAACGCTGTAAATGGGGGTAGGCGGCTCGCGTGTGCGCTAATGATGAGGGGGCCTGTACGTCGGGTTTTTTTTTTAGTTCGGCTACTCGATACTAGATGGCGCAGGTGTGTTTACAGAGCTCTGTAATTGTTGGTAACGAGTTAGTGCTACTCGAAACAGATGGCGCCGAGTTCTGAAATTTAGAAACGCCTCAAAATTTGAGATTTTGCAAGTTTTGAACCATTGCAAGCTCCAATTTTTAACGACTCGAAATATTGCAAGCGCACCGCAATCTCAATTCTTGTTTAGCATATTTCTTCTGTACGTGGTGAGAGTTAGACGTGTCGTATTTACAATTACTTTGAATTTTCAGAAAGAAATGCACATCGACATCGAAGCGCAACATTCACCAAGACTTCTTATGACTTAGGTAAGCTTAACTGGCAATTTAAATAATTAACAATTCAATTATTTTTTATCAATTTTATTGTTATAAATTTTATAGTAAACTTTTCAATGCAGATTTCGTTTATTTTACAAAAACTGAACATGAGTTTTGACATTAAGGACAGCTGGCATTTGCGAAATAAAAGCATGATGTTTCATATAGTTTATTAATAATATTAATTATTGTTAAATTACAATGTTTTTTGTATTGAGAACCTTACAAAGAAATTAATTATGGGAAACAAATACTATTTGCTATGTGTAAACAGCGATCTATGTAGTTCTTATTCAGCAAGTTTCAGGTCGATCGTGTGATTAGTTTTTTTTTTTTTTTTTTTTAAATAATTAAGGTAATTTTTTTGCACTTTTTGTTTTACGTTAATTATTTTTTAAAATAAAAACTAATTACACGATTGACCTGAAACTTGCTGAATATCTTAATTTCGAGGTGGTTAATCAACATGCCAAATTTCAATCAAATCTAATTTTCATAATTTTTTGAAAAATAACAAAGACTATAGTCTTTGTTCATTTTTTGACCAAAAAATAGATTTTTCTCCATTCTTTACGAAATTTAGCAGGGTGGTTAAGCATATTGAAATAAAGATATTCAGCAAGTTTCAGGTCAATCGTGTGGTTAGTTTTTTTTTTTTTAAATAATTAGTGTCGAAAAAAAATTAAAAAATTAACAAAGACTATAGTCTTTGTTCATTTTTCCACCAAAAAATAGATTTTTCTCCATTCTTTACGAAATTTAGCAGGGTGGTTAAGCATATCGAAATGAAGATATTCAGCAAGTTTCAGGTCAATCGTGTGGTTAGTTTTTTTTTTAAAAAATAATTAGTGTCGAAAAAAATTTGAAAAATTAACAAAGACTGTAGTCTTTGTTCATTTTTCCACCAAAAAATAGATTTTTCTCCGATCTTTACCAAATTTAGCAGGGCGATTAAGCATATGGAAATGAATATATTCAGCAAGTTTCAGGTCAATCGTGTGGTTAGTTTTTTTTTTAAAAAATAATTAGTGTCGAAAAAAATTTGAAAAATTAACAAAGACTATAGTCTTTGTTCATTTTTCCACCAAAAAATAGATTTTTCTCCGATCTTTACGAAATTTAGCAGGGTGGTTAAGCATATTGAAATGAAGATATTCAGTAAGTTTCAGGTCAATCGTGTGGTTAGTTTTTTTTTTTAAATAATTAGTGTCGAAAAAAAATTGAAAAATTAACAAAGACTATAGTCTTTGTTCATTTTTCCACCAAAAAATAGATTTTTCTCCATTCTTTACGAAATTTAGCAGGGTGATTAAGCATATCGAAATGAAGATATTCAGCAAGTTTCAGGTCAATCGTGTGGTTAGTTTTTTTTTTAAAAAATAATTAGTGTCGAAAAAAATTTGAAAAATTAACAAAGACTATAGTCTTTGTTCATTTTTCCACCAAAAAATAGATTTTTCTCCGATCTTTACGAAATTTAGCAGGGCGATTAAGCATATGGAAATGAATATATTCAGCAAGTTTCAGGTCAATCGTGTGGTTAGTTTTTTTTTAAAAAAATAATTAGTGTCGAAAAAAATTTGAAAAATTAACAAAGACGTTTCAAGTCTTTGTTCATTTTTCCACCAAAAAATAGATTTTTCTCCATTCTTTACGAAATTTAGCAGGGTGGTTAAGCATATCGAAATGACGATATTCAGCAAGTTTCAGGTCCATCGTGTGGTTAGTTTTTTTTTTAAAAAATAATTAGTGTCGAAAAAAATTTGAAAAATTAACAAAGACTATAGTCTTTGTTCATTTTTCCACCAAAAAATAGATTTTTCTCCGATCTTTACGAAATTTAGCAGGGCGATTAAGCATATGGAAATGAATATATTCAGCAAGTTTCAGGTCAATCGTGTGGTTAGTTTTTTTTTTAAAAAATAATTAGTGTCGAAAAAAATTTGAAAAATTAACAAAGACTATTTGTAAATGACTTGTACCCGTAGCCAACTGGTAGCAGAAATTCTAACTAAATTTGGATTTCAAGCTTTGAGTCATATAACCTCACAATATGAATATTAATATAGAGAAATCATAAATCACAAATAAAAAAAGTCACTATCTTTACAGTTCAAACTAAATAACCAAAGAAAACACACAACACAACTAAATAACTAAAGAACAGACACGACCCACGAATTAAACCGGCATGTCATTTGTAACAAAGCATGTAAACACAAAACCCATAATCAGCTGTTTGACAGGAACAGCAGCGCACCGGTGGTCAGGTCATTTCCCATCTTTGTTCATTTTTCCACCAAAAAATAGATTTTTCTCCATTCTTTACGAAATTTAGCAAGGTGGTTAAGCATATCGAAATGAAGATATTCAGCAAGTTTCAGGTCAATCGTGTGGTTAGTTTTTTTTTAAAAAAATAATTAGTGTCGAAAAAAATTTGAAAAATTAACAATATAGTCTTTGTTCATTTTTCCACCAAAAAATAGATTTTTCTCCGATCTTTACGAAATTTAGCAGGGTGGTTAAGCATATTGAAATGAAGATATTCAGTAAGTTTCAGGTCAATCGTGTGGTTAGTTTTTTTTTTTAAATAATTAGTGTCGAAAAAAAATTGAAAAATTAACAAAGACTATAGTCTTTGTTCATTTTTCCACCAAAAAATAGATTTTTCTCCATTCTTTACGAAATTTAGCAGGGTGGTTAAGCATATCGAAATGAAGATATTCAGCAAGTTTCAGGTCAATCGTGTGATTAGTTTTTTTTTTTTTAATTAATTAATTAAGGTAAATTTTATTTACAGTAACTTTGAATTTTCAGAATGAAATGGACAGCGAAACGCAACATTCACAAAGACTTTTAATAGTAAGCTTAACTGGCAATTTATATAATTAACAATTCAATTCTTTTTGTTATCAATTTTATTTTTTTAAATTTACAGCATGTTATAATTTTCAGGATGGACTAAACATTGAGGGTGGACATTCTACAACAACTTCATTTTTCAACACTCTTTATAAACATGTTCCTAAAACTTGCAATTAATTATTTAAGATATTTATTAAAAGTGTCAATATGTTCTGTAACACTCTGTATAAATTTAGCATCAAAACATAGGTCCTTTTGTACTGTTTTCAAAAAGGTGTAACACTCTGTATAAATGTCTGTGTATATCTTGTAATTAATTATTTAAAGATATTTGTAAAAATGTGATTGTCATTACGCGTAGAACACCCTGTATAATTGTACAATTTTTTGCTGATTTATAAATAAAGAATTTTTACTGAATTTTCTGCGTCATTGTTTTCTTTAAAACACCCTGTATAACTCGACTTATACGTTAAATAGAGCGAAAAGTATCAGGAGTACACCTCCTCGCGTTTCTGTTATCCTGGTAGCAAATCCGAGATTTGCATTTTTTTTCCCAAAAAAAAAAAAATCGAAAAAAAAAATGTGGAAAAAATGTCCTCTTGATCCACCCTGTATAAATGTAGAAAAATTGTCCTCTTGATACACCCTGTATATGTATTAGGAGTATACCTCCTCGCGTTTCTGTGATCCTGATAGAAAATCCGAGATTTGCATGTTTTTTCCCGAAAAATTTAAACAAAAATCGAAAAAATAAAAATTTTCGAGAAAATGTTCTCTTGATCCACCCCGTAGTTTTTGTCCTCTTGATACACCCTGTATAAGTATCAGGCGCATACCTCCTCGCCTTTCTGCGCTCCTGATAGCCCATCCCAGATTTTCGTGATTTTCAGCGTTTTTCGTTGTTTTTCGAAGTTTCGAGCTTCAAAAAGAACGAAAAACGCTGAAATCGACGAAAATCCGGGATGGGCTATCAGGATCGCAGAAAGGCGAGGAGGTATGCTCCTGATACTTATACAGGGTGTATCAAGAGGACTATTTATACAGGGTGTATCAAGAGGACAATTTCTCTACAATTTTTGTTCGTTCGATTTTTGATTAAATTTTTCGGGAAAAAAGATGCAAATCTTGAATTTGCTACCAGGATCACAGAAACGCGAAGAGGTGTCGCACATGCGCAGATTCGACTTGCTCCTGATACAAAATATACAGGCGATGCAGAGAGAAGGGATTTTAGCCCTTTTACTATTTATACAGAGTGTATCAAGAGGACATTTTCTCCAAAAATTTTATTTTGTTTGAAAAACATATTTCACGTAGTTTTTACGCCTGAAAGAGATTTTGGCGGGAAAATTAGACTCAGTTGGTGTAATTTAGACGTTTATTTAGTTATACAGGGTGTATCAAAGAAAACAAAGACGCAGAAAATTCAGAAAAAATTCGTTATTCATAAATCAGCAGTAAATTGTACAATTATACAGGGTGTTCTATGCGTAATGACAATCACATTTTTACAAATATCTTTAAATAATTAATTACAAGCTATACACAGACATTTATACAGAGTGTTACACCTTTTTGAAAACAGTACAAAAGGACCTATGTTTTGATGCTAAATTTATACAGAGTGTTACAGAACATATTGACACTTTTAATAAATATCTTAAATAATTAATTACAAGCTTTAGGAACATGGTTATAAAGAGTGTTGAAAAATGAAGTTGTTGTAGAATGTCCACCCTCAATGTTTAGTCCATTCTGAAAATTATAACATGCTGTAAATTTAAAAAAATAAAATTGATAACAAAAAGAATTGAATTGTTACTTATATAAATTGCCAGTTAAGCTTACTATTAAAAGTCTTTGTGAATGTTGCGTTTCGCTGTCCATTTCATTCTGAAAATTCAAAGTTACTGTAAATAAAATTTACCTTAATTAATTAAAAAAAAAAAACTAATCACACGATTGACCTGAAACTTGCTGAATATCTTCATTTCGATATGCTTAATCACCCTGCTAAATTTCGTAAAGAATGGAGAAAAATCTATTTTTTGGTGGAAAAATGAACAAAGACTATTCTTTGTTAATTTTTCAATTTTTTTTCGACACTAATTATTTAAAAAAAAAAACTAACCACACGATTGACCTGAAACTTACTGAATATCTTCATTTCAATATGCTTAACCACCCTGCTAAATTTCGTAAAGATCGGAGAAAAATCTATTTTTTGGTGGAAAAATGAACAAAGACTATAGTCTTTGTTAATTTTTCAAATTTTTTTCGACACTAATTATTTTTTTAAAAAAAAACTAACCACACGATTGACCTGAAACTTGCTGAATATATTCATTTCCATATGCTTAATCGCCCTGCTAAATTTGGTAAAGATCGGAGAAAAATCTATTTTTTGGTGGAAAAATGAACAAAGACTACAGTCTTTGTTAATTTTTCAAATTTTTTTCGACACTAATTATTTTTTAAAAAAAAAACTAACCACACGATTGACCTGAAACTTGCTGAATATCTTCATTTCGATATGCTTAACCACCCTGCTAAATTTCGTAAAGAATGGAGAAAAATCTATTTTTTGGTGGAAAAATGAACAAAGACTATAGTCTTTGTTAATTTTTTAATTTTTTTTCGACACTAATTATTTAAAAAAAAAAAAACTAACCACACGATTGACCTGAAACTTGCTGAATATCTTTATTTCAATATGCTTAACCACCCTGCTAAATTTCGTAAAGAATGGAGAAAAATCTATTTTTTGGTCAAAAAATGAACAAAGACTATAGTCTTTGTTATTTTTCAAAAAATTATGAAAATTAGATTTGATTGAAATTTGGCATGTTGATTAACCACCTCGAAATTAAGATATTCAGCAAGTTTCAGGTCAATCGTGTAATTAGTTTTTATTTTAAAAAATAATTAACGTAAAACAAAAAGTGCAAAAAAATTACCTTAATTATTTAAAAAAAAAAAAAAAAAAAACTAATCACACGATCGACCTGAAACTTGCTGAATAAGAACTACATAGATCGCTGTTTACACATAGCAAATAGTATTTGTTTCCCATAATTAATTTCTTTGTAAGGTTCTCAATACAAAAAACATTGTAATTTAACAATAATTAATATTATTAATAAACTATATGAAACATCATGCTTTTATTTCGCAAATGCCAGCTGTCCTTAATGTCAAAACTCATGTTCAGTTTTTGTAAAATAAACGAAATCTGCATTGAAAAGTTTACTATAAAATTTATAACAATAAAATTGATAAAAAATAATTGAATTGTTAATTATTTAAATTGCCAGTTAAGCTTACCTAAGTCATAAGAAGTCTTGGTGAATGTTGCGCTTCGATGTCGATGTGCATTTCTTTCTGAAAATTCAAAGTAATTGTAAATACGACACGTCTAACTCTCACCACGTACAGAAGAAATATGCTAAACAAGAATTGAGATTGCGGTGCGCTTGCAATATTTCGAGTCGTTAAAAATTGGAGCTTGCAATGGTTCAAAACTTGCAAAATCTCAAATTTTGAGGCGTTTCTAAATTTCAGAACTCGGCGCCATCTGTTTCGAGTAGCACTAACTCGTTACCAACAATTACAGAGCTCTGTAAACACACCTGCGCCATCTAGTATCGAGTAGCCGAACTAAAAAAAAAACCCGACGTACAGGCCCCCTCATCATTAGCGCACACGCGAGCCGCCTACCCCCATTTACAGCGTTGGAAGCAGGTGTAAGTTCGTGTGGGGTAGTGCCACCGACCGTCGCGCGGGGTCTAACACCTCTCCCTGCCAGAGAGCGTGGCACGCGTGCCCGCTTAACAATTCCTGTTTTTGAGCCGCGGGAGAGGATCATATGAGCTAGTGGGTCACGGATCATGGGAAATCTACCTCCTCCGGGTTGACAGGTGGAGAGGGCGGCCTGCTTGCAGTTCAGTCTGGCAAGAAAAGGGTGGGTGGGCTTTGCCAGGCCATGGGTGTCTCTACGCCGTAAGATATTGCACTCGCTTACAACTCTGATGAGTGGTGGCACCACGCGCCGCGTGGTAATAAATTGAAAGGAGGGTTTACTCCCCTTTCAATCTAAGACCGTGCGACGCGTGCCGTTACCCCCTTCGCGCGTTGGAAGCGGGTTTTTTTCCTACGACCTAGTGCCTCCTAGCGTCGCAAGCCCATACACCCCCTATCTATTAGACTCCACGGCATGCGTGCCGGCCTCCAACCTTACAGAGCCGGGAGAGGGGTGTAATTTCCTACGACCTAGTGCCACCTAGGGTCGCTAGCCCGTACACCCCCTCCCTACGAAGCTCCACGCCTACCGCATACCCCCTCAGAGCCGAGGGAGCGGTGTACTTGGCTCTAGTGCCACCTAGTGCCGCATACACCGCCTCTGCCTCAAGACTCCGCGACACGCGCGTTTTCCATCCCCTTCACGGAGCCGAAGTAGCGGTTTCAAATCAGCGAGTAAGTGCCACCTGTGTCGCTTCAATGACCCCTCTACCTTCCAAACTCTGTGACACGCGTGCCGTTTCCACCCGCACACCGGATACAAATTCCACCGAATATTGTAATCCTATGCACCCTTTCCAAGTGAGCCCACCCAACGACCTACCACAGAGCCAAAGGCTTTGGCTCTGGCCCAAAGGTCAGGACCTTATGATTCATCCTTCAGCGATTCCTTAAGCCAAACTTAATTCTTCCAAGAAGCAAGCCATCAAGATCTTTTGCCTAATTAATTAGATTCTTTTGCCTAATTAATTAAACCACGATCGCGAATGTCTAAAAAATAATTTTTTTAATTAATACATTTAATGTTAAGTTATTAATTTTATTTTCTTACTTTTTTTTTCTTTGGGACATACATCTGAGTCGCTCCATGAACTCATACTGAACCCTAAAAGCAGAGACCACAAAGCGCATGCAAAGATTAATACTACTCACTACGCTGAAAACTAACTACACTAACTACTCAAAAAATATTATAGTGAAATGACATTGATCCATCAGCGATTCTTTTTAAGCAAAACTTAATTCATCCATGAAATAAGTCATCAAGTTCAAAACTTTCTTTTTGCCAACTAATAAATTAAACCATGATCGCGAATATCTAAAAAATAATTATAATTAATACATTTAATGTTAAAGTTAATAATTTTATTTTCTTACTTTTTCTTTCTTTGGGACATACATCTGAGTCGCTCCATGAACTCATACTGAACCCTAAAAGCAGAGACCACAAAGCGCATGCAAAGATTAATACTACTCACTACGCTGAAAACTAACTACACTAACTACTCAAAAAATATTATGGTTAAATGACGTTGATCCATCAGCGATTCTTTGTAAGCAAAACTTAATTCATCCATGAAATAAGTCATCAAGTTCAAAACTTTCTTTTTGCCAACTAATAAATTAAACCATGATCGCGAATATCTAAAAAATAATTATAATTAATACATTTAATGTTAAAGTTAATAATTTTATTTTCTTACTTTTTCTTTCTTTGGGACATACATCTGAGTCGCTCCATGAACTCATACTGAACCCTAAAAGCAGAGACCACAAAGCGCATGCAAAGATTAATACTACTCACTACGCTGAAAACTAACTACACTAACTACTCAAAAAATATTATAGTGAAATGACATTGATCCATCAGCGATTCTTTTTAAGCAAAACTTAATTCATCCATGAAATAAGTCATCAAGTTCAAAACTTTCTTTTTGCCAACTAATAAATTAAACCATGATCGCGAATATCTAAAAAATAATTATAATTAATACATTTAATGTTAAAGTTAATAATTTTATTTTCTTACTTTTTCTTTCTTTGGGACATACATCTGAGTCGCTCCATGAACTCATACTGAACCCTAAAAGCAGAGACCGCAAAGCGCATGCAAAGATTAATACTACTCACTACGCTGAAAACTAACTACACTAACTACTCAAAAAATATTATGGTTAAATGACGTTGATCCATCAGCGAGTCTTTTTAAGCAAAACTTAATTCTTCCATGAAATAAGTCATCAAGATCAAAACTTTCTTTTTGCCAACTAATAAATTAAACTATAATCGCAAATATCTAAAAAATAATTATAATTAATACATTTAATGTTAAGTTATTAATTTTATTTTCTTACTTTTTCTTTCTTTGGGACATACATCTGAGTCGCTCCATGAACTCATACTGAACCCTAAAAGCAGAGACCACAAAGCGCATGCAAAGATTAATACTACTCACTACGCTGAAAACTAACTACACTAACTACTCAAAAAATATTATAGTGAAATGACATTGATCCATCAGCGATTCTTTTTAAGCAAAACTTAATTCATCCATGAAATAAGTCATCAAGTTCAAAACTTTCTTTTTGCCAACTAATAAATTAAACCATGATCGCGAATATCTAAAAAATAATTATAATTAATACATTTAATGTTAAAGTTAATAATTTTATTTTCTTACTTTTTTTTTCTTTGGGACATACATCTGAGTCGCTCCATGAACTCATACTGAACCCTAAAAGCAGAGACCGCAAAGCGCATGCAAAGATTAATACTACTCACTACGCTGAAAACTAACTACACTAACTACTCAAAAAATATTATGGTTAAATGACGTTGATCCATCAGCGAGTCTTTTTAAGCAAAACTTAATTCTTCCATGAAATAAGTCATCAAGATCAAAACTTTCTTTTTGCCAACTAATAAATTAAACTATAATCGCAAATATCTAAAAAATAATTTTAATTAATACATTTAATGTTAAGTTATTAATTTTCTTTTCTTACTTTTTTTTTCTTTGGGACATACATCTGAGTCGCTCCATGAACTCATACTGAACCCTAAAAGCAGAGACCACAAAGCGCATGCAAAGATTAATACTACTCACTACGCTGAAAACTAACTACACTAACTACTCAAAAAATATTATAGTGAAATGACATTGATCCATCAGCGATTCTTTTTAAGCAAAACTTAATTCATCCATGAAATAAGTCATCAAGTTCAAAACTTTCTTTTTGCCAACTAATAAATTAAACCATGATCGCGAATATCTAAAAAATAATTATAATTAATACATTTAATGTTAAAGTTAATAATTTTATTTTCTTACTTTTTTTTTCTTTGGGACATACATCTGAGTCGCTCCATGAACTCATACTGAACCCTAAAAGCAGAGACCACAAAGCGCATGCAAAGATTAATACTACTCACTACGCTGAAAACTAACTACACTAACTACTCAAAAAATATTATAGTGAAATGACATTGATCCATCAGCGATTCTTTTTAAGCAAAACTTAATTCATCCATGAAATAAGTCATCAAGTTCAAAACTTTCTTTTTGCCAACTAATAAATTAAACCATGATCGCGAATATCTAAAAAATAATTATAATTAATACATTTAATGTTAAAGTTAATAATTTTATTTTCTTACTTTTTTTTTCTTTGGGACATACATCTGAGTCGCTCCATGAACTCATACTGAACCCTAAAAGCAGAGACCGCAAAGCGCATGCAAAGATTAATACTACTCACTACGCTGAAAACTAACTACACTAACTACTCAAAAAATATTATGGTTAAATGACGTTGATCCATCAGCGAGTCTTTTTAAGCAAAACTTAATTCTTCCATGAAATAAGTCATCAAGATTCAAGATCAAAACTTTCTTTTTGCCAACTAATAAATTAAACCATGATCGCAAATATCTAAAAAATAATTTTAATTAATACATTTAATGTTAAGTTATTAATTTTCTTTTCTTACTTTTTTTTTCTTTGGGACATACATCTGAGTCGCTCCATGAACTCATACTGAACCCTAAAAGCAGAGACCACAAAGCGCATGCAATGATTAATACTACTCACTACGCTGAAAACTAACTACACTATAACTACAGAAAAATATTATGGTGAAACGACGTTGATCGTTCAATTATTCTTTAAGCAAATTCAATTCTGCCAAGAAGCAAATCATCAAGATTAAAATTTCTTTCTTATTTCGCGTCAAAACGCACAATAACTGCCGGACTTATTGCGCTTAAATGGTATCTTTGCGCAAATTATTCCACACCAACTAACAAATAATTTTTATAATTAATACATTTAATAAAGTTATTAATACTATTTGCTTACCTTTTCTTTCTTTTAGTCAGTTAATAAACTTCAGCCAGAAACTTCCGAATTCTCAATTTGTAACCTCAAAGTAACATAAAATATATCTAGATGGCTTTTAGGTAGATTGGGTTGGTATCAATGTGTTCTCGCGCCGTCGCACTTTCTATACCGGGACGGACGCTGTAAATGGCGTGAGAAGCAGCTGTAATGTCATTTGAGAACAATTTAGGAAAAAACAATTTAAAAATGAATAATAAACTAACCCTTTTATCCTTATTCTTCATTTCCCTCAATAATTGAATGATTCCAATATTCGTCTTGACTATTCACCAAGTTCACCATACTGCACGATTATTACACTTTTTTCACAAAATCACAATCTTTATATTTACTTCCTCGTAGCCGATGAGGAAGTAAGGTGTTTTATTATTAAATGAAACTCTACTATAAGAAAAGATGTCAATTGACAACAATCAACATCAAGAGCGATCCGCACTGCTCGACAAGAAAACGACAACTGACCGGATGAATGCGCCGCGCAGCTATTTATAAACTTTTCAAAAATCCCTAGATTTTGGAAATTAATTCGCTGTTTGATTATAAAAATTAAAATTAACAATGCTTGAGGCTTCTTATTAACTATATTTGCATTTTAAAAGTATTTGCAAGACAATTCAAAGCGTAATTAACTTTTTAGAAAATTTTAGTAACTATTAAAATCACTAGATTTTTCCCAAGATTTTAAGGCTGTCAAAATTTGATCTTATTTTAATTGATTTCTTAATAAATACAACATTTATCCCTAATTTGACTACTGTGTTTTAATTTCCTTGTCCTAAACTACCCCTCAACAGCTTTTGGGCCCGATCAAAAGCCAAAAAAAATCCATCTTTTAATGAAAAAATTAGGACTCTGGGGCCTTTATCCTTCAATTTTCTAACGCATATACGTAATTTAGGATTAGATAAACTCTCGTATCGTACCAAATCATGGATGCCCACCGAAATAAATTCAAATTTTGGCAAAGAAGTTTCGTTGCGAACATAGGTTAAATCAAATCCGATTTTGAGCCAAACCGTACAAATTGCCCCACAAATAGGTTCACATTCTTGTGTACAGTGCCGTTGCAAACCTTTTTAAGCTTAAATGTAGCGGTCCCACCCTGGAAATTATGAAATATTTCGTAAAAGCGTACGCAATGTAAACAACGGGTCAGAAAGTGCTCCAAACTCTTAGTCAAAGACAGCCCCACTAATCTGTATATGCAAACTGTAGTTGACACATAATAAGGAAGCTGGTAACATAAAAGGATTCATGATTGCAAGTTTTGAATTGCCCAACTTAACTTCAAGTGTTTAACCTCAATTGCGAGGCAGTTCCTGTCAAATTAAGGGATCCCCGAGCAGAAGTTCTAATGGCAGGCCGATTTTTGGAAGCTCAACAGTGCCTAGAAAGCAGAAAAGAAGCGAGGAGAATCCTGGGAAATTCAGCGGATGAAAACCAAACCCGAGGGACCATATCTGAGATTTTTGGGGGTCCAGGACGAATTTCCAGGACTAAACTGCTGCGATTTGGTACGGAAAGGTAAGTAGTACTATGGGTGGCATAGATTTCAAAATTTGGCTGCGAGATATTTGCAGAATCGGTTTTTCGATTTTTGTTTTTGGGGTTGCGCAAGATTGAGGGTCCCCCTAACAGAAATTCTGTCACGAGTACGATCCTTGGAGGTGAACCAATCCTTCCATAGCAAAAAAAGATCGAATGGAATCCAGGGGATTTTAGAGGATGGAAATCGAAGCAACAGGACTATATTTGAGAATATTGGGGGTCCCGGACGAAATAAAAGGATTAAGTTGGTGGTTTTGTAATTTAAATATTTTGATTTTTTTTTATTTATCCAATCGACCCAATTTACCATTATTCCAAAAGGATTTGAATTTTTTGGAAACTTTTTCGAAAATTTCGAAACTAAATTCTACTGAAATGCAGAAATTTTCGAAGAATTTTCTTGAAATTCTTCAAATGGTTTGGGAAACGATTATCCCGGTCGTTATTAATCCAGCCTCTCACAAATCCCCTTAGTTGCTATATACCTTTTCTGGGCACGCCTTTTCTACCTGTTACTTAAACTTTTAGCCCTCTATCTACTGTATCATTAGTAATAGTAGGTGTATTCAAACGAAGCCAGCAGTGCAACACGTGGTTTCGATCCCACAGGTGGTCGGTGCCGGATTTGAAAGCGGACACAGATGCGCACGCGGATTGTAAGACATAATTTTGAATTATACAGGGTGTATCAAGAAAACAAAGACGCAGAAAATTCAGTAAAAATTCTTTTCATGAATCAGCAGTTAATTGTACAAATATACAGGGTGTTGCAATTTATAGAGACATATCTATAAGAATTTATAAATCTAAAATAATTTTGTAAGAATATAAAAAAACTAATTTTTACAAAAAAATAAAAACAAACTTATTCACAATAATGATTCAACGTTAACCGTGCAGTAATATTCATCGCTTGTAACTCGGTAAGTAACAGCTTACAAGCGTACGGCATAGTAATACTAGAAACTTGTCCTGAACTTTTGCAACTATTACACCAACCACAATATCCCAATCTTCCACATTTATTACAAACATCCACCTCGCATTGATCCGACGAAACCATCAATCTTTCCACCAGCATCATACTGAAACCAAATAAAATACAAAATTGTTTCACATTCTGTATCATTCTCTCTCTAAAAAAAATAACTAGTACTACAATTTTAACTTACCTGGCTCCATATCCAATCAAGCAATCCCGCTCCATTTCGCCCAATCGCAACCCACCATCCCGACTTCGTCCTTCAGTCGGTTGCCTTGTCAAAACCGCCCGCGGCCCCCTCCCCCGTGCATGAATCTTATCCTGCACCATATGCTTCAATTTCTGGTAGAAAACGGGACCGGAATAAATATACGCTTCCAAAGGTTCGCCAGTTATCCCCGAATAAAAAATATCCTTTCCTTGATAATTATATCCATGCTTCACCAACTCCTCACTCACATCCTTCACTTTCGAGCCACCAAACGCGGTACCGTAATGGAACTTCCCTTCGACCGTTCCGGCTTTTCCCGCAAGCAGCTCGATTAATTTGCCGACCGTCATCCGCGATGGGTACCCATGAGGGTTCATTATGATGTCTGGACAGACGCCGAACTCGTTGAACGGCATGTCTTCCTGTTCGACGACCAAGCCGACGACTCCTTTTTGCCCATGCCGGGAGCTGAATTTGTCGCCGATTTCCGGACGTCTGGTTTGACGGAGCAGGATTTTTATTAAAGTGGTATCTTCTTCGTTCGTGCTGATGAGGACTTTTTCGATGTAGCTCGGCTCGTTGTTGCGGTAGCTGATTGGGACGTCTTTGTACTCGATGGATGCGTTCGTACTGCCGGGGACGGACGATACAGTTGGTACCGATTTGTTCACGATAATCTGAGTGCAAAAAAAATATTAAAAATACAAATAAATTAGTAAACGTTATAAAATATTACTTGTCGATTTTCCACCGACTCCCCCGGCGCCACAATCCCATCATTATCCAGACATTTGTGCTTCCACATCGGTTGATTCGTGACAGTATCAATTAACGGGCCTTGGATCCGATCGAACGTCTGATTCGGGTGTCGCTTCATAATGCATTTGGAATTTTTGTAAACCAAACAGCGCCCAAATCCGCGATCGATTGAAGCCTTGTTGAGTACCAGTGCATCTTCGATGTCGTACCCACTGTAACTCATCACCGCAATTGTCGCATTTTGTCCTGCTGGTAGTTTATCGAAGTTGGTGAGCTCGATGGATTTGGTTTTCACCATAGGGGCTTGCGGGTAGACTAGGTTGTAGAGTAAAGTGTCCATGCGGTTCTTCTGGTTGTACCCGATGGTACCTAAAAAGGACGAAATATTTTATTTATTTATTGTATTTTTGGGAGGGTAGTTTTCACTTACCCATCGCTTGTTTGCCCATAGCACATTGATAAGTGTTTCTGGGTGATTGGTTGTGGTGAGGGTACGGTACCAATCCGGCGCATACGCCCAGAAGGGTAAAAGTGGCGATTTCTAAGTGGGTGGTTTGGTTGTTGATGTCTTTTTCGTAGCAGGCGATAAAGCTGTCGTTCTCTTCGTTTACGTCCAGGAATTCAATTAAACCTTTATAAACAAAAATTATTGATTAGAAAAATATTTTTAAAATATTCAAATTATTTTAAAAATATTTATTTAAATAATTACCATCGTGTAGGAAGTCTTCAAAGCTACGAATCCCCTTTTCGAGTTCCATAATGTGTTTTTCGGTCACCAGAGGGACTTCGTTTTCGACTATAATGTAGGGTCGACATAAACGACCCCCGTCGGAACTAATGTAAATACATCGATGTAAAAAGCTGGGATAAATTGAGACGTAGCCCGATATATAGCCACGTCTACGCATTACTCGGAACACTTTGATTAGTTTCTTGTAGTTGCGGATTATTCCTAAAATGTTACCATTCAGAAAAACCAGAAAAGCCCTCGGCGAATGAATCGACAAACTCGCCACCATATTAATATCCTGCAACCCCGAATTACTCGCCAAACGAATCAGCGGATATTCATCCACTTCCGTCGTAATATGCGTCATAAGCGCTAAATTCTTCACCAAACCACAAGCCTAAAAAATCCCCCAATAAATAAACATCCACGTCCCCCAATTAAATAAATACCTCTCCCTCAGGCGTATCACTTGGACACAACATCCCCCATTGACTGGGCTGCAACGAACGCGGCCCCGACACTTTCCTCGTCTTTTCAAACTGGGAATTCACTCGAGTCATCATCCCCAACGCCGAAATATAACTCAGTCTTGATAAAACTTGCGTCACTCCCATACGTTCCATACGGAACCGTTTAATCGTCCAGTTGCCCTAAAAATTCACCTCAAAACCAACAATTAAAAAATATTATAAATTACTTACAGTCGAAATAGCAAACACCAAACAATTCGTAATCAAATCCGAGCGCATATATTTAACAACATCAAACTGCGTTGCTCGAATTCGCGGTATAGTCTTCTCAGCCGTCAATTTCAACTCGAAATTAAACCGCTTAAACACATCCTCGAACATAAGCGACAACAGCGACCCCGCCAATTCCAATCGCTTGTTCCCATAATAATCGCGATCGTCCAGAAAATTCTTATCACCCTGCGCTTCAATTACTCGTTTCACCATCAACCCCAAATAAATCGCCTTGCAGCGGAAATTGAATTGTTCGACTGGAACGTGCGCTAAAATCGTAGTGGCAAATAAATCGCGCACTTCATCAGCTGGCGTTTTCGTCTTGGACGCGGACGTAACGTATCGCTTTGCGACCAGTTTCGAGCCTAAATAAACTAAAGCGGATTCTTGTGTGTAGATTTTCAAATTGTGGCACTCTTCGAGGGTCGGGCACAATTTTTGCACGTCGGGGATGCCGATCAATTCGCAGATTTCGCGGTCGCTGATTATATCGAGCGCTTTGAATACGATCGACACTGGAATGGGCTGCAATATTTTGTTATTAAATAATTTAAATAAAATTAATTACTTACGTCCGTGAAAGTATTGTGGCCCATATAATATTTGCTGCCTTTAACAAAGACGTTGGTTCTGGATTTCTTTTCGTGGGTGGAACTTGTAACTTGGCATTGAATGCCGAATTTCGCCTCTTCTACGATCATCCGATTGCGCGATAATTGTTCCTGGATTAATATAACCTTTTCTTGGCCCTTTACGACAAAGTAGCCACCAGGGTCAAGTGGACATTCGTTCATTTTCGCCAGTTCGAATTCCGATTTGTTGCTCAGCACGCAATTCGACGATCGCAACATTATCGGCATTCTAAGTTCGACTTACAATAAAATAAAATACTTTAAAACAAAAGCGTCTTACCTTCCGATGAGTAGGCCCGTTTTGGTGACCCGTTGCGTGCCTCTTGTGTATTCGATGTCGACTGAAATGGGGGCCGAATAAGTCATGTCACGCAATCGGCATTCGTGTGGCGTTGTGGGCTTGCTGATGTTAAAGCCTTCGTCGACGTCTGGCGCTCCAACATGCACATTTGTGTATCTTAAATAGAATATATTACATTAACGAACACGTTGCTAGTTTCAGAGGCTACGTACTTTATGTAGAAAAACGGATCAGCATCGCAGACGACTTTGTTGTTGGCTTCCACGATTTTCTTGATTTCCACGTTGATGAAATAATTGAAGGAATCTATATGCTGCTTGACTAGACCTTTGATTTTCAGGAAAGCTGGCACTAATTTCCATTTTTCCTGTTGAAAATGTTATATTGTTGTTAATAATTAGTTAATAAATTGAGTAAAAAATTATCAGTACCTCCAGTTCTTTTATTGGTTTCTTATACAAAGAAGGATCCCCAAACTCGATTCCATCTATATTTTCCATCATATTCCTTGATTTGTGTTAATATTTTAAATATTCGGTAAGAAACATACACATTGAAAAGTAGGGTTATATGATACTAAGCAACCCATTATACATGTATTACGTTTTGAAAGTTGCATAGCCTGAAAGTTGCATTTTCTTAAATTGAAGATATGCAACCATACATACTTACGAATGTATTGTTAGTTGCATAATTTAAACAAATTTTAAATTTTATAATAATAAATTAATAAAAGTTTATAAGTTAAAGAATTAATTCTCGCATATTTGACATTTTACCATTGAAAAAATCCTGTATATAAAATTAAGTAAAATCAATTACTTAAAAATGTATTTTCAATTTAATGTACTTTAATACAACCTAATTACAACAAACAAGAATTAATATAAATTAAATAAGTATAAAGTTGAGACAAAAGAACGTGTTGATTCGTTCTTTGAATGTTTGTCCTATAATTTTAACCACAATATTAAAATCGCGTAACATTACATTTAAACATGCATAATACAACTTCAATTCAAGGTAGAATTTTTTGTATCGATCGAATTTTCCTCGCCCTAGTTTCCATGTTGTTTAAAAGAAGGTTAAAATTCTGCAAAATACCACAAACAAAAATAATACCACCCACAAAAAATTCTAGAGGGCAAATTCGCGCAATTTAAATTTTTTCCAAATGCGGAAGTTTCCGTAAACGATTATTATTTCCAAACGATTCACTATTTCTACAAATAATCTAATAAAACTTACATTATCTTCATCTTCCTCGACATCATCATCATCGTCGTCACTGTACTTGCGACCATCTAAAACCACAACCAATTAATACAATTTCCCGCTAATAAATAAAACAAAAAAACTCACCATCAAACCGATCATCAATTTCCTTCTTAATATGATTGCTATCCACCAATTCACTCTTAATTTGCGGTACACCCGCCGCAAGATCCACCTGCTGCACACTATTATCCCAAATGCTCGTCCGAATAACTTCCTCCTGCTCCACACGTTCCTGTTTGATTGCCTCCTGTTTAATCATCGGCTTGTGATTCGCAAACACCGCATTCACACACTCGGTTAAATGCACTTCATCGTACACTTGCGACCTGTTTGCTGGCTCGCCTTCATCGTCCGAGCAAGGCTCTCGCTTAACTAAATTCAAATCGACCTGCGCGTTCAAACTATGTGCAGCAGGCAACGGCGATTCGGATGGAATGGAAACTGTTTCGGATTTGTCAATATGCGGCGGCGCTTCTTTTTCCTCATAGGCTGTATTTTGAACGTGATTTCTTAAATGAGGCAAAGTAGAAGTCGTACTTTCGTCATCTGAATGCAAATGTTCGTCGGTAGTTCGCGGTTCGTTTTGCGGCTTGGCTTCGCCCGGCATTCCCACAGTGCCATGCAATCGACGAAATCGGACGATTAAGCTCTTCGAGTACATTTCGGTGGAATGTGTGTTAATAAACGCTTCGATGGAATCCTGGATGTTTTTGAATGAAACGAAGGCATATCTGGTGTATTTCATTTTTTTCGCATAGCCGATGTCTATTCGACGTTGTTTCGGATAAGCTTTGACCACGTCTTCTTTTGTCACTTCTTGAGCTAAATTGCCGACGTATAGGGTGAGAGGGTCGATGTCTTTCGGGTCCACGTTGTGGTCTTCTTCGCGATCTTTTTTGTATTCGGCTTTCAGGAAGCCGTCGCCGAATGGCGTTCGATTTAATTGTTGAATTACGTCGTCGATGTCAACGCCTTCCTAAATATAAAATAAATAACTTAGTCATAAATTCAATCAATAGATTATAAAAAGAATCCTTACATCGATGGTTACGTAACAATACCGAGGCATTGAACTTTGCTGGAAATGGACATTTTCAATAGCGCTGTGAAACTTCGAAACGATGTCCCTGTTCAAATCCAAATCAGGAAAACGAATCATTAGTTGATTCTTCGTCCGCTTATTATACTCCTTTTCGGCATCTAAAGCTTGTTTCGCCTCCTCGATTGTCCAGTTTTTCTTACTGGGCTTATTCTGCGATAGCGGCTTTTTCTTTTTCTTGTTCGGTTTATTTTTCACTTCAAAATTCTCGCTCGATTCCGAAAGCTGTCGTTTGTGGCCGTAATAATTGCCTCGTTGCCAATTTTGGCTTGTATTGGGAGCATTTGGGGAATTGTACCTTGGTTGTGAGTAGTATCTATTGTTGGTATTCGCATGAGGGGGTGGCGTAAAAAAGTTTTGTGTTCGCGATTCCGGCCTGCTCGGGGGAGTATTGGGTGACGGCGGTGGCGGTCCTGTGAATTGGGCGGCGGCATTCCTTGGATAACTGCTGTAATGTTGTGGTGGTGGAGGTTGCTGCTGTTGTTGTTGTTGTGCATTCACAGGCCAACCATTCCAACTTTGATCCGGACTCTGAAAGGAACGCTTGCTTGTTTACCACTTTGTTGATGAGCTGGAAACAATTACCTGTGAGTACGATTGTTGTGGTTGCTGGTAATATTGGTAATTGGGGAAGTTATTCCTGTTCATTATTTGTTTTTCGCTTATATTAGTGCGATATAACGGGCAATTATTAATAATAAACGTTTGACAGCTTGACAATGACAGTATTTATAACCTTTACTGAACCTTTGATTTATTTACAATTCTTGGGGTATTTTTTTGTTGAAATGTTGGTGGATTTCAACTGTATTATTGGTTGCCTATACTTATGCATTCAAAATTTGAAATTAAAACATTTCTTAGATTTCTGTTCATAAATTATAAAATTCAGTATTTATAATTGCTATTAACTCCTCAAAAAAATTCTTTATTACTAAAATGTATGCAACTACATAGAAATGTTACTTTTCCGTAATTTTAAATATTTCCGGTTTTTGTTTAATAATGTATTATTATGTTTTATCTAATTGAAATTGTAGATAACAGTCAATACTAGTAGAATCTGGAAATTAAATTTTAGATTCCGTACTACGTTTTAACCCATTATTATCTATTATATAATTAAATAATTAAATATTATTTTAAAGTTTTATAGTGTTGGCACTACATTCAAGTCAACAAAGGAAATTTAATTAACAACTCGTGTAGTTGCAGTTCAAATAGCAAAATTCATAAATTTCCTGCTAAATTTACAGCATTACGTAATATTTTAATAATACAAACTAATTAAACAAATTTAACTTTTTGAATTAACGTGTATTATTGGTTGCCTATGTTGCAACTGTCAGATCTGACGTTTAATAATTGATCTCGTTTTGGTTTACCAATTAAAAATTAAATTACTGTGTAAATTCGACTGTGAAAACTGTACAACTAATTACAAAAGTGAGTAGTAGCTAGCATAATTATTTCCGGCTTATTAAAACCAAAGTATACCACATTACTTAGAAAATCCAATAATCAAGCCAATTTCCAACCGCTAAAACAGCTACTATTTAATATTAACATCTTCCTGCTAATCCCTAGAGCTCTATTTCAGCCCGTAGTACCTACCACATAAATGCCAAGCATTCAGAATGATTTGGTTCAAAAAAATCAAAAAATGAAACAATTTTTCCGAATCTAATTAGGAATTTCCTACCAAAAAAATCATCTGCTCCACTCCTGCGCAAGCGCTCCAGCCCCGAATTTCCGAGGGCGTACTATTTCGCTGCGCGATCGCCACCGCCACGCTGGGTCTAGCTCCTCACCACATATAATCACCACATACTTTGACGGTTTCTCTATTCCAGTGTCGAAAGTGTGCCGGACACCGGTACAGTGTGCAAATCCGAGTTCGTTCGTGCCTGCCAAAATGAAAGACTACAACCAAGTGACTTTACCCAACTACTCCTACGTCTTCAACTTCGAATCGGATTTCATCCACCAAGCGTCTCGCACGTGGATGCAGGAGAACTGGACCGTCGGTTTCTACTATGTCGGCATCTACATGGTGCTCATCTTCGGCGGGCAATATCTCATGCAAAATCGACCCCGTTTCGAGCTGCGAGGGATGCTCATCCTATGGAACACCCTTCTCGCCACATTCAGCATCATCGGCGCCTGTCGCACTCTGCCCGAATTCCTGCACACTTTGACCCACCATGGGCTCTACCATTCCGTCTGCGTGCCATCGTTCATCGAACAAGACAAAGTGTCAGGTTTCTGGACTTTTATGTTCGTGCTGAGCAAGTTGCCCGAATTGGGCGACACGATCTTCATCGTGCTGCGAAAGCAGCCCTTGATCTTCCTGCATTGGTACCATCACATCACGGTGTTGCTGTACTCTTGGTTCAGCTACACGGAATACACGGCGAGTGCACGCTGGTTTATTGTGATGAATTATTGCGTGCATTCGGTGATGTATTCGTATTACGGGCTGCGAGCCATGGGATACAGCCCGCCGAGACAGATTGCGATGTTGATCACCTCGCTGCAATTGTTACAGATGATTATCGGATGCGGCGTGAATTTCTGGGCCGCACAACTCCTGCAGAATCAATCCGAATGCCACATAACGCCGTTTAATATTAAGCTGTCGATAGCGATGTATTTCAGCTATTTCGTCCTGTTTGCGCGGTTCTTTTACAAGGCGTACATGTCGGGCGAGAAGCGACAGAAGATGAAAAGTGCGCCAGTTAGTGCTGATTATCCGCTACTTAAATCGAAAGTCCACTAGTTGTAGGAATTTGGATTATGTATATGAATGGGAAAAATTATTTAAGGACATTCCAATCCATCATTGCAGTGTGATGTGTTCTTTGACAAATTATACCTCTATTTGTAAAAATATTGAGCTAAGTTATTTATTGAAAATATTGCATTTAGTGGAAGTTATGCCTTACAAAGGGCTTCTAAGCACGATATCACAACGCAATGTTACATTATATTACAATATTTATTAATTCTGTGATAGGTTTTTTATTATCTCTGATTCAAAAATTATTTCGACAATTTATTTCTCGAAGAGATATAGTTTGGCATTGATTGTGGTATCCTAATAATGTGGTAAAATGGTTTTAAACTAGTCATTAGTTAATTAACTTGTTACTTTTTCGTATCGAGTATTATTATACAAGAAAAAAATTGTGAATAAATTGTATAAAACTCTGCTTACATACAAGATAATAATTGAGGAAATAAAAACTATTTTTATTTAAATCCTAAAGTATTTGTTTTTTTTCTGTGACAGCATGACCCAGTAAAACAATATGTGCCATACTTTTATTCGCAGTCAGCGCAAATATTTATTTATTAATTAGCCAATCGATGTTTACCTTTAAGAAGAGTAACATTGAGTTGTAAATAAATAATAATAATCGGGAAAAGTTAATATTTTGACTATTTAATTAATAGTTAAAAATAAATTATATAATTTGTGTCTAAAAATTGAAAATATTTTGATTTGGCGTGATGAAATTAAAGACTTTGGTCGAACTGGCATTGATAATCTATTTCGCAAATAATTCACGTTTAAATAGCATGCTATAAAAGTCAGGCCATTATTTTCCAATTGATATCCTCAAAAAGTGCATTTCAAGGTTTATTTGCATTTTGAATTAATTTATTGAAAAGCGAACCGATCGGATGCATTTCATTCAATTCCTGTTGTGTACATATAAAATACTTTTTATATCGCGGCATACCAAGAAAGTTTTAGAGAAAGTTAAAAGAAATAAAATCAAAACAGTCATCGGCTGATACTGTGACGTAAATTAAAATTAAATTCTACGTAGCTATTTCACTTTTGGTTCTAATATTTGCGTTATGAAATTACCTGAGGGCTATATTGTTATTATGTAAATGTTAATTGGATTTTCGTTTTCATTTAGGTCATTTAAAAATAAAATATAATGGAAAAATCTCGACCTGGATGAGCTACTTTAAACTTTTATTTCTTTAAATTATTTTATATTTAAAACAAATAGTAATTTATGTATCAAGGCAGTAAAGTCGTATTATTTATCACGAATGTGGAAATTATTTGCCGATGCGAAAGCCGAGGCAAATACTAACAACGTGAGTGATAAAAAATTACTTACTGTCGAGATGCATATTAATTTTTTTCCGAACTAAAAAATCGATGGTAAAATCCTTTCGATTGTTTTGTATATTTTTGCTAATCCGCTTTATATATTATGTAAAGTAGCATATAATATGGAAATATTAAACAATCGAGCTACATTTATTGAAAAGAAAATTCTAACCTCAAATAAATCCGTGGTTTGTTTCGGACCGGCTCTATTTTCCGCTTCCAGCTTCAAATATCCAAGAAAAGTCGTTTTCCATCGTAGATATGTTTTTTCTTCCATAGTGGAAGCACTAAAACCTTTCACAAATGTTTTATTCACAATTTTTCACTTTTTAAACAAAATAATATGACAGTTCCCACTTGTAGCTTGTATGCACTGAAATTGCCTATCGGTCGGCACTCGTCGGCACCATTCGGAATAGAATTCGGAAGGGATGACAGTCAGCCGGCCATTGACCTATGCGCACAACTTGCACTAATAGCCATGTGGTCGCTGCATTGGAATGTGCGGCGAACGCATCGTTTAACGCAGGTGCATTATGTAACTGTGGAATGCGGGGATGCACCTCTTAAACGGTTGGGAATCCCCTCGTCTTGGTAAATCCTAAAGTTTAACCGATGTTGATGAAATTTGGTAGACGGATAGAGAAAAATCCGTAGAATCCAACCGGACCATTGGCATTTTAATCGGGGATTTGGTTTTGAAGTTATTAAATGTTTAATAAATTCTTAATAAAATGAATTATTAATTATTTTTGTTCATTATTAATGGTAATAAAGGTATTAATAATTTAATTTAACACTAAATTTTTTTAATAAATAATAAATTCATTATTTACTCATATTAAATCGGCAGTAAAGTTCTACTTTAACTTCTTACATTTTTTAAAATGTTTATAAATAAACCCAAAAAGTGCTTTATTAAGTTTAATGACACACTTGACAAAATCTGAAATGTTGATATTTTAAAAATAATCTTCTTATCATAAAGATTATACAAATAGGATATTACTTGTCGCAACCTAAAAAATCTGAAAACTAGGTAATACTAAAAAAACGCTATTAACTTTAATTAGCACCTTTAATAAAAGAAAAAGTGTTTTATTTAATACTTTTTCGCAAAGAATTTATTTTAAATTAAACTATTCGTAAAAGTTCCATCCGCAAAATGGCTATAACCAGTTCCAAAAAAATTGTTATTGAAATTTGATGCTCAAAATTAATCGCATCTACTATATTACTATTTGTAGCTTCGAAAAAAAAGCTCAATGGAACGCAAAATTTACATAATTTTAAATAATATATTATATTTTTTTAAGGTCAGAGAACTAGTTTTGATTAATTAATGTGCTTATGATTTAATCCACCTGCTGGACCACTCCGCATCAGACATTTAATTTGTTTATAAATAAATCAAGTCATTTAATTATTTCGTAATATTTAATATATTATATTGTAAAGCTTTCTTTTGCCATCAGACAGTAATACTTTGTCTAAGGTTAGTGTTAAGGTCGGTCTTAAGCTAGACTAGAAATAGTATGTAGAAGGCCAGTGGTAAAATAATTATATTTTATTTGGAAAAAATTAATTTCATACATATGCAATTAGCAAGAAAGTTTTTGCTTGTTTAATTATTTCATTTGCGTATGTTATGAGAGTGGACAAAGTAGTATGGGTAATTATATTATATTAAATTGAATTAAACGATAATAATAAACAATTTAATTTAATTTGAATTTAATATACTTCGTACTACGCAAAAGACTTTATTGGAACATGATGATGTGTGTGTTTGTTATAAATAATTAACTATATTTATAAATAAAAATAAATACAAATAGGTGTCAAGGAGTACAACTTATTCTAAATTCTAAGTTATCTCGATTTTTTAAATTAATTATTTTACTAGGTTGTAATTAACACATTTTTATTGGGATAGTAATGCGTTGTACGAAAAGTGATTCACTTTTCAATAATGCAATGCATCCATAAATAGTGATTATTCTATTGTACGAATCCATCATTTATGCGGAAATATTTTAAACTTTAATTAAAAGCCCATCCATTATATGCATATAGCGAAATCAATTTTTTAACTACAATATTGTTCCGTGTTTTGATATGCATTGTTAATTATTATGATTTCAATACCTTTTTTCAACACGAGCCGGAATTTATTAACCTTTAAAATTTATAAACAAATTACCATTCCACCTTCACCCAATAAAAAAATCATAATAAATTTGAAAATGGGTCTTTGCAAGAAAACGTAATTAGATGACGAAATTATTTAGTGGAAATCATTAAGGAAAAATTATGAGTCGATCAGTTTGTGAGGGAATCCCCAAAATTGAAATTAATTACAATTTTTTACATTTAAATTTAATTTTCTTATTTTTATTTCATTTAAAATTAAATTTTTAAACAATTTTAATGTACATACAATTTTTTTTTCTATTTTTATAAATTGTTTCTTTATTGTTTATCCAAATTAGTAAAACATTTATTTTCCCATTTGGATCGTAATTGTTTTATTTGTGCAAAACATGAAAATTATCTTAAACAGTACTTAATGTATTTTCGAATTTTATTGCAAAACAATAACAAAGTATGGAAATTACATTAATAGTACAAATTAATCAAAATTTATTGCAAAATAATTTTTAAAAATTATTATTTAATATCGGAAATATAATTTTGATGCAATAATGCAACGATAACAATTTTCTTATTCAAAAATGCATTTGGAAAATTTTCAAAAAAGATTGCTTAATTACTAAGCGAGTTGCTAAGTGTACTTTGTAAGCAGATAATTAAATAGTATGAAGCAAATATGAATTATTTTAAAAATACTGTAATTTTTTTATAATAACTGTGTTTAGATTTTTACTGTCGCATTTGTTCTAAGGACGACTTTTTATATTTTTTAATTAATTTTTATATTTTTTATTATTTTTTCTGGGATATATAAAGTGTCGTCTATTCAATTAATTTGAATAAATATTATTTTTACAATATTTGCACCACGTAGTAATTGTTTTATTTATACCGAACAATAAAGCTCAAAAATTGTTATCTCTATAAATAATTAAGGCTATCAAAAATGCATTATATAATTTATTTTCCAGCTTACATCAAAACAAACTAGAAATTGCATTATTCGTTCAAATTAATCTCATTTTACCATTTTTTTTATAAATAAATGAAATCTTCAGTGATCACGCACACAATAACAATTGTTATTAAATTTAATAAAATTAATTCTAAAGGAAAGTGACTTCCTTATGCTAAAAAAAGGAAATCAAATGTAAAACACTCGGCTAATTAATTTTAATCAGAAATAATATTAAATAATAATATGCATTGTGTTTGGAAAATAAAAATACCAATCTAATAAACTTGTTATCTTTATTACTGTACTAATTTAATTAAGAAAAATTAGACTTTAGTTGACCATGGGTTTAGAACATAAATTCACTTCGAAGTTAGTTTTTTTTTGCAAAACTACGTTTTGGTTTTATTTAAATAAAATTAATAAAACTTGTTTGAATTTTTGTAACTACGTAGGTATATATTAATCAGAAAAGCGATTTAAATTTGCAATTAATTAAAATTTAGTCAATTTATGATGGATTTATTTATATATTTTATAACTAGTAGAAAGTACTACTTATATTTATTTATAATAATTATAAAGCGTCTAAAATTTAGTAATTTTAAATAATTATGTAATTTTTTTGCGCATAAAATCAAAAATTTCTCCGAATAAAAGAATTTCGAACAAAAAAATAAAATTTCATAATGATCTCGTTGTGCTCTCATAAAAGTGCTTGCATCACACATTTTACCGTTAATTTTGTCATCATTAAGCTTTACTATATTTTATTATGTTCACTAATTGTATTTTTTATAGAATGGTATTTTATTTATAAATAAAAAAAATACACTTTTATTTTATTTTATATAAAAATAAATTAAATAAAATAAATGTTTGCTCTTGGAGAGCATAAATCTGAAGACTTGTAGTCCTTGGCTCTTAAAATAAATTTTGGTAACTTTGGCCGCAGTTTATATTTCAATTTTTAATTTATATTTCGCCAGATTAGTTTGTTTAATTTTTATTTCCACTATTTTATTTAAAATAGGCTTAAAACAAAATGTAAACAAACAATAAAGTTGTATGGAATGCATTTCTTATCAACAAAAATGTATTAAATTGTTTGGATGTCTAATTGCTGATATACATAGTTTTTAAACGACTAATCTACAAGGCGATTAATTTATTTAATTGACCTTGTCCAAAACATTCCCATAAAATCACGAAAAAACCCTTATGACGCACTCAAAATTAATTTTATACGAAAAATAAAATTTTGGCGCGCTAAATATTCAAATTAGCTGTTTAAATTAAAACTTGAAATATTGTTTATTAAATTCTAGTTTATGTTTATACCTAAATAATTTGCATTCGCATTGATTATTAGAATAATTGTTGCTTGAAAGAAAAATTTTATAGTAAATAAAATGCGCGCTTTAATTGTTCTTGCAACAAATACGTTGCTCGGTTCGATTAAAGTTGAATTGCTTACGTAACATGCCAATTTATAGTAATATTTTCAGTGCAATATGCAAAATAAGTATAATTTCATGCAATGTCAATGTTAAAACATTTTACAATGGCATCAATAAACCGCAATATAAACAAGCATTTATAATGATGCCCAATCAAGCAAATTGAATTTATTTTGCGTTATTTTTTTTATATGTAATTTCTATGTTTACTGATAAAGAAAAGACATCATCAAGTGCATGTCGTTAAATGCTTAATTAAATAATATTTCATGCGGCATTTAAAATAATGAATATGTTTAACTTTAACAAACTTAATTAGCTATTTGCCATATTATTATTATTTCGAAAAAACTGTCAATTATTTTATTGTAAAGTTAATAATAAAATAATTAAAAAAGCGTTAGCAGACGAAAATATTCCTAACTAGCGAAAATCTTCCATGCTAAACAATTTGAAATTATTTAAGTGGGTTTTGAATCAGGTAGATTGAACTACCTCTATGGCAAAAATAAAATTAACTTTCCACTATGCAAAATCGAATAGAAATAAAAAATAAATATTATGTTATTGTTGCTCAGGTATTTATTTTTATAAATAAACAAACACAAATTCAAACGAGTTATTTCGATCAATTAATATCTCCATAATCTATTTTTATGCAACTTTTTTAATGTCCTTCGTCTGCAGTCTATAATTCAAATGCAAATTTCATGGTTTTGTTATTTTCCAATAAACGCCTTATTTAGGTATTCAAAACCCTTACGATTTTAATTGAGTGATTTTCCGTTAAGCTTAATTAATAAATTTAAATACAATTCAACGGTGAGTTATTAAGCGCGCGAAATATTCAAAATTAAATTATAAGTTCAAGGTCCGTTAAAAAATAATTAATTTTTTTCGGACTTTGCAAACAAGTAATATTTGTACGTAAAATAGAAAATTAGCTCAATTATAGAGACAAAGCTCAAGCCAATCATCAATCCAAAGGTTCCGCCAAAATTGCCTGAAAAATTATTTCTATTTATTTTATTTAATTAATTGTTCCAATAATGTGCAAAACTGGGACAAACTAATGATTTTTGCTCTATTAAATTTATTTTGGTATCAGGTACTAAAGGATAGGAAATAAAAATAAAAAAATCATTTGTTCGCTGATATAAAATATGCACGATAATTACGCTATTTGCGGTTTTATGCTTTTGTAGATTATAATATGCGTGTAATAATAAATTTAGTTTATTGCACACATTTGTTTCGTCAATTTATCTAAATTTATAAATATCCTATAAAAAAAATAAAAATACAAAAAACTATAAACAAAAATTTGCATTATTGGAACAAGTTATTTTCGCAATAATTTACTTAATATTTCGAACCAGGAATACATAACATCCTGATGATGGACCGTCACTTGTCGAGTAGGATAATAAATATGAATAAGACTATTATTTGAAAATATTTGTGTATCGCTAAAATAATAGAAATTTATTGTTAAAAATTAAAAAAAAATAATCCTTACGTTTCATCCACATGCAAATCGATCGATTTAGTCGTCACCTGATACAGCGTATTTTCACACGAAGGATAACACCTCGTATCACAGAACAAAGCATCGTGCTTTTCTTTCAGTAGCTCCTCAATTTCATCTGTGGGTGCTAATGAAGACCACTTTTCTAAAACCACTTTTTTAATTAAGTTTGTTGGTAATTTAATTGTAATTGATGCAACCTTTGTATTTGCTTAGACAAGCGATATCAGACAATGTACATACTAAATCCTTGTAAATCGGTATCATAAAAGGTACACATTCACATAATGACATCATACTTTTAATCCTGCAATCAACCAGACAATCACTTTGAGTGTACTCGCCAAGAGCGGTTTTCTTTTCGATCCCGAAATAGCAATTACGCTGGAAGTCCAAAAAATATTTTTTCAAAATTAAAAAAATTCAACTTTTCGAAAAAAAGCGAACCTTTGAAAGGGGGTACCGCATAACCGCAGGATCCGACGTAAAAACGGTCGGCTTAATATTCATAAAAGTTTCAGTCCCCATGCCGATAATATTATCGACCAAACTTCCACTGGAAGCATCCGGATAATCGGCTGGATGGAAAATATGCACTTTGACACCGATTACCGAAATTAAGGAAAATGTATAATCATCCGGATCATTATTAACCAACACACGTAAACCGTGGTCTAAACCCGCTCTTTGGTAAAGGGCCTTTTTTCGTTGCAGTCTAGAAAATAATTATTTTTATTTAGACTAAAAAAAATATTTTTTAAAGCGACCCATTCGTCATGTTTTTGGGCTTCAGGTAATTGAAGACGCAGCAGAATCCTTCAAAGGTTTCGCGCATTTCGAAAATTTGCATGCACTCCACTGTTTCGCCGCCCCATATACAAGACTTTAGTAAATCTTCGCAGGGGGTCATTAGCTAAGAAATATTTTTTTTTATTAAATAAAAAATTAATTTAGTTGGTTTAATGTACGCTTTTTAAAAGATCTCTAATGTGGAGCGAAATATTTGCCCTCATATCTAAATAATCCAAAAACGCTTGCATTTTAATTAATTGGTCGATTTTCTCTGCATCCAAATCGTACATATTTCCCAACAGAAAAATTTTCGTATAAGCCTCCGATTCATTAATGTACGAAATTTCCGATCTAAAATTAATCTACTAATTAATTAATATTTTTAAATTAAGTTTTTACAAATATTTTGCCAAATTCAGCGCCTTAGCTTTGCTAATCTTATTAACATTGCAAATAGAAACGCCGGGAAATTCGACTTCAGTTACGGGAAAACTGGTCGTTTTCAGTGTGGTAACTGTAGGATTTGTGGTGAAGGAGCTCCATAAATTCAGGACGATATAAATTGTTCCAGTCATTAATAGTATGTGACAGAAAATCCATATTATTCTAAAATATGAACAAACAAACTAACATTTATTCTTGACGCACATATTTTGCATAAATAATTTAGACAAAAAATGCATTCAATTCAAAGGTCATTCGATGTGGGGTGCGTGATCCCTATGAATAAGTAAATTTGGCACGTAATAGAATTAATGAACAATTGAATTGGTCGGAATTTATTAATTAGAAAAAATATTTTGCGTTTTGGCGCGCTTTGCGGAGAATTGTAACTTTCCCAATACGATTGCATATCTAAGATTAAGTCGATGATTCAGACTTCCTAAGAAAATCTCAAATACGTAATACATGTTCAAATATTAAAATACATAAGTACATATTATAATAAATTTAAAAAAAGTTATACTTATACCTTTCAAACAAACTTCGATCCTTCTCCACCGTATACTTATACCCACTCAAACTCGTATTATTACAAAATTCCTCCAACATCTTTTTAAAACCCCGCTCGAAGTTAAATGGCATATTGTCACAAACTAACAACTAGACTAATTATCTCCACTGTAAACAAAACATTCATTGACATGAACCGGATGCAATTTATTTAAAAATGTATAAGTACAAGTAAAAATAAAATTATACGCACGTAAAATAAATATCACAAGAGCATTTTGTCATGGATCTTGATAAGTAAACATTAAACAAAATGTTATCGGTATAAAAACTGTATAAAAATCATTAATATGGCCGGAATAAAAATAAATACTTATTCCCCTGCTAAATTCAATGGCTTGTCCTCACCATCCACATTAGAGCCATCCGTTAAATTGACGCTGAGATCGGTAGGCGCATCGGAACCGAGCGAATCGGCCACACTCTTCCCCATACTTAAGTCCAACATACTCGAATAATCGATCTTCGGAATCTTCGCCGGCTTCTCGCCCGAATCCCCCTTCCCACTCAAATTCAAACTGTAGTCACTCAAAGTGCTATTTTTGCTCGTACTCAAATCGGGCACCGAAAACTCCTGCTTGCTACTTTTACTATTAAAACTGTAATCGGAAATATTGTAGAAATCCTTCGACATCTTCGACAAGTTCAAATCCGGCGTGGGAAACTCCAACTTGCTTTTCAAATCCATCGCGAAGTCCGACGCTTTCAAGCTTTTGATATCCGAAGGTATTTTAATGGTACTTTTATAGTCGCTCTTGGATTTACTAGAAATTGGACTGCTGGTCGAAAGTGGCTTAAGTAACTCTTGCATCTTGAAGAAATTCGTCGACAAAAACATGTTGTTGGCCGCCAAAGTGCTGTGCGCCATCGGATCCGGCAAACCCAGCAAACTACTCGCGCTGGGAAACTTACCGGAATTGAAGAGCAAGCCGGAAATATCGCTCGGCAGCATTAAATTCGAACTCAAGCTGACTGGCGTATTCAAACTGGGCACCATTTGACTTGCTTTACTCACGCTAGGGATCGAAAGAAGCGCTTCTTTCTCTTCGGCGGTGCAGCCTAACCCTTCGCGAATTAATCGCCACACTAAAGTTTCGCTTTCATCGCGCGGGAACTTCGAAATTAACGTGCTCTTCAGTTTGTCGATGTATAAGGAGTTAGCGATGTAGCGATCGCCGAAGTTGATAAAGTCGGCTTCCTTTTTGTAGTAGTCGGTGCATTTAGTAATTTCTTCTTTGATCTGCGGGGTGAGTTGCGAGTCTTGATGGACGCTGTAGGACATCAGCATCGGTCGGCCGTATTCGTTCGGCTTCGCTTCAGGCGGCGGGATTACCCAGTAGGCGATGATGCTCGATTCGAGTGAAGTGTTTTCGTAATTGTAAGGAGCTGTAATCAAATTTAAGTGGTGTTTTTAAGAGGTGCTTCAAATTTAGTTTCAACTGGAAAAAACCCACTTACAAATTATTATTCCAATGCAAGGCGTGTAATTGTTATCAGAAGTGCCTTTCATCCGAATTTGGTAGTCCAATTGTGCATCTACGTCCCGTAAAGTGGGAGCCGCCGCCGCAAACGGATGCGAATGATACCAACCGACTAAAGTCAGTTTCTCTTTTTCGATTGCTTTCGCGATTTCGGCTTCGACTTGCGGGGCGTTTTCCCGGTCGCTTTTTGTATTGCGACACGGGAACGCAGTGGACACTTGTAGATCTATAAATTTATTATTAAAAAATATTATTACTCGAGTTTTAATTTAATTACTGTGCGTATTAACGTCCCAATACCCAGCCAAGTACCCCGACACTTCAGATTTCGTTAAATGGCAATGAAAATCCATCAAAAACGCCGCATTCGTCGATAATGAGACTAGGAATGGTTGAATTTTACCCAAATTCGAAAAGGGCACGCAATCAATCATAGTATTAGCATCACTAAAACAAATTACAATCAAACCCGAATAATTATTTGCGATAAAATTACTAACTGAGTCAAAGTGCGATTAGCAATAGTGTTATGCTTAACAACAATGCGTTGATAAATCATAGAATTAGCCATATTCTTCTGCAACAACTGCTCCAAATTCAAACCCTCCCGCTCAAGCTTCTCGTCCTCTTTCTTCTTCTTGTACCAAATATTCTTGTAAGCGTCCAACTTCTTCCCGCGATACTTCACAGAAGCCCAGCCACAACCAGATTTCTTGTCAGGGTTAATAAAACGCTTGCAAGCAATTGCCCAAGCGCTGGGCGATGCGAAAACGATGTCAGTTTCTTGGCTTTTGATTTTGCCGTCTTCTAGTAGATCGCCTACGAACCTTTGGCCCTGCAATCCAAGTGGTTTAGTGGGTAGTTCTTAAGGGGTTTGAGATGTAACAGACCAGGTATTCAATGGTCATGAAGCCCGGTCCTGGATCTAAAATACCAGCGGATAAAAGCATTTGTAAAGTAACAGTGCGGGTGTTAGAGTCCTTGCACCCTGTCGGTGGTTTACTGACCCGCTGCCCATTGTCACCGTCACCATCCTAAAAGCCAGTGATGTTCAAGTTTGAGGGGTGCTTAATTATAATTAGTCTAGCCTCAATAATTAGTAAACTACACATGCAAAGCGTTATTCAACGTAAACACAAATGTAAAAACCAAAAACCTCGTCAATAAAATCTTCCAAGGTATCTTCGGGGATTTCCTCCTCTTGGAAAGTGTTATCATCATCGTCTACATTCGATGTGGTGTTTAAACTAGAAGAGTGCCCTAACAATGCGGCTTCTAGTTGTGACTGCATCTTAATTAAGAGAAATGAGTGTTAATACCGAAATGCAAATAAATCTAGCCAAATCACCGCGGTGCTAAAGGCCTAAAGCTAAAGTACTGAAATCGAAACAGGCCCAATACCTCTGCAAGATTGTTAAGTTAATTTAAACATGTACCTTTTGTTTTTTTCGGGGGTTTTCCTTAAATTCCGCACATAATTTGTTGTTTTTGTTTATTTGATACGTAAACAAACTGTCACTGGTACCACTAGTACTACACTACTGTCAAATAACAATTAAAATGTATGCCTGATTGCCTAACTGCTAAACTCAAATTTCAATTCAGCATCTATCAGCATTATGTTGAACTAAAATAATAAAATGTCACATTTACGAAGAATTTACAGTAAAGTAGTTGCGTTTTTTTATATAAAAGTGATTAATATTTGTTGTGTGGTGTATTTGTTTAAATAAACGTGCTATTAAATCGAAAACCAATCAATTAATTAAGGATATAAGCAGCAAAGGTAAGCGAAACATTGAGCACTTGTTATAAACAAATTTTTGACCAAATTTAAGGTTATGTTGAATTTATAATTTTGCTTTAATTAAACTAAAATAGCAGATAGGCGTGCATTGATAACGAAAAGCTGTGTAAAAATACTATAGGATTGATAGCCGCAATTGGCAATCGAAGGTTGCTGCTTCATTGAAAGTATTTTTTTTTTGCACGCTCAATTTTTATTATCGACAATTTCTGCGATAAGTCGTGGATTTACACAAGTAGAAGTAAATCGAAGTAGAAACGATGAGAATTGAGGACGTAAATTAGATAATAATAAGCACAAAGCGAAGAAGCTCTTGATTAACCTTGACATCAAGTTTAACTGCACCAATAAACTAATAAAGGAACAATTAGGGGCAAATAGAATTATAAATCTTATTGTAGTTCATTGTAATACAAAAAATTACAATTACAATGATTTAAATTGTTTATACTAATTAGTTTAAAAGCGTACAATTAATTATAGTTTTTTGTGTAGGTATAATAAATAATTAGTATCACTTTTGCGTAAGTTGTTTTAAATATGATGTTCATTTTTGTTTATTATTGTGGGGAAATTAGTTTCCGAATAACGTAATTGATCAATTAAATGAACATTATTTTCGCTGTATTATAGTAGTTGATTAAAGTATGCAAATTTGAACCATTCAATTACAAAGTTTTTTTTTTGCCAACTAATTGTACAGTTTTAGTTATTTCGTATATTTAATTTGCTTGCTAAGTAGTTAACAAACTGGCTTTGTATTCCAGAATTAATTTTTCCAGCAAAGAGACAAAGCTCATAAATTTAAAATTATAAATTCAATTCAAGGTTGTGCATTTTCTGATTTATTTATTATATAATGGTACTAAAAAAGTAAACATTATATTCTCTATTAAAAGTATTGATACACTGTATTTAGCATCTGCTATTAATTTATTTCTAATAATTCTATAAAAGTTTATTGCATTAGTTGTGTAAACTTTATCACTTTTATTTCGATAAGAATGGATGCGTTATCATTTTGGAAACACTTTCACATGAAATCTGACACTGCAGATAATAAATACAAATATGACGCATACTCAAAAATACTTTTTCAGCAAATTTTCAGTCGAAATAAATTTATAGCCAAAAGTAATCGACATGAAAAATCCGCAAATGGCTAACATCACCTAGTAAATGAACCAACTAGGGGTTGAGCCCCGACAAAGGGGTGCCCAAGGCAAAACGACCCTCCAAGAAAAAGTGGCCACCTTCTACTATGCCACGGGAGTCGTTTGCAGCACTTACCCCGTTTACGTGCTACTATTTTCCGGCATTGTTGTCTTGGCTTGTTGGTAAGCAACAATTTAAATACTTGTAAATAAATAAAATCGCATAATTAGCGTAATTGCCGTTTCAAGGATAATTAGCGAAAGTATTATGCATTATTTCGATTAACTGAACAACATTCTAGGTTTCCATTAATCAATCTGCCGTTTCCCGGCAATGCGCCGCAACAAATCTGGACGTCAAGCTTAAATGCGTCCACAATTCAACCCCAATGCTACATTCAGCAGGTGGTGTTGCGCGTTGCGGTTTTACCTTGGGAAGACGAATTGACTTTAGGGGATGCTTTTCGCGCCCCGTTATACGAAACCTTTAAATTGCTCGAGATAGTTCGCAACTACCAACACAAGGAAAGGTAGTTCGATACTATTTAAAGGGTGCACTATTTAATGACTGGATTTTTGTAGTTTGAAAACGTTGGGACATATTTGCTTGCACATCGAAGCGATCAAAAGAACCAAGCAAGAGTACCGCAATGTTTTACCGCAATACAGTTGCCTGGTACTATCGCCCGCTAATCTTTGGCATCAAGACATCGAGCAATTCGCACAGGACAACTCGATTCTCACCACGATTTTCAGCCATCACGTAAAAAACCTCACCAAACAAATTAAATTTTCCCTTAAAACCAAGTTTTTTTTTAGAGCTTCCAAAAAAGCAAAAATTCAATTTCGGAGATGCTCTTTGGCATGCACATGTTTGACACGGGGATTAAGCGATATCCGCTAAGAAGTCGGCAGAGAATTATTCAATATGCTGTGACGCTGTTTTTTAAGGATTACGACCAAGAGTAATAAAATAAATTAATTAGCTACAAAATAATTAATTTTTTAATTGCAGATTTATTGAAGGCCTCCACGAAAAGCTGACCTCCGTCTACCCATTACACCAAAACGCATCAATTAAAATATCGAACGACATACGTAACAACACAGTCCTAATCCAATACCCCGGCGAAATTAATTACTTTGAACTGGTACCACTTTTGCTCTCCTTCATCGTGATGTTCTGCTACTACTACTTCTACGTGCGCAAAATCGAACTAATCAAATCGAAACTCGGCATGGCACTCACCGCAATCGCTACGGTATTTTGTTGCCTCACTATGACGATGGGCATTTGCTTCTTCTTCGGCTTGACGCTCAGTTTACAAAGCGGCAAAAGTATCTTCCCGTATTTGGCGATTTTAGTCGGATTGGAAAACGTGCTAGTGCTAACCAAAAGCGTAGTCTCAACGCCGTTGCATTTGGATGCCAAGATTCGCAACGCGCAAGGGTTGAGCAAAGAAGGCTGGAGCATAACGAAGAACTTACTCCTCGAAATTACGATCCTAACTTTCGGATTGTTCACTTTCGTGCCGGTTATTCAAGAGTTCTGCATTTTCGCCATCGTGGGATTGTTGACGGATTTTTTCCTGCAGATGACGTTCTTCACGACGATTTTAGGCATTGATTTGAGTCGCAGTGAGAACACGGTGGACAAAACCACGCAGAATTTTCGCAGCAGTTTATACCAAACGCAAGCGTACTACGATAAGTCGTCATTCAAGGGAATGCATCGCTCGAAGTCCCATCCAAGACTGTCTTCATTCCCTGCGAATATTGTCGCGGCGCAAACTAGCCAAGAAAAGAAGATCCCCAAGCGATTGCGCTTGGTGAACATTTGGGCGCGAACGCGATTTTTTCAGCGCTCTTTTATGATCCTAATGGTGATTTGGATTTGTATGATTTTGTACAATAGCGACATCATCGCCAATTACATTTTAAACAGTGAGAAAAGCGAAAACCATTCGGATGGTCTTGCGTCCAATTATTCGTCAATCAAACTATTTCCGTTGCTCAACACAAACAATACCATTCCAGTCAATTATGTCACGTACAATCCAATCAGCGTTCAGTATCAAGAGAATCAGACGCAAAATGTGGATAAGTTGCGGCATTCGGATTATGCGCCTTGGTTGAAGTTGTCGTCATCGCATTGGTGGTCGATTTTGCGGAAGTATAATATGTCGCTTAGCGGGCAAAGTATCGCGATTTTGCCGAATATTAAATTGTCGCACATTATCACGCCGAATCAAGCGATACTTTTGAGGAATCCCGACGATAAGTATGGGGATAAGTTCCAGTGGCAAGCTTTGGCGGCGGCTTTGGACCCCATCGACTTTAGCGGTAAGTTTACTTAAGTTGGGGTAAATCTATTTTAATTTAAAAAAATATATCTAGATATGGAAAGCTCCCCGGCAGGCATCCCTCAATCAGACCAACCCTTCTACCCCACATCACCCATGGAAATCTTCCTCACAACCATCCTGGTACTGATAAGCATCGTCGGGGTCGCATACGGTTTCGTCGTGCTCTACAAATGCATCTGTTCGCGCAACTACGCCGAATGGCGAGCATCTTGGTCCAAAGAGAAAATCGACGAAAGCTCCGACGACCAAGTACTCCTAGAAGCCATGCCGGTAGTACTCGAAGGCCACAACCAAGAAATCGAATGCATCGCAAGTGATGGCGTGAATTTAGTGAGCGCTTGTCTTGGCGGGCAGCTCAAAGTGTGGGACAACATTACTGGCGAGTTATTAGCGAATATCGATCGCAAGACGTACTTTAATATCGACAAGCTGATCGATTTCGATTACGAGGAGAACATTTCCGATTACGAGTCGGGGTCGCCACCATCGCGCGACGAGTGTTTCCCGAGACTCGTAAATCGCATCAATACGAATTTTAGTAACCTTGAGGGCGAGAAGTCGCTATCGACGTCGCTTGATAGTAACGATCGGTACGATTTCTCGAAGAGTTACAATCATTTGTATCATGGCTTTCGCGCGAAAAGCGGCAGACTTAATTTTAGTGAGAATGTGAATAAGCAATCGAGACAGCACAGTTTAAGTGATATCGCTAATGCCAAAAGTTTTAAGAGTGAGTTTAGTTATAATAGTAATCGGCCGGTGAGTTTGCGGCGAAAATCGAGCGAAAGCGGGAAGTTGTCGCCGATTTGGTGTATGGACTATTTGGATAATTTGATTGTGATTGGGTGCGCTGATGGGCGGTTGGAGTTCTGGGAGGGGCCTACGGGCAAATTAAAGGTACTACTATCCGCACACAATTTTCTAACCATTTAATGATTTTTTTTCAGTGTATTTTCGAAGATGGTACCGAATCAGGTATAAGCCATATAAAAATCGTGGGGTCCAAAGTGATCGCAGCACGTCTTTGTGGCACTTTGGATTTGTTCCAGCTGCAAACCTACAATCAAGGCCGTCCAATCGACTGGAATTTTACGTGCGCGTATAGAAGGACGCATGTTCGGACTAGTTCTGTAGGATCAATTGCTGAGATTAAACAGACTGATTGCGACGAAAACTTACAATGCATCAAAATGCTAAGTCTAAAAGCGCACCAGCAGCCAATCACGTGTCTAGATTGCGAAGGCGGTCGGGTTTTGACTGGAAGCCAGGATCACACTTTAAAAGTTTATCGACTGGACGATGGAACTCCGATCTACACGTTACACGGACATTGTGGGCCGATTACTTGTTTGTTTATTGATCGGATAAGTCCGGCGACGTCCGGAAGTGGGTCCCAGGATGGGATGCTGTGCGTCTGGGATTTATCCACAGGTATATTATCCTTCCCACTTATATTTGGTCTTATAATAATTTTTCTTTAGGTGCGTGCATGTACAGCATCCAAGCCCACGATGGCAGCTTAGTCTCGTTAACTTACTCGGCCAGTTACGTAATTTCGCTGGGTTCCGATGAGCGCCTGTGCGTCTGGGAGCGATTCCAAGGGCATCTGTTGAATACAATTCACGTGTCGCAGACGTTCTCCAGTCATGTGTTGATGCTAGCGCCGCATTTGGTGGTGACGGCGAGAAATGGCGGCTTGGTTATTTGGGACGTTCGTTCCGGTGATTGTGTGCGAACAATAGCGCTCGGACGATCGCCGTTCGTTTTCATAAAGCAGCTGATTTTGTTGCGCGATGCTGTTTTATGCGATTATGGTAAGCAATTAAGAATTGTTAGTTTCCCATTGATTACGCATAAGTTTGATTGAATGAGTTTTAGTTTATTTATTATGAGTTTTGAAAATTATACATATTAATTAAGATTTATTAGAGAAGCTGTAATCAAAATTGATACCTGATTTTATTGAGGTTTTTTAGTGCCTTAGAAAGGTGATATTGCTTTCTTTTGGTTTTACGAAGTTATAGATTATCTTGTTACAAGTTGACTGTTTTTTATTTATTTGAAGGCAACATTATGAAGTCTAAATTATTATTAATTGTATTTATAGCGCGTTTTTAATCTAAGTATTTTTTTGTAAATTATGTTAACTTTTTAGAGCATTAATAAATATTTTTACACAAGGAAAATATTTATTTTTCGAAAAATATATAACACTTATCTTATGTGACTAATCTACCGCATTTATTTGCCGACGAAATTGGCGGCAATTCGGGGCTTTCGCGGTGGGTTCGTCTGCTGATTGGTGGTACCTTCAGTCTAAAACAATCAAAACATTCAAAATTAAATCAAAACAATTTTTACCAACAATTTATTACCTTCTTTGTAGCATTAATTGACTGCTTTGGCTCAGTCCCAACTCCACTAGCATTCGCCTCACTCGCCTTGCCATTCTTCGGCCGATTATTCTGCTTATTTTGCTCGTTTTGCTTCTTATTATCCGCCTTATACTTCGACTTCATCACTTGCAAAGGTACAAACGAATTATTCAAAACTGCACTGTTGGATTTACCAGCAGCTCTTCTTTGATTTGCACCCGGTCTTGATTTCGTTTCGGGTTGCACCCAATTCTGCGGCGGAACTGGCAATGCATTTGCCATAAGTCCAGGCTCACCCAGATTCTATTAAACAAACAATTAAAACGACTATTTAAATTTGCAATAGATTACATACTTTTTTCAGCAGCTTTTCTAAAGCTACCCCCGCAACATTTTCGCTTGCCGCGATTTTATCGGGCGCCGGCTCCCCGAAAATCGTCTCATTATTATTAAGGGTCAATTTCGCTTGGATTAAATTGTTGGTGCTAAAATACTGATAAAGGGGCAACCCCAAATTGTTGGATTGATAGTATGTGAGCAGACGGACGGTAGCTGGCGCTTGTGCGACTTTCTGCAAAATATTTACTCAACTATTGTAAGCTAGTTTCGCTATAAAATTACCGTAAACATATTGTGCAAAACATTCTTAGACGAAGTAGCTGCAGCACTGCTGGATTTAGCTGCACCACTAGGTGGCGCTTTAGTCGGGGTAGTCATTTTATCTGGCGGCTTGCTATCAATTTTCAAGATCGATTTAAGTGTTTCACTCATATCGGTATCGCCTTTCTGCTTCTAAAAATAATAATTAATTTTTGCTCCTAGAAAATTAGTTTAATTTACATACATCTTGCTTGCGCTCCATTATCTTCACCTGCGGCATATTCTGAGCAGTATCGCCTCCACCCTTATGAAACTGCGGCATGAACATATTCCCCGCTCCAGTTTTAATCGGCGGGGCGCTCGCATTTTGCGACCGTTGCGCCCTCTGTCTTTGCCCGTGCGACTTTTGCTGCTGCTCGAAATTATTACTAAACGAAGCGAACGCCGAATTCTGCTGCCCATTGCAACTCCTCCAATTCTTCTCCTTCTCCTGCGGCACTCCGGCATTCTGCTGCCCATTCCCGCCACCCCTCCAAGGCCGCTCCTTCTCCTGCTGAGCGGCCTTAACCTTCAGAATAAAATCGGCGGGCTTGCCCGCTTTCTGCTCCATCAATCGCTTGCCATACGACAAATTAATGAACGCAGTGTTCGGTAAGCGATATCCGCGCTCTTCGCCGCCACTCAAAGGCATACCATCTTTGAACGATTCGTCGAAAAGGACGTCGTATAAGAGATCGCGATTCGAATCGCCGTTGGTTTCGATTATGCTGATCACTGTGCCTTTTAATCCCATAGGGACGGTGAAACCGGGGCGGACGTTCACGACGCGATCGAGCACTTTTACGTCCATTTTCGGGTCGGGAACCAGCGTTCCGTTTTGAACGTCCGACTGGAAGTAATAGTAAGGCATTTGGGTTGGAATTTTGACAGGTGTTTTGAGAGGTTAAGTAGAAACGTCAAAAAACGTCAGAAACGTCAAAAAATAATAATAAAAAAAGTTCTAAGCTCCCAAAAATTCAAAATTGCTTACCCGATATAAAAAGCTGGGCTTAATTTGCATCGTAATCTCCTTGTAAGTAGTTGTAAAGCTCGCATCCACAATCTTTGCAATCTCATCAACAAGCTCCTGCTCCAAAACCTTGCTACCGCAACATCTCTTTTCAATTGTTGCCGTAGGTATGTTTTTCAACCAAAGTTGCAAAGCTTTCAACCTATCCTCACTACAAAATCCCCATTATTTTACACCCAATCGCATTAAATCCAAACTTACTAATCCTCCCCTAAAACATCCTCAACCCGAATATTATCCAACTGCTTCTCATGCTTAACAAAATAATCGAAAACCTCCGGGAACTTCTCCATATACTCCGCGACTAGCGACACGGTTTTATCGGTATAGTACCAAGTACCCCCGGATTTCTTAGTATAACCCGGAGTTTCCTTATTCCGCTTAGTGAACTTCAAATCCAAACCAACCGGCACATTCTTGATACCGCCTTCATTATTACGAGCACTCAACAAAATCGTGCCGGTAATCTTCGAAAACAGAAGATTCGACATCGCCAATTGACTCGCAACATTGAACAGCGACTTGTACCCATTCTGCAGACACTCTTCCAATTTCTTAATCGGAGTCAAATCCGGCTCGTCTACGATTTTACAGCAAATTCGAATACGTCCGTTCTTAAGCGACTCGACGCTGTCGACGATTTGTCCTTCGCATCCATAATACGGATTTGTCAAGGAAAACGCGGTACTGCCGACGGGGAATAGACTTTGGACGTCTGTGAATGCGGCGACTGCGTCTTCGTGCGATTTAATGTCGCTTACGATCGTTTGTAAAGGGTATCTTAATAAATGGATTTTTTTGAGGAATAAATTTACCCTTAAGACATAAACTCACCTCGAAGGGACGTCAGTAAACTGCTTCTCCAAAGTAACCCGCCCATTCGGCGTAAAAACATACCGCCGCCCAATCATCGTCTGAACCACAACGAACACCTTAGTGGTCCCACAAATGATCCCCATTCGACTCTTATAATAATCCACTACACCCTGCAATTCCCAATTGAATTGCTCCTCAGTAAACGCCTCATTCACTTGCGAACCATCATTCGTAAGTTTGTACTTCTCCTTCGCATTCGCAACCCCAATCACTTTCGCCTCAATTAAATGCGGCCACCTAACAAAAACTGTTTTACCCAATAAATGAATAGGTAACGGAGTGATATCCCATTTCGGATCGGGGATGATCGTAATCAACGTATTCTCAAACCGACTGTTACTTTCGAAAACGCGAATCTGCGCTTTCTCCAAACGCGCCTTATATTTCAAATGCTTCATCGTCGGGAATCCCGCATAATAGACGTCCAACTTAACCCCTGGATAAGCCCCCTTGACAAGTTTGTCCACTGGCACTCGTACATCCTCAATCGAAAGCAATTCGACTTTCGCGTGATTGTTGGGGATCGTTGCGAAATATTGCGGCGCTTTGTAAACCCCGAGATCCTCCGGACTATACGTGAAAACGGTCATCGGTCCGTGCGTATTTCGCTTAACTTCCTCCGGCGATAATTCGTCGTTGCATTGCTTCATCGCTTCGAGTAACATATTTTCATCGATGAAGGGAATCAAAACGACGGCTTCCCATTCTTGCTTCTTACCGTTCAAATCCGTCTCGAATTGAACGGGGTAGTACTTCTGAATGGGGGAGTTGTCCTCCGTCATCAGGCGGTGGTAGCATCTCGGGAGGAGTTCTTTACTAGCCGCTGGTAGCACCGCTAGTAACTGGATTTAAAATTATAAACTGCTCGTAATGTAATTTTAGGTAAACTTACTTGTTCGTACGGCTTGAACGGCCTGCCCAAATCGTACTCCAGCTTCAAATTCGTGAAGCCGGTAATGTCGGAGATGTACGGAGCGTAGTGGTGCGGATAGTACCAAGACCACGAGCAGCAACCGTTGTAGTAGTAATTTAAATTCCATTGGATAGCTCGGACGTAGCCTTCCGCTTGACTTCGCAACACGTCCCTGCATAAATAATTAGATAAAGATCAAGTTTTGTAGTTTTTGTGATTGCGTACGGTGTAACTTTGTGGAATTCCATTTTGCACCGGTAGTACTCGTTTTTGTACATCTCGAACATATCAAGTTCTGGCTCGTCAGGCGAAGCGAGAGCCTTTAATTTGAAATTAAATTAGTTGAAACGAATTTTACAATTTTAAATAAATTACTAAATCCTCGGCTTCTTGGATTAGAGCCGCCAAATCTCTATCCATCGATTTCTCGGGCTCGAGGCTGCCGAGAAAAGCGGTTTGAGCGTCGTCTAGACTGTCCCAAGTTTGTAGCTCTTTTGGTTTCGTCTAAATTTTGGGCAATTTAAATTTTATTTATCAAAGTTTTTGCTAAAACTTACGCTAACTTTCACATGCGGGTTGTGCTTTCGACCAGTCTTAGCTTCCATGTAAAGAATATCGTCGCTTACCGCTTCAAAATTCTGGTAGTCAATTTTACTTAAATTCTGCATAAACTTTTCGAACCTTTCCAGGTTTAATCGACCACCTTCGTTAATATACCCTTAAATAATTGATTGTTATTAAATTATTTAGCTTATATTTTTATTTAGTTACCATCTAAAGTAGGCAACACTTCCATATAAGCTTTATAAAGAATCGGAAGAGCCCCCTCTGAAATATGTAAATTGGGCAAATGCGGAATAAAATCATTGCCCACTAAAAAACCCATCAACACCCAATCGTCAATAACTTTTTCAAAGTCATAATTAAAGCCAATCAACTTCTCTTTCAACGGCGCAAATTCTAACTCTAAATATTCGCGCATTAATGATAAATGTAATAAATAAAATGTAATTTCTTCGGGCGATGAAATACGTTTGGTCGACTTTTTACCAAACTTTACCTGCAATTCAATTATTAGACGCAAAGCTCAATAGAAGACGTGTCGGAAAAATTAGCCAAAAGAATAAAATACAGCACTAATTAATTACAAAATTAGAAAAACTAGTATGTGTATGCCTGGTTGCATACCCTTATCAAACATCCAGTTTTTTTTTGCAATTAATTGTACAACTAATTATTTGCCAAACTTTTCCAGCACACCCTGTACAACCCCAACCAATTACTTCTTCTCTTAATAAACTAAAATGAGGATCATGCGTGCATAGCCCTAACATAATTAAATCAGCATCCAAGCCATAAAGGCAATGCCTCATGTTTGGATTATATCCTGGCTGTGCTCGCATAAATCGAATATAATCCATAATCTTATGTTCGCCTTCGCCCGGCGTCTAAAATCACCGCAAATCAATATAACAATCAAATTCGCAAACTCAGCAAATTAACCTCATGACCTGATAAAATCACTTTGCATTTCTGCCACAATGGCTCAGTAGAAATCTTGTCAACAACGAAATATTTCAGTTGCTCTTGTAAACGAGCCATAAAAGGGGTACCTGGCGTGATGCAGTTGGAGTCAAATCGGTCGGCATCGGGCAACTTCTCCCCTTTCTTCTTCGCTTCCTCTTCCATGTTTTCGGCTTCTTTTGCCGAACGGAATCGGCGACCACGTTGCTGGTTCATCTTCGCTCTTGGAGCCACACCGTCGATAGCCATGAAAAATAATTCTCGTGGACGAATCATGCGAAACAGCACTTCAATGTAGTGGAAAACATCTTGGAAGATTTTCTCTTCGGTGATGCGAAAGTGGGGGTTGTTGTCGTCGGGGTGCGAGCACATGTGGACGATGCCGTTCATGTCCAAGTATAAGTTATCGAATTCCGGAATCTAAAAGTGGTTTGTTTTTCACTCGAATTGTTGGTTAGTTTCCAAAAGTTATTGTTTACCTGGTATTCTTTAACTAGTTCGCTCAAGCATGGATAGCGTTCGCTTATGTAACGGAAAAACTTTGGTACCCCCATTGTTAAATGATTGCTTTCATACAAAACGTAATTGTTGCAGATTTACACAAACTATATCACATGTAATTAGTAACCACAATAAAAAACAGGAATGAAGTCAGCGTCATTTTTTTAGTGACTAGACTCTTCTAGGGAATTTTAGTTGGTTGAGATTGATAAATAATAAAGCAATTTATTTAAATAGTAGGAATATATAACGGTTTATTATTAATTCTATGTTAACAAATTATTTCTAAACATATTTAATATTTTTGTAATAATAAATAATATAAAAATTAATTCTTTCTTAGGGATTTTAGTTTCTTTAATATTAGTGCAGTGTTATCTGACGTCTGTCAGTTTGTAAAATTAATTACAAATACAATTTGTTGATTGTGCGGCACATTGCAATGTTTATTGTTAATTCATTAGTTTAAAACTCGTTTAAAATGGTTGTAAATAATATTGATGTATTGGCAGAAGATTTGGAGCGTCAGGAGCTAGAGGTAAGAATTCTAACCTAAAAATTGCAATTTTATATAAATAATTTAATACAAATAAATAAATCAATGCAGGCACCGAATGGGATAGCTACACCGCAAGTTTATGAACAACTACTCGCCATCTATTTATACCAAAACGATTTGTAAGTAACAAAACCAGCCAACATTTCATAATTGATTCTGATCCATAATGTATTTGCAGGTGTAATGCAAAATACCTATGGAAACGCATTCCAGTTAGTGTACGAGCATCGCATGCACAACTAGGAAACATTTGGGCGGTGGCTCAAAATATGTGGAAACGCGACTTTTCCGCAACTTACAAAGCTTTAAATGCAGTCACATGGAGTGAAGCCGTTGCAGATATAATGAAACAAGTGCAAGGTAAAATAGAATGACACTAAATAGTCCCCTAGATAAATAAACATTATTTAATTTGCAGAAGCCGTTCGCAATCGCGCTGTGGATTTAATTTCGCAAGCATACTCATCGATTAGTTTAGAAACCGTTTCAGCAATGACTGGTTTGTCGGCTGATGTTTGCAGCCAAGCTTGTACGGATCGTGGATGGCATGTGGAAGGTGATTCGGGAATGGTGCATCCAGTTCGCAGTGTTTACGAACCTTCAGGACAGCCTAGCAGCGAAGATCAATTGTATAAACTCACAGATTTCGTATCGTTTCTCGAAAACTAAATGTGATTTATTTTTTGTAATTATTATAAACAGAATTATCGATTTATCGTAATAAATATTTCTAATTTATATATTTATTTATTTAGAAATTAAATTACAGTCGCACTTTTCCTAGTATTAATAATAGCGCGGTTTTTTAAATTTGGGGAGTTTTGTTTTTGAGTTTGTTAAGTTTAGTGCAGGTCTGGTTTGTAGATTTCTGACGTTTGAGGTTATGTAAAGTTAGTAAATCAGCAGAAGTTCTATTAAAACAGCTTTAAAAATGGTTTGTAATGCTTTATTTATTATTAACAATTACTAATAGATGTATTTTAGCACGGCAGATTGAAAGTACGTACAACAGAAGAGCAGAAACTAATAAAACACAAGGAACAGCAAAAGAAACTGGCCGCGTATCGCCAAGGAATGAAGCAGATTTTATCTACAAGGAACGATAAGTCTTATGATCCTACTTCTTTGTATATTTGTGCACAATTATTAGGGGTAAATCCTGATATTTATACCTTGTGGAATTATCGCAAAGAAACTGCTTTAATCGAAGCCAAAGAAAAGTAAGTTTTGGTTATGTTTACCCTCTTGCAAATTAATTAATATCTTTATTTTAGTAGTGAAGAGAACGAAGAAAAGTACATTAAATTCCTGGAGAATGAAATACAATTAACCGAACACTGCCTTCTAGCGAACCCGAAGTCTTATGGAGCTTGGCACCATCGTTATTGGATCCTGTTGATCCATCCGAAACCGAACTGGCAAAACGAGTTCAATTTATGCAATAAATATCTTAAGCTGGACGATAGGAATTGTAAGCAATTTTATTCTATTTCCTCGATATGATACTTATTAATTTTCAAATCCCTAGTTCACTGTTGGGATTTCCGCCGTTTAATCGTGAACAAAATCGGCATAACTTTAACCGAAGAATTATCATTTTCTACAGAACGATTAAATGTGAATTTTTCAAATTATTCCTCCTGGCATTATCGCAGCACTTTGCGCGAACTTGATGCTACTAGCGTGGATAACGAATTAGCGCTTGTTCAAAGTGCGGTATTTACCGATCCGGCTGATACAAGTGCTTGGTTTTATTTGCGATGGGTTTTGAGCAATACTTCAATCACCAAAGAAAAGAAAGAGGAATTATTGGACGCTTTTGAGCAGCTACAGGAGTTGGAACCGGATTGCAAATGTATATAGTTATAAGATTGTTGGTATTTTAATTAATGAACGATTTGCTTCAGGGATTCTATTATCGAAATGCTGGCTAACTGGAACATTGTGCCTGAACGATAAGAATTTTATAGATAGACGTTTACAATTTTACAAGCAATTAGTCAAATTGGATCCACTTCGAAAAGGTCAGTACGAAGACTATTTGAAAATTGCCGAAGAAAAAGTCGATTCCTAATATACATTCCTTTAATTAACTACTTTAAGTACTTAGTTTGCGTTTGTGCAATTCTGCTTCAATTTTTTGCTTCACTTTTTCTTCGTCTATTTGTATCTGCAATTTTTTTATTTATTAGTAAGTTTATAATTAATTTTATGGTCAAACAAAATATTTACATTTTCTTGCAATTGGATGAATTTGTTGTTGTTTTCATTTTTACCTAAAGTGTTTATGTATTGTTGACGCATATACAAAACGGTGTCGATGTGCGTTTTGTGTTTGAGGGCCAAATCCAAGGCTCTAAAAAATTAAAAAAAAAATAATTTTGATATTTTTTACATTCAAATTAAGTTTGCCAAAATTTTCTCAATGCAGAAATTGACCAAAAAATACTGTAATACATTTTTTATCGACTTAAAAAGTCTCCATATAGTTAATCAAAATTTTGTAATTTTATTGAAAATACCTGTTCCAATTATGCAACTTGATATTATTATAAATCGCATGGAAAACCATTCCATTATGCAACAACACCGATTCGGCTTCCTCAATTTGCCCGCCCAACAAGAACATCGAAGCCTTTTGTTGCGCTTTCGATGGTAAATTCTGCAACGCATTTAAATTCAAATATAATTTACAATCGAATTTGCGAATTTACTTTCACATGCTGTATATAGTACACTTTGTCAAAGTGATTAATATTAGCGTAGCATTCTTCTGCAATTTCAATTACGTCCGAACTCGATTGAGTGGCCAACACGGCCAAACAGGCCCATAAAACCGACTCGTTTGCATTTCGGCACAAATTCAAAGCATCCGTCCATCGGTTCTCATGCACATACCTGCAAGCAAAATAAACCATACACTCCAGTACATTAATTAAATAATTGAGTTACTGATGGAGTAGCAGAGGAAACGGCGAGATGGCCACATTTATAAGCGAGCCATCCGCTCTGCGTAAAGCCACCGAATTACCAACGAAATCGCTGATTCTTGGACTGCGTCCCAACTCCGCCGAATCGTAAACAAAAGTGCACAGTTTTAATAAAATGGAATTAAAAGAAGCCGTTGGACAATAGTAGACCAGCAAGTGAGTGTCTTGAATTGCCGCGATTAAATTCTGCTCCGAGTTCCATTGAAAAGATTCAATCTTTCGAGCTGCAGAGAGAAGAATATTAAATCACTTTACGACCAGGTCGAATTTAATACCGATCTTGTGGAACGTCTGACTCGAGCTTTTCGCCACTCGCACAACATACAAATCCTTGATTTTGTCCAAAAGCGCCAGCGATCTGGCCGGGGCTGCACCCCATTGATCCAGCTCGATCTGCGTCACAGGCAACGAATGCTGAACGCTAGTGCTTTGCTCCGAATTTTTGTTCGAGCTCAAATCGATGAGATGCACGACTAAAAAAAATACTAGAGCGTTATGGCAAAATTAATTAGTTCTCCACCTTTGCTATCGCCGACATCGCGCACCGCCAAAGTTTCCGGCGCGACTGAAATATGACAATTTCGCAGGAAATCCATCCGCATGTTCGGCCATCGCGGCGAGGCAATCAATCTTCCCTGATAATTATAAATGCTGACTGTACTTTTTTCCACCAGCAGCAAATGCCTGTAAAACATCGCATAAAGAATGTGAAAAATGATCGTCGGCAATTTCCATACTTTTCGCAAAGTTTCAGCAGAATAACCGATCCGTCTTTCAAGTCGAAAATCGCCGGCGTGTTCCAATTGGTCGTATTATAAATATAGCATTGACTCGGCGTGGTCAGCACCAAGTGCGAATATCTGAGTGCAATTTGAATGACGCGCTCCGGCAGCTCCAACGTCTCCCGACTATCGTCCGTCACGTTCTTAACCGTTACCAACTTGCGTTCGGTAACTGAGCACGTGAAATTCATGTAGTGCACGTGACGTTCGACGACATGTGCGAAGAGCACGTGGCCGTTCGCGCACGCGCCTGCCAGCTGAGTACCATCGGCCGACCAAATCATTTTGTAGATGCAGCCGGAGTTTGGCTTCTCCAAGGATCGGGACCACTATTAGAAGTTTAAATTATTTTTTTTGCTATTAGAGGAGAAAATAAAATAGTTATTACTCCGGAGCTGTCGCATAGTCGTAAAGTATTGTAGGATCCGATAGCGAAAAGGTCTCCAGCTGGAGCCCAAGCTATGGAAGTGATATGGTTGTCGTGATGGCTGCTTGAGAACATTTGACGTCCTTGATTATCCCAGACGCGGTATTTGCAATCCTCGCCACCCGTTACGAGTAAATCAGCGGCTGCACTCCAGGCTAGGCAGAGGACTAGGCCTTCGTGTGCTTTCCACTAGAAAAAGTTTGGAAATTAATTTCCGAGCATTTATCTATTTTAGTTGTCATTTATCACATTTAGTTGATTTTGTTGACATTTTTAAATTTTTTTTGTTGGGTTATGTCACATTAATTTGACATATGTCACTTTCAGTTGGCATTTTGCGTATTCCCGTCTGGAATTTCTCTAATTTTCCAGCTATCTAGTTAAATATGTGCAACTTTCGAAGCATTACGATCTAACATCGCTCCTTACATTTAATCGCACTTATATGGAAGAGTATAGTGTGTATCCAGTGGAGCCTCACAGTTTCCGGGCGCATTGGAGCGGGAGATATAAAGAGAAGTGGTACATGCGGCTTACCCTTAGCGGTTTCGTGTTGGGTGCCAGCTGTTTGACAACCACACATTTCCCTTGCGTGTAGGCAATACTCTGGCTGTCGGGAGACCAGCCTGCTCCATACACTGAACTATCGCTCGCGACCACCGTGGAGCGCAACATGCCGCTCCGTGACCAGATCTTAATGAAACCATCCTCGCCCGCTAGTTTAATTATTAATAATTGTTTGCAAAACATTCCCTTGTCAGCTTGTTATACCTGTGAGAAGTCCTGTGCCGTCATTGCCCCATTGTCCGACTAAAATTGCACCTTTGTGCGCGTCCACTGTACGTTCAACCCTTCCGGCGCGATTCATTATGTGAAATTTACCGTCTGCCGAAGTTATTAGAATTAAGTCTCCGTGTTTGCCCAGTGTGCCACTAACCCGCGGCAAAAACTGCATGTCGGTCGGGAACAAATCCTGACCCAACTGCGTCACTTTCGTCGATTGATTGCTGGACACTGACCAGGATAATAATTGATTGTCGTCTCTGGATCGAAGAATATTATCAATAAGGGTTGAGAATTATCAATCGCTTACCCGGCGGAGTAGACTTCTTCGGTGCTGCTCCATCCCACACAAGTCACTGGTCCTTTATGGGATGCAGTGGCCTTTAGGAGGATTTTAAAGCGCATTATATATATGAGAGACACTACTTTATGCAGCTTATTGTTGTCAAGCTTCAATAATTCGCTAGTTTGTTTGTGTTGGCGGTTGCTATGTCGACCAATTTACTAGGGCTACTTCGCGTTCCAGTAAAAATGCGGGAATCAAGTGGCTTTCGGTTTGTTTTATTTTATTTTTCTAATTTTGGCATGTAAAATGTGACTTTTCAAAATCGATTGTAGTTGGCAAACGGCACATTTTACGCAACTGGTGATGTAATGAAAAATATTTCACAACTGGTGATGAAAAGTTCCGAATAAAGCCTACTTGTTTTGATAAAATTCACTAAATTATTAATATCATAAGTTTAAAAAACTCTTTTTTGAGAAGGTTCTTGTAAAAATTAGAAAAAATCTTGTATGCAACATGTTAGGAAATGCTATTTTGTGTAACTCGCGTTATTTTGCAGAACTCGCTGCGCTCGTCCCGCAGAAATCCGCTCGTTACACAAAAAAATGCATTTCCTAACTGGTTGCATAAATAGCTATTTGTGTGCGGAAAGTTGCACTTTATTGAACGCTGTTCAGAAAATCGCAACTTTCCGCACTAACAATAATTTTATTTAGCTTTTGGGTGAATTATTGACGCAAAGTTTTCGGGATAGTTTGTCTTATCGTGTCAAAACATATTTGAAAAGTATGGAAAGTTCTCTCACACCGAAACAATTTTTAAGTGATTTTGGTTATTTAGTTTGGAATACATTTTGTGCGGCGAAATAAATTAGGTTTACTTGAAAGAAAGTTTATAATTTCGCCGTTATAAGTTACACTATATCTATAACCTTTCTCTCCAAGCGAAAAGTTTGATATGAAACTTTTTGTAAAAAATCTAGATTTCCAACTTCTTCATATCCATAACTAACAAGAGATTTATATCCACTTAAACTTAACCGAAATTTATCTCGCTTTATGTATTCATAAATATGTGGTCGCGAATTTATTTCGCGCCACCGAATTCAATTTCATAAAAAACGCGTCTCATTTCACAAGATTTAAGTTTATAATTCCGACGATAAAGTGCTCCTCCAAATCTCATTTAGTTTATTTTTCCACTTCAAGCCGCAAGGAGATTGATCAATAAACAAAAGTTGAAAAGCCCGAAATTTCGTTTATCTGTGCGTTTCCACATTGCCGGATTTCAAACAAAACTTTTAACTCGTATGTTGCAGCACAACTTCATTAGCGTCACGGGGGCCCTTATTTAATCTCTTAAGAAGCTGTCAATTGAAGATCGGATGCTACACACGCTTCAAGAAGCTATCAGGACAAAATTGAAAGTGAAAACGGTATTTATGTAGTGACAGTTCAACGGAAATCAAAATAGGGGAAGATATGTTTTCAGACATCAAACGAACTGAAATGAAAATGGCACAACAATCCTTGAAGGCAATATTTCATTTCAAATATTTCGAAAAATCCCAAAAAGTGATTTTTCGCGCCCCTCTAGACGTCAACCACCCCTCACGAGTTAATTAATCATCCCGTTTGTAGACTCAGTTTTGCTTTTATGCAAACAAACGACATCAAATAAATTTTGAAAAGAAACGCCTTGTAATGCCGTCAGATTTGGCATCCGTCGATAGTGCGCCCTATCTTGCGACTTATGGTGGAAATTTAACGTAAGCAATCATTACAATTCGTTTAACCGGTAAACTTTTCCTCGTTTGTGCGAGTTAAGTAACCATGAGCTTTGGGGGGCCATGTCTTTTGCCGGCGCCTTTCAGTGGCATAATCGAACCGAGAGGGACTTTCGCGTTCGGTCACGTGCCGCACGCCATTCAGTGATTAGTTTTATTATGAATTTCTATTGTTGCAAACTGAAACGACACTAAATACTCACCAATTTTCGTTGCCTGCACTAAATTCGCCACGGCGCCTCCGCCACAATCATCAGTTGGAGACGTCTATAGACATAGTTAGTGGCGGAAGCGAAACGTGTCTATTTTTTACGTCCATTCAAAAAGGGGAGGCTTTCGGGTAAATACAAATATTGTTCCCATGAAATTAAAAGGAAATAAATCATCAAAACGCATGTGCGAGGCAAAATAATTAATTAATGGAATTTTCGTGGTAGAATTAATAAATTCGTTAGTTATGGACAGAAATGGGATAAAACTCTGGAGAGTACAATAAGAAGAGTATAGTATCGCTTGATCGCTTAGCTATAACCATTTAACTTTCCAAATGGTTTCAGAATGCAATTATGCGAATTTACGACATCAATTTCTATTTTGTACGAGTTACACAAGCACATACACATCTGCCCTCTTCTTTTGTGAATAATTGTAATGACGGTGGTCGCTCTATAAAATTGCAGCTTTGTTCAAAATAATCCCAATTCGATACAAGACTTACTTATTATTAACCGAAAAAATGTTATTTATGAGACAATTATTTTAATTTTGGAACCCGAAATGCATACTATTATTTGTTTCGTATTTGTATGTAAAGAGAATCGAATGCAATGCGTACTCGTTTAGGCAAACTGCATCGTTTTGCGACATTAAAAAGAACAAAAATACGATACCGGAACAGTTTTAATGGCATGAAAATGTCGGCAATGCATTTTCCTTTACTGTATCCATACAATGAAGCCGCTTAAAAAGCTTAACTTGCTTTTAACTTTTTATGTTCTATTGTTATAAATATTTTATTTTCTCGTTAGAAGAAATGCGATGCAATATTTTCAGTTATTTATATAAACCGTATATATTTTGCAAATAGATCCACTTTTGCGAACAATACCCCGGACTAAATAATATGCTTTCGGTATAATTGGAATGAAATTAGTCAATTACGAGCTGCACTATTGTTATATTTTGTTGTATGATTCTATTAATATGAAATGTAATCCAAATGGAATCATCATTTCAGTTTTGGTTGCGGCCTTTGTGTTGCGTTTTAGCCTAATTGATCCAATGCGGCACAAAATTTTTCTCTGACGATCTTAATTGAGTGAAATATCATCATCATCAGTATATAAAGTAATTTAGCACGCTTACTTAGTGCAATTTTGAAGTATGCAGTAAATTTAAATCTCCTACTAAAGCTGCTACAAAGTGCAACCTCCCTAGATAACTTTAACTAGTTTTACCTGCATCCTGGCTGGATGCCTGCAAGGGGAAAAGTTTCGGAGGCAAACTTTTGCCCATCCAGTTGCAATACATACACGAAGTAATGTTGAACGCATGTGTTTCTGTGCTTGCTATGAAAATGCACCGATTTACATGAAAATACCGTTACATTAAGGAAACTTTGTTAATCAGTGCTTGCCGTTAAGCCACAAGAGGCGCTACATCGTAAAAACTTGATTAAACCGATTGCCATTTATTAATGCAATCATTTTGCTCGTCACACAAATTGCGAAACAAACATTTATTTCGTACAAGACGCTTACAAAACATCTGCAGAGCGATTAGTCGCTAAGCCCAACGAATTGCTTTGAGGTAGAATTTTAATTAACTCCGGATTATAATCGTTCTTCGACGGGCTAGACAAAACTTTATCAATCAGTCCGAACTCCAAGGCTTCAATTGGCGCCATAAAATTATCACGTTCCAAACTCTGTTCGACTTTCTCGATCGGCATCCCCGTATGCTTCTCGTACAACCCGTTGATTTGCTTCTTCAACTTCAAAATCTCCTCCGCCTGGATCTTGATATCGGTGGCTTGACCCGTCACTCCGCCACTCGGCTGATGGATCATAATCCGGGCATTGGGCAGCGAGTTCCGCATCCCTTTCGTACCAGCGGCCAACAACAACGAGGCCATGCTGCAGGCTTGACCCACAACCCAGGTGGAAATCGGCGGCAGAATGTATTGCATGGTGTCGTAAATGCCCAAACCGGACGTGATTACACCACCTGGCGAATTAATGTACATGTGGATCGGCTTGGTGGTGGATTCGGCTTGCAGGAAGAGGAGTTGCGCCACGACGATCGAGCTGGTTACGTCGTTGATGGGGCCCATCAGACAAATTATGCGTTCTTTCAGCAAGCGCGAGTAGATGTCGAAAGCTCGCTCACCACGGCCGGATTGCTCGATGACGATGGGAATATGATGAAAGGGCACGTTTACTCTGCTGAAGGAGCGCTGTTGAAGGAGCGACAGGAATTTTAGGTGCGACATTTTACTGGGATTTGACGTTTGTGTTGAAATATACAGCGCGACAAGTGCGAAGCGTTGCCTAGGAAATCACTGCGTGTGAGAGAGAGAGCATACTTTTTGCTGTTGTAAGAAAGAGATAGAGCGCTCTTTCGCTTTTGATCTGTCGACCTGTATAGCGAAATAATTAATGTAAATAAAGTATAAATGAAATCAAACTAAGGTAAAAGTTGTGGAGCGTGGTGCAGTCAATTTTAATTAAATCTAGGAAAAGTTAGCAGCAACTAAAGTTGGTTGACGTATCACATTAATTTATATGGATTGAATAGAGCGTTGATTGAACTATTGAAAAAGGGTGGCAACTTTAAAACTATAACTGAATGGGTTTTATTTCGTTTTTGCTTACTACACATCCAAGTTGAATAGGAACTTGAAGAATTTCTATTGCGATGCTGAATATAGATCCGAGAAGGTTTTCTCATCATACAAGATTCACACTACTTTTATTCCGATGTCGCAACGTCTTTTATTGCTTTACATTGCTGGTGGAAATTCGAAAATGGGACGCTTTTTTGGACACCGATTTTTTGTTAGTAAATTGCCGATCTAGGATTTAAATTAAATTGCTTTAAAAAATTTATTCGAGCTCAACGAGAATATCATCTTCGCCGACCGTCTCTCCCGGTTGGATATTGACGTGTTTCACTTTGCCCGTGGTGGCTGATACCATGGAGTTTTGCATTTTCATCGCCTCTGCAAAAATAAATTCGTATTTGCTCGATTTAATTGAAAGTGGAGACACGAACCTATAATGCATAATTCCTGGCCCTCGGCGACCAAATCGCCCACGGCACAAACAACCGACTTCACTAATCCGGGCATCGGAGATCTGACTTGTTTCGAAATATCCAATTTCGGTTTTTCCGGCATCAGATGCAATAAATCAGCGGACGCTCTTGATAAAATATTTATTTTATAGTTTGTGCCCTGATAGCTAAAGCAGAAAATTGAATTAAAACTTGCGTTCAATACGCTTTATTTTTGCCTTACATAATTTGATATTCGCCGTTCGCGTTCTTCGAAAATAACTGCATCACCACATCGTCAGCGCCAACTTGCGTCTCAATCAAAGCGCTCGCCAAATTCAAACTGTTCTTATCAATTTCGTATGCAGATTGATCATTAATTTTGCATACGAACTTGCCATTCGTCTGCACGACATTCACATTCGCATTTTCACCATTTAGACTCATATTAAGATTCCATGAATCCAACGTTTTGGCATGGATGCGAATTCGTGGTCCATTTAAGAATTTCCGGTTGCGCAACTCGTTGCTTGCATACAAAGCCGATGCGACTGCCAGTAATTTTTCCCGATCATTTGCCGTTAATTGCAAACCCTTGAAACCATCTGGATAGGTTTGCGGCAAATAATTGGTGCTAATGTCTCCTTTGTTGAATTTTTCTTCGGTGAGGATGTCGCGTAACAGGGGAATGTTGTGTGTGACGCCTCGAATTATATACGAATCCAGAGCTGTGATGCTGCGCTCGATGGCTTCCTTGCGGTTCTTCCCATAACAAACCAGCTTGCAAATCATGGGATCGTAATAAACGCTTATTTCGCTTCCCTCTTCGATACCGCTATCGCATCGCACTCCAGGTCGGTCTAAGGGTTCCACGTATTTGTGCAATCTTCCGATACTGGGCAGTCCGAAACTTTTGTACGGGTCTTCGGCGTATACGCGACTTTCGATCGCCCATCCGTTGATCTTCACGTCTTCCTGTTTGATGTTGAGTTTGTGTCCTTTGGCCGATCGCACCATTTGTTGCACCAGATCTATGCCCGTTATACATTCGGTGATCGGGTGTTCGACTTGCAATCGCGTGTTCATCTCGAGGAAGTAAAAGTTGCGCTTTTGGTCGATGAGGAACTCCACGGTCCCCGCTGAAGAGTAGCCCAGCTTTTTACATAAGGAGACCGCTTGTTCGCCCATGGCTTTCCTGGTGGATTCATCAAGGAACACGCTACATATACGAAGTTAATTAAAGTAAATATATTTATAAGGAAGAGCAAACCTGGGGGCCTCTTCGATAACTTTCTGATTTCTTCTCTGAATACTGCACTCGCGCTCGTTTAGATAAATCACATTCCCATGTTTATCTCCTAATACTTGAATTTCAATGTGCCTAGGATTATCTATAAACTTCTCCACCAACATTCGACTGTCCCCGAAACTAGACAAAGCTTCCTGTGTCGACAACTTAAAACCTTCTCTGCAAACTTTATCTTAGAATCGAGAAATAATAATTATTATAGGTACCTAGCATCGTCGTCACTTCGAGCGATTCGCATCCCTTTGCCGCCCCCGCCCGCCGACGCCTTGATCATCACGGGGTAGCCGATATTTCGCGCAATTTCCACACAATGTTCTGCATCTTTTACAATACCATCAAAGCCGGGAATCGTGTTGACTCCCGCTGCCATTGCCAATCTTTTCGACTCGAGTTTATCACCCATTCCGGTAATAGCGGCAGCGGATGGCCCAATAAATGCAACGTTTTCGTCCTCCTACAATGTACATCGAGGGAATTTATTTCAAATTCCTGCTTATTTATTTAAATACCAATTGCTGCACAAACGTTGCATTTTCGGATAGAAACCCATAGCCGGGATGCACGGCATCAGCGCCACTCCGCTTAATCGCGTCCATTATTTTCGGCATCTGAAGATAGGATTCGGATGCGGCGGATGGACCGATAAATATGCCTTCGTCTGCCAGTTTTACGTGTCGCTTAAAAATTATTAATTCAGCCTGATTACAAGTGGACTTGATTATTTAGTTTACCGATTGGGCATCAGCTACCGAAAATACGGCCACCGTCTTAATTCCCATTCTTTTAGCGGTATTAATTATTCGACAGGCGATTTCGCCACGATTGGCTACCAGGATTTTTTCGAATGTGGCTTCATTGGGATCGATCGGATCCAAAGTGTAAATTCCTCGACGTGCATTTGAGAAGATTGACTGCAATGCTTATTAATTATAATAATTATCATTCAAGGTTTACTTAGCATACGTTGAAGTAACTACACTTTTCGAGCACTAAAATTCGCGGCACTTGTTTTATCCACATATTTTTTTTTTTGCAGGACGAAGTCAGTCTTTTATCTAGTTTCTGGTCATTGAACAGAATTTTTTAGGATTTTATATCAGCGATTTTGAAATTGGGTTTCTTATCGTACGATTTGCCAACGGTGGCAAAGTTCAAATTTGTATAAATTAATTATTTGAGCGTAAATATTATTATTTATTATTGATAAGCGCACGATTATTTGGTACTGGTACCGTAACGCTTGCACATAAAACTGACAAACATAATATTATTTGTATAGTAATCAACGTTTTGCGTGATGATAGTATTTAGAAAATGAAATTTTATTCGACGTGTAGAATAACCGGTTAGAAATTGTACTACTTTCAAGATCTTTTAAAATAAATCAGTCGTTAATCATCTGCAACCATAAATTCATCTTCATTTTTATGAAACTGCGTTATTACGCGACTAGGCGAATAATGGCGCTATAAGAGCACGCGTGCGATAATGCATTTATTACCGCATTGCGCGCCAAGTTAAAATGTGCGCTGAATTTTAAATTAATTCGCAACATGTACACCGAATAAATTGCACTAATTACACATCATTAGAGGCTAATTGATCGATCAAAATATCAAAATTAGCTAAATGAATAATATATTCCGCGCTAATCAAATTTTACTTGAATATTTATTTATTGGCGTATTTCTTTGGATAAACAATAGCATTCGATGTTAATAAATGAGGACCGCATTTCAGCAAGTTGTCAAGTGGTAAATTTTGATTAATACAGCATTAAACTAAACTCAAATAGACAGAGCATACTAATACTGGAAGCCGTAATCCAAACAATTCGAAATGTTTCGAAGGGGTGGATTGTGCGCCGCCCGCGGTCGTATAAATAAGACGACGCAGATGTGACCCTATGGCAAGCTTAGTCCAAAAAGGAAAGTGTTAAACAGGATTAAAACGGTCCGTGGTCTTACAATCTACAAACGGACTTAGTCCAGTTCGCAGCACCCCCGCATATTTTCGGGATAAAGCCTTTTCGCCGGGTCCTAATGGATTGTTTTCTAATTGAATTGACTGCAATTTCACCGAATTGAAAACAAACGTAATCTGTTAGAGTTTTATATTCAATACACAACGGAATCAAAGAAAGAAAAAAATCGCTTTTATTTGCGCTGAATGTCGACGACGGGGTGCTTTTGGACCCAGTCAATAAAAATGTTTTATCACTTGTATAAAATGTAAATAAAAAGATTATTTGCTTTTATCAATTGATTTAATATTGTCAAAGATGTGTATTTTTGCTCTAAGGGGCAGATTGTTGATAACAAAATATTAGGGGGTGATTATATTGGAAATATAGCGGGTACGTGACAAAAATTTAATTTTACAACCCTCGGGAAGGATGCGCAAAAATTACAGCGACACATTTCTTTTAAAGACCGATAGAAAAGGGGAATGAATAATTTGTAATTAAGCCACAATCGATCAATTTTATAGTCTGAGGTGTGATTGTTCTGCGTGACGTCACAGACTTTCTATGAAGTGACCTTGCAGTGTGACGTCACGGCCAACTATCGCTTCTCAGACTATAATTTTTGGTTGATGTGAATCAATCAAAACAAATTTTGATTCAAAAAGTGGCAGTTTTATGAAAATACTGACGCATTCTAAATTTAAGTAACTTGTTTCCAGATTGCGAACACATACATCTTTTACTGCCACTTCTGACATTCGGAAGATAGATAGTAAAACTATGTTTCTTTTATGATTTTCGATATTTATTTTGCGATAGTAAATTCAGTATAATTTACATTTGAATAATGTAGGGTTTATTAGGCAGCGCATGTGGCCGCCACAAACAAACCAATAGATCCAAGTAATTACAAAAGTATTAGACTAAAAGGATTTGTATTATGGAACAAGCCTTTCATCTAATACTTGGCAAAGGTTTCACAATAATATTAGCGAATCAGAAATAGATATAGCGAATTTAAATCCCGTATTATGCACCATCATTAATAAACAATTCAACATTATTGTTCTACTAAGCAAATATTAATAATTTCCGAAATGTTGTAGTACTACATTTTGCATTTCTGTCACTCTTCAAGTGCTACAATGGATGACAATTCATTAGATTGGGTGAACAATGGGGAAAAGGTCACCCTCTTTCTTGTATTCCAGCATCCCTTCTAACTGACTGGGAAAAACGCACACCCTCTCGAATAAAGTGCATAAAAACCCCACCGCGTCAATTTAATAATGTTTCCGCTCACACAAGCATTATCCCGGCCCACTCTGTTTACTTGGATTAAATTTTTAGATCCTCACCGGAAGGAAAATCGTCACTTCCAAAATATCCATGAGAGGGGTCCAGACCGGGCTCCTTTGTTCGCAAAATTGTTATTATTTATATGTTTTCGATAGAAATCTTTAATTTCGCTTATCACGGTGCAAATAAATTATAGGGGATGAAGTAGAAAATGACAGTTACCTGTGTTTAGTTTAAAAAGATTGGCAAATGCAATTTCAAAATAGATATCGTGCCTATAAATCTTTATCTTTGTGCATTAGGAAGAGAGCTTGTGGGAAATTAAAGGGAATGTGAACGAAAGGCATTTGTATCTTGGAAACATCTACTCAATAAAAGCTTCGGATTTCTTTCTCTCTGCAATTTAATCTATTTTACAAAATCTTTGCCTCAAAAAAAATCGTTCATTAAAAAGCAATTTCGATTATGACTAGAAACACAAAGCACTAAACATGCAAATTCGTAATTTATGATTCTTAGTATAGACAATATTAACTATACATTAGAAAAAAAGTCATCAGACTAGTTTATAAATATACAATAAAGTTTTATCGTAAAACAGTTTTATTCGCTTCCATAAAGCCGAATTTAAGAGGGGCACTGAGAAGTTTCTCCTGCTGCATAATGCCGACGACGAAAGCTTCACCTTGAAAATAGGTAATTCCCTATTTTGAATTGCCAATATCCAAAGTGGAAATGCTGGACAGGAAATAGATTCTGTCAAACAAGCAATCGTATTCTGTTATAAAGCTCCTCGCCTCTCTGTGTTGTGTATCTGAATTTTATACTAAAATTTTGATGTGTTTAAATTGAAAACTCGATCCTTTTTGAGCCAATATTTTATTGATGTTTAAAATATCCACATTTCACCGATATTTCTACGCAAAAAGCCAACATACATAAATATATAAAGCATATTTACATATTTTTAATATACGAAACGATTTATCAAGCACCGGCGCCTTCACCCAGAATTAATTCAAACAAATCCGATTTTGTTTATTTTTTTTTCGACAGTTCTAGTCAAAATTGAAAAATAAATTTTAGTGAAAAATATTGTAGAATTATAGGGGTTGCAATACAAAAAAAATATTTAAATTTTCTTAAAAAATGTGGCGCACAAAAAATATTACAAAAATACCGTTTTTAATGCAGAATTAATACAAAAAAATTAATTTTTTATATTTGTCTAATAGCTACCTTAGTAAAATATTTTTTAATAATAATTTGAAAGTGTTTTCTTTGAGGGGTTGCCAAAAAAAAATTAATTTCCTTTTGATTCCTTAGAAAATTAGTGCAACTTTTTATTTTTGCCTTTTTTCGTAGTTAAATGAAAAATCTGCACATTATGTTAACGATTGCCGAAAATTCGAGCAAAATTAATGGACTATAATAAAGTGGGAGGGTGTGAAAGCCCATTGTTCTGTCACCCCCCAAAACAAGTAGGTATCTTATTAGTGGGTTCAGCTTGGTATAAGACGGCGTATCGAATATATTGTATGCCCGGACATCGAATATGTGTTGTAGGGGTCCCTTTGACAAGTGATATCCAATATAATTTTCAATTCAATATGGTTTGATATATGAGTGTGGTACGAGTGTGTACAGTAAAAGTATTAACATAATATTTTTAGACGTCAATATATTTGGACGGGCGCGTAAAGAGATTGACTGAGACTGAAAAGCACCCCTTTTATAACCCAACACCGAACTTTATTACTATTTGTAGTTTTGTTATAGTTTCTATAAGTGTATTGCTTAGGGTGCACAAAGGGGGGCTAAATAAAATATTGCTTTCGGGGCGGAAAAACTACTCGTACTTATTAATATTATTTTAAAAATTGTTAATTTGATTAAAAATTGCAATAATAATGGGAAAAGTTAGTTTGCTGCTTGATAAATGATTTATTAGTTCTAGAAAACAATTTTTTTCAATTACACTGGAAATGATAAGTTGATTTTAGGTTCATGACAAGATATACTAGCAAGCACGCAAATGTTCATGCTTTGTATGCATTTCATATTTTAAAAGCGTTTTCAATTCGAAATGTATCAATTACTCGACGCGGGTTAGCATTTACTCGATCGAGCTTAAAATTTACATTTTAGAGTAGAAAAATAAATAAACTAAGCGTTTTAAAAAATAAACGAAATCCTCGTGAACAGTTTAATTAAACGTTTTTTTGTGATATCGTCAATTATTGAAGTATTTGACCAATTAGGATGAAAGAAATTGCATAATTAATTAAAATTATTGCAGCATAATTAAAATATTCTTTGCTATGTGCAGACGCTTGAAATGGTCCAATTAAACGACAACGCCTTCGTAATGAAACGATTTTGCTGCCTTTTCTGGGCGAGCTTTCAGCTTCAGCTAAATAATAATTTAAACTGTATTTCTATCGATCCTTTATTATCTTGTTTCGGATTATACATTTTTTATATTGAGTGGCTATTTTTTTATAGTAATGGATTTCGTACTAGTCCTCGTACTGGCACTGATTTGCCAATATTTTTTATGTTTGCTTTAAATTTAGACAATCAATCAATAATTTATTTTGCAGGACTAAATTAATTAAACTGGAAATTATTAACAAATTCCATTCAGCTAGCTACCTTTGCTTGGGTAGTAAGTTTAACTTAAACTTAGTTAATGCTAACCAAGACAAATGCAAGTTAAGTACGAAATTGCGTGTTGGCTGAATGGAAACATGCGCCCCCGCAAACTATTTCTATCTATTTAACCGTGTTCGGTGAGATAGCAAGCAGTTGTCAATCACTTTGTAAATGCTGCCCTTTGTAGCGTCCGCCGCCCTTACAAAAGCTTATCTTCCAAATACATTCTCAAAGAGATTAATAAAGGTCAAACAATGACTGACGGCTTAGATGATGATAATTATATGATTTTTACGAAGGGATCTTTTAAAGTCTCAATTGAAAAGTTGCTGTAATCAGTTTTAGATTAAGGGTGAGGGTGCTTTTATTTAATTTTCATTCGTAAAATGTTTGAAATTGTTATTGTTATAAAATACTGAAAAATGTTATATTTAATATTTGGTGCATGTTATGCGTCTGGCATTTTCTGTTGTATGTTGTTTAAATTTTTTATTTTCCACTGTTTGTTGTTTATTTTTGTATTGAATTTTCATTTTAATCTATATGTACCTACTCGTAATATTGCAAAATTTTTATTTGTATTTGTTGCACGAAAATATGCTTTTAAATTTGCATTTATCAAAATATATTTTATACAAAAATAATAATAGCTTTTTCGCATTTTTGTTCGAATTAAAAAATAGTCAATTTATTTAGCAAAAATATTTCAACCAATCTATCGGGCATCTTTGTCATTTTTTGAGATAATATTCATCAATCGCAGTTAAAAGTTTGGCAACTTGAAATTACTTTTGTAAGAAAATTTTAAATTAAATCTGGAAAAAGTTTCTGAAAGCTCAAAGCTCAATTGAAACTTTCAAATATAGATAAAAACCATTTGTACTTTTAAATAATAAAATACACTCTTGCATCATCTTTTCCATTAATGTATTAAAAAAAAGTGGAGCGCTTTTAATATTTGCGAACGCTATGTTTCGTGCGAACGCAAAAATAAACAACGCATCCATGTATGGTGTGCTTTTGAATTGTTCTTCGTTGTTTAGACATTTTCATCTTAAATGTATGTGTGGCACGTAACAAAACGCTGGCTGAGACTGTTCGTGCACATATTTTTTCCAAAGACCCCTTCTGCAGTGGTCTCGAGTTGTTCCTGCTGGATGCAGGACACGCACAAAGACCAACGCATCACGCACCTTCACCAACATCTCACGCCGAGGGCGATTTACTGTCAGTTTATTTTTTAGTCCTTGTCATCACCAGTCTTCTGCAATTTAACTAACATTTCAAGGAAAAAATTGGAAATTTATTATTATTGAGCGTCTTATAATTTTTTTTATGAATAAATAATAGGTGCACTACTAAATGGATCTAATGGTGGAATAAAAAATTAGACTGCGCATAATTTATGATAGAAAATAGAGCATCCAGGGTGCGAATAACAGCGATATCGTTTTACTGGCAACTGCTAAAATCAATTTAGGCAAATTGACTTGTCTTGTACCTATGTCTAGGAATTAGAATGCAAACCATATTTAATCTGGATTTTTGCAATAGCGACAAAAAGATGAAAAAGCTATTTGATTTCATTGAACCTTAAAAGGACTGCATTTTAATATTAAATCTTCACTTCCGTTTTGCCATTTATTAAAATTTTAATAAAGCGCTTCTTCGCGTTGAGCTTTCCTGATCTAAATAATGCTACTTTTTCTGTTTATTTACTCAAAAAATTAAAAATTCCAATAATAAATGGTTTCGAGAAGTTTTTGGCAAATGGAATAAGTGAACTGAAAATGACATGTACTCGTAGTAGGTAAGTTTTTCAAGTAAAGTTGAAGTCAAATCCTGCAAACATCTTAGTTTTCCGAGCAAACAAATTCAGGAAAACAGATTTCTAATAAATGTTTAATGCTATTTGGATCTTGTCGTACTGAGTATCCTTTAAACTACACTTACGAAAATGTAATTTAATTTAGATTTAATAACATTTTGCTCTGCATGTGATTTATTTCGCTCTATTTGTCTTTACGAATGCTTTATCCGAAAGTTAATAGGATTTCAAAGTAAATTAGGATATAAATTCACTTGATAAGATAATAACACAAAGTAATTTGTTTTCAAAATGAATAGTTCAAAGTCACTTTATGCACCAAACTTTATGCGAACTGCCGTTACAAATAAATGTCAATCTTTTGCTTTGCAGAAATAAAATGTTTAGCAAATTTACAATTTTGTTAAAAACTTCTGCATCAAAAGTTTCGCATATTCTTTTTTTCAAAGTATAAGCTTTCTTTATATTCGGCAACTTTCAAATGTAGAATATTTTTTCCAATTTGTTTTCTTTCGAATATTTCAGGGGCCCTTTAAAATTCGACAACACAACAACAGAAAAATATTTCGATAGAATGAGGGTATAAAACAAAATCGTTTAACTATGATTGAATTTGACATAGCGAATTTTTATAGCGGATCAAAATTATATCGTAAATTTTCAGAACAAATCTGTTTTATGAGAGCTGTAAAAGATTTGCTAAAAAATATTTTATTTGCGGATCTGGAGCGCAAAGTAAGATTCGATTTTTAATAGTTTTTCCACATAAGAAAGTTAATTTTTCGAATAGAGCGCGCAAAGCGCGCGGCCGGGAATGAAATTTTCAGCCCGAGGGCGCGCACTATATTTTTTACAACCGTTTAAAACAATTAAATAAATATTTTTTGAGTTGTAGTAACTTTCTGAATAAATTTTGTCGACTATATATTTGGATTTTGATCGTTAGAGATGCATTTCAGCAATTACGTGAACTCGGTTTGGTAAATCCGACTCGCAACTATTAAATATAAATCTATTGTAAGTTTTGCGAGGATTTATCGCAATTTAAACTTTACAATTAGGCAAATAAATCATGCGCACATATCTGGGGCCCCAAACCAATATCGCAGTTTGTGGTAAAGATTTCGCCTTTGCATTGGCGAAATGTCGCCAACGCGATGCTCGATTATAGATTGCGTACTACATAAAGTTTGCCAGCTCTGAAATTAGCGAAATTATTTGCCAGCAATGAACTGAAATTATTATACCCGGACGACGATTCGACACACGCAAGTAGAATACGAAGTATGCAGCACTAGTGGAATAGCGCAGCTTCAAGCATATTAGGGGAGAAAATAGTCTATTAAATTTAGTGATAAGCGGTCCACAATTTCACCCTTATGGAGTGATAAGAGCTACCAGGATGCTGACAAATCGAACACGACAATAAGAAAATCCTCTTTAGATTGTGTGCAGATTAGTCTGACAAAATTACTTTTATGTGGAAAATTTTGGCTAGTCGCGCATTTTAGCCCCTATGCCCCCCCACTCGTAAATAGTGTTGCCATTTAAATTACGCATATTAATTGCGTTATAAACAAAAAGTTTTGTAAACCATTATCAAGAGATAATGCATTAAACTTACTAATTATACAATTATATTAGACTGGCTAATAAAATAATGCAATTTCGCTACTCGAAAGCTCGAAATATAACTTTCTGAATTTGTCAGTAGTAATGACAAACGTATTAATAATTCAACTGAACGCATACAAATTTCATTTATTTATATAATTAACGACGCCCAGGAGAGTACAGTTTTGAATAATAGTGAATTATTGGATTAAATTCGGCAATATTAAATTTCATTTAGAATACAATCGCATTTATTTTATTGTACGACTCAAATCAAAGTATAATTTTATTTTAATTAATTTCATAAATTATTTACTTGCAAAACTTCCTTAATTAAAAAAAGCTCGAAGAAGAGCAGAGGCAGCTTTATACTCGAATTTGATACCTGATTAGATATTCGTAAGCCCTAGCTTAAGCTTTGTTTAATAGATGTAAGTGCATGAATCAGACACACCGTGTTCCCTGTGACTGGAATGAAAATGTTGCTTTTCCATTATGTTTGCACAGAGAAAATGCACAGGTGGTGTGTGTCACCACCGAAATTCCCCATTTCCGAACAACTCCCCCCCATATAGAGTGTCTCAAATAAAGCTAATTGAAAATGAATTATTGAACAGTCGTTTTTCTTGTGAGCCACTGTGTAGATGTAATGGAATGATCACGTATTTTCAGATTACTATTCAGGTCAGTCCACGTCACTAGATGCCTTTGTGGCATATAAACAGAAAAATTTGCGGAGCTTTTACAGCTTAGCGCCATACGTGGTGCGTAAAGCTCGATTTTCCACCAAGCGCGCTCTTAATTTTTAAATATATGTAAAAATTATTTAAAAAATTAAATAATATTCTCTGAAATGTATTTTAAGTGCACAAAAAAATTTAATCAATTAAAACTGTATTTAATTAATTAAAACGTTTGATTGCGCGCTTTGTAAATTTTGCGCCTTCATTAAAACTATTGTTATATTAATTTAACTAAAAGTATATTGAATTTTTTGTATTCCAATCAGTTTCAGACATTTTTAACTACTTAATTCTTAATTGCATGTTAAATTTCTTGGCAGCAAAGATGATGATCAATGTTTTAATTAAAAATCACACTGCATAGAGACGGGCGAATTCGCCGACAATTAGAAAGACAAACTGAAACTTTAAATAGAAACTTTGTTTGGCTAATATCACTGTTCGACTTGAACTAATTAAAATTGTTCTGTTAATTACAATTTTCTTAGCCGTACAGGAAATTACTGTGGAAAAAATTTGCGCGTTGAACTTTTGCTTTTGCCAGAGAGCGAGATTTAAATTAAGTCCAAACGAAAAGAAAAAAAAATGTAAAGTGGTAATAAAAATCGTATTTAGTCTGCAGATGGTGGAATTTAATGATAAGTATTAAGAACCCGCTATTTTATGTCGCATTACCGAAAATATTGTCCAAATTACAAGTACAGAGGCGTGAACCCTAGCACTTTATCGAGCGGTGTTAAATTGATAACTATACCATAAAACTTCATGTAGATTATTATCGAGATTAATTTTTAACGAAACTCGCGCTTGAGCGAAGTCTTATGTGCCGATCCGAAATTACCTCAAGACTCGTCGTAAACTGAAATGGTGCGTTCAAAGTGGGGTATTCGAGACGGATGGGGCCCAAAATGAGCGACTCGTTATGGTTTTCACGTGTGTGAGTGTGTGGGAGACGAATTAAATCATCTAACCACCAGAGTCGTTTAGCATAAGGGCAAACACCTGCTCGAGACTTTTCTACACCCACGAATATTATATTTGCCCCGGAATCTCATATCATTTTAAATGCATTCTACTGCAAAATGCGCTTTTATATTAGGAAAAATGCTAAAATGCTTTATGTTTTAATAAAAGTTTCGTTTTTGTTGGAAGACTTTATGCATTCAATTATTTGCATAATATACAACTGCGGGAAGTTGAATTAAATTAATAAATTAGGCAAGAAAGTGCGGTGCGAGTTAATATTGCACTTATTTAAATGTTAAAATATTAAAAAGTTAGCGCAAGTTTAAATAAATTTGCGAGCGACCGAATAATTTAGGACGGGTAGTGCACTCGCCAGGCGACGAGTGCGCAACAAAAGTCTACGGCTCTCCTCAAAACGAATTTAAATTAAAAGGTCAGAGACCACAAAATATTGCGTTGCGGCGTATTATAAATAATTAATTTCAAGATTAAATTAAGTAAATATAGTAACTTGACATTTAAACTTATACATGCTATATATTATTTAATTAAAAAAAAATTCCAAACAGTAGCTCTCTGCGGCAATTGTGGAAAAAACTGTCTGGAATGTGCAAAATACATCCATATCCATAATTAAATAAATCTATGCAAATTAGTTCATTATATGTGCACTAGTTTTAATTAGAATATATTAAAATAAAAGTATATCATGCAATTTAAACAATCACGCAACCTATGTATGTATTTATGTTCTATAATAAGATTAATAATTAAATAAATCACACATTTTATTGCGGCAATAATTTATAGAAATTCTGTAATGCAAGCAAGCCATTTCCTTTCGGGTTCTTTAGCAAAGTGAAATTAGATTTTAGTGTGGGTTGCATGAAGTAATAAATACTTCCAGAAAATGCCAATTTAAAGAGGGCCCCTATCTGGTGCGGTGGCCATTGGTAATTATAGTCGTAATTGAGAGGAAAGCTTCTTCACGCCTTCTGAAATTTCCTGTGACCGTAGGTTATTAGCCTGTGCTCTCTCCTTCGAGTGGCCCTTCAAAAGGTCCCCCAATTTTCCAAACGAATATAATTTACCGATCGTTTCCTATTCCTGCGATCAAATATCACCCGTAACAATATCAAAAGCAACTTTAACAAGATAATTTCCATGCAGGGACTTTTTCAGTCGATTTGCAGTTTTGCAAAAAATTTCCCAACCATATCATTTGCCGGAAAATTTGTTCTATCAATTTGGGAACGAGCGGTAGGTTTTGCCATTCCACTATAGAATGACTCATTCGGTTTTATTGGTTTTCACACCCGTCCATTTTCCCATCTTACATTAAATAATTAATTCTTTATTGTTGGTGTTTTCCCAGACTGATGGGTGCAATTTACGGAAAAACTGTCAGATTTTCGGTGTGGATAACTCAATTTATTGGAGGGGTGGTTAAAATCCAATTAAGTTGCTTGCAGAATTTTTCGTATCGATATTTCTGCGGTGCATCAATTGCCTGATAAAAATTATCCGCAGGATCAATTACATTCGGAAGCTCATATTTTTGATATCGAGGGGAAAAGTTGAGTTAAGGAGATATAGTTACTTAAGTGGTTTACTTAGCTTAATGATCCTATGGTAATAATTGTTATTTTATGCCGTATGAATTTAATTCGAATTGATGCTTAGATAAAGTTGCTAAGTCACATTTGGGGGGGTCTTTCTAATTCGTATCTAAATAGTTCTGATTCATCTAATAGTCACGTCAAAATATGATAAGCATATGCCAGTCATGGCCAATTGTTCGATACTGATGATGAACGTATTAAATGGTGAATAATATGGGCCTGTCAGCAACCCTGCTTTTCGAAAAGCATCAGCAAACGATTAATAATATCGTTAAGTTGTTTTCGATGAAATTGATGCTTTTCTTCTTGTTCTTTCTTGTGTCTTTGATAAATTGATAGTTTCCAAGATAAATTTATTAAATCTACAAGCCAACAAATGCGATGCGATGATGCTGAGATTGAGATGCTCTATTGAGCTTTATTGCCTCGCAATATCTCGACAATTTTAATTAAATCATTTTTTCAAGTAACAATGTAGCATTTCTCATCAATAAGATTTCGTGGTCAAACCGCTTAGTAAGGGCCAGCAATAATTCCAAAAATGCGACTGTAAACGTTTCATATCCACAACACAATGACCGGAAGAATGTCGGGCAATAATATTTTACAACCGCGCACCCCCAATAAAACTTTTCCGGGTCTATTTAGTGCATTTTATGGATCAACTCCACTAAAAATTGCCATCAACTACTGATGCTGACTAGTGACCTAGAAAGTTTCGAAAAAAATCGTAGCAACGATCATAAATCTATCGACTTTTGTTAAAGTTTAAGAAATCGACTGAATAACTCTTTGGCTTAATGGCCTGAAATCTTATGGGAAATGTCCGAAAGAACGATCTCAAATCAATAATAATATAAAAAGTACAATGGATAAATATTTTATTAGCGCGAAAGGAAAACGTTTTGATGATGATGATTGACGGAAAAGTAGCTTTATTTTACTGGATTTCAATATGTTATCATAGCCACTTTACAGATTAGCTCTGCTGCTGATGGTGCTCATGTATTCAAAGTTGTTTTTAAGCTTACGACGACTTTACGGGAATTTGTTGAATTATCAGCTTTAATATCGAGACAAATGGTGAATATGTTTGTCTACTACTAAAAGTTGAGGAGCTTTCAGAAAAAGCGCTGCTGTAAAAGTCTCTTAAAGATACATTTTCACTGCGACAGAGAAAATATGATTTATCAATACATAGTTATCCTAATGGTTGAAACAAATGTTCAATCTTCTTAATGGATTTGCTGTAACTGAGGGCCCAAAATATAATTTTTTTTCTTAGAGCGTTAAATAATGTATGCAGCATTATTTATGCAAATTCAAGTAGTATATGTTAATGCCTATTATACATGTAGTTATGTTAATTCCAAGTGTTATGTTAATATCGCATAATTGCGTTTTTCAATTTGCAAAAATCCGAAACAGCTAATAAATCGTCTGGAAGACATCTGGTCTGAAACTAAGAAGAAATTGTTCCATTCGATCGAAATGAACAGCACTAGTAGCCGTAAGTAGTGCAATAATCATTTGAAGTGAAGGCTGTTAAAGGTAAATAACGCGTGCAATAATAAATTAAACGCATTACGTCGAAGCTGACGATGTGAAGAAGTCAGCACGAGGTCTAACTCACATCGAGTGGACGAGTTGGAGTTTGCAATCCCAGTGAACCATATCCAGGTAGGACTCACCTATAAATCACTCGAGTCACCGGGGTACAGCTCACAGCTCACTTCGATTGAGTTGAAATCCCTTAATGGCCCTAAATGGCCACATTTGCAATTGTCCTGCTTCCAGATCTACCACTCGCACGGGCCCTATCCGAGATCGCAATCTTTTCAACTTAAATAGATTTAGTTTAGCATTTACTGTCAACCTGGATGCGACGACGACAGTGAAAAAATAGCGATGAGCTAAACAAAATAATAATAAAATCGTGACGATTCGTTTTTTCTACCCCTCATCTTTGATAGCTGTCTTAATTTTTATTAAAAGGGGTGGTTTTGTTTGGGCTGAGGTTTTCCTATATCGGAATAAAGTCAACACATGGTTAACCAGATAATGGTACGATGACAGTGATTTATTGATTGTTCCCGTAGGAAGAAAAAATAATTTTTAATTCAAATATTTATAAAAAATTCAAATTTGTCACTACAACGTACAAAGAGCGATTTAATTTTAATTTTTAATTAAAGCTGTTAATATTTAGTTTCTCTATAATTTTAAATTAAATTGGCGCTTTCATTACTGAATTATAATTACAAAAATTAATAAAAGCACACTTTGCCTATTTTGAACACGCTTTGTGAATTATTTTAAAATTATCTTTATGTAGAAAATTTATTAACAATAATAAATAATTTCTAAGCTTTATTTGACCCAAAAAGGTTGAATGAAAGATTGAATCCAATCCTTTTGTATCTTGGATGTCTTAACTCAAGCTCAACTTAACATACATAAATATAAATTAATGTCAGTCAGTTTTTTCGCGAATCAATAGACTCGTAAAAATGCAAATCAAAAGCAATAATACATTTTGATTGATTCAAATGGTATGTTTGTATCTTCTCTAGTTGGCTCGAACTTGATTATAGTGACTTCTTCAGCGAATTTTTTGTCTTACTTAAATTGGCATACAATAGAATTGGATAACAAAAGCCGTAATCTACAGAGAGAGGAATGATCAGGGGTGGTTGCTTCTATGTCACTTTCAAATTTATTGCTTCGTACGGTTTTAGATTAAATGTCGAGGAGTACAATTAAACAAAGATACTATGGATTATCACATGTTTTATAACCAGCACCAGCAGCTTCTTTTACCAACCAACGTTAATGTATTTCGCTATGTGGGTGTTCTTTTTGCATTTTTCTGCCACGAATGATTTATTTATTTAATTATCTTTAAAACCTATCTATAAAATAAAATAGAAAATATACTGGAGATCCTCCAGCTAGATACTGCTTTATTACTCGTCCAATTAAGCTGCGCTACCAGAATTAGCATATGAAAGAAGGACACCTGTCATATTGACAGCCCAATTTTTTACGACACATTCATTCATTGTCGTCCTCACATCGAATCATTATTCTTCCAGTGAATTTATTACACTCGAAACTGGTTCTAGTCTACTACCCCAATAAACATGTCAAGGCACCACTTGATAGAACAGCAGTTACTTCCCAGTAGGTTGATGTCCACCTACTGTGATTCTAGTGTGACAGGGTATTTTTCAGGGGGTGCTACCGCATGAATAGGCCCGGAAAAATGACCGAAAAATTGCAAATTGGGTCATAAAAAGAGAAATTCTAGTTGAGTTATCAAAGCATTAGTAGTAAGGGCACTTACCGCATATTTATGAGGTGGAGGAACTTCCGAAAAATTGGGCCATAAAACACAAAAGAGAAATTTTTGGGTGTAATTACAGTACGTCTTGTTCTAAATGTCGCCCTTAGTGTGTGGCACATAGCAGTATTATTCTAGTCAGGTTTCACAGACATGAATATTGCATTAATTTGCAGGGGTAACCATGTGTGAAATATCTATCAAATATGTATCATTGTAATCCACTGGAGCTTCGTCAAATTTTGATATGATTTGCTTATAATTCTATTTACCACTGTCATTATGTTAAATGTTTAATGTGCGGAAATATTGTTATTAGATCTAGCAATTAAATGGTTTTGTAGTTTTTTAATGATCACATTTCATCATCGTATGTGGCCGAAGGCAATTTCAAAACATTTTTCATGGTAGTACAAGTTTTGAGAAGATGCGCTGTTATTGTAAAGGGACTTCTTTGAAAAGACAAGACCACCTGTATGTCGTCGTGTTATTAAGCTAAAGGACATTTATTATTACGTTATTATTGTTATTATAGGGATTTGTGGGTTTTTTAATTAAATTGATTGTCGCAAGAGAAAAAATTTAAAATTAAAACTGACACGACACTAAACAATAATCATCGTCAAGCGAGAGATTACGTTTATTTAACAAGATAATCAAGCAATTAATATTCAATTTGAAAAAGAGCTTAGTCATTATGTTGATGAAAATGTCAAAAATAGCATAGGTGTGGTTTTGGACGCAGAAAAAATTAATTCATAAGGAAGCGCAATTTTTACTGGTTTACAAAAATGTATGAATATAATTAAGGTAGGAGAATTATGTTAAGTACGTAATAATAGAAGATGTAACAGGATTATTACGTTTATCGCAAATTATTACGTTAGGGCAACAAATTATCAAACATAAATATTTTTAAAAAATACAAAAGTTACTTAATTACCCAATTATTACGTCCATTACGTAAATTACGCTTACCAAGCTTAGATAGCCCAATTTTTTACGTTTATTACGTTTCAACGTACTCTAAATTTCTAAATTTACGTAAAAACCTTTCGCCAAAAAAATATTTTCATAGATTTTCATATAATTCAACAGTGTGCTGAATGATGATAAACCCACCGATTCATTTAACAGTTATCATTGCATGAAATAGAATGATTAGTGATGTAGATCCATCATTGTGCAAAATATTGAATGAAAATCCATTAATAAAGCGTTTGGAAATTTATATGACCATAATACAGAGAGAAACAGGACAGATACAGATGCCCTCTGGACGAAACGAATATTATTATAGACAACGCAGCAACAATTTATATTATGAACTCTGATAGATTTAATAAATTGCTTTCGGTTATCAATAACCACTGGAGCTGTCAGGATGTGTAACAACTCATATTGCGCCGTCACATCCACATCCATCCTGCACATTGTCCGTCCATATAATATTATCATTATACGTGCAATGCAGTTTCCCCGTCGCCTTCACCATCACCACCATCATCATCAGGCATCACGACTCCGGCACCACTGGCCCCCATTAACGCTGGTGCCGCACACGTTCGTGATGTATAGGGTTTGGTCCAGGTGACCCTCTGGTAAAGTTGACAGCGTTTAACCATAGTCTAACTGATTTAATTGTCGCCATGATTTATGAACGGCTTGTGACATTGCATTGTGTGCGCTCTCCCAGTAGTCGTAGTACGTATATTCTGAATTACACCACCCCATTCCAATTCTAAAGCGCAATTCAACTGTGCTCCTCATCCATGTACGAGTATGTCTGGTTATTTATTAAATTTATTATTATAACTCATATAGCTACCAAAAAATGTCCCGTTTTTATTATTATCAAAACTCGTATGAATCGTCCTCGCTTTTTGCCTCAGCGATATGATAGTATGAAAGTATGAATAATTGTGGGGTAGTTACGTGTATAACTGCACGTGAAATTTATATTTATATTGTAAGGTAAAAGTTTGTCTGCTATTATGGTCGAAATTGGGTAATTTTGGAGTCTTAGCGTAATAACTGCAATTTTTATTAGTAATAATTTAGCGAACTTAACGTAATTATTGGGTATGGAAATTAATTCTCCATCGTACATATTTAAATACGTAATAAATGGGTCATATTTACGTAATAAATGAGTAAACGTAATAAGTAACGTAAATAATATTTACGTAAAATGACTTCATTGTGTCTTATTACGTTTTAAAATTGATAATTTACGTATCTTTACGTAATAATTGGGTATATAAATTTATTCTGTTGCCTCTTATATATTTTTTATTTTAATAATTTACGTATCTAACGTAATAATGGGTACATATTAATTTAAATATGATGATAAATTTTATTTCTGTGGATCGGATATTTAAATATTTGAATGAAAGAATTAGCTCCATATGAATTTATTTCGGAATGCGAGGGTAGCATAAAATGTACGTACCAATATGTGAAATATTGTGCTATAACGTAATCATTAAATTTGGCAATAATCGTATGAGTTCGTTGGAAAAGCGCCATATTAATAAAATTCTAGAGGGAATTTCTTTAGCAAGCACTTATTTTTATATTAGTATTAGATGTGATGTAAAAAATTCCAAGTAAATTTAATTCACAATCCAATTTCATAAATTTTTCAAAAAAAATCTAATAAAAATAATAATTCACTGTCTATTTAGAAAAAAGTTCATAAATTCGGTGTTAAAGATAGCATCAATATTTACACTAGTTTTACGAGTTTTTTTGATATTAATAGGGATTATTATAATACCATTTGACAAACGGCCTAGAACTTCTGGTTAATAAGCCTGCCCCGACACACTAGTGACAGTTGGAATTAGAAAAACATCTGCTATTTTTTTACACCTAAAGCTAGACGTATCATAAACTAAAAAAATATAATAAAATGTTCCAAGACTTGTTCAACAACAATTTATAATTTATGAATATCGTAATATGTTTTGATTATGTAGATGCATGTTTCCTAATCTCTAATCTGTATGTTTGCTCCTCAAAATGCATCATAAAGAAATACGATACACGAGAACGAATCAAAATATCCATTTATTATTTCAACCACCCGTTACCAAAACGGCATTTTGAATAATGAGTGGCATAAAGGCGTAATAAATTCAAAACAGTTTTGGTAATAATTTTAATTCAGTAGCGCGACCGAAAAAACGTTGATCAAAAGATCAGATACGCGAATGACAAGATAACGTTGTGGGGCCCAAGCTGCACGCCCGCATGCCACCATCATCTACTATTCCACGTCAGTCTGCAAAATGCCTAGTGTGTGAAAATGATGAAACAACCACCATGCCAGGCAGTTTGTTCGATTGCATTTAGTCGGAAACAATTCGAGTGACAACTGCATCTGAATGCAGATTGCATACATTTAATAGAATGCAATGTCAGCCAGTGTGTAGGGAGGGCCCGCTGTGTGGGGCTCGTCTCTCTACAGGATGTCCCCGAAAGACGACTCATTTAGAGAAGAAATCTCGCTGCAAGATTTCTATTATTGCAAGACGACGACCACAGCGGGTTGTTATATCACATTTACCCCATACCAGATGTCTGTGTGTGATCGAAAAATAATTATACCCCCATTACATTGCATTTTGCTTGGACTTTTATATCAAATGTGGTTAACACGTCATGATAGTCGAAAAAGACCAACGTTAATTAAAAGTGGGACGCACCATTAATCGGAGCAATTGTTAAATGAGTGCAAGTAAAGAAACTGATTAAACTTAATCAAGCTGTGAACAAGTTTTCCTATCTTTTACTTTTCTAATTCGTTTAACTGCACTCTGTGCATTTCTAGCACCTAGTTCCTTTAAAATACAACCAGCCAAAGTTCTCGGAATGATACTAATAAACACAAATAAACAAAGCGAGTTTACACCAGAATTTTATAAGAAAAACGGAGTTTTTAGCTCTGGAGAGACTATTTTATTAAAGCACCCAACTTTAGCCGTATTGAAGAAATTTAGAAAAATCTTTCAGCTTCCCAAAAATGCGCTTAGACATTTTTTATTCTCAATATTACTTAAGTTAGGTGCTTTAACAAATCAGCCCCAATGACCATGTGAGCTCTGCGCCACCAGTGAGTGCTTTTTAGTAGAAAAATCGTTGGAGAATAGGAATAGAATTTTGGCTGAATGAAAAATAGTGTCGAGAATCTAATAAACCGTTTCTTTTCGAATAAAAATATATGAGCTTTCTATGTATGTGTGTATATGGATGGAGCGCGTTTTTGCTGGTTAGGAAATGCTAGGTCGTTTTAAAATCCGTTATCACCAAGTTACATTACTTCAGAAAATGTGAATCAATCATATTATCGAAGTACATACATCGCGGAAATTGAATTCCGCATCGCCCAGTGCAATATTTTATACAATTTTTTTTTGCTCGCTTTTTCTCTATGCCAATTCAATGTGGACATGGTGGAGACGGTTCGGACGGTTGTATCAGGTGGCGGCAGTCGAGCTTTGTTTAGCAAATCTACCATTCGGATAAATGAAAATGGGTTTATATGTTTTGTTGTTTTAGGTAGTAGTCATGATGTGAATTATATTTTAGCGAGTTGACCACACCGTGGCAGACTCATGATTCTAACATTGTTATACCGTGGTTGCAATCCATGTATGGGCTACACACTATATTTACTAGGTTGCTCGGCACGGTTATTTATTACTCTATATTTATCCACTACAATGTTACTTGTGGAGTGAATGATTATCAAAAAGTTTTCAAAATTAAAAAAACTATTTACCGATTGGGAGGCGTGAGGCTAATAATGTAGTATGCTAAAAAGAAGCACCTCACCAGACAGAGTCCAATCGGAGTATAAGTAGACAAGATCCAGTGTGGTTTGAAAATGCACTACGAGCTTAGATCGAACCCTTGGGGCCTATATACTTAGACAGTGAAAAAGTATCCAAGCGCTTTCAATTTATCGAATTGCACTGAATCAATACCTTCTGATAATATATGCAAACGATTTCGGACCTCTATACCATCAAGGGTCAGGTAAGGTAATCTCCCTCGACGCACTTTATTTCAATCGAGATCTTTGTTTTACCAATTCGCTGATGCGAATTTTATTGCTTCCCCTCTCTTATCGTTTGTGGAACGAATGTTGGCTGTGACGTCACAAGCTTGACTCTTAGCGCAGCCCATCTTTGCTTGTGAGTAATAGATGATGGGATGCGGTGCGGAGCCTCTTGATTTATTCGTTCATAATTAATTTTGTTAAATTTTATCTGCATTGCTGAATCACACAAGCCCAGGTATAATGATTAATAATACAGCTGATAAAGAGATAAAAAAGCGCTATTTCCGACAGGTTAAATTCAGAGTATCTCTCTTGTGACATCCACTAATAGTTGGCTGGTGTATATATGCGAATAATGAATTTGTTCCGATAAAATCATGGAATCGTCGATGGTTGAACCGCAAAACCACGATGAGTGTTTGCCAACTACACACAATGTGCATTTAAATGGGCGAAAAAATTAACTTTATCGAATTTGAATTGCAAAAATCTCTCTTTTCTCTTGATGGACCACGCTCTTTATCCGAATCCCAATCTGGGTCAAGAGTTATAATTTTTTTGGTGCTTGTTCAATAATCTGTTGTAACAAAACCATTTAATGCATAGGTACTTGTTCCTGTATTAGATGTGATTTATTTGACATTTTTGTAGCGCATAAAGGAAGTAAAGTCTTTTCATCAGGATATATTTCCCTATTTCTTTTCGTATTTCTTTGAATTTAGGCACGCCGCAGGGGTTTGCCAGTGTTGAATTACTTTACGATTTATGTCTTTATTTTCACTAAAAGTCTATACTTTAATTCACATTTCTATAGTCTTTTGAGTGTGCAACGGAAAATTCATATCGCCAAAAAACAATCCCATTATTGCGCTCCAATCAAGAAAGTTGAAATTCATTGCACGCTAAATCAACCAATAATGTGGCCGTTTAATATTATGTAGAAGAAAGAATGTTGAAAGTCATATACCTATAAAGATGCATTGAATGCATATAACATGCAATTAATACGTTCGTTTATTCCGACATAATAGCATCTTTATATTATGACCCATCCCTCTTATACAACTAGTATTATTCCTTTCAAATCACAAGTCGTCTGGCTGGGCTTGTGAAATTTTTCTTCTCGCAGATGCTTTCAAGAGCTTCTTCGTCTTCGGCTTTATGATGCCTTTCTACACCGTTTACTGAAAATTGATGAATTGTTTTTCAAGCATATCGCGCAAGATGATTGCTTCTGCCATAAGCTAATTCCTTCTGCATTTAATAAGCTGTGTGGTTATTGCTTCCAATATAAAGCCTCATTTCACAATTATTACTTCTCTCGTAGAGGAAGTATTGTATTCATGAAAAAAAAAATTTCTCCAAATTTCACTTTTTTCTACATTATAGAATGCGTAGATTACGAAAATCATATTCACTAATTTCCGTCTGTCGGTCTGTCGGTCTGTCGGTCTGTCGGTCTGTGCAATTCTTTAAACCACTATATTTCGGAATCTACTGACCCGATTAAAGCAAAATTTGCGTCCTTTTTTTCTACCTGCCCATAGATGATATCGAAGAAAAAAAGTTTATAAAATTCTCAAAGACCTGCGCGTTATAGGCCAAAAACATGCTAAAAATGGCAAAATCGGTAGATCCACTTAATCTTCTAAAGTTGCTGACCGATTTTAACCAAATATTGAACATATGTTTCGTGTATACCCCAAGTGGTGAATGCTCTCAAAAAATCTGAAGATTATTATAGGGTTGAATTTTTATTAAGGGTTGAAGGGTCAAAAAGTTGTAAAAATGAATAAGTTGTAACGTGAATATCTGCCAGGAGGAATATTTGATTTGGACCAAATTTGGTATACATATTAGGGATACATTGAAGAAAATGCTGGTAAAAGTTTCATCCCCTAAAAATAAGCCCCTACGACCCATTTGCCATTTAAGTTAATTGTTCAAAAATTGCCGGTGTTGTGATTCTTATATGGCAGCATTACCCACACTTTTCCATCAGTTATTTTAGTAATATTTACATAAAGAGTGAGTTAAAATAATTTTCGACCCTTACCACACACCCCCACCCCTCCAATATAGAGTTTGAGTCATATGGTTCGGATTTTCTTCATATTCGATTTCTACTATACATTTTAAACATATTTACGAATAATATAATTTAAAATAGTATACGACCCTTATTTTGCAATTTCAACCCTTAACATACCATGTACAGTCAAATTGCTCGGATTTCTTTCAAATTTGGATCCTAGTAGTAATTTAACTTACTTAACTTATCATTATTTAGTTAATTAAATTAAAATTAGGGTAGGACCTATATATTACAATTGTAACCCCTAATGCACCCCTTACAGTTGGATTAGTCAGATTTCTTTTAAATTTGTTTTCTAATAATAAATTGAAATATAATTTAAACTAGTTTAATCAAAAATGTCCTAGAATCCTCAATTCATGTTTTTAACCCTTAACACACCCCTTACACTGATAGTGCTAGGATTTACTTCAAACATTGATTTATATTGGTAATTTTAAATCTAGCTTCAAATAGTTTCATTAAATTAGAGTACCTACAACAAGTTTTCACTTTTTAATCTTTTCATACACACGTTTCAACTTTATCGCTTAAATTGGTTTAAAATTTTGTTCCTAGTTAAAATTTAAAAAGCATTTTTAAATACCCGATAATTTTTTTCAGTAAAAGATGCCTCAAAATTCTAAAAATTTGAATAACAAATTTTAATATAGCAACGAGAGAAGTACTGTGGAATCTCATTTCCAGCGAATTTTTTTATCGACTTGCTACTATTTAATGAGTCATTAATTAAAATTGGATTTTTAATAAAAATAAATTTTTGATTGATGTAGATTACTCTTAAGGACGCAGATTATTTTCTAACAATTTTGCGCTAATGTCATAATAAATTAATAGGTATGACCGAAACGAGAAAAAAATTAATTGTTGGTGGTAAAAATTACATTAGAAACTGAAGCATGTTTGTAGCGTAATTAATGGAACAAAGGAGATTAATAGTGCTTCATTTGAAATGTAAAAAATGCGTTATGAAAACGAACACGTAATAAGTCAATAAATCAAAACACATTAGTACACATTTAATACGCGAGTTTCTTTAAAGTGAAATTAATTACACGAACGAAATGAACTGGCAGGGTCGTTACCAGACTTCCAAATATTGATTCGAAAATTTCCAAAAAAAATCGTCCTAATCCTCCGGACTAAGGTACAAGTTGTATCGATCAGAACGCATTGAAGCAGGTCAGTTAAGCGTCCAGAAATAAATAGATTTCGCAAGAAAAGAATTGAATTTTTGTGTAGTACGAACCCATTGAAGTCTGTCGGCGCCATGTCTTGTAATAATTCAATTAAAGCGAACATTTTCGGTTGATAGAGGCCTCACGATGCACCCACTATTGTTTTGATTTGAATGATTCGAATATAATTCACATATGAAGTTATAGACAATGGCTATTTATAAGGACGATGAAAAATGGGCACCCACGTTGGGTTCTCACGCCTACAAAATATCGAGGCCCTTAACTTATAGACAAAACGAATTTTCCGAAGAGAATGAGAGTAGTACGAGGGCCCTACCTTGTGTGAACGATGCCATTCATCTGCCCACCAACAACAACAACAAACGACACGGATATTTCCAGTCTTAACTCAGACTGTTTAATTGCTTAATTATAATTCGGAAATGGCAATTATTCTAGATGGTCCGACAGGTCGCTCGCGGTAATTGCATCTTACAATAGCATTAACATGGGTGTGTACCCTCATTTTCGTCCACATTTAAACAAATTTTCTTATATGCTCATTAAAATAATTAACTTGCCTATATTTTAACTATCAATTAATTAATTACTTCGTTAAATTTAATTGAACTCACACCTGCAATTATTTCTGCTCAGCTATTTAGGAAAAAACTTTAAGGGTGCAGGAACAAAAAAGTTGCATGAATAAATGAAATTCGTGAAAAATTAGCGTTTCCATTAAATAATTAGAATGTTGGTTGAGTTGGTTCGTTTACATAGTCTTTTGGCGTGAAGATGTGCGGTTCAAATGATCATTTTGTGACTATTTTTCATCCACTTACCTCGAGCCAGAAGCGGCAAACTTTAAAACCTTAAGTCGAAAATTTTTAAACTTTTCAAAGTTCATACATATGAAACACTAGACTTCATAACTTTACTTTTATAAGCAAGTTTCATTATTTTAGCCTGCAGTCTCGCTCAATAATTTTTCGCTATTTTTATTGCAAATTAAATTAGCTTGCTAAATAATAATTTTAATTTTAAATCGTGAAGTGTAATAAATATTAAAGCAATTTATTTACATCGTTTTGATCGTCTTGTGGAAACATTGTGTCATTTGTCTTGTATTAATAATTATTATACACTCACAACATGTTTCGATGGTTTTTTATTTTTTCGACAACTTTTCTTGTTCTCCATCTAAGCTGGCTTATATAGGTAAAAATATTATAAACAAGAATGTATAAGTATAAGAGCGCCAGGGTTATGCCTTGCAATTTAGCTGCAATGTAGCCATGGAATCAAGTATGTTAATTTTGCTAATTTACATACGAAGACAGTTATCCTATGAGGTGTTGCTGTGTTTCAAAAGACACATCGCTGTACCTCTCATCGTTTATTAATATTCACAACATTCACATTTACTCTCCCGTCCAATCTTTTTCGACTTTACAAATTCTTCACCAAGCGACAAGCGCATAATTACAAATTATCTACATGTAATTTATTTTGCCACCACCATCAGCCATAATTTATGATTTCATTAATAATTGGATTTAATTATTAAATAAAAAAATTCTTATTAATTTTTTTGTCGCTTTACAATTTTATATTTGATTATAAATTATTTTTATGGAGAATAAATTATTTGCTATCCCAGAAAACATTTATAGTTTTTCAAATTTCCAAATGTTTGAATAGTAGATTCGATTTTATAATCCTTAGGATTAGTGCTGTAAAATTTAGCGAAATGGCATTTCAATATTTCATCGTTAATAATTAATAATTAACATTGATGGCTTAAATCCACAAAAGGAAGCTAGATAAAATCGATGCAATCGGAATTAAAAATTTTCAATTTTGCTCTCTATAGTTGGAAATAAGTTCGTAGTGCTACAATTATCGCATGGATACTATCTATTATAACTCATAATTACTAACAGTTGATGGAATAAAAGTTTTCGACTAATTACCTGAACGTAATACGGAAGTGTGGAGAAGGGCAAACCGAATATGATTTATTTATATGGCGACGACGACGACGACCAACTTATTAAAACGCCATTTCCACTGCAGCTAAACTCATTAAGCTATCGCGATACTCTCCAATAATTTATCGCTTTCGCTTCTCGGACATACGATATTGGAATGTGTATAAACCATTTTCGAATTTATCATTTACCTTTTGACTGGTGTTAATTTCAACAAAAATATATATCGCTCAACACCCAAATGGAAAAACTCTAATTAAAGCTAGCTGGTAATAAACCGAACCAGAATTATGATTTATTATTTAACGAAACGCTAATTCGATTAGGGTTAGTTTTTGTTTGTGGGATTATGTTCGGACGTGGTCGAATATTTTTTCGGACAAATTGAATTTTCCGTTTTGCGTTTGCACATTCCGCATTTGAAAAATTGAGGGGCTCTAGGCGGTCTTTCGCTCGAGAAGAAGTGAACGCAACAAGAAAGAAACTCGTTTATTTCATTTGAACCGCGAAGGAGGAGGCTCTATATAGAAAATGCCTTTGAAATACAAATATTTGAGCGAAAAATGTATCACTGCCTCGACTTGTAAATTTTTCCACTCTTGTATTTGTTTTGAATATAAATTGATCATCTATTGTTTGCAAATCGACGTTTTAGTGCATATGAAGACACCTTAAGCTTTTTAAATTACTAGATAAATTTTATTGTCAATTTAGTTTAAATCCAGCAATTAGGCGATAAAGAGGAAATGCATTGCGTTTAATTATTTAAACTAATGACTAATATTAGCGCCAAGCCTATAATTTGCTGAACAATTCGCAGTACAAAGACGCTGAAGAGAAAATAATAAGCAAGTCATATTTCTAGCAGAATGCAAATATACTACTGCGACTATATAAAGCTTAAGTTAAGTACTTGGAACTATTATTAAAATAAAAAATTGTGTTTATAATAATTATGAAAGAAAGCCATAATTCAATGCCAAAAGTTTTCAAATTGCAGTCGGAATATTTTAATATCGCGTAAAATATATTTCGCAAAGTTTTATTTAATGCATCATTTATCAACATTTTCTTCATTCACGTTTGCAGATGAAAATTTCTGTTTAATATTATGTGTACAAAAGCGCCTAAAAGTTAACATGCATTTATTGAAAATAATGGTGGTGGATGAAATTTATTTTGATCGACCGTAATTAAGTCGACTAGTAGTTTTTTATGCTTTATGCAAATTGCATCCATCCAGATGCTATTCGAAAGTGTAATCATCGATTAGACTAGTTTGGTTACCCATCGTACAAGAAAATAACAAAATTATAGAAAATTGGTGGGTACGACAGGACCAAAAACGTTTTGCGTCTCTATGAGCAATCAAATGCAAAACAGGGCTAATTTACTTTCAAATTTAATAACAAAATAACTACATTTTAGCCAAAATATTATGGGCCTCATGATCATCAGTAACCATGCATTAAAATAAAACGTAAGCAACTAATTTAAATAGGAGTCGTTTTTCGGATCGACAACAAAAGTGCTCACAAAATTGACCAATTAATTTATTTAATAAAACATTTTTTCCGTCTAGCAGACAACTGTTATTATATGGCTGACTTAATGTGACTTTAACAAGGATAATGCCATTTCGAGAAGGCACGGGAATTTTTATTCGAGTGCCTTGTATGTCGGATTTTATTTTCCATCGTTAATTTCATAATTTTACTACTTAGGTGCGATATAAAATTATTTGCATTATTCCGAATAGAATTTTTAATTGGTAATTCTGCGGCGTCACAATTTTATTATATTGGTATTTTAATATTTGCATTGAAGGTTGCTATAATTAGAAAAGTAAATCTTTAATTAGAAAAAAGTTGGCTCAAAGGATGGAAAAAAATCCGGTCCATTCGACCCTTGGGCATTGCAAAGAAATTGGCTCAGACCCTTTGCAGCTTCATCCGTTATCCTTATTTATACCTTAGCCTCGACCTACATTGTTAAGATCCTTTATGCAAAAAAAAACGTACACGCAACAATAAAAGGTGGATTTATCGAAAATATATCAATTTGACCCCGCAGTTTCAATTTGCTGGTTTAATTCAGCCGCGCTGTATTGACTTGGCTCGAGCTGCAAAAAGATCAAGTGAAATTCAAACATCAAATCTGGGATTAAGAATTCATTGTCTTTAAATCCGGCAGCGTCGATTTGAACAGTCATAAAAGAAAGGAGCGTTTGTTTTTTAAATTTATCGTAACTTTGTTCTGCATAGAGCACAATAGAAAGAGTTTTGTAAAGGTGCGATGAGGATAATAGGAAAAAGTTGCAAGTGCTATCATCGAACTTTTCCAAAACAAATTTTATATTTGAAAGCGAGGAACGCTTAATTTAAATAATCCGAAGCAATTTATGTGGACGTTAAAGAAAATGGGTATTAAAGTGATATAAATTTTATGCTTGTCACTTGTAGTCAATTAATTTAAATTCGAGTTGAACACAGAGCCAATATTCAATTAATTTAAAACCTTAAACGTTAATTAATACGGAAAATGATAAACAAGAATGTGTGCGTCCATCGAGCTTAATTATTTTATTAAATCGCGCAAGGGAAAAAATATAAAAATTAAAAGTATAGACAATGAGCGGATGTTAATAGTTTTTTCAACCAGTCATCGTACAGAGGCGGGCACTTAAATTGGACCATCACTTTAATTGGATTAAAACCTAATCAAAACTATTTATTCATTGTATAAATTTAAGAACCATTTTGAATAATTTTTTTCCCTTTCTAATAAATATTTCGTGACTCTATAGTTTAATTAGTAGTGCATGAATTATTGAGTACTAATGATGTTTCAAACACTAATTACTTGAGAAGTCGTTAGAGACGACTGAAAAACAAACGAAGTCTTTTTATTATTTATAATAATTAATGTGTTTAATTTCGATACTAATACATTTTTAATGTCGATATATCTTCACATTTTTAGCATAACATCAAAGGTAATTAAAACCCACACGAATTTACTAATTAAATTCGATTCGAAACTCGAAATAAATTCCAGAAAATTGATTTCTCTAGCGCAAAGGTGCCTATCGACCCGTCAAAAAATCACTTATAGTATCTTCTTTTGTATTCCCAATTCCACTAAAGCAGATGTAGACAAAAGATGAACGAACGCATATCCTACTTTCATTAGTCATTTTCTCCACCATAAATAAACTGATGTCAAGTGCAAAAGTTATATCATAGCACACGCACAAATGCCTCCCTCAGGACTTGGCTACTAAACTGGTCATATGTTATTATTATGATGAGGGCCATAAGATGCGGGCGACTATTACACACATAAATGTCACTTAATATTATAACTGTTATTGTTCTTGTTGTATGAATCTCGGACATGAATTAGGCCGATACCGAAACTTTTCCTGTCCAACCATGTTAAATTGAATAAAGTTTTTGTGATTATGTATGGGTGGAATCGATACTGGTTGGTAGATAATAGACATAATTATCTTCGATTAAGATTAGAGTTATGAAATACAAACAGTGATTATAAGGCTATTAGCTGCACAATAGAATAATACAACGCTCGAAATTATATGCTTATTATTTATTAATAAATCGATTTATGACTACTCATAGCGATTTCAAATCATTTACATTTCCGGATGGATAAATTATGGGCTCAATTCACGTAGAAGCAGTTTTGTATTGGGAAGAACCGTGGACGCCAGATGCGCACTCGTCGACTAGCCTTGGCACTACGCGCGTTAAAAACATTCGGCAGTTTAAAAATAGTCTGTTTAAAGGTTGGCGTTTCAAAATTAATTTATAGAAAAATTTGGGAGACTTGAGAGACTGTAATCTTCCTTAATACGAAAGGTCTGCAAAATAAAAAGCTGCAGGAAATTTTATTAAATAAAATATGTTCAAAATTGCGCTATTCGTGCTTGAGCTTGTTTGGCTGATTTAATTCCCCGTTTTTTCATTTTGTTCCTGTTGCAAAGGAGTGTAAGGAACATGAACTTCCTGCTATGCAATTTTTTCCCGCAAACTAAATTACATTGAATGTTTTTTTGGTCGGTTGTTTTTTCCTTGCTTGGGCATTATCTAACAGTAGGAAAAGATGATGATGTCTGGTGTTTTATGTGTCGGTGGGCAGCAAGAGACATTATTTAAAGTGATCGTGGCAGGGTTGACACAGGGTGCGGTGACATTGCCATGTCACGCTCGGTAAATCAGTGTCGTGCTATTCCAATTGGCTGTGTATCGTTCCTACTGTATTCGGGGTAAACAAAGCAGATGCAAGGGCGAAAGAAGAAAAATAAGAAGCGGTGTAGCAGTTGCATGGATCGCTGGCGTCGCGTGCGCCTTCAAGAAATCTGCCTTCCCGACACTATTTTTTTTATCCTTTGATACTCCTAAAACTGAACTTTGATGACGATTATTTAAAATGTCAATAGGGAGACCACCCCGCCATATAGCGCCTTATTACGGGTCGTATTCAATTAGGAAGCAATGTGGCTATTTATCGAATGCCTTAATTAAACAAAAGCCATATTTACAAATACTATGGAATTATGTTTGCACACGTGCAATTTAATTTGGTCCATGTCTCTCAATTTGAAAAACAACACAAGTGAATAATTATTGGATTAAAGCCGTAATCTCTACGGGCAGACACTAAAGCAAATAATTAATTAAAACGGGCTTTTTACCAATTAAAACATAACGTAGTTTTGTGATTTTTTTTTTTTGCCGTGCAAAAACATATTAAACAATTTAAAAGCGATCCTTTCACGCAAATTACATCAGTTGGCAGCGCATTAGATTTCCTATATGGACCGATCATGAACACACTCGAAAAAAAAAAACAACAAAGTATAATAGTAACCATGCAAAAGGGCTGTATAAATAGAGTGTCCTAGTATTATTTTTTTTTACTACCATGACCAGTTAATCATCTCGCTATCTATACACATACAAAGAACATGTATATCGATAATGAAATCTGTGAACCGCGTTTTCCACATGATATAACCCGATGGGGTAGGAGGTCTCTCTATCATCCCTTGTTATTTCTAACCCTTTTACTTTGCATAACGTCACTTCTAATTCTTGTAAATGTTAAACGGACTATAGTCCTGTTTTTTTAATGTTGTTTTTATTTACTTTTTACGACATGCGTAAATACTCTCGTAATTTAATTGTAGAGTATGATTTTATCTGCAAATAAATTGGTCTATGGGTCTATGCACATTTGCTGGACAAAGAACTTTGAGAATTTAATAGCTAAAGGACCAAAATGTAAGTGCAAATATATATGATATTATTTTTTTGTGAAAAATATTGATATTTTTCGTCTTTAAAAATATTTTTTTTTTATAAAATGTACATTAAGCCATTTTCAAACAATGTATTTATATACGAATAAAAACATCCTGGCCAGCAACAATTTTGCAAGTCGTTAATTATTGTGTAAATATTTTTGTTGATTAAAGCAAATAAGCCGTTTCTCGTCTAAAAAAAGCTAATTATATTTTTATGTAAATAAACAATATTAATGATATTCAATATCAATAAATAATAATATTTAATATAAATAATGTGATTATTATATTTGCATAGAAAAATCAATCAATGCTTGAAAAAACCGCGAAGGTTGATTAAATGTAAATAAGTTGTTCATCAATCAAGCTGCCAAATTAAATATTTGCCTTTTTAATAATATCATAACAATGGCAATTTTACAAATTATCCTTTCTTAATATAATAAGAGATGTAATAAAATTGTTATCCAGCTGCTTTAATCTTCCATTAATAATAACACTTTGATATGCAGAGTCTAAGACAATACAAAGCACAATAACATTTTTCGTTTCGCAAACATAATTTGTGGTGTAAGGCAGAAATCATAATAGTCATAATTTATCTGTTGCCCTGTAATTAATGCAGACAGGTCTGTAATTATCCTAATTGTATTTAAATTAGATTATTATACAATCGGAAAAAGTTTGATGAAATTGCTCTATTTGTAATCAAACAATTATATTATATTTTTGTGTTGGGGTAAATTATTTATTTTCGAAATAAGAAATTCAAATGTTAATTAATAATATCCAACTTGTATATTTAGTACATAAGATAAACATTCAAGTATGCATGCATTTTAATGAATCCGCTAATTACAAGCCCAACTTCTAATTATGTTTAATAAACCATTAGCAAGTAATCAGATTTATCATGACAAGAGATTTTAAGTTGTACCCAAGAAGAAAAGCCGCCTTCATTAAAATTAATAATTAAAATCCTAAACTTGTGTAAGTAACAATGTGTAATTTTTTATAATCGACTTAAGTAAATGATTTTGCAGTATTATTTTTTTGTGTTTTGTTTTGAGGGGATGTAGATGGTAAATAAATGCATTTGCATTTCAAATTTTATAGTAGTGGTGTATTTTGATCATTAAGAGCTTAATAAAATAATGTAAATGGAATTGAATTTGCGATTAGCATAAAGCTGCGCTATTTAGATTTACCTTTGCTTTTATGTGCAATAACAATAATGTTTAGTGCTATGGAAATAGTGAAGGAGTTTCAAACAAGCGATTGGTAATGGTTTGACTGAAACTCACACGTAAGCCCAATTAAAATGCAAACTGAAATTTGGATTTTCAGCCAAAGCTCGACGATCTATAGACATCGCAATCGCAAATAAATTTGTGCGATGTGTTAATGGTGCTGCTTGCGAAATATCATTATACACAAACAACATGTTTTAAATGTAAGATGCAATTTATTTCAGTAGTGCACATCCCGGAGAAATTTTCATTTCACAAGATTGCGTTCGTTGGAATATTGCACCTGCGGGAATCTCGAAATGGAACACTACCATTACACAGTTACTGGTTACGTTGCCTTTATTCCGAAAAAACGATTCTTTAAAATTTCTTAAAGCTCAATATTCCATCATTGATTTCATTTCAGACTTTACGACTTTCAATATTTCATGCCATTGAAATGCTATTGATTACACACACTACAAACACCCCGAAAAGCGAAGCTTTTGTTCCATTTTTAATATCGAATGGATTTTATTTATAATATTTAAATGGAGTAGAAAATTTAATGGCTTTATAAAAAAAAAAATGGGATATTGTATTTCGACGAAATTTAATATATTAGCTACTTTTACACGAATTATAATTTTATATATTTATTGTAAATATTATTATTCCTCAAAGGACCAAATAACTTTGATATATTTATTTATATATTTATTAAAAATATTTTTTCCCTTCGCACTACTTTTATTAGAAATCCCATTTTTTTATTTCGTGCGGATATAAGATTAGTTACAGTAGGAAAAGAAAATTTATTTATTTATATGGACATAAGAAGATCAAAGAACCGCCAGAAAATAGAAGCTTCTTATAGTGCAAATCAAAATATTTCAAACAAATTCTAAAAAATACACTCCCCAATTTATTCGTCTACTTAGCGTTTTCATTTGACTTTAATTACTTAAATAATATTTAATTTCGCTCATTATTTATATTAAAGCGCCACATTTTTTCTTGCAGCGTAAAAACGCTGCTCGTCTAGATTTTTTCCGAGCTTTTGATGTAGATCAAAGCGCAAAAGTTGTAATAATGTACCTAGTCCATTAGTAGTAGTTAAAGCCAAGTTTCTATAATAATAATAATAATAGAGTCATAAGATATTAAAATGGTATTTCTTGTAAATACCTGCTGGAAGAGGGACTGTATTATGAAGAAACATCCCCTATTCCAGCAAATAATTCGCATAGCTGCTCTTGTACTTATTTTAATATAATATCCAGCAGCATACTAATGAAGCTCGAGCTGTTCTTGTTGACAAGAATTTATTATCATTTTTTTTTTGAACTTATTAAATATCGCGAATATATTTTGCACAACAAAGAACTTTTGGAAATCAGCGCTCTTGCAGGCAGTGCATTTATTAAAGTTGCTCATTATTATTGAACATTGTTTTTGGGCTTCTCGAAGTAAATGTCAGTGTAACGGATCAATGAAGATGGTATTGCATGAACGTGGTTGTACCTAGTCTAGCATTATCCCCTGGGAGTCATCGGCTTACAGTCATGACGAGCCAGATCAGGGAAATAGAGAAGGAAGTTGTGAACCCTATGGAAAATATATACACAGGACAAGCCGACACATGACATTTCTCCTCGGCGTTCCCTGAGAGGATTCCTGTCTACTTCTTGTATTTCGGTTTGCAGACATTGAACATTGAATTAAATTCGTTACTCTATTGAAATAGCTGCAAATTGTGGATATAAATATTTTCAACAACTTTCAAAGCTATCGCACGATTCACAATAATTCCCCAGTTTAATTATGAAATGCATATAGTCGTAAAAAAGCGATGTTTGCTTCATCAATCATTTAAATCTATTAAATTTAGGAATAGCATCCAATCCATTACTTTTAATGTCAGTCTGAAATATTTTAACCAATACACGATGCATACTATATTTATATACCTGGACGTTTTTCTACCTCGAAATAAAAATGATTAAATAACTTCAACTGACACCTGTCAATTTGCAGAAAAAAAACAGGATGGTCATTTTATGTATTCGCTCATTTTTTTTCGTCTCGAATAAAACTCAAGTCGTTTATGACCGCCAAATAAATTATGGAGGTTCATTTCTGTATTAGACAAAAATAAATGTTTTACAGGTTTTTTTTTTATGTGGAGAGTATGTGCAAAATGTACAAATCGAGCTTTTGGGCTTGTGCAAAAAAATTGAGAAAATTGGAAAGCGAATTTTTTAAGAGCGAGCGTCAAGCTTCAAAATGCTAAATGTTGTAAATAATTAATAAAGTGGCACTTCAAAAATACTAAAATCTAAATATTTAATAAATTCCCCCTTTTTTAAATTTCATTTGGTAATGCAAAATATTTCTATTCGGCCGTACTAATTAAATTGCATGTTTAAAAACATGCAACATATTTTTCATAAAAGCTCTGGGCTCTTGTTGGATACAATACAATTTGGAATCATGTTGTGGTAGTTTTTTTTGTTTAAAGAGAATACGCGGTGTACAATTTATGTGGCTACTTTTAATAAGCAAACGTTGTATATAAGCGCAATATTGTCCCTTTTGAGCAATAAAATGGTCATTTACAAGTGCGTTGGGAAAAATTCACTAACAAGGAGGATGTGTGTTTTAGAAGCACATGTGTTGCACCACTATATGTGAAATGTGTTTGCAGGCCTTCCGAAGCTTTCAGCTTTTCAAACTGTTATTCTACAATTAGTGACCACAGTGTGATGCTTGTTGTCCTTCCCCTTCAAATACATGTGGATTAAATCGCTAGTTATTTACGAATTAGATCAGACTAGCACCACTCTTGATTCCTTCCCGCAATTTTTCCCGTCCGAATATAATTCTAAAATAACAGTTAGGGGAGAATTCTGCACGTTGGACGTAAAATATGGTTTGATTACTGTTCAATAGACGAATAAATTCTATTGAAATAAAAAAAAATACTATCGTGAAAGCTTCATTTGTAAATTGTGTTGACTTACTCATTGATGTCAGAATCGATTCTTGTTTGTGTAAAAATAAATCACAAAGTCAGTCGTTTAACATCATTTTTACGTTTGATAATGTCCATTTAGGAATGCAACTTAAGACATAATTCACATCTTTGTATTGTAAGAGAATGATTTTTAAATTGTGTATAATGGAAGGAATTCATACCTGATGTGTGTGTGTGGCCACATTAAATAGAGGTGGTCGCCCCATTGTATTTATCCAGGTGTTTACTTCTAACTCATTTCGTATAGATTGACACTATTCATGGGTTTCAATAGAAATGTTTGCAAACATTTAATGAGACAGTTAGAACGAACGCATCCAAAATGATGATGGACTTTTGATGTTTCAATGTTTTCAATTAACATGTATGTGATCTCTCTCGATGCATTTTCAAGTGCAAACTTTTTAAATTTGTTATAAGAAACAATCATGTTAAATTACGAATTCATATTCATTTAAAACTAAACTAATTATTTAAAATTTCGTTGCGGGAACAAAGCACATTTCTAAAGCTATAGAAAATTTGACGAATATGGGAATATATGAATAAGTAAAGTATGGCAAACTTTTCCCATTCCACTCCTGCAACTTTCCTTTTCAATGGCAGAGTGAGCTGCTTTAAAACTTTTTTGGAACTATACGATACACTCACAATATGTGAAGTGAATTAATAAAGACAGATCTTCTAGTTTGCTAAATTTGATTATTCTACACCTTCAAAAGCAAAATGTTTAGAACTATCTGAACTCGCGAAATGAGGGAAATTTTGGCACAGAACTCAACGAATTTTTCCAATAAACTTATATCTCCAAAATTTAAGTCCTTAAGGACACCCGTTAGATCTCATCAAACATAAAGCGAATTGAACCAAAGTGAGACATGGAATTAAATCCATCATGGTGTTAGTTTGAAATCTCGATATTGAGTAACGATGTAGCAAAGGGTATAAGCTTAGATAATCTCTTTCAAAAAAGTCGACAATGTTGGCAACTTGGCGAGGATTTTAGGCATTGTTGGGCGCTGCGGGAAGCCGTTGTAGTACTTAGTTTGACAGTTATTACAAGGATTGCAACCAGATTGGATCCGATTGTTAGAAGCAAACTGCTTAGTGTAGCTTCTTTATTAAACGGGAATTTAGATTTCCATTTGAGTGATTACGTTTTTTTTTGTTTTGTTATAAACAAGTCGAATTGATTAGTTTTTTAGATAGAATGGAAGGGTGTGATGCTCATTAAAATATTGGAGTAAAGTGGGCTTTATGATAAATATGGAGGAATATTTTGTGTCTTTGTTGCAAAAACATACGGGGAGTTTTTCCACCCTCCCTACAAATTATGTTTACCTATTCATATCCCAGTCTTAACAATACATGGTCTTTATCTGTTATTGATGCGTGAGAAAGCGACGTACGCTTTACGGATGGCAAAATCTGTAATCATATGCACGTGCATAAAATAGGGCACAATATAATATATGAGGCTTTCAAAATTGTTAATCAACCCATATAAATTTCGAATATTAATGCGATTCTTTTGTACTTATATTAAAACGAAAAGGCGTTTAGCGGTTATTAATACTGGAGCAGTCTTATTTGGATAATTAATTATTTTATATCGGAATTGTATAATTTAACAATATATGTTCAGGCGCTACTTTCATTAAAGCAAATATTGTAACATTTTAATTATTGCATGCAAATTATTCAATTTCGTAACAGAGGGGTTCGTCGCTTGATTGCTTTTTGAATATCTTTGTTAAGCCTGCGTTTGCAATCCTTTTAAAAAGATTAATTTGAATATTTCTCTTTAGATGCAAACAATACGAAACAATTACAATTTTATCAGTGCAAAGATCAATCCGAATTTCGGATCGCTAGTTCATCTAATTTTTGATTAATAATATTATTAACTGAATCGCGGTGGGTGGGGCGCTCTGTGGTGCGGCGATTGTTTTGCATTTCAAAGCTGGGGCTTTGCCTACGTTAATAAACATTGAATTTACTTATATTATGAGTGTGTAGCATGTTCGCAAGTACAAATGCTTGTATATCGTTGTTTAAATTCTAATATTGAGAATTCTAACCTTACATTCCTGGGTGGCTGTTTCCTGTCGGGTGGATATATGCGCTGCATATATCCATCCATTCCCAGCAGGACACTTTTGCTTCCTAGTAACGTTTTCTTCCATAATAATGGATAATAATCACTTTCACTGTAATAATCACTTTCGTCTTTACAAATTCTGCACAAATACTTTCACTTTAAACACTGAACTGAAGTTGGCTGCGAACTAAAACGGAAATTGAATAAAAATTGGTTAGGAACTGTTACCAACTTCACTTCAGTGTTTAGGGTGATTGACAACTGTCAGATTAATTCATTTGTGAAAGTAGTAATTAGTGAAAGTGATTATTATGGAATACATTTCATTTCCTTTATAATTATGGAAGAAAACTTATCTACGAGCAAAAAGTGTCTTGCTGAGAATGGAGGGATAAGCGCGGCGCAAAATATAGCCGGTCCGCAACAACCGCGAGGAATTTAAGGTTAGAATCATCAGTTTTCAAATTTAAATGTAAATTAACATCCAAAGTAAAATTCGCTTTTAAATTTGATGTATAGCTTATAAGCTATTAATTATTTAATGCATTTTAATAAACAATATTTGTTTATTACAAATTTCCTATTAAAACATAAATCCTTCTAAAAGTTGCATGCAAAATAATCAAAACTTAATCAAAATATGAAAATCCGTACACAATAATAAATAGATTATAATAAAGTTTAGTTTGCAATAAGTTGTAAAGCGGATGTTGAAGCTTTGTCTCGCTTTCCGAAACAAATGCAGTTTGTTTGCGAAACTAAAGAACCGAATTTCGAATAATTTTGGTTGGAGATAAATTGTTTAATAAACTTAAGTACACACATATTTAAAGTTGCAGCAGCAGCAGCTGCAACTTAACAATCATCTACAGAGTGCATCATGTAGGCACCCTTCGTCTTTGTGGAGAAAATAATAATAGATACTATCAGTTGTTTGGCCAACAATGAAACCTCGGCGAATTTCCATTGTGCACAATAATATGAATCAAAAATATGATACCGATAAATTGCAACGACCGAAATATTTAATATCTGTTTACATTTGAAGCAATTTGAAATTTTGTCGACAATTTCAATAGTTTTTTTCGTCTGTGCCAATAAAGGGATGCGAAAAAGTTTGTGGTTTGCATAAGTGGGATAATTAATTAGTTTCATTAATTCAAACACAAATCAATTAGGGTCCAGCATTTTATTTTGGTCCATCCAAACCCACATGACTATTAAGTCCAGCCATAAAACAATCATTCAGAGTTTAGACTACATTTTGTTTTCTAATGCGAGATGTAATCGTGCAACGACATTTACATAATAATATAAATTTGAATATCAAGTTTATTAACGTAGTTAATCAAGAGCAGAAGAAAGTTGGGTGGCCAAAAATGCGTCATTGACCGACCGTCGTAGGCCCAGATTGTCATCTGCATCCACAACTAAACAAATGATTTTATTTTTTATAATGCCTTATAAAAACGTTATTTCAAGCCCGATCTGACTAACAAAGAGCACGATCATTAGGACCAAAGCTGACTAGTATTCATTTGATTTGACAGTGGATGTTTTTATTATTTTTTCCGCAACGGTTTGATAATCCAACACCGCGGCGAAGAGGAGAAGGAAGATAAATGTTTAACAAATTGCAATAAACTTGTTCAAACTTCATGTTACACTTGTGTAAAGAATGTTCTCCTAAATTTTCCGGTAATTAATGATGCTTTGCTCTCCAAAAATAATTTGTAACATGGAACGCCACTCATTAATATTAGTCAGATAACAAAATGTATAACATTGATGGAAAGTTGGTGTTTTTTGCATGATGCACATGCATTAGTTTCCTCGCTAAATATTGGATGAGTGCGGTAAGTGCACTCTTTTGCCATACATCTTGCAATTTTTCATCAAATATACATTTATCCATAATTTATAAACAATATTTTTGTTTGCAACAATAAAATCATTTGCTGTTCTATAATTTTAATAAATTAAATACAATTTAAATTTAATAATAACAAAGTGAAATATAAAATGTTATTTTTGTGAATCCATTTATTTAAATTAATCAGCCCCATTATAAATGCACTGGATGTCAAAAATAACATGCAATAATGCATGTGTATAATATATAGGTAACTCAGCAAAATAAATATTAGTTAATCCAACAATTGCTTCTATTTATATAACATTGCAGTTGTCATATAGCATTTTTATTATTATTATTATTATTGAATTTCAAATAAAACCGATTGTTATGTGTAGGAAAAAATTCATTTGGCTAGTATTTTCTATTGTCATGTCATCCAGTTTGATTGATATTAAATAGAACGTGTGCATATAAATCATTTTACTTGTGAGCTTTTGAGAGAATTAATATATCCATTATTTAACGATACGGAACATGCAAATGCAACTTTATTTTTAAAGCTTTCTCGACAGAATTTTATTTAGAAAAATATACAAGACGTATGGAAAATATTAAAACAATATCTCATGATCTTTGTCCTGCAGCATCTTCTATTAATCTGATTTTCGCGAAATTTTCCAGACGCACTTAATAGAGATGACAAATTAATTTAGTAAAATTTCAGCTTTTCAAGTCACTTCCATACATTTGAAAAAAAAATAAAACAAAACGAGAGAGCACTCTCTTTATAATTGTATATGAAGATAGAAATTCGTCTGCATTCAGGTTAATTCGAGTAACTTTATAATGTAATTGTAAATGTTAACTACTTTTATTGTAATAAAGTAGTAGGTGAATTAATGTTTTGAACAAACAAAAAGGAGAGTTCATACAATAACTTAAATTCATGTTTGCACAGCGAAACAGAAAAGTCTGCTGTAATTTTCAAGTAATTTAAAAAAGTTGCGCTTATTTGTAAAACAAACACACGTCTTAATATTAAGCCCTAGAGATCTTTGTTTAATCTTTCACCAACAGCATCTGTTCTGTTGATATACTTTGTACACCTTTGTAGTGTTATTTTTTATTTTTCTTAAACAGAATTACACTCAGCTTGATGCTTGGCAATATGACTAATTCAAACTCCGACCAACAATGCAACAAGTAATTGTTTGCAATTTTCGTTGGCGACTTTTCGAAAAAGATATTGTGTGTGTCTGCAGCCGGATTTCAATAATTATTGTAATCACTGATAAATTAGTCATTGTGAATGCGAGATGATTAGGCGAAAATGCAAATCGACCTTCTGGTTTCCATTTATTATTTAGCCACGTTCAATTAACGAAGAAATTTGCGCTATTCAGAATACTGAGAAGAAAAAAAACGAAGAGCGTCTATCCATAAAAAGATATGCGGTTAATCAATCTTGATGATTTTAATGACAGCGAATTAATAAGCCGAGTGAGAAAAGTTTAATTTATTGACTACGTAGTACGCTTTCAATAGCTCTCTGGAGAAGAGTCCATCGACGACGAGCTTTCACGTTATATTCGGGAAACTTGAATATGCAAAATTGATTGTGAGAAATGTATCAATCAATCAATCATTTTGGAGTGTCTTAACAGCATTCACCATCAGAATGATAGATGATTTAACAAGGATCCTACGCTGTTGCTTAACCACAAGGAAATATAATGACAAGTCTCGTTGCTCAGGGCTCGTCTCGACATGTTCTGCTTTTCCTGCTAATATGGCCAGACAGAAATATGGTGTAGGTTGACAGCACAATATCAGGAATTGCCTTCTTCTTATTGCTACAGGGTGTTTACACACAATCCATCCAATTAGAATTTACTTAGATACAAATAGTGCTGCTGATAAAGACAATTTTGCCCATTCATCATCCGTAAGTGTTGGATTATGTTCGATTTATGGCGGATTATGAGCTGTGACGTCACTGACATTACGTCCCCCAATGCCAACCTTAGCAAAATAAAAGTTACTAGTGGCGGGAATAATTTCAAATTCCATGGACGTCACAATTCCATTATTTGGAATGATATAGCAATTTAGTCAATTTCGACTCTGATGCAGGCATTCGAAAGGTATTTTAGTATTCGGAATATCTTTGCAAGTATGTTTGGATTATTGAGCTACACACAGCATTTCTAATTTTCGATCAACACAAACAATGTCCAGATATTGGATGTCGTGTCGTGCACCATCAGAGCGGCCGTTGTCTGTCTGCAACATTGATGCGAAGAGGTTGCACGCCAGGAGTCCGTCTTTTTATGGCTTTTATGCTGTGTTTTATTCACAATTTTGAATACAAATTGGGCCCTCGCAAGTCAAAGTCGAGTATTGAAAACCGCAAGTCGTCCCATAAATTCCACACATTATTGTCCGCACTGTCGCTTAATGATATGTCCCGTGTTTCGTTTATTAACGATTTTTCAACTGTTAATTCATATTTATATGGATGGAATGCGGCTTTTTATGCACGTAATCCGATGTTACTTACTTACTTTCAAATCCTTCTTAATACTTTTAGCGTCCAGCTTGATTATGTCTTATTAAAATCCGCAATGTTATAGTCTGCTCGAAAAATTTGTTGAAATTAATACGAATTATGCTAATAGAGCTTTGCCTGCAATTTTTAATTGACATTATGTTGCTTTTTAATTATGACTGCGAAAATGCAGTTTTAATTAAAAGATAGGAAAATGTATTTTTTGAAAGAATAATCAAGATACAAGCGAAAAGAAGTCATTAGTTATGATGTCAGCAAACAAAAATAATGGTCTATAATTTTGCAATTTAGTCCTAATTCGTTACGTTCTGTAATTTTTTTTTTCTACTGAGGAATTAAATGACTTGTTTGATATAGAAACTGAACGCAATGACAAAGGGCTTCTCAAGTTAATTAATAGAACCGCGTCTTCTTTAAAAAAATAACAATTGCACTTAAATTATACTTGCCCTTTTAAGTCTCGTAATTATTATTTAATATAAAAAATTGAGCGCACCTTTTAATTATTAACAAGAACTAGACTAAAATATTAAAAAGCTTTTACTCAATTTTATATGCGGACAAAAATATACCCTTAAATAATTTCGTATGGAAAAAATCGGTTTTAATTCTCAATCATAAAATATTACTAAATACAAATCAATACATTTGTTGAGCTTTTCTAAGCACACACAACTTATAAGAAAATTTTGATCCGAAACGCACTGAAAAATCTGTAACCTTTCGGTTAAGGGAATTAGCGGAACATAAGAGAAGATAATCCTCGTAGGAAGAAGAACACGTGCGCAAAGGAAGAGTAACTAACCTTGGGAAATAATCAGACGCAGTTTAATACAATGAAATTATATACTATGATACAAGTACATTAAGAAAATTATGCAAGACGAGTAATATTTAATGACTTAGATTAAGATAAGGGTAAGCGCTACTACATCGAGGAGGATAATGCGAAATTGCACTAAAGGTAATCAAACAGTAGATTATCTCGTCTTAGCTGAATAAAAAATCGCATTGATTATTCCGGAAAAAATTCGAGAAATAAAATTGTTTGCAAGAATGTATGGAGGTATGTTTAGAAATGCCCAGGGTGTTTGCTATCTGGTATAGAAAACCCGATGGAAGATAAACAGTTGAACGCTGTTATTATCTTTCGATGTTAATTAGTATGCTTGAGAGGCTTTAATTACAAAGAAATCAGGATTTATTGAATGCAATACAAGAATGGAAATTTCGTTGTTCTCGACCACGATAATAAAATTATGATTTTTTTATTATTAATTCTATTTGATATAAATGTCTCTGGAAGATGATTTGTGTGCGTTGGCTTCGCTGCGACCATCAGATTTATAATTTACAGCTTTTGAAAAACAAACTTAAACAACAATATTAATAAAAAATCCACGTATTTGAGAGACAAATTTAATTACCGCTATAAAATTTTCTATTTCAACTCTTCCTACTATTTCTTCGTAGTATTTTTTCTTTAATAAAACATCGCTGTTTTATAGCGGCTATAAATTTCGTTTTGTGACTTTTTTGTCTTGATTCGTACCGCTTATAATCCATATGGCCTTTTTTCGTCTTACATAAGAAATGGGCCCCCCTTGCAGTATAATTTCGTAATTTAGCCCAGCTACACTTACTGCAGGTGTTATATATTGCGAATAAGTTTTATCATCGCATAAAAACCGAGAAGAGCTTCTTCATTCTTCCTCCAAATAATAAAGAACTTTGTAAATTACTTGACCTTTTCAGTCATAAATTAAAAATAAAATATTTCTGATAGATTTTTAATATCGTCAACAACAACAATAACAAGCTATAAATTTGATTATTCAAATTATAAAAAAGTAATTAATAGTAATTAAATGGTAATCAGCATAGGGTTCAAATAATTCATTGTCCTCCCATTTATATGGAAATTTTTAACCAAAACACAACTAAAAATTTCCCAAATTAATTTTAGTCGAGCAGGGAGGATAATTTATGAATGGCAACACCAATGGCGGCGCGACAAGAATTTTTATAAGGCTCCTATTACATTAATTTAATATTTTGATCTAAGATAGTCTAATAAAAGTTGTGCTCGCGGTAACTTATGTTATTTTCAACCTAATTTTTTTTATTTTTGACGAGTCGCCACTGGCCTTATCTTTGGTTTCAAAATAATTGCTACGAAAGCTAAATGCCTTTGTTGCCGTGTTAAACGTCTATAATTGAACGTGTGGGAGCAACCAGTATAGTATAGAAATAATGTATTCCTGCAATAAATCATTCCTGTGCTAGAATATTAGTCGCTGCGTTAGTGCATAATGATTAGTTTTTTTTCGTCTCCTCATGCACACACAAAGACATCTACAAAAGGTCTTGCTTGGTGAAGAAGGCGTTATTTTGATCCGAAAAGCGATTTCTTTATGACAACTTCATTATGTGAAAAGTTGTTTCTTTCGGTTCGACTTAGGTGTGTGTAAGGGGCATAAATCAAAAGCAAAACTAGATCATGAAAGACACATATTATTGTAGCAGCTGTTTCCGAAAGGAAAACGTAAGGAAAATTCGTTTGATACCTGTAATTAATACTGAATGATTTTACAGTGCAATACATCAATTTTTAATGTGGCCGTATAGTTTTAATTAGTATTTTTAGTTTATTGGTCGCGTACCTAAAATGAACATAAACGTCTCACGCCTGTTGTAACATTAAATTTTTGAGAATACTCGATTTTGTGTAGACTTTTATTACTTGAAAAGTAAATTAGCTATTTTATTACACGTCGTCGATACTTGTTTTATATCACTAAACTCAATTTTTACGGCCGAGTTTAATTATTTAACAATTATCTCCCATATCCACCACCCATAATTATATTGTAAAATAACTACAAATTGTATGTTTTATGGACAATTAAATGCCAGTTTATACGTAATTTTTTACTACCCAGTCAATAAAACAATTATTTACTTTTGTATTTTTATAAAAAAAATTGGCGGAGTATAAAAACTTCCAAAAAGCTCTTTTAATGTTTTGCAATCAAAATATTTTAAACTATCTTGCTTTTAAATAGTTCTTTAATGCCTAATAAAAATTTTTGCACGCTAAATTACATTTATGGATCGTTTAACTCAATATTAGTTTTACGACAAAAGAAATATATGAACGCCAGATTAATTTTAAATCTTCCCATCAAAATGAAGATACACTCGATTTTAATGAAGATACAGTCTGGAACTTTAACACACGCTCATTAAAGAATATATTACACTATTGTTCCAAGTTTCATTGATCTAGGACAATTAGAAGTGGTTTTATAAAGAGGAAGGGGTAGTTTGACGAAATCCATAAAAATAATGGTAGAATCTTGAAAATTAGAACGATTGCACTAATGGACCAACTAAACAATCTAACGAAATTTCAACTTTCTACCCCAATTCTAACTGTCAAAAATTTGACTCCCAATTCTCCCGCCAATTTAATTGATCTAAAAATGAAGATATAGTCGTTTCTAATGAACATACAGACTTGACATTTAATATACCTTTATGAAACAATAGTTTTCACCATTGTTTCAAATATTTTTACTATCCATTAAACATAACAAATAATTACTTTTTTATTTTGAAATAAATTGGCAAAGACATAAAAGTTTCCAAAACTCGCTTGAACTTTTTTTTTTAATGGTAATAAAAGTATTTTGATTTTAAATATATTTTTTTAATGCACAATAAAACGTCTTGCACAATAAATTGCATTTATGGATCGTTTAACTCAATATTTGTGTTGCGACAATAGGAATATATGTGATACTAATAGGAACAAAATGTATTCAGCTGGAACCGAGTGTAACAATTCAACAATGATAGTAATTATTTAATAATAAAATTATCTTGGTTGAAATAAGTTCTTGTATATGCATTTGTAGTGGCGCAAATTGGTTAACAGACAAAGGCCAATAAACAAAAGACTTAGCATATAAATTGTTTTACACTTTTCCAGTATTTATTGTTTCTTGTACAGCAATTAACATTCATTGTTCCTAAAATAAAATTAAATATATAATAATTATTGCACAAGTTTGCGGTTTAATGGCATTTGGGGTAATGAATTTTCAAATCATGATCATGCAATTCTTTCGCATTTAAATTTAAATTGCTTGGTTCTGAAGTAAGGTCACATTTTCGATAATAGATTCGGTTTGAGTTAATTTTAGAAATATTTTGGATCCATTGCGTGACAAGACTTGTATACCTAATTATAAGACAGTAAAGTTGCATGAAATAAATGCTAGTTAGGTAGTACGCTCGCTTCAGCAGGAGAATGTTGGTAGAATGGTACAAACCATTATATCAAACAATTTCATTTTTAATTATAAAATTGAAGCTAATAATTGCCGAGTTATTAATTAAGTTGGAATTTCGACTCGTAATAACATTGTCGTTCCGAAATGAATTTCGCATTATATTAAATACATCTATAAACATTCCTGCTGCTGTAATTATAAGCATTATCGCGGCATAATATTGAATTAAGTGACATTTAATTGGCATTCTGGTAGATTTTACGTTTTAATGGAAAAAGAGCAAGCATGGCAAATTTACATGCATAAGCAATCTCATTTGTCATTTGTCATTACTTCAAGATGGGCCAGAACTATGTTCTATATTACCCCTTTATCTCAGTGATTAAAACTTCAATTGATTTTGTATAGTTAGTTTTGTGGATTTTTAATCCAGTATCATTAGTGGCCTACGTACTAAATTTGGAGCTTCGTTGTCGTACGAAGCCAACGCTTTTATCAGATGATTGGCATGATCTTTATTTGATTCCTTAGCTTTTAGGGCTATTTCTTGAATAAATTCAGTTATAGTTTGAGTGTTAGTGTCATTGTGTATTTGGTCATTGCGCATGTACCAAGGTGCTGATAAGCAAAGTCGTAAGCATTTGTTTTGTTGCGTTTGGAGTTTTTGGATGTTAGATTTGCTTGCATGGCCCCAGACCGAACAAGCATATGTAAAAATAGGTCTAATGATAGTTTTATATAAAAGAAGCTTGTTTTTTATATTTAGTTTACTATCTCTACATATTAGTGGAAATAGCATGCTTTTAGCCATTTGAGCTTTTTTGTTGGAATATTCGATATGAGCTTTGAAAATTAATTTTTGATCTAATATTACGCCTAAGTACTTTACTTGATTTGTCCATGGGATAGGGGTGTCAAACATGCGAATGTGGGTCGTAGGTTTTTTAAGAGTTCGAGTGAACACAATGGCTTGGCTTTTAGAGGCGTTTACTTCTATTCGCCATTTGATAAACCAGTCTTCGATTATGTTAATAGCATTTTGCATTTTGGTGGTTAACAGATTGATATTTTTGGAGGTATTTAGAATTGCCGTATCATCGGCAAATAGTGCTAATTCGGTGTTAGGGGGGGTTGGAAGATCGGCTATGTAGATATTAAAAAGATGCGGAGAAAGGACTGACCCCTGTGGGACACCTGCTTCGATTTCTCTTGTTGTAGATTTGTGATTATTAAACTTAATTTGAAATTTGCGATTACTGAGGAAAGATTTGATTAATTTGGTTATTGAAAGAGGGTACTTAAAGGACTGCATTTTATAAATTAAACCATTATGCCAAACTTTATCGAAGGCTTTGGCAACGTCGAGAAATACTGCTCCGGTTAAACATTTTTTATTCATATTTCTATATGTTATTTCTACGACTCTTTGTACCTGCTGAGTTGTTGAATGATGATGTTTAAACCCAAACTGCACAGCTGGAAGAACGTCTAGATTATCTGTTGTTTCTGATAGTCTTTTGAGAATGACTTTTTCAGCAACTTTACTTATGTTGGATAGAAGACTGATTGGTCGGTAGTTTTGAGGAAATTTACGGTCCTTATTAGGTTTTGGCAGAACAATTATGTCTGCGCATTTCCAGTGGTTTGGAAAGTGCTGAAATCTTAGCATGCTATTTATTATTGTTGTTAAATATACTATTAGTTTTTTTGGCATAAATTTTAAAGCCTTGTTGCTAATTTGGTCCGAACCTGGCGCTTTTTTCTTTTTTGACTGGTGAATTATTGATTCAATTTCTTGGGGAGATGCAAAATTTATAGTTGTAGTGTTGTCTAAATTTGTTGTATTGTTATTGACTGAACGATTGACTTTCTCTATAAAGTTTATGTCAGCATTTATGTAGTTTGCAGTAAATTGATTTTCTAACGTGTCTGCAAACGCTTCGGCTTTATCTTCGTTAGAGTAAACAAGGCCATTAGCACTGTGAATTGGAGGTCTTAATTATTCTCTAATTAGTCTCTAATTATTGGCACTGTGAATCTGATGGCTGTCGAGTGTGTTGTATGCAGGCCTGCAGTTTGGTGCATGCATATTAACTAAATACAAAAAGAGACATTGGATTGGAGATGTACATCAGGAACGTATCAAACATCCTTGCTAGTTTTTTTTGGTTTGCTCTTTTAGAAGCACACGTTTCGCGATGATTGTGTGACGGAGAACAGAAGATGGAATGAAATCCAACCTGAGTTCCTCCACTTCGTCTTCGGCTTGCTAGTTCCATTAGTCATAAGAACAGGTTTAACAATTTAAGTTATACATAATTCTGGATGCTTGACACTTTTACATGAAATATTTAATGTTGCCCATAAAAGTGACTTATTTTTGCAATATTTTTACATACGAGCATCAGTACACACATAACACAACCATATGCATATGCACATGGTGTGTAGGAGTCTCTTCTTCTTTGGAATTGCTTTGTAATAAATGTTTTTACACAATGGGACGTTTACTTTATTATGGGTATAAATCTCGTTTTTGCACAGATATAATGGAAAATTATTCTGTCTCTTCTATTATAATCACAAAAGCGAAAAATAAAATGTCTACTATTCCAAACAGCTTGCAAGCACACCAACAATAACATTTTCAATTCTTTAATTATTGTCATTATTTTTTTTCTAATGGTTTAAATCAAGTCACAGTCTTCAAATTTAACACACTTTTATTAAATATAGTATTTTACTTATGTTCCAAGTTTCATTGATCTAAGTCGCTTACAAGAATTTTTTCGAAAGACCAAGCGCTTTTGAAAGGAAGTTCAAAGAGTAACCAAATAAGGGTCAATAAAACTGTTAAAAATAAAGCTAGAATGTTGAAATTTGGAACAAATGTAGTAATTGATTAAATAAACTACACTGTAAAATTTCAACTTTCTAAATCTATTACAACTGTCAAAATTTTGACACTTTTTATTCCACAACTTTAATCTTATATAAAAATGGTTATAATATAGATACAGTCTTGTAATTTAATACACCTAAATTAATTGCATCGTAGCCAATATATTAATTTCATGAAAATATGTAAATTAATTGGTAATATTTCAATCGAGTCGAATTCTAATTATAGAGCATCGCAAACATCCATCATCACATTTATTACAGTCATATAACTTTGGACGTATAAATTAAGGCAATAATGAGCCCATCCCCTAGAAAACGCAAGTATAGCAATTACTTAGATTTTGTTGTATCGCTGACAAAGATGCTTGATTTAGAACAATTATCAGGCCTATTTAGTCGGTTTTGACGGTCCCCAGGGGGTGGTATATGGATGCATCCCTTCCTGGCGCGCTCCCTTGCTTCATTAAACAACTTTCATATCGTCTATGCCATCTCAGATAATTTCAAGGCATTCTATGAGCTTTCGGTGGCACAATTTGTCGTTTCGCTTTGCAATTTGTCCGTTTTGCATTTTAAAAGGGGGACCAAGCGCAAAATGCGAACGGAATCAAAGTGATTCTCTTCAGCCGCTATCGGCTTTTTCGCAATCAACACACTAGATTAGAAAACAACGGTAATATAGTATTTTGTAGATAAATCTGGTAAAAGGGCTCAACCAGGAAATTACATGAAAGGTTTTCGAATTTAAATGGATTAGAAACGTGGGGGCCGTGTCTAAAGCCAAAGCTGTGGTAATGTATGTTTATGGACTGTTTGGGAAATCGTCGGATTTGAATATTAAGTATTATTAAGAGCAAACGCGCGTGTGGGTTGATTTTATTTACCTGGATACTAATCAATTGTCATAGAAATTAATTTCTTCGAACCCAGCAAGCAGTAGGATGCATAATAAACGTAATGGACATGCCATCATGATTCCAATTTGATCTCATACATTATTAATGAACTGGAATTGATCACCTAGCGATTGGAAATATAAATTTTTTTGTTTAGATAGAGGAACTTTATCAAAACATCCCGAAATTATTGAATATTAAATCAATCGAAATCAGCCACCAAATTAGAACTTGGAGCGCGTCATTTGCATAGGATGGCCCGCCTAGAATGTGTACTCATCCAGAGCTGGCTGCACACCCATGCACCAGGTCTTGGACAACTATGATTTATAATGTTCGTTAGCAGGATTTATTTCTTAATGCACGTTGACGGAAAGAAAGCGGCTACAAGAAATATGATTGAATTGTGTGCGCCTGACTTTGAGCATAAACGCTCGTTTAACTCCTAATGCATTTTTCCATAATCGAAATTACAATGCAACTATTTTCCATTTATACAGCAAACCACAAAAATAAATAGTCAAATGCATTATATCATCATTTGTATCCATTAGTTCAACATACATAAATAAATAAAAGCAACATGCAATATTTCTATAGTGCGAGAGTATTTTGGGAATTAATGGGAATATTTATGGAAAAAAGCTCTATTTAGGAGAGGGGTCATATAAAGCCACTAAAATGCATTTCGTTCGATAATTAATAGTTTTATCTAGTTTCGGATCGAATTTTGTCTGGATAGAGATTTTTTTCCGCCTAGAAATGAGTTTTCTTCACCCGTTTGTAGTACAAGAATATTTGTTCTTTCACTAGTGCTGGAAAATATTTTTCTTACACCGGTAGTTTTTTTTTCGACAACAAATTTTTGTCAATATCCAAAGTTTCTCATATATTTTGCGTAGAAAATATATTATTTCGGGCAAACAATTCGACATGCAAATAAAATCACAAACATTTTCCGGATTTTGCCTTAAACTAAACATGCATATAATACGCCAGTAGATATCGGGAAATATTTATTTTTATTCCTATCCGTATTTTAAACAAATAATACATATTCAGTCGAATTCACTCAGATTTCGCTAATAAGCTAAAAGCTCGGTCATCTTTTTTTTTGCATGCCCATAAGCATAACATTTTATACATATCAGAGAAACATCACCGTAATTAAATATCGGATATTCCGTATTGTACCAATTCAATGATTCTGACAACTACCCTTCAGGCACTATTAATTATAATCCCTCACATGTACAAAGGATAAAAAATTGAATTGGTAAAGTTTCGTGAACTGCATGCAGCAGCAGCTTTAGTGATGAGCTGCTTCCAAACCGAAAACCGAAAATTTTGAGGCAATTTTTTTTCGGGTAAAGTCACTGCAGGCAGTCTCCAACACATATATACTTATAGTTCTTTGGAGAGCGCTGCCCCAGGGCTAAAGCCCGACCTCCCGGTGGAATGCGACGATGTATGATTGCATTGACAGTGTGTGGGACTCGATTATCGCCCCTATAAATAAACTCAAGTTATGGTCGACATGCAAGCCACACTGTTGACTGCAGACAAGGCACTAATTCATTCGCATTGCAAAATGTTGATGTTTTGCCTTGTGCTCAGTGTGTGCATTATCCGGCCAGAAAAATCGAAATTATTACATTTTATTCATTATTGTACTGCGAATGCATTTAAGGTGCAGATCGAATAAATGCGCTTTCAATCCAGCTGACAGAGTTTTTATTTCATTTTCAAAAGCTAATTGGATTGATATGCGCGGACGGATTCTTGGAAAATTGCACAGGTTACGTAAGGTTACGTCTATCAGACGTAAATTTCGAATGAAAAGATCATTAACTGCAGAAAACAAAAATTACCTCCCACTAAGAGTCTATTTCTTTCTAGTTCATAGAGTTGTATATGTCTATCTTTGTCATACTTGTACGTTTCACATGTATCAACTTTTAGAATTGTTACATTAATTGTTTTTGCAAAACTTATAATTAGCGTTAATGAAAAGCTCAAAGGTCGACTTAAATATTGATGAAAAAATTGGGATTTTTAATTATAAATGCCATAAATTCCGGTCTTGCATATTGAAGGAAAAGGGAAAAAAAGGGAATGAATGTAATTAGATTGTAGGGACACGTAGAAAATGCGTTTGGAAAAAAGATTTTTATTTTTAATTACGAGGAGCAAAGTATCGCAAAAGCATCAGCCTTGGATGCACGATAGCATCTTTAAATTCCCTAGAAATGGAGCACACGATTATGAATTTTAATTTAGAAGTTTGAATAACAAGTAAAGCGGTTATGAGTTACGTTGGTAATAAACTTTTTATCTGTGAAGGAAGTTTCTTGTTCGCTATATGCTATACTAAAGATTTTAATTGTTTTAAATTAAACTGATTTCATGCCCAAAAAATATAGGAGAAACTTTTGTGATTTTTTTCTTCCAGAGTGCACGCCGACAGGAAATAAAGAGGAGGAAAATAATGCAAATCTTTATTTAATTTGATGTTATCGCTGCAAAATAATTGCATGACTCTTTTTTTCAAATTCCGTATAATATTATGATTTTAACAGATTATAATGGGAGCAAATTTACATTGAATTATTATAAATAGCTAGTAGATTTACATCGCTCAAGTTTTTTTTTTATCCTCACATTGTTCCATGCTTAAACTATATTTATATAAGCTGGCTTTGAAAAAATACAAAGTAATTCCGTTAAAATAATTACCTTTGTATTATTGTAAAATAGTTTAATCCTGAATTGTGAACGCTAACGAGATGCTTCTTTTGAATAGCTTTCTGCTGCACTAAGCATTTCAATTCAAAAGCGACTTGTCTTTAAAAAATAATGATAAATTACACACACATTGATGTGCTTTTTTCTGTTCACACACGCCTAATTTTCTAAAAAAAAAAATGAAAAAATTCGGCTTCACCTCCTATCCAAACATATTTCTTTCAAGCATAATACTTTAAAAGAACTAATATTTCAAGATTACGTACATCCAATCCAACTGGAATGAAATGATTAAATGCATGTACACTTTATTTGTGTGCATACAAGACGAAAACTTTATGAGCTTTTATTATTATTATAGTTTAAATTGTTTTTCTCCATTCAAAATTGGCATCATGAGACACCAAAACGGTCTTAATAAGTCCACGTCACTTAAGACGAAGCAGTGAATTAATCATTGTTAGCTGCAGGCTAGATGAACAACTAAAAAGTCCTGCAGGAGGTTTTGCATCACTCCGGCGTTCCCGCCAATTTTCAATATTAGTGCTTTAGTGATTAATTTTGTTGCTAATTTTATATACGCACATTTTAAATAATTTTATTTTAATTATAAAGTGCTACTTTGAAATGGAATTAATTGGACAGAAGCATTTGGGACGAAATTGGTTTAATTGATTTTCGAAAAAAACATGTTTAAGCCATTAGCTAAAATATCCTCAATCAGAATATTAATTCGAAAATAATTGAAAAACTTTGATGACTGAAGTTGAAATTTGTTTGATTAAATACAGCAATTTGAAAGTTGTTTAGCAAACTTCTAAGCAACAATTTATTTTTCTATTTACTGATAATAATGACAAAATTGGATGAGAGCTACTAGACTAAAACAAATCTATTAGTTTTCACTTTATGCACTTTCGCGTAACTTTCGCACGCTTAACTTATTACTAAAACTAATAATCTGTAATTGGCAATTAGATCATTAAAGCAACTAACAACAACAACTATATAAAAGGAGTTTACAGGAAGCGGAAAATGGGAAAAAAAAATTAATAATTTATATTTCTCGGAAACATTATTTAATTCAAAGAGCGTGTAATTAGTATTAGAATTTTTGGTCTATGTGAACTTTTCCAAAGTATTTCTATTAGATTTATGAAAATTGATGCATTTATGTTGAGTTCACAAGTTGGGAAATATGTAAATTGTATCGTTGCACGCTGAAATTAACATTATTCGGAACCGTCAAGACGACTGTCATACTGAGAGAAATCTCTGGAGATTCATACGTTGGGAAATTCCTCGAGCTTACGAAAATAAAACAAAGAAGAGATTAGAATGGTTGTGCAAACGTCATGTAATCAACAGTGCAACATCGATGCATGTTGTGTGTTTGTCTCTATATTGTATCAAACATCGTGACAGTTGACGTTGCCCACACTTGGGACCTCCTGAGGTTCGCTGCACGGCTGGACTCCTCTCATGGTCGCCCTAATATAATTAATAGCAACCACTAGCTTACAAAACAACAAACATTTTTTTGACCAATATTTAAATAATTGATTTATTTATTGAGTATTACCGGTTTGATTTATGTTTTATGGGCAAGTTAAATTACGTAATAAAATTTCGACGGCTGCTGTGAAAAATGATGTATACTACGTAAGTCGGAATGAAAAATGGTGAAGAAAAAGTATCCTCTGGATGTTGCAGCTCTACGAGGTTTATTAACATTTTCTGTTTTGATTTAATCTGGCCTCGATTAATGATTTCGAATTTAACATAAATTATGTTAAAACTGCTTTCAATCACTTTATCACTCAGTCAAATCGTACCTACACTGAAGGAAAAAACTATTCCCATTCATTAGTCGATCAATAATCTTCTACACTTAATAAATGTGGAATTAAACTAAAGCAAACGCCCATTCTTACCGGGCTTGATTAATTGAATCGTAAACACGAAATTTGCATTAAACATTCTGAAAGTATAAAATTGTGATTTAGCGATCTGTTATATGTAAATGTATTTTATTTAAATAAATTGTATGAACATGAAAATTTAATGGGCAATTACCATAACATAACAACATTGGAGAGAAAAGAAAAACGATGCAGTTTAAAATAAAGAATTATTAATAAATTACTACTTTTTCTGGTCGTATCTTAGTCCTGAAATATAAATATATTAATACTAAAGACATTTTTATATTTTTTAATTTTTTTTTGAATGTTTTTTGAGCGTCAAATAATTCCTCGACGTTCTAAAATAAAATATTCAATAAAAAAATCACAAAAAGCTTTTGAAAAGTCAAATTGGCGGTGTGCGCGACCTTAATAAAAATGTTCTGAAAAGCCGCTGGTAATTCGGTTTTGATGATGACTTTGAAAAATCGTAATTCAATGTATTGTCAAGAGGAACATGCGTTTCCAAAGACAACAAATCAAAATGAACATTGTGATTCGTCCCTGGGGTCACAAGAATGACTGTCAAGCTTTTTTTGGGGCCGCTCGGCCGCCCGCCGATTGCCTTGTACCTTTTCTCATATATGCCTGTATTTTAGAGCCTTAGCGTCCAGAAGGCCCCCGCGGTGAGATTAATTACCGCAGAGGTTTAATTGTGCGGCGCGCTTGCTAATGGATTCCTGTCCCGTCTTATGTAGCCGCCCCGCTATTGGACCTTTGCAATCTCTTTTTGACTCTTCGTCTTCTTTTGCACGCTCTTCTTGTTCCTGCTTTCAACAGAAACTGCTTTATCATAACTTCACTGTCAGCTTTGCTAATTATATTTTTTGAGCGAAAAAATAAAACTATATTATTATAATAGCATTGCTTTTATATGCGCGAATTTTGCAACAGCACAGTTTGAAATTTTTTAATGATGTCAATTCAAATCTGGGTTAGTCGATTTTTGTATTGTCAAATAAATTAATATAGTATTGCAAAAGTGCAACTTTGCCTTAAAGCGTAATCCAAATATTTTATATTTGTCAGATTTTTATTTATTTTTCCCATAAAAATGTATTTATTTTTTAATTAAGTTAAACCGGAATTTATATGTAAACAAATATTAGCAATCAATTTTTTAATTAAATATCGTAAAAGAATTATTATTGCGATTGAATTTGTTTGATGGATTATAATATAAAAAAAATTGTTTTTGTTGAATTTCTAAATAAATTTAAATTTTTGGCTGTAATGAATTTAATATGTAGTCGATTGAATAAATATAAATATTCGATTGAAGTACCATATTCAACTATACCAAAAATATAATACCAAAGCTATACAATTTTCCTTCAAAAATAAATTTATGCAAAAATCCCCATACAATCTGTGATACACATTCGGTGAGCTTTAGTTACAAAAATAAAAAAATCATTCTTTGAATAAGATATAAGGCATGAATATAACAGGGTATTGATTTCGTAGCGCATAAAATTTGAAAGTGTTGCTTATAATGATGAACCGATGAACCGTTTACACATAATGCATATGCTTCACCTTTTTTAATGATGAAGGCGCAACATAAAAAAAAAATGCTCACCCACTATTGAGCTGCGTTCGTATATACCAGTAGAAAAAAATTGTATGGTCGGCTAATATAAATTAACCTAGGGCAATGGCTTGTGAAATGTGAACTGAAATAGATGTGTTTAATCCGACGTGCACAAGAAGACGATGGTGGACGGAGAAAAAAAAAGGCAGCTGTGGTATTACAACCCCGCACGCACCCATGCCCATTACCATCACCAGAGGGTACAACAACGTGCCGTGCCGACTTGGCCAGACACACTTGCAAGGACGCCAGCTCATCAAATGCAACGAAGAAACTGCAAGCTGCTATTGTGTGGGACAAGGAGCGGAGGATTGTGGGGCCCTGAGGCCAGAGGTCATTCTTTAAGTCCACCCGCGCACCCTGGGTTCTCACGCCTCGACATCAGGTGCCTTTGCTATGTGCAGCTTAAGAGCGCGCCGCAAGTTGCAAGTTGGCTAAACGTCCGGTAGAGGGTCGTCTAGTGGTTAAATTGTTTGGAGCGCGCTCTTAAAGTGCGCTTTGCAAATAGCGACATAGTGCAATAAATCGATTCTGTACATTGACCGAAACCGTATTTATAGTTTATGGCATGTCGTAGCCATGTAATTTGGCGACATTTATGACCACTACTGTTGAATCATTCATAGTATTAAGTTAATTTTGTAATAATATGCCAATCGCACATTACACCCATAACTCAAACGTTCGATAAATTATATCGATATGTAGGGAATTATGAAGAAAAGAAAAAAGGTAGCAAACTATAATTATATTGATTAAGATTTTATGCCATAATATTATTTTCTATGGCAGTACTTTCTATACTAGTGTATTACTTCTTTATATGCATTACAATGGATCGTTTATAACTAAGTATGCGCTCTGAAAAATCTAATAACCGTTTCTTTTCATCTTTCCAGCAACCTTTAGAATATTATCTGCCAATTTAATTATACAGTTAATTAAATCGTAAATTAATATTCTATATTAGAGAAGCACTCACTAAAACCTGGATGATGGCAATTTACTTTAAATTAAAACATTTTGAATAATTTCTTACAGGAAGTATGCACATACAGGAAAAACAATTTTGTTGTGTTTTCTTCGAGATGAGCTGAGAAAAAATATTTTCCACATAATATAACAACATTTCCATTACAGGGAATCAAAAACAAACACTTACAATAACTAAGCGCCCCATTTTACATCTTCTAAACTAGCTAATTAAAAACGTAGCCGTGGGATAGTAAATAATGAATTTTCCAGCTGAAATGGAAAGTGATAACTTGCAGTACTAATTTGTTTCAAAACAAAATTCCTGCGTCTGCAGTATATTTTTTGGGAACTAGTATTTAAATTAATGAATTATTTTATTTGCCGGCAGAAAATAAAAATAAATGATGATGGGGTTGATTTTTTGTGTGTGTCTGCATATTTATAGACGACATAAAATCACAATAAAAGCCTCGTATTGGAAAAATATTTTCCACATACCCATCCGATCCATTAAAAGCAAATTGTGAAAGTAATAAGCGATAAAAAAAGGACAACAAAGTAGTAAAGTTTGAATTTATTTTTGGGGCTAGTCGAGGGTATCAATAAGAAAGGATTTGTTATTTTGAGTACACAATATTCTCCTGCTTATCTTTAAGACATCCATATTGATTAGGAGGAAAGTCGTTATCAGTTCTTCTGCTTCCACTTTTCTTTTTTCTCTCTATCAAGATTAAATCTGGATACACTCACATAAACTAGAGGAAGTATATTTTAATATTTTTTTTTTGCAAGGAAATTGAATTTGTTTTTTATATGCAATAGGATGATAAAAAAATGTAAAGAAGCGAATGGGCTAAACCAATAGATGTTTATCGATGCAATCGAAATAAATAAACCAGTCGGTTGCTCAACTTCTTTATATTACATTTTCATAAATCCCAATCGTTTGCTGCATTACTTGAATGGAAATAGCAAATCTGAATAAAAAAATAATCGAATAAATATCGAAAATTGCAGCAGTTTGCTCGACCATCTAAAAGCTCTGCTATTTTTCCACCAGAAAAATATAATCTAATATATTAAATTTTGTACAATAAAAATTATAATTCCATTCTTGCGGAATATATCCTCAGGATTTCTTTATGCGTGAGGACAGAGACAGCTTCGACATATGTTAAACAAAAATTCAAATTATTTGGAATAATTTTGATGTGGTGCTCTGATTCGACTGAAATAATGTTCTGTAATTACATAATGACACAGGCAACCAAGTTTAGGAGTGGAACACCCTCAGGCCTCCTCAACATATGGCTATTTCCAAGGGTTTCATGTATATCGACAGAATTATAATATTATTTATATGTTTTATATAATAATATAATTCGTCGCTTACATAAGTGCAAAAATAACCGTAAAAGTCGATTCGATATTATAAATAATGATGGATTTGAATAGTGCTAGAACAAGTTTTTTCGTTCGAGTTTAAACACAATGTACATAGACAATAACAGTAATTAATTTGCTATTAACATTTGAGCGTATTCAAACATTGTATGTTCAGATTGCACCTTGATGAAGCTAACGTGGAAATCCTTTAAGGAGGAAATGGTGCGGAAAGACTGATATGCGTCTCTGCTTTGCTGATATTTTCACCTAGATAGGTCATTATAATCTCATCAGATTTAATCGACTTTTTTGCTCTTCATCTTTATACACTAAAGGTTAATTTAATAAATAATATATTCAATTTACTTTTATTACTTCTTTCTTTAAATCCACCCGAATCCCGCCAAGCCCGAAATTAATGTGAGAAATATTGATTCGGGATGATAATATGTGTCATCTATTCGAATATAAATCAATTAAGACGACGCTATTTATCATTTACCTGACGGTCGATAATTCAATTATTCCTATGCATAATAATACAGATAGGCAGTGAAGGAAGTCGACTCGAAACCTTGATCGAATAAAGACATGTCCTATTAGCGGATATTAGTCGGATGGAGAGAATACCATACAGGAAGACGGGGGTTATTGGAAGATCGGATAAATGCATGAATTTGCATGTTGATGCCAATGGGCCGTTGAATGCGAACATGGCTTCGGAAATTGAAATTTTGACAAGTGTATTTATCTTGTCCTGGTGGTCCACCGTCGGTTTTGCATCGCCATTTATCACGATACCACCACCACCACTTCGCTACTACTGGTCTGCAGGACGCGGCTCGAAAAAGGACTCACTGAAATATATATTGTACATTGTGGACGTTTCGTTACGACAGGACTCTCTGTTGTTCATATGCTTCCAATCGAACTGGCACATAAATTTTTACCGGCTACTCGTATTTTGCAAAACCGCCGCCTTTCATTATAATTATTGTCTTGTTTCGCAAACTATTTTATTAATTATTTAAAATACTAAAGTGCACTTAGTTAATACGACTGCATTAATAATAAATATTATTCGACTCTAGGGAAGCGATCACTCTACTAAATTGCCATTAAATGTATTTTAAAATAACATGCATAATTTTGTAAATTGTCATCATCAATTTGCGAATTGATAAATTAAATAAATATTTGCACATCTATTTAATTAGTGTTAATTTCCACCTATAAATAGCTCCAAATCCTAATGAGCTCTAATATTTATTTGTGAGGGAGTAACCCTAGAGGCCATAACTTACGAAAGATTATCGTTGAAATGCGTCTTTCGTCACTTGGCCCAAAAAAACGATAAAGTAGCCTGTTCACACGTTTATTATGAATCCACATGTGCTGGAGAAATTTGAATAAAAAAAAGCAAAACGTCTTCAGCTTTTCATCTGTTTGTAATGTGGAAGAGTTCTGGCAGAGATATTAAGAGAGGCTATAAATAAAGAAACTATTTAAAAGCCGGAGACGGTCCATTACACTCATCAGAAAAACGAAATTATTTCTTTTTAATGAGTCATTTCAATTTTTGTTACTACTGCTACTATTGATGTAAAAATAGATGGCAGGAAGTTTTGCGGTTCAAAGCGATTAATGCGGTCGGTGGGGTTGCTAACAATAGAAGAAAATATTTTTGGAAGGCGACTTCTATTAAATATTGCTATTCATTACTCACGGGCGTTGAGTAATAGATCATTACTCAACCAATCACAAAATTACAAATTTAATTTGGCGAAATATTTCGCTTTGGTTTGTGAAACTAATCCTCCGCTAACAAGAGAAAAATATTGGACTGCTCGTAAAAAAAGCGCCAAAAAAGGTAAAAATAAAAGAAGAATAGAGTGATATATATTCCGACTGGTTGTATACACACCGAGCATAGTATTTTATAAGAACAGATCATAAAATATGTTACTGGGAGAGAAAGAAGAGTGTGTGTATGCAAAACCAAAAAGCCGAAGCCATTCAAGTTAAAAGAGATAAGATTGGTGTTATTTATTCGCAACAGTCGTCAATTGTATCTTAAATAGTCTGCTGGTGCATTTGGCCGCCACAAACAGTTTGACGTGCAATTCTTATAGCCTCGCTTTGTTTAAGTGCATTTTAAATATCAAGCAAGGCAAGTCTTCAGTGTTGTGTGTGTGGTGCGTTTTTCCCAGGATGGACACCACAATGTTGAAAGGCGAACCCGCAGAAGCGCTCTTGATCTTCCTCCTATGCGCCGCAACCACCGCATCCACCATTCTATATACATAATTAAAATTGACTTTATTTTCGCTTAAGATTCTCGACGTAGTCTCAATTTGCATAACTTAGTAGTACACGCTCTAAATTATATTCCTGCCGATATAAACCTTTATGAGTTCATAAAGTGAATTTTTTATTACCATGGGGTCGACCGACGACGAGACCATCGCAATAATGGAATTGATGATGTAATTTTAATAATAAGGTCATTCCATCATAGCGGAATTAAATCGCAACTTGCCATTCTTCCTGCAAATCCTTATCATAATAATACGAACAAGATAATTTTGTTTCCAACTTTATGATGGAAAATCTAATGAAATATTTATGCTTGTTTCGAATAATATTTTCTTTTAAATAAATTTACCGCACAGCAATAATTATTTGGTGACATTTTCGTTAAATGTGGCTATTTTTCCGGATAAAACGAATGTTAAAATGTTTATTCAGACAACACTGCCAGTCTTTGAGCGACATCGTAATAGACGACGTGTTTTTGTAGCAGGAAATTTATTTCGTATTTATGATGTTAGAATAGGGGTTGCAAAATGTTTTCCATATTTGCATCTAATTACAATTAGATATAATACGAACCAGCTTCAAAATATTCAATAGAGCAACTTGTTTGTGTAATTTAAGACAAAAGTAAAACCCTGAGGCCACAACCTTTCAGCAATATCCTTTTGATATAGACGACGACCTTTCAGGCAAAATATGTTGTTTATCCGGGAAGATATAGTAGTCACCTTTTAGTTTTAGATTAATTAATCAATATAATACTGGATTAAAAATATAGAGCAAAAGATCTATAAAGCAATAAATTAAGGAATTAATAAAATATTGCTAGAACTCAATAATAAAAATACCATTAGATTTCTTTGATAATTGAAGCAATTACGGAAAATTGCTTCACATCATCATTAAATGCTCAATTATTGAAAAAGCTCCTGATGATAAAACCTCATAAAATCGATCGAAATGGCTCCAATAAATTAAATTTTAAGCCATCCACTTTTAAAGAGTGCTAAATTAGTAAAATAGCGGAATATTTATTATATAAAAACGACTCGATCAATCGATTCGGATGAACATGAGTGGAAACGGTCATAATTTATCCTCTCAATCCATATAATAAAGTCTTGAGAGACAAAGAATCATTTGAACATGTTTAATGAATTCTTTGCAAGCCGCATTCTCGTTTCTCGTATATCTTTTCCGGAAAATTGCTAAAACGTGACAAGCTTAAAATGATCATAAAAATTACTATCTATGAAAATAAAAATGATAATATTTCGTTTTTGTATCAAACTATGAGTAAATAAATGTACTGTGTGCATAAGTTATGGAAATTAGCCGTTGCAGGAATTTTTATCAGAAGCTAATATGATCGTAAAGTTTAAGCAGAGCCTATTTTGAACAACCATATTTCATAAACACTAGTTGTGACGATAACGAAATTATTTTTCTAACACGCATACATTATTTAAATTATACACTAAAACAATGCGATTCTTTTGAGCTTTTACGATAGTTTAAAATTGATGTCATAAATTAAACTTATCCATTTGTGAATGTTAAAAAGATAGAGCTATTTTTCTTCTAATTATCCGTCTTTTATGACTGCTTGGAAATTACATTACATTTTTATAGTCAAAGATAAGACAAAATACTATACTATAACGACAATAAAATTTTAATGGTCGAAACTTAACGAAATTAATGTAGATGTGTTTATTATATTAATTCTGAAAGGGTGATTGTACATCAAGCAAGTATTTCTCAGAACTTAACACTTTAATTATGCGTTGTTTAACAACACATTAAAATCACATGAACTTTGGTCTGATTCCAGTTTCGTTAATATTTAACCAACACTAATTGGATCATTTCTAACAGTTTCGAGATAAACATATCAATGATGCTCGGAGTTGATAAATAATTCATAAGCACATCAATTAAAATTTATTTTTGAACGCACTCATCAATATTTTGATAACAGATCTGGTAATTAATTCCTGGAAATTTGTTAATAAGAAAATTACGATATTTTTAAGAAATTTAAGTCTTTTGCCATTTAATGTCTAAGAGGTCGGAATTCTATAAATTATCTAAATTTAACTACATAGTAAAATGATCGTATTATAAATTATTTATTTAAAAAGTCGAGCAATTACTGAAAAATCTATTTTTCCTGAGCGTATAAAATATTTTTGACACGCTACAAATCCTTGAGCACGATTTCCATTCAGTCTAAGACGAGGAGAAGCAGAACAAGAGAGAAAAAAACATATAATGGGCTAATAAACAATAATTTGGTGAAATAAAGCTGACGCGTTCTAAACGCCCTCAAGAATGGCCAACGGGGACAATAATTTGAAATGTCTTCTACACGGTTTATTGAGAGCAGAAAGTGGGAGCAACATCAAGGGTCACTGTCTTAAGACCCCGGAGGACGCTAATGTCTTCTGAATGTTAATCATACTGCCGTTCTTCTCATAAATATCAAGTAGGTACCCTCAAGCGCCAATGTTTTCGAAGAATGTGTACTGTTATGTTCGATTATTCTCTTCTCTTCTCAGGAATTGTGAAATTTGTGTTTTTAAATTACAAAAAAGATGATCGAAATTTGCATAAACGTTTTAATGAATTATTGATTGAATTAAAAACAGTACAATATAATTGCATTTCGTTAATAAATTATTATATTGCGGCTATTCCATTATGTTTAAAATATTAAACAATATTTGTGTATAAATTATTGTTGTTGTTCGACGAAAAATAATGGACTAGAGCGATATTAAATATTTATCAGCGTTTTGTACGACACATATATTTATTTTAATGTTGATACTTTAATTTAAATTATATCGATGATACAGGGTGTTTTTAAAAAGGCGACAAAAAATATATTAAAAATGCACAATCGAAGGATAAGTGTACCAAGTTTTAAAATTTTATTTCCAAAGGATTGAAAGATATAATTTTTTAAAAATTTGGAGGAGGCGCCTTTTTAGGGACCCGATTTATTTTTTGGTGCAATTTTGAGAAACACTCTGTATTTACAAAATATTTTGTTTGTTTATTGTTGAACATGGTTTCAGTTTCATCAATTGCAAAGCAACAATGCATTTATTTTACTATTTCTATTGTAATAACTTTTAACAAAGCGCGTGATGTATATGCGAGTGTGTAGATGATAATGAATAATGAAAATAATAACATTGTACTGTTGATTTTTAACAGAGAAACAATGAGGTGGAATTTTATTTGTACTAGTAGTTGGTTTATTTGAAAATAGAAAGCAAGTGCATTTTTACTAGTAGTATTATTTAATAGAAAAGAAGAATACTTTTTGGCTTTGCAGGATGCGAGCTTTTGTTTGCATTAGAGCTTTTGATTGGACAAGTGCATTCGTTGCTTCTAAAAACATTATAATAAAATATAAATTTAAAAGTTTACCATATTGCGGCAAAATTGGTTTTTTATTCGTTATGCAATTTTACTATCGGACATAAACATACCTTATGACTTAAACACGCTACAGTTGCATGACTATATTTTCTATATCCCCGTATTTCATCTATATCGATGTTGTATTATTAATATTAAATAAATAATAAATAGGTTAAACTAAAACACAAAGTAGCAGTTGAATATTTCAGTTGAGGGATTGTCGGAACAATGATTTCGACACCCCGTCTCTATTCCGTTTAAATATTTATTTAGTACATTTATGTGCCATCCGCCTTTTATTTAATATTACTACTAGAAATAATTATTACAGGGTCGAGATTAAATAGAATTAAAATCGTGGAAATTTGCGGAAGCGTAGACGAAAAAAGAATATTGCAGTAAAATTGGTGATGTTGGAAAGCCAGGAGCAATTTATTTGATATTTATGATTCAAAATAAAAGTTATGTGCCAACTTTATTAGTGCGAATAAATCAAAAAGCATTCTTATTCAACCTCACGAAAATTTCCAATTAAAACTGCAATGGTAAACCTTCATAAATTCATTAAGCTCTTATATGAATCTATTAAGTTCCTCGTTCCTCTTGCTACAAGACGTACTCCTATAAATTTGCAAATAAAATAATAAAATCCAACTGAAACCTTTTCACTCTTTTAATACAACATTATCAAATACGAAATGGGGGTAATTTTTAACGCAGTTGCATTTAACCCAGGCGATCTCTCTCGGAGCTTTCGAGGCAAAGCAGGATGGAAATGTTGGTCTTTCAGATAAGACTTTTATTGCAGCCAGTTGTGCAACCGTCAGCTACTATACACTAAATGCAGATTTTATATCGGACAAGGGAATTCACAATAACGTAGGCTTTTGTGACCAGAATAAAGCAAACACTGACATCTTAAACTTGTAATTCCAGACGTGCAGCATACAATAACAACTATGAATTACTTCTCATTCGGCTTTTCGCATGTTTCTTTTACCCAATTTAGAGCTTTTATTGCCATGCGTATGTCTGAAAACCATTGTGCAGGAATTTTGCCTGAAAGTTTGCTCTAAGGGAAATTATGAAAAATATAGCTTGTTAGTGATTTATTTGCAATGAAAGCTCTTTCAAGGAAAATTCAGTATATTTTCTATGCGAAGCAAAAATAATTTTGTTTGTCTAATTTATTAATTAGTGAATAGTTTCAATTTGTTGCCGGATAATGCGTTTAGTGCGGTAATTATAGAAATGCAGACGACATAAATTGTTGAGACGTCGCGAAATAAGCGTTGCTTTTATGCAGACGTGATATTTAGGCTCATTAAGTACGTAAACCAACACCTGTCATCTAATAACTAATCTAACTCATCAAGAATTCATCCTGCGAACTCTAATTTGCCACACAAATCCGCTCTGACTACATTGTTCCAAAACAAAGGGAGTGCATGCACATGATGCAGACTGTGTCTCATTTCCACTCGTTTTTCAAACGAGATATGTAGTATACATTTCGCCTTTATATTTTCCCAGCTGGCACACAGGGCTACAAACACTACCAGTTTTGCAAAATTAATAAAGCTGCTATACAAAGCTTACTTCACTAATTTATTCTGGTCGTCTGTTTTTTAAATGCCCGAATTACTTACAGATGTTGTGGGCTTATTATAGATACCGAAATTTTATACAACTATCATTTAGCTGCTTTTTTTATTTAAAACGCGGCCAAAATGGTAAATAGTGGCCGAATCATAAATTTCCAGATGGAATTTTTATTTATTTTTATCTCTAGCGACCACAACAAAATGCATAATAGAGATTATTATTTAAGCTTTATTTTTAGCGCCTCTAAATAATTAGCAACTTCTTAAAAGTTCGGAATAATTACGGCATGTTAACTATTAGAAAATGTGTTGGGCGATGTATAAGAAATTCCATAAAGTTGTGAATAAAACCGCGTCTATATAAAGCAGAGGCTCATTGCATCACAGCCCCAATGCAATAACAACTTCCTGAAACGGCTGAAACGTTCCCATTTGCACTGCACGCTGAAACTCTATCTCCCGTTCAGATTTAAATTATTATTATTGCTGTATTCAATGGTTGTACGTATAAAGCGTTGACTATAATGGAACCACGTCCTATTTTTCCACTAATTTATTTATGACGTCGAAATTTACATCGTCTAATTCCGCATCCAAACAACACCTCTCAATTAGTCAATTAAAAATTTGCATAAATGATTGACCGTATTTTTTTAATAGAGATTAGCACTTACCCGAAAATGTGTTCGAATCGAAATGCAGCATGTCAGAAAATGAATGTTTTCTCCAATTATTTTATTCCCTTTCAGTCTTCCATTAAAGGATTATGAAGTACATGGCAACTGTCTGACAGGTTCCCGTCACAATGTACACTTGATTGCTATACATTTATTTCTCCCCTGTCTGTCAAACTTAACAACAGAAGCGTCCCCTTTGCACTAATGTTTTAATCCTGTTAGGATTGAATTCCTGCTTTGTTTTACGATATAGGGCTACTAATATTGGCTAGCATCCCGTTGAACTGATTAATTTCCAAGGATTTGGCATTTTTCATTAATCTCGTCTTCAAATTTGGCTTCAAATTTGATGCTAATTAGAAAATAAATTTTATTTTGAGTCCTTGAATATTTTATTTCCTTTATTTTGATGGTAAAAATGCAGATAAAATTTAATCTAGTGATTTACAAATTTAATTCTGCAGAAACAATGGTGCATGCTAAAACAATACGCTTTGGTCGATAATCACCAATCATACGGCTTGTAATATTTTTTTTTGCGGGTATTGTGGCATTTTTTTATTCACTCATAAATAGAGATCGATGAACAATACGGTAAAATTACATTAAAAACAATATTTATTTTTGTTGGCCAATAACCGTTATTGTGTACTCGATAAATGCATCAATTAATTAAACGAATCATTTATTTACCGCTTGATTGGTTTGATTTTTGCATATTATTATAAGTTATTAATTTATTTGGCCACTCTGCATTTATTTTTACAAAGAATTAATAATAGTTTTCAATTTATATTAAATTTCAACAACGTCAATATTTAATAGCGATATATTACGATACATTTTAGTACAGCAAATATTGATTAAATGGCATGATCGTTATTATTACGAATAATTTGATTTAGTTTCGACAGTTTTATTGTCCGAGTACATTCCGCAATCAATTATTTAACATTTTATTGTTGCTTGACAGTTTTTGATAATTGGACCATTTAAAAGCTTCACATTTTTGAATCATAAATATTAATTATTCGTCGCTACTATTTTTTATTGATTGAATGTTTTAATTAGCGCATTAATTTTCTTTGAGAAGATAATTAAACTCCTGCAACAATTTCAATAACGATCATCGTCATATTTCCGCAGGAATGTCGCCAAACGGTTCAATACCAAAAGAACTAGTCCGTTGCGATAATTGGTGGTCCATCGTTATTCGTGATGGTAATTGATAGTGGAGGAACGAATCGAGTTTCCACTTTGCTGGTCGTTCTTTGCGATAATAAATCGAGCCAGTGCCAAAATCAACTTCTGCATATACGGTTGGCCGATGCTCATAATTTACGAGATTTGTAACAATGCTATCCGGCCAGCAAGTAAACATGATTTAGGTCACTGCAATATTCCAGTAGCGCTGAAATATTACTGATCACATACTAACCAGTTTGACAGGCTACTCTTATTATTGATATCAAACACACGAAAAAAAATTGAATCCGTTTAATTCATCTCAATGGAAAAACAGTTTATGCAAGCGATATTTGCGATGCAATTATTTTTCTGTATAGAAGCGCTATATGTTTTATTTTTCAGGGATAGAAAATATTATTACGGCCAAAAAATGTGCCTGTCAGCATCATGTATATTTTGTGATAAATTGTACGGTTTATATCCGTGGACGTCTTCATATGTATTATAGTAACAATAAAATGTGTTTCAATAGCCCTTCTGAGCGTAAAGTCTCATATCGCGAAAGAGAAAATTTATCATCATATATAAAAGATTATAAAATATGGTGGCTTTACATATTCTGATGCAAATCTACCTATGACATATTTTATCCAGTATGTCGATTTATAAGTCGCATCATTCCGTTTTATTGCACTATTGTTTGTATAGGCAATTTATATGGACTGGAAAATTCAGCGATACCAAAAGCTCATGCCATCCAATTTACTTTAATGATCATCATCACGGAGTTGGATATTTAAGTCAAAATTAGCTAGACTTAAAACCAAAATATATTTGTTTGAAGAAGCATACTTTTGAGTTGTAAATCACTATTATGTTTAAAAAATGAGATAATATAGCTTAAGTCAAGCCAACTTAACCTGGGCTGGGTTAATGCCATGTAACAAAAGCTAATGATGCCTATTATAAATGTTTATTGTTTCTTGTTTAAGATAGAGGAGTGTTTAATAATATCTCGAAATAAAATATTATGCCCATATATATGTTTAAGATTAAATTAGCTTTTTATTGTTTTACCATTTCCCATTTATAGCTTTCCTATAATAGTGCTATAGTATTATTTTCCATTTAATTTTACTAATTAGCAAGTCATATAATAAATCTTTTACAACCAGTTGTAAATGTTAATTATTGCCTGCTATATAATTTGATGTATACATACATTTTTGAAAAGAATAATTAACAATTTTCAGGAGAACTTGAAAATTATCGAAAAGCGTTTCCCACGCCAATAGTCTAATAGGCGATATTTTAAATCATTAACAACACTTCCTGCTTCATAAACAAATAAATCTATCCATGCAATTGATTCTAATGATCCGGTCTTGTTACACGCGTTCGCTACAAATAAATTAGCGTTGATTTTCATAAGACCAGAAGGGCGAATTTTGAAAATGATAAGTCGCATAGATTTTTTCCAGTCCATAACGGCAGGAAAATACGGAAAGAGTTTTTGACATTTAACAATGGCAAGCAACATATGGAATTGAACAGCCGCGCGGTCGTTATCTACGATCAATTTGGAAAGCACTAATTCAACTGGATCATTCCTGGATGGGATTTATAGGCGATTTTTTTTTTTTTTTTTTGTAAAAGATGAACGACTATTTATTGCCTTCCATATATATTCGGAAAGGATTCGGAAATGGAAAAATGCAAAATAAAATATACCGCCCGCTTAGGTTTGGAGTGTGCAAAAAGTTTGTTCCTGCTTTTGTTTGCCTTAAGAATGCAGCAGGAATATAATTACAGTCCGTCCCTGCGGACACAATGTAACCCTAGTTCGAAGTCATTAGCATAGTGCTTTTATAATTAGATGCTATTAACATTCACCGTATTTTGTCACCTGGAGCTGTCTTTCACATAGACACCTGCTGGAAGATTTTTTTTTCTGTTCGAAAAACGGCAATAGTAATCAAAATTAAAATGCTATTTAGTTTGGCCTCAAGTATCTATTTACACCAATTTTTTTCCGAGAAAAATAATTGTATTTTGAGCTTTTCTTAGTATAATAATAATAGATGTAAGAAAAGCTACGTCAAATGACCTTAAAAAAATTATTAAATTTAACTTAGTTATATATTATTAATAATTTAATTTTAATTTAAACTTTAGTAATTTTTTATAATTAAATTAACAGTTCTAATTTAATTTACACACTTTTATAAAGCAATAATAGAATTAATAACAATTAGTAAAATTATTTATTAGTTTTTTATTAAATCAATCAATTTTTCTTTGAATTTAAACAAAAAATTAATTTTTACGTACATTTTATCATTAATTAATAAAACAATTAATAACTTAAAAACTATAAGTCCTATTGAAAAGCTGATTGCATTTTTAGATTCTACGGATTTTTTTACATATACGTACTAAATTTCATCAAAATACATGCAATTTTGGATGTTTCATCTATTTTGGGTGGCCTAATGTACTCAACACTCCGCGAGGTCGTTCACCCCAACTGACTCGGTCGCGATTATGAATGAATGGTCCGCCCACTTACTATAATACTACTATACGTCACTCTAGTTCAGGAATTTCATTCATAAATTCTACGACTGCCAATTTCACAGTGCTTGGTGCCCAGTAGCGCCCTCTTTAGTACAGTGGTCAGTTACAGTACTTATTATTGACAGTTGTGCGATATTATTTAAATAAAAAGTGATAAAATGTGAATAAATCAATTGTGTGGACAGTTTTTATCCTTCAAAAGCAAGAAAACATGTACAAAACAAAAGGATTATGCAGTGTATGGATAGTGAATCGCAAAATACAGCCGGGTCGAAACAACCATGGAGAAATTTGAGGTTAGAATCCCCATTACTAGAATTTAAACTTAGAATAGGAACCTGTACTCGCGAACGTTACCCACTCTTTATAAAAGTAAACTCAATGTTTATTCTCGAATTCAAAGCCCCTAAATAACCAGCCCTTAAATACAGAACAATCCCCGCCGCGTCGCAAAAAAGTGCGTACCAATATGCCCCGCTAAAGCTCATTTGTCATTTAATTACGCCAGAAAAAACGCGAAATAAAATAATTTCTAATTACAAAAATTAAAAAGCTATCTATTCAACTACAAACTCCATCTCTTCGCTCCAATTATCTCGGAGCACTTTTGCGCCGGAATCATTCAATGCAACCCCTTCTGGAGTTCTTATCAGTGCAAAAGGGGGCCGCTTTGTTCTTTAGGTGACATTTAGACAATGCCGTATGCTCACATTTTAGTAAATATCGATCAATCTGAAAGACACCGTGACAAAAACTAATCGGTGCCTTCTGAGATGCAATTGGCGACAGGGGGATGGATATCAGTCACATGTTATGCCACCCAAGAGAACAATCATTTATATTTGCGAACAGACCCTCAAACTATTTTCATCAGCTTCATTTGCAGTTGATATGTCGCACAAAAAAATGTTAATTATATTTCTTGCGTAAGTTGCATAGTATGTAAACTATTGCAAGGAAACAAATACTCCCCTGGCACATATCCTGTTTGCTATTCCAAAAACTTCGAACAGCAGTAATATTTCAGCAATTTTTTGCTTGTGCGAAAACTTGAGCCAAGTAAGTTTTCGGCATACGTTATGATGACGGATTATGAATAGCTGCGTTATTTAATAAAGATAGGAAAGCGCAATAAATTTGTTAGCAACAAAACTAAAAAAAAAAAATAACGGAAAGTTGGAACATAAAGCTCGTTGGAACGGCGGCAAGGCAAGGAAAAAACAACAGTTGCCTTTTATTATGTTTATTTTTTCATGGTTGTATTATAAATTTTGCATACAAAAAGTGATTATCTTGGTTACATACAGATTGTCTATAGAAACGCTAAGGTTTGCTCGTAAAACATAACAATGTCGGTTCTAGCAAGCACTCTTTTATAGGTAGTGTAAATTAAGGAAGACATGATAAAATGTTTGTTTCGTCTATAAACTAGGCTATATGATCATAGTGCAATATGGTTTTTATTATACCGATTTTATATCGGTATTGCTTGCTAAATTCTAGATGCTGTTAGTTTTACGAGCCGCAATTATGCACTTATTACTATTTAATTTGCCGTATAAATGTTAGATTTTGAAATTATGGTGGTGCATGCAACGTGACACTCATTTATCGATGAATTAGGAAAATATTTTGTTACATTCGTCGAGACGGGGCTGAAAAAAAAAACACATTCATGTGGCTTCGGGCAACTTTAGTAAATTTTTAATTAAAATTGATTTACTAATATTAGCATGCAGGTGTAATTACAGCGAAATGCAAAAAATACCACCATATGCACTCTGCAATTTAGTTTTTATTATTTATTTTGAAAAAAACCATAATTACATAAATAAATAAAAATTATTTACAATTTTTAAAAAGTACTGTATAATTTTTCTCACTTGTTAATTTATTATAGTGACTTTTTACGGTCTAAAATGTAATTAAATTTATAATTTAAATCTATAATGAAGTGAAAAAACGAAATTAAATTTTTCTAATTAATATTCGGGTTTAGAAAACGAACCAATCATCGCCACCACCTCTTCGCAGCCCCATCACCATCACATATTGATGGTGCGCTTAATTATAAAATGTTAAAGAAAAGGTGTGAGGTTTCGGATGTGAGTATTTAAAATGTGTGGTTCGGATAGTAACATAATCCTTTTAAAAGTACATAATTTACATACAGCATGGCAACATTTAGATAAGTTTTGTGATGGAGTTAATGGATGCCGTCGACTGTAATTATTGGAAGGCGCCTCTATTTTCAAATCAAACCACTCGCTTATCTTAAATAACTTTAGTATAGAGACACATGTGTTGCCATCTAAGCCCTCATTAAAGCCATTCATCAAAGTGAGTGCGTTTTGAGCAACCAAACCGCCACGTCTCAGATTTTCTTTCTATTGCTTATTAAATTTACAACAGCAAAGACAAAATTTTGGTGTCATTTTAAAAACTATAAAATAATTTACATAATTTTCGATTTTAATTGCTCGTAATTATTAATAAAGGCTTCTATCCACCCACACATTCCCGTTTGATCTTTTCGAAAGTCGGTTAAACATAGATCCATGGACCGCTTAACAGCCTGTTTTAAAAGCGCCTATTTACACTCATTAATGATAAATGTGCTTAATTGTTTCACGGTTGAAATCGGTTACACAAATTACAATGTCTCAACAAAACAACAATAACTCTTTTTCCGTTGACACGTTATTTCTTGTCCTGTCACAATTAGGATTTATTTTTTCCGTTCATTGACAAACTGAAAATAGAATAGAGCAGAGCGAAAAATTGGTTCTGTGGCAGCGTAAAGTTGAAAACGATAATGTGAGCGTCTATAATCTATAAGCCATGATCGAAAAATGCTGCAAGTAAACGTGTTGGGTGCTCGTTTGGCGGTGGTTGAAGCTGCTGTAATGGTCACATTTATCTTACAGATAACTAGGAATGGTCGGATATAATTCTTCTTAGCATGCTTCGGTCGCGATGTGGTCCGCTACTGGACGTCCGACTATGTGGAGCATAAACTACTTCATTATTACATCATTAGCATGCATTCACTGAAAAATATTGCAGAAATTGTTTTTAACATTTCGCTTTGATGATCATGCCTTTTCATGTTGTAAATCAACAAAAAGTGCTTTTAAAGTTGGAAAGAATCCAGCAATCTGTTTGACTGCTGAATTAAAAGCACTATTAATATAAATCTACCTATATGTTTGGTTCGTTTGGTTCGTTTGGTGCACGAGCTAAAAATAATTTCGAATTAATCACGCAGTGATTTTAGTTTCTTATCATTCGTTCAAAAAAATGTGCAGATTTTTTTTCGGGTTGCTTGTGTTTTTTTCTGATGTTTTCTTTTGTGAAATTTATGTAGGAAACAAACGTGTGGGTTTTACAAGCTTTTTTTGAAGTCTTTGTGCGTAAGGGTGCTTTATTTATGAAAAACAAACCACTCATAAGAATTTTATTCAACAAAGGGACGTTTTTTTGTAAAAAAAAGAGGTCCAAAAGTTTAAATTTTAAAATATTTTGGTTGTGGTTAAATGAGACATTTTTTGATGGTATATAGTCCGTAATTATTTCTGAAAAAAATCAAGCGCTTGATTTTCCAAAATAGTGCTTGCTTATTATTTATTATTACGCGACCTTTGATTTATTTATTTTTAGTATGACGGGCTTTAGTATATTTGATTATTTTTTTTTTGTTTTATTTTTTTAGCATTATTTTCGTTGGCCAGGCAGAATAATTTAATGTGTTCGAAATTGAACAAAAAAAAAAACTGCTAGGGCGGAAATTAAGGTTCACCCTCTATCAACGCCAATTTTGTTCCCTTAAAAATATTTTTAGAATTTTAATAAAGGAAATAATATTTTAAAACCTTTTCTCATAAAAAAAGGATTTATTTTCATATCGTTCCGACAACATATGGAATTATTTCATTAATGTGTCTATTAGCAGGATAATCAAGAAATATGTTTTTGTAAGCAAAAATATTTATATTTTGCAAATAAATAAATCACTTATTTATTAAAAAATAATAAATACAAATAAAATCCTTGCAAAGTTTACATTAAATTAAATAACTTAGTGTTGCAATATAAAAGTTTCGAGACCGACTGGAATTAAAATTGTGGTCGAAATGGAAATTGTGGCTCAATAAACCTAATATCTATATATTAACGGAATGGTATCTCCTCTAAACTGAGATTACATTATTACATTCTGATCGTTGTTCCAATGATGTCCGACATAATCCAAATATGCGAAAATTTCGAGCAATTCCCAACTTACCAATATTCCGTTCGTATATCTCACATGCTCTCTAATGGGCAACTTTCCAGCAAACGCTCATTGTTCCAGAAATTTACAATTTTGTAAGCCAGAAAGGTCGACCACAATCGTTAGAATTAGAACGCTTATTTTCATATGAATAGCAAAGGTGCTTGTTGTAATTTAAATGCGACTAGCGTTTAATTAAAAAATAGATTTCGTCTTAACAACACCTGTTTCTTGATGATGTTGATGTGAAATCAACAGATTCGACTTTTTCAGAGAATATTATAATACACGGGGCTGAAATTCAAATTAAATCTATTCACGTGAAAAAAGCGCTTACACACCAAAAGGCGATTTTCGTTTCTTTTACGTAATTAATTTCGAGTTTTATATATATTTTTTACGGTCCAAACGGTTTTTATAACTAGAAAAGAACCGTGACTGATTCCAATTTCTTTAGTAGAAATGAAACTATTCAATATATCTGATTACTTTAAAAGAGAACGCACCAGAAGCAATTGGGTTTTCTTCCCCAATGATGCTCCGCAACATCGATCATGCATGGAAATAGTGCCATGGCATGGCGGAGGGTTCTTTATTTTATTAACCGCAAAATTGACTTATTGTAGCCCTTGTGGCATCATGACGCGACGGAATTACAAATAACAAAGCTTCGACACTATTCCTAGCGTCGATGCCAATAATAATATTACTCCTGCAATGTCGATTGTAATTTCACTCATTCTGACTGATCGGCATTGTGTTTGCTTGGCTCCCCTATCGAGCTTCTTCTAAAAGCTCCATAGAAAAAAATTAGAGAACGCGATTGTAAATTTTAACTGTATCTTAGTCTAAGAGGCAACTCTTAAAATATTGCATCGTTACACCGACTTGCTCTTACATATAGTGGAAAGCTTTCGCACATCGCGGAAATTCCAAAGACTACCCGTACTTTTCCGTTTATGTGCAGAGTTATAGGTAAGGAAGTTTCCGTTATTGCTGCAATTTCATTCGTTCCTTTACCTTTTATTGGCAACGACTTTAGCGTTCTTAGATTAAAATGTGATCAAAAGTTCCAATTCTATTCATACATTGCATTTTATTGCACACACACACACAAATTATGCGCGATTTAATGAACAAGCTAGTTTAGCATCAGAAAGAAAATTATTTTCAATCACGAGGAAAGCTCACAATTTTCTGCGAATTTACACTTTTCATGTTTTGATTAGACTTGTATGCCTTTCTGAAGTTCCAGCAAACATTTTGATTAACCGAAAAAGTACCTCTTAGACGCTCATTAATTAATGGAAAGCTCGGAGCTTTTATGTTTTGATTCAAATTTGGATTAGAATGAAGGCAAATATTTTGGGTATAATTTATGAGTCTACTTAACATAATAACAATAAAGTAAATGTATAAAATGCATTATATTTTATCATGAATGAAAAGAACCAGTTCTCCACTTCTTCGTTCGGTATCTTTATGGTAAAAATATGTAGAATAGTTTTGTCAGTGATAATATTTTAAGTGGTCGTCAATAAAGGATTTAAATAAATATGGCCTATAATTTGGTGACGTTGAAAATTGATTTGGAAATTAATTACTACACTAACAAAGTATTATGTTTAAAACATAATAATATGTTATTGTTTGGCTTGGCACAATAATAAAGCTTCCATCAGAGACCGAAAATGCAATTTACAAGTAATAGCTCGTAAATTTTTCGAAAATTTAATTATATTTTCAAATGCTTTGAAGTAGCAGCTCTAGAGTAATAATAATAATTATAATTGTTGCCACCCTTGAACATAGTGCGTCCCATAGGATTCAATAAATGTATGGCAGAATGGGACACACCGCAACTAATATTATCAAAAGATAATCTAATATCAGCTACCCTGTCATCAATCAGAGCCAAAATAATATTTTGTTGTGTGTCGGCAATATTATAATCGTATTAGTATGAGAATGATATTTTCGAACAAGGGTCCATTATTTTACGTTTCGACTTTTGTCAACGGCCAATTGTCATGCAAACATTTAAATTAATTAAATTTTTCGTCGTAACGAAACAAATGTGAAATAAATTGGAAACTTCCACTATGCTTTAGCTATTTGCAGTGATATATTTGTACGTTATGTATTATAAATAGCAGCTGCGAAGTAAGTAATAAGTTAACGTCATTCTTAAGTTATGGCTATATAAATATGTGAATGTCAACAAAATTGTGATTAAACTCATTTGCTAATGACTAGCCTTTAACATTATTAGAATTTCAATGCACTGTTACATGTATGATGAATAAATGATCTTAATTTCTCATTCTATATAATAATAATAAATTAGGGCTAAAATAAAAAGCTTTTTTATGTTAATATATAATTAGCGGGGCGTTATCTATTTTTACATAGAAGCTTCTACTATTTTTTTAAATTATGCTGGTAAGCGATTAGTTACATAATATTGTGCGAATAGAAGGAATTGTCATATTTTATTTATAACGTGACGTCACTTAATAGCATGAAGGCTAGTGACGTCACGCACAACATTTATTCTTCAGACTATATTTTTTTAAACAAACCTATCGTCCAAATTAATAATATTTCGCCATCAGATAGAAAAGCTCCAGACTGCTGAACGAACGAAAAATCCAGAATATCCTTCGACCAAACGAGATTTTATCTGCAGATCAAACATAATTAATGTAGAAATATAAATTCGCCATACAAGCTCATAGAAAGCTCCAATATGCCCATAAAATGTATTAATAATTAAAGCTATCAGATTTCAGGAGCTTTTAGCGAAAGCTGAAAGTATAAAGTAAAACAGTGACCTGGCCACATCAGAATAATCTAATTCAAAGAGAATTAATCCAATTAGGTTGTAAAATGAAACCGAACTAAACAATTGCGGTTTTGATATGGCAAAGTTTTCTGTGCTGGAAATTTCAGTTGCAATGCGGTGAAACGATTTAAATAATTTCACTAATGAATGTTTAATAATTACCCGCATATTGTTATTATTAGATGGAATGGAATGTCGGTTTTTTAGGGTGCAAAATAATTCGTGTATTAATATTCAGCATGCATGTAGTGTCGACTGAAAAATATTATCCCCCATATTATAATATTTCGTCATATGATTGAAATTCAAGAATGAGTCATATAGAATTTGAATATGGAATTTATTAATGGTTTAATAGTGAACGTCTGTTAGTGGTTTGAGTTTATAATATAATATAATGCGCCCTCTTCTTCCTTTTCGGATACGTCGTTCGTTCCATTCAGCAAGATTAAAATACCACCGTGGTGGTGGTGTTGGTGAAAATCAGCCCTTTGCTTCCCTTATAAACTTGTCGGTTTTGAACCCTTCTTGCTCATATTTTAACGCCGCTTAGGATTAGGAAAATTGTTTGTTTAATAACTTTAAGTATTATGGTAAATATAAAGTCGTTAAACTAGTCGTGTAAACCCTCAAGACATTATGGGGCTCTCCATTTACCAACTCAACTAATTCGGCACTAACTAATTGGGTGACCGAAAATATGTTTGATGCACCTTTTCGTTTTATTGTTTTCGTTTCTCCTTCCGCAAAAAGAAATGTAATAAATTGATGGCAATTCCCAGTTGTAATCTTGAGCGCAAAAATAAAATGTAACGAGCAAGTTAGGAAGCTTTTTACAAGATGTTCTTTATCCGAAAATAATGACTGTATTGATTTCGCTCCATTCAAAAGCAAATATATTGTGTCTGGAAAATTGCACATGTATTAGCCATTCAACGAAAATGTCAATCGTATCAACCCTTCATTAGTGCGACGGTTAAAATCCGATGGCAAAGCACGATTAGAATAAATGTGTTGTTTATAGTGCAATTTGCATAATTCATTTTCAAGCAGCATATTTTCATTTCGATTTTTTTTTTATTCATTTTGTTGAACTAGTTGTATGCGAATTACAAATTCACTACACTTAGGTGTTATTTGCATTAATCTAAAAGTCATTAACAATCCGGTATGTAGAAAAGTTAATTATTGATAGCGATCTTTTCCTCCGGAATCGACGTCAAAAACTATCGATTTGCCTAACTCGAAATAAATCAGACCATGAACAAGTTGGCGAAAATTTAAATGACTCAAAGCTCAGAAAGCTCGCCTTAATTACTTTCAGCATTATTTTTGATTAGTACCTTGATATGCAGATTTAATATTTCTTTATTTGCATTTTTCAGGAACAAATCCGCAATTTATAATCACGCTCCTTTAAATTGTGCTGAAAATTATTTAATATTTATTAAGTAAAATTATTAGTTGTAATTAATTTATTTTCTCATAAGAACTTTAAATGAGCTTTCTTATTTTTTTCCGATGTGGTCAGGATACTTTTTGCGCACTCAGCTAGAGCTTTTATATTTCCTAGCAAAATACCATTTTAATGAGCTTTTTAAATAATATTGAAGATATAAGTAGCATTCTTACCAACATTTCTTAGAAGAATATTTCCTTTAATTAAAATGTTCTACTTAGAGCTTTTTCTACCAACTTTTTCTTTGATATTTCTGACTCCAAAAATCGAAATCTGTTACATTGGTATTGATTGAATGTAAAGCTTTGTTTGAAGCTGTAGATATACTGGTTTATATTCCTTTATTAAATAATATTTGGCCTGAAGATAGAGCTG